>FPAK01000002.1:19091825-21647715 GCA_900116095.1 Euclidium syriacum | reverse complement strand
TATCTGGACAACGCTGACATATTATGTCATTGGTTACAGTCCTGAGATGGGCAGGTACTAAATTTGGAACGTGCTGAATGCAAAGAACCAAAATTAAGAAATATCTCTACTGTACTAACCAAAGTTATTTGCCTTGCACCTTCAGGTTTATTCGCCAGTTCTTGATCTTCTTTGCTTTGCACCTTTCATGTATATCCATGTTCCGAGCTATAGCTGCAATCTTTCGAGAATTTGTTGTTGCCACAACCATTGGAACCATCTCTGTAGTGCTTCTCTCATTATTCGGAGGTTTTATTGTCCGAAAACGTAAGTTTTCTTGTTACTTGAATTATAAGTCACTGAATTCTTTGTAATGTTGGCGCTCAATTGTTATTTATTCAGCGTCCATGCCTGCTTGGCTTGAGTGGGGATTCTGGTTATCTCCATTGTCATATGCTGAAATTGGTCTAACCGTAAATGAGTTTTTCGCTCCACGGTGGACAATGGTAATAAACAACTTTTATCTAGCTTAGTTTTTCCTTCATTATTGATCCTTATAATCTTTCAATTACCCATTAGACAACATCTGAAAATACAACAAGTTTGGGGGAGCAAGTACTAGATGCTCGTGGATTGAACTTTGGTAAACAATCTTACTGGATTGCATTTGGCGCTGTAATTGGCTTCACAATATTCTTCAATATCGTTTTTGCACTGGCCTTGACCTTTCTAAAGAGTAAGTTCTCAATATGTATAAGATGTGGCTTAATGAAGTAAGTATAGAGGCAATGAAGGTTTTCTGTAATCTCAGCTTCACAGAGGTCTCGTGTGATCGTTTCTCGTGAGAAGAAGACTCAAAGTTCAGAAAAAGATTCTAAATCAAGTCCCAAATTCAAAAATGCATTGCCTTTCGAGCCCTTAAGTTTCACATTTCAAGACGTGCGATATTTCATCGAGACCCCTCAGGGGAAGAAGCTGCAGCTTCTCTCTGACGTAACAGGAGCATTCAAGCCTGGTGTTCTCACAGCTCTAATGGGCGTGAGTGGCGCTGGGAAAACGACTCTGCTTGATGTTCTTTCGGGAAGGAAAACCCGCGGTGACATTAAAGGAGAGATCCGAGTAGGTGGTTACCTTAAGGTTCAAGAAACCTTTGCAAGGGTTTCAGGTTATTGCCAACAGTTTGATATTCACTCTCCCAATTTAACTGTCCATGAGTCTTTGAAATACTCTGCTTGGCTTCGACTGCCTTCTACCATCAATTCACAAACTAAGCGTGTAAGTTTTCGATATATATATAAACAACACAAAATCCGTGCTCCTTTGAAGCTCACTTTGTTTTGAGTATTTTCGTCTTTTCAGGCAATAGTGAAGGAAGTTCTTGAGACGATAGAGCTCGAGGAGATTAAAGATTTCATAGTTGGGTCTCCTGGAATTAGCGGTTTAACTACAGAACAACGCAAAAGACTAACAATAGCCGTGGAGCTTGTTTCGAATCCTTCGATCGTATTTATGGATGAACCGACGACAGGACTAGATGCAAGAGCTGCTGCAATTGTAATGAGAGCTGTGAAGAACATCTCTCAAACTGGTAGAACCGTTGTTTGCACCATTCACCAACCGGGCATAGACATCTTCGAGGCATTTGATGAGGTAAACATATTCTAAGTTAAAAACATTCATCTTATTTTAAAAGTGCATAATAATGCGGACCTTTGCAGCTGATTCTGATGAAAAATGGAGGAAAGATTATCTATAACGGACCTCTTGGACAAGAATCAAGCAAAGTTATTGAATACTTTATGGTCAGTTTTTATACAATACTTAAACTGTTGCATTTATAGTCCGATTTTTAAATTTGTTCAAACTGTAGAGCATTCCTGGAGTTGCGAAGATGAAGGAGAAGTCTAATCCAGCCACTTGGATACTAGACATTACTTGTAAATCATCAGAAGACAAACTTGGTGTTGATTTTGCAGATATGTACAAGGATTCGACCTTGTTTATGTAAGTACCTTGTAAAACAAGTATTACTTTTGCTACTTTTGATGTTATTTGTAAGATATTTTTTTCTGTTTTAGGGAGAACAAAATGCTAATTGAGGAAATGATATCTACAACAACATCTTCGGGATTAATCTCATCTTCGAGATTTGCTCAAACGAGATGGGAACAATTCAATGCATGTCTCTGGAAACAGAATCTGTCTTACTGGAGAAATCCTTCCTATAACCTCACTCGCTTCATCTTCATGTGTCTCACTTGTTTCCTCTCTGGCATTCTCTTCTGGCAAAAAGCTAAGGAAATGTGAGTCTCCTCTTCCACAGTTGTTTTTTGTGAGATCAAAAGAGGATTATAGTATTGAAAACATTTTTATTCTTTTTTGCAGAAACAATCAGCAAGATGTTTTCAACATATTTGGCTCAATGTTCACAGTGATTCTTTTCTCTGGAATTAACAATTGCTCAACAGTGTTATTCTGCGTTGCAACCGAACGGAATGTTTTCTACCGTGAAAGATTTTCCCGGATGTACACCTCTTCCGCGTATTCCATTGCTCAGGTTATAAAAACAATTTCTACATTCATTCATCAACCAAAAAAATACCTGCGTTGGTGTTGAATTTTGAGGCTTCAAGTTTTTTTGCAGGTGTTGGTTGAAATACCATACTCGTTACTTCAATCTATATTGTATGTGGTAATCGTGTATCCGATGGTTGGCTATGAGTGGTCGGTCTACAAGGTGTTTTGGAGCTTCTACTCAATCTTGTGCTCTTTGCTCATCTTCAACTATTTCGGCATGCTTTTAGTGGTCGTGACTCCAAACATTCACGTTGCTTTTACCCTACGCTCCTCTTTCTACTCTATCGTCAATCTCTTTGCTGGTTATGTCATCCCAAAACCTGTAAGTCACTACTCTTGCCTTTTACAAAAATCATCAAGATGTGAAATTTCAACTAAAGCGTTTTGTTGATGCAGAACATTCCAAGATGGTGGATTTGGATGTATTACTTGAGTCCTACTTCATGGGTTTTGAATGGATTGCTCACATCACAGTATGGAGATATGGAGAAAGAGATATTAGCATTCGGAGAGAAGAAGAGAGTGTCAGATTTCTTGGAGGATTATTTTGGTTACAAATACGACTCTTTGCCTCTTGTAGCTCTCATACTTGTTGCTTTCCCTGTTCTCTTGGCTTCTCTTTTCGCTTTCTTTATTCGCAAACTCAATTTCCAAAACAAATGATTTTGTATACTTTTTTCTATCAAAAGATAAATTTATACTAAATACCCCTTGAAAGTGAGATTTTACGTCTAAGAAAAACTTCCAAAAAAAATGAAGCTATTACAGTTTGTGCATAGAGCAAAAGCGGTGATATTCAAAGGGCAAGTGATTCTCTCACATAACCAAAACAAAACATTGGAAAGAGTTTGAGAGGGGGTCAAAAGCACTGACAAGCATATACATAAGGATCTGAGTTTTATACATCTCCTTCCACGTGTTACAATTAGGGAACACACAAAAAAAGGAACTACCTTGGTGGAAAATGCAAAATCGTGTGAGTTTTCTCGATGGATTTCTAACACAGCTCTTGTACTAGACAAATCTAACCCACCTACAAGTTACAAGACAGAACAAATATCATTAAGGTTGATTGATATAAGCAGAGCACTCTTACAACCCCAAAAGAAAAATGAATTGTGAAGCACCAACCTTGGATACCGCAGCTCTTTAGAGCAGAAGAACCGTAGGAGTGGCTCGGGCTTCGTGTAGCTGATTCTTGAAGTGAATGGCCAAGAACAAAAGAGAAAAATACTAAATGTTCATGGCGATTAGCTCCTCCGGCATGCATTGCCTTATACTAATGTCCATTGATTTATTGTAAGGCAATGAGATGTCACAGCATTGGCGCCGAGGTACTTTCATCTGTGACATAAACAAGCTTGGAATAAAATAAAATAAAAAGTAAATCTTATTGACAAGTCGAGAGCGGATTATACCTTTTCAGCATCATGCCCTAGCTTACGGGATAGAACTCGGATGTGTTCTAGATGCTTAACAGCTTCTGCTCTGTTGCAATTTCCAAGACTACGGAGTTTATAATTACTCCATGTTCCCTCAGTTCCATCTGATCCTACACTGTCTAGGAAAAACACGAGTGGTCTACGACATGGATCCCTAGGATACTCTCTTGTACTGAACATATAGTTGCTTTGAACTCCTGATCCTCTCCTCCATGTAGAAAATGTCTTTTGCAGAGTGAGAAGTTCCGGGAGAAGTTTATTGCCTTCATAAACTTGAATCGCGTAACCCCAAGCAACCGAAGCTGTCACTTTGTTTAAAGAATCATAGCACACACTCTGCTGCAATATCCTAGCAGAATCTAAATTAGCAGCACTGATTAGATGAGCCACGGATTCTGTCCGGTTCTTTTTTGGAAAGAATGGATCAACTGCGTCTAAGTGATGAAGAGATACCAATGGAGATAACGGGTGCGCGCATAGCAGACCAAATAGATTCCCTCTTACATCAACCTATGAAAAGAGCACATATATAGTAACATTCAGGTTAACTCTCTAGCACCAGAATCAGATATGGTCAACAAATTACAGTTATCCACTAAATACATATTGCAACTTAAAAGCTCTCAAGTAGTAGAAAGGAACATACTAACTACACTATCTACTATCAACCAAAGAAGGAAACTTTTCCACTATGGGAAATTCAGTATTCAGCAATCGTCATAAATGCCACTCTGAACTATCAACTTGTCAATACCAATTAATCAAATCCAAGAATTTTGGCCATACCAGAGTGTTGCAACTAATTTAGTAAGAAATCAAATGTTCGAGAAGATTACTATTTTTACCTGATGAAATCCAGGCTCGTGAGTTAATGTAACACCAAGCTCAGCCAAGCACGAAAAGATCCTCGAGTCGCTTCCGTACATGTGCGAATACCTCATCAAACAAGAATCCAAAACCTTGGACAGAACCCTCGCAAGCGAAGCGCTGATTGCGAATCCTCCTCCACCAAACGCCATGTCAAACGAATACCTCACGTTCTGATCATAGAACTCCGAATTACTTCCCACGTAATACCACTTACGGTGGTCGTACTTAGACAGAACTGTCACCAGATTGTCTACGAAGAATACAGTATCGTCATCGCCGAAAATGAACCACCGCACGTCCTTGTCTCCCCGATCCACCGTCTCCTTAACTACGCGAGCCACGCGGATCGCCGATCGGAGACCACCAGGGAAATTGTAAGGGAACCGGGAGACGTCTTTAGACACAATTACTTGAGGCAAACTGAGATCGGACTCGAATCCACCGCGATCGAGAAATACGAAGGCGCGCGTGGACTCCGGAGAGTACCAGAGACGAACATACGAGCTACGGCGGAGCCAGGAGTCGTGAGAGGCGGCGATCGAGAACAGCAAGTGACGGCGATTGGTGGAAAATACAGACAAGGAGCGAGCGATGGATGAAATCTGTGCACGGCGGAAGGTGCCGCAGGAGAAGAGGATATAGATGAAGAAACAAAAAGTGAGTAAGAAGAAGAGGTTTCTGACGCGTGCCGGAGATTTAGACGGAAACAGCATTTCAGGCGAGAGAGAATCGATCCTAGAGAGAGAAGGATCAGGTCGTCGCTTACGTCTCGTCTGGTTCATTTCTAACTTTTCTTTTGAGTTCCTTCTTCTCCCGGCAGAGTCGACGGTTAGCTTTCTCGGGGAGTCACTAACGAGTGGCAAGTCTTGGATGCAATCGTCGGACCTGCTAGGTGCGACTGAGGGTAAGGTGTTGGGTATCTTTTATAGTTATGGGCCTGACAGATGAGTCAGTATGTAATTCGTGGGCTCAAAAAGTTAAGACTCACCAAACTATTGTTTTAGGGGTTACTTATAATTTTTTAGATGATGGAAAAATATAAAACGAAGAAGATGCAGATAAAAAACGACTAATTGTGGATGCATAAATTATATGGTTGAATTGTAGATGATTTTTTAGATTAAGGATTAAGATTTCTGTTTGGATCGCAAAAACCAAAATTTAAGATAAAAAAATTCTAGAACCTTGAGTCATTCCCAGTAAAATTTCCTTTCTAATGTAGGATATTTCCGGCTCATTCAATTTCTTTGTGATCTTGCTAGTGCTACTTTTGGATTTTCGTTTGCTTGTAGGGTTGTTAGTTCTCAGCACTGATCGTACTTGAGTTTCTACACGGAAAGTAATTCAAAACATCGGAAGTTAGTATCAATAGATACTTTTTTAGTTTTTGAAGAGTTAAAATTGATATATGCTTTCACGGTTATGCAATTTCAATGCACCAAAAGATACGAATAATGAACAGAAGTGTAAAGGTGAGTGCGTTCTACTAAGTTTTGCAAAAACGTTCAAGACTCTCCATTGTTTAGGGTTTGAAAAATTCATTATCAACACCGAAAATAAACTTTGAAATTTCAATTTTTCGTTTTTTAATCTCGTTTACCCAAATTCACTAGAGTATTCTCATACCATTTTCTACCTATAAAGCTCCATAAATATACCAAAATCACAAATCCAGACCAAACCTCAACAATTGTGATATTTGAGGTTTTAAAAAGTTTAGAAATTGGATTACTCAAGAACAATACCTTTGGGTGAACAAATAAAACAAGAACTTGGGGGGGGGGGGAGTTTCTTCAAATTTTCGGAAATAGCTTGAGTGAGAGAGAGATTTGAGTTTTTGGAGTGGGAAGAGATGGAGACATGAAGTAGATTAATTGAAAAGGTTTTGGTTTTAATGAATAAGGGATATTTGGAGAAGAGAAGGTGAGTGGGTAAGCTTAGGGTTGAAAAAGAGGCCGGCCCAAGTTAATTTATGTGGTAAGTAAATATTTAAATCTTAACAATATATATCGTTTTGAGAATCCTAAATTTTAACAATATCTTTCGTATCGATCGATACAGTGGTCCATACACATATGAGTTTTGAATTTCACGGTGCTTCGTATCGATCAATATGTCCTCAAAACGGTGATGAAATCGATTAAATATCGATCAATACGAACCCCCTGTTATCAAAACTTAACCTCCAGTTTAAAGCTTACTCCTCCAAAGAGATAGTTCCCTCGTTCTTTGGTTGGCCTCTATGTCTCACAAGGCTCGTAAATTTCTCGCAATTATAAGAAACCAAATTGGAAATAAAAACTTTCTAAAATAAAATGAAAGTCCTAAATGTTAAAATTGAGTTATTTTGATAATATTCTACGCCTTCCCAGCAACGTCGTTAGAAATTTGATGTGTGGGGGGTAGATTCTCTGATTCAAATTTTAATATTTAATTTATTCTCAATTCACCCAAATGCAAGTGTCTCGTTATAGTAAAATAAGGGTCGATCCACAAGAGATGTGTGAGTACTAGTGATAGGTAACTTGATTTAACTCTAGGATAAAAGTAAAAATAGGGATTTAATTTTTTGGTTTGGTATTCTATTAATTCCTACTTACAATATTTAAATGAAAAAATAAAGTCGATGATGAAAGCAAAAACTAAATGAAACAAATGAGAAAGAAGTAAAAGATTCAACCTAACTCGACTCAAGGAGTAAAAAAAAAATTGTGATGATAAATAGAGATTATGGTAAAAATTGGGCATTGTTGATTAGGAAGTAACAAAACAAATCATGGTTCTTTATGGTAACATTAAGAACCAAACATAGATACTTTTGGAAATCTAATGCGATTAGCCAATGATATGGTCTTAATCCTCTAAAAAAACTCACTTGATTAGCTAATATGGTCACTAAGAATCAAGAAGTAAACGGTATTTAAGTGTGAAAGTCCTTGCATCACTAATCATTCTAGTACCTAAGGCCATAGGCTACTGTTTCGAGTAAAAAAACGTCACCTACTATGTTCTTAAGATTTTGTGTGGATTTGGGATAAGAAGTGAATGGCCTGGGTTTCAAGGGGCTTTGAGATTGAGTGGACTGATGTAAAGGGGCCCCGCCTATGTACTACTGATTTCATCACATGATGAACTCATGAAACTCCGGTCTTCGTGGCCGCGAGGCTGTGAGTAAGACATGACGGTGTGTGTGAGCTCCTGGGTTTAGAGGATGCACTTTGGGGTGATTCTTAGATCTCGGGGTGAGTTGGAATGTGTTATGGAACGGGGTTCGTCCCCACTGGGCTGCAAACCTCCTACAACAGTAAATGAAACAAATGTGACGTATCCAGAATAGATACAATGGAATTGTATTTTCCGAAGATTCTCTAACGCTCAAGTCAGTTAGTTGACCACATGATAGATGTTGGAAAATGAAAGGAAAATCGGGAAAACATAGGGGGTTAGTTCAACTCTATCCCGGAAGAACAAAGTGGTCCCCAAGTTATTTGGCGTTTGCTAAGGCACTTTAAGTGGATAGAACAAAGTAATAGGGCGTAAGCGGGGTGAGGTCAACGGTGACTGGAAAACTCTTATTGCGTAAGAAGAGCGATCCTCCGAAGCGATAAGGTTTGAAAGCGGCGGTCTTTGAATCACATGAAGGAATTTAGTGTAGGTTATAAAAAAATTTCATAAACCTAATGATTCATTTTAGCCCTAGATCATGTTGATTGAATCTATGTTATCAGATCACGGATATACCTGGAGTTTCTTGGCAGCGGAATGAACAGGATATCGAGATCAGGAGCGCCTCAGATGCTGCGCCTCTATAGAGAGTCCACACGCACACAAACTGGAATCAGGATGCTAGTGCCTTTAGAGAACCATTCTCTTGGGATTGGGAGTCTTTGGTGGCTGTAAAACTAGGTTAGAAACTCTCTAGGTCGTGCCTCTATCTTATATATGGCGACCCAGAGAATTCCTGGTTAACCAGTGGGTTAACCGGTTTAAATTAAGTCATTAATTAAATCCGGTATCATTAATCCGGAGCTGTGTCGATCGACACAAGCATGTGTGTCAGTCGACACACTCTTAAAACCTCCATATCAATGTGTAACAATTACACATTTATTAGATCATTACTCTAATGATCATTCCCAATATTTGTTATCCAGTTTGCTTAGGTGTGTGACCCTATAGGATCATATAATACTGGCAATGAGTTCACAACTCAAAAGTTATAAGCGGCTTCTAGCAAAGCATTATAACTACCCAGTATTACATGATAGTCTTATCTCGACTTCACAACTATATTAGAGTGAATACAAGTATGATATCCACGACATTCCTTTCATCACTGTGTTCCTGCATCAATGGTCTTAAATGTGAAACAGAATGTGATTAGTGTCCCAGATTAATCATTGTTCCCTCAACGGTTTGACTCGATGAAAATAAATAAAAACTTGGCGAAAAACCGTGAGATAAACAGCAAGAATTTCATTAGTTTGGATAAACTCCCCCATACTTAAATTACACCGTCCCGGTGTAACAAAAGTGAGAAGAAATGCGAATGATATCCAAAATGAAATTTAAAAGGATCGAACGTGGTACCTCTGAATTGAAGTCGGCCGACCCTAATGAGAGGTCAGTCGACTCGGGTAGCGTATAGTTCAATTTTGCCGAATCTCCTCGCCTGAAAACAATTCAGAAACACCTAAAAATGAAAATAAAACGTACCTAGTGGGTTGCCTCCCACTCAGCTTGTTTATAGTCAGTAGCTTGACTAAGATTGACGACTATGGCCGAGGTGGAGTGGAGGCATTGCTTCTAGCATCCACTTTGATGATGGATAAGGGCTGGTTGTGCTCGTGAGATGGGTGCAAGGGCAACTGAAAATACTTCCGTACTGTGACCTCCAGATGTGTAAAGAATGATCGTCCGAGGATGAATTGCTCTTCGGTTAAATCGATCGAGCGGAGTACAACAAAATCTGTGACGACTGCCACCTTGTTAACGCGCACTGTAATATGTCGGATTAATCCCATTTCTACACAGAGGGTTCCGTCCTCTGACCTCAGCATTAAATCACTTTTTTCAGTTTCTCCCCAATTTGTTGCAAGTGTGGCAAATACCATATTGACTTCGTTCTCATGAATAACAGCTGAGTTGGGGTACTTCTTGCTGTTTATGGTACAATTCATCCTGATAACATCGTCTTCATTACTTCCAAAGTTCATCTTCTTGGCTTCTGTTTCATCCTGTGTATGAAATAGCTTGTTGACTTGCTGCGATTTGAGTTCTTTCTCCAGAGAACGATAGTCGGTCAACTGGGGGTATGGTCGGTCGACTCGTGTGTTCGTTTGATTTTTGCCAACGGCAATCGGATGTTGTGTTGCCTTAGTAGTAACCAGTGACTGGGCGGTCTTCATCACGACGAGATCATTTGCGTTTTGACATGCAAGATTACTCACCCTGCCAAGAAGACTTATTAGTCTGATCATCTGAGTTTGCGTAGATGTCACAAGCTCTTCCACCAATCTCTCTAGTGCCTTGAATCTTTCTTCCTTCACGAATTGGAAGTTATGTGGTGGTAGTGGAATTTGGTTGAGTGGTGGTTGTCGGTTGTAACTGTATGTTGTAGAGGTGTCATGAGTGGTTGACTGCGGATGATGGTTAATGATTCTCCCTTCCGGCTCTGTTCTGAATACATGATTGGCTGTTGCGGTACTCGCTTCGTTTTGAAATTGTGTTGAGGCACTCGGAACAGCTTTTTGGAGTTGTCCTATCTCCTTGAATTGGATTGAATTGCTCGTCATGAACTGGTTTTTCCCTCTTTGGGTGAGCCCTTTGGATTCCTCAACAACTTTCTTTGTTCCTTTGATCTTATTCACATATTGCGGGTTGTTTTCCAGTGACTTCACGTCCTGCATCTTGGGATTGGTGATGCTCATACCCGGGGGTTCCTTTGCTTTTACCTTCTGCTCGATTGTACAAATCGTCATTCTCTTAAGTGCTCCCTTCTTGTCAAGAGATTGTCTCCCTTTGAACAGCTCCTCAATCTTCAATAGTCTCGGATTGGATGCTCTTTCTTGTGGTTGGATTCTGATGTTGAAATGGAAGATCGGTGTGAAGCAACTTCGAAAGAGATTAAATGCTCCTTTGCTCGAGATGTCGAGTCGATCGTCCCTCAGTGAGAGACGGTCGTCTCCAGGGTGCTCGGTAGACTTCATGACCAGGTCAGTCGACTGCAATGCTTCGGTTTGTTCCTTTGTCTTGATTCCTTGATTGTAGGTTCTCCTTGGTGGTCTGATTACTTGAAGCATTTTTAGTTCTCCCTTAGATCTTGATCCAGCTCCTCTTTCGATATCTATTTTGAAATGAGGATGACTTCGCGGCTTTCCATATTGATTGCCTCCTTCAAGATTTTTGTTCACCATTCTTCTTCTTCTTCCTTCAGCGATCTCTTGTTGATTGTTCATACTCATCCATCTGTAATTCTCATCTTGTTGTACCCTCCTAAGTGGTTTTATCGCGTTGCTTTGCATGGGTCCTCGGGTTGACTGTTCTTGAGCCTTCCTTTTGCCTTGGTAATAGGCATCTTCTTCTCTTCCATGATTTGAAAGTTCAATCATTAGTAATCTCCTCTTGATCTCTTGGATCTCCCTGTCGTGCCTTAATGCTTTGATTTGAGTGGTACCCCTGCTATTCGCGCTTTCACTCCTTACATCATCTTGTATTATCTAGGTTCCCTTCTTGAAATTCAAAGTGTCGAAGTTTCCATTGCTCATTGTGTCCAGGATGACTTGATTCTCCCATAGCAAACCTTTATAGAAGATTGAAACTAACTCTTTTGGATTGAAACCATGAAAGTCCTCCTATCTTCTCCATGCTTCATTGAAAGTCTCGTCTTCGGATTGCGTAAATGATGCAATGTTCATTCGTGGTTCAACCAAGAACTTATCAATAAACATTTCCCTCAGATTCTCCTACGTCTTGATATTCTTGGATTTAAGTCTCTCATACCAAAGAAGAGCTCATCCACACAAAGAGTACTTTAAAAGGTTTAGGCATAACTTGTTATAGGTACCTTCATCCTTGGCAGTTCGTGCCAGTGTGTCTTCTACTTCCTTTAAGTGTCTCAGAGGGCTGCTTCTTCCATTCTCATAAGGCTCGATCTCCAATAGACTTCGTATTACCTTGGTATTGATGTTGAGCTCACTTTCTTTTAGTGCGACCTTGATGTGGTTTGGATCATACCCTCGTCCAGGGTAGAAATTTTGTTCAGAACTTCCATCATTGGTGGTGGCATAGACATCATCTTCTAGTCCAGGAATCTCCTGTTGACCTTCTCTTCCCGTTTTGAAAATAATCGAATTAGGTTTCTGCCTCCAGGTCGGTCGACTTCGTGGAAGTCAGTCGACTCGGGTCTGGTCGACTGGGCTTGTGCGGATGGAACGAATTGTTTCTCCAGAATTTGAGTTGATCATGCGCCCTTCAGTGCTTTTTGAGTCGAGGATCTGTCTAGATTTGGTTGTTGTTTCTTCTTTCCTCTTTTCTTCTCTTGAAAAATCGTTCGTCGAGTTGTTCGATGTTGACATGCTCATCACTCCTTGTGGTACCTTGGATTTGTCCTCCATTGTCTTGTTTTCAGAACTTTCAGCAGTGTTGGTACTGCTTTCGTTGGCTGTCTCAGTGGCTTCCTCCTCTTTCTCCTTCTGCTTATCTTTCTTCTCCTCTTGAGGTGGATCATGAGTCGGTCGACTGAGTGATACAGTCGGTCGAATCGGGTGTTCGTCCTCTTCAATTGATCGGCTTTGCGTGTCTCTTTCGTGATTCATCATGAGTTGTTACCTAAATCAAATCAGAATAAAGGTTTCCAGACGTCTCAATCGAAAAATATCTTGATGCAGTGTTATGAAAAATCTTAATGCAAATTTCCTAATGAAAACCAAACTAACACCAAAGCTCCCCGGCAACGGCGCCAGAAAAACATGATGCGTGAAGTTATTCACCCAAAATTAACTGCAAGTGCACAGTGTACAGTTGTAGTATTTAGGTTATTGATCCCACAGAGAGCTATGGCTAGTTTAGATTCATATGCAAAAGTAACCGAACTATGACAATTCTAATATGCTAATGACTTGTGATGTCTTGCAAATTTTGAAAGGAACAATAGATCTAAGGGAAATCAGTTGGGAAAACTCGGGATCACGGTTATTGGTGACTTCTTGAACTCTAAACACTTTAAACTACTAAATGATGTTGGTGTACTAGAAAATAGCCTTTAATTAAATCTCTAAATCTCAAATCTCTTTGGATTGTCGCTGAAAGCAAATAAGCTTTAGTGCGAACAAGTTAGATCTGTTCACAAGGTGTCTAAACAAAGGTTCGTTTGACTTAGAACGCACCTTGCTCACTACAGACTCTTCGGACGTCTCTATCTCCATCTCCGGCAGAAAGATCGACCTTGATAATCTAAAAGTGGTTAATTATGTCACCTCTAAATATGAAACACTGTTTGTAGTGAAGAATCACGTGGCTTATTCCACAAATCAAAACCGTTTAGAATAATCCCTTGTAAACCCTTTGAAAACCATAGATCTAATGAATAAACTACTCAGACATGGTTTTAGTAAAACAAATCATCTTTTTATGAATGAAGTGCATATAAAACGAATTAGACAATAGAAGATCAGAGGTTCACGAAGCTCTAATGAGAAAGAACACTTCTCTAACATTCTTCAGATTCTAGAACAATTGATAAGAACAATATCTAAAAGCTAAAAACAATGGAAACAAAAAGCAAAGAGAACCTTGTATTGCTCTCCTTTAGCACGTCTCCGGCCGAGGTGAATGGCAAGTAAACCCCGTCCAAAAGGGTGCCAAGGTGCAATCCCATGCTCTGCACTCAAGTCATTGTAGAGTCATGCATTAGCACAATACTTTGTTGGTGAGCCTGCCCCCATCACTCCTAGACGGATAGTGTAGCCACTCTACCAGTACTAAGGTGCGAGGGTTGGGGCGCCCCACCTATAAAGATGTACGGGTCCTCACGTATTAGACTCGGACATCTCACGAATGTTGGTATATGGCACTAAAGATATTCGCTTAAACTAAGTTACATGTGGTGCTTGTTGAGACTGAGTTCAACTTCTAATTATTTATAATTAGAGTAGTTCGTTTTTGGAGTAAGTTAAGTAAAAAGAAAAAAGGGAAACCTCGGAAAGTAAGCTTTTATTGATATCATTGATAAAAATAATGTTAACTCGGAATGCCGAGTTACTTTTATCAAAAAGAAGTATTAAGCCTAAGTTTGCTAGTAATTCTTCTCCCCGATTTTGAATGAATCTATTTAGTGAAGGGGGTGGGAGTATGTATTTATATATCTGAGTAGTCGGTTATCTTAATTCATGGGCTAACCTCGGAAAAATAGAAATATTCCATTTTTCCAAGATCAAGGAATTTGTGATAAGATTTGATCTTATTCTATCTGAGCTTAGACTTTGACCTTAGACGAAGTAGTTTATATTCAGATACTAAAATCACTCTTACTAATCATATTAATATTTGAAACCATGAAAAAATAATCTACTTTAGGGATAATAAAGGGAATAACTAATATAAATAAAATAATATATAAATAACTAAATAGAAAAACACGAGAAAGAATTCAAAATATAACATGACAAAAGTTATTTTTTTGTCATTTTCAGGTGAGGGAGTGAGACTTATAACGCCTATTTAAAGGTAAAATGGTAAATTGTCTAATGTTGTTGGCAAGTGCCAAAATATAGACCGATACCCATGTTAGTACACTTTAGATGTATCGATCAATATTCAATCTGATATTTCAAACTTTGTATCGAGCAATGTCGATGCACTCTTTCTTTTTCAATTTTATTCTCGCTCATTCCTTGCCTCCATCCCGAGCTTCACCATGCCGCATTATGCATGTTGGGTAAAATAATTTCATCAGCCTATCAACGTTTGACAGATGTCCAAATGATAGAAATATTTATATAAAAGACCGAAAGAGCTGTTATGTGAGGTTTGGGAGGTTATCTAAGGGATATTGATGGTTGTTAGTAGGTTCCAGACAACCACCAGAAGATCCTCAACAACCTACAGAAGGTTCCAGAAAGCCATCAAAAGGTCCATAACAACTTATAGAAGGTTCTAAACAGCTATTGGAAAGCCCATATCGGCCTACAAAATAGTTGTCAACACTAAAAGAAGCCCAAATCCCTCAAGATAGAGGATGAGAAGCCGCAGGACATCCTAAATCCAATAAGAGGTAGGATTTGGAGTTATCTAGGATCAGTAATTGGAGGGAACGGTTGAACTAAATCAAAGGAAACAAGGATTAGGCACCCTTATAAATAAAGAGGTATTAGAACGTAGATGGGATGAACTAATAAGGTAAGAAACCCTAAAAACTACTTTCACACAATATAGTAAAGTCTATTACCGAGACAACATCAACCAACAACCATCATATGCAACGTCCGACGACTATAGTTCGAGAAGCAACTCACATCTAGTTGCTAGGAAGCCTGTGGGAAGTGGTTAGATTGTTAGAATCAAAAGAAATTGTAATAAGATCTTTACCATCAATAAAACATCTATTTTGTAATCGTTCTGTCGTACTTTATCAACTCGAACCAGCCAAAAATCACCAAAAACAACGCATATAGCTCTTTATCACACCTTGAACACATGCAAAACACCAACTATGCAAATGCAAATGCATATGCCACTCCCTAACTCTCTAAATGTGATGAATGAGAATTAAAAGACGCTGATGTATACTTGAATGAACGCAAAAGGACCCTAAAACCGAATCGAATGAGGTTCTTAGAGCACTTTAATATAGACTCATCACCTAATTTGAGAACAAAAAGTTTATTAATTTATAGAAGTTTTAGTATATTAAAAGCTATTTAGAAACATTGAGTTGAACGTTTGTAATATTTTTATATTTGAAAACCCATTATAAAACTTAAAAAGAAAAACGTAGGTTCGAAAAATCGCTAGGCGCTAGTCGAACGATCGAGTCTAAAGCCTAATCGAAAAATCGAGGATTAAGCGGGGATTAATCGGGGCTAATTTTAAAGTGTTTATTTAATTTTTAAATAGATTTATATATTTTTAAGTAGAAATAAATAATAAATAGTAGTAACCAGCTTATATTTTTTTCTCTTTAATGTGTAATTTTATCCTAATAAACATATTTATTAATATATATATATATATATATATATATATATATTGGTTGTCAAAATTAGTTAGTTCTATGGTCTTTTACTTTTGGAAGAATAAAAACGTACGTGTTACAAATGCAGAAACTCTAATCGCCTCCACTTTTTTTTCCACCCAATTTTTCTCGATTTAAACATGATATTTAATTTCTTTGTACCCAAAATTGGGTTCGTCTAGGCGGATTTTAATCTTTTAAGTGGCAATTTTTGTTATTATGCGAAATTAGACGGTTGACAATCGGTCAACGACTTTGGCCGGTCACTTGGAGCTACTCGTCATAATGTACCTTCGATTAGTGATTTGGTGGCCGCCGAGGCATCTAGCTGTCCGCGATTTTGAACAAAAACAACCACATCTTGGGGTTTTGTGCTATTTTGGGGAAATAAAGAAGCTGACTTTAACCTTCTTTTTTTTAATCACATACTAAAAATAAAGACGGAAGATGACAAATATTTTTGTCGTTCTTTAAATTACTTTAATCGTGAACCATGCAAATGAATTTCCCTTTTCTTGTCGTAGTAAACTTGTAATAAAATAAAAGGTTGACTACTTAACTACCACACATAGTGACCCAATTAGGACATTCGGTAACAAAGAAATTGTGATTACCCTATATTTTATGCTTACTCCATTCTTTAATAATTTATAAAGTAGTGGGGTATTATTCTCTAACTAGTTTTTTTTCGGCGGTGAATTGTTCTAGAAAGACTTTGTGTTATTTCATGAGGCAATCACATCCTTATATTGTCTAAGCTTTTGTTTACTGAAATGATATTATATAATTGGTTTGGACGAAAAAAATTATAACGTTTGACATGTATTTTTGTCATTTTGATTAGTAGATAAAATATAATAAAAAAACATTAATTTTCAACTATAATTTTCGACGATCCGATACAAAATACTTCAGATTTTTTATCCGAAAATAATATAACACATATGAATTTCATTTAATTAAATTAAAGATGGTAGTTCTAAAGAATCAATACTAATCTTAATGTAATGTGCTTGAGTTCGATTTACTTTGCTCTTTTTGTAATGTTTCTTTGCTCCCCTTCTAAACGTTGTTCTATTTACATTTTGCTTATGGGTCTGATTGGTCACATCGCTTCAACAAGACCTTTATAGAATTTTGAGCGGTTGTCAACAAAGCCGTTAGAGACAATGGTTGGACAAGGCAGTTCGATTACAGAAGACGGTTGAATATATGGTATGATTGGTTTCATTGTAGCAGTTTCTTAGTGTAATTAAATAAAATAATTTATTTATAGAGCTTTGGTTACATAATTATGTCTAATATAATTAAAAATGTAAAATTTGAATTAATAAAATTAAGTGTTAAGAAACATAAAATACAATTATTCATTTTCAAATTTCATAGTACTAAAGACCAACCCTTGAAACGGTGATAATAGTTATGTAATCTACTATGATTTGTTAATAACATATATGTAATTTGGAAAACCACTCAAAAAAAATAGTGGGTTTGAAACCCTTTTATGGAGATGACAAAAAAAAAAAAAATCCCAACGAGTCCTAAGAAGATCATAAGTTTCTGTCATCAAATATTATGTTATTAAGTTGTCATACTTTTGAATTATATTTACTGCAATAAAGTGTTTTAAAACAAATCCAGCTAATCTATATCATTGACAATGGTTTTAGAATCGCTCTCGCAATTCTAATTATACGTGTATTTTTAATGAATTCTTTTAATTTTACATTACTACCGTTAATGAATTCTCTTACTTAATTTTGTTTGCCATTATCTTATTTTTTAAAAAAAATTAAAAAATAATATCTGATATTTAAGATAATATCATTTTTTATTATTATAATTTTATCTCTATGCGTTTTATATAAAAAATTTAATCTTTGTTCCAAGTATATATACCACCTTTTATGGCATCTTCTATTATAGTCCTATATCGTTTTCTTTATTTGATTTATTTTCTTTTCTTCATGAATTTTTTAATCGGTTTGTTTCGATTTTGTTCATATTGTTAATGAGATTGAAAAAAAACTCTTTGATTTTTTTTATAGGAATCATACATTAATAAGAAATAGAAAATTCAATGACATTAGTTATGCATTGTATATAGGCCTAGGTAAAAGAAAAGAAAAAAAAAAAGATGATGAATAAAAATCGGGATAATACGGAAAAGAAATTGGATAAGATTAAAAAGATTTGAGGGAGAAGAAAAACCAAATAAGATGAAGATGGTATAGGATACGAAAGATGATGAAAGGAAATATGTTTTATATTTACTAGAACCACTTCCACTCACTACGAAAAACATAGAAGTAGTCTAAGTAATCAATTGACAAATAATCGAAACAAGAAAACCATGATGCTATCATTGTCCTTCTCTTCTCTATAATAAAAAAATAAGAAGTAGAACGTGAATATTCCTCTGTTTCTTTTGAGAGATCACTTTACTGAAAAACTATCTTCATTTCTTTGTTTTTCTTATAGATATATACTAGATATCATAAACAAAGACATGAGTAGAAACATGAATATTCTCCAATTTTAGAGAGACAAAGGAAACCTATTTTATTAAAAAACAGAAAGCTTGAGGGGATGTTGAAGACTGTTCTCGAAAAGCACATGTTACTAAAGAGGAAACTCTAGAGGAAATTAAAGGAGAAAATCCAAATGAATTATAGGGGAAGATCGAAAGTTATCTCAAGATCCACCTACTGCTCAAGAAGAGGTTCTAGGGAAAGCTCAAGGGGATGTCGAAAGGCACATGTACTGAAGAGGAAAATTTTGAGGATATAAAAGGGGAAGCTCGAAAGGGATCACAAGATCCACCTACTACTCATGAGGGGGTTCGAGGGGAAGCTCGATGAGATGTCGAAGATGGTTCTCGAAAGACATATTTTACTAAAAAGGAAACTTTGGATGAATTTAAAAGGGAAGCTCGAATGGGAACTTAATATCCACCTACTACTCAAGAAAGAGATTGAGGGAAAGCTCGAGGAGATGTTAAAGATGATTCTTGAAAGATACATGTTACTGAAGATGAAACACCGGAGGAAGTTAAAGGGGAAGCTCGAAAAGGGTCTAAAGATCCACTTGGTACACAATATAAATTTCGATGGGGAAGCTCGAGGCGATGTCGAAGACGGTTTTCGAAAGACACATCTTAATAAAGATAACGGTCTAGAGGAGGTTAAAAAGGAAGATCGAAACGGATCAAACTCAATAGGAAAATCGAGAAGAAACTCAAGGGGATGTCGAATACGGTTCTCAAAAGACACATGCTACTAAAGAGGAAACTTTATAGGAAGTTAAGGGAAAAGCTAGAAAGGGATCTCAAGATCAACCCACTAAGAGAAGGTTCCAGAGGAAGCTCAAAGGGATGTCAAAGACGTTTCTCGAAAGGCACATGATACTGAAGAGGAAATTCTCGGTGAAGATAAAGGGGAAGCTCGAGAGGGATCTAAAGATACACCTATGATACGAGATTGGCTAAAAGTCTTGAGCAAAAGAAGGATTGAGCCGTTTGCTGGTCTAAGGACCTCTCCAACTAACTCGTGATAAGGTGGATGTAAGGATGGATCGAAAAGAACCACAATAGATGTGAAATTCTATGGATACTTCTTAAGAACACTCAAGAATTTGGAACACTCACGAATTAGAGAGCCAAGACATGTGTTTAACACAAACAAACATTTTTATTAATCAAATGGTGTCTTTTACAATGAGGAGTGAATGAGCTTATATAGGCTCTTAAGAGAAAATTTAAAACAGTAATTATCTAAATAAAAATCAAATCAATCAACATAAAAGAAAATCAATCAAAGGCTTGATTGATATGGCCATTATTTCTTGACTGTCGGTCAAATAAGGAAATTTGGAGGTTCCTTGTATCTAGACAACTAGGGGAGGAAGTGGTGTGCCTTTGGGATATTATGTATGATATAGATTGGCTTTATCGCATCCTCATAATGACAGAAATGTGACTGTTGGGGTTTTATTCTCCAAGATTCCAAATTAGGCAAGTCGAGAATCCTCCGATTTAGAACTTGAATAACTTCCAAACCATAACTGGTTTTAGAATAAGTCCAACTCTCAGAAATCCTCTGATGGATCAAGATTCCATAACAAGTCTTTTTTGAGCTTAATTCCTTCTGTTTTGATTGGCATGCTCCAATGAGTGATTGCTGGTCAAAATAGGATAAACATACTGTTTTATGTATTCTTTCATTAGTTTGGTTTCACTTATATTAAGAATTAGAAAAAACTCGCGCTTCACGCGAGATAAAATTTTACTAACTTTATTCTAAATTTTTAATATGATACAACAAAGTATGTAAAGCGATTAAAAATTAAACTTTCCTTCAATTATTGTTTAGTTTTCTACATTTTCATAGATTAAACTGTTTTGTTCATGTTCAAATTATTTGAAAAGATAATCAAGATGAAAGATAGGATTAGTAAATAAAATTTTGATACTATATTTCTTAATTTTTAGACATGGTGTGATATTCAACATTTAATTTTAAAGGTATTATTTAGATTAATTTCTTCATTTTCTGTAGTGGTTTGATTAATAATTAAAGATATTTAATCTAATCCTATTACAAATGATTCAACACTATATGCAGCTCATGCGATTATAAAGAACAGTTCTACCAATGACGACTCTACAACGCAACTCGACACGTAACACACGGATCTAGGACATGGGGCTCTACCTGCACGACACCTATTATAGGCAGCTCATTCCAGAGTACATAATACCACTGCGGATGGCTCTACATGCAACACTATGGAACTACGACAAGTTCTAGATGTTAGCTTTTGTTCTCACATTTGACGTTAATTAAATAATTCTGACTCATTCTTAAAACTATTTATTTAGTTACATTTCTTTTTTTACATGGACTGCAACTTTAAACATTTTAGTTATTATATTAAAATGTGTAGTGTGATCGTAGATCTTGTGGGAGTGCATTGTAGATGGTAGCTACATAAGCATGGTGATATACCTTCTCCTCTTGATTGTCTCCATCACTTCATTTCTGTAACAAAATTTTTGAAACTGGATTGTTGAGGTTGTTCTGTTTTAAACCGAGAAAGTGCTAATGAATTTTTTTTTCTAATGATAAACCTTGCAATCTTCTTAGTTTCTTTGACAGCATCCATCTCAAGCTAATCAAGAACTGATGCCCTTTTCCCTATAGTTATTGCTAAATGACTTCATCATTTGCCACATCTTTTATCACCCATCTCAAGCTAATCAAGAACGTTGATCCTCTTTTCCCTCTAGTTATTGCTAAATGACTTCATCATTTGCCACATCTTTTATCATATCCAGTGTACAGAACAAAGTTTAGTGATTTCAGTGTGGAACACCTTACCAACTTAACCGATGAATCAATAGATATATAATTTGGATAACCACTGTTTCTTTCGAGAAGCTCTCTACCAGTGACCAACTGATAAACTAATCATGAGTTGAAACACATCAGGCTAAAGTCCAAGCAATTATAACTGATGTTGACTCAACTTTAATCTGCATCGAATGCACTTTCGTAATCTGAGACAAAATTGGTATAACAGTAGTAGGCACTACTTTGACTATAGTTGATCCGAAATGAAATGCATTTAGCTACTGGATTAGAAACCATTTCTTCAATGGTAGAACCAACACTCTTAACCTCATCGTTTGAAAAATAGATTGATTTATTTCTATTATAACTAGAAGCGGTTCCTATGTAACATATGAAAACTAACATATTAGTAGTTGGCAAAATCCTATCGCATTAACTGTACATCAAGAAAAGAGAAATCTTAACAATTAAGAAAACTCGCATTATATTCAAAACATATTTCCTCTAAATGAATATAATGATCCAAGACCCATACTTCACTGAACCTTGAGTGAGCTTTGGCTCATCGCCCAAATTTCAGTTATCTAGGTAAGCAACACTTTGCTAATTATATCCTATATAACTCTTGGTCTTGAATTGATATCTCATATTGAATCCAATCCTATGTCTCTAAACCCAAAACCATTTTGATAGCTTAGTCAAATAAACCAATCCCTTAAGTCATGTGGTAAGGATTACCATCTGCCTCACTCATGTAATTGTGGACACCTTGCTTTGGCAAGCCCATCACACAATGAAATGAGCCTTGATAGTTGACAAAGAATGGAAAAACATAAAATTTGATATTTAACTGAGGAACATAATTTTCTAAAACTAATACATCTCAAATATGTATCCTAGAATTTTACAAATTAAAACAATTGGTGGTAAGAATCCGAGTTCTGAGAACGTGTCAATCGACACTACATTACTGTCGGTTGACACAACTCAAAACCGACTGCGATTAATCGCAATAACCGATCATACCAATCGCACAAACCGGCTAGTGTCGATCGACACTACATTAGTGTCGGTCGATACAGCTCGGATCAGATCAATATCGATCGATACACTACGTTAATGTCGATCGACAATACATCCGCAGAAAATTTATCGCGGTGACCGATCAGTGTCGGTCGACACACTTTCGGTGTTGATCAACACCAATCTTAACCGGTTCGATCACGATTAAACTATTTAATCGATTAAACCGACCGCGACGAATCCACTAGTGTCGGTCAACACACAGCGATTCACGGGATCGAAAACCTAAATTTTCTCGCGATTCAACAGGCCGTGTCGATCGACACAGTGATGCTGTCGATCGACACACGTTCGCAGAAACCCTAGTTTTTTCAATTTTGCATCAAAATGATTTTGAACAAAAATATCTAGCATGCAAATCCTATATATCATATATATCAATTTTGAATTGGTCAAATTCAGTTTACATACTATAGATTCAATAGAACACTAGGCTCTGATGCCACTTAAGGAATTTGTTCAGGATTTTAATCATATTAATAAACCCTAATGACAAATTATATGTCTAGGATCATGTGTTAATTGAATCTAGTCATCAGATCTCGAGTATACCTGAATATTAAGCAGCGGAAGACTGTCAGGGATTCGAGATTAGGAGCGCCTCAGATGATGCGCCTCTACTGGTATCCACACGCACACAAACTAGAAGACCGGGATGCTAGTGCCAGAAGAGAGATCAGATCTCTCTAGAATACTCTCGAGATTTCTCTCTGTGTTTTTAAAGGCGGCTACCAATTAGGTTAACATCAAAAGTCGTGCATACCTCATATGTATAGTGAGGCATGAAGACCTAATTAACCATTGGGCCAAACCCATGTTTAATTAAGTCATAAACCAAAACATGCCCGACACTGTGTCGACCGACACAACTTCTTTGTATCGATCGACACACCTCTCAAAAACGCATAAATCATGTGTATCAAATTCACACTTGTTCAATCATTACACTAATGATCAATCCCAATGTAATACATCCAGTTTGCTTAGGTGTGTGACCCTGTAGAATCATAAAATACTAGTAATGAGTTCCAAACTCATAGATTACAAGAGGCTTCTAGCAAAGCATTATAATCACCTAGTATCATATGATTGTCTTATCTCGACAACTATATGCAAGAGTAAATACAAGTGTGATTTCAGGACATTCCCAACAATCTGCTCCGCGCCGGATTCTTCTATGTTTAGATGTGTAACAACCTACTTTGTGAAAAGAGCTTATGTCTTCTTATAAGATCCGATGATATGTATTTGATCCTCTAAACTTAGGTTTTAAGATGATATTAGCACTAATGATGTATTCAATCCCAGATTTATCAACATATTTCTTTATTTCATGAAAAAAAAAAAAATTATTCAATCATTCCATCATTAATGTCTTCCTCTACTATGAACCACAAAAATAAAGAAACCAATAAACAATGATTCACTGTAGACTTGTGATGTGAACCAAGAGTCATATAGTCAACTTAACTACTTGTTCTCGAAACCTGTGCAAACAACTTGAGGAGGAGAGGTCGTCTGGTGGAGAAAAGAAAAGCTAACATTGACTATTTTGTCCTTTAGGGTAATTACGTTAAATTGATAGGCCAATACTTGTCCATGTGTACATTCTATATTTAATGACATGAAAATATCCATTTGCTTTAAATAACGATAATTCCTACATTAATTAAATCTTCAACTAAAGAGAGAGATAGTAAATATGTGCAGAGGCGTTGAGGAAGAAGACGGAAGATGCCGGAGACTCTGCAAGGAGAGACTTGTAGCTCCGGTGAGTTGTGAGCTCTGCGGCGAGGAATCCGCTGTGTATTGTGAGGCGGACGCAGCTTTCCTCTGCAGAAAATGCGATGGATGGGTCCACTCTGCAAACTTTCTAGCTCAAAGACATGTTCGCCGCGTGATCTGCACGTCCTGCCGGAAATTAACTCGTCGTTGTCTTGTCGGACACAATATCAATGTCGTTTTACCGGAGATAAGGACGATGGTACGAGGTGAAGAAGATACTAGTAATCACAAAATCCCCTTTGTGTTTCTCTGATTTGATTTTTTTTTGTCTCTTTTTGTCATAGTTAAGATTGAATCTTGAGTTTACCACAAAAAAAAGAAAAGAAAAATGTTGTTAGGGTTTCTGTTTCTTTGTTCTATAAAAAAAATATGGGAAATTACATTCTAAAGCTTTTAAAGTTACGGATAAACAAAAAAAACAAGTAAAACAGAGAAAATTGTCCAGTAATAAAAAAAAGAAAGAAATCAGATTCGGGATTTTCTCTTCGCAGTCAAGGTGTTAGAATTTGATACTGTAGATTCTTGTTTGTGCGCAAGAATAAGTTACTTCTCCGACAAGAAACTGTTAATCCCAATGATCACAATTGGTGGAGGAAGTGAGATTAGTCTTTGCTTGTGATAAAAAAGAGAGTAATCACTAGTTCATCATGAGTGACGGGTCATATTCAAAAGTTTCTCCGGATTTCACAAATCTTCCTTTCACACGCTTTCTCGTATCGGCTCTGGCTTTTCGTGATGCGTATCGTATCTGCTTCCCAAACCTTAAAAAAAACAATCAAAAATGATCCTTAGAGATTTCTGTTTTCAAAAGCATGACTCTGTTTCTCACAAGGAAATTCTTAGCTTACATGCGCTTTGATTTCTTTAGTTTGTATCTCTTTTTGGCCTCTTCCCTTAATTTTGGATTAAAACTGACTTCAAGATTCGGCGAATCAGCCATCAGAAACGCTGGCGAAATTCCGCAGTCTTGGTAATCAGCGGCGCTGCTTTCTCCTGTGATGTTGGACATCGAAACAACATTCTCCGATAAGGTAGGAAGAATCAAACAAGGAAGGCTTATTTTACTCTCTTCCTGAAAACAAAACAAAAAACATTTGTCAGAAACAATTGAATTTACAAGGGAGTTGATCGAGAAACCACCAAAGGCTATAAAAAGACCTCTAAAGACTCCTCATCATCAAACTGGTAACATTTGGTGGTACGATCGAGTGATGAACATCCCAAAATATCATCGCTTGCGTTGAAATTCAAAGGCGCATCATCCAAGTTAATCCCTTCGCATGGGTCCAAACCAGAACATTCCTGCACAGAGAATAGATATTTGTGTAATTCTTCATAAATGAACACTTTGATAGATCACTTAAGAAAGACGTTACATCCTCTATCACATTAGGAGTATTAGATTCCATGGACGAGCGATCCTTTAGATTTTGAGTGTGTGTCGATAAACCATCCACCCAATCGTCTAATTCCTTCATTTTCGCCATCCCGATCACGGAATCCGCAAATGGAGAAACCCATGGTTGTAAAATCGAAGACCAAATCTTGGCGAAATCTTTTGGAGAAGGAGAACCAGAGTACGAATTCAAGTTCTCAAGTCTGTGTCCTAAACCGGAGCAATTACTTGCAGCCCAGTGACATCCTTGGCATATGGAAACCTTTTCGTTCAGACAGTGGATCAAAGCCGGTTGCGAGGAGCATTTCTCGCATAGCAAAGATCGCGTGTGTATCAAGGAAAGAGGATTCGCTGAATGCACACAAAGGTCACAGTTTAAGCAGAGTTTAGCCGAATCAGACTTGCAATAGACTAATGCTTGTTCGATTCCACAATAGTCGCATCGAGCCTCCATACTTGTTCGACACATGAAATTTTTATTAACCTAATCTTCAGTTCATTAACATCAATACTGAAAGAATTCTGCAACACAGATATATGAAATGAGAAACAAGCAGAATTGTTTTAAAGAAAAGCCTTTTGCTCTGTTTTTATTCTGAGCTAGTTCAGTCTGACCACGTGGGTTTTGCCACGTGGATTTACGTCACGTGGGTTTTGTTTGTGTTAGACTTTGTGTCTTACGTGGTTAACCCTAGTATTCGGAGTTTTGGGTGGAAGCTTGTGGCTGGTAACAAGCTTATGTCCCTTGAAACATTCAATTCAACCTCGTTTTCTTTTCTCGGAGGAACATGATTTTTTTTTTTCAAAACATCCGACAAAAAAGACTAGTTAGCTAATCTAAGTTTAAAGATTTTTGAAGTTGTAAATTAGTGAAATGACTATAATTAGCATGCAAATTATGAAAAAAAATGGTAACCATATATATAGTTTGGTTATCCCAAAATGTCCATTTTGGTTATATCCATGAGTCAACGGCCAATCGTTCTTGTCTTTCTTTGGCGTATTGGTGACAGTTGAGGGAGGAGATATGGTTCTCTCGACATTTCATCAGGCGGCGTGTCATCGGGAAAATAGGTGTATCGGAGCGATTATCCTCTGCGTCTCTCTGATTAGCTAGAGAATTTTGGCATTGGTCCTTGAAATTTTGTCTTAGGCTCCTCGAGAAGTAGCTCTCCAGGTTTCCTCTGTCTTATTTTCCTTCCCTTTTGGTTTGTTACCAGTCAATTCTACCATACTTCACCTCCCGTTTGAGTCTCTTCTTATTTTCATTGTATCCAATATCACCTTCGTATGCTTCTTATACTGCTTAAATTTGTCATGTAGAACTCAAAAAAAAATGTCTCTCATTCACAGAACCCAAAAAAAGTAAATTAAAGTAATCCCATTCTTATTCTTTTGGCTATGTAGGTTTTTCTTGTTAACCTTTGGAGTGTATAATTCAGATAATATGTTCTATAATCTTTGTAGGTTTTTCTTACTCCTATAATCTTTTCTTTTTTTCCTTCAATATCTTCATATAAATTGACTTAATCTTGCGTCTTATTCTAAAAAGATAAATTAATTTTAGCATGTGGAATTGTTGTGGTTTCAATTTTTGAAACGAAACAAAATTACTCTAAATCCAACACCACCCCCTAAGCGCAGTGAAGGAGCTCCGTGGATTCCTTGGTATGAAGAGCTACAGGAAAAGATTTGTGATGGACTATAACTTATAACCATCCTTACGCTTATCAAATTTTTGTCTCCACGCATGTATTCTCTTCATTCTCTCTATGTACCAAGGTTGATTTAGAGTGGGCAAAACAGTGCCGAATAGCAAAGTTCAGCTGTAGACATCGCTAAGCATCATAATATCCAAAGGAAACATAACATTACATCGTTTGAAACAGAGTGCACGTAAATCCTGGTTCCTATTTCTTAAATCATTATCCAAATGATGCAGTATATCAGCAGCAGGAGAAGCAAAATACTTTGCAGTAACAAAATTGTTGTCCAATTCAAACAATCTCAATAAGCTATACTACGTTTCTAACTTGCATATGCAGAAATGCTTCCCAGTTCTTACCAGCAGTTGAAGAAACACCATATTGTATCTCATCAATAAATAAAGATTAATAGTGCTTAAATAATGCTGTCCGAAGATAGATAACATAACCAATCTTCAAAGCCATAATCTTGGTTTGACAATTCCATTCTTGATCCAAAACATACCATGTATTCTTGATCAAAAGCAAAAAACAAAAGTCAACATAACAAAAGTCATCGCCCGGGACCTTATATTCTCCTAAGTTAAAACAGGGGAGCATCTAATATAGCATGAAAAAATTGGTCATAACATAGCCAACATGTGCGAGGCATTTCCAGGATCAAAAAGCAATGAGTTAAGCAAGATGATCAGGATATACCACAACTAATTAATATTGCGTCACAAGCCATTATACCTGAAGGAATTGTGTTTATCCCCCAGAATTGGTAATGGACGCCCCCATAAATAACAGAAACCAACAACTCAAAAATCTTGTTAAATTGGTGAAAAAAATATCAATATGCTCAGTGGAAGGAGAAGTCGTTATATTAGAAGAGCTCACGGCAAGACAAAAGTTGCCTTGTCCACTGCCATTCTCGCACACTTCGTGCTTTTCTCTCATCATTGCAACAAACACAATATTCAAACTAAAACAAAAAAACAAAGAAGCTTCAGTGTGTGTAACAAATTCAGATCATTGATCATTGCGACCTCACTGAAATCCGCTAAGATAATTGTTTTATCATCATAAGCTTTATACCAAAACAAAGAGAAAACAAAGAATGGGCGTGGTAAGGGAATACTCAGACAGCCAAGGGTTACTCTTCAACTTCTGGGAGAAGAACCCCAGATCTGAAACTCTAGTCCATATATAATTGTATCATCACCATATCCCTTCCACACACCCAAAAAAACACCATCATCACAATCACAATCACACAAAACAACCCTAAACTCACTAATATAATATCTATCATAAACACCAGAAAATAAAATAAAATCCAAAAGCCGACATTTCGTATAATTTGCTTCAATTCAATGTCACAAAAACACGAAAAGGGAGAAGATGCGTTGATTTGAAGAAGACGGAAGCATATAAATACATTATACAGAGACGGAATTAGGGTTTCCCCTCGGCGGCTGTCATATCTTCACACGGCCCATTAAACTAAACGAGCCTATCCAGCTTACGTGGCCCAACAAACAACTTAATCATCTCTATAAAACATACCTTTTGTACTTTGCTACTTCTGGCGAGACCATCAACCACAATGACAACTGAGCTCGTTTTCATTCCGTCGCCGGGAATCGGTCATCTCAGGTCAACCGTGGGGCTAGCGAAGCAACTAATCGGAAGCGACAGCCGCCTTTCAATCACCGTAATCATTATTCCTTATCCAGGCAACAAGGGTGATTCCCCCTATATTGCATCCCTCTCCGCGGCGTCTCAAGATCGACTCCGTTATGAAACCATCTCCGTCGCAGATCAACCAACCGACGATCCAAAGCCGACGGATGTCCACATTGAGAATCAAAAGACACTGGTGAGAGATGTCGTCGCGAGAATCGTCAGTTCAACACGAACTGACACGCCGAGGCTCGCCGGATTCGTGGTGGACATGTTCTGTACCTCGATGATGGATGTAGCTAACGAATTCGGCGTCCCGACTTATATGGTCTACACATCGAACGCTGGGTTTCTGGGAATTACACTTCATGTCCAGTTAATGTACGACGAGAAGAAGTATGACGTCAGCGAGTTGGAAGACTCGGTTACCGAATTGGAGTTTCCGTGTTTGACTCGTCCGTATCCTGTGAAATGTCTGCCTCATGTCTTCACTTCAAAGGAGTGGCTACCGTTCTTTCTAGCTCAAGCTAGAAATTTCCGAAAGATAAAAGGCATTTTGATAAATACAGTTGCTGAGCTGGAACCTCACGTTTTGGAATTTTTCTCTAGTGGCACTCTTCCCCAAGCTTATCCTGTGGGGCCCGTTTTGCATCTCGAAAACGGATCTCACGACGAGAAGCAATTGGAGATTTTGCGGTGGCTCGACGAGCAACCGCCTAAATCCGTCGTGTTCCTCTGCTTCGGGAGTTTGGGAGGCTTCAATGAGGAACAAACAAGAGAAATCGCGGTGGCGTTAGATCGCAGCGGTCACCGGTTCCTCTGGTCTCTCCGTCGTGCATCGCCGAATATTCTGATGGGGGGTCCCGGAGAGTTCACGAATCTGGAGGAGGTTCTACCGGAGGGATTCCTAGATCGGACATCGGAAAGAGGGAAGGTGATCGGGTGGGCTCCACAAGTGGCCGTGCTAGCGAAGCCGGCTGTCGGAGGGTTCGTCACTCACTGCGGGTGGAACTCGATGCTTGAGAGCCTGTGGTTCGGCGTTCCGATGGCGACGTGGCCACTCTACGCCGAGCAGAAGGTAAACGCCTTTGAGATGGTGGAGGAGCTGGGATTGGCGGTGGAGATTCGAAAGTACCTTAAAGGAGATTTGTTGGCCGGAGAGATGGAGACGGTGACGGCAGAAGATATAGAGAGAGCAATCAGGCGTCTGATGGAGCAAGATAGTGACGTCAGAAATAGAGTGAAGGAGATAGCAGAGAAGTGCCGCGTGGCGCAGATGGATGGTGGATCTTCCCATACGGCTTTGCAAAAGTTTATTCGAGACGTGATAGAGAATGTGACTTGAATTGGATGGAGCCATGTGAAAAGGGCATTGCGGGGCTCGCACGTTGAATCCGAGATACGAAGACTCATATGCATGTTAATTTTTGAATTTGCCCACACAAGTTTGAACGTGTGTGTTTGTAATATGCTCAAAATTGTTGCTTGTATCAACTTTTCGAGGTCGGCAATTAAAATGTTGAATGGTATTACCGTATAGGCTCAAATTAGTGGTCCGTAGAACATGTTAAACGAAATGCATAACTTTAAACAAAACACATAAATAAAACATATCCTACGTATAAAAGTTGGGTAGCACAATGGATTAAGCTTCTTTTAATAATTCTCACAAAGTTCAAGACTTCTAATCTCTGAATTTGCAGTTTTTTTATTTAATTTTTATAACCAAAACGACGTCGTTTTTAAGTTCGTTGTTAATTGAGTCTTTACGTGCCGAGTCGGCGATATAGGAAAGGAGTGTATTACAAATTTTTTTTAAATGATGAGTTAATCCGCACAATTTGAATTGTTGGGTTAAACGTGCACAACAAAATAAATGTATTGGTTTTTTCGTACAAAACTCCAATTAAAAACTACTTGTGAGGAGGTATGTTAGTGTTTAATACTCTTATTCTATTATTTGTGGAAAATGACTTTAAAAAAAATCAACATATGAAATGTAATACACGAAATATGTGAATGATCTGATAATTGGTCCATTAGAGTAATACTCATGAAAACATCATTTGATTGGACTGAATAGAAACCAAAATACCGTCTTAAATCTCGTGAATCACATAACCAGTTTTATCTTAAACTCCGTTTAATTATAAAAATATAAATCTTAATCTTAACCATATAATAAACCCAAACTGTCTTTTAATTGTCATCCAAACTCAATATCTTTCGACAAAAAAAATAAACAACAATTTTTTTCACACTATCAACACTATTGTTTTCTAAACAAAGAAAGTAGATGAGAGAAAGTAGCTGTAAAGACCCAATCTAGAGGCATGTTATTAAAGAGACTTCTTTCTCCGCAGATTTACTGAAAAAGCATAAATCTTTGTGTAAAAGTCTTTTAACCCAGCTTTAGAATTTTTATTACGAGAAAGCCATTTTCAAACCCAAGAAAAAAAAAATTATATCCCTTTTATATTTCTGATTTTTTTTTAGGTTTCATCCCAAAAATTTACCCCTACAAATGATTCCTCGGAGACGACTGTATGGTGATTATGGTGGTCGAGAATCAGTAAGAATCTCGTGTATGGAATTCTTATTGCGGTTGTTAGCTTGTTTGTGAAGGGTTTCGTTCATGAATCTGTGCTACCGTGATTGATAATGTCGACATTTGGGATCTAGATTGGGTACACTGTTTATTGTCGTAGATTCTGTATAGTAGATGGAATATGAGTTTTCCGGTGATAAACGTGTAATTGGTTGTGATTTTACTACGACCGTATAAGACAAAGTTGAGAAGGAGAAAATGCTGAAGCGGCTAGTTGAATTCCGGGAGAGTATTATGAGCACATGCAGCAGTATGAGGAGATTATGCTGAAAAATAAGGAGCTGGAGGAGTACAAGGGACAACAACTATTTGAGACGCGTAGGGCGACTGCAGCCAGTTGATTGACAAGTTGGAGAAGTTGGAGTGTGACTTCAGCCAGTTGATTGACAAGGAAAATGAGTTGGAGTTGAAGTATGCGAAACTTGGAATTGATGTTAAAAGGTATCTTTAAGATGTATTGAGTTAGAATGTCGACACCACTGTTAATTTTGCAAATTTGGAAACAGTGGTGAAGTCTGTTGAGTTATGTTATGTCTACAAAATATTATCCACTGAAACGCTCGGCCAGTTATTTAGTATTTAAATGTAATTAAGGAGATATTCATGGCGTCCAACAAAAACTAGCAAATGAAGAGACCGCAAATGATTTAGTTTTCAACTGATATTGGATCCATTAAAGTGGAAGAAGACAAGCAGACCTGGTCTAACCACAAGGAAAAATAAACATGCGCTTAAGCCCACAAAATTTTAAGATATTTTCGAAATCTACATATTTTTTCATTACTTTTTTTTTATCACGTTCCAAGACCACATTACATGAATGTTAGTGTAGTGGATGTGGATCAATCTCTATACATCCGTTGATCGAAGATTCATTTCTGATGACTCCATGTGTAACAGTGGTTTCTCCTAGAATTGTATGATTGTGTAAGAAACTCATTTCTTATGTTTGTATTTCTCTGGATTGGTATTTCTTAGACTTGTGATTTGGTTAAACGAGGTAAAACTAATAACAGATCTATGTCTATATCTTCACTACACTGATAAAAAAAAATTAATATTGATTTCTATTATCAAATAAAAAGAAATTAAAATAATAATCAACAAAATTTAAAAGAAATTGAAAATAGCTCCGATATTTGGGAAAGAGAGAAATTCGAAAACTTCTAAAATTCTAATAACATGGCAGTATTTTGTTTTTTTCAATTATTTTTTTGGACGTGACATGGCGTTAATTTGTAGTACTAAAAATTGCTTTGTTTTTTACCTAGTTGTTCTGTCTAGTATAACGATTATGCATTCTTCCAAACAGTTAGTATATTCAAGTTTTATGCATAGAATTAGTATTACCATACTCTAAACTAAATATTTTTTGTTGGACCCATGATTTTGTAGTTTGAATACATTTAAACTCTATTCATGCAATAATATGTGATACGAACACATTTTTACTAGATTTTACTTTGTTACATGGGTATCTCTAATAGATTTACGTGGAACATTGGACAAAATGTTTTTGAAAAAAATTATTGCATGAAATTGTTGGAAATGAATTGAAAGTACATTCAATGTATTTTTTTTAAATCTAATTATAAGTTTTTGCATAAATCTATTATTTATCATATTTTGAATAAAATTCAGTATAATGAATTTTTAATAAGTTTTAAGTTAAAAAAACCAAGGCTTATGTATATAAAAATTTGCAATAACTTATTAATTAGTTATCACATCTAAGTTATATAATAGAAATCTGATATAGTTCATGTTTTTTTTTTTTATGGTATAGAAAAATCAAGTATTTTATGAAAATTATCTAGACCAAATTTGACATATTTATTTATATCATCAATAAATTTTATAAAATTTTTGTACATTAACTACAATAATGCTCGATGGAAAAAAAATTAAAGACTATATGAGAAAAATGGACGAGGAAATATATAAAATCAGTTCAAGATGTTGTGTTGTGATTGGTACTACAAACCCCACGTTTATGGGTGTGGAAAACTAAAATAATAAATAAATAAAATTCAGAAATAATAAAAAGATTTTGAAAACTTTTAATATATTGGCGACAAAAAAAAAAAAAAAAAACTTTTAATATATTGGCAAAATGGAAATTCAACAAAATCTAATATCACCATGTATAATATTAAACTATTGTTGTGATTTCTACGTAAATTTGTTGATTAGTCCAAATTCCACGTTTATTCGTCTCGAAAAAAATTTTAGTTTAGGATAATCTAATCCCCTAATTCGCGAAAACTAGTTGATTGTAACTAGTCCGAAACAATATGTAATCTCTCGGATTATCTATTTTACTAATGTCGAATTGTTTTCTATAACATTTCATTTTTCCTCAAACAGTTATAAAGCCAATTAATTCTTCCTCCGAAGTAAGTTCCGATAGTGGCTGCAGAAGAGAGGAGGCTGTAACTTTTTATGTGGACAGTATATGCAAAGCAATATGTGGAGCATCGAGGAAGAAGATATAAGTATTTTGAGGGACCGACGGTGTTTTGTGACACAGTGTTCGGAAAGCTCGTGGTACGAGTCAATGAACTTGCATCTACGGAAAGGGTATGGACATCGGACAAATAAGAACTTTCTCAAATGCTCTAATATCTCATCATCCGATGCTGCAAAAGACGTATATTCAGAGCAATCGTGCTCTGCGTTTGGACAAGGAACTCTGAGTTCTTGGAGAACCCCCTCCATAGCTATGTTTCGGTAAAAGGGGGGAGTGGGCGCACATCATAGTGCACATCATTTAAGTTTTTTCCCTTGACAGGCATAGCATATTGTGTGGTCGTTAGAGCACTGAAACAAAAATTATCAATTAGGAGAAAAACCCATTTCATATTGAATGTAGAAGACATTTTTTTGTTTCAAACAATACATGTATTAGCGTCATCAATGATCATATAAGAGAAAAACGCAAAAATTTTCAAGGAAAATAGACACAATGTGTATTAGAGAAATATATATAATTTATATAACTCATATATATATATATATATATATTTGTAATTCCTCCAACTCAATACACCAGAATTATCTATTGTATTAGAGCAAAATATATAAAAATCCAGTGTTTTCATATATGGAGAATACCTTTTGTCTAGGATTTTTAAAAAATTAATATGTGGATACATAACTACAAACCCTTAGACCCTTTTATATAAGTCCCAAAACCTGATACAATAAAGAAAATGAAATCATCGAGATCTATCTTGTTCCCAAAATAAGAAAAAAAACCTTAAACCATCTTTAGTGTACCGTAACGCGGGTCCCTGCACCCCTAGATTTCTTCCTTCGCCCGTGTTATTTATTCCTCAGCTAACTCGAAAAGGGCCCTTTCACCAATACCTTATATTATAAGTAACTTTGGATAACAAACTCCATCTCGACAAAAAAATATCATGTAATGTCACATTATGAATCTTCTAAGATCTGGAGGGACTTCCTCTTCCTCTAGCACCAGAAGATCTGGAGCAGTTCTAAACAATGCTTGAACTTGTATGTGGTGACTAGTTTGGTCAACATGTCAGCTGCATTTTCCAACATATACACCATATGCAGTAAGACTGAAAGTGTGGAATGGTAATAAGAGTACTGCCACGCACAATAGGACACGAGATAGTACACGATAGTTTCTTTAAAAAGAATTTACTTTGATTAGAAACTCTCTTGATACACTTACAAGCTATATCAAAACGTTCTTTATCCACAAGAACTCGCTCTCTAATCTACCCAAAAACAATCTAAGCTATGTGTTTTTCACTTTGCTCTAGATGTGTTTTTCCCATGTCAAGTGATGAGTCTAATCCACGAGCCAACACTCTTTAAATAACATAGTGATTTCCAACTTTCCTTTTTTGCTTCAATTGGAAATCCTTAACTTCTCCTTAATTTCTGGTTTCTTTTTTCGCTCCATCAATTAAGGATCCTTGATTGCACGTCATATCTTTGATTGCTGTCAATCTCCAATCTCCAGAATCTTCAGATATGATTCCTCTTTGATATCTTCTTGATTGATACTCCCGTATCTTCTCATCCCACTCTCTGGTGTCGCACTCCGTGTGCCACTTTCGACCAGTTCACGATCTGGTTCACCAACTGCTTCACGATTTGGTTCACCAACTGCTTCATGATTTGGTTCACCAACTGCTTCACGATCTGGTTCACCAATTGACTTGCATTCTCAATCTCCCCCTTTTTAGCTGAACCTGACATCTCAAGCATCTACAAGATAAGAACACATACACACACCACAAACAGCAATGCACACGCATATTTGAACCAAATATTGCATTTAAAAACCATGATGGCAATGTTTTAACAACCCCAACAGAAACGATAAATAGGCAGAAACATAAATAATATTTTAACTCTCTGCCTCACGAAAATTAAAAGCAAAAGAAGAGAAGAGAAAAAAAATAAAAGGCATCATCATCAAGCTCCCCCTGAGTCTAGAACTCCCCCGAGCCACTAGAACTTCCTTCTCCCTCTGCTTGAGTGCAGATTCAGTTAAAAACACTCAACAAGTCAATAATCAATTATGTAAGGAATCATGAATTACTTACTTGTCTCAAGCGTGTGAAGCACATCCTGAAGTTTGGTGATTGTGTCACGCAGTGCCTCAACCGCTGCCACAGAGGAAACCTTTCCAGTAGGGATCTTCACCTTGACCGTCTCCTACTGTTGTCCCGAGGTAGCTTCTAAGTCAGACCCTGAGGTACTGTCTTCCTTGGCTGCTTCATCTCCAGAGGACACTTCCATTGGGTGGGCTTGAGAGTAGGCCTTTCCTGACCTGCTATCAGGCACATACTCCAGAGGGGTGACATACGTCTCACCAGCATACACAGGGAATCGATGCTGAGCCATCAAGAGTGCCGAGATCAAACAGGGAAAGTAGAGGCCAGCCTTGTTGTAGGTTATGCGTCCTCTGGCCAAGACCTTCTGGAACACCCACTCACCAAAGTCAATCATGTGACCATGAGCCATCTTGTACAGGAATCTGGCCATTCAATCGTCTTATGGGTACAATTATCAGTAGGCAGCCAGTTGTACCCTGACAAAATCCACAGCGAGGCAAAGAGTGGGGTACACCGTGTGGTAGCAAATTCTTCCTAAGACACTTTTTCTTCACACAAGTATCGAGCCACCTTGTTGTCAGAGACCTTTTTGCACTGGTTAGCCTGTTTGCTCTCTTCAGCAGTTGGTACAGGGAAGTCCAGTAGTTCATTGATGGCTTTGGCCTAGAACTTGTACTCATACCCTCTTACCCACACCTTGATTACCTTCTTATCAGTCCTCTCATGCGGCAGATAAGCATAGAATTCGCAGATTACCTTAGGAACGAAGGGTGCAAGATAATCCAGATCTATAGTGGAGATCATTCTACTACGACGTAGTACAGCAGATACCTCAGCAGTTGCCTCAGAGTTCAGAATGACATACCTTTGTGCAACGATGACTCTAGTCATGTAATGCTGAACCAGTTTCTTAGCAGCATCATTCTTGAACCTCTTGGATCGATCATCAGCAAGGTTAGAACTGGGCTTTACTACCTTCTTGCCCTTCTTCTTTGATGAAGCAGCTGCCTCAGCATGTTTCATCTTCTTCTGAGGTGGTTCCTTTACTGCCTCTTCCTCCTCTATCTCTGTGACTTTCCCGGTTCGCTTCGACGCCTTGGGTTTAGGGACTGGTTTCTTCTTCTTATCCTTGCTGCGACGTGAGATCTTCCTGAGAGTCAACCCGTCTTCAGCTTCAATATCCTCAGCAGAAACGCTAAGGTCAGGGTTTAGGGTTTTCGCCGCAGTCTCAAACGATGCGGTATCTTCTGCGATTGGTGAATCAGGTGGTGGGGCAATCGATTCTTGGCCTCCAGTTGACCCATAAGGCGGGAATTTGGAAGATCCAGCTCCAATTTTTGGGTTTCGAACTATGATGGCGAGACATTCTAGTGCGGCAGATCCAGATGCCGTTGCATGCGCCGTCGTTGCTAATGTCGGCTCTAGCTAGGGAGACACGGCGTAGCACTGGGCGGAGAGGTAGCAGCGGCAGGAGAATGAGCTGCATTCACCGGTGACCCAGGCGAATTCGGAGCCGTGTCTTCTGAGGTAGTAGGTGATGGAGTTCGTGGCCTCTTGGTTGTTTTTCTTGCTCATCTTTTTGTTTTCACCATGATTGTAGACAAGTTCTTTCTGAGAATGACAAAGATTCAGACTTCTTTTTTTTTCTTTCTCTCGATGAAGAAGATGAAGTGTGGATGAGTTGAGAAGACTCTGCAACTTCCTCTTTTATTCTCCCCCTACTTGCGTACTTGCTTAAATTTAGGCCCCACTTTCCTTTAAAAAAAATTTAAATATTTAGAGAATAACTGCCATATGATAAGTTAGATATGACCAAAATATATAAGGAAAGTTTCTCAAAAATCACACTTATTGTGCCGCAATTACAACCCTAATTGCTCAACACCATTAACTGCACACACATAATTATTAAGCATGACATAATTAGTAATGACAGAACATTAGTTACCCTCTGAGTCTTAGCTTTTTCAAGATCTAACACGACCTTAATGTGGATCCATCTTTCATAGAATATGCAGATTTCTACTCCTCTGCCACACGCACTAGTTCAGCAACTAGCTCACATAAGTATACCGTGCAATGACTTGATTCTTTGTGCATGGTCACCTCCACATCTTAGGCTAGCTTTCACACCCTCATGTCTTTATCTCACAGGGCAGTTTTCAACCTTTATCCTTCACTGGAGAGCGGCTGTAATACTTTTTTTTTTATTATTATTCCTCCCCCTTTTTTTTTTTTTTCTTGTGTACATTCTCATGTGCTACTTTGTGTCTCATGAACCATTTGTGACTTTACATTTTAGCCCTTCAGCTCCTTGTACTCCACTCTCAGTGAGAAACCTGTACTGAGCCTGATAGACGACATGAAAGGCAGTTCTTTTCCTTAAATGCACACTAAGATTCCATGCTGAGTCTGAGTCTGATATACTTTGCGTGCTAGTTTCTGTGTCAGCTCAGCATGTTCAATAAGAGGATTAGTAATCACATATCCCAAGCCCTTTGTACAAACTTACAAAGCGACTGAGATCCAAAGATTTAAATAACAACTTAGCCAATTGAGACTCAGAGGCACCATGTTCGATCATTACCTTTTTGTCTTCAACTAGCTTTCTTATGACATGGTGTCTTATGTCAATGTGTTGAGTTCTGGATTGTTGTAACGGCCACGACACAATAGTGTTATCCAGAAAGAGACTGATTGACATAGGCTTTGCTTCAGTAGCTGTAGTCTCATCAAACTTTCTTCCTTCATCTTGTGCTACCAGGTGAACCTTATTGTGTACAACCACACCATATGCGTCATGACATGGTGCCAAGACATCATTTATGACACTTTGCTCAAATTCTTCTTTCAACACCTTACTCTAGTGATTACTCTTTGATATTCTATAGTCTTCTTCAGCACCCAGACTCTCCACCATCTTGTGTTGAAACTTGAATTGAACCTCTTCCATGTGCAAACCACAACTCTTATCTTGATGTTCGGAAGCGCTGAGGTACCTGGTGTGGTTTGCTGTGAGGTTTCTCCAAATATATCAGTTGTTGTTTGACCGAACCCCTCTCATCTTGACATTAACATCTTTGTCAATAACGTCACATATACATCCTTCATTTTGGGGTGTTGGTCATTTGATGTTTTCCCTTTTCCTTTGATCTGACCAATAGACCCACCACCATATCTAACTTTTACTCCCTTGACTCCCTTGACTCCCTTGACCTCCTAAAGATGTTCAAGCTTTCCAGTCATCTGCTTAGAACATCCGCTGTCGAAGTACCATGTTTCTTCCTCTTTGAACAGATCCTCTTGACAATCCATGTTACACTACTCGTCATATTTCTTGTTGTACCTCCTGTTGTAGTGACCTCTCCTAGGTCTTAAATACTCTCAGTATGATAGAGAACCATACCTAGGCACTGAAGGAATTTGGTGTAGGTTTTCAAACTTTTGTAAAACTCTAAACACAAATCCTATAGCCCAGATCTATGTACATTGAATCTATTGTTCGGATCTCGATCATACCTAGAGTTTATGAGCAGCGGAAATGATCAGGATGTCGAGATCAGGAGCGCCTCAGATGCTGCGCCTCTACAGAAAGTCCACACGCACACAAACTAGAAACGGGATGCTAGTGCCTTTTGAGAACAATTTTCTTGGGATTCAGGAGTCTCTGGTGGCTGTAAAAACTAGGTTCAAAAAACTCTCTAGGTCGTGCCTTTGTCTTATATATGGCGACCTAGGAGAATCCGTAGTTAACCGATGAATTAACCGGTTTAAATTAAGTCATTAATTAAAACCCGGTATCTTTAATCCTGAGCTGTGTCGATCGACACCATCACTGTGTCGATTGACACACTCATAAAAACTGGATATCAATGTGTAACAATTACACATTGATGAGATCATTACTCTAATGATCATTCCCAGTACTTGTTATCCAGTTCGCTTAGGTGTGTGACCCTATAGGATCATATGATACTGGCAATGAGTTCATAACTCATAAGTTATAAGCGGCTTGTAACAAAGCATTATAACTACCCAGTATCACATGATAGTCTTATCTCGACTTCACAACTATACTAGAGTGAATACAAGTATGATCTCCATGACACATTCCCTTCAGGCACAGGATCTACTGTAGTATGGATTCTCATATCTTCTGTAGTATGACCTTTTTCTGACGTGCACCTGATCTGCCAGAGCGTTGTCGTGTGGTTCTTCCCGAGGTACCCTGTGATTTTATTTGTACATCATGCAAGTGTGTCTTCTTGACCCAGCCTCTGTTCCTTCCGTCATAATGTACCTTATTTGTTGTGTAAGCTTCGCTATCCTGGCTCTATACTCAGGACACTTGGTTTTGAAATGCCCAAGGCTTCCACACACAAAACAACTCTCCTTCTTTTTTTGATGAGGCTTCTGGTGAGGTATTTGGTGAGGTACCTTGTTCTTCACAACTTGAAACTTTGGACACACAGCCTGAAAATGCTCAAAACTTCCACACACAAAACAGCTCCCCAGATTAAGCTCTTCATCGTCTGGTATGTTACCTTGTTGTGTGGCTTCTTGTGAGGTAGTTCGTGTAGCTTGTAACTGTTCAGCCTCTGCATGATGCATTCCTCCTTTGACGAACTTGATCTCAGGTGTGTTGGATACTCCAGTATATCCTAGACCATAGTTTGATTTCTCATACCTTTGTTGGTTCAGAATGTGATCAAGTCCCTTGGTTCCTACCAACATTTTAATCTTCTTGTTCTGCTCCATGAGGTTTGCGTTTAGCTTCATAACCTTAGCACGTTCTACCTCGAGCTCTGCCTCAAGATGACTGATTTGATCAAATTGGCGAGAGTTGAGTCGACTCACTTCCAATACTTGTCTACACATCTTCTGATACTCTTCTTCTACATCGATGTCAACATCACTGTTACTCTCATCTTGGCCATTGCCAATAGAGTCATCTTCTTCAGGTTCTTTAGTTATCCCAGCAAAAGCAACAAAATTACTTATTACCTCATCATCAGTTTCATCTGACTCATCGTCTTCTACACCAAGCATGGATCTTTCTTTCATCCTCTTTTGATCCCCTATGCATTCTTGTTGTGTATGCCCAAAACCATTGCATTCATGACACTTGATTTCTTTTCTCTTGAGAGAGGGACATTCACTCCTGTAGTGACCAATGCCTTTACATTCATGGCACTGTGAGTTACTTCGTGAGGTACTCTTTCCAACATCACCAGATTTCTTGGAGGAATCAAACTTTCTAGATCCTAAGTCATCCCTCTTGAATGCTCTATTAAACCTCTTAGCCAGCAATCCCAGTGAATTTTGTAGTTCCTCGATTTTTTGAGAATCCTTTGCAGCAACTAGAGCTATGCTCTTTTCCTTGACTACCCCAACATATTCCATCTCTTATGCCTTTAGCATACCAACTACCTCACTGTATTTTGTTTTATCTGTGTTGGATGACAGAGACATAGCTGTCTTGTACGTTGTGTACTTCTCTGGTAGGCTTCGCAGTAGCTTCTTCACCAACTTCTTTTCTTTGTATTTCTTCCCAAGAAGCTGAGCTTCATTAGCGATATTGCTAATGCGTGCACTAAACTCAGCAACTGACTCATTTTCCTCCATCTTCATCACCTCGACCTGCGATGCGAGGTAGTCAATCCTAGTTCTCTTCACAGCATATGTTCCTTCATACTCGCTCTGAAGAATATCCCATGCATCCTTGGCTGTCTCACAGTTTTGGATGGTTTGGAATTGCTCAGTGTTTACTGCGGCAAAGATGGCTGATAGAGCCCTTGCATTGAACTTGGACATCCGCTTCTCATCATCTGACCATTCAGATTTGAGTTTGAGAACCATCTTCTCTTCCACCACCTTGGTTGGAGCAGTCCACCCAGTCTCTACGGCCGTCCATGCATCTTCATCAATACTTCTGATGTTTGCCTTTATACGCTGCTTCCAGTGTCCATAATTGTTTTCCTCCAAAACAATCTCCTTGGTCCAAAACTCCTTACCTTTTCCCATTACTCCAAGATCTTCACATGCTTCCAATACACTCAAGTGGTTGGCTCTGAAACCAATTGAAAGTGTGGAACGGTAATAAGAGTACTGCCACGCACAGTAGGACACGAGATAGTACACGATAGTTTCTTTAGAAAGAATTTACTTTGATTAGAAACTCTCTTGATACACTTACAAGCTATATCAAAACGTTCTTTATCCACAAGAACTTGCTCTCTAATCTACCCAAAAACAATCTAAGCTATGTGTTTTTCACTTCGCTCTAGATGTGTTTTTCCCTTACAACTTGTCAAGTGATGACTCTAATCCACGAGCCAACACTCTTTAAATAACACAAAGATTCCCAACTTTCCTTTTTTGCTTCAATTGGAAATCCTTGACTTCTCCTTAATTTCTGGTTTCCTTTTTCGCTCCATCAATTAAGGATCCTTGATTGCACGTCATATCTTTGATTGCTGTCAATCTCCAATCTCCAGAATCTTCAGATATGATGGCTCTTTGATATCTTCTTGATTGATACTCCCGTATCTTCTCATCCCAGTCTCTGGTGTTGCACTCCGTGTGCCACTTTCGACCAGTTCACGATCTGGTTCACCAACTGCTTCACGATCTGGTTCACCAATTGACTTGCATTCTCAAAGACTTCACCAGAAGCTACTAAATCTCTAACCTTGTGTGAAACCTCACATCAATGTGCTATGTCCTTGCATGATACACTTGATTCTTTGTCAGAAACAACACACTTTGGCTATCACAGTGTAGCTGAACTCCACCTTGCTCAATACCCAGCTCTGTAATAAGTCCTCACACCTATATTACCTCCTTACTTGCCTTTCCAACTAACATATACTCATCTTCCCTGGTTGACATGGCTACAACAGACTAGTAGTAGACCTCCTTTTTCTAGATCACTTTCTCATCAAACCCCACAATTAACGCACTTCCTTGGCCGCCAAACATGATCCCATAATTAGTTGTACCCTTCAAACACATGCGTTTCCACTTCGTTGCATTCCAATGATTGCTTGCACGATTAGACATGTACTTGCTAACTTGACTAACTGCTTGAGCCAAACCAGACCTAGTGCAAAATATAGCATATATCAGGCAACCAACTACACTAGCTAAAGACTTGTGTCATATCTATGATCTCTCCATCAGATTTAGGACATTGTCGTGCTGAGAACTTGAAGTGATTCGTCTATGGTGTGGACACTAGTTCGAAACTAGTTAGCAGTTGAAATTTAAAGCAGTGACTATGCAAGAATAAATTATTTCTTTTGTGCTTTATGCGGTCGTTGTATTTAACTTATATGGAAACTAGTCCTATCCATTTTAGGATTGGGTTTTTTTCCCGTCATCCCATATCCCTTTTGAATTTGCTGTCTCATTTCCATTTTCATTTAAACAATTTTTCGTTCATGACTACTTATTTTTTCTCAAACAGATAAAAGAAGTGGAAGGATATGAAATCGTGTTTTCTTAATTATTCGAATAATCTATTTGGTATCTAGCATTTAAAAAACTAATGAAAACTATCTAATAAATATTTGAAATTTTTTAAAAAATTTCCAAAATTTCTCGAAATAATATTCCTGAAATACCTAAACTAGTAAGAGTTCGGATCCTAAGTTATCTAATATGTCCAAACATATTATAACTCAAATTTCTCAATCTACTTCTTAATATCCAAATTATCCAAATAGTTTTTAATATCCAAATTATCCGTTCACGCTGTTTTCATCTCGAAATAGACACCACTAAAGAAAGTTGGTGAGTAAACAACAAAAACACATTAATCGCCAACGCAAAGTCTTCTCTATCCACAAACATAATTATTGTCATTTCACTGTATGGCCCCAAAAATCTTAAATGTAACAGAACAAGAAAATTCAAAGAGAAAATAAAGTTTCAGTAAGTTCTATAGTAATTTTTCACTTGTTAATTTGCTGTGTATTCTTATTTTAGTTATTTTTGTTTTATTATTTTACATAATGCCATATTTACGATTAATCGCATTTACAACTTGTTGTGCTTTAGATTTGTTTCTCCAAACCTGAATATAACGACTTTCATTTCTTCTAAGTCAACTTGATTTATCTAATTTTGAACATATAAGTGAGAAATTTCAAAATTGATGTGATTTCCAACCCAGGATTTGAAAGTTAGAAAAAATATGTAATGTTACATGATTTGAGTGGCTTAATCATTATACTAACTTAATTACTTAATTTATGTAAGAAATATCAAAGTGATGTGTTTCCACTAGAAAACTTTAAAATATATTTTAAATAACGTTAGAGGCAGTTAGCCACTTATTCATACTTTTCTCCAAGCCTAAAAACAAAGACTTATTGGGAAAAAAAAGCAAAAAAAAACAAAGACTTCAATTATTCTAGTTCAACTTGTGCCCAACTATACGAAACAACATCCTATCTTTATTTATACCAATCTAACTCTCTCACTTTTCTCAAACCAAAATCATTCTTCTTTAAAAAATTCTATGACGAGCATGTCAAAATCGTGTTTGTGTTTTCTCTTGGTTCTCTTACTCTGTTCTGTCTCCGTGTCCACCATATTTCTTATGAAATATCCTGATTTTGGTCCAGTTGCATGTCTTCCTCAACAAATTCAAATCTTGACGCAGTTTAAGAACGAGTTTGATACCCATCGTTGCAATCATAATGACGACTTCAATGGTATCTGGTGTGATAACGTGATGGGTGCGGTTACAAAGCTTAAGCTCCGAAGCTGCCTAAGTGGAACTTTGAGACCCAACAGTAGCCTCTTCCAGTTTCATCACCTCCGCTACCTTGATTTAAATCAGAACAACTTCACCTCCTCTTCACTCCCTTCTGAGTTCGGAAATCTCAAAAAATTAGAGGTTTTATCTCTTTTCTCTAATGGCTTCTTTGGTCCAATTCCTTCCTCATTTGGTAACCTAAGTATCCTTTCCGTTTTAGACCTTTCCGTAAATAAGCTCATTGGTAGTTTTCAAATTGTGCGAAATCTAAGTAAGCTCAAAATTTTACGACTTTCTCAAAATCATTTCTCTGGAACTCTTAATTCCAACCATAGTCTCTTTGAGTTGCACAACCTCATTTACCTTGATCTCAATGACAACAACTTCACCTCCTCTTCACTCCCTTATGAATTTGGAAATCTCAACAAACTAGAGGTCTTGTGTCTTTCCTCTAATGGCTTCTTCGGTCAAGTTCCCCCGACAATTAGTAACCTAACCTTGTTAAGTGAGTTGTACCTTAACACGAATGAGTTCACTGGTAGTTTCCCGCTTGTACAAAATCTAACCAAGCTCTCCACTCTAATACTTTTTGATAACCAGTTCTCTGGAACCATCCCTTATTCTCTCTTCACTATGCCTTCGTTATCATATCTTGAGCTATGGAGAAATGATCTCAGTGGTTCTATTGAAGTTCCTAACTCCTCTTCGTCTTCAAGGCTAAAGCGTTTGTACCTAGGTAACAACCATTTTGAAGGAAAAATCCTAGAGCCAATCTCAAAGCTCATCTACCTCAAAGAGCTCGACCTTTCTTTCCTAAACACAAGCTATCCAATTGACTTAAGTCTATTCTCCTCTCTCAAATCTTTGTTGCTCCTCGATCTTTCTGGTGTTAGGATATCTCAAGCTAGTTTAAATTCAGATTCATACATCCCATTGACCCTGGAAGCATTTCGTTTGAAGCAATGCAACATCAGTTATTTCCCTAACATCTTAAAGACCCTTCACAATTTGGTGCATATTAGCTTATCCAAAAATATTATCAGTGGGAAAATCCCTGAGTGGATATGGAGTCTTCCTCGCCTGAACTCAATGTTTATTGATGGTAACTTGTTATATGGCTTCGAAGGTTCTTCAGAAGTTTTAGTGAATTCGTCGGTACAAATCTTAGTTATGCATTCAAACAGTTTCGAAGGAGAACTTCCACAACTACCACTCTCTCTCAACTTCTTCCTTGCACAAGCAAATAATTTCATAGGAAACATACCTCTTTCAATCTGCAACAGAAGTTCACTTACTGTCCTTGATCTAAGCTACAACAACTTCACTGGTCAAATTCTTCCATGTCTGAGTAACTTCTTCTTTTTGAATCTCCGGAAGAACAAATTTGAAGGAAGTATTCCAGACAAGTTTTATGTTGATGCACCTCTACGAACACTAGACATTGGCTACAATCAATTAACCGGAAAGCTTCCAAGATCGCTGGTAAATTGCTCATCTCTACAGTTCCTAAGTGTGGACTACAACAAAATCAAAGATAAATTTCCTTTCTCGCTTAAGGCTTTACCGAATTTGCAAGTCCTTATCCTCAGCTCAAACAAATTATATGGTCCTCTATCTTCTCCGAATCAAGGTCCTCTGGGCTTTCCTGAGCTGCGGATACTTGAGATAGCTGGTAATGAATTAAACGGAAGCTTGCCTCCGAGTTTCTTTGTGAACTGGAAAGCATCATCACTCACGATGAATGAAAATGTGGGTCTATATATGGTATATAAGAAGGTTATTTACGATACATATTACCTCACATATAGAGATTCTATAGATTTACCACACAAAGGTTTATTTCATATGGAGGAGAAGCTCCTTACTTCATATGCCACCATTGATTGTTCTGGGAATAGACTTGAAGGACAGATTCCAGAATCTATTGGTCTCTTAAAGGCAGTGATCGCACTCAACTTATCAAACAACGCCTTTACAGGCCATATTCCTCTATCTTTGGCCAATCTTATGAAGCTCGAGTCTCTAGATCTATCAGGTAACCAACTCTCAGGGAATATTCCTAGTGGACTCGTAAGCCTCTCGTTTTTGGCATACATAAACGTGTCTCACAACCAACTCAAGGGTGAGATACCACATGGAACACAAATTATGGGACAACCTAAATCGTCCTTTGAAGGAAACGTAGGGCTCTGTGGTTTTCCTCTCGAAGAAAGTTGCTTTGGGACAAAAACGCCGCCACCTGCACAACAACCTAAAGAAGAAGAATCTGAAGAAGAGGAACAAGTGTTGAATTGGAAAGCAGTGGCAATATCGTATGGGCCTGGAGTGTTACTTGGATTGTCAATAGCACAACTCATTGCTTCATACAAATCGGAATGTCTCATCAAGCTTTTTGGTCAAAACTATTAACAATTTTTTTTTGGTTTTGAGTTTGATCCGTCAATGTCTGTAAAGTATGTCTTTTGTATTGTATTGAAGTCTTTCCTTATGTTTGTTGTATCTTTATATGGGTGTTTTTGTTGTACTTTTTCTTATGCTTTTGTTATATGTTGTTTTCAGTAAAATAAAGATGGTGAAGTTTATGTAACATATTGGTTGTATCTGGTAAATGTAGAATAGTTAGAATATTTATCGAATAAAGAAAACTATGCATAGGTAATAACACCAATTACACAACTTGTGCAATGACCCATTTTTTGGTGCAATATAACATTGGTGATAAAATGTTTTTGGAAAGTCGAATATTTGGTTCGGTATCCGGTTCGAGTATTTACATAAGTTAATAAGTTTTTTTTAATCCGGTTTAATTCGGTATAAATCGGTTTAAAAATAATATATGATCGGTTCGGGTAAACTGAACTGAACTGAACCGATAATCAAACAAAGAAATCAAAGTGGTTTGATATAACGAAACTATGCCTTGGAGTTCATGTATCAATATCAGATCTTTCTTTCAGGTTCCGGTACTACGAGTTTAGGATCCATTCGGGTATTTTTTGAATTTTTCTTCGGGTCTGGTTTCATACGAGTGTAGGTACCCAAAATATAGGGAAATAAATAAAAATTGATTAAATTTGAATAAAATTTGGTTAAATTTTGACAATCATAACAAATAATTTACGATATTTTGGGTATTTCGTTTATTTTTGTATAAAAATTATTGGTATCTTCGGGTTTATAATTGTAATTTTGGGTAATTGGGTTACAATAAATATAAATTTGATTAATATATAGAATGATAATTGTTTGTGATTTTTTTTTAAAATTGGCTACTTGGTTCGATTATCCGGTACGAGAATTAAATTTGATATAAGGTTAAACATAAAATAAAATAAAAAAACCAAATACCACAACAAAAATGGCTCAAAAGATCCTGGAAGAAGGTTTTTGGTGGCCAAGCCTATTCAGAGACATCCACAAAGTGGTTTCCAACAGCAACGCATGCCAAAGAACTGGAGGAGTGATGAAGAGGGACGAGATGCCTCAGAACGGGATACTACACATCAAACCTTTCGATGTTTGGGGGGATAATTTCATGAAACCATTCCCACCCTCCTCCAGAAACATATACATATTAGTAGTAGTTTATTACGTCACCAAATGGGTAGAAGTCGTGGCCTGTCCGACAAACGATCCTAAAGTGGTTATAAAACTCTTCAAGAAGATAATATTCCAAGGTTTTGGACACCAAGAGTTGTAATAAGTGATGGAAGAACACACTTTGTCAACAAGATTTTTGCCGCACTTCTCAAATCATATTGGTGTGAAACACAAGATCTCTACAGCTTACCATCCCCAAACTTCCGGGCAAGTGGAGGTATCAAACCGACAAATAAAAGTTATCCTTGAAAAAATGGTTTGCAAATCGAGGAAAAATTGGTCAGCCAAACTTGATGACGCCTTGTGGGCATACCGAACAACATTCAAAATGCCGATTGGAACTACTCCATTTAAGCTTGTCTATGGGAAACAATGCCACCTTCCAGTCGAGCTCGAATACAAAGCATCATGGGCAACAAAACTCTTGAATTTCAACATCAAAGAAGCATATGAGAGAATACTGTTCCAAATTGAAGAGCTAGACGAGATAAGGTTGAATTCATACTAAAGTGCAAAGCTATACAAAGATATAACTAAACCCCAACATGATAAAAAGATAACAAAAAAAAGGAATTCAAGGCGGGAGAACAAGTTCTACTATTCAATATTCGTTTACGTCTATTTGGTGGAGGAAAACTCATATCGAAATGGGACGGACCATTCATCATCAAAGAAGTGCGCCCATATGGTGCACTTGTCCTTCACAAAGAGAACTCAAATAGATGTTTCGTGGTAAACGGACACAGCTGCAAACCATACTTTGAAAGGGTCAACCGAGACACTGATTTTATCAATCTCGAAGATCCACCCGCCACTTGAACCCAGAAGGAAACATTCTGTCAAGCTAAGAGACAATAGACAAGCGCGCTTGGGACGAAATCTCATGGTATCATTTGTATATAAGGGCTAATAACACACTGTTAATATATTCGTTTTTACTTTTGATGCAATAAGGTTTAAGGTTTAAGAAGCTGAGGACAACTTCAGGTAAGTACGGGGGAGTTTGGTAGCTAAAGAGAAAAATCAAGAAAAAGAATTCCATATTGATCGATAAAAACCTCTATATCGGGTTAATATTGATCGATACTGAAGGAAAGCTTAAAATGGAAAATTTTAATCGATATTGATCGTGTATCGATCAATATATTTGAAACGAGATAAAAAAATTGGGATTTTGAATTTCCGCAAAACCGAGTGGGTCCCACTCTGATTTAACCCTTCCACTTTGCACCTTCCCCATAAACCCACCTTTTCTTCTTCCCCAACACACCACTTCTAAATCATCTTTCATCTTCTCCACATTTTCTCAAAAATCTTTCAAGTGAAAAACCTATTTTGAAAGAAAAATTTCGAGTTTTTAGTGTTAAATTCGTGCTCAGCAAGGATTTCTCAATGCCACCAAGGTAAGAATTTCGAAATCCGCAACATTTTTCACTAAAAGCTTTTTGCACCCCTTCAATGGAGTTTTAAAGGAGACTTGGATGGTTTTAAAGAGGGGAATTGTGATTTTTTTGTGCAAAAGTTCAATTAGACAACACCCTAGGATGAAAAATTCAGAAAAATTAGAATTCTAAAGGTGTAACTTTTGAATCATTTTTAAAATCATCGATCGATAAAACCCGGAAATGCTCCCGTATAAAAGACATATCGATCGATATTTACCTTTAATATCGATCTGATGTCGATCGATAATTCTGAGAAAACGCAACTAATCTCAATTTTGAATTTTGCAGAAAATTCACAATGGGAACAAAAGGAAAGTCGACCCAAGAAGCTGAATCTAGCAGAAATGATAAACCAAAGAATAGCGTCTTAAGCAAGAAATCCAAGGACCATGATAAACCAAAAAAGAACCCGGGATTAAGTTGGACGAGAGCGGAATATGCTAATTTGAAAGGTTCTTAGAGAGATTTAAAAGGAGTCCACAAGGTCTGCCAATAAGAAAACTCTTCAAGAGATGCAAATTTAGAATGATGTTAGCGACTTTCTAGCCAAGATCAGGTGTCTCTTTTTTCTTCACATGGGTCATTATACATATCCTGAGGTCACGAGACACTTCCTAGCCACACTTTCCATTACATATGATGAACCCATTTTTTTTCCTATGGAGGGTGGATTCAAGGAAAGAGTCGAATAATCAAGATAGTCAAGGCACTATCCGATTTAAGCTAGGGGACAAGTCATACAACTACTCAATAATGAAAGTTTGCCGAACTCTTGGATTTGATAATCACGAGTTCCGCTCCTTCGGGTTTGATGCTTGTCCTTCCGCTCTTTGGGCATTGATAGGAGACACAGAATATTTGGCGTAAGGGGTGAGAGTAAGTGCTATCAAGAACCCGGTCATCCGCTACGTTGCTCGCCTCCTCGGACACACCTTCTATGCAAGAAAATATTTGGCCACAGTTCAAAGAAATGAATTCCATTTGCTCAACCAAGCTCTCGGAAGCCTAAGTGTCTACAGGCTTCCTCAAAACGTCAACATGGGATGCCTCGTCATTCAATCCTTCCTAAGCACCATAGAGAAAGCTAAAGGTAGAAAATGTTGCCTCGGAGTTTTCATTGGAGGAGTAGTGACGACACTCTTGACACGATTGATATTTGATCTCGAAGGAGAATACCGAAACCTCGATAATACGACAATGGACTTTTCTTACTTGAAAACGATGAAATATTTCATGGGAAGGAGATTGGAGGGTGGCGTATCAAGATACATTTACGGGTGGAAAGCGAAGAAGGAAGAGATGAGACATTGCCTACTAGCAAAACGGTTCATTCCACCAACCTCGAAGAAGAATGTTCGGTTTGAGAATCCATCAAACCTTTTTATTGAAGTGAACGAGGGAATGGGTGACGAGGAAGAAAGAGTTGATCACAACCCATGGTTCCAAGAGGAGGAAGAGGATAAAGAAATGTTCAAAATCTTGGACTACAAGGAGGAAGACTATGATAGAGACATGATGTTATGTGGTCCGGCTCCTAAGCTAGATTGGGACATTGAAGATTGAGATTCTAGATTCTTCTATGAATGTGTCTAATATCAAGAAAAAATGAACCATGCCAAATCCTTATGGGACAAGTTTTTTCTCAACACCTTCCAAAGCATTGTGGGAAAGATCAAAAGGTTGACAAAGGCAAACAAGAAGCTGAGAAAGGAAAATGAAGGGCTAAAAGCGGATTCGAGCGCGGCTAAAGAACTTGAAAGATTCGAAGAGAAAGCATATAGTCATTCTCTCTCTCACGGAGGGATATCCATTAACGAACGGTCACTGTCTCGCCGTAGCTCCTCCGCTCGAGCACCTGATTATGAAGGAAGAGGGAAAAGGCCACGGGAAGAAGAGTCTGAGTCTTCCGGTGAAGACTAATCACCAAGTTACCCCACCAGTCTTGTATATATTGCATCATTTTCATTGCATTTGCATAATCATTATAGTTTATCTCATATTGCATCACTTAGGGATAATAGTTGCATATTAAAAAGAAAGAAGAAAAAAAAAAAATAGTAATCATTTTCGTCATCAGAAGCGTCGTATCGATCCCTCAATCGATCGATACGAAACCGGTATCGGTAGATATCTGGTTGATATAAATCTTCTATTAGAATTTTTAGATTTTCATTTTTTAGCATCTTTAACATATAGTTAGGATCATTTTAAGTCATATACGACGTGCATAGGGATGTTTGAGACTTGTTTTCAAAAATTGGACAAACAAGCTTGGGTATAATTGTGGTGTGATGTTTGAGACTTGTTTTTAAAAGAGGAAAAATTTGTCTTTGATCCATGCTAGCTCAGTAGCAACGCTATACTATGTGATTTGGATTAATCCCCACGCTTTCGATCATCTCGTTCAATTGTGATAAAGATTGTTTGTGGATTTTTAGTCGAGTTTTTAAAATGCAAACTTTACTACTCTCTTTCGAATAACTCGATATGTCTCCCACCTACGACCCAAGCCTTGATTTCAAGCCATACATTACTCTTTTGAGAGATGAAAAAACTTTTTTCTTTGGTGAATCCTTAGCAAAAAGTGTTGGGTTTAGGATGACAAAAGAGGAAACTCTATAGATGCAATCCAAACCAAGGCTTTGCAATAGGGTAAGTTAGAAAGGTGATGAAAAAGGGGTAAATGATTGAGCAAAAGAAAAAAAAAAAACAAAAAGAAAACTCGCCTCGAAAAAAAAAGGTGTGTATTAAAGGTTTTAAGAGAGCTAAACAATCTACGGAACCTTATAATTTTTATTTATTTCTACAAAAAAAAAAAAAAAAAAAAGGATTGAGGCTTAAAGGGTAAAAGCCTAATGTTTGGGTAGAAAATTGGGGTGATGAGGAATAGGAATTTGGGAAAGGGTAGTAGAGTTTCATACTTTGTATGTATCAATTATCTTTTACCCTTACCATTTTGCCAAAGAAATCACCGACTTCTTTGAGAAAAACCCGAAAATGAGAACCCGAGATCTTGAGCTAATAAACTTTTTTACACCAAGCCAAATGAACAATTTTTATCACCATTCAACGAGATGCAAGTATTAAATAAGGTTTGAAACTTTGAAGGCAAGCAAATGACATAAGCAACTCTAAGGAAAGATAGTTAAGGATTAAAGTTTGTGGTTGTATGTCTTGATGTTACATTGCACTTGATCCATGGTTTGTTTGTTCCAAAATTGGTTAAAAGCTTTGAGGTGCAAAGATCCCGAATTAGGACATTTCTCTCGGTACGAGATATTTTGCTTGAGGAGAAGCAAACATTCAAGTCCGGGGAAATTGATAGACTTGCATTTTAGCATGCTAACCTCTTTATTTTTCACCCATTTTTCATAATTAAGTATCCATTTTAGTACCTCATGCATTATTTTAGCCATTTTAGGATCATTTAGATTCTAGGATCCACATCTAGCATTTGCATTTGGTTTTGGTACTTTTTGGTGATTGAGGTACTCAAAGGAAGAGGAGGAGGCAATGGAGAGCTCTAGGATTCAACCCAATTATCAACCGAGGAGGAAAGGAGTGAGAAAAGTGAAGAATTATCAGAATATCGAATAGCATATCGATCGATAGGTAGGGGAGATTCTTGATGAAGATTTACAATGACTTTGTCCCATATGGATCACCTGTATCGGTCGATATGGCAGAGTCAGGATACTAAAAAGTTATCATTTTACCCCTGACCAACTTTAGAACCTTATAAAAGGACCTTTTGGGGTCATGTGCACACACACTAGATATTTTTAAGCTTTATGTTTTTATGTTTTTAACTTTTAGACAAAATAGACTTTTTAATTTAAATATCTTTCTATCTTCTTTATTTTCTTTTCTGAGATCAAACATAATCATCATCATGATTCACACATTAAACATGTGTGAGTAGTCAATCTTATGACTCAAGGTTTAGTAGAAAAGAAAAGGGTGAGACAAACATGGATTAAGGAGATTGTGGGTGATTAGGTTAAAAATCTATTATATGGTTGGAGAGTATCTCCAAAGGTTAGGATTAGCTAACTTAATCTTGGAATCTAGGGATTCTAGCACCCATGGGTCTAGATGTTGATTAAGAAGTAGTTAATGTTGACCTAGAACTAGGAACATAATCTTTTCCTAAATATTCCTATCAAGCAACCAATATAAATCCCTCTTGAGTTGACCTAAGTTTAGGAACATCAATGGATGGTGTAGGAAGTTGAACTTAAAGCTTGGCTAATCTCTCACTATCATGAGGGGCTTCTAGCTAATCGAGTAAGGTTAGTCCATGAATGCAACTAATTTGTAAAACCCATGCCTTGAACCACGTTGGGATCCTTCCAAATGCTTAAATTGTTAGGAGAGTGGATTAAGAGAACTAATTGGTTTTATGAAGCTCAAAGCCATATAGTCAATTAGTAGTCTAGAACCAAATTATTGCATATTGTCTAATCAAAGATAGTAAACTTTCGAGAAACCTAGGTTAGAACCTAACAGCTACCCATAAGATCATATCCATTTAGTTAATCTACTTTCTTACTATGCTAAACCTTAGAACATAAACTTAATCCTGAATTCTCAATCTAGAATATTTTTATGATAACTCTTATTTACTCGATTTCAAGCAAAAATACTCTAGTGAAAACTAGGACTAAACCAACCAAACATACCCCCTTTTCTAATAAATCAATTTTGATTTTCATCTGTATTTCACGTCTTCTGAAAAAACTTCCACGCTCCTTTAGGTTGGATACCTCAATTTCTACAATGAGTATAGATTATACTTGGGGATAAGATTGAGGTGTTTATAAATTTAAAACTTGAAAACACCGACACATCACACACAAATCATATGCATCTCCTACATTAACTTGAACTAATTTGCCACACAATCATATACATCTCTTACATTAACTTGAACTAATCTGCTACACAATCATTTACATCTCTTAAATTAATTTGAATAGTTGAGATATTCTAAAGAACAAAAATTGTTACTATACAATTCTCTGAAAATGACGTATAAAAATTACCCTTAATAATTTCACGCCACATTCCCACCTTCCACTTTCTTGTCCGCGGTTCATTACATTACAACTTGGAGTGAGAATCGTAATACATTTATCTTTTCGTCACATTTACCTTTTCGTCACATCTTTATGCATAGCGCCTGCCACACGTAGAGTTTATGAAGGATAAAATTGTCTCACCACACCAATAGGAGAGAGAATGTGCTGTTTTTAAAATTATGACCGCAAATAAATTAGTTGCCTAATTCTTTTCGAGAAAAGTATAATTTACCCATTTTAAGAAAAAAAAAAATCTCGGGAAATATATATTCACAGAGGACGGCTCTACTTTTCCCAACAGAGAATCTCGACCAAAAAAATCTGGGGTCACGCGGTCTTATTGCATCTATCGTTTTAGTAAAGGATTTAGATTTTGGTTAGTCCTCCTAGTAGGCCATGTCTTTGGTTTGGCTAGTTTTATTGTTTAGAATTCTCGGGTTATGTGGAACCGGTGATGGTATATAGATTTTCAATGTGGCTTTGGGAGTGTTTGTTCTTGATGAGGTGACGAGATTTTCGATGGTTTGCGGTAGCACAAACCAAATCCGCTCCACGCCGGACTCTTCTCTGTCCCTTAGCACTTACACTCTAAGGCTTAGGTGGTTTTTAGGCTATGGTTTTGGGTCTTGTGTGCGCCGATTACTTGACTAGCTTGTGGTCTGATCCGGAGCTGGTCCGGTGTCGGTTTAGCTGCTGTTTCGCCTATTACTATGCCTTTTAACCTTAGTTTTCGCCGATGATTTTGGATGTTGTAACAACCGTCTTTGAAAAAAGGGTTTATGTCTTCGTTGGAAGACCCTCATTGTGTATTTGATCCGATAAATTTAGGCTTTAGGTGATATTAGCGCTCATGATGTATTTAATCCCAATCATTTATAATATGTTTTATTTTGTGAAAAAAAAAATATATATTCACAGAGGAAAAGGCATTACTCGAGGGTAAAAAGGCCAAGCCTCCGGGCCCGTTAGGAATGAATCGATGCTAAGAAATTTAGCGACGTCGTTCCACGAAGCGTATATAATGGAGTAGCTTGAGGGGTGAAAAAGGAAGGTATTTCGAAGATATTAGGAAAGGAATATCAGAAAGCGAAAGAAAAATAATAATAATCTGGCGATGGAAGAAAACAAGACGACGGAGATGAACGAAAAACTGATCAGCTCCTTCATTGAGATCACTTCTTCATCAAGAGAAGAAGCTACCTTCTTCCTTGAAAGTCACCGATGGGATCTTGACGCTGCCGTTTCGACCTTCCTCGATAACGATGCGGCAGTCGCCGCCGAACCAACTGGCCCAAACCCTAATGATCAACAGCTTCCACCGTATTCGATTGCCGCTGCATCTCCTTCTCAATCTCACTCTCCGGATTACTCTCCGTCTGAAACTTCTCCTTCGCGTTCACGATCCCCTTCGCCGCCTTCCCGCTCCGCGCCCTACCGGCTCCGATCGAAAGGCGCCTCCGAGAATCAGGAAGCCGATAATCCGTCGGGAAGCCGGAATTCAAGAAGCCGTCAACATGCTGGGAACATCCGCACGTTCGCTGATCTGAACCGTTCGCCGGCTGGTGGTGCGGATAGTGACTCTGATGAGGCGCAAGAGTACTATACTGGCGGAGAGAAGAGGTAATTGTGTACTCATCTTTCTTCAATACCTTTCAATATCATGTTTGAATCCGATGAATTTTGCACTAGAGGTGATAATGTAGGGATGCTCATATGTTGCGTATAGCTGATTGCACTGCCAGTAGCCATAGGAGAAGCACTTATAGTAATTGGTTACATCGGTTTTTTTGCTTATCTCCTCAAGTCCTTAAAGTGTATAGCTCTTTCTTGGAGGAACTATGTTTCTGTAGCTAACAGAGTTTTTTACTGTGCCTGTGTGTTAGTGGGATGATGGTACAAGATCCTAGGAAAGCTAAAGATGTTGATGCACTTTTCGAGCAAGCTAGACAATCAGCTGTAGAAAGACCAGTTGAATCATCAAGATCAGCTTCTAGAAGCTTCACTGGAGCTGCACGATTGCTGTCTGGAGAAACTGTTTCCGCGACTCCCCAGCAACAGCAAGATCAGCCTCAACTGGTTATGCACACCATCACTTTCTGGAGGAACGGTTTCACCATTGATGATGGTCCATTAAGGAGGTTTGATGACCCACAAAACGCAGCCTTTATGGAGGTATTATTCCAATCTTTTAACATTGAGTGCAATGCATTAAGATAGGCTGCTTCTTAATACTCTAGAAATCCTTATTGTATATGTTGTCTTTTGCAGAGCATTGCAAAGTCAGAGTGCCCCCGTGAACTTGAACCAGCAGATAAGAAGGTCCGTGTTCATGTGGACCTCGTTAGGCGTGAAGACAATTTCATTGTAAGCCTCATTCCCTCGTCTCAATAATATTCCAGTTAATATGTTTTCTGGTTAAGCCTCTCGTGTAGGACTACACAACTTCCATGCTATATTTGCTTCTGACCACATTGTCTTGAATTGTTTCTCTTTATATCTCTCTCTCAACACAGGAACCGGAGAAGCCCAAAACTCCATTTCAAGGTGTAGGAAGAACACTAGGAGCCAGTGGATCAGGCTCTGTAGCTGCGGAAACACAGGCTCCACCCGCACTAATGAACACAGCACCCGCACCATCGAGAGGGCTAGTGGTAGATCAAGCAGCACCGGCTACATCGATCCAGCTGAGATTGGCAGATGGCACACGCCTTGTATCCAGGTTCAACAACCACCACACCATCAGAGACGTGCGTGGGTTCATCGACGCTTCAAGACCGGGTGGCTCCAAGGAATACCAGTTACTGACCATGGGGTTTCCTCCTAAACAATTGACAGACCTGGACCAAACCATTGAGCAGGCTGGTATCGCTAACTCGGTCGTCATCCAAAAATTCTAGCTAGCGTATTATTAGAAAACATCCCTTCTTCCATTTATGTCCCCCTCTTGACTTTGCTTTCCTTTTTTATGTGTTTGAAAACTATTTAGTCAATGCTCCGTGGATATTGTCGCTTTGGATACTGCGAGATTCACAATCTCTTTTCCTTATTTTTTTCAGTTACTTTAAAAGTCATCTTCGCATTTTTTTTTTTGCAAATCAATTTGGGTCTTCAACAACTATACATTTCTATGCTTCTATAATCGCATTTGCTAACGATTCAACCACCATATATATCTTTTAGACAGAATAATCGGTTTAGATTTACTTAAAAAGAATTATCAGTTATGTGCTGGGACTCGTGAATTTACGAATTGACCAGTTGCTGATTGAACTTCACACACATATACGCTCCCTTAAGTCGAGGTTATAAAGGTAAATTGACCTACCTGCCCATCTGTCGATTTCCTGGTTTTCATTTTCCTTGTTCTCTTCAAAAACTCTTTCTTTTTGGGGCTAATTATTAATTTAATATCTCTGTGTCTGTTATTCGGAATCCAAAGGAAGCCAGGTATTGGATTTACAGTGAAAATCTACACAAGGCGATAGCGAGGGACAATTATTTAGTTTTTTTTTTCTCCTATTTTTGTTGTATTACAACCTTAATCTTCCATTTGTGTTCTGTACCTTCCCAGATTTCTGTTGCTGGGCTTCGTTGCCTTTTCCCCTTTTTTCCTTTACCTTCTTTCCTCCTCTTTTCCTCCCTCCCTTCTCTCTTCTCGATTCAGTTTGGGCGACGAGGACAAAAAAGAGCTGTGTTTTACTGGGTTTATCACAAGATCCTTCTTGCTGGAGCTCGCATTTTATTAGGGTTTCTCTTTGATTTCGTCTCGAGTGCCCAGATCTCTCTCTACTCATCTTCCAACTGTAAGCTCTTCGTCCTTCCTCTCTTTATCTCTCCGAGTTTACTATTTCCGGATCTTCCTGACTAAATCGTCCAGTCTATTTGCTAGTCTGTGTCTCCGATTTTGAATTTGGGTTCGTGTGCATGCAGGGCCGTTCAATGATTAGGGTATTCATTCAGAGGCAAAACTTGGGTTTAAGTTTAACTGGTTAGACAACAGAGTTCGGAAACTCTCAAGTATGCAGCCAATTTAGCTGATCGGATTTGATTCGGTACCCGTTTGGGCAAATTAGGGTTTCTGTAAATATGATGAAGATATTTGGGAAACTACCCAGAAAACCTTCTAAATCATCTCATAACGACTCAAACCCTAACGGCGAAGATGGAGTTAACTCCTATTGCATCCCCAATTCAGGTGGTATCTCGAAACCATCCTCAAAATCATCCGCATCGAATTCACACGGAGCAAATGGGACTCTTGCCCCTTCCTCAAATAGAAGCAATCAAGTCAGTAAACCATTAGGCGATGGTGGGGTTTACGAGGCTTTGCCAAGTTTTAGAGATGTTCCTAGCTCGGAGAAACCTAATCTGTTTATCAAGAAATTGAGTATGTGTTGCGTTGTGTTTGATTTCAGTGACCATTCGAAAAACCTCAAAGAGAAAGAGATTAAGAGGCAGACTCTCCTGGAGGTCGTTGACTATATCGCCACGGTTTCTGTAAAGTTTAGCGACGCTGCGATGCAAGAGATCACGAAGGTGGCAATGGTTAATCTGTTCAGGACGTTTCCATCTGCTAATCACGAGAGCAAAATCCTTGAAACGCTTGATATGGATGATGAGGAACCTGCGCTAGAACCAGCTTGGCCTCATCTTCAAGTTGTCTATGAGCTTCTCCTCAGATTCGTGGCCTCTCCCATGACTGATGCGAAGCTCGCAAAGAGATATATTGACCATTCCTTCGTCTTGAAGCTCTTGGATTTGTTTGACTCTGAAGATCAAAGAGAGAGGGAGTATCTAAAGACGATCCTGCATCGGATATACGGGAAATTCATGGTGCACCGACCTTTTATCAGAAAAGCGATAAACAATATCTTCTACAGATTCATATTCGAAACGGAGAAGTGTAACGGCATCGCAGAGTTGCTTGAGATTCTCGGAAGTATAATAAATGGTTTTGCTTTGCCGTTAAAAGAAGAGCACAAGCTGTTCTTAGTGCGGGCCTTGATTCCACTCCACAGACCGAAATGTGCGGCGGCGTATCATCAACAGCTTTCTTATTGCATAGTTCAGTTTGTAGAGAAAGACTTGAAGCTTGCTGATACAGTAATCAGAGGCCTTTTAAAGTATTGGCCTGTGACTAACAGTTCAAAAGAAGTTATGTTCCTTGGAGAGTTGGAAGAAGTATTGGAAGCAACGCAAGCCGCTGAGTTTCAGCGATGTATGGTTCCTTTATTCCGTCAAATCGCTCGATGCCTCAACAGTTCGCATTTTCAGGTTTGTATAATAAGTTGTTGACATATTATGATTCATTCATCTCAATTTTTTTGCAAGTTTTTGAGAAAGATGCAATGTTGCTGTTATCAGGTGGCTGAGAGGGCTCTGTTTCTGTGGAACAATGATCACATAAGAAACCTGATAACTCAAAACAATAAAGTGATAATGCCAATAGTGTTCCCGGCCATGGAGAGAAACACAAGGGCACATTGGAACCAGGCGGTTCAGAGTCTGACTTTGAATGTGAGGAAGGTATTGGCAGAGACAGACCAAGTTCTGTTTGATGAATGCTTAGCTAAGTTCCAAGAGGATGAAGCGAATCGATCCGAGGTTGTCGCGAAACGAGAAGCAACGTGGAAGCTTTTGGAAGATTTGGCTGCTTCTAAATCCGTAAGCAACGAGGCGGTACTCGTCCAGAGATTCTCATCTTCCCTTACTCTTGCTACCGGGAAAACATCTGCTAGTTGATCTCTTTCTTTGACATTTTTTTTCTTTCAGGTTTCTGGATAATTGTTTCTTCTTTTTATTTTCTGAGCAATTAGATGAGTTGGAAAACAATATTTTGTGTAAGAAATATGGTCTATAGATTTTTAGTTGTTAAGAAGGCGACTAAACAATTATTCGTGTTTTGTATTGTGGAATGAATTGATCTTTGCTTATTGCTCTCTGATTTTACATATGCTTTGAATCGAGAAAAAGGCAGATGGAATGGAACCATCAAAACAAATCATGACCCAGATTCGATTCTTTTGTTTTTCTTATTTTCAATCAAACTCATCATTCTAGTGAATTCATTATTTCTTTCTTCTTTAGTCAATATGCCTTGTTCGATGTCATTGTCATGAACTAGTCAGCAATCCCAACCCCTTAATTTGTAAAGTCAAAGTCAACTTCTATTTATTTATTTTCCATCTCAAATTATAAGTTTTGACTTCTAAATATGTATTTTGTAGATTCTATACCTTTAAAGAAATTCTAAATTAACCCAATTTGCGTATAAACCTTTTTTTGGTTTGACAAAAATAACGAGTCTTTTTTTTTTAATAATGTTATTTTTTTTTCTTTACAAATACACTTTTTTGGTTCGCAAAAGAACTTTTAATAAAAAAAATAACAATTTAACTACTAAAAACTTACTTACCTATCAAATCAACATACATTTTAACAGATTGTTGGTATAAATGAGAAAAAAATCCTCAAGAACAAAGGAACAAAGATTACAAATATCATTAACATTAATAGTAGTGATGTCACAGTCATGACAAAAAATTCCCAAGAACAAGAAAACAAATATCACTAACATCAAAAAATCTTCAAGAACAAGGGAACAAAGATCACAAATATCACTAACATCAATAAAGTAAATTTTGAGCACCGAATACATCAATAATAGTAAGTCAGGCTGCATTGACGAAGCACAAGACATCAATGGGATGATTAAGAGAGGTTTGATCCAATCTTGAGCACGCAGAACCTCACACCCGAGGTAAAGAGGTTTGCGCTTCTTGCCATCTCCTCCACATTGGCTTTAGATATCACCTCCTACGACATAAATCTATGTTGTATAAAGATCAAGTTATTAAAAGCAATCCAATTGTATCTTAAATTCCACGTATATGGGTTCATGATGTCTTCTCACGAATTTGGGCATGTCCTGCTCTATTTAGCCATAGCTAGAAAATCTCTAATCAAAGCATTCTCTATTTAGCCATCACGAATTTAGGCTGTGAATTCCATACGTGCTTAGAAGACTCGCATTTATTGAACATATGTATCACCGTCTCATCTTTGTTACAGCGCCTACATGTGGTGTCAGCCAAAAGCCACGACATTATAGTTGTTCCCCAACAGGTAACGCTAATACGACCATCTTCCAGAACAATTTTCTAATATTCGGGGAAGTTTTAAGCTTCCCAATTGCAAGAAATCAAGTTGAAGTGTAGTCGGATTCTCTAAGGTATTGCTATTTGTTGTTAGATCATATCCCGAGTGGGTTGAGAATTCTCCGGATTTGACCGGAAGCCATATGAGTCTCCTTCTATTTCAAATTAGAAAAATGAGTGTAATTTTGTCTTTGTAATCCAATAAAACACGTCTTAAAGTCGCCAAATCCCATGTGTTATGGGGGATGATAAGCGTCGATACATTTAACAGAGCAAACTCAAGGGCTTCAGGTCTTATTGGTCTTTCAAGAGTAGAGAAGCTAACCCATGTATTTTCCCATATCTTGGCACTTTACCCATTCCAAATTCTCCAAACGAGCCCTTGTTTGAGAACTTCCTGATATGCAAGAATGCTTCGCTAACTGTGGTAGAGGTCTGAATTTGTAGCAAACTCCATAAAAGAATAGTCATGGCAATATTTTTCAATATGGTGTGCACAAATAGAAAGGTGGGGTGTGAGAGAAGTCCCCATCCTAACTTTGCAAACAAGGAATCACCGAAGGCGGAAATTTATTAAAACCTAGTCCACCAATACTTTTCGAGCATGTTAACTTGTCCCAAGAGGTCCAACTCATTTTAAAAACTCCTCGTTTATTGTCCCACTAAAATCTCATGAGAATTGATTAAATTTTATTATATAGAGATTCATGTTTTAAAACACATTATCGAGTAATCTAGGAGTGCGCTGAGAATAGACTTGAGAAGTGTGATCTTGCATGCTGAGGAAAAAACTGGTTCGGTGAAAAGGATTGTTGCCTCATTCAATTGATGATGTATGCGAAGATGTTGTGTTTCTTTCATCCAAAATCCTTTGACATTCCCAAGTACTTTCATGTGCCGCATTCATATTGACTAAAGAAGGAATATGAAGCTCTCTCTTCATTGCTTCATATTGACTTCTTGGGTTTTCGAAGAAAAGGGGATCAAGGAATTCTCTTTATTGGTACATTGGCAAAAAATAGATTGGTAAGTGTTAAGGATATTCCTTAGAGCACGGCAACACTGTATCCCCACGAAAACATTATATCATCTGCAAAGGGAAGTGGTTTACACGAGGGATATTACGAGAGCATATCACGCCGGTAATGAGCCATTCTCTTGAGATTTCATGCACGTACCCGAAAGAACTTCAGTACAAAAAAATAAATATGGAGACAACAGGTTTCCTTGTCGTAATCTACGAGAAGGCACAAATATTTACGAGCCATTTACCATGAAGGAATAGGTCATAGACCGCACACATTCCATCACCCATTTAATCAATCTCTGATGAAATCCAAGCCGACGAACAACGGCCTCGAGTAAATTCCACTCTATACAACCATACGCCTTGTTCATGTCCTTTTTAACCGCTATAACACGTATATTGTTTGCCTACTACAAACTTTCGCGAGTGATAAAAAAAGTTATATGTGATTACTCTGAGAAAAAAATGTTTAGTTTTGTGAAACCAATTATGGAGGACTTTTTGGAGACGGCGCGTGAGTATTTTAGCTATAATTTTTTAGTATACATTCCATAAAGCAATGTGATGATAGTCTGAGACATTTTTTGGTCCAACTATCCTGGGGATAAGCCAGATATGTGTCTCATTGACATGAGGCGAGAATTTGCAAAATGAGAAGAATATTATACTTCTCGGACAACATATGAACCTCGCGTGACCCAATAGTTATGAAAGAAGGCTGCCAAGAAGCCATTGAAAACCGGAGCTTTGTTGCCATGGATTGATAGAGTAACCTCCTTGATCTCCTCAACGTTAGGATACTTGAAAAGTCGAGAGTTCCAACCCTGAGATATTGTAGGGTCAAGTATGCTTCAAGTTCTCGGTAGAATGCAACAAGAAAATATATGAATATATTATTATATGACATGGGCATACTTCTTCATATTGATCTGAGCCTTGCGAGTCCCCGACTACTGCTTAGTGATTACAAGTTCTTCGGTCGTGAGTAATGGCGTGAAAAAACGCAAAATCGCCACCTCAAATTTATAAACCTTCTCTAGCTTAGTTGATAGTTTGACGATTAGAAAAATATTGAGAAAATTCACTAAAAGCGGTTCTACAAGCTTTGTTTTCGATTACTTAATCTCCTTGACATTACTTAAATTATACTTTTTAATTAATTAATGAAGGTTCTTCTTACGGTTGGGATTGTTTCTCACATTGAGGATGTAATCAGATTAGACCAAGTATCCATGTTGATGTTTAAAGCCTTCTCATTGTTGCAAAGACACCTATTGAGTTGAAACAATCCTTTCTTTTTCACCGCTAGTCATCAAGGGAGGTTAGGAGAGGGAGATGGTCCCAACCTTGAAAGCGTAGATATTGGGATTTTTTTTTGCCATTTATCATTGGAGATGGATCCACTGAGACGAACTCAAACAAAATGTGTACATCACATACCAAGTCAATATAATGGATTACCAGAACGCTTGACATTTGATAAACCGTTTCGAGAGTAGAAACTTCAAAATTTTCTAAAGGAACATTAACACAAGCATCCACGCTTTTCTCTATGTTCCAAAATATCATTAAAATCACTAGTTAGAAGCCAAATTGAGCTTCTATTCTTATCTTGTTTGTTCCGCACCTCTTGTCATGTAGAATGATCTTATTTTGTACCTAACACAGGTGCCTATGGAGTTAGCACATGAGGATAGTTTCTCGAGATCTACATCATCTTTCCAAAAAAAAATGCTAAAGCCAATTTATGGATAGGTAAAATGATTTCAATACCTCATCGAGCAGAAAGTATGAGAGACAAAATCATCAGGGTTTTATTTTGTCTTTATGACAAACATTATGTCGAAAAATAATTCTAATTTTAAATCTCTTAGAAGTCGAATTAAAATGGAGTTTCCAAACCCTTATAGATCCAACTAATTGTTATGATTGAGAAATGGGTGATTTCTCGAGAATCTACCAAACTATTTACAAACACGGAGACACTAAAACTTTAGAAATAAGGGCAACTAAAACAATATTATTTTCCTCAATAAACGGTAAATTGCTAATAGTTTCACTATTTGACTTTACATTGACTATCATATTCTTCGATTTTTTCCTTTTAACGGACAATTATATTTCATTATTTATTTATTTTTGCCATATTTAGTCTTTTTCGTTCTAAAATAAATGTTGTTCTAATCATTTTTCACACAAATTCTAAAACACTAATAGTCAATTTTGACTAGATTATTTACCATTTTACAAATAAACTTAGTAAATTGGATATTTAGTATATATAAAAATTTGGACTAAAATGATATTTTTATTAAATACAAGATATTGTAATTAAGTAGTCAACATATAGGTATTGACCCGATTTTATGTTTAGGTCAATACAATCATAACAAAATTAAATAACAACCTACTATATTTTTTGATAAAAGAAGAACCTACTATATTTAATAACTAATAATAAATTGATGAATGGTTTTCTTTTGTTATTTATAGTTTAATAATGATAATTAAAAAATATTAATTGAAGAAACCACAACAAATAATATAGGAAAGAAAACATGTATAAAAAGGGAATTAACCGAAGCAGAAACAACACCTCACGGAAAAACCCAAAAAAAAATACCTCACGGAAAAAGACCGAATCCTCTCTCTCTCTCTCTCTCTCTTTCTCTCCAATGGAAACCCAACTCCCAATCGCTGACGCTGAATCCCTCCAGCAACTACTGAATATGAGCCTCGAAGGAGGTGAATCCAACACCAAAGTCAACGTTTCAGATCGGGATCCGCCATTGGGTATCGAGTTCGTGGAGAAGATTTTGAACTACGAGTTCAAAGACAAGACTTTGCTGGTGGAAGCGTTCACAGACGTTAGTTACGAATCTTTCGATGAAAAGTGCGATTCGTACGAACGTCTAGAACATATAGGAGATGCAGTCCTGAATTTGGTTGTAACCCGGAAACTTTATCATCAGTACCCGAACTCTGCACCCGGTGAGTTGACCAGTCTCCGAGCGGCCAATGTCAACACCGAGAAATTGGCAAGAGTCGCCCTAAAACACGAGCTCCATCGCTGCCTCCGTCACAACAAACCCTTGCTTGGGAACCAAGTAACTTACCCTATTTTACTTTCGGATCTTTTAGCCTTTACCATGTTTTTATTTCGATGGGTTAAATTGAATAGTGATTATTATGATCAAAAGGTGTATAAGGATTTACTATTGACCTGACCGTCTGACGTGATGTCAATGAATTTCTAGGCACGAGAATTAGTCTTTGACCGTCTAACGTGACGTCAATTAATTTCTTGGACCTAGGCACGGCACTGTGCAATGATCATTGTCAATTAATTTGTTATTGCGTGTACCAATTGAAATTTATGTTTATATCATAGTACTAAAGTAGAGTGCATATGTATATGCAGATATTGGAATTTGCGAAGGCGATAGAAAAATATCCACTGCATTCGCGTGGTCTTTTGAAATCCCCTAAATCTTTAGCAGACATCGTAGAGTCTACCATTGGAGCTTTGTTCATCGACTGCGACTCTATCGATACCGTTTGGAAGGTATATAACTACATATTATTTGATTTACTAGATTTGGTTAAATGATTCATCGACGATTTTTTTGGGGTTGAAATATTTAAATCTTAGGTGATAGAACCATTGCTGGAGCCAATAATAACGTTAGAGACATTGGAGAATCATCCAAAGACACAACTTCATGAGATGTGTCAGAAGAAGAACTTGAAACTGAGATTCGAAGACACTTGGGAAAGTAATAAAGAGATTCTTGTCTTTATTGAAGATCATCTGGTTGGACGCGGACACCATGATGTTAGGAAAGAAAATGCTCGTAACTGCGCTGCCAAAAATGCCATCGACAATTTCCCCAATGTTTTCCAACAACTTTAATTGTACACATTTGTATCAGTGTTAATCATTTCTCAAGAAATTTGTATTTGAATCCATATGAATAAAAATCAATGAAAGCCTCAAGAGTCAATACTTAATCGTTTATTTATTTATCTCCGGAATATATATATATATATATAGTACTAGTGTGATTCTCCCACGCTATCAAAAATAAAATTTGTAAGTTTAATATTGTAGGTCTCTAAACTATCATTATCATCATTATTAATTGAGTTGGAGTTTCTCTTTCGAACGAGTTCTAAAAGCAGAGTTGGGACATGGGACTAATGTTCTACCCTTAGTGAATCATCTGATTATAGTGTCATTATAACATGACGATTTGTTATTCTTTGGGAGTTATTTTTTGTTGATGATATGATTTACATGTGTAGTCATTTCTTACGTAGCACATTTATCGCCGAGCCTAACTAAGTTATGAATCCGTTTGGAGAGTTGTGAGCTTTGGTTTTAGCCTTTTGTGTATTGTGCGGATCCTTGAGATGTCAACCTAAATTGAAGTGTAAACTCTAATCACATACAAAAGCTATTAAGGGGGAACATGAAAATAAAATATCTAGGTTTTAAAAGTGTTAGAAAAGCTTAGGGGGAGGAAGAAGAAGAATAAGTTGTACGCAATTTAAGGAAATCAAGTTATGGAAAAAAAAGAGTACGCAGAGAACTTAATGTAATATTAAGTTTTTCTACTTTTTTGTTTGTGTCTTTTATTTTATAAAACTTTGAATATTTTCATTTTTTTTTTTAATCAGCACGAAGCACGAAACCCTATCCAGTAGCCACCTAAGTAAATGGAACTCTAGGACTAGGGCTAGAGTTTTGTTTACTTAGATGGTTAGGGTTTCGTATTGATAAAAAATAAATTAAATTAGTCAAAGTTTTATAGAAAAAAAGGTTAATATATCTAGTTTTAGTTAGAACTAGTTTACATCTATAATTGGTTTGTTGTTCATACGGTTATATGAATTTAGAGTTTATTTTATAAATTTAGTATTTAGGTTTGTAAACTATAATTAAGGATCAAAATTAACTGGTAATTTTGAGATGAAAAGATTTGTTACCTTAGAGTGAACCAAAGAGATTATACAGACGAAAAGATTTGTTACCTTAGAGTGAGCAAAAGAGATTATACAGACGAAACGCAACAACATATCTTTAGAACATGTAACCCTAAATACCTAAGGTTCCCGAAACATCTAATCAAATTAACATCCTTAAAAAATTAGGGTTTACATCTCAAGGGTCCACACAATACACAAAAGATTAAAACTAAAGTTCATAGGTTTTCCAAATGTACCCATAATCTAATTAAGCCTTACGACAAACAGTTACGTGTCACGTAATTTAATAAATAAAGCATTACACGTCATGATTACGTTGTAGTTAAGAGGATTTATTAAGTGCATGATCATAAACATCAGGTCCCATCTCCACTCCTTACTTCTTTAGTTCGCCACGTAAGCAAAATATATTCACAATTTACTAATCATATATATTAAAAGAATACATGTTTTGCCACGTGGCGTCACCACAACCCTTTATATAATTGATTTATTAAAAACTTATTAAATCTTATTATTGTCTATAATTATATATGGAAATCTAACTTATTAAACCAAAACCGTATAATTATATAAGAAAATCTTACTTATTAAACTTTATTAATGTGTTTACAATCTTACATAGTTTACTAAAAACCTAATATAGTAAATCTTACAAAACCTAATTATTAAACCTTATTATTGTGTATAATTATATATGGAAATCTAACTTATTAAACCAAAACCGTATAATTATATAAGGAAATCTTACTTATTAAACTTTATTAATGTGTTAAAAATCTTACATAATTTACTAAAAACCTAATATATGTAAATCTTACAAAACCTAATATATGTAAATCTTACAAAATTTAAACAAAAAAACTTGTTAAACCGTTTAATCCGTATAATTAGATATGGAAATCTTAAATAATCAAAGCGAATTATATAGCCGTCGTCTTATTCTGAATTACAAATTCACATCAGCTTCATTGAGAGTTTAGGACGCCTTTCATGAAGATCATACATTCACCTGCACTTGTCTCTAACGACTCAGACGAGGAGTCTCGCGAGTCTCGCGATGTATGTAATGCTTTTGTCTTGTGAATTTTAGATGCTATCGTTTTAATGTTTTTTATATTTTAACAAGGAGTTTGTGTTTTAAGATGCCATCGTTTTCTAAAGTTACTAAGTTTATGTGTCTTTGTTTTTTATTGTCTTGAAATTTATATCGGTTTTGTTTACAATTGTTTACAATCTATATAATGCCATCGTTTACAATCTTTGTTGTCTTATGCTATCGTTTACAATCTATGTTGTCTTGTGTTTTAAGATGCCATCATTTTCTAAAGTTATTACTTTTTAATGTTTGTTTCACAATAAAATTAATGGTTTCTCCTGCTCTTCGTAAAAAAACAGAATCATTGCTTTTTCTCTCAACCTGTAAGGAAATTAAATTAATGGATACTATCTGGTTTTTAGTTGTACTTGGGTTTTTGAAGAGAAAAGAAGAAGAAGAAGAAGAATATCATATTTTTTCTGCTGAGGCATCACATATTTTCATTGGTTTGCTTGCTGTATTTGATTCGTTTTTGCAGGAAAATGCGACACTGGCGAAAGCCAAATTCCTCAAGTTGGTGTTGAGATTCAAAAACTCAAGGTCAACTTACGGGATGTGCTGGAAAAGAATTTGCAGTTTGCTAAAGCAAACAATCAAATATTGGCGGTGTGTTCTATCTTTTCATGTTTCAATTTTGAGATGATTGTAAGATTAATTTGAGACTATATGATTGAAGTATGGCTTCATTGTTCTTTTCCATATTTTTGCTCGGAACTCATTGCAAACAAAGACAGAGTAAATTCTTTTTGAACTGAGGTTGTGACAGCCAATTACATTTTATGTAAACCAATCACCCTTTTCTCTAATCCTGCAGTGGTTAGTTACTAAAATGATTTAATCTTTTGCTCTGTTTTGTTAGAAATTTGCTAAAACTTTTTTTTTTTTTCTTTTTTTGTGCTATAAAAGAGACAGTTGGCGATTTAGGATAATCTGTGAGATTCATGTCGAAGAAACATGAGTGGGAAAATTGGTCAGCTTTCATAGCACATAACCATTATATGGACAGATGCTCAAAGCCAGGATCTGTAGCTTTTAAGAAAGCTTTCTTTGAAGCTCATTACAAGAAAGTCGGTGCTGCAAGAAAATTTGCTGCTGAAGAAGAAGTTTGTTCCTTCAATGGTACCTGAACGTTATGAGAGGTACACTCACGTCTAGAGACGGGTAATTGCACATGAGTTCAACAAAGTCACTTTATATCAATACCACTCCTTTTAATTATATATGCAGTATTTATCTGTTTGTAACCTTTCTAATATTGATAAATCATATTTCTATTAATTAAACTTGTATATATGCAGACAAAATGGTCGATGAAGTATATAATAGCCTGAAGGTTATCTACACTCATCATATAATCATGACTTAAAATTGTTAGCGTTAAAGTGAAACTTCCATGTATGCTATTTTGTTTGGGGTATTATCTTGGAGACTACTTGCAATCAATGAGCCCTAAGGAGTTCTAAAATCTGGAGCAGTGGCTTGATACTGCACATAAGCACATCCGCTCTAGAAAAATATTGCCTTATCCTACTTATTTGAACATATATATAATTAAACATATTAAAGTGTCACTTTTTGAATATCTCAAATTCTCAGTTAATATATGAGCATGCTTTTCTTGATTGGTTTAATATAACAATCACTTAAAAACGTAGATATGCATAGAAGTTGATTTCCGATATATGAATTTTCATATTTAGTAGGAGATGGTGGGACAACAGGAGAAATAAACGAGAACAACATTTGTCTTCTCGGCGTTCACATACGTGCTCGTGCTCATGCTCATTCGATTTACAAAGATGTTTCCATTGTCATGGTTCCGTATTTGAGCTAGAATGGTGAGAAGGTGCATTCATTACTGAGATATATCAAGTGTATTCTTAAGTTCAAGGTTTTTCTTTTATCTTTTTAGGTATGATTTCAAATTCACTTTGTGTAAATTCGGATTTTCTGATAAATTACTTCGCAGATCGGTGCTTGTCCTCTTTTGCTAGATAATATCTTCTTTTTACTGTTTATTCATCCATTTACTATGATAGAATCTCGATAAGAGTATGTAGGATATATAAATGTATTAAATTTTACTTTTTTACGTTTTTTCTCCGTGCAACCGCACGGGTGAGTCCCTAATAATGATGATTATGATAGAAACTTTATAGATATGATAATTCAACATGTAGGGTTTTAAGTTAACTTTTATCGCTTCCTAATATGTTTTTAAAACATTTAGTTTTATCTATCTTTCAACTTTGGTAAATATTAAGAGTTTTTTTTTTTTAATAGATATTTTCAAAAATACAAGATTCTTAAGTTTTTATAACTTATAATAGTTCTTTTAAAATTTAACATTTATATATTTGTTATTTTCTATAAACACTGTTGATTTAATTTAATGATATTATGTCGGCGATTTAAAGTTTTTTTCTCCCTTCTCAACATTCAAATTTATATATATGTCAATTTTGACAAACATTGTATTCCTTAATACTTCTTTTAAAGTAATAGATATAATTGTTTATATTTACGTTTTCCATTTTTGAAAAAATTGTGATCACTCCTTTAAATTTGTGTATATATCTTATATTTTTCTAATGGTTATATTATTTCAAAACTAATATATGTAAAGAACCTATTAGTTTTTTAGTTATTCATCTCATGCCATTTATCAAAAACACTCTCCTTTCGTCCATATTTATTATACAAAAAATATAACCAATTTTGTATCTATTGATATTTTTATTTAATTTTTGTAAGGGTTTCTAAGAGAGGTTCATACTCATGGATGCAAATTAAAGTTTCTATTCACAAACATGTCATATGAATTACAAGTCTTGATGTATAGGCAACGAGCGTGGTAGAAACTGCTATTTAAGAAAATTTCAGAGCATAAGTTGTTGTTTGACGTCGAACAATTTTCATAATACCTGCACAATTTCTATGTGGATAGAGCGATCTACATTTGCATGGACGCGAATAACATGAATGGTGTTTTAAATGTTGATTGGGGTGAGGTAGGCATTAACACTAGTTATGATATCGGTCTTGAGGAGGATAATGTTCTTTGTGATGTGGTAATTAGAAGGTTTTAACCCTGCTAGATTTGAGGTAGTTGATGTTTGAAGAGAACCAAAGAGTTGAAGAAGTCGTTGCCGCATTTTATGATGAAGAGAATTGTGATTACCATAATACTATAGTGAACTCAAATGTGGAGGATGTGCAACCCGGTGGACGAGATGAAACCCATACGAAGGGAAAGCTGAATTTGAAGCAAGTATTTGACTGTATACCGAGTTTCAAGGAGGATTAATCAACTATGTTCTCAAAGAAGGACATAATGTGTGATACAGCAGATGAAGATCTCAAATGAGTGATGTGAGATGAAACATTGGTGGTGATTTCCCATCCAAAGTATATTGCTCTTTCAACCAACTAATTGTGAACTTCATGATTAAGACTTACATTAATGGTCATTCATGCATAAAAGACCATTAATATTTTTAATTAAATCGGGAGAACTTCGGCTTTGAAGCCAAAGAATATGCAAAAACAGGTTCATGTATATTACAATTTGACGATCTCACATGAGATATGTAGAAAAGCTAAGGCAGGAGCATTGAATATTCTTCAACAATAACATAATGAGCAGCTAAACCTCTATACCTTATTGGAATTTGCAGGCACCTGTAGAGATTTTGATTGAGTCCACTAAACATTTTTCTTTATAAGACCAAGAAACGAACAAAGTCATCCTCATTAGGAGCCTGATGGTCTTTCTAATTTAATACATTGGTAGTAAGAAAAAAAAGTAAACAAATTTTCAATCAAATGGAATTCTAAATCGATGTTTGAAAGTTCATAAATCCTAGATTGAGCCAACAAAAAATACTATGATCGGGTTGTTAAGGAGGAATCGGCCATCTCTTACGATCATTGGCCCAAGCATCATCAACCCCAAACCCCATGTTTCTTTGCGTCTTCCTTATCATAATGACTCATAACGACGTGACTGACGAAACCCTTGAAGACGGTGACGTCAATGATTTTGTCTTGGTATGGTCTAGAGCTAAAGAAAAGAATGCTAGAATTTTTGTCGAATCGTTTCTTGTTAAAATTTCTACCTAGTTTTGGTATCTCGTCTGCATTCACTTTTCACCTTCTTATCCATTCTCCATCAAATAACGGAATAGAACCAGAGAGATTTTATTCAAATGTTTCATGTTGGTGGAGAGGTCGGCGTAGAGATTGTTGGAAATGGGCTGCATGCCCTTGAGTTAGTTCATCCCATCTCAACAATCATGTCATTTAGCTATGAAAACTCATCTAGGCAAAGCTCATCTAGGCAAAGTCCAGGTAGGTTAAGCCCACGAATCCCATATGCTCGATGACAACGCATAGCTAAGAAAAAAAAGGAAATATGCTAAAAACTCGATGAAATCCCACAGGCCCATGACCGAGTTATCACACATATAAATATAGGGTTCCCTTATTGACAAAGATAATTAATTCTTCCAACTTGAATCACTTAGATAGGAGCTCTCCCGCCTAACTTCCCCAAAAAAAGAGTAATCCCGCCTAGCTCACCAGAGACGAAACCTCCCAAAGAAAAATTCTCTCAGAGGTCTCCCAATGAGCGCCCCCTAGATCGATAACAAAATCCTTTGAGAGCTCCAAGATTATCTCCACACACGTACCGACAACTAATTCCCAAATTTTTATTCCCCATCTAAGCATTTTTTTCAGCCAGCTAGCTTGTCAACTAGACTGCTCGCCAACTAGGCAGCCCGAAGACTAGTCAGGTCGTCACTTTCATAGATTAGCCAGGTCGTTACTTTTACAAACTAAAAAAATTGTCAACTTCAAAGCTAGGAAGCTCATTAAACTCGCAGCTATGAAGCTCATCAATCTCATAGCAAGGCAGCTCACCAGACTCACAACCAGGTAGCTCACTAGTCTCGCAGCTAAGCAGCTCACTAGTCTCACAGCTAGGAAAAAAAAAAGTCATGAAGACTTAACTCAAGATGACTAAAATCAAGAAGATCAAACTAAACAAGATCTAACTCATGAAGACCAAACTCATGAATTTCGAACTCAAGAAGATCGAACTCATAAAAAGCAACATGAAGACCTCACTCATAGCCAGGAAATCTTAACTCACAGCTAGGTAGTTCGTCCAGACTCCCAACTAGTTTTCAAGTTTTTATTCGCCATCTAAACAGTTTGTCAGCCAGCTAGCTTGTCAACTAGACTGCTTGCCAAGTAGGCAGTTCAAAGACTAGTCATGTCGTCACTTTCATAGATTATTCAGGTTGTTACTTTCACAAACTAAACCATTCGTCACCTTCATAGCTAGGAACCTCATCAATCTCGCAGCTATGCAGCTCATCAATCTTGTAGCAAGACAGCTCATCAATCTCGTAGCAAGACAGCTCACCATACTAACAACCAGGTAGCTCACTGGTCTCACAACAAGGCAGCTCACTAGTCTCACAGCTAGTAAAACAAAGTCTTGAAGACTTAACTCAAGATGACTAAAATCAAGAAGATCAAACTAAACAAGATCTAACTCATGAAGACCAAACTCATGAATTTCGAACTCAAGAAGATCGAACTCATAAAAAGCAACATGAAGACCTCACTCATAGCCAGGAAATCTTAACTCACAGCTAGGTAGTTCGTCCAGACTCCCAACTAGTTTTCAAGTTTTTATTCGCCATCTAAACAGTTTGTCAGCCAGCTAGCTTGTCAACTAGACTGCTTGCCAAGTAGGCAGTTCAAAGACTAGTCATGTCGTCACTTTCATAGATTATTCAGGTTGTTACTTTCACAAACTAAACCATTCGTCACCTTCATAGCTAGGAACCTCATCAATCTCGCAGCTATGCAGCTCATCAATCTTGTAGCAAGACAGCTCATCAATCTCGTAGCAAGACAGCTCACCATACTAACAACCAGGTAGCTCACTGGTCTCACAACAAGGCAGCTCACTAGTCTCACAGCTAGTAAAACAAAGTCTTGAAGACTTAACTCAAGAAGACTAAAATCAAGAAGATCAAACTAAACAAGATCTAACTCAGGAAGACCGAACACATGAATTTCGAACTCAAGAAGATCGAACTCATGAAAAGCAACATGAAGACCTAAATCATAGCCAAGAAATCTTAACTCACAGCTAGGTCATTCGTCCAGACTCCCCACTAGGCAGTTCGTCCATACTCCTATTTAGGGTGTTTATGTAGACTCCCGACTAGGCAATTCGTCTAGACTCATAACTAGGCAGTTTTACTATACTCACAATTAGGCAGTTCGTTCATACTCACAAATAGGTAGTATATTCAAACTCACATCTAGGCAGCTTTTTCTGACTCCCAGCTTGCCAACTCTTCAAGACTCACATCAAAGCAACTCGTCCAAATTCATAGCTATGAAATTTGCCCAGACTCACAGCTAAGCAATTCGTCCAGTCTCCTAGCTAGACAGCTTTTTTATTTTTTCTCTCAGTTAGGTAGTTCTTTCAGACTCACATCTAAGAAGTTCGTCTAGACTCATAGCTAGGCAGTTTGTCTAGACTCCAAACTAGGCAGCTCCACAGTTTTCAACCTAGGCAGCTTAACAGTTTTGCAGCTAGGTAACTTAAAATTTTCCTAGCTAGGCAGCTCAACAGTATTCCAGCTAGGCAGCCCAACAATCTCGCAGCTAGGGAGCTCATCAATCTTGCCAAACGTGACCATCTATATGAAATATAAACTATGAATGGCTTGATCCATGTTCCAAGGGTATGTAGACAGTTTTTCAGAAGACACAACTATAAAACATGAAGTGCATTCTTCTTTAGTCAGCTTGATCCAGATTTGACCCAGATTTAAGAAAACTAATCCGTCATTTTTGGTTTTTAGAAGACATGTCATTTATGAGATAATTTTTGTATGCGTTGTTAAAGAGTCAAGAAGGGGGTGTGAAAAGATATAGAAATTACATTTTCTTATTTACAATAGTTCAAATTAGTGGAAATTAGTGTAGAATGAGTTCGGAAAATTTAATGTTATGTATATTGTGCATGTACATGTTCTTAGAATATGATATAGCCGAGTTCCCCGAAATCAGTACCCCTACTGCTTCTTTCTCATGTCATTGTCTTGATATCCCTTTCACTCATGTCTTTTAACCATCATATATCCTTGTACTTAGGTGTAGAAATTCAGTTAAATCGACTTAGGTGAAATTTTTGGTTTATTTTGTTTAAAATAAAAGTTACCAATCAGTTCAGTACTTTTATTTGGCTGGATTCGCTGTTAATTTGATTCAGATAAATATAATAGAACCAATATTCTTTTTTGTTTTAATTAGATTAGGTGTTGTCCGCACCATGTACATGGGTGATATTTTATTAACATAAGCTTTTATATAAAAATATATTAATTTACCGATTCTTAAAATAAAAAATGATATAATCAATTTACCGAATATTTTTTTAAATATGAAAATTCAAAGGTCACAATGCAAAATGGTCGAGCAAAAATCGCAACAAAATATCTATGAAAATATCGAACCGCATCATCTCTATATTTTGACCATTGAAATTTGATTCTAAGGTGTCTACCCACGCCATACGCGGAGGTGAGCATATTTCATTATAAAAACTCTATATATAAATTCTACACCCCCTAGTTGGACCACCAATAGGGGCGTTGTATTTTAATTAATGTTTGTTAAAAAAAAAAAACTTTATATATATAAAAAAAAAAATGATATTATCCGTTACCCATATTCGACCCACTACGCAACTCGTACCTGTATTGAAAAAGGGTACACGTAACTTTCGAGTCGGGTAAATGGTATCACAAATCTAATACCCGTATGTAAGGGTCGGGTATTGAGTATCAATTATTTTTTAACTACTCATCTTTATATCCGACTCGTTACTTGATATATTACATGTCCTATATTTTTTAATTACCCATCTTCTTCTTCCTTGATGTTTTCTTCTAGTTTTCCTAATGAACAGCGTCCATTTGGAAAAGGGGTTTTCCATGAAGTAGGCATCAGTTAGTTGTATCTTAGAGACATAATCTAATTCATTGCAGTCTAAATCAAAATCAAATTGAAACTCTGCTTTTCTTGCAACATCTGACCTCGAAGAGAGAAAAGCTGGATTGATAAACCATGATAGCGAAAATGACATCCCCTTGAGCTTTTCATTGAACTTCCTCTTAAATACTAGGTGGATCTCAAGATTTCTTTTGAGTTTCCCCTTTAACTTATTCTAGATTTTCTTCTTCAGTAAGAGGTACATTTAGAGAACTGTCAAACTTCCTCTTGAACCCCCTTGATGCGTGAAGTTATTCACCCAAAATTAACTGCAAATGCACAGTGTACAGCTGTAGTATTTAGGTTATCGATCCCACAAAGAGCTTATGGTTGATTTGAGAGTGAGATATCTTAAGTAAATCTTTTTGTAAACCGAGAAAACTTTTAAAACGTTTGGTGACTTCAAATTCGGGGAAATATTAGATCTTAGGGAATTCCAGTTGGAAACTATGAATTTATGAATTAAGAACACAATCAGTTTCAAATCTCAAAACTCTAGAACTCTAGACACAATAATAGCTATGATGTTCTAATGATGTGTTAGAACAACGCCTTTGTTTAAATCCCTAAATCTCAAATCTCTTTGGATTTTCGCTAGAAATAAACAAGCATGTGAGTGCAAGCTAAATTTGTTCACAAGGTGTCTAAACAAACATTGATTTGAATTAGAACGCACCTTACTCACTATAGAACTGTCTACCGATCCTCGGTGTCTCTCGACTACCGGATCTCGATTTATCATTGAATAAAACGGTTCGCGAGTCCGTCTACTCAGTGAAGAGCAACTGTAGCAAAGAATTTCGTGATTGAAAGAGTGTTTAAAACTATTTTAGCAATTCATAGCAAACCGTAAGGAAACCCTAGATCTAATAAAGTAACTACTCAGACATGAGTTTGGTAAAACAAATCATCTTTTTATTAATGAAATGAATACAAACGAAATAGACAATAGAAGATCAGAGGCTCACAGGCTCAAATGAGGAAGAACACTCTCTAAATCTCCTTCAGAGTATGTAACAATGATAAGAACAATCTCTAGAAAGCTATAAACAATGGAAACAAAAAACAAAGATAAACTTGTATTGCTCTGAGTTCTTGTGGGATGCGTGCCTCTTCTAGTGCTTAAGAGGTGCTTATATAGGTCGTGAATGAGTCTTAGGGTTTAGGGTTCCGCGAAAGGCCCGATAAGAAAATCTTCTAAATTAAGTCGGCGTCACAGTCGGTCGACTGCATCTCTTCCAGTCGGTCAACTCGGGGCTCGCAGCAACATTTCTTCATTTTTGCTTCAAATCTTCTAAGTCTTCTCAATTCACGTGGAAACTTCCACAAAACCTTCTTTCTAGCTCTTTTTGCTCCAAAGTGTCTTTTGCTAGTAAATCCTGCATAAATACTCAAAACATGCTACAAAGACTCTATAAAACCTACTATATCATGGTAGAAAACCGGTAAAATCCATGATACAACAAACTCCCCCAGACTTAAACCTTTGCTTGTCCTCAAGCAAATAATCAAGACTGCTAGGTAAAGTTATAACGACTTTGGGAACTCATTGGGAAATCACATAAGTGAAAAGTTTATTAATACCAGAACCAATCAAGTCAAGACCAACATGTACATTCCCTATCAACTCAACAATCTTCCATGCATTCCCCACGATTTACAAGTCAATCAATCCAAAGCATCATAGCTATTTTAGAACCCTAGAAGTGCTGCCCAAGGAACAAGTTCCTTCCCTTTTCAATATCATAATAAGAAGTCATAAAATTACTTCACTCTCCCCCAGACTTATTCATTTCTTTATCTTTTGAAACTCTCAAGGTTTAAGCGAATAGTGGTATCGCATGAAATTTTTCTAACCTCGCTGTCAACCAAGTTCTCAAAGGTTCTAATGCATAGTGGTATCGCATGAAATTTTCCTAACCGCATAAATCCCGAGCTTCTAGTGATGAATAATTGGCGTCCTAAGGAATTTCCCTCTACCTCATCACTAGGTTTTAGTTAAAAACGGATTCTTTTCATTTAAATAAAGGAGAGTGGAGTGCTATAGATATACATACATTCTCATTATGATATTGAACGAGGACTGACCCATATATTTATGAAAGTGCAATAGCTCAGACTTACATGGATTTCATGACTCAAGGATATGGGTATTTTCTAGTTGATTGAATTGTGTCAAGGTTTTCCAATATTCATAGACTCTAACTGTGTTCCTGCATCAATGTTCTCAAGTGTGAAACATAATGTGATTAGTGTCCCAGGTTAATCATTGTTCCATCAACGGTTTGACTCGATAAAAACAACTAAAAACAAGGCGAAAAACCATGAGATAAACAATAAGAACTTCATTAGCGTGGATAAACTCCCCCAGACTTAAATTACACCGTCTCGGTGTAACAAAAGGGAGAAGAAATGCATAAGATATCCGAAATGAAATTGTAAAAGGATCGAACGCGGTACCACGGAATTGAAGTCGGCCGACCCTAATGAGAGGTCGGTCGACTCGGGTAGCGTATAGTCCAGTTTTGCTGAATCTCCTCGCCTTAAATCAAATCAAAAACACCTAAAAATGAAAATAAAACGTACCTAGTGGGTTGCCTCCCACTCAGCGCTTGTTTATAGTCAATAGCTTGACTTTTGTGCCCGGTTATGGTTGTGGAAGTGGTGCTTCTTGAAGGTGCATGATGGGTTCATTCATTGATTTGCCACCTTCATAGTAGAGCTTTACCCGCTGTCCATTCACAGTGAAACTTTCACCATCCTTTCCATGTAAAATAATTGCTCCATAGGGCTTCACATCCTTGACTACAAAAGGTCCGGACCAACGAGATCTCAGCTTTCCCGGGAAAAGACGAAGTCCAGAGTTGAATAAAAGGACTTTATTATTGATTTGAATGTCACGTGGAATTATCTTCTTGTCATGCTAGATCTTTGTTCTTTCCTTGTAGAGCTTTGCGCTTTCATAAGCATTGTGTCTAATCTCATCAAGCTCGTTTAGTTGAATGAGCCATTTCTCACTAGCACTCTTGATGTCGAAATTCATCGTCTTGACGGCCCAAAATGCTTTGTACTCAATCTCAACCGGGATATGACACGCTTTGCCATACAATAGCTGAAATGGTGTTGTCCCTAGTGGTGTCTTAAAAGCTGTGCGATAGGCCCAAAGTGCATCATCAAGCTTTAGTGACCAATATTTTCTCGTACGTCCCACCGTTTTTTCCAGTATGCTCTTGATCTCACGGTTGGAAACTTCGACTTGGCAACTGGTTTGCGGATGATAGGGTGTTGCCACCTTGTGTCTTACATCATTATTCTTTAATAGCTTTGCATATATCCGGTTGATAAAATGTGTTCCGCCATCACTAATCACGATCCGGGGTACTCAAAACGTGGAAAAATTATGTGCTTGAAAAGCCGAATCACCACTCTTGCGTCATTGGTAAGGCTTGCCACTGCTTCAACCCACTTGGATACATAATCTACAGCGACCAGTATGTATTGGTTTCCATGTGAGTTCGGGAACGGTCCCATGAAATCTATGCCCCAGCAATCGAAAATTTCCATTTACATGATAAAATTCATTGGCATTTCATTCCTTTTACTGATGTTTCCCTTTCTTTGGCAGGCATCACAGGTTAAAACAAAGTGATGTGCATCGCGGAACAAAGTTGGCCACCAAAATCCAGCTTGGAGAACTTTTGAAACTGTTTTGAAACTTGCAAAATGGCCAGCATAATCAGAACCATGACAGTGGTAAAACACTTGGGGTACCTCGTGTTCAGGTATACAGCGTCGAATGATCCCGTCAACGCAATTCCTGTAGAGGTAAGGCTTCTCCCAAAAATATTTCCTGACTTCTCACAAGAACTTCCTTTTCTTATATCCGGTGAACTCCTCAGGTTTGACATCTGCTGCTAGGAAATTTGCAATTTCACTAAACCACGGTGGAGTGAGTGGTCTGGACGTCTTCTTGGCTTCTCCTTGTATGACTTGTATCATTTTCTGCAGTGGTTTCTTCAAGATAGTGTGGTCAGGATGGTTCGGTCGACCGTCCTTAGCATGCGGTCGGTCTTCCTTATCGGAGACGGTCGTCTCTGGATGACGGTCGATCGACTCGAGTCTCGCAGAGACTAGTCTCTGACTTCTTTCTCCTTGCTCAGTGGTTATCGTCACTCCAATCGCATAGATATACTCTTCAGGGAGGTGATCTTTGATAGGGACGTCATCTTCTATTCTTATCCTGGAAAAATGGTCAGCTACTCCATTTTCTATTCCTTTTTTGTTGCGTACCGATATACCGAATTCTTGTAAGAGTAGAATCCATTTCAAAAGTCGTGGCTTGGCGTCCTTCTTCTGCATGAGGTACTTCAGTGCAGCGTGATCAGTATGCACTATCACCTTCGATCCAACTAGGTATGAACGGAATTTCTCAAATGCAAACACAACGGTGAGTAATTCCTTTTCCGTTGTTGCGTAATTTCGTTGTGCTTCATCAAGAGTCCTGCTTGCATAGTAAATCACATGCAATTTCTTGTCTTTCCTCTGGTCCAGGACTGCTCCTACTGCAAAATCACTTGCATCACACATTACTTCAAAGGGTAGTTCCCAGTCAGGTGGTTGTACAATGGGCGCGGAGATTAGTGCTTCTTTAAGCATCTTGAATGCGTTCATGCAGTCTTGAGTGAACTCGAACTTTGTTTCCTTGCATAGAAGTGCTGTGAGCGGTCGTGCTATCTTGGAGAAATCCTTGATGAAACGTCTATAGAAGCCTGCATGACCCAAGAAGTTGCGGATTCCGCGTACATCGGTGGGTGGTTGCAAACTTGTCATCACTTCGATTTTTCCTCTATCTACCTCGATTCCTGCTTCCGAGATGCGATGTCCAAGGACAATCCCATCTTGCACCATGAAATGACACTTCTCCCAATTCAACACCAAATGCTTTTCTTCACACCTTGCTAGAACTTTGCAAAGGTTTTCTAGACAATCATGGAAGGATGAGCCGCAGACTGAGAAGTCGTCCATGAATACTTCCATCGTTTCTTCAATCATGTCCGAGAATATAGACATCATACACCGCTGAAAGGTTGCTGGTGCATTGCATAGACCAAAAGGCATTCTTCTGTAGGCATATGTTCCGTATGGGCATGTGAAAGTTGTCTACTCTTGGTCATTGGGATGGATCGGGATTTGGAAGAAACACGAATATCCATCTAGAAAACAATAAAACTTGTGATTCGCCAATCTCTCCAACATTTGATCAATGAACAGCAATGGAAAATGGTCATTCCTTGTGACTGCATTTAACTTCCGGTAATCAATGCACATCCGGTGTCCGGTAATAGTCCTCTTGACTATCAGCTCCTCTGCGTCTGTCTTGACTACCGTGACTCCTCCTTTCTTGGGCACCACGTGAACAAGGCTGATTCAAGTGCTATCCGAAATGGCGAAAATGACACCCGCATCAAGCAGCTTCAAAATCTCCTTTTTCACCACATCCTTCATATTGGGGTTAAGTCTCCTTTGGGTTTCGATTGATGCTTTCGCTCCTTCTTCAAATGAATCCTATGCATGTAAAGATCTGGAGAAATACCTACAATATCATCCAAAGAATATCCAAGAGCTTTGCGATACTTGCGCAGCTTGCTTAGTAGAATTGTTACTTCAACATTGTTCAAATTTGCATTGATAATAATAGGGTAAGTGGAATTAGGACCAACAAAAGCGTACCTTAACCCTTTTGGTAATGGTTTGAGCTCGAGCTTTGGAGCATTTTCTTCACTCCAATCGGCCATCTTGGGTTTCTTTGCTGTTTTTGTTGGTAACTCCAAATTTTTCACCATTTGCTTCATCTGCTCGCTTGAATCCAACATCTTGGTGAACCCATTTGTGAGGTCATCCAAGTATCCCTCCTTATCAACTGCTACTGTTAAAGCTTTTTCCAGTGGATCAGTGATACTTAACTCTTCAAAGCCTTCTTGTGCGACTTCTGAGATGACATCTACAGCAAATATTTGTTCCTTCATAGGTGGTCGGCTCATGACTTTCTCCATTTGGAAGTTCAGCTGTAATTCTCTAAGTTGTAAGAATATTCTTCCCTTCTTCACATTAATTATGGCACATGCAGTAGCTTGGAAAGGGCGTCCCAATATGATAGGGTCAAAAGGCTCCTTATCGAACTTCAAAACTACAAAATCAGCCGGTATAAAACATCCTTCTACAAGCACCGGGATGTCGAGTAAAAATCCTTCTGGATAACGAACTGACCGGTCAACGAGTACAAGACTCAGCTGAGTAGGTTCGTATTCAGTATATCCAAGCCTCTTTGCTACTGAATGTGACATCAAATTCACAGATGATCCAAGATCGTATAGACTATGATCAAATTTAACATCATCAATGCTAATGTTAAGGACAAATGCACCTGGGTCTTCTTACTTTCTTGGCATCTTGTTCTACAGTATGGCACTGCACTCACTGGTCAATAGCATCACTCCTTCTTCAAGACTTGCTGGGTTTGCTATTATCTTCTTCACATATCGCTTGAAACAAAGTGACATTCTACAAGCATCTAAGAATGGAAGTTGAATTACCAATTTTTCCACCAACTCCTTACATCTTGTGTCTTCCATCTCTTTTTTAGACTTCTTGTTTCGTCTGGGATAAGGCGGAATTGCTCTATAGACTCGTCTTTCCTCAATTTGAGGTTCGTCGATCTTCTGAGCTTCTGGTCGGTCGACCTCAAGAGGGTCGGTCGACTCGTGGATCGGATCAAGATCAATTTCTTCTGGGGTCGGGTCGGTCGTCTTCCGCTTGTGGTCGGCCGACTTCTCCTCCGCTGCGATTTCTTCTTCTATTTCTTCCAACACAATGTGGTCTCTTGTGGTCAACCCTTTTCTTACTACAGGATCCAACTTCTTCCCACTCCTTAAATTTATGGATTGAACGAACATCTTTGGATTAGCATGCGTATTTTCAGGTAAAATTCCTTCTGTTCGCTTGACTGAGTCTGCTGTTTGTGCCACTTGGGTTTCGAGCTGCCTCACATGAGTGGTTAATGCTTCAATCTTGCTGTTTAGCTCTCCATACATAGAATCTACCTTGCTCATAATTTCTTCATTCATCTTCTGTTTCCCCTCCAAAATTTGTTGAAGCATGTTTTCTTTTCGATCCGGATTCATGGGGGCTCCTTGTTGTTGCTGCTGTTGGGGTTGTTGGGGTTGACCATACTGTCTGTATCCTCCTTGCTGTCGTGGGTATTGCTGCTGCTGACCATAATAATTGAATTGACTATGAAATGGTTTTGTACCTTGACTTCCATACCCATAATTGTTTCTTGGTCAGAAACCATTTCCCCCGACAAAGTTAACTTCTTCTACGTGTGGCTCCTCCATTGGGTCTTCCTGTAGAGAATGAACTCCTCTTCTATCCCTCATCAACATCTGCTCCATCATTCCCTTTAGTTTGCTATTTGTTGAGCTTGGAAAGTGTTTGGTTCGCCTTTCCCATTTGTTTTATGATTTGCATTGCTACTCTTTGTGAATTTCTCAATAACCTTGAGGGCATCAGTGTGCTTTTGGCCACGAAAATTACCACCACTTGCTGAATCAAGTGTGCATTTGTGCTCCCATTGCAATCCCCTGAAGAAAGTGCTTACAATTTGTGATCTTGTGAAACCATGGTGAGGACACTCCTTGAGATATTGGTTGTATCTTTCCCAAGTATCATTAAATGTTTCTCCCATCTCTTGTGCAAATGTGGAGATTTGCTTCCTTATTTCATCTGACTTGGCTTCATCGAAAAACTTATTGATGAACTCCTTTCTCGTCTCACTCAAGTCCTTCAACGATCCAGGTTTAAGTTGTTTGAACCAGCTCAGCACTTTGTGTGCAAGTGAATGTGAAAAAAAACTTGCAGCAGAACCATACCTTCGAGACTCCTTCAGCATTCATGTTCCCCACGAGGTCTTCAAGCGCCTCGATGTGGTCCATTGGGTTTTCGCTCTTTAATCCATTGAACTGCCTGTCACGTACAAAAGATATTGTACTGTTCTTCAACTCATAAGTCTTTTTACAAGGATTAGGCAGTACAACTGGTGATTTGTTAGAGAAATATTCGGCGGCCTTGAGCTCATTTTCGAGGTTTTGAATGTCCTCTCCATCATCTAGGATTTTGTTTCCTTGGCCATCTAGTCGATTTCCTTCATCATCAATCCGCTCTCCCTTCTCATTCCACTTGATGTCGGCCATCCTTCTTCTTCGATTAGTCTTTTTCCTCGCGGACCTGCTTAGTTGTATGTGCTCTGGTTGAGAGTCGGTCGACGGGTTGATTGGTCGGTCGACTTGTGGCCCGAGTCGATCGTCTTCTGATGACGGTCGGGCGACTCGTTCGTCGTGTGCGGTTGTTGCTTCTTCCCTTCTCTTTATTCTAGTCTTGCTTCTTGTTGTTATGCTCTGCATACACTAGGAAAAGAAAACAAATTCAACCAACACGGAATCTACTTTCTTATCTAAAAACTTCTCTTTCAAAAAACTCTAAATCAACACCGAAGCTCCCCGGCAACGGCGCCAGAAAAACTTGATGCGTGAAGTTATTCACCCAAAATTAACTGCAAGTGCATAGTGTACAGCTGTAGTATTTAGGTTATCGATCCCACAGAGAGCTTATGGTTGATTTGTGAGTGAAATATCTTAAGTAAATCTTTTTGTAAACCGAGAAAACTTTTAAAATGTTTGGTGACTTCAAATTCGGGGAAATATTAGATCTTAGGGAATTCCAGTTGGAAACTATGAATTTATGAATTAAGAACACAATCAGTTTCAAATCTCAAAACTCTAGAACTCTAGACACAATAATAGCTATGATGTTCTAATGATGTGTTAGAACAACGCCTTTGTTTAAATCCCTAAATCTCAAATCTCTTTGGATTTTTGCTAGAAATAAACAAGCATGTGAGTGCAAGCTAAATTTGTTCACAAGGTGTCTAAACAAACATTCATTTGAATTAGAACGCACCTTACTCACTATAGAACTGTCTACCGATCCTCGGTGTCTCTCGACTACCGGATCTCGATTTATCATTGAATAAAACGGTTCGCGAGTCCGTCTACTCAGTGAAGAGCAACTGTAGCAAAGAATTTCGTGATTGAAAGAGTGTTTAAAACTATTTTAGCAATTCATAGCAAACCGTAAGGAAACCCTAGATCTAATAAAGTAACTACTCAGACATGAGTTTGGTAAAACAAATCATCTTTTTATTAATGAAATGAATACAAACGAAATAGACAATAGAAGATCAGAGGCTCACAGGCTCAAATGAGGAAGAACACTCTCTAAATCTCCTTCAGAGTCTGTAACAATGATAAGAACAATCTCTAGAAAGCTAAAAACAATGGAAACAAAAAGCAAAGACAAACTTGTATTGCTCTGAGTTCTTGTGGGGTGTGTGCCTCTTCTATTGCTTAAGAGGTGCTTATATAGGTCGTGAATGAGTCTTAGGGATTAGGGTTCCGCAAAAGGCCCGATAAGAAAATCTTCTAAATTAAGTCGGCGTCACAGTCGGTCGACTGCATCTCTTCCAGTCGGTCGACTCGGGGCTCGCAACAACATTTCTTCATTTTGGCTCCAAATCTTCTAAGTCTTCTCAATTCACGTGGAAACTTCCATAAAACCTTCTTTCTAGCTCTTTTTGCTCCAAAGTGTCTTTTGCTAATAAATCCTGCATAAATGCTCAAAACATGCTACAAAGACTCCATAAAACCTACTATATCATGGTAGAAAACCGGTAAAATCCATGATACATCATCCCTCCTAAGTATTAAGTTGATCCTCATTTCTCATTCGAGCTTACCCTTTTACTTTTTATCGACTTTCGTTTTTAGTAATAGGTGCATTTCGAAAACCGTCTTTAGGATCCTCTCGAGCTTCACCTCAAACCTCCTCTTGAGTAGTTGGTGGAATCTTAAAATCCCGTTTGAGCTTCCCCTTTAACTTCCTATTGAATTTATTCTCCAGTAAGTAGTGCCTTTCAAGAATCGTTTTCGACATCCCCTCGACCTTCCCCTCGAACCTCCTCTTGAGTAATAGGTGGATCTTTAGATTCATATCAAGCTTCCCCTTTAAATTCCTTTGAAATTTCTTTTTCAGTATCAAGTCTCTTTCGTCTTCGACATCTCCTCAACCTTCCTCTCTACTGATGAATTTGTAGATCCCTTTCGAGTTTCCCCATTAAATTCCTCAGAAATTTCCTCTTCAATATTAGCTGTATTTTGAGAACCGTCTTCAACATCCCATCAAGATTCCCTTCGAACCTCCTCATGAGTAGTAGATGGATCTTCATATCCCTTTCGAGCTTCCCCATTCTCCCTTGAGAAAGAGGTGTCTTTCAAAAACCATCTTCGACATCCCCTTGAGTTTTCCTCGAACCTTCTCTTAACTTCTTAAGTAGTAGATGAATATTCAGATCTCTTTCGATCTTCCTCATTAACTTTCTCTAGAGAGTTTTAGCTAAAATATTCAAAGTAAATTGAATTGACAACACTATATGTTTGAAATTAACAAATATTTTAAAATTTAGATTTTAGCACTCGGTTTGAAAGATTTTCAAGTGGCTCATGTTGTTTGTTCAAATAGCTCGATGGTGTCCAAGTAGAAACGTAATATTCGCTCATGTTTTGTCAAGAAAATCTTTCTCCTTTTTATTTTTCGTATTCACATATTCAAAGAATTAGATCATCATAAGATAATCAACAGTTTTACCAAGATTAATCTATTTGCTTCAATTTTATGACGATGAGATTATGAGATGACATGGGATTGTGATGGAAATGCACATCGTTTATCTCTTTGATGTCTGAACCGAGATGTTGCCTCTTCAAATCTTTACAATCCTTGTCTCCAGCCACTTCACTATTAAATCCTTCTCAAACTCAACCACATGCTCTCCCGTTCTCTTTACATCAAATTCGCCGACGCCCCAATGTTGCACCTGTTGAAATTTAATAGCTCAAAAGTACTCAGTAGCAAACCTCTTCCTCAAGTTTTTCAAGGCTTACAAATCGCCACAATAATAACTTTTTCCACTACCTTCAATGCAAACAACATCATCCTGCAGAAATCATATAATCATATAATAAATGAAGCTACGATCACACAATCAGGCCTGAAAGGATGTAATTATCATCATTATTACCGGTTTTTCCTTCCTCTTATAAGAAAAATTATCATTTTCGTTAAATTCAAGAAGATCGAACCTGATTGCTTTAGCTTTATTTGCCAATCTGCTAGTGGGAATTTTCCATCACTTCTTCCTATAATTTCCACACAATTAATGAAGGTTATCTTTAGAATCATCCATTTCAACTACATTTTCATCTTCAATTTTTCAAATCTCTATTTCCTTTATTTCTTATTCTTCATCCTCTTCCTCAATCTTAAATCCATCAATCCCTTTTAATATTTTCGGCATTGTTGTCGTAAGAGTTCCACTGTCTCCTCCACTTTAACTACAAAATTCATATACAAATCTATCACGAATTTATTAAAACACCAAACGTTTACGGAACTAAAATAATCAATTTTGAACAAAAGAGTATAAATGAGAGAAATAAAGACAAACAAATCATATAATCTAGTTTTTTAACACTTTTGATCATGTTTATTCGAAAATAAAGACAAGACGAAAACAGGAGAAATCATAAAATAAATTAATACGTGAAAATATCATAGTTAAGGTAACAAAAATCTAAAAAAAACAGCTCAAACATATTTATTTTGCACTTATTAAAATGACATTAAAGTTTTGACCACTTTATTCTTCTCGCCTTTGTTTATTGACTTTATTCGACGTGAGATTGTGATGGCAATGCTCATCGTTCATCCCTTTGATGTCTGAACTGAGATGCCTACTGCATCTCAATGCTTCTTGCTAATGTTGTCATTTCAAATCTTCAACAATCTTTTTGTCGACCCAAGTGATTCTAGAACATCTAGAACCTCTCTCCACTATCAAATCCCTCTCAAACTCAGTACCAAGCTTTCTTCCATTCTCTTTATATCAAATTATCTCACATCTTTTGAAAATTGACAAAAAATTTAACTACCCGTCTTTATACTTGACCCGTTACTTGATATATTGCACGTCCAATATTACATGTCCGATTCCCTATATATTCGAATAATATAGTTTTAAAGTTTGTATTGGGCGTTGATAGATACATTATCTTGTTCTCATATTTGGTCAATATCGTAAAAGATCCATTTTTTTCTTTTCTTAGTATTTCAATTTATACACTGTTTTTCTAGGTTTCTACTTTTTATTTCATCTTAATCTCTCTCATAAATATTTGAACCAATATTAAAGTTTCTATTATTTTTTGTAAATCATATACTATATTTTTGGTATTTTAATCTTTAAATATATATGTTTGGTGTTTGGAGTATTTTAAAATGTTTTCATACCGGTAAAGGTAAAGGATCGGATATTTTTTGAGTCGACTAATTTTGAGCGGATACCCATTTATCTGAGTATTCATTTTTCCGTGTCAATGTCAGGTATGGGTACTAAAACTGTACTACACGTAAGGTTCGTATCGGTAACGGATCCTAGTATCCGTCGCGTATGGGTACCCGTTTATCCGGGTATCCGTTTTCGGCATTCACTCGAGGTTCCCCCGAACCTCCTCTTGGATAGTAGGTTGATCTCCGAATCACTTTCGAGTTTCTCCTTTATCTTCCTATTGAGAGTCTCTTCAGTAATAGGTACCTTTCGAGAAGATTTTTTGACATCCCCTCAAGCTTCCCCACGAACCTCCTCTTAAGTAGTAGATGGATCTTCAGATCCCTGTCGAGCTTCCTTATTAACTTTATCTAGATTTTTATCTTCAGTAAGAGTAATAGGTGCATTTCAAGAAGATTTTTCGACATCCCCTCAAGCTTCCCCTCGAACCTCCTCTTAAGTAGTAGATGGATCTTCAGATCCTTGTCGAGCTTCCTTATTAACTTTATCTAGATTTTTATCTTTAGTAAGAGCTTCCTTATTAACTTTTATCTAGATTTTTACATACCACTGTAAAGATCCTTCAGATCCCTTTCGAGCTTCCCCTTTAACTTCCTCTATAGTCCTCTTCAGTAACATATACATTTCCCAAAATGCCTTCAACGTCCCCTTGAGCTTCACATTGCACCTCTTCTTAAGTTGTGGGTGGATCTTTAGTTCCCATTAAAGCTTCTAATTTAACTTCCTATACATTTTTCTCTTCAGTAATAGGTACCTTTCGAGAATCGTCTTCAACATCCCCTTGAGCTTCCACTCAAACTTCCTCTTGAATAGTAGGGGGATCTTTAGACCCCTTTTTCGAGTTTCCCCCATCAAATTCCTCTGTATTTTCCTCTTCGATAACATATGTCTTCAGAAAACCGTCTTCGACATCCCCTCAAACTTCCTCTCAGACATCCTATTGAGTAATAGGTGGATCTTCATATCCATATGAGATTCCCTTTAACTTCGTCGGGAGTTTCTTCTTCAGTAACATGTGTCTTTCGAGAACCATCTTCGACATCCCTTCGTGCTTCTCCTCGAACTTCCTCTTGAGTAGTAGGTGTATCTTGAGATCCCTTTTGAGCTTCCTACTAAACTTCCTCTAGAGTTCCCTCTTCGGTAACATGTGCCTTTTCGAGAATCGTCTTGAACATCCTTTCAGCTTCCCCTCAAACCTCCTATTGAGTAGTAGGTGGATCTTCATATCACTTTCGATCTTCCCCTTTAATTATTTATTGAGTTTCCTATTTAGTAACATGTGCAAGAACCGTATTTAACATCCCCTCGAGCTTCCGCTCAAACCCTTCTTGAGTAGTAGGTGGATTTTCAGTTCCCGTTCGAGCTTCCCCTTTAAATTCATCCGGATTTTCCTTTTCAATAAAAGGTAACTCTCAAGAACCATCTTCGATATCCCCTCAAGTTCCCCCTCGAACCTCCTATTGATTAGTAGGCGGATCTCCATATCCCTTTCCATATTCCCCTTTAACTTCCTCGTGAGTTTTGATGGTGCAAAGTTATTCACCCAAAATTAACTGCAAGTGCACAGTGTACAGTTGTAGTACTTAGGTTATCGATCCCACAGAGAGTTATGGCTAGTTTGGATTCAGATGCAAAAGTAACCGAACTATGAAAATTCTAATATGCTAATGACTTGTGATGTGTTGCAAACTTTAAAAGGAACATTAGATCTAAAGGAAATCAGTTGGAAAAACTCGGGATCACGGTTTTTGGTGACTTCTTGAACTCTAAACACTTTAAACTACTAAATCCTATTGGTGTACAAGAAAATAGCCTTTATTTAAATCCCTAAATCTCAAATCTCTTTGGATTGTCGCTGAAAGTAAATAAGCTTTAGTGCGAACAAGTTAGATCTATTCACAAGGTGTCTAAAGAAACGTTTGTTTGACTTAGAATGCACCTTGCTCAATACAGACTCTTCCGGCGTCTCTATCTCCGTCTCCGGCAGAAAGATCGACCTTGATAATCTAAAAGTGGTTAATTACGTCACCTCTAAATATGAAACATTGTTTGTTGTGAAGAATCACGTGGCTTATTCCACAAATCAAAACCGTTTAGAATGATCCCTTGTAAACCCTTTGAAAACCCTAGATCTAATGAATAAACTACTCGGACATGGTTTTAGTAAAACAAATCATCTTTTTATGAATAAAGTACATATAAAACTAATTAGACAACAGAAGATCAGAGGTTCACAAAGCTCTAATGAGAAAGAACACTTCTCTAACCTTCTTCAGAGTCTAGAACAATTGATAAGAACAATATCTGAAAGCTAAAAACAATGGAAACAAAAAAAAACAAAGAGAAACTTGTATTGCTCTGAGTTCTTGCGTGGTGTGTTGCGGTTGCTGCTTCTTCTATTGCTTAAGATGTGCTTATATAGGTCGTGAATGAGTCTTAGGGTTTAGGGTTCCGCGAAAAGTCCGATAAGAAAATCTTCTAAGTTAAGTCGGTGTCACAGTCGGTCGACTGCATCTCTTCCAGTCGGTCGACTCGGGGCTCGCAGCAACATTTCTTCATTTTGGCTCCAAATCTTCTAAGTCTTCTCAATTCACGTGGAAACTTCCATAAAACCTTCTTTCTAGCTCTTTTTGCTCCAAAGTGTCTTTCGCTAGTAAATCCTGCATAAATGCTCAAAACATACTACAAATACTCCATAAAACCTACTATATCATGGTAGAAAACCGGTAAAATCCATGATACATCAAGTTTCCTCTTCAGTAAAATGTGCATTTCGAGAACCCTCTCCAACATCCCCTGAAGCTTCATATCGAACCTCCTCTTGAGTAATATGTGGATATTTAGATATCTTTCAAGATTTCCCTTTTACTTCAGCTGAAGTTTCCTCTTTAGAAAGAGATGACATTAGAGAACCGTCTTAAACATCCAATCGAGCTTCCCCTCGAACCCCGCTTGAGTAGTAGGTGGATCTTGAGATCCCTTTCGAGCTTTCCGTTTTACATCATAGATTTCTATTCAGTACATGTTTCTTTCAAGAACCTTCTTTAACATCCCCTCGAGTTTCCACTCAAACCCCCTCTTGAGTAGTATGTGGATCTTTAGATCCCTTTCGAGCTTCCCCTAAAACTTCATCTAGAATTTCATTTTCAATAACAGGTGCCATTCAAGAACCGTCTCGACATCCCGTCCAGCTTCCACTCGGATCTCCTCTTGAGTAGTACGTGAAATTTTTGACATAATAAAATAAAGTAATAAACTGTTTTATATTAAAAGCAATATAAAAAAAACAAATAATTTAAAAGAAACACATGAAAACTAATAACTACTCTAATTCTAACATTATTTATATTTCTTTTTAGTTTTCTCAAACCCATATTGTAAGTTAAAATGTAAATATGCATACTTATAAATAATATAAAATAAATTATTTTGTACTCAAAACAATATAAAACAACAACGAAATGAACCTGAGACCTGATACCAATTATGTATTATAAAACGTATAATCCCTAGTAACAACTTCGGCAAAAATTTTAGAGAATTATGTATTGTAAAACGTATAATCCCTACTCAGTTACCATCTCTTCGAACTTCGAATCTTTTTTTTGTTATGCTGGAAAAATGATTAAAATCGCAACACATAAGATTTAAAAATTATTTCTTGTACTTAGCGTTATAATGATTAAATATAAAACCTTACAATATCTGGTAGGGTCGGAAACTTATACATGTTACCCATTTTCGACCAGCTACCCAACTCGTAGTCATCTTGGAAAAAAGATATTTGTAGTTTTTGAGGTTGGGTATCGAGTATCAATTATTTTTTAACTATTCGTCTTCATACCCGACCCGTTACTCGGTATATTATCCGTTCTATATTACCTTGTTGTTCCCTTTATATTATTTGACATTACCGGATAGATGGTCGTTAAGAGATACATTCTCTCGTTTTTTTTTTTCTCATATTTGGTCCACATCTCACGAAATCTATTTTCTTTTAATTTTGTTATTTCAGCTTAACCCGTTCAACAATTTTATTCTCATATTTTTCTTTTTATAAAATTTGAAACGTATCTAGCGTCAAACTAACTACAAAATGAACTCAAATTTCAGGGTCAAAGCAAGTTCCAACATAACTCCTATGTTCCGCCAATTTTTATTTCAATTTTCCTGAACACCATTTTTCGATTACTTTTAAAATTTTATAATAAAAAATATATTAAAATAAAGTAATAAATTATTTTGTATTGAAAGCAATATCAAAAAAAAAAAATTAAATAAACACATGAAAACTAATAACCACTCTAATTATAATATCATATTTATTTCTTTTCAGTTTTCTTAAAGCCATATTGTAGATTGAATAGTAAATATTCATACTTACAAATTATTTAAATAAATTATTTTGTACCCAAAATCATATCAAAACAACAAATAATGAAACAACATGACAATTCATAACCATTTTGTATTATAAAATGTAGAATCCTTAGTAATAACTTCAGTACATTATCGGAAAATATCTTCACCACTTAGTTGTTATCTCTCCAAACTTAGAATTTTTTTTTTCTTATTCTGCTGGCAAAAATGGTAAGAAGTGTTCATTTCTAACATAGAGAATCTAGAACCATATAGTTAGTGTATTGCGTTACTTGCCTCACGAGAAAATTTCCCATCTTTATGAGAATGGTTTTGTCCCAAAGGTAATCTCCTTGAACCATAGATTAAATGCTTCTCTTTCTGCAACTGCATCATGTTGAATTACATCCATGGTTGAGCACACCGGTTTAATATGCAGCCGCAAAAAACCTCCAAATTGGGAACAAAGAACCATCTCTCCATTGATTATATAGGCTAATCTCCATCTTCCAGACATCGCGGTCATCCATCTCCAGCTCTTCCATCATTTCTCTTGTAACACTAATAGCTGAGTCGGTCTCAAAGCTTAATGGCAAATGGAAATTATATGTTTCTGACATCCCCTGCAACAATGTACTAATTGAAAGAAATTTTAAACATCTATGGTATCAAACAAAGAGATAAATTTGTATGCATCTAAAAAAAATATTTTAGTCTTCTAAGAATATCTTCTTTAGATTGTAACTTACAATTGATACACCTTATTATAGAGTGATGGTGATATGTTTCGAATTAAGAACTCCGTCTCGCATCTTCTTGGTACCCTAACCTCCCCCGTTGCTCATTCTGATTAACCAAAAGAGACAAAATAAACTGATTATGGCGAATTAATTCACATGTGAGAGTTTTTTATACTCATTCACAAACTGATATACAAATCTTTAAGCTAAAATCATGTAAAATTTATACCTTTCGCAGCAGAGAAGACATATCTGCAACTTTAGTGGAAGGAGTGTGTCTCAGCTTAAAATTCATGAAAGATGATCTATTTGTATCGTTGTTGTGCTGCTTAACAGCATCTAATCTTGTTCTCAACCATCCACCTGTGTTTGGTTTAGAGGAGGAACCTAAATCTCGAAGACATTTGCTATGTCTTGACCTCCTCACATGATCATCGATGGGGTTGACCAGAAAATTAAGCCTTCAAAATAACTTTCTTCAGATTCAGCTTTCTGAAGCAAAAAAACAAACAAAACAGCTTAAAACCTATAATTAGCTTATGCAAATTTAACACACTATGTCGTATAAATTAAGTTGAATCTTAGGAAAGAAAGTACCATTTGAAACCTCGTCAATTTTATTAACTATCCAATAACTTATCTCTTCTTCCTTGTTCTTCTTTTCTTCAACTTTGATCTACTCCGATTTGTTCCACCAGCACTGTCAGACATTTACATGCCGCCACACCTATGAGCAGAACCGTCGGCGGTTTCTTCCTCCCATTCAACAGTTTTCGAAATATGGGTCCAATGTATCTCTCTATGCAGTGGATAACAAAACCTTCAACCTTGGCAACACTTTCAGAATCAAAGGGAAGCTTTCTTAGGTTTTAAAACCCTGCTACCTTGATGCATTGTGGAAATGAACATAGCGTGGCTTACGATAGATCGAGTGCACCAAAAGATTGCAGTGTATCAGGATGGATGCAAGGACAGGAACCGATAGTTGAGACGGAGAAGATGCAACTTCTAACGGAGGTAAAAAAAAACTTCCAATGAAGTTCACTTACGACTTGGACATATCAAACGCGCAGACGTTTAACATTTCAGACTCGTCACGATCTGATATGATCGACACTGTAAGGTTAGACTTCACCTCAAACCACGGAAGCGATACACACACTTGCATCTACATGTTCAGGGTTCATGGACATGCACATGAACCAGTCTCTGTTGTGGAGTCTGAGTCTTGATCAGGATAATTCGACTTTTCTATTTCTAAAATTTTTCTAATCAAAATATAAAAAAAGGAATGATGGTACCCGTGACACTACTTGCAGCTTTCTCTTTGCTTATCATACACTCTGGTTACGTTGAGTGATCAACGTTAAGAAAAGTGTGTTTAGAGAGAACAATAGTCACGTTAAATTGTTCAAATTTGTGCATTAACTAAAACACAATAGAAAGGTTGATGAAGCATATGATGATGATGAAGTTGCTCCATCTGTTTTTATACATGGAATTCGAGTGATGGTATCCAACTTGAGCAAGAGAATTCGCAAAATATCTGGTGTCTTGTTTGTGTTCAATTGTGTTTGATCTTTATTCAAGAATCCCAAAGCTCCAAAACGTAAAGAGAAAATGAGAATTTTAAAAAACCCCTAAACTCAAAACCCTTTCGAACAAAATTTTTTTTCTTTTCTTCACTTTAAAATAGAAACACCAAAAAATTAGGCAAAAACATCAAAATCAAAACCCTAAACACCACTTCTTTTTCTTTTTCAAGCAGCTAGGTTTTATGTGGCCGATTTGTGTTTGATCTTCATTCAAGAATCCCATAGCTCCAAAACGTAAAGAGAAAATGATAATTTGAAAAATCTTAAACTGATAACCCTTTCCAACTAAAACTTTCTTCTTCATCTTTACTTTAAAATCACAACACCCAAGAGGTGTAGGCATAAGCATCAAAATCAAAACTTAAACACCACGTCTTTTTCGTCTTCATGCGGCTAGGATTTTATGTGGCCGATTTGATATTTTTATGGGTTTATCTCCTAATAGAACGACATTAAAAGGCCCAATATATTAAAAAGTCTAAACGGATGAAATCCTAATAGGACGGTATTAAAAGGCCCAATATATTATTTTTTTCAAATATATATTAATCTGACATATAATAATTTAATGTGATGTGTAATAATTTAATTGACATGAATCTGACATGTAAATTTAAAATATTTATATTGGATGAGAGACTGAGAGAAAATGACATCTCGACACGTCAGATTCTGACTTCTTTTTTAATTATACTGATATTTTATTTTGGAGTTTGAGTATAAACTAAAAATATTTTAGATTTTAGGGTAAAAAAATTAATTTTTTTTAAAAATATGGTTTTAGATCATATTTTAGATTTAGATAAGGATTAATAAGAAAATAAAATAAAATAAAAACTTAATCGGTTAGTTTAGTTCGATACGATTTTTCCGGTTTTTTGAATAAAATATTAAATTAATCTATTTTCTATTTTTTGAAGATAACCAAAGTGAATCAAACGAACCAAATAGTCCGTTTGGTTCAGTTTAATTAATTCGGTTCAGTTAAAATGACAATTATTTGTAGTTGGGCTACAAAGATTATACGAGGCCTCGCGAGAATTTTAAGAAAGGCCCCGAACCTTCCTAAAACACAAGCAAAAGAGATAAATTGACTATTAGAACACGTCTCAGGCTTTTCCACACTTGTTTTCTTGAAGAACAATTTTTGATCCTTGTATATTTCCACCAACCTTCCTAGAGATTTCGAATTGTCAAAGATGGATTTCGAGCTTAGATCGGCAAGGGAAAAGCTTGAGCGAGAGCAGAAAGAGAGGAAGGAAAGAGCGAAACTGAAGGTCGAACGAGAGAAGAAAGCCAAGGAGGCTGCGAAGAGGCAACGCGAAGCAATCGAAGCTTCTCAGAGAGCGAGAAGGCTTGACGCCATTGAAGCCCAGATTAAGGTCCGTATTTACTCTTACGCTCTCTAGTCATTGGTTTTTGGAAGTTGGGATTTTGAGTTTCTAAATGTTACTCTCCTAGGTTTTTGGATTTCTGATGAAATTAGGATGTTTATAGGTTCGGTAATAGTCTCTGCAGAGATGTGAATTCGTTTATAATTCTCTGCAATTGGAATTTTGAACTAGTTTACAAATGAGTATTGTTCTTTTGATTTTGACATTTGATCAATTCCTGCTTTAAATTTCGCAAGAAATAGTTGGGTGATTGTTTTAGTGAATCTCCATGTCAAAGGTCTGAAATGACTCTCTCTGATAAATTGGCATTGTCTTCAGGCTGATCAACATATGGAAGAAAGCTTGATTGCTGGAGGAGGGATAGTATTCGAACGAGTCTTCCAAGCTGTTCCTTTCCAAGGAATTGGAGATAAAATCAAACTGCCAACATCGTGCTTTACGGAATTATCTGATCAAGGAGCTTTCGATAAAGGTCCACTCTACTTTGAACTCTCTGTTGTTGACCACATAGATAATAAAAAGACCACGCATTCTGGTGTTCTTGAGTTCACCGCCGATGATGGCACTGTTGGGCTTCCTCCACATGTTTGGAGCAACTTATTCTCAAATCATGCTCCAACAGATATTCCTTTGGTTCAAATCCGATATATCCGTCTCCCTAAAGGCAGTTACGCTAAGCTTCAACCTGACAACCTTGGTTTCTCGGATTTGCCCAACCATAAAGCCATCTTAGAAACTATTCTTCGTCAACATGCTACACTTTCTCTAGACGATGTTCTCTCTGTAAGTTATGGGCAGGTCTCTTACAAGCTACAGGTTCTCGAGTTAAAACCTGCCTCAAGCATTTCGGTTCTGGAGACTGACATTGAGGTTGATATAGTTAGTCCAGATATAGTCTCGGATCAACCCAATCATCATGTGCTTAGGCCGCTTCAATTTGGAAAATCTGAATCCGGAACAGTTGAGGAAGGACGATATGATTACTATAAGTTTACAATCGATGAGGCTACTGTAGAGAAAGTAGTGGCAGGAAACGTCAAAGTGATTGTGAAGATAGATGTGGAAAAAGATGGCGCTGATACCGATCTCTATGTATCAAAGCATCCAGTTCTATTCCCATCTCTTCATCAACACGAATGGTCTTCACACGACGTGGGTTCAAAGACCTTGATCTTGGGATCAAAGGAGAGAGCTTTGAGCTCAGGGGCTTACAGTATAGGTGTTTACGGTTTCAAAGGTACAGTCAAATACCAGGTTTCAGTACTAGTTCAAGAAAGCATCGATGGAGCTAAGGTTGGAGAACGGGCTTTGTCATCTTCATCGGATGTCGATACAGTAGAGTGTAGGAACTGTAAGCATTCAATTCCAAGCAGGAGTATCGCGTTGCATGAAGCGTACTGTAGCAGACACAACGTTGTTTGTAATCATGACGGATGTGGAATCGTTCTGAGAGTTGAGGAAGCGAAAAACCATTTGCATTGTGAAAAATGTGGGAAAGCTTTGCAGCCGACAGAGATGGAGAAACATTTGAAAGTCTTCCATGAACCACTCAGCTGTGGCTGTGGGACTGTGCTGGAGAAAGAAGAGATGGTAAGTTTATGAGTACCTTTTTGTTTTCGTTTGGAATTTAGGTTTTAAGGTTGAATGTGATTGTGATTTTTGTTGGGGAGCAGGTGCAACATCAAGCAAGAGATTGTCGTCTTCGGTTAATCGCATGTAGGTTCTGTGGAGATATGGTGGAAGCGGGTGAGTCTGCGGCTGATGCGAGAGATAGGATGAGAGGAATGAGTGAACATGAGAGTAGTTGTGGTTCAAGAACTGCACCTTGTGACTCTTGTGGTCGATCTGTCATGTTGAAGGATATGGATATTCACCAGATCGCTGTTCATGGCAAGACTTGCTAAATTCTGTTTTGCTTGTATTGTTGAGAAATTGTCACAAGCATCCATTTGTAAGCTATTTTGTATTGTTTTATAAGATTCTGATTCTTCAAAGTCAAAATCCAAAACATCAAATGTGTTGTTTCTTTTGACTTACCAAAAATGTGGATTATTTACAACAACCAAAAAGAGAAAAGAAAATTGATGCTTATTACTTAGTATAGAAGTATACATACGAGAGTGGGTCGACGACAATGATTGATTGTGATTGTTTAATAAGTAAAAATGAAATTCTATTGGCAGACCATTGCTTGGCGACAGTTTCTTCATGAGATATTTTCTTTCTTTCTCACCCAACTTGTGTGGTTGATATTAGTTTTTTATTTTCACAGAAAGAGCTTTTGTACTTTAGCAATTGTTTGCTAGTTTCCAAAAGAAGTTAACGAAAATTAAAGATAAAATAAAACAATTAGTATTATTATTAAAATGTCTCCTACAATTTTCAGATTATCTTTTGACCAGGCACGCATTCACAAAAATGTTCGCGATTGATATTTGTGCTGGTGGTGTCCGTTAATAATAGCCTATAGCGAATAATAATATGCTAGTTCCTTGATTTCTATTCGAGTGGATCCAGATCTTTCTTCTTAAAAGGAGCAAACGCATATCTAATTAATGATTATCTTCCCCTAACCTTTATTATGTCTGGAAGCATATAGTAAAATGGGATGCTAATGGAGTAAACGTTAGTGTGAATCCATTGAAATGGTTAATGCTAATCACACGCTATGCGCAATGATAAAATTTCTATAAAAAAATTAGTTTAGATGTTGATATAAGTTAATGTTTTTTTATAAGCGATACAAGTTAATGTTTCGACACTTATTTAACATTTATATATAAATATACATGAAACCTTTTATATGATAGGTTTTATCTTAGATTCTTTAGAAGATCCCAACAATAGGGAGCTTTCGGGTGTCATTAGTATTTTTGGAATAGTGACTCTTCTATTCTAAAGACAACTAGAGACTTGAGTTTTCCATCAATAATCTCGTACACCTGTAAAGTATATAAAGATTGTGGTGGTGTGTACATAAATCACAAGAGGTTGTTAAGTTAAAAGAGAGTGTTTGGGTTAGCGTCACATGTAATTTACGTTAAGCAAATCTCTTGGTTATTCTGTTAACGTCATATGTAATTTACATTAAAAAAATCTCTTAGCACGCGTAATTAATCTTAAAAAAATTTTAATGTCATTTATAATTTATATATGATACTTTGCTTTCACTCAACAAAAACATGATACGTTAAGTAAATGAGATCATCAAAATTTTGTCTTCTGATACTCGGTAATGCAACCATGCTACCCAAACAAAGAAAGTCAGAGACATAATGGTCAAGCATGGATAAAACACATGCCAGATTCAACAATGGCAAAGGTGCTTAGCAAAGCTGCCAATACTTCGAAGCTTCTTTTAGGTGCATGATCGTGTCGACATGTAAGAGAAGATACTAGCAGCGCGGTGGTCCAACCAGAGGCACACGGCCAAAGTAGGACATCAATAGCCTATATTAGTACTTGAAATGTCTAAGGAGTTACTTCTTCTAAAGATTAAATATATTATGTTATCATATGTATGAAGAGAAAATCTTGATGCTAACGATTTGAGACACTCGTATCTGAACACTACCAGCCATATGCCTCGAGAAGGTAAAAATCATGCAAGAGAATCTGAGAACCATGGTTGCGGAAGGACAATAAGCTAGGTCACATAAGGTACTAGAAGCATTGCATGCCACCTCCACAACCCTTATGTGCCACTATGCACTGCCTTTAGTATTTAATGTGGTTTTTCAACTATCTAAATGATAGATAATAAAGGCCTGAGAGACACAATTTATTGATTCGAAATCAAAGAGTACAAGAGATCATCAACTCTTCGATAGACCAAACCGCTGAGGTGAAAAGAAAAACCCTAAATTCTTTGGTACCCGTCTCTCTAGTTGTGAACCACTTTATCGATAGTTGATGCCCATATTTATACATATAGCGTGTGAGTCACGCTCGAAGAGCTTCTTTCATATTTATGAAAGTTTTCAATTTTGGATATTTGATTTTATTTCCGAGTTTCCTTTTTTCTTCAACATAGGTAAGGTCGGCGAATGCCATAAAGATGGGCTTTCAGGCCTTTTCAAAGAGTTAGGCGAGCTTATTGTTGAGATGAGTCGAGTTACCTTGGGGGTGCAAATCTCACCTCCAATAATAACCCTTTGTTTTGAAGGTTCAAGTTCGGCACATTTAAGAGTAAATTTTTTAGTTCATCGTATATCTTAAATCAATGAGTTTTGTGAGAACGTTAGCTTGGCTTAGGTGAAGATTGGCAGACTCTTTGGGGTTAGTTTGGAGAGAATATGCCTTTGCGGATTCTGCAATAATTTAGATTAACATATTATGTAAGGTTTATTAGCTTGGTGAGAATCGAGGCCAGCCAGATTTAGTGGGATTTGAATCCTTGCTACAATTTGAAGAGCCATTAAAGCAACTGAAGAGCCGCGTAGGTTGTTAACATCTTATTTTTACCGGTATCACTACTCATTTAGGCTATGTTTTAGAGTATTTTCTAATCACTTAAATGCCACTTTTATGTATATTTTTCCTGTGTTGCATGCTTATTATTTTTCAGGAATATAATTGGAAATGGATAAACTTAAGAATTTAATGAAGTCAATGTGGATAAAGGAAAGACACATAAAGATCATTTAATCCTTAAATATCAATATGTATTTGAGGATAGATCAACATGTACAAGAAGACCAAATGAATTAGGAATACATCACAGTTACACCGGAAGTTTGGCATCATTAAGACATCTTTAGGTGCTACTTCAAGACCTAGCCTATTTTAAAAGATAGATACGGATGTTAGTTTTTATGTACAATTCAATTCAAGTCAATCGGGTTATGGATATTATGATATTCAAGTTTCTATGAAAGGTGTCAAAACTACCAAGCTAAACTGATCAAAATTAAGCCCACAAAAATTAGGCCCATGAGCACCACCGACACAATTTCTAACGAGTTGAGCATCCACTTCGATCGAACTGCCCTAGAATTATCATTTTGATCGAACTGAGACCTAGTTTGATTGAAATGGACCAGCGAGATTTTCTTCCTTTTTTCCTTGTACTCAGCTATATCATATGACTTTGGTCTTATTTCATATGCTCAGTTAAATAATTTTCTTTTAATGTTTTAATAGTTGTCTTTAGGGTTTAGAATTCCTGGTAGTTTTACAGATTTAAATCCCTAGTAGTTTTAGTTTCGATTATCCTTTTTAGTACAAGTTTTTTTTCCATCTTTTCATTATGTTCGAGTTGTTCTTCTAGTTGGTGATTAGTGTTATGAGGGAACCACTGTAGACATCTAAAGGGACTATTTGGCCGTATGTTCAAGAGTGATGCTGGTGGTTCAGAGAACCCATGAGACTCGATGCTGCAAGAAGACATTAGCGTTGGGAGAAATTCTTAAATAAGAACCGACCCAAGTGGGTATCATTCCACTAGGCATTCTATGTTCTAGTATAACCCCTGTAAAGACCATATGATCCAACACCTCAATTTTCTGCTTAGTTAGATTACTCTATAGTGCCATTACTCTGCTCATATGTCTACTATCTTATTACTTTATTGTCGTTACTCTGCTAATGTTTTTACATTCACGTTTAGTCTAGTTTACTGGTGTTACTCTGTTGCATTCGTGGCTTACTTTTTCGTTTAAAATTCTCAATTATGATTAGTCCTAGGTTGTTAGCGTATGAAAACTTAATTTCTCTAATAGATTCTATGATTTGTTTTAGCGCCTTGAATATTTTGAAAAATTAGCATTTCAAATGCTAATACTTGGTGAAGATAAAGGCCAATGAGGTGAAATAAAAGGGCGAGACTGATGTGATGCCTCTTAACCTTGAAGAGGACGACATGAATGTGACGCCAGTTGCTATTCCACTGGCAGGATTGTTATTAGACCCTTCAACTCAGTTTGACGATTTTCGATCTAGAACCGCGACCAAAACAGACGCCGTTATTGAAAATCTAAGGCATTAGCTCTGTTCTGAGAGGGCTCTAGAAAATGAAGAGAGTAAGACCTCGTCTTACTATTCTTATTTTTCTTGTAAAAACATAGAACCTCTCTGGGGATTAATTTGTGAAATTATCATGTTTGTCGGCGTTTTTTTTATGTATATTTCTTCATAACTCGAATTTTCGTTTCTTGAATGAAGTTTTTCTCCCAGGTCAATACAAATTTCCATAGTAATAAATGTTGAGGTAAAACTCGTTCTCTTGGTGTATACAAATTACGTAATTATCACATGACGGAAACATCGCACAAATCTTATCCTCCCAAACGGAAACTTGGTAATTACGTCTATTACATATCCACATGTCAGGTACCCACATGTTGAAGTAATAGTTAGAAGACCACGCACGCCTCAATGACATCAAAAAAACGCTGAAGACTATGTCAGTAGGCGAAAAACGGTACGAAGCGCCTTTCATATCCCTTTAAAAGGGGCAGCAGTCGTCTCAAGATCAGACGATAAACTAGATGGCCAAGACGACATAAGTGGTAGATGAAAAACACTCGAGTGCATAGTACAACCAAACCCAAAAATTGACTGAAGCATCTGACAACGATTGACCGACTAAAAATAACCACCCAATTATTCGGTATACTAATATGGGTCAGGTATTCTCTAATAATACCACCCTATCCTACAACGATAAAGAGTCAGCTTTTCACTCGCTCAAAATTTTGACTAAGTTAATTTTTTTCACGGTGTTCCCTTGTTTTCTCTCAAAGAACTTACTTTTGCCTTGCCTCGGTTTTAACTTGTTATCCAACTCAACTCCATCATTGAGTTCTGACTACTCTTGTTAAGTTATTCTTAAAAGCTGATGTAACCTCATCTGGCTAGACGTGTAAAGCCTTGACCTTTTTTCATGAAACCCTCAAGAGGTTCGGTCTTCCCATTAAAGACTCGGCCTTTGAAGAGAACCCCGTCCAGGACCACCCTTTCCAAACCTTATCGGTCTAGAGATTTTTTCCTCCTCCACGATAAGATCCTTTCTGGCAACTTTCAACCCCGCTCGCCGATATAGTTTTATTTCCACCATAAATAACACCAGAAATTGCATATAACTTCGGTACCGTTTGTTCTTGTGGGCTGGATTTGAACAAACCCTTTATCTCTTCGTTTTTTTCTCGATATCCTTTCCGTTTCCCGACCTCTGTCACGTGGTCTCATTACTGTCTTGATCATCAAAGAATGTTCAGGAAACTGACCCCCGTCATGTTTCTTGGAGACTTTACAATATCTTTGCTTTTGTAGGAGACTTGTTTCCTGGCGAGACGAACCCCACTCTACACACTATTCCAGAAAACACCCGGAAGATCCCTAGGTCTACCCTAAGGTGGCATCTGTAGCGGCCCGAAATCTACATCCCTCTACGGGCCGATCTGACAAGTGAATACGCAAGAGAAAAGTAACAAAACTTATGAAGCTAGGAGTAGGTTAGAGAAGCTTGACTGTTATTTCTCGCAGTAGTTGTGAATGTCTCCCTTCAAAGGGGGTGTCCCTTATTTATATATCTGGATAGAAGGTGCTGGTCTGATAAACTTTCTTTGAGATATGAAAGTTTTCCATATTCTTATGAAATTTGGTGTTATCTCATGAGAAATTTGACAATAGCTTATACTTTTTTTTTTGCAGAGATCGAAGACGATATAGGTTATGTCGGACCTTATTGTTTTCGACCTAACTCTGTTCAAAGAGTTTCAAACTGAGTTAGACTATATTATTATTGGATAAACTGATATTAGTTAGAGTTAAGTTATTGTAGTGGTATGTAGTTATCTTTCAGTAATATACAACTAATTATATTAGGAATAGAAAAAAATCATATTACAATAAATCTAATATATTTTTATATCTTTGTATAAAGATATATAATTTTAATTTTTGATGGGATTAGTGAAAATTTAAGTGGAGGTTTAATTTAATGGGAAGGTCGTGAGGTAGTGGTGTAATCCATGTATTTTTTCTGTTGGATTTAGAAGAAACACTTGGACATGAAAACGAAATTAAGAAGGAAACAAAGATTATGTAGTATCCAACTGCTACCTTAAGAATGATTATGAAAATGAAAACTAGTATATTGGTTTCTCGGTTAGTATAAAATGAAATTAATAAAAAAAATTTAACATTTAAGAAAAAATAACATTAAATAGGTAAAAGAGACATGGTATTAGACTATTAGCGTATAAAAATGAACCATTTAAATATTATTTTTGATGTGAGATATATCGGTTTTTTGTGTCGACTTTTTTTTGTCGCCGTGAAATATATCGTTTAATTTCATTCTATACCATTTCACATAATTTTCTCATCGTGATACTAGTAATAAGAATATATTTAAAAGAAATCCATATCTTGGCATGACCATTCTGAATTTTGCCAAAAAAAAAGCACCATCTAGAAAAGGGGGACAAATAGATACGGACCCATACTTATACAATAATACGGTTTATATCACTACAAAAATAAAAAATAAAAAGCAGATAATATCAAATTAGTGGTTGTGATATTTTGTGAACTTGTTCACACTCGCTTAAAACTAACCGTTTTATTTGTATTTTCGGTGGCGGGTCCATTAACTTTGGATTATCCACGTATTTAAAAAAACGAGGGATAATCACAGCCACTAGTTACGCACTAGACAAAACTGAAATTCCCAATTTTAAATCGATTTTCGAAAGAAAAAGAAACGTAACCAGACAAAATTCCAAAAACACACTCCAATTTATTTCCTTAGTGCGACTATATGGTTTCTGTGTCCTTTTCTTTGTCACGGTTTTAATTTACTCTAGAGTCTCTGTCATAGCAGAGCAGAGGCCTTCTTATTTTTCTCTTCTCCTTTTTTCTTTTCTCCTTCCCTGTCATAAATACAGAAGGCTCACGTTTTGCCATGTACCCAACAGACTTTTGCCGTCACGGATATAAACAATAAATTTGCTCGACTGAATCTTCTTCGGACATCTTTCCTTAAAACCCGGCAAAAGAAATCTGATTTTTCTCATTAAATCTCCAGAAATACAAACTTTTTCTTCTTGTTCTGCAGTTGTCTTCGCCGTTTTCTCCCTGGGCTGATATATTACTCTCAAGAGCAAGAAAAGTTTGTCTTTTTAGCTCTTTTAGAAGGTAATGGAATTGCATCTGGGTTTTTCACTTACCTTTAAAAAACAAATCAACTTTCTTCTGGGTTCTTCACTTCTTTGTGATTCTGACCAATGGGTTCATGTTTCTCTTTTGGATGCTTTCTAGGTAAAACCAAACCCATAGAAAATTTATTGTTTTAAAGATTTTTTTTTCTTTCATAGATTCATAGTTATGAATTCTCCAGGCATGTCTAAATTCCCCAGTTATGTATATATTTTCAGGAGGAAGATTATAGAGTAGTATTTGATGGCAACAATAAATGATATTGGAGTAGCAGCAGCAATAAATATAGTGACAGCAATCGCATTCTTCATAGCATTTGCTATTTTGAGGATTCAACCAGTAAACGACAGAGTCTTTTTCCCTAAATGGTATCTCAAGGGCTTAAGAAGCAGCTCTATACAAACCGGTGGCTTCGGAAGCAAGTTTATCAATCGAGACTTGAGGTCCTATCTTCGTTTCCTCAATTGGATGCCTGAAGCGCTTAAAATGCCAGAGCCTGAGCTCGTCGATCACGCAGGACTTGATTCAGTTGTCTACTTGAGGATTTACTTACTCGGGCTCAAGATCTTTTTCCCCATAGCTTGTGTTGCTTTTACAGCAATGGTTCCTGTAAATTGGACAAACAAGGCACTGGATCAGTTAAAGCACTCTAATATTACTTACAGTGATATTGATAAACTCTCTTTATCAAATATACCAAATGGCTCACCCAGGTAAAGATTTACTCTTCTCTGGATCCTCAATGTTTGAATTCTTCTCTGGATCCTCAATGTTTGACTTCTTCTCTGGATCCTCATGTTTGAATTCTTTCTTTGTAGATTTTGGGTGCATATGTGTATGGCTTATGCGATTACCTTGTGGACATGCTTTGTCCTAAAAAGAGAGTATCAGAATATAGCTTTAATGAGGCTACAGTTTCTTGCATCTGACCAAAGAAGGCCTAACCAGTTTACTGTAAGATAAAATACTTTTGATCCTCTTCAAGTTTTTTACTTTCTGGTCCCCCCATAGAGCTGAAAAACCTGTTGGATTCTTACTTAATTAGGTACTGGTCAGAAACATCCCTACAGATCCTCATGAATCAATCTGTGAACTTGTGGAACATTTCTTCAAGGTCAACCATCCTGATCACTACCTCACTTTCCAGGTAATAACAAAAAAACAAATCTTTTGATTTTCTGATATATCCATCTCTGACTTGGATTGATTCTTGATCTGTTTTTTTAACTCAGGCGGTCCACGATGCATCCAAACTCTCAGAATTGGTTCAGACGAGGAAACAAATGCAGAACCTCCTCGATTACAATCTAAACAAACACTTGAGACGGCATTCTGTAAGGCCCATTGTAAAGGTAAACTAAACTGACTTACATACCTTAAATTTATCCTTTTTCTCTTAAAAGGCTTATTTCAAAATTGTTTGCAAAACAGATGGGGTTCCTTGGCTGTTGCGGTGAAGAAGTTGATGGAATCAAGTACTACACATCCCTCGTTGAGTCTCTAACGAAAGAAGTAAGTCAAGCGTTCATCTTTAACTACTCTTATGCTATTCCTCTAACTTGAAACATTTAATCAAAACTTAGTTTTGATGTTTCAGATATCTGAGGAGAAACAGAGGTTAAAGACTGGCACAAAGTCCATAGTGCCTGCAGCTTTTGTGTCATTCAAGAGTCGATGGGGAGCAGCGGTTTGCGCTCAAACTCACCAATCAAGAAACCCAACAGAGTGGCTAACCGAATGGGCTGCAGAGCCATGTGACATCTACTATGATAATTTAGCATTGCCATACGTCGACCTTAAGATAAGGAGGATCATAGTCCTTGTTGCATACTTCTTCCTCACTTTCTTCTTCATGATCCCTATAGCATTTGTACAGTCACTTGCTAACATTGAAGGGATAGAGAAGGCTTTTCCTTTCTTGAGACCCCTTATAGAAGTGAAACTGTTAAAGTCCATCATCCAAGGATTCCTTCCCGGGATCGCCTTGAAGATCTTTCTCCTTTTCCTTCCAAGAATATTGATGCAAATGTCGAAATTCGAAGGTTTTGTCAGTACATCCTCATTAGAAAGAAGATCAGCAACTAGATTTTACATGTTCCAGTTCATAAACGTTTTCCTCGGAAGCATAATCACTGGAACTGCGTTTCAACAGCTCAGTACCTTCCTTAACCAGTCTGCAAACGAGTATGTACTTTAGTTTAAACCTATCCCTTTTGTCTGCAATTTCATATCCTCCTGACTTTGGTTTTGGTTTCCAGCAGTATTCCAAAAACAATTGGGGTCTCTATCCCAATGAAAGCGACCTTCTTTATAACATACATAATGGTTGATGGATGGGCTGGTGTTGCTGGAGAGATACTGAGGTTGAAGCCACTCATAATCTATCATCTTAAGAACTCTTTCCTCGTGAGAACCGAGAAAGATAGGGAAGAAGCAACTGATCCTGGAACCATAGGATTCAACACTAGTGAACCTCAGATACAACTCTACTTCCTTCTTGGTCTCGTTTACGCTCCTGTCAGCCCTATCCTTCTTCCCTTTATCATTGTCTTCTTCGGCCTGGCTTACGTTGTCTACCGTCATCAAGTGAGATCACTTGTCTCCTCTGCTTCCCTTTTGCCCCCAAAGCTCGTGCTAACAATGAAGGCTTCATTTGCAGGTGATAAATGTTTATAATCAGAAGTATGAGAGTGCAGGGAAGTTCTGGCCTGACGTTCACAGGCGTGTTGTGACCGCATTGATTGTTTCGCAGCTGCTTTTGATGGGTCTTCTAAGTACTAAACACGCTAATAGATCCACTCCTTTGCTTCTTGTCCTTCCGGCACTCACTATAGGGTTCCACATACACTGCAAAGGCCGTTACCAACCTGCTTTTGTCACATACCCTTTACAGGTAAGTTAAAAACGAAAACTGAAAAGAATCTCTATTAGCTTCAAGTGAAACTGAGAATCTCTTTATCTACCTTTGTGTTATCAGGAAGCCATAATCAAAGATACACTGGAACGGACACGTGAGCCAAACCTAGACCTGAGGGCTTTCCTTGTAAACTCGTATGCACATCCGGAGTTCAGGGTTGGAGAAGATCCAAGGAAAGGGATGGGTGTAGAGAAGCCGGAGTCTGATCAGTCAGTGGAACTAGTAGCCACTAAACGTTGGTCATGGAGGAACACTCCTCTGCCTAGCAAACATAGCTACCATGATATACCCTGATGCTTTTATTTTAGTTTTGGAGATTCTTTTAGGTTGTTGAAGAAGTTTTCCACTCGTGTAAAAAAAATATGTATATATGAACAATTCATTGATTTATATGGAGAGAAGAAGAAAAACATATCTGCCACTAACCCCATGTTTGGTGATATCACCATTTCCTTTGATCATCTCTGAAGCATCTTCCAGATTCCTGTTTTGCAGAATCCCTTGAGCAACTTTTTTAAGCACCAGACAAGCTAATATCTCATCAAGTATTTGAGCTACTGATAAGAGTTGCGTAGAGAGAATAGAGAAACATCACTCTTAACTAACCCCTCCCCCAGACATTGTTACTTTGTCGAACACTTGAAGTGCATCTATCACTTTCCCTTGGGAACACAAATCCAATACCAAATTATCAGCTGTGACCAAGTCAGGCTCCATACCTGTCTTTAAGACATCAATCAGAAGCATAATCAGAATTTGACACCGACCTTCACCGAATCGATTAGAATATGATAATTGATAACTTTGCTGTGCTTGTGAAACTTTAAACTAAAATTTGATTGCTTATTCCTCATGATATTGCTTCAAAACGTCCATGTTTATGTTTTGACGACGCTCTGCCACTGTCACTGACTCTTAGTGATCGCCTCTAGCTGTTACATTTTAGTTAGCAGACGAAACAAATTGTTGTCTTTTTGGTGAAATATTTGTGAAGCCAAGACACAGTGAGTCTTCTAACTTCAGCTGGTCAATTTTAACTAGATTACGACTGAGTATAGCAGATCGGAGTTGCTCTGAGTTGGACCACCGCGTGAACTACTCCCTCATCTAGGTTTGTATCATTTTGGTCCTTTCAATCTTAAAAAAAAAAAAAAATCATGTTTTCTTTTAACTTCATCTCTATTAATAAACGTTGTGGTATCTGTATATCATAATGCGTAGATATATACGACCTAATTGGCTTAGTGAAACAGTCATGATGACCTAAGCAATCTTAGAATCGGATATCGGACCACCTCATGCATGTTGCCACTTCCATAAGTTCAATGACTTTTGTCCGTAATAAAAGTTGTTTTTGGAGCTGTCCTAAAAGAAAGATAATCTCGTGACGATGCTGACTGGTGATGTGGGTACAAATTTGTCCAATTCGTTGACATGGGACCATGATGCCCTATATTTCACACTCGTACCAATCCTCACCCCGGTTTACTGAAAAGATTTTTCTGGTTTATTTTTTCGCACTGAAAATTGAAAACAAATATTATGTAAATAATTTTGTATATAAACATAATTATATTTTACCATGAATTGAACACACCATTACCATTTTTTATGAAGCAATATTACCGAATAACTTCACCATGGACCGTCAAAGATTTATGTTACTTACTTTTTATGAATTTCGAAACCACCTTATTTATTAGCCTATATATGAAAATTTAGATATGATAGTAGATTAACTATAATCATTTAATTAATAAATATTTAATATATATGAAGAAAAATTTATACATAAATAATTAAATAAATATCATGTAGTATCATTAAACGCGAATGATAAAATATTTGTTTGTTAAATGACTTAACTTAAACCTATTCGGTCTATTAAAATAACGATCAATTTCAACCGCCACCACAATATAAAACGTCTATGATTATATAACTACATAAAAATACATAAATAATTAATGTAATGAAATAGATGGTTAATTAATATCATTTACAAATAATAAAATGTAAAAATATTTACAACTATAATTAATATCAATATAAATATAAATATATATAACTAATTTAAAATTAAATAAAAATGTTAAGTATATATTACTATAACCAACCTTAATTAAAAAAAATTAAAAAAATTCCTCTTCTCTCCTCTTTTAGACGATTTCAAAATTCAAAAATCAAAACATAGATCTGAGGAAATTGTTGACGGCGACGGTGTTTATCTATTCTCTGACGTATAAACCTAAGCGCTACTCGTACCGAGACCTTTCGTGTGCCGTCTTCTATCAAGGGTAGAAGTTAAGAACCGATCCAATCTAAGGTAAGCCTTCTGTAACTAGATTTCTAGGGTTCGACTGGTGAACGGTTTCGTTAATGCATTGGAAGGGGGCAAACGGTTAGATTTAGTAGTGTATTAGAGAGTTTTTGGTTGGTGTCCAAGTTGTTGATAGAGATTTCCGAGATCCAGAAAAGCTCACTCTCATATTCAAAGCTATAGTCCTAGACCCATCCCGGTAGTGTTCTTGTGTACCTATTTCGACGACTCCTTAGAGTTGTTGTGATTCGGAGACGAAAATCTCGGGAACACGATAGAAAGGACACTTGACGGTTAGATCTATAGATCTCCGAGACTGTAGTCAAGTTAGAAAGAAGCCGGATTTTAGCGGAAGCTCTAGTTTAAAATATTGGTGGTAATATAAGGTTTTAAAGATGGAAAGGAAAATGATGGAGAATTACATTGTAAACGAGCAAGATGAACTAGCATGCATGCCTGGTCTACCCCAGTATTACTTGACTGAGAGGAACAAGAGAAGTCTCATTGGGAGAATAAAAAACCCCAAAGTTCAAGTAATGAACTGGTTGACAAAGGATATGCCATGAAAATGGCAAAAATATGACAGAGTTCAGGGGATAGCATTCAGCAAAGAAAAGTTTCAGTTTATTTTCAAGCATCATCATGATCTAGAGGAGATTCTGGAAAAGCGAGTGCATTGTTAAAACCAATGGGTGTTGATTGTGGACAAATGGATGGCCAATCCTCCAGAAGACTGCTTGCACTACAGCACTGTATGGGTTCAAGTCAAAAAAAATTCGGTCAATCACTATACAAAAGAAGCTTTAGCTTTTGTGGGGGATCAGTTTGGTAAGTGTAAAAGAGTTGCTTTTAATCCCAAATAACCCCAAAAAAGAGAATATGTGAGAATCCTAGTGAAGATGGATGTCAAAAGATTCATTGGCAGGAGGAACACATATGAGATTGAAAGCGCTTCTGATGGTATTCTTTGATGTGTATAAAGGGAAGGGATGTGTTTTTTATTTTTCAAAGAAGTTTGAAGATGAAAGAGCGATTCAAACCAAGAAACTGCTAAGTGATGCCATGAAGTCAGAAAATAGATACATGTGTGATACCATAATTCCTTTAAAAGTGTATCTGGAGAGTTAGGGTAAGGAGATGATGAGAGATCATCCCAATCCAAACAATGCAGGGGGATCATGCTCCCAAAGATTGCTCAAAGAAAAGGAAAAGACCTGGAAAGGCTAAGAGAAGAAGGATAGAGAAACCCCCTTCGTCAAGAAACCTTAATGATCCAACAAGGAAATGAAAAGAATTGCAAATATAAAGAAGGATGAGAAAGGAAAATAGAGAAAAAGAAATAGATAGTTGAAATGGGACACATGGATATGATTCTAGAGGAGGATAAAGAGAAGGTGGAGAGAAAGAAGACATGAAAAGCTAAAGTTCGTCAATCATTGGTATAGAACAGAAAGATAGAGAGTCCAATACAACAGGCTGGTGGAGGTATGAATCCACAAACCCAAAGGTGGTCCCAAAAGAGGGACTGCCGAAATTGATATGAGTATCATTAGCTGGAATTGCCAAGGTCTGGGTTGGGCACATGACTTGGTGACTCCAAGACTCAAGGAGTGGTGCCATCAACACTTCCATGAGTCAATTTTTTTTTATGGAAATGAAGCAGAAGAGGAACTCCTTAGTGGATCTTCAGGTGGTTTTGGGTTATGCGAGAGTGTACACGGTTGAGCCTGAAGGTAGAAGCAGAGGGTTAGCTCTTTTTTCAAAAGCAGGTGTTCAGATTAAGGTTTTGTTTGGAGATAAAAATGTTATGGATCTCCAAGTGCAGATAGGTGCCTCTAATTTCTATCTCACATTTGTTTACGGGGAACCATATGGTAAAGGAAAACATGAGGTATATGAAAGGTTAACCCGTATTGGGTTGAGCAGGAAAGATAGGTGGTGCCTTATTGAGATTTTAATGTCATTATACATAATGGTGAAAAGATGGGTGGTCCTAAGAGAAGTAAGGCTTCCTTCACCCCTTTCAACAACATGTTGGAATTATGTCAAATGTTTGAGTTGGCAAGCACTGGAAACAGCTTCACCTGGGGAGGCTACAGAAATGAAGAGTGGATTCAATGCAAATTAGACAAATGCTTTGGAAACAAAGATTGTAATTCATACTTCCCAGTTTCAAGTCAAGCTTTTTTTCCTAAAAAATGATCATATCACAACCAGTGATGGTGAAACTGTTAGCATCTCAAGCCTATTATAAAGGTCAATTTAGTTATGAAAAGAGGTTCCTTGATAAGACGAAGGTAAATCTGGTTATTAGTAATGCGTAGCACGATAGAAGAAGAGGGCTAAAGAAGATCATAATTGATAAAATTAGAGAATGCATGAAGGGTTTGAGTCTTTGGAAAAAAGGAAAACGTTGTTAATTTTGGGGATAAGCTGACTCAAGGTAGAAAAGTTTTGGATATGGAACAATCAGGGGTTAAGCCATCAACTATGAAGATATCTCTTTTCTGAAAAGAAATAATGGAGGTACACAGAGAGAAGAAGTACTGGAAACATAAAACATACATAAGATGGCTCAAAGTAGGAGATTGCAACACTCAAGGGTTCCATAATTCAGCCAAATACAGGATAGCAAGGAAGAGGTTGATCTCGCTCATAAATGAATTGGGTGTGGAAAACTTCTCTGATGCTTCAAAGGGAGAGGTGGCAGCATCCTACTTCTCCAACCTATTCAAGTCCTTTAATCCAAGTAGCTTTTCATAATTCTTTCATGGTTTCACTCCTAAAGTCACTGATAGGATGAATATGGCTCTTACCTTCCCGGTTTCAAAGGAATAAATAAAGTTGTCAGCCTTCTCCATCGACTCATCAAGCGCGCCTGGTCCAGACGGTATGTCTGGACTTTTCTTTCAAAAACACTGGGATGTAGTGGGCTCTCAAGTTAGTGAAGAGATCCATAAATTATTTGCTTCGGGAGTAATGCCAATTGAATGGAACTACACTCACTTGTTGTGCTTGCTTCAAAAGAAGAAAAAATCAAAGTTGATGGGAAACTTGAGACTGATAAGCCTATACTCTATTATATACAAGATCATCTCCAAGGTTTTGGTGCACCGAATGCAACCATGGCTGGCTATGCTGATCTCTGTGAACCAATCAGCTTTTAATGCAGAAAGGTTAATAACAGATAACATAATATACTGGTGCATGATCTCACAACACATCCCAAGGTTTCAAATAAGTTTATGGCGGTGAAAAGTGACATGTTGAAAGTGTACAATAGGGTTGAATGGAGTTACTTAAGAACTTTGTTGGAAGCTCTGAGGTTTGATAGAGTGTGAATTCAGTGGATTATGGCATGCGTATCATCTCCAACCTTCTCAATGAAAATCAATGATGAAACTTTTGGGTTGATTACTCCTCATAGAGGGTGAAAACTAGGGGATCCCTTATCCCCCTTTCTCCTTGTATTGTGCGCTGGCTTATGCATATGCTAAACCAAGCTGAAGCAAGGGATTAAATTTGTAGAGGATGGGCCAGGAATCCACCACTTATTCTTTGCAGATGACAACCTATTCCTATGCAAGACTAACGATCAAGAAGGAAAAGCTGTGACGGAGATTATAGAGGCATATGAAAAAGAAACATGCCAAAAAGTCAATCCGCATATATCGGCCATATCTTTTGGGAAACATATAAATCAACAAATAAAGGAGGAGCTTAAATATATTCTGCAGATTCCAAATGAGGGGGTGAAGGTATGTATCTAGGGCTTCCAGAAGAGATAACATGGTCAAAGATTCAGTGCTTAGAGGAAAAGCTTTTAGGGACACTTTATGGATGGTTTGCTAAGTCTTTGTCAATGGGAGGAAAGGAATTTATAATTAAAGCTGCTGGAATGTCATTTCCGGTTCATGCCATGAGTTGTCATTTGTTGCTGAAAACAACTTGTAACAACCTCAACTCTGTTATGTCCCATTTCCGCTGGAGTACTTTGGAGCATAAAGGTAATATGCATTGGCTACCCTGGGAGAAACTATGTTCCCCTAAAGATAAAGAAGGAATGGGCTTCAAAGATTTGGAATCCTTTAACCTGGCTCTTCTTAGAAAGCAAGCGCGGAGGATCTTAACAAAATCAGAGAGCTTGTTTGCTAAATTGTACAAGAGTAGGTATTTTCCCAATGAAGAGTTTTTTCAAGCAAGCTTATGTTCAAGACCCTCATATGTTTGGAGAAGCATTTTGGCCGGGAGAGATCTCTTACAAAGAGGAATATCAAAGAGAGTTTGCAATGGTAGATCATTTAGTGTGTGGATGGGATGAATGGATAGTAGATGAGAATGAAGAGTTCTAAGCTCCTATAACAAAACTAATTTTCTTCAATCTAAGGCTTAAAATCAGTGACTTAATTGATGTGGAAAGAAGAGATTGTAATCAATATATGTTAGAAGAGTGCTTCTATCCGAATGACAAAAAAAAAATAAGGAGATGAAGCATGTGGTGGAAAAAGAAGACTTTTGGATTTGGGATATTACTTCAAAAGGGGCGTACACGGTCTCTTTTTCTAATAATGTGGCATTTAAACACAGGTTTGAGGAGACAATTCGAGAAGCATCTATGCTTTCCCTTTCTGAATCTACTAAAGGAAAAGATTTCAAGTCTCTCCCAAAGATAAAGGTTTTTATGTGGAAGATTCTGAGTGGAGCAATTGCAGTTGAGGATCAATAAGAGGTCGGGGGGTTAAAAGTAGATGTAATATGCCAAATATGTGGAGAGGAGGGAGAAAATATCAATCATGTGTTGTTCACATGTCCCTTTTCAAGACAAGTGTGGGCTTTAACTAATATCCCTGCTCCACCATCGGGTTTTGAAAATGGATCAATTTTCTCGAACTTTCAAAACCTCCTGGAGATTCACAAGTCCACAATGGTATCAGAGGAAGGTAAGAAAACCTTCGCTTGGGTCATTTCATTGATATGGAAAGCAAGGAACAATTTTTTTCATGATGCAGTGGCATTGAGACCAAGGGTAACAGCTATAGAGGCTTTTGCTAAGCCTCCCTTTGTTTTGATGTGCAGTTAGAACAAGCGGATATAGTAGCAAGGCATGATTCTGATCCTGGTTTAGGTACATGTTTAGCAAATAATGGTATACAAGAGATCCCTAGATGGTCTGCTCCACCTATAAACTACCTTAAGTGCAATGTAGGGGTTGTATGGTCAAAGGATCAGCAGACATGTGGTGTGGCTTGGGTTCTAAAAAGTGAGAGAGGTCAGGTCATGCTTCATAGCAGAAGCCGTTTTTTTGGGTATCGAGTCTCCTATGCAGGCTCAACTCAAAGGTGTTGTATTGGCGATGTAAAGCATTAGGGTTCCATAGAATGAATAAGGTGATGTTCGAAATTCATAACCCAGTTTTAGTGGGATCTATCCTAAGGCCTAGAGCTTGACCCACAATTCCCCCCCCCTCAAACATCATACCTGTTAAGCTATAGAAGAACTAGGAGAATGGAGGATATAGTTAGCGTCGAAAGGAACCAACAAATGTGTTTTTATCACTGCAAAGAGTGCGCTTCAACAGGATTTCAGAAAATCTTATGTGTCATCTTGTGAACTGATGTATCGTGGATTTTACCGGTTTTTTACCATGATACAAATGATTTTATACAGTCTTTCTAGTATTTTTTAGGTATTTATAAAGTTTTTACAAGAAATGAAGAAGTGAAAGAGGCTGTTCTTTACTCATTTGAGATCCACGACCCTCTGATCTTATATTGTCTAATACACTCTTGCATGCAATTCATTAATCCAATAATGATTTTTGTTACTATTTCCATGTCTGAGTAATTATCTTATTAGATCTAGGGTTTTCAAAAGGATTTCCAATGAATCAACAAAACGGTTTTCAATCTATGGAATAAGCCACACGGTTTTTCATTAAAAATTGTGCTTAACACTTAGAAGTGATATCATGAACCACGTCTAGGTACCTAGGTCGATTCCTTTACGAAAAACGGACCGAGATAGACTGGAAAGATATGTAGTGAGCAAGGTGCGTTCCGTGTCATAGAACACGCTTGTTCGGATACCTTGTGAACAGATCTAACTTGAACGCTTTAATGCTTGTTTATCTTCAGCAACAATCCAAAAGAATTTTGAGATTTAGGTTTTTAAAAAGTCAATTTGCTAATACATTTTTAGAGTTTTGATAGAATAACGTGTTTAGAGTTCTAAAATTCACCTAATCGGACCACGATCCATTGTTACCAACTGACTTCCCCTAGATGTAATTTTTTAAAACCTTCCATAGAACTTAGTTACTTTAGTTCGATTACTAGATATTTATTCATACGACATCCTAATTTCATAATCTGAATTAGCCTCAGCTATTTGTGGGATCGATAATCTAATATCTACAATTGTACACTGTGCATTTACAACTATATTAGTAAAAACAATTCACGCATCATGAACCCCAATGGCTTGATTCGATATTTGCGGACGATAGGGTTCACATTTGTTAAGGTTCACCATGCTTGATGTGGGGTTGGCTATAGGCCATTTTGTAAAGAGTTTTGATGTATCAGGCCCTTCTTTTTTCTTGGGTAGAATATGCAGTTTCGTTTAAAGGCTTTTGCTTTCTTGTAACCATATCTCTCATTATAATCAATTCATTCAGATGTCAAAAATAAAAAAAATAAAAAATAAAAATAAACTATAGTTTAAATCACTCTAATTCATATAATATGTACCTCAGTTTCAAATATATATTACTCTAAAAAAACCCTAATCTAAAACCACAATTCAGATAAATAGAATTAGGATATAAATAAACAAGAAGAGATAATAATACTTACCGGTAACGGGGATGAGGAAATCAATTACGGGGAGAAAGAGATGGGAGGTGGGGAGGGGATGAACAAAAATTTGAAGAGGATAAGATAAAGAAGAAAACTTTCGTTATAAATTAGATATGAGGCATAGTAACGTACTGTCCGTGGCTATGCCTCATTTAACTAGGTCAACTTCGGGTTTACCAAAGCAACAAATCGACAAACTTTTATAACGACAAAATAGTCACAGTCTTTCGTAGCTATATAAGTGGCTATTTATCCACATATTGGCCGTGGCTATCTGGTGGCTAATTGGCCACGAATTGTTCTTCCATATTTTTCGTGGTTAGTTCCTTTGTAGTCACAAACTATCTGTGACTAATTTGTTTCTAAAACGAAGTTTTCTACTAGTTTTTATAATCGGTTAAGATCAAGGAGAATCAGCAAGATGATCCAAGCGGTTGGATTATAACTGACTTGGATCAGTACTCGACAATCGGGAAGATTCGTGGGAGTGATAGGTTGGATCGAGGATCCTACCGTGTTCGAGAATGAGTGAAGCTCGGTCTCTTCGTATACTTGGTCAGTGCGGATGATTATATGACTAAGTTATGGATGGGGATCAGGTTAAGCTTAACAAGGATGACGGTCAAGTGAATCATGGTAAAAAAAAGCGACCATATTCCACATCTAAGGTTAGTACACTGTGGATAGTGACTTATTTAGCCTTAGAACATACTAAGTTTAAGGATGGAATGATAGATGCTTAAGATTGTATGATTTGGGGCGAGTGATGATTGATCTATAAAAATGAATATATTAGGAGAATAAAAAAAACTAAGAGATTGATAAGACTTGAACTTAGAAAGGATTCGTTGCATTATAAATCTAGATTTGGAAATGACTAGTGAAATTCATAAGGATATATTTTAAAATTAAATTTTAATGGATTAATTAAGAGGAAATGAATAAGAGTTAGGAAATTGGGCCATGAACTAATGCCTTGATTGCAGTCTAAAGATGGCTGAGAGGGGTGTTTCGAGAATGCAATTAGATAGGAAAGACACTAAGCCAATGATACCATCTATTTTGTGAGCCTCTAAAGAATTATTTATCGTTGGTATTATATGTGGTGTGGATGACCTAAGCAGAGAACTCATGGGTATTCGGCCACGCATACATTATTATATTGTAGACTAGGGACTCGCACCCAAATTCACAACGCCTCTAATTCACTTATCTTCTTACCTTGTTTTTTGTTCAAACTACATTTCATCTAAAACATCGTTATCACATGTGAAATATTTTAAGATGTTGTATGTTACTTCAACACAAAGTGTTAGTTAAGAATACTTATAAAACATGTGTTTCTCGTTGTTTTTAAATCCGTTAGCCCAAATAGTTTCAAGAAAGATCTTCATGATAACGTATGGGACAACTTCCAAACATGTGGTAGCTAGAGCTCACAAACTGATCTCTGCCGATAGTAACTAACGATTTCCTTCATAATTTTGCCAATTTCCAATATATTTATGTATCAAAAAAGCCCACAGAAATAGAAGACGGAAAGGCAATTTCAAAAAAGTTGTAATTAGCTCAAAAGATGTTGACGAGAACAATGGCGACCGCTTCCCCGCCACGACCACCGTCAACGCCCCTAGCAACACAACAACCGTCGCAGCTTCCCCTCCGTTCAATGCCAGGATCTTACGGTTGGCCGTTGGTGGGACCGCTAGCGGATCGGTTAGATTACTTCTGGTTCCAAGGACCTGAGAAGTTTTTCAAGACGAGGGTAGAGAAGTACAAGAGCACTGTGTTCCGTACAAACATTCCTCCCGCGTTTCCTTTCTTCGGCGACGTTAACCCTAACATTGTCGCCGTCCTCGACGTCAAGTCTTTCAGCCATCTCTTCGACATGGACTTAGTTGACAAAAGAGATGTTCTCATCGGCGATTTCCGGCCTAGCCTTGACTTTTACGGTGGCGTTCGTGTTGGAATTTTTCTCGACACCACTGAACCAAAGCACAGCAAGGTCCATATCCGTATATATATGTGGTTTTTTTTGTCGATAAACTCAGACATTAGCAACGCCGTAGTGGATTAAGAGATTTAGTTCGATGAGACCTATGTGTTATTATTTTAATAATATATTGTGTTCACTATATCATTCTTTCTAAAACTTTATGAATGTTTAATACAGGTCAAAGGTTTCGCCATGGAAATATTAAAGCGGAGCTCAGAGGTATGGCTTCGAGAAGTCCTCACAAATCTCGACAAGTTCTGGGAAACAGTGGAATCGGACATCAAAAAAGAAAAGGAAAAAACAGCGGAAATCGAAGGCGTTCCGTATATCTTTCCTCTCCAGCGCTTCATCTTCAACTTCCTCTCCGCTTCTCTTGCCGGTGTCAATCCCTCAGTATCGCCTGAAATTGCAGAGAACGGCTACAATATGCTCGATCGCTGGCTCGCATTTCAAGTTCTCCCCACAACCAAAATCGGCTTTGCTCAGCCCCTTGAGGAGATCTTTCTCCATTCATGGGCTTACCCTTCCTTCTTAGTCGCTGGAATCTACAAAAAGCTTTACAATTACATCAACGACAATGCCGGAGAAGTTATCCGGTTGGGTGTAGAGGAATTCGGGCTGACCCGAGATGAGACCATCCATAATATCCTCTTCGTTATGGGTTTTAACGCCTACGGGGGATTTTCCATCTTTTTGCCCTCTTTAATCGGGAAAATCGCCGGAGATCCGGTTCTCCAGGAGAGGTTGAGATCCGAGGTCAGGCAAGTCTGCGGGTCCGGGTCGGATCTGACTTTCCGTAAGGTCAATGAGATGGAGTTTGTGAAATCCGTAGTTTACGAAACGCTGCGTTTAAGCCCTCCGGTTGCTCTGCAGTTCGGACGTGCAAGGAATGATTTCCGGATAAGCTCTCACGACGCCGTTTTTGAGGTCAAGAAAGGCGAGCTTCTCTGCGGATACCAGCCACTGGTGATGAGAGACGCAAACGTCTTCGATAAACCGGAGGAATTTAAACCAGACCGGTTTATTGGTGAAACCGGGTCCGAGTTGCTAAATTATCTCTTCTGGTCCAACGGTCCACAAACGGGTACGCCGAGTGAGTCGAATAAGCAATGTGCCGGGAAGGATATAGTCACGCTCACGGCGTGCTTGATCATTGCCCATTTATTTCTCCGTTACGATAACGTAACCGGCGACTCAGGGAAAATTTCAAACTTTGTAAAAAAAGGTGAATAAGTAAGATTCACGGCTATTATTAGTAATGCAAAATACCAATCCTGGCTACAAACCCCCCATTTATAAATTGAAAAAACCAAAAAAAGGGAAAAATAATGCGAAAAGATTCATGTACTAGTTTAACAGCAGAATTTGACAATCTGCATCTAATTTTTAAATGAGTTATCTTATGTAAAAATGCCTCTTGTTTAGGTTATATCGAGATTTTTAAAAGGTTGTTCACATTGTTAATAGTCTCTTCCTTATATATAGACTATAAACTGTTGGAGGTGGGTTTAACACCCCCGGCCCAAATCAAAGAAGAACATGAATTAACTCGGATCCAGTAAGGCCAAATCCCTTCGCCTTGTATAAACGCCTCGTAGTTCGAATACCCGACCTCACCAGCGATCCATTCAGTAGTGAAGAATTGACTTCAGCAGACAGAACATGAAATGACATCCTATCATGTCACGCATTTTGCCTTGACAAGATAGGCCGAAAGCATTCCTCAGAAATGATGTTCGGTGCGTGGCCTGTCTCGTCAGACCTAGGGAGAAGCCTATCCTCGGACTAGACCAAACTACAAGTCAACTTCAGGGATTTCCAGTCTGCTATAAATATCCTCTGTTTCGAGTAGGTAAACACATTGAATTCTAGAGAGAGAACAAAGAGAATAGGAAGAACTGTTCGGTAACTTAGATCGAGTTTAACATCTCTAGCGATCCATCGATAGGTATTAGACTTCGCTCTTCGTCTTACCACTTTTCTTGTAACCGACTTCTCGATCTCTTACAAACAACGTCCTTGCTTATTAAATAAAACAAACAGTTATCTCATAATCATCTCGCCTCGTATAATCTCATTAACGAACTTGGTTCATTAACAAGAGTTCTGACCCTCAGGCCCTATTTATTTACAAAGTCACGCCTCACACCATTCATCTTCATCTCGCTTCACTCATTTTCGCCTCGCAAACCATAAGACCTCGATCCAAAAAACTTGTGTGCGACCCGGTCCGCACAGTTGGCGCCATCTGAGGATACATTTTAGGAATTCTTTACACTCACAAACCAACCCGAAAAATTCTTCGGTACGATGGAACATCTCAAAATTACAACTAATTTGGTGACTGAGGCCCCCTCGGGGAACGCTCTCGGCGAAACCTCTCATAATACTCAGGCCAGCGGACCTGCCATGACGCCCGTAATCGGTCTACCGACCACGACGCCTCTCGCCACGAACGCCCCTACTGTCGCCCCTCCGAATAGCTTGCCAACTCATGGAGGAGGCGTACGCTCCGCATGAGCTCACCCCGGACTATCTCCACCAATGTTTCGGCCACCACCCCATACTCTTACAGAGCAATGCCGTCAAGTCTCTCACCGACGATACGCCCATTTGGGATGCCTCTCTCGCTCTGGCAAGGGGCGACACCTGCACCCCTCTTTCTAGCACCACCTGAGAACCAAAACCCGATTTATCCGCCCGGACTCTCCCCGCCGGGGGGAGGAGGGCAGCAGCAACATGTTGAGTTAACTCCCCCGCGAGCTCAACCGGCTGCCATGTCACTCGACTCGACTCCTGAACTCGAAGGCATCCTAAAAGGTCCTCCTCAACCAGGTGCAGCAATCTCACAGAAGAAGTGAGTGAACTCGGGAAAGGCTTACAGAGGAAATTCTCGATCCGCTACGGCGAAATCTCTTCAGATGGACCCATAACGTGGCCCTCGCACCAGCCGTCCCTAACCATACCACCACGTGGGATCCCCATACTCGCGCTTAGCCGAGAGGCAACCTCGCCAGGGCAGGATATGAGAGAGAGCTAGACGAAATGAGGTCGCTAGTAAAAAACCTCACCTCGCAGATGCATCAAACCATACGGTCTACCCCGGAAGTCAATCGCAGAATACTCCATTCACCTCGGCTGTAACAGATTTTCCCCTCTGAAATCCGAGAAAAATCTCGCTCCCGAAGTATGAAGGGGGAGACGACCCGAGCCAATTTCTGGCAACCTTCGAAATCTCCATGGGGAGAGCGAGATTCAGTCGAGAGGAGTACGACGCGCGCTACTGTCAGCTCTTCATGGAAAACCTGCGCGGCGACGCCTTACGATGGTTCTCCTGCCTGAAGCCCAACACGATAAGCAATTTCTCCAGCTAAAAACCGTGTTCATCACGCAATATCTAACTTTTGTAGAAAAGGGTACATCTGCTGCCGACCTCTATGCCCTCACTCACGAGACGAAGGAGAGTTTGAAGACCTTCATTCAGAGATTCAAGCTCGTGGCAGCTCGTGTTTCGGTTCCCGATGAGGCGGGTCTCGACGCCCTCAAAAGAAGCCTGGTATATGCAAGTCGGCTCATGGAGGAATTGACGGTTTACCCACCCTTAACACTCAAGGACGCACTACACCGAGCTTCACGTTTCGTTGAGTTGGAGAAGGAAAACGCCCTCATCGAAAAGGAAACTCGGCCCGCGAAGACCCAAGCGACTAAGGAGAAGGCAACATAAGCCCTATGAGGAGCCTCATCAACACATCAACAAGGATTATAGGGAGGAAAAGGAATGCAAAGCCGCAACCTGCTACGCATCTAGCGACAAACCCAGAGACAGCCATGGAACAAGTGGAACAGAGATAAATCCAGAGATAACACGGCAGAGGAAAGCTGATACTCGACTCTCTTTTGTAACTACCATCAGGTCCCGGGACACTCCGATAGAAACTGTTGAGGCCTCGCCGACGAGGTAGCTCCTCCAGAAAGGACACCTCAGGAACACAAACCAATGCAGCAACCCCGTCATGTTAACAACAAGGCCGGAAAGCAAAGCGACAAGCGTCCTCGTGAAATTAAGGCCGAAACCACGCAGTAGAAGCCGGCTCAGGCCGCAAAAAATAACAATTCACACCTTCCACGGGTAGAATCACGGTATAAGCCGAGTTCCGGCTCGCATCCACCTGAAATATATCGGGAGTAAAAGCCGAGGTCAATCTCGCAAAAACCTAAATGGCATGATCACCCATTGATCTCCCCCACTCCCACTCATCGAGAGTAGGAATATCGAAGCCGAGTACCATGCTCGCACCTATCCGATGTGGTCACCACACTGCACAAGCACAATCTTCCAAACACTTAGCCAATTCTGGGCAATAAAAATAGGATTGGTAAAAAAAAAAAACTGTTCGGCGCGTGGACTGGCTCGTTAGACCTAGGGAGAAGCCTATCCTCGGACTAGATTAAGCTACAGGTCAACTTCAGGGATTTCCATTCTGCTATAAATACCCTCTGTTTCGAGTAGGTAAACACAATGAATTCTAGAGAGAGGACAGAGAGAATAGGAAGAACTGTTCGGTAACTTAGATCGAATTTAACATCTCTAGCGATCCATCGATAGTGTTAGACTTCGCTCTTCGTCTTACCACTTTTCTTGTAACCGACTTCTCGATCTCTTATAAACAGCGACCTAGCTTATTAAATAAAACAAACAGTTATCTCATAATCATCTCGCCTCGAATAATCTCATTAACGAACTTGGTTGATTAACAAGAGTTCCGACCCCCAGACCCTATTTATTTACAAAGTCACTTCTCGCACCATTCATCTTCATCTCGCTCCACTCATTTTCGCCTCACAACTCATAAGACCTCGATCCAAAAGAACTTGTGTGCGACCCGGTTCGCACATAGGCTATACTTAAAGAACTACAAACCATAATAACCAAAATACATTAACCGGACAAAACCTAGTAAACCGGCATCAATTATATGGCTGTATCAACATTTCCCTTCAAGATAGTGACTCTTCATCTGAAGCAATGTGAGAGTTTAATGCACCATCAACAAAGGTAGATATTGGAGCAAAGATATTCACGCGTCCCATCTTGTCAAAAAGAGTTTGAAAACAATAAGAGAACAAGGGCATCAGCTAGTTTTAAGAGGTATTCTAGATTACAAGAGGTATTCTAGTTTTAAGTTGCTAGTTTTCTTGTGTCTTATCATTTAGGTCTTGCCTTCTTTATATAACTCTCAATCATGACCCCAGAGCCGTGCGTAGAGTAATAAGGGCATAAGGCGAACTTAGAAAAAGGAACCCTATATTTTTTAAACATAATAAGAATATTATTGTTTTAAAACGATATTAAAGCAAAAATATAAGTTAAAAAAAAACACTATTTCAAAAATCTTAAACCATAATATGTCGTTCATTCTTTCCTATAAACCTTTTTCACTAAACTCTCGTAATCAAGTTTTCTTATAAGCTCTTTTTCAATGGATAAATAATCAAACCACTTAATCATTTTTGAGACATAGTTGATCGCAAATAAGACTTTATCAGTTTCAACTTAGAAAGCTTCTTTCAGCAGAAGTAACAATATTCGGTAAGAGATCCACGACTTTGGATAGCAACCTCTCATACTTTTCAAGAAATATAACACTTCAATGGATCTTTCGTAGTATTCTGATAAATTGGGTTTCAAACCCATGTTTTGAGACTAATTTTGTTTTATATAACTACTACATTAGACTAGATTTTCAAAAATTTAGAGCCCCTAAAAAATTTAATAATTCAGGGCCCAAAGCGAATGTTTTTTTTTGTAAGGTAAGCACACCCCAGAACATGGAATTGTTCCATGTTTCTCTGGATATACCGATCGAGGACCTAGATACTCAACATATTCTTCAACTCCACTTTTGGACAACATTGAGGCCCCAGATATATATCGAATGATGAACCTATGGTGAATAGTGAATTTACTTGCGATATTTTTGGAACTCCTTAGAACTGGGCCAGTGTCACTATTCACTATTATAATAGATAACAAATTTGGTTGGGAGTCCTAGTCCTATGACAAAAAAGTAGTCTGTCTCGAATAACACCAAAAGTGAAAAACTGTGTAATCAATAATTTTTATTTTTCCTCGTAAGAGCATCTCCAATCCTTTACTCTATATTTTACTTTAAAATAGAGTAACTCTATAACAGAGTTGTGTTATTCTCCAACCCTTCCCTTTATTTTTCACTCTAAAAAGAATATTTCAAATATATTTTCTTTCTACCTAATGTGATTAATTATAAATTAAAACTTTTATTTTCCAAAATTACAAAATCTATTATTTATTTTATTTCTGCAATAATTCGATTAAATTACGAAGTTATTTAAACTAAAAATTTATAACATAAATAAAATTACATTATATGATGTCGAATAAAGAAAAACAAACAAGTTTTCTTTAAACAGTATATTTTTAAACATATCTATTACTATATTTTACACAAATGATCAATCAATGTATATCAAAGTGAACGGATACATGATTATGAACTTATAAAGTTTTTATGAATTTGTCTCTATCAACATCGTATGGTTTCGATGAACATATGTTTTAATTTGATTCTAACAATCCTGGTGGATCTGGAAGTGGTTTACTAGATTATAAAATTATAAGTCTTTATCGTTTTAACTTTATCTTGTGTTTGTTATCTTTAATTTTGACATCAATTATATATTCGAAATGAATTGTTGTTTCTGTCTTTTTTGTTGAATATATATCATTCTTGTTTTAATTTGTTTATTTAACTACATATCTAATCATTTTGTTAATAAAATTTGTTATGTTTTTATTATATGTAATTGACTGTAAGCTAGAAAAATAACATTGGATATGAATTTAATTTTATAATAATGTTTAAGTATAAATTAGAAACAAATATAATTTAAAAGATTATTTTGAGAAAAAAAGAGTTTCGCTCTAAAATAGAGTTAATGAATAGTGTTACTTTATAAAGTGGGTTTGGAGTTGATTTTTCTCTATTATTATAGAGTAAAAGGGAAAATATAGAGTGAAATTAGAGATGGTCTAATATGTTAATGTAATGAAAGAAAAAAAGAAAGCAAAGTAATTCAATCTCTCAGACATCAGAAACAAGAAGCATAAAAAAAACACACACCATGAAATGTTTCAGATCAAAGACTCCAAGAACCACCAGTGCCGAAACGCCGCAACCTTCGTACGCCATTTTGTCATCTCAGCAAATCGTGAGAGAAGAAGTCCTGTTGCAGATTCATGGATGCAGAGCCCATCTCATCGACAGATCCGAGGCCGTGGAGCTCGCCGTCGGCGATTTCGAGCTTGTACAGCTCTTAGATAACGGCGTGGCTTTGGCTATGGTGGTGAGGATTGGACATGACCTACAGTGGCCGGTGATTAAAGACGAGCCAGTGGTGAAACTCGATTCCCGTGACTACCTCTTCACGCTGCCGGTAAAGGACGGAGAGCCACTCAGCTACGGCGTCACATTCTTCCCAAGAGACCCAAACGACATCGTCTTCGTGAACAGCCTCGAGTTGCTGGATGACTTCCTGAGAGAGAACTCGTGTTTCTCTTCGTCTTCTTCGCGTGTTAACAATGGAATCGATTGGAAAGAGTTTGCGCCTAAGATTGAAGATTATAACAATATTGTTGCTAAAGCCATCGCCGGAGGTACTGGGCATATCATTCGAGGGATGTTCAAATGCAGTAATGCTTACACTAACCAGGTTTAAAATCGCCTATCTCATCAATTCACCCAAATTAAAAGCTATTATATGCTAATTAGGTCTAAGCATTTCCGCCAAAAGTCAAGTAAGAATCTCACTAGGTTTGGTAAGAGTTGGATTCGGGTTTGAGTATTTTTGGTAGATAATTTTAAGTAATTTTTAAAAAAATTTAGATAATAAAATAAACTAATAACTTTTCCTCACATACCTTGATCCATTGGAATAAATTTACCTTGATTGATTGATTGATTCAAACATATGTGTTATTAATATTTTAATGACAAGTTTAGATAGTTATGTGGATCCGAAATGCATAGGTCTTAGATATTATAATCACATTAAGAATCTGAATAGGTTCACAAAGGAGGTGAAATTATGATTACGAGAACCGAAGAGAAGAGTCGTGCGTCGTCACGAAGAAATGCAACAACAAATACGAATCAAATCAACAAGAGTCTTCAACGGTAAAAGAATAATTTCGCAATAGATTGAGATTCTTTGCATCTTTTTATCTCTTATGGAAACCAAATATATAGAGTGAGGAAACTTTCGAGAGCGACCGAGAAATTGAGCAAGACGATGTTAAGTGGCGTGGGAGTGGTGAGCGGTTCGGTGATGGGTCCTGTTGTAAAGTCGAAACCGGGAAAAGCGTTTTTCTCAATGGTTCCAGGGGAAGTTCTCTTGGCTTCAGTTGATGCTCTTAGTAAGTTAGTTTATGACTTATTTACTCCATTCTATATCATCTCTATAAAGATAAAAACAAAATCTTTGATTTGATTTGGAAATTAGATAAAATACTAGACGCAACTGAAGCTGTAGAGAGACAAACTCTGTCTGCTACGTCCCAAGCTGCCAGTAGAATGGTCAGTCAGAGGTAAGTAAATTAAGTTCTCAAATTTGGGTCAACTTAGTCATTACAAAACAACTTAAGGCTTCAAATATTTCAACCATACAAAAACAATGGACAGGTTGGGGGAGAGCGCGGGGGAAGCGACGAAAGATGTGCTAGATACGGTGGGCCATGCAGCCGGTACTGCCTGGAATGTCCTCAAAATCCGCAAAGCTTTCTGTCCTTCCTCCTCACTCACATCCGGGATTCTAAAAAATGCTCCACGAAAGTGATCTTTGTTCGGTACCTATATGTACGTTTTGCGATTAGATTTTTGGGCAGAGACTTCAAAGCCCGTAAATCAACTTTGATTCTCAATTGAAGGAAAACCTCTTTTCTATGTTTTTCTTTATGAAATGCCCTTCATGTGTGTTCAGAGTCTAGAGAAATTAAATATTGTTAAAACTAACGATCAAACAACTTACCTACCAAAATCAATTCGCCACTGATAATTAGGACAACGATGACCACTGATAAAACAGTCCCACCCCCTCCTCCATCACGCCGGTGACCGTGTCCACCACCACCGTGACTACCACAACTCTGGCCACCACGGTGGTTGACTTGAAGAGAAGTAAAATGGCCATAAGCAAGATGGTGAGTCTCACGGCATAATAGTTGGTAACAAAGTGTTGAGTATTGGTTCTTTTCGTTGTAATATCATACACATGTTGGAGATGGATTTCACCATCTGAAATCCGGTCCCTAAATTGCTCAAGGCCCAAGGCCCATTCGCCGAAGACTAGAAGACAGAAGCAACCCACCGAAGTTCCTGAAGCGTAATTGTCACCTGACACTAGAAAATCCTCCCAAGTTGTAAAATAGAGGCTCATTAAAATGTCCATAGAAGATGGTTTAAGTTAAAATTGGCTAACCTTATAGGGTGAGTGTAGCCGTCGAGTACTCTATTCATCGAATTTCAACTAAGTTCTTTAACACTATCTCAACTAACCAACTCGTAAATTTGTTGCTAGAAAAACTTTAAACTAAAGAAGGTAACATACTTTCATCAATTGTTCTGAACTTCATTGTGGTGATTAGTATAATTGAGATTATGCAAAAATACTAACATATTAATAGTGTCATATTATAAAATCAATTTCAGAAGTTCCTCAAACGACCGACTTTCTGTTTGTTCTTCCATTTAAAGCTAACACTAACAGCGTTGTAGATAGGATATAAATAAACGACGCGTTGTGGTATAAAATCTACTTTAAATCTCAACCGCTTATCCCTCCACGTATATATTAGGTGAGAGGAAATGACTCGGCTCCTTCGGCGGAATATATAAAAATTCTCTAAATTCTGATATTTTCCAAAAATTCCACCAGATCTATCTTGAACACCGTTTACCGAATCTTCTGAGCCATGGAGAAACCGTACGGATACGCGAGCGTTAGCTTGAGCGGCGTCGATCGCGCCGGAGGGAAGGATATTGACCTGGAGATGGGAGTCGGAGAGACGACGCTTTACCCAGGACTGGGCTACGGCGAGAATCAACTCCGATGGGGATTCATCCGCAAGGTCTACGGGATTCTCTCTGCCCAGCTCCTCCTCACCACGCTTATCTCCGCCGTCGTTGTCCTCAATCCTCCTGTCAACGATCTCTTAACCGGATCTCCCGGCCTTCTTCTCTTCCTCTGCATCGTCCCCTTCATCTGTACGTATTTTCTGCTATTTCCTGTAGATTTCATTCTTTGCATCAGATTTCCATTTCTTCTTCCTCGTTTCTCGTAATATACCAGATTTGATGTAGTAATTAAAATTCTTAAAGGTTTGATCTGCGTTGTTGGTTTTTAGTCTCCTTTTCTTTTAGTAAGTTTGTGGTGTTGAGATAACAGATATGCTGTTCTTGAATGGATTCTTGTTTTATGCCTATGCTGGATTGTATGATCCAATTATATTTCGTGCGTCGTATCAATGGCTGAACTTAGGGTTGCTATGATGTTCTCGAGATGATTAGATGTCCACCTTTTCTCTGTAGCTAAGTCTCTAGTCTTGGTTGCTTGTTTTCTGTTTGGTTACTTGATTCTCATTGTGCATCAGTAGACCATAGGTTTAAGCACTTCTTCTCAAATTCTATGTATTGATTTTCTCTGAACCAGATTTAACTATCTTTTAATATGTTTATAAATCTGATGGTTGCTAAATTGAGGTTTAATCGAGCATGTTTCATATGCTGATTGGCAGCTTGATGCTGTGTAGATAGCTATTGTATTAGTACTCTGAAAGTATTGTCTATAGCACATTTCTTTTTCGTTTCTGGAAATTAGCTGTGTATAAGCACAATAGTAGATCACTTTTTTCTAGTATATAAACAGTTTGAAGATCCGATATAGTTGTTTTTCATTTTGCAGTAATCTGGCCGTTGCACATATACCACCAGAAGCATCCTGTTAACCTGATCCTCCTTGCCCTCTTCACTGTCTCTTTGAGCTTCACAGTTGGTGTCAGCTGTGCTATGACAGAAGGTTTGTATCTCTTTCCCTTGAATATCATCTACTTCTTGACTCACCTTATTGCTGAAAATGGCTGTGTGTTTTATCAGGGAGAATTGTGCTTGAAGCCTTGATATTGACACTGTCTGTGGTCGGATCTCTAACCGCATACACTTTCTGGGCTGCAAAGAAAGGAAAAGACTTCAGCTTCCTTGGACCCATACTCTTCACCAGTCTCATCATTCTTGTAGTGACCAGCTTCATCCAGGTCCGTCTCCCTTAGTCCTCATCAATAATAATAACTAAACACTCAAATTTTCAAAGCCTTATATTTGTTTGTTATCACAAAACATTGCAGATGTTCTTCCCACTTGGCCCAACTTCTGTTGCCGTATATGGAGGAATCAGTGCACTGGTGTTCTGTGGATACATAGTCTATGATACCGACAATCTCATCAAGCGATTCACATACGACGAATACATCCTCGCATCAGTTGCTCTCTACTTGGACATCCTCAATCTATTCTTGACCATATTGCGTGTGTTGAGGCAAGGTGACAACTGAAAAGGCATAAAGATGGATGCTTTTCAGTGATGGATTTATAACTATAAACAGAACTCAATCAAATGCCTTTATGTGATTTACATTTGTGTGTATATCTGACTTCTGTTTTCGAGGTTTTGACTTTTGAGTATATGATGATATGTGATTAAACATTTGGTCAAAAAGTAATCAAGTAAAGTCCACTTCTCATTCAGCTTCAAATAAATTTGGTAATTTTGGCGTAGCTTTGCTTTTAGTATACTCATTTTTGGGGGAGTGCATCTGACGCCGAACTTGACGGCTCTACTTTTCGTTTTCTTACCTCTTTCTTGCAGTTAATAATTTCACTATGAAAACTCTCCCTTCTCTAGATTTTCACAGCCATATGATTTTTACCTTTGCCACGATTTTCTTGATTACTTTTCATCCTGTTTAAAACTTCTCTTTTAATTTCTCTAGTCAGATCATGGGAGAGGAATTGTTGGCTCTACAGAAACCTAAATACTCCAATCCTTTGAACCTCGCAACGAAAGAGGATAAGAAAGTAGAGGATTATCATCAATCAAGTCTCGTTATCAAATGTCTCAACCCATAACATCAAATCTGATTGGGATTAAGAATACTATGCTTAGGGCTTGGAGATTGACGGTCGAACCACTAGAAGAGGTGTTAGTCAAATTCTTCTCCTTACACTCTTCGACAACAGTCTTTGGAATTCTAAAGACTAGATAGTTGTGACAAATCACTGGACCCGACACCACTACTTAGACCATCTTTAGAATATCATTTCTAGGTTAAGGTTATAAATATTCCTTGATGATTCTCGCGAAGACCTCACTAATCGAGAATTGGTCATGTCTTAGGGTTTATAGAGAAAGTGTTTATACAAAAGCAACCTAGAAACCAAGAAGGAGAGGTATGAATGTCGGTGCATATGGAAGACTTATCGTTTTGCGTTATATTCATTAGTTTTAGAGATTTCGGGAAGCCCATATTAGTTCATTTCATCTATGAGAACTCCAAAAGTACTACGAGGACACAATTGTGTAAATATGTTTGTTTATATGTAGTATTCATTTTAAGGTAGTTAGGTTTCTCTATCGATTGTACATATGAGTTGTCTAATCAAAGACAACATATTCTCTTCAATTCTCTTTTTAAATCAGAGTTAAAAGAGATCTTAAATTACACGAAAAAATCGATTGAAAAAAGGAGAAAACGAATATAAAAAAATGACGTCCTATGTAGTGAAATGACGTCGTTTTTACAACAAAAAATGTAGAAAAAGAAAAACACATGTCAAAATTTGAGATACCATATGTTAGCATTAGAGAATTTTTTATTACAAAAAATATTAGTATATTATTTAAGAACCCTAAACCCTAAACTTTTCATTAGAAAAAAGAAATCTTAAAAATAATAAAATACTACCACAATGTATGATTGATAACACATCAATACAAATTATTAGATTAAAACTATTTTCTTTTAACTCTCAAGTTACAAAATATTTTATTTTAATTAAGAGACTTAATTCAACGTGTATACAAATAGAGTTTGTATATAATAAATGTAAATTGATTAAAGAACAAAATAATATTTTACAAGTTTTGCCAAAATAGTTGAAGATTAATCATAATAAATCCTATTACAATGAGTTTTAATCTATTGATGCCATTAAAAAAAGTTGTTTTGTGAGAGTATGAATGCGATGATGAAAATACATTACATCGGTTTAAACAATCGTTACAAATACTTGTATCGATTATTGTAATTGACATTAATTTGTGTCGGTTGCAAAAAGATGATGTTAAATTTTGCATTAATTTTATATATAATAGAGAGTTTTCTCTTATGTTTAAATGTTCACCTAAGTAAAAGAGAAAAATAATGGTCATTTAATACATAATTTTTTATATTTATTGTAAGTTTTAATTAAAAAATTATAGTGACATTTTTAGAATTTAGAATTGATATAATATGTAAATTACACTATATTTATTGTTGCATCTAATGATACATCAATATATATTTAGAAGTTTGATATATAAGTGATCTTTGACACATTATTGCAAAATTTTATTTTTTAGATTTATTTTGTCTTTTTAGATTATTTATTTTATATCAGTTAAAAAATAAATTCTATTAAAATTTTACTTCAAACTTTATTTTTTCTATTTTATTAAATCTCTTTAAATATAGATTAATTGTAAGTAACAATAAATGTAAATACATAAAAGTTAAAACAACATCTTAAATAAAATTTAATATTTCATTAATTAAAGTTTGCTTAATTGGATATCGTAGATTGAGAGAAAAGTATGCTGTTATATATATTAGAGGTTATTCCACGCTACGTGCGGATTATGTTTATGGACATGTTTTCACTATTTTGTTATGAGTTTAATACTTAGTTGGTAATATCTATTTAAACATGATTTGATTCATAGTAATATTTAAATTATTTTTTAAATGATATAATATCTTACGATCCATTACATACATAATATATGTCTCTAAAGTTACATTCGCTACACTTTTTCAACCAGTGCTTAAAATTACATGATATAGTTTAAAGATTTTACATGTATCATGAAAAGTAAAATGATATCCTCGATCTTTTTAAGAAGTGTTTTTGAATTCTAACTTAAAGTTTCTAAAAGAAATAAGAGGCGGATAGATCTATATATATATCTAGGAGATGGTGGAGGTAGATAAATATTCTTGATTTATTAATTGTTTAAAGACTTGTATTATTTTTTTCCAACACAGAAACTACAAACATGAAAGCATCAGACAATTTTTTTTTTTTTGCCCAAATAATTAAAATCCAAGTCAAATTGTTAAGAAGCTAATTCTCATAGGAAAAAGAAAACAAAAACATACCAAAATGTTCAAAACAAAATTGTGATCGAAACAAAGTTTAGAGGATCAAACCATTACATCAAAGTTTGGAATATATTATAATTTATCACCTATGCAAAATCTTGTGAGAAGATATCACCCGAGAAAGTGATAAAGATATAGCTTTCTAAGATTTATTAAAAAAAAAATTAAAAGGAGAGATGGGGTGATCAATTTAATTTTTAGGATAGTATGCGGGTTAGATGAATGGTGGGGACAACTTAAATACTTGGGACATAAGCTTGACTCGCTTCTCTTCTCTAGTATTCTCTGGTTGTGGTGCTTGGTGGAAGAGAGGAATGACAGTTGTAGGAAACTAATCTCTGCAAAACCATGTATTCAATCCCAACATATTTTACTTTGCATTCCGAAGTTGCTCGTTATTTGACATCACCTTCATAACACCGATGAGTAAGTACACCACATGTGCCAATTAACAGTAATTGATTAGATCAATTTTTTTCTTATATGACTTTACTCCTATACAAATTTTTCAACACTGAAAAACTCATAGCGCCACCTTACCTTAACTTAAAAATCAAATCTTAATATAAAACAAAAAAGAAAGCATTTAATCTATTACCTTTGCTCCAGTAAGTGAACTTGAGAGTGTAGAAACCTGCAGGCAAAATACAAACCTAAAATCAATATAGTTTACGTACGTCTTTAAAAAGAGGTATTTTAAGATTTTTGGATGCCCCTTATTTCGTAGAATGGAAGTTTTTTGGGCCTAAGGTTTCGAATAACTATTGACTCTGACCATGAATCTAAAATTCGTATTTCAGCATTGTCACCATAAACTTCTTGTTGTCATCCTCGTCGTTATTTTCTTAGCTCTCAAGATTTAGGTAAATCTTGCAAATGTAGATTTAGGTAATTCTTGTTGTCCCTAATAATTTCTACATATCTGGAAAATATCATCTAAACCAATATTCATTTAATTGTCGTATTCCATGTACTAAAAGAGCTATTGTGCTATAATTTGGAAATTCCTTAAATGAAAGGAAGTATTTATTTGAATAACATTATCGACACTCTTCCTCTGACCTTCAATCCTAGCCTCATATCTTTATCCGGCACTGTAGTTTTCAGCCGTGTTATTTCACCCATGACGAAATAATCTTGTGGATACAATAAAAAAAGTTTATGCACACATGAGGATAGTAGGACATTGATTACCCCTACAAATCCAAGTGTTGGAACCATGCATCCACAACTCAAACATATTTGTTAATTAAAACAATGGAAAAGCTACAATACCTTATACCCATCTTTCTGGTGACCGGTAGGTGATTTATAATAACGCATAGTCAAGATAAAAGAGTGAATACTTGTTCCTTGTAGAATTATGTATAACTACGATTGATTGACCAACAATAGCTTTCCTTCACATGCTCCTACGGAGGCAAAAAAGAAAATAAAAGGATTCAAGGTTAGTCAATGATCTATGCCATATTTGACATGTTGTTCATAATCCTACATAAACCAAGTTTATCCTTAGATATATCCAAACAATATTTTTCTAAATAGGCTAGTGAATTAGGACAAAGTTTTTTTTTTTTTTTTAACCTTTTATCATGAAACCTACAGCAGCAAAACCCTTGTCAATTTTCTTGTCAGCCACTAATTATGGGGCGAGACATAAACACATATTCTCAGTTAAAAGAGGAGGGATCCCCCTTCATTCCCAGGAAATTCAAACATAAAGCAAATAAGGCTTAGCTAGTAATATATTATTGAAAATGTTCTCCAACGTCTATTTCACCATCATGCAAATGTTGGAAACTCTATAATACCTTTCATGAAAAAGACTCCATCTGAAGCCTGGACATCCTCTGGGACACCAATCGCTGATAACTTATCATGTCAACTTCTCCAGTCCTTTTATGGTAATTGGAAAACGCATCAAGAATCATTTTAATGGTTTTTTTTTGGATATTTTAGAGATAACTTTTTCAACCTTACCTGAAAAAATCCCTAAGGTTTGGTTTGGTGTGTGCGAAGAAATAATGCAATACACAATTGAGATCACCCAATGTAATGTACGATTACTGTCATAGACCAAAACTTGAGCAAAAGAAAGAAATCTTTCATTAGAAACAAACTTGATGCATTTTCATGATTCTAGCTTTCAAATACCTTGCAGGAGGATCGAGGGTCTTATTTCTGAAGACACCGTCTATAGAGGACTATTCGGGATATTCGGGAGTGCTAAATATTTTTGCGTTATAAAATGGGCGAGTTGAAAAAGTGTTATGGGTGAAGGATTTGTAAGTGACTGTTATTGTTGTTATCAGAAGGGAGATTGGAGTTGTAATGCTATGGCTGGGTTTCCATGGTTTTAGTTTAAATAAGGGAAGAAGGAAGTAAATCGGGGTAAAGGGTGGAGAAGGTGGAAGGATTTTTTAATGCCCGAATCATATTTACTCGGCCGGTTACGGAATGAGAAGGAGGAGAAAAATCTTAATATTAAAACGCCTCCATGGAAAAAGGAGGAGAAGGGTTATGCTGAATAAAAGTTTTAGGTTTGGTGATCACCGCTTGAATTATCAAAAGAGAGTCTTGAACATTGAGCCATTAATTAAACCCAGATTATGTACTAAAACGTTGGGTTTTAGGTGTTGTGGGTTTTTATTCTTTTAAAATTATAAGACATGTGGCAATTTTTAATTGGTTATTTTAGCACCCAAAAAATATGACGTGGATAAGCTGAGAGGCCTCAAACAACAACTTTTATATATTAGAGATGATTTGTATCTATTGTTGATTAAAGTAAATATTATTTGTATATTTGTATATACTATTAATAAATAAAAATTTAGACAAGTCGATTAATTTATTATGTAAATTTATTTTAGTTGTGTCAAGTGTTCAAATTTGTTATAAAACGAGTAGATAATTACATCAATTTTTACAATCGAAACTAAACCACATAATTTTTCTCTATATTGTTAATTAAATTTATAGTTACATCATTTATTGTTAATGTAAAATTGATCCTATCATTTTTCTAAAGTGATCTTAACAAAATACTAATAGATACATCACTTGTTTAATTGATGTAAACTAATCTTTTTTATCATTATGTTATAAGTGATATAAAACAATAGGAATTTGCATCAAATTTAATGATTAATATAAAATCACTTGATAACTATATCAATTATCATAAGTGATGTCAAACAACATAATTTGTATCACTAAGTGATTCTAAATAGTATCATTTAGTTTTGTGATACAATATAACTGATGTAATACATCCTTTTTGTAGTAGACACAAACTGGTTCTCTTAGGATCATTTTTGTATTATATTTTTCAGTACCAATGCGGCTATTTTGAATCAGGCTGGAAGAAACCGAATTAAAGATTTCACCTAGTGAGTCAATGATCTTAGTATTGTTCCCCCCGAGTAACATACTCTTTGAAGATGGAAGAACCTAGAACAAAGAAGCAAAAATATAAAGGAAACGCAAAAGGTGGCGAAAACTTGTTGATCACTCATTTTGGCGAATTGTAAGACTTGGATAAATCAATTGACATCTCCACAATCAATATTATATATATATATATATATATATTATATGCTACATATTTTAGTACTCAAAAGTCTTTTTACCTTATGTACTACATATTTTTTAATTGCCTTTACTCCTAGAAGAGTATGGTGTAGATTTTAAACTCTCTCAAGAAAAAAATATTTAGATGACCACTATTTTATGTTTTTTTTATATTCCCATATTTTCACGTACATGTGTAAAAAAACTAACTCCATTAATTTGGTTAATACCATAGTATAAGTAGTTATGTCATTTTAGACCTAATATAAAAAGTACTATATATTTACTTTGGAACATATACGTTGACAAGGAATGAATTTAGTAATGCTAATAATTAAATATTTAGTAATGCTAATAGTTAAATATACATTTATATTTTACTTAAATTTCTATGTATTTTTCTATTTAAATTGTTGTACAACCATTTAATTATAATGAAATATACAAAAATACTATAATTTGTTTTTCCGGTAACAGTTAAATAAATTTATCTAAATAATAAAACCATTTAAATTAGGAAAATTAAAATAGGAGAATTGTCTTCAAAAATGTAAATCCAATCAAAACAAAAAAAAATCCTATATTAGAAAACAATACTAATTTAATATCATTTATATGTTTTTTTTTCTAAGTTTTACTAATGTAATATACAAGAAGATTGACACATATCAAATTTGAAAGAAGATTGACACATATCAAATTTGAGATGTCACATGTTAGTATTAAAGAAGTTCTCTTACAAAAAATCTTAAAAAATCAACCTTGAATTGTTTATTAAGAGAAACCTTAAAATGATAAAATATATGATATAGATATTCACACTACAATATATGGTTGATAACACATACATGTTAATGCAAATCTATATATATAAAGTTTTATTTTCTCTCTTCTTATAGTACCACCTCATCAATTTAACACACCAAATTGTGACACCTCATCTAACTAATTTATCTAATTTTAATAAAATAATTAGACCCATTAATATAGAGTTATGATCCAATTTATTAAAAATTAATTATTATGAACATACATTTAATCCAATTATTTGTAAACTAAAAAAAACTTTAATCACAAATATATAATTATATATCTAAAAAAAACTACAACTTGATTCCTAAGTTGAGAATTTATCTAAGAAGATATAATTTTCATTAAATGAGTTCTATGTAAGTCGAAATAATATGGATCGGTTTAAACGAGTGAATGAGTCCAAATTTGTAGATGAAATAAAATTTTATGGAAAATGGAGGCACTTTTCAATTATGAAAAATGGAGGCACTTTTTATAATTAATTTTCCATCTTCTTAAAATATCGGTTACATTCGAAAATAGAAATGATCACTCTATCATGAGAATCATGAAGAAAAATTTGATAACTCTTAATTAACCTTATATAACTAAATAATTGAGAATAAAGTTAGAATATCTGTATTTATAAATCACAAGTTAAAATTTTTGAATTACTAACATCAAAAAATTATGTGAATATGTATATTATGCAATAACATTAAGATTAACTTTAGCTAGATTTTATATTTATTTTAAATCCTTATAATTTAAATTTGTAAAAAAAAAAACAATTGATTGATCATTATTTAGGACAAACTTTTGGGATTAACAAAATAGTTGATCTAAATTGGTTATCTTCACAATCAGGGAATTTTCTGGATTTTCTCAAACTCGGGGATGAGCGGTTAAATATTTGGAGGAAAATAAAAGTAATAATTTACATTTTGGCATGTTATATGAAGATTAATTTGAGGAAGGAATTCATGGGAGGTATGCGAGAATACCTCTAACGAGAAGCATATTAATATATTCTTCAAGGTTAACATGTGTGGACAAATCCTTGGAAAGACAAGCGGGAAGTTATAAAGAATTAGTAGTAGCTAGAAAAAAAACAAGAAACATGGAAAATAGAAGAAATGTTAGATTTAACCATTTCAACAGTGGTGTATATGGTTCAACATGTTGTGTTGGAGAATATAGAAATAGAGAAAAGAATGAGGGTCAGAAGAAGATCAGACACTTCCATTAAGAGATACATGTTTGATGAATAGATATCTAACTCAAATTTTATAGAAGAAAAGTATCGGTATAAGTTTTCTCTAATTAAGGATTTGAATCTCAAGAAATTTATATTCCACTTTATTATGAAAAGTGATGGAGGGGGAGGGGGATTGTAGGAGTGAACTAACTCATATTCATAAATCGGGTTCTACATGGTTGAAATGGATAGTGCTTAACTATGAACATTAGATGTTCAACTGTATGGTTCTTTTCTTTTACGTGATTTAACTTCGATAGCTGAAAAAGTAAGTAGCATATGTTGTGCATCACATATATCTGGAAAATGTATGCTTGACATAGAAGAATGGTAGTTGCGTTTCTATCGTAGAATTGGTTGTATGTCATATATGATAGAGCAAGTCTATGGATATTATAAACCTTTGAAACAAAGAATGGGGTAATCAAAGTCTGGTAGCAAGACTCCGTAAACTTAATTAGAAGAAAGTATATATTGTATTAAATGTATCCAAAAATAACATCGTATCAGGTCTTTCAAAATCTTTTTGTTGATTTAGACACTTTTGCCATTTATTATTGCAATGTTTTTCGAATAATATTTTCAAATACACATAAACCATTAAAACTTATATATCTAATTTTAATATATATATATATATATATATAATTTGTGCTCTCTTCTTAGAAAAACATCTCATCTATTCAAGTGATACAATTGTGACATGTCACCTTCATTTTATCAAAACCTAAAATTCCAATAATTAAATTCTCTTCACGTACGTGATGTATTAGGCTTTTGTTTTAGTTTTCAATTGAGACCCAAGAGAATAAGTAAAAAACAACTTATTCATGCCCATTGTTTAAAACCTAGCATCACCATCGCGCTCACTTTATCTCTCCCGTTTGATCTTCTTCTTTGTCAACAAAAGTTGCGCATGTATCTTCTCAAAACTTTAATAATGGCTCTGTGAATTCCCTAACATCACATTCAATGCGGGTAAATTTTATAACAGTTAAGTTATGTTGATTGCCAATTTTATTCGTGAGATGAAATTCCCCACTAATTTGGTTTCAATTCAAAATCATTAAATAACTAACGAACCCTCCATTCACCAGACTATAAATACTTCTCTCAAACTCATCACTGAATCACCTCTTTAAATTCTCAAAGAAACAAAAGTATCACATATGTTAATATATGGAAGGCTCACACTCAGACTTGAAAGTCGATAGAAGTGGTCAACGTGTAGCATCCACGCAAGACCATGGGTGTCAATATGTTGCTCCTAGATGTAAATGTTTTCCATTGGATGATCTTGCAATTGTTATTTTTTTTACCTCTTTCTATTATTTTCACAAAATTTCCTGAATTTATTTCCGTGTTTTTTGGTAAGCCTACTCTAATGCAATGATCCATTATTTACTTTTTTCAAAACCAACACGACTTTGGAATCTTTGTAGTCGCCTAATAGATGACTACGTTTTTTTTTTTTTTTTCCATGTGAAATGGGTGTTTGTAAGGATATTATGTTTTGAATGAATCACAAGTTAAGCTTAAAATATCAAAAGTAATACATACTAATTTAAATTGGAAAACATATGTGACAAAATGGACGAATTATAACAGATTTCAAAGACATGTCTCAATAAAATTTATAGTGTAATTTTTATCAGAAATAATCACAAAACAATGGCAAATAGTTTGAAATCATTTCTTTAATTTCACATTTGAGTGGAAGACCATTCCACTTATAAGCACATGTGTTTCAGTTTCAAACATTTACCTTAAATGTTGTGCAATTGTTTAATATTCTAAGTTCTTTCAAATTCAAATAAATTCAACCTTTTAACAATTCAATCTTAACCGGTTAGTTTTCTCATTTTCTTCTTGAATTTTCTCCTCATTAGAAATATTAAAAATAAAAAATGCCGCGCGAAGCGCGGTTCTCCCACTAGTTATTGAAATAAAATTATTTTATTCTGACTCTCAATGTCATTTAATTGAGTAAGTTTCAGAAAACATATTTTAATTAAGAGACTTATATGCCTACTAAATTTGTAATTACATTGGAATATATAATAATTATAAATTAATTAAAGTACAAAATACTATTATAAGATTTTCATTAAAATAGTTGATGATTAATCATAATAAATCCTATTAAAATGAGATTTAATCTAAATAATATATTTTCGAAAATATATATTTATATTTCAATTTAAAATGAATAATAACCAAAATTGGTTCTCTTAAGATCCTTCTTGTATTATATTATCAAGTACCAATGCGGCTACTTTTAATAAAACTGGAAAAATCCGAGTTAAAAGATCACCTGGTGAATAAATGGTCTTAGTGTTGTTTCGCCCGAGTAACATACTCTTTAGAGACAAAAGAAATTAGACAAGAAAGAAAAATTATGAAAAAGGGGATGCAGAAGGTGGCGAAAACTTGTTTTTTTTTTTGGAAAAAACTTGTTAAGCACTCATTTTGGCGAATTGTAAGATTTGGATAAACCAATTGATATCTCAATAACCAATATTATATATATAATTTTGATGGAATTTGAATGAATGTATAGTGATGCTCCAACAATTTGATACTCAAAAGTATTTTTATTTTATGTGCTACATACTTCTTAATTTTCTTTAGTTTTAGAAGAGTATGGTGTAGATTTTAAACTCTCTCAAGAATAAATTACTTAAACTCTCTCAAGAAGAAGATGCAGAAGGTGGCGAAAACTTGTTTTTTTTTATAAAAAAAAATACTTGTTAAACACTCATTTTGGCGAATTATAAAACTTGGATAAACCAATTGATATCTCAATAACCAATATTGTATATATATATATATATATATATCTCGAAAGCTTATGATAATTTTGATGGGATTTGAATAAATGTATAGTGATGCTCCAACAATTTAGTATTCAAAAGTATTTTTACTTTATGTGCTACATACTTCTTAATTTTCTTTAGTCTTAGAAGAATATGGTGTAGATTTTAAACTCTCTTAAGAATAAATTACTTAAATGACCACTATTTTATGTTTTCTTTATCTACTCATATCTCCACATGCATTAGTAAAAAAAAATTAACTCCATTAATTTGTTAATGCCATGGTACGTAAATAGTTATGATACTTTTAATCTAAAGTAAAAAGTATTATGTATTTATTTTGGAACACATACATTAAATATAGATTTTCTATTTTACTTAAATTTTTATGTATTTTGAAATTTAAATTGTTATGTAGTCTTTCAATTTCAATTATAGTGAAACATGCAAAAGTACTATAATTTTTTTTTTCCGGTAACCTATAGTTAAATAAATATACTTAAATAATAAAACAAAAAAAAAATATTATATAAGATAACAACACTAATTTAATATTATTTTATATGTTTTTTTTAATGTAATATAGAAAAAGAATGACACGTGTCAAATTTTGAGATGTCACATGTGAGCATTGTAAAAACTCTCTTATAGAAAAATCTTAAAATGTTATATAAGAATCCCTAAAACCTAAACTTTTCATTAGAAGACACCTTAAAATAATAAAATAGATAAAAACTCGAGTGGGCTATCTTTCTTTTTGGTAAGAGTAGAGCAGCAATGCCGCTAAATGCAACATTTTTTAAAAAAATTTCCCTTAGACCCGAGATTAACTGATAAAGTTTTCCACAAAATTTTTTTACCTATTCCACTGAATTCGTAGAGTAAAAACACACTTGCGTTCCTTTTTGATATTGTGTTCATGATTGTAGTGTATATTCATTTCTACTTATCAGTTAACTTCGGTAACAAATCTTGGTGAAATTTAGTCAACTTATCTTTTGGATAATTTATCTTATCGTAGAAAAGTCTGTTAACAAGATATTTTCCTAAAGTTATCATTTGGAAGAGGCACACCATCAATGATGGCCAATGAACTTATTTTTCGTTTTGGTGTTACTAATTCTAAGTCGATGAAGTTGTTTTGTGATAATAAGGCATCATTGCATATTGTGACGAATCCAACTTTCCATAAGCATACGAAACACTTTGATGTAGATTGCTACTTTGTGCGTGATGAGATACAAAAAGATGTTCTTGCGGCTTCTAATATTTGAACTACAAAGCAACTGGCATATATTAATTTCCCAACAATTTTTTTATTTACGGTCTATGTTGGCAATTTGAGATATTTATGCTCCAACTTGAAGTGTACTAGCTTCCACAAACGGATGGGATATGCACATATAGTTTTGTTATTATGGGTCCGTGAACTAGAAATATTTTGGTATAGCTTGGTGAAGTTGAATTTTTTCACAACCTCTCTCAACTTCATGGAATTTATAGTTCAATAAAAGTCTCAAAAAGATTCTATTTAGATCATGTGTATGGTTCTCGCAACAAGAAACAAATGCAATTCTTACGGTATCAAATGGAAAATCGTTTTACTTCATGTTTCTTCAATAAGAATGCCAAATTTTTTTTAGATGATTTTAATGATATCAGGAGCAACTATGAGAGGAATATAGGTCCATAAAGATCAGAAACATTATTTGTAGCTTTCAAAGAAATAATCAAGATTTGTGGTCTTCAAGAAGTCAAAACTTTTGGTGATAACTTCACTGAATAGGTACCTATTACAAGAGTCATGGTAAATATAAAACACACCAAGTGCTTGTTTGGCTGGATTCATTTCCTGAATAATATGCAAAAATATTATGTTGAATTTTTTCAATCCTACTTCACACTGAAGACATGAAATGGAAAGCCTCTAAACCCTAATCACTTGAGACTTTACCCTGAAATATGCTACTGATGCGTGAAGTAATTCACCCAAAGTTGACTGCAAGTGCACAATGTACAAATGTAGTAGTTAGGTTATCGATCCCACATAGAGCTAAAGCTAGTTTGAATTAATGCAATGGTGATGTTATGAATGAGTATCTAGTAACTCTAAGCTAGTCGATGTGATGAGTTGTATGCAATTATTAAAACATTAGATTTAGGGGAATTCAGTAGGCAACAATGAATCACGGTTTATTAGGTGAATTCTAGAACTCTAAGCACGTTACACTTTCAAAACTCTAAGGTTGTTTCAGCAAATTGACTTTGTTTAAGAACCTAAATCTCAAAAGTTCTTTTGGATTGTCGCTGAAGATAAACAAGCATTAAGATGCACAATTTAGATCTTTTCAAAAGGTGCCCGAACAAGCATTGGTTATGACATGGAACACACCTTGCTCACTACATATATTTTTCAGGTCTTTTCCAATCCGTTTCTGAGAGAGGAATCAACCTAGATACATAGGCGTGGTTAATTACATCTTTTATAAGTGTTAAGCTTGCTTTGTAGTGAAGAATCTCGTGGCTTAGTCCACATATAAAAACCGTATAAATGATCCTTTGAAAACCCTAGATCTAACAAGAAAACTACTCATACATGATAATTGCAACACAAATCATTATTATTAGATTAGTGAATTGCATGCAAGATAAAAATAGACAATAGAAGATCAGAGGGTCGTGGATCTCAATATGAGTAAAAAATAGCCTCTTATCTTCTCCAAAGTCTCAAAGAAAGTAAACCCTAGGTCTAGTAACAAAGAAAATTGGAAACAAATAACTCTCTGAATATGTGATTGTGATTGGCTTGGAATATGTTTCGTGCATGGCTTTGTCTGCTGCTAGAGAGTTTATTTTATAGCTTCTTAGGTCGGTTTTAGGGTAGACCCTTCTTAAAACTTAAGTCGGGTCTCATTGGAGTGAAACAGGTCAGTCTTGTAAATTCTGTTAGAATGATATCTCTTCAGTAAAACGTCTATATCTTGGGTTTCATATGTCAAATAATCTTGATTCAAAAATAAATTTAACACCCGTGCCTACAAAGGGATATGTAGATCGTCTCCTAATTCGTTGGTTAAATAGGTAAAAGGTTGTCCGACTTCTTGGGTTCAGATTATGTCTTTGCATCTCCTTTTACTAGTTTTGCTCCTAATCTCTTCATTGTATCTTCTTTCGTTCCAAAACATACTTTGCTAGTAAAAACTGTATAAATAACTAAAATATACTAGAAAAACTCTATAAAACACATATATCATGATAAAAAACTGATAAAATCCATGATACATCAACTACATACCAAGAAGTAACAAGTGCATGGAATACAAAGTGCAAGAATATAGAGCCATCACAATTTCAATAAACTCTTACAAAATGTAGGAAGTCTCGTGTTGGATGGAGACAGCTTCTCAGGACATCAACTTACAAAAAAAATTTCAAGAGCAGCTTCATAATGAAAATGCAAAGCATAATATACAATTGAAGAAAAATACTCGAAAAAAAGAGTTCAGTACATTGGCAACAAACATCAACAAAATTATGAATAAGCTAATTTTATAAATGTTTATTTTAATTATTTTTGCAAAAATAAATTAAAAATTGACTCTTGCATTTGAGTTAATATTTTTAGTCATTTTAATATTTATATAAGAGTTATTGTTTTACCAGCTAAAAAGAAAAATATTTTACCGTACCTTTTTAAATAACCTGCCACATTCTCTTTAATTATCCAATGGTTCAATTTACTTGGGAGTTATTCAATCTGCCTCCAAATGGTTTCTCGCAAAACTCTGTCTTTATGAATTTTCTTTACCTTTTGCAGTAAAAAGGTAACAGTCACGACGGTTAGACTCGTCTTCCCTTAAATACTATGGCACTTGTAGAAAAGCATAAGTTTGTTGATTTTTGTAGGAAACCATTTTGATGCCTACGCAGTTATACCAAAGGCAAAATATGATGCATCTCCATTGTTCCTAATATCAGAGAGAGAAGAACATGAAATTTAGATTCATTTTCAAACACGAAAAACTCTTCAACAAAGTAGGTTATGGTCTCGTCCTTTGGAGTCTTATACTATATGCAATTTGGCAGGCTCGTGATAAAGTTCTAAGCTCAATAATGGTGCGGCTTGGTTTCTCTGGAACGATGAAGGTTCACCATTAATTCATTCACATACCAGTGACGAATTAGAAGTAGAGTTGTATAAAGGCAACATAAAGTGTGGCTATTTGCATTATAGTAAGGTGATGTTTGAAATATAATCGTTACAACTGGTTGAAGCTGTGTTTTATCCTCATCGATACTCTTAGTTTTGACACCTTATCGATTAGTGTAACCATGAACCAATGCTTATGTAACAAAGCTGCCATGGAAATGGCGATTAGTGTAACCATGAACCAATGCTTATGGTGGCCCGAGTTGGTTTAACGATTTGATTGTATCCGAGGCTCTTTCATCTCCACATTTATGAATATTTATGAGTGTGTCCTTGGTCTTTAGGCATTTGGTTCTTAATTTTTACCATTTTCAGTCTATTGGCGGAAATGAAATCCATGTTCTAAACCTTATAAATTCTCTTGGAATCAAATTTACAGCGTTAAAAAAAATAAACGAGTTAATGACAAAGAAAGATTTACGAGTTACAACAAATACACAAGAATTGTTACCGACATGTGCTGCATGGAATCTGAAGCGGGTACGTGGAAGCGGAAGCGTATAGAAACGTCGAAGAGAGTTTAAAAATAGGAAGCGGGTACGTGTTAGAAGCGTATATATATAATATATATATATTAAAAAAGAATTTCTATCATATCATTTTGAATTTTAAATTTCATCACACTAAACATTAAATCATGTTAAAAAAATCATAAGCTTACAAAACGACTTTTCAATTTTTTTATCTTTTTGGGTATTTACCTTTTACTAGTTTCTGCAAGTATAAGAAACTTTGGATAACAAAATAAAGAAGCTGGGCCAAACAAATTAAAAGCCCAAAATTTACGAATACGTCATCATCTTCTTTAACGCGACAAAATTGATGAACACGACCGACGACAAGAGACATCACAATTGCGATCCCCACACAGTCGCTTCTAACTCGGAATCGTGCGTTCCCCCGGCGATTCCAAACACTCCGTTTTGGGAATCGCGATTTCCTTGCGATTCCGGACGATTCCGTTTCCGATTCCGATTCTGAAGCGGGAATCGTGGCATCGCCGGCGATTCCGTGCTTCCCGATCGATCTTATCGCATCTTACCCCACCGATCTGCCATTACAGACGAAGAGCATATAAGCAAACATTTCAAGTAAAAATCTCTCTCCCTCTCCCTAGCTGGGGACCATGCGAGGGCATGATCGGATTAACAATTGCTTGCCGGAGGAACTGATCCTTGAGATCTTCCGGCGACTTGAATCGAAACCCTGCCGCGACGCTTGCTCCCTTGTCTGCAAGCGATGGCTATCTCTCGAGCGCTTCAGTCGGACCACCCTTCGTATCGGCGCCTCCTTTTCTCCCGACATCTTCGTCACTCTCCTCTCTCGCCGCTTCCTGCATATTACTTCCATCCATGTTGACGAGCGTCTATCCGTCTCCCTTCCTTCCCTCTCTCCCTCCCCCGTATGTTCTTTGATCAATTTTGGGATGAAATTGTTCTTTTGATTTGGGCTCGGATCTAGGAAATTTCTATATAGGATTTGCAATTGGATTGGACGTTGTTTGCTTTTCCTTTTGTGGCGATCTGTGATCCTTTTTCTGTGGCAGTCGAATGTCAGTTTGGTATTGATCTGGATTTGAATCTTATTGAGATTACGTGTAATTCGATTCTGGGTGGTATCTGGACGCTGTTTTAAATTCATTTCTGATTGGATCCAAAATGCTTTCAGGGTCTCTGCATTGATCCCATTTCTGAAACTTAGTTTTTTATCCTTCTGAAAAGGGATTGTATGGGTTAAACAAAATCACTGGTTTTTGTGTGTGGAAATGCATTGTTTGTTTTAATTTTTTTCATCGAGAGTACCTAAGAAAGCTCAATATGCAGAAAAGAAAGCGTGTGAGGAACAATTCATCACCTTCATCAAGTAAACATCGGGGTTTGACTGATAAGACACATTCTGAAGCTGAGAACGCTGAGTCTTGCAGTCTGAGTGATGCGGGATTGGCTGCTCTTGCTAATGGATTTCCAAAAATAGAAAACTTGAGCCTTATATGGTGCCCTAATATTTCGAGTTTGGGTTTGCATTCCCTTGCTCAGAAGTGCACTTCTCTTAGATCTTTGGATTTACAGGTAATTTACAGTTACTCTTGAAATGTATATGTCTATCTTTATCAGACAGTAACAGCCTTTCTGACTTTATTTGGAACTGTTTATATTCTTTTCAAATATCCTCTTGATGAAAGATATGATCTCATATGCTTAGGATGTGGTGTTTAGGGTTGCTATGTTGGAAATGAAGGCTTATCGGCTGTTGGAAAGTATTGTAAGCAACTTGAAGAACTAAACCTGCGTTTTTGTGAAGGCTTAACGGATGCTGGAGTTATTGACCTAGTTGTTGGTTGTGCTAAGTCTTTGAAGTCTTTCGGAGTTGCTGCCTCAGCAAAAATAACAGATTTATCTCTGGAAGCAGTTGGTTCTCACTGTAAATTTCTAGAAATATTGTTTCTGGATTCTGAATACATCCATGATAAAGGATTGATAGCGGTAGCTCAAGGATGCAGCCGTTTGAGAAATCTGAAGCTTCAATGTGTTAATGTGACGGATGAGGGATTTGCTGTAGTGGGAGACTTGTGTTCTTCGTTGGAGCGATTGGCTTTGTATAGCTTTCAGAATTTTACTGACCAGTGAGTGATCATGTGCCTTTGTCTCTTGATACTCCTTTGCGTAGGATGTATTTTTAAGTTGATTTGATTTTATATTTCAGGGGCATGCGATCCATCAGTAAAGGATGTAAGAAGCTGAAAAATCTGACACTAAGTGATTGCTACTTTATAAGTTGTAAAGGTTTAGAAGCCATTGCTCATGGTTGCAAGCAACTTACGCGTGTAGAAATTAATGGATGCCACAACATCGGTACTCTTGGACTAGAGGCAATTGGAAGATCTTGCCCGTACATCTTTCTTTCTTACTTTGTTTATATTGTTGACCATACGTGAAAAAAATCATTGACTAAACCGTTGTGTTTTGGATGTTTGTTTTGCAGGCGCCTGACTGAGTTAGCTTTATTATATTGCCAAAGGATTGGTAATTGCGCTCTTCAAGAAATTGGAAAAGGGTGTAAATCCCTAGAGATACTTCACTTAGTAGACTGCTCAGGCATTGGAGACAAAGCTATGTGCAGTATTGCTAAAGGCTGTCGCAATCTCAAGAAACTCCATATCCGCAGATGTTACGAGGTATGCTCTCATATCTCTTCTTCATTTGACATAAAATATTCTCGTAGTCTATTGACATAGTAACTCTTTATGTAGATTGGAAACAAAGGAATTATAGCTGTTGGAAAGAATTGCAAATCACTAACCGAGCTTAGTGTCCGGTTTTGCGACAAGTAAAAAAAATTCCCTGCAACTCTTGTCTCTCAACAGTTCTAGTGCAGAAGCTAATCGTTTTCTGATCTGATGCACAGAGTTGGAGATGCAGCACTGATTGCGATTGGAAAAGGTTGCTCCTTACAACAACTAAACGTAAGTGGTTGTCATGAAATTGGAGATGCTGGAGTCTCAGCAATCGCTAGAGGCTGTCCTCGGCTCACTCACCTCGACATTAGTGTACTCCAGGTAAGTAAAAACCAAAACACTTGATTCTTGAGACAAAAATGAGATCTTAAGCTTGGGTTTGATTGCAAAATCAGAACGTTGGAGACATGCCGTTGGCTGAGCTTGGAGATGGATGTCCTATGCTCAAAGACTTGGTCTTGTCTCATTGCCACCATATAACGGACGCTGGTCTGAACCATCTTGTACAGAAGTGCAAACTCCTCGAGACTTGCCACATGGTTTATTGCCCGGGGATCACTTCGGCTGGAGTGGCTACCGTCGTCTCCAGCTGTCCACACATCAAGAAAGTGTTGGTAGAGAAATGGAAAGTGAGCGGGAGGACAATAAGGAGAGCTGGTTCGGTTCTCTCTTTTCTCTGTATGGATCTCTAGTTCGTAATTTCAACATCAGTTTAACATTGTGTGTTAAGGTTTTTTATTTAAGTAATTTAAGTCCAAATTTTCTGTAGAGATATCAGTCGTTGTACCCTTCTTATCTATATGCTTATGTAAAACAACTTTGTACATGATGGAAACGTTCCTTGTAGCATTTTTATAATTATACTAGATTAGCCGCGTGATACGCTGATTTGTAGTTTATATTATTGTAACATAAGACTAGGTTTTGATCATTAGTTGTAACACGTAATATTTTTTATATTTAGTTTGTATTATAAGTTATCTCCTTTTTCACGACTTGAATTTAGTCTCATTTCTCATTTGTTTTGATTTTTCGTCTCTTTTTCACAACCGTTTAAGTCATTTTCTGTTCGGAACTTTTTATTTTATTCAAATGGATAAGAGAAAAGAAAGAATATGGAACCAGTTTTCCGAATAACATGTTTGATATCTAACTTTTTAAAATGAATGAAAAATTATCTAAATATTATTCCAAAATCCCCTAAATTCCCCAAATATTCTGAAATACTCGTACCGGAATTGAGTCTTATCCAAAATTAATGAAAGTTTACTCGAATTACACGTTCACGTTTCGTTTCCATTATTTTTCTTCATGTTACCCAAAATAAACTGGCATGTCCCGAAATTAAGTCTTATCCAAATTAATGAGAATTTATATGAATTACTCGTTCTCATTATTTTCCTTCTTGTTATCCAAAAATTAACCTACTTTGATATATTAGTGTTAGTGTTGTATTTTTAATGCGTTTTTGGGTAAAAAGAAGAACAAATTATATACATTTTTAATTATTTTTTATATCGATCGTGCATGATCTGCTATTAAAAAGTTTTGGTAAAAAGAATGATATTAATAATTTTTTGGTATAATCATGAAAGATTTGCTGTTATATTAGTTTTTTTAATAATACGGTCATCTCAATTTATTAACTATTATAGTTATTTGTCCAAAATTTTTTAAAGTTTTAGCCGACTTTTGGTAATCGATAACAAAATATTTTAACGGGTCAAAATAAACTTATGCGATTGAAATATAAAATTTTTAACGGATATGGTTTAAAAATATAGATATGATTTAAAAATATAGATAGGTACGACTTTCTGATAAGCCAACTAAAATCTGATTCTGTGAGTGTATTTTTTCACTATTTTAGCTTTAATGAATTTATTTCTTTTTAGTTAAATTTTAGTGGTAGTAAATATAATATACTACATCATCATAAAATTATCCTGAATTTGTATTTTTAAATTAATAGAATAGAGATTATTTTTTTGCTTCCTTGTGTCACATTAATTATATTTTATAAACAGAAAATATTAGTTAGTATTAGAATCTACAAAAAATCAAAACCAAAAGATTTCTTTATATAAAGACCCACCTGATTATAATATGATTACGTCATAGGCCCATCAGAAGGGCAATACAATCGACGTCTTCTCATAATCGATCCGCGTCTACTTGAGGTGTAAATTCATGTAATTTGTCATCTGTTCAAGAAAAATTCAACGGATAGGATTTAAATTTTATAGGTCCGCGTCTTTTTCCGTTAACCCGACTTCTATCCGGTTTTGAGAGTGATTGGTTTTTGCCTATTTTACCCTTAATGAAATGTTTTATTTCTAACTAATTTTCAATGTCATTACATGTAATATAACACATGAAAATATGGTTATTTCTATATTTGTACTACTCAATTAATAGTATTAAGATTAACCACCCAAAAATATATAAAGTAAAAAAAATAAATTAAATCATTCATTAAATAAGATAAAATATGATTGTAATGCCGATGTAAAACACCCAAAAAAAAGTAAAAAACTGTTTATTTATTTAATTGTTTTATTTTAATGTAACTTACATTACAAATAAATTTTTATGACATGTTTTCAGATAAATATTTTTTTTTTAACAGATCTAATGTAACATAATTTTTATTGTTATACTGAATTCTCATACTCATTTTTGTTTCTTCGTCTCCATGGAAAAATATTATAAAAAGAATTTAGCAAATGATAATGCATTAAAATCATTAACGTATTGTAAGATGAACGAAAAATAAATAACTTTAAAAATAATTTATTAAATCTAATTAAACGGAAACCTAGGATTAGAATAATAATATTGAACTAGATGGTGGCACACATCCTACGCGTGGTGGAGAATGGCTAACAGTGAGAAAATTATATTTTAATTTATTGATGTTAATTGTGAAAATTATGTTTCTTTCATGTTAATGGTGTGAACGATGCAATAGATTCTAAATGTTGATAATATTATTCAATAATAAATGGGCAAATTTTCATAGTAAGCCCAAGATATATTTAAATCAAAACATGAATAATAAATAAACAATAAGAACCAGAACTATAGTTAAAACGCGTCCTTTTAAGGAACTATTCCTTGAGTTTCTTCAACTTCATCTTCATCGAATATACCTAGTTCATAACATGCTTCCTTAAAAGTATTATGAACTACAACACATACAGTCTTTAGATCATCGTAACTTTGGGGGCAACGAATAACGTGGAGAAGAATTTTCAGATAGTACAACTCGCCTAAGGATGGATGAACGTATGTAACTTTTTCGATTGCTGAACTGTTGGGTCTTTGCATCCATTCTATTTTATCATTGTGTCATACAAACTCGTATGTGAAGTTTGCATAGGTCAGTGGTGCAGCTATTTCATGAAAATTATCATTAGCTCTCATCCAAGCTGTAAACTTAGATTCAGGTATAACTTGAGGATGACAATCTCCATTCAATGATATGATCTGCGCAGAAGGTAAATGGAAAGACAGCCAAACAATCTTTGAATAGCAAGTGTGGAATTCTGTAAATAATATATTATATGATTACGATGATTTAGATGATTTAATACATGATATTTTATATTGAGAATTATTGCATATTTAATACCTTTTCTTCGATAAAAGTTACTCTCATGATGATTATAAGATATGTTGTAACTCCTGAGCTCTTTTTTCATAACATGTCCCGTCTCTGAAAACAAATTGCCGTAAGCTATTATCGTACGAATGTATTAACGAATAGTGAAGCGAATTACTTTTATTAACGTTACGTATGTACGTCACAATAAAGTGGAAAAAATTATCTTGGATATCTGTTGAGAGGATTAAATAGTTTAAAAATAATTATATATTCGAAAGTGAAAATATAAGCATACCATCGTCATCCACTTTATTATTATCCTGATCTTATTCGAGCAAATCATAAGGATGAGCCTCCTGACCTAACACAATAATAATTAAAATAGACAAAATATAATGAATTCATTATAATTCTCGGGAAGAATCAGATGGGAAATATACCATCATCAGTTTCATTATTTTGGTTGCCGATCATGATCAAAGCTGTAGGATTATTAATCAAATATGTTAGTGTGATTAGTTTAATATCGAGCAAGGTAAACGATTTGGAATATATGAATATATAAAGATTGTGACGCTCTGATTAATTTTTACCATTATCTGCACGATCGGTTGATATGACGGTGTAGATTTGTATATGATATTAGGTAAAGCAAAAACAGTTGGAAATAATGAGAAGATGAAATAACATTCGAGAAGTCTTATATATATATATATATATATATATATATGTTGTTGGATAACCTTAAAATACGTTAGTTCGTTTATATCACGAAATTTACTCTCTTTTTTGTTTACGAAGATAAATCATACAAAATTGGAATACTGATGATTTTATTGAGATTTTACTTTCTTCGAACCGGTGTAAATTGTAAATTTTCCAAATTTCTAAGCTTTTTTTATTTGTAAAATATTTTTTATAAATATCTAAGATGTATCTAGGTAGATTTGTGATAACAATACATAATTTGAAATATGGGCCTTGTATTATATTTTTGGTGGATATTAAAATATAGATCTTAAAAAATGTGAAACCCATTAAATAAGACAGATGATAATAGTTTTTAAAATTATATACGGAAATAATGTTGGATTATGTCCGTTAACTAATCGAATAATTATATAGAAAACAATTTGTTTATTTTTATATGATCCATTAAAAGAAACACAAAAAACTCTATGTTGCCCCATAAAAAAAACTCTTTTTTTATAATGTGTTATCTATAAAGGAGTAATAAATATAGTAATTAACAATAAAAATGGCGAGGAAAATATATGCTGACGATAGTAAATACGAAATTTTCTGACAACCATATCCGGATCATTTTAATTTCGAAAATAATTAAATAGAATAACAATTGCAGATTTAAGATAGTCATAAAAAGGTACGACAACTAAATATATCCAGAGTAGAGAAACAACGAAAAGATGTAGAATATCACCATAAAATAGATCCATCTGCCGAATTATCACTTACCAAAACATAAAAAAGCTAAATCATTTTAATCTTCGTACTCCGGCGACATAGGTCCTTCATCTCGGCATATATAACTATATTCATAAAGAAAAAAACTTTATTATTGTAAGATGCATAGAAAAAATCTGTATTTTTTAAAAATGAAATATCCAAAATATAATACTAACCTTGTCTCAAATTCGTCAGCTCCAGGAACATCATCCCATTTATACATCATAATTGATCTTTTTGGATCAACTTCTAGAGTCGTCAATCCTAACCAGAGGTAAAATATAAACTGAATAAATAGAAATTTGTGAGAAGAAAAAAAGAATAAAGAGAAATTTCAATGTACCTTGAACCTTCGAAGTTCAGACCGACCTAAAAACAGAGACTGTAAAACCATTCACTTGTTCCTCCCATCTATCACAGAGCTCTTCGGCTTGGGCGGCGAACATAGTGCCGATAGTGGAGCGATATATTTTTAAAAGAATGTATCATTATATGACTCATGAGCAGGAAAATAATAACGATGGAAACGATTGTATAAAGACGATCCAAAAAATACTTATTTATCTTCTTCAATTTCGAAATCCACAGAAGATCTCGCATACCATGGCTGAGGTAATCCATTCTCGCGAGGTCATGTTTTCAATGGACTTACATTTGTTATAGCTCCAATCATATCTTTATAAAAATAAAACTAAATCATGATTTTTATATACCTAATTATTGCATAAATTATTTTGAGTCGACTAACCTATAGGATATGTTATTGGTGCGATATCTCCGTAAACTTCTTCAAGGGTTACGAAGTCATAGAATTTTCGAGGAGCAAGGTCTGACTTCCAACGGAGAATAGTATCATTCGAAAACCGGATCTGGAAATAACGTTTAGAATTCTTCTAGAAAATTGGTGCCTCTTCAACATCGAAATTGGTACCCTAGGTAAAAATAGCGATTTATACATGGTTCGAAATAGCTAATTCATTAGTAAAAAAAAAATGATAAATAAAACTTACAGATTCATCACTCAAGACGAAACAAAGATCGTTTGTCATGGTGTCGCTCCACGCGCTAGAGACGTTAACCTTGATATTTCAGTCATTCCTCGTCTTGTTTACATGTCTGATCGGTGTGATATGGATCATGATTTTCGTATTCGTAGATCTAAGATATAGAACATTAAGCGTTTCGGAGTATGAGAATGGAGAAGTTGGATGCTAAATAAAACACATGAATTATTTTTGGCTCTCTTAATAAATACAACTACCAATTTTAATTCCACACAATCTTTATTATTTTTTTAAAGTAATTTTTTTTTTTGATCAGCCGTAACCTTATAGATATTATCATATGAAAGTAGACCTATTACAACATCGTTTGTCAAAATGAGTAAAGAACCTTCCACGTTTAAAACCTTACTTCACATGCAGAAGATTTTATACATAAAGAGAAGTAATCAATTTTTGCGAGAATCTATAACAGAATTATCTAAAATTATGTTAAAGTTTAATATGAATTTGTAATCCGTCAAAATAAGAAATAATGATATATATGAAATATGCGTTATTAAAATATGCTTCTAATAATTAACATTAGAAAAATTTATTATAATTATAGTCTAATAAATCAATAAGAACGATATTGAATTTTTTTTTTTTTTTTGTTGATAACAGAGCGATCACTCGTTTCCAATAATTTATTTTGTAGATAATTTTATGTTTGTAAGTAGTGATTATTAGTGAATATTATAAACATTTTGTATACCTTTTTGAATATGTGATATATGAAATATATATATATATATATCAAATTTTAAACAAATAAATCTTTCGTCGAGAAATATTAAAATTTTATATCGTGGAATGTCTTCCTTATATATACCACTATACATGGAGAAGATTTGAAACATCCTATTGAATCTATCGAGTTTTGTGATGCATGACGAACTTTCGAATTGTGAAGAGAATATACTTTATTAATAAATGTAAACTTGTCAAAGATTGAATAATGTAAAGAAATTAAAAAATGTATTTTATCATCTGAATATTTTATATGGAGAATCAAAACTGAATAAAACAACTCAAAGTACTCTAAAAATAACAAAAAAATAAAAACACTATGCTAGAATATTTAAAGACTACGTTTCTTCTTAGAGAGGCTACCGAATATTGCTTCAACATCATTGTGCACCTCGCATTCATCAATTTCTTTAGCGATACAACCATTATTGAATACATGCCGTGAATATTCATCATCATCATCTGAAGAATCTTCATCAATTACTCTATGGCAAAGTTGGAAAATAATTCAAATGTTAATATTTTTGTTATATTATTACGAAAGTGTACAATGTTAATACCTATATCTTTGTTTTTTCGATTTAGAACCAGATACCACATGCTTATTGATCCGATAAAAAAAGAAATCTCCATCGTCAGAACTTAACTTATGTTGTCGTTATCAGCATCTGTAGCAACGGTAACGGTGATCAAACCGTCAACTTTATTAGTGGAATCCACCTCATCGGCAATAATAATTGGATTTTCTTTCGTCCCTATTATAGATATATGGTTTTGATTAAAAATTCATTATTGATAATTAAATACACGAATCGGTTCTCTACATCTCATTAGTGCAATGTCGCAGAGACGTGCGATGTATGATATTATCATTATGGTTAACATATACACGGCTAGTAGACGATTCCTTCTTGTGAGAATCAAGCTCTGTGTTTGCTGAACTCATATTTGGAGAAAAAATAATCACGATGATAGAGTAATTGTTTATCCTAAATATATATTATGTAATGATACTCAAGAAATATGTAGTTATTCCAACAGTATATGAGATGTAGTCGCCGCATAATATTTAAGAATATTCTGTAAACAGAATTATGTAATTAGCCCAAAATAATTTTCTTACAACAGATAATTACCATTTAAAAAAAAATAAACTTGCCTAGATGGATATACATGAAATATTTATAACGATATACATATATACTTGAAGTCTGCCACCGTCTCAGAATATTTTTTCATATTCTATTGGGTTTTTACTGGCCGTTCGAGGATTTTGTCATCTCCATTGCCTTATTACATAAATATTGATTTTTTTTTGTTTGCGTACGTATAAATCAACAATCTAAGAGAACAATTCATCGTAATAATACATCGGTAATGGCATAAAGATTTAACAAACTTTGTATGTCTTTCAATAATTTGTTTTTTATTATATTTTTTATTGATAACAACATGAAAAGAGGCTAGATAATGACCGATGAAAACAAACGAATGATTCAATGGTTTTATTTCAAACCAAAAATACTAAAATCTAAAACATCGAAAACAATTAAGTAATAGTAAGATCAAAATGGCCACTCGATGACCTTTCTCGAAAACTCATGGACGAACAAAATGCATGAATTGTTGAGAAACATGAATCACATATGACTTTAGTAGTAATCGTGCATATACACATGTAGATCTTGGTTACTGAAATCGGATAGCAACCGTAGAGTTCAATCAATAAGGGAAGATCGTAAAATTCATCGTCTCTTTCAATGTTCTGAATCTTACGGCGCATACGATTGACAAAAAATCTGTAGAGATCAAACAAAACAACATTACTCTCATTAAGAGGATCTAAGATCTTCATAATGGTAGCATGGACATATATTACAAGATCATAACCTTCGCTAGCAGCTCTGCGAATCGTGGAGAGACCCTTATCAAGATTACCTCGTCGGAAAAATTCACATGTTCCTCTAAGAAACAGAGCGGATAAATTTCCGTAATAATTACACCTAATAAAAAACTTGTCGACTCTCTCATGATAATCAGTGGGCATCTGCACATAAAATAGATCCACTTCCTTATAATACATTCAGTTGGAAATAACGATTCCAAAGACTTTGCAGCAAGCCTTAGCACGGCAAAGATCACCGAAGAAGTTTTTGCAAACATGAAGGAGTATGACATGGATCATATCTGTTGGAAGGTCAAGAACGTGTGTACAACCACGTATTGATTGATGTTTAAGTTTAGACGAACTGTAAGAGGTTGAAAATTTGTTTAGAGTTGTAAAAAACATTTAAAACAAACATCAAACACGTACATAGTAAACAATTAATCCAATAGTCATGAGCATACCTAGGTATACGTCTTGCTGCTTTGCGAGTGACAAAATAAGAACAACCACTATCAGAATAATCAATTTTCTCTGGCCATTCCATAAACATGCAGAGCGAACGACCATTTATCTGTAATGAATGATCTATTTCAACCAAAGCAAGATGTTCTATGAGAGAGCAACTCAGTCCAAACCTATTATAAAACATGTAAATGTTACTGATCTGTATGATTTCTCTCAGTCTTTAATATATGTATGAAGACAAACAACATTTATTGTTTTAAGGTTAACTTACCTGGGTTTTTCTGACGATCCCTCTCTCGAACCACGATACCCTTTATTAGGAATTTTGAAATGCAACACCATAATGCACCAGGATTGTAACCAAAACCAAAACTCAACATCATGGCAAACATCTTACGTATAAAATCGCCTGATGTACGTTTAGAAAGATCTCTGATAATTCAGGCATAATCACTGCAAAACCTCGTTCGTCTGTAAGATAAGATACATGTATTATGAGATATAGATATACATAGAAATATAGATACACATATTATGAGATGCAGTGAGATATAATATACCGTCAACCAAGATGAGCACATCTGCATAATCCTCGTGAGGCAAATCATCCAGAGACAACATGCGTTCTGCTTCGATCAGTTTGTCAAAGTGAACCATCAACTGTTCGTGAGTCAAATCACCTATGTAGAAATTAAACGTGAATGAACTCGGCATAAATAACACGTGAATAAACTATATTGGGCGTTTTAACACGTGTTATGAGATTGAATAGAATATACCATCAACCAAGAGGAACATGCGTTTTCCCTTGATCTGTTTGTATAAATCAATCATCAACTGTTGCTATTCACAAACACACTGATGGATAGGTCCATCAATTTGAGAGCTTGGATGTGCTACATTTCCAGGGACGACATAACGACCATCACTATCTTTAGGACAATACCCAGGAAGAGGAGACGGAGACGACATACTCGTGCCAACTCAGGTCCAAACGGAAAACTCTAGAATAACAGTGAAGACTACATTTAATATATGAATATTCCATTTTGTTGGATTTGTTCAAATATTATACAATTGGTACTATTATATACGGATAGAATAGGAAGATAATCAAAGGTAAATATTCGTTTTAAATCTATGCAACCGAACTAATATAATTGATACTATTATATACAGATAGAATAGGAAGATAATCAAAGATAAATATTCTTTTCAAATCTATGCAACCGAACTATTAATAATCAAATGTAAATATTCGTTACAAAAAAAAAACAGACTAATCCAAGCGTCCAAATAACTTTGTGCCATGATGATATAGTTGCAACATCTATCAATGATCATAACACACTTCTTTAAAATTACCCAAAACAACACCACGAACAGTCTTTACATCATCATAGTTTCGTGAACCACGGATTCTCAGCAACATAAGCCGAAAATAGAAATAATTAGTGTTTTTTTTTTTTTTGTATAACAACTATAAAAGTTTGAAATTATCAAGCAATTGATATTCGAGATAATTGTCTAAAAGGTTTTGCAAATCTCATTAATAATCTCAATTCTCAAGCAATGGATACTGATGTTTGAATAGAATAAAAAAAACAACGGACAAATCCAAGCGTCCAATAACTTAAAAGAGATAATATAATTGCAATTTGTATCAATGATGATCATGTTCATCTAAAAGACGAAGCTCATAACATGCTTCTGTAAAAGTACGAAAAACAACACCACGAACAATCTTAACATCATTATAGTTTCGTGAACCACATACTCTCAGCAGCAGAAGCCTTAGATAATAAAATTCACCTAACAACCGGTGAACATAAACAATCTGTCCGCTGCATGTACCATTGATATCGACTTCTATTCCTTTGTAGTAGGATGCCATACAAACTTAGAAGGAAAATCCTCATAGGTTAGGTCTTTAGCAATCTCGGAATAAATACAGTTAGCTGTCATCCACGCGGTAAACTTGGATGTACAAACGATTTTTGATGGAGAATTTGAGTTGGAGAATCTTCGCCAGTCACTTATGTCTTTGTGTATGGTAAATGGAAAGGGAGACACACACACTTCCCAGAGTAATTTGAGGACTCCAACCCAATGGTATGTTGTACACTGCAAATTCAGAAGCTCAATAAAAATATTAGAAAGACAGCAATCGAACACATAATTAAGGAGAATAATTACGTACTGTTTAGGCCCAAGAAGTAATAATCATTGGTTGACATCGGAAATTCGCTAAAGGCCCAAAAGTAATTTTCATTTGATGACATCGGACAATTGACGTGTATTATAGAAATGTTTTCATTGGATGAAGGCCTGAGGATGAACTTGGTTGTGACACATCAGATTCTAGGTCCTCTAATAATTATACTGATAATCAATAATTTTAAATATGAGAATCTTATGATGTGAGTTCAAACTATTTTATTTATAACTAAAATAAAACCTAGGATTAGAATAATAATAAATAGTCAATAGTTTTAAGTATGAGAATCTTATTATGTAATGAGTGCATATAATGTATCGAGTTTTTGTTCTATACAGTGGGAGTTGAAACTATTTTATGTATGACCAATGAATCATGTTAATTATTAACATATATATGTAAGATTCGTATGGCTATATAAATTTTCCTAAGATTAAACAATCGAAAATATAACAGTGTTTTTAAAGTTTATGTACACGAACAATTAATAAAACGATACACGAATAATTATTAAACTATAAACATGTAATTTAAAACAAAGGAACAATAAAATATATGATTCGGTGGTATAGTATTCTTTTTCTTTGGGGATTAAAATCTATTAAATCTCTAAATTTTTTTTTTCTAATCTAAATATTATTATAACATAATCTTTTTTCTAATAGGATCATATAGGATGATACTTATTTAGTATGACATAATCTTTTTTTTTTAATAGGATCATATAATAAGATACTTATCTAGTAAGTTTAGGTTTATTTATTTAAGTTATAATAGGATATAGTACATTTCTTAGAACGCCGAAATAAAATAATAGATGGTAAATTTATTTGGTAGGAATTTAACAGAGAGGTGAGTATCTTATATAGAAATAAATAATTATAATCTCTTTTCTATAGGGACTAAAATCTATTAAATCTCCTTTTTAAATATTTACTTTTTTTCAAGTCTAACTATTGTAACATAATCATTTTTCTAATAGTTTTGTAATTGACCAAAACGTTGACTTTTTGGAGAAGACTTCTTTTGAAATCTGCTCAAAAAGCGGGGTTATTCTAGACTTCTTGAGAAGTCTGATTTTGGAAAAAAAAAGGGTATTTTTAGAGATGACCAAGATTTGCTAAACATTGATCATCGAGAAAAATAATTTCCAAAATTTTAAAATTCAAAGACTTCGAGAGAAGTCTGCAATTATTTAAATCCAGATTTTGGCCAATCCCAAAAATACCTTTTTTAGACTTTATAAGAAGTCTCCGTACATCAGACTTCTTGCGAAATCTTTTGTAAAAAAGTAGAACTTGGTCAATTGCAAAACTACACTATACTTTTATAGGAGACTTCAAAAGAAGTCTAAAAAAACAAAAGACTTCTTGAGAAGTTTTATGAAAAAGTCAAAATTTTGGTCAATTGCAAAACTACCCCTTTTTATATTTAGACTTCTCATGAAGTCTATGAGAAAAGTCAAACATTTAGTCAATTGCAGAACTACACTAAAAATTTACAAAGGAGACTTCTGAGGAAGTCTTTTTTCGGAGAAGACTTATTCGAAGTCTCCTTCATAAAATGTTAAATACCCTAAATACAGACTTCTATAGAAGTCTTCGCTGAAACCTAGCAGACTGCAGTATGTGAAATTGAACTTTTAAAAAAACTGATTTGTGATCTATATATGTTGAATATTTTTGATTTTCTCGATCTTATGTGTGGTCTACTTAGTTTTGTTGCTTCTGTATTATTATGACATGTTTATTTGTGATATTTATTTAGGGATTAATTTTTCTTAGCTCATATTTCTAAACTTCTCTAAGGAGTCTTCTAGAAGACTTCGTAGGAAGTCTGAATAATGTACTTTTTTAAGAAAAATCATTTTTTGCTTATATATTTTGAGAAAAATTATGACTCTTGTTCTCACGTGTGTCTTAATTATTATTTTTTATCATGTAGGAGTATGACAAGTTCATGTGTGGTATTCATCTTGAAATCAATTTTCTTATGTTTTTAGGTATTTAGCTCATATTTTCATACTGCAAACAAAGTCTTCAAAAAGATTTAGGTTGTAGTCTGAACAATAAACTTTGTTAAAATTGCATTTTCAGCTTGTTTATAATGAATTTTTTTGGTTCTTTTTATGTTCTTATATGTGTTGTTTTTGCTATTGTATGAGTTTGACATGTTTATATGTTATAATTATTTTAGAATTAAATTTGCTAAGTTATTAGGTTTTCAGATCATATTGATCAGAATTCATTTGAAGTCTTCTATTTGAAAAAAGTTCACACATTAAAAAAAAAACTAAGGTGACTTTGGTAAAGGTTCTCTCTCTATCATTTTTGTGACCCTTTATTTTAACTCTAGGATAATTCACCACCCTAATTCACCACCACCAACTTAAGGTTAAGGTTCTCTCTTTGTTCTTTCTTTACCATTTCTTGTATGTGACCCTTTGGTAAAAGCAAATGATAGAGCATATCAAGAGTGAAATGTATAAACAAATGGATAAGCAATTGATAGAGCATATCATTGAGAGAACAAGGTCTCTCCCATTGTGTTAAATGTTTAAAAGAGATATTTCTGTTGAAAGAATCAAAATACAATCTATAAAAGTTGGTACTTGATGTATTGAATAATATCAAATCATATAAGAAGTTAAGCTCATTTCTTTACAATTATATGTATACCTTAAGATACAATCTCTAGCTACCAAAAAAAAGGGAGAAAAAAAGATTATGAACAATGCATTGGGAGAGGTCATGTCCATCATTAAGCTTCTTATTTCTTTTTCTCTCCATCATTTGCACCACCAACACGGCCATCAACATTAAGAGCAAAATCAAAGGTCATTTTTTTAATGGTAGTTGAGACTCCGGATTCCTTCTATTTCACAATCAATATGAAACAAAGAAAATCTGAGAATACGCAGATTTTTTATTCCATAATGGTTAAGAAATATATAAAAAAAAAGTGATTTTGCTTGTTACCATTGCTGCACGTCTGGGTTGTTATAGTCATCGCTGGAACGGATTTGTTCTTCACCAACGTGCCCAAAACACTGTCCAAAAGAACATTAAAAACCTTTATCAGCAAAATCTCATTTATGTTTGAAACAAGAAAGTGCAATTCAATGCAAAATGTTAAAACATAATTCTGACAATAATCACGAGGCAATGAAAGCATTGGATTTGTTCAAAGGAGTTAATAGAAACATGAAGAAGGTGGAAACTGGATGAAACCAGATTATACAATAATTTACCTTCAACTTCATCGCCCTTTTCAGGAGTCTCAGCCTTTAATCCTATCAGATCGGGCCAAAGCTCTTAACCCCATTTAGATCTGAAAAATTAGTTCAACAAGTTTTTTGTTTTGGAGAGAATAACAATGGCTTACCAGTGACTACAACGAGGGACTTTCAACGACGGTGAAAGACAACGCCGGTGGAGGATTCGAACTGGGCTGGCGGCTTCACAGTTACTTTCGCTGGTGGTTCCATTTTCAAAGAGGATCGAAGAAGGCGGAAGCAAACGGCGAGGGACTTCACAGAAGATCGACGAAGGCCGAATAAGAGAAAGTATATGGAGGAGAGGAGAGAGTTTGTCGATGTTCCCACTCCCTCGTCTGATTCAGCTCAGATCTGCAAACAAAATCCAGGGGAGTTATGTTGCAGCTCATATATGGTTCAGATCTGGTTTTGAGAGAAGAAGATATCGCTTAAGGGGGCTATAAAGACAGCTCAGATGTGGATGAAAGAAACGACGTGAAGAGAGATAGCGGAAGCAGGCGAAGACGACGACGAAGGCTCTGGTTCTTTTGTCGGCTGATATTTTTTGTTTAAAAAAAAATTACGTTTAGATAGTTAATTTTTATTATATATATATATATATGGGGTTGAGTTTGGTTAGGTTAAAACTATAGTTGGTTAAATTTTCGGTTTAACTTAAATTTTTGAGAATGTAGACTTCATGAGAAGTCTTATTTGGCTTCTTGAGACTTTCTTGCTTTTTTTTTTGCAATAATCAAAATTTTCAAAATATTGAGGGGAAGTGAAAAAAATCAAAATATTCCAAAATTTGCGGTCTCAATGTAGACTTCTTACTAAATCTCATTTATATAACTAGGAAAAATCAAAAACTAGATTAAAAATTTGGTTTAAGAAGACTTCTTTCGAAGTCTGCTAAAATATAAACAGATTTTTCGAAAAGTCTCTATAACCTAAATGAAACCCTAAATTGATTAGTTATAACTTAATATACAAAATTATGAAGTAAAAGTGATAAAAAACACCAAAACCTTTTAATATAATCGAAATATAACAAGTATACGTAGATTTAACATTTAACCTAAAATACTTAAACCCAAATCATACCCCAAAGATGTATGTAATTTTTTCATAGAAACTCTATCTTTGTGGTTTACATATCATCTTGACTCATATGGTTTAATTTGTTTCAATTGTATGAAATTTAATTTTATAAACTTTAAAGTTGTATATAGTTAGTTTCTGTATTAAGAATATTTAGCAAAATAGTTTTCTATAATTTTCTATTTTAAATTTAATATTTTAGGGTTCTAGAGAAGTCTGCTATACCCTAAATGGACTAATTACCATTTAGTAGACAAAATTATGAAATAAACCGCAGAATAATCAGCTAAAGTATTTAACAAAGTCGAAATATAATAAGTATATGCAAGTTCAACATTTTAACACAAAAATCTTAAAACCCTAAACCTAACCCTAAAGATATATGTAAATGTTTCATATAAACCTAATGTTTGTGGTTTACACCCCATTTTGACTTATATGGTTTAATTTCGTTCCTTTTTTCGAAAATCTAATTTCATATACTTCACAATCGTTTATATTTAATTCATGTCAAAAAATATTTAACATAATAGTTTTTCCTTAATTTATAATTTAATTTTAAGATTTTATACACATTTAGACTTCCAGAGAAGTCTCCAAACTTTTGGGGCTTTATAACATAATTTAGTTTGCATAGTTAAATTTAATTATTTTTTTTATTTATACATCTTAGTACATCAGGTTACTTCATATTTAATTTTTGTATTAAAAAAATTTACGAAAATATTTTTTTAATATTTTTAAAATTTAAATTTATTAATTAATTAGTATAAGACTTATCATGAAGTCTACTGCGAGACTTCATGATAAGTCTGCGAAGCGCGTAGGTTATAATCGTAATTGCGGTTTAGTTTTTTTTTTGTTTGGTCATAAGGGGGTAACCGTAATTTGGTCTACCCTTTGGTGTAGTTGTGTATTTGTTTGAATTGGTAGTGTACTTTTGTGATAAAACTCAAATTTCGGTATATTCTGAGCAATTCCCCTTTTTTTAATAGCATCATATAATAAGATATTTATCTATTAAGATTAGATTTATTTATTTAAGTTATTTACATATGTCAAAATATGATGGGTTGGTTTAAATAAAATATTTTAAACACGTATTAAAATCTGATCGGTCAGCTGACACGTATCACAATCGTATTAATTACGAAGTTTTGATATCAAACTTTATATATATATATATATATATATATATATATATATATAACTAACTTGATTATCATAACAAGAAGTGATGTGGCCAAACTTTAATCACGTATATGCGTGTATGTAATCCATATTTTATAACCCATGATTTAAAATTTGAAATAAAAAAATTGGAAACAAAAATAAATCACCCGTGAGATAATAAAATTCGAATGAAAACGCTGATATAAAACCACCGAAAGAGAAAGATAATAACTATTTGATTATCTTATTTTTCTATTATTTAGTTTCCAATAAAAATTTATCACATGTTTTGTTAATTATTTTCTTTTTATTCCTATTTGACTATTTTTAGGTTTTAGTTTTTAAACTACTTACATATATTTTGTTATTAATTTTTTTAATCAAACGAAATATATGCATCTTTATATTAATTATTATTCGATAATTTTTATAGTAGGAATAAATTTCCATATAACTTATCTCAATAATTAGAACATAAGTAAGTTGTTTGAAACAGCCAATAGATAATTATTTAAATTATTTATTTATTTTAATTCTTCTATTTAATTTTATCTTATTTGGGTTTCATATAAATTTTATCACACGTTTCTAATTAATTTTTATCAGTTTATATTGATTAGGTTTAATTTTTTGGTATTTAGATATTCTATTATTTATCTTTTTAAAATTCTTTCAAAATTGATTATCATATTCGTATTTAAATTATATTTATTTTATTTATATCAATTTATTTTCTTATCAGTTTTGAATCGACATATTATGTTTTTCAGAGAAACACTTCATTACTCAGTTTTCAAATAAAAAATAAAGAATTTACTGTATAAGTTTTGTGTTGAATCTTTCAATTTTACAAATTCCTTGTAATTCCAGAATCATATTTTGTTAAGAGGTAATTGATAAAATTGTTTTTTTTCTTCGTATCTATGGAAAAACATTTTTTTTAAATAGTAAATGATTTGATAATGCATTGAGTTCATAAACATATGGTAAAATTGTGAAAAATTAAGTAATAGTTATAACTTAACTAGTAATGAAACTTATTAGATCTAACTAAACAAATAAGAGAATAATAAATAATCAATAATTTTAAGTTTGAGAATGTATCATATATTGGAATTAACCAAAACTTATAGATCTAACGTGCTAGATAATTAATCAATAATATATAAATCGGTTCGGTTTAATTATATTTTAATCTGCGAATCAAATAAAGTAATAAGATAATCAAATTCATGAAGACTTATATATACTTTCAAATCAAACGATAAAAAATATGACTATGTTTCTCTTCTTAAGCTTATGTAAGAGAATAACTAATGAAAACATGAATAATTATTAAATTATAAATGTATTACTTTAAGATAAATGACCGAATAAAAATATATGATATGTAATACCTTTCTTAGTAAAACTAAATAATTTTGATCATTTTCCTTATATAAAACTAAGTAATTCTAATAATTTTCCTTTAAGGATTAAAATCTATTAAATTTTATTTTAATATATATATTTTTAAGTATAATATTGTTATAACATAATCTTTTTTCTAATAGAATCATATAGCATAATATTTATCTAGATAATATTTATCTAGTATGACATAATCCTTTTTCTAATAGAATCATATCATATAGCATGATACTTATCTTATAGGTTAAGGTTAATTTATTAAAGTTATAAAATTTTGACACGTGTCAAAATATGATAGGTTAGCTTAAGTAAAATATTTTAAACACATGTCGAAATCTAATCGAACGACTGATACGTGTCGCAGTCGTGTTAATTACGAAGTTTTTGACATCAAACTTTATATAATAAAATATATTATATATATATATATATATATTTTGTGTAACTTGTTCTCGTTGATTGTTATTTGAGCATATATCAAATACACACAATTGTTAATGTTTCTATCAATAAAATGTAACTAGATCACTGATTTAACTAGATCACTGATTTAAAAATTCTTAACATGTAACTAGATCACTGATTTAAAAATTCTTAACATTTTCAAATAAAGTGTAACTCAAAGATTTTTTCTTAAGAATTCAATTTCGTAGAGAATTTTAATAGATTTTGAAATTGAAAATAAAAAAAGAAATTGAAAACACAAAACTTAAATCTGAGAAAACATCTTGAATGAATTTAAAAATATTAGTAATAGATATCAAAGTGTTCGAGTTTTGAAACTAGTAATTTGATGAGGACTTTTTTTTTTGTTAGTTGACGAGGACTTCAAATCAACTAAAATACAAACGAATATATTCGTAGTACTATTATAGTACTATTATCGTTTGAATCTTTTGTTCAAAGTTCATACATATAGATTTTATAAAGGCCTATGTTTGAACAAAATACAAACCAAGGCCTGTTATGAGAATTTCCGAACATATAAAATCGAAAGATTGTAAAGTACACTCCATAAAGGAAGAAATTAACTATAAGGAATAATCGATAAGGGATGAATCATGAGAATAAATTCCTAACAAGACCAGGGATTCTTGAGAGCAATTTGTAACTGGGGGGAAATGATCGAGGCTAAACTCCTTGGTGAAGAACGGGAGGAAATAAGGGTTGAAATCATGGAAAAAAAAATTTGGACCAGATATAGAGAATCAGAACTGAGGAGACACGGAATGCATACGATAGTAAATAGTAGTAATACCGAAAGTATTTATAACACTCCCTAAATTCATATAAACTATTTCCGGAAGACTGGAAACCACATATCGTAAATGAGAATAAGTGTCGATGTCAAGATCTAAGAGCTAAGGAACAAGAGAATGAAATAGAAGAAATGAAAGAAACTAAATTCAATATCACCAAGAGGAAGGATCTAACTTTAATAAAGACATCTGCACCGATTACGAGCATGCCCATTTTTAGATATCTTCTCAGTGTCATCTTTTCGAAACGATGTGAAGTCCATCAAAAATTTGTATATAATATTATAATGCATTTCGCCATGGTGAGCTAAAGACGAAGTTTACATTATCTCTCTTCCCCATGTTTTTCTTCTTCGATATGGTCTAAGTTTTTCTGCTCCAAAAAATTTGTATGGACTTGGCCAAACGTCTCGCTGTTGGTTCTCTAAAATTGATATTGCGCGTAAGTTTAGATTGACCCAAAGCTATTTTTGCTTAGTAAATAGGTTATGATCATGCAATTTACTTAGCATACTCTAAAGATCATAAACTTCTATATTAGAGTTTTAATGCTAAAGGTACATGACGTGTCGGTGTTTTCAAGTTTTAAATTTATAAAACACCTCAATTTTAGTCCAAGTATAAGCTATATTCGTTGTAGAAATTGAGGGATCGAACCCAAAGAAGCGCGGAAGTTATCAAATCGTTTAAAACTGTTTATCAAAACCAGATTGTAAAAACGGGGGGTTTATAGTTGGCTGGTTGGGTTTGTCGTAACTAATCTATCTAACTAAGATAAAAGTGTGAAACTAAGAGGAGAATGGTTCAGTTTGAGAGGGGTCTTAAGAAACTAACTAACTAAAGTTATAAGCTTTAGTTAGGGATTTGTTTCGCGAGGGGTTCTATACGGTTGTCCCGAGAATTTCCTCGAGGACATTCGATTCGCTAGACGTTTGTTCTATTAACGGGCTCATTGAGAGAGACAAGTGACTAACGGCCTAAATAACTACAAATACGATTGTATTTCCTAATGTGGATTTCTAATTCTAATCTCATCGATTGATCCAACAATTTCTTAGGAATTCAATCAACTCTCTAGTTCACTCTCCTAACATGTTAAGCCATTTGAAAGGATGCTACCATGAACTTAGGCGATAAGTGTGTAGAAGTATCCACAATTCAACCCTAAATGCTAATCCTTAATTCTATTAGGGTAGAGAAAACCTCTCAATTAATCACTTAGATTCATCAACTAATCACAAGGATTAGAGAGAATAGAGGTGAGAGTGACTGTAAGAGGTGTCACATACTCCTTCTCAAACTAACCTCTAAGGACCCATGATTAAGAGATTTAAACCTAATTGATTCTCTTATGAATCAACTAATTAACCCTAATTAATCAGATCTCTAATTACCCTCTCTCTCATAATTAATCCCTCTTAATTAAACATAATTAATAAAAAGGTTAAATAAAATAAAATAAAAAGGTTTTTCATAATTTAAATAAGAAAATTAAAAAAAGTAAAAAAAAAAAAATATTTACAAGCCACCTTTTAGGTGGTTAGATCTAGAGAGAGAATGTCTTGATGTGGTGTGTTTTCAAAGAAGGGACATGCTCTATTTATAGGACTCTTTGGTCTGCTAGGATCATTTTGGTCTTTTGATTTTTGTTTTTGGCTCACCACTATCGATCGATATGGGTGTTGATCTCCTTCACCTCCATATCGATCGATAGGATCTCGATATGAGTAAAGATTGGCCTTTGGTCGTCAGCTCCTTGCCTTCCCTTGTGACTTGCTTCATGCTTTTGAGTTCTTGTCCCTTCGGGTAACTTGCGAATGTCCTGAAACAAAGACAAAACGTGCAAATGCAGACTCCTGGAATTATTTAGATGCAAAATACATAAATCTATTCTAAATGCATGAAAAAATGAAATAAAGATAAGATAATTGGATAAAATCTTGTAGAAATCTGGTGTTAAAACACTTAATTTTCCATCTCATCAGTACACAAATCAATCATTAATTCATTGTTATAATAGTTAAACCCATAAATCAATATGTAAATATTTATTTATTTATTTATTTTTTTACTTTTTGCACTCTAGTTTCTTATCTTTTAATTTTATTTTTAGGATTTTAAACAAAACCAAAACCCCAAAAACATTGTTCTAGATTAGTTTGAATACCTCATATTTATTGTTGCAATCTTTATTCCTTGTGACATCAACACCTCAATTGTTACAACGGTATGCACATATATTTAGCTGATCAAGTAATAAAAATTTGTAAATCTTAAGTAGGATTAAATCTAACTTTGTTTTGCATAGTGAACGTCAAAATACCCTGAGTAAATTGCGAACTTTAAGAGATATATGAGTCAATGATTTCATATGATTTTTCAGGTTCTTGGTTTAGAAGATGTACATGTTTCATCTACTATTAATTTTTTTAAAAAAAACCATAAGAAAAAAAAAAAAAAAATTTTAGTCAAAATTATAATGTAAGTTGGAAAGCCTATAATTTGCAACCATAAGCCGTGCAATTATCAACTTATTAAATTAAGATTCCTTATTGCTACAATCGGATATGTTATTGGCAGCTTTAACAAATTTTTTGGGTTGGTTAGTCTCTCTTGATACAAGATGTAGGAACAAGGGAGCTGCTTTAATTGCGAAGAGTGCTAAGGTACAGGCTCTCTCACAATCTTACGTAGCCCAGGCTACCCGATGTGGCTTCAAAATCTTTTTGAGGATGAAAAGAAGCAAGTAGACTTGGACTAGAATTCATATGTCTTTCCTTTATCTTGGGTAGTTCTTTGGGTTGACTTTAGATTGTTTGAGAAGCTATATTTTTTGGGTATCTGATAGAGAGGCGGAAGTTACGAATGAGGTTGAAACTGAAACTCGCTAGAGATTCACGAATCAAGCTCAAGGATCTTGATTTAGAAGAGAGATTCAACTAAAACAAGAAAACAGAGTACTCCTCTGAGTGCTTTAAAAGCTCTTGAATGTATATTCAATATCAAAATCAACGTGTTGACAATAAAGCCAAAGAACTCCTATTTATACTAAACTAGAAAAGACTCACGCGATGCGCGAACATTTAAAATTTGATAATCCTAATTTTAGTTTTTAACATGGCAAACTATGGCATTCGACTTGAACATTTCTATTTTTTTTATTATTTCATGAATAACATTCTTAACATAAATAATTATAGATTAGAAAATATTTTTTTACAGTTACTTAGAAAAATATGTTTTTGTTGTATAATATTATTAATATTATATTATATTTTTACGTTTCTAAAATATATATCATATTTTACATCTTGTGTTATGAAAAATGTGTTTCAATGTTTTATCGTATTTTTATTTTCTTAGCTAATAATTTTGGTGATAGAAAAAATATTTAATTTATCACATAATCGTGTCTCAGAGGTAACAAACAAAATATTAACTAAAATAATTACATAACAAAATTGGACTAAAATATTAACTAAAATAATTTTAAGAATGGTTCAAATAAAAATACACTTATAAAAATATTAACTAAAATAATTTTACATCAAATGAAATGATCAGTTAATAGATCTATGTAAAAGATGTGACAGATCATTTCTAGAATAGTTCAAATAAAAATGGTCAACTGAACCATCGAAGAAAACCATTGTCATCAATCAACTTAATCAGATATTTTCCTCATTTATTTGCCTTGACTGATAAATATAAGAATTTTGGTGTTATAATCCCATTTTTGCCCACTTTTTACAAGTCTTTAGTGTCCAAAGTCTTTTTCCTCCCTATAAGCCACCATCAGTTATTTCTTCAGAATTACCAATTTAATAGTAGATGGGCAGTCAACAAATGTTTCAATCTCTAGATTCTCCTTGATCAAGACCATTTTATCTTGAGAGTTAGATCGATCATGCACTCTTTGAAACATCTTGATACAACACCAGTTCTCCCAGTTTCAAAGGATGAACAAGCTCTCTTGATTTCACTTCTTATAAGTTGGTTCTCCGTCATTCTCTTGACAAATCTAAACTACCCATTCTTCACATCTCGGGTAGATAAGAGTCTTACTATCACATGCGATGATCAGATCCCCTTATTGGGTGAAAAAGTTGGTTTGTTAGAGGAAACATCTTGAGCCATTCCTTTCTGATAGAGCCCTATCAAGCCTACACTGAATCAACTGGTTGCCTTTCATACCTCCCCATGTGAAGTTATAACCTTCAAAAGGCAACACTCTCATTTGAAAAGTTTTGATCATGGTTAAGAAAGTCTTCAAAATCTGCAATTGCTTTTTTTGGGCCACAAAGATTTTCACCATTACAGAGGATATCATGGAAATCTCCCACCATATACCAATGCTCTTTTCTGATTATACCAAATATGTTTAATCTTTCCCACACCTTATGTGTTTCTTTCTTCACAAGATTTCCATACACAAAAGATATGCGTACCCGATGATAACCCCATCCAATCTTCCTGTCAAATTAAATTTTTATCAGTTTGTAGCACCTCTATTTGAACACTATTTTCCCATAACAATGCTAAGCCACCACTCAAAAAATATCTAGGCCACCACTCAAAAAATATCTAGGCCACCACACATATACACTATAAAGACCTTGTCATATCCTAACACTTCTTGACGATCCACCAACACAGCTCTTCTATTATTTGTCTCCATCATAAACATAACCTCGGGAAAATGATCCTTGGACTATCCTAAGCCTTGGAAATTCCAATTCATAATGCTCATCTATATATCAGCAGTCCCTCCTTTGGGACAACCTATGGTGTTGTTGTGTTAATTCATCCACTTCGTTGTAGGTTGGTTCCTTTTTTTTTCTTTTGTTGTCTGAGATGAATGGCCAGCTATTTGTTTCCCCCTTTTCGTACTACTCAAAATTTTCTTATCATGAGGCTCCCTTGTGTGAACACTTTATAATGTCTCATTTCAATACAACTATCATACTTTCATATGTGATTCAATAGTTGAATTTATACGGCTGAAAATATTTGTTTAAATGTTTTAGCATGAAAATTATGTTCAATCTTTTCCACACCTTACGTCTTCCTTTCTTCAGCATATCTCCATACACAAAAGATATGCATACATGATGAGAGCCCCATCCAATCTTCCTGTCAAATTAAATTTTTATCATCCTCAAGCACCTCTGTTTGAACACTCTTTTTCTAGAACAAAGCTAAGCCACCACTAAAAAAAAAAAACAGTAAGGTCACCACTCAAAATACACAAATACACTATAAAGACCTTATCATATCCTAACACTTCTTGACGGTCCACCAACACATCTCTTCTATTATTCGTCTTCAGCAGAAACATAACCTCGAGAAATGATCCTTTGACCGTCCTAAGCCTGTGAAATTCCAACTCATAATGCTCATCTGGAATCGGCAGTCCCTCCTTTGGGACCACCTATGGTATGGTTGTGTTAAGACCTCCACTTTTGTAGGTTTGCTCATTTTTTTCCTTTTGTTGACTGAGATGAATGATCAGCTATTTGTTTCCCCCTTCTCTTGCTACTCAAAATTTTCTTATCCTAAGGCTCCCTTGTGTGAACATTTTTTAATGTCTCATTTCAGTACCAACTATCACATTTACATATGTGATTTATTGGTTGATATTCAAATGTTTTAACATGGAAATCTCATTGCACATCTTACTATTAATTTTCCTCTCAGCTTGACATGAAAAATGCAACCATTTATGTAAGGTTTAGTGTAAACTCTAGTTCCGATAATAATATATTACAACATCTCCCACCATTTATATAAAAATTTCGTTTGTAATTATTTTATTTTTAGAGAAAATCGTTTGCTTTATATTTTATTAAGGATATCTAAAATGAAAATTATTAACATACCAATGTGGTTGTTAACACATGAATACAAATTATTAGAATATAAATTATTTCTTTAAACATTGAATGTATTTAAATAAGTTACAAATATTATTATTTTAATAAGAGTCCTAAAAACCTACTAAATTTGTAAAAACATTATGTTAGTACATGTATAAGTTTATTTAGATAAAAATAATATGCTAAGCTTTCTCCCATATTTGAGGAGTACTCATATTTAATTTTATTAAAATAAATTTTAAATTAAATATTATTAGGGAGAAATATTGTAAAAAATATAAAATTTTAATCTAATTACAAAAAATCATCTAAATTTTATTTTTATTTTACTTTTTCAAATATGGAATAAGAAATATAATTTTATTTTAATTTAACATAATTAAATTTTAGAATAAATGGTAATTGATGATTTATGTTTAAGAGAGTTGGTGTTGAAAAAAGGACACATGTCAATTTGTGAGGTGACACATGTCAACTTCTTAGAGACTCTTATTAGGAGGAACCTTAAAATATTATAATAGACTAAAGAAAGCTATCAAGAATCTGTAGTCCTAATCTAAAAGGGATTTGAAGTGATCCCGAACAAAACTAAAAGATAAGAAAGAATCAAAGAAATTGAACAAACACGTAAAGCCCAAGATGTGTTTGTGAAAGCCCATAAATCCAATAGTACGCTGCATCAGGTCTCCCCAGAGGATTCGACCTCGAATCTGGAATGTCGTTGTCGCCATGAAAAGGAGTTAAGTGCTTGACATTAAAGACATCAGAGGTACGAATGTCTAGTGGCAAACGAACGCGGTAAGCATTGGGGTTGATGCGCTCGAGAATCTCCACAGGCCCAATCTTCTTGGACTTCAACTTATTGTAATCGTGAGCAGAGAAGCGCTCCTTGGTCAACAAGACCCAAACCAAATCTCCAGGAGCAAAAAGAACTTCACGACGTTTAACATCAGCGGCAAGCTTGTATTGGCACGAAGAAGTCTCCAAATTTAACTTAGCTTGCTGATGAACAGCCTGCAAATCGGTAACAAAGTCGACAGCTTCGCCGTGAAGACGCGTACGATCAGGTAACGTAGCTAAGTCAACAGGACAGCGAGGCACAATGCCATAAACAACGCGAAATGGACAGAAGCCCAAACTGCGGTTAAGGGCGTGATTATGAGCAAACTCAGCTTGACAAAGTTTAGCATCCCATGATTTCAAGTTATCACCCACCAAGCAATGAAGTAAATTACCGAGAGAACGATTAGTCACTTCCGTCTGGCCATCGGACTGTGGATGGTATGCAGAACTCATATCAAGACTTGTACCCAAAAGCTTCCACAAGGACCTCCAGAAATGACTGAGAAATCTTGTGTCACGGTCCGAAACAATCGATAAAGGGAGGCCATGTAACCTGTAAATCTCGCGAAAGAATAAAACAGCGACAGTGACAGCATCCGTTGTCTTCTTATACGGAATAAAATGCGCCATCTTCGAAAAACGATCAACAACCACAAAGATGGAATCATTACCCCGCTGAGTACGAGGCAAACCGAGAACAAAATCCATGCTAATGTCAGTCCATGGTTGAGTCGGAATGGGCAAAGGAAGGTAAAGGCCCGCGTTGGTGGCCCGACCCTTAGCTTGTTGACAAATCCGGCAACGCTCAACGAATCTCTCGACATCCCGACGCAGAGCAGGCCAAAAGTAAGAAGCCGTTAAGAGTTGTAAGGTCCTGTCACGGCCAACATGACCCTCATTGTGGAGCTCACTAATGAGCTGGAGCCGCATGCTACATTGTGGAACACAAATGCGAACCCCGCGAAAGAGAAACCCATCATGAAGAGTGTAGTCTGCTGAAATGCCAGCGACAGCCTCCTTGTAATGTCGTGCAAAGAACGGATCAGTGGCATAGAGGTCAGCAAATGACGAGAAGCCCGAAACGGTGGAATGCATAGACAAGAGAAGTGAATGCCGTCGACTAAGGGCGTCAGCCATGCGATTGGTCTTGCCCGATTGGTGTCGAATGGAGAAGGTGAACTGCTGAAGATATGATATCCAAGAAGCATGAAGAGCAGATACCTTAGCTTGGCTATCGAGATGACGAAGAGCATCATGATCAGTGAATAAAATGAGTTCGCGGTGGACAAGGTAGTATCTCCAATGTTTGATGGCCTGAACGATAGCGTAAAATTCAACGTCGTAGGTGCTATAACGACTCCTTGCTCCAACTAACTTCTCACTATAATAAGCGACTGGGTGACCCAGCTGACTAAGGACAGCAACGATTCCAAGTTTAGAGGCGTCGCAATGCAACTCAAAGGTGATTGAAAAATCAGGAAGGACGAGAATTGGGGCTGTCGTGAGCTTTTCCTTAATAAGCTCGAATGCTTCTCCTGCTTCCTTTGTCCACACGAGCTTGCCATCTTTCATACAACTAGTAAGAGGCGCCATGATGGAACTAAAGTTACTCACAAAACGGCGATAGAATGAAGCTAAGCCATGAAAACTACGAACATCGGTAACCGTCTTGGGGATTGGCCATGAACGAATTGCCTCAATCTTTGAAAGATCCACAGCGAGACCCTTGGAAGAAACTACATAGCCCAAGAATAAAACTTCCGAGACGCCAAACTCGCATTTGTGGCGTGCCCCAAACAACTTATCCCGCCGGAGAACTTGTAAAACACTACGAAGATGTTCCACATGAATCGAAAGAGAGGAGCTAAATACCAAAATGTCGTCAAAATAGACGACCACAAACTTGCCAATGAAAGGACGCAGTGATTGGTTCATGATACGGATAAACGTACTAGGCGCATTAGAAAGCCCGAAGGGCATCACAAGCCACTCAAAAAGGCCTTCACGGGTCTTGAATGCGGTTTTCCACTCGTCGCCCGGTCGGATTCGTATATGATGGTAACCGCTCTTGAGGTCGATCTTGGAGAAAATGGTGGCGGAACCAATCTGATCCAATAAGTCGTCTAGACGGGGAATAGGAAACCGATATCGAACAGTGATCTTGTTGATAGAGCGACTATCAACACACATTCGCCACGTTCCATCCTTCTTAGGAATGAGCAATGCCGGGACTGCACAAGGACTGAGACTTTCCCGAATATGCCCTTTGCGTAGGAGATCCTCCACTTGCCGACGCAATTCTTTGTGTTCAAGAGGACTCATCCTGTAATGAGGTCGATTTGGGAGGGACGCTCCGGGAACGAGGTCGATTTGGTGTTGGATATCTCGTAGTGGGGGCAATCCCGTGGGAAGTTCGTCCGGAAAGACGTCATGAAACTCGTCCAACAAAGTTTGTATTGTGCTACAAGCTTTGGTCGTGAGCAGAGGCCTTGTGGTGTCTGCAACAAACGCAAAAGCGATCCCAGCGTCACGAAACTCCGAAACAAATGACGAGTAGGTGCAAAAGAGAACTGGTTGAGAAGGCGGAAGTGTCGGCTGTGTTGAGTGGTTAGCGGGAGACGATGATTGTTGCGGGTGGAATAAAGGATCGCGGGAAGGTACCAACACGATTTGATGAGTCTCCCAGATGAAGCTGTAAGTGTTTTGTGCGCCGTCGTGAATGATTTTCCTATCTAATTCCCAAGGTCGACCTAAAATCAGATGACAAATGTCCATCGGAGCAATGTCAAAGTAGCTTCGATCACGATAAACTGGTCCAATAGAAAATGGGACAAGAACCCGGTGAGTGACGCGAGTTCTGACACCCGCTTGAAGCCAGCCCAGACTGTAAGGTTCTGGATGAATCTCACGCGTAAGGCCCAACTTGTCAACTGCACCTTCAACAATGATGTTGTGCGAGCTGTCCGAATCAATGACGAAACGGCAGATGAGACCACGGATTGTGCAAGAGGAACATAATATATTGTGGCGGAGCCAGAGATTGTCTTGGCGACGTGGCGTCGTCAACGATCGAGCCACCACTAACAATCGACCTGTGTCACCCGGAGTGAGGCAGACATCATTGGACTGTAAAACGGAGGTAGATAACGGGGGAGAAAAATCCATGACGGCATCAGAGACGTTCGTGTCGCTTGGTCAAGTGGAGAATGACATCAACGTCAACGATTGTCCTTCATCACCGGGGGTAACAAGAACATCAACATTCGTCGTCCCGTCTGCTTCTTCCTCAGAATCATCATAGACGACCTCGCTCTCGTGAGTCTGCTCCTTCGAAATCAAACCGCGCTGCGGTTGATTGGGACAGTTAGTGGAACGGTGACCCAATTCACCGCAAGTGAAGCATTTGAGGGCATTAGGGCGTGAAGAACATCGCAGGTTGCTAACATCATCCGGTGGGACATAATTTTTAGCTGCTGCAGACGGACTATCAGCATCTGCACCTCCCGAACTCGAGGCTTTGGAACCTAGTTCTTGGACACGATTGCGCGAGGAAGAATTGTTCCAAGAGCCACCTCGTTGTTGTTGCTCAAAAGTTGCTGCACGGCGCTGCGCTTCTGCAATTGTCGTGGGATCAAATTGCGATAAAGCGACCTGCAATTGTGAACGTAGTCCTCCAATAAAACGAGAAACGAGCTGTTCTTCACTGTCAAATATCTCGGTTCGAGTCAGCAATAGCGAGAATTCCTCTGCGTATTCTTCGACAGTACGTGACCCTTGTTTCAAGTTTTGCAGGCGATTATACATGGTACGTTCAAAGTTGTGAGGAATGAACACAGAACGGATGTGTTTCTGAAGCTTCTCCCATCTAGTAATCAGAGCTTTCCCCGTACGGGCACGTGTCACCTTCAGCTGCTTCCACTATGAAGCTGCGTGGCCACGAAACTTCATCGCCACTAGAGGTACACAACGATCCTTCGGAACTTGCTTAAATTCCAGGATCTCTTCTACGGAAACCATCCAATCGAGGACAGCTTCACCACGAACCCCTCCATGGAACTCCGGGATATCCACCTTGAAACCATCTTCCCACTGATTCCCTTGTCTCGTATGACGGCGTGTGTTGGGGACACGATCAAACTCGCCAGCAAACGGGTTTGAGTCATCATCATCGCTGGACTCCTCATCATCGACCATAGATTTGGCCTTTGGGATCCTTTGAATGATTGTTTCACCTAATTCCAGGATAGAACTGTGAATTGTTTTCTGGATGTTTTCTTGCATCGTCACTAACGTACGACGCAATTCAATCCAGTCAGCTGCTGCTGCATCATTACGCACGTTGTTTCCATCGTTGTTTTTGACCTTTGGTGGCATGGTTGCTAGTCAAAGGAAAAAAAAAAATTTCCCGGAACGAACTGTGTCTGATACCAATTGATAGAGAGGCGGAAGCTACGAATGAGGTTGAAACTGAAACTAGAGATTCACGAATCAAGTTCAAAAATCTTGATTTAGAAGAGAGATTCAACTAAAACAAGAAAACAGAGTACTTCTCTGACTTGAATGTATATTCAATATCAAAATCAACGTGTTGACAATAAAGTCAAAGAACTCCTATTTATACTAATTTAAAAAAAGTTATCAAGAATCTGTAGTCCTAATCTAAAAGAGATTTGAAATGATCCCAAACAAAACTAAAAGATAAAAAAGAATCAAAGAAATTGAACAAATACGTAAAACTCAAGACGTGTTTGTGAAAGCCCATAAATCCAATAGTGCGCTGCATTAGTATTTAATTAGGGAATTTTTTGGTCGGTTGTACATTCTCTTAACGAAGATAATATATTACAATCAAAGAGAAAGAGAAAAACAAAAAAAATTATTTTAGAGCCAGACCAAAAATAATAATAATTTAATAGCTTCTATAAAAAGGTAAAGTAATAGCAAAAAGGATACAATACAACATATGGAAAGTTCAAAAAATAAACACAAACATGTGCCGAATTTTGGGACCGCTAAATATTGAATATATGATACGAACTAAAACAAGAAAAAACCAAAAAATACCAAAATTTTTAATTGAGTTATTTATAAAAAAAAAAATTTGAATTTAATGCCCATTCTCCGAAACCTTGGAAACTCTGACCCCAAGCTTCTCCACAAACTCGGAGAAATTCTTACCCGACGATCCTCCCGGAGCCACCGCCTTCTCCGACTCCGTCTTCCATCTCAAAGCATTTTTCCTCAACTCCTCCGCTTTCTCCCCAACAGTTGCTTCCAAAAGCTTCTCGGCCACTTCCTCCCTCGGCGCAACTCTCTCCTCCGTCGCTCCACGGCCAAGCCTCACTCCCGTCTTGAAAACATCGATCAGATACACAGCGTCGGTGACTTGATCTCCCCATTGCGGACAACAAACCACCGGAATTCCAGAAGACAAAGCCTCCATTGTCGAATTCCATCCACAGTGCGTCACGAAACACGCTAGTGAAGGATGTGCCAATACTTGTTCTTGTGGACACCAATCCACAATCTTCCCTTTACCTTTATTACTCATATCTTTCAGTTCTTGAGGCAAGACATGAGTTTCGACTTTGAGATCGTGCGGTGGTGGTCTAATCACCCATAAGAAAGATAAACCGGATTTCAAAACCCCGTGAGCGATCTCATCGATCTGTTCTTGCTTCAAATACGCAACCGTCCCGAAGGAGATGTAGACAACAGATGATTTCTCCCTCGAGTCTAACCACTCGAGGCATTGATCTGATGGTTTGCAGATGTCACCGCTTACGTCAGAGGTTAACGTTTTCGCCACTTTGAAAAGCGGTCCAACCGTTTTGACAGGACAGAGAGTGGACATGTAATCGACCACTTCTTGCTCCAACGCGTCGAAGGAATCGATCAGAACACAGAAGGATTTGCTAAGATTCTTGAATTGTCCGAGGATCGCTTGTCGGAATCCGGCGAAACGCGAGTGAGGATGGAGAAAGGTAGGGATCTCGTCGTGCTTTAAAACAGGGACGCAAGGGAGCGTCACGTCGAGCTCAGGCTCTGTTTCTGTAGGGAAAGAAACGGAGCCGTTTTGGTAATGATAGTAAGCTGAGAAACAAGCACAAGACTGGACCCAGAGAACCGCACAAGGAATGTTGAACTCTTCCGCCACGTGGCATACCCATGGGATGAATGGGTTATTGATCAGACATGAGACGGGCTCCTTCTCTTCCTCGTATCTCCTCACCAGCTTTGACACTTCTCGTACCCCGATCTTCTCAAGGTGTGAAATGTATACACAGAAATCGGCTCTCCGGTCATCATCGTCAGCCCATTCTTCGTCAAAGAACTCAAACCGGATTAAACCGGAACCAATTGGCTTCAGCTCACCGTCCACGATTTTGTTCGCTTGTCTCATTTTCTTCCCCCAAAGCTCAGTAGTGACGAAAGTCACGAGTGAACCTTTTGAAGCAATTAGCTTTCCGAGACGTAGAAGAGGGTTGACGTGGCCTTGTCCTTGAAAAGACACGAGCATTACATGAGCTGGATTTGTAGGTGCAGAAGATTCAAACTCCATTGCAGCAATGGATCCCATTTGTTGGGTGAATAAGAAATGACTAATAGATAAAAACTTTCTGCGAGAAGAGAAGACTAGAGTACTTTAGAATTTACTAGCCAACAGTCATTCTTGGGTTTTATATAAGCGTCAACGCATTTATTCAAACCTACTCACTTAATCTCTCGACCACACATCTTACTTACCACCCTCGTCTGCCTAATCATTCATTATGTGAGATTTTGTTATTTTGGCAAACTGACGTGTTATTTTCTTGCCCATACCTCAATTAGATACTATTAGTGTATACTATTGTATTTGTGTTAGGGCTGAGAAAATATTTGATGAATACATGCGTTACGCGAGAGGATTTTTTTTTATAAAAAAAACCTTTTAAATCTCTCTCAAAATTTCATATTAAGAAAGCAAAGTACGATGATGTAAATCTGATAATTTTCTAATTGTGAATCAGACATAGAGACGACGATAAAACCGTAATGTTTTTATTATTACTTCAAACTAAGCATACAATTACATACAATTGCGGTAACAAATTACTTCAATACACACCAAATATCGATCCAAAGCAACCAACTTTTTATAATAATTTTCGAAGGATGTAATACGATGAATGTTGTGAAACACTATGAATATGAGATATAGGTGTATCATGCAGTACCAAGTACTTTCCATTAAAAATTAGGTAGAATATATAATTTAAATCTCACTACAAAAAATCTGGGTATTAATAGCAGAATACACTACAAAAAATATGGATATTGGTAGCATACTGAAAACGCTATTGTAGGATTTTGGTAACGTTTCCATAAACGCTATGTTAGCCGCATCTTAATAGACCCCCATATCATAGTTTTTTTTTAATGCTATAATTGATGGACATATCGTAGCGTTTTATATATGCTATGGAAAATTATAATATAACACATGATTCGTGCTATAATATTGTTTTCTATGGCAATTTTTTCGTGCTATAGGATAAGGTATTGTAATGAATATTTATCGCTATAAAATAGTTTTCTATGGCGATATTTATGTGCTGTAGTGTAATCTATAATAACGAATATTTAGTGCTATCATGTATTTTTTCCTGGCAATATTATAGTGCTGTAGTATAATTTATTAGAGCGCTAATATATCGCTATCATGTAATTTATAATAACAAATTTTTAGTGTCAGTGAATATGTTATCGTGACGTTTGTGGTTGCCATTTTGAGCACATATTATAGCATGTATCATATGCCATATGAAAATATTAGGTAGCATAATTTTCGTGCTAAGATATTCGTTATTATGGCTATCTTTTGTGCTATATTACATTGTAAATGACACATTTATTGTTTGTTTTTTGGTAGCTATTATATTGTTCATTGACGTATTTAATTGCACTAATAATATTAACGAATAATACTACCAAAAATATGTTGAATTTAAACACACTTAGAATGAAAAAGTAGAAGCAAAGCAAAAACCAAAGAATAGCTATCAATCGATAGCAAGTAAATTCATTACAAACAAAACATCATAGCAGAAGGTTCAGAAAACATTGGGAAAATCAAAGGCATGGTTGTTACAATGGACTGGTTCGTACCATGCAATTATTCTACACGCTTTGTCTTGCCTCGTGATGACTGTCCCTGTTCCTGTTTTGGGCGTTTTGCTGACTTGCGTGCATTCTCCATCCTGTTTCTGACAACTACGCATAACATTGGGTCAATGTCTTCTTCAGGTTCTTCAACGCGAGTCAAGTAACCTTGAGAGCATCTAAATTCGGCTCTGATGATCTCTACCACATCATCTTCCTCTTCTTGTGCTTGTTGTTGTGGGTGTTGTTGGTGTTGCGGCTCCTGCGTATGTTGGTGGAGTTGTGGTTTTATTCCAAATGATGGGAGTCCGCACACGATGCCCTTCCTTGCTTCCATGTGAGTTTCTACATGCCAAAAACAATACAAGTTAGGTTTGATGCTGTATAACACATATTTGTAGCGAATGGGAAAAAGAAATCAGGGAGCACAACCTCAATATGGATGAAGATATGGTCTCTCTGGTCTATCTTCGTATTAGATCTCCTCCGAGATATTTAGGGCTTCGAAACTTCCTACGAAGACAAACTAATAATTAGAGAAATCTAAGACTTGAATAATGAGGAAAAAAATCTAGGGTTGAGGGCACTATTACCTATTTTGTTTTCTTCGTCGGAGATATATAAAGACGGACGAGTTCGATCAAGGCGTCGGAGAGGCGAAAGGAAGTCGATGCGACCGATGAAAGTCGAGGCGAGACGGGAGACAATCGAGTGTATAGAGATAATGAGGGGAGTCGACAAGAATGATGGCGAGGAATATTGATGGTTTGAGAGAATACGAGAGATCTAGAACTCGTCTTCTTTTTAACCTAATAGACCTTTGGTCATCTAGGTTATTTGGATTTATAAAATACTAATAGGCTAAAAAGTCTGGCTCCAAACATAAAATTCTTGGGTTCCCGCTATATTAGTTTTATTTTTTGACCTAATCTCGTAGCGTATTTAGTTTTTTTGGACTTATTAAATGATATGATATTCGAAACTAATCCCAATACATTTCTTTTTTATTTGATATGCATGTTAAATGTTAATAATTAGTTTCCATTAAATTTTTCGATATATCAATCACAGAAACCAAATCGACAGAAGGTATTATACAGACCCCCTACACATGGCAACTTTCAACTTGGACGTCAAAAATTAATTACACCGTAATGATGAGCTTTTATAGACTCTTTATTTTCGCTTAACATTTTAATCTCTACAAACTCTTCAACTTTTTTCACAGGCAATCTTCAATCAGACGGAAAATGGAGCGTATCACACCGATCCAAAATTTTAACAAGATCAGGAGCGACTGGACAATCAGGGCGAACGTCTATCGAGTGTGGAACGACGCCATCACTAACGATTTATGTTTCATCCTCACGGATGCTTCTGTGAGTTTTTCTTTAACCGTTTTTTTTCCACATACGTAATGATGATGCATGTGTTTAACATAGCGATTTCATTTTGGTAGAATAATCGGATTGCTGGTACAGTACATGGTGATTTAGTTGGTAGATTTTTTGAGATCATTCATAGGGAGGATTTCTGGTTAGAGTTAACCAATTTCAAAGTCGAAGATGCACCAGTAGTTTGCAAAAATTTGTCCCACAATTTCCAAATCCGTTTGACTGATGAATCTCTCTTGAATTGGAAATCGTCTATCATTCCATGCAAATCTTTTTATTTCGTCTCTCTTGACGAAATTCAAGATGATCTTGCCAATACGAATACGCCAATAGGTAAATTATATTACAATCAGATCAATTCATTAATTTACAAAAATATAATTGTAAACTGATTATGAACATTTTTCACATAGATCTTGTTGGAGCTGTCAGAGACGTTAGTCTGTTGAGAGAATGATCTTACGAGAGATGACTCCCTCAACCTTGGTACACTAGATTCTCGGTTGACTTCACGATTGAAGACGAAAAGTAAGTTATTTCTATTTTCATATACCGAATTCTCCATTTATTTATCATAACAACAATGCTAATTTAATCACTAACGTTTTTCTCTGTTGTAGACATCATTTGATTCATGTTGTGGCTTATGCTGCTCATGCTCAAGAGCTCACTGATCAATGGGAGAAGAAAAATAATCATTTCATTATATGCTTTTTCAAATCCATTAGCACTATCAACGTTGAAGGTATTATGACATTATATTAACTTTGTGTTGTATATTTTTGAATCTAGTTGCCTAAGCTATATCTTCTAATTGTCTAGGATTTAAGAGCATTGATGTTGATCCCAAAAGATCAATGATTATGTATAAATCACCGGATGATCCTGAAGCTGAAGCATTTGGAACTAGGTAAATATTTTATATTTAATTTCATGTTTAATATATACTCCTTATGAAATTTACTTTAAAACTCCCTGTCTGATTTGATACCACAGTTTTATATTCCTAGATGAAGGACTACCATCTTCACCAGACGAAGCAATGCAATCTTCATCGGACGAAGCCTAGCATGCCTACAACGTCTCGTCACTCCTTTTTTTTTTTATTGCTTAATGAACAATATTTCCAGTTTATGTTTATTTTATGTTGAACACCGTACTTATTTATCTCTATTATTGTTTTTTGGATAATTATCTAATTTTTTTTATGTTTGGTTAGTTGATTTATGTTATTGTTTTCGTTAAAAAGTTGATTCGAAAAATACACTTCTATATTTCAAAATACGGAAACTTTAAATAGATGGTTTTAAATTACACGATATAATAAGTTTACATAAAAAGAAACAGAAAGTCTTAACAAGCCACAAGTACATGTTTTGAATACAAAGTTTTGGTCTAGAAGAAGTTTATTGTAAGGTTCTTCACGGTAGACTTTCAGACCTGAAAACAAACATATCCTACTTAATTTATTTTCACAAAATAAACAAATATAAAATCAAAAGACCAAAGATCTCACCATAATCACTTTATCTTCTGGCCAAGCTATAGAGCTTCCAAGAGCATCTTCCATATACTCGATCTCTGACGTAGTCCTCCAGACTAATGCGTCTTTAACTTTCACAACATCCACCAACACTCTACATGCACCAAGGCCCAGAGGTACAAAGTGGACACGCTGCTCAGGATCATTCGATGACCAACGTCCCTCAGCAACGACCACATTCTCTCTTGACATATCCAGGAGTTTGCATTTTTGATTTTCCCTGAATCTAGTATGCTATAAAAACAGAAAGCAAAAAAACAGAGCCAACATTCACACTTCTGACATCATACCACAAATATACAACTATATCAATCACAAAAATTACCTCTAATGATGATTTTTCAATTGTATACTTCTCTTTCAAACTCGAATCAGGTTTCTTTCTCGGAGCTGATGGAGTTATAGGAGACTTTTGGGTCTGAGAAATTGGACTATCTGATTTAGAGCTTGATGGATCTGCATAAGGAGAATTTGGAGTTCTTCCCTCCATTACAACTCTGTTGGCGGACCATGCTACAAAACACTTGATATAATCCTCCAATTTTCTCTTCTCAACAGTAGGCCTCCACACAAACGCCTGAAGGTTTACTATCTCATCCAAATAGACCTTTATTGCGTTTGGTCCAAGAGGAAGTCCATTAACTAGGGTTTTAGGTTCTTGAGACTGCCATCGACCTACAGCAACCACCTCTTCATTTGTAATATAATCCATGATTTTGCATCTATTATTGGCAACTGTTGATGGACTCTGCGGAAGAAATTGGAGAAAACATTAACACATAAATTTAAAACAAACTCATGAAATTAACTAAGCAAAGTAAAGAAACTTAACATTACGATCAGAGTCTTCTGGAATGAAACCTGCATTTGGAACAATGCAATAATCGGATTGCCATGCAATCATTTCTAAAATTGCATCTTCAATAGTAAACAATTGTGTAGGCCTCCATAAAATTGTTTCTGGTTTGATTGCAGTTTCTACTAAAACCTTCACAACGTTAGGTCCTAGGGGAATCCCATTAACTAACTCATCAACATCATGTGACACTACTCGTCCCTCAGCAACATTCTCATCAGAGGAAGACCAGTCAAGCAGATAACATTTGGGAAGTGATTTGGTATTGACACTCTGCATCAAGTACAAGTCTTAGAAATCAAATATTGAATATAAATCTAATTTTGGAAGAATCCAAAGGCACTAAATTCTTACCCTGTGTATGGAGTTTTCACCCACATCAGTCTCTTCTGTCTGTTTATTCATTCTGGCAATTACCTGCCATAAATCATAAACCTCTTTCTCCAATGTCATCTGTTCTTCATTTGAAGACAAGCCAACTTGGTCATGCTCATGCCTCTACCCATTGCTCTCAAGCGACTAGGATTATCAGGTCCCAAAATCTGAGTTAGCATGTCTTCCTTTGGATTCGATGTCGTTGAATCTGATGGACACTCAAGTTCTGATGCCTTCATCTGTGAACCCATTGCAAAGTAATTTATCAACACTTATGATGTAAGCCAATTACTAGATTCACATTCAATTTATTACATAGAACTTACTATTTTTTTCAGCCGCATCCACATTGACAGGCGTACCATCTTTCTTAGTACGAGATTTCACCCAGACTCGTAGTCTGGTTACTTGATCTGGTGCGGGGCTAGTTTTCACCAGATCTTCTTTCAATCTCACCATTCCTTTACGCCTGCAAGTGTGAGGAATATGCTTTTGTCTTCTTTCTTTGTATGAATCACTGACTACCTTGAAGGCATCACTAGTCTTCTCTCTAACAAATTTGCGCCATTCCGTTATATTAACATTCTTCGGACAAAGATTCATCCTATCTTTAATGGTCTTAGCATTCCTGACAGATGTCACCAGGCGTGATTTGGATGATCTCTAGAGACATCCCATTTGCTTGAACACGGCAGCCTTTTTGAACTCTTCATCCAAATCAAACCTCGTCTGTATTCAGTTTCAAGAAAGTGAGAAGATAAAATAGAATTGAAACTTCAACTATTTCAAAGTAGTTCCATATTACCTTTACAGATTTCTAGAGTACTGTTTTGATATCCTCAGCAACTTTTTTCCAATTCTCCAATGTGACAGGAACATGTTCACGTACCAAGGGACCTAGGTAATATGATAGCAGACCACAAGGTTGTCCCAAGTCAGTGAAATCAACATGTTGCCTTTCATTCGGATCTCTGGCAATGTGCTTCATCCTAGTTGGTCCTATGCGTTTTCTGGAGGGTGGTTCATTAACTGTTTCAGTCTGATGTTGTATATCTTCTTCTGTAGTTTCCTTCAGTGGGTCTATCTCAGCTTCAGCATGATCAACGTCTTTTGTTTCCTCAAACGTTTCCTTGTTTTGGTCTTCCTCATTTCCGTCATTCAAATCACCTGATACTTTCACTTCTACACCTTTTGTCTCCTTCTCTAGCTGGTCTGCTTCAGTAGTGTGCTCATCCTGGTCTATTCTTTCAGACTCATCATCAAGGACTAGCTGACTGGATGCCTTAGGCTCCCGTGTCTGTCTGCCATGTTTGTTCTTGCTATTACCCATCTAACTTCACCTTAAACAATAAAATTTTTATCAAACAACTACGGTTTGTAGATGAAATCGAGCATCCACATAAAGAAACAAACGATCAAACCAAAGCAATAAACAATCAAAAGCAATTCACAAAACACAAATCATTTCAAATGTACTTATCATCCACAATGGATTCATATGAAACTTATTTTCAAACATCAATCTAAATTATGAGACACAAAATCATTCACAATCAGGCCGTACATTTCTAGATTCATCAGTGAAGTCATTAGCATCCATGGATACTAATGCTGGCAGTGGACCAACATCTGCATTTCCATCATCAGCATCTTCTTCACTGTATCTTCTTGTAGGACCTGTCATTGCTACAAACCAACTTGATGTCTCATCTACCCTTGAGTAAAATATCTACTTTGCTTGAGAGGCTAATATAAATGGATCTCTTGCAAAGGACACTTGAATTTGGTTGAGATTGACAAGAGTGAAGCCGTCTTCTACCTTGAATCCGTTACCTATGTTTGCCCAATGACAACGGAATACAGGAATGTAGAAGGTATTGTAGTCAAGCAGTAAAATCTCCACCACCCTGCCATAGTATGATACTAAGTCAACCATCTGAGTTGTATCTCTTGCACTAGCTCTACACATTATCGTTGCCTCATACAAAACCCCACTGTTCTGAGTTTGCCTGTCAACTGTGTGTATGTGAAACCTCAACCCTTTTATTATGTAACCTGTGTAAGACCTTGTGCTAAGACGAGGATCGTAGGCCAACCATTTAAGTGTTTCTTCATGTTGTTCTGAAGGTTAAAGGTATCTATAGAAGATCATGTAAAATATAAATAAATACTGCAGACAATCATGTATCAGCCATTCCCAAAAAACAACTTGTAACTGAACAGAAAAACCTGCCTGCAATTTTAACCAAGATGCAAATTGCTGAACATGTGTTCTCCATAAGGTTGTCGCATCACGTCTACATTTGTCACTAGTGTCTTGTAAATGTTGTAGGTGCATGCTTAAAATGGAGTAACAAACAATATCAGCAACTATATATGTGAACATTGAGGAGGACAATACAATGTAAAACTTACTCCACATAAGGTTCCACCATGGCCAAATTCTGAATCACAGCAAGATGGGCAATGTTCTTATCATTCTCAGTAAGAATAAAGCTAGTAGCAGTGGAAATTAGACGACCCTCCAGTATAGAGCTGCTCTCAAACTCATTATTTCTATCAGATTTTTCCTCAACATTTGTTGTGTTTTTCAAGAATTGACTGCAGAACCGCATGCATTCCTCAGCAAGATACGCTTCAGCAATACAACCTTCTGGTCTTGTAGGGTTTCTGACGTAATCCTTCGAGACTTTCATGTATCTACAGACAAAGAGGATTGAACAGCCAAGGCATGGTTTGTGACTGAAATTTTTAACAACTAATAAGTTATAATTGTACCTCTCAAATGGGTACATCCAACAGAAATGCACTGGTCCACATAGTCGAGCTTCCCTGCCTAGATGGACAATTAGATGCACCATTACATCAAAAAAACTTGAAGGGAAGAACCTCTCAAACATGCAGAGAGTTTCCACAATTTCAGTTTCCATTATTGAAATTGTCTCTCTATCAATTACTCGCTGGCACAAATGATTGAAGAATGCACATAATCGTCCAATAGCTATCCTAACACCATTAGGTAATAAACCTATAGAGAGATCAGCATTGGAGGTCAATGACAGGACATCGATCTAATGCTACAGTATACAAAGTTAAAAGGACCATCAGATAATATCTCTAATCGCAGCAGGCAGAAGCTGTTGCATCAAAACATGGTAGTCATGTGATTTCATTCCTGTAACCTTAGATTCTTCTAGCTTTACACACCTTGAGATATTAGAGCAGTACCCATCCGGACCTCTGAAATCCAATTAACGTTTACAGAATACTTTCTTCTCTTTGCTGGACAGTGACCAAGGAGCTGGAGGAAGATATATTATTTTTCCCCGAGTTTCAGCATGTAAATCCTTCCTAATGCCGAGTAGTTCCAGATCTTTTCGGGCATTAAGACCATCTTTAGATTTTCCACAGTGCAATAGAGTAGCAACAAGGCTTGCATCAACATTTTCGATGGCCCATATAAACATGCTTCCTGCAATGAGTCAACCATAAATTATCTGTGTGTTTCCCACACACAGGGCAAGCCATTTTTCCCTTTACTTTGCAGCCTGCAAGATTTCCATATGCAGAAAATCTTGAATGGTCATAGAAGCATTGCTCTTAATGTGAAAGTTGTGTGGCTGAATGCGTCATACGTTAAATCTTCTTTCTCCCACAGATGATTAATATCCTCTATAAGTGGTTTTAAGTAAACATCTATATTGTTTCCAGGTTGGCTTGGACCAGGAATCAGCAATGACAACATTATGTTCTCCTCCTTATACACTTTTCAGGTGACATATTGTAATTAACTAGCAGTACAGGCCAAGCACTGTAATTAATATTCTTCATGTTAAAAGGGTTAAACCCATCCGTGGAGAGTCTAAGCCTAAGATTCCTTTCTTCAGCAGAAAATGACGGGTATTTGTCGTTCATTTGATCCCAAGTAACAGAATCTACTGGATGACGGCTTTTACCATCAGTGCTCTTATTACTAAAATACCACCTTAGGTCCTTCACCATTTCCTCTGACCTGAACATCCTTTTTAGCCTTGGAATTAAAAATAAATACCTAAGTACCTTCTGTGGAATACTTTTCTTCACATCACCTGTCCGCGTGTCAATCTTCCATCTAGAAGATTTGCATTTCGGACAACTATCTAGCTTCTGAAACTCCTTTCTGAATAAACAACAATCATTCACACATGCGTGTATCTTCTCATAACCCATTTCAAATCATCTCAGAAACCTCTTCACCTCGTACAAGGATGTGTGCAAGACATTATCCTTGGGTAGCATCTGCGGCAAAGTCTCCAGAAGAAGATCGAAACTTCTATCAGACCAACCACTATGTGTCTTTATCCTAAAGAGTGAAACAATCACGGAGAGTTTGCTGTGGTTTACACAATTTTGATACAGAGGTGTTTCAGCATCTGCTAACTTGCAAGAAACTCATCTTCTTGCTTATCCTCACCCTCAGCAACCTCACTTAAGTCGCCTTCCCTAAGAAGTTGTTCATCGACAAACTCAGCTGCTTGGTATAGCCCTTAAATCTCTTGGTTGCAGTGACTTGCATTGCTTCTACATTCAGTCGTCCCTGATGTAACTTCTCCGTGATGGTACCAATCGTCCCTCATCTTGTAACTCCAATCCATTCCACTTGTTACAAGATGATCAATAACAACACTAGCTGGGTGACGATCTACGTTGCGACAGTCAAAGCATGGGCAAATGATCATCTCAGTTTCTCCTAAAGCTGCATCAACAGACCTCACAAATTCCCAAGCACCTCTCTCATAACCAGGGTCAAGTCTTCAGTTTATAAGACATATGAAAGCGTCAAACAATAGCAAATCATAAACTCCAAATTAACCACCCATTAAATCTTTAAGTATATATAGTTTTGATTTACCTGCTGAGATGAACCCATGACTTTTCGACCATTTCTATGTTCTAACCCATAAGCAACATAAAAAAAACAAACCCATAAGAATATCTTAAACATCAAACAAAGACAATGTAACTCATCATTTACCAGCAATAAACAGTCCAAGTATTAAATCAAGCAGAGACTTAACATTCAGAAAAAATCAAATAGCCAAAAAGGACAAAGCAAACCAATAAGCACAATAAGCCATAAGCGAAAAGTTAAATTTGGATGAACATAATTACCTCTGTAATCTCTTGCAGCTTGTTTTTAAGAGTTGCAGACGTCTTCAACCCAAAATAAGCCTTCAGATCTCCTTATGTTGCAACCTGCAAAGCCATATCATGAATCTAGTTAAACAAACAAGAACCATAAATCGAAAATTTATAAACTTAGTTTTTTTGTTGCGTATCTTTTTGCAACCAAATAGATATCTATGGTTTCCAAACTCTGAATAAAAGAGAGGTAAGGAAATTAATTTGAGAAATCGAATACAATTTGAATGTGAAATTAGATCTAGGGTTCATAACAATAGAAATCTTACCCGGGTTTTACCTGGAATTTTGCAGATTATGATGACACCGGAGGAAACGACACCAGCTCAGGCAGCAGTAGAACTGATTTTCGATGAAAATTGTGATTACAGATGAAATTGTGTCTACAAAGGTTGAATTGTTTGAGGATAAGAGATTTCTGTAAAGGATTTTAGAGAGAGAAAGAGATTTTGGGAGAATGAAAAATTTTGGATGCTCGAGACTGAGAATGGCGCAAAAATGAAAAAATGGCTAAGTATTTTGCCTCCAAAAGAAATTTCCTGCTATGGTTGTCATTTTTCTGTTCCCGCATATCGAATTTTTTCCGTATCACTAATATAGCGCTACCAAAAGGTTGGTATCAGAATTTAACAGTTTTAGTAGCAGTTGGTGAATTAGTGCTACTATGCACTGCTACCAATACCCATATTTCTTGTAGTGAAAAAATAATGTTTTATACAATTGTGCTATGGTTGATATAACCGTGAATTTTTAATAGCATATACAAATTCATTTACAAATTTATAAATGTTATCATAAATCTAGCGCCTAAAAAATTCAAATGCCCGCCTCTTTTTTACAAGTGCGTTAAATTTTCCGCATGAAAGTTTTCTAAGTATCAAAACATTTTGCTTTCATTAACAAATGAAAAAAAAAACCAAAGAAAGAAAAAAAAGCTTAGGTTTTCTCTCCATCTCAGAAAGGTTTCTCTTTTCGCAATCTGGCCTGAGAGTTTGTTCTTTGACACATCGAACACCAATAGCCTTGCGAAGAATACTAGCCGTCACAGCATGGGGATAGAGAGTTGGTTATCGTGGAGATCGATGATGTTGAGATAATCGCAAGGGACGAGCTGAGGAGGGATTTCGTCGGAGAAGCTATTAGAAGAATGGGATTTCGTCGGAGAAGCTATTAGAAGAATGATTGACGATGGCTAGGTTAACAAGGAACTGAATCTCTGGTGGGATCTCTCCGGATATCGTATAGATCTAGGTGGATTTAGGCTGCTTTGAACGATCTCGAGGGAGTTCACCTTGGGGTGGACTTGCACACTCTAGGGTTGGTCGTTGATGAGGGCTTGAGCCTCAGAGTGTGGTTAGAGCATTACTGAAACAAGAAGAAGGAGAAAATCTCTAGCCAAAACAGTAACCATGGAAGTTTTCGAAGAACACAATGGGACATAATTTCTGAAAAATCTATAATTATATAGTGGACAAAATAGTTGTATATTGTGTAACAAAAAACAAATGTGAACTTAATTATATCGTATAAATGTTCTATTTAGGCCATTTTCATGGACGAAAATACTTTTGGATATATGTTTTTATCAATTAACGATATTATGCACTATCATATGTACCAAACATGATATTTTTATGGACAAAAACTTTGTGGATATATTTTGTGTCCATATTATTACACACTTTCATATATACCAAACATGTTATTGTTGGGCCAAAAACTATACGGATGTTTTCGTCAATCGAAGATATTATATCCTTCAATATGTACAAACAAAATGGGGGTTGAAATCATGTAATGAATATAAATGTTTTGTATGTACCATGGTTTAGCCATATGGAAACAAATTGTTGTATAGTAACCTTTTTTTTTTGTCATCACCATTATAACTTTATTATGTCCATGTAATTAAACTATATTCTTACTAGACAAATTCTAACTAAATTCATAGCTACACAATCTACAACTCCGCCCCCAGTCATGGACCAAACCACCAAATAGAAAAATTACTTGTACACTAGCCAAAAATTTGTATATGAAATAACTTTTCATAGCTGGAATACAACTAACCTGCAAAAATAAACATGTGGATCCAAAAAATTTCTTTTGTCTACACGAACTTCGTCTCTTTCTTTCCTTAACCCAAGTTGGAGTCAAATTGAAACACCCCACCATGGACTTTAGGTCCAATGAGATTGTTCACATTCGGGATCACTAACTGATATGGATCATCCAATCCAATTTTTTTTTTATGTCTGATCCTTTTATTAAGTCATATTCCTACTTATATTTTGTGATTTAAAAAGGTAGAGTAAATATGTGATCATTTGAGTCTATATGTATTAATTATGAAACGAATTGAACTTTATTTAGATGATAACTTAGGACTTGATACAATAGGCTTAAGTTGTTCTGAAGACTTTACATATAATTAACGATCCTAGCAACCCAGTTCTTTACACCACCCATATTACTAGGGACACTAGTCTTCCGCTTAAGCCAAATCCTTACCCCGATCATCATCTTACCCTGAAAGATAAAAAATGCGTAAGTAACTCGATTATTACTTGGTGAATTCATCATTTCATCTAACAAATTTGTGCAAAGGATGAATGAATACAATTATGTCATCGATATGAGTCAGTCGCTAAAATCGTTTGATCAGACCCAGTATAAGGCCATGGCCTCCAGATTGGTAGAGTCTTGGCAGATTTATACCGGTTCCCAAGACACTCGCCCATCCTCGATACCTTTAGACCCATCCAAGTCATTCGGTGGAGTCATGCAAAATATTGAATTAAACGCAAGAAAGATATTAAACGCCTCATTTATTCCATCAATCAAACTAGCTTGAATCTTAAAAAACCTAACAACCAACACTCTAAGATTTGATCAAAAAGCCTAGACCCGCATCCTCGACCTCTTTTTGGTCAAACTTAGTCGGGTAATCCCTTATATGTCTGTTTGTCTTGCCCCCACGAGAAAATATATGATGTATACCTTATTTTATGCCTTTCTCTATGTTTTCAGAATTCAACTCTTTCGGGGAATTATCTCTTATGCGTGTGATAGGAAAAAAAAATCAGCCTACGTGCTTGTATTTATACAACACAGGGTCATTTCCCCCGAACAACCACAACTTGACTCAACCAATCAGATCTCATAACTCAACAATCACGACTTTTCATCGCACATGTTTAGAGATAACCACCCAACCATTCAATCAAGCCAAGTGACCTAACTAGCTCATCAGTCAACCCAACTGATTGAACTGCCAACTTCATCTTCCAGCTCGATTAAGCTACCTAGATAGTCCGGCTCACTAGTTTAGCTAGCTTGAGCTGAATTTAGCTCATTTAACTGAGTCTTTCCACCTTATCTTCGATAATTCGGGTAAGTAATCCTATCCTACCTTGATAATTCGATCATTCCATTGAATCATCTGAGTTCCCTTCATCATTTGAATTTCGATAGGAATTTTTTTGATTTGATCTATTTTAGTATTTAAACATGTTTAATCCTTGTTAAAATCAATCTATCCGAGTCTGGGTGAGTATAATTTTCTCACGGTCCATCAACGGCCAAATTCCCATGCCAAGCAGTCACTCACATATACCCACCCCTATGAAAATTACTTGTGTCTGAGGAGTCACTGGATAATTATTTTCCAAAAATAAATTGATTTTTTATCATTCAACCTTATATTTGTTTACATCAATCTCGATTATGTTTCATCCCAGCGATCATATTGGGTGGAAGATATTAAACAAACGATGCAAGGGTAAACTTTCCTAATTTGTCTGATTAACTACCACCCTTGTTCAAAAACACGGCTTAAACGGCTGGAAGGTCGCCGGACAAGCAATCGGTGGGGAAGGAATGTCGCACTACGATTTTTCCTTGTGACTGTGAATGGATAAGAACAGGTCTAGATTGAATGAAACTTATAAGAGTTGCAGAATTTCTCTTAGGTTTTCAAAGAATGCTTGTAATGCAATGAGTGAATTCGAATACACTAAACAAGCTTTGATGATCAAACACTTAGAAAAAGGTTTATGATAAATCTGAAAAAAAGAAGAAAGAAACATTCATACAGAGTTTCAAAATCTTAAAGAATAGAAAAAGACTTAATGATAATAACTATCATTAAGTTAAGAATGACTAAAATTATAAATAAAGTTTGACGTGATTATTCAGCTTCCTTGACGTGATTATTAGGTAGAATTGGGCATGTGTTTTATCAAGAGCCTTGTGTGAAAGTTTTATGGGTTTGTCTCATTAAAAAGCTTACTTGGAAAATCCATTGGGATAAAACCAAGTGACGGGAAAAAGAGTGCAATCCATAACAAAAAATTAAAAAGAAAAAGAAACTTAAATAAAAAAAAATTATTTACTTTTAAACTTTCGATGGCTCAACGTGTGCAGAATTATTCGTTCAATACAAATTTTAAAGCACTAAATATTTAAAATAATTTATTTTTATCTTTACTAAACTAAAATTATAACTAGAAAAAATTAAAATATTATAACTTGGTCAATTTTTAAAATAGTATATATTACTTTGAACAAAGTTAAAATATTGCAACATTGAAATTTTTTTTAAAATAAAAAATAAAATATTTTATATTAAAACTCAGCTTTATCCCATTTTAAAGTTTGATTTAAAATCCTAAATAGAGAAAATGAATCATTCTTATAAATAATTAAATATAATGTGAATTTATTTGATTAACATTCGTCCAAATTTAAAATTTCTCGGTTTAATCTGACTTTTAGTTGAACCACATAATACATGAATAAAAAAATGTTATGAGTATTTTAACTCAATAGAAAAGTAAAATAGTTTTAATATCAATTATTAACTGTAAAACATCATACAAATTTATAAAATCCGCACTAGATGCAGAGTATAATATAATTAATTAAAAAAAAAGTCTTATTTCTTTTGAACCCAATATGTATCAATGCCTATTATCATTGTAAACCCATTCTTTTTCACATTGAAAACCTAGGTGAATATCCGTACTACGCCGCGGACTTATTTATATCTATTTTATTTTAATTTTGTATTTTGTTATAAATTTTAATTTTTCATTGTTTCAAAATATGTAAGTTATATATATTTTATGTGTTATGTCATTATTTAATGCAGAAGTTGTTATTTTCTTTTAAAAAATTTGAGGTATCAATGTTAAGGATATTAAAAACTAATCAATAAGAAAATATTAGTTTATTATTTTGATTAAATTTTAATTTATTAGCTAATCTACTTCATTCTGGATTATGGAGTTGGTTTTTTTTTAGGACTAACTTCCTCTTTGTTTATCTTTGGTAGGTTGTTTTTCTCTCATGCAAGTTTTTATTTGTTTTATTAAGTATAAAATGTTCTTTGAATGTCATTTTGATGCAGAATTATAAGCATATTCATTTATATGTGGACCTCTATCTCAAAACTCCTTTTCCTCATGTTTAGAATCAATGGTAAAAACTTTCACAACAAAAGTCTCACCGGTGGACATTTGAGTTTTGTAACCAGGTCCAAATTCTCCTTCGCCTATTAATGTTGTGAAATTACATATTGCTTTCAACAATCTCTGAATCGACCCCAAACAAGATATGTCAAAAAGGGTTTAGAAGACATTATCATATCTTTATCCATGTTCAACTTGATAATATGGGTATTCACAACATCATATCCAACTATACACTCTAAAACATGACATAAATCCCACCATGCCCTTCCTTATGAACGAACTTTCAAACTTGAGAATACCAACCATAAGAAATTTTTAACAAGAAAGAGGAGATCATTAGTCAAAGAGTTAATAAACAAAAGATCTTATGAGGACACTGTTTCAGAATCTTAGAATTTAATTGCATCTTAAAACCTAGATCTTTTTGAGGACGGGAGACAAACTTGTAAAATGAAATAGCTACGATCAAACCAAATGATTCACCCTCCATTTTCAATAATGTTTTAAGTCCTCTCGACCTCTTGACACATCCACGAGAAGACAAATTGTGATTAATCAAAGATGTAAAAGTTTTCTTTAATTTCATAATTTTAGATGAAGCAAAGGACAAAAAAATGATTTCTCAAATATAAGAAAACAAATAACGGTGACTCATCAACCTTAGACAATAAATACTTCAAGACTCCAAATCGTTTCTAAGAAAATTTTCCATTCCGAGAATTCTAAGTTGATCAAGCTTCCTTTAAAGAATACAAGAAAGATCCATTGTCTCAATTTGTAATAGTCTGGCTCTGTAGTTGAAATTTTACGGTACCAATCGTATGAGAAGCAATTTGATTTGAGCTGCAAACAAACAAAAAGAATTACCCTCATGAAACAAAAAATCATCATATCTTACTCTAGGACCTAAAGAAACAAATTAAAACAATACTTTTTTTTTATTATATCTAAACAATATTAAAGAGCTTTTTACAAGATCAATAATTGAGATAGACAACAAACAAGCATAGATCTTTCACAATCCAACTGATATAAAAACTTGTAATTTATTCCCGTGAAAAGACGAAAATACGCTATGAGACAATAATTAAAGAAGAACCTTGGTCAAGTGTTCGATGATGGTAAAATATCATATAAATTTTTTCCGGGCCAAACCTTAAAATTGAGATACAGCTTCTTAATTGATATTTGTGATTCATAAGAAAATAAGTTTGAACTTTTCTTATGCTTCATTCTTGTTGCTATTGGCATGAAATATCTTGATTTAAACACTCTAAATGCTAGAATGAAGTCTCCCTAGCCAACGTAAATCGATTTGAGAAAAAGTGAACTTATGAGCCCTATCAAACTTGAAAGTGATGGTTTCGGTTCTGACAGATCCCTTCTCTCTATTCTACGATTTATTACTTCCCTTAAGGCCATTTTGAATATTGTTACTCCTTATAGCTTCTCATCTCTTCTTCCTCTACCTCTTTTTCTCTCACTAACGAGATTTTCGTTCATCTCGTCCTTCAGTATATGGTTCTTGACTACTTTATTCCTAGTAATCTCTTTATATTTAGGAGATATGAAGGCGTTAGATTTTTTTTTTTCGGAAGATAAAACGAGGGAGATGACATCGTGAGTATTTTTCAAAATGAATTTTTAAATCAATAAAAATAATACGGTAATTGGTCTTGTTTTATTCAGTTTTCAAATAAAATTGAAAATTGATGTAACACATTCACCTAACACAAAATAGTTGATATGACACTGATGAAAAAGTTTGTTTTCTCTTTAGTATTGATTCGCTATTTTTAAAATATGGTAATATGATCAAGGACCACAAAAAAATAAACTTTACTTGCTTCTAAGTGGCAAGATGTTGTTGGCCCTCTAATTTACAAAGCAGTGCCACTGAACCATCAGATGGGTTCCAACGTCGACACAATAAACCAAGAACTTTTTTTTTTTACAACCAAAAGTCAAAGTATATTTGATTTTTGACAATGAAAGTATATGACGTGTAAGTACGTACACGTTATGTGAATAACCAATAAATTTTAGACACACTACTGAATGTCTATAACCCAAGAACCTCGTATGTTACGGATTTTATCGATATTATAAGCTAACCAAATCGCTTTATGTTGGAGACCATAATCAACAGATAAATAGAAGCGATTAAAAGACAAATGAATTAACGAATTCCACGGATTAAATCTATTAGTAGACCAAATCTCCACAATGTCACATTATGTTTAGGTTATCCATTTTTTTTTTCTTAATGTTAAATTCATTAATAAATTTTGCAAAATATTTACACGATAGAATAGTAAACAATACAAGCACGATGCCTAAATAATACATTCTGAATAAAAGACCAAAAACAGAGCATCGATCCTACGATACAACTCATCCTCATCTATCCCATCCGATAATGCAGCTGGGTGCGCCACAGCAGATCACGACGGGAACCAAACCATTGTTGCATCATCGAAGCCAGCGAATGGCCACCAGCATACTCTAAGGAGGTGATGCGATTTGTCATCACCCGTTCAATTCGACGCAGGCTCGGCTTAGAGCTAGGGCAAGAGGGGCGACGGCCCAAGGTCTAGGCCCAAAAAGAAATTCACATATGGCAAATTTGGTTGTTAAAGACTTTGACATTATAACAAAGGGCCCAAAATGTTGAGATTTTAATATCAATTACGGTTGATTTCATTGATTCTCACCAACAACTCTAATACATATCTTCTTCGTTTTCTTTTCCTTTTTTATTCAGAAACCTATCTTATTCATAAGATAAAAAGAAAGTTTCTTTTTGTCTTCTTCATTGCGTTGCCGAGATCAATTACGAATTCTTTATTCATCATCATCCCATTAGTAATCAACTGCAGATCCATTCTTACTTTTGTATATTTTTGTGACAAGTGTTAATTTTAAGACGGCACTGCTTAGATCCATTCTTAATTACTTTTGTATTTTGTATGTAAGTGTGAAATTTTTGATTCGTGATTTGATTTTCTATTAGGTTGGTTGTAGTTACTTATCACTGACACCGTTGGTGTTTCTTAGCTGATTTCAAGTCTTAATCTAGGTGATATTGATCGTTTATTTTCTCAATCATGGTGTTGTGTGAGAATGACAAAAGAAAAAGAAAAAAAGATGAACAAAAAAAATTAGAGAAGCAAAGAGGATCGTTAGATAAGTTTGTTGTGATTATAAAAAGAAGCAAAGTTGGTGCGAGTTCTAATGTGGATCCTAATGTGAATCTTAATAATCATTCAAGTGAAAAACTAGATGACAATGTGAATGAAGCTCTTGAGAATGTGTCAAATCCATCTAATGTTGCAAGTTAGATGTTGGTCAGATCTCAAAGGAGTTTGAAGAACTTCAAATACAAAGCCGTTGTTTTGGCATTCTAGATGTTGTAAAAGAGAATTGTGATGATCTAAAACACTAATAAACTTTGCATTTTTGTAAAATTTTGTTGACATGATATAAATAAAGGGCCCAGTTTTTGAGTTTCGCCCAGGGCTTTCCAATTTTCTAAGACGGCACTGATTCGACGCGATACAACCGAGTACGAAGACGGAACTTTCGTGTGGATTCGAGCATTACACTCTCTCCAGATCATGTATATGGTGGTTTGGAGCACCAAACAGATTAGCACAAATTCGACCTTCCCGAATCGACCAGCCAAGAGGAAAGCAACGGTATCACCAAAATCTGGGTTCAAAGATACAATAAGAGAGCCATAAACTTCATCCCATACTGTAAACAAAAACGAACAAGCAAAGATGAGATGATCTCTAGACTCATTCCACTCACCGCAAAGCACACATGTTAAGGTTATCTTTTATGTTTTAGATAATTCCAAAAAAAATCTCCAACTTTTTACTTTTTAGTTTTTCCAACTAAAACTTTAAACTATTTTAGTTTCGAATAACATATTATAACCATAATGATCACAAATTCTCCTCCTTCTTCTTAAAAGAAAAACGTTAGGTACCCATCACGTTCACAACTTCTCCATCCCCTTCTTGGCTCTAAATGTCATTATAGTGTAAAATTATATTCAACCAAAAAAAATCTTTACACGGATAAACGAAGAGGAATCGAAATCACAATCTCAAGAAAGATAGAGGATGAATCATGTTTTTAGGGTTTCTAGGTTTTTGTAAAGCGGTGGAATAAAAGAGATGTAAAGTATTTAAGAGATTTGCAAAGAGGAGAAAAATATATATAAAACGTGTATTTGAGAATAATATTTTTTAAAAGTTTTTTTTTTTTCAATTTCAACGAATTTTTTAGAAGGAATGGAATGACATGGAAAGGAAGGTGTGTCATTAAGAGGAAATAAGTCAACAAGATGATATGAAGAGCCTCAAAACCCAAAAACTTCTTAATTACAAAAAAACTAGGAACTTATCCACGCGATTGTGCGGAAATATGATGTAAAAGAGTAAAATTTAATACATTAAAATACTATATATCCCGCATATTCTTATCGAGATTCTTCATATAGTAAAATCAGTGTTTACTATATGAAGATATGTATAAACGTATCGTAAATTAGGTGGAAGAGGTCATAATATCTTATAAATGCTTACTTGTAAAAGAATCTAAACCTACATCACTCCTTTGGGAACCAAAACACATTCATATACAGTCCACGATATCTACATTATATTTCTTTAGGAAATTTTTTTTGACCAAATCTTTTTATCCAATTTTTTGATTTTTTATAAAAAAATTAAAATGTTTTATTTAAATTAAAATTAAGTATGGATGGTTTTTTCTTTAATTTAAAATATTTGATTTATAATTTAATATTGTTAGTCATAAGAACAAATATGTCATATTAGTGCTATTCTAGTAAATATAGAAGATGAATGTTAATCTAGTCATTTTCATTAAAATTAGTGCTATATTATGCTAATCTCACATCAATGAATGAAGTAATGTTGAAGGCGAACGAAAAATAAACTGCATGTTTGAACGGTCTTCACTATTCCACTCGTACCCGATCCGTCCAGACATACCAGTGTTTCACCATACCTCTTGCATATTAACCAAGATGTTTCCGTCGTTAGCCATTGTTCGATCAAAATGATCAATGATTTCAATCTTACAGATTTTTAACTATCTTAAATCGTCTGTTGACTCTTTTCTTCTCTTCTTCTCTGTTGGGTTCATCACGCTGTAAAACCATAAAACGCAGAAGAAGTAGATTCAATTAAATCTAAAATACTACTTCTTCTGTTTTTGAAAGACTGTCATTCTACAAGTTTTCAAACAAATTAAAAAAAATATTAAAAATTCTATTTTATCCTTTATTAATACATTAAATTTTTTTTTTCTAATTAATACATTAAAACAACAAGGTTAAAATTGGATTTTTATTCAAATTTTTGCAATGAAATCATAGAATGACACTCTTTTGGAAACAAGATAATTAGGTTAAAATGACACTCTTTCAAAAACAGAGGGAGTATGTAACACCCCGTCTCGACCAACTTGACCGGTCGGGTTTTGCAAGCGTGGTTTATAAAAATTGATCGAGAGAAATCCGGACACAAATCGAATTATAAAAATATCGGGCCGTGAGGCCAAAACCGATTAAAACCCAGTTCTGTCCGATGGTCTTGACGTCCTGCAGTCCAACTCGTACTAACTCACTAACCTGCATTCATTAGACGGATGCGTGAGTATTTGAATTACTCGTTAGTATGGCACTAGTCTATACAAGCAATATCTAACATGTAATAACCCGATTTTCGAGAGCAACTGACCGAAGAAGTCCAAAATCAAGTCAACGAAGAGAAATGAATTTTTCCGAAAATTGGAATATTCCGAAAAGGCGAAAAATAAGGCGGAAGAAGACCGAAGAGACGCAAGCCCAGAAGACGACTAGCGCGAGAGGCGAAATGGGATCACAAAATCCAAAGAAAAAACTCCTATTTTCTCATTGGTGAAAAAGAAGTAAAAAATAATAATAAAAATAAATGAAAATATATATATTTTCGTTGACATATTAAAAAAAAAAAAGGGAGAGAAAGAGGAGGAGAAGAAGAGAGAAGAGAAGGAGGAGGAAGGGAGGAAGGAGGAGGGTGGAGCCAGCACCGTCGCGCCTCCGACCACCACCGGCGAGCCACCTTCGGCCGGCCATCACCGTCGCCGCCGCCCACCGGCCATTTTCCAGCGAATTTCCGGCGAACTTCCGGCGAGTTTTCGGCGATTTTTCCGGAGCTCCGTCGTGTCGTCGCCAAGCCACATTCACCATTCTTTTTTAATTTTCGCGGTGCCTGCCGAAATGTCGCGACAACGGTTATTGCTTTTTCGGTGTCGCCGTTACTCTGGCAAAATTCTGAAAAGTAATTGACGAGTGCTGTTGATGGTGGGGTTCTACCCCCTTATCGATAGTTTGATAATAATTGGAGTTCGGTCCCTGCCAAACTCTTCCCTGGTAACTTATTAGGTTATAAGTCCCGGCAACAGGAATATTAACCCTCGGCCCAGATGACTAAGGGATACCTCGGTGAAGAATGTTTGAATTTTGTGTCTGAAGCGGGGGTATAAACAACATCTTCCTAGGCAGAAGTCTAAAACTCGGACAGTATAAGATCAAATCTTATCACAGATTCCCTAGTCTTGGAAAAATGGAAATATTTCATTTTTTTGAGGTTAGCCCATGGGCTTAACAAAACCGACTATTAAAGATATATAAATACATACCCCCCCCCCACTAATAAGATTCATTCAGAATCGGGGAGAAGACGAATTAGATCGCCTAGGTTTACTTCTCTTTGATAAAGTCAGCTCGGCATCCCGAGTTGACATCTATGTAACTCAAATTATTAATAATACATCCTTTTTCCGAGGTTTCTTCTTGTTTTCTTACTTTACACTTTTCCAAAAACGAACCCCTCTAACTATAAATAATTAGAAGTTGAACCCAGTATCAACATTTGGCGCGCCATGTAAGGGGGGCTTCTAACTTTTGGTAAGTAAAACAGAAACTTCGGAAAATAGGAGAATGAACACAGAAACACCCTCTGCAGACGAACGTCGAGACGGCGAAGTCGCCGAGGTAAGTGATGAAGAAGTTACGATCCGAGATACTAATCATCCAGCTAGAGAATCTGCTAGAACCCTATTTGAGAACAGCAATCCCATAGTCCGTGAACTGAGTTACCCTCAGGCTACGCTCAGCCAACTCGGCGAGCAGGGATTCATAACTCCTACCAATCCCATAGTCGGAGCTTCGACAATCGAGATCAGGAGTCCGCAAGAGTTACCAAGCGCGTCAACAACCCCTCGTCCTGATCCTCGTGTAGCCGAGCAACCCGCGCTGATGCAATCATCAATTAACGGAGAAGAACGGCAAATAATAAATCGAGTTCTTAATATAGAAGAGGTGACAACCCCCGAAGGAACAATGATAGGAACACAGCAGCAGCGTGAGAGTTGGCTGGCAGAGGAAATTAACCATCAGCAACGGGTTAACCAAAGCCTGATCCACCAACTCGCGACCATATCGGAAGAACTCCAAACGTTGAGAGCCCAGAGCCATAACCAAACTCTTAGAACAGTGTACCTGATGCTATTACGGTAATAGGACTTTGGCTAGACCTTCACGAACCACTTCTCAGCGGGTAACGTTCGAGGATGACCAGACCGGCCCAAGAGAACCCAGGACGTCCACTATGCGCCAAAGTTCGAGAAGTGGGGATGATGTAACTCAGATCTCGAGCATCGACCAATCAATCGCAATCTTGAAAAGAGAACTAAAGGAAATGCGATCGCTAGTCCACAAAACAACGAGCATCGCCCCGGAATTCGATCAATTACTGGCTGAAACTGAGAGAAACCCGTTCACTCATAACATCACACGAGTGCGAGTCCCACTCAACGACAACCTAAGACTCCCAAACTACGACGGGACCGGAGATTCCGGAGTCTACATGAGAGCCTTTTTAATCAAAGTCGGCCGAGCGATGTTCCAACGAGGCGAAGAAGACGAGGGAAGATGTCAACTCTTTTTAGAAAGCTTGAGAGGAGATGTCCAAGCCTGGTTTACTAGCTTGCCCCCCGATTCAATCGGTTGTTTTGCAGAACTCCGTGAAGCTTTTTTCAAGCAGTACATGCTTCATCTCGAATAATAGGCCACAACATCGGACCTCTATGCAGTAAAACAAGGACCAAAAGAGCCACTCCGAGACTTCATCAAAAGATTTAAAGCAATCTACTCGCGGTTAAGGATTGACGATGACCTAGCAATCAGAGGTACTGCGACTTGGTACCAATCGAGGTTTTGGGACGAACTCTCTGCTCATCGACCCCAATCTATGAACGATGCTTTTCATTGAACAAATACTCACATAAGGATCGAGGGGAGTCGTGCCGAACTAGCCAAAGTACACGGATCCACAAAGATAAAAAAAGAGGCGAAACCAGAGGAGAAAGTAGAAGGGCGACGGGTAGAAAAGGACCAACCTCGGAAGGACAAATCAAAGTCGGAAATAACCTTTTCGGTGACAAACTCGCCCAAGGATGTATCTCGGAGGTTTTAATCAAAGTATACATACACCCGAGATCCCGAAGACCCGACTACCCCATGGTGTGAGTATCATAAAAGACCAGGAAACAAAACCAAAGATTGTCGAAACTTAAAGAATCATCTAATGACCATCCGATTTGAACAAGACCGAGAGAAAGAAAAGCGTAAAACACGCGAAGATGAAGAAACCCCGCCTTCCCGCGAAGATACGGAAGAATGAGAAGTTCTGCCTTCACCACCCCCGAACCATAGGAAAATGATTAATATGATAATGGGAGGGCTCGCAAACTGTGAAGATTCCGTCCGATCAATTCAACGAAGTATCTTTAGACTATCCGCGGATCAGGTTCCGCGAAGCGTCACTCTGCAGAAAGAATTGACATTCACCACCGAATACCTGAACGGAATCGACGCTCCCCATAACGATCCACTCGTAATCGACCTCCTGATAGGCGACTACGATGTTCAAAGGATACTCGTCGACACCAAAAGCTCGGTGGATGTCGGATCTTTAGATACACTGCAAAAGATAGAGGTTAAGGATCAGAAGATTAAAGTCCGGGTCAAACACCTAACCGCTTTCCGAGGAGATACAGTCTCAACTGTGGGAACCATAAAACTTCCAGTATCGGTCGGTGGGGTAACAAAAATCGTGAAGTTCGAAGTACTGGAAAGAGCCATCATTTATAACGCGATCGTCGGAACCTCGTGGTTATACTCTATGGAAGCTGTTCCATCTACTTATCATCAATGCCTGAAATTCCCAACTCTAAAAGGATATTTCACGGTCCGAGGTGACTAAAAGATGGTTCGGAGATGCTTCGTAACAGAAAATAAACTCCGACGAAGTCAAGAGGAACTCCCGAATCAATCTCTCATATTAACCACGGCCAATAAGAAGAAACCAACATCTGCTGAAATCTTGGCCGAACTTTTCGAAAGGGAGCAGTACCTAGGGAGAACAATCAAGAAATGTCGGAAGGGAAAAAAAAAACAAAAAAAAAAAAAAACGTTGATTTCTCGGATCTTCCGAGATAGTCAACATAAACCCACAATTCGGAACTACGTGTGATTTGATCCCCTCCGAGGGTATGTAGGCAGCCTTTTAGAAGGTTCAGCTGCAACACCATGAACCCTGGTTTTAGTTTTGAAGTTTACAACTCAACTATGCCAAGATTCATACAAAGTCGGAACCTTGATCACGTTCTCGGCCAAAATAAAATTGCCCGAAAGAATCTCGGAGCCTGATAAAGTAAGGCCGAGAGATTAAAGGGTACAAAATCAAACAAAACCTCTTACACATTCTTTATCGAATGCAAAAGTTCGACAATTAGTCTGATAAAGTAGGACTTATTGAAAAACTTTAAAGCAAAAAAATAGGGAAAGCGCGCCTTATTCTTTTTGCTATTTTCGGGTTTCGAAATATTAATTTGAGAAACTTCGAGTAAACAGATCTAATCATAGGAGAAACCAAGCTTTCATTAAAACGTCCGAGATGTCACATTCAAATGGAGATTGAAAGATCAGTAATCCAATTATACGAGAAAAAAAACAAAAGAATTTTATTAATATCTAAATAGATTTACAAAGAGAGTCGAATTGAAGTTTTAATACAAGGATTACTAATCTAAATATTAAAATCTTCATTTCGAAACTCCGGAATCACAATACTATTAGCAAAGCTCGGCTAGTCGGTCGCGTTCCTTCTCGGCCTCAACAATATCCTCTTCTGGAATCGGAAGTCCCTTGTCAAGAAGACGACGGAGATTCATCACAACTGCCGCGGCCTGTCCGTATTCGTTAGCTTTGCTGAAGGCCTCATAGTAAGCTTCAGAATACTCGTCAAGAAACCCGCGAAGGTAGTTTAACTTCTTTCGACAGATGTTGGCGGCTGCGCGTTGTTAACTCCTTCCCGATAGCTTTTGGCACACTTGGATTCCAGGATAGCTTTATTAACATCCCTTTCCTCTGAGATATCAACTACCTGACATTTCACCTCAGCCAGTTCAGTGATTAACCGAGAATTCTCCTTAAAAATATCGGAAATTCTCGTTTCTTCCTCGTCAAAGTGTGCCTTCATTTTACCTAAGCATTTATCCCTATTCGCGATTTCATGTTGCGCCTCCGATTACTTTTTCGGCGTCGAGGGACCTCTTCTCCAAATCTTCATTCTCGGCTTGAAGAGAATTGATCTTCAAGTCGAATTGTGCAAGCCTATTTTCGTACCAAAAAAACGCTTGACCGAAGAAACCTACCGTCTGAAGTGGACATAAAAAAATGTGTTAGCAGAAGTTTCTGAAGAAAAGAAAAAGTTGTTTTGGATGTTACCTTGAAAAGTGAGCAAGAAAAGGGCTTCCAGAGTATCCGATTCACAGCAGACCTCGGGCAGACGACTGTCAAAGCCACTCGCCTTTCGTAAGAGCTCGGCGCTCTTCTTCTTATCTTTAAAAAGCAGATCCGCACCGTCGAATTCGAATTTGAATGCATGGTGATCCTTCACGGGCAAGATGAGCTTTATGTTCTCCGTATTCTGCTTTTTTGCGGCCTCGGAGCTTTGTTTCTTTCTTGAGAGAAGGTTCTGATTCCTGCCAGATGCTCCTTCGGGGTTTGATCTCTTCATTCTAGGAGAAGAATCGTTGCCTTCCCAGTCCTCTCGTCCTACAAAAAACTAATCGTGAGGAGAAGCTCGGCAGGGAATTAGGAAGATCGAAGAGAATGTACCGGCCCAGGAGCGAGCTCTGAAAAATGAAGATGGAAGTATATCACCCCAGTGAAGCTCTCATTCTGATTAAAGTTTTTCGAATTCTTTGGAGAAGTTCGGCGGAAGCGATCGGAAGCAACTCGGTTTGACTGTAAAGCAAATAAAGAAAGTTTAGCATTGGAATGAAAAAGGAAAGAGGAGACCTAACTTCTACCAATTATAATCTTCCAATCTCGGAAGATTGTGGCGTCATATCTTTAAACCGAAGCTTCATTGATTCGGACGTAGAAGTAACTTCGAAACCATAACTTCGCGCCTGTACGAACCCCGTGAGGATTATCTTTTTAGGTTTGATGTTGAGTTTAAAGGTCCCCTCTGGATTTCCATTACTAGAAAGATTCGTCAGTTCTTCTAGTTTCCAGGAGTTTAACTGAATTTGTTGGGAATGTCCTGCAATCATTTGTACTTACTCTAATATAGTTGTAGTGTCGAGATTAGACAGTCATATGATACTGGGCGATTATAACGTTTTGCTAGAAGCCTCTTATAATCTATGGGTTATGAACTCATTGCTAGTATCATATGATCCTACATGGTCACACACCTAAGCAAACTGAATGTATTATATTGGGATTGATCATTAGTTTTATGATCAAGTTGATGCATATTTGATATGCATAAATTATATGTTTCTGCGGAGTGTGTCGATCGACACAATGGTTGTGTCGATTGACACAGTGTCTGGCCAGACCGATGCTTTTTGGTTTATGACTTAATTAATTGTAGGTTTAACCCGATAAGTTAATTAGGTTTTCCTGGTCTATATATATGTTAGAGAGGCACGAATTTTCCTCTTAACCTAAATGGTAGCCGCCTTCAGAAACATATAAATCCCGAGAGCTTCCAAGAGAGATTTGATCTCTCTCCGGCACTAGCATATCGGCTTTCCAGTTTGTGTGCGTGTGGATACCAGTAGAGGCGCAACACTTGAGGCGTTCTTTGATCTCGATACCCTGATTCATTCCGGTCAAAACTCCAGGTATACTCGAGATTCGATCTAATGATTCAATTGACACATGATCCTAGACATATAATTTTTTAATAGGATTCATTAATATGATTAAAATCCTGATCAAATTCCTTCAGTGGTATCAGAGCCTAGTGTTTTTTATTGAATGTGATGCATGCTTAATGAATTATGTGAACTCAAGTTGATATATAAAAGTTGTATATAAGAAAGCATGCTAGAATTTGGTTGAAATTCATGTTTTAGGGTTTCAGGGTTGTCGGTGTCGGCCGACACAGATCTTGTGTCGATCGACACACTCCCAGAACCGCTTAAAAACTTTAGTTTTCGATCCAATGATCGAACTTCCCTGAACAACTTATGTCGATCGACACAAAGGTTATGTCGACCGACACAAAGGTTGTGTCGACCGACACAAAGGTTGTGTCGACCGACACAAAGGTTGTGTCGACCGACACAAACTGATTTTGTCGACCGGCACAAAGGTTGTGTCGATCGACACAAGTCTTTTATTGCGATTGGTTCAATTTGATTGGATCGGTTTTCGTGATTGGCTTGTTTTGGATTACTGTGTCGACCGACACAAAAGTAGTGTCCATCGACACACATGAGCAGTGTCCATCGACACACATGAGCAGTGTCGACCGACACAAACGAGTTGTGTCGATCGAGAATGCATCCGCATATTGTTTTAAATTTGTGTCGACCGACAAAGGCTTTGTTCAGACAATCTAGACACCTAAACCCAATTTCTAGAATAATTAAAACTTAATTGAATTGATTGTTTTAATTATAACCCTTTAGGATACATATTTGATATGTATTAGTTTTGTTTCTCAAACTAATATCAAGTATCCTTGCTGTCTTTCCAATCTTGTTAAACTGTCAAGATTCATTTCATTGTGCAATGGGCTTGCCAAAGCAAGGTGTCCACAATAACGTGAGTAAGGTAGATGGTATTCGTTACCATGTGACTTAAGAGATTGGTTTACTTGACTAAGCCATCACAACGGTTTTGGGCTTAGAGACATAGGAGTGGATTATACATAAGATGTCTAACTCATGACCAAGAGTTGCATTGGATGTAATTAGCAAAAGTTGTTGTTTACCTAGATAGCTAAGATTTGGGCGATGAGGCAAAGCTCACTGAAGTCTTAGTGAAGTATGGATCTTGGATTGTTATATACAAATTGAGGAAACATTTTTTTGAATATAATGTAAGTTTTCTTAATGGTTAAGATTTCTCATTTCTTGAGCATCATGACAACCCAATTTCCTTTCTTTTGATTCAGCTATGACCACTCCTTCCCACAATACTTTCTCCCTGCGATCCATCCTTGAGAAGGACAAGTTAAATGGATCCAATTTTCCCGACTGGTATCGAAACTTGAGAATTGTTCTCAAGCAGGAGAAAAAGGATTATGTCCTTGTAAAGATTCTTCCCGATAAACTGAGACGCACTGCCTCACATGCAGAGAGAAATGCTTGGCATAAGCATTATGATGATGTGGTCGATGTGAATTTCCTCATGCTGGCTACCATGAACTCGGACTTGCAGAAGCAATATGAGAATGTGGAGTCGCCGATTGAGATGATCACTAGCCTGAAAGCGATGTTTCAGGGGCAGGCACGAAATGAGAGATATCAGACGATTAAGTCTCTTATTGAGTGCAAGCTACTAAAGGATGGTCTAGTTAGTGAAAATGTCATTAAGATGATGGGTTATATTGATAACCTAGCGAAACCGGACAGTCCCATTAGCCAAGAGTTGGCTACTGACATCATTATGCAGTCACTGCCGTCGAGTTTTGATCAGTTTGTTATAAACTATAACATGAACAACTCGACGAAGACGTTGACTGAGCTGCACGGTATGCTCAAGACAGCTGAGTCTAACATCAAGAAGGGCACCCCAAACGTACTTCTGGTACAAGGGGGTAAGAGGTTTGAGAAACCAAATAAGGACAAGGCAAAAGGCAAGGCGGTCCGGATTGTGAATCAGGATAGGCCTGAGCCCAAGCCCAAGTCTGGCCCTTCTGATGTTTATAAGTGTCATTACAGTAAGGAGACTGGGCATTGGAAGAGAAATTGCATGAAATACTTGGAAGATTTTGAAGAGATAAAGAAAATGTACGAGACTTCTTCCTCAGGTATTTATGTTATAGAAGTAAATGTTACTACTCCAAGTCCTACCTCATGGGTATTGGATACTGGTTGTGGTGCTCATATTTATATGAATATGCAGGACGTAAGCAACAATAGAACTCTGGAAAAGGGGCAAGTGGACTTGCGCGTTGTGAATGGAGCAAGAGTTGCTGCATTAGCCGTAGGAACATTTCATTTGTCTTCGCTTTCAGGCATGGTTTTAGAACTTAAGAACTGCTACTATGTACATGCTGTGAGCAGAAACATCATTTCTATTTCTTGTTTGGATTAGGATGTTTTTCATTCTTCGATTAAAGACAAATATTGCTCTTTTGATCGTAATGATGTTTTCTATGGTAGCGCCCCATTAGAGAATGGGCTTAATGTTTTAAACCAGTCTTTTCCTGTCTATAACATAAACACTAAACTGCTCAAGTCCAGTGACTCGAACCCTACCTTTCTCTGGCATTGTTGTTTGGGCCACATAAATGAGCGACGGATTCAAGAGCTCCACCGTGATGGGTTTTTTGGGCTCATTTGATTATGAATCATGTGAGAAGTGCGAATCTTGCTTGTTGAACAAAATGACTAAGGCTCCTTTCAACAAAACTAATGAAAGGGCCAATGACTTGTTGGGCCTAATACATAGTGATGTGTGTGGCCCAATGAACATTAGTGATAGAGGAAGCTTTTAGTGCTTTATTATATTTACTGATCACTTCAGTAGATATGGCTATGTCTATCTAAATAGAAACAAGTCGGAATCCTTTGAAAAGTTCAAGGAATTCCAAAATGAAGTACAGAATCAGCTTGGCGAGAGTATTGAAGCTTTTCAATCAAATCGTGGATGTGAATACTTAAGCCAAGAATTTAGTGATCACTTGAGAGATTGAGGAATTGTTTCACAGCTCACTCCTCCTGGAACACCTTAGTAGAATGGTGTGTCTGAGAGGAGGAATCAGACCCTATTGGATATGGTTCGATCAATGATGAGTCACACAAATCTTCCATTATTTTTCAAGAGATACGCTCTAGAAACGTCTGTGTTTACGCTGAATAAAGGTTCCATCAAAATCAGTTGCAAAGTTACCACATGAGATATGGACTGGAAATGTTCCAAGTTTGTCTTTCCTGAAGTTTGGGTTGTGAAGCTTATGTCAAGCGTTTGACGCTTGACAAGCTCGGCCCAAAATCTGATAAATGCTACTTCGTCGGTTATCCTAAGGAAACCAAGGCTTACTTTTACAACCAAACCGAGAACAAAGTGTTTGTTGCTCAGAACTGTGTCTTTCTTGAGAAAGAGTTTCTTTCTAAGAAGAACAGTGGGAGTAAAGTACAACTCGAAGAGGTTCGAGTATCACCGGAAGCTGCTCAGCCTGTTCAGGAAGAGCAGCCATTGGATCTACAAAGAGTTGTAGAGCCTATACATGTGGTGCCTGAAGTTCGCAGATCCGAAAGGATTCATCACGAGCCCGAGAGATATGGATTTCTCGTGATTAATTGGCATGATATGTTGATCGTTGATAGTGACGAGCCTGCGAATTTCGAAGAAGCAATGATGAGCCCTGACTCCAAAAAATGGCTTCAGGCCACTGAATCCGAAATGGGATCCATGTCACAGAACAAAGTATGGAATTAGGTGGATTTACCCAATGGTGTAAAATCCATTGTGTGTAAATGGGTTTTCAAGATGAAAACCGATGTGGATGGTAACATACAGATTTGCAAACCTGGATTGGTGGCTAAAGGCTTCAAATTAATTCATGGTGTTGACTATGATGAAACCTATCCCCAGTTCCTATACTTAAATCTATTCGGATTCTCCTAGCAACTGCCGCTCATTATGACTATGAGATCTGACAAATGGATATTAAAACCGCCTTCCTGGATAGGATTCTGGAAGAAGATGTGTACATGACACAACTTGAGGGTTTCATTGATCCTAAGATTGCTGGGAAAGTATGCAAGCTTCATCGATCCATATATGGATTAAAGCAGGCATCTCGGAGTTGGAATCTTCGTTTTGATGAAGCGATCAAACAGTTTGATTTCGTGAGAAACGAAGAGGAACTGTGCGTTTACAAGAAGACTAGTGGGAGCGCAGTTGTATTTCTCATACTGTATATAGCCGATATACTTGAGAATCTATAGAGATAGATTAAATAAGCTAATTGGACTGTGTCAAGATACCTTATATTGATAAGGTCTTACACAGGTTCGAAAAGCTATGTCGATCGACACAAAGGGTTGTGTCGGTCGACACACGAGTCGATACCAATCTAATCCTAGTGAAAATCACTGGACAGCCGTCAAGAACACCTCCGAGTATTTGAGAAATACTAAGGTTAAGTTCTTGGTGTACGGAGGAATTGATGAGTTTATGGTGAGTGGTTACACAGACAAAGACAATTTCTGGTTATAGTCTGGTTATGTTTTGTCTAAACAACGGTGCAGTTAGTTGGAAGAGTTCCAAGCAGGACACCGTAGCAGATCCCACGGCCTAAGCATAAGAGTTATGATCTTAATCCTAGTGGGAGCTATCTATGTTGTGATGTTCATCTAAACATACATTTGGTTATGTTTTAATGAAATTTGTTTAATGTATTATTTGATTATTGGATAATTAAATAATAGTCCCAAAGTAATTTATGGCATTCTTATAAGTCATCAAGTACGTGACTTGATCATGAAACCTTATAAGTGATAGATGACATAAATTATTTGAGTCCCTAGTCAAGGTTATTAAAGTGGGACATTGATAACCGCGAGAGACTAGTATGTGAGATGACTGATGACTAAGTTTCAATGGGTCATTAATAGGAGTATTAAATTCAATCACATAGATATGTGTTAGAGAACACAGTGTCGGACATGACCCCTATGAGAACTCTACAAGATAGTTATATGAGTGTCATAAGAGGTTCTCATTGCGACTATAGAGTATAGTCCTTAGACCTGAGTTCATCATATTTTCCTGCATATGAATTCGTCCGCTTTGACTTTGTCAAACGTCAGCCATAATAGGTGACTGTAAAGACATTGATTGGGCGTATCATGAAGTGTGTAAGGAACAGGGATGGAACAAGATGGAATTTGTCCCTCCCATATAAAGGGAGATAAATATCTCTGGGCCTATCGAAGATTTGATACTGAGAAATGTGTGGCCGCACTCAAACGAGGTGATTGTCAGTCGTTTGTCCTATCAGTACAAATAAGAGTTCGATAAACATGATCTAGCTTGATAAGGGTGACACGAGTTATTGCCTTATGCTAGATCGAGATATAGTGACAAAGGGATTATAGGAATAGATGATTCCAGTACAAGTGGGAGATTGTTGGGAATGTCCTGCAATCATTTGTACTTACTCTAATATAGTTGTAGTGTCGAGAAAAGACAGTCATATGATACTGGGCGATTATAACATTTTGATAGAAGCCACTTATAATCTATGGGTTATGAACTCATTGCTAGTATCATATGATCCTACGTGGTCACACACCTAAGCAAACTGGATGTATTATATTGGGATTGATCATTAGTGTAATGACCAAGTTGATGCATATTTGATATGCATAAATTGAGGCGTTCTTTGATCTCGATACTTTAGTTCATTCCGCTGCTCAAAACTCCAGGTATACTCGAGATCCGATCTAATGATTCAATTGACACATGATCCTAGGGATAGAATTTGTTAATAGGATTCATTAATATGATTAAAATCTTGATCAAATTCCTTCAGAATGTTGCACCGAGCTGCAAGTACCAGAAGCCCGGTAATTATTTTTACGGAGTTTGGTGTTAGTTGTAACATTGCCATTCCTCGACGGGCACAGTAACTTACCATTAGCTGTGGGATCGGAAACCAAAGGTTGGCTTCGGCAAAGAAGCTTTCGTAGAGACAGACGTATCCTGATGGTGGGGTCGAAGGTCTCTGGTCGGACCTTGGAACCAGAATTTCGATCTCTGCGGAGTTCAAAGCTTTCCTTTTAATTGATCCGATCTCATATCTAGGAAAGAAGGAAGGTCCAACGTCTGGGATACTTGGCCAAGTATGAGTACTCCCAGAAATCGAAACCTCGAGGTCATTTATCCCGGACATTTCGTAAAAGGATATTAGTTAGAGAAGAAAGATTGAAGGTTACCTCGGAGAGTGGAGAGTTGATTATGGAAAAAAATAATCGATAATGAGCGGTTTATAGAACGAATAAATGATGATGAATGCATCGTTTACAGTGATGAAAAAATTTGATTAGCCAACACCTGAGTTGAAAGGAGGCTCCTTTCTTCTCATTTATTTTCGTCTGTTTAGAGACGACACGTTGCTTGGGAGGTGAAAGGTTTTGCGAGAATCGAACAGTTTGCACGAAAGGGCTTTTCGTTGTCTGGTGTTTCCCGCCAAATTGAAGAATGAAGAATATTGGAGAATTAAAACGAGAAAATCTCATAGAAAACCTTCAATGTGGCAACCACTTCCAATTTAAACCTCGAGACTATTATGTGATCCAATTAAACCCTCAATGTGGCGAAACTCGCAAATTAAACCTTTAATGTGGCTTCCTTCTCCCACACTCTTCAAACCCTAACGGATGAACAGTAACTCCATTAAAAATATTATTAAAAAAATTAAAAAATATATTTTATTCAAAAAGAATCTGAAAATAATAAAAAAAATTCATAAAATCATATAAATTATTTTGGGAAAGATATTTCTAAATTATTATTTTGTTATTTATATAATTTCGGATTCTAATAATTAAAGAGTTTTGGAAACTTTTTTCTGATTTTCTAAAAAAATTTCAGAATTTTTGAATTATTTGGAATAATTAAAGAGTTTTTCATAATTTTTGATTTTTTTGGAGTTTTCTAAAAAAAATTTCGATTTTATAATAATTAAAGACTTTTAAAAGTTTTTTAGATTTTTTTTCAATTTTTTTGAATTATTTGGAATTTTATGAATTTTTTTAGATTTTTAATGAATTTTTTAGAGTTTTTTTTGAATAAATTATTTTTGTTTAGTTTTTTAATATTTTTTTAAACGGAGTTACTGTTCATCTGTTAGGGTCTGAAAAGTGTAGGAGAAGAAAGCCACATTGAAGGTTTAATTTGCTTGTTTAGCCATATTGAGGGTTTAATTGGATCACATAATAGTCTCGAGGTTTAAAGTGGAAGTGGTTGCCACATTGAAGGTTTTCCATGGAATTTTCCCAAATTAAAACTAAGACTATTGAAGATGAAGATCGACTGATACCAAACTTCATTTATTGACAAGCTATTTAGAATAGAAATTCGCCAACGCTGCCCGAAGACATCCTCGGACGAACTGGGGGGGACTTACTGTTGATGGTGGGGTTCTATCCTCAAAAGGCACGCCGCAGCTGAAGGAGCCTCACGCTGGTCTGGTTTGGTTCGGTTAGCTACCAAGCCGGTCCGGGTTGGTTCGGTTTGAGTTAACCAATTTGGGTAATCGGTTCGGTTTAGGATTAAACCGTTTTATCTTGGTTTGGTTTGGTTTAATCCAAATCAATTGGCTTAGGAGAAATTTGGTTGGTGCAGACCCAATTGAAGCTGGTATGCTAAAGATTAAGGAGAGATTAAGCAGTTAAAGGAGCAAAAGATCAATAAAAGGAGAAAAGGAAGATAACTTTGTTAGCAAGTTATCAATCTCAGCGTTTTCTCGGAGTTCAGTATGGGTTCAGGCAAGAGGTTCCAGTGTCACCACTCAGTCTGATCAACTGCAACTGATAGCCAAGGTGAGTGGATGCATGTTTGTTTGTTTGATGCATTAGATAGGTACATCTAGATCCCCACAAACCTTAAGACTATTTTAGATACATCCCTGAAATTGGTACATTACTAGTGCGGGCTAGTAATGTAATTAAATGAGCATGACTAGTGGAACCCTAAAACTGGTTAGGTGTTAAAACGAAGGCATGACATGTAGATAGGGATGTATGTTGAATGTTGATTGTTGAGGGGTCAGGGTACAGTAACATACCCTGATGGTTTAACCTCACCCTATTTGTTGTATTGTGGTATCACTGAGTTTGTCCAGTGAGCTGTTAGTTCCTATCTCATGAACTTGCAGTATTTTGTGTTTGTAGGAGTGATATACGATCACGTGGCATGTTACCAGTGAGTTTTTGATTCTCATATAGGGAATAACAATAGTATATTTTGAGGGTTAACCAGGTTCATAGCTAAGATGTTGTAATGGAGAGTCAGGCCATTGCACTTGTCTATTGGAAGAAAAGTGTGAGGTTAAGGTTGACTATTAGGCGAAAGCTATGAACTTCGAAGGTTAAACCCGGCACGAGTTTTCATGGCCATCGATTCTTTGGCCAAATAGATATCGATAATGAGGCAAACGGAGTAGAGGCCAACGGATCTATAGTAAGATATATTCAGTGTTAGGCTAGGAATTCGAATGACTGAGAACGGTGTTGGCGTGGTCTTACAGAATAAGTAGTATTTTGTTCGACTGTGAGTCTGACAAAGTGAGTCATGCTTTGTTGGATTCCGTAGACTAGCGTAGTAATATAGTAGTAGAGCTGGAATCTGGAGTAGCATGGGCTATTTCTGGATCAAGCTTGGTAATGTAGAATAGAGTTATGGTTTAGTACTCCGCTAGGTTAGTAAAGGAGAGAGATTGAGCTACGATACGACATCGAGTTATTTGGTCTGTATGATTGTGTTGCACCAGAGAGACCTGGGATCATGACCCTTGGCTGGTGGTACGAAATCCGAAGCATAATCATAGTTCCACCGCTAGTGATTATGTACAGGATCACCGTGTATCGAATGACTGAGAACGGTGTTGGATGTTCAGATTGTACCCCTTTGTGGTTGCAGTTAGGTGTTTTGCGAGGTGGCTGTCGTAGTATCGTATGCTTATGACCCATAGTGAGTTAGTGATATAGTGAATGGTAATAATAGCGCTATATAAGTATTATGGACTAGTAGGAGTTTATGAGCTGCTGGAAGTATGTTCCGTTGTATGTACGGCAGATCCTTACTCAGTCGTGTAATGGGGGAGTTGAGTATTTCATTTCCAGGGGGAAATGGATTATTTAACTTGGGTATGGTAGTGTAATGTTCACAGGTTATATGTTGCTTCTTTTAAAAGTAATGTATAACCAAGTGTTGGACTCTTCGTTGGTTGCTTCATGGGGAAGTAATCTACGGGAGAGTTTCGCTATCTCTTATTGTGATGTAGAGAAGCTTGCTTGTTTTTCTTTTGCTTCGGCTATTGATTGTTTATTTTTTTTCTTAGAGTGAGCCCTAGGTGGATCCCGCTCTCTGAGTAACAGTTGTCCAGTTACTCACCCCTCACCCTTTTCCACCCTTTATGTTCTAGGAGAACATAGGAGTCTAGGAGGCTTTCCTAGCCGGATACTTTGATTGTTTGATGGCTTGCATTTGTTCATGGAAAAAATGGTTTGTACGAATACTTAAACGTTTTAGACTCGACCTTTAAAACATTTCTTTGAGATCTACTAATCGATGTTTTGTTTTCTTGTTTGACATGTACTGCGCATTCTTATATTCGATTGGCAGATCTCCACTGGTACACGGTTCTTGTTGATACTGGGTTCAACTTCTAATAATTTGTAATTAGAGGGGTTCTTTTTTGGGAATGAATTAGATAGAAGACAAAAAGAGAAACCTCGGAAAAGAACTTTATTGATTATATTGGTTACAAAGGTGTTAACCCAGAATGTCGAGTTAACTTTATCAAAGAGAAGTACTAAACCTACGTTATCTAGTAACTCTTATCCCCGATTCTGAATGAATTCAATTAGTGAAGGGGGTGTGTATTTATCTATTCTTAGTAGTCGGTCATGGGCTAACCTCGAAAAAATGGAATCTGTGATAAGATTTGATCTTATTCTGTCCGAGGTTTAGACTTCGGCTTTGGGACGAAGTTGTTTACACCCCCGCTTCGGACACTAAAATCCGATCATTCTTCACTAAGGTATCCCTCGGTCGTCTGGGCCGAGGGTTCTAATCCTGTTGAAGAGACTTATGACCTGATAAATTATCAGGGAAAGGTCGGCATTGACCGAACCTCAATTATTTCTAAACTATTGATAAGGGGTAGTAATCCCACCATCAACAGTAAGTCCCCCCTAGTTCGTCCGAGGATGTCTCCGGACAGAGTTGGCGAATTTCCAAATTAAATATCTTGTCGATCAATGAAACTCGGTGTTGGTCGATTTTTTTCTTCAAAAGTCTTGAATCTTCATCTTCTTTCTTGATCTCGATCCTTCAATATGGCGGGAAAAAGAGTAGTCAATGAAAAGCCTCATTTGTTCCACGCGCAAATTCTTCGATCGTCACAAAACCTTTCTACTCCCATGATGTGTCGCTCATACACCTTCGAAACCTCAAATGTGACTTTTGGCGGGAAAAAGAAAGGAGATTATTCATAAATTGAACCTCTGTTTCCCCCAATCTTGGTTTAACATATCTCAAAAAACATCAGTTGAGCTTTCGTGACCATAAAACCGCCTTCCTTTAAATAGCTATTAAGAAGACTGCATCCTCAAGCTTCTCATTTCTCAAATCCCCCGGTGAAATCCTTCTAAGATTCCTAAGTCTTCCTCCTCTTCTTCACAACTCTCCTAAGATGTCATCTGATAAACAGAACTCTCTCGGTTCCAACTCCGAAACCGGTTCAACTTCGTCTTCCTCTGGATCTAGCGAATCTCAGCAGAAAAACTCCGAGGATTACTAATCAAACAATTCTTTTATCAACATAGAAGATGTTTCGTCTCCCGAAAAGAAAACTGAAATCCCAGATCTGTCGATCTAGGCCAATTCCCCATCCAAGAGCAACTGTTCGGAAACTATTTCTGACCAAGTAACAGCGGGAGAGGAATTCTCGGAAGACTTCGGAGATTCTTCATTTAAAGAGAGTGATATTGATACTCTCCGATCATTCGCCTCAAACCCAGAAGACCTCGAAATTCTGGTTCCGAAAATCAGTGGAAGACCGTGAAATCCTCCAGAAGGATTTATGTGTCTTTACCTCCAGTTTTTTACCGAAGCTCGACTTTGGTTCCCCATTCCTTTCCTCTTAGTTGAATTCTCCAAAAAGCTGAAGATTGCTTTCACCCACTAGGACATGGCGCCATCAGACACATGGTTGCTTTCCTAATTCAGGCCAGCAGGGCCGAAATTATCGCTCCATGTTGGAAATTCTCCAAGCTTGTCAAACTCGTGGATAACCGAGATAGCAAAACCTGGTATACCATGGAGAAAAATGCTGGTAAACTAGGTATGGGGTTCACTTCCAATGCAAAAGGACCCTAGCGTCGAGGTAATCAAGACATGGTCAGTTGATGCCTCAACAATTGTAAAACCGACTCTTTTCAAAGAACTTCCTCCAATCTTCAAAAAGAAAATGGATCGGATTTACAATCTCACTCCATTGGTATTTTCGAAAATTCATGCGGACTTTATCAAACTTGCTCATCTACATTTAGGTTTCTCAAACTTTTTCTCCTTGCTTTAAAATCTCAGTCTGCTACTATTCGTATTCATCACTCGGTATTTATTTTAGGCCATAAAATCTATGAAGTCAACTGTCCATTAGAGAGATTACCCTCAGATTACTCTAATAAATCACTTATCCGAGCTCCTCCTAAGAACTCAAGATTTCAGAAATTTCCGAAGGGTGAAATCGACTATCCCGGCCTTAAAACTCCTTATATGGTGTCTTTGGAGAAAAAGCGCGGAAAAACAATCACTGTGTCTCCAATAACCAAGCCTTCAAATAAAAGATCCGCTCCTTCGGCTATTGGAACCCCTTTAACCAAAAGACAAAAATCTCAATTCGAAGCTGAAGACGCCCTGTTTAAGTTCGAATTCAATTCATCACAACTTCTTTCGAGTGATGAAAAGAAGAGAGTCAAGCTGTTCTAGAAGATGGCTGGTTGTGAATCTCTAAGGCCGAAGGGTGATTTCGTCGTGAAAGAGCACATATCTGCTCTAGCCAGGAATTATATTCGGGTTCGATGGCCTTTCTCTACTCTTGTTTATCTTTTAATTTGTTCCAAACCCTCTACAAACTCTCTTAACTTTTCAGGGAGCTCGAAACACCTGCCTCATTGTCGGCGAATATGAAGGCTTGTTGAGGGATATCAACAAATACATCGACAATCTCGAAAAGAAGAACGAGGCTTTGGAGGTTGAGCGAACTTCGCTTACTCACCAAGTCGAGGCAATGAAGAAGGAAGCTCGGATTGTTGGTGCTTCATTAGCTCAAAAGGTGCAATCTACCAAGAAGGCGGTGACTGAGAAAATCCAATATAGGCTGAATTCCATTCAGAAAACCGTCCAGGCTCAGGAGGACGGACTTGTAATCACCATGAACCTCAGTCAAGCCCGTGCAGTCTTCGAAGTACTCAATGATCTTTCTTCTCAAGGCATCAATATTCCTGCTGATCTTTTGGAACAAGTGGAGAAGGATGCACAAACAGGCGAACAAGAAATGAAGGACTATACCTTCCCTGATTTTGAGCCTAACGCCTTTTGTTTCAATATATGATTTCTAATGTTGTTTTTCTTTCTTCTTCTAGTAAGTATCTTTAAGACTATTTGAAGTATAATCTTTGGGGTTTCCCGAGATCATACTTTCTACGTCCTTTTAATTAATCTATCTTTCCTTGAATTCTCATTAAAATTCCAGAAAAGATTCTTCGAGTACTCTGTATATTGGTCTTTTTTATAAAAAAAAGAATTCCTTCAACAGATTACCAGATATTCATGGGCAGAGCCGAAAATTTTAGTGAGTTAAACCTCAACTATTTTGACCTCTAATCCTCAGATCCTACTTTATCAAATCCTTAGATTCTTTGGGTAAACGTTTTTATGTTTATTATAAACATAAGCAGGAATAACCCGACTTTTCCTTGTGATTCCTCGGCTCTACTTTATCAAACTCCGAAATCTCCAGCTACATTCGGTAAAGAATGTGTAAAGGGACGAACCCTGTTATCCGGAACGTGATCAAGGCACCGATTTTGTTTTTGTGATTCGTGGTTAAGTATAGTTGAGTTATAGAAACTTCATCACTATAAAACCAAGATTTAGTTTGATGTTGTAGCTGAACCTCGTAAAAGAATGTTTACGTACCTTCGGAGGGGATCAAGCCACACGTAGTTCCGAAGTTTGATTATGTGTTGACTATCTCGGATAATTCGAGATATCAACATCATATATATATATATTGATGGTGCGAAGTTATTCACCCAAAACTAACTGCAAGTGCACAGTGTACAATTATAGTATAAATTAGGTTATCGATCCCACAGAGATTATGTCGAGTTTCGATTCTATTAGAATACAATCTATCTGGTAACTAGTTGTATAACTTATGGATTAAAAACGCTAGAATTAGGTAAATTGCGGGTAATATGGGCCATGCACGAAATTAGATGTTGCTCTACTCTTAAACACAAAAGACAAATGTATACAATACCAAATCTCTTTGCGTATTGCACTATGAATCAACCAACAGATCAGAAAGGATGCTTTTCAACCTATATAGCTAATACATGCATTGGGAATGGATTTGATTGCTCATGATCTTCCAAGCCAAACTCTCGTTTGTACAAGGACGAGATCACCTGTTAAAAACAATGCTCCGACTTTAATGTAAAATGGGTGTATGATGCAACAAACCCTAAAATTCAATATTCTAAGTGATCAAGTCAAAATATTGTATGAATTAATATTAAAGCAGAGAGTAGTCACGAATTCAGCAACAATTCGTGCACCTAATGACCCATAAAACCTTTAACAACCTAGATCTAACTAGGGAACTACTCACACATAGCAAACAAACCAATCATAATCATTAATATCAAGAGTTTGCAATATGAAAGTAATATCAAAAAGAGATCAGAGCAAAACGTGGTTCTCTCTATCTGTAAAACCAAGAGAACAGGGGCACAAGAAAACCTTCACACATGGATGCTCCCTGAAAACAAGATCTAAGTAACTTTTTGGTGATTTTTGGTAAAGAGATACTTGAATGCTTTAAAAGCTTGGTGGAAGTCGTCTCTCTCTTTCTTCTCTGCTTAAATTCGATTATATAGCTCCTCTAGGTCATGCATGAGTCGGCAAAGAAGTTGTAGAAGTTAGGGTTTCGAAAAGAAGGCCCAAAAAAAATTTCCTTTGTACCAAATGTCTGAGTCGGTCGACCCTTCGTTCTAGTCGGTCGACTCGGGCTCCGGATCAAAATTCTTCATTTTTAGCTCCAAATCTTCTAGATTCTTGCAAAACACCTCAGCATGTGGAATCTTCCATTTAACCTGTATAAAATGAAAAAAAGGCTCCAAAGCAGCGTAAAATATCATCATTAAAACCGTTAAAAATAACAGTACATCAAATTCCCCAAGACTTAGCTTTTGCTCGCCCTCGAGCAAATAAAGAGCTAGTTAGTGGTCAAAACAAATTTGGTTTACCATGATGAAGCTATCAACCTTCAGCAACCATTTCTTTCATAGTGACATCTCCAACAGCTGACCAATACGCAGACCAAGTTGTATTTTCCAATGAAAAACTTATTAAGAACAAATTAGAGTTATCCCAACCACAATGAAGACCATATTTCAGATACCATCAAAGCAACTCATTTTACTGTCATCATATAGCCGGAAATGCTTATCAATCGTCACCTAATTTAGCACAAGATGATCTTTTCGTTCTCCCCCAGACTTATCCTTTTTTAATCATTTAATTTATAATTCAAAATTTCTCAAAGTTTAGGCAAATAATGGCATCGTAGGAAATTTTCCTAGTCTCGCTGTCAACCGAGTTCTCAAAGGTTCAAATGCATCATGGTATCGTCAGGAATTTCGCTAACAGCATAGATCCTGAGCTTCTAGTGATGAATAATTGGTGTCTTAAGAAATTTCCCTCTACCTCATCACTAGGTTTCACAAAATACATACTTTTCTTTTCATCAAATTATCTTCAGGGAGAGCTGAAGATCGAAAATCATGCTTGTGAACAAATATTTAGCAAGACATAATGGCTAATGTGACAACGAAATGATACAGACTTAACTGTATTGTGCTTTGGCATTGCTGAAAATTTCAAGAAAATCACGTGGGTCTACTCCGTATTGTATCTATCAAGCTCTCTGGATTTCCATATGGTTGGTCCTTGTCAATATTGCTGAGTCACTCAATCACAGTTAAAGAAAGTAGAAAGTGATAATAGCATTCAAAAACATATCAAATAGCAAAAATTTCACCAAAGATCCATAAAACGAAAGAAAGTCATAATACTCCCTCCCCCAGACTTAAATTTCACTATCCCAGTAAAACCAAGTTAAAACAAAAGTGCAGAGAGAAATCCAGAGAAAAATAAAAGTAAATGCTGGAAATAAAATGATAGAACCGTATCTAAACGCGGGGACTGCGAGTGCGTCTCCTCTCAGCTATAGGGTCAAAATCGTGCAAAGAACTAGTGCCTCCAAATAAATGTGGTGGCACGTGGCTCATCATCATAGGATCATCTGGAAAACTCATCAAGTTGCTCGGCGCTGTGGAAAACTGCATCGTCTCCCCTCTTTGTGCCGCAGTCGACCAACTCATGGTAAAGTCGTCCGACTCTGTCTCCACATCATCATCATCTCGTCGGTCATCAGTATCTCCAGCTCGCTGTGGCTCTGGTACTCTCCTGGTTGGCTCGTGGACTCCTCGGTCAGACGAGCAACCTGTGAAAAACGAGTAAAACCATCGAGCAATCTTGTTGTTCCTCATGTGGCGCTCCATCTTGTATTCGTACTTCACCTCTGGACTCACCTGAAATGGTGGCTGCTCGGGTAACTCGAAGAAATCTGGCATCCCGCCAGTAGAGAATCTCGCTCCAGCAAATGTAAAGTCGTCAGCTCAGTGTGAATCACGCGGCTGGGAAGTAGAAGTGCGCGGTGGCTGGGCGGCGCGTCTTGTATGGTGAGGTGGGGCATGTACGGCCTCTGGTAGCTGAGTAGGTGCATCGGCTATAACCGTCAGCAAGTCAGCAGGTGGGTGAAACCCAATGTCCTCCTGTGAATCGAGCCTAACATGACTCTTGTTCGGGAGGCGAATCAAGCAAGTCACGCCATCATCCCGAATGAACTCGTACCATCCTCCCGTACGAACCATCTCAGAATGATATAAAGAAGCCTCATCTAGAATAATCTTCGTCACGTCGGCGGCTTCCTTCCTGAATAGATCAAGTGGTACTTCACACCACTTCATGATGGGGGTCAAAAGGTTCCCCACGGTCTCCTAATTATGAGAAATAGCGTTCCCCAAGAAGACGTGACTCCTCGTATCAACCAAATGGCATGCAAAGAGTGCACCCATGTTCTAATCAGTGTCCTTAGGTGCTCCTGGCAACAGAAACGAGTCACCCAAGGCATAGTAAAGCAAGGTCAACTCCGGCTCGTAGAGTCGCCCGACCTCAGTGCGTCTCAAGAGTGTGTGGCTAATGACTCTAGCCAAAATTCGAAGGGCGGGGTGGCGGATCAAAGACTGCTTCGTCTTCGTCAGCTCGTAAACTCAAGACCCAATAATCGACCACATCTGGTCACGCTCTCCAAAGCTCTTCATGTTCCAATATTCGGTTCCATGTCGCTGGAAACCGAAAATACGACAAATGTCCGCCACTGTGAGCGAGTAATGCTCACCACGGATCTTGAAGTGGAGACTCCATTGGTTCACGTCCTCACAGCGGCGCGGTATATCCAAATACATCGAGGCTAAGAACTTCCTTGCCGCCTCCGGGTATGTATCATAGCAAGTGAAACCAATAATCCCCACACCAACATTCTTCATCAACCGCTTCAAATGGTTCTTCAGCTTCAGTCGTGACATGTAAGGCACGTCCAGGAAACGCATCAGCTGGATGAGAATATCCGTGTAGCGGTTGTAGAAAACCGTGTCATAGTCATCCCAATCCCGGTTTTGTCTTGTTCGGCATGCGCGGTCCTTAACAACGTCCGCGTGGTTTCTCTCGGGAAATGGGTCCTCGAGCTTCTCGTTCTCTGCTTTGTCTCAAATGTTGGCATCACTCTCGTACTCAGAGGAAAACATCTGCAAAAAGAACGAAGAATCGAAAGGAATTAAAACCATTTTTATCAAAAATCAGAAACCGCAGTCGACCGACTCCTCCTGCGAGTCGACCGACTCGGGTCGCGACGTGTTCTTCATCAAATCATCATCAAATCTTCTATAATTCATCAATTGATTTCAAATTTCTTGCATAATCTAACACAGACAATGATATTCGGCCACCCTACACTCAATTCAACCTAAATCCCACTCTAAATCATCAACATGCAATTTTTTTCAAATTTTTCAACATTTCTCAAAAAAAATCGTGAAAGAAAACGAGTTGAATCAGAAAAATACCATGCAGATCGTGAAAACTGTTAGTATAGGATGATAGAGCTTAAAATTGCGATCCCAGGGGGCTTTAAATCCCAAATTTGGTTGAGAATTGAGAGAGAAAATCGTGTATGAAGATTGAGTTTTGATGGAATTATGAAGAAAAACTCGGTTCTAATAAAACTCGACCACCGAATCGACCGACTGCTCAGCGCAGGGTCGACCGACTGCTCAGCGCAGGGTCGACCGACTGAGCCTCAAAAGCAAAATTCAAAACAAAACTTAAACTAAATTTCTTTTTTTTTTTTTTTTTATAATGACTCAATCTAAATTGGGACTAAATCCTAAAGAATTAAACTAAAACAGACTCACAAGTGGGTTGCCTCCCACTAAGCGCTTCTTTACAGTCAATAGCTTGACTTGGTCTGATTTGAATCCCTTACTTGGTAGAGCTCATCTCAGCTCCTTGATCTCCTTCATGTTCCCCCATAGGATCGTCTTCACAATCCTCATCATCATCATCTTCAGTAAGATCCACAAATTTTTTTTCATTCTCAGCTTTCTTTACTAGTTCCTCAAGCTCAATTCTTGCAGCGAACAATGATTTTTTGGTGGATACATGCTTCTTGTTCCTTAGGATTGGAATGTAGGTTCCCTTGTAGAGGGCACGTTTAAAACCTTGAGGTGTAGTTCCAGTCATCCTCATCTTCTCTTCTTCAATGGATTCAACAGCTTTGAAATTAACTCTTCCCGTTCTGCAGTCTATCTCAGCGTATGCGGTGTGTAAGAATGGTCTTCCAAGGGTCAGCGGGTGTTGAGGTTCACGTTCAAACATTGCCACGTGGATATCTACTACGAAGAACCGGCCATTGGCTCTCACAGGTACATTCTCCACTATTCCCTCGGTTATCTTGTAAGTATCATCAGCTAGCCTCAAAAACACTCGTTTGTTCACCATTTGGTCAAACTTCATCATTTTGGTAACTGAGAGCGACATTAGATTTACTCCAGCTCCAGTGTCACATGGGACGTTCTCAAACCATGTGTGCCCAATCATAACATTAATCTCAGCTCTTCCAAAGTCTCCAAGCTTCTTTGGCATTGATTTCTCGATCACTTCATCACACATCTTGGCTCCCATCTTATTCTTCAGTAAATATGGTGTCAACTCTTGTAACTCCGTCTCCATTCCACATTGCTCTATAAGTGGCCAAATCTCCTTACATTCTTTGATAAACTCCTCCACATCATATTTGAATTATGTTTCAAGTACCTTCAATGAGTTTGCAAAGAAAGTGATTATGTCCTCAATATGCTCAGGTTGTATCCAACGAGCAGTGCATTGAATGTCTTCATCAGACATAGAATAAGTTGTCATAGAAATTGATCTTCGTTTAGCCTCAGGGGAGTTGGGTCGACCGACTGGTGGTAGGGGCGACCGACTCGGGCGTCGAAGAAATCTTCCTTATGGGTTCTTCGATAACTCTCATCTTTGGTTTGGAACTTGTGATGACTGCCAAACTCTTCTTCTTCAACTTCTTTATCCTTGATCTTGAAACTAATGTTCAGACTTCCCAGACCTCTTAATGATATTTTGTCTTCCGAGCAATCGATTAAAGCTCTAGCGGTCTTAAGGAACGATCTTCCAAGTATAATCTGCTCTATCCCATCACTCTCATCAGCATAACAAGTCTCAAGGATGTAAAAATCCAAAGCAATGAATCTATCACCAATCATACATGGCAATCCAGTAAGTTTTCCCAAAGGTACAACAGTTGTATCATCAGCTAATCGCATCTCCTTCTTGGTAGTTTTCAATTCGACTGGTCCCAATCTTTCCATGGCAGAAAAAGGCACGGTGTTACCGCTCGCTCCTAGATCACACATGCATCTCTTGAAGACTTGATCTCCAGTTGTCAAAGTAAGTTCAAATTGTCCAGGATCCTTCTTCTTTTTTGGCATCCAGTACATGATCGCTCTGTCACAAATTGCAGCGAACAGGCAGTTCCCATCTTCTGGGGTTATCTTCCATCTCATCTCCTTACTGAGGACGTCTTCAAGTTCAGCGTTCAGCTTGCAGGCTCTTGCAAATGGCATCCTCCTTATTAACACTTTAGAATACGCTTCAACTTCTTTCTTGAGCTCCCAATCATCTTCTTTAGCTTCTACATCGATTCATGAATTGGAATCCATGGATACACTGATTGATTAGTGCACCATGGTTTGTAGACACTCTTCCTGGGTGGAACCTTCATCAAAGGACATCCCACTTCTTCTTCAGAAGCTATGAGTCGACCGACCTTCTCCTCGGTCCACCGACCGTTGACACGTCGACCGACCATTGATGGCAGTCGACCGACTGTGTCAGACGATCCTTCTTCACTTGTTTCTTCCAGGGTTTTCTCCTCTTCAATCTCCTTAATATGGATAGCTCAGATGGATAGTGGACACTTGGTGACTCTCCTGACTCCCACAAATCTTTCAAGCTCTTCCATTCGCTGATGAAGTCTTCCGACATCAATCTGAAGGTGGCTTATACGCGAATCAAGGGTAAGGAAAAGTGGATCCATCTTCTTCAAAAGGGTATCATAAGTTCTGTTCTGCATCTCCAGAACTTCTTCAACTAGGCTCTCCGCTCCATTTGTTGGCAGCATTGGCTTGTAAAACGAGTGCGGGTTGAAGTATCCATCTCAGTATTGGTTTGCTCTCACGAAATCCACATACGGCTTCCCATCTCCCTTGTGCTTTCCTTGCATCATTTTATGTCTATCAAACACAAAAGAAGAAAAATATTCAGTAGCTGTTTTTATCATAATTTCCTAACTCTAATTCTAACAAAAATCGAAAAGACCGTTAAACTTGATGGTGCGAAGTTATTCACCCAAAACTAACTGCAAGTGCACAGTGTACAATTGTACTATAAATTAGGTTATCGATCCCACAGAGATTATGTCGAGTTTCGATTCTATTAGAATGCAATCTATCTGGTAACTAGTTGTGTAACTTATGGATTAAAAACGCTAGACTTAGGTAAATCGCGGGTAATATGGGCCATGCACGAAATTAGATGTTGCTCTACTCTTAAACACAAAAGACAAATGTATACAATACCAAATCTCTTTGCGTATTGCACTATGAATCAACCAACAGATCAGAAAGGATGCTTTTCAACCTATATAGCTAATACATGCATTGGGAATGGATTTGATTGCTCATGATCTTCCAAGCCAAACTCTCGTTTGTACAAGGACGAGATCACCTGCTAAAAAAAATGCTCCGGGTTTAATGTAAAATGGGTGTATGATGCAACAAACCCTAAAATTCAATATTCTAAGTGATCAAGTCAAAATATTGTATGAATTAATATTAAAGCAGAGAGTAGTCACGAATTCGGCAACAATTTGTGCACCTAATGACCCATAAAACCTTTGACAACCTAGATCTAACTAGGGAACTACTCACACATAGCAAACAAACCAATCATAATCATTAATATCAAGAGTTTGCAATATGAAAGTAATATCAAAAAGAGATCAAAGCAAAACGTGGCTCTCTCTCTCTGTAAAACCAAGAGAATAGGGGCACAAGAAAACCTTCACACAAGGATGCTCCCTGAAAACAAGATCTAAGTAAATTTTTGGTGATTTTTTGTAAAGAGATGCTTGAATGCTTCAAAAGCTTGATGGAAGTCGTCTCTCTCTTTCTTCTCTGCTTAAAGTCGATTATATAGCTCCTCTAGGTCATGCATGAGTCGGCAAAGAAGTTCTAGAAGTTAGGGTTTCGAAAAGAAGGCCCAAAAAGAATTTCCTTTTTACTAAGGCGGCCTCTGAGTCGGTCGACTCTTCGTTCCAGTCGGACGATTCGGGCTCCGGATCAAAATTCTTCATTTTTAGCTCCAAATCTTCTAGATTCTTGCAAAACACCTCAACATGTGAAATCTTCCATTTAACCTGTATAAAATGCAGAAGAGGCTCCAAAACAGCGTAAAATATCATCATGAAAACCGGTAAAAATAACAGTACATCATATACTACATTCAAAGCTTTTTGAGTCTCAGTGTTTCGTTTCCGAGGGAAAGGTTGGCTTCCTTCCCTTTCTTTGGGCTCTCACGGAGGGAGCACCTTGCCTCGGCTTGATTTCCTTTTACCGAATAGATTCCAAGTGGGGTCGGAAATTTAAGGCATTGATGATATGTAGAAACCACTCCTTTCATTAAAAACAGCCAGGGAGTTATGAGAATTATGTTGTAGAGAATCGGTTTTTCTATCACGTCGAAGCTGACAATTCTGATTGTTCCTCCAACTATCACTAGGAGCTCTACTGTTCCGAGCGTTAAAACACTTTCGCCACTAAAGGCTGTTAATGATTTGAGTCATGGCCTGATCTTTGTTTCTTTCGACCATAATTCTTGGAAAAGATCGATGTTCATTACATTTCCCGAGCTTCCGGTATCTACTAATATTCGGAGAAATTGATAGTCTCCCACTTGCAATTTGATCACTAATGGGTCGTTCTGGGGGACCTCGACTCCTTCTAAATCTTCACGAGTAAAGATGAGCTCCTTTTGTAAAGTTAACTTCGGAGGAGTCAGCTCCGTTTGAGACTTGTCTCCCTCTTGTGTCTCGATAGGGAATTTTGAAATAACATTTATCCTCCTGCGTCGGGGTGAAGAATCTAACCGCGGGAATTCGTTTTTTCGTTCACGATTCATTTTTGAGATTCGTTCCTTTAATTCTACTTGATACCTCTTGGTAAGAGTTTCTTTTAAGCTGTGTTGTTCAGGAATCTGCTCTAGGTATTTTTTTAAGAGGTACTCTGGTAAACTACGGCACTCTTCTGTACTGTGTCCACAAGCGGCGTGGTAACGACACCATGGCGGGAGGATTCCATCCTTTTTAATTATGGCTTTCCTCTTTTGTTTTAAATTCGGATCTCGAAGTTTAGAGGCTAGGAATGCAACTCGCGTTCTGGCTTTTTCCTTTTGTTCAAATGCTTTGTTGTAATGCCGACGAGGTTCCCTAAATCTTTACTTTATTTCTTCTCCTTTCTAAGCATCTTGATCATTTCCGGATAATTGAGCTCTACTTTCGTCTGCTCTAATGTATATGCTTGCTCTGTAGAATGCATCTTCTATGGATTGTGGCCGGTAAGCTGAGAGTTCTTCTCAAAATCTTGTCTCGTACCAAATTCCATTAGTTAGGGCGTCAATGGCTAGCTCGTCCGAGATGTCTAACTGAAAGTACATCGCCTTGAATCTCTTCATAAAGCTTTGGAGTGGTTCGGTTGATGTTTGTTTTATGGAGTAAAGATCAGAGACCATCGCTGGTCGTTCGAGATTGAACATATATTTCTTCAGAAATTTCTGCCGTAATTCATCTAAACTTCTAATTGAATTTGGTGGTAGGTTGGCTATCCAGGTATGGGCGTTTCCTTGTAAAATTTCCGCGAAGTATTGGCACCGCTTCCCTTCCTTTTCTGATGGATGAATCCTAGCTTGGATGACCGCGATCATAAACGCCTTAAAAAAAACTCTCAGGTATCCCGTTCCATTATAGGTCGGGAATTCCAACTTCCTGTTTTTAATTGGACAGGATCCGACAATTGCTGTCTTTGGTGGGTTTTCATCTATATTCTTGAACGCTTGATTAGAATGCAGATGTCGACGAAAGAATTCTGGAGTAGAGTTTTCATATCCCGAAGTTCACGATGTAGTTCTGCTATTGAATTATCCGTTTTCGAAGTCGGATCATTACCTATCAACTTTATATTGCTAGTTAGTCCTCGGTTTCTTGGTGTCCTGTTCTGATCCTCCTTTATTTCTAGCGAGTTATGGAATGTATCTCGTTCCTCTCCTTCCGATGATAAACAGTCTATTGACAAGCTTATCTATATGTCCGTGGTCCTGATTACTCTCTTCTTTGGTTTCCAAAAGACCACTTGAAGATTCTTCACGTCCTCGGTCTGTCCATTAAGTTTGTATATTGAAATCCTGGGTTGTAATCTCGGCGGGTCGTTGGTCCCAACGAGTTATCCGTGGTTTTCCATGAATTGTAGTTATCATTGGTTTTTGTTTTTTCCGAGGTCTTTGTCTTATGTTTCTTAAAATAAAGAGCCCCCCCTCTTACCTGGCGCGCCAAATATTGATACTGGGTTCAACTTCTAATTATTTGTAATTATAGGGGTTCGTTTTTGGGAATAAACTAGATAGAAGACAAAAAAAGAAACCTCGGAAAAAGAGAACTTTATTGATTATATTGGTTACAAAGGTGTTAACCCGGAATGCCGAGTTAACTTTATCAAAGAGAAGTACTAAACCTAGGTTATCTAGTAATTCTTCTCCCTGATTCTGAATGAATTCAATTAGTGAAAGGGAGTGTGTATTTATATATCCTTAGTAGTCGGTCATTTAAGCCCATGGGCTTGAAGGAATTTGATCAGGTTTTAATCTTATTAAGAACCCTTAAACAAATTCAATAGCTCGGATCTTGTGTCAATATTATCTACAATCAGATCTCGAATATACCTGGAGTTTTGAGCAGCGGATTAAATCAGGATATCGAGATCAATGAGCGCCTCAAGTGATGCATATCAAATATACACTAATCAGATCATTACACTAATGATCAATCCCAACATTGTTTATCCAGTTTGCTTAGGTGTGTGACCCTATATGATCATATAATACTAGCAATGAGTTCTCAACTCATAGATTACAAGTGGCTTCTAGCAAAGCATTGTAATCACCTAGTATCATATGATTGTCTTATCTCGACAACTATATACAAGAGTAAATACAATTGTGATTTCAGAACATTCCCAACAATCTCCCACTTGTACTGGAATCAACTATTCCCATAATCCCTTTCTCTCTATATCTCGATCTAGCATAAGGAAAGAGCTCGTGCCATCCTTATTAAGCTAGACCATGTTTATCGAACTCTGATTTTATACTGATAAAACAAACGACTGACAATCACCTCACTTGAGCGCGGCCACGCATTTCTCAGTATCAAATCTTCGATAGGCCCTGAGATATTTATCTCCTGTTATATAGGAGGGACAAATCCCATCTTGTTCCATCCCTGTTCCTTACACACTTCATGACATGCCCAATAATGCCTTTATAATCACCTGTTACGGCTTACGTTTGACAAAACCAAAGCAGGTCAATTCATATGTAAGAGAAACATGATGAACTCAGGTCTAGGGACTATACTCTATAGTCGTAATGAGAAACTCTTATGACACTCATATAACAGTCTTGTAGAGTTCTCATTAGCGGGTCATATCTGATATTGTGTTCTCTAACACATATCTATGTGATTGACTTTAATACCTCTATTAATAACTCCATGAAACTTAGTCACCAGTCATCTCACATACTAGTCTCTCGCGGTTATTAATGTCCCACTTCAATAACCTCGACTAGGGACAAAGATAATTTATGTCATTCATTATTTATAAGGTTTCATGATCAAGTCACGTACTTGATGACTTATAAGAATGCCATAAATCATTTTGGGACTATTATTTAATAACATAATTAAATAATACTGAAACAAATTTCATTAAATAAAACATAACCAAATGTATGTCTACAAGATCATCATAACATAAACGAAAAGCAACTCCCACAGAAATCAAGATGACATCTTAAGATATCTAATGCCTATAGCGCCAGCATGACACTTATGCTTAGGCTGTGGAAGGGGGCTTGGTCAAGGGATCAGCGACATTTTCGTCCGTCGAAACTTTGCTGATCTCACATCTCCTCTATCAATAATATCACGGATAATATGATACCTCTCTATGTGTTTGGATTTCTGGTGAGACCTGGGTTTCTTTGCCTGAACAATAGCACCACTGTTGTCACAATACAATACCACTGGCTCAGAAATGCTAGGAACGACACCAAGTTCAGTGATGAACTTCTTAATCCAAACAGCCTCCTTCGCCGTTTCAGAAGCAGCGATGTATTCAGCCTCAGTCGTCGAGTCTGCTACGGTGCTCTGCTTGAAACTCTTCCAACTGACCGCACCACCATTCAGACAAAAGATATATCCAGACTGAGATCGAAAATCGTCTTTGTCTGTCTGGAAACTCGCATCTGTGTAACCACTCACTACTAGCTCATCACTTCCTCCATACACCAAGAACTTATCCTTAGTATTTCTCAAATACTTGAGGATGTTCTTGACAGCTGTCCAGTGACTCTCACCTGGATTAAACTGGTATCGACTCGTCATGCTCAAAGCACAAGCGACGTCTGGAAGAGTACAAAGCATGGCATACATGATAGATCCCATAGTAGAAGCATAGGGAATCCTACTCATCCGCTCTCGTTCAGCCTGTGTCGAAGGACACTGCATCTTGCTAAGAGAAATACCAGACATTGGTATGAAGCCTTTCTTGGAATCATGCATATTGAACCTGTGTAAGACCTTATCAATATAAGTATCCTGACACAGTCCAATTAGCTTATTCAATCTATCTATATAGATTCTTATTCCAATAATATAAGCGGCTTCTCTCATGTCCTTCATCGAGAAACAACTTCCGAGCCAAGTCTTTACAGACTGAAGCAACGGAACGTCATTTCCGAGAAGAAGTATGTCGTCCACATACAGTATCAGAAATGCAACTGCGCTCCCACTAGTCTTCTTGTAAACGCATGGTTCCTATTCGTTTCTCACGAAAATCAAATTCTTTGATCGCTTCATCAAAACGAAGGTTCCAACTCCGAGATGCCTGCTTCAATCCATAAATGGATCGATGAAGCTTGCATACTTTCCCAGCATTCTTAGGATCAATGAAACCCTCAGGATGTGTCATGTACACATCCTCTTCCAGAATCTCATTCAGGAAGGCGGTTTTCACACACATTTGCCAGATCTCATAGTCATAATGAGCGGCAGTTGCCAGGAGAATCCGAATAGATTTAAGGATAACAACTGGGGAGTAGGTTTCATCATAGTCAACATCATGAATTTGCTTGAAACCTTTAGCCACCAATCTAGCTTTGTAAATCTGTATGTTACCATCCACATCAATTTTCTTCTTGAAAATCCATGTACACTCATGGCTTTCACACCATCGGGTAAATCCACCAAAGTCCATACTTGGTTCTGTGACATGGATCCCATTTCAGATTCAGTGGCTTTAAGCCACTTTTCGGAGTCAGGGCTCATCATTGCTTTTTCGAAATTCGCAGGCTCGTCACTATCCACGATCAACAGATCATGACAATTAGTCACGAGAAATCTATATCTCTCGGGCTCGTGACGAAACCTTTCAGATATGCGAACTTCAGGCACCACAGGTGTAGATACTACGATTCTTCGTAAATCTAACTGCTGTTCTTCCTGAACAGGTTGAAAAGCTTCTTGTGATTCTCGAACTTCTTCGAGTTGTACTTTACTCCCACTGTTCTTCTTAGGGAGAAATTCTCTCTCAAGAAAAACACAGTTCCGAGCAACAAACACTTTGTTCTCAATTTAGTTGTAAAAGTAGTAAGCCTTGGTTTCCTTAGGGTAACCAACGAAGTAGCATTTATCTGATTTTGGGCTGAGCTTATCAGTGAGCAATCGGTTAACATAAGCCTCACAACCCCAAATCTTCAGGAAAGACAAACTTGGAACATTTCCAGTCTACATCTCATGTGGTGTCTTTGCAACTGATTTTGATGGAACCCTATTCAGCGTAAACGCAAACGTTTCAAGAGCGTATCCCCAGAAAGATAATAGAAGATCTGTGTGACTCATCATTGATCGAACCATATCTAATAGGGTCTGATTCCTCCTCTCAGACACACCATTCCATTGAGGTATTCTAGGAGGACTGAGTTGTGAAACAATTTCACAATCTCTCAGATGATCACTAAACTCTTGGCTTAAGTATTCACCTCCACGATCTGATCGAAGAGCTTTGATACTTTTGCCAAGTTGGTTATGTACTTCATTCTGAAATTCCTTGAACTTTTCAAAGGATTCCGACTTATGTCTCATTAGATAGACATAGCCATATCTACTGAAGTCATCAGTAAATGTAATGAAGTACCCAAAATTCCCTCTAGCACTAATGCTCATTGGGTCACACACATCAGTATGTATTAGACCCAACAAGTCACTGGCCCTTCCATTAGTTTTGTTGAAAGGGGCCTTAAGCATTTTTCCCAACAAGCAGGATTCACATTTCTCACATGATTCATAATCAAATGAGCCCAAAAGTCTATCAGTATGGAGCTTCTGAATCCGTTTCTCGTTGATGTGGCCCAAACGACAATGCCAGAGAAAGGTGGGATTGGAGTCATTAGACTTGAACCGTTTGGTGTTTATGTTATAGATAGGCACAGATTGGTTTAAAACATAAAACCCATTCTCTAATGGGGCGCTACCATAGAAGATACCATTACGATCAAAAGAACAGCACTTGTCTTTAATCGAAAAATGAAAATCATCCAAATCTAAACAAGAAATAGAAATGATGTTTCTGCTTATAGCAGGTACATAGTAGCAATTATTAAGTTCTAAAACCAAGCCTGATGGCAGAGACAAATGAAATGTTCCCACGGCCAAAGCAGCAACTCTTGCTCCATTGCCAACGCGCAGGTCCACTTGCCCCTTCTCCAAAGTCCTACTGTTGCTTAGCCCCTGCATATTCGTACAATTATGAGCACCACAAAAAATATCCAATATCCATGAGGTAGAACTTGAAGTAGTAACATTTACTTCTATAACATAAATACCTGAAGAAGAAGTCTGATACGTCTTCTTCATCTTCTTAAAATCTATCAGGTATTTCTTGCAATTTCTCTTCCAATGCCTAGTCTCCTTACAGTAGTTGCACTTATCACCATCATAAGGGCCAGACTTGGGCTTGGGCTCGGGCATGTCCTGATTCACAATCTGCACAGCCTTACCTTTTGCCTTGTCCTTAGGTTTCTTAAACCTCTTACTCCCTTGTACTAGAAGTACATTTGGAGTGCCCTTCTTGATGTTGGCTTAGCTGTCTTGAGCATGTTATGCAGCTCAGTCAAAGGCCTTGTCACATCGATCATGTTATAATTCATTATGAACTGATCATAGCTTAACGGCAATGACTGCAGAATGATGTCAGTAGCCAACTCTTGGCTAAGGGGACAGTCCAGCTTCTCTAGGTTATCAATATAACCTATCATCTTAATGACATGAGCACTAACTGGACCGTCCTTTGGTAGCTTGCACTCAATGAGAGACTTAACCGTCTGGTATCTCTCAGTTCGTGCCTGCTCCTGAAACATCCCTTTCAAGCTAGTGATCATCTCAAATGGCGACTCCACGTTCTCATATTGCTTCTGCAAGTCTGAGTTCATGGTAGCCAGCATGAGACAACACACATCGACCACATCATTTGAATGCTTATCCCAAGCATTCCTCTCTGCATGTGGGGCATTGGGCATCGGTCTTGCAGGGAGAACATTTTCAAGAACATATTCTTTTTTCTCCTGCTTCAGAACAATTCTCAAATTCCGATACCATTCGAGAAAGTTTGATCCATTCAACTTTTCCTTCTCAAGGACGGATCTTAGGGAGAATGAGTTATGTTGAGTGGTTGACATAGCTGAATCAAAAGAAAGGAAATGAGCTAATTTATGATGATCAAGAAAATGAAAAATCTTAACAATTAAGAAAACTCGTATTATATTCAAAACGTTGTTTCCTCAATTTGAATATAACATTCCAAGATCCATACTTCACTAAAACTTGAGTGAGCTTTGGCTCATCGCCCAAATCTTAGCTATATAGGTAAGCAACAACTTTTGCTAATTACATCCAATGTAACTCTTGGTCATGAGTTAGACATCTCATGTCTAATCCACTCCTATGTCTCTAAGCCCAAAACCATTTTGATAGCTTAGTCAAGTAAACCAATCTCTTAAGTCACATGGTAACGATTACCATCTGCCTAACTCATGTAATTTTAGGCACCTTGCTTTGGCAAGCCCATCGCACAATGAAATGAGTCTTGAAAGTTTGACAAGATTGGAAAGACATCAAGGATACTTGATATTAGTTTGAGGAACAGAACTAATACATATCATATATGTATCCTAAAGTGTTTTAATTAAAACTATTAATATAATTAAGTTTTAATAATTCTATAATATGTGATTGGTGATGAGAATTCGATTTCTGAGAACGTGTCGATCAACACTACATTAGTGTCGGTCGACACAACTCAAAAACCGACTGCGATTAATCGCAATAACCAATCGCACCAATCACACGAACCGGCACGTGTCGATCAACACTACGTTAGTATCAGTCGACACAGCTCGGATCGGATCAGTATCGATCGATACACTACGTTAGTATCGATCGACACTACATCCGCAGAAAATTTATCACGGTGACCAATCAGTGTCGGTCGACACACTTTCTGTGTCGATTGACACCAATCTTAACTGGTTCGATTAAACGATTTAATCGATTGAACCGACCGTGATGAATCCGCTAGTGTCGGTCTACACAACCTTTGTGTCGGTCGACACACAGCGATTCACGAGTTCGAAAACCTAAATTTTTCACGCGATTTAACAGGCCGTGTCGATCGACACAGTTATGCTGTCGATTGACACACCTTCGCAGAAACCCTAGTTTTTCAACTTTGCATAAAAAACTATTTTTTGAACAAAAAATTTAACATGAAAATCCTATATATCATATGTATATCAATTTGAATTCATCCAATTCAATTTACATGTTACAGATTTAATGGAACACTAGGCTCTGATACCACTTAAGGAATTTGATCAGGTTTTAATCTCATTAAGAACCCTAAAACAAATTCTATAGCCCAGATCTTGTGTCAATTGAACCTACAATCGGATCTCGAATATACCTGGAGTTTTGAGCAGCGGATTGAATTAGGATATCGAGATCAAAGAGCGCCTCAAGTGATGCGCCTCTACAAAAGTCCACATGCACAGAAACTGGATGATAGGGATGCTAATGCCTTTGTGAACAATTCACCTTGGGATTCAGAAGTCTCTGATGGCTGTGAAGCTAAGTTATTAGCTCTAAACTTCGTGCTTTTATCTTGTATAGGACGACCTAGAAGAAGCCCTTGATAACCGATGAACCGAACCGGTTTGATTTAAGTTATAAATCAAAACCAGGTTCTGTCCCGGGCGTGTGTCGGTCGACACCAATAGGTGTGTCGATCGACACACTCACAAAAACTTCAATAATGCATATCAAATATACACTAATCAGATCATTACACTAATGATCAATCCCAACATTTTTTATCCAGTTTGCTGAGGTGTGTGACCCTATAGGATCATATAATATTAGCAATGAGTTCTCAACTTATAGATTACAAGTGGCTTCTAGCAAAGCATTGTATCACCTAGTATCATATGATTGTCTTATCTCGACAACTATATACAAGAGTAAATACAAGTGTGATTTCAGGACATTCCCAACAGGGCTAACCTCAAAAAAATGGAATATTTCCATTTTTCCCAGATCATGGAATCCGTGATAAGATTTGATCCTATTCTGTCCGAGCTTTAGACTTCGGCTTTGGGACGAAGTTGTTTACACCCCCACTTCAGACAATAAAATCCGATCATTCTTCACCGAGGTATCCCTCGGTCATCTTGGCCGAGGGTTCTAATCCTATTGAAGGGACTTATGACCTGATAAATTATCAGGGAAAGGTTTGCAGGGACCGAACCTCAATTATCGCCAAACTATTGATAAGGGGTAGTAACCCCACCATCAACTGTTATGTCGGACCGGCACAACCTTGGTCTCTGCAAAGACACTTGAGGGGACGGTAGTCTGGGGAAGCCTCGGGAGGGTGATAGTCTTTGTGATTATTGCCCTAGCTGACTTGGAACCAGATATCGTCATATGACATAGCGTCACCGAGCAGGTCCTTGACCGAGATGTCCGATCGCTAAGTGTTTTTGTTTGATTGGCGAGGCGGTCGGGCAGGTCGATCAACGAGAAGGACGGTTCAGGGGCGTTACATAACAACCTAGCAATACACAATCAATCAGTCCGGCTCAAAGCCAATCGATCTAGTCCTAACCGTTCCAGTTCATTTAACCTATCCAGTTCATTTACATATCCAGTCTACTTACTTATTCAATTCATTCAAGTTCATAACACTTAACCATTTAACATATCCATTTCCATTCATCTCATCTAACAATCACCCCCCCACCTAGTTGGGTTCAGCCAAAGCTGCACTTGCATCCGAAGTCTATGCTCGCATGCGCGATGGACAAGTCATCTCCTTTACACTTATGAACCCGTCAATCCATAACCCACTCTTTTCCACTTTCGATCAGAAGCATCGAGACTCAATCCAGCCACGTCCGGAGCACTATTAGCCAGCAGCTTACCGATCACGAAGGCTTTAAGGCCAACGCGCCCTCGACATGCTGATACGGTCCCGCCCGTGCCTGAATCGGTCACTAAGCCACCACCGGTAAACCGATGCGATCCTCAAACGATCTTTGGTCCGGTCCTGAGCCATTGGCTCACGATCAAGCTTACATGTCCCGCTACGATATATTCCACGTCCTGAGTCCTCGACATATCCCACAGGATAGCTTACCCATCCCGAGACATGGTTATACCGCTGGACCACCGACATTGATCACGATCCACTGAGTCTGTCCCGTTCCGCATAACTACCAGGCCAAAGCCTATTCCATTTCCATATCCGATCCTTGGGCCGGTCTCCAACCTTTCGTCCTTAGAAAAGCTTATCGGTCCCATCACGATGCATTAGACGACCGAGTCCTCGACATATCCTGCAGGATAGCTTACCGATCTCGTCCGCCTGTTCACCGCTAAGGCCATCGACATTATCTAAGTCCGACTGGTGAGTAATCTCGGCCCGCAGGACTTTTCGGCCGTAGCCTCCTCTTTTCCTTTTTCAATCACAATCACATTCAAACAACCAATCATCATGTTCCATATCATCTATCATGCAATCCTGATCCGTTTAGCCTTTACTTTCCATTTAACATTGGATCACTACTAGGGTTTGGTATCCCCTAGCCGTATCAACTAGTGATCAAACATGCGGTACACAACCAGAGTTTATAAACACTAGCCATGCCGCCCCTATCTACTCATGCAACCAATCACATGGATCACAACTAGGGCTTGGAGGAACCCTAATCGTGCCGCTCACCACAAAAAATCAACATCAACAATCACAACACATGCATCTCAACGCCTTTACATGTTCAGTTATCAAGTTTAGAATCGATCCATATCAATTTCCTATCATCCTATCACTTTCTACACGTGGAGATCGAAGGGAAGAAGGAGACCCAAGCAGAGACTAGAACCGCACTCACCCTAGCAATTTGTCTGACCAGAACAGATCTACTGAGTGCACGGGTCCTCTTCCTGTGGTAAGCCAAGCTTTGCAGCCTTGCCATGGTCGCCTGATCCCTCTCCCTTCTCTTCCCTTCTCTTTTCTCTCTCTCTCTTTCTCTCTCTCTGTGTCTCTTTCTCTCTCTCTTGAATTTTATTTTATCTTATTTTATATAAGAGTTTATAAACTCACTCGATTATTATTATACAAAGTTTGATCTTTTCATTTTGTTAGAATTTTATTTCCATATTCCCATATTTACATTTGTAATAAAGTAAAATTGCAAACTCAAAAAGTCACAAAGGTGAATCCGGTTAAAGCCTTAACTTGACATGTTAATTTATCTAACTAAATTTAAATTAGAGTAATTTTAGGGTTTTCTTTTAATATTTAATATGACCCTCAAAAACATTATTTCCATTGATTATTAAAAAAATATTTTATTTGTATTCTTTCCCCTACAATTTAGGCATTTAAATGTACGATGGTTTAAATAATTTTATTCTATTGTATAAATATTTTATTCTAATATATATTATTGCATTAATGAAAATTAATAGAAAACATAATGAACAAAAAACAAAAAAAAAAAAAAAAATAATACAGAGGAAAATCCACAGAATAACCTAAACTTGACAATCCAATAACCTTCAAATCTTTATTTTTCATTGATTATTCCGAATATAAGATTATATTTCCATTTTAACTCCTTAAATATAGGAATTATTTTCATTGATTATTCACAAACATTATATTTCTATTTTTACTCCTTAAACATAGGCATTTAAATACTTCGATTATTCATAAAAATTATATTTCTATTTTTTTACTCCTCAAATATAGGCATTATATTCCATTGATTATTTACAAAGATTTTATTCCTAATTTTCTCCTTAAATATAGGCTTTAGATCTTAGGGTTTTTTTAAAAAAATTAACCTCAAACAATATATTTGTTTGAAAGATTAGAAAGATTTAATTTATATGTTTTCTCCTTAAATATAGGGTTTTGGATCTTAGGCTATTTAAAAAATAAAACCTCAAAAATTATATTCGATTCATTAATTATAAAGATTTCATTTTTATTTTTCACTTAGATTTTATTTCTATTTTTCACTAAAAATTTAAGGGTTTTCTTTAAATATGACCCTCAAAAACACTATTTTCATTGATTATTTAAAAATATTTCATTTTTATTCTTTCCCTTACAATTTAGGCATTTAAATGTACGATGGTTTAGATATATTATTGCATTAATGAAAATTATTAGAAAAAATAAACATAAAACGAGCTAAAATTTCAAAAAATACGGAGGAAAATCCACCGATCACATCCACTAGATTTGGTAACCTAAATCACAAAAAAAAAATATAAAAAAAAATATGACCTAAATATTATGTAATTACACAGATATCAAAAGATCTCTTCCTTGGTAAGCCAAACGCTTTTTTTTTCTCTCAAACCTTTCACTATGTCTGATCAAACAACAAGAAATCTCCATGGATCTTCATCACAAACTAGGTTTAATCGTCGTTTCATTAGACCTAATCGTCCTCAAACCAATTTGATTGATCTCCCAAACACCCTTTTGCAAGAAATCATGTTTCATCTTTCTTCCTCTGATGAAGATCTATGTCTTGCTCGAACCATGTGTAGAACCATGAGACACATTTCAGACGATCATGATTTCTTAAGATCTGTTGATCTCTTCGCCATGCAAGCACCTAATAGGTGGATTCACACACTTCTGGAATTCCGACTTTTATGTCATCATCGTGGTAATCTCTCTGCTCTCTTATTTCAAAGTGTTTCTGAGTTTTTCATCCATGGAAATATAGAAGAGGGTATGAACATCATCCGTGAGTCGGCCATTAAGGGTTATGAATTTGCTATTTATGTCTATGCGAATCTCAAAAGGATTATGTCTCCGGATGTAGAAGTCAATTTTGAGTTGACTAACCCTAATCGTGAATTGGTGCGTCGTATGAGGTTTCGATTAGAGAGTTCTACCCATCATAGTTGGAGGCCAAATCAGTTACCAGATCTATTTTTTGATCGATGTCGAGCTATAGATTCCGGATTGATTAGGAGATGTGGTTGTGCTAGAGTTAATAACTGGTTTAACATATGGGAGGAATTCTTTAAAGGAAGTGAAATGTGTGATGGTTGTTTCTACACAATCTATGCATTAGGTTTCTGAAGAATTTTCCCTGATAAGATAATTGAGTGGCCTATGAGGTACTACTTTTGAAGACTCTATTTTCTTATATGTCTAATGATGATCCAAAGAAAGCTAAAACTTTTTTTTTTTTTTTTTTGGTTGTAGTTTTGTTTAAAATGTATGAAATTGGAAAGAATGATGTCCTTTGTATATTTCTTCTATCTCATAGTTATGTTTATGTTTCTCTTTTGTATTAAGATGTTTTGCTTTTGTAATAACTATCATTACCAACTTTATATCCACTTGAATCTATATATAGTTTGTATCAACATGTTTGTTTATGTCGATTTTGTATTTTTTTCAACATGTTTACAGTTTTTGTAGTTCAAATGAGATTGGTTTGATTTGTTAGATGATTGATGGAAGTACTAAATGATGTAAAAAATTCAGATGTAAAAAGTTATATGATACCAATCTCATACATCCAACCGAAATTATTGATAACTGATTTTCTTATCATTTAGTACTTCAAATCTTTATTTTATTAGAATCAACTCTTTTTAGCACACCATTTGAAAATATCGCCAACAACTAAAACACACTTTATAATATGATCCATGAATTTATAGATGTTGTGCCCTTTTTATAATATTTATAACTTACATATTCCATAGCCCTAATCAAGTACAATAAGGAAGTTCTTCCAAATACAAAATAGATTATGATCTAATGCATTGAAACCCCTAATGAAAACCACCAAAATCACCTATTTCATATATAAAATAAAAAAAAAGATTAAACCAAATTAAAAGAAGATTATGATCTAATTCATTAAAACCCCTAATTTATGATCTCCTAAACCTAAATCAATTCCACTAATCGAAACCTCTAATGAAAATTCGATATATAAAATCAAACCCTAATGGAAAAAAGTCTTTAAATATTCTTCTTACTTTAAAAGTGTAATATAATCATAAGAATATGCTTATTATTTTTATATATGTATTTTGTGTTGAAAATTTTAATTTGTAAAATAATTACTATAATCAAACAATATATTAAATTTCCATATATAAAATAAATCATTAAATTTTTATTACTTTAAAACGTTTACATAAATAACAATATTCCATCCGAATTTAATACTTTCAAATGTTTACATAAATAACAATATATTTGTTTGAAAGATTAGAAAGATTTAATTTCTATGTTTTCTCCTTAAATATAGGGTTATTTAAAAAACAAAACCTCAAAAATTATATTTGATTCATTAATAATAAATATTTTATTTCTATTTATTTCACTTAAACTTACACTTTAAATTTTATTTTCTTTACAGTAAAAGATACTTAATTTTAGGAAGCCTAATAAATTTCATCATTCCACATATATATTTTAGTCCTATATATATATTATACATATTATATTATGGAAAAATATAATATTTACCGACAACTAAAAACATAATATTCTAAATCCTAACTTCCAAATATAAAACAACCTTTAATATCTATCAACAACTAAATAACTAAATACAAACAGAATATTCTAAATCCTAACTTCCAAATATAAAACAAAATTTATTATCTTTTTTAAAAATAAAATGAATATTAGATATTGATTCAATGAATCTGGAAACACCATAAATTTAGAAAATCTACAAATAAGTTTTTTTTTTTTATAAAAAGTCGTTTTCAAATTATTTTTTCCATAATTTGCAAACTAATAGATATGGAAATATTTGTAGATTGAATAAATATGGAAATAATTATTGTTTCCAGAATTTAAAAGTTAGTATTAATTGAATAGTTTCACTTAATCCGAAAGGACCATAAAATTTTGAAATATACAAATAAGTTGAAAATAAAAAAATAATCTTTAAATTATTGTTTCCTTAATTTTCAAACTAATAGATATGGAAATATTTGAAAATATTCGATAATTAATATTAAATCTAATTACATCTTATACATTTATATGTAAATTAAACCGACCACAAAATTTTAGGAGAGAAATAATATCTTAATTCCATATCTAAAATCAACTTTCTTTTAGAAGTAAATGGCACAATCTTTACAATTTTTTTACGTGACAAACATCCCTAATCCTGTGCTATATAAACTAAACCTAACTAGGCGATTTCTTCATTTATTCACAAAGAAAAAAACAATAACTTTAAATAGATTTTACAAAAGAAACGATGGTTCTAAAAGAAATCAAACTCTCACCCTTGAACCATATTAAGCCATGGAAAGCTGCATGGAGAGTACGTGTGAAAGTAACACATTTATGGAAAACCGAAAACTCACAATTTGGTGAAACATTGGATTTCATCATTATGGATAAACAAGTACTTTCTTTTTATCTATAAACTTATTTACTTTTAGTTTAATCATGCAAAAATGATCCGACAGTCTCTCCAATATATTAGAAATGATTGAGATTTTAATTAATATTTAATCACTAGATAAATTGTGAACTTTGATTTGTATTTCAGTCGATATATAATTTTCACCTTAAGAAATAATTATAGATGGTGTAACACATGATTTATTGACAATACATATTTTTCCAAGTATTTTTAATAATTTCCCAATAACGAATAGTATGTAATTTTTTTAATCGAATTAAATATACTCATTTACTAACTAATATAAACTATTTGATAGCATGATGATTATATTCTCAAAAGATTGACGATTTATTATGTTTATACAAGGGCACCAAAATACATGGATCAATGAGGAGAAGTGATATTGGAATACTTCAAAACGATATGGAGGTTGGTGGCTGGAAGGAGATTGTCACATCCCGTTCCCATTTTTCTGGTGAAATGGAAATGTTGGCTGAGGAAAATTATTGGGAACGCGGGAGGATCTTTGGAACGGACGGAAAGAAGATAGCGGCCCACAGAACGGCCCAGTAGAGTGCAAGGCGTGGAGGGGAGACGAGGAAAAAGGGGGATGGGCCAGGGAAGATGGACGGCCCGGTCAAGACGGGCCGAGGAGTCGACGCTGAGGCCCGGACGGAAGGAGGAAGGGCGGCCAGGGCATGGAATTATCTTCTTTTTATAAAAAGAGATAATTAAAATGATTAAGGGGAAGTGATAATTATAAGGAAATAAATAAAAGAATAAAAGAATAAAGAATAAAAGGAGAAAAATAAGGAGAATAAGGTTTCTGAGGCTGCCCAAGCCCTATAAATACTAGGAGGGATGGCTATGAAAGAAAGGAGAGGAAAGAGAGAAAACAGAGAAAAGAACCGCGGGAAAGATGAGAGGTAGAGGAAGAGGAAGAGGAAGAGGAAGAGGAGGGGGAATTGGAGAAAGGACCGAAGGGAGAGAGAAACCCGGGAGCGTGAAAAGAAGGTCCACGAAACGCAAAAGAGTAGAGGAAACAATGGACAACTCATGCGAATGGATTGAGTGTCCTCCACGACAACCAATCTCTGAGGTGAGTGCGGTTTCTCCTTGTTCCTGGATCTACTCTCTCTTGTCTCCTGCGTGTAGAATCTCTAAGGAATAGATGTATTAGGGCTGATTAGAGATCTAGGATGAATGACTGTGATAATGATTTTATGGGAAGCGGCATGTTTAGGATTCCTGAAAACCCTAAGTATGGATCCGTATGTCTTTTCTTGCAGGTTGTTTGATTGATTGCTATTGCTTGATTCTATGTTTCATGTTAGATAGGGGCGGCACACTAGGGTTCATAAACCCTAGTTGTGATCCGCATGCTTGTCATGATAGGGACGGCCAGATCTAGGGTTTCTTGAACCCTAATTCTGTCTGTGAGAATGATGCATAAGAACGATAGGGACGGCTAGATCTAGGGTTTCCTAAACCCTATATCAAACCGCTAGATGATCATGAGAAGATAGGGGCGGCGGCTAGGGTTCTTAACCCTAGACCGATCCACCTAGAATATAAGGAAACCTGACATAAATGGATATGGAAACTTGACTTAGTGAATTAAGGAAACCTGACTAAAACGGAAATGGAAACCTGACATAGATAGAAAAGGAAAGTGATTAAAGGAAAGTAAAGAAGGGAAACATATAGAGATGCATGAAAGGATTGATTGTTGATTGTGATTAATGATGAGGTTCCGAGGACAGAGATTACCCGCTTGGCAGCCGGGATTAATGTCGATGGGTCACCAGACCGGACTGCGAGAATCGGATCGGTAAGCCACCAGTGGGATCGCGGCTTGATCCGCGGGATCGCTCGGTGTGTTGAGGACAGGATCGCAGGACGCGTCGGGTGATACCGGTAAGCTTGATTCTGGGCTGCGGGCTTGGGACCGGTCCGAGGTTCGAGAAAGGGAAGAGGAAAGGAAATGTTAGTTCCGAGGATCGGTTCACATGTTTACGGATAGTGGTTCATGCCGATGGCTCAGCAGTATGCGCGTGACTCGGGATCGGTAAGCCACCAGTGGGATCGCGGCTTGATCTGTGGGATCTCTCGGTGTGTCGAGGACCGGATCGCAGGACGCGTCGGGTGATACCGGTAAGCTTGGTTCCGGGCTGCGGGCTTGGGACCGGTCCGAGAAAGGAAAGAGGAAAGGAAAGGTTAGTTCCGAGGATCGGTTCACATGTTTACGGATAGCGGTTCATGCCGATGGCTCAGCAGTATACGCTTGACTCGGGATCGGTAAGCCGCTGCGATGATCTAGGTCTCCGGACCGCATGATCAGGACAGCGTGTCGAGGACTCGGTCGCAAGCATATCCGGATAGGACCGGTAAGCTGGTCTGCTAGTTGGAGACATGTGATCGGTCTGAGGTTCGGATCGCATTGGTAAAACGATGATGGCCTAGTGATGAGTCCGACCACACGATCGAGACCGATCCGGCATGCCGGGAACACGCCGGGCCGCAAGGCCGCGTGATCGGCAAGCTGCTAGACTAGGTTCTCGGACGGACGGACGGGCAAGTCTTGATGCTACGATCGGGAAGATGGCTTGTGGATCGACGGGTTCATGAGTGTAATGTGGCTTATAGATCGACGAGTTTATAAGTGTAAAGGAAAGGACGCATGCGTAGCCTGGACTTCGGTCGCAGGTGCAGCTTCGGCTGAGCCCAATTAGGTGGGGGCGTGATTGTTAGAATGAATTGAACGGAATGGAATGATAGAAGAATGGATTAACTGAAACGGATAGGCTAAGATGATAGGAATGCTATAAATGAATGAACTGAACGAACTGAAAGACTAGGATAGGATGATTCGCATGATGAACCGGACTGCTTGCTATATGATTGCTAGGTTGTTAGATGCTGGACATAGGTAGAGCCAATCTCACGATTAATTCAATTACTCACGGTTCCGTCTTATGGATGCAGGTAGTGAGTTAGCACAAACTGGAGCGCAGGACGTCAAGACCATCGGGCTGAACGGGTTTTTAATCGGTTTTGGCCTTCGGGCTCGATAAATTTTATAAATCGTTTTATGTCCGGATTTCTCTCGATAAGATTTTTAAAACCACGTTTTCAAAACCGACCGGTCGAACAAACCGGGGCGGGGTTTTACAGAGATCCTAAATCTCAGTGTTAAGACTGCAAGTGGTGGCTATCGACCAACACGACATCCCTTTAGAGTTATCCTTGGGAATGCAACAAAGGTGAAACCTATTGAACCAATATTGGTGGACGAACCAATGACTCTAACAACATTCCCATAAATCATTGACCTCAATTTTAACCAAAAATTTTTGGTTGGTAAGTTAATTATCATAGTTTAGAGACACATATAATTTTTTACATGCTTTGTTAATATACACAAAAATTATCATCTTGCAGATATTATTGGCCAAGTTGTTCGTGTTAATGAAATGGAATCTATTCAGGCTAACAATAAACCCACCAAAAAAATCGATGTCTTTTTAAGAGATGCTGGGTAACATTATGAAATTTCAACTAAATATATTCCATGTGTGTAAATTGATTTATGAGATATTTTATACTAAAACCTTTTTTATTTATAGGAATGAAACTCTCAAAATGACTCTATGGGGACCCTATGCTGAGCAGATATGAAGGGGTTGTATCGAAGTTGAAAATGGCCAAATTATTTGTTTTGTGAAATATGCAAAAGTGAAAACATGGAATGGTAATTTATATCTTTTCCAGCTTTATAAGATTGATAACGATATTACTTATTTGAAATCATCTGAAAATTCTTACGTATAATATAGGTTCCAATTACATATCCAATGCTTTCAATGCTACTATCCTTGAAATCAATCCTGATATTCCAGAGGTTGTTGAGTTTAAAAAGAAGTAAGTCTCTATAGTTATATTATTTACATAAGTTATATTTCTAACAACTTACACAAATTTTTTGAATCTTATTTTAAGGCTTCCTAAAGATGAAATCGTCCTAAATCTCGGCAATGCTACAGTTCCCGTCAGTGGTACTCCTGTGGTGGTTAAGGAAAGTTTTCTAAACTTCCCACTCCTCAACATTGAGCAAATTCTCCATTCTGATGAGGTTTGGAAAGGCTAGGGTGATTTGTACCATCCAATCAATTGAATGCGACTATGGGTGGTATTATTTCAACTGTCGGACTTGCAGTAAACCTGTTGAATGGAAAGAAAACGAGAATGACCCAAACCATAAGGAAGCTTGGTGGTGCGAACCATGCAAGGCATGGGTTAAGCAGATTGTTCCCAGGTTTGTTATTATAAGTTGATAATTAATTTTAAAATTTTCTATTTATAAAATTTTATCAATAGTTGTGAGTAATGTCTTTATTCATCCTTTCAGGTACATGTTATATGTGCTTGTGGCTGATGACTCTTCCCAAATGAAGTGCCTCTTATTTGACAGTAACGCTACAAAAATTGTGACACATTCAGCTGCAAAACTCCTTAATGGTTCCACATCTCCGGTAAAAAAAACTGTGATATAATCATTTTCAAACTGATAAAGTTTTCGAGTGTTGATGTGATATTAATTCTTATTGTAACATCAATGACGATAGATATCGGATCCGACTATGTTGCCACAAACTATTAGGAACATTGTTGGAACCACTTGGCAATTCTGTGTCTCAATTGAGAAAGACAATCTTCATGACAGTGAAAGCAATTTCAAGATGCTCAAATTTTGGCCTCCAAACCAAATGATTGGTGAATCAAATCAATCTTCAGGAATAGATAGTGGTGTAAGCACTTCCTCACTCATCGGAACAGAAAAGGTCATACAAATGAAAAAATAAACATAGTTTGTAAAATATTATTATGATATATATATAGTCATATTTATAATTCTTTGTTTTGTTGTTATTTCAGACACCCTTGCTGATAACTCTCAGTGATGCCAAATCAGACTGCTTGGGAAGTGAATCAATTACTCTGTCGTCAAAGCGCAAGGAAGAAATGGAAGCAAACGCACCAGATGAACTTTCTACCACCAGCAAGAAGATGTCCTGCATAAAAAAATATCAAGTTAGAAGGGGAGGCTGCCAAATTCAATACTAATTTGGACGAGGCTGACGACAAAGAGGCTACGGAGTAATCCGATAACTTATAAAATGGGCGATTCAATATTTTCAATTCTCTTCATTCCTTTATCTCATTTACAACATTAGATAAGTTTGCTTGCTTTCGTTTTTTTGCTTTCGTTTTTTGGGTTTTACATAGACCTTTATTGCTACACTTTTATTTAATTTATGAATAAATCGTCCAAATTTTCAAATTTCCTTTACTTTCCCACTTTCTTTACATCTTTTCTATAGTTTGGTTAGATAGCAATAAATTAAAAGGTCTGTGTTTTGCTATAAGAATAGAAAACATGAACAATAAATAAGAAACACTATGACTATAGCAGATAAAAAAAATAGAACCTAAATTTTGCATATCCAATTATCAACATTACAATGAAAACGTTAACTTGCATCTCAAGAAATAAGACAATAAGCAATTATTAATAATGAATTTTTTTTTTTCAACATCGATTTTTTGCAGATTTTCAATCAAGGAAATCGTGAAAAAAGAAATAACAATTAAGAAAATTAACTAACTAATGAAAATTTTACTGTACGTAGATTTCGATCATTTATTTGATATTTCTATAACTAACTTTATTTCCATACATAATTAGATACTGAAGATTTTCTATTTTCTGTTTACTCCTAAAATTTTTCCACAAAAAAAAAATTACATAACAAACTAAGGAAACAAAAAATCGATCATAACTATATATATTCTAATCTCCATAAACCTAAACTCTATTCATTCTAACCAGACAAAAAAATAAGAAAAAACCACTTCTCCCCTGCGTGTTTACATCTCCATCCAATTACTTAGAAAGGTTTGTTTTTAATTAAGAGTTTTATGCTTGAAAATTGATTGAGATTCCTTTGAAAAATTCTAAGATGAATTGCTTAAACTCTTTCTACTCCTTTAAAGATGAGATTAGGTCAACTCTTTCTGACACTATTTTATTCATCAATTTCTATGTAACTCAGATGAGGAAACAGAAAGAAAAGATCGATTCAGAACCTACCACAAAACAATCAAAAACCTCAAAAAAATGACATCAACAAGCAAATGACGAGAATATGTTTTCACGAACCGACCATAACAATAAAATCATTGAAACTCCTACAAACCGCATACCCGGAGTTTTAAAAGATATTAAAAATACGAATATACCATGTTCTTCAAATCTATTTTCACCATCTTCCAGAGTAACATCGTCGAATTCACGTGGTGGTATTTAAAACAAATCTATATATGAAATCGTTTTTTGTTTATAAAATGACAATAATCTGTTGTTTTCTATAAACATTTTTCTCAATAGCTGGTTGCACTTATGATATATCCCGCTATGAGACGGTTACACAAGACGGAACAATTACACCGTGTAAGTAGAAACACGGAACACATTGTCTATTTTATTGATGAAAAAATCCAGCAGCTGTTATTTGTACCAATTTATCTATAAAAAGTGCTCTAACATTATTTTCACATTCTTTTTATTCTATTAAAAACAAGTTGGACAATTCTCAAGTCAAGCCCGCTTTCCCAGTGGAATTTCTTAAACATGTAAGTTATATTTGGTGATAGTCTTAGATTATGAATTAACTCCTAATGATATAGGAGATTTTGACACTGTCCAGGACATTTGATTTGTCCCGGTTCAAGAACCCAAATGGCGTAACGAGAACCTCATCGTATAAGTATAACACTAATTTCTTAAATTATACGAAGAAGCATACTCATATATCATTCGTACGTTTTCAAAATAACCATGAATAGAAATACTTATCAGTATAAATAAAGTCACCACTAATAATATTTTTCCTTTCATAGTTGTTATTAAGACACTTGATTTATCATCTACAAACTACTCGCATCTTGCAAATGTTGCTTCTTCCTCAAAGACACCTTCGCCATTGTCTACTATAACATCTATGAAACCACAAACAGGTATTGTTCACTAACTCTTTATTATTTATTCGATATTATGAGTTTAGAGTTATATATCCTCACATCAACTTTATTAAGCAGGTCCTTCATCATATGATTTATCACAGTATGCAACTGTCACACAAGATGGAACCCTTACACCATGTAAGTACATGTAGAAAGAAATCTTTTTTTGAGGATTGTATTTTATTTTTTGTATATGAAATGCATGTAACAATATAATATAATAATTTTTCCCATATTTATACCAGTTGGAAAAAGCCTAAATCTCTCCCGATGGAATAATGGACTTAATCTATCATGTAAGTACATTATTATAAATATCTCCAACATTTTCTAAACTTCTCTATACTTCTACCATATTTTATTTTAAACGGCATAACTCTTCAAATTTGGAGAACCCAAAATTTGATACTAAATCAATTGATTGCGTTTATAAATTTGTGTGCTCTTTTCTTAATCAGGTGATACTAGAACTAATTTGTCTCGCTTCACTACTCAAGATATTAAAACACCAATGTCAGAGTGTAAGTTGAATTATATATAGAATAGACCCAATTTTTATTTTTAGTTGTAAAAGTAATATATGATTAACTAACCATATTTTATATATAAATAATTTCAGCCTCATACAGTATTCCAAAGACAAAAACTTTATTTGTATCAGAAGTTACAATAGCAAGGAGACTAGCTGAGGAATTTGGAGAGTGTTTAACGAACCCTAAAGAAAACCAAATTCCAATTTCTAACAGAGTTGAAAAGCAATCCAAAGGTAGTTATGCAAGAACCCTTTGCATCGTTTTTTTTTTTTTTTAATAAGAATTTATAGTAATTAAAAATAATAATTTTATGCAGGATTTAAGGAATCAATACCATCAAAAAATGACATCAATAGACTATTATTCGGGGAAGATAGTGAGGGTGACGAATATGGGTCTGATGATTCTGAGTTTGAGTTTTATCACAAAGGTTTTTACTCTTTTTAATAGAATAAAGATTCAAGTAACATATTTTGAATACGTAATGTCTGAGTTCTTATTCATACTAAATATTGTAGATGCAGATGAAGAAGCAGATGAACAAGTTTTCGATTGCAGTAGTGAAGAATATACTGATTCAGAAGGAGACGATAAATATGACGACTCTAAATCGACAATGAATCAAATGGGTACTTGGAAATTAAATTGAATCTCCATGAATATTTACTTATGTGCTGTTTTATAATTATATTTACTATTTCTAACACTAAATTTTGATTACATAAAATGCAGAATACGTAGATTTTGATTACATAAAATGCAGAATACGTAGATGAAGGTGATCCTGACTATGAATGTAGACATTATGGAGCTATTTTCTGGTATAATGAACGGCTTAACAAGCGGCTTAACTCTAGAATACCAGAGTTCACATTGTGTTGTTCAAAAGGAGATGTGAGATTGCCTTATTTGAAAGCTTCTCCTGAAGTGTTGCTTAGATTACTGACTGAAGATTCTAAACTTGGAAGACATTTTCGCGAGTTTCTTAGAATTTATAACATGGCTTTCTGAACGACTTCTCTTGGTGGAAGATTTGGTCGGTCTGTGATTAGAGGACGAGGCCCCTCGATGTTTCGGTTACAAGGAGAAAACTAGCATCTTAGGGGTAGCTTGAAACCAGAAAGAACAGATTTCGCCAAATTCTCTCAGCTATATATTGTAGATACGGTGAATGAAGTCGAGAATCGGAAAGCTGCACCAAGGTAAAATTGTAATCTTTCTTTAGTTGCACATCTTACAAAGCTTATTTTTTTTCTTTGTATACTAATTAAATTTCATTATATTACTGCAGCAAGGGAAAGAAGAACAAGTCAGGTTTGGCAACAAACAAACAAGGACTGAGAGATAGCCTTATTGAGTTACTTATAAAACTTTTGGATGAGGTCAATCCTTATGTGAAATTTTTACGAACAGCAAGAGATAGGATAGATGTTAATCAAGAAGAACAATATCAATTGAAACTTATATGTGGTGGGGATAAAGATCCAAGGACTTACAACACGCCAACAGTAAATGAAGTTGCGGTATTGATTGTCGATGATTTTCAGGAAGGTATGGACAGGCGTGATATCGTTATAGAGAATCGAACTAATGGTAAGCTTAAACGGATAAGTGAGATACATCCGTATTATCTGGCACTACAATATCCGCTGTTATTTCCTTTCGGTGAAGATGATTTTCAGGTTGGAATTAAAAAAGGTATGGCACAAAGCGCTAAGAAAAGGAAAAAGAAATCTGATAGGGGTATTAGTATGAGACAGTTTTTTGCTTTTTGTATTCAAGAAAGAAGAAGCGAGATTCAACATATATTACTGCGTGCGAAAAGACTATTTCAGCAATTTTTAGTAGACGGATGGACTACCATTGAGTCTAACAAGATGTCTTATATTCGGAAAAACCAAAATAATTTACATGCGACGAATGCTGAATCTATAAAGAAGGCATCTGAAGCTGGTACGGAACTCGCAGATGAGGGTAATAAAGTGGTCCTTCCATCTTCTTTTTCTTATGGACTGCGGTATATGCAGCAACATTATTTGGATGCAATGGTTGTATGTAAGCATTTCGGATTTCCGGACCTGTTCATCACCTTCACATGCAATTCAAAATGGCTAGAGCTTACTCGACATCTTAAGAAAAATCAAGTTATCACCCGAAGATAGACCGTATTTTTTAAGCAGGATGTTCAAGTTGAAGCTTAACTCATTGATGGACGATCTTACGAAAAAATCGTTATTAGGCAAAGTGGTCTCAGGTATCATTTATACTTTAAGCATTACTACGTTCTTCAACTTTTTATTCGTTATTAGTTTTTGAAGAACTTAAACTAATTCTTTTCCTTTATTATAACAGCTATGTATACGATTGAATTTCAAAATAGAGGACTTTCGCATGCTCACATTCTATTTTTTATGGACAAAAAATGCAAATTTTCATCTCCAAGAGACATTGATCGGATTATTTCTGCTGAGATACAAGACCCGGTGAAAGATAAAGAGTTTTATGAGGTTGTGAGAAATAATTTGATGCATGGACCGTGTGGAGTTGCGAACTACAATGCTCCGTGTATGGTTGACGGAAAATGTTCAAAGTTTTTCCCAAAGGCAAACACGGATTTGACACCCGTTGGTGAAGATGGATACCCTATTTATCAAAGAAGAATCATAGATAGATACGTTGAAAAGAATAGTATCAAGATGGATAATAGATGGGTGGTGCCACATAACAGAGCACTATCTCTTCGATATCGAGCGCACATTAATGTGGAATGGTACAATCAAGCTGGTTCTATAAAATACTTATTCAAGTATATTCATAAAGGACCCGACATGGCAACAGCAACTGTGGAACCTATCGGTAAAAAAAGTGGTCCGAAAGACGAAATTCAAAACTTCTTTGATTGTAGGTACGTTTTTTTCCCCTTTAACAAATATTTTCTTTTTAATATTCAGATATATAAGTTTAAACTACCCATTATGATCCACGTTTTGAATATGAATGTCTATTTAATTAACAAATTTATATTTCGCATTCGAGCTTTGTAGTAGAACATCATATTTACTCTTTAAATTTTCTTCACTTATACCAGGTACGTATCTTCGTGTGAGGCTGCTTGGAGAATATTCGGATTTTCGATGTGTTATCGGAGTACTCCTGTGGAAAAGCTACAATTTCATCTTCCAGGAGAACAAAATATTGTTTATAAAGAGAATGAACCAATAGAGAGTGTGTTAGAGCGTATATCAACACAAGGGAGCCATATTCTTTTTTGGTTTGACGTCAACGATCATGAAGATGAATCTAGAAGAAAGCTTGCAAAGGGTTACACATTTGAGCAGATCCCCAATCATTTTACATGGAACAAGAAGAATAAAGTTTTCAAAGGAAGAAAAAAGGGATTTTCTGTTGGAAGAATTAATTATATCCCTCGAAAAATCGAAGAATTATACTATTTACGTATGTTGTTGAATACAGCTAAAGCAATCAAGTGTTTTGACGACCTAAAAGTATGTGAAGACGTAGTTCACCCCACCTTTAAGGAAGCATGTTTTGCTAAGGGTTTGTTACAAGACGACAAAGAGTATATCGAAAGTATTGTGGAAACATCTTTTTGGGCATATGGATATTTCACGAGGAAGCTTTTTGTGATCATGCTTCTCGTTGATACTCTAACTTCACCAGCGGCTGTTTGGGAAGCTACGTGGAATTGCCTTTCCGATGACATAGAAAGATTAAGAAGGGAACAACGGAACCAACCAAGTACGTAACATATATTTTATGTAAATTTTATTTTCGATTTTTATTATGTTATAATGTATATATTTATTACTTCAATACATAAAAGTTAACGTTCACTCATGCCAAAAAAATTCTATTTTGCAGACTTTAATTTGGATGATGAGGAGAAAAAAAATCTTTGTCTTATCGAGATAGTCTCTAATGGAAGTTCCCTCTCGAACTTTACATCTATGTCCCAACCAAACTTGGAAGGTATGGAAAGATATAACCGTTTTATAAGGGAGGAAAAAGATTACGAACCTGAAAAGTTGAAAAGATTTCTTGATGAATGGGTAGTTCGATTAACGGATGAGTAGAGGAAAATCTATAATGAGATTGTTGGGGCTGTTCTTAACAATACATGAGGAGTTTATTTTGTTTACGGCTTTGGAGGAACTGGGAAGACAAAATTATGGAAAATCCTATCTGCAGCTATTAGATCAAAAGGACTCATTGTGCTTAATGTAGCATCTAGCGGCATAACTTCATTACTTTTGATTGGAGGTAGAACAACTCATTCTAGGTTTGGTATTCCTATAAATTTTAATGAGATTAATCTTTGCAATATGAAGCGTGGATCAGAGCTAGCTAAATTAGTTAATGAAGCATCTATGATAATTTGGGATGAAGCACCGATGATGAGAAAATATTGTTTTGAGTCTCTAGAAAGAAGTATGAGAGATATTATTAGGGATGCAAGTGACAAGCCTTTTGGTGGAAAAGTTGTGGTATTTGAAGGTGATTTCAGACCGATACTTCCAGTTATTTCAGGTGGTGGTCGTCAGGACATTGTTCGAGCTTCACTGTGTTCATCTTATCTATGGAAGGACTGCACCGTTTTGACTCTTACGAAAAACATGCGCCTCTTAGCCAATTTGAGTCCTGACAAAGCTCAAAACATTCAAGAGTTCTCTGAGTGGTTGATAGATGTTGGAGATGGAAAATTAACCGAAAATGATGTTGAGGCCGATATCAAAATTCCTAATGAGTTTTTGATCAAAGAAGCAAAAGAATCTATTGAGGCTATAGTTTCAGCTGTATATGGAGACAACTTAGAGAAGGCAGAAAAAACCAGATTTTTTCCAGAAATGAGCAATTCTATGTTCTACAAATGAAGATATCAACCAGATTAATGAATACAACAGATATTACTTATTTTTTACTTCTAAAAGTTCAATCTAATGAATTATTCTTATATTTTCAGCTGATGAAAAGATATATCTTAGTGCCGACGACATAGACCCATCAGATACAAGCTCCCTTGATAATCCCATCTACTCCCCTGATTTTCTCAACAGTATCAAGTTATCAGGTTACCTAACCATTCGTTATGTTTAAAAGTTGGTTGTCCCGTTATGTTGCTCAGAAACATTTGTCCTAAAGAAGGGTTATGTAATGGAACGAGGCTTCAAATAACAGCACTATATGAAAGAACGGTTGAAGCTTTAGTTATTACAGGAACAAAAGTTGGAGATAAAGTGCACATTCCAAGAATGACTATAACACCTTCAGACCCAAAACTACCATTCAAGATGCATAGAAAACAGTTTCCTCTGATGGTTGCATTTGCTATGACTATCAATAAGAGCCAATGACAGACTTTATCTAATGTTGGACTATTTCTTCCTCGGCTAGTATTTTCACACGGTCAGCTTTACGTTGCCATTTCAACAGTCACATCTAAATCCGCTCTAAAGGTTCTTATACTTGACAATGACGGCACCCCTCAGCAACTGACAAAGAATGTGGTTTTCAAAAAGATATTTCATAAAGTCACGAATTGCAAGAATGGTTGGTCTTCTTTGCATTTCGATAATCAATTCCTTTGATATTTTTCTTTTGCATTCTTTGTGTTAACTTGCTCTGTTTTATTTCATTATAATTTCAGGTCAAAGAATCGAACAAGATGAGTTATAAGAACCTTGACACAGTGCAACAAACAATTTGTTTTTCAATAACAAAATACTCGCATATTTTCGGTATCGAATTTTTCTGTTACAATTAAGATTTTCTCACTTTCACAAACCTGTATTTTTTTCCTGTTTTCGATACTTCAATACACTCTTTTATCAAAAATACGACCTATCTCATCTTCGTTAAATTTTTCAGTTAATTATAAATCAAAACAATAAAATACCTCCCGCGCGTTATCGCTCGGGTCAAAATCTAATAATAATTCAAATCGGTTACAAGATTATAAATACTAAAGAATAATCCTAAATAAGGAAATAGAGAAATTAACGTCATTATTTCTCATTTTCTTATTTCATTTGTCAATAAATGTCATTAATTTTTTATTTTTTTTCATCTTCAATACAAATAATATAATAAAACAAATTTTCATTTTTTTTTATTTTTTTAATCTACGGCGATTAATTTTTATTATTTATTCTAATTAATTAATAATAGAACTCGAATTGTTCATTATGAATCATAATTATGGATATATGTGATGAATAGTATTGACGTTTTTAGTTATTTAAATCTTCTCTTTTGATTTTTTTGCAAAAATAAGAATATGTTTAGAACTTTACCATTTAACTTAATTTTTTAGAAAATATTAACCATGTATATGTTTTATTAAATTCCGTAGATCATACCTAATAATGTTTTTTTTTTGGTCACGCACCTAATAATGTATAAATTTTCAATTTAATTCATGAATCATACTTATTCATTTTTCAAAGAAAGATACGTTTAAAATCAAATATCTATTTTTCAAAATCCCTTATTTACAAGAAGAGTTTTTTTCTTACGCGCTTATAACTTTGTACAAAAAAATTCATCCTTCTTTTTATTCAATAGATAATAAAAATATTAACTATGATTCTCTATTAATTTGTAAAAATGGGTAACAAAAATCACTTGATTTTCGTATCCAATATTCTGGAAATATTATGACTAAAATAAATTTACAATTAAATGAGAGTAATTAGTTAACAATAATTTTCAGATTTTCCTTATGATCATCTTAAATTCCCTAATTTAATCACGTTTAGAATCTCAAGTTTCCTAATATATTTTACGCAAAATATTTTCAAATTTTTATTTATTCACATAATTTGAAATATTTATCAAAAAATTTCGATTCCTAAATTTAATCACCAAATCCCCTATAATCACATTTTAGTTGTAATTTGAAAAAATGAGGGAAAAATAGAAACTTTGTTTATATATAGCTACTGAAAATAGATTTACCATTCGACGGGAGGATTATTATTACTCCCTCTGTTTTTTATAGTTGATGCTTTAGGGGGGGAATTTTGTTCACAATTACTTGATGTTTTCAACTTTCAATGTAAAATTAATTTTTTATTGTTTTTGACTTTTTTTTGTTTAAATATATGATAAATGATGTTCTAGTACATAACAAAACAAAAATTAAATAATTTATTAATTAACTATAAAATGTGTGTAAAAACCTAAAACATCAACTATAAAAAACAGAGGGAGTATGATTCTTTCATAACAACAAATATATCATTACCTATCCATTTCTTTTTAATAAAGATTATCTATCCATTTTTTCTGATAAATATATAAATTTACCAAATAAATCAAGAATTAATGACGAACATAATTACTAATTTCTTTTTTCAAGAAGAACTAATTAAAACTCTCTAAATCATTGTGATACAACAATAATTCAATATATTAAAATATATTGTGCAATCATAGATTCGTGTGGTAAGTGATATTACTTTATATACATCAGTAAAAAAATTCTATATAAAACTATTTTTTCCGACGCTTCAACTAGAGTATACACTTTATTTGGTTACGAAATGTTCTTGGACCATTTGATAATTATATTTTCGATTTTGTCAGCATTGACAAAATTTTACATAGCATATACAAAACTAATATGTGTTATACTATTATTCAAACCAATCTTGATAGCTATAAGGACTGGTACATGTTGGGTACCCTTAAATTTTGGGATATTCGTTACCCGACCCGAGTGTTATGGGTATTACACTTTTAGTACCTATACCAGATCCAGAAAAATGGGTATCTGTATGAAAACATTTTTTAGTACATGCTGTGTCGGTGTTTTCAAGTTTTAAATTTATAAAACACCTCAATCTTAGCCCAAGTATAAACAATACTCGTTGTAGAAATTGAGGGATCGAACCCAAAGGAGCGCGAAAATTATCAAATCGTTTAAAACCACTTATCAAAGCTGATTTATAAAAAAAGGGTATATGGATGGTTGGTTTGGTCCTAGTTTGCACTAGGGAAGTTCTATTTTAATTTAGATAAAGATAGTTTATAAAGGGAAGATTTTTAGGAATATTTGAAATACAAGATTAAAAGTTATGCCCCAAGGTGTAGCATTAGAGGGAGGTAAGGTTGACTAGCTTAATAGATCTTATGAATGATGGTGAGATTCTAACCTAAGTGTTTGGGGGTAACATCCCTTACATGGGCGTTGTGTTATTTCTTCGATTCTAGATATTAGTTAACTAGTCGTTTCCGACAGATAACTAATCCTCTATCCCCTCTTTCCCACCATTTTAAGCCTATTGGAAGGATTCCACCGAGGTTCAAGACACAGATTTTCGAGTTAATCAAAATCATAAACTCCTCCATATCCTCTAGTCTATGATCTAGACTAGCTAGAAGGTGTTCAAGCTTTAAGCTTAGATTTCCACACAATTCATTGAAGTTCCTATCTTCTGGTCAACTTGAAGAGGAATTTTGCATTGAATTGCCTAGTTGGTAGATTTAAGGGGAATATGGTGTTCCTATTCTTAGATCAACACCTCCTTCCTTCTCAAATCAACAATTAGTTCTTTAATTCCAAAGTTCCTAGATTTCCAAGGTTGAGTTAGCTAGTCCCATCCTCGGTAGCATGCTTCAATCAATACAATAGGTTTTAACCTCATCATTCATGATATCCTAATCTAGCCTAGTTGATTTTTCCTCTTTACTAGACCTTGGTTCATAAGGTGGATTACTCACACATGGTTTGTGTGTAAACCATGATGAGAGATCAAATTGATTTAAACTTGCTTAATAAAATAAAAGAGATTTAAAATGAAAATAAATTCTTAACATAAAATAAAAGGTTTACAACAAAGTACTTAAACTAATTAAAAAGAAAATAAAATAGTAGCCAATTCTTGTACACATAACCCCAAAGGGTCCTTCTATATAGCTAATAAGCCGGTCAGGGGTAAAATGGTAATTTGTGCACTGGTCCTTCCATATCGACCGATATTGGTGGTCGATATAGAACAAATTTTGTCTAACTGATTCATCGTTTCTAGGCTTACTAAATCAATCGATATTGTATTGATACCTCCGACTGTTCTTCATTTTATCTGCTTCTTCCTCCTTCATTTGAACTTTTAATTCGGTCCAAGAGTCCTCCTTTGCTCCTTCCTTTCCATTAAGCACCTGTAAACATCCAAAAAGAAACCAAACCCAAACCCCAAATGTAAATGCAATATGTGGTCCTAGAAACTAAATGATGCAAACTGCACTAGAATGATGCACGAATATACCTAAATGGGTGTTAAGTAGTGCTAAATGAGTAATAAATAAAGGGTCTAGGATGCTAAAATGCAAGTCTATCAATATATGATTTACAAAACCATTAGAAACTCTAATATGACCACAAATAGGAGAAGAAGAGAATATGACGATAGAAAAGGTAAACACCTATGAATTCTATAATATGAAAAACGAAAGTATACGAGGTAAGTTGATATAATAAGAAGTGAATGAATCTATTGACCAAATATAAGAATAAGAGACTTTACCTCTCAACGCCCAATACAAATTTACAACTATATTATCGGGTAATAACATGTAATATATAGGTAACACGGGGTAATATGTCAAGTAACAGGTCGGGTAATATATCAAGTAACGGATCAAGTATGAAGATGGGTAATTAAAAAATATTGATACCTGATACCCCACCCTTATCCGCATGTTATAAAATTTTGATACCCTTTACCTAATCCGAAAGCTACGGGTACCCTTTTTTCCACAACGAGTACGAGTTGGATAAACTGTAGAATGATCGATTTTTTTATTTCAAATGATGCAGAGACCAATACATGGCCATGTCATCAAGTTAGCTATTCGAAGATATTCTTTAATCCAAAAGATTCAGCTGTCGAATAATTAAAATCAACACTTCTCAAGCCGAAGAAATAGAACTGACATTTTATTTCACTATAATGTTGAATACTCTTTTCCATTACTTAATTTTTTTAAAAAAATATCTTTATGTTTTATTCAACTATTTATGCTTTGGTTTGAAATATGAAATATGACATTAAATCAAATTTTAGATCAAATATCTTTGCGTTCAAAAAAGGAAAAAAATAGGATCAAATATCATTTTTAGAATGCCAATCGATTATTCTCTTCGTGAGAGTAAAATTAAGGAATAAAAAACTTTATGAATGGACAACGAACCAAATTGCCTTTGGCATCATCGGAATAACCGTGGATCACTAAATTAAGAAGTTTTTAATATATAATAATCATATATATAAATATCCATTATAATATTTTTTATTATCATAAACTATAATGTGATTTGTATTTTTTTAACTATGAGCTAAATGATTAATAAAATATGAATATAGTATTTTTAAACGAAATCAACAACAAAAGTATCACCATTGTAATAGCTAGAGATGAAATTGCTCAAACTAAAACAAATTAAAAAAACTGAGATAGATGGTTAGAGAAAAATTGGTCAACCCAAAACGAATAAAAAATCGGAGATAAATCAATGATAACTACGTTAATATAAACTGGAAAAAAATATGCGCGGGTCTTAACTGAGACATGGAATCTTTTAATTTTTCTACTTATATTTTTCAAACATATGACAAAAAAAAACTAATGTTAAGCCAATAATTTATGTTATTCAGTATGTTCTTATTGAGACAGACGACTGTGAGAAGAATGAAGCCAAGGTCAAAATAAATAACACATCACACCGACCTTACACCGGTTCATCAAAGTGAGTGCGAGTTTGTGGTTAAGCGTCAAAAAAACGGAAAAATGTTCTTTTTTTAGTCGACACGGAAAAGGTTCTTCAAGATTCAGTTAATTAAAGATTAAGACGAAAAATAAAGACTTTGCTTGCTTGAACATCTTTACAACTCTTATTAACAAACCGACCATGTCACTAAAGAAGACATTTGCACATTTCTTTTTAGAATATAAGAGCGAAGATCAAACGTTATATAATGTTGGGTTGCTTATTTGTCGACCCGTTCGGTCAAAAATTGCTCCTCTGTCTTGGCTTTGAATGTTCTTATACTTGACAAAGACAGAATGTCTCAGTAGAAAACAAAGAATATGGTTTTCAAAGAGGTATTCCATAAATTCGAAAATGATAAGAATGGTTGGTCTTCTTTGCTTCTCGGTATTCAATATTTTCGATTTTGAATAATTCTCTTTAACTTACACTATTTTCTTTCTTGAAAATTTCAGCTTTTCCAATAGAAGAAAAGGAGAATGGGGAACTAATTTCGTTGTTTCCAACTAAAAAGTATTGTAGAAATATATTTGATTCATGTTTTATATTTTTTAGTTCAAGTACCATATTTACATGGAATGTTTGTTATATTTTTTTGGATTTGAATAACATTATATGTCTGCATTTTAATCTAACTACATTTCTTTTATGTTCCGTGATGGTTTACAAAATAACAAGTACATCACTAACAACTACAAATTAGTATTTAATAGATGATTCACTATAACATAAAATGTCGGGAAAATTAAAATTAACATCTTTTTTTCCATCTTTTTTTGGATCTTTTTTTTTCCTATCTTTTAAGTTCACAAACTTTTCATTTAATATAAGATTGTTATTTTTCATATCTACCACTATATGTCACGCATTATAAAATGGTCCAAACACCAAATACTACGAAGACACTAAATTCATAATACCTTACTTTCCAAACATTTTCCACCATTATCTACACACATAACTTATTATTTTAAAACTAATACATCTAAATTTATTAAAGCCAACAAATAATTAAGGAGAAAAAATCACTTGTACGTCATCGCACGGTCAAAATCTAATTCCCTTTATAATCCACGCTACCATGCGGACCTTCCACTAATGCTGACGTGTCAGCGTGAGAATAAAATTAAGAGTTTTTAGGAATATTTGGGAATTTCATATTTAACACTTTATATCTATATGTCATGGTCAAAAGATTGAATACACTCACTGCTATGACTCTTACGCAATTGACTACAAAGACAATCTAAATTTATAAATTGCATTTTCCATTGTTATCTACACATATCTTACTATAAAAATATGTCTACAAATAATAAATTATATTAAGAAATCAGAACATAAAGAAACTTAGGTGTCTCGCGTGGAACAAAACCTAGTTCTAATTAAAAAAAATTATATACTTTGAAAAAAGATAGCATGTACAACATTATTAATTCAATACAAATTTAAAATTTTAATATATTTAAATCACATGATAATTAAATAGAAGAAATATTACAAATATTTTAACTTAATAAAAATAAATTATTTTAAATATCAAACTATAACTGAAACGTATTCAAATGATAAATAATACATACACTTGTTATGGGATATAATCCCCTATATATTAATTGAGAAGACACCAAGAGAGATTTTTGCCACGTGTTTCTCTGAGAGAAATTTAATGGGAAAATAACCAATGAAATAATTATATCCAACCATGTCATCAAAAACTATTAAACTCATTAAAAAATTTGTATCCTATTAATAGATAGAATATATTAGAACCATAATTCATTCAAAATTCGTAATTCATCTCCTTTAGCAGACAAAAAATGATTCCCCCTCATCACCGAAATATCTCTCCGCTTCTTTATAAAATATATCATGACACATAGTTCTTAAATTTATTCGACATAATGACACTGTACCTAATACATATCTATATTTTTCTTGTATTACTTTTAATGTTAATTTTCAAATTAAACCAAAATTTACAACTATCTAATAACATGTTAACAGAACATTATATTTTGTATATAAATATTTTAACAAGTTATACCATAAATTAACTTTTAATTTTATACAAAATAATCTAATTTAAATATATTAAAAATAATTTTATAAATATATAATATCTGAACCGGGTTCGAGTTATAATCTCGTCTAATAGTAATATATAAAAAGTCTTTGTATATTGTTTTGGTATCGAAGAAACATATATATATATATATATAGAAACCTACGTATCTCATGTGTAGTGCGGCTATTCTTCTGGTAATAACAATAAGATTAAAATGAATATTATAGAGGGTTATGCTGTTACGTTTTTGGATTTGGAAGAATCAGAGAAAAACAAGTGGTTCACTAAAGACTTTCCTACACTTTTTTTATTGACAGTAAAAACTGTTATAAGAGATTCCCTTTAACCCTAGAGCTACTAGGTATGTGAGTTTATTTATGCACCATCCAAGTTTGATAAATCGTTTCATATTTTATTTGGCGATTATGAACGAAATTATTACGGAAAATTCGAATTTAAAATGAATCGCGGACAGCGAATATGAGCTTTTTACTTTCCCGAATCACGTAGAGAGTCTGGTGTCTTTGTAACACGTTCCAGGAGAAGAGTTGTGTTTGTATAATAAGTCCCCTACTCAGTGCTAACTGTCTTGTTTTGTTACTTACAACCTTCTGTATTTTTATAGCGAGCTATCTATTTTTAATGATTTTTTTTGCATTTTAACCAAATACCATCTGGTCTCCATTTTCATCTATTGTTTGCACATCTGTTTTTTTAGCCATTAAGCTCTTTGGATATGGAGAACTCGGTAATTGAATTTGTCGGTTTAGAAAAAATGCTTTTGTGATTATGCCGGTTTTGTTTCTTTGGGATTTTAGTTCCTAATGTTAACCATGAATCTTTCTTTAAATACAATGCAACTTTCTTGGTTTATATATGTATGATCAATTTCATATGGTGGAATCACACACCAAGAAGCTATTATTATTCATCTTTGTACGTGATATTTTTCTTACATATTTGATCGTGATATTTTTCTTACATATTTGATGTCTCTTTTCTAGGAGTAGGTAATATAGAGACTACGACAAGACAAAAGAAGAAGACATTAAGAGCATGAACATCAGGGTCTCTAAGGGGGTTTTTGGGCACAGTTTCATAGGCCTATTGGATTTAAAAAAAAAAATCCGTTTAATTCCTAAGGATCGACTCTTAGATAAGAGCCCGTAAGAGACGGATTCGTACCACGTGTCAGGCCGGGATTCGGTCTTTTTTTTTGTTGGGAGGAAACCTTCTGCGTCGTCCCGAAGGTTTCTCTCATTTTTCCCTTTCCTCGTCAGTTCCGCCATTTCAACAACGAAACTAGGGTTTTCGAGACAGTGGCGATTTTTTCGGCGACGGCGATTTAGAGAGACTTTTTTCGGCGCTATTCGACGACGGAATCCGGTGTGCACGAGAAACAAGTAAGTATCTTGGAGACTAAACCTATTCGGTAGTCAATTTAGGGTTCTTAATCGATTCTGGTTTCTGGGTTCATATCGATTCTAGTTTCGTTTTAGGGTTCTAAAGCGATCCTGGTTTATGGGTTCAAATCGTTGTAGGTTTTCGAATTAGGGTTAGAAAACGAAATTGGTTCTCTAGTTACGGTTGTAAATCCAAACGCGGGTTCGATCTAGTGTTAGACAGTGATTTGGGAGTTTGAAATTGATTTCGGCGTTTCGAATAAGGGTTTTCTAGATTTTCGATTTCGATTTTCGATTTGGGAGTTTAAAATTGATAAGGGTTTTCGAATTAGGGTTTCGTGGATTTTAGGGTCTCATGTTTGGGAGTCTGAAATTACTTCATCGTAGTCTTGATGTCTAATCGTCTTTGATGTGCTTTTGTTACAGACGCGGATAAACAAACTTTGACATGAATCCCGCAAAAGAGAGAAGAGAGATGAAGAAGCAAAAGGAGCGCATGAACATGCTTGAATACGTAGCCGATGGACTTTATGGGATCCCGACAAGTTGTGCCTATGGTGGGAGGATCATCGACGAGGTTCAAGGGAAGGAAGTCTTCGACACTCAACCTGGGAAGCGCTTCTTCACCTGTTTATACTACAAGTAAGTGTGACCTCTACTGTATACCTTTGTTTATGTGGCATAAATGGGAAACTGATGTTGTTTTTGTTTTGTATTATAGGATGACGGGTTGCATTATCGTCAGCCATGGGTGATCGGTGTTGAAGAAGAGATTCAGAAGCTGACTACGAGGATGGATGTGGTTGAGCAGCTCATTTGCGGGGTACAGCACCTCCATAAAGAGATTGAGTCACTGCAGGTGAGTTAATTTAGATTGTATGCTTATGAGTTGATAAGTTACTTGTTTATTACTTATCTGACAACGTTTGTTTTTGTGTTTCCATGTCTAGAAACAGGTTGAAATCATCACTGGGCAGGTCGCTGACCTGGAGAAGGTCTGCTTTGAATGATAAGGGAAGGTTAGTTCAATCATCTCCCCTAACTACTTCCGTTTTTAAAAAACTAGTCTTATCAAAACCAGATAGAAAGCTTTGTATTTGACAAAACGTGAACAAATCTGTTTAAAATGGAATCTTATTAAGAAAACTTAGTGATTGAAAACGTTAAAACTTATCTTTGAAATTAAAACTTAGTTTAAGAACCTTTTTCAAAAACCATCGTTAACTCCAAATGTTTTTAGTTAAATTAAATCATAGTTTGAAAACTTTTTTACTGAAAAGTTTAACAAATCTGATTCATAGTAAAAATCAGTTACAAAATTTTTTAAAACTATGTCATTAACTCCTTCTTTGTTGGTTCCTGTGATGACTGCTTTAATGTCGATTTGATGTGCTACGAAAGTGATCAATGCTTCTTACTTTTCCACAAACTATGTCATTAACTCCTTATATGTCATAATTTTTCAAAATATGTGATCAATGCTTGTTACTTGTTTCATGATCAATGGTAGGTGTATGAGTTCATGTGTATTAAGTGTACTCAATGCTTGGTAGATAGACTACGATTAATCCTTTAGTGTAAAAACTTGTTTATAAACCATTCAAATCCACTAACATAACACACATAAACTAGAAAACAACAACCAAACAAAAATGGATACGTTTTCCTTAGATTCCCCCCGGCTTTCTTAACCTATTAGCTAGTCAGAGCAGCCAGACAATAGACCTAGAGTCCTCTGAGGTTCCTAGGTTTAGTAGTCAGAGCTCTGAGGATCCTAAGACGGCGGAGAGGAGAAAGTGGACAACCATGGAAGATGTAGTGCTCATCAGTGCTTGGTTGAACACAAGTAAAGATCCCATAGTTGGGAATGAGCAGAAAGCAGGTGCGTTTTGGAAGAGAATAGGGGACTACTTCAATTCTAGCCCTCAGCTCAGTGACTTAGCTCCTCGAGAGGCTAATCAATGTAAGCAGAGGTGGGGAAGGGTGAACGAAGCTGTCTACAAATTTGTAGGAACCTATGAAGCGGTTTTGAAGGAGCAATCTAGTGGCCAAAATGATAACGATGTCATGAAGGCTGCCCATGACATCTTCTTCAATGACTATCAGAGTAAATTCACTCTTGAACACGCCTGGAGGGAACTAAGGTTCGACCAGAAGTGAAGCTCAACATGTTTCGCCAAAGATGATGGAAAGGAGAAAAGGAAGGACGCTGGTGAGGCTGATGTGGAGGAGGTGGTTCCTGAGGCTAGACCTCCGGGTGTTAAGGCTAGCAAACCAGGCAAACGCAAGAAGCGTGGAAACGAAGCTGCATTGGATCAGTTGCAGAGCATGCTCGACAAGAAAGAGAAGATGTCAAAGCAGAATCTCCTTGACCGTCTCATAGCCAACACAGAGACACTTTTTGAAATAGAAGTGTCTCTGAAGAACAAACTAATTGGTGAAATGTTATGAAAGGTGAGTTAATGGGGTATGAGTTCCAGTTTTTCAAATAACATTTGCTCTGAATTGTGTGCTTATTCTTGTGTGTTTCTCTGATCTTGTTTTGCTTTTATTATGCTGCTGATTAGTGTACTTTTTGGCTGTTACTGATTTGTGCTCTTTTTTGTCTGTACATGTGTTGCAGGCTATAGGGAAGCAGTTGGATTCTCACAGGCACTAGGCAAACAACAAGTTTATTTTAGTTTTTTCTATTTGTCTTTATGTATCACGGATTATGTCGACTTTGTTTTTGTGTTGCTTTGAAAACTTTGCAAGCATTCACGGGTATTGTACTATTTTGGACTGTCCGGTTCACGGGTCATTTTAACTTTAAATTCATTACCCTTTAAAAACTCGATTACTTTGTAAACGCATCATCAGAGTTTGTTGTATTTCACCTTCTTCTCTATTTCTCTTTCACCTTCTTCTCTCTTTCTCTTTATACTTGTTCTCTGTGTTTCTCTTTAAAAATACATAAATAGCAACCTCTATAAATTCAAAAAATTTCATCCCTTAACCACTTCCAAGACCTTTCAAACCTTCCACAAAAACATACCTTGATCTTTTAACAACTTAAACAAAACCTTTGAACCTTTGAAGGTTTTTTCTCAAGTAAACTTAGCCTCAAAAAAAAAAGTTAGAAATGTCTAATGATGTCGATGCATTGTTAGATGACGCTTTTGAAGAAATGTTCAATGAGCAATTCGATCATATGTTTGACTTAACCGCTGATGTGGAAGGAAATAAGCGGAAGAAACGAGCTTACATTGAAAGAGATCGCGAACAAGGCCACCACCGTTTATGGAACGACTATTTTAGTGACGAACCTACTTACCCGCCTAAAATATTTAGGCGCCGCTTTCGAATGAACAAAATGTTGTTCATGCACATTGTTGAACGCCTAAGTAATGAAGTTTCATACTTTCAGCAGAGAAGAAATGCAGCCGGAAGGTATGGGCTATCTGGCCTAAAAAAGTGTACAGCATCAATACGTATGTTGGCATATGGTCAAGCGGCTGATGCGACTGACGAATTTCTCCAACTTGGTGGAAGTACTACTCTCTTATGTCTGCAAAATTTCACTGAAGGGGTAATACAATTGTTTGGAGATGAGTATCTAAGACGGCCTACACCGGATGATCTTCAACGATTACTCGATATTGGAGAGATATGCGGGTTTCTTGGTATGATAGGCAGCATCGACTGTATGCATTGGGAGTAGAAAAATTGCCCAACAGCTTGGAAAGGGCAGTACACACGTGGTTCAGGAAAACCGACAATTGTCTTAGAAGCCGTAGCATCACATGATCTATGGATATGGCACGCCTTTTTTGGACCTCCAGGTACCCTAAACGATATAAATGTACTTGATCGGTCACCAATTTTTGATGACATTTTACAAGGTCGAGCTCCAAAAGTTAGTTTCAAGGTCAATGGACACAAGTATAAGATGGCGTACTACCTTACTGACGGTATTTATCTGAAATGGCCAACCTTTATCCAATCCATCCCACTTCCTCAAGGTCCTAAAGCAGAGCTATTTGCCGAACGTCAAGAGGCCGCCAGAAAAGATGTTGAACGAGCTTTTGGAGTATTGCAAGCTAGATTTTCAATAGTGAAGAAACCAGCTCTACTATGGGACAAGGAAAAAGTAGGAAAGGTTATGAGAGCTTGTATCATACTGCACAATATGATAGTAGAGAACGAAAGAGCTGGATACACTCAGTATGATACGTCTGACTTTGTATCAGAAGAATCAAGAAGAAGTTCACAGGTGGATTTCTCGCACTCTATTGACATCCCTTCCAACATCGGTAGTATGTTTGGCATTCGCAATGAAATTCGTGATCAACGGATACATCATCGATTGAAAGCCGATTTAGTTGAGAATATATGGCAAAAGTTTGGTGAAGTAGATTAATAATCTTTGTATGTTTATGAATTCTAATTATAATGAATAAAAACTTCATAAAATGTTTAAAATTTAAAAATTTATTTTTAAGAAACCCATCTTCAGATTCACCAATGGAAGAGCAAAATATATACAAGTTTTTTACTATTCATGACCCTATCAAAATATAACTAAAATACTTTTAAAAATCCCATAAAAAAATTCACTAATACTCATGCTCTAAGAACCATTGCTGAGAACACAACAAACATATGACTCTCTTAATTATAAGCTACCCATGGGGTTATAGCAATATACTAACATTTTTTTAGTTCTAGTTTTTTCTTAATAAGAAAAAAAACTAATCGTATATATAGTGACTAAATTTTCTGCAATTATTTTCAGCAAATTTTTTTTTTCAGATAAACGATTTTAATATTACGACATGATTATATTAGTAATGACGACTAAGTGAAAATTACCTTTGGCTCTGCGACTACCTACAAGAAGCCATAATTATTTTTGGCTCTGCCACTACAATTTATTAATAATGTTTAATGGATTTATGATACAACATTTTAATGAGAAAATGTTGTAGTTTAGGATTTGGAAGTACATCAGCATGATTACTAAGTTTTTCAGCTGTCTTTTCTCGCCACAGATTTCGTAACTAACTTGTCCACAAACTCTTGAAAGTTTCTATTGGACGATCCACCATACGCTACGGCAGCTTCCGCCTCCTCCTTCCATCTCCGAGTGTTTTCTTTCAGCTGTACCGCCTTCTCCCCGACCGTGGCCTCAAGAAGCTTCTCTGCCACTACCTCCCTTGAAACAATCCTCTCGTCAGCCTGTCCGCGGCTGAGTCTCACTCCTGTCTTGAAAATATCAATCAAGTACACCGCATCGGTCACTTGATCTCCCCACTGCGGGAAACAAACCACGGGAACTCCGGAAGACAAAGCTTCCATTGTCGAGTTCCATCCGCAATGACTTAAAAAGCAAGCAACTGCAGGATGAGCCAAGACTCTCTCTTGTGGGCACCATTCCACTATCTTCCCTTTCTCTTTCAGCTCTGGAGGTATCAAATGTGGTTTTAAGGGTAAACCTTCCATGGGAGGCCGAACCACCCATAAGCACGACAAGCCTGACCTCAAAACTCCCTCAGCGATCTCTTCTATCTGCTCTTGCTTCAAGTGGACTATAGTCCCAAAGGATATGTAGACCACTGAGGATGGTTCTCTCGAGTCAAGCCACTCTATGCAATGACTCGCTGGCTCAGAGATGTCTACCTTAATTTCAGAGCTTATTGTTTGAGCCATCTTGAAGAGCGGACCAACGGGGCTGATGGTGACTTCAGGGCAAAGGTGTGCCATGTGATCAATGATGTCTTTTTCTAGTTCGTGGAAAGTGTCTACGAGAACATAGAGTGGCTTGTGGTTTTCCAGTCTTTTAAACTGGTCTAAAATGACTTCTCCAAAAGCAGCAAAGGGACATGAAGGGTGAAGAAAGCTTGGGATCTCGTCATGCTTCAACAATGGCAAACAGGGGATTTCAATGTTAATCTTCGGCTCTGTTTTGGTAGGAAAATTAACTAACCGGTGGTGGTAATAGTAATACGCGGCTAGGCAAGCACAAGACTGGACCCATAGAACAGCCGAAGGAATTCGAAGCTCCTCGGCCACATCACTTACCCAAGGCACAAAAGCGTTGTTTACAAGACACGTCACCGGCTGCTTCTCCTCCACCTCGTACCTCTTCACCATCTTCTTGATTTCTTGTTTTCCAACAAGTTCAAGGTGTGGTCGGTACGCATGGAAGTCGGTTCTTTTTCCGTCGTCGTCGGTTAAGCCGTCCTCGAAAAACTCGAATCGGAGGAAACCTGACCCGACCGGTTTGAGAACGCCATCTTGAATCTTGTTGGCTTGACGCATCTTCTTTCCCCATGGCTGCTCTGTGGTGACAAAGGTGACGAGTAAGCCTTTAGAGGCTATGAGCTTTCCAAGACGAATAAGAGGGTTTATGTGACCTTGGCCTGGGAAAGATACAAGCATCACATGATTATGAAGACACGGTTCCATGGATCTCTATTTTCTTGAACAAAACTAGAAACTGGTTTTATCTTTTCTACACTATTGGAAGGTGGAGCCTGATTTCTTCCCAAATCTATGGACCATATTATGGTAACAGGTAATTTTTTTTTTTTTTTTTAAAAGCAGGAAAAAGAGTGGCAAAATCGTACACCACTTCTTCTTTTACCTAGACATGGAATCTAGGAAGATCTTGATGAGTCCATGACCATACGTATCACTTTCTAGTGGTTCCATCAACGTACAAAGGAGAAAATTGTTAGGATCCTACATCATGATTTTGAAATGGCCTAAAGCAAAATTGAAAAAAAAAAAGTTAATTATTGTCAATTAGTTTTAGAGGTTTTACTCATTTTGCCATTTTCTAAGGGATTTTAGGAGAATATTGTTTATTTTACATAATATCATCAAGACCACTTTTTATCTTTGACCAAACTGAATACAACAAAAACCACTCAAACCTCTACAAAAATCGCACACACACACAGCTTTTATTTTACCTAGACATAGAATGTGGGAAGATCTCGATATGAGTCTATGACCATACATATCACTTTCTAGTGGATCCATCAACGTACAAAGGAGACAATTGTTAGGATATTCTACGTCATAATTCTGAAATGACCTAAAGCAATATTAAAAACAAATTGAGCTAATTATTGTCAATTAGTTTTTAGTTTATAGGGATTTTACTCATTTTGCCATGTTTGTAAGTTTTTTTAGGAGAATACTCTGTTGAAACTCATGCTAGTGAATGACGAAAGTCACCGCAAATAAAGAGAGAGGTTTCTGCTGACAAAGATAGAGGTGTCGTAATTATGTTCCATGTAATTGGGTCTTTTGTTAATTTCAAGCCCATTTTGGATCCGGTTTAGGCTACTTATTCAAAGTCATTTAGAGTTTAATTAAATTACCTTTTCTCAAAAGGAGTCGTGAAAAGCCTATTTCCTTTTCTGAAGTTACGAATATTTTTCATATTTTGAAAGGAATTGTTGTTTCCACCGACTCTAGAGTTTATATATACAGAAGGCATCGCTTCAGTACGTTAACTATTCAATCGCTCTTCTCTCAATTGCTCCAAGAGAAAATCTGTTTCCTACAAAGAAGATGTCAAAGAAGATTGTGTTGAAGAGCAACGATGGAAATTCGTTTGAGGTCGATGAAGCCGTCGCACTCCAATCGCAGACCATAAGCCATCTTGTTGAAGGTGATTGCACCGATAATGGAGTCCCTCTTGCGAACGTGAACGGCACCATCCTCGCGAAAGTGATCGAGTATTGCAAGAAGCACGTCGATGATGATTCTGCATCCAACGAGACCAACGAAGCACTCAACGAGTGGGATGATGAGTTCATGAAGATCGATCAATCCATGCTCTTTGACCTCATTCTCGCTGCCAAATATCTCAATATCGAAAGCCTTCTTTATAGAGCCTGCCGAACAGTCGCTAACATGACCGAAGATTGCAAAACTCCAGAGGAGATTCGAACAACCTTTAACATCGTGAACGATCTCACACCCGAGGAAGATGAAGCGGTTCGCAAGAAATATCATGGGCTTTTGAATGATTTTTCGGATTTAACAAAACCCAACCACTTTTATCTCTTCTTTAGGTTTTTTTTTAGTTTCTAGATCGATTGGTGTTAGATGAATACGTCTTAATTAATTCCTTTTTCTTTTGATTTATTTTTTTAGATCTTGGAGAATTTATGGTTTAAGCGATTGATTTTTAAGAGTGATTTTGTCAAAAAAAAAAATTATTCTAAGGCCATACCAAAGTTTTTAGTTTCTGAATCAATTCTTGAATATATATGATGAACTAGATATTATAGGCTTTTTTTTTAACCAAAACAAAAATTAAATATTGTAGGGGCATCAATGGGATTTTGAATCATGGATTCACTGTCAAAAAGTTCGTCCAGTTTCTTTTGATTTATTTCTTAATTAGATATGAACCAATGTTTAGTTTTGGGGTTGAGACAATCTTTTGTTGGAGAATTTACGGTTTAAGCAATCTTGAGTGATTTTCAAAAAGAGGTACAAAAGTGGCGAAGTGTAATAAGATTCCAGGGAAATTGAGCCGATCAGCCTCACCTTATCTATATACCAAATAAGAACAATATCTGAGTCTCTTCGAAACATCAAAAAAAAAAATATACATGGATACAATTAAATTGTATTAGACAGTTATAGAAGAAAACTCTTCTGTTTTTTTACACAGACTTTGCTCTCACTTCCCTCTAGAGACTTCGTTAACTATGTTGTGTGATCTTCACCGGCCGCTGGTTGGTGGCTTTCGTAGCCACGCTGGTGGTCCCGCTTTCACTTTCTTTCCCTGTCTTTTGTTTTCTTGCGGTTGCGGCTCTTCCGCCAAATAAATTTTGCATTGATGCGACTTTGATCGGGATCTCTCAATTTTCATCTTCTTTTGCGAGAGATATCCTTCTCAATCTTTGTATATTTTGCATCGATCTCGATTCGACTCCCTTGGAGTAAGTTCTTCGACGGTGCCAAGTGTCGGTCGAATTTGAAGCTTGAAGAATTCCACGTCTTAGTTCTATGTTCTTCATAAATCAACTTCAAGTTCTTCCTAACAATCCCAACCTTTTGCTCTGAAGTTGTAGAATCCAGTTTGTCATAAGCTGATTTGAGGATTTGCTGCTTCAACCTTGGGTCTAAAATAGCTGCCATAGCTAAAATAATACTATACTCATCCCAATACTTTGCAAATTTAATCTTCATTTTCTTAGCCATGTCTTCAATTCCTCGATCACCACAACACGAAAATTTCTTCAACAAACATTCTATTTTCCATACTTGAAGAAAATATGTATTGGCTGTTGGGTACTTAACCCTTGAGAATAGAGTTGCTATGGTACTAAAAGGTTTAAGAAATTCACAGATTTTCTCACCTCTATCCCATTCTTCATATGTTGGCAATGATCTGTAATTCCTATCACACTCTTTAATGCCTCGTGGAATGGTAAAGCTCTAACAAGCATATCATAAGTCGAATTCCATCTTGTGGAAACATCTAGAGACAGTCAAGCACTAGTTTTCGACCCTGCACTATCAGCACATGCAGCAAATGCATCAATCCTTGACCCACCAGCTTTCACAAACCTCACACTTTATCTAATATTTTCCACAAGGCTATGAGCTAATTCCAATCCTTCTTTCACAATAAGATTCAAAATATGAGCAGAGCATCTAACATGAAAGAACTTCCCATCATTCAGCAACCCATTACCTTTAATCGTTAGAAGACGATGCTTGAGAATGTTTTGCATATTGTCATTGTTGTTAGCATTTTCCAAAGTCAATGAGAAGACTTTTTTCTCTAAACTCCAATCCTTCAAAACACTAAGAACTTTAGTAGCTAATTCTTGACCCGAATGTGGATGCTTTACATCACAAAAGGCTAGAATTTTGTTGTTTAATCTCTATGCTTCATCTACATAATGAGCAGTCAAACACATATAGCCTTGCATAGTGTGTTTAGCAGTCCACAAATCTGCTGTTAAAGATACTCGGCCTTTGTATTCTGAAAATCCATGTTTCACCGTTTCTTTTTCAAACTCAAATCTTTTATACACATCAGCTCCAACAGTTTGTCTACATATATGTTGACAATTTGGGTTCAACTATTTATCCCTAACTCTGACTTTCTCATATTCAACAAACTTAAAAGGTTGATCATGATAGATGATAATATCACAAACCATCTCGCGGTCCTTTTTTTGGGATCATACTCCAGCCTTTTTGACTAAACTTTGGAGGCATACTTGGGTAAGCTTCTTCTAAATAGCGTTTCAAAGCCGACGTTCATGCATCTCGTTCATACACCATATTCTTACTACAATGCATACACCTACTTTTTCTTTTACCATCTCCTTCTACTCCTAAAGGTATCAATTCTTTCCAAACAAAAGACTTTTTTCGTTTGTTAGAATTCTGTAGCATTTGAGTCACTTGAGTTGCTTGAGTCGCTGGTGCTTCTCGAGATTCTGTTTCATCATCTTCCTCATTCATTGCTTCCCCCTGCTCGTTATATGCCTCCATATACTCTTCCTCAGCTGCAAGTCTTGACGCTAATTCCGCTGAATGTTGATCTATCTCTAGTTCTCTACAAACACATACACCTAATACAAAAGCAAACTCAGAAACTCATCTTAACAAAATCAATCAAAATCAGAAACTCATCTTAACAAAGTCAATCAAATAGTAAACAGCAACCAAACAAACTCTTGTATAATAACAATGATTCTTTGAAACTCAACCAAACACACATTTGCATAATCTTCTATAATGTCTGTAACCAACCATAAATTTGAATCCCAAGAACATATACGAAGCAGAAGAAAGAAGACGAAAAAAAGGTGTGATGGATTAAGGATCCTGAGAATCAATTTCTATAATGCACGGAACAGTGGAGACATGTTAAGCAAAAGTCAGAGATTTTCAAAATGGCTGATGAAAACCCAACAAAACTCAAATTCAGCTTTCCACTACAAATAAACACACACAAAAACAAACCAAACCAAACGATTCGACCAATCTATGACATCAATTAAGAGGAGAGAAAATGAGAATCCCCATACTTATAAATGTCGAATTTGGGCTCTTTGAAACCAATGTCGAAATGAGATAGTAAACGATTGATGGTGCAAAGTTATTCACTCAAAATTAACTGCAAGTGCACAGTGTATAGTTGTAGTATTTAGGTTATCGATCCCACAGAGAGCTATGGCTAGTTTGGATTCAGATGCAAAAGTAACCGAACTACGATAATTCTAATATGTTAATGACTTGTGATGTGTTGCAAACTTTAAAAGGACATTAGATCTAAAGGAAATCAGTTGGGAAAACTTGGGATCACGGTTATTGGTGACTTCTTGAACTCTAAACACTTTAAACTACTATATCCTATTGGTGTACTAGAAAATAGCCTTTATTTAAATCCCTAAATCTCAAATCTCTTTGGATTGTCGCTAACAATAAATAAGCTTTAGTGCGAACGAGTTAGATCTGTTCACAAGGTGTCTAAACAAACGTTCGTTTGACTTAGAATGCACCTTACTCACTACAGACTCTTCCAGCGTCTCTATTGAGAATACAAGTCAGCCGGTGATGTAAGCTGTGTGGCAACTGGCTAGATGACACACGATGTATCACACCGGAGATTGTATGAGAGATCAATGGAGAAGGTTCTGGATGCGGATATCAAAGGATGCGGATATCAAGAGAGATCAAATCTGAAGATTCTGGAAATCAAAGATAGACAGCAATCGAAGATTTGGAGCAGAATCAAGATAATCAATGCGAGAGGATTTCCATATATTTCAAATATGGAAACCTTGGCAATCAAGCATAGAGAATATTCAAGAGATTTCCAAGTGTGCAAGAAAAGGAAACATAGGAAATTTGCTTAATTATAAAAGGAGTCGAAAATCTGTGTATGAAGATTTATCACTTCACAAGTTGTAATAAAGAGAGAGAGAACTAGAGCTAAGGGTTTGAAACATAACATAGGGCTTAGATCATTTGGGAGGATCTATAGCCAAGGGTTCATTGTAGAACATAGGGTTTAGATCATCTGGGGATTAGAGAGCGAGTTCTTTTGTAAGAAGAGCGTTTTGATATTACTTGTAAGTGTATCATAAGAGTTTCTAATCAAAGCATATTCTTTGTAGTTTTTTTTTCTAAGTAGCAATTCCTTTCTAGACCTGGGGGAGGTGCTTGCAGCACCAAAACTTTAAATATGTAAACCTAACGCCCGTTTCAAACATGCAAACCCACTACAACCAAACCCAACTAAAACCCAAATACAGACCTGCGATCTCGACAAAGAGAGATCAAAATGATAAATCGACTGTGTCATGAGGGAAGCCAAAAACACTTTGTTCACCGTCCGCATAACCAGCTTCCTCTTGCAAAACTCGAGAAAATAAAATTCCTAACATTCAACTGATTATTTGTCATCACAGGCCACAACACCACTTTTCTTGTAAGCCCGTGTGCAACAACATCTCTTACAAAAATTTCGGATGACATAATCGTTCGTTACCTAAACAAGTGTTAGGCGCGTACATCACTTATTGAAAGTGTCAAAATCTCCAAATAGTTGTTGGATAAATGTATTTATGACCAATTTTCTCATTATTTTTGGAAAGTTTGGATAATCTTATGAAATGTTGGGTAACTTTGAGTAATTTAAGAACTTATAATTTTACATAATTTCAAGACTATTATAAACATGTTTTTTAAAAAAATTATTATTAGCCAAATGAATAAATGTTTAATCCTTTTATCCAAAAGGTTGGGGTAGTACGCGTCGGGTGCGGATAAGGACCCGAAATGTCCATGCCTCTTGTAAACATAGGCCTGGGCATATTTATCGAAATCGAATCCCGAATCCGAATCCGACGCGAAAAAAGTAAACCGAACCCGAACCCGAAATCGTAAAATACCCGAATGGGTATTCAATTTCAAAATCCGAATTCCCGAACCCGAACCCGAACCCGAACCCGAAATACCCGAAATACAATTATATACCCAAGTTTAATAATTATATTAGGATTTAATATAAACTTGTTAGAAACTTATTATACTTTTATTTATCATGGAAGTTTATTATACTTGTTTTTTTTTAACTTATTATTTACTTTTAACCTCAATATATCTTTGTTTTATAGAAATTTATAGAAACTTAGAGATTTAAAATTGTGCATTAAAGTGGATTAGTGTTTTGTTTTTCATTTGTTTATTTCACTTTGCAATATTTTTGTGAAATATATTTTGGATTTTTTTTTTGTTTAATATACTTTGGTTGTTATTTGAATAAAAAAAAATATTGCAAACTAAATTTCAAGTTAAAATTTTGGTATTAGATTTTATTTTGTTAGCTTTAGATTACATAAAAAAAATTATATTGTTTTTAGGTAATTGGGGATCAATTTGGTTGTTAGGTTTTGAATTTACAAACTCAATTTAAACTTTGACTTTGATTTTGATACTTGGTCTTATGTATTACTTTGTTAATTTTATTTCATATTTACATATTTTATTGGTCAATTTAAGGTATTTGAAAAATCAGTTCGGTTTAAAACCCGAAGTAAAACCCGAATTAATCCGAACCGAACCCGATTCCGACCCGATATAGAAAAATACCCGAATGGTTAATATTTTACTAAACCCGAAAACCCGAAACCCGAACAAACCCGAATGGATACCCGAACGCCCAGACCTATGTAAACATGTCCCTTATTGTTGTTTTCTTGATTGCGAGGGGTTAAGAGTGATAAAAAGGAGATCGGGGTCAACTATTTAATAAGAAAAAGATTAGAGTTCTCTGTTGCAATTTAGTAAACTTATTACCTACCTCTCTGGCTCCCTCTGCAAAAACCCTAAGGTCCTTAAACCCGCCATCAAAGCTCAAAGCAGTCGGACAAGAAGAAGAGAAGCCGAGAAAATAAAGAGCTTCTAACAATGGTGAAGTCATACCTAAGGTATGAGCAGGCGTCTTCGTTCGGCGTTATAACGTCGTTGGATTCGAACATTGCTTACGACTCGACGGGGAAGCATGTGCTTGCTCCGGTACTGGAGAAAGTCGGTATCTGGCACGTCCGGCAAGGAATCTGCGTCAGACACCTTACGCCTTCCTCCGCTCGCGGCGGACCGTCTCTTGCCGTTACATCTATCGCCTCCTCTGCTTCTACTTTGGTACTTCAATATCTCTCTTTTGACCAGTTAACATTTGCTCCGGTTTGTTCGGCTAGTGATTTATTTGGTAGCTGGTTGCTGTATTAGCAGAATAGGCATATGTTTCTTGATAATTTTGTCCTGATTTTTCTATCAACTGCTATTGAAAAATGTCTCCGATGATTCAAATATTTGTTAGTGGATTAAACTTTGGATGTCATAAGCGGTTGAACATAGTTGTTTAATTCTGTATAATCAACCAGGTTGCAGTTGGGTATGCAGATGGGAGTATAAGAATATGGGATTGTGAGGAAGGAACCTGTGTGACTACTCTGAATGCCCATAAGGGGGCTGTGACTGCGCTGCGATACAACAAGCTCGGATCTATGCTTGCATCTGGAGGTAAAGACAACGATGTTATCTTGTGGGATGTGGTTGGTGAAACAGGGCTTTTTCGTCTCCGTGGTCATCGCGATCAGGTTTGTATTGGGCTAGCTTTAGAGTTCTTGGTGTATCATCCTTTTCTATTTCTCATTGCTCCCAATAGGTTTGTTTGTTTTTCCTTGTTATATTGAAACAGCTGTGTGCTTCTGTTGTAGGTCACAGATCTTGTTTTCTTGGATTCTGGTAAAAAGCTTGTTACTTCATCTAAAGACAAGTTCTTGAGAGTCTGGGATCTTGAGACCCAGCATTGTATGCAAATAGTTAGTGGTCATCATAGCGAAGTCTGGTCTGTGGATGCTGATCCGGAGGAAAGATTTGTCGTTACTGGTTCTGCTGATCCAGAACTTAGATTTTATGCTGTAAAGCAAAACTTGTCGCCTGGATCATTGGTGTCAGATTCAAATCCAAGTGGACTTGATGCTAGTGGAGATCAGTTGACCGAGAATAAGTGGGAAGTTTTGAAGCCTTTTGGGGAAATCCAGAGACAAACCAAGGATAGAGTTTCCACTGTGAGATACAATAATTCAGGAAGTCTGTTGGCTTGTCAAATGGCAGGAAAAACGATTGAAATATTCCAGGTATTGGATGAAGCAGAGGCAAAAAAGAAAGCAAAGCGTAGGCTTCGCAGGAAAGAGAGGAAATCTTCCAAAAGCGAGGTTGAAAATATAACTGACAATGGAGATGCAAGTAATGAAGTCGGAGAAGCTGATAGTGTTACTGTCCCTGACGTTTTTAAGCTCATACAAGTTATTAGAGCTGGCAGAAAAATAAGCTCTTTCTCTTTCTCTCCTATTACTCCAAGAGGTTCAATGGCGACATTGGCTTTGTCTTTGAACAATAACTCATTAGAGTTTTATACCCTGAAGAAAATTGAAAACGAGAAAACTGCTACCATTGAACACGAGAAAACTGCTACCATTGAACACGAGAAAACTGCTACCATTGAACACGAAGGACATCGATCTGACGTGAGGAGTGTAGCCCTCAGTGACGACAACACCCTCTTGATGTCAACTAGCCACAGTGAAGTGAAAATATGGAATCCTAGTACAGGTTCCTGTCTCCGGACTATTGGTTCAGGATATGGACTCTGCAGTTTGATTGTCCCTAAAAGTAAGTATGGTATTGTCGGAACTAAGAGTGGGGTGCTTGAGATCATTGATATAGGGAGTGCTACCAAGGTGGAAGAAGTGGAGGCCCACGGTGGAACTATTTGGTCAATTGCACCCATTCCAGATGACAAAGGGTTTGTCACCGTGAGTGCAGATCATGAGGTCAAATTCTGGGAATACCTGGTTAAAAAGAAACCTGGCCAAGTGAGATTTCTGACCTTTCTTATGTTTCATTGTTACTATTTATGTGAAGAAGTCCGTGACACAATTTTTTTTCCCATAAAGGCATTTGTTTTTCCTTTCACCACATGATTTTTCTCTTACTCTTCAATTTTGTTTCACGGGTTTCTTTTATACTTTCCTTTCTCTTCCCGTTCTTTTTTGAAAAAAAAAATGATTTCCTGTTAAGAAAGGCTTTATAATGTGCTTCTATGACTCTTATATATGTACATGAAATTAAATAACCATGCAGGAGACAAAGCAACTCACAGTCTCAAATGTGAGATCCATGAAGATGAATGACGACGTACTTGCTGTTGCCATCAGTCCTGATGCTAAACATATTGCAGTTGCTCTGCTTGATTCGACAGTCAAGGTAGGAATGTATTTCTATTCTGATAATGTCATATCTAACTTGTTTTTAAGTTCTAGTTCGTTGAATTATCATACTCGAGAAAATGTTACTCTAGTCATACTCCCACCATTCTTGTGTTGGGCAATACCGACTTCCTTTCCTCATATTGTTTTCAGGTTTTCTATGTGGATTCCCTAAAGTTCTACCTCTCCCTATATGGCCACAAGCTGCCTGTCATGTGCATTGACATTTCATCCGATGGAGCGTTGATTGTAACTGGTTCTCAAGACAAAAATTTGAAGATTTGGGGTTTGGATTTCGGTGATTGTCACAAGTCCATCTTTGCTCATGATGACAGGTACCAAAAATTCACTCAAATATGTATATTCAGTTTGGTCTTCTTATTTAGAGAAATTGTATCTGGTAACCGGTGGTGTATCAAAAGGATTTGATGTTGTCTGGTAGTGTATCAACTGAAACTTTTTAAAAATTACTTTGAAGATAGAACCATTGTAGTCTGAAAATATACAGGAAAAATATGGATTTATGTACATGATATAAATTAGAGCTTCCAATAGAGTTTAAATTATTATCGGATACGTGCTTCTCTGTATTCAAGACTCCCTGGGATCACTAAGAGATTTGTGCTGTTTTATTGACTTGGGGCTCTGTTTTACAGTGTCATGGGTGTGAAATTTGTTCGCAATACCCATTACATGTTCAGTATTGGGAAAGACCGAGTAGTGAAGTATTGGGATGCAGACAAGTTTGAGCTGCTGTTAACTCTTGGTGGACATCACTCAGAGATTTGGTGCATGGCTCTCAGTAACCGTGGTGATTTTCTCGTCACAGGATCTCATGACCGCTCCATGCGACGTTGGGATCGTACTGAAGAACCTTTCTTCCTCGAGGTAAATAAGTTGCTCATGTAGAATTTGCATGAAGAGTCAGATTCAGAAGTATATTAGATGCAGAAAGGAATCAAGTGTGAAATGCAAGCAGTTGTTAACTATATAAAGAAACTTTTGTTTGTTTTGGTAGTAAAATGGTGATTTGGTGCCAGATGTTAGCGTTTTGATGAGTTACTTCTAGATGACTAATGAGTCCATCATTTAAATTATTCTGAAAATTCGCAGGAAGAAAAAGAAAAGAGGCTAGAAGAGCTATTTGAGTCTGAGATTGACAACGCAGTGGATAGGAGGTCCCAGGAGGAAATCCCGGAGGAAGGTGTTGCAGCTATAGCTGGGAAGACGACAGTAGACGTCCTATCAGCTGCTGATTCAATTATAGATGCTCTAGATGTAGCAGAAGATGAAAAGAAGCGTGTTGCTGCACATGAGGTAACTTATTTGTATATCGATGTACATGTAAATATGTCCATATCCCAGTTGTTTCTGATCTAGTATTTGCCAACAACATTATTTTGAATATCTGCTGTTGTGAGTAGTTTGTTTAGTATTTTGTTATTGCATCATGATTCCTCAGGAGGAGAAAACAAGGGGAAAGGTTCCTGACTTACTTTCAAATGTCGTGATGCTGGGGCTTTCTCCATCTGAATATGTTCTCCGAGCCATCTCAAGCGTAAAAACAAATGATCTTGAGCAGACCTTGCTGGTTAGTTGCCTTCCTTCTAAATCAGAACCAAACGTAAAAAGCTAGTTACATTGTGTGCATCCAAGTAACGAATGCCCTCGTCTTTCTCTGGTCTCTTTTGTAGGCTCTACCATTCTCATATGCTTTAATGTTTTTTTCCTACATGAGAAACTGGAGTTTGATTCCCGACAAGGTAAACTCTCTACTCATCATTACTTTCAATTATTTACCTAGGAAGTAAATGTCAAATTATATTGTGCACATTCACACATGGAACTGCTCATGTATCTCAAAGTGTGTAGATAGAGATGGAAACTCATATAGTCAAATCAATCATCAAAGCTTTTTTTATTTGGTTCTGAAACTGTTGATGCAAAATGTGCGCAGGTAGAACTCGTAAGCAGGCTTGCAACCATTCTATTACAGAATAATCACAATCAGTTGGTCACTACACCAGCTGCGCGAGCCGTGCTAACTGAACTTAGGGATATTCTTCACGCTAAAGTCAAGGTAAAAAATTGCCTGTGACGTATTGTCGCAATTTGTAAAAAAAAAAACAAGAGTGTAATGTTTTGAATCTCTGTTACCAGGAATGCAAAGATACAATTGGTTTCAATTTGGCTGCTATGGATCATGTCATGGTAAACTAACTGATTCACTTGTTACATTGTTGGTGAGTTTGAGAAAAACACATTCTGAAGTGGTTTTTTTTCTTTTAAAATATTGCAGCAAATGATGGCATCAAGATCTGATGCTCCCTTCAGAGATGCTAAGGCGAAGCTAACGGAGATAAGATCACAGCAAGCGAAACGCATGGAGGCACGTTTGGAAACAAAAACCGAGAGGAAAAGAAAGAAGAAACAGAAGAGACAAGAAGACGGCGGGCATGGCCATGCGTGGGCCTGATTTTTGTAATTTTTAAAGGTTTAAATTAATGTTCAACAGTTTTGCTGTAGTAAGTGTTGTTTTTTACTAGAGTTTTAAATCTTAAATCAAATCATATAATCCACAAATCGGTTTATTTATCAAATGTTTTCTTTTTGTGCACATCGGTTTATTAAGTGTTTAAACCAAAACCAATCGATAGATTGATCTATATTATTATCATTCGACAACTATATCAATCGGTTAATAATTATATATACTAATTTCCGGTTATCTTCGAATCTTTTTTGGTTTAAAGGACCTGGGAAAAACCCTCGCTGGGAAAGTGGAAGACAAATCGGTGGTGGCGACGACGACGACGACGATGGCGGGATTTGAGAGCTACGTGGTTGTTCACAACATAGCAAAGCGGCACAACGTCGGCACACTAGCTCGGAGCGCGACTGCGTTTGGTGTTACGGAGCTGATCCTCGTCGGCCGCCGTGACTTTAACGCCTTCGGCAGCCATGGTTCCGCCTCTCACATCCGCTTCCGCCATTTTCACTCACTCAACGATGCTCGCGCCTACCTCAAGGTCTCTTCCTCTCTCTCCCCTTGCTCCATCTAATTTATAAAACTTATTACCGGATTAGTGTGTTCAGTATTCTGAAATTCTGAGAGTTTTTTTGTTCTTTTGGATTACTGGAAGGAAAAAGACTGCGATATATGCGGAGTTGAGATCGCGGATGGAGCTTCTGCGGTCAACGAACATCCTTTTAAAAGAAACACAGCGTTTCTTCTGGGTAATGAGGTAAACCAAAACCTAATTTTCACAAATCCTTTGAATTCAGCAGATTTGCTCAAGTTTCTGAACTGAGAATACATGATCTCTAGTCAATTTCATAAGTGAAGAAGGAGGAACAAGTAGATTAGTAGGAAGTTGAATGGTTTGAAGAAATTGGAATCAAGTTAGGGAACTTAGCTATTCAAACTCTCTCTGTAAACGATTTTCCAGAGTATATTCTCTGCTGTGTAAACGATTTCCAGAGTCTGGTATTTGAAAAATCAATACTAAATAGCAAAGTTTGGTTCTTGTAGGGATCAGGATTATCTGCCAAGGAATATGAAATATGTGACTTCTTTGTATATATTCCTCAGTATGGTTGTGGTACTGCCTCGTTGAATGTTACTGTTGCAGCTTCTATTGTTTTGCATCATTTTGGAGGTATTTTTCTTGTTCCCACTTGGTATGCTTTTCATTTCTTATGCTGTTTTGAAGATTGAAAAAACACTTTCGAAGAGCGTCATATATAAGGAATGATGATAGCGTTGCTTGCTGATAGAAAAAGGCATTGTTTTTGTTACAGTTTGGGCTGGGTTTTCTGAACGTGATCGAGATGGAAGCAAATTTATAGTGGCTGATAAACCCGTAAGACAAGGAAGACGGAATTTCTGTGCTGGTACAGAAGAATCCATCATTGAAGAACGGAAGCTGAGGAAAGAAAGTGCGGAAAACGGATTTTTTGATGAAGAAGGGAATGAAAATTCATCATCCGACCTTTTGAACGGTTTGTTCCTTAACTAATCATTATCTTCGAGAAAAGAACACAAAAGTCTTTGTTTTGGGTTCGAATCCTGAGCAATATGAGAAACATTCCTTCGATATATATTATGCAATCGAGGAAGTTGATCACTTGATCCTGTTATGTTGATTTGCCTTTGGTATGAAGATGATTTCAGGTTATAGAATACATCCATTTTTCCTTTGATCTTAGCTGTTGTAAGCTCATTGACTTTGTTTGATCTTAGTTTTAGAGCATGTTTTTTTTCCCATATGTTATTAACACTTGAATTGTCACATGAAGCTTCTAAAATCTTTATAGAAGAAAAAAAGTTGAATCCAATTGCTTTGATTTTGTTCATATCCATCGAACAATCAAAGCTCTTTTTTATTCACAGAATTATACATACCACCCAGTAATCATCATGCAACAACTTGAGCAGCTGCTAGCCTTGCAATGGGAACCCTGGAATGAAAACCCCCCAAAATCTTTATTCGTTAAACAAAGATATCGAGACGAAAAGTGTTTTATTGGTTAGGACTTAGAAAGTTACCTGAAAGGAGAACAAGAGACATAGTCAAGTCCAACTTCGGCAAAGAATCCCACAGACGCTGGGTCTCCTCCATGTTCTCCACACACCCCAACCTGTTTATTTTGAACTCAGATCCCAATTTCTCAATTCCTACTCTTAAGAGATTCGATCTCGATTGAGAAACAAACTTACCTTAAGGCCAGGCCTAGCAGCTCGTCCTTTCTCTGTTGCCATCTTGATCAATTGCCCTACACCCTTCTGATCAAGAACCTGATCCAAAACATAAACAACGGCTATCATCAAGTCTTTATCTGTTGGAGAGAGCAAATGAAATTTACAAGTTCACATACCTCGAAAGGGTCGTGCTGTAAAATTCCTTTCGCAAGGTAAATCGGTAAAAACTTCCCTACATCGTCTCTACTGTATCCAAACGTCATCTGCGTCAAGTCGTTTGTCCCAAACGAGAAAAACTCCGCCTCTTCCGCAATCTGTCGAGAAAAAACAAGAATAGAAACGTTTCTACATAAACAAACTCCCATCTGAACATAGTTTTAAGTTTCTAGACAATATATTACCTCATCTGCAATGAGCGCAGCTCGAGGGATCTCAATCATTGTCCCAACCTTGTAGCTAACGGTACAACCCTTCTCAGCAAATACTGTCTTTGCAACTTTCCGGATTACCTCAACTTGATGACCCAATTCTTGAGGAGTTCCTACAAGTGGAACCATAATCTCAGGAAGAACAGTGACGCCTTGTTCTTGCATTGACGCTGCAGCTTCAAAGATTGCACGCGCTTGCATTTCGGTTAGCTCTGGATATGATATTCCAAGTCTGCAACCACGGAAACCAAGCATTGGGTTCACTTCAGAGAGTTTCTCAATCCGTGACAAGACTTCGTCTTCTACCATCCCTGTCTCTGCAGCTACGTCACGTACTATGTTATCCAAATCACCTTCCGGGAGAAACTCGTGTAGCGGAGGGTCTAACAATCGGATCGTTACTGGTAAACCTAGAATCATAAGAGCAAGGCTTTTAAAGATTTAGACATGTTTCAAGTTGTGACTCGAGAGATAGACTCAAAATAACAATTTACCATCCATTGCACGGAAGATTCCTTCGAAATCTGAACGTTGGTAAGGAAGCAAGACGTCTAGAGAAGCTTTCCTTTGCTCTGTTGTCACCGCCATTATCATCGTCCTCACTGCTTTAATCCTATCTGCCCCAAAGAACTAAAAAAACAACCAAACGAAAGACACATCATCAGAATTGGACTTAAACAATCTGAGAAAACATGGGAGGAGAAGAGTACCATATGCTCGGTTCTACAAAGCCCGATCCCTTGAGCGCCGTTTTTCCTAGCTGCAATCGCATCTTCAGGCGTATCGGCATTCGCCATAACCTTGAGACGTCTGATTCCGTCGGCCCAAGACATGAAGGTCTCTAGATCTGCACTTAGAGCCGGAGGAGCCAATGGTTGTTTCCCTAATATAACCTCACCAGTTGTTCCGTTCATGGAGATCCATTCGCCTTCGTTAATAGTTATATCTCCAATCAATACAACCTGCAATTATCTCACCAAATTTTCAAAAACCAGAAACATTCAATTCCCTTGGATGGTAAAAATCGAAATCAAAACCTTATGGTTTTCGTCGACGCGAATATCGGAGCAACCAGCGATACAACATTTTCCCCAACCACGAGCAACAACCGCTGCGTGTGACGTCATTCCTCCTCTCGCCGTCAATATACCTTCCGCTGCGTGCATCCCTCCCACATCTTCAGGGCTTGTCTCCGTTCGAACCTAAATTTCTCGATTCGTTCAGCTTTATGCACTGTATCGGTTTATATTCTGATATCAGAAAGAAGGAGTTTTACCAGAATCACGCTTTTTCCCTGAGAATGCCAAGCTTCGGCCTCCTCCGCCGTGAACACAACTTGCCCAACCGCCGCTCCTGGTGACGCCGGTAATCCCTTCGCCACCACTTTTTCACGATACCCCGATGGATCATGGAACTAATGCATCAAAATAAGAGAAACTTTCATTTACCTTCGATTCGATTTTTCAATTCATTAGGATTACGTTTTCTAATTTGTTTTTTTTTTTCTTCCAGTGCAAAAATATCAATGGGATCAAAGTAAATTGTTGGATTTTGGTTTAAACTCTTATGTGCCAAAACAATTAATCCTTTTGAGTCTATTGTAAGCATACCTGTGGGTGAAGTAGTTGATCAAGATGCTGAGGCTCAACCATCTTGATAGCACAAGCTTGATTAACAAGCCCTTCACTAACCATATCTACTGCTATCTTCACCGCACCTTTCCCCGTTCGCTTACCCGCTCTACATTGCAGCATCCACAATCTCTCCTCTTGTACCGTGAACTCAATATCCATCATGTCTTTGTAATGCCTCTCTAAGATGTCACAGTTCTCTACAAGTTCCGCGTAAGCCTCAGGCATTAATCTCTTCATCGTATCCAATTCTTCTGGTGTTCTTATCCCCGCAACCACATCCTCTCCCTGAGCATTCACTAGAAACTCTCCGTAAAGCTTTTTCTCTCCGGTGCTAGGGTTTCTTGTGAAGAGCACACCGGTCCCTGAAGTGTCCCCCATGTTTCCAAACACCATGCATTGGATGTTAACCGCGGTTCCTTTCAATCCGGTTATCTGGTTTATGCTTCTGTACTTGATCGCTCTCGGGCTATCCCAAGAATCGAATACCGCTTCAATCGCTAGCGCCAATTGCTTTTTCGGGTCTGCAATTTATAACCCACTCAATAAATTTTTCAAACCACTAAAATGTTATTTACTTGAGATCTCAGATGAACAAGTAGGAATCAAATCAAAAACCTGAAGGGAACTCTTGGCCCTTGACTTGTAAGTAAACGCCTTTGTATTGCTCAACCAATTCCTTGAGATCATCCGCGCTTAGTTCAGTGTCGTTTTTGACTCCTTTTCTCTCTTTCATCCTCTCTAGCTTCTCTTCAAACTTGGCGTGTGGAATTCCCATCACCTTTTATTGACGAACAAAAGATCAATCAGGCTATTTTCTTGCAGTGTAAGTTATCTCGAACCAGATAAACAAAACAGAGGACTTACAACATCACCAAACATATCAAGAAAACGCCGGAACGAATCATATGCGAAGCGCTCTCCGCTTTTGGCGGCCAAACCCACGACAACTTGGTCGTTCAAACCAAGATTGAGTACCGTGTCCATCATACCGGGCATTGAAATCTACAATACAAAAGATCACAAATTAGATATAACACTATTATGTCTTTCTTTTGTTTTGTTTTGTTTTTCCATACATTCTTTTTGACATAAATTTTTGTTTCGTTTTGGGTTTCACGGCTTTTTTTTTCCTTCAACGAATTATATAAGAAATGTTACTTACGGCGGCGCCGGAACGAACAGAGAGGAGGAGTGGCTTGGAGGGATCGGCGAGGGAAGCTCCGATGTCAGCTTCGATGAAGCTAAGACCTTCTAAAATCTCTTCCCATAAACCTTCTGGAAGCTTCTTCCCGGCGATCTGATACTGCCGGCAAGCCTCCGTTGATATGGTCAGCCCCGGCGGCACCGAGAGCCCTATGCTCGCCATCTCCGCCAGGTTTGCTCCCTTCCCTCCCAACTTTATTCATACAAAAAACCATTAATTTTGATTTTTTTTTAAAAAGAAACAACGTTACAATTTTGAAATGTTAACATACCAAGGACTTCATGCCCTTGTTGCCATCGCTTCTTCCTTTCCCAAAGGTGAACACTCGCTGCATCATGTTTTTTTTTTGTTTTGTGTGAATTGAATTGAATGAAGATTTTGCAGAAAAATAGTGCAAGGAAGAAGAGACATGTACGTATCTATTTATATGCTAAGACAACATTTGGATAAATAGATCAAATTTATCCTACCTAAATTTGACATGTCAATTATCTACCAACTAAATATAATGTTTCTAGTTTAAACTAAAATAGAAAAATATATTGGAGTTTAAATATTAAAACCAAATTTGTAAAAACATAATTCTTTTAATAATTTTAAACAAAAAAAAATCTATACATAGTCTAAGAAAATATTATATTATTCTGTTTAAGACAGTATATATCAATTGTTTTTTCTAATAAAATGTTATAGTCGAAATTTCATTTAATATAGATACATGTATTGGTCATTTATATTTGCACGTCATCAAGCTACATTATTATCTTCACAATATCAGTCCAAATTTCCAACCTCGAAATGCTAAATTTGTAATATTATTGACCCAAAATTATAAAAGTTCTCATTTGGGTGACTCGTCATCGATGTGTCAACCATATCTATATAATATAAATCACGCACACACTTTACTATCCACCACCATACTTAGATTACTTAAAACAAAAATATACTTACTAAAACATAACAAAATTTTACCATTAAATTCAACTAGTTCATGTCATACCATTTTTCTGTTTTTTTTTCGCCAACAGTTCATGTCATACCATAATCTCAACACTTCAACTGTTTTAAAATAAATTGCGGGGTTTTGTAACTAGTAATGGAATTTTTGTTTTTCTTTCACCAAAAAAAAAAAGAAGAAATTCTTATTTTTTCGGTCGGAAAAAATAAAGTCTTGTTTTTAAGCCAATAATTTATTAATTGGCGTTTTTTGGCCACTTGGACAGATTCGAGTATTCTTTTTCCCATTTTAAAGACGTGGCATCGGTAGATCTACCAAGTGGCACAAGAATCTGTAACAAGCACAAGTCCTTGTGTATGAAATTGTGCATGGTTCACTTTAATTAAAGTTCAAACACTTCGGCCATAGCCACCAAATTGGACCGGGGGTTCTTTAAAACACAACTGATTAATTAAACCCCAAATTAGACAACACTTCTTTTAGAGAAGATTACTTTATTTTTATTTCGGTAAATTTGTTTTTAGTGTTTTATGCACTTTTTTCATAATAAATTGGAAATTCCTTATAAATTATTAATCAAAAAATTAAATTTTTTATGACAAAAAAATATTCAAATTTGAAATTCTTGCTAATTCAGGGAAAGCTGCATGCAAGCAAATATGGGTTTGGCTGGTTGTACTGACATCAATGACTCAACAAGATTATAGATAAAAACGTGTGGAATCGACTAAGTTCAATTCGAGCTAGTGGAAATGAAAAAAATATGAAGATAACTTTGTATTTTGGTTTTCAATTCGGATGAAGTATCTTTTTTTTTTTTTGTGCTTTCAAACATGTTTCTTGATATTAAAATAAGGTTTTTAGTTTTAAATATATTCAAATTTTTGGTTAGTTTTTATAAGCATGATTATGTAAGCATTTAAATGCTTTACTTTTTTTTTGGTTTTTAACATTGACTAAAATGTAACAATTTAAATTTAGATTCGGGTAACAAATCGGACCGGTTAACAAGTCTAATTTCTTAAAGGGTACCCATTTTTTCTGAGTCGGATATGTGTACTAAAATCTACTACAAGTAAAGGTCGAGTTGCGTAATGGATATTCCAGAACTCAAGAATATATGCCCGTGTCCACCTCTAATTCCATGTATCAGTTTGAACCGTTGGATGTCAAAACAAGAGTTACAGAACCGATCATATTCAACAATCCCCTTATCACATGACAAAACAATTGTCACGAAGCCTCAACCAGTTTTGTTTTTTAACCGGAAGAAAAAAACCGAGTACCATCTCCGGTTTGCTATCTAAACTATTGGGTATGCGTGTTTCAAATATTTGGCCATACTAAAAAAACGAAAAACTTCAATCATTAATCCAAAACCAAATCACTCATCAAATTGACATTCACACATTGACCAAAATAAAACAATCTGCTAGATTGGTCGACCCGATGATATTAACGGTGAGTTTTATCATCTCAGGATGAAAATAAGATAAATGAAAAACAATGATAAGGAATATGGACGTCTATGAAAGTGAGTCATATAAGAATCGACTGAAAAATCGGAATTGACGACTTACCTTTTCGGTTAGGGAAGCGGCCGGATCGGAAACAGGACTACTAAGGATGGCTCGAGCCTTTGTCCCACGATGCAAACCGATCTTTGGTAGGCTGAATCCTTGGCAATGGATTGTACCCATTTTAGACCGGTTTAATCCATTACCTAGCTGGTTTGATCGACTGATCAATCGGTTTTCGCAAAGATGATCCTTCCACACTCCATCTCCCATGAAGAGCTCCGGCGTCGTCTTAAGGATCATACTTTTCATTTTCTTTGATAAAACATAAACAAAGAAAATAAATCTCTGAAGAGTTTTACAGATGCATAAATAAATGTCAACAAAAATTGGTTTTGCTTACGTAAAATATATAGAAATTGGTGTTTGATGGAGGGGGAGCTATTGGCGAGACTAGAAAAGGCAGACGTTTTACAGATTTCTTTCTCTTTTTGTTTTGATTTTTGTAATTGCTCTTGTCATGTTTTGATAATAATTATTTATTTTAATTTTTGTTGGTTTTTATTAGTTATGCAGACTTTATGTGATCTTTTTTTTTAGTTTAAGTGTTTCTTTTTTTTTGCGTTTCTAGATTTTGGTTGACGAGTGACGTGAGTGGATGGAATATAGATGTGGCTATGATTTGCCAATGTGTCCATTCTATGGTTGTTCTTCCTCTTTCTATCAACGACCCATATAAATGGCTATAATTTAAATTAATTTCTAAAATTTGTTTTAGTTTTGATTCTTTTAAATGGAATCGGCTTTGGGAATTTGATGAGGTCATATATAGATTTATTTCCGTTTTCTTGGGTCATTATTTAGGTATATTAATGCATTACTTTGACTCTATTCTAGCCGAACATGAAGATGGTTTTTTGGTTTTCCGAACATGAAGATGTTTCTTCGTTTGTTTTCCACAAGTTAAAACTTAAAAGAAATAAGAAAATAACTGAGATCGATGGAGTACGATTGTTTGAACCTAAAGGTGTATGTATGTGGTGGTGCTCCTTGTGAATGCGACTTTGCCAGGTTCGGGGAGAGGGATGTGGCCACATAGTGGACTTTCAAATTTGACCCGGAATAATATGTATATATTATTTCTGTTAATTTGGTAGAAAATTGTGGAAGAGAAAACATACTGATGGAAGTAAGCTTTAGTTAAGTTCCAAGAAAAAATTAACTTAGCAAATTAATTATTATCAAAAAAGAAAGTTGGAAATTAATGTTTATTACAAAATTCATATCCACGATGCAAGCATGGATACAATAATTTCTGAACAATGGAACTTTATGGTAAAGAAAATGGAAAATAAAAAGTGAAAAAGAGGGTTATAGCTTCCGAAGATTTGGGAAGTGTCATACACATTCATGTTGGAGTAAACTGAGGGGCCCAAATGTCATGGGGGCTTGTACCACGCCCAATAGAACTTTCTGGTAATTCTTTTGATATCAGATCACTCCAAACTCTTTATAATATCTGAAAGTCAGGCGGAAGATGTGAACGACCGCTTAGTTACATTCGGATAGGTATCACACATCTATATAGGATCTTGTAACTTTTCTTTTATAGGTAAAATTGATAATTTTTCGTGTTGATTTTAAGTCAATACATTTGACTAGGTTTGTGTTTGAACCAAACACAGCCACTTAAAAAAAGGTAGAAGAGTTGAGCTCCTAGGCTAAAAGGTTACCAGTAAAACTTGACCTCAGGCTAGGTGTATATATGATCCGGTTTGTTAAGTTGTTTTAACAGCTATGACATATCAGTTAAGGCTTCTCTTCAACAATTCAAAATAGAGGCTAGACATATAGGTTTACAGAGAAAAGCTAGAAAAAGAAAGACAATTCACATGGCTAAAGAAAGAGGTCTTTATCAAGTTAGAGAGAGAAAGTCGACTCTTTTGAGTTTTTTATATTCATCTTTGTTTTCTCTAATAATGAAATCTCTTCTTCTTATTATTCGTACCTAAAGTAAAATGTCAAACAATGAAGTGTAAATCAAGATTTTGTAATCTTTGATTGATTAGTGAGATCTAGGAGCAGCGTCTACAACAAGATGTACCGGTACTAATCTGGAAACTTGTAAAAGATTGGAGTGCTAGGGTTTGTGATTCGAATCATCAAAAAAAAATATCGATTACAAGAATTGAGTGAAAAATCAAGTTTCAACAAGTGGTATTAGATCAAACCCTCGATTGTGAGTCGCGAGAAGGAAAGAAGAAGGCTGAAAGAAGACTTCACTGTTTCAAGTAGCAGCATGGATGATTTTATCAAAGATCAGGAGGAGCTGATCCATCAAAGGATTGTGGATGCAAGAAGTTTAACATATATAATAAATGTATGGACGAGTTAATTAAGTTCGGAGAATAACAAAGAACAAGAATATGAGTGTTTAAGGAAGTTCAAAGACAAAGTATAAAAAAATATTATGTGAAAGTGTGATTGTTGCAAGTCGTACGTTTTTTTCCTCCCTCTCATTGCGTATTTTATTATGTCCTTTATTTTATGTTTCATTAAAAATCATCAATCTAATAAAAAATGTTGATGACGAATTTAAAAAATCACTTTCCAACTCAGAGAATGCAAGTGAGCATTTGACTAATGATTTAATTTCTTCCTGAATAATATTGTAACAATGTTTAATAGATAAAATTTTGACAAAATTTCTTATAGTGGGATAGTTATCAACTATGTGGAGAAGGGAAAAATTGATTTCGAGATTGATTCTTTATGGAATTCCATTGAAAATGATTATTCAGTATTGTTGTTGAACTTTTGATTTTTGAATAGTTCATTATTATGGAACTAAGTATTAATGTTTCTACTAATCACATTATTTAACTATTTTATTTTCTTTGTTGAAAAAGAATTCTTAATATCTAATGAATGGTAAACAAATATTTTTAACGGAGGTCTTACACTACAAGATTTAGAAATCAACTTTCACCTTTAGTTTAATCCGTAAATTAAGATTCTGAAACAAAAATGGTATATTTTTAATGTATTTATTATTTAAACTAGTGAGTGACCCGTCCTTCAGGAGGGGGGTTGAACGTTTTTGTGAAGGTCTTTGTAGTCTCAACCTTGTTGTTAAAGTAAAAATGAGTTTCGAATGTCGCATTCAGATAAAGTTTACCTACGATAGTTTAGTGGGTAAAAAAATCTCGAAAATTACAAAATTGTAATTAAATTTTGTATTATGTTGTCTATATACTAAAAACTATAATCGTCATTTATAAATACTAAGCTTTATAATAAAAAATTCAACCACTCATGTACAAAAGTGACGTAAAGACTTAATATGTGATAAAAAATTTTAAATGGTAAAACTTATTCTATAAGTAGTATAGTCAAAATGTTGAATTCTACAATTAAAATCTCCTATAATTGAGTACACAAATCATGACTTGCGGTAATGATTTTGCTACTACAAAAAAGACTAAACTGTTAGTTAGACATGTGGATACTTGATCAACAAAACTTGGTGTAAGAGATTAAAAAGTAAGTGTTTATCGCAGAGTATACTTACAATAAAGTGTATGTGTGCCTAAATCGACAAAAAGATTTTGGGAAGACCTGGTACAACGTCATATTTGAATACTTCCTTCTGATCCGGTATCTGGGAGCCTTTATCCCAAACTTTCATTACCCCTATCCTTTGTTTCAAATGTATATGGTTTCCAAAAGCGACATTTACCATGAAAAGCAGTTAATACTACATGGAAAACGCTACTACCATTCTTTTGCACCAATCTTGCATTTTAAATACTGTAATTGGCCATACAAGCTACTCGGCCTTGTAAGCTATCAACTTGAAGTCACATAGTCGAAACAACCCTACAATCTAATCACGCAAAAATCAATTTAAGAATCTGAGTAAGTTCATTCCCACAACCCCCTCCCATCGTATTTATAATACGGATAAAACTCTCAAGAGATTCAAATCCTATGTTAGAGAAAAATCCATTTATGAAATTTCAATCATTTTTATAATATTTATAGTTGTTTGTCTAGAATATGAGTTAGATATATATATTTATTAAACTTGGATCTCCAATGAAAGCGTTATGCCTTCTCGTAGACTCTGATTTTTCTATTCTCTCTTCATAGATCATAATAAAATGTTATGATATACCGATCAATTTTTTAGCTTAAGATTCAGTTTTTATTTTATTTTAGATATATATATATATATATATATATATATATAATAAATTACAATTATAAATAAATGGATTAAATTGTGTATTTAAATTTTTTTTAATTAAGTTAAAATGCATGTACAAAAATATTAATCAAATTTAATGGATTGAATCAGAAATTTTTTAATGGGTCAAATGGATCTTAATAAATTAAATATAAAAATGAGTTGATGAGATGTCACAACTATAGAAACTCAATTGATGATGTGGCTTCATGAGAAGAGAGTACAAATAACTTTATATATATAAATTATTATTACTAGTAGTTTTAGGAATATATCTTAATATTTGATATCTTTCATCTTTTTAGGAGCCCCATATACCCTACGAATTATAGTGATTTCAGTCCCAAAAAAAATGAGCTCCATCTTTCTAAATATTTCATCGTAAATATTTATAAACATAGCACATCTATGAATTTTCGTTTTATATTCTAGCTTATGTAATTCATATATATATGTTATGATCATATCATTATTAAACTATTATTATTTCTGATTTTTATTGTATCAGTTATAGTTCTGAATTTTATACAATGAGAATGTGATGTACCGATGTTTTCAAGTTTTAAATTTATAAAACACCTCAATAGTTGCCTATAAATAAGCAATACTTGTTGTAGCAATTGAGGCATCGAACTCAAAGGAGCTAGGGAGTTTTATCGAGAAGTTTGAAAATTGAATGTAAAACAGATACAAAAGCAAGGGGATTTGTTGATTGGTTTGATTGTTGACAATCCTAGCTGTAACTAGGAGGTTGTGATTCTAATTTTTTATTTTTTTAATAAAAAATAACGGTAAATAGACTTTAGTAATAAGAAATCAAGATTACAATTATAGCCTAAAGCTTCGCGGGATTGATTAGAGGATAGCAAGATAAGGTATAGCGATTCATGTAGTGATAAAAAGGTGTAAATTTAGATGTTTCGAGAATACTATCTCTCTTAGATATCCTAAGCGGTACTTTATGTGGTGGGTCGATTCTAATCCACTAATTGATTCAATTTATTAGAACCAAATTGTTCTCCTTAACTAATCTCCCAACATTTTAAGCATTTTGAAGGAATATAAACGTAGTTATTGGCTTTACGTATGCGAACACATCCACAATCATATAGTACCCCTAATTGTATACCTAGAAGTTCTTCATGTTATCAAGAGGATAGCAAAGCGTTACACTTAAGTCCCTACATCATCCATTATGCTCCTAATCCAAGGCCAACGTAAGAGGAACACAAGTATATTACTATTAGAAAAACCAATCGAGACTGAATATTCCTAATCCAAGGTCAATATCGCCTCTCTTTTGATTAACATCAAACACTTTGGGGTGTAAGAATCCCTAGATCAAGATTCAGGGTGCTAATTCTTAATCCTAGCATTAGTTTTAATCCAAATGATATATTAATTACCCTTACGCTCATGAATCCCTAATCCGTTCCCTGTCTTCCTTTCTATCGACCGATAGAAAGTCAATACACTAGGTAATGTTTCTTTTTTTCGTTCCTTTATTTCTTCTCTTGATAGCGGAGTTCAATCTAAAAAGTTTCTATTACCTCCATTTTCTCCATTAAGCTCATGTGACATCAAGAAACACCAAAACCAAATGCAAATGCAATATGGGATTCCTAAATCCGATCTAAAGTAGTTAAAATGATGCATGAAAATGGTTAATTGGGTGCAAATGACTGCTAAATGAGTATGAAATGATGCCCCTAAGATGCTAAAATATGCTTTTATCAATTCCCCCGAAGTTAGACAATTTCTTGGCCCCAAGTAAATAATCATTTTTGATAAGAGTGACCTAAAATCGGGATCTCAAAACCTCAAAACTTTTAGGCAAGTTTGGTATATATAAGCCGTGAACCGAATGTGAAGTAACGCTAAAGATAATTAATTTAAAACTCCATGTTCTAATCTCGACTGTCGCTACTTAGAGTTGCTTTTATCTATACCCACCTTAAAATTCTCAAACCCGATTTAATGTTCGCATCTTGTTGAATGGTGATAAAAATTGTTTGTTTGATTCGGTATCAAAACGATTTGTGAAATGTAAAAAGAATTGGGGGGGTTTTTTTTTTTTTTTTAATTTGATGTTTTCTCTAATAAATTGGTAATTTCTTTGGAAAAATGATAAAGATAAAAAACAATAAATAAATATAAAGTATGAGATTCTACTATCATTTCCCTCTTACTAATTAGCTCTTCTTTACATCCCAACACTTTCACCTAAGCATTAGGCATTTGGCCTTTTGAATCTAAACCCCAAATAACCCATTTTTCCACAAGTTTCCTCCTTAGCTGATTATATCTCTCCTTTTTTTTTTTTTTTGGATATGCCCCCTTTTTTCTTTTCTTTAGAAACACTGATCCACTTATTTTTATATATAAAAGACTAGTTTCTTATGTTTTTCAAAACTAGGGGTTCTTAAACTTTTTTCATCCGTTTCAAACCTCTTTAACTATTCATTTTCATCTTTCTAGCATTGCGAGTTTTCTTTTACTTTTAGCCCAAAGCCTAACTCAACCAATCCTATTCTATCCTACCCTAGCACATAACTTTTATCAAGCATGCATAGATTTTCATCCTTTGTCGTCCTAAACCCAACATTTTTTTTGCTAAGGATTCACAAAAATAAAAAAACTTTCCATCTCTCAAAAGAGTAATGTATGGCTCGAAATTAAGGGTTAGATAATAGGTGAGATATATCAAGTGATTCAAAGAGAGTGGTAAAACATAGAAAAGAAAAACTCGAATGAAACTCCACAAGCAAAATAAATCACAATTGAATGAGATGACCGAATTTTGGGGTTTGGTCTAAATCACATGACGTATTCGATTATAGCGTTTCCATTGAGTTAGTAGAGAATACAAAAAATGTTTTCTCAACTAATGAAAAAATCTAAAGCATCACATCGTCATCAACTTAGGCTAATTCACGAATTTTCAAGTTCGCTTATCAAATGAGGTATTTATTATCACTAGGTTTTTCACCTGGGCTATACCCGGGTATGTTAATAATTTTTTTTTTTTAATATAGTTATATATATAATATTTTAATTGAACTATATGGTAACATTTAATAATTTTATATTTTTTAAAAATATTTTTCTAAGTACTATTTAATTAGTCTTTGTATTTTTTTTTAGTTAGAAATTGTTTTGACAACATTTTTTTGGAAAATATTTTGAAAATAAAATGTATCATTGTATCAATTTATATGTATTTCTTAAAAAGTAAGTGTGTCATTATTTAAAAAAATTTATTTCAATTTGATATTTGTATTGCAGTGACTTCTCTGACAATTTTACTTGAATCGACTAAAATTCATTGTAACACTAGCATGCCTAAGCAAAGAAGTTAACTGCTCGAAGACTAATTGAACGATGGACTTCACGTGTCGATTTATCCCTTCTCGAAGCATCATTTATTGTTTCGAAGTGGAATTGTTGCTGCAAATTTGATCAATTTGAGTTGTCATGCCTTCGATCGCTTCGAGCTTCCCGAATCAGAAACTCGTAGTTGATGGATCAGTTTTCGTGAGATTGTTGTTAATCTATCCATGCATCTCTATTGATTTCATCTCCCTATTAAGATGATTTTTGTTTGTTTGTTGTTGATTCTGCTTTACCGGTAGTATGTAAAGAAATGGTCTCGATAAGACGTATTTGATAATTTTAGGGGAAATACTGTGACATCCGAACAAATTGATCAACCCTTTTGAATTTCTGATTTGTTTTTTTTTTCTCCTTGTTGAGTCATATTCGTCAATTTTTATCTTTTTTTGTTTTGTAGATGAATCTAAACTAAGATTTTATTGTATTAGTTAATGTTTTCTGAATCCGTGATGTTTTGTGGTATTTTAGCCCAATTATAAAGCTCTTGCGCACGGTTTAATTTTCCTCATACCCATATTTATTTATTTATTTAACTAAAACAAGAGAGTTAAAATGGTAATTACCAAACATCACCATCTATAGCTTATGTATTTAATTGATATATAACTTAAAGATTGAAAAATAATTTCGTTAAAATTGGGTTTAAATCAAACGAGAATCGGTTTGAGCCTCGACTTGACGGAAAATGTTAGCATTTAACGTCAATGGGGTTAAAAACATAATTGAAATTTTAAATGGGGATAAACAAATACAAATTTCTGAGATGGGGATATATCTAAAGGTTCAAGTTTTGTGTGGTTTCCCCCAAATAAGAAATTTTGGATGGGGCTACAACCAGCTTTCCCTTAGTTTCATCTTCTCTGTCAAGAGTTTCTTTATCGAAATTTGGATAACTGAACAAAAAAAACAAAAAATTAGTCACATACTCTAAACGTAATACACAAAATAATGGAATATTCACATAGCATTGACCTATCATTTAGTTGTTGTACTTCATGTATTTTCAGATCAATCCAAATATTCGATATTCCATGAGATGTTGAAAGACAATTAAGACCTGAAATTTTTATCTTAAATTTTAAGAGAAACTATCTAAAGTGATACCATTGAATTAAGTTATAAATTTAATAATGAAATTCTACTAAGAGACTAACCTTCCAACTTAATGACCGTCCAAAACCTCGACACGAAAACAACACACGATAAGGCCCACTCAAACCACACACGATAAGGCCCACTCAAACCACATACTATCTATATTTTGAGCATGTCTTCCATAAGCAATGCATTGGATCTTATTATAACTTTGATTTATATACCACGTAAATCATACAATCACCAAATTAATAACATAATCGTATTCAACAAAAATTCAGAATAGAAAAAAGTTTCTTACTTTGCATCTGTTAGAGTAAAGTTAATTGATGTCTTCATTGGTTGTCTATGATTCCAACACATATCTTCTACATCACTTAATACACCAATGACGTCTACACATAGATGAAAAAAGAACATTAGATTATAACGAACATAATATATATATATATATATATATATAAAAGAGATATCTATAAAATATTCCTCTTGGAATCTCACAATCGAAAGATTGATCGAGGATTTTATCTATATCACTAGATCGAAGATAGTGGTTATTATCAATAGGAGATATTTCTGTAATTTCATTTCTGGGAATTGTTAGAAGGAAAATATCTTGTTCAATGTATTTGATTGATTACATTACTCTGTTCGACAACAACGAAATTAAAAATATGAAACCATTGACCCTCTTTTATCCCCAGACAACTAAATCTAGCTATTGATGACTGATGAATACATAGATCAGTTCGAGATCCCCGAGGAAAAAAAAAACGAAAATCATAGTAAAAAATTAGTATATATTCAACAGCAAAATAATTAAATATATTTAAAAAAATGACAAATAACCAAATCTTACATCATCATCAACAAAATCATGAAATAATAACATCTCCATGATCTAGGGAAAATCTTTGGAGAGATCTCTCACATTCTTAGTAATTTAACGCGCAAATGATAGTCTTTCAACGATCGATCCGTTACTTGTAAATCTTTGATCTTTAGAAATTATAGCATTTTGGAATACTTTTAAAATAATCATAACCGAACGAATTTCTTAAACGATTTATTTTGATAACAACTTTATAGGAAGTGAAGATGTCGAAGGGTTTGGAGAAATTCGAAAGGTTGCAGCGGTTTAAAAAAAAATCTTCAAACGGCAGTAGACGTGAAGTACGTTTGATAATAACAAAGCCTTTTGATGTAGCAGGATAAGTATTGATTTAGTGGAGTCCAACTAAATAATTATTACAAAAAAAATAATAATAGAAATATTTCATAGTAAGAAGTAAACTATTCATGTCAGTAAGAAATTAAAAAACTTTCAACTGCATGATGACAATAGTTAATCTGACTTTACAACCCAAAAAAAACAAACTCCAATTACAACTAATTGAAAAAAAGAACAAACAAAAATTCTCGCACACTATAGAAAAAGCTCATACTAACAAAAACCTAAATCTTCCAAATTATATGAATCTTCAAATTCAAACTAAATTTAAATCTTGAATATTTTCAACCGTATAAGTTTCAATTTCAACTAGTTCTCCTATCTTATTGTGCATAGGGTTGCCTCTGGTACGCATAATAGCTTTGAAATTGTACAATTTAATGAGAATGTCTTATATTTGGAAAGTTTTAGCTTCTTATTCACCCATAGCTAACAATATTCGATGTTTTCTCCAAGTTTAACGATAAACTTTTCATCTTCATCGATAAATGTGCTAAAATGACGATGAAAATCTATACAAAACAGATTAAGTAATGAAAAATAATTTCTTGGCTTTTGAAATGTATATTATTTTTTTTTATAGCCCAACGTTTTAAGGGTTTCTAAATATATAGAATTTTTAAGGTTTTCACGCTTTAACAAAAAAAAAAATCATGAAAAGACTGAACGCGTGAATTAAGTTATTTTAATGTCCAAACATGAAAGGTTTGATATTAACGAAGCGTTTTACATCTAGCCATATATATTAAAATTAAGGAAGTCGAGTTAAATTATTCGTACGAAAAAAAAAATAACAACATAATATAATTATAAAATTCAAAATTCTGTATATATATTATTTGTCCTCAGTTTCATCGTCATTCGACCAATAATAACAATAGGGATCTTGAAATGGTTTGGTTTTATCCAGATCTGCCAATATAATGTTCAATAAGTTCCAAATTTATGGAAAACAAATACATTAAATTTTTAATCAAACATGTTCATAAAATCATCTTGAATATCTAGATCAAATAAATATTTGAATAACCTTGACGAGTTTGGATAAGGGTGTTTGCTACTCAATATGCAATAAAATATAATTAAATCAACATGTTAATAATAAAAAACACGTAATAGATACAAACATATTTTTTACCTCCACGAACATATATATTCCACCATTGTAGCACACAAATACACCCAACATAACCTAATCTTCACATGTAGTTGAAAAATAAAGCATGATCACCAAAAACATTACAAGTGAGGACATTGTTATTAGAAAGTAATAAAATACTTTTTTAGAACATCGTCTATAAAACCATGAAAATAAACTTAAATCTGAATAATCATTTAATAAACTGAAATCTGAATAATCATTTAATAAATCATATACTTTTTATCTTCTATTTGAAAACTAAGAAAAAAGTGGTTGGATTCCCTAACAGTCGCGGTAATGATTTCCAAAGGATCAACATTAATAATAGAATCAATGAGATCTGTAAAAAGTAAAAAAATGTAACAAATAGTAAGAAAAATAACTAAAACTGAAATAAAAATCCAAATATAATAAAATAACTCTCCAACAAAATGATCGATCTCAAGACCATGATTTAGTATCATACCAAAGTCCATCGGATCGAGAAAAACATTATTATCACGGTAAATCGAATTGTCAATTGTAGTTGAATCAGTAAATCTAATTTTATAATCGTGATCACAAATACGCCGAGTTCCACGATTTTTGGTGAGAATGAAATTATAAATAATATTCCAATCGCCTTTAATAAGCCTCGATCCAAATTTATCGAAAATCTAATTTGGACTTGTTGCTTGGATTTGCTGCCTCTAGAATTACATCACAAAAAATAAGGAATAACTACATGTAAAAATTACCGATATAACATATTAAGATTACATGAATTATTTGGTATTTAACAATATAAAAGGCATATACCTTGACCCCAATAAAGATCATTTACATTTTGCTATGTCTGACTAAACTTCCTTCTCTCCATTTTTGTAAGACTTTAACTCTAACTCTCCAGCTATTTTGAGGAGGTTCAAACTCAGAAACCAAATCAAAGGTCATATTTAATTTTTCTAAATAAGAAGGCACCAAAAGACCACACTCAAGTCTAAACTTTGTCTAACTACACAATGGTGAAAATATATAGGTGAGAGACAAATAATGCAAATGACCATTACGTTACACAATCACACCAAAAAATAAATAATATAAACATATCTCCATTTGGTGTTTAATAAATTGCCGGGTAAATCCAACCTAAATCTGAATATATTTTTCGTAGTCGAACTTGAGTTTAATATCCATCCGTTTTGTTAAGAAATTTTGAATTATGAAACTAATATGAAATAGATTGTAAAATTATAGAAAACAATAGGTATCAACAAAAATATATCATTAGAACACAAAAACATAACATTTTTTTCTTTTACATCGGAAAGCACACAAACATCGAACAAAAGAAATAATACTAACTCATAAAAACACACACATAAGTAAAAATAGAAAACAGACATAATACTGAAACATCACAAACAAAACACAAAATAAAGTAACCATACATCAAAATAACTGTAATTAAAGTATCATCGAACAATCATAATCGTCATCATTGCTATCCTTAGTGAAAGTTAGGTTTTCAAAACGTTCTATGGCTTCTAAATCATCTCAAATCAAATCAACAACATGATGTGATCCTTCATTATCATTATTTACAGTAACTTTGAAGAGGTATTTTTTTTCCAATAATTTCTTCTAAATTGTTTGGTAATGTACCAACATCATTATACAATCCAAATATAAACGTAAAACTGTATAATAAACTTTAAAAATATATACAAAACTAAACTTCATAATTGCAAAATTACTTCTTTCCAATCTTTTAAGAGATCTGTCACGGAATATTTCGAGAAGATTTCACCAAGTGAGTTGAGGACCAAAATACTGATATTAGATTCCGATGAGTCGAAGACCCTCAAGATCATATAATACCAGAACAAAAAAAAAAGAATTTAAGTATAAAAGAATTTGATATAACATATCGTATTTTAATTGATTACTTAGGAACAACATATTGTACATCTTGACAGTCTTTATATTAATAAACAGTTTTCACAGAAGGATCATTAGAATCTTTAACATTAGGATGAATTTTGGTTTTGCACGCATTGCATACATAATAAAACCACCTCTTTGAATTCTCAACACATTCGACTGTCACGCACAAAACAAATAATCCAGCCTACCAAAAGAGTTACAAATATTAATAATTTAAAACTACTTAATCATTTAATTATTAAATTGTTACCCGTTCTGTTGCGGTTAGCACATTAATATTCGTCTGGTGATTTTTGACAAAGAACTCATCGTGATAATCGAACCAGTTATTGGTCCCAATTCCGTCGGATAATGTGTAGCGCTTGTTGATCCAAAATGCAGAGGAGAAGTCGATGCTTATGAGGTGAAGAAATAGTAAAGTTTTCCTACAACTTGAAAAGTGATATCAGATAGTTAATAAATTTTATAGCTGATAATATCCAACGACTTTATTAAAAAATATAGATTCACATACGATAACATAAAATCATCCATTTTACACATTAGTGGATCAAGTAAGACTTTACTTGACTTAAAAGCAGTTGACAAAGTGATTATACCTATAAGTAAAACATAATTTAAAATAGTTGTGTTGTCATAGGAAAAAAATCATAAATACGACAAGAGATTTCATCTATTTTACCTTCATATACTCTGATCCATGTAAAGCGAATAACACATACAATGAAACACTAATCGCTCTTGTGTGTATAATCAAGAAATTTTTTAGCTTCATTTCCCCATAGAGTGCACACCAAATGATTACCATTTAAAAAAAGATTATGGTTTAGGTTTTAATCAGTTTATGAGAGTGTATAACAAAACAATATAAAAAAACGTGTCTTTGATGTCTCGAAGAGTGACATCTACATGAGCACAAAGTCTGAATTTAAATGTGGTCTTGATCTGACCTATACCTGGGCGTTCGGATTCCCATACGGGTTCGGTATGGGTTTTTCGGATTTTCGGATGTATGCTTATAAAACCCATTCGGGTTTTTTGAGAACTCGTATCGGATGCGGTTCAATAGTCTTGGATTCGGATCGGATTCAGATTTTTAGTTGAAAACGATATAACAAAGAACTACCAAAATGATAACTTAATGTAATAAATCAAAACCCAATCCAAATAGCAGCTACCAAAACAAACTAACACATGATCATCATAAATTGTAACATTTTAAATGAAAATACCAAAATAAATAAAGATGTTTCTATTCATAGCATCTTCAATTTCATATCCTAACCATTATGTTCAGCTAAGTCTCCTCGTAAACATATTCCGTCAATCTTCTTAAGTTATTGGAAAATCAAGCTCTACAAAAAACAAACAGATACACGATGTTAAACCACAGAGAATCATTTGAATTACATTAGAAGAGAAGTTATCTTTTTCGATCTTGTCTTGCATTTCAACATCTTCATACAATTGCTGAAGTCGTGAGCAATATTGGATCAGTTTTACTAGAGTCTTGTTTCATCCACTATTTCGTTCACATCAGAACCTCGATCATGTAATGAATAAAGAAACTCCTATGTGGTTCTAAGGTCCTCTCACTGGTACTAAAGGCACTCTCCGACGCGACAGATGAAACTTGCATGGCAAGAACATTCCGAGCTATCTTTGCCAACACCAGATACTTGCCACTATTATGTTTCTAATAAGACAGAACATCATACTTGGTTCCTAAATAAGTGTTTGGATCCTAAACTGGTTCCTTCAGATATCTCTCCAACTCATTTCTCTGATCTTGAACTCCTGTTTCTTTAACCATCTCTTTATACATGGAAATTATCCTCGTAAACCCATTGTTTTCATCAAGAAATTTATCTCTATGATCTTGATTACTACTAAGAGACGGTTGAGTAGACTGCGATGATCGACTTGTTTCTGCTTTACTGTATATGCTGCTATACTCCTTAAACAAGCTTTCAAGGACCTAGAAAATTGATTTATACATCTTCTTACCATCTATATTGTATTTCCCATAAAATACTTCAAAACACATCTTTGAAAAGTTGAGTTTCTTCGTAGGATCAAAGATAGTACCCACAACAAAGAGCTTGTTGATGTTCTCTAGTCCATCCATCCCAGTACTTTTTAAACTTATTCAACATTTCAATAGCCTTTTTCTTAAACCCGGAATATGTACTCTTACTTAGAGTCCCCAAGCTGTCTGCTACATCTACTATGTCGTCATAACACTTGTGCGCATTAAGAGTTGTTGATGCAGAGACAATCAAAGCAGAAGTGTAGAATATGACAAGGAATTTATTCAACTTCTCATTCAGTATCCAATCAGCCGTATAAGGAAGTCTGATCCTTTTGACTTTCTTCTCCTTATCAAATTCCAAAAATACTTTAAGTATAATCTATCATGTTCCTCCATCTTATCAAACGCTCACCTATACACAATTGCCTTTTTCAACAGTGTATAAGTGGAATTCCAGTGTGTTTTCACAACAAGTGGAAAACTACCCTTTTGCAACCTACCTTATTCAATTCTTAATTCAAATGATTGCGTCCAAGTTGTATGCGATCTGACATAAGTCACTAAATTTCTTACTGCACAAACACTATCATCTATATCAGCCAATCCTTTCTTAACAATCAAGTTCAATATATGAGATGTACATCGCATATGCATATATTCTCTATCTAAGCCTAACGCTTCATCACACCCTAACGAGAAACTGTCTTGAAAATATCTTGAAAATATATGAGTGTTTTTGAATTTGGTGTAGCATTGTCAACAGTTATGCAGAAAACCTTCTCTATACCCCACTCAGCTAAACATTCTATAAGAACGGTTGAAATTGTCTGACATGTATGATCCGTGATGTACTTAAAACTCAGGATCAGCTTTCTTAACTTCCAGTTTCCATCAATGAAAAGCCTAGTTATAACCATATAACTTGCTCATACGAATAAAAAGTAAGAATAAAAATGATAATCAATTACAACACACCATAAATATTATTGAAAAGAAATATCATCTATTTTACCTTCATATACTCTTATCCATGCAAATCGAATAACACATACAATGAAACACTCGTCGTTCTTGTGCGTATAATCAAGAACTTTCTTAGCTTCATTTCCCCATACAGTGCACACCAAATGATCACCACTAAAACAACGATTATTGTTTAGGTTTTAATCAGTTTAGGAGAGTGTATAAGAAAACAATATAACAAACGTGTCTTTAAAGTCTGGAAGAGTGACATCCATGTGAATACAAAGTCCGGATTTCAATTTGGTCTTTGCGATATGACCTAGGATATCTCATTAAAAAGGAAAAAATAGCAAGCTATCAGGAAATAAAATAATGTACATACAAAAAATTTAAATACAATTTAGAATATAATAAAATTTGTAACATCCCAGTTTCGTTAAAATTAGTGATGCATGAGGAGAGTTTAAGAAAACTGATTTGGCTACCTATATCACCAAAGTGCACTTATCTTTTCGGTTGCACATCTCGACAGAAATCCAAAGTTAAGCGTGCTCAAGCTAGTGTAACTACGAGATGGGTGACCTTCTCGGAAAAGATTTCCAGAATCATACGAGTGACGACAAAACACGGGGAGAGATCATGTGGTGATCTATAGATTAAATTAAATAAGTCTCTCGAGCTCTCGGAAGTATAGCACCGGCCGTCGAACGGGGTTGGGGCCCACGGGGCGAGAGAGCATGGGTCCACAGACGTTGGCAGTCGAGGCGTTACGCAAAAGATCTCACCGATCAAAACCTTCGTGTCAAGGCTATTAATATCCGAGAAATGATATAAATAATTTTCTCGAAATCTAGCCGAAAAATCATCAGATTGGTGTATTGTCGAAGTTTGTACGATGAGAAATAAATGTGTCGAATACTTCATTACCACTGTCCTCATGATACAATGGATATGGCTTAAGTTGATATTAGCACGGGAACACATTCCATTGGTAAATCTTATCCTAATTTTTATTGGCTGATTCAAATGATACAATATTAGCGTGAAAAAATAGTCATCATTGCGTCTCTTCGTGTACGTTATTGTTTAGGCGAATAAGAGCCACGTATGACAAAGAGACTCTTCGATTTCTTTGTTTTTAAATTTAAGTACATAAATAAATAAACGTGATAGGCGAATAAGAGCCACGTAAGAGAAAAGACTCTACGATTTCCTCGTTTTAAAGAAAATTAATAAACAATTAAGATCGGCGTCCCATTATGTTTGTTTCATAAATATTCAAAGTGTTTGGTTTTGGGTCGTCCGCGAGAAGACTAAAAAAATCGATATTTTTTTGTTGATTATCTACCAATCAAATTATAACATTAATACATGTCACATTTACACGTCATAAACTTTTCTATCTAAGTCAATTAGAAAAAGTCATTTCAGCATGAAAAACTTAGAAGACACTTCATATAATAATAATGAGGATAATAATCATTTTGATGTATATAAATATATGAAAATTTAATAGAAATGAAAAGTTCTAATTGACACTTACACTCCTTTTTAAAACCCTAGTTATATTGTCGTTTATATGACAGTTATGTTGATATGGTTTTCAAGAACAATTTGCATGTTGTTTATGTATGATTTCTTATGCATAATTTATATGATTTTAAAATCTTCAATAGTTACTTTATAAATTTGGAGACTTAATATTCGTCTTGTTTTATTTTATTTCATTGTGTTTTCCCAATAAATCGACACAGCCTTTCAACTTCTTTTTGTTATATTTATTAATACATTTCGATTTTATCAAATTTTTCTTAACACACTCATAAAACCTACCCAAGGAGAAAATGAAAGTAAGAATGGAGGAATACTCCATTCTGTTTAAAATCAATGAATTTTTTTTTGATTCTCGTGTGCGTGTTAAAATCTTAAGGTTTTGAGAAACTTATGTTCCCTTGGTTGAAAATCACTACTTCCTAATTTTAGCCAATGGAAAGATTATATTTTTTACCTTCTTTGCATTTTAATATTCTTTATGTGAATCATTTCTTGATGATATTTTTGTTTTAAATATTTGGGAGATAGAATAGAGTTTGAAATTCAATTTATATTCAAACATCGGTTCTCCAATATCATTTATGATGAAGGGGAATGGTTTGAGCTTAATATTATTATTTTTTCGGCGTCAACAAATGATGCTAACAAAATGTTTACGATAAACCCACTTAACAACACCTCCTATTTGCGAATCAAAGAAATCGTGAAGATCTTAAATGTTAGCTAGTGTTCCAAACATTCTATATGTAAGTTTTTACATATACATTACAACAATAATGAATGTTGTGTTTCTATTAAACTATTTCATTAATCTCAAATTCTTTATGCATCTAACGGTTGCAAATACCATTGGATATGTAAAATTTGTTTGCGATTTGAAAGAAGATGTGTCTGGTAATACCAAAATTTCATATCGTTTTTCTTTACTAAAGATCTTAAGTAATTCATTAGAAATCTATATTTTAATTAATTAAATCTTCATCAGTAATGAAAATCCTAAACAGTAGAATAATTCAAAGTTTCATATCATAACAACTAGGGGTAAATGGAATAGAGTGTGTGGCTAAAGGGAAGCATGTTTATCGTTTTGAAAGAGAGTGAGAGAATCACATTCTATGTCAAATTTTTGTTGTCTTAAAGTTTTGGAAGATCAATCGTATGGATGGTAAATCAAACTTTTATTTATACATAATATAATCATTACATATTATAAACTAAACGATTTATAGGTAACACTTATTTGTCATCCGAAGATGGCCTGTCAGACATAATATTTGATCAAATAACTGATGACATTATTAATCGGTCGCGAATGTAATATTAAAACACAGAGTTTTAAATATGTAATTATTTTTCTTTACTCATTATTTCATTAATATAATTTTTAACTCAATTACTATGTCACATGCTTTCTTTTGATAAATTTTAAATGAAAATTTTCGATAAACTGCCTGAGAACTCTACTTTTGAAGTGGATGCGAGTTGTACTTTAACTTAAATTATCAATCAATGCTCCAATAATATTTTCAAACATTATATTTTAAACTTTATTTCTATTTTTTCAAACTTCACCTTCGTACCTCTATTAGATCTCACTTACAATATACACATTCAAAATTCTACAAACGTGATTTATATTAAAAAAAATTTCAGCCTCCACATGTCGTGCAGACTCAGCATCTAGTATTTATAATATAGTCAATCTCTTTAGCTAGAAAAATATGTAGTTAAAAACTTAAAATTGATAGTAGAAAAACCATAAATTAAAATTTAAATATTTTAAGAGATTCAATCTAGCACATAATGAAGAAAAAAGATACACCAACACATCATCTTTACATAACTTAATGACCAATTTTTATTATAAAGATGATTTTTCGATAATTCGTAAAAATAAAAAAAATTACAAGAATATAATCTTTTGCTCTAGATCAAGGTTTTTTAATTATCTTTATATATATATATATATATATATATATATACATATAAATAAATATGTGAATAATATATTTAAATAGTAGCATAAAAATCTAAAGCTTTTATTCATACTCGATGTATTTAGGTTGGTATTTCATAATTTCTTTATAAGAGATAAAACAATGTTATTTCAACTTCTTTTGTTATACTTAATAATTTGAGTGTTTTAAAATGATATAACACTAAGTCTTGTATGATTAATTAAAAAACATAATATCACCAAAATATTTACACATTTTATAAGCGACAATTAATATTTAACTATAAAATATATATATATATATATATATATCTGAAACCACCGAAGTCATCTATACTGTTTAATATTTGCCGTCATACTCAATCTACTACCTATTCGAAGGAGATCTAGAACCTTATCGAGAGCTTTAGAAGATGAAGTTTACCATGGGTACGAATGATAGTTATCCACCGTCTACATCGGTTACCAATTTTCCTAATTTTTCCCCCTTTTACAAGCACATGAAGTATATGTTGAAACACAAATACATGTAAATGCAAAAATCGATGTCAGTTAGAAGACGTGTTTTACAGCTGTGCATGTCACATTTGCACACATTTTTAACTAGAATTATGTATGGTAATATCCTTGTATAGATTTCTTCCAATATTAAGTTCATGTATAGAGACGTAACCACGGTGTACAATGGGTCATATACATATGTACATGATAGCTAATACGAGGATACACTTCTCAGTGTACAATCGTAAGTGCATACTGAGTTGATGTTAGCCAGACTATGTGTTTTACATGCATCAGTTGATGAATCTCTACAATCATCATAAACATATGGATCTATACAATCTGGGATGTGGTAAAGCTGTATAGGATTATATTAATTATTTTTAATCGAAAATAATTTACAAAACACTAATGTAAAAGAAAAAAAATCAAGAAAATTAAATTAAATATGTTGGTGTCTCACAAACACACGAAGGAGATAAAAGGAACAGAGGAGAGAGAAAAAAAAAGAAAAAAAAAAGAAAAAAAAAGTTGTTATTTTTCAAATCACCACCTTTAAATTTGCATGTGACTTCACTGTACTAGTCTGACAATAGTTAGTGGCAATTCTGTAAATGTATGAGCCGGTAAGGGTGTATACGTCCGCTACTGTCACCCAATGTGTCATTTTCTGTAAATAAAGTTCTAAACTACCACTATACCAAATTATTTGTACACATGTGTTAGATTGGTAAATATACTCAATTAATAAAACATTTTAAATGCCAATAATTATCATTTAGATACTGAAAAACTAATCGAAAGAATCGTATTTCTTGTTATAGAAAGTTACTATAAAAACCACATCTAAATCCTTCTAAAGCATATCATTTCCTGCAGGGAAAACACAACACAACTATGGACATGGAAAGCGTTTATTCTTTTCTTATTGTTCTTCATCCCCATTACTTCAACATCTTTGGTTAATTCAACCATTATCTCTCATGATGAACGAGCCGTCACCCTCGATGAAAAATGCCAAATCCTAATATCAAACTTCATTCACTTTATTCAAAAGGACTGCTGATGTAACTACTTTACATTTACGCACAATTTTTACATACATATGCTTCTTCTTCCACAGCTTATATATTTTGTGGCTTTTGCTTGCAGACGTGGACTGATTAGCGAAGCCAAAGATGGTGGTTATGACGGGATTTAGATTTACGTTTTTTGGAACGTACATGAACCGGCACAAAGATAATATGATTTCTTGGGGAATCTTGATCTTTTCCGCTACATCAAAAAAATTCAAGACAAGGGTCTCTATTCCATTCTTCGAATTAGACCTTATGTTCGTGCGAAATGGAATTATGGAGGTTTCCTTGTGCGGCTGCATAATATGTCCAACATGAAATTCAGAACGACTAATTCCGGTTTCATGTTATAACCAAAATTTTCAACTTCAATCAATTGTCAAATAATAAATATGTCGGGACTACGATATTTTATTAATTTATCGATAAACTAATAAATTATTAATTGAAAAGAAATTTTTTTTATAATTTCTAAACCGTTTTCTTGTATTTTTCAATTTGTTCTAAAATTTGATTTCTTTGAATTCCAAATTGTTCTTGACGAGAATGATATTTTACTAAATTGACTTAATTATGTACTTTAATGAGATTTGAGTTTTAGGACAAAACAAAGAATATTAAAACCGTGTTTTATTTAATTTACTTAGTTATGTATGCATATATGTATCTACCTAATTATTAATATATGGTATTATTGGGAGCAAATATTTACATTCATTTTTTTAAAGATATTATTATCTTATCATAATTTTGTAAAATTTTACACTGCCCCACCTCGGTACTGGAGAAATTTCTTAATTTATAATATTTATTAATTTATAAAAATTTATAATTTTTTTTTAATTTATCAAGTATTAGTTTATAGAGTTTCTACTCTAGTCGGATTCTTGAATTTCTTCTAATATTTTATTGAATCTCTTTATGCAAAATGAGATGCAAAATTTCATTAGAAAGATCCGTAGAGATGATAGCTCAGGTATAAATTAACCATTTGTCTTCTCATTAATCATTACTATGTAAAAGTTTAAATGTAAAAAATATATAAATTGAAACTTAAAATTTATATCATCAATCTGTAAATTATAGTTTAAATATTTAAGAAGATTTAATTTAACACATAATGAAGAATAAAGATACATCATCAAACCATCTTTACATTAGTGTAACCAATTTTCATCATAAAGATTACTCTTCGATAACGCGTAAAATAAAAACCAAATTAAAAGAATATAATACATTAATCAAGTACATGTGTTTTTATTTCTCCCCTTTATATAAAAAAATGTGAATAATGTATTTAAATAGTGACAAAAAGTCTTAAGTTTTTACTCACACGCAATGTGTTAAGGTGGTTATTTTACAATTTCTTTATAAGAAATAGAAACAATGTTATTTATACTTCTTGAGTTATATTTGATAGTTTTAGTGTTTGAAAAGGATATAACACGCAGTCTTGTATGATTAACACAAAAATAAAATATAACAAAAGTACTTACGCATTTTATACTAGAGTTATTTACTCCTACACCCACTTTCTTGAAACTTTTTACACCACACCCACTTTTCCTCACTACCATAGTTTTTTACAATGCTTTTACTATCCTACCCTCTAACTAAGGAATCATTTTGTTACCTCTCAATTTCAATATTTTACTACTAATAAAAATAACAAAAATAATACAGCCTCTCTCTTACTCGAAATCATACATAGATCTTAATCATCTAATTATTAAAAAGAAAAAAGGGTTTCCTCTCTTTCTCTCTCTCTTTGTTCACTCTCTCTAAAGCCAGAATCATATCTGATTCTAGTATCTTTCGACTCAAAAAAAACAAACGCCATTGTCCCTCAACTCGGATCCGGTGTTCATAAAACTCAGATCAGCCTTTCCCCGAGTCATATCTTTTTTTTTCGGCGTAAATCTTAGACCGTAGATGATGCATCTTCTTGTGAAGCTATGTTTGTGATTTTTGATGTATCATTTCACGACGATTTGGTTATTTCCTTTGTCTCTGAATAATGGATTCATTTTGTTTTGTAGATCTTGACAATTCCAGCCTGTTTCATATTTACCAGCAGTGTTGCTGCTCGGGTTACGTTTCCGGTGGCTTCAAATCTGGCCATCGTCGAGAGTCTTAGATATCTCTTCAATCAAAACATGTATTAAAATGTTTAGAAAACTTTTTTCTTACATTTTTTTTACTTTTTTGTATAATTCATACTAAAAGTATGTCATTTTATATATAGGATGAGAGAGACACCGAATCGACGGTGAGTTTGTGTGTGGTTGTTTGTGGCAATGGAAGAAACAACCATAAGGGTCGATGTAGAGCAAGACAACCAGTTAATTTGTGTTTAACCGGAGCAATCGACGTGGTCTCGGATGATCATATGTTGCGCTAAAGGTTTCGACAGAGGTGTCGCCGGAGAATTTACGATGTCTCATATTGTATCTAGAATTAATTGTAAATCTTGTTTATTAATTAATAATTATTCTATTATTAATAAAAGTATAAAAAATATTTTAAAATTTATATTTGTCCACATGTTGAAAATTTCCTGGTCATCTCACATTGTAAAGCAAAAATAAATCTTCAAATAGATTGAATTCGCCAATTCATGCATGCGATTTTTGAAAGTATGTGTTATCTCTTCACGTCCACATCTTTCGAGTGCGTGGACAACACACATTGGATATAAATACCAAAACCTAAATCCAAATATGCATAATTTCCTAAGTAGCAAGACAAATACTACAAAGTTTCATTTTGTTTAACTATTCAAGCTTTTGCGGATACCACATGATGGACAATTTTAGAGTTACGATTTATGGTTTTTGGGTTTTAGGTATTTGCTTAAGTAACAAGTTACATACAAAGAAATAAAATAAAAATCGACTCATATATGTGTTTAAGTCGTTGTGGACATCACACGATGGACACCTTTATGGTTATAATTTTTTTTAGGAGGTTAATATTTATGTTTGAATTTAGGATTTATGGTTTAGGTTTAAAAAACTAGGCAGCTATGGTTTAGGAAATTGGGTAGTCATTGATTAGGTTTACTGTGTAGGTTTTAAGGTTAGGTTTATGATACAAGGTTGAGTTTTAGATTTGAGGTTTAAATGGTCATTTAAACTTGTCCATGAATACATGTCCATATAACATTTTCATGAATCCCTAATATGATTTTGGGTAGACGGTTTAAAATTTATGCTTCTAATGCTCGCTTAAACCCGTCCGTGAATACCCGTTCATGAAATACACGTCCATGAATACATGTCTATAAAATTTTTATCCACTTAAACTTGTATATGTTTCTTTCTCGAAGCGCTCGTGATTTACGGGTTTGGGCTGTGTCCACACATATACATCCACATATATTAACTAAGAGTTAACAGACTATTTACCTATGTATCTTTTTTTTTCTTCTTTTCATGATATTAACTAAGAGTTAACAGACTTTTGTCTTCTTATTTCATTTTATTTTTTTTATTTTTTTGTTCTTCCCATTTTACTTATCAAACAAAATTAATTTTGTAATTCTTTTATATTCATATATGAGACCTTTATTAACAATAAATTTAAATTTTTTTTAAAAAAGATGTAGTTTTTGATTATCCACGTCGTCAAGCTTTCCGTGGTGATCGGACACAGTTTAATTGAATTATCAAAATATTTTTTTGTTGAACAATAACAATTCAAGCACAAGACTAGAGAATTAGACAATTTTTTTCAATGCACGAGATTACATGTCTATGTCCTCGCACATGCATGGACCATATACGGTGGAGGATGTTAAAGATTAGAGAAGTTCACATGACATGATCAATGGATTTGGAGTTTAGGGTTTACGAGTTGAGATTTTAATGTTAACTTAAAAATATCCATGAATACATGTCCATTAAACACTGTTCATGTAAACACGACATGATTTTGGATTTTAGAATTTAGGTCTTGGGGTTTACGATTTAGATTTTACAAATTCGGGGTTTTAATGTTCACTTAAACATGTACATGAATATATGTCATGAAAACCTGCCATGATTTTTGGTTTTAGGATTTAGGGCGTAAAGTTTACGATTTGGGGTTTTAATGTCCACCTAAACCTATCTATGAATACTTGTCCACGAAAACCTATCCATGAACAAGTGACATGATTTTGGGTTTATAATTTGACGCTTTAATTTTCGCTTAAACATGTACATGGATACATGTCCATGAACACTTGATATGTGTTTGGGTTTTAGTATTTAGGTTTAAGGGTTTAGGATTTAGATTTTAGGGTGTACGATTTTGAGTCAAGTTATGGTTCAGTGTTTATGGCCAATCTATTATTTATTTTTTCAATTGTTTATCTAAAATTAATTTTTTTTGTTCTTTTATTTTCAAAAAATGAAAATTCGTTAAAACAACAACTCATAATCTTGATTTGCGTACTCGATAATTTGTTCTAATTTTTTTGGGTATCATGAAATGGACAACGCAATCAAATCATCAAATTTCTTTAAAACAACCTTGAAAATTGAATATCCAAATACAAAATCAAGTTATATTATGCCCACCTCTTCGCGCATGCGTGGAGAACACACGATGAACATAAACAAAAAATAAATTGTTCTATAAATTCCTCCTAAGTATTGCATAGTTTCCATTTATCCAGGTTTTCTAGCTTTCGTGGACAACGTACAATGGACAGCGCAATCAGGGTTTGAAATGTTTTCTTAAACATGTCCATGAATACATGTCCAAAAATACATGTCCAAAAATACATGTCTATGGTATGATCCTCCAATTGGATTAAGAATTTAGGAATCTTGGATGGCAATTTAGCGTGTGCGGTTTAATGTTTAGGTCCATAAAATATTGACCACGAAAACTTGTCCATAATTTAACGTTTAGGATTTATTGTTTCTGATTTGGGGATTAAGTTTAAGATCTACAGTTTAGGATAACCTGATTTGGCGATTATAGTTTAAGGATCTCGGGTGGTCATTGAGTAGAGTTAGTGTTTAGAGTTTAAGGTTATGTTTAGGATTACGACATTACGTGTTACATGCTTATGATTTAAGGTTAGATTTCTGATTACGACTATGGTTTATATTCTTTTACAATACTTTTTTGAACAATAACCATTCAACAACGAGATTTACATAAATACACATTGCTCTCGCTTCATGGTGTGTGACATTACATGTACATTCATAAAGTGTGTGTGTGGACAATATTTCATTGACAGGTTTAAGTCAACATTAAATCCCCAAACCTTAAACCCTAAGTATTAAAAACTAAATCATGAAAAGTATTCATGAAAGCAGCACCCAAACCCTCTTAAACCTTATACCAAAAAAAAAAAAAATCTAAACAATAAGAATCAAACAATAAACTAGAAACACTAAAATTTAAATCAAAACATCCTTTTTCTCTCTGACTACCATTTCTCTCTGGTTAATTTAGGGTTTGAGGTTTAATTGTTTATGGTTATTTATAAAATCATACTAGTTCATCACCTATGGTTTGGGGTTAAGAATTATGGTTCAAGATTAGGTAAAGGTTTTAGGTTTGGAGTTTTTAGCTTAGGTTTAAGAATTCAGTTATAGATTTATAGTTTAAATTTGAAGATTCAATTTTCAGGGTTTCGAGTTCATGATTTAGGGTTTAAGGTTAAGATCTATAGGTAGGGTTTGGGGTTTAAGGTTTATATTTTAGGATAAAAATATGGTTAAGTGTTTATAATAAGGATTTAGAGTTTATGGTGAAGGTTTATGATTTAAGTTTTCTTGTCTAAGTTTTAGTGTTTAGGATTTTTTTTTTTTTGTGTAAAGTTTAAACTTGCTCATGTATCCCTAACATGTCCATGAGTACAAATTCATGAAATGATTTAATTTGTTCATGAAATTATTTTGGCTTTAAGAGTTAGACCCTTGGGTGGCAATAGGGTTTAAACTTTAGAGTTTGGGTGTTGATAACATAACCATGAAACATTGACCATGCATACTTATCCATAATTTAGTGTTTAGGATTTAGGATTTACGATTTGGGGATTTAGTTCACTTAAACTTATCTATTAAAACTGTCGATGATCACTTGGCATGATTTGGGATATTAGGATTTAGGGTTTCAGGTTTTTGTTGGGGGGGGGGAGAAGGGGGTTATTTTCACTAAAGCTTATCCATGAATACTTGTCCACGAAAACTATTCATGAATTCCAAACATTTTTTTGGATTTACGTTTTACGATTTGGGGTTTTCATATTCACTTAAAAACTATATATGAATAGCTTAAATACCTGTCCATAAAACTTATGTTCACTAAACTCGTATATTGGAGATAATTGATATTCCACGACATGATTATGGTTGCGATTTAGGAATCTGAGGAGGAAAGTTAGCATGTAAGGTTTAATCTAGGTGTTGGTTCTTGATTACATATCCATAAAACATTTACCACAAATACTTATCTACGATCTAATGTTTACGATTGAGGGTTAACAGGTCGGGATTAATTTGTTCAATTAAACTTGTCCATGAATATCCATGAAACATTGTCCATGATCTCTTTAGGATTTTTTTGATTTGGGGTGTTAATGTTCACTTAAACTCAACCATGAATAAATGTCCACGGAAAATTATCCTTTGAGTACATGACTTGATTTTGGATTTTAGGATTCAAGGTTTATGTTTCAAGGTTTGCATGTTCAGTTAAACCTGTCTATGAATACCTATCCATGAATACATGTCCACAAATACACATCCACCATGTGGACAATACGCAGTAGGCATCAACACCTAAACAAAAATCTTAGTCATACACGGAAGAGATTCAACTCGTTTAGGTATTCGAATCGTTGTGGAAAATGCACGATGAACACCTTTAAGAGTCAAAAATTTTGGTACCATCCATGTTTACTTTTTTATGACCATAAATTCTAAATAAATGTAACAAAAACAAGTAAAATGGATATCAAAATGATGCAAAAATAAATTAAAATCGAAAATATGAAAATATTTGTTATTAGGTTCTCAGAAATACATAAACTGTGAAAACAAAATAAGTGTATAGAGAATAATATAAAATAAAAATAAATAAAGAAAATGATATTAAAAAAACTTTGATATAAATGGAAGACGGGAAGGAGAAAATGGGTGGACCCCATCTAAAATCTTTACAATCTAGGTTATCCAACTATAACTAGGCATTTCTATCATACGATCATAATTTACAATAAAAAAAAACTGAAAACACTAAACAATTAAACCAAACATGGAAACAACCGAATACCTTTTCGTCAGATTAAAAGGAAAACTCATATTTAAAAAAGGTTTCATTTGTCAAAATGTGGTGGTGACGAAAAGTGGGTATAACGTAAGAAGTTTATCAAAAAGTGGGGTTTTGTATTATAAACTCTTTATACTAAGGTTATATAAAATATTATGAAATTAAAAGTGATGGTCATGAATTATGTTTTGTTAATTTGTTTACATTTGTCTCGTCTCGTTCTTTTTTTCTTGTTCTTTTTATTCTTTTCATATGTGCTCGTCTTCTTCATCTTATTTCATTTTTTCGATGTCAATCTCTTATATATTATTAGTAAAATAGTTTAAAACACATAAAAGAAATTTGGGTGTATTTTTATGGTGGTGAGATAGTTAAATGTTAGATAGATCTACTCGTGGTGAAGGTGACGATAACAATACCAATTATATGGAGGCTCAAAAAAATATAGAACAGTTTATCATTTCGGTAAAAAATTATAAAATTGATAAATATTTTAAATATCAATAATTATCATTAAAATATTGAAAAACTAATTAAAAGAATCGTATTTATTATTCTAGAAAGTAACTATAAAATCCTCATCTAAATCCCTCTAAAGCAAAACATTTTCTATAGGTAAAACACAACACAACTATGATTGCGGAAATACTTCACTCTTTTCTCATTGTCCTTCATCCTCGTTACTTCGACATCTTTGGTTAATTCAAACATTATCTCTCATGATGAACGAGTTCTCACTATCGATGGCAACACCGAATCCTAGTTTTAGACTCTATTCACTATCTGTGCAACATTGCAGATGTAATTACTTTACACTTATACACCATTTGATGTAACTATTAACCGTTACTATATAAAAGTTTAAGTGTATAATATATTAATCATGCTAATATAGAATATATTCAATCTCATTATCTAGAAAATTGTATAGTATAAAACTCTAAATTGATATAGAAAATCTATAAATTATAATTTAAATATTTAAGAATATTTAATTTTAAAACATAGTGAAGAATAAAGATATACCATCACACCATCTTTACGTTAGTTAACAGCCAATTTTCATCATAAATATTATTAAAATAAAATAAAATTAGAAGAATATAATCCATTAATCAAGTTATCAATTTAGAGTTTTATACTATACAATTTTCTAGATAATTTAAATATTTAAGAATATTTAATTTTAAAACATAGTGAAGAATAAAGATATACCATCACACCATCTTTACGTTAGTTAACAGCCAATTTTCATCATAAATATTATTAAAATAAAATAAAATTAGAAGAATATAATCCATTAATCAAGTTCATGTGTTTTTAGTTGTCCTCTTTTTTATAAAAACATGCGAATAATATATTTAAATAGTGGCAAGAAAATCTGAAGTTTTTACTCATACTCGATATGTTCAGGTGGGTACCTCATAATTTCTTTATAATAAATAGAAACAACTTGAGTTATAGTTAGTAGTTTTAGTGTTTGAGAAGATTATAACACATAGTCTTGTATGATTAACTAAAAACACACAATATTAACAAGAATACTTACATATTTTACAAGCCACATTTGTAATAACTTAAAACAACGCAAATGAGCAAAATTGGCATTAGTAAATTGAAAAATAACTAAATTAGCACTTGTCTAAAAGGGGTTAGAAGGTAAAAATTCGTGTCTAAAATACCCTTAAATGTCTTTTGTAGTAACAAAGATATTACATAAATGCATTAAAAAAATTTCCACATCAGCAAATTTTTTGCTATTTTACAAAAATTCCACTTTCACTACGAAATAAATTTGCAAGTTTTTTTAAAAAGAATCTGTATTTGGTTGCAGATTTATCTAATTCGCTCATTTAGTTTTGCAGATTTATTTTACTGTGTTGTAGATTTTTTTAAATCGGCAACAAGTGAAATTGTATTTTCGAGCTTACTAAACTAGCACTTTAGTGTTACATATTTATTTATTTGTTGCAAATTTTTCATCTAATATTTATGATTTAACTTTTCTATGATGTGGCTTGCGGAGTTGCAGATTTATTGTCCCCTATTTTATTTTTTTCTAAGTTTTTAAAAATTTAAATATGTTTTATTTTAATTAATTTAATATATTATTAACAAAATTAATCTAAATAAATCAGAAGTGTAGTTCTATCTTTTTCCATAAAATTTGTGCTCTTCTAATAAGAGTGTAATTGTGAATGCCAATCTAGTTATTTCTATTAAAATTAGTGCTATTATACTAATCTTTCTAAATAAATCTAACTCAATTGAGTTGTTTTTTTTTTCAATTCTGTTACGATGATTTTCGTATGAATTTTGATTACATGTTCAAGAACTAATACTGAAATCACCTCTAGTCAACTAGCATATAGAAATTGATCTCATCGACTCTCCAAATATTTTCAAATTTTACTGGGATTAGTAAATGGGTACATAAATTTTATTAAAATTTTGATTTTACATTACTCTAAGTACTCCATGACTATTGTTACAAACTAAAAAAAAATCATTATGAATAGTAAGCTTAAGTTAGATGAAGAAATTTTCCTTTAAAATATATATTTTCAAAATCTAATTTATACTAAGATTATATGAAATCAAAAGTGATGGTCGTAGATTATGTTTCCTTAATTTGTTCATGTTTGTCTCGTCTCGTCTTTTTTGTTCTTGTCATTTCTTGTTCTTTTCATAAGTGCACGTCTTTTCATTTTTTTTCTTTTTTTTTCCGACTTATGTCTCTTCTATATTATTAGTAAAATAGTTTATAACACATGGAAAATTTGGATGTACTTCAATGTCGATGAGATAGTTAAGTGTTCAATATCGTGGTGAAGGTGAAAATGAAGTTATCAAGTATATGAGGGTTCCAAAAAAATAATATAACTATTTTTTCTCTCGATTAGAAAAAGATTATTAAAATGTTAAACACTTTAAACACCAATAATTATCGTCGGTTTCTACTTGTGCCAAATATTCCTAATGAAATGTTTGAATCTATATTGAATTATCACTTCAAACTCAAAGTTGATTTATGAGGAATCTAAATACCTCAAAATAATTTGTGAATCATCTTACTCACAACAACAACATAACTTTCACACTCATGTACCCCCAATGTTTTTTAAGATATTGGGGCTTTAATGTTGTCATCACTTGATCATTCTTTTATAAAATGAAAACTATTTTCTGATCTCTAGAGGTATTAAAAATTAGTTTTTTTTTCTTTCTTTTTTTCTCTCTTCGTCACAGCTAATTGTTATAGACTTTTTTTTTTTATGTAAAATAGGAATAGAAATCATGGAGAAAAAAAGAGATCTGATAATTGACATTATCTTGTGGACCATGGCTTAAGTCTCACGTGGTATTATTTTTTTCTCAGTTCGATTATTTGATATTACTAACCTAAGATTTTACACATTTTTCATTATCATTTAATTTGATTAATGAGTTCTTTGATAGAATTATACATTAAAATAAAATAATTTAGTAATACTAAAATATAAATATACCTTTTACATTTTATTAGAAATTCTATGTATTTTTCTAATTAAATTGGTTTAAATTATAGTGAAACATGTAAAAGTAATAATATTTTTTGTTATAATAATATATAGTTAAATGACTAGATCTGAATAATAAACCTATGCATGTTAGAGAAAAATAAAATAGGTGAATTACTTTGACAATGGTAAAACAAAAAAACAATAAATAAAATAGTAAGAAGATAACTAGATTAATGTAATTTAGTTCTCTGTTATAGTAAATTTAGTATCATTTAATATTTATTTTGATGTAATGTATAAAAAAAAAAATGTCAATATTTTAGATATTACATGCTAGCATTAGAGAAGATTGAGAAACCTTTAAATATTATATAAGATTCATTTGATTATCTACTAAATTATAATGATTGATCATTTTGAACTTTGTTATCTTTCGTTACAAAGGCTTTAAATTTGAAGTTGACCTCTTACTGTTTATGAGATTTAATGTTATTATGCCATTGAATCATGAACTCGAAATACTTTCTAGTTTAATAAAATTCCCTAACAAGACTACTATTTTTTTTACATAAATTAGATATTTTTAGTTAAATGGTGGAAAAATTGGGCTTTTGCTCTTTTATTCAAAAAATTTCAAAATTCTCTACTCCGAAACTTTCATATTTGCTCTCACGGATCCTATCTTCCACAATATTCCTCATTTATTCCTCAATCTAATGGTTCTTCAAATCACACTGCTTCGTCAATTTAACTATTGAAATTCTAATATATGCACTACAAAATATTTCAACAATCTTCATGCTTATTGCCATTTTTGTGAGGCATTTGAACTTTTCTTTCTAGCCTGAGAGGAAAACATTGAAAAATTCTGCGACAGTTATTGGTACATTTATTAATTGAAGCTTCACAGATTATGAGTTTTTTTTTTTTCTATTCTGAGAAAGAGCTTGGGAATAGATGCAAGCTAAACTAGAGAAAATTTAGAAGGAGAGAAAGAAATTACCTTTCAAACTGTTGAAGTAATGAGAGGGCAGGAGAAGAATGGAAGTATCTATAAAGGTGAAGGCCGAGAATACGAAGAGACGCTTAATCATTATGTTTTTGCGACCCTTCAAATTTCATACCAGCTAATCCGTAATCTAGTTTGAGCCCGCCAACCTCGATTTGAGCCAAACCTCTTCTCATTGGTCCAACGATGTCATGCCACGTCGCAAGTCGAGGGGGTTGATTGCTGGAGATGGATTGCACAAACCCCATCAGGCTTGAACCAAATCGAACTTGCCCATGAAAAAAAATCCCAAGAAGATAGGCTTCTCACGTCATGACAGATCAACCACGTCACAAAACAAGCTCCTTTGGGGGAGAAGATAACACTTCGTTCTATTAACTAGGGCAGCAATGATCGCCAACTTACCAAACATATGCACAATTATCTAGTTTGGCGATGAGGACAGATGGAATGATTGCCTACAACAGAACTTAAGAATGATCACCTAACCCACAAATTCTCCCAAGCTCTTCCTTTATAAATACCAAAGCCCAATTAATAAAGATAATACAAAATTTTATAGATAGAAACCAAAAGAAAGGAGATTAACATCGTGTTTAACAGTTATATGACCTCGTCAGTAACTGTTAGGCCCTGATCTTTAGATCCGAACATTTACGAGGCTACCATAAACCAAACCTTACCATTTTATGTGCACTCTCTTCTCTATTACCTTCATCATTAATAAATGATACAACCTTTTCCTCTTTTCTAATTTCCGAGCTTACTATTTCCTTTAAACAAGAACTTCAACTCTACCATTTTCTTACTTATTCACGAGGCTTCCCCTAATTGAACTTCACGTTCTAACACTCCTGATCTATATATTTTAAATTTGATTTGAATTTGGTAGAATTAATTTCACTACTTGTCTTCTCATGTGCTCATTCTACTTGTTTTATTTGCTTTCTCATTATCTTTATTTGTATTTACCTTGCATTAGGACTTTAGATACATCAAACCACTCGTCTTAGACATTTCAATTGTTTGTATTTTTAGTATATAGATAATCTCTCTTATGTTTAACCCTCAAATACACAACGACAATCACTTGGGCTTAAGTATTTGAGGATTATAGAATCCTCACTATTAACAAATTGAAAATTTACTGATAAAGAAAACCGTTTTAGCAACTTACAACAAAAACAACTTAAGAAGAATCATTACATCTGATTTTTAACCAAACAACCTGATTCTTCAAATCTCATCGAATAGCAAATTAAGCTCTCAAAACGTCTTCGAGTTTTGACTCCACATAAGCTAGTAAAGAAAGCCTATTTTAAAAATTTTGGTCTAACTCGAAGTTGAAAAATCTCCATTAAATTTTCCTATTTTTATTCTTTGTTTGCATTAGAACTTTAGATACAAACAATCAAACCAATCATCTTAGACATTTGCATTGTTTGCATTTTTAGTGCATAGATAATCTCTCTTGTATTTGACCCTCAAATACACAATCACATTCACTTGTGCTTAAGTATTTGAGGATCAAAGAATCCTCACTATTAACAAATTGAAAATTTTATTCTTTGTTTTCATATCAATATTACATCTTATTGATAATAAAACATCATTTTAACAACTTACAATAAAAACAAGCAAAAAACAGGTTAAAAAAAGCATTTAATTTGATTTCTAGTTAAATAATTTAATTCTTCTAATCTCATCGAATAGTCAACTAAACTCTAAAAGAATCTTCGAATTTTGACTCTACATAATCTAGTAAAAAAAAACTATTTTAAACGATACAGTCTTGAAGTTGAAAAATCTCTTTTACTTTTTCTTATTTTTGAAGTAATTAAGATGTCTTTATTTTATTTTCTTTATCGATATCTTTTGAACATAAAATAGAGTAGAACTTTTTTTTTTTTAACTACTCTTTTATTTTTCTGCTAACCATGTTTTCCAATCACATTCTAGGTTTAAAAATAATTAAACTCCACAGTCATACCCATAAAGTGTCGGATCCTTTTTATGAAATATTGACAGACTTCAATTATGATACTTTTCTTATTAGATATGCTAAAGGAAATACCTCAGAAGCATATAAAGACAATGATATTCTTTAATTTTCTTTGTTCGTCTTTTCTTAAGGGTCCTATGAATTATTATCCTATTCATTCACAGATCACAAACTCTGCTTACCCATTCAAAACCACTCATTATGTTATATCACTCACAGAGAAGACAAATCATATATGACCACATATGCTCTATATCCACACCCACTGTCCACACATTCACATCTATCAGTCATACCAACATTACGTAACCGAACCGAAATCTTAACCCTCAAACCGGGATTCTATTTTCCGCAAGACAGTAAGCGTTGACATTTTGCGTAGTAGCTTGTCTAATTGATGAATATTAAAATAAACAATAAAGATTTCCCCGCTTTAGTCCCAAAAATCGGTTTAGAGTTAGAAAACATCATATTCTACCGGTCTATACATTTTTTTTTTTTTTTTTGGTCTTGCCGGTCTATACATTAACACAATCACATACGTATACTCATATGGTACTGATGAAAAACGATAAAAACTGAAAAAGAAAAAGACGAAAGAGGAAATTAGAAAAAAAAAGCGAAAATGTCGGAGACAGAAAGAGAAGAAGAAGAAGAAGAATCCAGTGAGGTGAGTTTCACAATAGTTGATAGTGTTAATGAGATGCGGCAACAGATATACCTGTTATATCACATGGAGAAAAAGAGCACAATTCCACCTTGGCAGAGAAGGATCTTGAAATTCAAGGCCTGAAGGAGGCGGAGAGTAGGAACGAGCTAGAGTTAGTGAAGGCAAAGACGGAATTGTCAAAGGTTGGAAAAACTGCTAGCGGACAATGATCCTGTTGTCGACCCAAACTTGTCAGAGTCGTGGACACTTTTACAAGCACTAGAGAGAAAAAATAATGCCCCTTCTCCAAGAGTCAGAGAGTTCAAAAGCAACTTGGTATAAAGTTGGTTGGCAGCGAAAAGCTTGTGGTTAAATTATCAATAATAGTCAAAGAGTTTGAGGATAAACTTCGACGCAAAGCCATTCAGCCCGATGAAAGGAGTATACCAAGGTCGAGGACAAGGTAATATTTGATCCCTTTGTGGATGACATGCCATCTATGGCATAATTGTCTTACTCTTATTTGAAAATAAGTTAATGACCTTAAAAAGAAAATTTGCTTAGTCTCACGTACATGTCTCTATTCTTTGGCATGTGTGGTCTGATTCCAACGCAAGGAAAGATAATAGCGGATCTGGTGGATGGAATATGGTAAACCACAAACTCTAGGCACCCAAGTTGTTTGTTCAGGTGGAATGAGCCGTCCTCAGGCAAGGCTTGGGGTTATGGTATACAGTCTTTTATTGCATCTCTGGCTCCTAGCTTCCATCTTGTAGGTGAATTTGATTTGTTCTTACTTTGTAGGGTCATGAAGAAACTACACACAACACCAAATTGCTCTCTCTCTCTCTCTCTCTCTGCTATTCTTCCCATTCTTTGTTGATCCGCAAGCAGAGAATGATAGGTCAAATGATAGATTCACTTGAACAAGTAATAAAAAGTTAACAAGAATTTGCACAAATCAAGGGTCAAGATTGATTCAAGCTGGAAACAGAGGAAAATAATCTTATCCATGACTAAGAATTCATTCATCACATTCTTGTTTCTAACAGAATACTTGGTGGATTTTTGAAAGGTAAATGTGAGAATTATTTGTTTATTATGAACATTGGGTCTCAAAAATTCACTTGGTTGTTATCATGTCCCCGAATTTTGATTTAAGTAAGATTATGTCTTCTTATCAATTTTCTCATATTCATGTAACGTAGTTTTAAGCAGTGAGTTTTAGATCTCTCTCCCAACAGAATCCGCAAAATCTAACCAAGTGCCAGAAAGAAGTCAATTTTGTCTTCGCCAAAACAAAAACAAAAAAGAGAGCCAATTTTACCAAATGCCTAGATGGCAATACCTCCATCGATGGTGAATACCTGCATTTTAACAATGGTTAGGCTAGTAACATACATACATACAATCAGAGACCAAAATATTCATTAGAGTGATTTTACCTGTCCGGTAATGTAATTGGCAGCAGGATTGAGAGCCAAGAATTCTACCAAGCCAGCCACATCTTCCGGTTGTCCGTACCGTCCTGGAAAATCAAACCAGAACATATTTTCATCTTATATAACCTAACATCTTAACAAGGAAAGTTAAAAAAGAAGCTCAAGTCTTAATGATTACCTAACGGAATCGTTCCCAAGATCTTCTTTTCCATGTCTTCTCCAAGCTTGGCAGTCATGTCAGATGCAATGAAACCGGGGCAAACAACATTGACATTGATGTTCCTGCTCGCAGCCTCTCTGGCCGCAGTCTTGGAAAACGCTATTACTCCACCTTTAGCTGCTGCGTAGTTTGCTTGCCCTATATTACCAATCAGACCAACCACTGACGATATATTTATCACTCTTCCCTTTCTCTTCTTCATCATAATCTTTATTGCTGCCTGTACAAATGAGTGTTTTCAGTCCTTGCCCTGATATACTACTGATTCTTAATCCAATATTTCAGCAGGAACACAAACATACAAACCTGGGTACACAGAAATACTCCAGTGAGATTCAAATCAAGCACTTCCTGCCATTGGGATTGCTTCATTCGTATCAACAACGTATCACGGGTAATTCCTGTAAAATATATGTAGCCATGTAAGTAATTTACTAAGTAAAAACCAAATGGAAACTCATTTTTACCTGCATTGTTAACCACCACATCAATTGTTCCCCATCTATCAACAGCCTGCACAAGTATTAAAACAATCAATACAAGGAATGTACAAGATAGTCTACAGTTAGTTAGTTTATCACTCACGGTTTTCATCATCGCTTCCACATCAGCTTCTTTCGAAACATCACCCCCAAAAGTAACAGCCTCGCCACCATATGCTTCAATCTACAAGTTTCATGAGGATGTTATTGATAGGTTATAGATGAGGTGAACTTTTATGACAACAAGAAACACAACTTTAGAAATTTGAAAGAAAGAAAACCAAAGCAGCACAGAATATTGCAGCTCCAATTTCACCTGTTTAGAAACTTCTTCAGCCTCCTTTGCTGACCTAGCATAATTCACCAAGACCTGCACAATGTTTGCTTCCAGATCAGCATTCCATTTCTGTAGCCAACTAGACAGATAAACAAGACTTATGGGTACCAACTACTAACTAGGGAGACAAATTTCCATCACCATAGTACCAAAATTAACTCTAGAGATCAAATCTATCAACTATGACTTCAAACAAAAAGCATCCAGAAATGCAGATACGAGTTTAGTCCAAACCTTACAGCCTGCTTTCCCCAAGGATAGCGCAATTGCTTTACCAATCCCTCTAGAGGCACCAGTCACAACCACCACTGGAGATTCCACTTTTTCACCAGCTTCGGTGCCTTGAGCTTTCACTACTGCATTCCACAAGATGCTATAATCTCATGATGGAGATCAAATCTAAGGGAAGAGAGATGAGAAATACCAGAGGTTGCAAATGGACGTTGCGATCCGCATCGCAGCATTCCGAAATGGGGCACCGTAGACTGAACTGGAGCCCATTGCCGGACCTGAGAGATCCCACGGTAACCGAGCTTCCCGGCGACTTTCAAGGAGATGAGCCTCGGTCCTGCGACAGTGGTGGCCATTGAATGGAGATACAAAAGCCGCCCGTACTAGTGAAACGAGGAGAGAAAAGCTTGAGAAAGCGATATAAACGAGGTTCTCTTCTATGTGTGTAGTTGGAGCAGGTGGGATTAAGACGAGACTCGAGCTTTTCTCTTTTTTCTTGAGGTTTTTTGTCAATTAACTTTTAGAGAAAATAACTATATTAACATCAAATTAAGCAATAATTACTAATCTAACACTCTCTAAACCAGATTTTCTAAACTAACACTAATCTTTTGAAGAAAGATATTCAAACCAAATTTATAAAAATTATTTATTACTATGCCATTTTAATTTAATTTTGTGAAAAAATATATCATCAAAACTACAAAATCTTTATTAAATCTCTCTTATCTATTTAAAAACTATAGAGATTTTCTAATTAAAGGCATATAAACAAAAAAAAAAAAAAAATATCGTCGGTTCTCATAGTTTTATAATCTAGCCGTCATCCATCTTTAACCGTTCGCGACCACTTCAGTCCTTCGATCCATCCCCATCGACACTGCATCAGTCTCTTATAACCTTACTTTATTAAGATTGACATTACTAGTGGAAATACCTACCTCCTCATTTTCTCTCTCGGCATATTGTTTCACCGTCCAACTTTACAAACCCTATATCTAAATGACGATGGCCGGTTCACAGCGGCGCTAATCCCACCTCTTTGGTAGTGTTTGGGTTTCTTTACAATAAATACTAGAATTGGGTTGTAGATAGGCTTGAATGAAGTGTATGGATATGATTTTGGGGGGAGGGGGGGTTTCATCTCTGGTGGCCATGGCGGTTCAGGTAGGCTCTGATTCCCTTCGAATGTTGGTGTAATTTCTGGTGAAGAGGACAGTTGGGGTTCACTGCTGGAGTTTCGCTCACCCGTTTGAAACCACAAAAAAGTTCCTCCTTCCTCACAAAAAGTTCAAAAATATGACTATTAGCATCGGATTTACTATTCATGTGACTCACAGTTGAACTTTTCGTCAGTTGGATTTGAACAACGCTATCTTGCAAGATACTCTTGATGAAGAAGTTTAAATGATGCAGTTTCGTGTTTTTTTATCATGATAAACCATATCATATATGTCACTCTCGAAAACTATATATGACACACTACAAGAAAATCGCGTATTAATTGCGGCTGAAAAACGCTATGTATCGAGACGATAGCGTTTAATTAAACGCTCTATCATCGACCAGGATAAAAAGTCTGATACTTTAGATAGCGGTTTTTGTAAATGATATGGTATATGTTTTTAAGATAACGTTTTATTGTCTACAATATATTATTCTACAATATCGTTTATTTTCTATTATGAATTATCTATATAATAGCATTTTTAAAATTTCATGTATATAGATTAAACATAGCAATTAGTAAATTTTATATATTTTCGTTTGTCATTGACATCTTTTTTTAACGACCCTAATTTTCTTTACATATTAATTTATTTTAAATACATTTAACTCAAAAAAAAATTATAAAATAAAAATAGATTCATATTAACATTAATTAACTTAAGGTTTACAAAACATTATTCATAATATCAAACACACCTCAAATGCAAAATACAAATTTCAAACTAAACTTACAAATACCATATTGATAATTTAACCTAACTTTATAAATAAATTCACTAATACCTTCAGCTTCTGCCTCTTAGTCTCGACGATGACCTTTACCTCTTGAGGATTCTCCTTATTTCTAACATGCATCTTTTCAGCATTAGGGCCATATTTTCCAAATTGAACAATGTTTCTAACTTGCACACAAACAAAGATCATAAAGACACACAAAAATCATAATGCAATGTAGTTACTTCTACATTTAAAGCTGGGAAGGTATGATTACATGGAAGAATCAAAGAGTTGCATCTCTTCAGAAGTGTCAAGTGTCAAGTCATTTCAAATTAATTGAATTAGTAATTAATAAAAAAAAACAATAGAAACGGTTTGGTTTCTACACTATTACTTCGCTATAAATAAAGACAGTTAGGTTTCTTTTCTCACTTATTTTTCTCTGCAAATCCACAAAAAAGAAATCACAAACCATTCAAAAAAATCATGCCGGGGTGCAACAAGCTTTCAGACTTAGAAGTTAATGAGAAACTAACAGCATGGCATTTTAGAGTGAAGATAATCAGGATCTACTCATATAATTGGAGTTACATATTGGCAGACGAGTCTGTAAGTTAAAATCTTAGACTGTTCATCATCATACATGCAATTAACACATATGACCATAACTAAATTTGCAGGGAACTAAGATTGAGATGGTAATTTATCCATAAGATGCAAGCAAATTTAAAGGACTTGAGGAACAAGAGGGCAAGTGGGTCGAGATTTTCAGGGTCAATATCCAGACAGCGTTTACAGGTTTCAAGCCTGCAAACTCTCCCTTTAGACTTTCAGTCATTGAAGGGACTCAAATCAAACCCATCAACCCTCTAAACAACTATCACTACATGGATTTCAAAGCGATCCACTAGATCTTGCACACCAACACATACACTCTTATAGGTATGATTGCTTAACACTAACCAAAACATAATCCTAAATAATGAATAAATCTAAATAACTAGAATTGAGAAACTTATCTTGTAGATATAGTGGGCGTGGTCTTCAACGTGGAACCCCTAACAGTCTGTTCCGTAGACCGTAAAAGGACACAAATTGTGTTCTACATAAGGGACAACATGTAAGTCAAGAGAAACTATAATCACAAGATTAGTATATTCACATTAGGGTATTTGGCACAAGGTTTTTTTGCATGACAAACCAGATTGAATGTGTTGTAAAAGGGGACACTGCTTATGCATTCAGGGATGAGTTTGAAAACACTAGGGGTGTTGGAGTGGAGATTGTGGTGTTAAAGATCTGGATTATCCATAAGTACTTAACATGTGATAAGGAGCCATGGCTTGAAACCCCATCTAGGCTTATCTGATTTCTGTTTCAACCCCTGGATTGAAGAGGTTGATGATTTCAGGAGAGAGTTAGCAAACAGTGACCCCTATGTTGCTAGACATGGGGCTAATGTGCCTCTGTACGACTTGTGTTTTATCTGTCCTATATTCTTCTCTATTTCTATTACTTAAAACATGATTTAATGTTGAACTTATCTTCTTTTTTTGTTATTTTATCTATGTTGGTTTTGTGTTTCTTTTAGTCAAGGTAAACATTTTAAACCAATCAAACTAATCATATGAATAAACAAGTAGTTAGTCTTTCACGTTCAACATGTAAACCAATCAAACTACCAAATAAACTGTAAATCTCATAGATTCACAACAACAATCAAGTACATATTATCCAATCATAATTCGCAAAGTTTGAGAAGACTAACCTGTATAAGGTTCTACGGATTGGTTTTCTAAGTCCTAGTGTTGTAACAAGCTATACCTGCAAAACAATAACACGAATGTGAGAAACAATCATGAACAACAATCATTTATGGCAATATATGGATCTGCAGTCAAAAGCTTTACTACCTTATCCTTTCTGATGAGTTTATAGCTTTTGATAGGACTGGTACTTTCAAAGATCTCTTGAATAAGCTGCTCCGCGACATGTGCAGGGATGTTGCCAACATACCTAAAATAAAAATTCGAAATTGGATTAAATAGACATATATCAAAGCCTTAAGTTTTGCGAACCAGGGAGGAGAAGACGAGAATGGAACTTACTATTCGGGATTCATGGTTTCAATGTGGGGTCGGAGAAGACAGATGCAACGGCTACACAAAGCTGAGATCTATTGAGGAGAAGACAAGAAAAAGGTTTCATAACATGAATAGATAGAACCAAAAACCAGCGTAATGCCAAATCTAATTTCTGAAAATTGAGAAACTCTCGTCGTTCGAGGAGGAGAAAATGATTTTGATGATACTGAGGATGAGAAGCTCAATCAAACCGCATAAGTCACAGCCGTCGAAGACGACAGTTACCTGAGATCGTGGCCATTGAAATGAAGAAGAGAGTTGTAGAGATAGAGAGAAGGTTACCGAAGCCTAGTTCCTGAAGAAACCGTGGAGTTCGAGGTCGAGAATGAAAACAGTGGTTGTACCAAATCTCGCGGCGAGTATTGACCGAAGACTGGGAGGTTTCCTTCTACGATGGCTCGATCTAGGGTTTCATCGACTTTTGATGTGGTTCGATTGTAGACTGAGATGGGGAAACCTTTACGGCGAGACTCATTCATACTGCGGTGAAGTCTCTTCAAGGCGATGTATTGAAATTAGGGTTTTCGAGATGGAGATGAGAGAGTAAAAGAGACAGACGGTGAATTTTTTTTTTTGACTAAATGTTAGAGAGGGCAAATGATTCATGAGAGGGAAGCTGGAAAAAATTAGAGCTTGTTTTTTCACTTAGGCGGGTACATGAAATATTTTTTCCGCCTCAACTATCTATAACATTTTAATGTTGTATATGCTATCAAAATACATACGCGAAAACAAAAAATAAGCGCGTTCAAACGCTATCTAAAATATGCAGTTTAGTCAACCATAACATAAACGACCAAAACGCTATCTGCAACTGATATTAATACTCAATTTTCTTGTAGTGTAGTTTATAACAGGCTCCTCGGTACAATGAGCTTCGTTTCTTCTTGACCACTCTCGGATTCCACAACTCTCTCGCAAATCTGTTACTATTTGTTCTCTCACTCGGGGTTGGTTCTTACTTACATAGTTATATATGTCGATAACATTTTTAATACTGGCAAATATGATGTCATGATTGACAAGATTATCAAGACAGTCCGAATAAATTTGTTTCTCAAGGATCTTGGTGGGCCTTCTTACTTTATGGTTATTAATGTTTTTCTCACTCCTTCAAGTATTCGTTTGACATAACATAAATACATCATTGATCTTCTCACACGTCTTAACATGACTTCCGCTAAACCGATTGATATACCGTTTGCTTCTTCCTCATCACTTTCTTGTGGGTACATAGCTCATGGATCCCATTGAGTATTGTATCATTGTTGAAAGTCTGCAATATTTTTCCTTTACTTGTCCATATATTTATTTTGCGATGAATCGTTTATCGTAGTTCATGTATTCACCCACTAATGATCATTGAGAATTTTTCAAGTGTATATTTCGGTATTTTGTTAGTACTATCACACATGATTGATCTTTTCATGAGACCTTTCAAATTTCTCTTCATCCATCGTACGATGTTGATTGGGCTGGAGACAAAATCGATTTCTCTTCTTGGAAAGAATCTGGTTCTTGGTCATCTAATATTGTTTACCTTGGAAAGAATCTGGTTCTTGGTCATCTAATTAGTAAAATGGCGTTGTTCGATATTCAGAAGAAGTAGAATATTGCACGGTTTCCTATGCATCAACTGAAGTTATATGGATATTTCATCTGAACTTGGTGTCACATCTTCGACTACTCCTACTATATTTGTGACAATATTGATGCTACTTAAAAATATAATACTCCTACTATATTTGTGACAATATTGATGCTACTTAAAAATATAATAATCTGATCCTTGATTATCGTACACTTTATTATCGTTTTTTCGGGAATTGATTAAGAGTATGGTTCTTCGTGTCTCACACATCTCGTCAATGGATCGATCCACTCGCTGATGTTCTCACGGAACTTTTTTCTTGTGCTCAATTTGAAGACCTTATGATCAAGATTGAAGTTGCCTCTTACGATACATCTTGAGAAGTCGTATTGGAAGAATATCTTTAGTATATATTCTTTTGTATATTTTACACTTATATTAATTTTAGATATGGCAGTGTAACAAGTACATATTCTATTAAGTTATCTAATGAAAATTATTTCAAAAGGTCTCAATATTATAGTGGGGAATGGCGAGTCTATCATGTTCTAGACAAAGCCATGGCTAGTAAGTGGAGAGGGTAGATCCCCCTTGATAAATAATTGTCTGATCAGTGTTACTCTTAGGGTTAAAGATATCTTTGCTTTTATATAAATAATCGCCATTCATGAGTTGTAATGACTTTTACTTCATCATGAAGAGTGAAGATTATAATGTGAAGTCAGGCTATTGGGTGGCGACTCAATCAAAGCCTACTCTGAGAATTCTTGAGACCATTTAGCTCCCTTCTCTAACTGGCCTCATAGATAAGATATGAGCACTGCAAACTACTACTAGGATCCAAAAATTTCATTGGAAAGTTATTAGCTAGTGGTTCGGTCCAGGTCACATCCCTACATATTAATTGAGAATAAACCAAGAGAGATTTCGACACGTGTCTCACTGAGAACAATTTAAGGGGAAAGCAGCCTATGAGATAATTTTATTCAGTCATGTCATTAAAAACTATTAAATTCATTAAAAATTTTGCAGCCCATTAATAGATAAAATATATTAGAACCGCAATCCATTCATAATTCATAGCCTATCTCCTCCCATCTCCTTTTTCAGACCAAAAATGATTTCTACTCATCACCGAAATATCTTTCCGCTTCTCTTCTAAATTTTTAAACGTAGCTGAAGGAAAAAAAAAGATTTGAGATCTTCACAAAACGAGATATGTTTTTAGAACAAATTTCAAAATTTAAAAAATATATCATGTCACATAGTTATTGAATTTATTTGACATAATGAGATTGTAAATAATACATATCTATATTTATATTATATATATATATATATATATATTTTTGTTAATTTTCAAATTAAACTAAAAATTACAACTATGCAATAACATGCTATATGTTAATAAACCACTGTATTTTGCATATAAATATTTTAAGAATGTTATACCATAAATTAACTATTAGTTGTATATAAAATAATTTAGTTCAAATGTATTATATAATAATTTTATGAATATATGACATCAGAGCTATAATCTCGTATAAGATGAAACAGAGGTGAATGGAAGGGGATAGTGGCTTTCAGTTGTGTGAGATAGATGGTGAATCCACAAATCACCTTCTTTTCCTTTGTACAGTGTGAAAATAGGTGGGTCTGTACGGGTGTTCCTTTGCCTCTAAAAATGTTTAGTCCAAACACGGTGTACCAAAACATGAATTACATTATATCTCTAGCTAAATCATATGCTGAGAATATAGATGTCCAAACATCTCATTATTTAGAGAGTGCAATAAAGGGTAAATTAAATATGTGGAAAGATTATAGAAGACACCAAAGAATGGTTTGATGCTCGAGAGTGGGAGGAAAGAGGAAATGCGGAAAAACTTGGGGATGAAATAATTTTTGTGGAAAGATGGTCTCCTGCTATTTATCAGCCGGTCAAGTGCAATATGGCATCTTGTTGGACAAGACATCAAAGGTTAGGACAGCAATTTGGGTCTAAAGGGGACTGTCATACTCCACAACATGAGGTATATTGTTAATATGCAGATTCGAGTAGATTTTTTTTCTGGAAGTTTGGTTATGGGTTATAAATAGTATGTCAAGTTTAGAGGTCAAGAGATTTTGCTTTTCCTCTGAGGACCATTTTTTGGTAGGTTTCGTTAATGGACCTTTGGCCTGAAAATCCAAGCTCAAGCTGGAAAGTTGTAAGAAGGATTAACATTTTTTTTTTTATTGGTTTGTAATCATTGCTGTTACATCAAAGAACAAATGTACGGGCTTAATTGCTAAAAGTGCGGATAACCTAGCTTTTAAAAAATATTATGTGGTCGGAGAAAACCCCATGTGGTGGAAGGTCTCTTTGAATAAGACAAGAGAGAATGTTTTTGTAATTTTCTTCCCTATTTTTTAAAAATGAGATTATTTAGAGCCTATTCATTTTTTGGGTTGTGGATCTTGTTCGAATACGTGTTAGGCGTTAGTCGGACTGTCAGGTTGGACCTAACGCCTAGCAAGAAAATTGTGGATTATGTGGAAAATAATAGGAACCTAATTTTAGGTTTTTTTTAAGTATATATATTAAACAAAAAGTTAGTTGTATTAGGATGGTTATGCACATCTTTTATAACCTTGAAGTCGCATGTTCCGGATCCAGATTTATATTTTTTTTGTAGTTTTGGATGTATATATATATATATATATATATATATATATTAAATATCTTAAAAGAGGGAAAAAATCACAAGTTAGTGTAGTGGTTTTGACATTCTTTGTGAGCTACATGCCACAGTTCGATCCTCCCAACGTCATTTTTAGTTGATTTTAAACATTTTCTTTAATGAGCGACACAATAGCAACTTTTTCTTCATCTTCCTTCTAAGATTTTGTTCTATGAAACCCCATGAACTCACTTTTTTTTTTTCCATTTCTTTCATCGTTTTTATCTATTTTCTTCCGATTTTGTATGACTTTTACCCAAAATTGGTGTTTTGTTTCAAGAAATGTTCAATTTTTATAATTAAAACAAAAAATTGAGTTTATCAAAAATTCTAATTTCTTGCTTGATTAGAGCTAAATCGCGGCGGCCGCCTTGGCCGATTTTTCGAACAAGGGTGCTCATGGGTATGTAATTATTAGGGTCGATGATGTGCTGTTTTGGAGTGTTTTCTGCATTTTATACAGGTTAAGTGGAAGATTCCACATGCTGAGGTGTTTTGCAAGTATCTAGAAGATTTGGAGTTAAAATGAAGAATAATGATCCGAATCCCGAGTCGACCGACTGGAAGGAGGAGTCGACCGACTCAGAGGCCGGTTTAGTAATATGGAAATTCTTTTTGGGCTTTCTTTTCGAAACCCTAACTTCTAGAACTTCTTGGCCGACTTATGCATGACCTAGAAAGACTATATATTCGACCTTAAGCAGAGGAAAAAGAGAGAGACGACTTCCATCAAGCTTTTGAAGCATTCAAGCATCTCTTTACCAAAAATCACCAAAAAGTCACTTAGATCTTGTTTTCGGGGAGCACCCTTGTGTGAAGGTTTTCTTGTGCCCATGTTCTCTTGGTTTTATAGAGAGAGAGCCATGTTTTGCTCTGATCTCTTTTGATTTCACTTTCATATTGCAAACTCTTGATATTAATGATTATGATTGGTTTGTTTGCTATGTGTGAGTAGTTCCCTAGTTCGATCTAGGTTGTCAAAGATTTTATGGGTCATTAGGTGCACGAATTGTTGCTGAATTCGTGACTACTCTCTGCTTTAATATTAATTCATACAATATTTTGACTTGATCACTTAGAATATTGAATTTTAGGGTTTGTTGCATCATACACCCATTTTACACTAAACCCGGAGCCTTGTTTTTAGCAGGTGATCTCGTCCTTGTACAAACGAGAGTTTGGCTTGGAAGATCATGAACAATCAAATCTATTCCCAATGCATGCATTAGCTATTTAGGTTGAAAAGCATCCTTTCTGATATGTTGGTTGATTCATAGTGCAATACGCAAAGATATTTGGTATTGTATACATTTGCCTTTTGTGTTTAAGAGTAGAGCAACATTCAATTTCGTGCATGGCCATATTACCCGCGATTTACCTAACTCTAGCGTTTTTAATCCATAAGTTACACAACTAGTTACCAGATAGATTGCATTCTAATAGAATCGAAACTCGACATAATCTTTGTGGGATCGATAAGCTAAATACTACAATTGTACACTGTTCACTTGCAGTTAATTTTGGGTGAATAACTTCACGCATCAAGTTTTAACGGTGTTTTCGATTTTCGTTAGAATTAGAGTTAGGAAGTTATGATAAAAACAGCTACTGAATATTTTTCTTATTTTGTGTTTGATAGACAGAAAATGATGCAAGGAAAGCACAAAGGAGATGGGAAGCCGGATGTGGATTTCGTGAGAGCAAACAAATACCAAGATGGATATTTCAACCCGCACTCGTTTTACAAGCCAATGCCACCAACAAATGGAGCGGAGAGCCTGGTTGAAGAAGTCCTGGAGATGTAGAACATAACTTATGCTACCCTTTTGAAGAAGATGGATCAACTTTTCCTTAACCTTCATTCGCGTATATGCCACATTCAGATTGATGTCGGAAGACTTCATGAGCGAATGGAAGATCTTGAAAGATTTGTGGGAGTCAGGAGAGTCACCAAGTATCCATTATCCATCCGAGCTATCCATACCAAGGAGATTGAAGAAGAGAAAACCCTGGAAGAAACAAGTGAAGAAGGATCGTCTGACACAGTCGGTCGACTGCCATCAATGGTCGGTCGATGTGTCAACGGTCGGTGGACCAAGGAGAAGGTCGGCCGACTCTTAGTTTCTGAAGAAGAAGTGGGATGTCCTTTGATGAAGGTTCCACCCAGGAAGAGTGTCTACAAACCATGGTGCACTAATCAATCAGTGTATCCATGGGTTCCAATTCATAAGTACGAAGTTGATGACTTAGGAATTGATGTAGAAGCTAAAGGAGATGATTGGGACCTCAAGAAAGAAGTTGAGACCTATTATAAAGTGTTGATGAGGAGGATGCCATTTGCAAGAGCCTGCAAGCTGAACGTTGAACTTGAAGACGTCCTCAGTAAAGTGATGAGATGGAAGATAACCCCAGAAGATGGGAATTGCCTGTTCGCTGCGATTTGTGACAGAGCAATCATGTACCGGATGCCAGACAAGAAGAAGGATCTAGATTAAATCTTCAAGAGATGCCTGTGTGATCTAGGAGCGAGCGGTAACACCATGCCTTTGTCTGCCATGGAAAGATTGGGACCACTCGAATTGAAGACTACCAAGAAGGAGATGCGATTAGCTGATGATACAACTGTTGTACCTTTGGGAAAACTTACTGGATTGCCATGTATGATTGGTGATAGATTCATTGCTTTGGATTTTTACATCTTGGAGACTTGCTATGCTGATGAGAGAGATGGGATTGAGCAGATTATACTAGGAAGATCATTCCTTAAGACCGTTGGAGCTTTAATCGATTGCTTGGAAGACACAATATCGTTAAGAGGTCTAGGAAGTCCGAACATTAGTTTCAAGATCAAGGATAAAGAAGTTGAAGAAAAATATTTCGCCTGCTACTACCCAGAGAAGAAGAAGAAGAGTTTGGCAGTCATCACAAGTTCCAAACCAAAGATGAGAGTTATCGAAGAACCTATAAGGAAGAGTTTTCGACGCCCGAGTCGTCGACCCTGCCACCAGTCGGTCGACCCGACTCCCCTGAACCTAAACGAAGATCAATTTCTATGACAGCTTGTTCTATGACTGATGAAGATGTTCAATCCACTGCTCGTTGGATACGACCTGAGCACATTGAGGACGGCCGACTCTTAGTTTCTGAAGAAGAAGTGGGATGTCCTTTGATGAAGGTTCCACCCAGGAAGAGTGTCTACAAACCATGGTGCACTAATCAATCAGTGTATCCATGGGTTCCAATTCATAAGTACGAAGTTGATGACTTAGGAATTGATGTAGAAGCTAAAGGAGATGATTGGGACCTCAAGAAAGAAGTTGAGACCTATTATAAAGTGTTGATGAGGAGGATGCCATTTGCAAGAGCCTGCAAGCTGAACGTTGAACTTGAAGACGTCCTCAGTGAAGTGATGAGATGGAAGATAACCCCAGAAGATGGGAATTGCCTGTTCGCTGCGATTTGTGACAGAGCAATCATGTACCGGATGCCAGACAAGAAGAAGGATCTAGATTAAATCTTCAAGAGATGCCTGTGTGATCTAGGAGCGAGCGGTAACACCATGCCTTTGTCTGCCATGGAAAGATTGGGACCACTCGAATTGAAGACTACCAAGAAGGAGATGCGATTAGCTGATGATACAACTGTTGTACCTTTGGGAAAACTTACTGGATTGCCATGTATGATTGGTGATAGATTCATTGCTTTGGATTTTTACATCTTGGAGACTTGCTATGCTGATGAGAGAGATGGGATTGAGCAGATTATACTAGGAAGATCATTCCTTAAGACCGTTGGAGCTTTAATCGATTGCTTGGAAGACACAATATCGTTAAGAGGTCTAGGAAGTCCGAACATTAGTTTCAAGATCAAGGATAAAGAAGTTGAAGAAAAATATTTCGCCTGCTACTACCCAGAGAAGAAGAAGAAGAGTTTGGCAGTCATCACAAGTTCCAAACCAAAGATGAGAGTTATCGAAGAACCTATAAGGAAGAGTTTTCGACGCCCGAGTCGTCGACCCTGCCACCAGTCGGTCGACCCGACTCCCCTGAACCTAAACGAAGATCAATTTCTATGACAGCTTGTTCTATGACTGATGAAGATGTTCAATCCACTGCTCGTTGGATACGACCTGAGCACATTGAGGACGGCCGACTCTTAGTTTCTGAAGAAGAAGTGGGATGTCCTTTGATGAAGGTTCCACCCAGGAAGAGTGTCTACAAACCATGGTGCACTAATCAATCAGTGTATCCATGGGTTCCAATTCATAAGTACGAAGTTGATGACTTAGGAATTGATGTAGAAGCTAAAGGAGATGATTGGGACCTCAAGAAAGAAGTTGAGACCTATTATAAAGTGTTGATGAGGAGGATGCCATTTGCGAGAGCCTGCAAGCTGAACGTTGAACTTGAAGACGTCCTCAGTAAAGTGATGAGATGGAAGATAACCCCAGAAGATGGGAATTGCCTGTTCGCTGCGATTTGTGACAGAGCAATCATGTACCGGATGCCAGACAAGAAGAAGGATCTAGATTAAATCTTCAAGAGATGCCTGTGTGATCTAGGAGCGAGCGGTAACACCATGCCTTTGTCTGCCATGGAAAGATTGGGACCACTCGAATTGAAGACTACCAAGAAGGAGATGCGATTAGCTGATGATACAACTGTTGTACCTTTGGGAAAACTTACTGGATTGCCATGTATGATTGGTGATAGATTCATTGCTTTGGATTTTTACATCTTGGAGACTTGCTATGCTGATGAGAGAGATGGGATTGAGCAGATTATACTAGGAAGATCATTCCTTAAGACCGTTGGAGCTTTAATCGATTGCTTGGAAGACACAATATCGTTAAGAGGTCTAGGAAGTCCGAACATTAGTTTCAAGATCAAGGATAAAGAAGTTGAAGAAAAATATTTCGCCTGCTACTACCCAGAGAAGAAGAAGAAGAGTTTGGCAGTCATCACAAGTTCCAAACCAAAGATGAGAGTTATCGAAGAACCTATAAGGAAGAGTTTTCGACGCCCGAGTCGTCGACCCTGCCACCAGTCGGTCGACCCGACTCCCCTGAACCTAAACGAAGATCAATTTCTATGACAGCTTGTTCTATGACTGATGAAGATGTTCAATCCACTGCTCGTTGGATACGACCTGAGCACATTGAGGACGGCCGACTCTTAGTTTCTGAAGAAGAAGTGGGATGTCCTTTGATGAAGGTTCCACCCAGGAAGAGTGTCTACAAACCATGGTGCACTAATCAATCAGTGTATCCATGGGTTCCAATTCATAAGTACGAAGTTGATGACTTAGGAATTGATGTAGAAGCTAAAGGAGATGATTGGGACCTCAAGAAAGAAGTTGAGACCTATTATAAAGTGTTGATGAGGAGGATGCCATTTGCAAGAGCCTGCAAGCTGAACGTTGAACTTGAAGACGTCCTCAGTGAAGTGATGAGATGGAAGATAACCCCAGAAGATGGGAATTGCCTGTTCGCTGCGATTTGTGACAGAGCAATCATGTACCGGATGCCAGACAAGAAGAAGGATCTAGATTAAATCTTCAAGAGATGCCTGTGTGATCTAGGAGCGAGCGGTAACACCATGCCTTTGTCTGCCATGGAAAGATTGGGACCACTCGAATTGAAGACTACCAAGAAGGAGATGCGATTAGCTGATGATACAACTGTTGTACCTTTGGGAAAACTTACTGGATTGCCATGTATGATTGGTGATAGATTCATTGCTTTGGATTTTTACATCTTGGAGACTTGCTATGCTGATGAGAGAGATGGGATTGAGCAGATTATACTAGGAAGATCATTCCTTAAGACCGTTGGAGCTTTAATCGATTGCTTGGAAGACACAATATCGTTAAGAGGTCTAGGAAGTCCGAACATTAGTTTCAAGATCAAGGATAAAGAAGTTGAAGAAAAATATTTCGCCTGCTACTACCCAGAGAAGAAGAAGAAGAGTTTGGCAGTCATCACAAGTTCCAAACCAAAGATGAGAGTTATCGAAGAACCTATAAGGAAGAGTTTTCGACGCCCGAGTCGTCGACCCTGCCACCAGTCGGTCGACCCGACTCCCCTGAACCTAAACGAAGATCAATTTCTATGACAGCTTGTTCTATGACTGATGAAGATGTTCAATCCACTGCTCGTTGGATACGACCTGGGCACATTGAGGACGGCCGACTCTTAGTTTCTGAAGAAGAAGTGGGATGTCCTTTGATGAAGGTTCCACCCAGGAAGAGTGTCTACAAACCATGGTGCACTAATCAATCAGTGTATCCATGGGTTCCAATTCATAAGTACGAAGTTGATGACTTAGGAATTGATGTAGAAGCTAAAGGAGATGATTGGGACCTCAAGAAAGAAGTTGAGACCTATTATAAAGTGTTGATGAGGAGGATGCCATTTGCAAGAGCCTGCAAGCTGAACGTTGAACTTGAAGACGTCCTCAGTGAAGTGATGAGATGGAAGATAACCCCAGAAGATGGGAATTGCCTGTTCGCTGCGATTTGTGACAGAGCAATCATGTACCGGATGCCAGACAAGAAGAAGGATCTAGATTAAATCTTCAAGAGATGCCTGTGTGATCTAGGAGCGAGCGGTAACACCATGCCTTTGTCTGCCATGGAAAGATTGGGACCACTCGAATTGAAGACTACCAAGAAGGAGATGCGATTAGCTGATGATACAACTGTTGTACCTTTGGGAAAACTTACTGGATTGCCATGTATGATTGGTGATAGATTCATTGCTTTGGATTTTTACATCTTGGAGACTTGCTATGCTGATGAGAGAGATGGGATTGAGCAGATTATACTAGGAAGATCATTCCTTAAGACCGTTGGAGCTTTAATCGATTGCTTGGAAGACACAATATCGTTAAGAGGTCTAGGAAGTCCGAACATTAGTTTCAAGATCAAGGATAAAGAAGTTGAAGAAAAATATTTCGCCTGCTACTACCCAGAGAAGAAGAAGAAGAGTTTGGCAGTCATCACAAGTTCCAAACCAAAGATGAGAGTTATCGAAGAACCTATAAGGAAGAGTTTTCGACGCCCGAGTCGTCGACCCTGCCACCAGTCGGTCGACCCGACTCCCCTGAACCTAAACGAAGATCAATTTCTATGACAGCTTGTTCTATGACTGATGAAGATGTTCAATCCACTGCTCGTTGGATACGACCTGAGCACATTGAGGACGGCCGACTCTTAGTTTCTGAAGAAGAAGTGGGATGTCCTTTGATGAAGGTTCCACCCAGGAAGAGTGTCTACAAACCATGGTGCACTAATCAATCAGTGTATCCATGGGTTCCAATTCATAAGTACGAAGTTGATGACTTAGGAATTGATGTAGAAGCTAAAGGAGATGATTGGGACCTCAAGAAAGAAGTTGAGACCTATTATAAAGTGTTGATGAGGAGGATGCCATTTGCAAGAGCCTGCAAGCTGAACGTTGAACTTGAAGACGTCCTCAGTAAAGTGATGAGATGGAAGATAACCCCAGAAGATGGGAATTGCCTGTTCGCTGCGATTTGTGACAGAGCAATCATGTACCGGATGCCAGACAAGAAGAAGGATCTAGATTAAATCTTCAAGAGATGCCTGTGTGATCTAGGAGCGAGCGGTAACACCATGCCTTTGTCTGCCATGGAAAGATTGGGACCACTCGAATTGAAGACTACCAAGAAGGAGATGCGATTAGCTGATGATACAACTGTTGTACCTTTGGGAAAACTTACTGGATTGCCATGTATGATTGGTGATAGATTCATTGCTTTGGATTTTTACATCTTGGAGACTTGCTATGCTGATGAGAGAGATGGGATTGAGCAGATTATACTAGGAAGATCATTCCTTAAGACCGTTGGAGCTTTAATCGATTGCTTGGAAGACACAATATCGTTAAGAGGTCTAGGAAGTCCGAACATTAGTTTCAAGATCAAGGATAAAGAAGTTGAAGAAAAATATTTCGCCTGCTACTACCCAGAGAAGAAGAAGAAGAGTTTGGCAGTCATCACAAGTTCCAAACCAAAGATGAGAGTTATCGAAGAACCTATAAGGAAGAGTTTTCGACGCCCGAGTCGTCGACCCTGCCACCAGTCGGTCGACCCGACTCCCCTGAACCTAAACGAAGATCAATTTCTATGACAGCTTGTTCTATGACTGATGAAGATGTTCAATCCACTGCTCGTTGGATACGACCTGAGCACATTGAGGACGGCCGACTCTTAGTTTCTGAAGAAGAAGTGGGATGTCCTTTGATGAAGGTTCCACCCAGGAAGAGTGTCTACAAACCATGGTGCACTAATCAATCAGTGTATCCATGGGTTCCAATTCATAAGTACGAAGTTGATGACTTAGGAATTGATGTAGAAGCTAAAGGAGATGATTGGGACCTCAAGAAAGAAGTTGAGACCTATTATAAAGTGTTGATGAGGAGGATGCCATTTGCAAGAGCCTGCAAGCTGAACGTTGAACTTGAAGACGTCCTCAGTGAAGTGATGAGATGGAAGATAACCCCAGAAGATGGGAATTGCCTGTTCGCTGCGATTTGTGACAGAGCAATCATGTATCGGATGCCAGACAAGAAGAAGGATCTAGATTAAATCTTCAAGAGATGCCTGTGTGATCTAGGAGCGAGCGGTAACACCATGCCTTTGTCTGCCATGGAAAGATTGGGACCACTCGAATTGAAGACTACCAAGAAGGAGATGCGATTAGCTGATGATACAACTGTTGTACCTTTGGGAAAACTTACTGGATTGCCATGTATGATTGGTGATAGATTCATTGCTTTGGATTTTTACATCTTGGAGACTTGCTATGCTGATGAGAGAGATGGGATTGAGCAGATTATACTAGGAAGATCATTCCTTAAGACCGTTGGAGCTTTAATCGATTGCTTGGAAGACACAATATCGTTAAGAGGTCTAGGAAGTCCGAACATTAGTTTCAAGATCAAGGATAAAGAAGTTGAAGAAAAATATTTCGCCTGCTACTACCCAGAGAAGAAGAAGAAGAGTTTGGCAGTCATCACAAGTTCCAAACCAAAGATGAGAGTTATCGAAGAACCTATAAGGAAGAGTTTTCGACGCCCGAGTCGTCGACCCTGCCACCAGTCGGTCGACCCGACTCCCCTGAACCTAAACGAAGATCAATTTCTATGACAGCTTGTTCTATGACTGATGAAGATGTTCAATCCACTGCTCGTTGGATACGACCTGAGCACATTGAGGACGGCCGACTCTTAGTTTCTGAAGAAGAAGTGGGATGTCCTTTGATGAAGGTTCCACCCAGGAAGAGTGTCTACAAACCATGGTGCACTAATCAATCAGTGTATCCATGGGTTCCAATTCATAAGTACGAAGTTGATGACTTAGGAATTGATGTAGAAGCTAAAGGAGATGATTGGGACCTCAAGAAAGAAGTTGAGACCTATTATAAAGTGTTGATGAGGAGGATGCCATTTGCAAGAGCCTGCAAGCTGAACGTTGAACTTGAAGACGTCCTCAGTGAAGTGATGAGATGGAAGATAACCCCAGAAGATGGGAATTGCCTGTTCGCTGCGATTTGTGACAGAGCAATCATGTACCGGATGCCAGACAAGAAGAAGGATCTAGATTAAATCTTCAAGAGATGCCTGTGTGATCTAGGAGCGAGCGGTAACACCATGCCTTTGTCTGCCATGGAAAGATTGGGACCACTCGAATTGAAGACTACCAAGAAGGAGATGCGATTAGCTGATGATACAACTGTTGTACCTTTGGGAAAACTTACTGGATTGCCATGTATGATTGGTGATAGATTCATTGCTTTGGATTTTTACATCTTGGAGACTTGCTATGCTGATGAGAGAGATGGGATTGAGCAGATTATACTAGGAAGATCATTCCTTAAGACCGTTGGAGCTTTAATCGATTGCTTGGAAGACACAATATCGTTAAGAGGTCTAGGAAGTCCGAACATTAGTTTCAAGATCAAGGATAAAGAAGTTGAAGAAAAATATTTCGCCTGCTACTACCCAGAGAAGAAGAAGAAGAGTTTGGCAGTCATCACAAGTTCCAAACCAAAGATGAGAGTTATCGAAGAACCTATAAGGAAGAGTTTTCGACGCCCGAGTCGTCGACCCTGCCACCAGTCGGTCGACCCGACTCCCCTGAACCTAAACGAAGATCAATTTCTATGACAGCTTGTTCTATGACTGATGAAGATGTTCAATCCACTGCTCGTTGGATACGACCTGAGCACATTGAGGACGGCCGACTCTTAGTTTCTGAAGAAGAAGTGGGATGTCCTTTGATGAAGGTTCCACCCAGGAAGAGTGTCTACAAACCATGGTGCACTAATCAATCAGTGTATCCATGGGTTCCAATTCATAAGTACGAAGTTGATGACTTAGGAATTGATGTAGAAGCTAAAGGAGATGATTGGGACCTCAAGAAAGAAGTTGAGACCTATTATAAAGTGTTGATGAGGAGGATGCCATTTGCAAGAGCCTGCAAGCTGAACGTTGAACTTGAAGACGTCCTCAGTGAAGTGATGAGATGGAAGATAACCCCAGAAGATGGGAATTGCCTGTTCGCTGCGATTTGTGACAGAGCAATCATGTATCGGATGCCAGACAAGAAGAAGGATCTAGATTAAATCTTCAAGAGATGCCTGTGTGATCTAGGAGCGAGCGGTAACACCATGCCTTTGTCTGCCATGGAAAGATTGGGACCACTCGAATTGAAGACTACCAAGAAGGAGATGCGATTAGCTGATGATACAACTGTTGTACCTTTGGGAAAACTTACTGGATTGCCATGTATGATTGGTGATAGATTCATTGCTTTGGATTTTTACATCTTGGAGACTTGCTATGCTGATGAGAGAGATGGGATTGAGCAGATTATACTAGGAAGATCATTCCTTAAGACCGTTGGAGCTTTAATCGATTGCTTGGAAGACACAATATCGTTAAGAGGTCTAGGAAGTCCGAACATTAGTTTCAAGATCAAGGATAAAGAAGTTGAAGAAAAATATTTCGCCTGCTACTACCCAGAGAAGAAGAAGAAGAGTTTGGCAGTCATCACAAGTTCCAAACCAAAGATGAGAGTTATCGAAGAACCTATAAGGAAGAGTTTTCGACGCCCGAGTCGTCGACCCTGCCACCAGTCGGTCGACCCGACTCCCCTGAACCTAAACGAAGATCAATTTCTATGACAGCTTGTTCTATGACTGATGAAGATGTTCAATCCACTGCTCGTTGGATACGACCTGAGCACATTGAGGACGGCCGACTCTTAGTTTCTGAAGAAGAAGTGGGATGTCCTTTGATGAAGGTTCCACCCAGGAAGAGTGTCTACAAACCATGGTGCACTAATCAATCAGTGTATCCATGGGTTCCAATTCATAAGTACGAAGTTGATGACTTAGGAATTGATGTAGAAGCTAAAGGAGATGATTGGGACCTCAAGAAAGAAGTTGAGACCTATTATAAAGTGTTGATGAGGAGGATGCCATTTGCAAGAGCCTGCAAGCTGAACGTTGAACTTGAAGACGTCCTCAGTGAAGTGATGAGATGGAAGATAACCCCAGAAGATGGGAATTGCCTGTTCGCTGCGATTTGTGACAGAGCAATCATGTATCGGATGCCAGACAAGAAGAAGGATCTAGATTAAATCTTCAAGAGATGCCTGTGTGATCTAGGAGCGAGCGGTAACACCATGCCTTTGTCTGCCATGGAAAGATTGGGACCACTCGAATTGAAGACTACCAAGAAGGAGATGCGATTAGCTGATGATACAACTGTTGTACCTTTGGGAAAACTTACTGGATTGCCATGTATGATTGGTGATAGATTCATTGCTTTGGATTTTTACATCTTGGAGACTTGCTATGCTGATGAGAGAGATGGGATTGAGCAGATTATACTAGGAAGATCATTCCTTAAGACCGTTGGAGCTTTAATCGATTGCTTGGAAGACACAATATCGTTAAGAGGTCTAGGAAGTCCGAACATTAGTTTCAAGATCAAGGATAAAGAAGTTGAAGAAAAATATTTCGCCTGCTACTACCCAGAGAAGAAGAAGAAGAGTTTGGCAGTCATCACAAGTTCCAAACCAAAGATGAGAGTTATCGAAGAACCTATAAGGAAGAGTTTTCGACGCCCGAGTCGTCGACCCTGCCACCAGTCGGTCGACCCGACTCCCCTGAACCTAAACGAAGATCAATTTCTATGACAGCTTGTTCTATGACTGATGAAGATGTTCAATCCACTGCTCGTTGGATACGACCTGAGCACATTGAGGACGGCCGACTCTTAGTTTCTGAAGAAGAAGTGGGATGTCCTTTGATGAAGGTTCCACCCAGGAAGAGTGTCTACAAACCATGGTGCACTAATCAATCAGTGTATCCATGGGTTCCAATTCATAAGTACGAAGTTGATGACTTAGGAATTGATGTAGAAGCTAAAGGAGATGATTGGGACCTCAAGAAAGAAGTTGAGACCTATTATAAAGTGTTGATGAGGAGGATGCCATTTGCAAGAGCCTGCAAGCTGAACGTTGAACTTGAAGACGTCCTCAGTGAAGTGATGAGATGGAAGATAACCCCAGAAGATGGGAATTGCCTGTTCGCTGCGATTTGTGACAGAGCAATCATGTACCGGATGCCAGACAAGAAGAAGGATCTAGATTAAATCTTCAAGAGATGCCTGTGTGATCTAGGAGCGAGCGGTAACACCATGCCTTTGTCTGCCATGGAAAGATTGGGACCACTCGAATTGAAGACTACCAAGAAGGAGATGCGATTAGCTGATGATACAACTGTTGTACCTTTGGGAAAACTTACTGGATTGCCATGTATGATTGGTGATAGATTCATTGCTTTGGATTTTTACATCTTGGAGACTTGCTATGCTGATGAGAGAGATGGGATTGAGCAGATTATACTAGGAAGATCATTCCTTAAGACCGTTGGAGCTTTAATCGATTGCTTGGAAGACACAATATCGTTAAGAGGTCTAGGAAGTCCGAACATTAGTTTCAAGATCAAGGATAAAGAAGTTGAAGAAAAATATTTCGCCTGCTACTACCCAGAGAAGAAGAAGAAGAGTTTGGCAGTCATCACAAGTTCCAAACCAAAGATGAGAGTTATCGAAGAACCTATAAGGAAGAGTTTTCGACGCCCGAGTCGTCGACCCTACCACCAGTCGGTCGACCCGACTCCCCTGAACCTAAACGAAGATCAATTTCTATGACAGCTTGTTCTATGACTGATGAAGATGTTCAATCCACTGCTCGTTGGATACGACCTGAGCACATTGAGGACAAAATCACTTTCTTTGCAAACTCATTGAAGGTACTTGAGACACAATTCAAATATGATGTGGAGGTATTTATCAAAGAATGTAAGGAGATTTGGCCTTTTATGGAGCAATGTGGAATGGAGACGGAGTTACAAAATTTGACACCATACTTACTGAAGAATAGGATGGGAGCCAAGGAGTTTTGCAGTAGACTTGCCAAGATGTGTGATGAAGTTATCGAGAAATCAATACCAAAGAAGCTTGGAGACTTTGAAAGAGCTGAGATCAATGTTATGATTGAACACATGGTTTGAGAACGTCCCATGTGATTCTGGAGCTGGAGTAAACCTAATGTCACTCTCAGTTGCCAAAATGATGAAGTTTGACCAAATGGTGAACAAGCGCGTGTTTTTGAGGTTAGTTGATGATACTTACAAGATAACCGAGGGAATAGTGGAGAATGTACCTGTGAGAGCCAATGGCCGGTTCTTCGTAGTAGATATCCACGTGGCAATGTTTGAAAATGAGCCTCAACACCCGCTGATCCTTGGAAGACCATTCTTACACACTGCATACGCCAAGATAGACTGCAGAACGGGAAGAGTTAAGTTCAGAGCTGCTGAATCCAATGAAGAAGAGAAGATGAGGATGACTGGAACTACACCTCAAGGTTTTGAACGCGCCCTCTACAAGGGAACCTACATTCCAATCCTAAGGAACAAGAAGCATGTGTCCACCAAACAATCACTGTTTGCTGCAAGAATTGAGATCGAGGAACTAGTAAAGAAAGCTGAGAATGAAAACAAATTTGTGGATCTTACTGAAGATGATGATGATGAGGATTGTAAAGATGATCCTATGGAGGAACATGTAGAAGATCAAGGAGCTGAGATGAGCTCTACCAAGTGAAGGATTCAAGTCAGACAAAGTCAAACTATTGACTGTAAAGAAACGCTTAGTGGGAGGTAACCCACTTGTGAGTCTGTTTTAGTTTAATTCTTTAGGATTTCGTACTTTTAGTCCCAATTTAGATTGAGTCATAAAAAAAAAAAAAAAATAAATAAAATAAAATTTATGTTTTGGGCCCAGTCGGTCGACTCGACGGTCGAGTTCTATTAAACCCGAGTTTTTCATCATAATTTCATTAAAACTCAAATCTTCAAACACGATTTTCTCTCTCAATTTTCAACAAAATTTTGTGATTCAAAGTCCCTTGGGATCGAAATTTTAAGCTCTATAATACTGTGTTAACGGACTTTACGATCTGCAAGGTATTTTTCTGATTCAACTCATTTTCTTTCACGATTTTTGGAGAAAAAAGTTTAAAAATTTTGAAAAATTTCATGTTGATGATTTAGACTGGGATTTAGGTTGAATTTAGTGTTGGATGGCCGGAAATCATTGTATGTGTTTGATTATGCAAGAAATTTGAGTTAAAACGATTAATTATAGTGGATTTGATGATGATTTGATGGAGAAAAACTCGCGATCCGAGTCGGTCGACTCGATGGAGGAGTCGGTCGACTGCGGACTCTGATTTTGGATAAAAACGGTTTAAATTCCTTTTGATTTTTTGTTCTTTTTGCAGATGTCTTCCTCTGATTACGGGGGTGATGCCAACATTTGGGACAAAGCAGAGAATGAGAAGCTCGATGACCCATTTCCCGAGAGAAACCACGCGGTTGTTGTTAAGTACCGCGCATGCCAGACAAGACAAAACTGAGATTGGGATGATTATGACACGGTTTTATACAACCGATACACGGACATTCTCATTCAGCCGATGCGTTTCCTGGACACCCCTTACATGTCTCGTCTGAAGCTGAAGAACCAATTGAAGCGGTTGATGAAGAATGTCGGTATGGGGATCATTGGTTTCACCTGCTATGATACATACCCAGAGATGGCGATGCAGTTCTTAGCCTCGATGTATTTGGAGATACCGCGCCACTGTGAGGACGTGAACCAATGAAGTCTCCATTTCAAGATCCGTGGTGAGCATTACTCGCTCACAGTGACGGATATCTGTCGTATTTTCGATTTCCAGCGACGGGGAACCGAATATTGGAGCCTGAAGAGCTTTGGAGAGCGTGACCATATTAGGAGCCGACAAAGACGAAGCAGTCTTTGATCCACCATCCCGCCCTTCGGATTTTGGTTAGAGTTATCAGCCACACACTCTTGAGACGGTCTGAGGTCGGCCGACTCTACGAGCCGGAGTTGACCTTACTTTACTATGCCTTGGGTGATTCTGCTTCCAGGCGCACTTAAGGATACTGATTGGAACATGGGTGCCCTCTTTGCACGCCATTTGGTTGATACGAGGAGTCACGTCTTCTTGGGAAACACTACTTCCCAGAAGAAGGAGACCGTGAGGAGCCTTTTGACTCCCATCATGAAGTGGTGTGAGGTACCACTTGACCTATTCACCAAGGAGGCCGCCGATGCGACGAAGATTACTCTAGATGAGGCCTCACTTGATCATTCTGGCGATTTTTCGTATGGGAGGATGGTACGAGTTTATTCGGGATGATGGCGCGACTTGTTTGATTCGCCTCCCGAACGAGAGTCATGTTAGGCTCGATTCACAGGAGGATATTGGGTTTCACCCACCTTCTGACTTGCTGACGGTTATAGCCGCTGCACCGAATTTGCTACCAGAGGCCATGCATGCCCCACCTCGCCATACCAGACGCGCCGCCCAGCCACCGCGCACTTCTACTTCCCAGCTGCGTGATTCACACCGAGCTGATGACTTTCCATTTGCTGGAGCGAGATTCTCTACTGGCGGAATGCCAGATTTCTTCGATTTACCCGAGCAGCCACCATTTGAGGCGAGTCCAGAGGTGAAGTACAACTACAAGATGGAGCGCCACATGAGGAAGAACAAGATTGCTCGCTGGTTTTATTCATTTTTCACAGGTTGTTCGTCTGACCAAGCAGTCCACGAGCCAACCAGGAGAGTACCAGAGCCGCAGAGAGCTGGAGATACTGAGGACCGACGAGATGATGATGATGCGGAGACCGAGTCGGACGACTTTACCTTGAGTCGGTCGACTGCGGCACAGAGAAGAGAGACTATGCAGTTTTCCATAGCGCCGAGAAACTTGACGAGTTTCCCGGATGATCCGATGATGATGAGCCACGTGCCACCACATTTCTTTGGAGGCACCAGTTCTTCTCACGACTTTGACCCTACAGCTGAGAGGAGACGCACTCGCAGTCCTCGCGATTAGACATGGTTCCATCATTTTATTTCCAGCATTTATTTTTATTTTTATCTGGATTTCTCGTTACATTTTTGTTTTGACTTGGTTTCACTGGGACAGTGAAATTTAAGTCTGGGGGAGGGAGTATTATTACTTTCTTTCGTTTTATGGATCTTTGATGAACTTTTTGTTGTTTGATATGATGCTATTATCACTTTCCACCTTCTTTAACTATGATCTCGCGATTAGACATGGTTCCATCATTTTATTTCCAGCATTTATTTTTATTTTTATCTGGATTTCTCGTTACATTTTTGTTTTGACTTGGTTTCACTGGGACAGTGAAATTTAAGTCTGGGGGAGGGAGTATTATTACTTTCTTTCGTTTTATGGATCTTTGATGAACTTTTTGTTGTTTGATATGATGCTATTATCACTTTCCACCTTCTTTAACTATGATTGAGTGACTCAGCAGTATTGACAAGGACCAACCATATGGAAATCCAGAGAGCTTGATAGATACAATACGGAGTAGACCCACGTGATTTTCTTGAATTTTTCAGCAATGCCATAGCACAATCCAGTTAAGTCTGTATTATTTCGTTTGTCACATTTGCCATTATGTCTTGCTAAATATTCATTCACAAGCATGATTTTCGATCTTCAGCTCTCCCTAAAGACAATTTGATGAAAAGTATGTATTTGGTAAAAACCTAGTGATGAGGTAGAGGGAAATTCTTTAAGACACCAATTATTCATCACTAGAAGCTCAGGATCTATGCGGTTAGGGAAATTTATGACGATACCATGATGCATTTGAACCTTTGAGAACTCAGTTGACAGCGAGGCTAGGAAAATTTCCTACGATGCCATTATTCGCCTAAACTTTGAGAAATTTTGAGTTATAAATTGAATGATTAAAAAAGGATAAGTCTGGGGGAGAGCGAAAAGACCATCTTGTGCTAAATTAGGTGACGATTGATAAGCATTTCCGGCTATATGATGACAGTAGAATGAGTTGCTTTGATGGTATCTGAAATATGGTCTTCATTGTGGTTGGGATAACTCTAATTTGTTCTTAATAAATTTTTCATTGGAGAATACAACTTGGTATGCGTATTGGTTAGCTGTTGGAGATGTCACAATGAAAGAAATGGTTGCTGAAAGTTGATAGCTTGATCATGGTAAACCGGATTTGTTTTTGACCACTAACTAGCTCTTTATTTGCTCGAGGGGGAGCAAAAGCTAAGTCTGGGGGAATTTGATGTACTGTTATTTTTACCGGTTTTCACTATGATATTTTATGCTGTTTTGGAGTCTTTTCTGCATTTTATACAGGTTAAATGGAAGATTCTACATGCTGAGGTGTTTTGCAAGTATCTAGAAGATTTGGAGCTAAAATGAAGAATAATGATCCGAATCCCGAGTCGACCGACTGGAAGGAGGAGTCGACCGACTAAGAGGCCGGTTTAGTAATATGGAAATTCTTTTTGGGCTTTCTTTTCGAAACCCTAACTTCTAGAACTTCTTGGCCGACTTATGCATGACCTAGAAAGACTATATATTCGACCTTAAGCAGAGGAAAAAGAGAGAGACGACTTCCATCAAGCTTTTGAAGCATTCAAGCATCTCTTTACCAAAAATCACCAAAAAGTCACTTAGATCTTGTTTTCGGGGAGCACCCTTGTGTGAAGGTTTTCTTGTGCCCATGTTCTCTTGGTTTTATAGAGAGAGAGCCACGTTTTGCTCTGATCTCTTTTGATTTCACTTTCATATTGCAAACTCTTGATATTAATGATTATGATTGGTTTGTTTGCTATGTGTGAGTAGTTCCCTAGTTCGATCTAGGTTGTCAAAGATTTTATGGGTCATTAGGTGCACGAATTGTTGCTGAATTCGTGACTACTCTCTGCTTTAATATTAATTCATACAATATTTTGACTTGATCACTTAGAATATTGAATTTTAGGGTTTGTTGCATCATACACCCATTTTACACTAAACCCGGAGCCTTGTTTTTAGCAGGTGATCTCGTCCTTGTACAAACGAGAGTTTGGCTTGGAAGATCATGAACAATCAAATCTATTCCCAATGCATGCATTAGCTATTTAGGTTGAAAAGCATCCTTTCTGATATGTTGGTTGATTCATAGTGCAATACGCAAAGATATTTGGTATTGTATACATTTGCCTTTTGTGTTTAAGAGTAGAGCAACATTCAATTTCGTGCATGGCCATATTACCCGCGATTTACCTAACTCTAGCGTTTTTAATCCATAAGTTACACAACTAGTTACCAGATAGATTGCATTCTAATAGAATCGAAACTCGACATAATCTCTGTGGGATCGATAAGCTAAATACTACAATTGTACACTGTGCACTTGCAGTTAATTTTGGGTGAATAACTTCACGCATCAGTCGACAATGGTTTCACCTTGTAAGTAGTATAATGACAATTTCAGCGGAAAAAAAAATAGTTATCGAACGAATTAAATGGAAAAGAAAAGTAAAGGTTCGAGAGCCTATATAGTGTGCACTGTTTTTCTATCCTCCATCTCTCTTTTTTTTTTGGTTTTCAACCTCCATTTCTCTTCCTTCTCCTTCTTCACTCATGCTCATATTTCAGGAAGTACAGTTTTCCCGGTTAACCGGGATTTCTTTCGCCTCTATGGCAACTTGTGGCTTCTCACCAAGGCGAGGCTCTAGTAACCGTGGGTATAGCAGATGAATCAATTATTTCATTTTCATGATCTGTTATTTCCTTACGACTTTCTCCTCCTCTTCCCCGTTGGTTTCAATTTTGCTTTTCTTTATGATTCTCCTTTCTTGGTTGGAGTAATATCTTCAAACCTTCGTCGTCTCTGTCGCAAGCATTGTCGACACCACCTTAACCACACATATAAACCTCTGTCGACGACGTGGCTGGCGCAAAATGGTCTCTCATTTCTAAAAACCCTAATTAAAAGAGAAATCATATATGGAGTTGCTGGTATTCTTTCATAATCTAGATTCTCTAGAGCTTGAGAGTATGATTCTTAGATTCTGTGTTTAGGGGTTGAAATTAGAGTTTCCCTTGTAACCGAATTTCAAGCCTTAGCATTATTTTTTCGAGTATGGCATTTCTAGGGCTGATCAAAAATAAGTTAAAGCTTGTTAGTGTCTATTTCATGAGCAGAGATCTCGGTGAGTAGTTAATCAATAACAGACGAAGGATGTTGTTTTTCATTTTTGATGTGACCCTTGATGGTGTTCAAGAACTCATCCGAACTTAGTAAGGGGAACAAAGGTTCTTTGTCTTACTAAATTCTAGAGCGGAGTGATGATGAAATGTAAGTCAAACCCACACAAGTCGTGAAAAACTTGTGATATAGAACACGAATCTAAGTCTTAGCGAATCCACACATAAGACATAAATTCAAAATGTTTTCTAAATGAGGAATCCACACAAACTTAGAGAAACAAAAGAGACATCATAAAACTTAGAAAGAGAAAACTCTTATGTATTCCAAAAATTAAAAAATAATTTTTACAAGAGGATTGGAGAGTTTAAATACACTTAACAAAAACTAAAATATAAAAACAAATAAATCAACATAAATAAAAATAAATCAAACTAAATGAGAAATCAATCAAGGTGATGACTGATATGACATTTATTGTTTGATTCTTGACCAAGGGAAATGTGAGGTTCTTTGTATTTAGACAACTTCTTGATATGCCCATGGTTTGATTGTCTTCTAGAAACTCCTTGACATTTTAGGTTTGTTTCTTTAACAATTTGGCACGCTTTAAATTGAATTATTTGTTGATAAGTTAAAGATATGAGTTGCATTTTTAAAACTATATCAATTTTCAATACCGAAAGTATAGGAGTTCTCGTTTCTACAAGGCGAATTTGTTTTACAGGTAGAGCCAAGGATATTTGTTTATTTTCTATCTAACTTAGTGATGATAGCTTGGCGTATTTTGACTACATATTAAGTTATGTTATTCTAGAACATAACTTGACATACACCCTATGGATCTTGTAAGTTGTAACTATATATATGTTTGTACATTCTTTCTTTTTTTTTTTTTGCTTAATATCAAATTTATTGAGTTGAGTAGTAAATATTTACATTGAAGTGGCAAAATATGTATGAAAGGTAATGATGTATCATAGATTTACCGGTTTTCTACCATGATATAGTAGGTTTTATGGAGTCTTTGTAGCATGTTTTGAGCATTTATGCAGGATTTACTAGCAAAAGACACTTTCGAGCAAAAAGAACTAAAAAGAAGGTTTTATGGAAGTTTCCACGTGATTTGAGAAGACTTAGAAGATTTGGAGCAAAAAATGAAGAAATGTTGCTGCGAGCCCCGAGTCGACCGACTGAAGGAGATGGGGTCGACCGACCGTGACGCCGACTTAATTTAGAAGATTTTCTTATCGGGCCTTTCGCGGAACCCTAAACCCTAAGACTCATTCACGACCTATATATGCACCTCTTAAGAGGCACAAAACGAGAAGAGAGAGACCCCCGCACAAGAACTCAGAACAATACAAGTTTCTCTTTGCTTTTTGTTTCCATTGTTTTTAGCTTTTAGATATTGTTCTTATCATTGTTCTAGACTCTGAAGAAGATTAGAGAGTGTTCTTTCTCAATTGAGCTTTGTGAGCCTCTGATCTTCTATTGTCTTTCGTTTTACAAGCACTTCATTTATAAAAAGATGATTTGTTTTACTAAAACCATGTCTGAGTAGTTTATTCATTAGATCTAGGGTTTTCAAAGGGTTTACAAGGGATCATTCTAAACGGTTTTGATTTGTGGAATAAGCCACGTGATTCTTCACTACAAACAGTATTTTACATTTAGAGGTGACGTAATTAACAACTTTTAGATTATCAAGGTCGATCTTTCTGCCGGAGACGGAGATAGAGACGCCGGAATAGTCTGTAGTGAGCAAGGTGCGTTCTAAGTCAAATGAATGTTTGATTAAACACCTTGTGAACAGATATAACTCGTTCGCACTAAAGCTTATTTACTTTCAGCGACAATCCAAAGAGATTTGAGATTTAGGGATTTAAATAAAGGCTATTTTCTAGTACACTAATATGATCTAGTAGTTTAAAGTGTTTAGAGTTCAAGAAGTCACCAATAACCGTGATCCCAAGTTTTCCCAATTGATTTCCCTTAGATCTAATGTCCTTTTAAAGTTTGCAACACATCAAAAGTCATTAGCATATTAGAATCATCGTAGTACGTTTACTTTTGGATCTGAATCCAAACTAGCCCTAGCTATTTGTGGTTTCGATAACTTAAATACTACAACTATACACTGTGCACTTGCAGTTAATTTTGGGTGAATAACTTTACAATTGGCGAAAATCAATTGGACGCACGAGTCGACCGACTATACCCTCAATCGGCCGACTATACTCTCAGGAGAAGGAACTCAAATCGCAACAAGTCAACAAGCTATGTCAGACACAGAATCCAGTAGAAGCCAAGAAAATAAGCTTTGGAGGTAATGAAGACGATGTTATCAGGATGAACTGCACAATAAACAGCAAGAAATACCCCAACTCAGCTGTTATTCATGGAAACGAAGTCAATGTGGTATCTACCACCCTTGCAACAATCTGGGGAGAAACCGAAGAATGTGACTTAACGCTAAGGTCAGAAGATGAAACCCTCCACATCGCCACGGGAATGATCCGAAATGTCACAGTACGCGTGAACAAGGTGGCAATATTCACAGATTTTGTCGTACTCCGCTCGATCGATTCAACTGAGGAGCAATTCGTCCTCGGACGGCCATTCTTTACACACCTGGAAGTTGCAGTAAGAAAGTATTTCCAGTTGCCTTTGCACCCATCTCACGAGCACAACCAGCCTCTAACCATCAACAAAATGGATGCTAGAAGCAATGCTTCCACGCCATCACGGCCATAGTCGCCACTTTCAGTCAAGCTATTGACTTTAAACAAGCGCTGAGTGGGAGGCAACCCACTAGGTACGTTTTATTTTTATTTTTAGGTGTTTTTTTTTATTTGTTTTCAGGCGAGGAGACTCAGCAAAACTAGACTATACGCTACCCGAGTCGACCGACCTCTCATTAGGGTCGACCGACTTCAACTCAGAGGTACCCGTTCGATCCTTTTAGTTTTCATTTCAGATATCTTTTGCATTTCTTCTCACTTTTGTTACACCGGGACGGTGTAATTTAAGTCTGGGGGGTGTTTATCCACAATAATGAAATTCTTGTTGTTTATCTCATGGTTTTTCGCCAAATTTTTAGTATATTTAGTTTTTTTTCATCGAGTCAAGCCGTTGAGGGAACGATGATTAATTTGGGACACTAATCACATTCTGTTTCACACTTAAGACCATTATTGCAGGAACCCAGTTAGAGTCTATGACTATTGGAAAACCTTGACACGATTCAATCAACCAGAAAATACCCATACCCTTGAGTCATGAAACCCATGTAAGTCTGAGCTATTGCATTTTCATAACTATATAAGTCAGTCCTCGTTCAATGTCATAATGAGAATGTCTGGATACCTATAGCCTTTCACTCTCCCTTATTTAAATGAAAAGAATCCGTTTTTAATTAAAACCTAGTGATGAGGCAGAGGGAAATTCCTTAGGACGCCAACTATTCATCACTAGAAACTCGGGATCTATGCGGTTAGGAAAATTTCCTGCGATACCACTATGCATTAGAACCTTTGAGAACTTGGTTGACAGTGAGGTTAGGAAAATTTCCTATAATACCACTATTCGCTTAAACCTTGAGAGTTTCAAAAGATAAAGAAATGAATAAGTCCGAGGGAGAGTGAAGTAACTTTTGTGACTTCTTATTATGATATCGAAAAGGGAAGGAACTTGTTCCTTGGGCAGTACTTCTATGGTTTTGAAATAGCTATGATGCTTTGGATTGATTGATTTGTAAATCGTGGGGGATGCATGAAAGATTGTTGAGTTGATAGGGAATGTACATGTTGGTTTTGACTTGATTGGTTCTGGCATTGATAAACTCTTCGCTAATGTGATCTCCCAATGAGTTCCCAAAGTCGTTAGAACTTTACCTAGCAGCCTTGATTATTTGCTTGAGCAAAAGCAAAGGTTTAAGTCTGGGGGAGTGTATCACCGATTTTACCGGTTTTCTACCATGATATAGTAGGATTTATGGAGTCTTTGTAGCATGTTTTGAGCATTTATGCAGGATTTACTAGAAAAGACACTTTGGAGCAAAAATAACTAAAAAGAAGGTTTTATGGAAGTTTCCACGTGATTTGAGAAGACTTAGAAGATTTGGAGCCAAAAATGAAGAAATGTTGCTGCGAGCCCCGAGTCGACCGACTGAAGGTGATGGAGTCGACCGACCTTGACGCAGACTTAATTTCGAAGATTTTCTTATCGGGCCTTTCGCGGAATCCTAAACCCTACGACTCATTCACGACCTATATATGCACCTCTTAAGAGGCACAAGACGAGAAGAGAGAGACCCCCGCACAAGAACTCAGAGCAATACAAGTTTCTCTTTGCTTTTTGTTTCCATTGTTTTTAGCTTTTAGATATTGTTCTTATCATTGTTCTAGACTCTGAAGAAGATTAGAGAGTGTTCTTTCTCAATTGAGCTTCGTGAGCCTCTGATCTTCTATTGTCTAATTCGTTTTACATGCACTTCATTTATAAAAAGATGATTTGTTCTACTAAAACCATGTCTGAGTAGTTTATTCATTAGATCTAGGGTTTTCAAAGGGTTTACAAGGGATCATCCTAAACGGTTTTGATTTTTGGAATAAGCCACGTGATTCTTCACTACAAACAGTATTTTACATTTAGAGGTGACGTAATTAACAACTTTTAGATTATCAAGGTCGATCTTTCTGCCGGAGACGGAGATAGAGACGCCGGAATAGTCTGTAGTGAGCAAGGTGCGTTCTAAGTCAAATGAATGTTTGATTAGACACCTTGTGAACAGATCTAACTCGTTCGCACTAAAGCTTATTTACTTTCAGCGACAATCCAAAGAGATTTGAGATTTAGATATTTAAATAAAGGCTATTTTCTAGTACACCAATAGGATCTAGTAGTTTAAAGTGTTTAGAGTTCAAGAAGTCACCAATAACCGTGATCCCAAGTTTTCCCAATTGATTTCCCTTAGATCTAATGTCCTTTTAAAGTTTGCAACACATCACAAGTCATTAGCATATTAGAATCATCATAGTACATTTATTTTTGCATCTGAATCCAAACTAGCCCTTGCTCTCTGTGGGATCGATAACCTAAATACTACAACTGTACACTGTGCACTTGAAGTTAATTTTGGGTGAATAACTTTACACCATCAGGTTAGAACCACACAAACTTAGATAAAAAAAACTTACGTAGAAAAACAGAGCTTTATGACTAAAAAAAAAAGAACAAAGCATCAAACATCGTTCAATCTTCTTCCTCGTCCGAAGCATCATAGCAACGAATTACCCCCCTCTCCCCATGTGCTCCAGACAGCTCCCAAACCCAGTTTTCATCAGTGGTGCCAAAGGATGGTCACTAACGTAGTCTAACGATGAGATGTGGTTCCTAATCACACACTCGATTTGACAAGCCACCAGCAAAGATGCCGCGTGGATTCGAGCGTTACATTCCTTCCAAATCATAATTATATATATATATATATATATATATATATATAATTGTTGAGACTGGGTTTAACTTCTAATTATTTATAATTAGAGGGGTTTGTTTTTAGAGTAAGTTTAAGTAAAAAGACAAAAAATTAGCTTTATTGATTATATCTATTACAAGAATGTTAGCTCGGAATGCCGAGTTAACTTTTATCAAAGAGAAGTATTAGGCCTAGGTTTGCTAGTAATTCTTCTCCCCGATTCTCAATGATCTTAATTAGTGGAAGGGGGGTGTATATTTATATATCCTAGTAGTCGGTTATCTAAGCCCATAGGCTAACCTCGGAAAAATGGAAATTTTCCATTATTCCAAGATTAGAGAATTTGTGATAAGATTTAATCTTATTATGTCCGAGCTTAGACTTCGACTTGGGACGAAGTAGTTTACACCCCCGCTTTGGACACTAAAATCCGATCATTCTTCACCGAGGTATCCCTCGGCCATCTGGGCCAAGGGTTCTAATCCTATTGAAGGGACTTATTGTTGGGAATGTCCTGAAATCACTTGTATTTATTCTAGTATAAAGTTGTAGTGTCAAGATAAGACAATCATATGATACTAGGTGATTATAATGTTTTGATAGAAGCCACTTGTAATCTATGAGTTTGGAACTCATTGCTAGTATCATATGATCCTACAGGGTTACACACCTAAGAAAACTGGATAAAATACATTGGGATTAATCATTAGTGTAATGATCAAATCAATGTATATTTGATATACATGAAAAACGAGTTTCAGAAGGGTGTGTCGACCGACACAATAGGTTGTGTCGATCGACACATAGGTTGGACCAGAATAATGATTTTGGTTTACAGTTTAATTAAACATTGGTTTAGACCAATAGTTAATTAGGTTTTCACAAGTCATTATATATATGATATATGCACGACTTTTGTGAGTTTAACCTAGAACAGAGCTGCCTCCAGAAACACAGAAATCCCGAGAGCTTTCTTTAGAGATTCGATCTCTCTCGGCTCTAGCATCCCGGCTTTCCAGTATGTGTGAGTGTGGATACCAGTAGAGGCGCAGCACTTGAGGCGCTATTCAATCTCGAATTCCTGATCTCTTTCGCTGCTGAATCATCCAGGTATATTCGAGATTCATCAAAAGGATTCAATCTTAAATATGAACACATGGTCCTTGGCTTTAGAATTTGTCATTAGGATACTTTAAATATGATTTAAAACCTATACAAATTCCTTCAGTGGTATCAGAGCCTAGTGTTCTTATTGAATCTATTGCATGATTGTTAAATTGGATGAATTTATTTGATAAGAAAATCAGGTAAGAATCGAATTGTGTTTCTAGGGTTTTTGGTGTCGATCGATACACATGTTGTGTCGATCGACACGCCCTAAAATCAATTAAAATTCTACTTTTCGATCAAAGATTGAATTCCCTTGAACCGTTAGGTGTCGATCAACACTAGTTGGTTATCGCGATCGGTTCAATCGTTTTATCACGATTGATCCGGTTCGGGCGGTGTCGACCGACACTAGTGTAGTGTCTATCGGCACTGGTTGTTTATTGCGATTGGTTTAACCAGTTATGCCAATTTATCACGTTTGATTTCGTTAAGGTCGTGTCGATGGACACTAATGTAGTGTCGAACGACACAGTCTCAGAACACGTAATCATAACACGAATCTCGCATTCTAGAATAATTAAAACTTAATTAGATTAGTTTTTTTTAATTTTTTTTTTCAAACCTTCTATGATACATATTTGATATGGATTAGGTTTAAAAGTTCATTTCCTCAATTAATATCAAATTGTAGTGTCTTCCCAATCTTGTTAACTGTCAACGCTCATTTCATTGTGTGATGGACTTGCCAAAACAAGGTATCCACAATTACTTGAGTAAGACAGGTGGTAATCGTTACCACATGACTTAAATGTTTGGTTTATTTGACTAGGCTATCAAAATGGTTTTGGGTTTAAAGACATAGGGTTGGATTAAAACATAAGACATTATCCACAACCAAGAATTATTTTGGATATAATTAGCAAAGTTGTTGCTTACATAGATAACTGAAATTTGGACGATGAGTCAAAGCTCACTCAAGTTTTAGTAAAGTATGGGTCTTGGATTATTATATTTATTTAGAGGAAATATATTTTGAATATACCACGAGTTTTCTTAATTGTTAAGATTTCTCATTTTCTTGATCAATATAACTAAACTTTCTTTTCCTTTCTTTTGATTCAGCTATGTCAACAACTCATCATAACCCTTTCTCCCTGCGATCCGTCCTTGAGAAGGACAAGTTGAATAGATCCAATTATCTCGAATGGTATCAGAACTTGAGAATTTTTCTCAGACAGGAGAAGAAAGACTATGTCCTAGAAGATGTTCTCCCTAAAAAACCGAAGTCCAATGATCTGCATGCAGAAAGGAATGCTTGGGATTAGCATTCAAATGATGTGGTCGATGTGTGTTGTCTCATGCTGGCTACCATGAACTCAGACTTGTAGAAGCAATATGAGAACGTGGAGTCGCCAGTTGAGATGATCACTAGCCTGAAAGGTTTTGTTTCAGAAGCAGGCATGAACTGAGAGATATCAGACGGTTAAGTCTCTCATAGAGTGCAAGCTACCAAAGGACGGTCCAGTAAGTGCACATGTCATTAAGATGATGGGTTATATTATAACCTGGCAAAACTGGACTGTCCTATTAGCCAAGAGTTGGCTATAACATGAACAACTTGACGAAGTCTTTGACTGATTTGCATGACATGCTCAAGACAACTGAGCCTAACATCAAGAAGGGTGCCCCAAATGTACTTCTGGTACAAGGGGGTAAAAGGTTTAAGAAACTTGGTAAGGACAAGCCACAAGGCAAGGCGGTCCAGATTGTGAATCAGGACAAGCCTGAGCCCAAGCCCAAGCCTGGCCCTTCTGATGTTGACAAGTGCCAATACTGTAAGGAGACTGGGCATTGGAAGAGAAACTGCAAGAAATACCTGGAAGATTTTAAGAAGATGAAGAAAACGTACGAGACTTCTTCTTCATGTATTTATGTTATAGAAGTAAATGTTACTATTCAAGTTCTACCTCATTGGTATTGGATACTGGTTGTGGTGCTCATATTTGTACGAATATGCATGGCCTAAGACCCAGTAGAACTTTGGAGAAGGGCAAGTGGACCTGTGCGTTGGTATGACGTATCATTTTGAAAAGAGGCGCATTAAATGAAAAAGGAACGACTCCTCCTTTCAGCTGAAACGATGGCTAATCAAATTCTTCTGACGCAGAAAACGAAGCGTATGTCATCACTCATACACCTTATATAATCTTCAATTTACGGTTGATTCTTCTTATAATCACTCCTTCGCTCTCCGAGGTAATCTTCAATCTCCTTATTTGAACAGTTATTATCTCTTTTCCTAGTAATGGCTAAAAGAAATGATTATGAAGCTTCAGTTTTCGGGAGTGAAATCTCGTGGCCGAATATTCTCGATGTTGGACACTCTCTTTTGTCTAAATCCAGGATCGGAAAGATCAAAAAAAGTTTTCAACAGCTTGATGATCAAAGGGACCTTGGACTTCGCCTCCCGATTACGTCTGTCTTTATGAAATTTTCTTCTCCGAAGCTCATCTTTGGTTCCCAATTCCGCAATTAATGGTTAGTTACTGTGCTCGTCGAGGAATGGCTATGTCTCAACTGACGCCCAACTCGGTCAAAATCATTAATGGACTCCTAGTTCTTGCTGCAAGATGTGGTGTTCGACTAAATTCCAGGAAATTGGAGGAATTAACGAACTTCACAGCCTCCAAAAACCTAAGGGGAGCTTTCAAGATTGATATCAAACCAAAAAAGATACTCACTGGACTTCGTTCAAACACTAAATCATGGGTTCGAAGCTATTTTTACGCCGAGCTTCGATTTATAACCCCTCTGCTTCAATCTTTCGAAACTGGAAGACCATAATTGGTAGAAAAATAGGTTTCTTCTTTCTTTCTCTATATGAATCATTAACCATATATTTTGTTATTTTTCAGTCAAACAAATCTGCTTCCGAGGTCTTCCACAAAACTTCTCCGAAGAATTAAAAAAACTCAAAAAAGAAGGGGAACTTCGGTAGGGTGACATTCATCCTATCCATTTCCGTAAAGCCATTACCTGGGTAGGTCTATTTTTCCCAAACTTCTTAAACCACATTCAAAACCAATACTAACTTTGTAAACAATTTTCTAGCAAGAGAAGATTGGGAAAAAATCGATCCCGTTCCTAAAATGAAGAGATCCAACCCCGAAGGAGCCTCTAGGAGAACATAATTTTCCTTCCGAGGAAGAAGCAGAATACCGAAGCTGCCAAAAAGCATAATACTGAAGTCGCAAAGAAGAAGAATGTTGAGAACGCGGAATATGCAAAGCCCGTGAAGGAATAACATGCGTTTCGATTTGAATTTGATGGTACATACATTCTCTGCAAAGATAAGGAGAAATGCACCGAACTTTTGTGGAAGGCGAGTGGTTATGATAGCCGTCTTCCCAAGACTTGCCATGAATCAGATACTTTAGAATCCCTTTCCTACTCTATGTTTAGGGTAAACAACCGACCTAAAAATCCCCCTTTTCCTTATAATCTTTTTATATTAAACTTCCTTATTTTTCCATGTTTCAGTGTGTAGGCTTCATCGGCTAAACATTCATTTGGTACGAGAAGAGGCTTGGCGATTCTGATTTGAAGATTGGCTCTCTTTTGTCTGAAAATGGAGACTTAGAACAAAGGTCTCTTAATGTCGAGAAAGCTCTAGCTGAAGCGCGAGGCGAAGTCGAAAACCCAAACAAGAGCTTGAGTAATCTGAAGGCGAACTTTGCGGAAGAAGAGTCGAGAACTTCCAATCTTTTCGAAGAAAACTCTCGGCTAATCACCGAACTGGCGGAGGCTAAACGTCAAATTCTTACTATTTCGGAGGAGAGGGATGTTGGTCGGGCTGTTCTGGAATCCAAGTGTACCGAGTATTTCCAGAAAGGGCAGTTGGATGGGCATTGCGCAATCTTCGACGCTTGCCAAAAGAAATTGGACAACATCCGCGGGTCTCTTGACAAGTATTCTAAGGCTTTTGACAAAGCTAACGAATATGGACAAGCTGCTGTCGCTGCTCAAAACCTTCGTTCTCTTCTTGAAAAGGGTTTTACTATCTCGGAGGCGGATATTGCTGAAGCCGAAATAGAACGTGATCGATTGTTTGATCTTGCAAATGATGTTTCTATCCCGGAGTTTCAAGATAAAGATTTTAATATTCAGATTAGTAATCTTGTATTAAAACCTCCGAATTGATCCCAATCTTTTTTGTAACTGCCTTGTAATGACTTTCTTCAAATCCTTGTTAATAAAATTTTGTTCTCATATGTTTGGAATGTTTACTCGAAACTTCAAAATTTAAAACTTTGAAATCCGGAAATACCAAAACAAACAAGGCGCGCTTTCCCTATTCGTTTGCTTAAATAAAGTTTTACAACAAGTCCTACTTTATCAGACTAATTTTCGAACCTTTGCATTCGATAAAGAATGTGTAAGTGAATTTTTGTAATTTCGTACCGTTTAATCTCTCGGCCTTACTCTATCGGGCTCCGAGATTCTTTTAGGCAAGTTTATTTTTTATTCGGACAAACTTTCCTAATTTTTCGTCGAAAACGTGATCAAGGCTCTGACATATTGATTTTTGTTAATCTCTGTATAGTTGAGTTGTATGAACTTCTTGACTATAAAACCGAGATTTATTATGATGTTGTAGCTGAACCTCGTGAAAGGCTTCCTAGATACCCTCAGAATTGATCAAGCTACACGTAGTTTTGATGTTTAAATATTTGTTGACTATCTCGGAAACCCGAGATATCAACGTTTTTTTTTTTCCCTACAAGGAGAAACTAAGTTCTTCCCTTTCAACCCTACTTCATTGACCTTCCTAAGTAGTCTTCCATTTTGAAAAGTTCTGCCAAGATTTCGGCAGATGTCGTCTTATTCTTGTTAGTAGAAACTACTATGAGAGATTGATCCGAAGCTTTCACTTGATTCCGGGTTTCTCGACGAAGTTTATTTTCTGTTACGAAGCATCTCTGAGCCATCTTCTGATCACCTCAAACCGTAAAGTATCCTTTGGAGTTGGGAATTTCAGACATTGGTGATAAGTAGATGGAACAGCTTCCATAGAATAACCACAGAGTCCCTACGATCGCGTTGTATATGCTGGCTCTCTCTACTATGTCAAACTTTACGATTTTTGTTACTCCTCCGGCTGATATTGGGAGTTTGTTTGTACGGACAGTTGAAACTGTATCTCCTCTGAAAACAGTTAAATTTTTTACCCGAGCTTTAATCTTTTGCTCCTTGATCTCCATTTTTTGAAGTGTATCCAAAGATATGACATCTACCAAGCTTCCTCTGTCAACCAAAATCCTTTGGACGTCACATTCACCAATCTGAAGTTCATTTACAAGGGAATCGTTATGAGGAGTATCGATTCCCTTCAAATCCTCGGTAGTAAACATCAAATCATTTTGTAGAGTAGTGCTTCGTGGAATCTGATATGCGGATAATATAAAGATGCTCCGTTGAATCGACCGAATAGAGTCTTTGCATTTCGCGAGTCCTCCCATTATCATGTTAATCCTTTTTCTCTGAGTTGGCAGTGGTGAGGGCATAATTTCTCCTTCTTCCGCTTCTTCTAGAGAGAGTTGTTTTTCCTCAATTTTTCGTATTTTACGCTTCTCTTTTTCTCGGTCTTGCTCAAATAGGATAGCCACTAAATGGTTTTTCAGGTTTCTGCAATCCTCGGTTTTATGACCCGGTCTTTTACGATATTCACACCACGGGAGGGCCGGAGTGTTAGGTTCTCAAGTATAAGTGTACTTCGACTTTTCCTTCCGAGGTGTATCTCTTTGTGGATCGGTCACGGAAAAAGATATTTCTGAATTTGACTTGTCTTTCCAAGGTTGGTCTCTTTCTGCTCGTCGTCCTTCTCCTTTCTCCTCAGGGTTCATATATTTATTCACCTTTGCAGATCCATGTGCTTTTGCAAGCTCAGCACGATTTTCTTCGATCCTTATATGAGTATTTTCCCGGTAAAACGCATCATTCATGGATTGAGGACGATGGTCCGATAGCTCATCCCAAAACCTCGACTGATACTAGGTTGCCGCACTAAGCACTCTGATTGCCAAATCATCGTCTATCCTCAAACGTGAGTAAATCGCCTTGAATCTTTTAATAAAGTCGCGAAGCGGTTCCCTCGGTCCTTGTTTTACTGCATAAAGGTCTGATACGGTATCTTGTTGTTTTAAGTGCAACATGTATTGTTTAAAGAAAGCTTCCCGGAGTTCAGCAAAAGAACTAATTGAATCAGAAGGTAGACTGGTAAACCAGGCTTGGGCATCTCCCCTAAAGCTCTCAAGAAAAAGCTGACATTTTCCTTCGTCTGCCTCTCCTCTCTGGAACTCGGCCCTTTCGACTTTTACTAAAAACGCTCTCATGTAGACTGTTGGATCTCCGGTTCCATCATAAGTTGGGAGCCTTAATTTGTCATTGAGCGGCACCCGTGCACGTGTGATGTTGTAAATGAATGGACTTCTCTACGTTTCGGCTAAAAACTGATCGACTTTTGGAGCAATGCTTGTTGCCTTATGAACCAACCAACGCATTTCTTCTAATCCTCTTTTTAGAATCACAATTGATTGATCGGTACTCAAAGCCCGTACTTCGTTGTCTCCTGTTCTTGAACCTCGGTGTACAGTCAAAGTTGGTGTGCAAAGTTCTCTCGGACTGCTTCGATCATCCTCGAACGTTACCCACTGAGAAGCGGTTCGCAAAGGTCGGACTTGGATTGCTCAAGAAGACTAATTATGATTCTGAACTCTTGAGGCTTGAAGTTCTTCCGACAAACTTGCGATTTGATCAATTAAGCTTTGATTGACCCGCTGTTGGTGACTGAATTGCTCTGTCAACTAGTCTTCGCATTGTGGTTGCGTTCTTACTAATGCTCTCTCGTTTCTTGTTTCAGGGGTTGCTATTTCTACCTCGTTGGAAGTTTGATTGGCTGCCGGCAATTCCTGCCGGCTATTCCTGCCCGTTATTCGAGGATGGCGTTGTTGGAGGTTGTTCACCTTACCGAGAGGTGGGTTGAGGTATCGTTGACAGCTTCGGTCGTTCTTGAGAATTCCGAGTTTCAGCTACCAGAGCTCCGGTTGTTTGATTAATAGGGGTTATGAATCCTTGCTCGCCAAGTTGGCTGGGCATTTTTTTGTGAATAATTTAATTCACGGATTATGGGATTGTGGTTCTCTCTCACTGACTCTCTACCCTAATGATGATTGTTTTGAACTCTTGTTTCTTCCTCATCGCTTACTTCAGCGACCTCTCCATCTTTGCGCTCCTCCGAAGGTGGTTGGTGTGTGTCCACCATCTTGGTTTCCCGAGGTTTCTTTTTTACTTTTCCTAAAGAGACACTCCCCCTACTTGGCGCGCCAAATGTTGAGATTGGTTTCGTTTTTGGAGTAAGTTTAAGTAAAAAGACAAAAGGGAGTCCTCGGAAAAATTAGCTTTATTGATTATATCGTTTACAAGAATGTTAACTCGAAATGCCGAGTTAACTTTTATCAAAGAGAAGTATTAGGCCTAGGTTTTCTAGTAATTCTTCTCTCCGATTCTGAATGATCTTATTTAGTGAAGTGGGGTGTGTATTTATATATCCTAGTTTTCGGTTATCTAAGCCCATGGGCTAACCTCGGAAAAATGGAAATATTCTATTTTTCCAAGATCAGGGAATCTGTGATAAGATTTAATCTTATTTTGTCCGAGATTAGACTTCGACTTGGGACAAAGTAGTTTACACCCCCGCTTCGGATACTAAAATCCGATCATTCTTCACCGAGGTATCCCTCGGTCATCTGGGTCGAGGGTTCTAATCCTATTGAAGGGACTTATAACCTAATATATAATCAGGGAAAGGTCGGTAGGGTCCAAACCTCAATTATCGCCAAACTATTGATAAGGGGTGGTAACCCCACCATCAACAATAGTGGCTTCAAACAATAGGCGAATGAGAATAAATTTTACATTTCCAAAGCGACCATTCAGTAGCGACGTCCTCGTATCATTAAAATCTGGGTTCGGAGAATCGAGTAATGAGCCGCACACTTTCATCTCATACCATAAATGAGAACAGACACGCGAAGAAGAGATGATCTCTAGATTCATTCCACTCCCCACATAATACACAAGCTTGGTGCACACCCCAAGCTTCCATACGCACCCCGTAGATAAACGATCCCGAAACGCGAGCTACGTGATAAATGCAAATATTGGAACCCCCTGAGTAAACCACACCAATTTCGCCTAAGGAACAACTTCGCGAACTTCTCACAACTGATTCCATGTCTGCTTCATCGAAAATTTTAATTTAAATACTGAGTTTTCTTGTCGCCAAAGCACTTGATCCTTGCCAGCCCCTTCTAACGGAGGAGTTAAGCTTTTAATATTTTCAATCTCAGCACCAGCAACCAGCGACCGAGTTCTCCGAAACTGCTACTCTCCATCGCTAAATACACTAGCCAAATTGGCCCATCGCCTAATGCCAAGTTGACAAGTACCATTATCCCCCAAAACGTCAATGAGTTTATCATTTCCATACCACGGTTCCGACCAAAATAAAAAAGATTCGCCATTACGAATCTCCCATTTAACAAAGTCCCAAGCTAAAAGACGTAATTTCAACAATTTGTGCCAAATCCAAGTCTCGGGGTGGAACCGCGGAGAAGAAGAGGGTAAGTTGTCTTGGTTGGATACTTTAGAATAACTCCTAAACCCATATACAAAATGTACAACGAAGTTAATGAATGGCTAAACATGTGAGATCTTATTTTTATAGGATCTGTCTTGGGATTTACTAGAGGAGGTGGACTTGGAGCATGTTCCACAAACACCCGTTGAAAATGTATAGTAGTTAAATTTTTTGGAAATAATTTTTCTTGCGATGATAGATTTTTTAACCATATTTCTTTATTAAGGCTGAGCTGGTCAGCAATGAGAATATACTGGGGCGCATGAGAAAGATAATGAAGGAAAAAGAATGGATGTTGGGGATTCCGAGAGATGCTGTAAATCTTTCGAACAAGAGATGGAAAGGGTAAGAGCAGAACTACCAAAATTCAGTATGTTAGCGTTGAAGTCTAGTTATGCATGTTATTTGACATATCTATGTACATTGAAGTTCATAGAATACAGTTGGAGATAATTCACAGGAACATATGGGCAGGGGGGAGTTGACATTACCCAGCTATAGGCGGAAAAGAAAAACGGGGGCCTTCGATGATTTTACTTATTCGGCTTTCATTTTTATTTATCGGGCTGCGGATCCTTATGTTCTCTATTACTCCCTCCGTTTCACAAAGAGTGTCGTTTTAGAGATTTATTTTTGTTTCACAAAGAGTGTCGTTTTATGTTTACAACGCAGATTTTTAAAGTAAATCTCAATGTTATCCCTACTTTTATAACTTACTAGGGTTGAACTCGCGTGTTGCGCGAATCTGTTTGTTATTGTTTATCAAATCAGAAAACACAAATAAATAATCATGGTAAATAGGGAGCACCCTTGTGTGAAGGTTTTCTTGTGCCCCTGTTCTCTTGGTTTTATAGAGAGAGAGCCACGTTTTGCTCTGATCTCTTTTGATTTCACTTTCATATTGCAAACCTTTGATATTAATGATTATGGTTGGTTTGTTTGCTATGTGTGAGTAGTTCCCTAGTTAGATCTAGGTTGTCAAAGGTTTTATGGGTCATTAGGTGCACGAATTGTTGCTGAATTCATGACTACTCTCTGCTTTAATATTAATTCATACAATATTTTGACTTGATCACTTAGAATATTGAATTTTAGGGTTTGTTGCATCATACACCCATTTTACACTAGACCCGGAGCCTTGTTTTTAGCAGGTGATCTCATCCTTGTACAAACGAGAGTTTGGCTTGGAAGATCATGAACAATCGAATATATTCCCAATGCATGCATTAGCTAATTAGATTGAAAAGCATCCTTTCTGATCTGTTGGTTGATTTATAGTGCAATACGCAAAGAGATTTGGTATTGTATACATTTGCCTTTTGTGTTTAAGAGTAGAGCAACATTCAATTTCGTGCATGGCCCATACTACCCGCGATTTACCTAAGTCTAGCGTTTTTAATCCATGAGTTACACAACTAGTTACTAGATAGATTGCATTCTAATAGAATCGAAACTCGACATAATCTCTATGGGATCGATAACCTAAATACTACAATTGTACACTGTGCACTTGCAGTTAATTTTGGATGAATAACTTCACGCATCAAAATACCTCATTGATGGCAGTCACTTGTTGTGTGCAGCTTGCTCTTCTTAATCTTCAAATAATTTAAAGAGCACCTAAAATGCATATAGGAAGAAAAGATACAAGCAAAGTGTTACTTATTTTTTTTTTACAAAAAAATTTACCTATCTTTCATTATTAAAACGGAAAAGTTGATCTCATCTTGATGTTATAAAAAAAAAAAAAAAACAAAAAACTCAAAAGTGTCATTCTTCTTCTTGATGAGCTTTTAGAAGTTATTGTTTCAGTCACTATCCCATTTCCGGACAACGTTCTCCTTAGCATAAGTGAAACCTTCCTTTTTCTAAATCTCCTCTTAGTTATCACCATTGACTTTTGAATCTTTTCTTCCCATGAGTTTGGAGATTAGAGAAGTCAACCCTTCTATTGTTCCTTGCAACGAATACATCAACGGATTTAACACAAATGCAGCCATCACTTCTCCTTTTGCAACTATCAAATACTACAAATATCATAAACACAAATCCAGAATTATCAACCAAACTTTCTTTTCTTCTATTCTCCAATGGTTACTTTAGTAAGCAAAAACACATATCACGACAAGTATTGCTAAGAGAGTAATGCCAATTTTTTGTGCCTTTTCCTCCTCCATTGCCACCACCACTGAACCAACCACCACCTCCAAACCAGCCTTTTCCTACTCCATTGCCACTATTTCTGCCACCAGATTCTTCTCTTTTCTTGATCTCTTGGTCCCATTTCTCGAACTCAATTTTCTTCCCACCAAGAGTGTTTTCCAGTGCTTTATGAGCTTGTTCCTGCACAATCAAGGATAATTCAGCAGCACACTATTACCAATCTTTAAAGTTAATCAATTCTTGTTTTACTCCGTATCCAATGAACATCTATATACACATTTGGATTGTGTCACAAACTCACTACTGTTATGCAAATGCATATTATACCTCATCAAATGTATTGATTGTCAAACTAAGACTCATTACATACCTAGAACAAATGAGGACCAGCCACTTTGAGGAAGGTGGCGTGGGTCTGCAAGAAAACACTCCCTTGATGGACAAACACGTACCTCCTTGAAACGCTTTTTGTGTGTCATGGGGAGCAAATTTTCTCTACAAGCTCTTGGAGCTGTTCCAAAAATAAGATCAATTAGATTCAATGTGCAACAGGCTCGAGACGCCGAAACTCGGTTTTCAAATTCCTCTTTTAATAGTTTCATATCTTCACATGTCACATAAATCTCTCCTCTCCTCGAAATAAACAAAAAGAGACATGAAACAAAATTCATTTAACCGAAAATGATTGTGAATGATTCTTAAGAGATAATGGAGACTTACTCTAAAGAATCAACGATCTGCCACGATCCATAAGAAACTCTCAAAGCTATAAAACCGAGAAAAACAACATATAAGACGAAATCGAGGAAACTCATTTGCTAATCGATTGTTACTACCTTTGAGTTTTCTTCTGCTTCTTGTTGTAAAAGCTATGATTCTTCAACAACTTTTTCCGTAAGAGCCTCTTGTTCACCGAGTACCTTAAGTGCAAAGTCTTATTAATTTTATTTTATTTTTCTCCCTCAGCCGTCTTTTTCATCTCCATTGCTCAAATTTAGCAAACATGTATTAACAAATTATAAGTTTTCATAAAAAGTAGATAACCATCCTTTGCTTCCTTCGCATGTTTCAGCATCTTCTTGAGTTCCTCATGTTTTTCAAGTTTATCCAAACCTCCTTTACAAGCTTCTTCCTTTGTCTTCTCGGCATCTTTCTCTTGAATTTCAGCTTCTATCATCATATTCGTAATAGATTCCATCGTAGTGTCCAAGGCGATTCTACATCATATTGCATATTAAAAGAAAAAAAAATCATGTTGAAGCGATTCGAGTTTTTCATGATACATGCTAAAAAATGTAACAATAACTGAAATTCAAAAATACTGAAACTGGATTGAAGAAAACACATAATCACACACTCACGTATTTTGGTTCACTGCCTCCGGAGAATAGCTTCAATCTTTCAGCTTCTATAAGAGATAATCCAGCTATATCTTTAGGCTCCGTAATATACACATCATGTAACAAAGAAAGTTTTCAATACAAAAATGAAAATACGATGACATGGGGGACCCTGATATTGAAGCGTGAAAGAAAGACGATGACAATCTCATCGTAACCGAAAACACAAGTGAAAAGGATATGGAGGTTAGTGGATGGAAATATATACATTTTTAGCTACAACAAGATATTGATTAATTTTAACAACACACGATAACTCTATAAATCTAATTCTCGATAAACATATTAGAATTATACATAACTAACTAGTGAACAGAAATATATACATTTTCATATATTTTTATCGGTGTACAACTAAAAAAAGTAAATAAATTCGTGAACGTAGATATATACTTATGAATGTTCACTGTCAAGGCTGAAGCTCATGGGACTGCGGAGGATGACACGTCAGTGAAGTTTATTGTGTCAGATGGAGATAGAGACACTGAGAGCACATGCCCGCTTAATGAAGATGGTGAGACCACTGTCCAGAATGAAGATCGTCAGACTGCAGAAGAGGATCCGCCATAGAACGCCTCAAGAACTCCACGCCCATGTACATAAGATGTTGAGCCCAATGTGCATGCCAAAACTCGTGTGAATTCGTCAACTACTAATGATAGACAGGTTAATAATGGAAAAGTGGATGGCGAACTGCTATGGGTGTAGGAAAGGCAGATGAACCAATGTCTCGCGTTAGCCCCAATGAACCAATTTCTTGACATTTCAATGTTTATAAACTCCAATTTCTAGAACATGACAAATTCTTGTGTTTGAGTTACATTCTATAAAAACAATCTCATGGATGAAGCAGAGATTGGTACCCAAGGGGTGCTTGGCGGAGAGCATGAGGAATATTTGGAGAAGGCTCTTGATGGTAGTAGCGAAGAGACATCTAAATACACAATTGAAGAAGACGCGGAGGTTAGTGAACGTTTGAATACTATAATGACCGTGATTACCTTAACAAGAACCGTCACAATGAATGAATGAATGAACCTATACATAAACTTACAATAGTGTTAATAATTATTGTTTTATTCGTCTAATAGGTCCTTCAGATGAGGCAGCCAGCAACTCGGTAAAAGCTGTTGTGGTGGTTAGAATATGTCCATAACTTAATTGATTTATTTTTTTGTATGGTGATTGTTCAAATATGTCCATAACTTAATTAATTTATTTTTTAGACCTCACAACATCCTGATTTTCCAATGACATTTTCACAAATCAAACTTTGTATTGGATCAACCAGAGTTTGCCACGAAGATGTACGATATACTTCTCATGTCAAGAATGTAATGTCTGAGCATATTGTACCCGAGGGATGTTATAACAAATTTTGTACTCCGATGCAGTGCGACTCTCTTAGTCACAAGAATGTCCGAACCATATACCCTCGGAGAGGTGACATAATAAAGACACGGAACCCAAGAGTTTATGGATCACCATTCTTGAATTTGGTTAAACCAAATAAATTGGGGACCTACACCATCCACCCCCTAGATGTTTTCATGCCGCCAGAGGCATGAGCTGCAGTAAATGTCGCGCGGAAAATTTTCTAAACAGAGAGTACATTATAATGACCTGAATCTTAATCTGCATAAGCCGCATTTATATTCATAAGTTACCTAACATTTTTTTCCTTAGTAAAATTATAGTAGCGACGGGACATGTTTTCGATACTTTGGTGTTCAGAGAGATTACCATAGTGGAAAGTAATCTCAGCTACGAGGTTTGCTTTGAAGTTCCTTAGAATTCGGTGTTGTAAATTTTCTAATGTGTTACTAAGTTGATTTTTATTTGCATATACACAGCAAATGACGTGTTGATGGCCTTCATATGGAGTTCACGACTCGAATCATACGAGAAAACTAAAATATCAATGACTGACTTCATGTTCATCAATATATAGTTGCACACTTACGGCCATTAAAAACTCAGGTACGTTGAGTCAGAATACGAGAAATTCGACTATTTGTTTAGTTGGGAGCCTCTTCTAGTTGAATAAGTTTAAGGTGGGGCAGAATAACATCTTACCGCAAAAGGGTGGGCGAAAGAAGCCAATACTATTTACATGCCAATACGGTGGCCTGATGATCGGTGGGTAGGTCTGATTATCCATATCGGAAGACGATGTATTGAGTTATTGGATACTGGTGGGGATGATGGCAACATTGTCGAAATTAAAAGTGTGAAAACACCTATAACCAAGATGTTGTCGTTCCTAGTCAACCAGTTGGGTCGAGGGATCAAGATCAACATGGAGTACAAAACTTGGTTGTACTCGTCAGCTGCTTATATTCTTCGCTTCAAGTCCGTTGGACACTGAGGTCTGTTAATCATCAAGTACATTGAGAGGCACAGGAACAATTGTACGCAGGATGAGATGGAATCGATAAATGATGGTTAAATAGCCAACATTCGCTCTAGATATTCATGTGATCTTCGCACCACTGTTGATGATGAGGTTAACCTATGATTCCCTCTTATCCCTGTGTAATTTCGGGAATAATTATTGTAGAAGATGTGTACTCTCATAATTACTATAAGCAACAATGGTTTTGTTTTGGCTGTAAGTTACGGACGTGAAGCTATTAAGTAATGGCAGTTGTTAGTCTAATCATGCTTACACAGTCATTTAATTTTATGTAGTATAACCTACTCATTTTACAACTTATTACCACCCATTAAGTGAGTAGTTGGTAGTCTCCTCCAACTTTATTACCAAGAAAATTTCACCTATTGGGTCATACACTATTCAGTTATTTAATTTTTTACAGTCTAGCCTATATAATTTAAAATTTATTACCAACAATTATTTAAGCAGTTGAATGTCATCTCACCCTTTGAATTTTATGAACTTGCATAAACCTCATATAAACGTTCAAAACAGTCATATAATGTAATGGATAATCGTTCATATACGATGCATCTCAATAATGTTGATGAAAATATGTGCATCACATGTGTTTTGAAAGGCTATGTTGAGTAAAATTTAATTTTTAATTATCGATGTATTAATCCTATCTATATTGTATAGATGGACATTGACTTCACATGAACATATTGCTATTTGGATGAACAGTCATACAATTTGCTTCCATTCGGTTAATAAACTACCAAAGACAAACAGTTGCGCCCCTTCAACTAACTAACTTACAACGAAAATTGTATAAATAGTGTAAGCAGGATTTAGTTTTAGATAGGAAGAGTCATTTCTCTTAATTCTGAGAAATGCATATAAGTTTCCAGTTTGTTCTTACTCTCCCCTAAATCGAAAAGAAACATATATTTTTCTCACAAATATTAAGTCAAGTGGTACTGAGATTAAGCCTCTTCCCCCCGGAAATCATACATAAAATCCTTATTCCAATAAGTTCTCGTAACTTTGACTGGCACAAGGAAGTACGAGCAGTCTGTACACCCTGGAGGAAAATCACGAGAGATGATCTCTACTTGAAAGAAGTTGACTTGTTCGACATGCAATGCATTAAGCGTAATTACTCAAGTTTATCTGATTTGAAGAATATGTGTCTACAACAAGGAAATCTATTTTTTTATACGTGTTAGGTCTTAGAAAACTCTTCTAAAATGGGGACAAGGAAGAAGGACTGCGTTTGATTTGACAAGCCGCATACAGAGGATATGATTTGGCGGCATACGCTAAGGCTTGCTTGGATAGGATGATAACCCAATCAGATGATTATGTTGGTGATTTTCCATGACTTTGCATTTTGATGCAGGAGAAAGATTTTTTGGGACCGAACACGATGGCAGAGGTATCTATTACCACAATGGTTCGATTTTCTAGAAACAAAATTAGATATTTACAGTGTTCGAGACTGCGACTGCGCTCCTTATATTTGGAAATTTGGATTGAAAGCGAAACCATCTTGTGATACATGTTTTTGGAAGGAAGAGATGTGGTTATTCGCCACAAAACTTACCATACAAGTTATTGAGTGACCATATCAAACAACATCTAGAATTATTTCATACTAGAATTATGTGTCTGTAGACTCCAAGTCCATGTAGCTAATATGTTATTCATTTTATTATTTATGATTTAGAACTATTTTATTTCTCAGAAATAACGATGTATTTGATTATTAAGTATCATATATTTAATATCTTAGTTGTTAATAGTGTTTTCGTTTATAATATGAACGTTCATCTTAAAAAATGTTGGGTATGCACGTCCACGAGATAGACGTATACGTTCATTCAATATATGTTGTTACTTTTTTCGTTATTAATGACAGGTTGTACGCACGTGGTTTGTTTGACATGAGGGGCAGGTTAAAAGTCACGTCAACTCATAAAACCATAAACAAACTTTTCTCTAAATACATGAACTTCCAAACGTTGTACTCTGCATATGCACAAATCTCTAGAACCCCAACATTTCATGTTCATACAAAGAAACTAGGCGAGGCCTTTCACATGCATACTTAGATGACTACTTTTTCGACGTTGAGGTTGTGTCCCTTAGTTCCCTACATCGGCGGTACTTTAAACAGTGCTTTTCAATGCAAAACCCGACTGCCTTGTTGTTGGAAGGGTTACGTTTATCATTCGTCAACACAAAGGTTGAAGATGGGATCCGCATGGTGAAAAATTGCAAGGGTGGCTGTCCATACACGAAATACACTCTAGGGATGTTGAAACTCCTACACAGCGACTGGTTAGAAGGTGACTCTATTCTTGAAACAATTTGTGGCGACTTTGACATACTGCATATGAGCTTAATCACCGAGGATGTTAAAGACGCGGTTATCGCGATGGGGTGTCGATGTTCTGGAACGTTCACATTCACATATGTCACGTCACTTCCACTTTGTGAATGTGAATGTTGGTTCAAAAAATAGGTAGATTGATGCAAATCATGTTTCATCCAATGGTATGCAACTGATCTTGCACGTCTGTCATAGTATGATTCCGATGTTGTATTATTCTGTTAGTGTAGAATTGGTTTATTCTCATGTACTATTGTGCCAATTAACTAAGTGAGTTAAATGAACGTTCATAAGAAATAGAGGTTCTCGATAACTATGAAATATAAATATGATACAAAAGGGTATGATGTAGGGAAGTTCTAGATACAAGGAAAGGATGTTCAACCTAGACATTTATATGTCTATGTTATATTTTTATTATAAAAACTATTGATATAGTTACATTAGTAATTAATAGCATTTCATTTACTTAATTCATAACTAAAGTTATCAAAATCAGGTAAAGATCTCATCATGATTTATTACTAAGCCACTTCCACATAATGGTTGGTAGACTATCCAGTCATTTACTTTTCGTATGAATAACTATTTACATTTTAATTAATTAACTCACTTTTTCAATTGACAGTTAAAAGTCTCATCACCCACCATTGAATTTGTTTATGATTTCAAATTTTTCGCTGCTTTTTTTTTTTGAGTCAAAACCATCTGGAAAACAATGATTATATTTATGACACAAACCACATTAGCAGGATTTTTAATAACCATTATTGCAAGATTCAGTTTAATTCTATGACTAATGGAAAATCTGGGAGTATATCAACATACCAGAAACATCCATGTTTCTTGAGATTGAAATCCATGTAAGCCTAAACTACTAAATTTTCACATTATAGGAGTCATTACTCGTTTAATGCTACTATAAGATTGTCTATGTGATTATGGTTTTCAGCTCTCTTTAAATAAATATAAATAGAATTGTGCTATATTAATTACCAAGTGATGAGGCAGAGGAAAATTTCGGTGGACGCCAACTATTCATCACTAGAAGCTCGAGATCAGTGCGGTTAGGAAAATTTCATATAATACCCTTATGTGCTTGAACCTTTGAGAACTTGGTTAACAACGAGGCTAGGAAAATTTCCCGTGATGCCACAATTTTCCTAAACCATGAGAAATTCACAAAAAAAAGTAATTAAATGAATAAGTCTGGGGGAGAGGGAAAAAATTTGTATGTTAAGACTTTCTTATCTTAGTATTGACAAGGGAAATAATTTGTTCTTTGGGCAATGCTTCTATGATATTGAAATTGCGATGAATGGCGTTTGGATAGATTGATTTGTGAAATTGTAGTATGAATTTGGGAAAGTTGCTAAACTTAGGTTATATACATGGCGGTCTTGAATTAGTTGATTCTTGTTTTATGTGGATTATATATAGAAAGGTCTGATGTGGTGTTCTTATGAGTTATCTTTGTTTTTAAACGCTTTTTCCAGCAACCTTAATTCATATTTGTTTGAGAAAAAGCAAAGGTTTAAGTCTGAGAGAATTTTATGTATCGTGGATTTTACCGGTTTTCTACCATGGTACATGTGCTTTTATAGAGTCTTTTAGGAATTTATACAGGTTTTACAAGAGAAATATGTTTTGGAGCAACTAGAGTTAAAGTAAAGATAATTGGAGCAAAACTAACAAAAGGAGATGTAGAGAAAGAATCTGAGTTTCAGAAGTCGGACAACCTTTGATCTACTTAATCGACGATCCAGGAGACGGGATGTATACGAAAATGAAGATGTGGAAGTTAGATTTCATTTCCAATTTGAATCAAGCCTATAAGACATCTGAAGCCCATAATATAGATGTTTTACTAAAGACATGTCATTCTGATAGGATTTCCAAGTCTGGCATGTTTCGCTCCAATCAAACCCTATTCAAGATTTAAGGATATTCTACCCTAGGCACGACATCTACAACTATAAAAGAAACTTTTAAGAACAGGAGGAGGCACGTCCACAATTATAATCACCTAAGCCTCCATATTTTTAGGGTTTTTAACACTAGCTTTGTTCGAGAGCTTGAAGGGGAGAAGAGATCTGTGTTTCTTTCCGATCTAAAGATTTTGATCTCTGAACCTCTATACTTTTATTATTGAAAATATTTCGTACATGTGTTCCCCAATTAATATGTGTGAGTAGACAATTGGTAGATTTAGAGTTTTCTATGGTTTTCTAATGGATTTATAAACAGTTTTCTATTTGTGGTCTTCATCACGTGGTTCTTTACTACAGCAGTACTTTATGCTTGATCATGGTGTCATGAACCATGTTTTAAGATCTTAAACCGCGAAAGTCTCATTATATGTAGTGAGCAAGGTGCTTCTAGGTGCCATAGCTCACGCTTGTCCAAGAAATCTTGTGAACATATCTAACTTGAACACTCTATAATGCTTGTTTATTTTCTCTAGGTTTGCAAAGAGATTTGTGACTTAAGTTTATAAGTAAAGGCGTTGTCGTAATACACCCTTAAGGCACGTAGAATTGTGTTTAGAATTCTAAAACTACAACAGTTTAATTATCTTTAGTTACCTGATGAATTACCATGAATCTAATGCCCTTAAACCATTATTGAGACTCATGCATCCAAATTGCATTCGTCCTATTACAATTTCACTAGTCACATGAATCATGTTTTGCTTTTACAAGTTCCGAAATATTGAATCTGTAGTTATCCCTAGGTTCTATGAGGTATCGATAACCTTTCATGCTATAAATGTACATTGTGCACTTGCAGTTAGTTTAGGTGAAAATAATTCACGCATCAGTGATGTATCATGGATTTTACCGATTTTATGCCATGATATGACTGGTTTTCTAGAGTCTTTCTAGTGTGTTTTAGGTATTTATACAGGTTTTACAAGCAAAAGGTGTTTTGGAGCAAAAGGAAACAAAAGCAAGCAAAAAAGAAAGAATTGGAGCAATTGTCAGAAAAGGAAAGTGTAGAGCCATAATTGAAGTCTGGAAGTCAACAGACAATTGACCGACCTACGGGAAGGGTATAATAGAAAAATTACATATCAAATCGAAACCCCGAGAGTTAACTTTCATTTCCATTTAGAATCGAATCAAACGGAGTTCTGGAGCGCGAGATATTGTTATTTTACTGAAGAAGGTCTATTCTGACGAATTCTACAAGACTGGCCCGTTTAGCTCCAATCAAGCCCGACTCAAGTTTTAAGGAGGTTATGACCTAATGACGACCTAAACATCTATAAAAGGAGTCTTAAGAGGCAGAGAGCAGCCACCACACAATCACAAGAGAATCACCAATCACAGCCACCAAATACTATTTTGATTTCTAGATTTGTAGGGTTTTGCTACACTAGCTTTGCTTGAGAGATTGAAGGGGAGAAGAGATTTGTTCTTCATACCCATATATTGAGTTTGTATCTCTGAACCTCTTTACTTTTATGAAGTTTACTTTGTGCATGAGTTTTCTTATGTGCGAGTAGACAACTTGTTAGATCTAGGGTTTTCAATGGTTTTATAGATATGTAATGCATTCAACAGGATATAATCAATATTATCTACTTTAATGGTATTCCCTACTTTATTCTGATCTGGCCATTTAGAATATTGCTCATAGGAGGAGTTACACCAATATACCATTGGGTAATGATTCCAGAACATGGTTTTTAGTAGGTAACCTCGTCCTTGTACAAACGAAAGTTTGGCTTGGAAGGTTATGAACAATCAGATCTGTTTCATTGCATGTGTTTTCATATAAGGTTTGGAAAGCATCCTTTCTGATCTATGATTAACTCATAGGTATAATATCTCAAGAGATCGGTTATTATATATATCGTCTTCTGTGTTCGTGAATCTATTGATTATTGATTGATTGTTGATCTATATTTCCTGCGATTTCCTTTGGATCTAGCGCCCTTAAACCAACGGTGACACATCCGATTTGCTTTACTCTAATGATATCACTAATAATACTAATCATGCTTTGCTTTGACAAATTCCAAAGTACCAGATATGCGGTAATCACCTGGTTCCCTGTGGGATCGATAACCTTTCATACTACAAATGTACACTGTGCACTTGCAGTTATTTTAGGTGAAAACAATTCACGCATCAATTTTTCTGGCGCCGTTGCCGGGGAACCTTTGGTGTGTCCCGCGGATATTAGGAATTTGTTTGAAGTGTTTTCGTTTCTATGTTTGTTTGCTCGTTGGTTTGTTCACTTTTTCTCTCCTGTGTTTCAGGTGCATGCTTTGTACCAGCTACTAATACAACCCTAAAGGAGAGGAGATATCACGTTGCGAATGAAGATCCGAAGCCAAAGTCGACCGACTCACCTCCTCAGTCGATCGACTCGTCGATGCCGACGACCGACTTACCTCAACAGTCGGCCGACTCGGAGCTGAAAATCGACAAAACGGAGGAGAAGAAGAGGAGATCAGTTTCTAACTCACAAGCGCCAGAAATTATTCTCAATACTCATGGAGAGAGAGTGGATGAAGATGGAAATCGTTTGGATGCTGGAGGAAACATCCTTCAGATTGAGGCACCAGATGAAGAAGAAGAGGAAGAAGAAGTTGGAACACTCATGGATGAACTCAAACTGGCTCAATTTTTCAAAAATCGATCAGCGATCGTGTTGCCACCAATGCAAGGACGAAATTTCCAGATTCATATTGGCACAATCGAGATGGTCAGAGATAAGATGTACTATGGGCTGAAACATGAAGATCATTTTGACCACATTGAAGAATTTGAAGACTCGATTGGGAACATCAACTTTGATGGTGTTTCACATGAGTGGATTTGCTGCAAACTTTTTCATCATTCCTTAGGAGAAGCAGCACTAAGATGGTTGAAGCTCCTGGAGCCCGGTTCATCAAAAACGTGGAAGGAGGTAAGAGGTGAGTTCCTGAATCACTTCTTTAACGAGGCGAAATCTGAGGAGATGAGAAGAAAGATAACCACGTTCCAGCAAGTCAATTCTGGGACATTCCATGAAGCTTGGACACGGTATAGGAGGCACCTAAGAGATATTCCTCATCACGGATTCAATGATTCACAAGTTGTCAACATGTTCTTTGGAGGTGTGCATTCAAGGCACCAACGCACACTTAATGTAGCAAATGGAGGAAACTTTAAGGAGCAGGGTCATATCAATGCGTTGAAACTCATTGAGAGGTATGTCAAGATCAGCAGCGCTAATGAAGCCATGATGGGAAAAGAAGAACAAAGTTTCATCCAAGCACAACAAATTGTCGAGTTAAAGAGAACAATTGAGCAATTTATGATGGAGGAGAAGAAGAAGGCCTACTTTGATGAACAAGTGAATCCAATGGTGAATATGAGCTATGCTAGAAGAGCTGGGTGTGAAGAACCAAGGAAGCAATATCATGGCAATACCTACTGCGAGTTCAAGGAGGATTACATAACTCCAGCTAGGACACAAGGAGCACAACCACAAGATAATGACACATTTGAGTTCACATGCCCAAAGATTTTTGATGGAGGGAGGAAGAGCAGTAAACACTGCGTTGTTGTCAATACTAGAAGTGGACAAATACGTCTCCCAAACTATGGGATTGATCCAGAGACCAAGGAAATCATAGAGCTTGAAGAAAGGGATGAATTTGAAGCTCCTGAAGCCGAGTCGACCGACCTTGAAGAGCAAGTCGGCCGACTCGAGGCAGAGACAAGCGAAGAAAATTTATGCGAGTATATTGTCGACCGATACATACCCACAGTCGACCGATGCATACCCACAGTCGACCGACACAACTCCAGAGTCGACCGACGCATATCCACAGTCGACCGACACAACTCCAGAGTCGACCAACCCATACCCACAATCGACCGACCCGACCCAGAAACAACCAAAACTTCACAAAATCTCAAACCAAATGATCAAGAACGTGTCTACATAGACCTACCGCCTTATCCCGGAGCTGTTAAGATAAGCAATGATCTGGTTTTGAAGATAAGTCGAACAATATCGATTACCGAATTTCAGGATTTACCATGTGTGAAAATTGTTATCGACCAAGTATTTGCTGATGAGGTTAGTTTCCATGGTGCATTGGAGTTTATTTTCATGAAGTGTACTGTGGTTATTAGGAGTAGAATACCGGAGAAGTTGGAAGGTTCGAGAAGCTTTGCGCTAAGTTGTAGAATTGGCCATAAGACGATTCATTATGAAGTTTCAGCAACCGAGATCAAGGAGGATGAAGTGTCCGATCCTGGAGAAGAAGAAAAGGTGATAGCTCAACCTAATTTGACTGCGATATTCAAGGATACATTACATGCTATAAAGCATAGAGCTCCACACATCACAATTCAGTCATATCCACCAAGGTTAGGAATCCGATGTTTCTCCATTGGCGCGACCACAAGAAAACATGAAGTCCCGCCCATTCCTACAGCCCACCCTGGTGATATTCCTACATCCTTTGGTATATCCACTGCGAGCAATACATACAAACCACCATGGATGAGAAGAATTTGGCCAAGAGAAGATGATGAACAAAGCATAAGTGATGATAAAAAGCTGAAGGAGACGATGGAAGAAGTTGCAGAGAAGGAGAGACGCTTATCTAATAAGGAGTCATATGATGAAGCGCCTGCGATGCTGAAAGAAATTGGAAGAAACCCCAATTTAAGAGACGAGTCGACCGACCCATGCGAAGTCGACCGACGCCAAGAACCGATAGATAGATACACAGCACCAGCGATCATCACAAGTGATATTTTGCAACCAAATCTCATATGCAAGTCACCCATATCTATCACAGAAGCTGCTAGACCTAGTTTTTGTCACATGAAGAAGGCATCAAAGAAGCAATATTCCAAAAGGAGAAGGCGTTCACCAAAAAAGTCAAATTCATTTACTTTTGTTGATGATTCTGGAGGATTCACAACAACGCCCATTGATAGAGCTCACCCTGAAGCTGGAGTCACAATCCACACTGCTGTCAACATTCATGATCATGGAGACACCTCACTTGTGTACTCCAATGGACCGAGACCGCCATGACTCGTCTAGTCCACCATAGCCAAGCTATTGACTTTAAACAAGCGCTGAGTGGGAGGCAACCCACTAGGTACGTTTTTTATTTTATTTTTAGGTGTTTTTTTTATTTGTTTTCAGGCGAGGAGATTCAGCAAAACTGGACTATACGTTACCCGAGTCGACCGACCTCTCATTAGGGTCGGCCGACTTCACCTCAGAGGTACCACGTTCGATCCTTTTAAATTTAATTTTGGATATCATTCGCATTTCTTCTCACTTTTGTTACACCGGGATGGTGTAATTTAAGTCTGGGGGGATGTTTATCCACACTAATGAAGTTCTTGTTGTTTATCTCATGGTTTTTCGCCAAGTTTTTAGTTTTTATCGACTCATATCAGTCAAGGGAACAATGATTACCTTTTTGAGACACTAATCACATTCTATTTCACACTTAAGACCATTACTGCATGAACCCAATTAAAGTCTATGACTATTGGAAAACCTTGACACGATTCAATCAACCAGAAAATACCCATATCCTTGAGTCATGAAACCCATGTAAGTCTGAGCTATTGCACTTTCATAACTATATGAGTCAGTTCTCGTTCAATTTCATAATGAGAATGTTTGGATATCTATTGCATTCCACTCTCCCTTATTTAAATGAAAAGAATCCGTTTTTAACTAAAACCTAGTGATGAGGCAGAGGGAAATTCCTTAGGACGCCAATTATTCATCACTAGAAGCTCGGGATCTATGCGGTTAGGAAAATTTCCTGCGATACCACTATGCATTAGAACCCTTGAGAACTTGGTTGACAGCGAGGTTAGGAAAATTTCCTATAATACCACTTTTCGCTTAAACCTTGAGAGTTTTAAAAGATAAAGAAATGAATAAGTCTGGGGGAGAGTGAAGTAACTTTTGTGACTTCTTATTATGATATCGAAAAGGGAAGGAACTTGTTCCTTGGGCAGTACTTTTATGGTTTTGAAATAGCTATGATGCTTTGGATTGATTGACTTGTAAATCGTGGGGGATGCATGAAAGATTGTTGAGTTGATAGGGAATGTACATGTTGGTCTTGATTTGATTGGTTCTGGCATTGATAAATTCTTCGCTAATGTGACGTCCCAATGAGTTCCCAAAGTCGTTATAACTTTACCTAGCAGCCTCGATTATTTGCTTGAGGACAAGCAAAGGTTTAAGTCTGGGGGAGTTTGATGTATCATGGATTTTACCGATTTTATGCCATGATATGACTGGTTTTAAAGAGTCTTTCTAGTGTGTTTTAGGTATTTATACAGGTTTTACAAGCAAAAGGTGTTTTGGAGCAAAATGAAACAAAAGCAAGCAAAAAGGAAAGAATTGGAGCAATTGTCAGAAAAGGAAAGTGCAGAGCCATAATTGAAGTCTGGAAGTCAACGGACAATTGACCGACCTACAGGAAGGGTATAATAGAAAAATTACATATCAAATCGAAGCATAGAGAGTTAACTTTCATTTCCATTTAGAATCGAAACAAACAGAGTTCTGGAGCGCGAGATATTTTTATTTTACTGAAGAAGGTCTATTCTGACGAATTCTACAAGACTGGCCCGTTTAGCTCCAATCAAGCCCGACTCAAGTGTTAAGGAGGTTATGACCTAATGACGACCTAAACATCTATAAAAGGAGTCTTAAGAGGCAGAGAGCAGCCACCACACAATCACAAGAGAATCACAATCACAGCCACCAAATACTATTTTGCTTTCTAGATTTCTAGGGTTTTGCTACACTAGCTTTGCTTGAGAGCTTGAAGAGGATAAGAGATCTGTTCTTCATACCAATATACTGAGTTTTTATCTCTGAACCTCTTTACTTTTATGAAGTTTATTTTGTGCATGAGTTTTCCTATGTGCGAGTAGACAACTTGTTAGATCTAGGGTTTTCAATGGTTTTATATGAAGAATGTGGTACAACAGTAGCCATTACCCTCCAATCACAGCATGGATTGACGCATTGCATAACTAGCTTCTTTCTTGTCCACATTCCAAATATGTCATCATCTTCCCCTATTATATCAATATCGTTGAGCTCTTTCCCACCTTTAATCTCATCATCAAACATTGGTGGGGCTTCTTTCTCAAACAAGGAAAACTGATCTTGTATATATGCATATATATTTTGTATACTCAGCAGCGTACTAGATAGTATGGGCTCGATCTCAGAAGATGTTGTGGCACCACTATCAGGCACATCATCGTACACTTTGTTAAGCATCTGGGTCTATTTAGTTACATCGAGAGTGTCACATTCTCCTTCAAGAGTATAAGCAGATATTCCTTCGATTTTATATTCATCTTTACTTCTTGACCTTGACCCGTCTGAAACATAAGATCTACTTGACGATCTCTCACTTTCTGCAGGCAACATGTTTCCAAACTCCTCATCTTCAGCATTCAAAGCAACTGCATCTTTGGATTCCTCACCAGTGCAACAAAGTGAGTCAAATGCTTGTGTTTCTTTAACAATTGTCTCACAAGTCTGAATTTCTCCACGCCTAACATGTCAAAAGCTGCAGCAACTGTGTCATCATCAACATATTCAACATGTACATTTTCCTTGTTATTTTCAATCCCGACCACTACTCCAACGCTGCATGAATCGTTTCCTAAAACGCTACCCGAACTTGTTCTGATACCGCTACCGTTGGATTGACTTAAAATCAGCTGTTAGAATGTACCATAACCACCAGTTTGACTCAGCTTCGGAGGTATATGTATCGAATTTCCTCTTGCTTCTTTTGTTATAGCACTTCTCACAGTCACGTTACCCCCTTTTTCAACACCCTTCTTGAACTCCACGTACTAGCTAACCCCTTCGGTTTTTTTTCCTTATCACTTTGAAGGTATTAATACCATGTTCACTCCCAATACAAACTGGCAGCATCTTCGACGCTGCAAATGAGCTTATATTTGTATGTGCCAAATAAGTCAGACTACAACTTGTGACACAACCACCAATGAACTGCTTTATGACTCTCGACTTATATACTCCCACTGAATCATCGCTTCATAGTGTTATGAAGTTGTTGTAGGTCTCAGTATCTATCGAGAACTCTCATTCCCTTGTTCTTAAACGATTCCATTTCTATGCCACCACATAAATCAGATCACCCTCAACCTTTACACATAAATAAAACTGATATATGTTAGCATATGTTCATAATTTCACTACATACGTTCATATCCACCAAACATACGTTTATATAGACTCTCCTTCAACTCAAATATTCGCAGGGGCATAAGTGAGAGTTCCTTTTTTGTCTAGTTATTCTTTGTATTTGTAGCCTCATAACATACATCAATAGCTAAAGAACATAACATGTGACTTACATGAACATTCATAACTACTTAAGTTAATATATCTTCTTCCTACAATAATTATAGAAGCTTGGATAAATACATACTAAAAATTGTTACAAATATAAAAAAATATGCTTAGGTGTAAGCCCAAGTGCTATAGCTAACTTCCTCTTATTAATAAAAAGTTTACGGATTCATTAACTATTTTTCTTTGGATATTCTGGTCACCATTTTATACACATATAATTCGCCTCGTATAAGTTGCTCAAGTTAGTTATAAAAAATCCTTTATATTCTAGCTCTATAAAATTTGGAAAACGACAAAAATGACAAAATTAAATGCGGGTTATAAGGGTGGTACCTCTCCCATTTAATACAATTTAGAATCCTTATAATTGACAAGAGAATTTGAATTCAATTTATCCACATGACTTTAATGGTGGAATTAGTTCACAACCTCCATCTTTACCGGATTCCCACAAAGAGATAAGTTTGTACTTGTAGATCTACCTTAGTTTATGCATTTGCCATTTAATGAGCTCACCTACCTCTGTTTCATTAAATGAACTCACTCAATAATTTCTCTCCTTTAAATCTTGCAAAAAACAACTTCACAATAAAATTATATTCCTTCTCCTCACGCGCCTCTAGTGGAATGTATCGTGTATGTCAGACCTTGCTCTTTTCTCCACACGTGCTCAGATTAATAGGTGTTGTGCACGTCAGGGGCAGAGTCGAGTTTTTCGAATTCGACTATCAACAATGGTTTTTTCATTCAACACCCCCCACATCACCTCCTCTCTCTCTCTTCCACATCATTTTTCTCCCTCTTTCACCTAATAATTCAACACCCACTCAAATTTTATACTTTACAATAGTTTGTTTAATAAAATTCATACCATACCCCACCATTTTTATTTCCTTATTTTTTATTTTATTCTATGTTTTATAAATGTGATTACATATTAAGACTAGTTACGAATTGAAATTAAATTAAAATAATTGAGAGTTAAATAATATTTTTTTTCCTTTTTAATTTATATCCTTAATTAAAAAATTGTAAATAATAAAAACAAAAAAGATAAATTCAATATCAAAACAAATAAAATTACAAAAACTTAAAATACAATACAATACATTTATAAGCACACGACAAAACAAATATAACACATATAATTTAATTAGTACAATAGACTCAACTCACAAACTTAAAATTCTCTTTGATCACATAACATTTTGAATCTTGCCCATATATGTAGAAAATTCTGGAAATTCAGTTGCTCCAACATTTGGAACAATTTCATTACCCGTTGGAGTAAAAGAAAAATATGGTGCTTGAGATGGATAAGGCATCATCAATTCATAATATGGACGATAGTTTGGAACATCAAATGGCATGAAGAAATTTGGTTGATAACCATAATTTGGTAATGGCTGAGGTTGGATGGAAGACTGATTTTAAAATTTATCATTGTTGGGTATTGGGTAGTTAAATGAGTAATTAGTCGAATTTTGGGTGTTAAAGGTTTTATTGTTGGGATCCATTTCACTAAAAAAAAGAGAAAAGATATAAATACAAGTTTAGTGGAGGCTAATGGAAAACCTATAGTAAATAGATGGTTTTTTTCTATGTCCAAATCAAATGAAACAAATCCTATTTATAGAGTATAAAAAATAATGAATTTTGGTGTAAAAATAATTTAAAATAAATAAATATTTTGTGAGATAATTGATCTCTAACACAATCTACAACCCTCTACTCTATTTTTCACTCTAAAATAGAGTAACTTTATTATAGAGTTAGGTTCTTCTCCAACCCTTCACTTAATTTTTTACTTTAAAAGAAATATTCTTAAGTATATTTTATTTCTACTTTAATGGTTATTTTTTTTAAAACACCTTATATTCGTTAAAATTATAATTTGTACCCACTTATTTTATTTAACAACAATTTATAAAGATGCAATGATATTTAAACTAAAATTTATTATATAAATAGTATTACGTTACAAATTCATAAATTATGATAAATAAGATTAAGTTATTCACTCGCATTAAGCATATTCATTAGTGTGTTTCTTCCACAAATGATCAATCAACGCATTTCAGAGTGAGAGAATTGATAGATTTTTATATGACTTTGTGATATGGATTTCAATTGGTATTTGTAGAAATGCTAATTTAGATATGTGATAGTGTTTTGGACATATATATCATTTGAAAAATATGAGTCTTTTTTTTATGTGCTATTGTATTGTCAAATTCATTTTAATTTGGACTGAAAGTGTGTGAATCTTAATTTTATTTCTTTTATGTGTCATAGTATTGTCAAATCCATTTTTATGTGTTATTGTATTACCATATTTAATGAGAAACTTTATATATATGATTATGAACGTAAAAGTAACTGTTATGAACGTAAAAGTAACTGTTATGAACGTATATATTATCTCTATAAAGGTATGTATCGTCTTTATAATGTAATATTGTTTTAATTTATATAACAAAATTTTAAATTAAATGATATTATAGCTTATAAGGGCTCTGAAAATTTAATAAATGTGTTATTGAATTGTCAAATCGTTCCAAGTGATAGTAAAATTAAATAATCTTTAAATATATGTTATTGGATTTTAAAATTTATTTTTGTGCTATTGTATTACCATATTTACTAAAAAAATTTGTCTTTATGAACAATTGTATTTACAAATCGTTCAAAGTCTTTGTTGTTTTAAGTATATATTTTTTATATCTACTATGCTTGAGCAATATCTTAACAATCTTGGTGGATCTGGAAGCGGTTTACCAAATTATTAAATCACAAGTCTTTATTGTTTTAAGTATGTTTTTGTGTTTTTATATTTTGTTTCAGTATTATTTATGTGTGTTTAAGTTTAGTTTTGGTTTTATTACTTAATTTTAATATTACTTATGTATTTTAAGTTTATTTTGTGTTTATGTTATCCTTAGAAAATGTATTTTGTGTTTATTATATGTAGTTTCATTACTAATTATATATCATTGTTGTATTTTAAATTTTTATTTAATTAGATATCTAATATTTTTATATTTATAATAAATTTTAAATACTTTTATTATATCTAAATAGTGTAATTAATATTATTTTTTACTTTTTTAATAACGTAAAAAGGATCTTGCAATAATGTTTAAGTATAAAACTAGAAAATAATAATTTAAAGTACCCTTTTATAGATAAATAAAAAAATTTCACTCTAAAATAGAGTTATGAATAGTGTTACTCTAAAAGTAGAGTAATACTATGCAAAATTCTATTTTAAAGATATATTTAATTTAAAATAGAGTAAATAGAAGATTTTAAAGTGGGGTTGGAGATTGTCTAATAATTCAGATGAACAAAAAATATCTGCAATCTCATTGACTAATAAAAGAATAACACATGTCTTTGTCTATATTTATTTTTCTCCATAATTTTTGTCTTTAATACTTTGCTGCCAAATGACTGAAGATTTATTTTTTGTGGTTCAATATTATTTAATACATGTAGGTTTCAATTTTTTTAATAACACATTATAATTATTGAATTAATTTATTCATTAGACCTAGTTTTAGAACAGTAAAAAGTATTATCCGCTACATTCCAAATTTAAAATTGTTAATCTGCAAGCAAATAAGAAAGTCAAAAGTTTCTATTCTTACTATAAATCATATTTTTTAGTTACTCTTTTATTTTTCTGCTAACCATGTTTTTCAATCACATTCTAAGAGTAAAAATAATTAAACCCCACAATCATACCCATAAAGTGTCGGTCCTTTTTATGAAATATTGACAGACTTCAATTATGATACTTTTCTTGTTAGATATGCTAAAGGAAATACCTTCTGAGAAGCATATAAAGACAATGATATTCTTTAATTTTCTTTGTTCGTCTTTTCTTAAGGGTCCTATGAATTATCCTATCCATTCACAGATCACAAACTTGGCTTACCCATTCAACACCACTCATTATGTCATATCACTCGCATAGAAGACAAATCATATACGACCACATGCTCTATATCCTCACCTTCACATATATCAGTCAACATTACATAACCGAACCGAAATCTTAACCCCCAAACCGTGATTCTATTTTCCACAATACAGTATTTTAGCGTTGACATTTTGTGTAATAGCTTGTCTAAATCGATGAAAAATAAATAAAAAATAAGACTTTATTTTCCGATTTAGTCTCAAAACTTGGTTTAGAGTTAGAAAACATCATATACCGGTCTGTACCTTAACATAACCAAATACGTATAACTCATTTGGTAGTTGTACAAAAGAAAAACGATAAAAACTGAAAAAGAAAAGACGAAAGAGGAAATAAAAAAAACAAAAAAAAAACGAAAATGTCGGAGACAGAAAGAGAAGAAGAAGAAGAATCCAGTGCGGTTGGAGGTTCAAGAAGTTTCGACCTTCCGGAGGAACTTCTGCAAGTCCTACCGTCGGATCCATTCGAGCAGCTAGATGTGGCCCGCAAGATCACCTCCATTGCCCTCTCGACACGTGTCTCAGCCCTCGAATCAGAGTCGTCCGATCTCCGAGAACAGCTCGCCGAAAAGGAAAAGGAAATCGTCGAGCTCCAATCGCAGGTGGAGTCTCTCGACGCGTCTCTTTCCGATGCGTTTCATAAGCTTTCTCTCGCCGACGGTGAAAAGGTCCGACCCGCTTTGACTTCTGACCCGAGTCGTTGTATGTTTTTTTTTTTCTTCAACGAATGAAACAAATCTCTTCTTGTCAAAATTTGCAGGAGAATCTGGTGAGAGAGAATTCTTCGTTGTCTAGTACCGTGAAGAGACTCCAGAGAGATGTCTCAAAGGTAAATTTGACTTAAAATCGGCTTCGGTCTCTCTTTTTTCTTTCTTATTTTAGCCGTATCTGAGTTTTATTGGAAATTAGTCTAACGAAAAAGTATTTTTGGATTTTGAAAGATATTTCAATTGAATTATTTTGATGAAATATGTGTATTGATACAGCTCGAAGGTTTCAGGAAGACGCTTATGATGTCTCTTCAAGACGACGACCAAAATGTATGAAACATAATCTCTTCACTTTCCTCAAATTGCTTTGAACTGAAAAATTCCTATCTTTTATTATCTGCTAAGCTAATGTCTTCTGGGGTTTTAACAGGCAGGAACTACGCAAATCATCGCCAAACCAACACCAAATGGTATCAAATTAAGTGAAATATTGTGTTCATCAACCAAATGGCTAGTTTATATTGTGATTTTGATATTTGAGAATTTCAGATGATGATTCTCAATATGAACCTTCAAGACATTCATCAATTCAATCTCAAGCTTCTGAAATCACAAACTCGGCTGCAACGGACAATGAAAACAATGGTAGTAGTAATCTGAATTCTCAAGCCACTAAACTTTTTTGTTTGTGTTGTCTAATTCGCAAGTAATATATATTGCAGCTCCTAAACCGAGCTTATCAAATAGCCTTCCAGCTTCATTGCTATCCCAAACTACTACTCCTCGGCTTACTCCTCCTGGTTCTCCACCAATCTTATCTGCTTCTGCTTCCCCTAAAACAACTTCGAGACCTCTCTCTCCTCGACGCCATTCTGTTTCATTCTCTACCACAAGAGGCATGTTCGATGATACTAGATCTTCTATTTCAATCTCAGAGCCTGGTTCCCACACTGGTGAGTTCAAAACCACCATTTTTTCTTCTGGTTTTTGAAACAATACGGTTGTTAATGGTTGTGTGTGTTACAGGTCGAACTAGGGTTGACGGAAAAGAATTCTTCCGACAAGTTAGGTAAAGAGAACTCCTAATCCGAAGGATTCTTTTTAAACCGGAAACACAAGTATCTCATATCTTGTTATTGATTCTTGATTGTTTAGGAGTCGGTTATCTTATGAGCAGTTTGGTGCATTTCTGGGAAATGTGAAGGATCTTAACGCCCACAAGCAAACAAGAGAAGTAAGGAGAATTCTCTCTCGATCCTCTTTACCGTCTTTTCGATTCCTAAAACTCAGGTTTTTGAATCAATCTATAATTTTGGTTTTCTAGCAAACGCTTAGGAAAGCTGAAGAGATATTTGGAGGTGATAACAGAGACCTCTACGTCATATTCGAGGGATTGATCACTCGCAACGCTCACTGAGAGTTTCCTTCTTCTGTTACATACAACACAAATATACTTGGAAACTCAGGATTCAATCTGCAATATCCAACATCTTTGTTTTCTTGGCCGTCAAGTAAGACCAAGTGAGACTGACAATTTGATTGTATCATTTCAGTCCTTTCGTGTATTCATCTCTCACATCATCAATAAATTACATTTCATCATCATCCCAACTCTCCTCAAGAAACAGAGCAAGAAATAACCAAAGAAAAAAACCAGATCGTAATAATAAAATCCTTGTAGATAAACCGTGTTACAAGTAAGCTGACTTAAGTCTTAAAAAATAATTGTTAAAGGCCAATCATGAATCACATGTGGTCGTCAACAAAAGCTTTGAGATTATTAAACGAAGAGCCTCCTTCACTCACCGCCTCCGCCGCTAAATCTCTCCACTTCGCCGCGTTTCTTCTAAAGTCCTCCGCCTTCTCCTCCATCACTTCCTCTATGCAACGCCGTATTTCTCCACTCTCCACCACCGTCGTCGAACCTTCTTTTCCCTCTTCCTTTTTCTCCGTTACTCTCACGCCTGTCCTCCAACACTCTTCCAGAAGCTTCGAGTTTGTCATCTGATCAGTCCACTGCGGAAACGCCACCACCGGAACTCCCGAGACCAAACTCTCTAGAGTCGAGTTCCATCCACAGTGTGTCACAAAGCACCCGATCGATCTATGTTTCAAAACCCTAAACTGATCGCACCACGACACCACCATTCCTATCTCATCGAGCTCTTCTCTAAAACTACTTATGATCTCTTCTTCTTTCTCTTGCCCTTCCTCTTGAATTCTGTAAGACTTATCAGTAATCACCCACAAGAACGGCCTTCGAATCTCTATCAACGCCTTGCAAAGCTCAACGAGCTGATTCTTGCTCAACACGGCAAGTGTTCCAAACGAAATGTAAAGCACAGACGAATCCGGCTTTATATCCAACCACTCTACGTACTCAGCGTGGCTCGATGAATCTGTCCTCGAGGTTATCAACGGACCCACGGGGATAATCTTGACGGAATCTCCAACCGAGCTCATGGCTTCTGGTTCAAGCTCTTGGAATGTGTTGACAAGGATCTTAGGGTTTTCGTCTTGCTTCAGTGACTCCATTTGTTCTTCAAACGACGGCAGAAGAAACGCGTAGGGGTTTGAAGGCACGATGAATGTCGGAAGATCACGGAGACAGAGCAGTGGCAGAGACGGTAATTTGATAGAACCAGAGGGGTTTTTGTTCTCATCAGCCATCTCTGAGATTGCATCCGCGTAGCCATTGAAGTAGTGGTAGAAAATGGAGAAGACGGTAACGGGTTGGACCCAGAGAAGAGCGGAAGGGAGGTGAAACTCACGCGCCAGCTCAGCTACCCAAGTGAGGAGGGGCGTGTAGACCACGCAGGTAAAAGGCCGGTTTTGAATCCGGTTATCTTCGATTAGTTCGGTTAACGTCTCTCTGCCACGTCGTCTCATCTCAGACAAGTATTTCCCGGCGGTGTCTTTGCGAGATTTGTCGGAAGAAGTAGAAGATCTTACGCCGTCGTCGTGGCCGTCGGAGTAAGTGGCGAAAACTAGGTTTTCTGGGACGTTTTCCTCGGAGAACATACGACGGTTGTAGGCGGAGATTGAGGCGGCGAAGGTGACTCGAGCTCCGGGGATGGTTCCGGCTAGGCGTTTGGCGAGCTCGAGAGATGGATTGATGTGGCCATGTGCTGGGAATGTCACGAACAGAAAGTGAGGTCCGGTGGATGATTTCGAATTATTATCCATTTTTCTTTAATATGAGATGATGATAGAAGAAAGACTAACACATGCGGATTTATAGAGATTACAGTAATAAGAAAAAGACAAGACACATGCTTGGGTAAGGAGAAACAGAGGAACCCACTAACTAACGTTGGACAATTCAATTGTGTGACGTTAGTGATGACGAAATAAATGATAAAAAGATTATTTGGAATCAGTGGATATGACTGTTTGGCCAGCCATACTAAATTATTACAAAAAAATTTGGTAATATATAAATAATAGATATGTAAGCGATATTAAACGACGAGAATATTCAACTTGCGTGAAAAAGTAGGTTTCTATAACATAAATTTCCACATCCTGGATTTTAAAAAACAAAGACCGAATTGACTGAGACAGTCTTAAAAGTGCCTCATTTTTTTCTCAATTGCACTCCACAACATGAGGGGTGATTGGCTAGGGCAATAATATGTTAAAGATTGTAGAGACTTTAAGAGCAATTGGAATTAATACCACACTTTCTAAAACAATAACTAGGCCAGTGACACTTGTTTTATAGAGTGAACTAGATAAATATCCGCGTTACGCTGTGGGTTATTTTTCTAATAGGTTTAGTGTCATATGTTAATGTAATATATTTAGATACCTGATGATAGAGAATAATTCAATTGAGTCTATTCACTTTTGCATTAAAAAAAATTGATACCATAATTTTCATTGACATTATGATGTTTGATTTTTATGGTATGTTACTTGTATCAAAATTTATGTTTAATGTAATTTTTTTTATGTTTGGTAGTTACAAATTTAACTATGACCTTAGAAAATCTATATAGTCGTAGAAATCACAAAACGGATTCTCTTTTTTTTTAGGTTTAAACGACTATGTTGTTTTTTTTCTTTGCAACTTTGGGTTCGGCATTCTTTCTTTTGATTCCTATAGAGTATCTCGAACAACTCACCGATGAGCATTTTTATTTGTCGATTTTACGTTCATCTTTTTATTCCGGCTGCTTAGGATTTTTTGGTGCCCTTGTTTTTATTTTAGTTTTTTTATAATTTTCTTATTCATTTTCACTCCTATTTTTTTATTCATTTCCTCGTGAATCCTTTATATGTAAGCACCATTAGTTCCTTCGAAATAATTTTTTTTTCTGAATTAAATTCTTTAACAATAGAATCATATAATCTTAAGGCTAGGTAATAATCATAAACAAATGAATAGATATTTCGACTTGTGCCAAATGTGAGAATATATTGATAGTCGGAGTCGATAAAAAAATAAAAATATTGATAATATGTTATCTCGTGTGTAACCAAACACTATGGAAAAATGAATAAAGTCATGAACAATTATTTAAAACTAAAAATAAACTGTTATTATTTATTTAAGATATTTTTAGAATAGATGATGTGTTAAATTGTTATGTTTTCATTGGTTATTTAATTCAGTTTTTTTAAATGACGTGGCAGTTCCTCCCAACACAAAGGGACTGATGTGGTAAGGCTTGAGAGACTTGGTTTTGTTATTATAGTATTGATTAGTCATTATGTCACTTTTGGAAACTTAATAGATTATCATGACACTTATATTTTTTTCGTAAAGTTTATGATACTTTTTGGTACTGTATGGTATTGTTCACTCCATAACCCTCCCAAAATTTCCAGACTATTTACAGGCATGTCACTGATGTGTGTCAGCGTTGTACAGTGATGTGACATGTGTGGGTCCCACAACGCCCAGTCTGTACACCCGTACACTAGTCTGTACGCTCAGTTTGTACACCCATTACACTAGTCTGTATGTCCAGTCTTTCCACCCCAATACACTAGTCTGTACGTCCAGTCTTTACACCTCAATACACTAGTCTGTATGCCCAGTCTGTACACCCCAATACGCTAGTTAGTACGCCCATTATACCCTAGTTTCTTGTACATCGGCAACGTGTACAAATGTCATTACAGACTGTGTAGTTGTTTTGTTCTTATATAATTATTGATTCATATCCTTTTTGTACAAGTCTCCTTTACTTTTTATATGTACATTTGTATCTGATGACTGTACAGCTGTCTATAGAAGCTATATAGTTGCTTCGTGTACAACGCCTCATATAATTACATGTACAAGTACATAATCACTGCTATAAAGCCATCAACTTTTATCTATACAAATGTCTTGGGATGCTATATAGTTGTTTCGTGTACAACGCGTTCATCCTCTGAGAGAGAGAGAAAAAAAAAAAAAAAAAGAGAAGTAGAAAGAGAGAGAGAAAGAGAAAAGAAGATCTGGATGAGATAGGAGAAAATGCAAAAAAAAAAGAAAAAACATTTTCTACTGCGGGGCCCGTGTGCAGGTTTTCTCTCTCTTGCACAGAGAAACTGGTCAGAAGGACCAAAATGTAATTTCCAATCAAAATGTGTTATGACCTTCACCTAAAACTAAAAAGTTTTACTAGACCCTAATATTTTGTAAAGAAATGTCATATAGCTCAATTCTTTCTTTCTTATACTCACATTTTTTTTGGAGTAAAAAGTTTTATTTACCTTTTTGTTAGTTGTCGTGGACATACATAGGATTACTATCCAAGATTTGAGATATGGTACAGATCGTAAAATAACATATCTATTTAAAAAATCCGGATAGTAAAAAAATGGATTTTTCAAATATAGATCCGAATATATTAATTTTCAAATTCATATATTTCATATATACGGATTTGGATCCTTTAAATATATCAAAAAGATATATTTTATTAATATTTTTAAAATATATTAAAATTTATACATAAAAAGTAAATTTAAAATCATTTATAAAATTAAATTTATTTTCTAACAATACTATATTTATTTTTATATAAGATCATAGAAGATTTTAGTTTCAGTATTATCTTAATATATCTTATTTTTTACGAACAATGATTCAGATATTCGCGGATATCTTAATATTTGGACAAATATCCGAAATTCCGATATCTGAACCCGAATGGGTAAAGTACATATTTTAATCTAGAGACCTTGAAATTTTCAAATATCCAGATATGTCCCATCCTTAATGTGCATGTGCGTTAAATCGATTGAACTATCAGAACTAGGGATTTATATTTTCACTATTAGAATTGAAATATAAATTTTAAAATGAGGTTTCGATTTTTGGAACCCACCAGTGGTCTCAAATTTGAAATATTTCAATTTTCAGTTGTGATCTCAATTGTTTTTTCGATTAATAGAAAATCTACTCAAGAAAGCTACAATGAAGTTATGTCTATTGAAAACCCTAGGAAATATGTTAAGACACTCTTCTACAAGCTTGGTTTTTCTATCTTTGAGATTATTGCTTCTCAGAGTCTCATGCACCAATGGGAGTCAATTTAATACCAATAAGTCAACAACATGAAGCCATAGTGAAATAAGCATTACTTGAAGATAAAGAAATTTCTACTAAATCTAATGGTAGGCTTTGATCATGTTCCTATAGGAAACATTGTTTTTCCATCAGTTCTCAAGCCAGATACTCCTCACTCAACATCACCAATTCTTCATGTGACTACTCATGTTCCTTCACACCCTATTATCACACATTTCAAAGCTAGAATCAGTAAACCAAACTCAAGGTATGCTTTATGAACTATAGAGTCACTTACCGTGAACCTCAAACTATTGCAGCTACTTTAAAAGATTATGTATAGACAAATGTGATGGGAGTAGAAATGAACAACTGCAAGGAAGATCACACGTGGTCCCTTTTCCATATCATCCAAAGATGAAAGTGATAAAGAAAATGAGTTTTTAAAAAAAAATTTGAATGATGATGGTACACTTGACAAACTTAAAACTTGATTGGTGATGAAGGTATAAACTACCTAGAGACCTTTAGTCATGTGGTTTGCACTGGAACAATAAGAATAGTGCTCCACCTAGCCACCTGCTTCAACTGAGAGATCAAACAATTAGATGTTAGTAATGCATTCTTACATGGTGACCTTACAAAAAAAGTTTACAAGCACCAACCTGTTGATTTTGTGGATAAGGCTCATCCTACACATGTTTGTAAGTTCAAAAAGTTCTCTTTATGGTCTGAAGCAACCACGTAAGGTCTGGTTCAATAATTTCAAAGATTTTCTCCTTGAATTTGGTTTCATCTACAGGAAGCCCGATTCATCTCTGTTCGTATATCAAAAGAACAAAGATATTATCAGCAAATTACCTCATTGCTGGCATTACTAAACAAAAAATTAAGGATGAAAGACCTTGAGAAGCTGTACTACTTCCTCGAGACAAGTGCACTACACTTCAGGCGGACTCTTCCTCACACAACAAAGGTATTCAGATTACCTTCTCGGGTTGGCTGGTGTGCATCAATGTACTGCAGTCTCCACTCCACTTCCTCTTCATCTAAATAGAACACCTGCACAAGAGGAACTATTTTGAGATATGTCTTACTTCATAACTTTGGCTGTTAAGCTCCAATATCTTACTCTCACAAGGCCTGTCATTCAATTTTTAGACGTGTGCCAAAAGATGCACAAACCAGCAGGTTCAAACTTCCAACATTTGAAGCAAATCTTAAGATACCTAAAAGGAATGACTACTATACCTTTAGAAAGGCTAACAATGTGTTCCGAGCTAATACCGACTTCAATTGGGCAGGTTTCCCACTCACTCATACGAGTGCTTTCGTACTTATCTTGATAAGAACCTCATTTTATGGTCCTCTAAGAAGCAACCCACAATAGTTAAGAACTCTGTAGAATCTGAATATAGAGAATTACCTGAAGGAGCATCAAAGCTTACTTGGATAGGCTCGGTTATAAAGGAGTTAAAAGTTCCTCTTCATCAGACACCGAAAATCTACTGCAATAATCTCTCCATCATGTATCTGACCACCAGTATAGCCTATCATGCTCGGTCTAAACAAACCTATGTCCCATACCACTATGTATGAGGGCGAGTCGCCTGGAAAAGCCTCGCCGTCAAGCACATCTCTAGTCAGCTCCAACTCGCTGATATCTTTAAAAAACCGCTTCTTTTCGTCGTGTTTGATGACTTGCGATTCAAATTGGGTGTAGATCTTCCTTTTACACCAAGTTTGAGAGGGGCTATTAGAGGATCTACTGAATAAAAATACAATGAAGTTATGTATACGGAAAGCCTTATTAAATGTGTTAAGACAACTACAACAACACAAGTGAGCCAAACCCAAAAGAAAGATATTTCAGCGAAGCTCATTCAGCTAACGCTGCGACAGTGATCTCCTCCCAAGGCACCTACGCAGAAGTTCAAAAAGATAATGAGCCAAGGATAGAGGAGCGTCACCAAAACCGTACCAGTGGCGAATATAGAAAATGTTTTTGCATGGAGCACAATAAAATTAACAAGTGGAGGGAAAAATATCTAGTATGAAAAAATAATGAAATTATTAGAGTAGTACTATTATTTTCTATAAAAGATGTATTTTTTTGCCTAAAATACACACATCATTTGTTAGGAAAAAATATATTATAGAAATGTCATTATTTTTTTATTTCACATTGGCAAACATTTCAAATATATACGAAAATGTCACATTTCTAACAAAATAAATCTGCACATTATTAAAAAAATCTACAGGTATTTGTTGAAGATTTATTATTTTTCAGATTTAAATGGTTACAATTTTTTTATGAAGATTTAAATATATTTGTTAAAGAGTAATTGTTTTGTTATGGATTTATTTTAAATCTCCAAAGAAAAAAATAGAGGTTTAAAAATTACTAAATTAGTATGTAGTGATACATATTTGATTTAAGTGTGATAAATTTTTTTTTTTTCATATTTATTTAGATTTGAAGATTTAATTTTTAGATTTTTTTTATAAGTGTTGAAGAATTTTTTGCGAATTTGCAGTTTTTTTAATATATTGCGGATTTAATTTACATATTTAAAATTTATTTGATGAAGATTTAATGTTTTTATTGCAGATTTCTTTTAACTGCAATAAATAAATGGAGTATTCAAAAATTTTTAAAAATAGTATTGGTGAGTCACATATTTATTTGAAGTGTAACATATTTATTTATTATTTTTGTGAATTTATTTACTTATTAATGATGTGACAAGTGACAATCATTGGTTTTCAGATTTAATTTTAAGTTTTGGTAATTATTTTTTAAAAAAGAAAATCGAAATAACCAAAATAGGAATTTTTTTTTAAAAAACAATTTAATTTACTTTTAAATTTCTAATTTTTTAATTTTACTATTCTTTTTGAATTTTAAATTTTATATTTCTAATTTTTTTTTCTATTTTGAATTTTTTTAATTCGTAAGATATAGTGTTTTATTTAAATTTACATATGATTAGTTACTCTAAATATATCACAATTAGAAAAAAAAAATTTACATAAAATTGTTACTAATGTATCTAGTAAAAAGGATATTAAACTAATAATTTTAGTAAAAATTAATACCATTTTGAATAAGTCTCATTCTAATTTTTGCATATCGAACTTTTGGATTTGGGTGGAATTCTTGATATCAAATATGTGTGATATGCGAAATAAAACTACTTTCACCGATGAAGTGTGTGACTTGAAAAAAATTTCGAAATAATAGTCTAAAAATGGAATTATTTGTTTTGAGACCCAATCACATGTGGTCGTCGACAAAAGCTTTGAGATTATTAAATGAAGAGCCTCCTTCAATCACCGCCTCCGCCGCTAAATCTCTCCACCTCGCCGCATTTCTTCTAAAGTCCTCCGCCTTCTCCTCCATCACTTTCTCTATGCAACGCCGTATCTCTCCACTCTCCACCACTGTCGACGAACCTTCTTCTCCCTCTTCCTTCTTCTCTATCACTCTCACGCCTATCCTCCAACAGTCTTCCAGAAGCTTCGAGTTCGTCATCTGATCAGTCCACTGCGGAAACGCCACCACCGGAACTCCCGAGACCAAACTCTCCAGCGTCGAGTTCCATCCACAGTGCGTCACAAAGCACCCAATGGATCTATGTTTCAAAACCCTAAACTGGTCGCACCACGACACCACCATTCCTATTTCATCGAGCTCTTCTCTGAAACTACATATGATATCTTCTTCTTTTTCTTCCCCGACCTCTTGTCTTCTGAAAGACTTATCAGTAATCACCCATAAGAACGGCCTCCGACTCTCTATCAACGCCTTGCAAAGCTCCACAAGTTGTTTCTTGCTCAAAACGGCAAGTGTTCCGAAGGAAATGTAAAGCACAGACGAATCCGCCTTTGTATCTAACCACTCTGCGTACTCATCGCAGCTCGATGAATCTGTTCTCGAGGTTATCAACGGACCCACGGGGATAATGTTGACGTAATCTTGAACTGAGTGTTGAAAACTAAACTTGATTTTGGGTTAAGCAAAATCATGGGTCAATTACCAAATAATCATTTGGGTCAAGCCCAAAAGAACTTAATCCAATTTCTAGAAGTTCTCTAGAAAATATCTAATCACTCCACCTCCTTAAAATGTTCTAGATTAGTTTAGAGAATAAATATCTATGTATTTTGTAATATAAAACTCTAGATATTATGATAGAATAATCTAGATTTAGGATTAGAATAATAAAGATATTTTGTACTTTGGAGGCTATAAATACCTCCATTCCCTCTCATTTGTAACTAAGTTGAAATCAAGAAATAAAAAGTATTCTACTAAGTCTTTCTCTAGACTAAAAGTCCTCATTTCCACTTCCTAAAACATTCTCTTCTCTCCCAAGTTTTCTTAAACACTTTCTCCATCATCTCTAAAATAGTTTCCCTTCCAACAAAGTGGTATCAGAGCTAGTAAATCTCTTGAAGATGGCGAGTAGTGGTATTCCCTTCCAAGTCCCGATGCTCACAAAGAGCAACTATGACAATTGGAGTCTAAGAATGAAGGCTATCCTAGGAGCACATGATGTGTGGGAGATAGTCAAGAAGGGCTTTGCTGAACCGGAGAATGAAGGTAGTCTCTCTCAAACACAAAAGGATAGTTTGAGAGATTCAAGAAAGAGAGACAAGAAGGCTCTCTGCCTTATCCATCAAGGATTAGATGAAGACACGTTCGAGAAGGTTGTTGAAGCAAAGTCGGCTAAAGAAGCATGGGAGAAGCTTCAAACATCTTACAAAGGGGCTGATCAAGTCAAGAAGGTACGTCTTCAAACTCTAAGAGGAGAATTTGAAGCCTTACAAATGAAGGAAGGTGAACTCGTCTCGGATTACTTCTCAAGAGTATTGACGGTTACTAATAACCTAAAAAGAAATGGTGAGAAGTTAAATGATGTGAGAATCATGGAGAAGGTTCTTCGATCGTTGGATCCAAAGTTTGAGCACATTGTCACTGTCATTGAAGAGACAAAGGATTTGGAGACTATGACAATAGAACAACTTCTTGGGTCGTTACAAGCTTATGAAGAAAAGAAGAAAAAGAAGGAAGATATTGTCGAACAAGTACTTAAGATGCGGATTGAGCAAAAGAAAGAAGAAAGCGGACAAAGTCATCAAAGACGAGGTGGCAGTCAAGTTCGAGGAAGAGGTCGTGGATATGGAAATGGACGAGGTTGGAGGCCCAATGAAGACAACACTAACCAAAGAGGAGGAAATTCATCAAGAGGTCGTGGGAGAGGAAATCAAAAACCAAGGTATGATAAGTCAAATATTAAATGCTACAATTGCGAAAAGTTTGGGCATTATGCTTCCGAATGTAGAGCTCCTAAAAACGATAAAGTTGAAGAGAAGTCCAACTACGTTGAAGAAATAAGCCAAGAAGATGATATGCTATTAATGGCATACAAGAAGGATGAACAAGATGATGTCCATAAATGGTACCTCGACAGCGGTGCAAGCAACCACATGTGCGGGAAAAGAAGCATGTTTGTGAAGCTTGACGAATCAAAAGGAGGAAACGTGGCTTTAGGAGATGAATCGAAGATGGAGGTGAAAGGTAAAGGAAATATTCTCATCCGATTAAAGAATGGAGATCATCAATTTATTTCCAACGTCTACTATATTCCTACCATGAAGACCAACATCTTGAGTCTAGGACAACTCTTAGAGAAAGGTTATGATATCCGATTAAAAGATAATTACCTTTCTATAAGAGACCGTGCCGGAAATCTCGTTACCAAGGTCCCGAAGACAAGAAACAGAATGTTTGTCCTTAACATTCAAAATGACATGGCACGATGTCTAAAGATGTGCTACAAGGACGAGTGTTGGCTTTGGCATCTTCGGTTCGGACATCTCAACTTTGGAGGACTAGAGCTACTTTCAAAGAAGGAAATGGTGAGAGGTTTGCCTTGCATTAATCATCCAAATCAAGTGTGTGAAGGGTGTCTACTTGGAAAGCAATTCAAGGCGAGCTTTCCAAAGGAGTCAAGCACACGAGCTCATAAGCCGTTGGAACTCATCCACACTGATGTGTGTGGTCCAATCAAACCAAGTTCACTCGGTAAAAGCAACTACTTCCTTCTCTTTATTGATGATTTTTCAAGAAAAACATGGGTGTATTTTTTGAAGGAAAAATCAGAGGTTTTCGAAAACTTCAAAAAGTTCAAAGCCCTTGTTGAGAAGGAAAGTGGCCTTGTTATCAAATCTATGAGATCCGATCGTGGAGGAGAGTTCACATCCAAGGAATTTCAGAAGTATTGTGAAGATAATGGAATTCGAAGACAATTAACGGTGCCAAGATCCCCTCAACAAAATGGAGTGGCGGAAAGGAAGAATAGGACAATCCTCGAGATGGCGAGAAGCATGCTCAAAAGCAAAAGACTACCAAAGGAGTTATGGGCAGAAGCGGTTGCATGTGCGGTTTATCTATCTAACCGGTCCCCAACAAGGAGTGTTTCGGGGAAAACTCCACAAGAAGCATGGAGCGGGAGGAAGCCCGGTGTTTCCCATCTAAGAGTCTTTGGAAGTCTTGCTCATGCTCATGTACCGGACGAGAAGCGGAGCAAACTAGATGACAAAAGTGAGAAATACATCTTCATTGGGTATGATTCCAACTCCAAAGGCTACAAGCTCTACAATCCTAATACAAGGAAGACGATCACAAGTCGAAATGTTATCTTTGATGAAGAAGGAGAATGGGATTGGAGATCAAATGAAGAAGACTACAACTACTTTCCAGTTTTTGAAGAAGATATCTTGGAGCAACCAAGAGAGGAGCAAGTTACACCACCAAATTCGCCAACCACAAGTACTCAAGGAGAAGAAAGTTCTAGTGAAAGGACTCCACACTTTAGAAGCCTACAAGACCTTTACGAGGTAACTGAAAATCAAGACAATCTTACCTTGCTTTGTCTATTTGCGGATTGCGAGCCCATGAACTTTCAAGAAGCTGTGGAGAAGAAGACATGGAGAAATGCAATGGATGAAGAAATCAAGACGATACAAAAGAACGATACATGGGAGTTAGCTACACTTCCAAAAGGGCACAAAGCGATTGGTGTAAAGTGGGTATACAAAGCAAAGAAGAACTCTAAGGGAGAAGTTGAAAGACACAAGGCAAGATTGGTGGCAAAAGGCTATAGTCAAAGAGCGGGAATCGACTATGATGAGGTATTTGCTCCCGTTGCCCGTCTAGAAACTGTTAGACTAATCATTTCATTGGCGGCTCAAAACTGTTGGAAGATACATCAAATGGATGTCAAATCAGCCTTCTTGAATGGGGAACTTGACGAGGAAGTTTACATTGAGCAACCACAAGGCTACATAGTCAAGGGAGAAGAAGACAAAGTCTTGAGGTTGAGGAAGGCACTTTATGGGTTAAAGCAAGCCCCAAGAGCATGGAATACTCGAATTGATAAGTACTTCAAGGAGAAAAACTTCGTCAAGTGTCCATATGAGCATGCACTCTATATCAAAACCCAAAACAATGATATATTAATTGCATGCTTGTATGTGGATGACTTGATATTCACGGGTAATAATCCAAATATGTTCAAGGAGTTCAAGCACGAGATGACGAAGGAGTTCGAGATGACGGACATTGGACTCATGTCCTACTATCTCGGAATAGAAGTAAAGCAAGAAGAAAATGGAATTTTCATTACTCAAGAAGGCTATGCTAAAGACGTACTAAAGAAGTTCAAGATGGATGACTCTAATCCAGTGAGCACCCCAATGGAATGTGGAGACAAGCTATCAAAGCACGAGGAAGGAGAGAGTGTAGATCCAACACTCTTTAAGAGTTTAGTTGGAAGTCTTCGTTACTTAACATGCACAAGGCCTGATATCCTATATGCGGTTGGAGTTGTGAGTCGATACATGGAGCTTCCAACAACAACTCATTTGAAGGCAGCAAAGAGGATTCTTCGCTATATCAAAGGTACTATAAACTTTGGCATGTATTACTCTACATCTAACGATTACAAGCTTGTTGGATATAGCGATAGCGATTGGGGTGGAGACGTAGATGATCGGAAAAGCACAAGTGGATTCGTATTTTTCCTTGGAGATACCGCTTTCACATGGATGTCGAAGAAGCAACCGATTGTCACTCTTTCCACTTGTGAAGCGGAGTACGTAGCAGCTACATCATGTGTTTGTCATGCTATTTGGCTAAGGAACTTACTAAAGGAGTTGAGTTTTCCACAAGAGGAGCCAACGAAGATCTTTGTGGACAACAAATCAGCAATAGCCTTGGCAAAGAATCCGGTTTTCCATGATCGAAGTAAGCACATCGACACTCGTTTTCATTACATCAGAGAATGTGTTGCAAAGAAGGATATGCAATTGGAGTATGTGAAGACAAATGATCAAGTAGCCGATATCTTCACCAAACCTCTTAAGCGCGAAGACTTTATCAAGATGAGAGTGGCAAAATCAAGTTTAAGAGGGGGTGTTGAAAACTAAACTTGATTTTGGGTTAAGCAAAATCATGGGTCAATTACCAAATAATCATTTGGGTCAAGCCCAAAAGAACTTAATCCAATTTCTAGAAGTTCTCTAGAAAATATCTAATCACTCCACCTCCTTAAAATGTTCTAGATTAGTTTAGAGAATAAATATCTATGTATTTTGTAATATAAAACTCTAGATATTATGATAGAATAATCTAGATTTAGGATTAGAATAATAAAGATATTTTGTACTTTGGAGGCTATAAATACCTCCATTCCCTCTCATTTGTAACTAAGTTGAAATCAAGAAATAAAAAGTATTCTACTAAGTCTTTCTCTAGACTAAAAGTCCTCATTTCCACTTCCTAAAACATTCTCTTCTCTCCCAAGTTTTCTTAAACACTTTCTCCATCATCTCTAAAATAGTTTCCCTTCCAACACTGAGCTCATGGCTTCTGGTTCAAGCTCTTGGAAAGTGTTGACGAGGATCGTGGGGTTTTCTTCTTGCTTCAGTAACTCCAGCTGTTCTGCAAACGCCGGTAGAAGAAACGCGTAGGGGTTTGAAGGCACGATGAATGTGGGAAGATCACGGAGACAGAGCAGTGGCAGAGACGGTAATTTGATAGAAGCAGAGGGGTTTTTGTTCTCATCAGCCATCTCTGAGATTGCATCTGCGTAGCCGTTGAAGTAGTGGTAGAAAATGGAGAAGACGGTAACGGGTTGGACCCAGAGAAGAGCTGAAGGGAGGTGAAACTCACGCGCCAGCTCAGCCACCCAAGTGAGGAGGGGCGTGTAGACCACGCAGGTAAAAGGCCGGTTTTGGCTCCGGCTATCTTCGATTAGTTCGATTAACGTCTCTCTGCCGCGTCGTCTCATCTCAGACAAGTATTTCCCGGCGAAGTCTTTGAGAGATTTGTCGGAAGAATTGAAGCCGTCGTTGTGACCGTCTGAGTAAGTGGCGAAGATTAGGTTCTCCAGGATGTTTTCCTTGGAGAACATACGGCGGTTGTAGGCGGAGATTGAGGCGGCGAAGGTGACTCGAGCTCCGGGGATGGTTTCGGCGAGGCGTTTGGCGAGCTCGAGAGATGGATTGATGTGGCCTTGTGCTGGGTATGTCACGAATAGAAAGTGAGGTCCGGTGGATGATTTGGAATTTTTGTCCATTTTTCTTTAATATGAGAGATGATAGAAGAAAGACTAGACTCATGCTTAGATTTATAACACAGATCTATGGAGGGAAGAATTATAGTATTCGGAGAAACAGAGGAACCCACTAACTACATTGGACAACTCAATTTTGTGACGTTAGTGGTGACGAATTTAAAGATTAAAAAAGGTTGTTTAGATAAATTATTAGTTAATATATTAATAATATATGTGTAAGCAATTTTAAACGAAGGAGAACATTCAACTTGCGTGAAAAAGTAGGATAAATTTCCACATCTTGGACTTGACGAATTGACTGAGACAGTCTTAATTCTTGAAAGTGCCTCTTTTTTCTTCTCAACAGCACACCGTAACATAAAGGGTGATTGGCATTGATATTTTTTTAGATTGTAGGGACTTTAGATTAAGCCAATAACACATTTTTATCAGCCCATGCGAAATTAACACTTTTGAGGAGTAAAAGTCCAAATTGTTCTTTTGGTTAGTCGTCGTCCGCGTGGGCGTTAAAGGTTTTTTTTTTCTTTTTTGTAAATACTATATTATTAGTTTTCTTCTTTCTGACAATTGGGTTTAGATTAAACCCAAACACAAAAAATTCTCACATGGGCTAACAAAGAGTACAAGAAATTAAGCTGAAATAAATGGGCTTCTCAAACATGTATTGATAAGAACCAGAGATAACATGTTGGTTTTAAAAGACCATGTGTTAGTCATCTAAAACCATCGGACATGCAAACCTTCGACGATCGAGAAAAGACGTCGATGAGTGTTGTCCCGTCTCCCCCACTCCTAATTAAACTGTCTGCCGATCTTTATCTCCACAAGGAATTCGTCGAAAAAACAAGGAAAAATCATTGCTAGCTAGTATAAGACACATTTTCATCGGCTCCACTCCCTCTCTTTTTCAAAAGAACCCTAGCTGCCTCCAAATTTCAATCCAGATCTAGGAGCCGGTGGCCAGCGGTTCTCATCGAGCTAGTGCCTGTCCCTCCTCCCTTTTCTCCCTTTCATGTCTCCGGCCATTTCATCTCAGCATTTTTCCCCTGTTTTCGTGGTTGAAGTGGCCGGATCCAAGGCTATGGTTGTCGTTCTGGTTCGTTGAAACGGTGGTGAGCGGCTCTAGAGGGAGATCTCGACGGCTCTAGTGCATAGAAGATAAAAGCTTGAGGACGGCTACTTCATCATGTCTTTGGCCTTGTTTTCTGTTTCTTCTCGGGAAGCTCAGTCCGACAACGGCAACGGTACACTCTGTCGGGGACAGTGGTCGCCATTTGAGGACGGTGGTGTTCTCTTGTCTGAGTACAGAGCCAACGGCGGGAAATGTGGTTGACTATAACCGTATTACGGTCAAACCACTTGAAAATCCGATGATTTCAATTCCTCCTTCGATAAAGCTATGCAACAATTGTTGGTGTAGAGAGTATAATGTTGTTAGGTCTAGCTCAGGGTTCGGTTTAGTTTTTCGTCTTGATTTTAGCCGGGAACGAGATTCGCCGGCCTTTCCTATCTTTTGGTTTCATTTTGACCAAGTTTGGGCTCTCTCGGTCTCTGTAGAACCGGTGTTTTTATTTAGGTCTTCATTGTGGCTTTGGTTGTGTTTAGTTCTTGTTATAGTGATGAGTTTTCGACGGTTTGCGGTAGCAAAACCAACCCGCTCCGCGTGGAACTCTTCTTTGTCCCTTAGAGAACTAATACACTAAGGCTTAGATGGTTTTAGGCTCTGTTTGTGGTTTCATGCGTGTCCCGATATCTTTACAAGTTTTTGTTCTGTTCCAAAACTGGTTCTGTGACGGTTTAGCCGTGGTTTTTACCACTACTAAGTATTTTAGCCTTTGTTCGGAGGTTTCAGCCGATGATTTTGGATGTTGCAACAATCCACCATGTGAGAAAGGTTTATGTCTTCTTTGAAAGACCCTTATTGTGTATTTGATCCTTTAAGCTTTGGTTTTAGGTGATATTAACATTGATGATGTAATTAATTCCAAATATTAATATAACATAATGCTTTCTTTGTGAAAATAAAAAACCAAGTATGTGACATTACATAGTCACATATACCAACTATTAAAATGTTATGATAACCACACCAAGATTTGAATACACATACTAACATTCACTAACAATTAAAAAATATATTGAAAACATCATTTCTGTTATTCTCGTGACAGACTCCGTCATCTGGAGTTAATTTTTCAAAAAAGAAAAATTGAGTTATGAATAATTGAAAAAAGTTAGCCCAAAACAAGAAAAAAAAAGTAAATCAGACCCATCTTCTTCTTTGTCTTCGTCTTCTTCCTTGAGTTGTTATAGCAGGTTTTTCAAAATTGATTTCGATTCTATCATCACCCATGGCGATTTTTGTCGGGAAAGTTACACTAATAGAAATCTGCGATTTAGCAACGGCATAGTCACGGTTAGATCGTGCCTAACAAGTTTTTGGCCACAGAAACCGTGGAAGAACGAATCTGTGGCAAGTCGTGGCTACACCGTGGCCATATAGCCACAGACTGGCCACGAAATTACCGTGGAAAGTATAGCCACGACTTAGTCACGAAAGAGTCGTGGCTAAAAAGCTACGACATGATTTGTGGCTACGTCATGGCTATATAGCCACGGTCTTCAGCCCTGAGAAAAATCGTGGCTATGTAGTCACGAATTAGCCACGGCTGATACCGTTGCTATATTTAACATCCATCAATCGGTCAAATTCTGGAAGTAGAGAATATATTCTGATTAGCTACGACTAATCCGTGGCTAACTTCATGTTAAATACAAACTGTCAATTCTAAGTTTTCCACAACTTGAAAACTAACTATAATAACCCTAAACCCTCAATTCTAAGTTTTAAAATATGGCCTCTTCAGCTGAGTCATCAACCCGCGGAAAAAGTAGCCGCCGTGTCCACCGCTACCAGGCCACACATTTGACTACCGCTACCCATGTTTTGGTACGAAGAGAGCTTTTTTCTGCGCCAGACGTGGTTAAGGTTTATGTCTACATATTTGGCGTGAAGCAGTCCGCTAACCAAACAGTTTCAAAGTACGAAGGAGAATTTTTCAAGCAATCCAAGCTTCTTGGATTCAAATCTGGAGACAAAGTGCTACTTGACATATTTCGAGACGGTTTGATTCTCAAGAGATTCGAGTGTTAGTCAGTAATTGGTTGAATCATGGGATCCCCTTGATGGAATTATTAATTGACTATGCAAAATTGGCCGAAAAAGAAATTCAAAAGAAGAACAACCCGCGTGTGGATCCATCACTAGAAAATTGGGTTGAGGTCGACGGAGACAAAAACGACGACGACGACAGCCCCGAAGGGGAAGGCAGCGATTATAGGTTTTGAAATTACGACGGAGACCTAAAAAACTTACGCTATGAATAAATTTAAAAATGCATGTAAGATATATATAAGTATCAATATATATGACTATTATATATATATATATATATTGCATGTTCTAATTAAATATATATATATATATTATATAATTAATTTTCCTTTATAGTCTTGACGAAATCATAATCATATCTCAAGAAATCATATCATCATCAATCATATGTATAATATTTTGATTAATTAATATTTGATTAATTAATATTTGATTAATTAATTAAGTAAGGTTTTTGTAAATGATGTATTTAATTACATATATACGTTACGGTTAATATCAAACGCAAACGTAAGTATTCGGGATTAAATTTTTAGTTTTGTTCGGTTAGAATTATATATGAAAGGTTTAAGCTTTGAAATTTATGGAAAGGCATAACCACAGTTATGTCGTGGCTAAAACACACGGTATTAAATTCGTGCTTAATTTTAATTTTAGCCATGGTTAAGTCGTGGTTATATAAAAATATTAATAACCTAATATTGTTCGCGTCCCATTACACAACAGCGCCTCTCATCTTCTTCTCGCGATCTCTTGCCCTCGCTTGAGCTTCTTCGCCGTCGTCCAGTCCCGCCGATAACCAGGTACGTCGCTTCCTTCGTCTCTTCTCTTCTTCTTCCTTTGTTTTTTTTCGTCTTCTTCTTTCGTCTTTTTTCTTCTTCTTTCATTCGATTGACTGTTATTTTTTTTGTTATAGGTTCTTCACCTCTTCGCCGTAGCCTCCTTGTTCACCGGTAGAGCCGCTGTCACCGCCCGTCGCCGCCGCTCTCGCCGGTGAGTTTTGTTTTGTTTTATTTTTTTTATTCTTTTGTAATTTTAATTTAATCAGTTAATCTTTATTTAGTTAGTATGTATGTATTTCGTTAATTAATTAATGTGTAGGTAGTTAGTATAATAATTTTAGTTAGTTTCAAAAGTTAGTGTTAAAAATGTAAGAGTTGTGATTATATTTTTAAAATACACAAAAATAAAATAATAAAAAATTGTAATAATTAGGTTTATTATACTAATTTAGTTATGTATATTATTTATTAATATTATTTGTTTACATTTTTTTTTTTAAGCTATGAATCATGACATTATAAATGCTGAAATCCAAGCGTTACTTGCGGATCCGACTCGTCAAGACCGACATCGTCTTCATCTGAAGCGGATTGATGGAACAATTTGGTAATAATATTATTTTGTCGTATATATTATATAATTAATATAAATTTATTGTTTATGACTATATTTGCTTATTGTACAGGTTCGGACATGATCCGGAGGTCAATCAGGCTATCACCTCGATGTGGCAGCACAACTTCGACAATCCTTGGATAAGTTTCGAACGCACGTCTCCGTTGAAAACTCATTTCTGGTGGAGCCTCTTCATTTTAAGTATTTTTAATTTGTAAATAATTAATTAAGTACACGTATATTTTATCTAACGTATAATTTTTTTTGTTATTTCAGGAAAATTTCAACTGGGATATTAACCACACTAACCTCGTCTTTCGACCAAGGAAGCAAAATTGTAGGAATTCCATCGTTGTTGTCATGTAACAGATTAAGAGGACCCGAAATCGTCCGCCGTTCATGTCTGAGGAGATTTGAGAGCTATGTCTTGATGAATGGTACGAGATTGATCAGGATCGTGAGTATCAACGTTTAGTCCAAATCGCAGCTTGTGCTAGCCGTGAATTGTAAAACAATTTTAGAATGTAATAATTAGCTATTTTATATTTTGTGAAATTTAAAACAATTTTTAAATATGATTTTATATTTTTAATAAAATTATAATCGGAAAATAATCGTGGAAACGATGGAAAATACGACGAAAAATCGGAGCTAAATCGGAAAAAAAAGGCTAATTAGCCTTACATTTACAGCCACGAGTTATTGCTTGACAAAGTTCGTGGCTATTTGCCACTGACGAAGCGTGGCTGAGTCACACTAATTCATTTCAACTAAAGCATGGTCAGAAAACATGCTGGTTCGATTGCCATAAGAAATTTCTCCCAGCAAATCATTTTCTTCGGAAGGACAAGAAGAGTTTTAAAAAGGGTAATGTTGTGAAGAAAGATCCACCAGCATTTCCATCAGGTGGAGACATCTTGGCTCAGTTGGAGGATATATACGGTCTGCAGAAGACGGTTGAATGTGGCGGAAGCGGTCATATAAACGATCAAATCGAAGAGTATGGGGTGCACCACAACTGGTTCAAACATAGCATTTTCTGGGAGCTGCCATATTGGAGGACGCATCTCCTTCATCACAATTTTGATGTGATGGACATCGAGAAAAACTTTTTCGATAACATCATTAACACAATGTTCAATATTACAGGGAAAACAAAAGATTCAACAAAATCTAGACAACATTTAAAATTGTTATGCGATCGTCCAAAATTACATCTTAAATCTAATCTAAAGGTCTCAACTCCGTAATTGTGGTTGTCCACCAACGCGAGGAAATCTTTTTAAAATGGTTGAAAGAGGATGTGAATTTCCCTGATGGTTATGTTTCTATTATAGGCAACTCCATTAACAATGAATATTCTAAAATACATGGTCTAAAAAGTCACGACTGTCATGTAATTATGCAACGCTTATTTCCGTTTGCATTCTCACAACTCAGGTAAAACTATCTTAACACTATTTAAATAATGATAAATGTTTTCATTATGGTAATATTGTAACACTACTTTTTTTTTTCAAAGATGTGGGCTTATTTTTCCAGGATCTTTGTGCACGAAATTTGGGACGAGGCGAAGTTGATCGTTTGCGCAGCAATATAGTAATGACGCTTTGCAATCTAGAGTAGATTTTTCCACCAGCTTTCTTTGATGTTATGGAGCACTTGACCGTCCATTTGCCAATGGAAGCAGATCTCGGAGGACCCGTGCAATTTAGATGGATGTATCCCTCAAAGTGATTCATGTTCCATCTCAAGAGAAAGGTCAAAAACAAGGCAAATGTTGAAGGTTCAATTGTGGAGGCATCTATTTATGAAGAAATAACAAACTTCACCCCGCATTACTATGACACTCTTGGACAAGGTATTACTAATCGCACTGCTTTGCGTCACGCTGATGGTTATCGTTAACAAGTGCGCTACGCATATGATGTGCCAGCTATTTTTCGACACGTTGGAAGTGGAAGCGGAAAAACACACTGTCACTGGTTATCTGATACAGACTACCACATCGCACATACTTATATTCTCCTAAACTGTGAAGAACTTCTACAATATGAAGGGTAAATTATTGATATCAAATGTACTAGCCGATAAATATATCAAACTTACACTATCCTTCATTGGGTAGGTTATATGACGATCATGCTAGAACAGAACATTCTAGGATCGACAATAATATGTTACCGGCTTTGAGAGAACAAAAATTTTCTTGGTGGTTAAAATTATTTGTAAGTTGTAATTCATTCCTCAAATAATCTACTTTGTATGTATTACATACCGTTATATTCGTTGTACATCAATTTTTTGTTTGATTAGGATTGTACATGTAATGCAGGTTGAAAGTGATTCTACCGACACTTTACATCCTCTATGGTGACAAGATCTGGTAAGGGGTCCAACAATGAGATGCACATGTTGGAATGCATATTTTGTCGAGGTTATAACTTTCAAACAATATGTTGCGCTGAGAACAAAAGAACGAGTAACTATGGAGTCCGTGTGTGTGGTACCTGAGATAATGAAGTTAGTTACTACGGTAAGCTTCAAAAAGTTACTTTGTTCCGGTGTGATTGGTATGATACGACTTGGGGAACCGGAACTAGAATGTGTTTACCAGGTGTTTTCGAGGTTAGTGAAGGTGGTGTGTACAACAAGTATGATCCTTTCTTATTGACCACACAAGCAGATCAAGTTTCTTATGTGCCATATCCAAAAGTGAAACGGAGAAATGAGGAGGCTACTGAAGCTGATGAATGATTGGTCGCATTAAAGGTACGCCCGAGAGGCATACTCGACGAAATCCAATACTCTCAACAAGCGGCCATGCAAGAAGATATTAATATGTGGCGATGGAAGTTACCGTGGTAAATGTGACGTCACTTGTTTTACCTGGAGTCCAACTTGAAGACATACCTTTGTATGAAGATATCGATGAGGATGAAGACCACGATACAGATGTAGAAATGAATGATTCAGATTCCGACGTTTATAAAGGATCAGATTCAAATACGAATTATAGGGAGGGAGACTGAGTATGGGTTGTATGTTGAATGATGAAATTGTATTTTAGTCGTATTTTCTCAATGCGCGGTTCGAATATCGGGTGTAATTTCATAACCGTAAAATAATTTCCCTGTACAAATTTATCCCCTATAGTTTTGGTCTTTTTTTAGGTTTATCTTTATTTAAAATTTACCCCCAAAAACTACAAGTTTCCTCAAATGTTTTCCCTCCACAATTTTCCCTTCTTTTTTCACACTCTTTTTGCTAAGTCACTAAATTCCCCCCCTAAAATTTTCCCTCCTTAAATCATTACCATAATTCCCTCCAAATATTTACACAGTTAACAATGTTTCTTTTTACTATATTTTAACTTAAAAAAAAAAAATTAAAAAATGCAGCTTTTTCTGTCTATTTACTATCAGCTCAGCCCAATACACACATTTTAACTAACGAAGCCCAATTATAGCCACGGTTTGCTTCGTCATTGTCATAGCAAAATAAAAAAATAAGACTGTAAAAAATCTTCTTTCACACTCGATTCTCATCTTTTCCTTAGAAAAAAAACGCCGTCTCTCTCTTTTCTCCCTTCCAGTTCAGTTTCATCACCTACAAACCACCGCTAAGCCAACCCTTTTCAACCGGTATCTCCAGGGAAGAGTAGCTCCAATCTATTCCTCGACCATCAATTCTTCAGAATGTTCGCCTCTGTCTCTCTCTTTCGTTGTATGTCCAAATTTCTCCCTCGTTCTTCAATTTTAGGGTTTTAAAACCAAAAAAGCACAGATAGATCTCAGATTGTCCTCCGATTTGTCTCTGCCGTTTATATTTCACTGAAAGGCCAGATCTGTAAACACATTTACAGCTATGGTTTTTTTTTAAAGTGGGTTTTGAGAATTTTATGGGGTTTCTTTCACCGGCTAGGGTTTTTAAACTAAATTTGCTCTTAAACTCATTTCCTATACTACCCTATTTCACATATTTGGTTTTGTTGCTATGGCTAGGGTTTCAGTATTTTGTTTATACATTAATCGAACTATGATAAATTTTAAGGCTAGGGTTTTGGTATTTTGTTTATAAGGCTATACTAATTTTTCTTTTCTGCCTTTTGCAAGATGAATTCGGGAAGCTCAAATGCCTCTGTAAGAGGATCCAACCCGCCTGTTGATGGCTTTGGGTCTCCGGGAAGGCAAGGGAACAATCGGGGAAGAGGTATAGTAAGAATACGGTTTCTCTCTTATTAATTTATACTTGACATGTGAATGATGATATATCATATGTTTATGTTACTTCATATGGTTTATGTTTGACTGTGATTAATTTTTTAGCATATGTAAATAAAATAGAGATCATCGTTATACATGTCATCTTTTTCTAAGTATAAACATCTTGCAGTTCTTGTCACTCGATTATAGATGTTGCTTCTCATTTTGCCATAATCTCTTTGTGCTCCTCTTTGGTTAGTGATTCTTTTTTGTTTGTGTCTTAGGTAACGGAGGATGTGGAAGTGGAAATAGCAGAGGAGGTGCCAACTCTGCACCAGGCAGAGGAGCTGTGAGTGGAGGTGGAAATGGAGCACGAGGCAGAGGAGCTGGCAATGCAGTGCCTGGCAGAGGAGCTCGCAATGAAGCGCCTGGCAGGGGAAATGGAGCTGTAGCTCCGGGCAGAGTCAGAGGAGCTCCGTCTCTACAGTATGGTCATGGACCTGCCTTGCAAACAATAGAAGCTATGTTGGGGGACGAGAGTAGAAGACGTCAGCCAGTTCTAGATCCACAACGACAGAATGGCTCTTTATGGTTATGATCCTTCCTTTTTGTGCATTTAATATCTTTTTCATGATAAAAACCACACCGTAGCTGAATTTTCTCTATTTTTCACAGGTTTGGCCGTGATAAAGGTCCAAGACGAGTCAGTGTTGCGTCTATACGCAGGCCCTTAAAGGTCCACATTAATCCAATGGTGGTGTGATTTTATTGTAAGTTATTACTAACAAACACTTAACTGATTTTTTAACTTAGTTTCCAATGTTTTTAAAATCTCACTTAGGTTTTCATTGATAGGTTTAAATAATTAATGTTTTGTTTTCATTGGTTATGTTTAATATGTTTGGTTTTCAATAACATGAACTAGCTCTTATTTGCTAACTCACCTTGGTTTAAATCTAGTTTAGTAACGTGACAGTGTATTGAAAATCTGAGTTGTTAGTTAGATTTTGCTAAAATCAATAATTAATGTTTTGTTTTTGAAATCATTTTATTTACCCTATTTTTACTTAACTATTTAAGTTCAAAACATTTACTTTATATCTATTGGTTCTTGCTTAAGTTAATTCTTTATTATTCACTATGGTTTCTCATATTTGCTAGCACTGATTTTTAACATTTGTTTAACACTGCAGCAAGCTTTTTACTGGCATCTAGACCATCGTCTTCAGGTGTACAATATGTGGTACACCGTGGTTTCATTGTGCCTCAGAGGGATGGTGTCTAAGGCGAAAAATTATGGAAACAGGCCATCATGGATTGTTCCTGATACGTGGTCTGAGATGCAGAGGTATTGGAGTACTGACGAGTCCATCAGAAGGAGCGCTCAAGCAGCGGCAAAAAGAAGGTCTGATCGGGCATGCTTAGGCTTTCATGCTCACACTGCAGGATCTCAATCTTACGATGAGATCAGAGAATGGATTGTAAGTCCTTCTGTCCCATTTACTGTTTCTATTCCCCCTTTATACATGTTTCAACACTGACTCCTATTTCTATTTCTCCAATGTAGCGACGTGAAGAAGGTGTGGAACATTCCATGCTAATAATTCTTCAGGAGACTCATCGAAGACCTGACGGGTCTTACGTTGACAGAAGAGCTCAGACAATCGTTGAAGAGCTGCATAGGCAACTAGAATCATTGAACCAACCTGCTGAAGGAACAATAGAAAATCCAACCCCCAACCTCTCTCCTGAAGTTGAGAATGACCTCTACAAAAAGGTAACAACTCACTTCACTTACTTTACATGATTATCACATTGTTTCTCATTTCTTTAATCCACTGATGAAGAAATAACTAATTAAGTCTTATCTCGTCTTTGTTTATGCAGTTTGTTGAGCCAACCCGTGATCATGTCTTTGGATTGGGAGGTCACCTTGTGTGGAAAAAGCATGGGGAATCATTTTCTTCTCAGCCGTCCAACTTGCCAGCGCCTAACACAACTCCACTCTCCAAAGATGTAGCTCAACTTAAGCAGCAGCTCAGCCTCGTTCTCCAACTCATCAAGACTTACCTCCTGAAAGGTCGTTGGAAGAATTTGAGAGGCATATACCCACTGAAGCAACAAATCAGTCCGTAGCTGGTCCTTTACGCCCCATCTCGGCAAGTGATCTCGCTGCAGCAGCTGCTATTGCTCTCCAAAATTTCGGAAATGAGCAAGTTGGAGAAGTGAACCACATAGAACTCATGGAGGAAGACGATGACGAAGTTAACCGTGGTGATTGTATGTGAACTTCTCTCTAATCCAATACAAGATGTGATGGGCTCTGTTAAGTATGTATTCATATGTCTTTTGTTTGTAGTAGTCGAGTTTCTCTCCCACGCTTAATTAACTGTCTCTTTGCATCGGTTGGTTTTTGGATCATGTTTGCTTATTTTGCAAACTTTTCATTTGGTTGTTAGAACAATGTTTGTCTCGACCTCTATGTAATAAATATGTATGATTATCTAGTTGTTTTTCTATTGTTTTGGTTCTAAAAAAAGATCAAAATTTTATCTAATTAGTCAAAAAAAAAAAATTGATACACATGCTATCTAGGAAAATATATTTTTGGCTACGGATTTACGAAATTTTTCTAGTACCAAATACGTCAACTGAGTGGTGGCAATATATTTATTTGCTACGCCACATACACCAATTCTAGTATCAAAGAATTACATATCTGTAGCTAATTAGTTATTATAGCAATTTGTGGCAAGTTAGCCACGGTCCCTTTGTAGCAATTCTGTATCAAAAATACTACCCCCAAACTGTGGCAAATAGTAGCACTTTGCTACCGGTTATTTGTGGCATTCCGTAACAACATAGTTACCGTTATATTAGTAGCAATTCATAGCGTTTAGATACGAAAATTGATGTAGCAACGCGTAAGACACATCATTTGCCTCACAACTATTTGCTACGTAATTATAGTCACAGTTTTATATCAGTAACAAATTCGTAACAAATTTTATATTGCTACAGATTGTAACATATAGCTACAGATTTTACGTAGCTATTTTGCTGTTTTTTAGTAGTGATGGCTAGTCTGTAGTTCTATATAGCCACGATTTTTCACTGGCAAATATCGTGGCTATTTAGCCCCGGGGTAGCCACGGCGTATATAACCACGACCCTATAGCTACAGATTTTTTTTCGTGGCTACGCCGTGGCTATCCTTATATAGCCACGTATTTTCGGCTATAGCCACGAAAAGTTTCGTGGCTATTTTTGGAATTCTACTAGTGTTACTTGATGCTTGTTCGACACATATCCAGGCTTGTATCTTCCGGCGGATCCACGATTAGGCTTGAGGAGAGGTGTTTTGAGAAGATTTTGGTGGCGAACAAGTGAGCTTGCTTATCGGAGCATGAGAACCGTAAGGCATTTCGGGATTCAGACGGGTGCGGTTTATAGTGATGCTGATCGAGATTATCTTCACGTGAAGTCTACCGATGAGGCCGTACGGATTGAACTGAAGAATAAGCATTGAATTTAAGCTCAAGCTTTAAATCTAAAGCAACACCATCTTTATGATCTGAATCTAGTTTGTTTAAAGCACCAGAAGACAAACAAGGTTGCTGAATCGACGCTACAATCGGGATTGAATAAAAGTAATGTGGAATCTATGGAACCATACTTCTAACTATTTTTTGATATTGAGCATTAAAAATCTCTATGTCGGATTTAAGAGTTGTTTTTCCTGCTAAGTGATGAGATGGGAAATTGAGTGTTTTAACACAAGATTTCTACAAGATTTTATCCATTTATCCCATCTTTATTTCATTTTCATGCATTTAGGTAATATTTCCGTGTTTTGCATCTTAGTAGTCCCAAGAATCTGCATTTGCACGTTTTGTGTGTGTTTCAGGACATTCTCAGGTTACCCGAAGGGACAAGAGCTCAAAAGCATGAAGCGAGTCACAAGAGAAGGCAAGGAGCTAACAATCAAAGGCCAATTTTTCATCCATATCGAAGACCTATCGATCGATATGGAAGTGAAGGAGATCGACACCTATATCAATCGATAGGGTGAGCTAGAAGCAAAAAAAATCAAATGGCCAAAATGACTCTAGCCGACCAAATAGTCCTATAAATAGGGCATATCCATTCCTTGGAGACAACACACATCAAGACATTCTCTCTCTCTAGACTAGGCTCTACCACTTAAAAGGTGGTTTGTAAATATTCTCTTTTATTCTTCTTTTGTTTAATTTTCTATTTAAATAATGTAAAACCTTTTTCTTTAATTTTATTATTATCTTTAATTAAGAAGGATTAATTAGGAGAGAGAAGGTAGTTAAAGGTCTAATTATTTAGGGTTAATTAGTTGATTAATAAGAGAATCAATTAAGTTTATATCTCTTAATCATGGATCCTTAGAGGTTAGTTTGAGAAGGAGTATGTGACACCTTCTACACTCACTCCCACCTCTATTCTCTCTAATCCTTGTGATTAGTTGATGAATCTAAGTGATTAATCGAGAGGCTTTCTCTACCCTAATAGTACAAAGGATTAGCATTTAGGGTTGAATTGTGGATTCTTTTACACACTTATCGCCTAACTTCCGCGCTCCTTTGGATTCGATCCCTCAATTCCTACAACGAGTATAGCTTCCGCGCTCCTTTGGATTCAATCCCTCAATTCCTACAACGAGTATAGCTTATACTTGGGCTAAGATTGAGGTGCTTTATAAATTTAAAACTTGAAAACACCGACAGATCACTAAGCTTGCTCTTCTTAATGAGAAAAATAAAATATCAAGTATAATCCAATAAGGACATTTAAGAAGTTAAATCAAAACAAGAGATAATGACTCAAATAACATCAATTTTTATACTAATTACTAATCTAACACCTTCAAAATTAAGTTTACTAGATTAACAGTAATCTTTTGGTAAAAGACAACTTAACCCTCAATTAATAAAAAAAAACTCTAATTAATTAGAAACAACTCTAATAGAACTAAAATTCAAAAATAAAATATAAATAAAAAAAACTCTACAGATTTTTAAAAATCAAAAAAATCAAAAATTTAAAAAATTACTAAAAACTAAAAGTATCAAAAAAAATATATATTCAAAAAATTATTGAAAAAAATAAAAAAATTGAAAAAATCTAGGAAAGCTTAAATTTTTAAAAAATCTAAATAAAAAATTGAAAAAAAATCTAAATGTCAATATATTTTAGAGAAAATGACAATAGAATAAGTAATATGTCATGTTATTTTATTTATAAAGTATTTTTCGAATTTTTGGATTTTTGTTGGAGTTTCCTAGAAATTTTTTGATTCTTTAGCATTTTTAAATTTTAAAGATTTTTTTATTTTCTTTTATTTTTTAAAAAATGCAAAAAAAATTCAATAAGGAATTCCTGAATTAAAGGAAAAAAATCTATAAATATCTTAATTAGGAAATTAAGACAAATCATAAGTAATTAAAAAATCCTTAATTAAATTATTTAATCAAATAAGGAAAATTATGAGTTTTTTTAAAATTTTTTTGTTTAGTTCCAGTAAATTAAGTAAGGCAAGCCCTTAATTGAGAAAAATTAATTAAGGAAACTGTTTTATTAGCGAAAATTAAGGAACTACAAAAAAAAAAACAAATTCTGCCATAACATGATTACAAAAGCTTATCATAGAAAATATGTGATGAAAAACCTATCACAACGTAATTAAATGAGAAAGAATCAATTTAGTAAAAAATAAATCTGCCATAACATGAGTTTAAAAACCTGCCACATAATACTAAAAACCTATTGAACAAATAAATCTGTTGCAACGTAAAATAAATTTGATGTAATGTATGTGTCAATAGTAATTTAAAAATTTGATAGATTTATTGAAAATCTCAAAAAATCTGTCATGTCGTTACAAAATTCTGCCGTTTAAGAAAATTCTGTTACAACATGAATTTATGAAAAATTCTAAAAGCCTATGATTACAAACAAATCTTTCATAACTAAGTGATATGTGCTTTAAAAAACCTGTCACAAAAAAATAAATTTGTCGTTCAAAAATTAAAACTGTTGTTTAAAAATTTAATATGTTGTTCGAAAATTAAATCTATCCTTGAAATATAAATTGTTGTCAAATAATAAAAAACTGTCGTATTTAAATAAAACTATCATAAAAAATCTGCTACTGATTTAAAAATCTACCGACTAATTAAATCTGTTACTTCATGTGCAGCAGGTTTATTTTGACGATTTTCACCTTTTTTTTACTGTGGTGAAAATTTAGAAATTTTTTTTCAAAAAAAATAATGGCAATTTTAATAATTATATTTTTGGTACCAAAGGAAAAAAAGGCACTTTAGGTATTAAAAACAATCTAGTTATTAAAAGAAAATTAGAGTCAATCTAATAATATCAATATAATTTTATATTATTTTAGTAACTCTCCCATCAAAACAATCACCTTAGACATTCTTGAGATAGTGCAGCATACTCAGCTTTTAATATATCAACTTGGTTCACTAGATTCATCATTCATCAGCACTTGTATTGAATCAGTGAGAATCGAAAATTTATCACTCTTTGGTCTATTGAGATCTGCAAAAACGAGAAACAGTTTCATGAAAAAAACTGAAATTGAAAATCTCTATATTCATCAATATACTACACCTAGTGCATCTCTTGGTCTGATTTTGAATTTTCTAGGAAGAAGAAACTCGTTCAATCTTCTTCACCATTTTTACCACTATCTCAGATTTGAAAATTAGAGGACAAACAAAAAAATGAAGCTACGTAAAACATGATATTCAGATACGAAATCTCTTTTCAAAGCTTTGAAAAACCTGTGATTTTGACCCGAGGAAGAAGACGAAGAAGAAGATGAAGATGAGGAATCAGCAGTTTTTTGTTTCTTCGGTTGTTTAATTGCATCTCCTCGCCATGGCTAATGACACAATATGTCTGATTTTTTTTTCTTGTTTTGGGCTGCAACTTTTTTACTTAAAAAACATTTATTTGCAAAATTAACCCAAGGTAACAGAATCCATCACAAGAGTAACGGAAATGATGTTTTCGACATATTTTCCAATCGTTAGTGAATGTCAGTATGTATTTTCAATTCTTGGTGTGGTTATCATAACAGTTTAGTAGTTGGTATGTGTAGCTATGTAATGTCCCATACTTGGTGAAACTATCAATGATTTTTCCAAAAAATAACTGCAATTTAATAAGCAAAACGCTCCAGTCCTTGCCTTGAACCCTCAATTTGAAGAAACATTCTAGTTGGTTGGATTCAATTTACGGATCTAGCTAAATCATTTACCCACCATGAGCTCTTCTTCTAGAGTAGTGGAAGTTATGGACGAAGTTACTCTTCCAATGAAAAGCAGGTGGAAGAGATCGAGAACTCGCTAGACGCGAGAAGATCCGGTGATACAATACCAAAACAAAGTTCAGACCAACACCGAGAAGATCGAAAACTTTCTACAAAAGATAGAGGAAAAGGAAGAAGAAAGCTCGAAACTTATTTTTTCTAATATTATTAGTTTAAAATTGATTTTGACTACACAATATTAAATTTATTTACTTAAAAGGAAACTTTTGCCAGAGTTAGGGATAGTATTTTTATCCGGAATCCGTTAAAAAAATATGGAACTTCGGAAAGCTGGATTTGAATTTAAATAGTAAAATAAATGGTCTGTCAAAATGGATTGTTGAACCCGGAAAATTCAGTGCAAGGTAAGTTCAAAATGTTTGTTCGGAAGAGAGGGTCGGAGATTCTATGATGAGGTAAGTAAGACTTGAAGAGTGAAAATGATTGAATATGAGGTTCGGGATTGATGTCTCAGACACTCAGTTTATGAATATATGATATAAGAAAATTGGGTTACAAAGGAAGTAAGTAAGTTCGGCAAGTAAGATCGAATAAGAAGTCGAGATCATAATCTAATACTTAATAACTACAAAGTCGAACTAAATGTTAAAAAAGAACTAAGTTATATCTCTCTCAGCCAAAGTTCGGAGCGTTTTCTGGAGTTGGAGTTTTGTCTTCTCATTGGATGCATCCTCAATTTATGGTGAGGAGTTGGGCGTGAGGTTAGTAGTAGTTGAGCGCCTGCTTCGAGGATCATCACTTTCTCAGTGGTTGCCAAACTAGATCGGCGGATGAGTGAGTAGGCAATCATTACTTCTTCACCCGAACTGTTCACGGTCAGAGAGTGGTTATGTCTAGATGAAGCTGCTCTGCTTCGACGTGTCTTTTGATCAACGGTTATCTTTCTTCGTGTGCGGCACGTCGAGCTAGGAAAGTAGGTGTGTGTGGCGTTCGTTCGTTGGCCGCGGTGGCGTTTGACATGGTTCCACAGGCATCGGACCGAAGCGGGAAGAGTGAGCTTCGGGCCATCCGGGCTTCGTTGGTTCGGGCCCATCTTGTGGATTTTTGAAGATTTGGACGTGGGCCGAGTGGATTCGTGCTGGGTCTTTTTGGAGGATGCTAAACCTCCAACACGGATCTGGATTGTAAAATTTTCAAGTCTGAATATTCGGATCTAGATATGAATCTCTTAATTATCTTTGTAGGGATTTGATACCCTCCATATAATCAAGAAATAGGTTGTTTGAGCAAGAAAATAAAGAACATAAAAAATTTAACAAGTTCAAATTACGGTATGTGATTCTATGTCTTGGTCTAGATTTTTTCCATTTATCCGACCAATGTCTAGGTTGATCCATCCAATTTTTAAATTTTAGATGAAATCTTTGTTATTGAATCCAAAGGGTAAAACCCTGTTTTGTGAAATGTAGTAGCTTTAGAAATATTTTCTCAACTAAGTTTTAATTTTCTTTATGATTTTACTTTCTCTTATTTCATTTTAAATTTCACCATGGATTTATTTAGATTCACGAGTGAATAATTAATTAAATGGATAGAGACTTGTTTAGGTGGAGTAGATTAGGTTTGGATTATGATTTCTAAGGATAAATTCTTAAAAAATTATTATGTGAATGATCTTGAGGACTAGATAAACTTGATTAAATTAGCTTTGATCATAAAGTTTCATTTTCTTTATAAAGTGTTTGATGAAATACGTAACTCAAGCTTCACAAATTTTTTTATAATTTGATGTACAAGAATGTATTCAAATAAGATTAGTACCTTATTTTAGGTTGGATCGATCTCGATAACTATTAGTATTTTTTTTCACATAAAAAATCATAATAATTAATGAGTGATTGGTGGATGATTAGCACCATGAGAATGGACTAATCCACCATAGCACCCAAAAACCTTTTATTATATAATACCATCTCTCTAGAAATCGATCATAACTATAGTATGACTTGAGCTTTGCACTTTGAACTTAGACATAACTAGGTCTACAAATCATTAAAATTTCGTTCCACAACATAAATCATCATCTTATAAAGAGAAAGTGATTAAAAAATTTGAGAAAGATGAAAAATATTTCATGTGAGAAAAAAAATCTTCTTTGGATGAGATTATAATGCTTATAACAAAACTTGTTAATTGATCATACTATAAATAGATCTCGAAATCTCGGTCTTTATCATCATTACTTAAATTTTTCGTCCACAATTTGTCAAATCAATTTCATATTGTAACTTTTCTTATTTAGATTTGACTAACTATCTCGAATTCTATCCACAGCTACTCAACTGATCGTACGTTTTAATTTGAAAATCATTTTCAACATTAAATTTATTTATTATAAATGATCATGATAATATAAGATTTTAACACTTTAAAAAATAAACGAACTTAAGATCAAATAACCCCATTGATTACAAAAACGAAACAATCTAGAATTCAAAAGCTATTTGTGGTATAAAATCTCTTTTCATAGAGAAAATCATTAACCCTTTTTAGGTGGATCATGATGTAGTATACACATTTATTTAGATGACTCATATTTTTAAAAGATTTTTTTCTTAATGAGGATATATATTAACATGTTAATTTCTCAATAACCTCTATCAATCTACAATTAAAATATTCCCTTCTTTATATATCTCACGCTCTCTTTTTTTACTTGAGATCATTACATTTGTCTATCTAATCTCAAGGTACAGTTGTTGTAAGAACATAAGATAGAGGGAAGGCAATTACAATGCATAAAGAGAAAAAAACAATACAGATCAACATCTATCCAAAACTTGGATTTCTTGGTTGACGTGGCCCAACCAAAATCTCAATTTCTCTGCGGATCACGAACCATCTCAATATCTTTGAACTTTTTTTCTCTCTGTTTATATATCAAAACACCGTTGCATAAAACTCGTAACCCATGAAGTTGGTTTTTTTGTCGTTTTGTTTCATCAGCCATTTAAGAAGTCTCTCTCTTTTCTTCAATTCTCCACCACTTATCACCACCACCTCCACCAACATTTCCCATCAATTGTAGTCATTTTAAGTGGATTCTAAAGTGCAGTGATTGATTTTTTTTTACTGTTATTGATAAGCTTCAATTTCTAATTAGATTCTCTCTCTCTCTCTTTCTCTGCTTTATAAAATCATCTGATTACTTACATTTTCGAAGTTAAAATCGTCGAAATCCCCTCTTTAATGGCTCTATCTGCATTTGCCTTTCCTTCTTACATAACAACCAAAGGAGTTTTAACAGATTCTTGCAAATCAACTTCTCTGTCTTCATCTCGATCTTTGTCTTCAGATCTTCCGTCACCATGTCCGAAACCCAACTACTGTCATGTAAGATTGCTTCTCTTCCCTCGCTTCATCCATAGCCAGAATTGTAAACACTTGTTGGATTTAATTTCAATTGCAGCTTCTGTTGAGATTCTGTGAAGCTACCCATTTGTCAAAATCGTTAATTATATAATGGGTTTACTTCGATTTTGACACAAGTCAAACAAATTCGACCCCTTTTCTAAGTTAATTATCAAAAGAATTCTGGAAATTGATTGGAGAAAATGACAGATTTTGTTTGTTTTATTATTGTTGTTGTTGTGAACAGTCAAACAGAAGCGGAAGAGTGTGTGCGTCACTTACGGAGAAGGGTGAGTATTACTCTAACAGACCACCAACTCCGTTACTCGACACAATTAATTACCCAATCCACATGAAAAATCTTTCCGTCAAGGTAAATATATTATTTCATCACACCCCAAAAGCCTTTTGATTCATCTGTTTTTCAGCAATTTGGTAACTGATTTGATGAACTCATTGCAGGAACTGAAACAGCTTTCTGATGAGCTGAGATCTGATGTGATCTTCAACGTTTCCAAAACCGGTGGACACTTGGGTTCAAGTCTTGGTGTTGTGGAACTCACTGTGGCTCTTCATTACATCTTCAATACTCCACAAGACAAGATTCTTTGGGATGTTGGTCATCAGTCTTACCCTCACAAGATTCTGACTGGAAGAAGAGGAAAGATGCCTACCATGAGACAGACCAATGGTCTCTCCGGTTTCACCAAACGTGGAGAGAGCGAACATGATTGCTTTGGCACTGGACATAGTTCCACCACAATATCTGCCGGCTTGGGTAATTATAAGCAATCACTTTTATGGTTTCTTAAACAGTAACAATAAAAACTCAGATTTTATGTTGGTTTACAGGAATGGCGGTAGGGAGGGATTTGAAAGGGAAGAACAACAATGTGGTTGCTGTGATTGGTGATGGTGCGATGACGGCAGGACAAGCTTATGAAGCCATGAACAACGCCGGATATTTAGACTCGGATATGATTGTGATTCTTAATGATAACAAGCAAGTCTCGTTACCTACTGCTACTCTGGATGGTCCAAGTCCACCTGTTGGAGCATTGAGCAGTGCTCTTAGTCGGTTACAGTCTAATCCGGCTCTCAGGGAGTTGAGAGAAGTCGCAAAGGCAAGTTATTTGACTCTTCTTTTCTATCATGCTAAGTCCCCTGCTGAGTTAATAAGAGAAAAATCTTGGTTTTGTTGTGTATAGGGTATGACAAAGCAAATAGGTGGGCCAATGCATCAACTGGCTGCTAAGGTAGATGAGTATGCTCGTGGAATGATAAGCGGGACTGGCTCCACCTTGTTTGAAGAACTCGGTCTCTACTACATTGGTCCAGTTGATGGGCACAATATAGATGACTTGGTAGCCATTCTTAAAGAAGTTAAGAGTGCACGAACCACAGGACCGGTACTTATTCATGTCGTGACAGAGAAAGGTCGCGGTTATCCTTACGCAGAGAGAGCTGATGATAAATACCATGGTATAATTTCAGAGTTCAAAATTGATAAATGTTTTAACCATTGTGATTATTTATTGATTCTTTTTTTCTTGTAGGGGTTGTGAAATTTGATCCAGCTACGGGTAAACAGTTTAAGACTAGTAATAAGACTCAGTCTTACACAACTTATTTCGCTGAGGCATTGGTCGCAGAAGCGGAGGCAGACAAAGATGTGGTTGCGATTCATGCAGCTATGGGAGGTGGCACGGGGCTTAATCTCTTCCAACGTCGTTTCCCTACAAGATGTTTTGATGTCGGTATAGCGGAACAACACGCGGTTACATTTGCTGCCGGTTTAGCCTGTGAAGGTCTCAAACCATTCTGTGCAATCTACTCGTCTTTCATGCAACGCGCTTATGACCAGGCAAGTTCAAACACTTTTTTGATCCTTTTCACTTGAAATGAAAATGAAACTAATCTGAGTGTGTATTTTTGTGTAGGTTGTACATGATGTTGATTTGCAGAAATTACCGGTGAGATTTGCGATGGATAGAGCTGGACTTGTGGGAGCTGATGGTCCAACACATTGTGGAGCTTTCGATGTGACATTCATGGCTTGTCTTCCTAACATGATAGTGATGGCTCCATCAGATGAAGCTGAGCTCTTTAACATGGTTGCAACTGCTGCTGCGATTGATGATCGTCCTTCTTGTTTCCGTTATCCTAGAGGTAACGGTATTGGTGTTGCGTTACCTCCGGGAAACAAAGGTGTTCCAATTGAGGTACTAACTGTAACACTCAACCTAGTCTCTTGTTTTGTTTGGATCATTTTGGTAAGAGAAAATAACTTTGGGGGTGAATTTTCAGATTGGGAAAGGTAGGATTATAAAGGAAGGAGAGAAAGTTGCACTGTTGGGTTATGGCTCAGCGGTTCAGAGCTGTTTAGGAGCGGCAGTAATGCTGGAAGAACGCGGATTAACCGTAACCGTAGCAGATGCACGGTTCTGCAAGCCGTTGGACCGTGCGCTCATTCGTAGCTTAGCTAAGTCGCATGAGGTTCTGATTACGGTTGAAGAAGGTTCAATTGGAGGGTTTGGATCGCATGTTGTTCAGTTTCTTGCTCTTGATGGTCTTCTTGATGGCAAGCTCAAGGTATTATTGTATTTAGTTTACAAAATAATCTTGTTGAAAATATATGGTGGTTTCTAATATGAATTTGTTTTACAGTGGAGACCAATGGTATTGCCTGATCGGTACATCGAGCATGGTGCACCAGCTGATCAACTGGCTGAAGCAGGGCTCATGCCGTCTCACATTGCAGCAACCGCACTTAGCTTAATCGGGGCACCAAGGGAAGCTCTGTTTTGAGTGTAAAATCAGTGGCGAAAACATATACAAAAACACTCTCTGAATGCAATAAATAACAGAAAAGTCCTTCCTTTGGCAACAGCTGAACAGATACGTTGAAGAGCAAAAGGCAAAGGATATGCAAAGATTAGTAATAAATGTTAGAATTGGATTTTTCTTTTTTCTTTGGGTAACTTTGTTTAGAGGTGTGATGGAGATCGAGCTGTACAATCATCTAACATCTTGTAAAATATAAAAAATTACATTTCTTTGTCTAATCTTGGGACCCTTATGTGGTGCTATATGGTTCGATTATTTACAAAAAGCCCAGCGCATTCGGAAAACTATTATTTTTTCATTGAAAGTTTCTATTTACGACTGGTCTAATTAATTAGAAGCGGCGAAAATTAACATTTACGAGAATTTATTATGACAAGTGGACCGATGAAGTTAAAACTGATTAAACGCGGTTGTTTTTTAATCAACAAAATAAAAACTTTATGATTTATAAATTAATGCATCGGGCATTTGGTCTAGTGGTATGATTCTCGCTTAGGGTGCGAGAGGTCCCGAGTTCAATTCTCGGAATGCCCCTCTATTTTATTTTCCTTTTTTTTTTTTAATGACTTTGTCCAACTTCTATGCCTAAATAAATTCCTGTGCCAATGTGCACGGCCTTGCTTCAGCATCTGAACATAATAAAGCACGACGTCTCGATGGAGTCAGGGTGCAATAACTTTTCATGAATATTACTTTTTTTTTTTTAACAAAAACTAATAATAATATTACTTTCGAATCAAGCACACGCTTTCAAAAAGCACAGGTAAAATCTTTTCGTAATGACCCTCTGGAAAAAAAAATGATATTTTTTTTTTTTAGATTGGACACAAAAATCTGAGCTGGGCACAAAGCTATCTTCGAAGTTCATGGGATAGGGGAAAAAGAAACCACTGCCGAAAATTGACATTTTTGTCTGTTGGGTTATTTTGTCTCTTTTCTTTTTTTGTTGTTGTTTGCGTCATCATCAAAAAGGTCTTCTCATTTTTTTAATCTGGTGAGTCATCATCTCCTCCACATCGTAAATAGTCATACTGTAACGTGTACTCCTTAGAAACCCAATATCGCCAGAGACACCGAAGAAACTGAAAATTGAATTAAAACAAAACTATGAATTCGATTCGATTTTCCTGTAGCTCTCTCCCATACGACGTAATTTTGAAGATCGGCTCTTCTCTTCAGGTTTTTCCTTGTTTTCTTTTTCCCTGTTAGATTTTGTGAACCTGATTCTAATTAGGCTAATTCTTGATAAGTTGTGTTGTTTGATTGATAGGTGATTGATCTTTGCGCACTCAGTAGCTGTTCTAGGTTTTGGAGAGAGCTTTGTGGTTCTGATATCTTATGGGAACCTCTGTTTAAGCAAAGATGGCCCTTTTTGGCCCCATTTGATGGAGATGAACATCCGCAGGTACAACATGAAATGAAACACTTCAAAAGATTCTTTTTTTTTGTCCTTTCAAATTCAAGTTCCCGAGTACTTTAGATTTTGGCCATTTTGTAACCTGATCGTAAGTTCAGTTGCTGTTAAATTGAGTTCTGTGTATGATGATCTTGAGAATTTTGTGTGATAGATTGAATTGGACACATAGATAATAGTTTTCTGATTTTGTTGCTTCTGTTGTGACTCTGATTGAGTAATATCAGTTTATTTTCCTTAATTACTCTATATTTGTAAAACATTTTCTAGGAATGGAGAAGAGTTTACATGATGCAACACAACGAAATGGCATCTAAAGCCTCCGAGGTGATTACATATGTGAATCAGTGCCCTGCTACGTTGTCTCTAGAGTCCGGTGAGTATCTGCACGCGGTTGAAACCATAAGCTCAATGCGGTTAGGATTTCAAGATGTAGAGCTTTTCCTTTTCAAACCAAAATTGAATGTGTTGCTCAACTTGATTGGACTCATCTACTGCTTACAACACCTGAAATCGCCGGTTAGTTGTTTCTATGACTTTATTCCAAAAAATAATGGGCCTAACCTTTTCCAACTTGTTTAACTCATCCTATCCTCCATTGTTTCTTCTACAGCGGGAGCAAATCTTGGATGCGCTAAGACTATGTGGAATCTCAGAGCAGCTTGTTTGGGTGAAATGGTTGACGTTAGGGCGATGGTCTCAAGGGAGACGAATGAGGGACGAAACCGTTTCGCGTCAGGTTTCTCTAGTTGATGTTTTAACAGGGAAAGAAGAAACGGTTCTACGAGTGCTTCAACGAGGAGCTGTTCACGAAGTTCTACGTGTTTGTATCTCAACTGTTGATCTTGCGTGTACACCTTGCAGTAGTAGCACCATCAGAAACTACTGAAACCCCTCGCGTACTTGTGGATGGAGCCTTGTGGTTCTGAGGGGGTTGCAGATTTCACAAAATGGTTGGTTTGTGAGAAGTTGAATTGGATTTATTGTGATAAACTATGTAATTATTTGATTAAAACTTTTCATGATATGTAAATAAGAAAAAAAATCTTTTTGGTCGATTCCTGATAGCACAAGTTTCAGCTCTGACGGAAATTCTAAAGAAAAAGGGATTGGCTTCGACCGAATTTGGTCGGAAAGGTGCTGCTTCTAGTAAAAAAAAAGGTTTGGTCTTTGAGGTCTCGCGAGGAAAACCGATAAGGGAAGAAAGTAGAACCGAGTGAAAACAAAAAGAAAACTTAGGGAAACTAGTGCTAATTTCAAAATAAGATAAACAGGTCGATCGGGTGATTCAGTTGGGTAGACAGGTCGGGTTGGGTGGTCCTACTGGGAGCGGGTCGAATTGGTATGAAAGTACTCAAGTCCCTTTTATCTATTTTCTTTGTCGTTTTGGTTAGGTAGCAGTTAGAATAGTCATGAGGCATTTTGAATTTGTTGTAGACGGAGGAAGGAGGTGTTATATATCGGTTGTCATTTTCTGACTCATATACAGTATCTTTCAGCATGCTTTTTGATTATTCGGGGAAGTGGGATTGTCAACGAGCGATTCGTCTGATGGATACCTCACACGTGGATTCATACTAAACGTTATCACCAAGTTTCTTTAAAAGGGATTAGATCATAAAATTTATAATTAAGAGTGACTAACAGATAAACGGTTTAATACCTCGCACGGGTTGTGATATTCAATCCGAGATATGAAGTCCTCTTTGTTGTGCTCCTTAGGTTGGATCGTCACTCAAAGTTGCTATAGGTCGAGGTGAATGGCGAGTAAACCTCATCTGTAGGGCATTAGAGGGACGATCCAATTGCTATGCTTCATGCCATTGTTAGGCCAAGTCTGAGTGTGGTTTCTTCTTTGGCCACTCTCTCTTCAGCACCACCAGTATGGACAGTGTTGCCACACTATCTAGTTATGGGGTAAAAGAGTCATGGTAGCCCCACCTAGAGGGGCATGAGGGTTATCGCGTAATCAAACCCGAATATGCCATGATTAATGTGCATAACACTAAGAGATTCTCTAAAACTATTACACATCTTGCTAAATAATTAACCTAATGTAAATTCATATGACGCTAAAAGATTCGCATAATTGAGTGTCAGTTGGCGTTGTTTCATTCTTCGAGATTATAGGAACAATTTTTACCCCAACACTCCCCAAGTTATATGCAATACTCCTCTCTATGACAAAATTGGGATGCGAAATGTGAAATCCGCAATCACAAAATGAAATATCTATATCGGGGACACATTCCAGAAAAAAAGGTTACATATTCCTCCAAATATAAATGTCAATCTTGAAATTAAGGATGAAACTTTGACGAAAGGTTTTTGGTCTAGTCGTATCAACCATAAAGCTCTATCAAACACATTTATATATCATCTATGCTAACCAAATTCCTTCTCAAAAAAGAGTAGACAATGGTAAGCAAAGTGGTCGAACCACAAGGGGCTATATGTTTAGAACACTAGGATTATTGAAAATGGTGTTAAGCTAAGGAGAAAAGGGTTTATAGATGATAAAGCTAAATCCTAATTGAGACACAATAAAAAAAATGAAAGTGCAATCAAATATAAACATGATGATGCAATTAACTTATAAACATGATGATGCAAGCTAAATATGTGGATCAAGGTAAGGGTGAATAATGATTAGAAGCAATTAAGATTGATAGATTGGCTTCCTAGGTGTGATTTTTGCAAACATATTCTAGTGGTTAAGGAACAAGAGTGCATAACTAAACCATTGTTAGTCGTGATAGCTTATCTAGTATTTAAGGATTTGGATAGGTTTTTACTAGCTAAATAGCGATTAATAATTTAATACTAGTCATTAGGAACTTTTCTTAATCGTGTATAAGGGACTTGACAAGGTTTTCATGAGTCAAATAGCACCTTGTAGTGGTTGAGACATTTATACAAACTCGTAGTATACATAAATTCATATGATCAAGAGAGTTATTAGTTAATTCTTTCCCTAGCATTAAGATCCTACTAAGAGATATATAATTCTATAAATAGATCCTAAGAAATCCAATCAACAATAAATTTTACTCTTAATCAAAGACCCAATCCATGATATTTATATGCAATCTACTCATCAAAGGATATTGATGAATCCATGATGAGAAAGAGAATAAGAGATGTAAATAATAAGATAAAGCATAATGGTAAATGCAATTTATTAATAATTAAAGAGAATGTTTAAACAAAATAAAAGAGATGTATATAAGATAAAACATAATTAAAGAGATATAAATAAGATAAACCATAACGGTAATTGTAATTTATTCATAACTAAAGAGAATGCTTAAACAAAATTAAGAAGAGAGCAAGAACTCTCTCAAGAATATCTCTAGATCTTAAAAGGTTACATTGTGTCAATCATAGTTAACCTAATTACAAGACGGAGTTTATATACTAGGTGGAGAAGACTGTAAGGGCAAAAAGACAACTTTTTACTGCCAAACAGGACTCGTGTTGCCGGAAGAACTGTACTTGTCGCCGACAGAATCTCCTCTGGAGCTTCTAGTGCTTCTGCTTGATTTCTGCCACCGGTGATTACCTTTCTATCACCGCTGATAGAAGCTATTCCAACTCCTCTCCTTGCTCTGTTGTGCTCTAAATCCTCATATCTTGCTTACTACTTGACTCCTACTTGGTCTCTTAGCTTCCATTTAGCACCTAAGATACTCATGAACACAAAAATGCAATGAAAATATAAATCCTAACTCTAAATGCAAATGAGAATATATGAGACTAAATGCAAGAATATAAAACCTGTTTCGGGTAAACAACGTCTTATGCCATCTGTGCATGATTCCAACGCAGATCTAAGACTAAAATGATTTGGGCCTAGAATTAATGAGCTTAAAGGAAGAGAGGGATCCGCCTATCTGCTGATGAGTCCACCACGGGATTAACTCTGGGTACTCCGGTCTTGGTGGCCACGAAGGTAACGTGGGTAAGACGGCGGTATGAGCGTTCTACTGGGAGTTGAGGGTGCAATTCGGTGTGATCTTGAGGTCTCGGGGTGAGCTGGAATGTGATGTGGGGCGGCGTTCGTCCTGCTGGGCAATAAACCTCCTACATCAACAAAGGAAAATCTAACATGAAGTCTGAAAGAATTTGATTAGGATTTTAATCATATTAAGAAACACTAGAACAAATTCTATAGCCAAGGATCATGTGTCAATTGAATCTTTTAGTTGGATCTCGAGTATACATGGATGATTAGAGCAGCGGAATGAATCAGGCAAATCGAGATTATGAAGCGCCTCAGATGCTGCGCCTCTACTGATATCCACACGCACACAAACTGAAAAGCCGGGATGCTAGTGTCGGAAGAGATCAAATCTCTCAAGGGAGCTTCGTGATTCCTATGTTTCTGGTGGCTGGAAATTAGGTCAAAGCTCTCAAAAGTCGTGCATATCATATATATAGAGACTTAAGAAAACCTAATTAACCATTGGTTCAAAACCAATGATTAATTAAACCAAAAACCAAAATCAATATTCTGGTTCGGGCTGTGTGTCGATCGACAAAACATTTGTGTCGGTCGACACACTCTCCAGAAATGCAATAACTTGATCATTACATTAATGATCAATCCCAACAAGCTCTATCCAAATTGCTTAGGTGTGAGACCCTGTAGGATCATATAATACTAGTAATGAGTTCCAAACTCATAGATTACAAGAGGCTTCTAGCAAAGCATCATAATCACCTAGTATCATATGATTGTCTTATCTCGACAACTATATGCAAGAGTGATGCGTGAAGTTATTCACCCAAAATTAACTGCAAGTGCACAGTGTACAATTGTAGTCTTTAGGTTATCGATCCCACATAGATTATGTCGAGTTTCGATTCTATTAGAATGCAATCTATCTGGTAACTAGTTGTGTAACTTATGGATTAAAAACGGTAGACTTAGGTAAATCGCGGGTAATATGGGCCATGCACGAAATTGAATGTTGTTCTACTCTTAAACACAAAAGGCAAATGTATACAATACCAAATCTCTTTGCGTATTGCACTACGAATCAACCAACATATCAGAAATGATGCTTTTCAACCTAATTAGCTAATGCATGCATTGGGAATAGATTTGATTGTTCATGATCTTCCAACCCAAACTCTCGTTTGTACAAGGACGAGATCACCTGCTAAAAACAAGGCTCCGGGTTTAGTGTAAAATGGGTGTATGATGCAACAAACCCTAAAATTCAATATTCTAAGTGATCAAGTCAAAATATTGTATGAATTAATATTAAAGATGAGAGTAGTCACGAATTCAGAAATAATTCGTGCACCTAATGACCCATAAAACCTTTGACAACCTAGATCTAACTAGGGAACTACTCACACATAGCAAACAAACCAATCATAATCATTAATATCAAGAGTTTGCAATATGAAAGTGAAATCAAAAGAGATTAGAGCAAAACGTGGCTCTCTCTCTATAAAACCAAGAGAACAGGGGCACAAGAAAACCTTCACACAAGGGTGCTTCCTGAAAACAAGATCTAAGTAACTTTTTGGTGATTTTTGGTAAAGAGATGCTTGAATGCTTCAAAAGCTTGATGGAAGTCGTCTCTCTCTTTTTTTCCTCTGCTTAAGGTCGAATATATAGCCTCTCTAGGTCATGCATGAGTCGGCCAAGAAGTTCTAGAAATTAGGGTTTCGAAAAGAAAGCCCAAAAAGAATTTCCTTTTTACTAAGGCGGCCTCTGAGTCGGGCGACTTCTTCTTCCAGTCGGTCGACTCGGGTTTCGGATCATTATTCTTCATTTTAGCTCCAAATCTTCTAGATTCTTGCAAAACACCTCAGCATGTGAAATCTTCCATTTAACCTGTATAAAATGCAGAAAAGACTCCAAAACAGCATACAATATCATCGTGAAAACCGGTAAAAATAACAGTACATCAAATTCCCCCAGATTTAGCTTTTGCTCGCCCTCGAGCAAATAAGAAGCTAGTTAGTGGTCCAAAACAAATCCGGTTTACCGTGATCAAGCTATCAACTTTCAGCAACCATTTCTTTCATTGTGACATCTCCAACAGCTGACCAATACACTGACCAAGTTGTATTCTCCAATGAAGAACTTATTAAGAACAAATTAGAGTTATCCTAACCACAATGAAAACCATATTTCAGATACCATCAAAGCAACTTATTCTTATGTCATCACATGGCCGGAAATGCTTATCAATCGTCACCTAATTTAGCACAAGATGGTCTTTTCGCTCTCCCCCAGACTTATCATTTTTTATCATTTAGTTTATAACTCAAAATTTCTCAAAGTTTAGGCGAATAATGGCATCGTAGGAAATTTTCCTAGCCTCGCTGTCAACTGAGTTCTCAAAGGTTCAAATGCATCATGGTATCGTCGGGAATTTCTCTAACCGCATAGATCCTGAGCTTCTAGTGATGAATAATTGGTGTCTTAAGGAATTTCCCTCTACCTCATCACTAGGTTTTTACCAAATACAAACTTTCATCAAATTGTCTTTAGGGAGAGCTGAAGATCGAAAATTATGCTTGTGAACGAACATTTAGCAAGACATAATGGCAAATGTGATAAACGTAATGATACAGACTTAACTGTATTGTGCTTTGGCATTGCTGAAAAATTTAAGAAAATCACGTGGGTCTACTCTGTATTGTATCTATCAAGCTCTCTGGATTTTCTTATGGTTGGTCCTTGTCAATACTGCTGAGTCACTCAATCATAGTTAAAGAAGGTGGAAAGTGATAATAGCATCACATCAAACAACAAAAAGTTCACCAAAAATCCATAAAACAAAAGAAAGCGATAATAATCCCTCCCCTAGACTTAAATTTCACTGTCCCAGTGAAACCAAGTCAAAACAAAAGTGCGAAGAGAAATCCAGAGAAAAATAAAAGTAAATGCGGGAAATAAAATGATAGAACCGTGTCTAATTGCGAGGACTGCGAGTGCGTCTCCTCTCAGCTGTAGGGTTAAAGTCGTGAGATGAACTGGTGCCTCCAAAGAAGTGTGGTGGTACGTGGCTCATCATCATCGGATCATCCGGGAAACTCGTTAAGTTGCTCGACGCTGTGGAAAACTGCATCGTCTCTCCTCTCTGTGCCGCAGTCAACCGACCCAAAGTAAAGTCGTCCGACTCGGTATCCGCATCATCATCATCTCTTCGGTCCTCAGTATCTCTGGCTCTATGCGGCTCTGGTACTCTCCTGGTTGGCTCGTGGACTCCTTGGTTAGACGAGCAACCTGTGAAAAACGAATAAAACCAGCGAGCAATCTTGTTCTCCTCCTGTGGCGCTCCATCTTGTAGTCGTACTTCACCTCTGGACTCGCCTCAAATGGTTGCTGCTCGGGTAAATCGAAAAAATTTGGCATTCCGCCAGTAGAGAATCTCGCTCCAGCAAAGGGAAAGTCATCAGCTCGGTGTGAATCACGCGGCTGGGAAGTAGAAGTGTGCGGTGGCTGGGCGGCGCGTCTGGTATAGCGAGGTGGGGCATGTATGGCCTCTGGTAGCAAAGTCGGGGCAGCGGCTATAACCGTCAGCAAGTCAGCAGGTGGGTGAAACCCAATATCCTCCAGTGAATCGAGCCGAACATGACTCTCATTCGGGAGGTGGAACAGACAAGTCGCGCCATCATCCCGAATAAACTCGTACCATCCTCCCATACGAACAATCTCAGAATGATCAAGTGAGGCCTCATCTAGAGTGATCTTCGTCGCATCGGCGGCCTCCTTGGTGAATAGGTCAAGTGGTACCTCACACCACTTCATGATGGGAGTCAAAAGGCTCCCCCACAGTCTCCTTCTTCTGGGAAGTAGCGTTTTCCAAGAAGACATGACTCCTCGTGTCAATCAAATGGCGTGCAAAGAGGGCACCCATGTTCCAATCAGTATCCTTAGGTGCGTCTGGAAGCAGAAATGAAGCACCCAAGGCATAGTAAAGTGAGGTCAACTCCGGCTCGTAGAGTCGGCCGACCTCAGTCCGTCTCAAGAGTGTGTGGCTGATAACTCTAGCCAAAATCCGAAGGGCGGGGTGGCGGATCAAAGACTGCTTCGTCTTCATCGGCTCGTAAACTCTAGACCCAATAATAGACCACATCTGGTCACGCTCTCCAAAGCTCTTCAAGCTCCAATTTTTGGTTCCCCATCGTTGGAAACCAAAAATACGACAGATATCCGCCACTGTGAGCGAGTAATGCTCACCACAGATCTTGAAATGGAGGCTCCATTGGTTCACATCCTCACAGCGGCGCGGTATCTCTAAATACGTCGAGGCTAAGAACTACTTCGCCGCCTCCGGGTATGTATCATAGCAGGTGAAACCAATGATCCCCGTACCAACTTTCTTCATCAACCGCTTCAATTGGTTCTTCAGTTTCAGACGGGACGTGTAAGGAATGTCCAGGAAACGCATTTGCTGAATGAGAATGTCCATGTAACGGTTGTAGAAAACCGTGTCATAATCATCCCAATCCCGGTTTTGTCTTGTCCGGCATGCGCGGTCCTTAACTACATCCGCGTGGTTTATCCAGAGAAATGGGTCCTCGAGCTTCTCGTTCTATGCTTTGTCCCAAATGTTGGCATTACTCCCGGAATCAGAGGAATACATCTGCAAAAAGAACGAAAATTCGAAAGGAATTTAAACAATTTTAAACCAAAATCAAAGTCCGCGGTCGACCGACTCCTCCGTCGAGTCGACCGACTCGGCCGCGAGTTTTTCTTCATCAAAATTATCACCAAATCCGCTATAATTCATCGTTTTAACTCAAATTTCTTGCCTAATCAAACACAGACAATGATTTCTGGCCATCCTATACTAAATTCAACCTAAGTCCCACTCCAAATCATCAACATGCAATTTTTCAAAAAATTTCAACTTTTTTCTCCAAAAATCGTGAAAGAAAACGAGTTGAATCAAAAAAATACCTTGCATATCGTAAAAACCGTTAATACAGGATGATAAAGCTTAAAATTTCGATCCCAAGGGGCTTTGAATCACAAAATTTGGTTGAAAATTGAGAGAGAAAATCGTGTTTGAAGATTTGAGTTTTCATGAAATTATGATGAAAAACTCGGGTTTAATAGAACTCGACCGTCGAGTCGACCGACTGCTCCACGCAGGGTCGACCGACTGGGCCCAAAAATAAAATAACTTTTATTTTTATTTTTATTTTTATTTTTTTTTATGACTCAATCTAAATTGGGACTAAAAGCACGAAATCGTAAAGAATTAAACTAAAAACAGACTCACAAGTGGGTTACCTCCCACTAAGCGCTTCTTTACAGTCAATAGCTTGACTTTGTCTGACTTGAATCCTTCACTTGGTAGAGCTCATCTCAGCTCCTTGATCTTCTTACTGTTCCTCCATAGGATCATCTTCACAATCCTCATTATCATCTTCACAATCATCATCTTCAGTAAGGTCCACAAATTTGTTTTCCTTCTCAGCTTTCTTTACTAGTTCCTCGATCTCAATTCTTGCAGCAAACAGTGATTGTATGGTGGACACATGCTTCTTGTTCCTTAGGATTGGAATGTAGGTTCCCTTGTAGAGGGTGTGTTCAAAACCTTGAGGTGTAGTTCCTGTCATCCTCATCTTCTCTTCTTCAATGGACTCAGCAGCTCTGAACTTAACTCTTTCCGTTCTGCAGTCTATCTCTACGTGTGCAGTGTGTAAGAATGGTCTTCCAAGGATCAGTGGGTGTTGAGGCTCACTTTCAAACATTGCCACGTGGATATCTACTACGAAGAACCGGCCATTGGCTCTCACAGGTACGTTCTCCACTATTCCCTCGGTTATCTTGTGAGTATCATCAGCTAACCTCAAAACACGCGCTTGTTCACCATTTGGTCAAGCTTCATCATCTTGGCAACTGAGAGTGACATTAGGTTTACTCCAGCTCCAGTATCACATGGGACGTTCTCTAACCATGTGTGCCCAATCATAACATTGATCTCAGCTCTTCCAAAGTCTCCAAGCTTCTTTGGTATTGATTTCTCGATTACTTCATCACACATCTTGGCAAGTCTATTGCAAAACTCCTTGGCTCCCATCTTATTCTTCAGTAAGTATGGTGTCAACTCTTGTAACTCTGTCTCCATTCCACATTGCTCCATAAGTGGCCAAATCTTCTTACATTCTTTGATAAACTCCTCCACATCATATTTGAATTGTGTCTCAAGTACCTTCAATAAGTTTGCAAAGAAGGTAATTTTGTCCTCAATGTGCTCAGGTGGTATCCAACGAGCAGTGGATTGAACATCTTCATCAATCATAGAACAGGCTGTCATAGAAATTGATCTTCGTTTCGGTTCGGGAGAGTCGGGTCGACCGACTGGTGGCTGGGTCGACCGACTCGAGCATCGAAAACTCTTCCTTATGGATTCTTGGATAACTCTCATCCTTGGTTTGGAACTTGTGATGACTGCCAAACTCTTCGTCTTCTTCTCTGGGTAGTAGGAGGCGAAATCTTCTTCTTCAACTTCTTTATCTTTGATTTTGAAACTAATGTTTGGGCTTCCCAGACCTCTTAACGATATTGTGTCTTCCGAGCAATCGATTAAAGCTCCAGCGGTCTTAAGGAACGATCTTCCAAGTATAATCTGCTCTATCCCATCTCTCTCATCAGCATAGCAAGTCTCCAGGATGTAAAAATCCAAAGCAATGAATCTATCACCAATCATACATGGCAATCCAGTAAGCTTTCCCAAAGGTACAACAGTTGTATCATCAGCTAATCGCATCTCCTTCTTGGTAGTCTTCAATTCGAGTGGTCCCAATCTTTCCATGGCTGACAAAAGCATGGTGTTACCGCTTGCTCCTAGATCACACAGGCATCTCTTGAAGATTTGATCTCCAATTGTCAAAGTAAGCTCAAATTGTCCAGGATCCTTCTTCTTGTCTGGCATCCGGTACATGATTGCTCTGTCACAAATCACAGCGAACAGGCAATTCCCATCTTCTGAGGTTATCTTGCATCTCATCACCTTACTGAGGACGTCTTCAAGTTCAGCATTCAGCTTGCAGGCTCTTGCAAATGGCATCCTTCTCATCAACACTTTAGAATAGGCCTCAACTTCTTTCTTGAGCTTCCAATCATCTTCTTTAGCTTCTACATCAATTCCTAAGTCATCAACTTCGTACTCATGAATTGGAATACATGGATACACTGATTGATTAGTACACCATGGTTTGTAGACACTCTTCCTGGGTGGAACCTTCATCAAAGGACATCCCACTTCTTCTTCAGAAGCTAAGAGTCGGCCGACCTTCTCCTCGGTCCACCGACCGTTGACACGTCGGCCGACCATTGATGGCAGTCAACCGACTGTGTCAGACGATCTTTCTTCACTTGTTTCTTCCAGGGTTTTTTCCTCTTCAATCTCCTTGGTATGGATAGCTCGGATGGATAATGGATATTTGGTGACTCTCCTGACTCCTACAATTCTTTCAAGCTCTTCCATTCGCTCATGAAGTCTTCCGACATCAATCTGAAGGTGGCTTATACGCGAATCAAGGGTAAGGAAAAGTTGATCCATCTTCTTCAAAAGGGTAGCATAAGTTATGTTCTGCATCTACAGGACTTCTTCAACTAGGCTCTCCGCTCCATTTGTTGGTGGCATTGGCTTGTAAAACGAGTGCGGGTTGAAGTATCCATCTTGGTATTTGTTTGTTCTCACGAAATCCACATCCGGCTTCCCATCTCCTTTGTGCTTTCCTTGCATCATTTTCTGTCTATCAAACACAAAGGAAGAAAAGTATTCACTAGCTGTTTTTATCATAACTTCCTAACTCTAATTCTAACAAAAATCGAAAACACCGCTAAATCTCCAGCAACGGCGCCAAAAAAACTTGATGTGTGAAGTTATTCACCCAAAATTAACTGCAAGTGCATAGTGTACAATTGTAGTATTTAGGTTATCGATCCCACAGAGATTATGTCGAGTTTCGATTCTATTAGAATGCAATCTATCTGGTAACTAGTTGTGTAACTTATGGATTAAAAACGGTAGACTTAGGTAAATCGCGGGTAATATGGGCCATGCACGAAATTGAATGTTGCTCTACTCTTAAACACAAAAGGCAAATGTATACAATACCAAATCTCTTTGCGTATTGCACTACGAATCAACCAACATATCAGAAAGGATGCTTTTCAACCTAATTAACTAATGCATGCATTGGGAATAGATTTGATTGTTCATGATCTTCCAACCCAAACTCTCGTTTGTACAAGGACGAGATCACCTGCTAAAAACAAGGCTCCGGGTTTAGTGTAAAATGGGTGTATGATGCAACAAACCCTAAAATTCAATATTCTAAGTGATCAAGTCAAAATATTGTATGAATTAATATTAAAGATGAGAGTAGTCACGAATTCAGAAATAATTCGTGCACCTAATGACCCATAAAACCTTTGACAACCTAGATCTAACTAGGGAACTACTCACACATAGCAAACAAACCAATCATAATCATTAATATCAAGAGTTTGCAATATGAAAGTGAAATCAAAAGAGATCAGAGCAAAACGTGGCTCTCTCTCTATAAAACCAAGAGAACAGGGGCACAAGAAAACCTTCACACAAGGGTGCTCCCTAAAAACAAGAGCTAAGTTATTTTTTGGTGATTTTTGGTAAGAGATGCTTGAATGCTTCAAAAGCTTGATGGAAGTCGTCTCTCTCTTTTTTTCCTCTACTTTAAGGTCAAATATAGAGCCTCTCTAGGTCATGCATGAGTCGGCCAAGAAGTTCTAGAAATTAGGGTTTCGAAAAGAAAGCCCAAAAAGAATTTCCATATTACTAAACCGGCCTCTGAGTCGGTCGACTTCTTCTTCCAGTCAGTCGACTCGGGCTTCTGATCATTATTCTTCATTTTAGCTCCAAATCTTCTAGATTCTTGCAAAACACCTCAGCATGTGGAATCTTCCATTTAACCTGTATAAAATGCAGAAAAGACTCCAAAACAACATAAAATATCATCGTGAAAACCGGTAAAAATAACAGTACATCAAAGAGTAAATACAAGTGTGATTTCAGGACATTCCCAACATTCTCCCACTTGTACTGGAATCAACTATTCTTATAATCCTTTGTCACTATATCTCGATCTAGCATAAGGCAAGAGCTCGTGTCATCCTTATTAAGCTAGACCATGTTTATCGAATTTTGATTTATACTGATAAAACAAACGACTGACAATCACCTCGTTTGAGTGCAGCCACAGATTTTCTCAGTATCAAATCTTCGATAGGCCCAAAGATATATATCTCCTGTTATATAGGAAGGACAAATTCCATCTTGTTCCATCCCTGTTCCTTACACACTTCATGACATGCCCAATAATGCCTTTATAATCACCTGTTACGCCTGACGTTTGACAAAACCAAAACAGGCCAATTCATATGTAAGAGAAACATGATGAACTTAGGTCTAGGACTACACTCTATAGTCATAATGAGAAACTCTTATGACACTCATATAACAATCTTGTAGAGTTCTCATTAGCGGGTCATATCCGATACTGTGTTCTCTAACACATATCTATGTGGTTGACTTTAATACCCTTATTAATGACTCCATGAAACTTAGTCATCAGTCACCTCATATACTAGTCTCTCGCGGTTATTAATGTTCCACTTTAATAACCTTGACTAGGGACTCAAATAATTTATTTCATCTATCGCTTATAAAGTTTCATGATTAAGTCACGTACTTGATGACTTATAAGAATGACATAAATTACTTTGGGACTATTATTTAATTATCCAATAATCAAATAATACATGAAACAATTCATTAAAACATAACCAAATGTATGTTTAGATGAACATCATAACATAGACAGCTCCCACTAGAATTAAGATCACATCTTAAGAAAACTAATGCCTACAGCAGCAGCATAACTCTTATGCTTAGGCCGTGGGATCTGCTACAGTGTCCTGCTTGGAACTCTTCCAACTAACTGCACCGTTGGTTAGACAAAAGACGTAACCAGAAATCGTCTTTGTTCGTGTTACCACTCACCACAAGCTCATCACTTCTTCCGTACATCAAGAACTTAACCTTAGTATTTCTCAAATACTCGGAGGTGTTTTGACAACTGTCCAGTGACTTTCACCGGGATCAGACTGGTATCGACTCGTGTGTCGACCGACACAACCCTTTGTGTCGATCGACATAGATTTTCGAACCTGTGTAAGACCTTATCAATATAAGGTATCTTGACACAGTCCAATTAGCTTATTTAATCTATCTCTATAGATTCTCAAGTATATCGTCTATATATAGTATAACAAATGCAACTGCGCTCCCACTTGTCTTCTTCTAAACGCATGGTTCCTCTTCGTTTCACTTTGATCAAACTCTTTGATCACTTCATCAAAACGAAGATTCCAACTCCTAGATGTTTGCTTCAATCCATAAATAGATCGATGAAGCTAGCATACTTAGGATCAATGAAACCCTCAGGCTGTGTCATGTACACATCCTCTTCCAGAATCCCATTTAGGAAGGCGGTTTTTCACATCCATTTGCCAGATCTTATAGTTATAATAGTTGCTAGGAGAATCCGAATAGATTTAAGCATAGGAACTGGGGATAGGTTTCATCATAGTCAACACCATGAATTAACTTGAAACCTTTAGCCACCAATCCAGCTTTGTAAATCTGTATGCTACCATCCACATCGATTTTCATCTTGAAAACCCATTTACACACAATGACTTTTACACCATTGGGTAAATCCACCAAAGTCCATACTTGTTATGTGACATGGATCCCATTTTGGATTCAGTGACCTTAAGCCATTTTTCGGAGTCAGGACTCATCATTGCTTCTTCGAAATTCGCAGGCTCGTCATTATCAACGATCAACAGATCATGACAGTTAATCACGAGAAATCCATATCTCGCGGGCAAATGACGAATCCTTTCGGATCTGTGAACTTCAGGCACCACATGTATAGGCTCTACAAATCTTTGTAGATCCAATGGCTACTCTTCTTGAACAAGCTGAGCAGCTTCCTGTGATACTCGAACCTCTTCGAGTTGTACTTTTACTCCCCTTGTTCTTCTTAGAAAAAAAAACTCTCTCTCAAGAAAGACATAGTTCTGAGTAACAAACACTTTGTTCTCGGTTTGGTTGTAAAACTAGTAAGTCTTGGTTTCCTTAGGATAACCGACGAAGTAGCACTTATCAAATTTTTGGTCGAGCTGGTCAGGTGTCAAACGCTTGACACAAGCTTCACAACTCCAAATCTTCAGGAAAGACAAACCTGGAACATTTCATGTCCACATCTCATGTGATATTTTTGCAACTGATTTTGATGGAACCCTATTCAGCGTAAACGCAGACGTTTCTAGAACGTATCCTCAGAAAGATAATGGAAGATATGTGTGACTCATCATTGATCGAACCATATCCAATAGGGTCCGATTCCTCCTCTCAGACACACCATTCCATTGAGGTGTTCCAGGAGGATTGAGTTGTGAAACAATTCCACAATCTCTCAGATGATCACTAAATTCTTGGCTTAAGTATTCACCTCCACGATCTGATCGAAGAGCTTTAATACTCTTGCCAAGCTAATTATGTACTTCATTCTGGAATTCCTTGAACTTTTCAAAGTATTCCGACTTGTGTCTCTTTAGACAGACATAGCCATATTTACTGAAGTCATTAGTAAATGTAATAAAGTACTGAAAGCTTCCTCTAGCACTAATGCTCATTGGGCCACACACATCAGTATGTAATAGGCCCAACAAGTCACTAGCCCTTTCATTAGTTTTGTTGAAAGGAGCCTTAGTCAATTTGTCCAACAAGCAGGATTCGCACTTCTCATGTGATTCATAATCAAATGAGCCCAAAAAACCCATCACGGTGGAGCTCTTGAATCCGTCGCTCATTTATGTGGCCCAAAGAACAATGACAAAGAAAGGTAGGGTTCGAGTCATTGGTAGTGTTTATGTTATAGACAGAAAAATATTGGTTTAAAACATACAACCCATTCTCTAATGGGGCGCTACCATAAAAGACATCATTACGATAAAAAAAAGTAACATTTGTCTTTAATCGAAGAATGAAAAACATCCAAATCCAAACAAGAAATAGAAATGATGATTCTGCTCACAGCAGGTATATAGTAGCAGTTCTTAAGTTCTAAAACCATGCCTGAAGGCGAAAACAAATGAAATGTTCCTACGGCTAATGCAGCAACTCTTGCTCCATTCAAAACGCACAGGTCCACTTGCCCCTTCTATAGAGTTCTACTATTGCTTACGTCCTGCATATTCATACAAATATGAACACCACAACCAATATCCAATACCCATGAGGTAGAACTTGGAGTAGTAACATTTACTTCTATAACATAAATACATGAAGAAGAAGTCTCGTACATCTTCGTTATCTCTTCAGAATCTTCCATGTATTTCATGCAATTTCTCTTTCAATGCCCAGTCTTCTTACAGTAATGGCACTTATAAACATCAGAAGGGCCAAACTTGGGCTTGGACTCAAGCCTATCCTGATTCACAATCTGGACCGCCTTGCCTTCTGCTTTATCCTTATGTGGTTTCTCAAACCTCTTACCCCTTTGTACCAGATGTATGTTTGGGGGTGCCCTTCTTGATGTTTCTCTCAGCTGTCTTGAGCATACCATGCAGCTCAGTCAACGTCTTCGTCAAGTGGTTCATGTTATAATTCATAACAAACTGGTAAAAACTCGACGGCAGTGACTGCAGAATGATGTCAGTAGCCAACTCTTGGCTAATGGGACTGTCCAGTTTCACTAGGTTATCAATATAACCCATCATCTTAATGACATGTGCGCTAACTGGACCATCCATTGGTAGCTTGCACTCAATGAGAGACTTAACCGTATGGTATCTTTCAGTTCGTGCCTGCTCCTGAAACATTGCTTTCAGGCTAGTGATTATCTCAATCGGCGACTCCATGTTTTCATATTGCTTCTGCAAGTCCGAGTTCATGGTAGCCAACATGAGATAATTTACATCAACCACATCATCATAATGCTTATGCCAAGCATTTCTCACTGCATGTGAGGCATTGGATCTCAGTTTATCAGGGAGAATCTTTACAAGGACATAGTCCTTTTTCTCCTGCTTAAGAACAATTCTGAAGTTCCGATACCAATTGAGAAAATTGGGTCCATTTAACTTATCCTTCTCAAGGACGAATCGCAAGGAGAAAGTATTGTGAGAAGGAGTGGTCATGGCTGAATCAAAAGAAAAGAAAATGGGTTTTTATGATGTTCAAGAAATGAGAAATCTTAACCATTAAGAAAACTCACATTATATTCAAAACAATGTTTCCTCAATTTGAATATAACAATCCAAGATCTACACTTCACTAAAACTTGAGTGAGCTTTGGCTCATCGTCCAAATCTTAGCTATCTAGGTAAGCAACAACTTTTGCTAATTACATCCAATGTAACTCTTGGTCATGAGTTAGACATCTTATGTCTAATTCACTCCTATGTCTCTAAGCCCAAAACATTTTTGATGGCTTAGTCAAGTAAACCAATCTCTTAAGTCACATGGTAACGATTACCATCTGTCTTACTCATGTAACTGTGGACACCTTGCTTTGGTAAACCCGTCGCACAATGAAACCAGTCTAGACAGTTGACATGATTGAAAAGACATCAAAAGATACTTGATATTAGGTTGAGGAACAGAACTAATACATATCAAATATGTATCCTAGAAGTTTTAATAAAACAATCAATATAATTGAGTTTTAATTTATTCTAGAATGCGGGTTTTTGAAATCGGGATTGAGCACAGAGAGCATGTTTCGATCGACACTACATTAGTGTCGGTCGACACAACTCTAAAACAATCTGTGAAAGCCTTGTCGATCGACACAACTCGTTTGTGTCGGTCGGTACAGCTCATGTGTGTCAATCGACACTACTTTAGTGTCGGTCGGCACACTCAACCCGAACAGAGCCAATCGCGAAAACCGATCCAATTGAATTGAACCAATCACGATAAAACAGCCAGTGTCGATCGACACAACCTTTGTGTCGGTCGACTGAATCAGCCAGTGTCGGTCGACACAACCTTTGTGTCGGTTGAGAGAAGCTGTTCAGGGAAGTTCGATCATTGGATCGAAAACTAAACTTTTCGAGCGGTTCTAGGAGTGTGTCGATCGACACAAGATCTGTGTCGGTCGACACCGACAACCCATAAACCCTAAAACACGAATTTCAACCAAATTCTAGCATGCTTTCTTATATACAACTTTTATATATCAACTTGAATTCGCATAATTCATTAAGCATGCATCAGATTCAATAAAAACCTGGCTCGGATACCACTGAAGGAATTTGATTAGGATTTTAATCATATTAAGAAACCCTAGAACAAATTCTATAGCCAAGGATCATGTGTCAATTGAATCTTTTAGTCGGATCTCGAGTATACCTGGATGATTAGAGCAGCGGAATGAATAAGGTAAATCGAGATTATGAAGCGCCTCAGATGCTGCGCCTCTACTGGTATCCACACGCACACAAACTGGAAAATCGGGATGCTAGTGCAAGAAGATATCAAATCTCTCAAGTGAGCTTCCGGATTCCTATGTTTATGGTGGCTGAAAATTAGGTTACAGCTCTCAAAGTCGTGCATATAATATATATAGAGACTTAAGAAAACCTAATTAACCATTGGTTCAAAACTAATGATTAATTAAACCGAAAACCAAAATCAATATTCTGGTTCGGGCTGTGTGTCGATCGACAAAACATTTGTGTCGGTCGACACACTCTCTAGAAACGCAATAACTTGAGCATTAGGTGTGTGACTCTGTAGGATCATGTAATACTAGTAATGAGTTCCAAACTCATAAATTACAAGAGGCTTCTAGCAAAGCATCATAATCACCTAGTTGAAGGGAATGTGTCTTGGAGATCATACTTGTATTCACTCTAGTATAGTTGTGAAGTCGAGATAAGACTATCATGTGATATTGGGTAGTTATAATGCTTTGCTAGAAGCCGCTTATAACTTATGAATTATGAACTCATTGTCAGTATCATATGATCCTATAGGGTCACACACCTAAGCAAACTGGATAACAAGTATTGGGAATGATCATTAGAGTAATGATCTCATCAATGTGTAATTGTTACACATTGATATCGAGTTTTTATGAGTGTATCGATCGACACAGTGATGGTGTCGATTGATGCAGCTCAGGATTAAAGATACCGGGTTTTAATTAATGACTTAATTTAAACCGGCTAATCCATCGGTTAACTACGATTCTTCTTGGTCGCCATATATAAGATAGAGGCACGACCTAGAGAGTTTCTAACCTAGTTTTACAGCCACCAGAGACTCCTGAATCCCAAGAGAATTGTTCTCAAAGGCACTAGCATCCCGCTTCCAGTTTGTGTGCGTGTGGACTTTCTGTAGAGGCGCAGCATCTGAGACGCTCATGAACTCGACATCCTGATCATTTCCGCTGCTCATAAACTTCAAGTATGATTGAGATCCGAACAAATAGATTCAATGGACATAGATCCGGGCTATAGGATTTGTGTTTAGAGTTTCACAAAATTTTTAAAACACTACACCAAATTCCTTCAGTGGTATCAAAGCCAGGTTATTATTGAATCTGATTGTATGCTTGTTGAATTATAAGGATTCAATTGATATACAAGAGTTGTGTATAGGAAATCATGCTAGATTTGATTGAAAAAACGTTTTTGATCAAAAACCAGAAAATTAGGGTTTCTGCGATGGTGCGTCGATCGACACAGTCAGTTGATTCGCGAAACGATTTTCGTTAAAAACACCAAAATTAAGGTTTTCTGCGGGACTGCATCGATCGACACAGAGTGTGTGTCGGTCGACGCAGGTATAAACGCAGTGTAAAACTTTTTAAGTGTCGATCAAATGATCGGTGTTCCAGAAAATCGCATTTGTCAATCAACACACAATTCATGTCAATCGACACGCGTCAATCTCCATCGGTTTAATTGGATTGAACCGGATTGGTATGATCGGTCTAATTTGGTTTGATCGGTTTCATCACAATTTCAAATCGGTTAGCTCGTGTCGACCGATATAACTACGTATTGGTCGACACAAACATAAACCGACACTGGCTCAATTGGATTGAATCAAAGATTGATCGGTTTAATCGGATTAATTGGTTTAACCGCGATTGAACTGGTTTAGGTGTCTCGAACTCTTAATTAGATTCAGCGCTCTAGATTTAAATCAACTTTAATTAGATTAAAACTTTTTGAATCAAATCTAATCTTTCTTAAACATATATGTGATATGTTTTAAGATCAATGTTTCGTTCCTCAAAAAAAATATCAAGCATATTTGATGTCTTTCCATATCTTGTCAGCTGTCGGGTCTTGTTTTGTTGTGTGATGGGCTTGCCAAAGCAAGGCATTCACAATTACACGAGTAAGGCAGGTGGTAATCATTACCACATGACTCGAAAATTGGTTTGCTTGAATGTGCTATCAAAATGGTTTTGGGCCCATATACATAAGATTGGATTTAAATAGGATATTTATCCAAGACCAAGAGTCATATTGGATATGATCAGCACAGTGTTTCCTCACCTATATAACTGAAGTTTGGGCGATGAGTCAAAGCTCACTCAAATCTCAGTGAAATATGGATCTTGGATCATTATATTTAACTTGAGAAAAATTAATAATATAATGCGAGCTGTCTTAAATGTTAAGATTTCTCATTCTTTGAACATCAAAACTAATTAAACTCTCTCTTTTTCTTGATTCAGCTATGTCTAACAACAACAACTCAAACTCATTCACGTTGAGATCCATCCTTGAGAAGGAAAAGTTGAAAGGATCCAACTTCTTGGAATGGTATCGGAACATAAGAATCGTTCTCAGAAATGAGAAGAAGGAATATGTTCTTGAGAAACCTCTTCTTGAAAAGCCCAGATCCAATGCTCCTATTGTTGATAAGGACAAGTGGGAAAAGCATTCGGATGATGTGACAAATGTGATTTGTCTGATGTTGGCCACGATGAACTCGGAACTACAGAAACAGTTTGAGAACGCGGGGTCACCGATCGAGATAATCACAACCCTGAAATCTATGTTTCAGGAGCAATCTCGCACTGAGAGATACCAAACGGTGTGTCTGAGAGTAGGAATCAGACTTTATTGGATATTGTTTGATCGATGATGAGTCATGTGGATCTACCGTTATCCTTATGGGGATATGTTCTTGAAACGTGTGCGTTTACGCTGAACATAGTTCCAACAAAATCAGTTGAAAAGACTCCAGATGAGATGTGGACTGGAAATGCTCCAAGTTTGTCTTTTCTTAAAATCTGGGATTGCGAAGCTTATATCAAACGATTGATATCTGATAAGCTCGCACCCAAATCTGATAAGTGTTACGTCGTTGGTTACCCTAAGGAAACCAAGGCATACTACTTTTACAACCGATCCGAGGACAAGGTATTTGTTGCTCGGAACTGTGTCTTTCTTGAGAGAGAATTTCTTTCCAAGAAGAACAGTAGGAGTAAAGTACAACTCGAAGAAATTCGAGAACCACAGAACGCTGTTCAACCTGATGAGGTTGAGCAGCCGTTGGATTCACAAGAAGTTGTGGAACCAACACCTGTGGTGCATGTAGTTCGCGCCGGAAGGACTCGTAATGAAGTCGAGAGATACGGATTTCTCGTGACTAACTGTCATGATCTTTTGATCGTTGATAGTGACGAACCTGCGAATTTCGAGGAAGCAATGTTGAGCCCTGACTCCGAAAAATGGTGTAAGGCCAGTGGATCCGAAATGGAGTCCATGTCAATCATTAAAGTTTGGTCTTTGGAAGATTTGCCCGATGGTGCAAAAGCCATTGAGTGCAAATGGGTCTTCAAGAAGAAGATTGACGTGGATGGTAATGTACAGATGTACAAAGCTAGATTGGTGGAAAAAAGTTTCAAACAAGTGCATGGTGTTGACTATGACGAAACCTATTCCCCAGTCGCTATGCTTAAGTCCATTCGGATTCTCCTAGGGACTGCCGCTTATTATGATTATGAGATTTGGCAGATGGATGTGAAAACCGCCTTCCTGAATGGGATTCTGGAAGAGGATGTGTACATGACACAACCTGAGGGTTTTGTAGATCCTAATAACCCTAGGAAAGTATGCAAGCATCTCGGAGTTGGAATCTTCGTTTTGATGAAGCTATTAAAGAATTTGGTTTCATCAGGAACAAAGAGGAACAGTTCGTTTACAAGAAGACAAGTGGGAGCGAAGTTGCTTTTCTAGTACTGAGACTAGATAGACCAAAGAGGTTAATTGGACTGTGTCAGGATACTTATATTGATAAGGTCTTACACAGGTTCAATATGCATGATTCCAAGAAGGGCTTGCTTCCGATGTCACATGGCATCACTCTCAGCAAGAAGCAGTGTCCTTCGACACCTGCTGAGCGAGAGCGCATGAGTAGGATTCCATATGCCTCTGCGATAGGATCTATCATGTATGTCATGCTATGTACCCGACCGGACGTCACTTGTGCTTTGAGCATGACGAGTCGATACCAGTCAGATCCCGGTGAAAGTCATTGGACTGCCGTCAAGACTATCCTGAAGTATTTGAGGAATACTAATGATAAGTTCTTGGTATACGGAGGATGTGATGAGCTTGTGGTAAGTGGATACACCGCGCTAGTTTTTAGACGGACAAAGAAGATTTCCGATCTCAATCTGGTTACGTCTTCTGTCTGAATGGCGGTGCAGTCAGTTGGAAGAGTTCCAAGCAGAACATTGTAGCGGATTCCACGAAAGAAGCTGAGTACATTGTTGCTTCAGAAGCGGCAAAGGAAGCTGTTTGGATTAGGAAGTTCATTACTGAACTTGGTGTGATTCCTAGCAGTTCTGAGTCTATGGCGTTGTTGTGTGATAAAAATGGAGCTATAGCTCAAGCAAAGGAACCCAGATCACACCAGAAGTCCAAACACATCGACAGAAGATATCATCTGATACGAGATATCATTGAGAGAGGAGATGTGAAGATCAGCAGAGTCCCGACGGACGAGAATGTTGCTGATCCTCTGACTAAGCCACTCCCACGGCCCAAGCATGAGAGTCATGCTGCGGCAATAGGAATTAGGTTTCTCGAGTAGTAATCTTAATTTGAGTGGGAGTTATTTATTTTGTTTTGATGTTCATGTAAACATACTTTGGTTATTTTTTAATTAATGAATTTGTTTTAGTTTTATTTAATAATGTAGTTGACTAATTAAATAATAGTCCCAAAATAATTTAAGGCATTCTTATAGGTCATCAAATACGTGATTTGATCATGAAACCCTATAAGCGATAGATGTCATAAATTACTGAGGTCCCTGGTCGAAGGTTGTTAAATTGGGACATTAATAACCGCGCGAGACTAGTATGAGATGTGACTGATGACCAAGTTTCATGGTGTCATTGATAGGAGTATCAAAGTCAATCACATAGATATGTGTTGTGAACACGGTATCGGATATGACCCGCTAATGAGAACTCAACAAGATTGTTATATGAGTGTCATATGAGTTTCTCATTACGACTATAGAGTATAGTCCTTAGACCTGAGTTCATCATGATTTTCTGCATATGAATTGGTCTGCTTTGACTTTATAAAACGTCATCCGTAACTAGTGATTATTCAGACATTGATTGGGCATATGATGAAGTGTGTGGGGAACAGGGGATGGAACAAGATGGAATTTGCCCCTCCTATATAACGGGAGTTAAATATCTCTGGGCCTATCGAAGATTTGATACTGAGGGAATGTGTGGCCACACTCAAACAAGCTGAATGTCAGTTGTTTGCCTTTATCAGTATAAATAAGAGTTCAATAAACGTGATTTGGCTTTATAAGAATGACACGAGTTCTTGCCTTATGCTGAATCGAGATATAGAGACAAAGGGATTATTGGAATAAGTTGATTCCAGTACAAGTGGGAGCTTGAAGGGAATGTGTCCTGGAGATCATACTTGTATTCACTCTAGTATAGTTGTGTAGTCGAGATAAGACTATCATGTGATATTGGGTAGTTATAATGCTTTGCTAGAAGCCGCTTATAACTTATGAGTTATGAACTCATTGCCAGTATCATATGATCCTATAGGGTCACACACCTAAGCAAACTGGATAACAAGTACTTGGAATGATCATTAGAGTAATGATCTCATCAATGTGTAATTGTTACACATTGATATCGAGTTTTTATGAGTGTATCGATCGACACAGTGATGGTGTCGATCGATGCAGCTCAGATTAAAGATACCGGGTTTTAATTAATGACTTAATTTAAACCGGCTAATCCATCGGTTAACTAGGGATTCTTCTAGGTCGCCATATATAAGATAGAGGCACGACCTAGAGAGTTTATAACCTAGTTTTACAGCCACCAGAGACTCCTGAATCCCAAGAGAATTGTTCTCAAAGGCACTAGCATCCCGCTTCCAGTTTGTGTGCGTGTGAACTTTCTGTAGAGGCGTAGCATCTGAGGCGCTCCTGATCTCGACATCCTGATCATTTCCGCTGCTCATAGACTTCAGGTATGATCGAGATCCGAACAAATAGATTCAATGGACATAGATCCGGGCTATAGGATTTTTGTTTAGAGTTTTACAAAAGTTTGAAAACCTTCACCAAATTCCTTCATTAGTATCATATGATTGTCTTATCTCGACAACTATATGCAAGAGTAAATACAAGTGTGATTTCAGGATATTCCCAACAATCTTCAGGAAAGACACAATGGCTTTTTATTTCCCGAAGATTCTCCAATGCTTAAGTCAGTTATTTGACAGAATGGATTTAGTTTAACTCTGATCCTGGAAGACTAAGTGGTCCCCAAGTTTTCTAATGTTTGCGTGAGCTCTTTGAGTGGAAATATGAAGATAAAATGTGTGTAAGCGGGTCTAGGTCAAAAATGACCGGAAAAGCTCATGTCGCATAGGAGAAGCGATCCTGCAGAGCGACAAGGTTGAAAAAATGTGGTCTTTGGACCTTAATCTCTCTGCAATGTCGAGTCTTTATAGAAATGTCGAGACTTTAGAGGTTTTACAGAACGAGAATAAGTTAAGCGTTGCCGAAGTGACCGAACTTTTAAACACTCAAACATGGACCAAACTAGGAGAGAAATCAGATGCTCTCGAGAAAGATTTTTCTAGATCCAGCAATATCACTCCGGAGAATACTTATTTAATTGTGAGTAAAATCTGGCTAAGAACCTAGGGAAGAAAGCTCTCTTTGAGAAAAAAAAATTAAAACTAAAGCAGAATAATCTTATCCTAAGCAATGAATAAATGATTAGCTGACCCCTTCTCGTAGCGAGAAAGGGCTATAATTAGAGAGGATACCTGATCCGGATTAGTAGACTGGGTGGTTTTGATTATCCGGATAAGGCTGGTTTGGTTTTGGTTCGGGTTGATTTGGTTTTGTTGTGGATGTGATCGACTTACTTTTGTGCTTTTTACCTACCATCCTTGTCTTCTTGGCCAGCTGGCATGTTGTGCACTATCAAAGCGTCTACGGCCCCCTAAAAGACAGGTATAAGAGGCGCTTATGTACCGTGTGTCGCCTGATGGCAGAATCTTTCATCGTGATTTTTACGTCTATCGAGGCGCATGTGTTGTCCAAGCATTCTAACCAACCACTACTCGATCGACACATTTCTATGTACTTAGCGTTATCACCAATCTACTTCTTAACCAGGGTTGAGCTCACTTAACCATAGGTGAGGCGAGATTCCTTCCTTAGATGTGAAGGAGTTCCTTCGCGCTTGACCCCAGTTGCTTCTACGTTCACCTTACTCCCCTTCTTTGAAAGGAATTTTTTATTTAGAGAGTAAAGGAGATTGGATAAGGTACTACTTGCCCGGTTCCCTCTAAGGAGCCCTATTTATTTCAAATCCTACATTTGGACCGCGGAGTGTTCTCCTTGAAGTGTTTGAAGATAAAGATCCATCTGGTTAACGGGGACTCCGTTAATAAGAGTCAAGGGCCTTTTTGGCCCCATTTGAATTTTAAGGTTTAAAGGTCTAGGGTCCAAGTATAACTATCTTGGGTTCTGAGGAAGTTTTAAGGGGTGGGGGGTATTGGATCTAACATTTAAGAGAATTTCAAGTTTTTTTCTAAATCTCAGGTTATTAGACTTACCATTTGTAAAACCTCTTCCAAATCCAAGATTATTTCAATAATGATTTATACAAATCCCCTTGAATCCTAGGTTATTGAAAAACTAAGATTTCATTCATTGATTATATAAATAAGACTGAGATTATTTGAGAGAAAATTGATAGTTAAAAATCAGGAATTTCAACCACCACCTCAATTGATGGTATTTGAAAAAATCCCTTTAAAATCTTTGCAATTAAGATTTTTCAAAATAATTTCAAATCCGTGTTCCATAACCTCTCCCTAAGTGTTTTTCTTAAGGTGTGGGGGGGGGGGGAGGAGGGTTTATTCCAACACAACCTAACGTGATCATTAGACCTCAAAACTACACAAACATAGGCCTAAAAACTACTAAAATCCATACAATCAAACTTCAATTCTTCTTTTATCTAAGATAGACGGGAAAATAACATTCCACGTGCTCAACCGTTCCAACTAAAACACCCTAAAACCACAACCAAAAATCCTTTGTAATAATGAAAACCAAAGCACATAAACTGTGGAAAATGGCCTAAAGAAGACAAGTGTGCCAACTAGAACTCCCTAAAACCACAACCAAACTCCTTTGTAATAAGTAAAAATAAAACACACAAACTCTGGAAAATTCTAAATTTAAGAATAAATCTTAGAAAATACAAGTAATATCTTGTGAAAAACCCCACCCTTTAAACTGTTATCTTTCTTGAAAGTAAGAGCAATGATCTATTAAATACACAAGTTTTGGGGTCGGAGAATTCTTTTATTTATAGCACAAATTCGATGATTACAAAAGAATGAAAACTTAGAATTGGAATACCGAAGTATGAGAATGCAAAAACAAGATAAATTAAACTTAATCTAATAGCTCAAACATGTACGTCTCTCTTGCTTAATGATTTGCAAATCCCTTCTTTAATGAATCTTCCTACTTTTTATATAGGTGTTAAAGTGTTTATTTTCCGATGGGTTTTATTAATAGAAATAGAATTTTCCTTTTTCTGCGGATTCAAATTTATCCTATTATTTCAATTTCTCTTTAGGTCAGTACCGACCTACGTGATGTCGAGTTCGTGATAAAAAAAGATAAGCCAACCTCGGAGGTGGGCTTAACAAAATCAGATGTATCGTTTTGATTTGGGCTGAGTAATGGTATGGTGAGGAGTTACACACCAACAATTTCCCTCTAGTCTCTCGAAGGAGGGTTTATTAGAATTCGGCGATGTAGAATGAATTTCTATTGGAAAGAATTTGGATCGGTCTGCTCGTGACTCCTCACATTCCGAGAGGTTTATTAGTTCGTCAAGAATGACATTCGACAAATTCCACGAGGTTTTTTAGCTCCGCTTGAATTCCAAAAGTATATCTACGAGATTTACTAGCTCGACAACAAACCTTTGAGAAATACATTTGACGAATTTACTAGTTCAACATGAACTCTTGAACACAATCTCTACAAGGTTTATTAGTTTGACATGAGACTTCATATTGCAACCCAAAAACCGGCCTCTTATTTGCTTCTTTTTGTTATTATTTTAAGAAAAACTCTGAGAGTTGCCATGATTTTGTTGTTAGGAAGTTGAAGAGTCGTGTAAGTTTGGAAAAAACGAGGAGTACTCGGCAAGAGACTCATCACTTTTTTTTTTTTTTTCTCTACTATAAATACATGAAGAGCTATCTCATTCTTTCTCATTTATATGATTGAACTTGTCAAAACATGTAACAATTCTCTTCCCATTCTTTTAGCATTTCTTACTTTACTTTTTAGATTTCTAAATTGGCCTTACAATTTTTCATCATAATTTTGTGAATTTATTTTTCGTTCTCCACAAATTCCAAAATAAAATAAAATAAATATTTATAGATAATTAGTTGATTATTCGTCTTATACTTGTCTTTGTTAGACTAAACATTATCATCAATAAGCATTATCATCAATCTAATCTACTTGTCTTAACTAGGTAAATGTATAGTTCACTTCTTAGCACCTCATGACCACTTATCTTTATAATAATTATCTACTATTATTATAATGTTTATTACACTATGAAATATGTATTAAAGAATAAATGAAGTCCCTTCCTCTCTACTCCTCGCATCTTCACTCTCTCTCATTCATAACAAACCTTCTTTATATTATATATTTATATATACACTTTATCATAAACATTTTTCTTGGTCACAAAATATATATTCTCATAGTAAGTATCAACAATAATTTCATAACAATAAACATATATATCCCCGGGAAAACTGTAATATGAACGTGGAAGCCAATTTGGAAAATCCAAACAATTTACGTGTCGCAGAATGTTGGTACACGTATACGACTTGCTGTATACATAATCGTATGGTCTACGATAAGCGTATTCTGCTGTAATTAACATTTTTTAAGTTCAAAGACGAGCTGTCAGTGTCCACACTAGCCAACTGCCACGGTTGCATTAAGTGTACAAAACTACAAATCCATCGATTTATGACCTTTCAGGCTTCATTGCTTTACTCACACAATCTGAATCTACCCACTTTTACTTTTCCTTTTTTTGTTAAATCCAATTTTTACTTCTTAATTTCTCTAATGAAAAATTGCAGCATTGTTACATTTAGGTGTATTTAAAAATTGAAAAAAGTATTATAACTAATATATAAAAAAGATATAAAGACATGAATTAATCATTTTACATCTAATTGATTTTAGGTTGAAAGTCCATATAATTTAATATGGTATCATAACCCTATCCACACAATCCAATTCAAAATTAGTCCAACCATCGACAAACCAGATCAAAAATTGGTGTCATTGATGCATGTCCGAACATATCGAGATTGAGAACCAGAGAATCATCATCTCGAAGGGGTGTATTAAGAAATATATCCGACATCGAAAATTGGAAGGGATCCTAACTAATATATAAAGAGACATAGATCAATCCTCTTATAATCAAGTGGTTTTAAATTGGAAACTAATTGGTTTTAAATTGGAAACTCATATAACTTAATAGTATGATGGTAAACAATGGAATGGAAAGGAGTATGATGGAACACCTTATGTTATTCTCACTTGATTTAAATTTTAATCGCATATGATTTTCTCTAATTTTTAGTTTAGTTAGTAAGTTATCTAATAGCATATTACTAATATGTCACTCATCACTTGTGGGTGTAACTTTCACACGTATTTATAGAATTGTTGTAGAATTAAATGATGTTACATCAGTTGTAATTTGAGGAACTCAAGAGTTTGAGGAATTTTTCTTTAGAATAAAAAAATTATAAATGATGAAATAAATAATACTTTTTCTAGTTTTATGTTTATAATTTAGAGTTTTATATCTTATTTATTAAAGTAAATTTTTTTGAAAGTTAAACGGATCCAAAAATTTGAGAGGAGGTGTATTGATATGTAGATTTTAAAAGGTTTTGAGGTTTTCTTAATATCCCCTATTTTAATTCTTACAAGTTGCAATTTTTTCGTTACAACCTAGTTGATATATTATTATTAATAAAATTATTAATTATATTTACACTAAACAAGTAAGAATACGATTGTGCGGGTCTTTTGGATAACTAAAATTTTTTTATCAATCAGAGTTAAAAGAAAACTTATAAATAATTTCAATAAACTTACCATTTCAAAAACTTTTAGACAATTTAAGTAATTTTATTACTTTAAAAATAAAGACCACGTTCGTGTTTGAATTTTTCGAATATGGTTTTAAGTTTTTAGAAGTTTTTAGTTTAGTTTGGTTCATTTCATTTTTTTTTATCATTTTTTTAACTATAATTTAGTTTTAAGGAAAATATAATTTGTTTTTTATGAAAACAATAATTTAGCGGAAAATTTGAAAGAAATAAGAAAAAAATGATTAATTTTTATAAATTTTGGCATTTCAAAAACTTTTAGATGATTAGGTAATTTTATTACTTTAAAAATAAAGGCCACGTTCGTATTTGAGTTTTCAGAATATGGTTCTAAATTTTTAGTTTAGTTTGGTTCATTTCATGTTTTTTATCATTGTTTTAACTATAATCTTGGAAAATAATAATTTAGCGAAAAGTTTGAAAGAAATAAGAAAAAATGATTAGTTTTCCCCATTTAGATTTTAAACTTTTATGCTATATTCAACAAACAAACTACAAAAAAATTCAATAAATTTTGCAATTCAGTAGAATCCAATTTAGTGGTTAACATTTAAGTTTTATGTTGTTCTACAAAATTCATCAAATTTTTTCTACCATTTAGTTTAATTTTGCAATTTATCAAAATTTTGTGATTACCATCTAGACCTATAATTTGTGTAATATAATTTTATGATCGTGGACAATAAAAAAAGAATTTTGGATAACTGTAAAATAAAAATCAACCAAATGTCGATTTTGGTTTAACATTGATCATAAAAACATAGTCCACCATAAACCGAAATTGAAAAAGTTGGAGAGGTTAGTGATATTATGTGGTTTTTCGGGTTTTTATAACTCATGTATTTGTTAGTGTTAGATTCTTTTGCAGGTATATATATTATATATTAGGTTTTTTGAGCATTTGGGATGAATTGGAGAAAGTGGAGCAAAAAGGAACAAAATCGATAAATGGAAGATGTAGTCTCGGATATGACTTTCAGAAGTTTGATATTGGTTGAAGGTCTTCCCGGTACTCAAATTTGATCACACCGGTGCCAAAAGAAAGATATAGAAGTTAGCTTTCATCTCCAAGTGGTTTGAAAGTTAAAAGGAGCAAAATCGATAAATGGAAGATGTAGTCTCGGATATGACTTTCAGAAGTTTGATATTTGTTGAAGGTCTTCCCGGTACTCAAATTTGATCACACCGATGCCAAAAGAAAGATATAGAAGTTAGCTTTCATCTCCAAGTGGTTTGAAGTGATTCCGATCTCTGTAGCTCAAGATATGATCGTTTTAGTAAAGAAATGTCTGATTTGTCGCGAGCTAGAGAAGATGTGCGTCTCTGAGATGCCTATCGATCGACAGGCCTTACCCTGTCGGTCGACAAGGGGACGAAAAAAGTATCCAAATTGTGTTTTTCCTATTCTTTTGGGTTTTGTTGTTTCCTTTTATTACCCTAACTATCCTAGGTTGTCCATAATGTTTATAAAATGGATTTTCAGCCATTGTTGAGGCTATGCTTTATTTTTTTAGGGTTTTTAATAGAGAGATTGTTTCAGGGAGAAGGGATTTCTCTGAACCCTCTTTGTTTCTCTTTGATTTCTCTTATGCAAACTATTCAAAGCATGTTGTTTGCTTCATTCTCCATGTGTGAGTAGTTTGCTGGTTAGGTTTAGGATTTTTCAAGGGATAATCATGGATTGTTGAATTGGAATCAAAGAAACTAGGGTTTATATACTAGTTCTTCATCTAGATAGTTTAATACTTGATTTTGGAGTAGTTAACTAGAATCAAGCTCTTAGGTTAGTTAAAGATGCATGGAAGTGTGGTTTAATTAACCGGAACAAATCTAGATGAGCAAACATGCCTATTCACAAAGGAATTTGGGTTTAGGGTGTTTGAGAACTTAGCAAACCTGTTAGAATGCATGTCTAGCTGTTAGGATCCACAGAGGGATCTGGTTTTCTAGTGGTTTAGGCATAGTTAGATCTATTAGCGGAAGCTGGATTTCTATAGCATAGTGTTTTGTGTTCTAGAACGGTGTATAAATAATTTCTTAGTAGATTCCTGATGCATAACTGATTTTCTACAAGTTTCCCTGAACTTAACAATTGACTCCATCATTTTAAACCTCGGTTTTCTTATTTGTTTATTATTATTTTCTGCTATCACGTTCTTAGATTAATATTTTCTGTTTTACCTTAATTCGAACCGAAAAACTCATAGTGTAACATTTGGTCTCTGTGGAATTCGACCCCTCTATATTATATCTGCATTCACTATGCACTTGCATTAAGAAATCAGTCTACTAAAAACCATCATAGAATTTTAGAGTATTTAGAAAGTTCAATATATAAGTCCAATGTCGATTCTGATTTAACATTGATCCGAAAAATATAGTCCAGCGTGAACCAAAATTGAAAAGTCGGAGAAGTTAGGTATTGAGAAATCCAATCTACCGAAAACATCAGAAAATAGTAGTGTATGTAGAAAGTTGAACATATAAGTCCAAGTGACATCGTCAATGTTATAAACTTGTCTGATACCTAAAAATGAGCACACCAAGTCAAAAACAGTTCACAACTTTGTCTTTTTTATAACTTCGTCTTTTTTATAACTCTCGATGGAAATGAATTCACACTTTAATTGGTTGTAAACAATAGAAAGAAAGGAATTCACATTTTGTATTCGCGTACATATCCATAAGTTGTTCTTTCGTAAGCTAACAATTTCTCTCGCGCCACATAAACTTCAAGCCACGTAGACATCATTATTACTGTCCACACTTGATGTGTGTTAAGTAAGCATATTCAATATACACATATATATATATATGTATATATACCTCTCTAGAGAGAGCATGAAAAGTTGGAAAAGATAATCATTAGTTTTTTTTTATTTCTCTCTCTCTCTTTCTCTCTCTATCATTAGACATTTTCTTTGATCCCTAAGTGATGGAACACGAGAGGAAGAACAATCTGAATGGGATGGAGATGGAGAAGGGAAAGAAGGAGAATGGGTCGAGAAAAGGAGTTGAGTTAACGCTGAGAGTGTTGGCTTTAGTTCTAACAATGGCGGCTGCAATAATACTTGGTTTGGCCAAACAGACAAAGATTGTATCTATTAAGGTGCTTCCCTCTTTGCCTCCTCTTGATGTCTCTACAACCGCCAAAGCCTCTTACTTGTCTGCCTTTGTGTAAGCCGCTTTCTCTCTTTCTTTCTTTCTCCTCCTCACACATGTGTTCAAAAAATGAAATATATGCATCACACTCACACATATATGCATGAACTGTTTCAAACACAAATTTTGCATACGTTTAATGAAAAGTAATTAAATAGACATTTTGATTCAGTTTTTCATTTATAACTTACAAAAAAATCTTGTTTAAATGTTTATGGTTGTGGAATAATTTAAACAAAATATAGACGCATATGTAAATAGAGAAAAATATGAATAGTCTTTAACAAAAAAGAAAAGAAAAATATAGGCGATCCCATAATGCATGAACATGCTTCTGAGCTTTAGATTTAGGGCTAGGATATCTTTTGTTTTTTTTTTTTTGTTACATTTTTTTTTCTTTATGTGAAATTGTTAATTTTAGTTTCTTTATGTAAGAGAAAAAAAAATTCATCGAAATCACAAAAGTGAAACACCAAAATAAAAACTTTTAATTTGTTGTATTGACAATTTTTAAATAATGATAAACAAATTATCGTTATATTTTATAAAGTGTAGAGAAAAACCTTTTAAGTGGTAAGCATTGCTTTTTTGATAAGATTTTTAAGTGGTCAGCATTTCGTGTGAGGATTACTTTACTAATTATAGTTTATCATTGTGGAGATCTGAGATCCTCCAGTTATTGAAAACCTGCAATAAGTAAATAAGTTTATGTCGCGTCGATACGTGGAAATGTAGCAATTGCGGATAACTTAATAGATTTGAGAGGTAGATGCGTTGAGTCAATTGACCATATTATATGGTTTGTTGCATGCGCAAAACACTGCTTATCTTCGGCTGAGTAGTCTTGTAGTCAGTGATTCAACCTTTATACGTCTGTTATACATTAATATACATATATAAAAGGATCGTAGTTGTATAATGAATGCCCAACTACCAAAACTGTTACACAACACCGATGTAACGCTTTAGAATTTAATGTACAACATTTTTAGCTGGCATGACCACACTTTTCTTTTGTAGACAAACTCAGTACATTAATAGCTAGACAAAAATAGAGAATAAATATTATTTTTTTCTTCTATTATGGCCAAAACAAAAAGAAACAAACAATGGACATGAATAAAATTCAGAAATGAACATATATGGTATTACAAATGTTGTAGGTACAACATTATTGCAAACGCGATAGCTTGCGGTTACACAGCGATCTCGATAGTGATTGTGTTAATCAGCAAAGGAAGAAGAAGCAAAGGCTTAATCATGGCCCTTTTGCTAGGAGATTTAATGATGATGGCTTTGCTCTTTTCCGGCACTGGATCCGCTGGAGCGATAGGACTAATGGGTCTTAAAGGGAACAAACATGTGATGTGGAAGAAAGTTTGTGGCGTTTTTGGGAAATTCTGCCACAAAGCTGCTGCTTCGGTTGCTATTACACTTATTGCTTCAGTTGTGTTTATGCTTCTTGTTGTTCTTGATGCTTTGAAACTTCCTTAAAAACCCTTCTTATCCAGAAGAAGGAAATAAACCAGTTTCTTTAGTTTGATGTTTCCATTTCTTATCGTTTTGTGCTATGTAAAGTCATTATCACCAACCATGTATCTGTCTATTACTTTAAATGTTTGAAAGAGCCATCTTCAATGGTGATCCGATTAATTCGAATTTTTAAAAATATTTTATTTTCCTATCATCAAATTCAATTTTTTTTCTCCAACCACAACTTATACGCATGTCAGGTATTTTTAAACCTTGACTGATTCGGCTGACAGAAACGGTGTAGACTCAGGATTCAGTAATCAAACTCAATTTGGAATTTAATTCTGCAAGTTAAATTTGAAATAGCCCAACAAAACAAATAGTACATGATTTATAACATGATAGAAATTATTTTTGTAAAAATAAAAGATTATTTCTAACATGATGAACCGGATCAACTCGAAAACCCAAAAGATATTCCGAGTTTGTTGTAGTGTATGGAATATTCAAACTACTCAACTAAGAGCTTCATCAGTAACAAGTGAGGATTCAATAATTTCAGCTGAGAAGAGCATCTTTCTTGTATAACTCATCATCCAAATCCACGCTCACGTTGACGTTCAATGCATTAACCATGGCAGGAATGCTAGATTTCAACGAAGCAGCTAGAGCCTGTTCCATCATAATTACAAAACAGAGGATTTTTACTATTACTATTATTATTGTACATACATCTTAAGAGAGTTTTTCCGTTTCAAGAGATGGAGAGAATTGATCACCTTGTTATCTTCATCTTTTTGGCGCCTGATGACATCCAGAGGCCACTCACTTACCAGTTTCTTGAGTTCGGTCGAGACTGCTGACATTTTCTCATCGGGATATGTCTGACAGATAAGCTGGATCACAGCAGCAGCTTTTTCAGATTTACTTTCTAGTAAGAAACCCTGCCAAACGAGAAACCGTGAATAACTCGGCATATAATAACATGAGGTCTGAGCTAGAAAAGATGTGTGTAACCTTTGCACAAGAAAACGCAGTAGAGAGAGTGTGTTGACTGTATGTCTCTGATCTCATTTTATCTACTTTCCATAACGACTCTGTATCACCTGATACACAAGACTCACATCATCAGCAATTGGTTATCAAATCCTTTACAGTCTAGTGTCGAATCAATGCAAGTACCTCTCTTGGCAGCAAATTCCATCCATGTCTCGAATGTGGTCTTCCTCAACTTCACTCCAGCTTTGGAGAACTTTTTGGAAAACTTTTCTAGTAGTTCCCATTTATCCGTATCGTGACAGATCCTACAATAATCTAGTTAAAGTTTCATTGCATATTTCAACTTTTTTTCCACAACACAACAAAAGCAATTTTTACACACCTGAAAACTAAATCTGCTGTCCCGGGTTGTAGAGGCAGGTCATTTGTTTTCAGGAGTTTCATTACTTCCTCCATCAGTTCAGAATTCTTCTTCTCTAGTGCATATGACTACGTGGAATCCACAAAATATTTTAACCATCTCGGTCTACCAAAGATCACAACTGGAAAAATAATTAGAGACACAAAACAATACCAATAGATGGTGCGCAGATGCAACACTTGGCGTCAAACCATGAACATTGTGTTTCCACAAAGCCTTCTTTCCTGTAGCCACAAAGAACTGCATTACTGCCTAGGACCAGCTACAGAAGTAATATTTAACATCGTAAAGCAAAAGAAAAGATTACCAGCATCAATTGCACCAACACGTACACAAGTCTTGGCAACTTGTTGGCATAGATTGCAATTGAAGTTATCATGAATACGAAGATTGGATAATCTCTGCAAATCCAACAGTACACTCTGAATAAATATATGAAATCACAACTGGAACAGAAGAATTCAAGTAAGAAAAGAGTATAAAAGTACTAACAAATCTGCGGAGATTCTGAAGAACGTCAAATAGAAGATGAATGTCATCCGGATTCTGGCAGTTCTCAATCAACGACCACAACCAAGCATTTGGAGGCATTGATCTCTTCTCATTTACAGAGTGAAGCATTTTATCATGCAATTCCTTGACAGTCACTGTACAGAGCAAATGCTATAAGAAATGATGTAACTCAAAACAAAGTAACATATTAGCAGCAACCTGTAGGATTTTTCGCAAGCTTTTCCGCTTCAGAGGAAAAGCTTGATCTGGGGATCAACAAGCTCATAAAAGACGACTGGCTGTGCAAGTGACTGCATCTCTCCATCCCTGCAAAACACCATAAATCTATTTCATTAAAAGAGTCCTTTTACACTTTAGAATCTTAAGCTAGACAATCGAAGATAAGCATGTATATAAAAAAGAGCTTAAGTTATTCATCTCAAGGTCAAGATTACATCTTCATAAACTGGCATCACTTCTTAGACTAAGAGATCCTCTTTCTTGCATAAAAGCGATTCAAGTTCGATTTTTTTTTTTATCACCTTGACTGACTAAATACTTTACCATTTCTCTCAAATGAAATTGGAAGGCTTCTATTATATTCCCAGGAAAATTGCGAAACGAAACAGTAAAGAGTATCCAAATTTCCTCTAACTCCGTTTCACAAAATATGACTAACGAGTTATGTAATCTCGTATTGGAGAAACAGAAAAATCTCCATTTCCAAAGCTTTGACGGACAATTAGTTTCGAAATAGATACGTAAAATGAAAGGAATGTACCTCGTTGTACAGCTGCAGATGTAGACGCATGATTCCGCCATTGGAAGGGCGAAGCAGAGGAGACGAATCTCAAATCAGCCTCGGGGTTAATAATGGGTTTTAAGACCCTAGCGATTCTACGAGAACTCTGGAGAAATGGCATGACTCGGGATCCACCGGGTTTTTTTTAACTAACTGAGTCGAGTCACCAGATTGAGAGAAGAAGCACGATGGCTGGACGCCGGACTTCGAGATTTAGGGTTTATTATTTAGACCAGTAACAATACATCATTTGCACAATAAAGCCCCTATACTGCTTGTAACTAACTAAAAGTCACCCGTTATTTTTCTTTCTAAATCTATTTTGAGAAGAAGAAAAAAATTTGTTATCATTGCTTCTTTGCCCTATATACTACTAAGTTAATATTTGTAACATAGCGTAGTAGTCAACGATTTAATCTACACCGATTTAATCTACACCAGATTCGGGATTCGATTTTCAAAAAGTACAATTTCTTACATATTATAAATACGAAGTTAATCAAAGGTTCCATGCGTTACATATAAATTCAATATGACTACTATTTCATCATATTAACTATCATATGCACTGAGAAAAACATACATTATAGTTTTGTATGCTTTAAACCAGGTTTGCAAAGATCTTAATAGTTTCTAAACAAGTTTATTTTCCAAGAACATAAGTCTGATTTGTGATTTTTGTTTGATCTGTGAACTGAAATCAATTTGTTTTTTTCTATTAGAGATTCTCAAATTGTAAGGTAAGCATATATATCCACCTGGGTCTTCTTCACACTAGCCGTAACCTCAAAAGATCGTTGAAGCACATATAATGCTTATTTTATTGTTTTACAGTTATGTATCAGTTTAAATTAGTCTTAGTCCACACAAAAAAAGTCCATAAAAAAAATGGTTGGCAATGCTTTTGAGTAGAATTTCAACAATTGGTCATCCTCTGCTGTTCATTCTTACTTTGGTTTTGGTATGACGGTCCCATTGTGGGTTTATAGTATGTCATTTTCACCCAAATACGTCGTATGAAACATATTTGTCGATACTCCTAATGATTTGCTCCATCCTTACTTTCTCGTAACCATAAGCATCTAGAATGATACCTTAGCATAATCACCAATTTTTACCATTTTCTATTTCTCTCTAAGGATCTACATTTATTTTCAATAATACTAGTGCACCGCTATGACTTCAATTGTAGCTGTAGAATGACTACAACATAATTTAATACATGAATTCTTTTTAATTAGAAATATTTTGTTACACTTACAAGTCTCACTAATTAGGTTTTACTCAAGCTCACCTTAACTTGAAACCTAGAAACTATAATCTCTCCAAAATGAAACTTGAATCCCCGGCTCTTATTTTGTACACAAACTTTAATTCACATTCTGAATTCGTAAAAGCATGACCTAATATACAATCGGACTCAGCATTTATACTATTCAAGATATCCTAAGATTCAGTATGTCCCAAATATACTTAAATCTCCTCTGATCAATATCTTTTGTGTTGTGTTTATCTTCTCATGATCATCTCAGCGCATCTAGCTCATCAATACATTTCCACATCATTCCTTAAACAGGGTTCAGTTGCTTTCCTTTTCTGATGTTTGCATGACACTTGCTTCAACCTCCTGAGACACTTCGTGGGGTACTTCATTTATACAAACCAGCATTTTAAATGCAAGTGGGACGACTCCAAGCTAGAATACAAACCTAAATTTTCCAGTTCCAAATCTCTTTATAGTAAAAGCGAATGATTCTTTAATATTGGAAGTCATTTTTATTACTATATATTTTGCTTAATTTTGTTTTTGTTTTGGTTTTAGGTAAGTCTCGTGTCTCCTTAACTAAAGATAACCTTTCTATTCTATTAATAAGAAGAGATCTAAATTATTTAAGTTTAGACTGAGAAATTGGTGTCGCATTAAGTTTGGAACACCGAACAATAATTTAAACAAAATTAAACTTTTTCTAACAAAAGTGAATCACCTTTAACAAAAAAACAAAAGTGAATCACAAAGCAAAACATTTTAAAAGAAACAGAAAGACAACTGGAATTGGTTAATCGTTTTTTCTAATCCCCTTCAATAAAAATCCATCAGGAGATTCATCTATTTCTTCAAAAACCCTTTGCGTTTTTCTTTTTCTTTTAATATAAATCAATTAAAACAAGAGAGAAAAAAAAAGGAGAGCATTCTTGTAAAAAATAATTGGTTTTAATCAGAGGAATAAAAATGGGTTGTGGAAAATCGAAACACGATGTTGTAACAGGAAACACCAAGGCCGTGAGAAAACCTTCGGAATCTGAATCAGTTAAGGGCAAAGAGAACGAGACAATGACAAGACAAGAAAGCTGCCGGTGTCGGAAAACCAACGACATCTCAGGGTCTACTGTAGAAAACAATAGTAAAAACCCGGATGAAAAAGACGCAGAGGTAAATTGTAATCCAAAGGTGGCGGCAGAGACATATGATGATGACAAAAAACCGGAGGAGAAGGAAAAGAACTCTTCGCCCACGGTGACGGCGATAGTGCCGGAGAATATTTTGACGGAGGAGACCGTTAACAACTTGAATGAGAACGTTATGCCTATAGATGAACAAAAAGGTATGCAAATAATTGTTTTTTTTGTTTCAACAAAATTGCCGGATTTGAACATATGATATAGGAAAAAAAAACACTAACTGATTACATGATAATGATAATAAAATCCACTAATACTTTTTTCTTATTGTATAGAAAATGTTAGCATAAATGTTTTATTTCGATTTGGGTGACAGAAAAAGTTGAAATTGACGAAAGAGTGGTAGAAGAAAAAGATGATGAGGATGTCGATACTCAAATTCCACCTCCTGTAGAGGAGTTACGCGTTCAAGAAACTCCGACCATTGGAAATGAGGATTCTGAAATTCCACCTTCTGAGGCTGAAGAACTAAAATCGGATGTAGAAACTCAAGTAACAGAATTAGTGGTTCAAGAATCTCTAACAACTGAAAATGACAATACTGAAATTCCACCTTCTGAGGTTGAAGAACCAAAATCGGATGAACAAACTCATGTAACGGAAATAGGAGTTCAAGAAACTTCGACCACGGAAAATGACGAAATTCCGGCCACGGGTAGTGATGAAACTCAGGTTTCAAAGGATGAGGATAAAGTTGATGATGTAGAGGTATGAAACTTTATTAAATATTTTATCTATAGTGTAATATTTTATTGGTAACAAGTATTGTCATATATATATATATATATATATATATATTTTTGTCTTTTTGATTCTCTGTTGGTTGAACTTGATAGAAATCTCTTAAAAAACTTCCATTTTTTTGGGCTGTGCAGGAAAACCCGGTCAATATAACAAAGGAGGTTGAGTCAGCTGCATGAAGAGGGCAAAAGCATCCTGCAAATTCGATCCATTTATGATATTCTATGCACCTTCAAATCTATTATTGTTTTTTTTTATATTTTTTCTACGTAAGCAGCCAAATATAAAAAGAATGTAATTTTTTTTTTCATCTAAACTTGAAATTACAAATGGAATGTCATTAGAAATTTCCTTGTTTACATTGAGAACAGGAAAAGCTTTTAAAATTAAAAACAATAGTTTTTATTTTATTTTTACTAATGGAACATTGTTTAATTACAAAGGCTCTTTAAGAGCAAGGAGCTTGTTCAGGCAAAAAATAAATAAAAACCAAAATAAAGCTAAGTGTTGAGAAAGGGTATCTCAGTCACGATCTAGAAAACCAGAAATAAAGAAGCTTGCTGAAACCTTTTTTTGTCTTCGGGCCAGCAAGGTGTCTTTGATCGAGTGGTCTATGAGTTTGACGATTGAATCTGGGTGCAATGAAGTTGCATTATGAATTATGTTGTCTCGTTCTTTCCATAGAAAGTAGATTGGTGCTTGGGCAGCAATAAATTTAAGCTTTGTGTTTACCATGATGGACGTTGAGGAGCCAGGTGATGAAGGAGCCCCATTCCATGACTAAGCGATTTGGTTGGTGAAGTCGGAATAAAACCTTTCCCCAAACCGATACAGAGAAGGGACAATGAAGAAAGAGATGATCTCGAGATTCTTCTCTCTGACCACAAATAAACAACCTTGACTATTCTCCTTGTTTAGAGATGAGTTGATCTAGTGATATATGTTTGAAGATAAAGACCAATACTCGAGTTTTTGAATCCCAACTTCTCCAGTAACGTTTTTAACTGCGTGTTAACATGGCCAGCAACAACAAAAATGAGATTAAGTATTTTTTTATTATTAAAGTATATAAAAAAAACATACCGCACCAACAAAGGTAAGTGGTGTACCAATTAGGAGAACACGCTCAATACGTCTTACTCCAAGCATCTGAACACCCAATGTTAGTTTTTTTTTGGCTCAATACAGAAAACCAAAGCAATTCAAAGAAAGAAAGGAAATACCTTAAAGCCTTTGAGATAATCCAATGTTCCACAAAGAAACGATGATTGCTCTGATTTTTCAAGTACTTTGCTTCCATAGGTCCAACGAAAGTTTATTGCATCTTTAGCTCTTCACACGACCCGTTACATCTTCCTAAATGCCGATTATTAGCTTTCCAATTCAGTCCAAATTCAGTACTTAGCTATATCAAACATTCAAATCTATGGCTTACCAAATACCAAGGGACTTCTTTACTCGTTGACTTCATCAATGGTAAGTGCTGCTGTTCTAAGTTTGATTTGGTAAACTTAGAATTTGTTTAAAAATTCAAATATATATCACTTAGTAGTAATTTTTATACTTTCTAATGATAATCCCATTCTCAGTTTTGGATTGGTTCTTACCTTAAACTTGTTTGGTTTTCCAAATTTAGTATACATTAAATCAAGATAATGGAGTTGTAAGGGTACTAGGTAAGATCATCATCGTCTACATTGGCCAAGATTATTAAATATGTTTGAAATTTATTTGCATTTCTTACAAAAAGCATAAACATTTATACCTAGAATCAACTGCCATGCTTTTCTTTCCAAATGAGTTGAATGGGAAAAACTAAGTCATGGTCAGATTCAAACGAATTGTCCATGTTAGAAGAAGCATGGCACACAAGCAACTCCCTCACAGGCATGACCCACCAGGTAACCTTTTTTTTTGACATCATACACCATCTTATTGTCACCACCTAGGTTACAAGCTATTGTTATTTCGCTTGATAGGTAAATGAGAAAAGAAAAAAACTTCTTAAACACAGTGATCGAGCTTTTATACACAATCATCGAGTTTTAGAGTTGTGACTACAAGGTGATAAATTTCAAAACATAAAAATTTTATTATTCTGTACTGGCATGGAGCTCCACCTTCAGCTCAAAGGCAATAATATTCAGTCGTGGCCATTTCAAACTGCAACAAGAGTGGCTAAGCCATAAATATCAATATAAGAAGCTTTGGAGTAGCGGTAAAAATGCAAGAATCTGAAGCTCAGTTTGAGATTGCGAAAACTCTTGAAGCTCAAATAGAGGATCCAACATCAGCCTCTAAACCAGAATCGGTGGGCGATGTAGCAGCGGAAGATTTTCTTGGTACTCAACTTTTATTTGCACTTAAAACCATTCCTTTCATATGGGATACCAAGCCGAGAATTATGGCATAGATTTTAATCTCTTGGAAGTCAATACATAAAACAATTATTTAAATAACGAATCTAGCTAATACATAGATGTAAGGATTATTTTAAGTGATGAGAAAGACTACAAAACTCCATGCTGGTACTACAACGACAACAACTATGAAGTAAATGGTTACTAACTATTTCGTTCATTCGAAGGTGTGGGTCTATATTTTGTTTATCTCCACACCTTGTTCGTGTGGAATTTTTCCCGAACGATCTTGCATCGCCATTACAAAGAGAAACACCATCGGTTAATAAATGTAACATACAAATGATCTTGCGCAACATATGCATATATGTATGTTTGAGTTCCCATTAGGCTTTACCATATAGTCGTTGGAGATCCTTTGCAAGGATGAGTCATTAATGATCGATGTAAGAAATGGGGAATACATAAGCATAATAGCTTCTAAAAATAAAAGTGCTTCTAATTTGATTTCGTGATAAAGCAAGCTCTTCAAGGATGGATATCTCAAGGTCCAGAGATATATATGAGCCAGTAAATCAGGCAAATATCTACAACCTCAAAAAACCCATGATTATGACGATAAAAACATACCAATAAACCTCTATTCGATTCTACCTCCAAACGGATCATTGTTAGCTCTGGGGGAACAAAAATCCCAATAATTGAAGAAAAAATTTGGGATCAAGTAAGAAGAAGGAAAAATTTATAATCAATCAGTAAAAAAAAAACATTATTTGAGAATCTATCGTGAACAACCCCCACTGAAACTATTACAAGAAATTCATCCGCGCAAAAACGCACCCGTCCGTCATACTCAGAGATTAAATGGTGGCACACAAACGCAACTAAAACATTGGGTTAATTTTGATTACCGTTTAAGAGGCACGTAGAAATCGTAGAGGAGTAAGGTAGATGGAGGAAGCCGCTGTCAAAAAAAAAAAACCTAGAGGAGAAAGGATGACACAAACCATAAATAAAGAAGACCAAAGGCTGGGTTAACAGTTAAAAATTACAAACGCAACACACACGCAAATCACGACACATCTTTAGAGACGACCAATAGATTTAAGAACATGGATTACCGTGAGGAGGAAACCACTGCGAAAAGCCCTAGAGGAGAAAGGAAAGAGGAAGTGACTGTGAAAAAACCCTAATAAGATACATATATAACACAAAGAAACCTCCTAAAACAATTCCTAGAACGCTTACATGGTTAACACAAAGAATCGAATCAACCCGGAGATTTTTTTAAACGTTAACACAATGTACCAAACGTGGAGTATAAATCATTCCGTTGATGAAGGACAATTTTTATAATTAGCCACCTCAACTTTTAATCTAAACACTCTAGGCACTAGGCCTTACCAATGCCTAGCAAACTTTTAAACACTAGTTTTGAGTTTTGCAACTAACAATAGAAAATTTGGTAAAATTAATGTGGAGACAGATGTGTTATTACGTACGATTAATTTACGGAACTAGAAGGTAACAGATTTCGGGCTAGGGCCCAAAATAAAACGAAAGGCCCAACTGTTAAGAATATATATATGTGTCCTTACCCCCCTTTAGAAGAAGAGAGAAATAAGAAAACGAAAATAAACCCTAGTTGCACCTCTGATGAATCGTCTGAGGTCAGTAGTGCAGGTTGTGAGGAGATCGATGGGACCTCGGCGCAACTTTTTTTCTTCGGCATCGCCTGGTAGTGTTTTCTCACCCTGACACAAGTGGATCGTTCTTGTTCGTATCATTGGTATTCTGAGGGATTTGATTTTGTTTTTGTTTTCTTTTTGTCATTGTCAGGACTTCCGGATGGAGAAGTAATGATTGTTGTTGCAGGTTTAGCAGTTCGAGGTGTATCATGCTGGATAGGATATAACCTTGTAGGTATGGAGAGAGATTTGATTCCCTCAATTTCTTTCCTCGACGACTCGAATTACTCAGCTTGTGATTGTTTATTTTGTTTCCAGATATTGTAGGTAGACAAACTACTGCGGAATTTCATGAGGAGCGTCTAGAGGTAAAAAAAAAAAATCTTAAAAAGTGCCACTTGTATGACATTGTGTCCATTGCTCTTACTTATTCTTCATCATTTCGTGTTTTTTTTTTTTTCAGGCGTTGAGGGGATTGTATGGGGAATCTGCAGAAAAATATGCGGATCTGATTCCTGGTCTAGGGGAAAGTATCAGGTCTCTATGGGAAAACTCTAGGGAAAAATGAAGCAAGGATGTGGTCGGGTAGAAAATCTTTATTATCTTAAGCTATGTATGTATCCGGTGATCTTTAACAAATTAAAAGAAACTAATTTATGTGAATGGATCATTATGTAGCTTGGCTTATGGTTAACACTCAACTATGTTAACTCTCAACTATGTTAACAAGTCTATATAATTTAGCTGCGTGCATGGGATTCAATTAGTTTTTTTGGCTGGAAGGAAAATAAATAAGGTTTCATCTTTAACCATAATCTGTGATTTGATTACATTGAATGTCTTATGCTTTATCCTGCAGAGCATTAGCAGTCTGTTGAACTATCCCCTAAACAAGCTTATATACACATATTGTATGGAATTGGCAGCTTTGATATTCATATACATATTGCGGATAACTCTCTTCTAGTCGAAACATTGTCTCATGGTTTCATACATAGTCTGAGTTCCTCGGTATTAGATTATCTATTAATCAATCATCTATACGATAAATTAGTGAGTCTGGACATTTTTGGATGGGAATCCATTTATTATTCCCCAAGGTAAAAACACTTTCTTAGTTAACCACACATAGCAACTCTATGAGAGGCCATATATTTGTTGACTCATTTATAAACAAGATAATAGTGTTTGGGAGTATTAAACCACTTTTTGGCTTGTATGGATTTGACATAATTATGCCAAAATCGCATTTGGATTTGAGTAAAGCTAAAGGTTTCAAATATGCTGAAGCCTTTTCACGATTGAGGTGAAAGCTAAGGAAATTAGTTTTACTCACACAACCTTTTGATAAGAAAATGTCCATGAAATTGGCTTACAAACAAGACTTGAACTCGTTTAAGAAAAGCCTTAAACTCCTAAATTTCATTTTCTTCTGGAATTGAATTAGAATAGATGATATTCCACATTTGATAGTAATCCTAATTCTTATCAAATCAGAGAATTACAAGAATCTAAGGCATAAACTCAAGATTCCTCATCAAAGCTAGAATCAATCTCGACTCTCTACTTTTTTCCAAGCAAAACATTAAAACTCTCATCCACTCAAAGGATCCTTTAATAGTTGATGCGTTTGTTTTCTCCCTAACTAACTACAAGTGTACATAATGCAACTATAGTACCAAAACTAAGCAGTAATTAAATAGTGTGTGGATAAAACAATATTAAAGATGTTAAACCTAGGTCTAATCACGGAGAACCGAACTGGACCAAGAACCAAAAATTTCGGTTCGTCCGGTTCGGTTTTTAATCCCAACACTAGTAATTCTCAACTAAAATGTAAAAAATTTCCGGCTAGTGCCCAAAAGAAAACGCAAGTCCAATTGTTAAGAGCATATCCATTAAAATTTTTTAACCCAGTCTCTTAAAAATAATAATAAAATAATAGTGGACTCTACTATAAATTAAGAACCGTCTCTGCGGAACTCTTATTTAAGAGACTGTATCTACTTTGTAGTGTATACGTGGCGCGATCTGATTGGTCCTTTCTTTTATTTTTTTTTATTTTTTCCCAACTGTAAAAAAAAGAAAATAACATTAAAAAATTAATTAAAAACCCTAAAGGAGGGGTTCTTTAATGCACATGCTCTAAAACTATAGTTTCCCCTTTTCTCCATTCCAGAGAGATCACAAATCGAACCTTAATGATCCGGCCGCTGTTGATGAAACTGAGATCTGTCTGTGGGAGATCTATGGGATCTTGCCACAAATTTTCGTCAGGACTTTCGTTGAAAGCCAACGGAGATGGTGGTGACGTCGCTGTGGAGAAAACGGTGACCAAGCTTCTTCATTCTATTGCCCTGTGTTTGATGCTTGGATATTTCGCTTATGCTGTTCCAGGTAATTTGAGTTATTGTTCTGTTGTTTTTTTTTTCTCTCTTCGAGATTAAAGGGGAAAAAAAAAAAACAATTTCTTGATTGTTTCTATTTTTCATACCTCAGAAGCTATCATTTTTGAGGAATACAAGCAAGGTTGAACAGAGCTACAGAAGAGTTATAGTCACAACATCATACAGTCACAACATCATAACTTATGCAATGTTTTTGTTGGATATAATGGGTTTTTTTTTTTTTTGGTACTTCAAAATATAACTGAGCGTTGAATAATTAATTGAGTCTTACATGATTTTTTGTTTTCAGGTGATGGACGAACAGCTAGAGTCACTACGTCGTGAGGTATGAAATATTTTCTTGAGATATAATGGGTTTTTTTTTTGGGAATTTTAAAATAAAACTGAACTATGAACAATATTATATGATTTTTTGTTTTCAGGTGATGGTTGACAAACATGTTTTAGACTCTTCCAATGAATGAATTCTGAAGAAACGTTTGTGTTTATTTTTCTGTGAACAAAAAAATATGTATATTAGTTTATCTTTTGATGTTGCTCTGTTACGATGTATTGAACATAAAATAATAATGTTTTGCTGGACTAAGTATTTAGATAAGTTTGATGTTTTTCTTAAATTACATCTAAGACAAATGTCTTCGCAAATCTTATATTATTGAATTCGCTTAAAATAATTTGCAGTTTCTTGTTCTTCAACCCAACCCCAATGTGAGATATATTCTTAGATTTGGAATTCTTAATACACATTCAGAAGCTTACGCAACTCTACTAAATTTAAGCTGAGAATTGGAGTCAGATAGATATGACTTTATGCAATGCATCTTACACTCAGCTCATGGGCGATTTAATCCACTTAAAGATTTGTTCATTCTATTAGCTCGTCAGTTCTTCTCCAACATGAATAATCAAACTTAGTTCTAGAAATATTTTGTAATAATTGGGAGCTTGTTTCCACGATGTTCTTCGTCCATCAAGTTTCATGTATCCTTTCTAATCTTGTCTTGAAATAATAATAGGTCCATACATTCTTCATATTAATAATGAAGTCTCTTTTGAGTTACATCTTCTTTGCAACTTTGTTGACATAAGCTGTGGTAAGGAGTTTCTAGACTTTGATGTTTGACTACCCACAAACATGGAATATTTTCAGCTTTTACCGCCTCACTATTTCTTTATCCTCCAATTCGAGTAAAGATTCTCATTGGGCATATTCGCTTTATGTAGAAATTCATATTGTTAGAAGTTTTCAGCACATGGTCCTCACAATAACATCGATAACGATCAAGTTATGAACGACTTCATTGCATAAACACTCATGTTTGTTGGGGTGGGTCATTGACTGTTCGGAAACTAGGGACACAGACTTGTCGTTTTTGTTTGGTCTCTGGCTTGCTGAATATTGATGGTGCGATTAGAACCCCTTATCAACATTTCGACACTAATTGAGGTTTGGTCCATCCGATCTCTTCTTGGCCGGACTTTCTTAGGTTATAAACCCATCAGACCTCTGCGGATCACAACGAATCTCCACGAGATCCCCTGAATCTCGGAGAATACGGAAACCTTCCTTATCTAGACAAAAAATCTCATATGCTTAGAAGACCGACTGCTTCTTCTATACCATATAAATGAGGTTCCCCTCCTCCTCAAGAGGCATCTCGAACTGAAGAGAAAGAACGTGAATAAAGCTACGAGTTTAGACGTCTGACCTCCTCTATCTCTAATTAAACGTAGTCGGCGGCGCTCTGATCTCTTTGTATTGATTTTCACTTTCAGATCAATAAAGAAGTTTCTTTTGACTTAAATCTTTGACCCATTTAATAAGATACTAGTTTATTTTTCCGCACGGCATGTGCGGAATGAAAATGATTTCGATATGTGATAACCTTCTCGTCATTACCGATGTATATGTTCTAAATTTGATACATGTGAAGTATAATTTTATGTTCATATAGAGGTTTATATGGTGTATTCCGTGTGCATACTGCACAACAATCTCAATAATTCTTCTTTGTTTAATTTCGCATGTGTATGTTTGTAATAACGTGTAATGTGTATATAAACCCTTGTAATCTCTTTTAATCAATATACAAGAATTATCTTTCTATATTGCCGACCCTAGCACGATTACTGGAGCTATATATATCCCTCTATATCAAGTCTTCAAGTTCTCAAGAAGGAAGTTATTAAACCACCAAAAATATTTGTTTTTTTTAAGGAGCCACCTTGTTTTTAAGGTTTCTTGAGCCCCCTATTCTCTAGGTTCTTACAGGAAGGAAGAGCCACGACTTTGCTCTCTCCTTTTGATTCTACTCTCTGTTTCATTGCAAGCTTATGATATTAATATTGATTATGGTTTTACTTGCTATGCCTGAGTAGTTCATTAGTTAGATCAAATGTTTTCAAAGGTTTTATGGATCTCTAAAGCATTTAAAGTGATATGATCATTAACTACTCTCTATTTTAATGGTGTTCTATACAATATTTTGACTGCATCATTTAAAATATTGATCTCTAGATTGCGCTGCATCATACACTCTTTACAGCATAATCATAACATGGTTTTTAGTAGGTAACCTCATCCCTGATCAAACCAACATTTGGTTTGGAAGGTTATGAACAATCAGATTCGTATTCATTGCATGTTAACGCATATTAGATTGAAAAACAACCTTTTTGATATGATAGTTCATAGGTTCAATATCTCGAGACCTCAGGTATTGTACACTTTTGTCTTCTGTGTTTAAGAGTCCATTGCTTACTGATTTTATGCTGATCAATATCTCATCCGAATTTGCTTTTGTTCTAACGCCGTTAATCCATAAGTAACACACAACAAGTTACTACTAGATTTATAATTCCAATAGAATTGAAACTCGACTTAATCTTTGTGGAATCGATAACATCAAAGAAACGGATCACAATGCATAAATTATGGAAAAACCAAATCTTGTAAAAAATCAACACATGTCTGAATTCAAAATCTACTAGTCTCTGCTACCAACAATGCAGGCCTTTGTTGGGTAAGCTTCTATAGCTTGCAGCCCAAGATATCTTAGCATGTCGGCTAGGATTAAAGGGGCTTAACATAAATCTATTAGAGTCAGGAGTTATCTAGCCTAATAGGAAAAGGAAATAGTGAGTTGTACTAATTCCATATAAATAGGTCCTTGGGGAGTTGTCTCAAGAGATCAAGAGTTTTGGATGTTTAGTTTTGAGATATTTTCTAAACATTAATAAGAGAGTCATTCTTATAAATCCTAATCTAAGAGAAAGCAATCTCTATATTTGGTATCAGAGCTTAGGTTAAAAGAAATCGATCAAAGAGGATTCAATTTAATCTAGCAAATATTACAACAAAAGGAGTTGTTGTGCTATACCGTTCTAATCGCTCGAGAAGGAGGCGAGAAGAAGGAAGTCGGACGACACGAGAAGCTCTGTTTTTCTTATCGAAAAACAGAGACATATCACCCACCAGGTTAATTAATCGAGAAGTAAACTCGATCCTGAAGCAACAACAACTCATCGTCTTCATCAAGCTATGACTGGAAATGATGATGTTTCAACGTCACGTCCAAAGGAGTTGGATAAGGCATTCACCATACAATGTCCCATGCTAACCGCTACAAATTTTACGGTTTGGGCCATGAGGATGAAAGTTTTGCTGCGAATCCATAAAGTGTGGGAAACCATCGAGTCAGGAACAGGAGAATCCACCAAGAAAAATATCGCAACAGCACTACTCTTTCAATCCATCCCGGAGGCTCTCATATTGTAAGTCGGCGATCTAGACTCTCCAAAAGAGATTTGGCAAGCAATCAAAACTCGCCACGTAGGGGCCGATCGCGTGAAAGAAGCACGACTCCAAACCCTAATGTCTGAATTCGAGAGAATAAAGATGAAAGACTCAGACTCGATAGATAACTTTGCGGGAAAGCTATCAGAAATATCAACAAAGGCAGCTGCGCTTGGAGAAACACTTGAGGAATCTAAACTTGTGAAAAAATTTCTCAATAGTTTACCAAGAAACAAATATATTCACATCATAGCCTCACTCGAACAAGTTTTCGATTTGAAAACAACGGGGTTCGAAGATATCATAGGGAGACTCAAGGCCTATGAGGAGTGAATTGTCGATGTGGAAAGAAATACAGAGACTCAAGGCAAGTTGCTATTTTCAAATTCAGATGAGCAAGGAAATTCATCGTCTCAAGGCAGGGGACGTGGAAGAGGAGGCAGAGGAAACAGAGGACGTGGAAGAGGAAGCACAAATTCAAAAGAAAGAAATCAAAAACAAGGCGAGAAGAATGATACAAAAGAAAAGAAGGATGCATCGCAAGTGCTTTGTTTCCGCTGTGATAAATACGGCCACTACGCCTCTAAATGTCCCGATAGAATACAAAAGATGCAAGAAGCTAATAAGGTAGAAACATAAGAAGCTGACGCAGCGCTTTTCATGCATGAGATTGTATTATGAAACGAAGGAAAAGTTATACCAAACAACTATGAATCCATGGAAAGAGAAGATGGAGTTTGGTATCTCGATAATGGTGCAAGCAACCACATGACCGGCAACAAGGAATATTTTTCACAGCTTAATGAGAACATAAGAGGAAAGGTGAAATTTGGTGATGAATCATGCGTTGAAATAGGAGGAAAAGGCTCAATACTTTTTCAAAGCAAGACGGGTAAACAAGAACTTGTTACCGACATTTACTATATCCCCAAACTTAAGAGCAACATCTTGAGTCTAGGACAAGCTACAGAAGCCGGCTGTGATGTTAGGATGAAACATGACTACCTTACACTACATGATCCAAGTGGGAGACTTATAGTGAAGGTATTTTGATCTCCTAACAGGTTGTACAAGATAACTCTGAAAATAGGGAAACCAATATGCTTATATACAAGCATAGAAGATGATACTTGGAGATGGCACGCAAGGTTAGGGCATTTAAGCTTTAAGTCCATGAAAGCAATGTCACAACAAGAGATGGTGCAAGGTTTGCCTGAAATCAGAGAAGAAAAGAAAATTTGCGAGTCATGTTTGGTGGGGAAACAAACACGACAATCCTTCCCAAAGGCAACAAAATTTCGAGCTGCATAACCACTAGAATTACTTCACACAGACTTATGTGGTCCGATATCACCATCGACCATTGCAAATAATTATAGATGATTTCTCAAGATACATGTGGTCCATCTTGATGAAAGAGAAGAGTGAAGCTTTTGATAAGTTCAAGTCGTTCAAAGTTCAAGTGGAAAAAGATTTTGGGAAAGATATTATAACTCTTAGAACAAATAGAGGAGGAGAGTTTACCTCAAAGGAATTCTATGAGTTTTGTGAGAAGAATGGGATCAAGAGGCATCTCACCGCACCTTACACACCACAGCAAAATGGTGTTGTAGATAGGAGAAACATAACATTGATGGAGATGACTAGAAGCATTCTAAAGGCGATGGAGGTACCAAATTATCTATGGGGAGAGGCTGTGCGACATGCCACATACCTAATCAAACGAGTACCCACAAGAGCTCTTGAGAATATGACGCCTTATGAATGTTTGAGAAAGTCGAAACCAAACCTAGGACATCTAAGGGTTTTTGGTTGTCTAGCACACTCGAAGGTTGATGCTGCTAACCTCAAGAAACTAGACGATAGATCACAATCTTTAGTGCATCTTGGAATCGAGCCGGGATCCAAAGCCTATAGATTGTACAATCCATCAACGCGACGAATCGTTGTAAGCCGAGATGTGGTTTTCGATGAAAAGGCCAAGTGGAATTGGCATGAAACATCAAAAGGACCAAGAAGGGATCCGTGTATGTTTCATATGAGATGGGGAGAAGTTATTGATGCTGGAGAAGGACCTGTAGTAATTGGTAATGATCAATCCCAAGGTGATAATGTCGATGAAGATACGGGAAGTGTGGCAACCAATGATCTCGAGCATGAAGATCATGAACCTAGTAGTAACACCAACACAGGCGATCACACTCATGACGAAAATAATGAGAGTGACACGGTCCAAGAGACACAATCGTTAAGAAGATCGACACGTCAAGGAAGCAAGCCTTCGTATCTTAATAATTATCTTCTTCAAGCCTCTGTAGAATGTGAGAGACTTCTACTTTCTATTAACAATGAACCCAGGAACTATAAAGAAGCAAGAGGATTGAAGAAGTGGATACAAGCTTGCAAAGAGGAGATCGATTCAATCAACAAAAATAAGACATGGTTTCTTGTTGATAAACCAAGCGAGATAAAAGTTATTGGTATTAAATGGATTTTCAAAATCAAGAAGAATGCGGATGGTACTATCAACAAATACAAGGCGCGGCTTGTAGCTAAGGGATATGTACAAGAATCGGGCATATATTTTGATGAAGTTTTTGCCCCTGTAGCTCGCATCGAAACCATACGATTATTGATTGGATTGGCGGCCTCACATGGATGGGAGATCCATCATCTAGACGTGAAAACAGCCTTCTTACATGGAGAATTGAAGGAAGATGTTTATGTCGAGCAACCTGAGGGTTTTGAAGTGAAAGGTGAAGAGCACAAAGTGTATAAACTTTCAAAGGCTTTATACGGTTTCAGACAAGCTCCACGAGCTTAGAACACTAAGTTGGATCAAGTTTTGAAAGAGATGAGATTCAAAAAATGTGCTTAGGAGACATCAGTGTATCACAAAGAAGAGGGAGGAACTCTTCTCATAGTTGCTATCTATGTGGATGACTTGTTTATAACAGGAAATACACTCAAAGTCATAAGTGAGTTTAAGGCTGGGATGTCGTCTAAGTTTGAGATGTCTGATCTTGGAAGACTCACTTATTATCTCGGTATTGAGGTTCATCAAGATGATGAAGGAATCGAGATAAAACAAGAGAGTTATGTTCGAAGAATTTTAAAGGAAGCTGGTTTAGAGGATTGTAATCCAACTCAAGTACCCATGGAGTTTGGATTAAAGGTATCAAAGGCAGAAACAAAGGAAAAGATAGATCCTACAAGCTTTAGGAGAAACGTCGGTTGTCTAAGATACTTACTACACACTAGGCCAGACTTAGCTTTTTCTGTTGGGGTTGCTAGCAGGTATATGCATAGTCCAAGGAAATCACATGGAGAGATCATGCAGCAGATTCTAAGGTACCTCAAAGGAACTGTTGCATTTGGGTTGAAGTTTAAACATGAAGAATCGAAAAGGATCATTGGATATAGTGATAGTAGTCACAATATCGATCAAGACGATGGCAGAAGCACTACGGGTCACATGTTTTACTTTGGCTCGTCACCAATCACACGATGTTCCCAAAAGCAAGATACAGTCGCCTTTTTATCATGCAAAGCCGAGTTTATGGCAGCAGCGGAAGCAGCAAGACAAGCTATATGGTTACAAGATTTGTTAAGCGAGATTACAGGTTCGAAGACCAAACAAATACTTATCAAGATCGACAACAAGTCTGCAATAGCACTCACCAAAAATCCTGTATTTCATGGCAAAAGCAAGCACATTCATAAGCGCTACCATTTTATACGAGAGTGCATTGAGAGAGAACTTGTTGATGTGGAGCATGTACCTGGAGTTGAGCAAAAGACGGATATCTTGACTAAAGCTTTGGCAAGGATAAAGTTTAGTGAGATGAGAAGCTTGATTGGAGTTCAAGACATGTCCAAACTAAGTCGAAGCTTAAGAGGGAGAATGTTGGATAAGCTTCTATAGCTTAAAGCCTAAGATATCTTAGCAAGTCGGCTAGGATTAAAGGGACTTAACATAAATATATTAGAATTATGAGTTATCTATCCTAATAGGAAAATGAAATAGTGAGTTGTATTAATTCCATATAAATAGGTTCTTGGGGAGTTGTCTCAATTGATCAAGAGTTTTGGATATTTAGTTTTGAAATATTTTCTAAACATTAATAAGAGAGTGATTCTTATAAATCCTAATCTATTATAAATCCTAATCTAAGAGAAAGCAAACTCTATAGTCTTTAGATACGTTAAGACCCCTAAACTTTCTAACTAAATAAAACTATGAACTTTGCAGCATTAACTAAATTTAATGCACTTAATCTGATAAAAATACATATCTTTTGACAATGAAAGTATATGGCCGTACTAAAAAGACAAGACATACTCGTCTGTATCAAATATTCCTCACATCTAAAAGATTTTGTTTTCTGTATGTTAATAGTTTCATTCTTTTTTTTTATTATAGTTTTATTCTTTAGCTCCAATAGGCAAAGAGTCAAGAAGGTGTGAACCGATCACAGCCGTAAATTCTTCCCGATACTTCCCTCTATCTTAATCTTCATTTTTAAATGTGACCACTATTTGAAATCCTTTATTTTGTGCTAAATGTTGATTCTCCAAAAAATAGTGGAACATCGAACCCAAAATGTAATAGCTTTACTTACCTGGGAAAGCTATATATATATGACCCTCTGAGACACTTCTCTACATCAAAACGATTAAACACATAAACTCAAAGTCACATCTCTTATCTTTACACAAATATATATAACAATCTCTCTATAAGTGCTTTAGCTTTTCATTTTCCATCTCTAATTTTTCATTTCATTCAAAAGAAAACTATTTTCAATTTTCATCCTCTGTGCTAGTCGATTTTCAAACACATTACAACACCAATGGAGAAGCTACAAAAGATGATCTCTGAGAAATCGGTAGTGATCTTTAGCAAGAACTCGTGCTGCATGTCTCACACAATCAAAACTCTCTTTATAGACTTTGGTGTAAGCGCAACCATTTATGAGCTTGACGAGATCAACAGAGGAAAAGAGATAGAGCAAGCTTTGGCTCATCTTGGCTGCAGTCCGACCGTGCCGGTGGTGTTCATCGGAGGACAGCTAGTAGGTGGAGCACATCAAGTCATGAGTCTCCATCTAAATCGTTCTCTCATTCCAATGCTTAAATACGTAGGAGCGTTATGGGTTTGATTTAATACTTTAATATGCAGGGATACGTATTTCGTACGAACGCAGAATTATAAAGGATAATGTACTAATAATAATAAAAAAAAACATATACATGCATATATGTATATGAATGTTTTCCCTATCTAAATTTTGAAAGGATAGATTACGAAGGTATACCACGTCATTCTCGGTGCTGCAATTCTGTTTCTGTTGTTCCTTACGACGCTATTGTCGGAATTGAGCAGATCTCTTAAGGTTTCTCCTTGAGGATCTACCGGTGAACTGTTCCCTCTCAATAGAATCGTTTCTCTCGATATTACTGTTCCTTACAGAGTTACTGTGTCGAATACAGTTGGTACATCGGTTACCTTTACTCGGTGTGGGTATTATTTCATTTGAGTATTCCGCCAGGTTCTCCTATGGCGTCTTTTACTGGTGCCAGAGACTCGAGATCCAGTGGCTCCAGATCCTGGCGTCGGGAGGGTCCTATTAAGATCCCGACGGTTGATAATTCTGATCTCATAGAGGCGAACAAGTTTACTCTCATGGGCAGAGTTTTAAACCCATCAATCCAGAAACCAAAAGGACTTTTAGGGTTTCTACCAAAACTTTGGCCAACTAGGTATGCCGTGGAGGGGCGAGAGTTGGGACCGGAGAAGTTCATCTTCAGATTTCAAACTGAAGAAGACATGAACTCAGTATTGAAAAGGGCTCCTTTTCATTACAAACACTGGATGGTGGTCATTCAAAAATGGGAACCGGTCGTTGCGGAAACCTTTCCATCATGCATACCTTTCTGGATTAAGATCCATGGAATTCCTCTGCAGTTTTGGAATGAAGCCACTATGGTGGCGATTGGATCTAGACTTGGCAAGTTTCTAGAACACGATGCCATTAACGCGAGGGTCAGAGTTGAACTTGATGCGTTCCAGACTTTGAGCACAAGGAAGGCGATTGAATCCCCAACGGGAGAGGAGCTCTTTGTGAAGTTTGAGTATGAAGATCTGGAAAGGCACTGCTTCTTACGCATGAGTCTCCTCCACGAAGAAGAAAACTGCCCTCGAAAGTTAAGAGAAGCTGGTAAAGCTCCTTTCCCAAGAGCACCAGATATCAATCAGATCAACACTCGGCAAAGAATGGAGATAGATAAAAGGAGGAAGGAAGAGAGAAGGGCTTCTAGAGAAATCTTTTCTCAGGAAGACCAGCCTCGACCTGTCGAAGTGGCTGCTGGACCACAGAATCTCAACGACGATAGATTCCCCCTTCCTCGGAGCCGATCTCAGTCTAATCCAGAGTCTGAACGTTCACATGGAGGGTCTTCTCCGTTAGTCCATCGGCACGCAGACAGAAGAGTCAATCGCTATAACCCAGAGGATAGCTATCGATCAAACTCCCGCTACTATCGCCCTCGCCCTCACCCTTATGCTCGTCACGAGAAAAAGGAATATCGAGGAGGATACTCCTTTAATGGAGGTTATGTAGCTCGAGACAACCAAAGGCAAGGGGAGCCTTCTCATTATCGATCCAATCATCGGATTAATTACCGCCATCGTGCGGAGCACGTACCTGCAAATCAGAATCCGCGCAGAGCTGAAGCTCACGAGACCTCACCTCTCCGTCAACGATCTCCGCTACCTCCTCCACCCCCTCCGCCTCCACCACCTCCATCGACAAATTCTTGGCAGGCCATCGAGATCGGAATGGACTCAGCAGGGGGTACGTCGAAACAGAGCTCGAAACAACGCATGCCGGTTCTTGATAGGCTCCTTAGAGAAAACCCTATGCTTATGGATGATAATGAGATGAATTTTCCAAGGGAATCGGCAAAATCCAGAGGTAAGAGACCTATGTTGGAACGAGAGGAAAACATTCAGGCGATGGATATCGAGACGATAGCTCAGGAGAAAACATCGGCTTTTGATCGGTTAGAATTTCCTCCAGCAGACGCGATCGTTCCGATTTCTTCGGTGTTTGATAGGCTTGCCATTCAAGAGAACCTTGAAGACGATGATTTGCTAGGGACGGAACTGGAAGAGATAAACTCACAGTCAAAGGAACACCATAAGCGCAATCGTCCTCCAAAAGCTAGGAGGAATCTAGCAGCAGCATTGGAAGTATCGAGTAAGGACTCTCTTCCCTCTGATTCTAATACTAATAATGTGGATCATCCTAGCAGTTCTCTCTGATTTAATACCGCTCGCTTACCTCCTAGTAAGGTTGCTGCTGTTCGAGAAAGGAAGAAGCCAGGCCCCAAGCCCGGTTCCAAACGCAAAGCACGGGTTCCAAAGACAACTCTATCAGGTCGAATGGGAAGTGCGAGTCTACTGTTGGGAATAGCGGCAAGTAAAAAGATGAAAGCGTCGACTCCTAGGAAGCGAGCTGTACCGGACCGTCAAGGAAGTGATCGGAGGAATGCTCAAGCTAATGTAGTTCTTTCTTCTTTGGGGGGGGGGGGGGGGGGGGGCTTAAAATTAATGTACCTCTCAATGAGGAAAATGTTGGGTCGTCATCTTCTTTGGTTTCGAATTCTAAGGCCTTAGTGCCTATTGCTTGTAATGGTTTGGCGGGTTCTCCGAAACCGCCCATTTATCAATGATAATAGCTGCTTGGAACTGTCTAGGGATTGGGAGTTACCTTACTGTTCGACGTCTAAAGGAAATAAGGCTGAAATTATTTCCTGACATTATGTTCCTCATAGAAACAAAGAACCCGAATGATTTTGTTTCCCGTGTTTTTCAGTGGATGGGTTATGGTAACCAATTTACCGTTCCACCTAATGGTCTTAGTGGGGGTTTAGCGCTTTTCTGGAAGAGCGATGTCGACTTGGAGATTCTCTCCTCTTGTCCCAACTATATTGACACTCTCATAAGATACAAATCCAAAACGTTTTATTTAACCTTCGTTTACGGTCATCTGGAGAGTAGTAAACGACAAGAGGTGTGGAACAGACTCTCGGCTTTAAGAAATAGTAGAGAAGGCTCATGGCTACTCATGGGGGACTTTAATGATATTGCCGTCCAAGATGAAAAGAAAGGAGGCCTCCCCCCCCCCCCCCCCCGAGCCGAGCGTTCTTTTACGAATTTCCGGAGTTTCTATTCCCAAAATGGACTTTGGGACGTTCGTTACTCAGGAAACCCACTTTCGTGGCGAGGAGTGAGATACGATCATTTTGTTCGAGCCCGTCTCGATAGATCCATCTCTAATGAGGGCTGGATAGAGGATTTTCCTTCAGGAAGATCCGAGTACCTTAGTTTTTGAGGGATCCGATCACCGACCGCTGATAACATATGTAGATTCCTCTCGACTTAAACATAGAGGTTGTTTTCGCTTTGATAGACGGTTATGTGACAAAGCGGAGATTCACGAGCTAATACAGAGAGTTTGGCAGAACTGCAATCACCAAACGATAGAGAGGAAGATATCAGAGTGCCGGCGGGAACTCATTCAGTGGACAAAGAGTAAGAAATATAACAGTGAGAAATTTATTGTGGAGCATCAAAGACTCCTAGAGGAAGCTCTCTCAGCGGATATTCCGAACCCCGGGAAAATTGTTGATTACACACAAGCACTAGAGGAAACTTATGAAGACGAGGAGGCGTTTTGGAAACAATGAAGTAGAATTATGTGGCTTAATAGCGGGGACAAACATACTGAGTATTACTACCAAGTTACTCGAGGTAGGAGAACTATGAATCGACTCACGGTTTTAGAGGATGAAAATGGGAATCCATTTCACGAGGAAGATCAATTCTCGAATCTCATCTCGGACTATTTTCGTGGAATTTTCACGAGTCAGTCTTCAGGCGATTATGAAGTGGTCAACAACATCATTACACCACGTATCACGCAAGAGATGAATGATCAACTTACCTCGATTCCGACGAGAGAAGAAATCAAAGAAGCTTTGTTTGCAATAAACGCAAAAAAGCCCCTGGACCGGACGGTTTTAGTGCTAGCTTTTTCCAATCTTTTTGGACCACCTTGGGAGATGATTTAGTGGAGGAGATTCAGTTTTTTTCCGTTAATGGCAAGTTCCTGGAAAACCAGAACCAAACTAATATCTGCTTGATCCCAAAGGGGACAACCCCACGGAAAGTCTCGGATTATCGCCCTATTGCTTTATGCAATGTCTACTACAAAATTGTAGCAAAAGTCCTTACGAAGAGACTACAACCCATTCTCCCTAATCTTATCTCTGAGAACCAGACAGCCTTTGTTCTGGGGCGATGCATCTCAGATAATGTCCTCATCACTCACGAAACTCTCTATACTCTTCGTACCTCAAAGGCGCGGAAAAATGGGTCAATGGCAGTTAAGACGGACATGAGTAAGGCATACGATCGAATCGAATGGGGTTTTCTGCGTGCTATCTTATCACGCCTCGGATTCCATCAAGTGTGGATTAGCTGGATTATGGAATGTGTCTCGACTGTTTCGTACTCCTTCCTAATCAATGGAGCTCCTAGAGGCCTTGTTACCCCGTCCCGTGGGTTGAGACAAGGGGACCCGTTATCCCCCTATCTGTTCATTTTGTGCACAGAAATGCTCACAGGACTGTGCAACCGGGCACAGCAGGACGGACTACTCTCGGGAATAAGGGTCTCGCTTCGAAGCCCTAAAGTGAGTTACCTCCTTTTCGCGGACGATACAATGTTCTTCTTAAAGCTAAGTCGAAAAACGCCAATGCCCTAGTAGGGATTCTAGAGAACTATGAAATCGTGTCCAGGCAATGTATTAACAGACAGAAATCCTCGGTGACGTTTTCCGCTAAACTCCCGAGAGGCCTCAAGGATAGTATCATGACCAAATTAGGGATATCAATTGAGGGTGGGAATGGAAAATATCTAGGGCTCCCTGAAGAATCTGGACGAAAAAAGAGGGATATCTTTGCCTCAATAGTGAATAAAGTCCGACAGCGCTCTCACTCGTGGACCTCTAGATTCTTATCACAAGCTGGCAAACAAGTGCTTCTAAAGACAGTTATGTCCTCCATACCTACATACTCTATGTCAAACTTCAAGCTCCCGGTCTCTCTGTGCAAGCAACTCACGACCATTCTCACCAGATTTTGGTGGGATGATAAGCCTAATAACAAGAGAATGGCGTGGATCTCCTGGGACAAAATGACGGTTCCCAAAAATGCGGGGGGACTTGGGTTTAGAGACTTTGAGGCATACAATGATACATAGCTGGCGAAGCTGGGATGGCGTCTTCTCCAAGCTCCAGATTCTCTCTTTGCTAAAGTTTTTTTGAGCAAATATTGCCATTCTGAATCCTTACTAGATGTTAAGGCAACCTCTTCTGCCTCCAATGGTTGGAGAGGAATACTCGCAGGTTGAGAAGTCTTAAAGTTAGGACTTGGGTGGAGAGTTGGGAATGGTGAAAAGATAAGGGTCTGGCAAGACCCGTGGCTCTCCCTGGAAGTTTCTTTATGTCCAATGGGACCGGTCCCGCAGAGCTTCCAGCACTTAACGGTGGCCGATCATAGACTTCCCAACTCCAATGAATGGGACTGGAACTTGATAAGGATGACTATACCTCAGCATGAGGAACAAATCCGACTCTTATCGGTTAGCTCACGTAGTCGTGCAGATGCTCTTGTGTGGCTCCCGGTTAAAAACGGGATTTATTCGACACGGTCCAGTTATGGCATTGGCACTATCCGAGAAGTTAGCCAAGAGGAGCAGGACTTCAACTGGCAATCAAACATCTGGAAGACTAAAGCTCTCCCAAAGATCAAACATTTGCTCTGGCAGATAGGGAAGAATGCTCTCCCGGTAGGGGCAAACCTTGCTCACCGAGAAATTGTGCCAGCAGCCTCATGTCCCCGTTGCGGCTCCACTGAGTCCACTATGCATGTGTTTCTAGAGTGTCAGTTTGCCCAACAAGTCTGGACCGAAGCTCCACTGCTAGGAGCTAGGCATCTACGACAACCTTCGGTCCTTGGTTTCCTGCATAATGCATAAAAATTGCTCAATCTACCTCCCACCGGCACCTCAACGCCGATTTTCCCTTGGGTCTGCTGGGGCTTATGGACGGCTAGGAACCAATTGGTGTTCGAAGATAAACGTTTCTCGACTAGAGAAGTCGTCTCCAAAGCTATCAATGATGCTACAGAATGGAGTGCAGCACAAGTATTATCCTCCCCCACACAGAGATCGCAGCCACTGGTGCCCATTGAATCGATACACAACTACTCGTGTCATGTCGATGCAGCATGGAGCTCAGCTTCAAGAATGGCGGACCTAGCCTGGATTATCCGATCGAGGTCCTCCTCTTTAGACATCACAAAATCGGACTCTAGAGCATATGTCGTTTCAGCCTTGGAGGTAGAGGCATGGGCAATCTTGGAAGCACTAAGAGCTTCGCGCGAGCAGTCCATCGATGATATTCAGGTCCTCATGGACTCACTGAAAATGGTCAACCTCCTGACTAGTGGACACTCTCACAATGAGATCCATCCAATTCTCGAAGATATCTATGAACTTGCTTCAAATTTCTCGTCTTTATCTTTTGCTTACATCCCACGTTTAAATAATAGTGAAGCTGATAGGCTTGTTAAATCTGCGATTGTTCCGCCTTCTTAAATTTAATAAAAGTTTTGTTGATAAAAAAAAAATGATTACGAAGGTATTTGGCTCTATAATCTGTAACATGTGGATATATTTAATAATCGAGTGTTGCATTTTTCTTTTTCTCTGTTTTTACATATATGTATATATATATATACTCACTGATGGAGGCATTTTCTTTTTAGTATCTATATATATAAAGTTATTGGTTCTCTCTTCTTAGAGTATCACATCTCATATAACTCATTTAATCTCCTTAAATCAATTAGGCCTATTAATATACATTCTTATTCAATCCATTTAAAATTAATTAATATAGATAGATCTAATTGCTCTAAGAAGATTAAACATTTGGAGGAAAACAAAGAAATTTGTGGTTAAACACAAACTTTAACCACAAATACTTAAATCCATATTTTTAAAAAACTATATATATATATATATATATATATCTAAAATAAATGATTGAATCATAACTCTCATAAGTTAAATCCCCTTTTTAAAAAATTGTATATCTAAAATAATAAACTTGAATCATAAGTTAAAAATTTTTCTAAGAATTAATATTCATCAAATGAACTCTTAGTAAGCCGAAACATGAACGGTTTGTACAAGTGAATGAGTCAAAAATTTAGGTGAAATAAAATTTTATATTAAAAACTCAATAAAGATTCAGTGTGAAAAATGAAGGTACTTTATAAAACCAATTTTTTTAGAGTCATGAAGAAAAAATTTATGCCTTTTATAACGCATAAAGGTTTTATGAATCATGAGTTTAAAATTTTGAATTACTAACATCTAATAAACTATGTGGATATATATATATATATATATATATTATGCATTAACATAAAGATTAATTTTAGCTTGGTTTACTTTTTGTTTTGAATCCTTATAATTAAAGTTGTTAAAAACTATTGATTGGTTATTATTTAGGATAAATTTTTGGGATTCGCGAAATAGTTGATCTAAATTGGTTATGTTCATTCAATGACGTTAAATTTCCTGAATTTCTACAAAGTCGAAGATGCGCGGTTAAACAAAGTAATGCTTATGAGAGTTTTTGAAAACTCATCTAAGGACCCTAAAGCTTTCATGGGGTATGTGAAAATACCTCTAATGGGATGCATACTAAGGCATTCTTAAACGATAACATATGTGGAACAATCCTTGAGAGGACGGGCGGGAAATCATAAAGAATACCATATATAGTACTAGCTAGAAAAAAGAAGAAAACAAACATGGAAAAGAGAATAAATGTTAGGTTTAACTAATGCCAAAAATGGTGTATATGGTTCTCACATGTTGTGTTGGGGAGTATGGAAATAAATAAAAGAATGAGTTTCTAGAAGAAGATTGGACACTTCCATTAAGAGATCCATGCTAGATGAATAGACATCTAACTTAAATTTCAGAAAAGAAAAGTGTTGGTATGAGTATTTATCTAACGTAGGATTTGAATCTCTTGAAAGCTATATCCCTCTTTTTATGAAAATTAAGGGGAGGGGGGGGGGGTTGTAGAAGTGAACTAACTCACATATAGACTTCAAGAATGAGTGAGTTAGTTCACTCCTACAACCCTACATGGTTGAACTGGATAATGCTTAGCTATAAACATTAAATGATCTATTGTACGGTTCTTTTATCTTATGTGACTTGAGTTTGATAGCTGAAAAAGTAAGTAGCATATATTGTGCATCACATATTTTTGAAAAACGCATGCTTGACATAGAAGACTGGTAGTTGCACTTCGGACGTACCATTGGTTGTTTGTATCTACAATAAAGTGTGTCTATAACTATCATAAACAAAAGATCACCCAATTAGGATACCGAGAATGTCCCCGCAGAAACCGCTACCCCAACTGAAGAGGCAAGTGTCACTGATCGTGAATCAACTGATCCACTACCACCAACCGAGAAACAAACGAGCAAGAAGGCATGAAAGAAGTAGCTTAAAACGAAGTTCCTCACCTTCGTAGAGCTATGATTCTATTGAATTCTTAAATCTAGCGGTGGCGATACAAAACAAAGACTACCAATCGGAACCTCCCTGAGAAAGCGTAATCAAAGACCATAATACCGGTTCACTGTGTGGTTACCAAATTACTCAGAGTATGGATGCACGACTAGGATAATAAACAAAAACGAAAAAAATGGTATAGGACAAAACATGGTTTTGTAAATTGGGATCGATTTCGGTTATCAAAGCTGAACTGAGTGCTAAGCTTTCTAAACAATGAAGAAAAAATTGATAAATTCTCAAACAAAACATTTTTTAAAACCGACTAATAAAAAAAAACTCCGCCCGAAGGGCGGGTCACCTACTAGTATTAATAATGTTAGAACGAAAATGATAATCGATTAGGTATATTACTAATCAAAGACTGATAAAAGAAAAAAGCATTCATTCACATGTATGTATAATGTTTTGTCTTAGTTTTGAAAGTAACGTGATATAATATAGTGTTGGATTTCCCCTTTTATATGTTTTCACTTATATATTTCATATGCATTTTAGAACATTATTCATACACGTGAGTTGAAAAATAATCAAGTAGTTTGGGGAGCAGCATTACTTATGCCGTAGTTTTTAAAGTCCTAATCCGCGAAAGGAGAAGAGAATATAAACATATCTTTTACATGAGCAAAGTTTTGAGTGAAGCAGAAACCACATATTTAATGAATGATAAATTAGTGATGGCCATGATGAAGTGTGCACAAAAATTCAGACCTTACTTCCAGTCTCACTCATACCCGACAAGCCCTAATGACTATATATCTACTCCGAGCCATCCTCCATGGAATGAGTCTATCAGAATGATTCTCTGAAAATTTCTATCAAATTCTCAACAATGGTCACCTTTACCGATAAAATAGATGGTAGAGGAGGAAACCTTATTGTTTCGGCGTATGCGACAACATGAAACCGTGGCAATGAAGAAGCACTGTTTGGCCCCGCACCAAACAAATTTATCCCATCTTCCGCATTAGCTCCTGCACCATGATGTCCAGCGCTGAAGTCTCTATAGCTGGGGGATTCTCTGAGGCATCAATATGCTTATGTGGAATTAAGACATGAATCTAGGCTAGAAAAAGTTAAGCTACCAAAAAATTCATTTTCAACTGACATATCCACACTTACACACCACATTTAGCTCCTATTGCTAGTCTTCGAAATTGAACTTGTACTCTAGTAACTCGAGAAATCATAATAAATAAACCTATGATCCTTGTGATGTTCACTATAATTTCTCGATAATCAAAAGAGCTTTCTATCCTAACAAATACTTAGTCCTTTGCTCCTTAAATATAAACCGGTCTCTTAACCATCTTACCGTATAAAATTATTTTGATCGTAGAATTCTAGCATCCGAAACTTGTCCATTGATTTTTCGTTTCTATATAGCCATGTCGTAGCACATGATGCTTCATTTCCAAATAGTAAATGTCCAAATAACCACGAGACTATAGAAACAGACTTCTTTTCTTGGTTTTGTACAAGGAAAAATAAATATATGCACGTTATAGACCTATATTTTAAATTTCACTAGGGATTTATCCGCGCGTTGCGCGGTTCTTTTTCTTTGAAAAAGTTTGTATTTACTATTCTATACTTTTCTTTTGGTTTAAAATATGGCGTGTTTAAAATAAATTTGGGGAATAGTTTTACTAAACCGTATGTTCCCTATATATGAAACTGCCTGCTGAGAGTAGGAGATGAAACTTCAATGTACATGGAAAAGTCAAAAAGTAAAAGAAGCAAATTGCAGTAATAAAACTACATTTTGGGATTGACGGGATTTTGGCCATCGTGATTTACTCACCATGGCACTTACAGTTCTTTTCTAGCTGACTTGTATTTGAAGTTGTTGGTTCTTAGATTTTGTGTTCAGTGTAGGCGGTTTTATCTACGATTCGACCTGATATCTTTCAGATATACAATTAATAGAATTAGAAATACGATTTATCTACATCAAAGAAATTAAAGTAAATATGTTTCTACCTCTATAGATGGCTCTGAATGTCTGGTTTCAGGGGTGATTGTCGAAACAGTGAAAATACGGTGTTTAGAAGTGAAGTTGAATGGAGTTACTCTTATTTGAAATAAGAATTCCTTGCCAATGATGTCAAGAGTACATCTTGGTGATTCATGATCCTCCATGCCTCCATTAACCTGTATGTTTTGATTTTAATATTGTGAGGTATTGTGTTTCTTCGATGATTTTTGTTTTTGTTTTTTTGGTTGCATCAGTACTTACAGCCTCAAGAATCAGACCAGCGACTGTTTTTGTGGCAACGTCACCGTCAAGCTAGCTCAACCAAGTACCTCACAACTTCTGTGACATTATGGGTTTGCTACAACTTTTCATATTTGTTTAGCTTTCGGTTGCACTCAGCGCATGGGACATAAGACCACCCTTTTTCGTAGTATGTCGAGGACTCTAGCTTTGAATGTGAAGTAAGGCATATGCGTCTTTTACAATGTGTCAAATTTTTTGTTAAATCTACGTTTCTAGTAAGGGTATAGAATAAGAAGGTGAATTTGGGCAGGCGTAATCAATTTATAGTTAAATTAAAGAGAATAGTGTAAGAAGAGGATCAAATTATCTTTTGTAACGGAAAGCTGATTTTTTATCTTTGCCGGCGACTTCGAAAGTAGAAATCTTCAATGGTGTCGACACCACCATATGCGAAAGAAGAACTGCAAGTCTAGTTGTGATGAAACCAAAATTGATCTAAATATGGGTCTACTTACTTTTTTTTTTGTTAATATATATGGGCCTATTTATATGTGGGTCTCACGTGCTGATGTGGCGCTCTAAAGTGAAAGAGAAGTGCCTCATTATATATAAGATGGTAAAATTTAGATAGGGATTTCATACCTCATTATTTTTTACATAAACTTTTACTATGATCAGTAAGGGAAAATATGTGTTCAATCAATAAAAAAATCTGTTAATAAAATGACAACATTTTAATACACATGAGTTAAAAAAAGAAACTTATTTATTCATAGGCATTCAAATAGTTTAATCTAAGCCCATACAACTAAACGAATTAAATTTAATTTTTTGTGAACAATTCTCAATTTAAAATATACACTTTTTTGAACCCTCAACAAACCAAAACAAAAATAAATTGCAAAAGAATAAACCAATACTCCATGTTTTTTGAAGATCTTTCAAATCAAAGATACAATTTTTACAAACCAGAATGATAACTGAAACCAAAACTTTATCAAACCAAATTATGTGTTATTAGATATTCAATCAAGTTGTATATTTAATAAACTAAGATTATACATATGTGAAATGTCGTTAGCTCTCTCAAAGTATCAAATCCGAGCTGTTGCACATGGGCATCATCACATAAACTACTCACTCTAGTATAAAAATTTACAGTAAAGCTATTTCAATCTAGTATCCAAGCTACAATCACGACATTGAAAACTAAACTAAGATATTTTTAACTTTTCATTTGAATCTAAAACTATTCACCCTTCTCAATAATTCAAGTATAAAGATTACAACTTTTCCTAGCTCTTGAATCCAACAAAAAGACTAAGAGACACTGATGAGATCAATGATTAAGATCGTCTTTAATTCTCAAGCTAAAAAAAAAAGCTGAGTGTACAAAAAGAAGAAGAGAGAATCAATACATTCTAGAGTTTGTTTTACAGACCCTAATCTCCACCAAAGCTACAAAGCTTCCAACTAACCAAATGGTAAAAAAATGTTAACTTATTCTATTTGATACTCTCCCAAATAATTCAGTACATAAACTTCATATTATCGCAATCAAAACATCCTACACTAATCTAAGTCAAAGGCAAAAGTTTTACCAATAAACTATTAATTCTACACAATAATTCATATGTATGACATTGATCACTTTTAAACAGAAAAACAATCACATCAAAGCAATCATGTCGTAATTGAAAAAAAATATTATGGTGTATTAGGCAAAGAATCTTTCTTATCTCAAAGACTTACACCGTATTGTTCGTTCATCTCATTCCAACAATCGTGCATTGCTTGATGATGTACATTATACTCAAATTCATCATCTTCATCTATCAAATAAGAAACGGAGATAGCTGAACATACTTTTTAGAAATGAGAGAAAGAATACACAAAATTAAACGTACAAAGGTAGATATCCGTGAGAAGCATCTCGAGGAGTAAATACCCTATGGTGGCAAGGGATTGCAAGAGTAAGAATAACTTATCTTCTGAAACAACGTTTTATTATATACCCAATCTCCAATTTCTTTTGATATTGTCTGCAAATGAAGATAACAAAATGATTTGGGGAACCCAATTAGAAAATCATAATGCATAGGATCTAAAACCTTCCTTATACTTAGACCTATTTATTCTTTAATCTAAAACTATACCACTATCTGGTGAACCCAAAAGGAAACGCATCATATACGTTAGCCAAAAAGCTTTCCTTGTACATAAATGTTATGGTAATTTAATCTAAAACTCTACCACTATCTGTTGAACCCAAAGAAAAATCATAATGTAGAGGTGAACACTACCTCTATCTGATTTCTAAAAGCTACAAACTTTACATTGTTGACCATATATATATATATATATATATATATATATTTACCACTTCCCTCAAAACATTTTCTTCAGAAGCAAGATTCATCATAAATGATCAAACACCACCTTATGTTCTTGTCCTTGTACATTCACCAGCAAAATTCCATTCTTGAAATCTCATCTTCCTTAATAATTACGTTGATTCATGTTTCTGAGTCGCCCAACTCGAGCTCAATATCTAAGCCATTGGAAATATTCACCTAATTCTAACAATCGTCTAGCCGCTGGTTAATATCTGATACATATGTTGTGATGTCTCATATCTCGTGTCTGGCCTCTGGTTAAGAAACCAGTTCTTGTCCTAATAATTAAACTCTTCCATTCTTTATTGTTTGTTTAAATCTTTTCTTTTTCTAACATGATTAACAAAACTGACCAAAGCCTCCAATCTCTCCAATCACAAATCATTTGAGAAATATATAATTCCTTCACCGAGTTTCCGAGCTACTACACTCTCTACTAATGTATGTTGCAATTTCTCCTAATGAATTATTATTTAGTGGATCACAAGAAATTGAAAAGTAAAGAGAAGAAACAAAAGATCATGAAAACCTGTGTTCTAGATTAAAAATGAAACTATGGATCTGAAACGATAGCACACACCAAACCAAACATCACTCCGCTTACATGGGGAAGACAACTTGAAAAGTCTTTCCAAAATCATATATGAAATACACACATACCTGAAAATATCATTCATAAGCTCATAAGATGTGAAACCAATTTAGTCAGAAAACGTACCAGAAAAAGGGCGAATTAAAACTGTTCATCATGACATAAGAATTCTTGTGCTAGCGATAAAAGAATTACGGTTTCATTAGGTTTGTGTAAGGAAATATTAGAGATTAATTTGGTTCGGTAAAATATAGGCTAAAAAATTACCGTTTTTTAAAAAATCTTATATGTACATACAGGTATTATCGATTTATTTTACATATAATTTCAGGGCCTAATACAAAATTCAATTTATGATGCCTCTATAAAATTAAAACATAAAGAAATTTAGTAGTGATTGAAAATCTGACTTAAACAATTTGCTATTTTTCTATTTTAGTAATCATTGATTCTACGTGACATATATAATACGTTTGCCATATGATAAGCATAATTTTTTAAATTTTTTTTTTTTTACAAACAATAGAAGAACTGAAAAATATAATAAATAAAAATTAATTTAAACGATTTGATAGGGTTAAAACTCCTAAAATCACGCCAGTGCGTTTTCATTTCGTATATATATAGAGTTTTCATTTTATTGATTTTTTGAACTGTTTTTTGATTTTTTGATTTTTTGGACTTGACATTTGGATATGAAATTTGGACTTGTTATATATTTTTATTTTTGGGGTTGACTTTCTAGTTTTGATATATATTAATTTGAATGGATTATTTTTAAAATTTATTAATTATAGATTAAAATATATAATTGGTTAATATGATTGGTTTAGACTTCTTTGAAACTCTTCCATTTTCACTTTCCATTTATTATTTATGATAGTGTAAAAAACTGCTTAGATGTATGTTAAAAATATTAATAGGAGGTCCACAATCAATTCGGTTTATCAAAATGTAAACCTCGGTTATACAATTTGGATCTCAAAGCTTATGTTGGCACATTGGAAAACCTCATGAAAGGCTTATTTTATTAGCGTCTCTAATTAATTTGGAAAAATTAGTTAATATAACTCTAAATTTTTTGGAAATAGCTAGAATAATACTCTTTAATTTTAATTACCCGAATAATCTACTTTTTAATTATGATTTTTGGTAATTCAAAAATTATTCTATGATTAAGTCTACTAAAGATGATGTTGAAGTCTACTTAAAAACTTATAGATTTTATGCAAATCTGTCAGACTAAATACAAGTCTATTAATTATGTTATTGAAGTCTACAAAAAACGTTTCAATTTTAGACTGGTCTGCTGAGTATCTGCAGACTACATACAAGTCTACCAAATATAATATTGAAATCTGCAAAAAAATGTGTAGATTTTACGTTATTCTACCAAGTTCTGTAGACGAAATAAAAGTCTACTAGATATGATTATGAAGTCTATAAAAAACGTGTAGACTTTACGCAAGTCTGCTCATTATCTGCAGACTATGTACAAGGCTACGAAATATGATATTGAAGTCTGCAAGAAATGTGTAGACTTTACGCAAGCCTACTGAGTTATGTAGACTAATTATAAGTCTACTAGATATTATTTCAAAATCTACAAAAATTTGTAGACTTTACGCAAGTCTACTGAGTTTCCGTAGACAATATACAAGTTTACCAAGTATGATGTTGAAGTCTAGAAAAACTTGTAGACTTTACATAAGTCCTTCGAGTTATGTAGACTACATTCAAGTCTACCATATATGATTTTAAAGTCTGCCAAAAAAACGTGTAGATTTACGCAAGTCTACCAAGTATTTGCAGATTAAATACAAATCTACGAGAAAATGTAAATAAGTTTTGTTAACGTTAATGTTTATGCTAATCTTGTTTCTATGTAAAGATAATTACAACTTTCCAAAAATTATTTTTTTAAAAAGAGTTGAATTATGAATTAATACGATGGTAAAGAAGTTAAAAATTATTGTATTTAAGGATATATTAGAAAAAAACGTTTAAAAAAAATCTAATAAATTGTTTTTGCTATTTTAAATATATTAGATTATTTTGACTAATTATTATGTTTTATAGGTTATTGTACCAAATCACCCTAATTTTCCCGTATTTTAACGTCATTACACTTCTAATAAGACATCATGCGTCAAGTTTGAATAAAATTTGGAGTGTTGTAGGTAATAAAACTTATTTGGTGATATATTTATTATAGTTTATTTTTTCGATAATTATGTTAAACTTGATTAGTGTTGTTTCTAACGCCAAGTTTAGTTTAGAATTGGCCACACGCATGGAATGTAATAAGTGCTCTGTAATTAGTCATGAAGTAGTATTCTTTTCGACCGTCGTCATCGTTACTAAAGAAAAGTTAACAAGTGCTCCGATATGGTTACATTATCAGTTTATCACATATGAAATAAACAAGAATATTGCTTTCACTTATCAAATAAAATAAGAAAGATTGATATCTTATATTCCCAGAAAATAAAAAAGCTTGTTTGATAGTAGTATTTTCTTGCTTTTTGATTTGTTTAAGGTTTGATTGATGTGCATGGAAAGTTTGTAAGTATCGAGGCGATAAAAAAAGTGGAGCTTGTAAAATAATACCGATGTTATTAAATGAATAAAAAATTTTGAGTTAGTTGAACTTGGTGTTTGAAAAATCCAAGTGGTGGTGAATTTTTGCTAGGATCTATGTGTTACAAGAACATATAATTGATGAAAATGATTTCTGCATATTGAATCAAAGAGCTTTGTACAACATATCTAACAGTAACAGAGACGAGAAACAATCTAGTTTGAGACATGAAGTTGATATTCAGTCTGAAAATCCTTTAGCAAAAAAAAAAAAAAGTTGATACTCAGTAATTACAATTGATATTGAGAATAATGTAAGTGCTGAAAATTAGAGATAATTATAACCTTAATACCCTCCTTTGCGTTAGTGTATAAAGATTCAAAATGCCCAACTTTTCTGTGAAGAACTCAAATTTTTGTGTTCTAATGCCTTTGCAAATTCAGTGTTGGTGGAGATAAGTGATATTACAACCACACCAGTTAAAATATCATCACAGATGAAGTGAAAGTCAACCATGATGTGTCTAGTTCGCTCTTGAAAAAATTGTTTGCGATCAAACTCAATTGCAGATTTACAATATGAATATATGGTCATTGGCTCATTGTAATCAACACCTAAATCATTGAGAAAATATATAGTTCGATACTCTACTGCAGCGGAAGATCGGCTACATGTTGGATGATTTCCATGCAATTGGTGAGCTCCCTAATTGAACGAAATACCTGGTAACTAACCGACGAGACAATGGGTAACTTTCCCAATCCGAGTCACACCAACCATACAAGTGAAGATCAAATTCTAAGCTTAGTAAAATACATTGTCTTGGGCTGAATTTAAATATGAGGACACCAAATCACCGCATCATGATGTTCTTGTCGTGGAAGTTGCATAAATTGTGCAAGAGTGTTCTTGTCGACCAAAACTAGGTGACAGCTTTGACACGTCTTATGGAAACTTGAATATCCTGAGAAATGTAACCCATAATGCCTTTATTCAACTTCTATATATGAAATCTAACTCTATAGTCTATCTTTTCATCCAAAACTCATCTTTACATTTCATTGAAAAGGTATCCAAATGATGTCAAACTTATTCTCGTACAGTTTTGTTTTTGGCCCATTTGTGGGTGGCTTGGTATATGAAGCAGAGGACGACCGACCATAGGTATTTCGTGTATCTATTTGGTTCTCAATTTGGTTCGGGTCTTGCTTATGTTCTTCGGATATATAATTTTAGGACCCATTTGGGTATATTGCAATTCGGGTCGATTTAGTTCGTTATTTATTTTTTGGTTATTTTGCTCACTCTTACGTAAACCTGAAGAACTAACATACATATCTATTTTTGACTTTGGTTTGGTATTCATGACATTTTTGAAGCCTCCCAATGAATGTTAAATTTCTGGTGAAATTATATTGTCTCTGTGATTCTTTGTTTTTTTGGGAGCAAATGATCAATCTTCAAATGCATATGTTTCTAATAGTTCTTCTGAAAAAGATTAAAGATAAAAAACAAACGAGATAGATACCTGATATCTAACTGCTAAAAATAACTCAAAAATTTAACATATGAAAGAAATAATGTTGACAAAATAAACAATGAAATTTAATTAAATTCCCATTAGTAACATCTATACAAAACCAAAAGAATGATTTGTAATCAGAACTCCAAAAGTTCAATTTTAGTTTTTTTACACATGTACCTAATTAATCCGTTGATTTTATATATTTACAAAAATCGCCAATGTATGGGTTTTCGACTGGCCATGGTCGTGTTCTAATACTAGTTTCACATAAAGCTTATTGTAACATTCTGGGCTCGGTCTATTTGAGAAAGGCTTAAATGAATTAATTTAGCTATCTATGTCAATAAAGTGCACTTCCCTTTTCCGATCACTTGCCCGAAAGAACTCCAAAGTTAAGTGTGCTTGAACTGGAATAGTCTAAGGATGGGTGATCTTCTCGGAAGTGATTCGCGGTAGCGTGTGAATGTGGACAAAAAACAGGAAAAGGTCACGTGGTGATTGCAGAGTCAGTAAATTACTCGGTTAGGCCTACGAAAAATAACGCACCGACTGTCGGACAGGGGTGGGACCAACGAGCCCGATAGAGGGATGGGTGACTCACCGGTAGGAACGGACGGGACGGCAGGACGTTACAAGTGGTATCAGAGCTCAGAAAAGTCAAACCTGTTGATGGTGGAGTTACCACCCCTTATCAATAATTGAGGTTCGGCCCCTACCGAACATTTCTTTGATTGATTTATCAGGTCATAAGTCCCATCAGTAGGATTGGAATCCTTGGCCCAGATGACCGAGGGATACCTTGGTGAAGAATGATTGGATTTTAGTGTCCAAAGCGGGGGAGTAAACAATTTCGTCCCAAGCCGAAGTCTAAACTCGGACAGAATAAGATCAAATCTTATCACAGATTCCCTGATCTTAGAAAAACGGAATATTTCCATTTTTCCGAGGTTAGCCCATAGGCTTAGATAACCGACTACTAGGATATATAATACACACCCTCCTTCACTAAATTAAACCATTCAGAATCGGGGAGAAAAATTACTAGATAACCTAGGTTTAATACTTCTCTTTGATAAAGTTAACTCGGTGTTCCGAGTTAACAACCTTGTAAACCGCAATAATCAATAAAAGCTTATTTTTTCCAGGGTTTCCTTTTTGTCATTTACTTAACTTTCTCCAAAAATGAACCCCTCTAATTATAAATAATTAGAAGTTGAACATAGTCTCAACATTTGGCGTGACATGTAGGGGGGTAGGTCTTTTAGGAAAAGAAGAAAGAAATCTCAGGAAACTAAGATGGTGAACACGCAGCAACCACCTTCGGAGGAGCGTAGAGACGGAGAGGTCGCCAAAGTAAGTGACGAGGAAGAAACAATGGTCCAGAACAATACTCATCAGGTTAGAGAGTCGGCGAGAGCCCTCTTCGAGAACCACGATCCCATAATCCACGAATGAAATTATTCACAAACGACGCCCATTCAACTTGGCGAGCAAGGATGCATAACTCCCATTAATCAAACAGTCGGAGCCTTGATAGCAGAAACTCATAATTCTCAGGAACGACCGAACATGTCAACGATGCCTCGACCCATCTCTCGGTCAGGCGAACAACCTTCGACGACACCATCTTCGAATAACGGGCAGAAACAGTTGGCAGCAAATCAAACTTCCAGCGTAGTAGAAGTAGCAACCCTCGAAATAGGAACGAGAGAGCATTGGAAAGAACGCAACAACAACAACGGGTTAACTGTTTAGCCATCAACAACGAGTTAACTGGAGCTTATTTGATCAAATCACGATTTTGTCAGAAGAACTCCAAGCCTCGAGAGCTCATAATCATAATAAATCTCCCGAAGCAATCCCAGTCCGGCCCTTACGAACCGCCTCTCAGCGGGTAACATTCGAAGATGATCGGAGTGGAGCAAGAGAACTTAGGACACCAACTTCTACTATTCGTCGAGGTTCGAGAATTGGAGATAACGAAGTACGGGCCCTAAGTACAGATCAATCAATCGCGATTATAAAAAGAGAATTAAAAGAAATGCGATCGTTGGTTCATAAGGCAACAAGCACCGCCCCAGAGGTCGATCAGCTACTTGCAGAAACAAAAAGGAGTCCGTTCACTTACAACATCACGCGAGCACGGGTGCCGCTCAAGGATAAACTAAGACTCCCGACCTATGATGGAGCCGGAGACCCAGCGGTTTACATGAGAGCATTTTTAGTGAAGGTCGGAAGAGCCGAATTCCAAAGAGGAGAGGAAGATGAAGAAAGATGTTAGCTTTTCCTTGAGAGCTTAAGGGGAGATGCCCAAGCTTGGTTTACTAGTGTATCTCCCAACTCGATTAGTTATTTTGCCGAACTTCGAGAAGCTTTTTTTAAACAATACATGTTGCACTCAGAACAACAAGCTACCACATCAGACCTCTACGCAGTAGAACAAGGACCGAGGGAACCCCTTCAAGATTTTATTAAAAGATTCAAGGCGATTTACTCACGCCTAAGGATAGATGGTGATTTAGCGATCGGAGCGCTTAGCGCGGCAACGTGGTATCAGTCGAGGTTTTGAGATGAGTTATCTTCTCATCGTCCCCAGTCCATGAATGATGCGTTTCACTGGACAAATACTCACATAAGGATCGAGGAGAATCGTACCGAACTTGCAAAAGCACATGGATCTGCAAAAGTTAACAAAGACATGAAACCAAAGGAGAAAGGGGAAGGACGACGAGTAGAAAAAGACCAACCTCGGAAAGATAAGTCAAAATCGGAAATATCTTTTTCTATGGCTGACACACCAAAAGATACACCTCGGAAGGATAAATCGAAGTGCACTTATACTCAAGAATCTGATGCTCCGACCCTTCCGTGGTGCGAATATCATAAAAGAAAGGGTCACAAAACCGAAGACTGTCAAAACCTGAAGAACCATTTTAATGGCTATCTGATTTGAACAAGACCGAGAAAAGGAGAATCGTAAAACATGTGAAACCGAGGAAAATCAACATCCTCGAGAAGACGCGGAGGAAGGAGAAATCCTGCCCTCACCACCTCAAACTCAGAGGAAAAGGATTAACATGATAATGGGAGGACTCGCAAATTGTGAAGACTCCGTTCGTTCGATTCAGCGAATCATCTTTAGATAATCCGCGGATCAGATTTCACGAAGCGCTACTTTACAAAAGGAGTTAACATTTACTACCAAAGTAATTGAACTTCAGATTTGTGACTGTGACGTCCAAAGGATATTAGTTGACACATGAAGCTCGGTAGATGATATTGTCATATTATGCATCATTTAGGTTTGCATTAGAGTAGGATTACATTGCATATTCGGCTAGTTTTGTTACATTTATCATGAATTTCATTGTATTTAAGTTCTAGGTGTTGCATTAGGTCCTAGGATTGTCTTTTAGTGCATTTGGATGTTTATTAGGTGCATTGGAGTAAAGGAATGAGGCATGGATGCAAAAGAGAAGATAGAATCCATCCGAAGCCTCTCAAAGATCCGATCAGACGGAGGGTTTCCATGCCTACTCAGCCTTGGTGTCCTTCATGAGAGTTGTAGCCAGAGGAGTCCTATAACTATAGGAATTGGATTGACGTCGATCAGACATGTGATTCAAGAGATATGACCGATTTGCTAGAGAGTATCTGTCTTCCCGAGAGAAAATAACATCTTCCAAAGACCTGGAAAAACTAAGGTCTTCCAATAAGATTCAGCCTCCAAGTTCTTCATAGAAGTTGTAGAGGATGAACCTATCATTCTTTACAAGCTGGAATCAGGTCATTTGGACTTATATTTTGGTAGATATCGCATTTTTACCACAATGGTCTGACTTAGACCGCTGCATGCCCGCTGCGAACTTCTGAGCAAGACTTTGAACAACATGCAGCGGTCCTGCAGCGGTCAGAAGGTGACCGCTGCGACTCTTGACGGACGCAAAAATGCCCAGTCAATACCCGGTTTGTCCCGGGTTGACCCGGTTCACCCCCCTTTGCTATATATACTTGTAAAACCTATTTTTAACCTAAGTCTTCTTCTTCTAAGAGTTGGGCACGACCCAAACTCTCTCTTTTGAGAGATTTTGATTGTTCTTCATAAAAATACCACTCTAGAGAAGATTTCTTCACTATATCTTTTATTTATGCAATTTCCTTATCTTTATATATTTTCCTCTTTGTTCTTCATGTTTAGATTAGGGTTCTAGTTGGGTATTTGATTTGGCTTGATTGATGATTATTTGATGGTTAATTAGTGTTGCCCATGTTCTTAATCCTTGTTATCCTATCTTATTTAGGGTTCTTAATGCTAGATTAGGCTTGAGAAAGTTAATCTAGAGCTAATGGTATTTCATGAACACCAAGTGTTTGATGAAATGCCTAGATGAACTAAATATGAGAATTACACATCTTAGCCCATGAGAATGTTTGTCTAAGTTGTAATTTGGTTATTGGAACTTGTTATTAATGCTTGTTAGTTGCTTAATTGTAAATGGGAGACCAATGATTGGGTGATTAACATGAGGTTAGTTGCATGAGAATGAATTGACCATTGCTTGAGTGTTCTAGACCTAAGATGAGCATGGATTGTGTGTATTGGTATTGCTTGTTGATTGTCTTGATGGTTAGATGATGATGATTAAGATTCGAAATCTTATTTGATCCTTTACTTAGGTTTTGATCTCTAAAGCTTGACTTGATATGATGAACCAAGGCTTAGTGCTACAGCTAGAGTAGGTAGTTCTACTTGGCTTGAAAAACCGAGCTAGGCTACACCTTAGGATTTTTGGTTCCATCCCATGCATTAGGGATGGATGAGAGTAGGCGATGATAGTGCTAGGATTAGGTTCATTCATCCGAGTCTCGATCATAAGCATCTCACTGCCGAGAGGTGTCTAGTGAGATGCTTGAAACAAACCTTTTGTGAGCTCTTATTCCTAGCCTAAGGGATTAGTTTTCTAGGGTGATTGTGTACTCAGTTGAAATTGGAGTAGCATGCTTGTCGGTCATCTAATCACAAACGAGAGTTTACTCTTGATTTGGTGATCGATAAAGTGATTGGTTGCGTGGGAGCGAACTAGTCTAGATTGTGAATCCCATGTTCTAGGATGACGTTTAATACAATCAAAATCGTTGTCATTTAGTTGTTAATCACTTCTTGATAGCTAGTTAAATATCCGACATATCTATATTTAGTTTTCTTTAATGCTTTTAGCTTCCTTAGTTATAAAACTAAAAAACCATTGCTCTAGATTAAGAAGAATCATGCATTCCTAGAGCATTAATCTCACACCTGCCTAGGATTTGATAACCCTTTGTGCTACAACGTACAAGGGGAATTGATGACCCTAAAAACCCACTCATCAATTTGGCGCCGTTGCTGGAGAGGTTTAGCATCAATCATTAGGATTTTGATTCTTCTTGAGACTAGAGCTTTTTATTTTCTTTTTGTTACTAATCTTCTCACCTCTCTTGTGATTTTTATGAAAGGAATGGAGGATGAAGCAACCGTCAAGCTAGTGACGTTAAACGCGCCCTTGGGGACCTCCCAAAGCCTATCCATTTTCAATGCTAGTGACACAAAACAAGCAACCAATAAAGGTCTTAGAGGGCAAGGAGATTGAAGGAGCTAAGGGCAAAATTGGATCGTGGAAATGGGCTGGTTCCAAACGGTGCATCACTCGATGCTAGGCCACAAATCAAACTCCACCTAAGGTACATTCCAAATCACCTTTCATAGTTTTCATTTCACTTCTTCGGATCTTGCATTATCCATTTCCCTTTGTTTTTGGACTCTCAATCATGTTTATTTCATACTGAGACGGTGTGATTTAAGTTTGGGGGAGAGCCTTGCATTTGATTTGGTTTTTTGTGTTCTTATTTTATATTTCAAAAATTGAGTCTCATGCATTGTTAGAATTTCATGCATTTTTTGTTAGATTTTTCAATTTTTGCACTTTTCATATAGGATTGAGTCTAGATTTACTTGCATTGGGAGGACTAGTTTAGCCAAAACATCACAATTTGACATTAATTCAACACCCTAGTTATTAATCCTCTAATGCTTCACATGTTTTGTTTGAAATCAAGAAAGAACCATTCATGGATCATGCTTATGATAACCTTGCTTAGGTTGAACTCTCTTTATTTGAAGCTAGCCTCACCTAAGTGAGAACTTTAATTTGAATAAACTATTATTGTGCTTATGCTAACAAGTGAAAACCATGGATTACATATACATACGTAAGCATTCTTACTCCTTTCTACCACTCTTGTATGCTTAAGTAGCCATTTATGGTTCACCCACCAAGCTTCATCATTAAACCTCATTTCTAGCCAATGCATTAATTGTGTGTGTGAACTTGTAAGGCCTCTTCCGAGCAAACTTGATAAAACGTGTTAGGTTTAGAGCGACAAGGAAACACTTTTGTGTAGATTTAGCTCTAACATCAAGGAGCTAACTAGGACTAGGCTAGATTAGGTGGGAATGTGTTTTAAATTCAAGTTTGGGGGAAATGAAAGTTACATGAAAAAGATTGGTTGAATTGGGAAGAATGAAGAAAGAAAAGGGTAATGAAAGGGGAACAAAAATGAAAAGAAATGCTTCAAGGATAAAAGCTCCAAAGAATACAAAGAAAAGGAAGCCTCAAAACAAGGAAAGCAAAGAAAAGTTCCAAAGCAAGCAAAAAGAAAGAAGCCAAATGGTAAAAAGAGCAAAGAAAGAGGCAAACAAAGAAAAGGAAAAGGAGTCAAAAGAAGAGAGGGAAAGTCCCAAATGAAGAGAATATGAATGAAATGGGCAAAGACCCTTGGGTAGAATGGCAAAATGCCTTAGGAGATTAAAGGTTAGATAGGATTTTTGATGGGAGATAGGCTAGAAGATGGCTTAGGTTAGAGAAACTAGGCATTTGGGGTAGACAAAAGTTTTCCCTTGTATGCATAGGTTGCTCTTTACCTTTAGCATTTTGTTAAAGTTATGCTCATTCATTGAGAGATCCCCAAGAACAAGCCAATGCGTTGATGAGATCACCTTCATCTCATAACCTAAACCCTTAACCAAATGGTTTGATCTAAATTGGTGTAAGCACAATTCACAAAATATCATGAGCTAATGAATGTTAAGAGGCTAGTGGATATGATGGATTTTCTAGACCAAGGTTTGGTTTTGATTATGTATTGGGATGTGCATGGCCAACTTCTTTTGAGTAGACAAACTTTGATGCATTTTAGGCTTAGTAACTTGGATGTTGAATTGATCTCTTTTTGTGATGTCTTGTTGATAGAGCTACTTCTCCTAATTCATTATCACTCTCTTAGGCTTGTTTGTTTTCTTGAAGACAAGCAAATGAGTAAGTTTGGGGGAGTTGATATTGTCATATTATGCATCATTTAGGTTTGCATTAGAGTAGGATTACATTGCATATTCGGCTAGTTTTGTTACATTTATCATGAATTTCATTGTATTTAAGTTCTAGGTGTTGCATTAGGTCCTAGGATTGTCTTTTAGTGCATTTGGATGTTTATTAGGTGCATTGGAGTAAAGGAATGAGGCATGGATGCAAAAGAGAAGATAGAATCCATCCGAAGCCTCTCAAAGATCCGATCAGACGGAGGGTTTCCATGCCTACTCAGCCTTGGTGTCCTTCATGAGAGTTGTAGCCAGAGGAGTCCTATAACTATAGGAATTGGATTGACGTCGATCAGACATGTGATTCAAGAGATATGACCGATTTGCTAGAGAGTATCTGTCTTGCCGAGAGAAAATAACAACTTCCAAAGACCTGGAAAAACGAAGGTCTTCCAATAAGATTCAGCCTCCAAGTTCTTCATAGAAGTTGTAGAGGATGAACCTATCGTTTTGTACAAGCTGGAATCAGGTCATTTGGACTTATATTTTGGTAGATATCGCATTTTTACCACAATGGTCTGACTTAGATCGCTGCATGCCCGCTGCGAACTTCTGAGCAAGACATTGAACAACATGCAGCAGTCCTGCAGCGGTCAGAAGGTGGCCACTGCGACTCCTGACGGACGCAAAAATGCCCAGTCAATACCCAGTTTGTCCCGGGTTGACCCGGTTCACCCTCCTTTGCTATATATACTTGTAAAACCTATTTTTAACCTAAGTCTTCTTCTTCTAAGAGTTGGGCACGACCCAAACTCTCTCTTTTGAGAGATTTTGATTGTTCTTCATAAAAATACCACTCTAGAGAAGATTTCTTCACTATATCTTTTATTTATGCAATTTCCTTATCTTTATATATTTTCCTCTTTGTTCTTCATTTTTAGATTAGGGTTTTAGTTGGGTATTTGATTTGGCTTGATTGATGATTATTTGATGGTTAATTAGTGTTGCCCATGTTCTTAATCCTTGTTATCCTATCTTATTTAGGGTTCTTAATGCTAGATTAGGCTTGAGAAAGTTAATCTAGAGCTAATGGTATTTCATGAACACCAAGTGTTTGATGAAATGCCTAGATGAACTAAATATGAGAATTACACATCTTAGCCCATGAGAATGTTTGTCTAAGTTGTAATTTGGTTATTGGAACTTGTTATTAATGCTTGTTAGTTGCTTAATTGTAAATGGGAGACCAATGATTGGGTGATTAACATGAGGTTAGTTGCATGAGAATGAATTGACCATTGCTTGAGTGTTCTAGACATAAGATGAGCATGGATTGTGTGTATTGGTATTGCTTGTTGATTGTCTTGATGGTTAGATGATGATGATTAAGATTCGAAATCTTATTTGATCTTTTACTTAGGTTTTGATCTCTAAAGTTTGACTTGATATGATGAACCAAGGCTTAGTGCTACATCTAGAGTAGGTAGTTCTACTTGGCTTGACAAACCGAGCTAGGCTACACCTTAGGATTTTTGGTTCCATCCCATGCATTAGGGATGGATGCGAGTAGGCGATGATTGTGCTAGGATTAGGTTCATTCATCCGAGTCTCGATCATAAGCATCTCACTGCCGAGAGGTGTCTAGTGAGATGCTTGAACCAAACCTTTTGTGAGCTCTCATTCCTAGCCTAAGGGATTAGTTTTCTAGGGTGATTGTGTACTCAGTTGGAATTGGAGTAGCATGCTTGTCGGTCATCTAATCACAAACGAGAGTTTACTCTTGATTTGGTGATCGATAAAGTGATTAGTTGCGTGGGAGCGAACTAGTCTAGATTGTGAATTCCATGTTCTAGGATGACGTTTAATACAATCAAAATCGTTGCCATTTAGTTGTTAATCACTTCTTGATAGCTAGTTAAATATCCGACATATCTATATTTAGTTTCCTTAGTTATAAAACTAAAAAACCATTGCTCTAGATTAAGAAGAATCATGCATTCCTAGAGCATTAATCTCACACCTCCCTAGGATTCGATAACCCTTTGTGCTACAACGTACAAGGGGAATTGATGACCCTAAAAACCCACTCATCAATTTGAGACGTCATATCTCTCGACACACTTAAAAAAATGGAGATCAAGGATCAGAAGATTAAAGCTCGAGTAAAACATTTAACCGCTTTTGGAGGAGATACAGTTTCAACTGTCAGAACAATCAAACTCCCTGTATTGGCTGGGAGAGAGAGCTACCATTACAATGCGATCGTCGGTACTCCGTGGTTATACTCTATGGAAGCCGTTCCATCTACTTATCACCAATGCCTGAAATTCCCAACTCCGAAAGGATACTTTACAGTTCGAGGTGATCAAAAGATGGCTCGGAGATGTTTCGTAACAGAAAATAAACGTCGACGAGAAACCCGGAATCAAGGAAAAACCTAGGATCAATCTCTACAAACAAAAAGAAGCCGACGTCCGCAAAAATTTTGGCAGAACTTTTCGAAAGAGAAGAGTACTTAGGAAGGTCAACCAAGAAGGGTCGAAAGGGAAGGACTTAGTGTTTTTTCCCGAAGACCAAACAAAAAAAAAAATTTGATATCTCGGATTTTCTGAGATAGTCAACAAATATCGAAACTTCAGAACTACGTATGCCTTGATCCCCTCCGAGGGTACGTAGGCAGCTTGTTATAAAGTTCAGCTACAACAGTATAATAAACCTCGATTTTATAGTCAAGAAGTTTATACAACTCTACTATACCGAGATTTACAAAAATCAAAATGTCGGAACCTTGACCATGTTCTCGGCCCAAAATTAAGACAGTTTGTCTTAATAAAAAATAAACTTACCTAAAAGAACCTCGAAGCCTGATAAAGTAGGGCCGAGAAATTAAAAGGTACAAAATTACAAAAATTTTACTTACACATTCTTTACCGAATGCAAAGGTTCGACAATTAGTCTGATAAAGTAGGACTTGTTGTAAAACTTTAAGCAAGCGAATAGGGAAAGCACGCTTTATTTTTTTTGCTATTTCCAAATTTCAAAATAGCAAGTTTTGAAGTTTTAAGCAAACATTCCATATACACGAGAACGAAATTTTATTAACAAATATTTGAAGAAGTCGTTACAAGTTAGTTACAAAAGAAAATCAATTTGTAGGTCTTAATACAAGATTACTAAAATGAATATTTAAATCTTTGTTTTGAAACTCCGGAATTGTAACAGCGTCTGCAAGTTCGGAGAATCGATTACATTTTTTCTGGGCTTCAGCAATGTCCTCCTCTGAGATAGAGAGTCCCTTGTCAAGAAGAGAACGAAGACTTTGAGAAAAAGCCGCAGTATGCCCATATTCGTTAGCTTTGTCAAATGCTTCAGAATATTTGCCAAGGGATCCGCAGATATTTTCCAATTCTTTTAGCTGACGTCGAAGATAGCTCGTTTCCCATCCAATTGTTCTTTCTGGAAGTTCTCGGTACACTTGGAGTCTAGGACAGCTCGACTAACATCCCTATCCTCCGAAATAGCAAGGATTTGACGTTTAGCCTCCGCCAGTTTGGTGATTAACCGAGAGTTTTCTTCGAAAAGATTGGAAGTTTTCGACTCTTCCTCCGCGAAGTTTATCTTCAGATTACTCAAATTTTTTTTTTTTTTTTCAACTTCGCCTCGCGCCTCAGTTAGAGATTTCTCGGCATCAAGAGATCTTTTGATGAGGTAATCAAACCAGTAGCTGAACAGGAGGTCAATCAAACCCACCATTCAAGCCACATGGAGCTAAGTCATGCCCAAAAGTCCAAGGAGACATATGAGCCTTGTAATGACCAAACGAATCCTACTATTAACTGTTCCAGCTCAGAGACTACTTGGACTACATTCTTAGCTCAACCAGAAGGCCCCTCGAAGTTGAATCAACCCAAGACAAGTTTTCATGAAGGAGATATTCAGTTCTCAAGTCGGGTGATTCCCAACTTACCCGATTCGGACCTAGGCGCGCTATTTGAAGGATTCCGACCAAACCAAGTGGAATTAATATATAGAAAAAGTTGTTATGAAATCCTAACCCATCAAAGGCTCAATGGAAGTTGGATTCATGCTAAAACCAGTTATGGTTGGAAAGTTATTCAAATTCTAAACCGGAGGATCCTCAGCTTACCGTATTTAGAATCTTGGAGAATAAAACCCCCAACAATCACATTTATTGCATTATGAGGACGTGATAAAGCTTATATACATGATCCATAAAATCCCAAAGCCATACTACTTCTTCCTCCCCAAGTTGTCTAGATATAAGGAACCTCCCAAGTTTCCTTAATTGGCCAACAATCAAGAAATAATGGTCATATCAATCAAGCCTTTGATTGATTTTCTTTTATGTTGATTTATTTTCATTTACGTTGATTTATCTTCATTTATGTTGATTTATTTTCTTATTTATTGTTTTAGATCAACTAGGTATAAGCCTATAAAAGCTCATCTCATTTCATTGTAAAAGAACAAAAAACCCTTGATCAATAAAATTGTTGTTTTTGTTTCAAAACAAAACTCTCTCTTCTCTTTCAATTTGTGAGTGTTCCAAATTGGTAGAGTGTTCTTAGAAGTATCTATAGGCTTTCACACCTAGAGTGGTTCTATTCGATCCACCTCTCACCATCCATCCTATCTGAGCTAAGTTGGAGAGATCCTTAGATCAGCCAACGGCTAAACCCTTATTTGGCTCAAGACTTTTAGCCAAAGCCATATCATCTTTGCTCCAAATCTTCATTCTCATATAGAAGACAGCCAATCCTCAAATCAGAATTAGCACGTCTCTTCTCGTACCGAAGAAACAATTGACCGATGAAGCCTATAGATTGAAACATTGGAAGATAAGGAAAATCAACATAAAGAATAATTGTTTTAAAAATGCCTACGTAGGTGGTTTACCCTAAACATTGAACAAGAAAGAGCTCCTAGAGTTTCAGATTTGCAGCAGATCTCGGGCAGACGATTGTCGTAACCACTTGCCTTCCGTAGAAGTTCGGTGCAGTTTTTCTTATCTTTGGAAAGAATGTATGCACCATCAAATTCGAATTGGAACGCCTGTTGTTCCCTCACGGGCATTTCAAGCTTCCTGTTCTCGACGCTCTTCTTCTTAGCGCCGAGGTTTTCGACTTTTCCTCCGCGAAGTTTACCTTCAGATTACTCAATTTTTTGTTTTGGTTTTCAAATTTGTCTCGCGCCTCAGCTAGATCTTTCTCGGCATCAAGAGATCTTTGCTCCAAATCTTCATTCTTAGATAGAAGAGAACCAATCCTCAAATTAGAATCAGCAAGTCTCTTCTCGTATCGAAGAAACAATTGACCGATGAAGCCTATAGACTGAAACATTGGAAGATAAGGAAAATCAACATAAAGAATATTTAAAAAAAAAAAACAAAAGCCTAGGTAGGTGGTTTACCCTAAACATTGAACAAGAAAGAGCTTCTATAGTTTCAGATTTGCAGCAGATCTCGGGCATACGATTGTCGTAACCACTCGTCTTTCGCAGAAGTTCGGTGCATTTTTTCTTATCTTTGCAAAGAATGTCTGCACCATCAAATTCGAATTGGAACGCATGTTGTTCCCTCACGCGCATTTCAAGCTTCTTGTTCTCGGCGCTCTTCTTCTTAGCAGCTTCAGCATTTTGCCTTATGGCTGCTTCGTTATTTTGTCTCTTCCTCAGAAGCTCCTTCGGGGTTAGATCTCTTCATTGTAGGAACGGGATCGATTTTTCCCAGTCTTGCCTTCCTGGAAGATTGATTAAGAAAATTAAAAGTAGTTCGGAGTGTGATTTGAGAAGTTTGGAGAAAACTTACCTAACAGGAAATGGCTCTGCGAATATGAATTAGAAGAATGTCACTCCACTGAAGTTCCCCTTCTTTTTTGAGTTTTTCAAATTCTTCGGAAAATTTTCGTGGGACAGCTCGGAAGCAGCTTGGTTTAACTGAAAAAAAAAACGAAATGGATGGTTAGAATTCAAATAGGTAAAGAAAGAGAAGACCTAGTTTTCTACCAGTTATGGTCTTCCAGTTTCAGAAAAATGTGGCGTCAGGGTTCTAAACCGAAGCTTGGTTGATTCGAACGTAAAAATAGCTTCGAAACCAAAATTTTGTGTTAGAGCGAAGTCCGGTAAGTATCTTCCTTTTAGGTTTGATATCAAAATTTTGAAGTCTAGTTTCCAAGAATTCAATCGAAAACCACAACAAGCAGCAAGCACTAGGAGTCCGGTGATAGTTTTGACTGAGTTGGGCGTTAGTTGACACATGGCCATTCCTAGAGGAGCGCAGTACCTCACCATTAACTGCGGGATTGGGAAGTAGAGATGAGCTCCGGAGAAGAAACTCTCATAAAGACAAATGTAACCCGGTTGCGAGGTCCAAGATCTCTGGTCAGACCTCGAAATTATGATCTCAATCTCGTCAAGTTTTTGAGCACTCTCTTTGATTTTTCCGAATTCAGATTTAGAAAAAAGAGAGTGTCCGACATCTGGGATATTGGGCCACGAGATTGTACTTCCGGAAACCGAAACCTCGGATTTGTTTCTTTTAGCCATTATTTTTTTAAAAAAATGTTAGCTACTTGAAGAATGATACCGAAGATTATCTCGGAGGATGGAGAAGTGATTATGAGAAAAAATCAACCGTGAATTGAGGATTATATAGGGAGTATGAATGAAGATTGACGCTTTTTTTTCTGCGTCGGGAAGATTTGATTAGCTATCGTTTCAGGCGAAAGGAGGCGTCGTTTCTTTTCATTTATTTTTCGCCTCTTTTCAAAACAACACGTCATGGGAAGTTGAAAGGTTTTGTGAGTACCGAGAAATTAGCGCGTGTTACAGAAGAGACCCTTCGCTTTCCAGATTTTTTTCCGCCCATATTGATGGACGTGGTCAAGAAAAAAGAGAAGATTCAACACTTTCGGAGACGAAGATCAACAGCGACCGAGATTCAATTATCGACAAGCTATTTAAATTATGGAAATTCGGTAACTCTGCCTAAAGACATCCTCGGACGAACTGGGGGGGACTTACTGTTGATGGTGGGGTTACCACCCCTTATTAACAGTTTGACGATAATTGAGGTTCAGTCCCTACCTACCTTTCTCTGGTGATTTATGAGGTCATAAGTCCCATCAATAGGATTGAAACCCTCGGCCGAGATGACCAAAGGATACCTCGGTGAATAATGATTAGATTTTAGTGTCCGAAGTGGGGGTGTAAACAATTTCGTCCCAAGCCGAAGTCTAAGCTCGGACAAAATAAGATCAAATCTTATCACAGATTCCCTGATCTTAGAAAAATAGAATATTTCCATTTTTTCCGAGGTTAGTCCATGGGCTTAAGATAACCGACTACTAGGATATATAAATACACACCCCCCAGATAACCTAGGTTTAATACTTCTCTTTGATAAAGTTAACTCGACATTCCGAGTTAACAACATTGTAAACCGCAATAATCAATAAAAACTTTTTGTCCTTTACTTAACTTTCTCCAAAAACAAACCCCTATAATTATAAATAATTAGAAGTTGAACCCAGTCTCAACAAAACCGATTTTGTCTCGGGAGACAATCTTGGGGATTTGAGGGTTATTGCTGCTCCGGTTATGAGTCGGAGGGTCAGAGATGGACCCTAACGAGATATGGAATTGGGGGACGAATTTCCGTTAAGTTGGGGAGAATTGTAACATCCTGGATCCGGCTCATTTGAGAAAGGCTTAAATGGATTAATTTGGCTACCTATGTCAACAAAGTGCACTTACCTTTTCCGATCACTTGCCCGACAGAACTCCAGAGTTAAGCGTGCTTGAGTTGAAATAGTCTAAGGATGGGTGACCTTCTAGGAAGTGATTCGCGGTAACGTGTGAATGATGACAAAACACAAGAAAAGGAGACAACGTCTCAAACACTCTTATTTGAAAACCAAAAATCTGTACTACTCTTCATTAATCCACACTACTCCTTGTTTAATGATCCCACGTGCGAGTCTCCCCACGTGCTATCTACTTTCTTCTCATATGAGGAAAAATAATTAATAAAAAAAAATAAAAAGCGTAAAGAGAGAGAATCCTCTCTCTCCCGTCGACGACCTCCAGCTCAGTGGACCCGTCACGTCGGCGTCGGCCGGAGTTGCAAGACCGAGGCTACATTGAGGTCCATAGTCAAGGTATGTCTGGTTGAATTGAATCAGTGGTGTTAATTTTGTGATTTTTGGGGAAATATGGATTTTAGGGAGTGGAAATTAGTTGAAATGGTAGATTGAATTGGATTTCATGCACATTGGTATTTCTGGGTTGAATATGACTCTATATTGGCTAGAAAGGCATTACAGTGGCTGAATTGTAGTGAATTATAAGCTTTTGAAATATCAAAACCGAGTGGATCTTGGATCGAGTTGAGCTGCTCTACGTTAGTAGTACAACTAGTGATGCTAGTAAAACTAGTAGTTCTTGCTCATCTGGAAATTATGTTGAACTAGTAAAACTAGGAACACTAATACGAGATGATGTATAACTAGGAAAACTACGGTATAACTGTCAATAAAAATACAGTATTGAATGACGTTTTTGTTATTGGTTTTGGCAGATGAGTTTTGGTAACCTTTTCACCATACACTTTAAATGCAAAGGTCGCGTCAATGCTCTAGTGTTCAAGACATCAGTTCAGGAGATAACACTATCGATGATTGAAGCGAGGTTATACAAGAAGCTTGGGTTAGATGAAAGTAAGACGAAATTTAAATTCAGTTACATTGCTAGATTGTTCGGAAGTGAGGAAAAGTCGTATATCGCTGATGATGAGGATATGATGGGGTATCTAACGCATGTTGATAGTGAGAACCGTAGATGCGTTTTGATTGTGAAGTTGTTGAAAACACCTGAATTGCCTGAGCTACAGTCGAGAGTAGGGAGAAGCTCTTATGGTAATAACTATATAGATTTGTAGGGCATTGATAATCAAAATGGTGCAATAGGACTCAATGCCATTACATTGCATGTTGGAATGGAGAAGGAAATGAAGAAGGTAATGAAGTAGAAGAGGATGATGAGGATGATGAGGAAGATGATGAGGAAGATGATGATGATGATGATGATGATGCTGCTGATGATAACAGTGTAGATCCTTCGGATTTGGAGCGTGATTATTATGTTGAGGAACCAGTTGTTGTGGTAGCTACTCAGAGGTTAGAGCCATGGGAAGACGGTTTGAGTTTGAGTGTTGGTCAAGAATTTCCTAGTAAGAATGCTATAGTAGAGGTGGTTCATAGAGGCTCATGTGTTAAATCTTTCGGCTATGATGTTAAAAATTCTGATACTAAGCGATGGGTGGTAAAATGTGGTCAAAGAAGTTGTAATTGGCAACTACGAGCAGCGAAGATCAAAAACTCGGACGCCTTCTCGATAAGAACTTACAAGAATATGCACACATGCAGCCGCGTTAGTGAAGAAGGTAGGGTGCAAAGGAGAGGATCAGTAAATCTAGTTGCAGCTATTGTGAGCGGACATTATTCCGGAAGTGTCGAGAGTCCAACTCCTAAAGCTGTCATGGAACTTGTGCAGAGTGAAATTGGTGTAGAAGTATCATACTCCACGGCTTTGAGAGGAAGGAATCAAGCAATTTGTGATATCTGTGGTAGTCCGGAAGATAACTACAAGATGTTGTATCGTTATTTGTATGTGTTAGAGGAGATAAATGAGGGTACGAAAACAGCTGTGGAACTGGATAATGCGGGTAAATTCAAGTACCTATTCATAGCTTTGGGAGCTTGTATTGATGGGTTTAACTTCATGAGGAAAGTGATTGTGGTGGATGCAACTTTTTTGAAGGCTGGATTTGGTGGTGTACTAGTTTTCGCGGCAGCTCAGGATCCAAATCGTCACATTTATCTCATAGCATTCGGTGTACTAGCTGATGGCGAGAATAATGCTAGTTGGGGCTGGTTTCTCGAGAAGCTAAAAACTGTTGTTGGCGACTCTTCTGAGTTAGTATTTGTGAGTGACAAGAATCCAAGCCTCATCAACGCTGTAGCTAGCATCTATCCAAAAGCCCATCATGGGTATTGCTTATGGCATTTGTCTCAAAACGTGAAGGCTCATGCTCCAAGTGCAAGCAGATCCGTATGTGCTCGGAAATTCCAAGAGTGTGGTGGGGCTCACACGGTGGCTGAGTTCCATAGGCTTTACTAGGAGTTTAGGGGAAGGTTTCCTTTAGCGGCCAAGTATGTGGAGGAAAGTACCGTCCCTGAAAAATGGGCAAGATGTGTTTCTCCGGTTGATAGATACAACCTCGACACTAGCAACTCCGTTGAATCATTGAACAAAACTTTTAAGGAAGCAAGGAAGTACTCCTTACTACCAATGCTTGATGCGATTGTTAGAAAGTTTTCTGAGTGGTTCAACAAATATAGGAACGAGTCTGCTGCAGGAACGAGTGCGAACAAACTGGTTCCTTTGGTTGAGAACCACATGCACGATAGTTGGCCTGATGCTAAGAAATTAGTTGTGAGGGAGGTAAATGGTTTTGACCTTGAGTACGAAGTAACTTCGAAACAAAAGAAGCTTTATTTGGTGAACTTGGCAAACAAAACTTGCAGTTGTAGGTTCTACGATATTCTTAAGCATCCTTGTCTTCACGCACTAGCCGCCTTCATCTACTTCAAGAAAAATGGAAGGCATGGTATCATCCTACAATCTCATGAGTTGTGTTCAAAATACTATTTGACAGAGATGTGGATTTTGGCTTATACCAAGTCGATCTATGTGGTTCCCGACATGTCTGACTGGATTGTCCCGGATTACATCATGGAGAAGAAGATAATACCTCCGGATCGCAAAAAAACGAATGGTCGTCCAATAGATAAAAGACACCCATCAGCTGGAGAAAGACGTCCAAAGGGAAGGACTCAGAACAAAGTGAAGCGGGAAGGATATTATCAAGGGTATTGTATGGAGAAGACTATGCATGATGTAGAACTTTGAAGCTTTTGTTATCTAAAACTTATTTTCCCTTATGTAGTACTACATTCTGATTTATGTGTAATACTGTTTAACTATGTATTATTGGTATTACTATAGTTGAGTTTTCAAAGGAATTATGTTTCGTTATTTGAAAACCAAACCTAATCACTTGATGAAATTAGTAATCTTGAGAAGTACATCTTCTCTGTTGTAACGAACGTAAGAATTTACAAAAAAAAAAAACTTTCATATACAAAGTATAAAATATTTGGCCACCATTCCCTTATACTTTAAGAAACATATTCCAAGGGATAACCAACTTGTTAGGTGAAAAGCACGAAAATACAATATTCAAACTTATTATTGCGTAGGATGATGAGATTCATATGAAAAATCAACTCAATCAACTGTAATACTGGAAAATATAAGTTTGTGTTGCTGTAATACTAATTTTATTGCTAAACAAATATTTCATGATTTTGTATAACTACAACCCTGGTATAACTATATCTTTTTTTAAAAAAAACATAACCAGAAAATAAAAAATTGTTCGGTCACTCTCTCGAAATTTTTGCCGCCAAAAAATTCCAAAAAAATCAAATCTAATCTAAATCTTTTTCAACGAGATCTCCTTTTTTCAAGTTTTCAATTTCGACGCTCCTCTCTCCCTCTATCTCTCTCTCTAAAAATCCACGCTCCTCTTTCTCTCTCTCTCTAAAAATCTCCTTTTCTCTTCATTCCTTCACGAGATCGAAATGGAGGACGACGACGAAAGCTACCACTACACCGACAATTTTCTCGTCAACCCATACGAGGAGGCGAGAAAGCTGAAGGAACATTTCGACATGCTTGGATTCGTCGCCGATGCCGAGTATGGGATTCCCACAAAATGCCCCTGTGGTGGATCTATCAAGCACGATGTATCTCCAACTCCAAAGTTTAAATGTGATTTCGACACTTAACCACGCAGTAGGTACTTCACATGCACCAAATTTAAGGTATAATTTCAGATCTACTTGTTTCTGGGTAAAACTAGTAAATCTAGGTAAAAGTAGTTAGGCGTATAACTGGGAATACTAGGGAGACCTATTTCAATGTTCTTAGGGTATGTAACTGGGAATACTAGGGATGATGATGTGGAGACACTGTTTATTTGAGATCTCTGTTTATGCTCTTTTTTAGGATGATGGACTCCATTTTCGTCAGCCATGGGTTTTGGGTGTCGAAGAAGAGATTAAGAAGCTACTTAGTACGGTTGAAAAGCAAAGCATTACGATTGAGGAACTGCAAAGACAGATTCAAACCCACGTCGAAGAGATAGCAAAACTCAAACAGTTGGTGTGTCCATGAAAAATGATGTAACAATTATTAACTATGCATTTCAATGTTCTTCCAGACTTAAACCTTGATTGGTACAACTTATATTAGAGCAGTAGTATAAACCAGCATAAACATCAGCATTAGTTATTTATAAACTACATACAATTTATTAAATTATATGATTGGTAAAAATATAAGCAGTTTGATACAAAATTACCATAATGACAAACATAATAATTTAAAACTTAATTAAGTAAGGGTATTATTGTAATTCTTAATTAATAATGCTAATGCTAAGTCAAATGCTCTAAACTTGAGCATTAGCAAAATGAGCATTTAGAACTCGAAATGCTTTGTTTAATGCTATAGATAAAAATAGTTGATTGGATATAACAAAGCATTAAGCTAACCCAAATGCTTTACCAATCAAGACCTTATTATCTGCAATTTCCTTTAGTTGTTTTTGAAGACATATTATCTACAATTTTGCATTAAGACTAATGTACAAGTTCTATTTATTTTTTAGTATCACCAAGTAGCACTAGTTTTACCGAGTCTTTCTTTTTCGTAACACCAAGTTTCATTAGTTTTACTTAGTATTCCATTTTTTGTATCACTAAGTTTCATTAGTTTTACCTAGTTTTCCATTTTTTTGTATCACCAAGTTTCATTAGTTTTACCTAGTATTCCATTTTTAGTATCACCAAGTTTCATTAGTTTTACCTAGTATTCCATTTTTTGTATCACCAAGTTTCATTAGTTTTACCTAGTATTCCATTTTTAGTATCACCTAGTATCACTAGTTTTACTAGTTCTAAGCAAAACATCGGTGTACCAAATTACTAATTCCAAACCAAACATAGTTCGAAAATAAAGACAAAGTACTACTTCCAGACAAACAACTGTTATACCAAATTATAAATAAAAACATTTCAACAGCCTTAACCGGAGCTTCGAGCCTTCACATACTCTTCAACTTCCTTCAACCTATCTTCCATATCTCCGACCTTAGTGTTGAGAAAACTTAACTGCTCTGTCAAGCACTCCATCGTACTGATCACTTTCTCGAGAGAAGCTTTATTAGATCTGCGTCCTTTACGCTTCTCTTTAGGCTTTTTCTCCTGTTTTTGACGCTCTTTCACATCGTTCTCCTTCATGCTTTCAAACTCAACGGTGAATCCGTGGTGGAGACGGTTTTTCCAACTAGCCACAATAGGATCGTGCTCATCAACATCATCCTCCTTCTCCATTATCGAATCCAATATCATTTTCTCAACTTCCGAAGCTATCAATATACTTTCAATGTCCTGTCAAGTTATACACATTTTAAACAGCCAATATTACCAAGTTGCAATAGTATTATTCATCCAGTGTTACCAAGTTGCACTAGTACTAACCTTGGTGGAAGTTCCGAGTTTTTCATACACACTAACAAGTGGCCAGCCTTTATACTCGCATTTCTGCCACTTGGATCTGCACATTATGGGACAGTCGACGGAAGGAGCTGGTACATGTTCTCGGAGACTCTGTCTCAGTTGTGGAATTGCCTCCACCGCCAAAAGCTACAAACAAAGGCATATAATTAGACAACCATAACAAAAAATTACCAGGAAACCAAACAAATTAAAACAACAATCTTTTACCTCTAAAGGAATGCAAAAACTAGGAATCGTCCAGGGGGCCAACCCCTTACTTTTGAAGTGGACCACAATATCCTTGATGGACTCTAACATGTAATCAAAAGAAAATCTCCCCCAAGGAAATGTCTTACATAATTCCAGATCAGCGACGTATCTTAGAAATACGTCAAGTACGGCTTCGCTTCACTTCCGGTTTTGGTGGGACAGTAGATGATGTTGCTCAAGAAATAGAGCACCGCCATCTTGAGCCTATCTCCGGTATCATCTGGTCCCATATCCTCGAGCATTTCCTTCACGTCCTCCCTTAAAACCTTTTTCTTTTTCGGAATATACTTTTTCTTCAAGGAAAGGTCGCATTTTTCTTCCAGTTGATAGGATAGTTCTGGCACTCGAATCCTGAAATCAAACCATGCTCTCGTAACCCATATCTGATGGGAACCCCATTCACCACAAACCAAGCCTCCTTTTTCCTCTCGATCGCAGCAGTACGAAGCAACATCATCCACATGGGTTGAACCATATGATTTCCCCTCGGCATGTGAAGAATGTGGCGGAACTGAGGATGCTGCTCAAACCACTCTCTTTCCATCGGACTCAGATCCAATTTGTCAAGCGTCTCTAACACTTCTTGGACAAAGCAACGTGTTGGTAGTTTAATGCTCTTGCAATACTGCTCAGGCTTGAAGCACATATGTGGTCGCATGGCTTCAACCTCTTCCCAGGCACCCTGCAACAAACGAGACAATATTAATAGAGACCAAACTCAGAATATTACCAAACTCACATTATTAGCAAAGTCACATTGTTACCAAATTCTTCTAGTTTTACCCAGTTTTCTTAGTATTTCCAAAATACTAGTATTACCTAATTATCCCACAATCGAAAATCGAAATCTGAAATCTTAATCATAACCGGAATCGGAATCGGAATTACTAGACTTATTGAGTGGAACAGAATTACTTACACTATTCCGGCCAACGTCCTCGCTTTCCGTCGCCTCCTCTTCGGCCTCACTCTCCACTTCCTCTTCTCTCTCTTCTGCATCGGATTCTTCTCTGTCTTCTTCGTCGGATTCTCCTTTCTCTTCTTCGTCTGAATCTTCTTTCTCTTCTTCGTCTGAATCTTCTCTGACTCTGTCGTCTTCTCCGTTGGTTGGCGAATCATCAACCGTCCTCTTCTCCACCTCCCTCGTTTCTGTTTCGACAACCGGAGGAGGACGAGCCGGAGCCGACGCCGACGCTTCAACCGACGTCTCTGCTTCTGCAGAATAACCCCCCATTTTCTGCTTCTTCTTCGGCGGCTTCTCTAAATCATGACTCGGGCTCGGGTACTTCAAATTACCCGTCTGAACCATTTCAATGATCTCCGACGATCTCTCTCCTCAGATTTCTCGTCAATGATCTTTCTCCTCTAAAAAAACGAAGGAAACTCGAAACTAGGGTTCCCAATTCTCCCTTCTCGCTATCCTAATTTAATTTCTTGGGTTCAACCTGACCCACGAGCACAGCCCACATTTGTCGGGTTAGGTCCGGGTAGAAACCGTAATTTTACAACATTTTTATGTTTTTTTTCGTAATTTCATTTACTCTCCTTATAACGAGAGCATTTGAGATCACTCGTGACCAAGGAGGAGCAATTGAGACGATTTTTCCAAGAAAATGTCACGTGATGATTGCAGGATCAGTAAATTATTCGGTCGGACCTACGAAAAATAACGCACCAACCGTCGAACAGAGGTGGGATCCATGACCCGATAGTGATGAGTGATTCACCAGTAGGAACAGTCAGGGCGTTACACTTATCCTCAGTGTAGCGTATACGTAACTCTCACTTCGTTGAATATTTTTTTAGAAAAATAATAATTAAAAAATAATGCATGAAAGGAAATTCGTTTGTTTCAATCATGTCTTCTTAGGATAACGACACACGCTCATTAAGACCGGGCAAAGAATTTCATGCGAAATTAAACAAAAACATAAAGAAAAGTCTAAGACCAGATGAAAAATCTAAGCCAAATGTTTTCTCTACCACTACATTTTGTGTGTGATAGCAGTGCTATGTTGATTAGTTTTACCCACAATTTTGAAATCTTGTTCCAAATAAATCGACTAAAATAAAAGGAAAACAAAAATATATTTGACGATATAAATAGCCCTTAATTTAAGTGTAATTTTTCTTATAAAAAAACTGGATATCTGTGATTCTTGTACAAAGAGTTATATAAAACTTTATCTGATATAATTATGTAAGATATTCGCTTTGGAAACTATTTATATTAGGAATACCCTGTTAAATATCTTAAATCTCAAGGTCAATCAATGTTATTCCTAATAATGATTTTCTTTTCTCGTATCCTGTCAGATTCTCTTTGGTACACACAATATGATTTTAGCCTCTGCGGAGGAACCCTTGGCGATAGGGAAGGAAAGAGGGTATTATTGCAATTTTCGAAACTTTGTGTGTTTATTTATTCCATATTGTATGGATAGAGTCTATAAATATCAATCACCCATGTTCACATGAGTCATCTCTTCCAAGTCTTCTAAGAAAAGTAAAAAAAAACAGATACTAATTAATGGCTAAAATGCCAAGCTTATCGAAGTTCCTTGTGATGATGCTTTTCTCATTCTTGACGCTTCTCATAATCTCCCATGCACAAACCTTTTCTCCAGGTATGTTTTCATATATAATCTATATATCACGTTTTATTAGATAAACAATTTAATTACAGTTTTAAGACCTTATTAGATAAACAATTTAGCATCTGTAACTAGTGCATTCAGAGGCTCAGACAGAACACTGATTATTATTATTATTATTAATATTATTATTATTATAAGATATGAAAAAATATTACAGTTATTAATAAGGTAGGTCTTGCGTTTGTAGGTCGGAAGTTACTTCAGTATTTTCCGCCGTCGTATGTTCCGGTGCAACCACCATCATACGTTCCAGTTGCTCCGGGTTGTTTCAATCCACCTTATTGCCGTCCATGAGAGTTTCCATTTGATCACGTGAATTATTATCAAACTAATTAAATAAGGTGATTGGTATTTTCATATCATCATTAGCTGGAGAAGAAAAAGTTTCCTCGTTCGATGATGTTTCCAGTGCTTTTTAATTTGGTTTAGTTATGAATATTGATATGTATGGAAAGTTTGTAAAATTCATGTTATCATGTGTTGCAGTTTGTAATGTATAATGATATTTCTGTATATTGTTGGCATCATCATAATGATATCTTTGTCTAGTGAATCAGAGATTCAGAATACGAATTTAAATTAAATATTTGAAAATATCTAGTGGATTATATGTTATAGTAGAAAACAGATCGACAATATATTTTTTTTAAGTTGCAATAAGGTTAATGGTTAAGAAACAAAAGTATTTTAAACTAATTAAGAACTGTATTTTTAAGACACTTTTTAAAACTAAATTTATAATAGTGTTATTTTTTATATAAATAATATTAAGTTTTTTGATATTGTTAACTACAGTTAGTAATTATATAATATTAATTACATATATAATATCATTTTTGTTAATAATATATTAATAATTAATTTTGAATATAGTTATGTGAATGATATTAATTTTGTTAAAAATAAAATAATAATGTTAATTCTGAAAAGAATGGAGACACTCTTTTTAATAAATTTGTTTTATTTTTTATCATTTAAATCTTCGCACTTAAATATCTATGTAAAAATTAATCGAGTTTTTATGGCTTTTATCATACGAGTTATAAAAAGTTTATGACTCTTATGACACATACGAGTCTTCGTATCTTACCAATCCGATTGGATGAGAAATAATTCAAGAGATCAAAATTTATGAATCAAAAGTTTAACTTTTTAAATTAATAATATCAAACAAACGAGAAGAATATATATACAATAACATCAAAATTGATTTAAAGTAATTTTATACACTTTTAAAATACATAATTCAATTTGTTAGTTGTAAATAGGGGTGGACCAACGTGTGGTTTGGGGGGTCATTTGACCCCCTTAAATATCATAGAAAGATTTATTTTCAGATTTCATTGTTATTGGTTAGATTGTTATTGGTTAGATGATTTTTAAATTCTTAGTAAAATCCATTATTATTGGTTAAATGTTTTGAAAGTTTGCTTATTATTGATATTTTCATTATTTTAAAATATAATGTTATTGGAAGATCTATATGTTTACTTATAAATCAAAATTTTTAAAATACTTAGGATGTTCATAAGATTCTTACAATTTATGAAAGTAAAAAAAATACATACACATTCAAACAAAACATATTAAACTTAGAAACAAACTATAAAAGATATACATACTTTTATATATATATATTATCAAGGATACACATTTCTTTCGTAACTCATTTAAAAAAAAAAAGAAATGTGAAAACAACATGAAAATTTCATGGATTTAAAAAAGAGATATATATGTCATTTCTCTATATAATAACGCTCTGCCATAATACTAATCGTCAATGCATAATTTAAAGATTAAAAAAATGAGGAACAAGACAAGATGAAGAAAAGATAAGAAGAGGAATGATGTCAATAATACACAGGCTCATTTTCATAAATATTTTTAAAGAGAATTCTAAAAAATGAAGAGATATTGAAGTCTTTTTAAGGAAAACATAATATTTCATAATATATTTCATTCATGAAAATTGATTAAAATCCATTGCAATCCATAAAAATATTTGATAAGAATTTTTGACATATTCTTTAAATCCACACAAATTTGTAAATTCTTTAAAAAAATCTAATTCTACTCAAATCCATCTATTAATAGTCTTCGCTTAGTTTTGTTAGACCATAGAATATAACGCTAAGAGCTCAATTGGTCTAAACACTACCCACTACACCCTTTTCACCCGAGTTCGACACTCTATGATGCACCCTCTCCTTTTTTTTTCTTCCCTAACAAATATATTTTCCTACTTTTTCAATAAATGATTTAGTTCAGCTTTTAGCTTCTGTCATTTTTTAAATAGTAAGACACTTATCTTCTTTTTTTTCTTTTTCTTTTCCACATATTATTTTTATTTTTAATAGAAATTCTAGATTTTGATCCGCGCGATGACGCACAAATGAATTTTTTTTTTTTTTTCTACTGGCAAAATATTAATTTAGATGTATTAGGTTTAAGATAATAAGTTATGTGTGTAGATAATGGTGGAAAATGTTTGGGAAAGTAATGTATTATGAATTATGAATTCGATGTCTTCGTAGTATTTGGTGTTTGGATCATTGAATAATATGATGACATTTGAATGAATTAACACTTATTTGATCGTGATTAGATATGAAAACTAACAATTTTATATTGAATGAAAACTCTGTGAATTGAAAATGTAGGAAAAAAAAAGATTGAAATTAAGATGGAAAGAGTGAAGTGAAACGATGGTATATATCGATTATTGTTTTGCATGATATAGAATAAACCATTGTGTAAACCATAAACCATTTATGATAGAATACCTAAGCCATCATTGAAAGAATAATTTTTTTTACACTAAACTGTTTCGTGTAACTGTTAATTTTTTTTCCCGACATTATATTATTAATGAATCATCTACTAAGTACTAATTTCTAGTTGCTAGTGATGTACATGTTACTTTGTAAACCGCCATATAACGTAATAGAAATGTAGATATATTCAAATGCGGACGTATAATGTTTTTTCAAATCCGAACAAAATATAACCAACATCCCATATAAATATGATTTTTGAACTAAAAAATATTGAGTCTCAATCAAACAGATTTCGACAATACCTTTTAGCTGGAAACAAAAAATATAGTTTCTAATACTCCTCTTCTTCCATTGGAAAACCTGAAATTTTCAAGACATAAAATAGTGTAAGTTAAAGAGAATGATTCAAAATCGAAAAAATTGAATACCAAGAGATAAATAAGACCGACCATTCTTATTATTTTTGACTTTGTGGAATATCTCTTTGAAAACCACTTTGTTCGTTTTATGCTGAGACATTCCGGTTTTTTTCAAGTAGACGAATCTTCAAAGTCGCTTTATATGTCACTCTTGAAAGGACACCGTAAAGCTTTCCGCTAGATGCTACATTAAGCACAATAAGTCATTTGGATCTAATCGATGAATACAGTGAAAGTAAGAGAGATTTTTTAAAATAAAAATAAAGTAATTGAAAAGAAGATTCAACATTTTAGTAAAGTAAAACGCCGGTTCTTTTTCTCCATCTTGAGAAGTGCTAATTTAAATTCTTCGACAACATGATGTTTTGGATTGAAAAATCTCTTCTAACAGCTAATTTGATGACATGTTAGTCTATGCAATAATTTAAATTAATAGATTAATAGGTAATAGAAAGATTGTAAATACGAAAGAAGTGAACATTAATTAATGTATAAATGAAGATATACTTTTGTTCTTCTAAAAAAGAGCAAACTATATAGCACAAATCGTTGGTTCAAACCTAGTTTATTGCTAACGTCATCTCCCAGTACATCTACATAATTCAAATCCTCTAGTTGATAGTCCGCTCTAAACGTGAGAGAATTTAGTCAAACATTATGATTGTACCACAACTTTTATATTTTATTGTTTGTTCCACATAATCGAACAGTTCAATTAGTTTTTCAATAAAACAAATGTTTATTTTTTTAACATCAAAAACATGTGTTTTTATTACTTTAATAAATAAAAAATCACTTTTAATATTATATTTAGTTATTTGATTAAAATTGAAGCAATAATACTCTCTTTCTTCTACCTCACTCGTTCTCTCTTAGAAACTCTCTTCAATCCTCATGAAGATATTATGGCGGAACAACAGTAGTTCAATCGCTGATGTGTAGAATTTTATTTGATTAAATGATGGTGATTAATTTTTTAAAATTCTCAATGTTCTTATTTTTGTTGTATGAAATTACTTATATGATTTATGAATAGAATAATAGTTATAAAAAAGATAATAGTAATTTATGAATAGAAAATAAATTAATCGAATGATTAGAGAATAATATTTTGTTTTAATTTTTAATTTTTTGGTATAATCCACACGCGGGATGTTAACATGTATTTTAATTTTTTACCGATATATCTAAAAGCCGTTTTGTTTTTTTTTTGTAATTGCCTCAATCCACTTGCTCGAGTCTCTTCTATTTTATCCTTCTTATTCATTATGATCGTCTAAGTGAAAAAACCTAGAAATAATAGTTTTACGATTATATTCTATATTAACATGTTGAATTTTAAAACAGAAAAATAAATAGTGCAATTGACAATAATAGCATGAGAAACTACGTCAAATACTATTTTACCATAACATTTATCGGGAAAAAAATACACTGATTAGTGAAGCCCTTACCTTGCGAGAAGTGATGAAACAGAGCAGGATTTGGGGAGAGTCCAGAGTTAAATTCAGAAGTAACTCAAGCGTGCTGATAAAGGCAATTAAGAGCAAGAAGCACCCAAAAGCCATCCATGGTATTCTCATTGACATCAAGAAGCTAGCGGAGAAATTCGAGATAGCTACTTTTAAACATGTAATGAGATCCAACAACCAAATAGCAGATACTTTAGCTAAGAACGTATTGCTATCTTTCAACGCCACTTTGGTGTGAAAATTTGTGTAACTTTTGATGAATGAAGTTGTAAACACACCGGAAAAAGAAAAGGAAGGCTTTCTCGAATTGTGTTTTTCCTTCTTGAATTTCCAAAAAATAGAATTCGTGAAGGAAAAAACTATTTGAGAAGGAAAAATACTAATTTGGAAAGGGGTTCCCTAACAAAAGTACCACAAAATTAAATGGTATTTTGGAATTACAAAACTCCGTGTGTTATTGTCCAATATAACTTTTTCATGCAATTAAATATTTTTCTAAAAAAAAAAATTTAATTGTTCATAAACACATGAAAAAACCTTCTTTGAAAGCTTTTTTAAAAATGAATAATTTATAAGTGAAGAGTAATTAAAACATAGAAAAACTTTCTCAATAGAGGCCAAAAAAAAAAAAAAAAAAAACTTTCTTAATAGTTCTTTAAATCTTTAAAGTTTCAAAGATTGCTTTAGGTAGTCCTAAGGGGTGTCAAAATGGGTAGTTACCTATGGATTGATCCAATCCTCCCATAATTTTAACGGGTTTGGGTTAAATTTCTTAACCCATATAAATTAATTGGTTTTGATGAGTTATCCCATATAGGTTTGTAGATCTAATGGGTTAACCCATTAGGGTTATAAGTAACCAATGAGTTCAACTAAAAAATAAAATATAAGATATATGTAAATATGTCATATATATATATATATATATATATATATATATAAAGATTGAAAAATGTAAAATATCTAAAACATAAATTAGGTTTTCATTTTTATTTTATGGTTTTATGATGCTTTTTATTTTATCTTAGTTTTTTTTATTCTAACTCTTAAAACATTTTATTAATTGCTATTTCAATCAAATTTCGAGAATACATGAGACTGTGATTTCAATAATAGAGTGGAGTGAACCATGCTCTCACTAATATCTCAAAAGCCTTATAGACTAACATACTATTACATATGTTATTTTATCTTTGTTTAAGAACTTTTCTTATTTTAGTTATTATATTTTTGAAATTTATTATTTACTTTTAACTTTTATATGGGTAACCCATATAATCCATTAAACCAATGAGTTAAACATAATTGGGTTTGGGTATTAAATTTATTATCAATGAAATAAATGGACGAATTTGGATCGGGTTACCTATTATGACACCCTTAGTAGTCCCCATAGAAAAACTCTTTTTTTTTTAATTTCTAAGTTTGAATAGAACCAAACCAACAGAACTAAACCAAACCATAGTATATATATATATAACCTATTCAGTTAAGTTTATTTTTCCCAAATGTTTGATTTGAACCCCAACCGAATCAGTAATCCAATGTTCTTACTAGATTAGAAAGTTAGAAACACTAAACCCTTCAATCTTCATCCTCACATTTTCTCCATACTTTTCATTTTCTTTTATTCAAATTATATTTCCAAAACGTGTTATCTTTATTTATTGGTAATATTCTACCAGAATCACTAAAAATACAATTGTAACCTAATGATTCAACAACTATCAATTTTTGCAGAAGTAATCGTGCTTTCTTACGATCATTCTTAAAGAGATCATTCTTAAAATTACAATTACCAAAAGATTTTTAAAGAGAAAATTATGGTAAACAATCCGCCAAATATCATAGAATCTTTTATGAGGAAAAATATTTAAAACGACATCGGTTACCGGAAAAAAAAAAACGAATTACATAAGCAAAACTAAGCAAAACTCAAAAAAAAAAGAATTTATGTCCACCATAAATCGAGAACATATTGAATTATGTTTTCTATCGATATAGAATGGGAAATGCACTAATATTTCGTCAGCAAACATAACTGATGAGAAAAAAAAAAAAAACAAACGATTTCGATTTTTAAAAAACATATGTGACTGAATCAAGAATTCGTTTATTTCATGACTAAAAAATCATTAGCATCGATTTTATGGCTTCTCTATTCAGTGATTTTTGTTTTGTTTTTTTCAATTACAAACGCATTAGATTTTTAGAAAAATAAATATTGAATTAAGTAATTACTATTTTAGTAAATTACAATGAATATGAAAGAAAAAATCTCAAATTAAAAATTAAAAATTAATAAATATACGATTAAAAATTAAAAAATTAATAGTGTCACATATACATATATATATATATATATAAAGGAAATTATTAAACGTTACACATTTTCTGATTTAATCTCAGTTTATTGTGAAGCTTTCATTGAATATAATACTTCTATAAATACAGGAAAAACTCTAGAGAATTAATTAAACGTTGTTTAAAATTATAGAGAAAATATTTAGAATATATTTGAATTAACTAATGCTTACCGTTAACATTGTTATGGAAATAAACAATAAATTTAAAAGTGAGTAATGAAATTCCTAATTAATAGGCATTTCATTTCGAATTTTCAAATAAGAAACAAAAATGATTTCTATATTAAAACAAACGAAATTTTTATATAAAACGATTTGGAAAGGATTGTGAAAAAAAATTCATCACCTTTTATCAGATGCAAGGCTCATATTGTTTTTTAAAAAAAGAACAGCTGATATTTAAAAATGACAAAGGATTCGAGTCTTTTTCTCATCGGGTCGGGTCAGATCCGTTAGTTTTGGTTTTCGACGAATTTTATTTTTGTTTTTCTATTAGAACTAATAAAATATGTGACTAAAATACCCTTACTTAGTGGTTTTATTATTATCATAATGGCATTGATATTGAGTGTAATTTTAGTTATAAAGGTAAGGATATTTATTAAGTTGTATTTCATTTTTAATAGTATTACTAGGTTTTGATCCGCGCGATGACTCGCGGATTACTTTTCCTTCTTAAATTTTTTATTTTGTAATAGATTTAATAAATTATATGTATATGTTTTTATATATTAAGGTATGTGTATATTTTGATTAGAAATGTTTGAGAATAAACATTTTATGAAATCGGAGATTTTATAGTAGTTTGAGTAGTGGTATAATGCGATGGCAGTGAGCTAATGATCCTAAACTATCGTGGCATATGTTAGAAGAACCAAATAAATTTGTAAAATAATATTCTTAACCAATAAAGATAAAATAACTAGGTACATAAGTAACAGTACCTGGTTATGTTCAATTAGTTGTTGTGGGTATTGGGTAGTTCTGTGGCTGGTTACAAAGATGTTGAGATGGTAATAGATCTAAACTAATTTGGTTCTATCGCATGATGTTATCATGCGAGATGACTGTCTCGTATCCATGTGGATGGTCGGTTTTCATCCATCTAAAATAAATAGTTTAGATTATCGAGAAGTGTATCTATCCACTCATGTCATCGTTCCAAAATAAAAAGGTTCTCCCAACAAAAAGAACAAAAAAAGGATGACCTTAGAGTTTAGATCCGTAGAGAGATGTAAATAATAAAAGACGTTAGGACAATACGATTAGAGCAATGAAGGGACAACCAGCAGCCTAAAAAGGTCCATGGGATATAGCTGCCTGATCTAGTCGACGAGATCATCAGTAATGTCCGCCATGTCACCGTACAATTCACCAAGGGCGTGCATCTCAAGAAACTTCATGGACACCGGCCTACAGTCCCCTACGCGATTGTTGTGGTAAAGCTTCGGGGGACGGGACCATGTGAAGGGAGTAACAGGCACCTTGGGCGCAGCTACATCTTTATGTTTCTTCGATATGGGGACCTTGGTATCTCTTAAAATCTTTCCACCTTTGTCACCGTCTACGAAGAAGGCTTCAACGATATGCGGAATCATCTGAACAAGAGGAGCGACATATTCAACAGTAACGTTCCTGCGGGTGTGCTTTGGGAGTGTATCAAGAACCTCTACAGACCTCATTGTGAGGTTGATAACAACTCCAACCCAATGATCTATGCCCCATAACATAGGGACATAGAGTTTCAACGTCTGCAAACCACGTAGCCTTAATCCTTCCTTTTGTCCAGTCACCAGTAACGAACTATTTTATCTTGTCTCCCCACAGGAACCCAGTCTTGTTGACAGACCTAGTCCAACTTCTATACCTGCTTTCAAGGTGCCGGATAAACCACGGGGGGAAGAATAAGGCCTTGTCAGCCTCGAGGTGTTTGGCATGTTTCAATGATATGAGCTCCCCAATAATCTGCATGTGATGCATTGCATAGAATAAAACGAATACAGTTAGTTGATTCAAAAATGGCTAGGGCAATGTGCATATCAGATACTTACAGTCGTCCCAATCCACTTCTCCGGCTTTGCAATCTCGAGCAAGAACTGGTTGCTTATCAGGTGATCGCCGTTTATGATGTAATCCCTGCGTGTAAGTGCAAATCCATCAAAAAATGGAATATATAATTTGTAAAACAGCCAGGCATCATTATCGAGACTACCCATGGTGGATAGTGGAAGGACAGTCACCTGTACGAGTGTTCACGGAGAGTCTCCTCCCATGTTTTCTGAATGTTAACGTAGACCTCGGTTCCTCCCTCCGGCAGAGCAGTGAACTTTTTCACAAGCTGAAGCTCTGAATCTGTGTTCGGTGATTCGGGCCGCCCTATCGGTGGTGAGGAGTCACTTAGAGTGTAGTTCCAGCAACATCTTCTGTGCCATCCACTGCCTCGGTCTGAGCTTCCACGTCGGATTCAGTATGCTATGTAAGAGTAATGTTAGTAAGTCTATCCACCAAATAGTTCGCATTAAGCTGCAACATTTACCTCGCTGGTGTCCGCAGGTGGATCAATTGGGTTCTGTTTTGGATGCGGGTTACCACTTTCCACTGTGGTCCCTGCCGGCAGTATGATAGATTCATTCATCTGGGTATTTATAGGAATACGAGTACTGTGAGTTCGTGTGAGTAATATTGTTAAGACTATCCATTTACAGTTCGTGGGGGGGGGGGGAATATTACCTCGTTACTGTCCATGGGCATCTTATTTGGATCCGGCTTCTCAGACGAGTTACTACTTCCCACCTGGGGCCCAGACATCGGCTGTGAAAATGAAGCCATTTGCATATAAAACTAGTTATGGCTAGTATACCACTAAGAAAACTCGGTTGTATCTTGGATTTTATAGTGGCTACAATTAACCTGGGAATGCATTAACTCGGAAAAGACCAGTCCCATATCGCCAGACACAACATCTCCTTCCTTTGTGAAAGTAAGACATTCAGTGAGTTGTTCAAATGCGATCCCTATCTACTATGTGCAATACATTTGATTCGCTATTCAAGGTTGCATAATATCTACGAAGATGAATACCTGGTCATTGAGATCCCTCTACAGATTTCCAGGCTCAAAAGAGCATCCACCTTGAGCTCCACCATCCAACTGCTCCTCCGCCGAGTTTGATGCACGGGGATTGGTACTAAGATATGATTTCTCATGGCCACCGGATTCCTCCATGGTGGCAGCAGGATCATCCTGTCCAGCTAGAATTTTATTCGCGATCACTTCGTCAGCGAATTGGGTCGGGCTTGTTGTTGGAGACGATGTAGGCTGCTTCTGAGAGCAGAATTGTGGGATCTGGTCCTCGTTCAAGTTATCGTATTCCTTCCTAATCCTCTTAACAACATTCCACACTCCCTGGGATTGGTCCGTTGATCGATGCAGTGACGTGCACTTCCTACCGGTAATCCGTTTCCCATAGGCATATTGGTGAGACCGTAACGATAACTGTAGGTTGAGACACTTGATCTCTTTTTCCTGTCTAGCTAGTTTGTTATCCTGGGACGCGATCAGAGCAGACATGGAATCAAGTCTTTCCTCTATCCATTTTGTAGATACGTCAGACGTTTCCAGCTCGCCATCGCTGCTACCATCCGGATTACTTGATCTATTCCTCTTCTTTGCATTGACAGACTTGGGTGTGTGTTCGATGAGTGGGAGAGAAGCGTCACCTCCAGGCCATTGAGTTTTCCCGAACTCGTTCACACTGTTCAGAAGGTCAAGCATATAATCGACCTTCTTGTCATACACCTCGTCATCCCAATCGAAGCCGCGTTCATCAGGAGGAGGTCCTGGAGGGTCGTATTTAGCAATCACCTGGATCTAACAACATAATCAATGTTATAGATACATTTTAGATTAATTTCATTTGCAACAATATAAGGTTGTTGAATATGTATGTGCAAACAAGAATTAATGGGACAAACCTGGGGGCCGCACTTTATGTCGAGAATGGTGTCGTAGTGAATCCAGTTGTTCTTGGGAATTGGTTTAGATGAGGCATCCATGAATGTCCGAGTCGATGTGTAGTATGACATCTTTTCGACTAATCCAGGAATGAAACAGAATACAAGAAGTTGAAGCGCAAGAGGGAATCCATAGAAGACCTTGGAATGCTGCTGTAGTTGTTGTTTGAAGGCCTGAATTGGATCATCTCCAGCTTTCCTGCACTTTGATCCAGGCCTCATGGATTTGACTGTCTTGTGGAATGACTCGCGACCCCATGGATAGTCCAGAAAATAATCAACGTCTCTCAGCATCTCTACATACTCAGGTGTGGGTTTCCCATCCTGGTGGCTACGAACAAGTACTCCATCCATGATACATATCAGCGCAAGTTTCAGTCTCTTCAATCCATCCAGGTCCGGGCTGTCCATCATAGTCAATATATCTTCCATGGTAACCTTCCCCTTCTCCTTGTCACCAAATAATTCCTCCCAAACCGTCGGCTTTCCCAACGGCGTCTGACGTTTCTCCTCGATCTCCTCTGGTTCAGGGAACTCGCGGAAATTCAACCCAATTATCCACCCAAATTCTATGATTGAGAAGCGGAGGGGTTGGCCGGCGAAAATAGTCCACAACTCTTACTTCTTTTTCGTTAATAACTGGCGACACAACAGTGCATGAATCATTTTCCCCGATATCGAGCACAGTCTGACATGGAGACCAAACAATGCTCCAAACCGAGATTGTTCAATCCGGTTCCACTCCGGGTACTTGCGAAGCTTCCTCCACACTGAATTTAAAAGATCGAGTTTCGAATATATGTTAAGCCGACCATCGGGATAGCGGTCTGTTGCATAAAGGCGACCCAGAAGTCTCTCGTCGTATCCCTGTTCCGTCATTTCCTGATATAGTCAGATGGTAGATCCGTAAAATCGATTTAGTTTCCCCATTTCTGAGCTATTTGCCCAAACTATAAAATGATTATTCGAACGTCAAGTGAATAGAAAAAGAAACAGAGCTCACCTTATATTATCACTATGGCGGTGAATGCGACGTTGACTCGGAATTGCAGCGCTGTTACAATGTTCGCCTCGCCATCTCTGTCGCCGTGGCTGAAGAGCAGTGAATAGTTAGGGTTTCTCCTTCGATACAGACGGGAATGGGGAAAAGAATTTCGGGTTTCTGCTTTAATTTTCTGTGTCACTATTTGTTAAAATTCGAACCTCCTCGTAAACTGGGAAACTGAAATTAGATAGACACTGTATCGTTACAATTTGATGAAGAAAACAGAAGGGTATAATGGTCTTTCTCGTGCATCGGTACTTGCGTGAAAAATTTAAAAGATACATTTATGGATTCGACTTTTTAAAGAAATATATCTGCAAATACTTTCTCAGAAAGAGATAGTGGATGCAAATAGTTCTGTTTTCATGGTATGATCATTTTCAAAGACCAAAACATGAGATTCAGTGACAGGTAACCCAGGACTGATAGTTATTTATGGGGATGATGTTGATGTTCTTGTAGGATCAGTTCGTGAAAACCCTGAAGAAGTGGACTTCATATTGGAGACAGCTAGGAAGTGACCATTGTTTAAGTTCTGAGACATGTTCATAGATCCAGTTAGAGTTCCAATAGGTATATTTGATTTTATTGGTGTTGCTGGAGCAGAAGAATGATGCCTCCTAGGTATCTTTGCACTGGTAGGAACATCAAATGGAGAATAGAGTATCGCAGGACCTTGTAGTCCAGATAGCCAAGCATTCAATAGTGGAGTAGAGCTTTCTTGTAAGAATTCTTTGTATACTTCTTTGTAGGGAAATCTGCTTTCATCAAATAGAACATGTCGGCTAAGATAAGCTTTCTCTGTTGGTGGATGATAGCACCGAACCTTTGTAATTGTTGGTTTAACCCAAGAATAGACATAACAGTGATTTTGGAGCGAATTTGTTGGTTTGATATGGTTTTAGGTTTGGATAGCAAGCACTCCCAAATACTCTTAATGATGTATAAATAGAAGTATGTCCATGTAAAACTTTATAACAACTTTTTGTCTTGTCATGTACTGATGATGGGAGCAAATTGGTAAGAAAGTTGGCTGTAAAGAACGCCTTAAGCCATAGTTTTTGTGATAACAAGCTTGAAACATCATTGACATACCAAGTTCTATAACATGTATGTTTCTTCTCTCAGCTAGGCCATTTTGCTCCGGAGTGTGTCGGCATAAAATCTGATGTTTAACACCACACGCAGCTAAGTGATTTGAGAATTGATGACTTATATACTCTCCTCCTCCATCTGATTGAAGCACACTTATCTATGTGTTGAGTTGATTTTCAACCAATTTCTGAAATCTTTTGAACACTGAAAATACTTCTGACTTGGCTTTAAGAGGATATAACCAACATAATCTTGAAAAGTCATCAATGAAAATCACATCATATATGAAATGTTGTACAAACGAAACTAGTGTTGGACCACATACATCACTGTGAATTTTCTCAAGAGTTCTAGTTGACATAAACTCTAAACTAGAAAACGGAAGCTAGCAAATTTTTTCTAATTCACAGGACTTACAGAAATAATGAATTATCTTATTAAATGAAATAGCTTTGCTGGAGGATAAAAACATGAGAATTTGATGATGTGGATGTCCCAATCTCATGTGGAAAACCAATTCACTCGCTGCTTGCTGTCTAGTTGAATAATAAGTCCGAAGTTGTGGATTCTCCAACCGTTATAACAACCCCTCAAGCTTACTTCCTTGATTGTGAAGCCTGTTTGTTCTCTTGTCTTTAACAATGACACCATCAGAATCAAAGGTAAAGGAACATGGATAATCATCTGTAATCTTTGAAACTGGCAGCAAAGATTTGATTATGTTAGGACACAACAAAGCATCATTCAATGGTAGCGTCCATGTGGTTATGGGCAAAGCAATCAATCCCACATGAGTAATTGGTAGAAAGCCACCACTTCCAACTTGCATTTCATCACTTCCATGATAGGGATTACTCAACTGCAGATTCTGAGATGAGCTTGTAACATGATGAGTTGCCCGAGTGTCTAGATACCATTCGTTTTCTGAGTATTATGGATGATCAATTCTTAGAGCAGCTAAGGCTTGTTGAGAGGAATTCTGGTAAGCATGTACGAAGTTCTGATCAATTCTCAGGTAACACTCAAAGGCAGCATGGCCGTATTTATTGCAAACCTGGCATGTTGGCCTGGATCCAGAGCCTGTGAAACCACCACGAGCTGAAGTTTGACCTATTTGTTGAGGAAAGCCACGACATGAACTTGATAACCATAACCGCCTGTGCCACGGTAGCTTCCACGATATTCATAGCCGCCACGACCTCGGCCTCTATAACCTCCTCTCTCCGTGTAGAAAGTTTGATGAGGGGAGAAGTCAGCAGTGTTTCATATTTCTTGAGTTTATCATCAAATCTAGTGAGCCTAAAGACAACACCTTCAAAGCATGGAGCAGGAAAGCTGTCCATGAAGTTCTCAATGAACGTTGAGATGGACTCATACTCTTTCCCTAACCCATTCAAAACAGCGTAGATATTTTCTTTTTCTGAAATTGAAGAGCCAATAGAATCTAGCTTGTCGCATAAACCTTTTATTTCTGAAAAATATGTCGCCAATATTTTGACCATTTCATCGTTGTCTGGATTCGACGCTGTAAATCCAGTTTCTTTGTGCCGAGACTGTTGTATTTCTTGGAAAGATGGAACCATACGTCCTATGAAGAGTTGAGACCATATATGCCTTTGATAACATCTTCAGAGAGAGTTCCGTAGATCCAGACTTTGATGAGCTGATCTGTTTTGACCCATTTCAAAAACTCCGGGTTTGATGCTTCTTGTAGTTGAAGAGCTGTTGCAGGCGACGATTGTTCCCCAAGTTAAAAAAACTTGCTGAACTTGAATTATAGGTGGCGGTCGTGGGACATCTCCGACAACGTATCCAAAGAGCAAGTAATTGTTAAGAAACTGCTCAAACTAAAATTTTCAAGACATGTAATTTGTATCGTTGAGTTTCAGAGTAACAACTTGAGTTATTGTGAGATTTGAGTGAGGATATGTATCAATAGTCGCCATGACTTGTATACCGTGAAAGTAAAATAGAAACAAGGGTTTTGAAAAGAACAAAAGCTCAGAAATTCATTTCATTCAACTTAATCATAAACGTTTCAAGAAAATATAAAGAACTATTACATTCGATAGGTTCTTGACACATGTCAATCACAACTGGCTTAATGTAGCAGGATCTAAGAGAGCATCATAACGGTTAGATATATCTAGTCGTTGTCTTCTTGTGACAGCTTTGAGGATGTACGACTTTGCTTTTTCTTCATTTGAGCTCTGCATTTAATTCATCTGTTAACCGTGGTTTGATAACAGATTTAAGATGAGTGGGCTTGATGTCAGGGCCTTAGGCTTCTCTTCTTTGGGCTTTTGTTGCATAGACAGCAAAGCTTCTGGTTTGCTCACAGTTTTTGTTGATTCTCTTACAACTTGATGTTTTGTTTGTGAATTTGCCAAATTTTAAAATTGACTATGGCTCTGTTGTCTTAAACTTAAGAATTTTTTCACGCTTGGGATTTTTTTTTGTCTTTGACTTGGGTTCTTGCAATTTCATTTTCTGATCCTACTCTTTGATCATTAATATGTTTAGATTCAAACTTAATCAATAATATTAACAACTAATTGATGGAATTTTAGATGTAGTAACATTTCAATGTCTTGTACCATTCGACTCATATCCGAATCTAGAGTTTGTCTCTCAATCCAGGAACTCTTAATCCAGAAAAAGATGACGATGAGGATGACGAAGAAGAAAATGGTAAGGTTAAAACTATAATTTTGTTTAGTTTTATAATGTAACAAAGTAATATGATAGCACAATGGTAGAAATTTTATTTAGTTATCACCAAAAACGTAAGTTAAATTCTTAGAAATGGTAATTTTGTGATATATTTTTCTTATCAACGACGTTGTTTCGAAGTTTGTTAACTAAGACACTGATAAATTGATCCGAACATAAAAAATAAGAACATTGGTTTTTTCACAAAACCTATAAAAATTATATATGTTTTTTTATCTTAATATTTAAATTTTAAGTATATATATATTTTATTATTCATATATCTATGCATTAAAAAGAAAGTTAATAATATTGATTGATAAAATAAGATTTTAGCCTTATTGAACGTAGTTATTTTCTATTTATTGGAGAAGAACTTGAATTAAAAAACTGAACATTTTAGTTTCCATTGGTACTTATTTTTGTATAAATAAAAATAAAAATATGTCTCTTATGTACATATTGTTATTTAATGCTAAATATATTGCATAAACTGCATAGGAAAGTTCTTATAAGGCTGAATACAACCTAGGAGCAATGGCCAAAAGATTAGATAAGACTCATTGTTAAAGGAAAACAGAGCATTGGCTCATTCTTAAATGGGGATAAGACTCTCTCATAACTTAAGGCTTTTTTTTTTTTTTTTAACAAAAAAAAAACTTAAGGCTTTGACATGTTTGGATGGAATCAGATGCAATCATACGGCATGTGTTGTACGTAAGACATGTACGGGAATGAATATGAGGACCTTGTAATGTGTGATAGATGAATAACCGACTCTTCAGATCAATGTTGGGCCACTATCAATCCAGAAAATACAACAAGAAAAATGAAGGAAAATATAAACCAATATGGTTCCATTTGAGTCTTATCGTCGTGGAATGAGATCGAATTTTAGGGATGTCAAGAATAAAACTTACCTTTATTCTAAAATCAATTAATGGAGAAAATTTCGAGAGAATCAGAAAACAATGTTTTGATGGTGAATGAAGAGGCCACGTAATCCACTAATCCTCAAAACAACAGAATAATAAATTATTCTAGAGATATACCTTACGATCTCGAGTCCTCTCATGAAGTAGAGCATTACCAAAAAAAAAAAGAATTTAAAAAAAAAAAAATGTCATATGTTTGTGTCGAAGGGTGGGTTTTAAGTATGGCTTTGAACTTATGTCAAATGTCGATCTCGTACTGGGTAACAAAAACTAAGCTTCTTAATCTATATAATTTGCAATGACAGAAAACTTAGCCTCTTAATCTATAGTATAGGCTTCTTTATGTAATAATAATCACAGAAACGGATCACAAAACTGAAATTATAGAAAAAAATTTCTTGTTAAAGATCAACACATGTTCGAATTCATATATATGAAAAAACATATGCACTTTTTTTTTGTTGTTAAAATAACTATGCACTTTGCAGCATCAACTTAATTAAATTGATAGTGTGATCAAATACATCTCTTTTTTGACAGTGAAAGAAAATGGCCGTACTAAAAAGACATGACATAATCGTCCGTATCAAATATTCTTCACATCTAACGGAATTTGTTTTCTGAGTTTCCATCTTTTTTTCTTTTCTTCGATAATAGTTTTATTCTTTAGCTCCAAGAGGCAAAGAGTAAAGAAGGTGTGAATCGATCACAGCCTTATATTCTTTCCGATAATCCACTATCTTAATTTTCGTTATTTAAAATGTGTTCACTATTTCAAATCCTTTATTTTTTGCTAAAAGTTGATTCTCCAAAACATAGTGGTACCTCGCGAACCCAAAATGTAATAGCTTTGCTTACCAAGGAAATCTATATATATATGACCCGTATAGACACTTCTCTACATCAAAACAATCAAACACATAAACTCAAAGTCACTTCTCTTATCTTTACCCAAATAAATTATCACAATCTCTCTAGCTTTTCATTTTTCAGCTGTAATCTTTCATCTCATTCAAAAGAAAACTATTTTCATCATCTGCGCTTGTTAATTTTCGAACCCATTACAACACCAATGGAGAAGCTACAGAAGATGATCTCTGAGAAATCGGTAGTGATCTTTAGCAAGAACTCATGTTGCATGTCTCACACAATCAAAACTCTCTTTATAGACTTTGGCGTAAGCGCAACCATCTATGAGCTTGACGAGATCAACAGAGGAAAAGAGATAGAGCAAGCTTTGGCTCAGCTTGGCTGCAGCCCGACCGTGCCGGTGGTGTTCATAGGAGGGCAGCTAGTAGGTGGAGCCAATCAAGTCATGAGTCTCCATCTCAATCGTTCTCTCATTCCAATGCTTAAACGCGTTGGAGCGTTATGGGTTTAATTTGATATGGTAGGATACTTGTTAAGTAAGAACGTACCGTGAAATTTGATAATACATATGTACTAAACGAATCATAGATGAAACAAAAAAAACATATACATGCATGTATGTATGAATGTTTTCTCTAAAGTTTTGAAAGGTTAGATTACGAAGGAATCTGGCTATATATTTTGTAACATGTGGTTATATTCAATAATCTAGTGTTACATTTTTCTTTTTCTCTGTTTCTATATATATATATATATATATATTCGTATATAACTATATATACGTGCAGGCATTTTGAATTTACTATTAATTGTGTTAAAACGTAGATGATAATCGATTAAGTATATAACTAATCAAAGAGTAACAAAAGAAAAAATCATTCACATGTATGCATAATGTTTTGTATATCTTAGTATTGAAAGTAACGTGTTGATATATTTATAATATAGTGTTGGATTTTCCCTTTCTATGTTTTCACTTATATATTTTATATATGCATGCATTTTAGAACATTAATCATAAGCATGGACAAAGCCGTGTGTATCATATAATAAAAAAGGTGGTTGCCAGTTCGTATCCTATATTAAAATTTTGGGCTCTTTTGTAGATTTTAGTTAACTTGACTATTTATTAAATTTCTATTTGTTGTTAACTTAACTTGCACTATCTTTTACATATTTGGTGTATATTCTTTTTATCTTGTTTTTAGTTTTAGGCCAATTGACTATTCTCTATTGATATTTGGATTTAATTTGGACAGTTTCTATATCCTATCATTTTTGGGTTTTAAATTTTAGATCTTCACAAATTTTTTTTTTCTTTTAGGAAAAAAAACCTCCATAGTATTCCTAACTTTTTCTTTTTTTGTTCTCACATGTTCTTATAATGTATACGTTTCTAAAAAATATAGTTTGTTTCGGAATTATAAATTTTAGATTTAGCTTTTTTTTTTTTTTCATAGTACTACTCGATAAATAATTTTCAAAGTTTTAATATTAAAATTATATAAAAAGTCATATTTTAAGTTTTTCGATCACCTTCGGTTCCTCGAATGTTAGGCACGACACTACGCATGGATATAAAAAAATTAAAAATAAACAAGTAGCTCGAATAGCAGCTTTATTTAAATGGGATTAAATATCATGGTGTCTTATGCCATAGTTTCTAGAGTCCTAATCCATGAAATAGGAAAGAACATAAACATATCTTCAACAGAAGCCATGTATTCAACAATTGAAAATTAGTGTAGGCGGTCGTGATATATGCATGAAAAGTTAGACCTTACTTCAGTCTCACTCGAAGTAATGACTACTTATCCACTCCGAACCATTCTTCATGGTATGAGTCAGTCCGAGCAATTCTTTAAAAACACCTACCGAAGTCTCAGAAATAGCCACCTCTACCAAAAAAATAGATGGTAAAAGAGGAAAACCTTTTTATATATATATATATATGAATGTAAATTTTATTGCCATTACTGAAAATTTACATTTAAAAAATCTTCAACTGCCCAAGAAAAAAAAGTTAAAAAGACAGAAGAATTCATTACATAGCATTTTTGCCCCAAATAAAAAGAGGTTAGAAAACGCCTTTTTATTCTTACTCGCAAGAAATTTGTCAAGATTTTGATCGATAGATCTGACTAGTTCTGTATGTGAAGATGATTCCGCTGAGTGAAGGTAATTCCTTTAACTCCATATAGAGTAAACCACTAGCTAAGTAACCAATCTCTTGAGAACTTTAGGAGTGTTAGGAGAATGTGTTATGAACCAAGTGATCAAAGTTCCCCAATCCATGGACGGAACCGGAGGACCATTTAATGCACATTGAACCTTCCAGATTTCTAAGCTGTACCTACAGTGGAGGAAAAGGTGGTCTCTATCCTCAATCTCAGTATTACAAAGACAACAATCAATTGATACCTGCTCATTCTTGTGCTAAGAGGCAGTCTATTGAGATTAGCCACCCAAAACGTAAGAGTGTGTTTAGGTGCATGACCCTTGAACCACATAGCATCACACCAATTTTGAACATAGGCAACGGGTCTTAAGTATTCCCATATGAGAGATGAGGAAAACTTATCTAGCTGTTTATCACTAATCTTCCACCAAAAATTGTCAATGGGATCCTCCATTGATGGTGGTCGAATTGTGGTGAGTTCAACCTGAAGTAACAATCCTTCCTCTGATCTTTCTGGTCTTAGAGACCATTCCCTCTTCAGCGTAAGCGATCATGAAACGGTAAGAATGAATCGAATTGAAGCTATAGCGTCATCATTTGCTGGAATAGAAATATCCGCGATGGTTTGCTCCCGCATCAAACAAATTTTTCCATCTTCTGCGTTAGCTCCTGCACCACGATGTGGATTCTTTGAGACATCAACTTACTTTTGTGGAGTTAAGATATGAATCAAGTCTAGAAAAAAAAAAAAAGCCGAGTTACGTAAAAATTCGTTTTCAGCTCTCATTTAACACTTACACACTACATTTAACTCTCACTTTACTATATTTTTGTTTTCATATTTAAAGTCTACTTATACTTTAATAATACGAGAACTATATTGAATATAAACCTTTGGTCCTTGTGATGTTCACTATAACTTCTGCATAGTCAAAAAAGCTTTCCATATTGACTAGTACTTAGTCCCTTCCCCAAATGTAAACTGATCCCTCAACCATATAACCATATACAAGTATTTTGATCATGGAATTCTAGTATCCAAAACTTGTCAATTAATTTTTGTTGTTATATAGCTATAGAAATAGCTCCTTTTTTTCACTTTGTCCATATGGCTATGGAAAAATGAATATAGCTACGTTATACACCTATATTTTAATTCCACTGATGGACACACTTGGAGACCTATAATAGATCAAAATGCATAAAACGCAATCAAATGTACAAAAGCACGACTAAAACTTTTAAATGATTAAATACTTATGTTAACTCTATATACACATGAATTATTAGATAAATGAATGAATCTTGCACAAAATTAGTAAGAAACTGGCACATTCAACACCTCCTCCGCTACTTTTGCGCGCCTCAAAATTAACTTGTCACCCTGTTACCAAAATAAAAAAGTGAAATAGGTGAAGAACACTAGGAGGCTTCGTACTAATCCAAGCCGACATACTCCAATCCTATCGGATATATCAGTTGGCACGTATTTTCTATACGATCTTATCTTTAAACTAGGTTTTCATTTCTTACTCTCACTATTCACATCTCTCACGTGTGCTTTTCTTGTTTTATCATTCTAAAGTTGAGCTGTTTGTTTGAATTCAAGATCTCATCTCACCCGCTTTCTAGCGATATTTTGAGTCATCCATTTCCTAAAGAAATACTATTTTACTTTTAATCTTCTTACTAAAACGAATACCAGATACCGGATCACTTAGTTAGTCAGTTTTTTCCGTATATTGTTTCACTTAGTCACCTTCACTCACGATTTCAATTATTCTCGGTTTTCAACCAAATGTTTTGCTCTTCTTTACTGACTTGAGAATTAGACAGCCCTCGTATGATTGTTATATGATTTTTTATTTATTTATTTGTGCATACCCTTGTTTATAATGGCTAGACTCACTTCGAAAATTTTTACTAAAATAGTCATTTATAAAAATAAATTATATTTTTCATCTTTTTATCTATTATTACCCGCATATATTAATATATATGTTTATACGAATATTTCTATAGATACTATTAATATCGATTATAGTATGTAGAAATTGAATAATTAATATATTTTAGTTTTGTTTATATAACAATTAGTAATTGTAATCAAGTAAATAATTCTTAATTGATTAACATGTATAGTAAAACCTCTATAAATTAATATTCGATTGATTAATACCTCTATAAATTAAAACATTTTGTAGGTCCCAAATTAGTTTTTGAATCAATTAATATATCGATAAATTAATAACTCTATAAATTTATTAAATATTTTTAACATAGTGTAGTCCCAACATTATTAATTTATAGAAATTTTACTATATATTGATATTTAATTACTTCATTACATAAACCATGATAGAACTTTTCTTTTTATCAATTTAAAATTATATTGAAACAAAAACCTTCTTTATAACATGAGTTTCGTATTTTTCATAAACATCTCGCTAGGAAAAGAACCGCTTCTCCAATGTCTTATATATCCGTGAGGATCTTCAAAACATCTTCCCATAGTAAAACTCAACTTGTACATACATATTTTATTACTCATATATCTATGCATTAAAAATAGTTAATAATAGTGAGTGATAATCTATATGAGGCTTTATCAAATGTATGTAATCTTCTATTTATTGGAGATAGTATCGTGCCTAGTCTTCGAGAAAATTAAGGCGATATTTGAAAATACCATCCTATATGTAATTTAAATATTTTTGTTTTACGATTATATACACAATAGTGTCAAGAAAAATTAGATATGAAACTGTCAAGAAAAATTAGATATGAAACTCTTGATTTGGAGATAAAATATAATGTTTACTAGATAAAAGTTCAATAATAAACATTTAGAAATGATCAATTATGATTGTGTTAATATATAAAAAAAAGTTGAGTTTATTTAACTATATTTCTTTTCACAAAAATTTAATATGTTTATAACTGTAAAATTAAAATTACAGAGTATTAAAATCAAGGAGTGAATTAAATAAATTAGATAATAAAGAAATGAAGATGAGGGATATAGTAAGTAAAAAGGAAACATAGTTAATGCGATGTATGAATAGATTAGCAAAAAAATCATTATTGGAGCAAAAAGTATAACTAAAAAGGTAAACATATATACAAATTAAACTAATTAAGCCTAAACATATTAAGACATTAGGCACGGCCCTGATTGGAGAAGAGTTTTGATGTCTCTTACGTACATATTGTATAGAAATAAAAATGTCTCTTACGTACATATTTTTTTTTAATGCTAAAATAAAATATATTACATAAACTACATAGGAAAGTTCTTACAAGGCTAAATACAAATGATAGGACATCCAATAGGAGTCCGATAGGAAAACAGAGCATCAGCTCATTCTTAAATGGGGATAAACCTCTTTCATAACTTAAGGCTTTTACATGATTGTATGGAATCAGATGCGATCATACGGCATTTGTTGTACGTAAGATATGTACGGGAATGAATATGAGGACCTTGTAATTTGTCATAGATGAATAACCGACTCTTCAGATCAGTGTTGGGTCACCTTCAATCACAAATAAAACAAGAAAAATGGAGGAAAAAGAAACCAAAATGGTTGTTCCAATTGAGTCTTATCATCATGGAATGAGATCAAATTTTAGGGATGTCAAGAATAAAACTTACCTTTATTCCCGAATCAAATCATGGAGAAAACTTCGTGAGAATCAAAAAACAATGTTTTGATGGTGAATGAAGAGGCCACGTAATCCTCAAAATAACAAAATAGTAGATTATTCTAGAGATATACCCTACGATCTCAGATTCCTAATGAAGTAGAGCTTTACCAAAAAAAAAAAAAAAAAACCAAAAAACATAATGTCATGTGTTTGTGTATATGTGTTAAAGTGTGGGCTTTAATTATGGTTTGAAATTATGTGGCTAACAAATATTAAGCTTCTTAATGTATATATCTTGCAATAGTACAGGCTTATTTATGTAATAGAAATCAACCCATTTTTTAAAAGAAACGGATCACAAAGCAAAAAAATTAGGAAAAAAAAAACAGTCTCGCTAAACATCAGCGTACATGTCCGAATTCGAATTCTACTGGTATCTGCTGCTAACATCGCATGCCTTAAATAGGTTAAGACCTTAAAACTGTCTAATTAAAGAAAAAATAGTTTGAAGACACTTTGCAACATCAAACTTAATTAAATGTAATTAATGTGATAAAAACACATCTCTTTTGACAATAAAAGCATATGACCGTACTAAAAAGAAATGACATAGTCGTCCGTATCAAATATTCCTCACATCTAAGAGATTTTTCTTTTCTATACGTACGTTGATCGTTTCATTCTTTTTTTTTCTTTTTTCTTTAGCTCCAAGAGGCAAAGAGTCAAGAAGGTGTGAACTGATCACAGCCTTAGATTCTTTCCCATACTCCCACTATCTTAATTTTCATTATTTAAAATGTGTTCACTATTTCAAGTCCTTTAATTTGTGCTAAAACTTTATTCTCCAAAAAATAGTGGTACATCGAACCCAAAATGTAATAGCTTTGCTTACCTTAGAAATCTTTATATATATGACCCATATAGACACTTCTCTACATCAAAACACTCAAACACATAAACTCAAAGTCACTTCTCTTATCTTCACAAAAAAATACATATCACAATCTCTCTAAAAGTTCTCTAGCTTTTCATTTTTCAGCTGTAATATAATCTTTCATTTTATTCAAAAGAGAACTATTGTCATCATCTGCGCTAGTTGAGTTTCGAACACATTACAACACCAATGGAGAAGCTACAGAAGATGATCTCTGAGAAATCGGTAGTGATCTTTAGCAAGAACTCATGTTGCATGTCTCACACAATCAAAACTCTCTTCACAGACTTTGGCGTAAACCCAACGATCTATGAGCTTGACGAGATCAACAGAGGAGAAGAGATAGAGCAAGCTTTGGCTCAGCTTGGCTGCAGCCCGACCGTGCCGGTGGTGTTCATAGGAGGACAGCTAGTAGGTGGAGCCAATCAAGTCATGAGTCTCCATCTCAATCGTTCTCTCATTCCAATGCTCAAACGCGTTGGAGCGTTATGGGTTTGATTTAGTATGAAGGGATACTTATTACGTAAGAATGTATTGTGATAATCGATAATGTACTAAAATTAATCAAAGATTGACAAAAAGCATATACATGCATGTATGTATGAATGTTTGTCTATCTAAGTTTTGAATGGATAGATTATGAATGTATTTGGCTATATATTTTACAAGTGGCTGTATTTGATAATCTAGTGTTGGATTTCTCCTTTTCTCTGTTTTTACTAATATAGTTTTATATATACGTGCAGGCATTTTCTTTAGTATTAATTACGTACGTTAGAATGTAGCTGATAATCGATATGTATAAAACTAATCAAAGACTGACAAGCAAATAGCATTTACATGTATGAATAAGGTTTTTTTGTATCTTAGTTTTAAAAGTAAAGTGTTGATAAGGATAGTGTTGGGTTGCCCCTTTTCTATGTTTTTACTTATCTATTTGTACCTATTCATGCATTTTAGAAAAGTAATCATACATGGATATAAAGGTAAATGAGCAGCTCGAATGGAATGAAGACTTTGGATAAGGGTAAACGAGCAGTTCGAATAGAATGAAGACTTTGAATAAGGGTAAACAAGCAGTTTGAATGAAATAAAGAGTTTGAATAAGCATTAAGGGCATTCAAAACGTACCTAATAGAAACCTTGGTGTTGGTGAAACATGTGTTCGGAGAGTAGCTTTACGTTGATATCGCAGTGTCAGTGTCTGCCCTAGTTTCTAGGGATTCCGCAAAATAAAGGAGAAGATAAACTAATATTTTATGTAAGCAAACTTTTGACTGAAGCGGAAGTCATGTATCCAATGATTAAGAGAATTTTTTGGTTTAATGGTTCGGAAAAAATGCACAACCTAATTTATTAATGAACTCTCATGATGACTTCGACGCATTTATCTCCTTCGATTTACGAGGCTCAGCATTTGGATTCTTCTTAGGAGGAGTTCATTTGTTGGGAACCCTCTATTGTGCAATATCTCTTATAGGCAATGGCGCCAAACGATTTCCCAGGGTAATCCATTTTTGAAAACGACTACTCCTTCAATTAAGAACAGGTAATTTCGACCGAGATGAGAAAGTAGCATCTTTAACTTTTGAAGTTGAGACCTCGTCTATGTCCATTTCTTGGGTTGAAGAAATAATCCAAACTTCCATGAACCACTCGAGGGTGCCTCGGAAGAGGATACACCAAAATCAGATTTTCTTGACGACTATGTCTTTGCCGAGGAGGAACCGATCCTCTTGCCTACCCTCCCTCTTCCAAGGATGCAGCCGATTCCGTGTGAATCCTCAAACTGCTCGAAAATCGAGCATAATGGAAAAAAAATATGGGGAGGTAGACCACAAAGGCTCAAACAACTCTCCTAGAACAGGCTGGAGAAATCGAAGGAAGACACTAACGAACGTAGAGAAACGATAGTCGGAAAATTCAAAGAACTAAGAACAGACGCAAGCAAAACGAGAGAAAATTAAAAAGAAGGGAGAGAGATTACCTTTCGAATTGCTGAAGAAATGACAAAACAGGAGAATAATGGTAGTATTTAAAGAAATGGGGTAAAAAAGTAACGCGTTATCATTACGCCTGCACGACCCTTCGAATTCCACGTTAGGTAGATCCTAACCTAGCTTGAGCATGCGGACCTCGATTCGGGCCAAACCTCTCCTTGTTAGTTTGACAACGTGATGCCATGTCGCAAGACCGAAGAGATTAATTGTTGGATGTGGATTGCGCAAACCCTATTTGGCCTGGCCAAAATTGAGCTCGGCCCATTTCAACATCAGGCCACACTTTGCTTGAAGGCCCATCAGGGGCGCACAACGTCACGCCAAGCTGATGTTGTTTCCTAACTTGCTCTCCAAAAGGAGAAGGCTACACGTCGACCTAATGTTTGATCGCGTCATATGGTAGGTGAAAATGATCACTTACTCATGGCGACGAGGACAATTGAGAATGACCGCCTCCCGCCGAACTTAGGTATGGCCACTAAACGAAGACTTCGCCTGAAAACTTCCTTTATAAAATAAAGGAGTCTCGTTAATTGGAAGAATGGGAGGAATTAGAGACAGAAAATCTAATCAAGTCTAATGATAGAATGTTAAGATAATGTTTAAAAATTATACGACCTTGTTAATAATTGTTAGGCCCCGATCTATAGATCCTAATCTTGTATGAGGCTACATTAAAACTGACCTTGCTACTTTAAATATATAATCCAATGTTGTTGATCCCTTTCGTTAACAAGTAATACAGTCTCATCGTTAAATCTGATTGATAAGCTTACTACTTTAATAAAACGAGAACTCCGACCCTACGATTCTTCTTCTATTCATTCATGAGGCTGCACCTAACCGAGCTTTAGTTTCAACATTTGGGATGGATGGATAACCGATTTTTTGAAAGACTATGATTTCCATACATAGTTGTAACGTATATATATATATATATATTGTTGGGGTAAATTTTATTTCCTTAATATTTACGATTTATGCTGCGACGTGGAAAGCAATCTATACGAATCTCTAAGCACCACATGTAATATAGTTAGACGAATCTCTTAGTGCCACGTGTAACTTAGTTTAGGCAAATTACTTTAGCGCCATGTACCAGCATTTATGAGAAGTCAAGGTCTAATTACATGGGGACCCGAGTGACTATATAGGTGGGTCACCCTGATCATTGCACCCTAGTACCAGTAGTGTGGCTACACTATCCGTCTAGGTGTAATGGGGGCAGCGTGAAGAACGAAGTATTGTGCTCAGGTCTGATTTTACAATAGTCTGAGTGTAGGGCATGGGATAATCCCCTTAGTGCCCTCCTATAAGGGGGTTTGTTTGCCATTTACCCCAACCCAGAGACGTGGTAAAATATAGGTGATCCAACATGAGGAACGTAGACATGAGAACATCACAATCCGGGTGGAGTATCACAATCCGAGTCAGGTTTGGCGCTTAATTCAGATATTTTTTAGCTGTTAAGTAATATGCCCGCAAACATAGTAAAATTTGAACTAACACTAATAGCGTCTGGTACGCATCCACGTGTCAGTTATCCACCTGAGGAAAGGGTCTCTTGTACAACACGCGCATATCGATAGACGTAAAAGCACGATAAATGACTCTGCCATGAAACGACAAATGGTATGTAACCGCTACCCATACACATTTGAAATGAGCCATAAATCACCTTAGGAGGGCACAACCAGCCAGCTCACAAAAAAGACAAAGATGGTAGCTAAAAAGCAAAAAAGCAAGTCGACCATGTTCACAACTAAACCTGGGCAACCTGAACCATAACCAAACCAATCACATCCGGATAATCAAAATTCTCAGTCTACTAATCGGGGTCAAATATTATCTATGAATATAACCCTTACTCACTATGAGAAAGGATCGGCTACCTGTTTATTTACTTCTATGTTTTACTTTTCACTTTGTTATCTCATAGAAAGCTTTTTACCTTAAGTTCTTAATCGGATTTCGTTCGTAGTTAGTCAAGTATTCAACAAAGTGATATCCTCGGCTCTCGTAAAGTTCTTCTTGAGAGCTTTCGACTTCTCTCCTAACTCGGTCCACGCTCGAATGGTTAAAAGCTCCGACATTTAGGCAACAACACTTGACTGACTTTTAATCTTTTCAGTTAAAGAACCTTCACAAACACCAGAAACTTTGGGATCACTTAATGATTCAAAACCGGAGTTGAACTAAACCCTTTATGTGTTCCTGACTTTACTTTCGTTTTCCAACATCAATCGTGTGGTTAAATAACTTATTTGTGCGTCAGAGGATCTTCAACACAAATCCATTGTTTCTTTCTCGGAGACTTCACGTTAGATTTTCCTTTTGATGTTGTAGGAGGTTTGCTGCCTAACGGGACAAACCCCACTCTATATCACATTCCATCTCACCCCCGAGATCTCGTAATTACACTGGAGTGCACCCTCAACGTACTCACACCGCTGTCTAACCCTCGCTATTTTAACGGTCATCAAGACATGAGTGCCCATAATTCATCTTGTGGTTAGCTTAATAGCCAATAGACGGAACCCCCCCCCCCCCTTTTACCTTGCAACTCCACTAACACTTGAGACCCTCTGAATCTATGCTCAAATCACTTTTAAACTCAGATCTACATAGGATTCGCGTACACGTCTCAGAATGATATTTTTTATCCGAAAAATTTATGCTTGTAGACGCTTTAACTACACTTGACAACAAATCACTATCTTTATGTGATTCTTCTTGGCGCTAACTAACAGGTTTCCATCGATAAACGAAACACAAATAAGTAGATTTTTGTTACATCATAAATGAAATTCACCGTGCTACCATCTACATTCCCTATGTATCCATCTCAAGACAGCTATCCAACATTCTCTAGAAAGCACTTGGTCGGTAAGCGTTTGAACGCATTTTATTTTAATTTGAGTGTTTGGGATGTCTATACTGCAATTTAAAAAACAAGTATTCAAAGGAATGCATATATAGTGTTTAGTTAATTGACTTTGGTACATTTTTATAGTATTCCCTTATAATCGAACTTGTTTAGCTATAAGAAAAAGTATAATAAAATTATTTCATATATTAAGGCTTCAGACATGATTTTATGGTATCACGATCATACGGCATGTGTTGTAAGTAAGACATTTACGGGAATGAATATGGGGACCTTCTAATTTGTCATAAAAACCGACTCTTCAGATCAATATTGGGCCACTTTGAATCCAGAAATACAACAAGAAAAAAGGAGAAAAAAGAAACCAATATGGTTCCATTTGAGTCTTATCGTCATGGATCGTGATCGAATGCTAGCGATGTGAAGAATAAAACTTACCTTTATTCCCGAATCAATTTGTGGAGAAAACTTTGTGAGAATCAGAAAACAATGTTTTATATGGTGAATGAAGAGGCCATGCAATCCTCAAAGCAACAAAATAATACTATAATAGATTATTCTAGAGATATACTTTACGATCTCGAGTCCTCATGAAGTAGAGTTTACCAAATAAATAAATAAAAAAACCCAAAAAAAATGTTCATCGAGGGTATATATAATATGGCTCACAAAAAGCTTCGTCGTAGTATATAAAACTTGCACGTACAGGCTTATTATTAAGCAATTTTTTTAAAATAAGAAAAACAAACGCATTAAAGCAGAAAATTATGAAAAAAAATCTTGTAAAACATCAACACATGTCTGAATTAGAAGTCTACTTGTCTCTGCACAACAGTGCATGCCTTAGATACGTTAAGGCCCCATCGGGCCAAAGTCCAAACTTTACTTTTAAGGAAAAAAAGTTTTAAAACTATGCACTTTGCGGCATCAAATTAATTAAATGTACTTAATGTGATAAAATATATCTCTTTTGACAATGAAAGCATATGGCCGTACTAGAAAGACATGACATAGTCGTCCGTATCAAATATTCCTCACATCTTTTTTTTTTTCTATAAAATAGTTTTATTCTTTAGCTCCAAGAGGCAAAGAGTCAAGAAGGTGTGAACCTATAAAATCCTTAAATTCTTTCCGACCCACTATCTTAATTGTCATTATTAAAAATGTGTTTACTATTTGAAATCCTTTATTTTGTGCTCAAAGTTGATTCTCCAAAAAATAGTGGTATATCGAACCCAAAATGTAATAGCTTTAATTACCTTGGAAAGCTATATATATATATGACCCTTGTAAACACTTCTCTACCTCAAAACGATCAACCACATAAACTCAAAGTCACTTCTCTTAACTTTACCCTAATACATATCACAATCTCTTTGTAAGTTCTTTAGCTTTTTATTTTTCTTCTCTAATCTTTCATTTCAATAAAAAGAAAACTATTGAAACACATTACAACACCAATGGAGAAGGTACATAAGATGATCTCTGAGAAGTCGGTAGTGATCTTTAGCAAGAACTCATGCTGCATGTCTCACACAATCAAAACTCTGTTTATAGACTTTGGCGTAAACCCAACAATCTATGAGCTTGACGAGATCAATAGAGGAAAAGAGATTGATCAAGCTTTGGCTCAGCATGGCTGTAATCCGACCGTGCCAGTCGTGTTCATAGGAGGGCAGCTAGTACGTGCGGCCAATCAAGTTATGAGTCTCCATCTCAGTGGTTCTCTAATTCCAATGCTTATACGCGTTGGAGCGTTATAAGTTTGATTTAATATAAAGTGATAATTGTTACGAGAATCCGTAATGCACTAAACTAAATAAATATTGAGAAAAAAAAACAATAAAAAAAACATATACATGCCTATATATGTGAATGTTTTATCTATCTAAATTTTGAAAGGATAGATTATGAAGGTTTTTTTTCTTCATATTTTAATAGTTTGTAACAGGCGGATATATTTGATAATATAGTTTTAGATTTCTACTTTTCTCTGTTTTTATTTTTATTTTTATATCAGTATATGTGTATGCATTTTAGAACATTAATCACATGCGTAGATATAAAACTGCACAAATGATTTTCTTTATAACACTTCGTGCGAGACTAAATTATTACCAAAACATGTATATGGGATTAACTTAGATCTCTAATTTGTTTGAAATTGTTCCAGTTTTCGATATTCTATTTATGCTACCATGAAAGAAAATATTGGTGGTTTAACCAAGGAAATTGGTCCGACCAACGACCAAGGGCATGGTTCAACATTCCATGCAGGTCGAGCTCTTTAAGATATTTGATTTGGTTGAACCACACCCAAGACTGAACGAACACATTTCGATCGAAATAATTGCTAAAACTATCTGTTCGAGAATATTGTTGTCAAATTGAGAACTTGCAATCCGCACGCTCTAACTTAGGGGAGGGGGGGTTGGCAGGACACCCGGTTTGGTTTAATGTCCGGTTAAGCGGAAAAATCTTTGTAGATATGATTGGGTAATTAAATGTATATTTTTGGAATGATTTTGTGGGAGTTGATTTTGGTAGTTTAAGTTTGAGAGGCTCTCTCTTTCTCTCGGTATATATTTTAACCATCCTTTCACTTTGTGAATGACCCATTAAATCTTAAGACACAATGTCTATTTTAATATGGTCTTAGAGCAAGGAGATAAAGACACCGAGATTGTAGCTGAAGAAGAAATTCAGATGAGTGAACGAAAACGGTGAAACCAGTTTATCAACTAGCGATAAAGGAGAATCCTTCAAGAACAGTGATTGTGCAGGTTTGGTTTAACGGTAACAGCGTTGTGCGTCAAAAAGAAACACGGTTTCATTGATGGAACTGTGGTGAAGCTGAAGGAGGGATGTTCGGAATTTGAAAGCTGGAGTGCGGAAAACTCAATGGTGTCGTTGTGGATGTTAAACACGATTGAACCAAAGTGAGGAGAATGCTCGCTAACAAAGAAGATCCACAAGAGTTGTGGAAGCAGATCAAATCCGAGGGAAATGGACCAAGGATTCATGAAATCAAGGCTGAATTAATACGGTGCAGACTAGGTAATCAAAGTGTGGTTGATTACTATGAGAAATTTCACATGAGGTGGGAAGATCTCAACAATTACGAACCCACACCGGCGTGTTGTTGTAGAGCTTGTACTTGTGGCTTGACGGATGAGTTAGAGAAAAGGAGGGAGGATGATCCGATTCACCACTTTCTCTTGGGGGTTGATGACGCGATTTAAGGTGGTGTGAGGAAAACGATCATTAGCACTGATCCATTTCCGAATATGAATCAAGTTTATGCAAAGGTAAAATCCGTTGAAAGAGTTGACATTGTACATCGAGAGTCAAGGATCGCAAGTGGCGCTTGTGCCTCAAGAGAAGAATCAGGAAGGAGGGTATGAGGAAAAATTCAAACTTGTTTGCACAAGCCGTAAGAAGTCTGTACTCACAGCTGAAACGTTTTTTCTAGATGTCGTACTGGTGGTTATGGTAGAGGAGGAATGGCTCTCGCAAATGTTGTAGTGGTTCAGAAGTCAGATGAAGCAAGTGTGGAAGCCGATAGGAGTGGATACACTGGTTTTGGTAACGAATAGTGGGGAACGCTCATCAATATCTTGGAAGAGAAACAAGGCACGACATTACGGTTAAGTGATAAGTCTTCTTACAATGATTGGATTCTTGATACCGGAGCCTCGAATCACATGACGGGATATAGAGAAGTGTTAAGCATTACTCAAATCACATGACGGGATATAGAGTCTTAACTTGTAGCATTTGTATGAAAGCAAAACAGTTTCACGATGTATTTCGAACAAGTGATAATAAGAGTGATGCTATTTTTGATCTTATACATTGCAATATCTAGGGACCGTATAGAACGGAAAGTTTTTGCAATTCATAATACTTTCTCACAATAGTAGATGATTATTCAAAATAAATTTGGGTTTATTTGTTGAATAACAAAGTTCAAGTAGGAGAAACTTTGAAGAATTTCATGGCAATGGTACTGCGTCAATTGGATAAGAAATTCAACGTGGTAAGAAGTGATAACGGGATTAAATTTGTTTCACTTACAAAATGATTTCAAGAGCGGTATCATTCATCAAACGTCATTTGTAGGGACACCAAAACAAAACAGTTGGGTTGAAAGAAAGCATCGTCACACATTGAATGTGTCATGAGCATTGTTTTTTCGATCCTCTCTTCCAATCAAATTTTGGGGAGAGAGTATTTTAACAACCACTTAATTGATAAGTAGAACTTCTTCGCGAGTTCTGAATGAGAACACACCTTATGAGCTAATTCATGACAATGAGCAATGTTGATGGTGGGGGTTCTACCCCTTATCAATAGTTTGGAAATAATTGGAGTTTGGTCCCTACCGAGCTCTTCCCTGATAACTTATTAGGTTATAAGTCCCGACAACAGGAATATCGACCCTCGGCCCAGATGACCGAGGGATACCTCGGAGAAGGTTGATCAGATTTAGAGTCCGAAGCGGGGGGTATAAACGAACATCGTCCTAAGTCGAAGTCTAAGCTCGGACAGTATAAGATCAAATCTTATCACATATTCCCTAGTCTTGGTCTTTGTTTAGAATTGAAAGTAGAGACACATGAACCCCTCAAGAGGAGTCCAAGGTCTTTGTTTAGACTTCGGAATCAGAATATCAAGACCTTGGACTCCTCTTGATAGGGAAAGTACATATTGGTCTTGACTTGATTGGTTCTGGCATTGATAAATTTTTCGCTAATGTGACCTCCCAATGAGTTCCCAAAGTCGTTATAACTTTACCTACCAGCCTTGATTATTTGCTTCAGGACAAGCAAAGGTTTAAGTCTGGGGGAGTTTGATGTATCATGGATTTTTCCGATTTTATACCATGATATGACTGGTTTTATAGAGTCTTTTTAGTGTGTTTTAGGTATTTATAGAGGTTTTACAATCAAAAGGTGTTTTGGAGCAAAATGAAGCAAAAGGAAGCAAAAGGGAGAAAAAAAGGAAAGAATTGGAGCAATTGTCAGAAAATGAAAGTGTAGAGCCAGAATTGAAGTCTGGAAATCAACAGACAATTGACTGAACTACATGAAGGGTATAATAGACAAATTACATATCAAATCGAAGCCCCGAGAGTTGAATTTCATTTCCATTTGGAATGGGATAAAACGAAGTTCTAGAGCGCGAGATATTGTTATTTTACTGAAGAAAATCCATTCTGACGAATTCTTCAAGACTGGCCCGTTTAGCTCCAATCAAGCCCGACTCAAGTTTTAAGGAGGTTATGACCTAATGACGACCTAAACATCTATAAAAGGAGTCTTAAGAGGCAGAGAACAGCCATGAAGAGAAGAAGAATCACGAAATTCACAGCCACCAAATATTATTTTGCTTTCTAGATTTCTAGGGTTTTGCTACACTAGCTTTGCTTGAGAGCTTGAAGGGGAGAAGAGATCTGTTTTTCATACCAATATACTGAGTTTGTATCTCTGAACCTCTGTACTTTAATGAAGTTTACTTTGTGCATGAGTTTTCCTATGTGCGAGTAGACAACTTGTTAGATCTAGGGTTTTCAATGTTTTTATAGATCTCTAATGCATTCAACATGATATAATCAATATTCTCTAATTTAATGGTATTCTCTACTTTATTTTGATCTGACCATTTAGAATATTGCTCATAGGAAGAGTTACACCAATACACCATTGGGTAATGATTTCAGAACATGGTTTTTAGTAGGTAACCTCGTCCTTGTGCAAACGAGAGTTGGCTTGGAAGGTTATGAACAATCAGATCTGTTTCATTGCATGTGTTTTCATATAAGGTTTGGAAAGCATCTTTTCTGATCTAATGATTAACTCATAAGTATAATATCTCGAGAGATCGGTTGTTATATATATCGTCTTCTGTGTTCGTGAATCTATTGATTATTGATTGATTGTTGATCTATATTTCATGCGATTTCTTTTGGATCTAGCGCCTTTAAACCAATGAAGACACATCCGATTTGCTTTAGTCTAATGGTATCACTAATGATACTAATCATGCTTTGATTTGACAAGTTCCAAAGTACCAGATCTGCAGTAATCACCTGGTTCCCTGTGGGATCGATAACCTTTCATACTACAAATGTACATTGTGCATTTGCAGTTAGTTTAGGTGAAAACAATTCACGCATCAAGTTTTCTGGCGCCGTTGCCGGGGAACCTTCGGTGTTTCCTGCGGATTTTAGGAATTTGTTTGAAGTGTTTTCGTTTCTATGTTTGTTTGCCCGTTGGTTTGTTCATTTTTCTCTCTTGTGTTTCAGGTGCATGTTTGTACCAGCTACTAATACAACCCTAAAGGAGAGGAGATATCATGTTGCAAACGAAGATCCGAAGCCAAAGTCGACCGACTCACCTCCTTAGTCGATCGACTCGTCGATACCGACGACCGACTTACCTCAACAGTCGGCCGACTCGGAGCTGAAAATCGACAAAACGGAGGAGAAGAAGAGGAGATCAGTTTCTAACTCTCAAGCGCCAGAAATTATTCTCAATACTCATGGAGAGAGAGTGGATGAAGATGGAAATCGTTTAGATGCTGGAGGAAACATCCTTCAGATTGAGGCACTAGATGAAGAAGAAGAGGAAGAAGAAGTTGGAACACTCATGGATGAACTCAAACCGGCTCAATTTTTCAAAAATCGATCAGCGATCGTGTTGCCACCAATGCATGGACGAAATTTCCAGATTGAGATTGGCACAATCGAGATGGTCAGAGATAAGATGTACTATGGGCTGAAACATGAAGATCCTTTTGACCACATTGAAATATTTGAAGACTCGATTGGGAACATCAACTTTGATGGTGTTTCACATGAGTGGTTTTGCTGCAAAATTTTTCATCATTCCTTAGAGAAGCAGCACTAAGATGGTTGAAACTACTGGAGTCCGGTTCATTAAAAACGTGCAAGGAGGTAAGAGGTGAGTTCCTGAATCACTTCTTTGACGAGGCGAAGTCCGAGGAGATGAAAAGAAAGATAACCACGTTCCAGCAAGTCAATTCTGAGACATTCCATGAAGCTTGGACACGGTACCTAAGAGATATTCCTCATCACGGATTCAATGATTCACAAGTTGTCAACATGTTCTTTGGAGGTGTGCATTCAAGGCACCAACGCGCACTTGATGTAGCAAATGGAGGAAACTTTAAGGAGCAGAGTCATATCAATGCGTTGAAACTTATTGAGAGGTATGCCAAGAGCAGCAGCGCTAATGAAGCCATGACGGGAGAAGAAGAACAAGGTTTCATCCAAGCACAACAAATTGCCGAGCTAAAGAGAAAAATTGAGCAAATTTTGATGGAGAAGAAGAAGGCATACTTTGATGAACAAGTGAATCCAATGGTGAATATGAGCTATGCTAGAAGAGCTGGGTGTGAAGAACCAATGAAGCAATATCATGGCAATACCTACTGTGAGTTCAAGGAGGATTACATAACTCCAGCTATGACACAAGAAGCACAACCACAAGATAATGACACATTTGAGTCTACATGCCCGAAGATTCTTGATGGAGGGAGGAAGAGCAGTAAACACTGCGTTGTTGTCAAGACTAGAAGTGGACAAATACGTCTCCCAAACTATGGGATTGATCCAGAAACCAAGGAAATCATAGAGTTTGAAGAAAGGGATGAATTTGAAGCTCCTGAAGCCGAGTCGACCGACCTTGAAGAGCAAGTCGACCGACTCGAGGCAGAGATGAAGAAATAATTTTATTGCGAGTATACTGTCGATTGACAGAAGCCTACCTGTGGCGACCGACACAACTCCAGAGTCGACCGACTCACTCCCAGAGTCGACCGACCCGACCAAGAAACAACCAAAACTTCACAAAATCTCAAACCAAATGATCAAGAACTTGTCTACATAGACATACCGCCTTATCCCGGATCTGTTAAGATAAGCAATGATCTGGTTTTGAAGATAAGTCGAACAATATCGATTACCGAATTTCAGGATTTACCATGTGTGAAAATTGTTATCGACCAAGTATTTGCTGATGAGGTTAGTTTCTATGGTGCATTGGAGTTTATTTTCATGAAGTGTACTGCGGTTATTAGGAGCAGAATACCGGAGAAGTTGGAAGGTTCGAGAAGCTTTGCGCTAAGTTGCAGAATTGGCCATAAGACGATTCATTTTGAAGTTTCCGCAACCGAGATCAAGAAGGATGAAGTGTTTGATCCTGGAGAAGAAGAAAAGGTGATAGCTCAACCTAATTTGACTGCAATATTCAAGGATACAATACATGCTATAAAGCATAAAGCTCCACACATCACACTTCAGTCACATCCGCCAGGCTAGGAATCCGATGTTTCTCCATTGACGCGACCACAAGAAAACATGAAGTCCCACCCATTCCTAAAGCCCACCCTGGTGATATTCCTAAATCCTTTGGTATATCCACTGCGAGCAATACATACAAACCACCATGGATGAGAATAATTTGGCCAAGAGAAGATGATGAACGAAGCATAAGTGATGATAACAAGTTGAACGAGGCGCATGAAGAAGTTGCAGAGAAGGAGAGACGCTTATCTAAGAAGGAGTCCTATGATGAAGCGCCTGCGATGCTGAAAGAAATTGGAAGAAAACCTGATTTAAGAAACGAGTCAACCGACCCATGCCAAGTCGACCGACGCCAAGAACCACGAGACCAATACTCAGCACCAGCGATCATCAAAGGTGATATTTTGCAACCAAATCTCATATGCAAGTCACACATATCTATCACAGAAGCGGCTAGACCTAGTTTTTGTCACATGAAGAAGGCATCAAAGAAGCAACATTCCAAAAGGAGAAGGCGTTCACCAAAGAAATCAAATTCATTTACTCTTGTTGATGATTCTGGAGGATTCACAACAACGCCCAATGATAGAGCTCACCCTGAAGCTGGAGTCACAATCCACACTGCTGCCAACATTCATGATCATGGAGACACCTCACTAGTGTACTCCAATGGACCGAGACCGCCATGACTCGTCTAGTCCACCATAGTCAGGCTATTGACTTTAAACAAGCGCTGAGTGGGAGGCAACCCACTAGGTACGTTTTATTTTCATTTTCAGGTGTTTTTGGTTTGTTTTCAGGCGAGGAGATTCAGCAAATTTGGACTATACGCTACCCGAGTCGACTGGCCTCTCATTAGGGTCGGCCGACTTACCTTAGAGGTACCGCGTTCGATCCTTTTACATTTCATTTTGGATATCATTCGCATTTCTTCTCACTTTTGTTACACCGGGACGGTGTAATTTAAGTCTGGGGGGATGTTTATCCACACTAATGAAGTTCTTGTTTTTTTTATCTCATGGTTTTTCGCCAAGTTTTTAGTTTTTATCGACTCATATCAGTCAAGGGAACAATGATTACCTTTTTGGGACACTAATTTTAAATTCTGTTTCACACTTAAGACCATTACTGCAGGAACCCAATTAGAGTCTATGACCTTTGGAAAACCTTGACACGATTCAATCAACCAGAAAATACCCATATCCTTGAGTCATGAAGCCCATGTAAGTCTGAGCTATTGCACTTTCATAACTATATGAGTCAGTCCTCGTTCAATGTCATAATGAGAATGTCTGGATATCTATAGCTTTCCACTCTCCCTTATTTAAATGAAAAGAATCTGTTTTTAACTAAAACCTAGTGATGAGGCAGAGGGAAACTCCTTAAGACGCCAACTATTCATCACTAGAAGCTCGGGATATATGCGGTTAGGAAAATTTCCTGCGATACCACTATGTATTAAAACCTTTGAGAACTTCGTTGACAGCGAGGTTAGGAAAATTTCCTATAATACCACTATTCGCCTAAGCCTTGCGAATTTCAAAAGAAGATAACGAAATGAATAAGTCTGGGGGAGAGTGAAGTAACTTTTGTGACTTCTTATTATGATATCGAAAAGGGAAGGAACTTGTTCCTTGGGCAGTACTTCAATGGTTTTGAAATAGCTGTGATGCTTTGGATTGATTGACTTGTAAATCGTGGGGGAATGCATGAAAGATTGTTGAGTTGATAGGGAATGTACATGTTGGTCTTGGCATTGATAAATTCTTCGCTAATGTGACCTCCCAATGAGTTCCCAAAGTCGTTATAACTTTACCTAGCAGCCTTGATTATTTGCTTGAGGACAAGCAAATGTTTAAGTCTAGGGGAGTTTGATGTATCATGGATTTTACCGATTTTATGCCATGATATAACTAGTTTTATAGAGTCTTTCTAGTGTGCTTTAGGTATTTATACAGGTTTTACAATCAAAAAATGTTTTCCATTTGGAATCGGATCAAACGGAGTTCTAGAGCGCGAGATATTGTTATTTTACTGAAGAAGGTCCATTCTGACGAATTGTACAAGACTGGCCCGTTTAGCTCCAATCAAGCCCGACTCAAGTTTTAAGGAGGTTATGACCTAATGACGACCTAAACATCTATAAAAGGAGTCTTAAGAGGCAGAGAGCAGCCATGAAGAGAAGAAGAATCACAAAATTCACAGCCACCAAATATTATTTTGCTTTCTAGATTTCTAGGGTTTTGCTACACTAGCTTTGCTTGAGAGCTTCAAGGGGAGAAGAGATCTATTCTTCATACCAATATACTGAGTTTGTATCTCTGAACCTCTTTACTTTTATGAAGTTTACTTTGTGCATGAGTTTTCCTATGTGCGAGTAGACAACTTGTTAGATCTAGGGTTTTCAATGGTTTTATAGATCTCTAATGCATTCAACATGATATAATCAATATTCTCTAATTTAATGGTATTCTCTACTTTATTTTGATCTGACCATTTAGAATATTGCTCATAGGAAGAGTTACACCAATACACCATTGGGTAATGATTTCAGAACATGGTTTTTAGTAGGTAACCTCGTCCTTGTGCAAACGAGAGTTGGCTTGGAAGGTTATGAACAATCAGATCTGTTTCATTGCATGTGTTTTCATATAAGGTTTGGAAAGCATCTTTTCTGATCTAATGATTAACTCATAAGTATAATATCTCGAGAGATCGGTTGTTATATATATCGTCTTCTGTGTTCGTGAATCTATTGATTATTGATTGATTGTTGATCTATATTTCATGCGATTTCTTTTGGATCTAGCGCCTTTAAACCAATGAAGACACATCCGATTTGCTTTAGTCTAATGGTATCACTAATGATACTAATCATGCTTTGATTTGACAAGTTCCAAAGTACCAGATCTGCAGTAATCACCTGGTTCCCTGTGGGATCGATAACCTTTCATACTACAAATGTACACTGTTCACTATAAGATTTAAAGAGCCTCGCCGGCACTATAATAAAACTTTTGAGCAGAAAGATAGAGCCAAAACTGCTTTCCTTACCTCCGAACTCCCAAGTCAGCACCAAGAACAGAAGGGAAAAGTTGGGACCAAAAGAGAAAGAATCTCCCCAGCATGGTGTTGTTACCATACCGCCTATGGACATAGCACAGAAGAATGTCGTAATCTACCAGAGTATCTTTTGAGAAAATACTTGGAACGTGCCCCCAGACAGCTAAGCTTAAGGGAAACTTTCGTCAAAAAATACCAAACTGAAGGAGAGACCCGCGGAAAAGAATCATCAAAGAAGAAAGGAGCTTCCTCAATTAGGATATTCATTCCGTCACAGAAGGATAAACGGTATTTCCGAGCTTTTACAAGAAGCATAAGAACAAACCAAGCAGCAAACAAAGCCGAAGATAATCCTACCAAAGGAGCTCGTCTTTACTCACGAAAATTTGGAAGGAGTCGAAGTCCCACATAACGATCCTTTGGTGGTAGAACTACAAGTCGGGGATTACAAAGTTCCCCGGATACTAGTGGATACCGAAAGCGCTATGAATGTCATGAGTATCGAGGTCTTCCAAAAGCTATGGTCAAAGGAAACGAAGATCAAGTCAGGAATTAAGTCATTAACTGCCTTCAGTGGTGAAAGTGTTCCGACTCTTGGAATAGTGCAGCTCCCGGTAACAATTGGAGGAACAATAATGACCGTTAACTTCGACGTAATAGAAAAGCCAATTCTCTACAACATAATTCTCAGAACCCCCTGGCTGTTTCTAATGAAAGGAGTGGTTTCAACCTATCACCAATGCCTTCAATTCCCTACTCCATTCGAAATTTTTTCGATAAAAGGAAATCAAGCCGAGGCAAGACGTTGCCTCCGAGAAGACTTAAAGGAGGAGAAAGCCGAACTTTCTTTCGGGAAAGAAATTTTTAAACGTCAAAAGGTTCCGACTATAGAGCCAAGAAAAAAAAAAAAAAAAAAACCCGGTGATATCTTGGATTCTCCTAGATAATCATCAACACCTCGGAACTACGTGGCTTGATCCCATCCAAGGGTACGTAGGCAGCCTTCCACAAGGTTCAGCTACAAACATCGAAATTACGTGTGGCTTGATCCCATCCAAGGGTACGTAGGCAGCCTTCCACAAGGTTCAGCTACAAACATCGGAACTACGTGTGGCTTGATCCCATCCAAGGGTACGTAGGCAGCCTTCCACAAGGTTCAGCTACAAACATCGGATCCTGGTTTTATAGTAACAGAGTTTCAACAACTCGACTATACTTAACCTCGGTTCACCAAAAAATAATCAAACATACAAAAATCATTGCCTTGATCACGTATTCGATAACAGGGTTTATTCCCACCCAACACATTCTATACTGAATGCAGGTGAAGACTTTGGAGCCTGATAAAGTAGGGCCGAGATACTCTAAGGCAGAGTTGGGGTTTTCCCGCTTAAAAACTCATACCTAAAGAATCTAAGGATCTGATAAAGTAGGATCTAAAGATTAGAGGTCAAACCAGTCGAGGTTTAACCTCACTGAACATTTTCGGCTCCGCCCAGGAACATCCGGTATTCTGTTGACAGAACTCTTGAAAAAGACCAACATACAGAATACTCGAAGAATCTTTTCTTAAGCGTTTAAGGAAAGATAGATCATTTAAAAAAAAATTATGACCATTTAAACGGTTTTTACAAAAGAGAAGAAGAAAATAAAAAATTACAAATCAAAGCTAAAGGCGTTATGCTCAAATTCTAGAAAAGTATAATCCTTAGCTTCCTGTTTAGCTACTGAAGGGTCCTTTTCCATTTGCTTCAAAAGATCGGCGGGGATATTCACACCTTGAGAAGATAGAGTACTAAGTACTCCGAAGACTGCCTGGACTTGACTGAGATTTATAGTTTTTTCGAATCCAACCTCCCTAGCTCTGACGGTTTTTTCGATAGAGTCCAGCCTATCTCGAATCTTCTTGGTCATCATCTTAGTAGATTGTACCTCATGAGTTAAAGAAGCGGCAGCTGCACGAACCTCCTCATTCATAGAAGTCTGATCAACCTCCAAAGCCTTGTTCTTCTTCTCAACACTGTTTATATGATCATTCTTCTCCTTCAACAAGCCTTCGTACTCCCCCACAAGGAGACAAGTAGTCCGAGCTTCCTAAAAAAAAAAAAAAAAAAAAAGAAGAAGTTTGTTAAAGACCTTAGAATATTTGGAGAGATGACAAAAGACTGAGATAGATCACCAAACCTGAATTGAATTTCTTGCAAGAATGGATATGTGCTCCTTCGCAAGGAAATCACCTTCCGGTCTTAAAGAATTAAAACCTGCCATTTTCCAGAAAAGTTCAATTCTCTTCTCTTCATCGTTTGAGAGGAGCCGTGGCGAGTTGAATTCAAAGTTAAAAGGAGCGTCCTAGGCCTCAAGCTGAGATCTCTGCCTTTTGGTTAAAGGAGTCTCAATAATCGAAGAAGCAAACCTTTTCTTTGAAAACTTCGTTTTCGGAGAAGTGGTGGTAGTTTTTTCGCGTTTTTCCTCTGAGGAGGTTTTGTGATAAGAGGAATTGATTTCGCCTTCATGAGATTCTTGAAACCTCGGCTTTTTAGGAGAAGCTCGGATAAGTAATTTTTTGGTGTAATCCGAAGCCGATATTTCCGAAGGATAGTCAGTTTCAGAGACAGCATAGCCTGTAAAAAGCATCTAACAATAAGAAGGAGTAATCTAAATTATCAAGAAAGGAGAGAATTCGAGATACCTGAGTGAGATCAAGCCAAATTGATTAAATCTGTAGGAATCTTTGGAAATAACAGCGGTGGAAGATTATAGATCCGATCCATCTCCTTTTTGAAGATAGAAGGAAGTTCTTTAAACAAGATCGGTTTTGTGATTGTCGAAATATCAACTGACCACGACTTAATCACCTCGGCACTAGGATCAAAGATGGAAGCCTTATTGATCCGAACTTAGAAGAAGTTAGTGCGCGAGTTTTTGGCGTTAGAAGTGAATCCTTTTCCTAGTTTGCTGGCATTCTTAATCATAGTATACCAGGTTCTGCCATTTCGACTATCGACAAGTTTGGCAAGTTCAGAGAATTTCCAGCAAGGAACGATAACATCAGCCCTACTAGCTTGAATAAGAAAAGCTACCATATGCCTGATAGCGCCGGGTCCAAGTTGAGTGAAAGCAATCTTCAATTGTTTGCAGAATTCAACTAGAAGGAAGGGAATTGGGAACCAAAGCCGAGCTTCGGTAAAAAAAATGAAAGTAGAGACACATGAACCCCTCAAGACGAGTCCAAGGTCTTTGTTTAGACTTCGGAATCAGAATATCAAGACCTTCTGGATCAAAGGCGAATAAACGAAGAGTACCGATATCACCTTCCTTAAAGGTAGAATTTTCGAAGTCTTTGGAAGGTTCTTCTCCTATGACTGCTTGATCGGAGATGGTCTTAGATTTGTTACTTTTAGATGGGGAGTTTGGCGGAATAGAAAAAGTAGGATTTTCGGTTTTCTTTTCGGCAGAAGAAACACCTTCGATGTCGATCAGGGATTCAATTGATCGATTTCCAGAGTTCTCTTGGTGAGATTCACTAGATCCAGAAGAGGAAGAATCCGAGGTAGAATTTGTCGTGGGGCTGGAGTTGGAGCTAGGAGAATTTTGTTTAGTAAGCGACATTTTGGTTACTTCGGAGAAGAAGAAGATCTAGAAGGATTATATGAATGATATGAGATAAAAATAGGGATTTAGTCCCTTTAAATAGTTGAAGGCGGTGTTATATTCGCGGAAGTTCAACCGGTGTCTTTAAGAAGTGTCAAGATCTCATTGGGGAAATAGGATTTTAATATACGAACTGCGATCTCTTTATTTTCCCGCCAAAAGTCATTTCGGAATATCCGAGTGTATGATTGACACGTCATCGGGAAATGGAAGGGTCGAATGGAACCGAGATTTTTCGCGCCAGAACGATAAAACCTTATATTTTCCGGACCTTTCCCGCCACATTAAATAATGAAGATTTTTGAAGAATTAAAAATAATTGAAGACGAAGATCAATTGGTCCCGAACTACATTTATCGACAAACTATTTAAGGTGAAACTTCGCCAAGGCTGCCCGAAGACATCCTAGGACGAACTGGGGGGGACTTACTGTTGATGGTGGGGTTCTACCCCTTATCAATAGTTTTAACATAATTGGAGTTTGGTCCCTGCCGAGCTTTTCCCTGATAACTTATTAGGTTATAAGTCTCGACAACAGGAATATCGACCCTCGGCCTAGATGATCGAGGGATACCTCGAAGAAGGTTGATAAGATTTATTGTCCGAAGCGGGGGTATAAACGAATATCGTCCTAAGTCGAAGTCTAAGCTCGGAAAGTATAAGATCAAATCTTATCACAGATTCCCTAGTCTTGGAAAAATAGAAATATTCCATTTTTCCGAGGTTAGCCCATGGGCTTATTAGACCGACTATTAAGGATATATAAATACATACCCCCCTCACTAATATGATTCACTGAGAATCGGGAGGAGAAGAACTAGATTACCTAGGTTTTACTTCTCTTTGATAAAGTTATCTCGGTATCCCGAGTTAACAAGCATTGTAATCACCTTTATTAATAAAATACCCTCTTTCAGAGGTTTCTTCTTTATCTTCTAACTAAGTACTTTCCTAAAAACGAACCCCTCTAATTATAAATAATTAGAAGTTGAACCCAGTATCAACAAGCAATTGTATGACGAGCCAAGAGTGTTTGGATGTCTCAATTTTGCTCACAAACAGAGCAGAGACGAAGACAAATTTGCTGCAAAGAGTTGAAATTGTGTTTTGGTCGGTTATCCATTCAGAAAGAATGGCTGGAATTTCGACTTAGACATGTATGAGACATTTGTCTCACGTTTTGATGAAGGATTATGACTGTTCGATGAGGCAGTTTCTGATGAGGATGTCACGAGACCGGAATCTACAACTGCAGGAGTTGCAGAACCTGCAGTTGCTATTGATGGAGACGAAACTGTGGAAATTGCGCGCTGCAATAATGATGAAGAAGAAACAATTATATGCGAACAAATGATGGAGGAAGAAGAAGCAGCTCCAGTTTCAGAAAAAAATCATTGTTATTATAGTGTCTACGATTGGTGATTAGTCTCTCCAAGAAGAACTGGCACCAGATTTGGAAGAGCTGGCTAAAGGAATGAGATCGAAGCAGTTTCCAGTCATATTGAAATATTATGAACTCAACAATGTGGAGGGATCAAACTTGATTGTTTCAGAGGACGAAATCGATTGTGATAAGGATTTTTCTTTATCAAAATACCTTGATAGGAGCTCTTTCTCACCACAATTTCAATTTTTTTAGGATATATACCGCAGAAACAGAGCCAACAACATTTCGAGAAGCGGTTAGTGATGAACGTTGGAGAATTGCGATGCAAAAAGAGATTGATGCTTCGGAGAAAAAATGGACCTGAGAAATTCTAAAACTTCATATTGAGAAATTCTAAAACTTCATATGGACAAGAAAGCAATATGAAGCAAGTCGGTTTATAAAATCAAGTTCCTTACCAATGGGACTATCGAAAGGCATAAGGAAAGACTGATAGCACATGGTAACAAGCAAGAGGAAGGTGTCGATTATGATGAGACCTTTGCACATTTGATCAAGATATCTAAAGTAAGAGTATTTCTCATACTGTCTGCGATGAGAAACTGAGAATTGCATCAAATGGATGTGCATAACACATTCTTACATGGGGACTTGGATGAAGATGTATATTTGAAACTTCCACCTGGATTTCGGACTGGAGAAACTGATGTTGTGTGTTGTTTGCGCAAATCCTGGTATGGACTTAAACAATTGTCCATATATTGGTTCGCTAAACTCAGGAAATCGTTATTAAGGTATGGATTTTCTCAGTCATATTTTGATTATTCCTTTTTCATGATTAAGAAAGGTGATGTTGAGGTGTATTTATTAGTATATATTGATGACTTGATTATCGAAGAAAACAATACATAAGCTATTTCAAAGTTTAAGGAGTATTTGGGAATGTGTTTTCACATGAAAGATTTGGATAATTTGAAATACTTCTTAGGTATCGAGGTGGCTCGAAACCGTGAAGGAATATTTTGTGCTTGAGAAAGTACTCTCTTGACATCTTCATGGAGACAGGTTTGTGTAAAGGAAAGCCGGCAAAATTTCTTATTGAACAACATTATAAACTCACATTGGCGAATACAGGTTTGATATGTGATCATAAATGGTATAGAAGACTTGTAGGCCGACTTATTTATCTCTCGGCTACAAGACTTAATTTGACATATGATACACATAGCGTCTCAATTCATGAAAAAACATAGGAGTGATCATTGGGATGCTGTGTTGAGAGTATTACGGTATCTTAAAGGGATGGCAGGTCAAGGGATTTATATTAAATCCAAATGTGATTTGAAATTACATGCATGGTGTTACTTGGATTGGTCCAGTTGTCCAGTGAGTAGACAGTCATTAAGTGGTTTTTATGTGACTTTAGGAGACACACATGTGTCTTGGAAGAGTACGAAGCAGAACGTTGTCTCTTGTCCGTTGGCGGAAGCAGAAGCTACGAAAAGTTTTTGTCGATTTGGGTGTATCAATTGCTGAGCCAGTTGATTTACATTTTGATAATGGATAAACATTTTATATCGTTGGGAACTTGGTATTTCACGAGCCTACGAAACATATTGAGAATGATTGTCATCAACTTTGGGATGCGATACAAGACGGTATTCGAATAACTAAGAAGGTTGGTACAAAGGATCAGCTCGCATACGTGTTTACTAAGGCATTGGGACGTCGCGATGTTGATAATATTGTTGTCAAGTTGGGAACTTGCAATCCGAACACTATGACTTGAGGGGAGGGGGGTTTGGTAGGAAACCCGGTTTGGTTTAATGTCGAGTTAAGCGGAAAAATCTTTGTAGATATGATTGTGAAAATAAGTGTAAATATTTACGGATCAATATCTCTCTGATATCTTTGTATTATGCCACATTCACAAGATCTCTCATACTAATCTTTAGTTTTAAGTTTACGAAATTTTTATCTTATACTAACACTAAGTTTACGAAATTTGATTCTTTGACTAATATGTTATATATGATATCATAACATATATTTGACGCTATTTTGTAACAGAGGTCTGGTGTCTCGAATTTTTGTTGTGTCGGCGTTTTCTATTGTGTGAGCACATCCCACACGTTAATACATTTTTTTTTTCCGACTCAAGAATTAGACAACAATAATCTTCATATATTAATTTTACGGGAGTGAAAAAAGTGATATATAAATATTCTAGGATCAATATGTGTCTCTTAAGTATCTTTGTATTATGCCAACTTTTAAAGATCTCTCTTACGCATCTTTAGTTTTAGGTAAACTCTTGAGTTTCACTCGCATATATTATGTTTTAGAATAGTTCGAACGGTCATCCTTCTTAAAATAACATTAAGTATATGATTTTGGATATTTACACTAATAGCTTGCAATTTCTATTAATGCATAATTGTAATTATATTATAATAGAGGTTTGGTTTCTCAAATTTTTATTGTGTTGACGATTTTCTTCATGTGTTAACACATGCACACGTTAACACATTTTGTATATTTTTGTCATCAAGTAGACATCAATAATCTTTGTATATTAATTTGACGCGATTGAAAAAAGTGATATGTAAATATTTTAGGATTGATATCTCTTAGATCTCTTAGATATCTTTTTTTTATGTCAACATCTCAAGATCTCTTTAACTTTAAATTAACTCTTCAATTGTAGTTTCATATATTACGTTTTAGGATAATGAGGACGGTCCATACTTCTTAGACTAATATATAGAATATAGAATACAATTGTAAATGATTAATCCTTAGTGTTCATGTAAAATACTATTGAGTTTTTGTAATATTGTCTCTTAATATACGGTATAAGAACCACAAATCCCAAAAACGGTTCTCTTTCTCTTGTCATCAACCATATAACAGTGGTAAAAACATATCAATTGCTGATGGCTCCAACATTCTAATCTTGCATATCAATTTTTCTTCCATCTCTACTCCTACAACATTACTTGATTTATAAAATACTCCTTGTGTTGCCAACCTACATAAGAACCTTATCTCCGTATACCGCATTTGCAATACTAACCAAGAATCGGTCGAATTATTTCCTTCTTCTTTTCAGGTAAAAGATCTCAACATGGGGGTGACTTGAATCCAAAGATGCCTTATCTCCCTATACTTCACCAACACCAAAAAACCACTCTCCCATTTTGGCATTCTCCGCTCAGCATCCAACCTCATCTGTTTTATAATTGCTTGTTTTTAAATTTCATCATTGCATCACTCTACGTAATATACCTCGCTATACCCACTACATAAAAAACTAGATGTCAAAAAAATACATTCATCGTGTTTACGTCCATACCTTTCTGCAAACGAAATCTTTCATCTCACATACCAACGCACACTCCAGAACATAATGGCATCTGGGAGCAAAATCACCATCATATTGTTGAGATCGACTCAATTTTTCTTCACCAAGTTTCACTACTATCACAGTTATGGTCATATGCATTCACAACCGCAGTGGATTTGATTAATCGCCTCCCAAGTCTGCTTCTTCACAATAATTCTCCCTACGCGAAGCTCTTCAACAAGGAACCCAATTATCTTAAATTACGCGTCTTAGGTTTTCTATGATTTTCATGGCTTTGACCTTACACGGTGCATAAATTTGAAGCTCGATCTCAATCATGAGTTTTTGTTGGGATACTTGCTTACACAAAGTGTGTATCTTTGTTTCGAGCCACACTCCAGACGTGTTTATGCCTCAAGACATGTTCAATTTCTCGAGTCTTAATTCCTATATAAAAACTATCGCTAACAGCCGTTATAAACCCAAGATCCACCTGATTTTCGATCCCTCTCAAACCACAATTCATATCCAGGGCTAAGTCCAGGGATCCTCACCTCACAACATCATTATCTTAATGTCTCCGACTCGTGAAATGTCAAATGATGTTCACGATAAATGTAATGTAAATAAGACTTCTGATTTTACTGCAAGAATAATTTGACTACACCCAGGGCTAAGTCCAACATGCAACAAACCTATCTCTTCAACCATCATTCCTACCTATTTAGTTGTCTACCAACCAAAAAAATAATACAAAACCACTAGTAAATAGAACTGAACCTATAAACCCATCCTGGTTACTAACCCAAACCTCAACCAAACCAGTTTTACAAACCCAACCCATGACTATGTTATCAACACAACCTTCATTTTCCGCTCTCAGAATCCAGATTTTTAAAGCAACAAAATACAAACCTCCACCAACAGCCATGCCTAATGCAAACCTATGCCAAAAGTGGAATCTCAAAACTAAAACCTCTCTTATCGTTATATCCACACCATCAAAACCTTAAATATCCATAACTGCGAATTAAGACCTTGCATATGATAAATGGAGGGTAGGGATGGGAGGTTAAATTACTGTGCATATTCAGAATCATGCATACGATCTAGTTCATCCATCACCGGGTCATAATGTTATTATCGTCAATAAATGGATATTTTCTCCGAAATTTTTTCTTGGCGGCTTACTTGACAGGGACAAAGCTCGATGGTTGGTGAGAGTCTGCACTCAATAGGGAGTTGATTACTTCAAAACATTCAGTCCCGTGGTGAAATTTTTCACACTTCACATGGTCTTAAAAATTGATGTCACCAAAAAAATTGACAAACCAAGCAACTAGACGTCAATATCGCATTCTTACATGGAACAATACACGAGCAAGTATATGTCACACAACCTCCGAGCCTTGTTGATCGTGATCGTCCTCATCACATTTGTTGTCTCAACAACTGTGTATGGTTTTAAACAAGCACCTCGCGCTTGATATCAAGAGCTTAAATCATTTCTCATATGAGTTGGATTCACCAACTCTTAAATATTTTTTCACTAAAAAGAACCATATGATCTCCATTATTTATGGAAAATGAGGCTCATCGCACATCTCGTAGCTTACATGTAATGAAAGCATAATTATGGTCCCGATCTCCTGCAGAATATGAACATGTTTGACGCCAACTTGGTCATGATTCCTATGGCTCCAAGTTAGAAACTTACGTTGACGTCTAGTTATGCTTTCTTTGATCTATGTGTAATATCGAGCTGTTATTGATAGTCTTCAATACATGTCTGTCACTCAAACGGATATTGCCTATGTTGTCAGTAGTCTCTCGCAGTTTATACATCGTCCCACTGATGAACATTGGGAAGCGGTCAAGCGTGTGCGTCGATGTCTTGCAGGTATTGTTTCTCATGGTATATATCTTTGCGCTGACTCACATATATCTTTACATGCATTTTTCGATGTTGAATATGTTGTACATAAGCATGATTTTGTGTCTACATATGAATATATTCTCTATCTTGGTTCTAACCATGCATTGTCATTAAAGAAATAAAGTGGCGTCACACCTTCTTCTACTGAGGCTGAATATCGAGTTGTTGTTACAACTGTGTCAGAACTAATAGGGGTATGCTCTTTGTTCATGGAACTCTGTGTTTGTTTACCCATAATTATGATTGTCTATTGTGATAATGTCAGTGCAACATATCTTAGTGTGAACTCAATTTTCATTATAGAATGAAACATCTAGATTTAAACTATCATTTCATTCATGACTATGTTCAATGTGGTGCATTACAGATTTCAAAGGTGTCCACTAAAAATCAGTTGACCGACACCTTGATGAAACCTCTCCCTCGTCCTCGATTTACGAGTTATCTGACAAGAGTGAGTAGCTTCTAATTAAACCTCCATCTTGAGAGGGGTATAGAATATAAGTGTGAAGATATAAATATAAATGATTAATATATAATCTCTTAATAATCAATCAACTCATGATATATATATATATATATATATAATATACGGCTTTTGATTCAATATTTATAAAATTAATTGGTTAGGATGCAAAGTTATAGTGGAAATCGAATCAGTAACAGATTCAGTAAATATTTTTAACGGAATCGTAATATAAATTAAAGGTGTATCAAAATATTTATTATATATAATATTAGGATGTAGCATATTCTTTTAAATTATTTTTTTTAAAATACACAATCAAAGAAAAATTTATATTATCCAAAAAGTGTTCAAACGTTAAATTTACTTGTTATCATGTCCAAATTTGAACGAAAAGTAAAAAATGAATTAAACTCAATGGTTAGATAAAAAAAAAAGTTAAAAAATTAAATTTAATGGTGAAAATATAATAAGAGAGAAAACATGTCTATTTTTAAGAGACAAATAACCGAATTTTGGTGAGTGAATTGGGTTTTAAGGCGTAAATTAAAAAGAAGAACGAAAAAAATAGAATGGGAAGAGGGGCATTTGAACTATGGTTTGAGCTTAGAGGAGTAGATTCAAACCAATTGAGCTATTGTCAATAATTAACTTTTGTTCAAATGAGTGGCTCCTATCACAGCGGATGAGATCAAAAGAGTGGTTTTCAAGTTGCCGAATAATAAATCCCCGGGTCCCGATGGTTTCTCTACTGAATTTTTCAAGAAATCTTGGGGAACAATTGGGCCAGATTTTGTTGATGCTGTTCAAGAGTTTTTCAGATCGGGGCAGGTTTTAAAACAGTGGAATGCTACGGTTGTATGCTTAATCCCAAAGAGAACTGGTGCTGATAAGATCGGAGAGTTCAGACCAATTTCACTTTGTAACATTACCTACAAAGTAATTTCAAAGATTCTTTCTCAGCGGCTCCAAGTCCTTATGCCAGGTATGATCTCCGCTTCCCAATCGACTTTTGTAAAGGGTAGATTGCTTGTTGAGAATGTATTGCTTGCAACTGAGCTAGTTCAAGGTTTTGGGAAAAAGAACTGTTCACCTCGAAGTATGCTGAAAATTGATATCAAGAAGGCCTTTGACTCGATTAGTTGGAAGTTTATCTGTGAGATTCTTGAAGTTGCAGGTTTCCCAAGTCAATTTGCTAGGTGGATTCACCAGTGTATCACGACCACCACATTCTCAATCAATGTTAATGGTGAAATGTGTGGTTTTTTTAAAGGAGGAAGAGGCTTAAGACAAGGAGACCCATTGTCTCCCTATCTATTTGTAATGGGAATGGAGGTGCTTGGGAGTATTCTAAAAAAAAGTTTCAACGCTGGTTCTATTATGCATCATCCGTTGTGCATCAATCCAGAGATTACTCACTTGGCTTTCGCAGATGATGTTATGGTATTTCACGATGGATCTGAGCACTCAACAAGAGGAATCAAGAGTGCCTTGGATGAATTTTTCAGAATCTCAGGGCTTGGTGTAAATGTGGCTAAATCATATTTGTTTGTCGCTGGCTATTCGGATGAGGAAGTTATCAACTTACAACAGTTTGGGTTTTCTCAAGGATCTATGCCTATAAGATATCTAGGTCTTCCTCTTCTGAGGGAGCAAGGATTATAGCCCCTTAACAGACGCTATTAAGAAGAAAGTGAAAAATTGGGCAACCAAATGTTTAAGTTTCTCGGGGAGACTCCAGCTTATAAAGTCAGTGATTTATGGCCATCTGAATTTCTGGTTCTCAGCGTTCATTCTCCCTAAAGGCTGTATCTTGGAGATCAAAGCAATATGTTCCAGATTCTTATGGGCTGGCAAGCTTGAGACTAAAGGTCTCACAAAGGTTTCATGGGATGATATATGCCTCCCAAAAGAAGAAGGAAGGCTTGGCTTGAGAAATCTACACACATGGAATACGTGTATTAACCTCAAACTCATATGGCTCCTCTTTAATAAATCAGAATCTCTTTGGGTTGCTTGGAATCATGCCCATAGGATAAAGCATCGCTCCTTCTGGGCTCTAAGTAGGAACATGGTCTCGTCATGGATATGGAAATCCCTATTGGATCACAGGGCAATAGCCAGGCCTCTGCTCTTTAATCGAATTGGGGATGGCCATAATACTAGCTTTTGGTTTGATAACTGGTTGGATGCAGGTCCCTTGATTAATATCACGGGTGAGGATGGGCCTAGATGGATGGGAATCCCTATCGACTCTAAGGTATCTGATCTCATCAAAAATGGTGAATGGACTCTATCATCAAGAAACAATAGAAATCCAAAGATCAGGTTAGTGATTCAGGCAGTTAGAAGCATTTCCCCACCGATTAATTCTTGTATGGATTCTTGTGAGTGGGGAAGTAATGGAGACATAACAGATCACTTCTCCACTTCGGTAACCTGGGAGATTTTGCGAGAAAAGTCTCCAACATTTAGATGGTTTGATGTGGTGTGGTTCAAAGGAGCAGTCCCAAAGCAGGCGTTCACGTTCTGGACTGCTCACCTGAACCGTCTCCCCGTTAAACAGCGCCTGCAAGATTGGGGAGTCATAACTGATGCTTCATGTCCTCTTTGTGGTCAGCAAGAGGAATCTTGAGATCATCTCTTCCTTCAATGTAGGTTCTCCGCAACACTTTGGGGACAAGTTCTCTACAGACTTCATCAACCAAATCGCTTATTCATGGATTGGGGTTCCCTCATCATATGGCGTTCTTCAAGATCGTTCACGGTAAACACAAAGCTCAAAGTAATCGCTGCCCAAGCAACAATTTACTCTCTTTGGAGAGAACGGAACAACAAGATTCATAATGCAACCTCACTGCAACCGGATTCACTCTTTAAACTAATAGATCGCTCGATCAAAGATACCTTGCTAGCCCGACGTCCAAAGAAGGGTTTCAGCAAGCTTCTTTGTTTTTGGTTCTCTAGATCGTGATGAAATACCTTCTCTCAACTCTTAGCTTTAATTTGATTTTTATTTTTTTTTGGCCAAAGAAGCTCCTTACTCTTAAAGCTTATGTATCTAAACAATGTTCCAGTTTGGTAAAATATATTTGCATTTATAAAAAAAAAATAATAATTAACTTTTCCTCTCAAATTTTTTATTTTTTTTACCCAGATCAGTCAACCTCCCTTTTCTATATGTGGGTCTGTCACTGAATCGAATGCCAATACGTTGATATGTATTGTTGCGTAAGACATGTACGGGCTACAGACATATTCACCTTGTTATTATTTTGTAATATATGAATAGCGACTCTCCCGATCACAGCTTGTGCCACCTCTGACTGAGAAATAGATAATTTTGTTTCGTTGAGCGTGATCTTCGTGGAATGAGAAAGAATATTTGCTATGGGGAGGAGAATCATACAAAATTTAGCTTTATTCCCAAATCGAATTATGATATAAGAAAATAAAAAATAAAAGTTTATCGTGAGAGTAAAGAACATGTTTTGATTGTAAGTGAAGAGACCACGTAGACCACTACAAACAAAAGAAAGAAGTCAAAGAACTATATTGAGGAGATATACAAACGATCCCGAGTCTTCAGTTCACAAAAGAAAAGAGGGAGAGATGTTTCTTTCAAAGGCCGACATTTTAAGATTTTATATAATAAATTTTTTGTTTCTCGTCAGTAAAATTTCATTATAATTTATTTGTATAAATAAATATTGTTCAATTACGAATGTTTAATCCAAGTTTTACTCCCCCCCTCCCCCAATTTTTCAAGGAAATACGAACCAATGTCATTTCAAAACTAACATAAATTGGTTTGAGAAAATTTTAATTTTCTTTAAGTTAAATATATATTCTTGCCTTTTTTAAGAATTTTCACATAAAGTGAAAGAACTAAAATGCTTACACAAGCTTAAAACGAGGCCAATATTTTGGAAACCGAAAAATTACATAAGCATGAACTTAAAAAACCCATCTAATTAAAATTTAACCCAATTTGAACTAGGATAACTTATTCCCAATCATGAAACTGGATGAGTAGAATTAAACACCCCATAAATAGTGAGAGTCGACATGCATAAGAGGTGAATCCTATTTAGCCTCTAATTCTTTCAGATTCTCCCACAATCTTCTTTTTCAATTTTTTTCGATGTGTTTTATTTCTTTATTTATTTGGGATATTATATTTTGTGCTAAAGTTGATTCTCTTAGAATAGGCAACATTATATTTAAACACGCAAGCTTACATACCATAGAAAGCTATATATAAAGGTCTTCATTACATCAAACACATACACTCAAACTCACTTCTCATCTTCACCCAAAGATATCAGCATCTCTTTAAAAGATCTATAGCTTTTCAGTTTTCATCCAAATCTCTCATTTCAACCAAAAGGGCACATTTTCGTCATCAGCAAGTTTGCTTTTAAACAAACGCTCTTTCACATTATAACACCAATGGAGAAGATACAGAAAATGATATCGGAGAAGCCCGTAGTGATTTTCAGCAAGAACTCGTGTTGCATGTCTCACACAATCAAGACTCTCTTCTTTGATTTTGGCGTAAACCCAACGATCTATGAGCTAGACGAGATCAGCAGAGGAAAAGAGATAGAACAAGCTTTGGCTCACCTCGGTTGCAGCCCTACCGTGCCAGTGGTGTTCATAGGAGGGCAGCTCGTAGGTGGAGCAAATCAAGTCATGAGTCTTCATCTCAATCGTTCTCTTGTCCCAATGCTTAAGCGTGTTGGGGCGTTATGGGTTTGATGAAATATGAAAGAGAGTTAGTAATATATTTTAATGAATCTAATTAATGACTAAACAAAAAACATACGCATTTATGTATGTACGAATTGAACGCGCTGTCTATCTAAATTTTGAAAAGATAGATTATAGTATATCTATTTTGTAATATGTTGTTTTATTTTATAATAAAGTCAGATACTATTGGTTTTCTTCTATCATTTTCCTTGTTTGTATTTATTTATTTTGATATATACAATAATATGCATTTAAAAACATGTGTATGGGTCGAGTTACAGGAATAACATGAATTTAATAAAATCTTTTTGTTTATTCATATTGTAGCACATGAACTCTAGTGAGAGTAAAGCGAATACAAACAAACTAAAAGAAGTTTTTAAAAAATAGCCATGTAGTTGGTTAAAAAAACGCGAAATGATTTATATGCAGAACATTTTTATAATGATAGTAATGGTATGTACATGAACGGGATTATGTAACTAGTTTATTACGCTTATTTAGTGATTATTCTTGCACCTAGATGGTGTATGTAAGGTAAAACTTTAGCATCCCAAATTAATTCTTTTTTTTTTGTTAAAGATCCCAAATTAATTCTTTAACATCATATCAGAGTTTAAATTAATATTTTTTAGCTTATTTGATCATCTGCTTATATATATTTTTTCACTCCACTATGTTCCTTTCTTCTCCTTCTCTGACCTTCGACGCAATATTTTCTAAATTGATGTTGAACAATATTCCAGTATGTACAAGATCTAAAGGCACGACCAAAGACAATACATTAAGCGATTAACCCTTATAATCTTTCTACAAAAGATAATCCACGACCGTTCATCTCTAACCGTAACTATGAGGCCCTAACTATAATCAGTGGGATTTGAATTCGCTTGGTGTTGGAACACTAGTACAAAACTGCGAATTAGCTACGGTATAATCACGGTACAATCTTGCCTATACTTAAATTAGTCACGAAAATGGTGAAAAATAAATTCGTGGCTAATTCATGGCTAAGTAACCACGAATTAGCCACGAAAAAGACGTGGCTGCATAGCCACAATTGTAGCTACGGTTAACCGTGACTAATATATTAGTCACAGCTACACGTCTTTCCGATTCACAAAATAAACAAAAAAATAAAAATCACGGTTTCGCCACGGTTAGACCGTGGCTATGATAATTATAGCCACAACATAGCTACGATAAAACCTTGGCTAATTAGCTTGTCAACTCGAACAGTCGCCTCGACTGCCGTTTCCGCTTTAATATCGAACCATGCATATAACCACGGTCATTCCGTGGCTATACCGTGGCTACGCTTGTTTTATATAACAACACCTTCCTTTTCTTCTCCGCATCTCCTTCCCCTCTTCTCTCCCCTTCTCCTTTCCGGCGATCTCTCCCCTTCCCTTTTTCAACGATCTCTCCCCTTCCCCTTTCCGGCAATCTCTCGCCTTCCCCTTTCCAAGGATCTCTCTCCTTCCCCTTTCCGGCGATATTCTTCTTCCTCTCTCTCCCCACCGGCGATCAAAAAAATAAAACTCATTTTAGCCCAGCTCGAACCACCATTAGTGCTAGTCGATACTGGCCTTCTGACGGTTACGGCGGCATTTCGATGTTGTGATCAGCTTTGCTAAGACAAGTTTTAAGTTTTAAAAATTCCAAACCAAAAAAAAAAAATATAAACATTATAACTGGTTGTTCCCCAGGTCGAGTTACAGTCACCGCTCGTCGAAACTGCCGTTCCAGTTATTCGGAACATAAACATTTTTACAATATATCAAACTTAAAATTGTATGTTGTAAAAATAAAAATACCATATTTTGTAAATTTTGGGGCTATATGGAATAACTCTTTAAGTAAACGGGTAATTTAAAATGGCCCAGTGGCTATCTCCCCTAGCCATATGCTATCAGATCCGAGTTCGATCCTCAGGAACCACAGTTTTTTTAATTTTCTTGTAATATCGAAATCACATCGTTTTGTATTTAATGAACAGTAAACGACAGTAACACTTAACGGAATAGTAGATCGGTTAATGGTATGTTAATTTGGCCGAGTCAACGAAAAGTTTGAAGTTTATTTGGCTAGTCAATATAATTCCAGGTATTTTTTAGCCAGGTCTATAGATGAGGTATTTTTTGGCCAAAATGAAAAAGTTGGGGTATTATTTAGCAGTTTTCCCTTAATATTATGATATTTGAATTTTCTATGCGGTGAGTTTATTTTTTCCCTTTTAATTTGATATGAGATTATTGTTGTTACTCTGTATTTTTGTGCTATGAAGTAAGAGATAGAGTTGAAAGTGGTTTGATTATAACATTGCATATCATCATTTATTCTCATATTGTAGATGTGTTTACAAAAGCTTTATTGTGTGGTCAATTTCATGTATTGATAGGCAAGATGTCATTATAGTCTCTTTACATGCCATTTTGAGGGGCATAATAGAATAAAGAAAAGAACCGCTATTTGTTAATTATAAACCGTTGTAAACCAGACCTATATGATCATGATGTAAAGAAATTATTATGATTAATGAGAAACTATAAAATGACACTATTTTAATCTCATGTTAGCCCATGTTTATTACATTGCTTCTCGAATATGGTATTCTTCTTAATCTAATCCTATGTATATTTATGTATAAACAATATATTTGAATGTACTCTCTTCATCACCATCGAATTTAGAATGGATAGATCTTTAGGAGATGTTAGACGTGATAGTGTTATGTACAGTTGGTCATGACTGAAAATGGGTTGATGCAAGTATAGGATAGCTGATTTGAAGCTTTGTCCCTATATTTTATTAATCGTCACTACATAACATACCTTTTTTTTGGAATTGTCTTTTTCGTAATGTGAAAGGATGCTTTGAGTCAAATGGGGATTAAATTATTCTTGGCAGGATTTTGTTCCCGTGATTATCTCACCCTCGATCACTCAATCGCCCAAACGTGTTACTATCAATCGTGTACCATTGCATAGTCCTTCCTTTTGATTAATGTTTCGGGGCAGCATTATTGGTACTCCCACTTTTAAAGCTAGCTTATGTTTTGGTAGTCCTACAAACTTTAGAGAGTTTAGATATTCAACCGTATATAGCATCTCATAGTTTGGTGATATTGTGTCACCTTTTTCTATATGTTCTGAGCTCAGATAATCCTCTTATTTTCCTGGAAGTTTTGTTAACATATATGCATTAATCTCATCAAGTGTTATATTTCGAGGTATTAGGATGTTTTCTCTGTAATGCTTGCATATGTATTTTTTGTTAGTCCGTTTTCTGCATTTGTGGCTTGAAATATTTTCTCCATATGATCTCCAGTTGATTGCATTAGGAATTTTGAATCAACTACAACCATATGACCATAAGCTCCATTCGTTTTTATTTTTCTTTGGGGGTGCATTTTCATATCAAACATTTAGTAGCCATGCTGCAAAACTTGTTTTTGATTCTTGGAGTCTTGTGTTATGTTTTAAAGTGAATACATTGCAAGATTTTCACAAGTATGTTTCTTTGATTGATGCTAAAATTGTATCTGCTATAAAAACATGTGGAACGGATGGTAGTATTTGTCGTAAGTCACCACCTAGTAGTAGTAGTATTGATTTTCGTTTTTAAACACGAAAAATGTATTAATTTAAAAAATCGATATGTTTAAATTTAGATAATGATTCAAAATTCATAATGATTTAAAATCCGTTTTGAAACCATTAAAAAAAAAAAATTTATATAATGATATAGATTAAAAAAATTATTTAGATTTAAATTCATTTTAAAAAAATAAAAAAATAAAGAAAATATGAAATTAATATGGAACATGATGGGGGTTTGATTTTGAAGATATTTCATATTAAAGTTTTTTGGAATAATATTTTTGATCGTTTAAAATCATATGTGGATTACCGTAAAAGTTTTTTTATGAAACTATGATATAATTTCATGATTTCTTACACTTTGTTTTTATTTTTTAATTAGTTTTTTTATTTTATTTTAATTGGTGATGTGAAACAATATTACTGGTGAAAACTATATACAATTTCCTTATTTCCTAAACTCTAATTTTCTTTTTAATTATGAAACTATGATATAATTTCTTTATTTCTTCCTTATTTCTTAAACTCTGATTTCTTTTTTTAAATTAGTTTTTCTATTTTATTGTTAACTAGTGATGTGTTATGATGAAAACTATATACAATTTCCTTATTTCCTAAATTCTAGTTTCTTTTTTTAATTAGTTTTCTATTTTATTTCCAAACGCTGATGCAGAATAATATTACTGGTTGTTTTAAATCCTATGTGGACGCTATACCGTTAACTTTTATTAGTAAATAGATTAATTCGCTTAAATATAATTCATGAATTAATATAACCTTAGGAAAACAAGTAAGCAAATCTGTTTGTCAAATCAGAATTTGTAATTAATCGTCCAAGACAAAAAAATCAGTGGGGGCATTAAACTATTTAGATTGGGGGCAATAAATTGTATCATAAATAATTTGCATTAAATAATTTTTTTAACAGGGGCAGCTACCCCCATTACCTCCTTACTACCTCGCCCCTGTTTTATACCAATGTCATTGGGGAGTTATGCCGGTTTTTCGAATGACAAAGAGAGTTGAGACATGGGGATCCTCTATCTCCTTATCTTGTTGTGATGGGTATGGAGGTCCTTCGAAGCATTTTGAATGAGAAATATCAAGAGGGTGCGATTAAGTATAATCACCACCTTTGTAAGAACCCCAAGATCACTCACTTAGTCTTTGCGGATGATGTGATGGTGTTTCATGATGGATCTGAGAAGTCTACGAATGATTTATGCAGGTTATCTAGGCTATATGTGAATGTGGGTAAATCGGAGTGGTTTGTGGCTGGTTATAATGATGAAGATAAGAAGAAGTTACAAAAAATTTGGTTGTGATGAGGGATTAATGCCACTTTGGTACATGGGCTTACCGCTTCTCCGCCGGAGGCTTCGAAAGAGTGAGTACTCGCCTCTTATGGATGTAATGAAGAAACGGTTATGACATTGGATTACAAACTATCTTAGTTTTGCTGGCATACTGCAACTCATACAAACTGTTATTTACAGTCACTTGAACTTTTGTTTTGCTGCGTTTATGTTACCTAAAGGATGTCTCCAAGAAGTTGAAAATCTCTGCGACCGGTTTCTCTGAACTGGGTCTATGGAAAGGAAAGGCATGATTAAAGTCTCTTGGGAGGATGGTTGCCTACTGAAAGGTGAAGAAGGTTTGGGGTTGCGCAATTTTAGAACATAGAACATATGCATAAACCTCATACTCATTTAGCTATTATTTAGCAATAAGGATTCATTGTGGGTGACTTGGAATTGGGTACATTGGATCAAAGACGCTAGCTTTTGGGCTTTGGATCGAATTGCTCAGCCTCTTGGATGTGGAAAGACTTACTTGATCATAAAAAAAACTGCAAGAAATCTTCTCTTTACACAGGTTGGGGGACGGCCAAGACACTAGTTTCTGATACCATGTGTGGACATAACTTAGTCCACTGACTGAATTTCTAAGAGAGGATGGACCAAGAAAACTCATAATACCAACTCACTCTAAGGTTAGTCACGCCATCCAACAGGGTCAGTGGAATTTTTCTACAAGACCGAATAGAGACCAGTGGATCAGATCTACCATTGTAGCAATAAGGCGAATACAAGCATACCAGGATTTGGAAGATCGAGTGGAATGGGGACTTAAGGGTACTAAAAGGGATCATTTCTCGACCTGGCAACATGGGACATTCTAAGAGAACGTGGCCCTAGCTTAAAATGGACATCAACAGTTTGGTTTAAAGGTGCAGTCCCAAAACAAGCATTCAACTTTTGGACTGCACATCTAAACATCATACCACCGCTTAGGGGATTTAGATATTATTGATGATACATATTGCTGTTTATGTGGGGCCTATGAAGAAACTCGAGATCACATTTTACCTCACTGTGACTATTCTATACAGTTCTGCAAGTGGACTTTGCATAGACTCCATCAACCAACAAACCCCTTCATGGATTCGGGCTCTTTATCCACTTGGCTGCAATCATATTAATTTATGGTCAAGACAAAACTTAAGCTAATAGTCACTCATGCTCTGGTTTATTACCTTTGGAAGGAACACAAGAGCCAGTTACATAACTCGATCTCCCAGCTTTCGGAAAATATTTTCAAGCAGATTGATCGCTCGATTAAGGATACTATACTCGCTCGAAGATCTCGCAAGGGACATAGTAGTTTACTCCTTAATTGGCTCTCACGATCTTAGGATTTCAAAATCTCTACTCTTAGCTCAAATGGTTTTTATTTTTTTACCACAAAAGATCCTTCTTAATAGTGTATGTAATCAAACACTGGTTCCATTGATATATATGTTTGCATTTATCCGGAAAAAAAAATCTTAGTTGATTCCTTTACACTGTAGACCTCTTATGTGAACCAAGGCACTATAATATTTTCTACTAACTCTCGGCATTTATACAGAAGCTGATATGGTTGGTTTAAATGAATTAAATGACCAACAGTGGAAGAAATTGGTTCACATACTTAATGAATGAAACTCTGGGGTTATGGAACGTCTTTCGGTATTTTCGAATCTTTGATAATTAATACAGGCTCGTCAAACAATATGACTGCTATTGATGAATTTCTTATTAAAGTAATATGGCACTGATTAATATCAAATTATAGGATGTTTGGTTTACTATGGCTACTAAAGAAGGGAAAATTTCTCTAGGATCTCAACTTCCATTACAAAATGTTTTCGTCATTGATGGTTGCATTGTAAACTAATATATGTGTCTTAGTATACCAGAGATAGTTTCTACATCTTTAAGATACTTAAACACTTTGTGTTATCTATGACTGTATTACATCGATTATGTTCGGACCGGGTTAATAGATGAAAAGTCAATATTTATTTGGAGGTAGTTCAAGTTCAGCAATGGCACTTGTGATATGGATCATATAGCAAATCTACCATCTATTAAAAAGAAACTTATGAATTGGGATATATCTATTTCAACAATCCATGTACAGAAATTGTGGCAGTGATTGTTCAACCTCATGATAACGTTTCTAACCATTAAAATAACAAAGTGTGTAAAGAACTGGATTCTGCCATATATGGAACATCGTTGTATTGTACATATTCCATGTTATAGGACCGTACGGGCCACTTGCGGAATTACATGCGATTTGGCATATTACGTATATATCCATAATAAGTGTACGTACGTGGAACACGTACATTGAAAATGATTTAAATGATGAAACCTTGTTTTGTAATATAAGAATAACGACTCTTGGGATCAGAATTGGGCCAGCATCAAATTTATGCTGATGAAGAAAAACAATACTTACATTTTTATTGTATTTAGTTGCTTTATTTATTGGGATACGTGCCTAATCCAGTATCAAATCACCTTCTTGGCCACGAGCTTGACTTTCCCAAAATCTTATTCATCAAATTGAGAATAAAGCTCAATTTTGTTTGATTCTTGATTCTTCTTGACATCGCAAGATTCGATTTCATGCATGACGATAAGACTAAAACGGAACCACGGAGTTTGCCTTTTTTTATCTCAAGTGGTCATACAAATATATTCTACTACTTGAGATAATATCACACGATCTCCAGTTTTCGCAAATATTGAAGAAGCCAAAGAGCTGGAAACTTTCTATACGTATCTAATTCTAATACTATATATGTCAATGGCTGAGACCAGCAATCAAATTAAATTATTACACTTAATTTCATCGGAATCCTTAATTATAAAACTGATAATCTAATTTACCATAGAACGCATATCTTCGCATATAGTATTTTATATCCATAGTTCGAAAAACAAACAATTGTTACGGAAAAATTGTAATAGTAATTAAAACTTGAAGAAAGCACAAAAATAAACATAAAACTAGCTAGACTTGTTCTTCACAGCATGTGATATATTATGTTTGGGTGATTTTGTGTTTGTTTACTGAATCTGCAACGCATTTCATTATCTTGACATAATCAATCTTAAACATGGTGGTTAAAGATAACCCTATATTTTCTTTTGATAGGATTTCCTATTATCTAGATAGGTGAATTTATTCTTTGTGGGAAAATGTCAATTATGCTACGGTTAGAAACCACGGTGAGAATAGGATGGGAGACTCGTCTACTAGAAAACAATCTTATGCATGGCTTAAGTGGACGTTCTTGGAAAGAATACATTTTTTTCTAATTTTGGATGACATAATATCGACGAAAGAGAAAAAATGGACATTTTTTTGCCAAAAACTCTCTAATGCTTAAGTCAAAATGAAGTCCACTTAACTAGGCAGAAAGTTGGCGGCTTAACTAGGTTAAATGGTGGTTAAGTTTATGGAGCATGGTCTTAGTGTATCATAGCCCCGTATGCTATTTTGGTGAGGATTGGAAAGACAATTGACATTCTCTCATGGGAAGAATAGAGGTCTTTAAGATGAGCGATTTAACGTGTTGAAAAGACTTAGTGAAATGCCTCACCCATTTTCCCTACTGAAATATTTCATTTAGACAAGTTAGATTGTTATGTTTAATTAATGCATTTAAGGTTAACTCGTTATAGGCTGAGGTTTATGCATAAAACAGATACTTGAATTAATAAAAATGTGGTTCTAGTCACACTATACAAAGTTGATGACCAATCAGTTTCTCAAACACATTCGATCGGACATTCAGATTCTCTTTTTTTTTGTGGTTTTTCTCTTCCATTTCCCTCTATGACTTTTTAACACTTCTTTGTCGCGTGAATAATAACGATAAGAGAACCAAGTTTTCTCATTAAAGTGGTGTCTTAGCACATTTTTTCCAGAAACCGTCCCCACGATATGGCTTCATGCTGCCACGCTCCCATATAACTTTTGCCGCCTATTTTCTCACGTGTTTCAACCAAATAACAGCCCCCCCCCCTTAGAGTTATCACGCAGATCATAAAACAAGCGAGTTTATTGAGCTGGTTGGATAAATCTCCCAACCACCATGTATGAATCCGACAGTGACTGTCTGAATATAGCCAAGATTGTTCGAAAATCCTACTTAGTCAGATAAACCGTCCAGCTAACCCGAAAATCACAGACTAGCTACCTCTAACGCAGAAATCACCCGAATTGGCTCAACTCATCGACTATAACTTAGTCCTTTAATCATTCCATTGATCTTAGATAAATTTTCTCGAACATTCAGATTCTCTTCAGCCAAAACTCTCCCATATCGATCTTGATCCAATTGATACTACCAATATGTCTTAACCATGATTCATCTATGATTTGGGTGGGTAAAAACTAGCCCATGCCCTGTATATGTTCTAGTTGTTCCGACGACCTGTCTGCTAGAAGATATACACCCACCTATATAGCATTAATGTCATCTTGGGATCTGACAACCATAAACACTGGTATATCTGAGGAGTCACTGTCCATTCTAAATTAATTATTATAAATAAGTTAATCAAATTCAGGGTGTTACACTTAGCCCTCGTCTAAAATATTAATAGAGTATTGTATATGAAGTCAAGACTAAAATAATAATTATTTGTGGAATGAGAGTAAGTTTTCTCTATGGTATAATGATCTATGGTATAATGATCTGTACCAGATGGCTATTCTAAGACTCAACGAACATATGAGATGAGTGAAAGAAATGGAACCATCATCCAATAAGCCAGACCCAATCCTCCTACTTTTTTGAATGATTCGAAAAGTGTTTATAGAGTGTGATTCCTTGAATTCCCTTGTATAGTTGAACTAAAAAAATCATGGTATTTTTAGGTGAATTTGTGCCTAGCTTTAAGGGATATTTAGGTAACTAAGCTACCTTGAATGATCTTATATATTTATTTGATGTTTATTTGGTTTGAGAAGCACTCTAGTAAACAATCATCTCTAGATATGTGTTTAATGTCATCTGGGTGGTGTAGATTCCCGAAAATGGGTCCTCTGCCTAATGCCTTGATTTTTTTTCCATTAATTCATATATTAACTTTGCTAAAAGGATACATAGTTTGTTACAGAACCAATCAACCAAATAGGAACATCATTACAAAATACAACATGGACGATGCTAGAAATAAGAAATTTTGCTATCTTGTCCAAACAAGCATTCTCGGATCACCGTTGAAACCTTTTTTTTTTTGAACATCTGAAAATTTCATTAAAATAAAATAGGAAGTGCAGTTACAAACTGTGTTTAGCCACCATTTGTAGAGCTCATGAAATTAACTCACACTTGTTTGGCTATCGAATCGGTCAATTGGTTTTTGCTCCTTTGAACATAGGAGAATTCACAGATCTCATATAGAGATGATTCGAGAAGAATGTTGTTGATACTGGGTTCAACTTCTAATTATTTGTAATTAGAGGGGTTCGTTTTTAGATAAGTACTTGATAAGAAAGTAAAGAAGAAACCTCAAAAAGAGGGTGTATTATTATTAAAGATGTTTACAATGCTTGTTAACTCGGAATGCCGAGATTAACTTTATCAAACAAAACTAAAACCTAGGTTCTTTAGTTCTTCTCCTCCCGATCCTGAATGAATATCATTAGTGAGGGGGGGGGTTATATATTTATATATCCTTAATAGTCGGTCTAATAAGCCCATGGGCTAACCTCGGAAAAATGGAATATTTCCATTTTTCCAAGACTAGGGAATCTGTGATAAGATTTGATCTTATACTGTCCGAGCTTAGACTTCGGCTTAAGACGATGTTCGTTTATATCCCCACTTCGGACACTAAATCTGATCAACCTTCTCCGAGGTATCCCTCGGTCATCTGGGCCGAGGATCGGAATTCTTGTTTTCGGGACTTATAACCTAATAGATTATCAGGGAAGAGCTAGGCAGGGACCAAACTCCAATTATTGTCAAACTATTGATTAGGGGTAGAACCCCACCATCAACAGTAAGTCCCCCCCCCCCAGTTCGTCCGAGGATGTCTTCGGGCAGCGTTGGCGAAGTTCCTCCTTAAATGGTTTGTTGACAAATTAAGTTCGGGACCAACTGATCTTCGTCTTCAATTACTTCTCAAATTTCCGTACTTTAATTTTGGCGGGAAAATATTGGAAAATGAAACGCCTATCTTCTCAGTTTCCTCAAAACCTTTGACCTCCCAAACGACGTGTCGCCTCGAAAATCGATGAAAATGAATGAAGAAGAACAGACTCCTTTTCTTTCCTCACGAATCAACTAACCAAATCCTTCACAGTTATCAATAGAAATCCACTTTTCAGTTCATCCTATATAACCAGCGATTATTGATTAAATATCTTCCATAACCGACTCTTTGCTCTCCGAGGTAACCTTCAATCTTCCTTCTTTAATTTTCTTTTCAACTCAATGCCCGGAAGAAACGAACTCGAACTTTCAATTTCTGGGAGTACTTGCCCTTGGCCAAATTTCCCGGATGTCGGACCTTCTCTTTTCCCTAGATCCGAGATCGGATTAATAAAAAGGAAGGCCCTAAACCCTGAAGGAATCGATATTCTGGTTCCGACGTCCGATCAGAGACCTTGGACTCCACCACTGGGCTACATTTGTCTCTATGAAAGTTTCTTCGCCGAGGCAAATCTTTGGTTTCCAATTCCTCAATTAATGGTAAGCTACTGCGTCTGCCGAGGAATGGCGATGTCTCAACTAACACCGAATTCCGTAAAAATCATCACCGGCCTTCTAGTACTTGCGGCTCGGTGCAATATTCGGTTAAATTCCTGGAAACTAGAAGAACTGATGAAAATTTCCGGTGCTAAGAAGCCAGAAGGAACCTTCAAACTAAATATGAAACCTAAGAAGAAAATCCTCACTAGATTCCGTACAAGTGCCAAGCTATGATTCCGAAGTTACTTCTACGTTCGAATCAACGAAGCTTCAGAATTGGAGAACTATAATTGGTAGAAACTAGGTCCCCTCTCTCCTCCTTGTTCCGATACTAATTCTTCTTTATTTTCCTTTCAGTTAAACCAAGCTGCTTCCGAACCCTTCCACCGAACTTCTCCGAAGAGTTCGAAAAGCTTAAAGTGGAAGGAGAACTTCAGTGGAGTGACATACTTCCTGCTTCATTCTTCAGAGCTCGCTCCTGGGCTGGTATGTTCTCTCCAAACTTCGTAATTTTTCCAAACCCCCTCTTGCCTTAAGATCGAATTTTGTAGGACGAGAAGACTAGGAGGGAATCGAATCTTCTCTTAAAATGAAAAGCTCAAACCCCGAAGGAGCTTCCGGCAGTGATCATAATCTTCCGAGAAAGAAACAAGACTCCGAGGTTGCCAGGAAAAAGAACGCGGAAATTCGAAGAAGCAAAATGCCGAAAACAGGAAGCTTATATTGCTTGTAAAAGATCACCATGCCTTTAAATTCGAATTTGATGGTACGGAACTTCTTTTCCAAAATAAGGAGAAAAGTTCCGAGCTTCTACGAAAGGCAAGTGGTTACGATAATCGTCTGCCCGAAGTTTGCTGCGATCCAGATACTCTGGAAGCTCTTTCTTGCTCACTTTTCAAGGTAAAAATCAAAAACAGACTCCTCTTTCACCTAGAACTTCTACAAATATTTTCTTGGTCTATTCCAGTCGGTGGGTTTTATTGGCCAAACATTCTTTCGGTATGAGAAGAGGCTCGCACAATCTGAATCGAAGATCGACTCTCTTCAAGCCGAGAATGCAGACTTGGAGAAGAGGTCCCTCGACGCTGAGAAAGCTTTGTCTGAAGCGCTCAATGAAGTTGCAAATAAGGACAAACGCTTGGGTAAAATGAAGGCGCACTTTGATGAAGGAGAGTCGAGGATTTCTGATGTTATTGCAGAAAACTTCCGGCTGATCACTGAAGTGGCTGAAGTGAAACGTCAGGTGATTGATATCTCGGAGGAGCGAGACATCAACAAGGCTATTCTAGACTCCAAGTGTGCCGAGAACTACCAAGACGGGCAACGCGCGGCCTTCAGTGTCTGTCGAGAGAAGTTAATTCAACTTCACAAATCCCTCGATGAATACTCCGAAGCTTATTCTGAGGCTTTTAGCAAAGCTAACGAGTATGGACAAGCCGCAGCTGTTGCTATGAATCTTCGTCTTCTTCTTGACAAGGGACTCCCAATTCCGGAAGAGGATGTAGTTATGGCTGAGAAGGAACGCGACCGTCTCGCCGAAGTTGTGAATTCTCTCATAATTCCAGAGTTTCGAAATGAGGATTTGAATTTTTAGATTAGTAATCCTTATATTAAAAACCTCGACTCAATGTACTTATTCGGATTGTTAATAAAAATTCTTTTCTCGTATAACTGGATCGTTCCTTCTTTCTTCATCCCAAATATGATATCTCGGATGTCAAATGAAAGTTTCGTTTCTCGTATTATTGGATTGTCCCTTCAATCTCCATCCCAAATACGACATCTTGGATGTTAAATGAAAGTTTTGTTTTTCGTATTATTTGGATTTGTTTACTCGAAGTTTCTCAATTTGATATTTCGAAACTCGAAAATAGCAGAAGAAAATAAGGCGCGCTTTCCTTATTCCTTTGCTTTAAAGGTTTACAATAAGTCCTACTTTATCAGACATACTGTCGAACTTCTTCATTCGGTAAAGAATGTGTTTAGAGGTTTATTTTGATTTCATACCCTTTAATCTCTCGGCCTTACTTTATCGGGCTCCGAGATTCTTTCAGGTAATTTATTTTGGTCGAGAACGTGATCAAGGTTTCGACTTTTTGTGAACCTTGGCATAGTTGAGTTGTGAACTGCAAAACTAAACCAAAGTTCAAGGTGTTGTAGCTGAACCTTGTTAAAGGTTGCCTACGTACCCTCGGAGGGGATCAAGCCACTCGTAGTTCATCTTTTTTTTTTTTTTTTTTTTTGTCTTCGAGGAAAAGACTAATCTCTTCCCTTCCGACCTTTCTTGGTTTTTCTCTCTAAGTATTGTTCTCTTTCAAAAAGTTCTGCCAGGATTTCAGCAGATGTCGACTTCTTTTTGTTGACCGCGGTAAGCATTAAAGGTTGGTTCGGAGGTTCTTGGTTCCTTCGTAATTTATTTTCTGTTACAAAGCATCTCCGAGCCATCTTTTGGTCGCCTCGAACCGTAAAATATCCTTTTGGAGTTGGAAACTCCAGGCACTGGTGATAGGTAGATGGGACAGCTTCCACAAAGTATAACCATGGTGTTCCAATGATCGCGTTATAGATAGTGACTTTTTCTACTACTTCAAACTTCACGATTTTAGTCACTCCTCCGGCCGATACTTGAAGTTTAATAGTTCCGATGGTTGACACCGTATCTCCTCCAAAGGCGGTTAGGTGTTTAACCCGAGCTTTTATCTTCTGATCTTTTACCTCCATTTTCTGCAATGCGTCTAGAGATATGACGTCTACCGAGTTTCCAATGTCGACGAGAATCCTTTGAACGTCGCAATCGCCTATCTGGAGTTCGATTACAAGTGGGTCGTTGTGGGGAGCGTCGATTCCCTTCAGATCTTCGGTGGTAAATGTCAACTCTTTTTGCAAAGTGGAACTTCGTGGGACCTGGTCCACGGACAACCTAAAGATGCTTCGCTGCATTGATCGAACAGAATCCTCACAGTTTGCGAGTCCTCCCATTATCATGTTATTTTTATTCCTTTGGTTTGGGTGGGGGTGAAGTTAGGACTTCTCCTTCTTCCGTATCTTCGAGGGGAAGCTGATTTTCCTCATCTTCTCGTGTCTTACGTTTCTCCTTTTCTCGATCTTGTTCAAGTGGGATGACCATCAGGTGATTCTTTAGATTTCGACAGTCTTCGGTTTTGTGGCCCGGTCTTTTGTGGTACTCGCACCAAGGAGCGGTTGGATCTTCAGGATCTCGTATGTAGGTGTATTACGACTTATCTTTCCGAGGTATGTTTTTTTGTGAGTCCGTTACGGAAAAGGTTGTTTCCGACCTAGATTTGTCTCTTCGAGGGTTATCCCTTTCTACTCGCCGCCCTTCTCCCTTTTCCTCTGGTTTCACCTCTTTGTTCACCTTTGTGGATCCGTGTACTTTGGCAAGTTCGGAGCTATTTTCTTCGATCCTTATGTGAGTATTTGCTCGATGGAAAGCGTCGTTCATAGACTGAGGACGATGAGCCAATAGTTCACCCTAAAACCTTGATTGATACCAGGTTGCCACGCTAAGCGCTCCGATTGCTAAATCGTCGTCAATCCTTAGCCGCGAATAAATCGCCTTAAATCTTTTAATGAAATCTCGGAGTGGCTCTTTCGGTCCTTGTTTTACTGCGTATAGGTCCGATGCGGTGGCCTGTTGCTCTAAGTGGAGCATGTACTGTTTGAAGAAGGCTTCTCGGAGTTCTGCAAAACAACTGATTGAATCGGGGGGTAGGCTGGTGAACCAAGCTTGGGCATCACCTCTCAAGCTCTCTAAGAAGAGTTCACATCTTGCCTCGTCCTCTTTATTTCTTTGAAACTCAGCTCGGCCAACTTTTACTAGAAAGGCTCTCATGTAGACTGCGGAATCTATGGTTCCGTCATAGGTTGGGAGTCTGAGCTTGTCGTTGAGTGGGACTCATGCCCGCGTGATATTCTGAGTGAATTGGCTCCTCTCTGTTTCCGCCAGTAATTGATCGACTTCGGGGGCGATGCTAGTTGTCTTATGGACTAGGGATCGCATCTCTTCCAATTCTCTTTTTAAGATTGCGATTGATTGGTCGGTGCTCGGGTTTTGAGTCGTGTTATCTCCACTTCTCAGACTCCGGCGGATAATGGGGCGTCCTGGGATCTCTTGAACTGGTTTGATCGGCTTCAAATGTTACTCGCTGGGCAGTGACTCGTGAAGTTCTAACCGACGTCGCTCTAAGAGTTTGGTTATGGTTTTGGGCTCTTAAAACTTGGAGTTCTTCTGATATGATCGCCAGTTGATCGACCAGACTTCGGTTTATCTGTTTTGGTGGTCGATTTGCTCTATCATCCAACTCTCGCGCTGCTGTTGTGCTCTTACTACTACTCCATCGGGGGTTCTTATCTCTTCTATGTTGGGAGTTGGATTTATTATCCGGTTTCCTCCGTTATTTGATGGTAACATTCCTGCAAGTTGCTCAGTCGCTTGGGAGTTAGGACGAAGAGTTTCGTCTAATTCTCCCAGAGAATTCTGGGTTTCGGAGGTCGAGGTTCGAACTATCGGATTAGTAGGCGTCACGAATGCTTGTTCTCTGAGTTGATTGGGTGTAGTATGAGGATAACTTAGTTCACGAGCTATTGGATTGCGGCTCTGGTCGATATTTTGGACCGCTTCTTCTTCGTCGCTTACTTCTGCTTCTTCACCGTCTCGACGCTCGTTAGTAGGTGGCTCTTCCGTGCTCATCCTCCTGTCCGAGATTTCTCTTTTTTCTTACCAAAAGCTAGTCACCCCCTACCTAGTGCGCCAAATGTTGATACTGGGTTCAACTTCTAATTATTTGTAATTAGAGGGATTCGTTTTTAGGTAAGTACTTGATAAGAAAGTAAAGAAGAAACCTCAAAAAGAGGGTGTATTATTATTAAAGATGTTTACAATGCTTGTTAACTCGGAATGCCGAGATTAACTTTATCAAAGAGAAGTAAAACCTAGGTTCTCTAGTTCTTCTCCTCCCGATCATGAACGAATATGATTAGTGAGGGGGGTATGTATTTATATATCCTTAATAGTCGGTCTAATAAGCCCATGGGATAACCTCGGAAAAATGGAATATTTCCATTTTTCCAAGACTAGGGAATCTGTGATAAGATTTGATCTTATACTGTTCGAGCTTAGACTTCGGCTTAGGACGATGTTCGTTTATACCCCCACTTCGGACACTAAATCTTATCAACCTTCTCCGAGGTATCCCTCGGTCATCTGGGCCGAGGATCGGAATTCCTGTTGTCGGGACTTATAACTTAATAGATTATCAGGGAAGAACTAGGCAGGGACCAAACTCCAATTATTGCCAAACTATTGATTAGGGGTAGAACCCCACCATCAACAAATGTCACTTATGATGTCGTGGGTTTCTTTTCCTTTTGATCGGGAGTTTATGGAGTTAATCAGCAGCAGTGAGTCAGATCGCACTCTGATGCTAGTGTAACCTAATCTTCTGCAGGCCCGGACTCCTTCTAATAGCGCTAGACCTTCAGCCACCAACGGCGACGCAACAAAGCTTTTCACCGTTGACCCCTGGTGTTCCGCTTGTTGAGAAGGATTTGGGATCACCCAAGCTACCCCCGCTGCTTTTGTTGTCTCAATCCCCACCGCGTCTATGTAGATTGTTGTGGTCTACTCGCTAGGAAGTACGGGTCTGGTAACAATCGTTGGATTCCTTGTGGCTTTTGTGGTGGCTTGTACCTGTTGCCATTCTCTCACCATTTTTATTGCCAAGCTTGAAGTTTCTTCGTCGTGGTGATTTTGTCTTCGAAGACAAACAAATTCCTTGCTTTCCACAGATACCAGAAAATCCGGGGAAGCATTGGTCCGGTTCCAGTACCAAGGGGCGGCATGCAGGTTAGTTGTTTAACTTTATTGATTCCTTCTGTAAACTCTTTGATACTGCAAGGATCAAAAACTTCAACAAACGAGATTTCTCTCCACACTTGTTGTGCATACTCACATTGGAAGAAGATGTGGTTTGTTGTTTCGAACTGCCCACATCTTTTAGTTTGCTGTTGATAGTAGTGTCCTCTTTGCTAGGTTTTCTCCCGTAGGAATTGCTCCGTTGAAACCTAAACTTATCATTCTTTGAACCTTGTTTTCTAATTCCATATTTCCACAAGCTTATTAAAAATCCAAGAAAGTTACTCACATGTCCTGAGACACCCAATTAAACATGTGAATCTCCTTCGAACTCGAATAACGAATATCTAGTAATCCACGAAGATTGCATTGCCCATAGAAGTCCACACGCCTTTGCGTCCAGTGTCGATCTAGTCGTACCCATCTTACTCCCTCCTGCTCTTATGAACTTCCATGTGAAATCTCACAACAACCAACCAGTCTTCACCAGAAACAAATGCTTATCTCAAGTATAATTAAAATTACTCTTTATCAGTCTAGGCCCCAGAGGAATCCATCTATTATCGATTTGATTTATGGCACCATGATGTTCCAAAATCATCTTCGAAATTGTATCCGCATGTATCTCTTGATTGATACATTCTCATTCCAACACATTTTCTCTTCTTTTACCTATGATTTTTTCACGAGTTTTGTTAACATCTTCGAAAATGAATTTTTTAAGTAATTTTTACTTTAAAAAAAAAAACGCATTTTTCACCCATTCAAGATCGTAAAAAATAGATTTACTAAAAATTTAAGGACAATAATTTTTCACTTTTATCCATCAATTCATAACAAAACCCGAATCCAAAAAGAATTGGATTAGTTCTCACGATATTTGTGGATTTCTTACATTTATACTTCTTTTTTTTTTTTGTCGACTATTACAATTATCAGAGATATGCGAGTTAGTCCTACTACAAAAAAAATTTAATCAAACTAAGTCAGCTACTTGCAGTACTTGCAATTACGATGAACAGCTGATGTATCATGGATTTTATCGGTTTTCTACCATGATATAGTAGGTTTTATGGAGTCTTTATCAGAGATATGTAGAAGTCGGCCGACCACAAGTGGAAGACGACCGACCCGACCCCATAAGAAATCGATCTCGATCCGATACACGACCAGAAACTCAGAAGATCGACGAACCTCAAATCGAAGAAAGGCGAGTCTATAGAGCAATTCCGCCCTATCCCAGAAGAAACAAGAAGTCTAAAAAAGAGATGGAAGACACAAGATGTAAGGAGTTGGTGGAACAATTGGTAATTCAACTTCCATTTTTAGATGCTTGTAGAATGTCACCTTGTTTCAAGCGATACGTGAAGAAGATAATAGCAAACCCAGCAAGTCTTGAAGAAGGAGTGATGCTATTGACCAGTGAGTGCAGTGCCATACTACATAAAAAGATGCCAAGAAAGCAAGAAGACCCAGGTGCATTTGTCCTTAACATTAGCATTGATGATGTCAAATTTGATCATAGTCTATGAAATCTTGGATCATCTGTGAATTTGATGCCACATTCAGTAGCAAAGAGGTTTGGATATACTGAATACAAACCTACTCAGCTGAGTCTTGTACTCGCTGACCGGTCAGTTCGTTATCCAGAAAGATTTTTACTCGACATCCCGGTGCTTGTAGAAGGATGTTTTATACCAGCTTATTTTGTAGTTTTGAAGTTCGATAAGGAGCCTTTCGACCCTATCATATTGGGACGCCCTTACCTAGCTACTGCAGGTGCCATAATCGATGTGAAGAAGGGGAGAATATTCTTACAACTTGGAGAATTACAGCTGAACTTCCAAATGGAGAAAGTCATGAGCCGACCACCTATGAAGGAGCAAATGTTTGCTGTAGATGTCATCTCAGAAGTCACACAAGAAGTTTTTGAAGAGCTAAGTATCACTGATCCACTGGAAAAAGCTTTGACAATGGCAGTTGATAAGGAGGGATACATGGATGACCTAGCAAATGGGTTTACCAAGATGTTGGATTCAAGCGAGCAGATGAAGCAAATGGTAAAAAATTTGGACTTACCAACGGAAACAACAAAGAAACTCAAGATAGCTGATTGGAGTGAAGAAAATGCTCCGAAGCTCGAGCTCAAACCATTACTAAAAGGGTTAAGGTACGCTTTTCTTGGTCCAAATTCCACTTACCCAGTTATTATCAATGCAAATTTGAATAATGTTGAAGTAACAATTCTACTAAGCAAGCTGCACAAGTATCGCAAGGCTCTTGAATATTCTTTGGATGATATTGTAGGTATTTCTCCAGACCTTTGCATGCATAGGATTCATTTGGAAGAAGGAGCGAAAGCATCAATCGAAACCCAAAGGAGACTTAACCCCAATCTGAAGGAGGTGGTGAAAAAGGAGATTTTGAAGCTGCTTGATGCGGGTGTTATTTTCGCTATTTCAGACAGCACTTGGATCAACCCTGTTCACGTGGTACCCAAGAAAGGAGGAGTCACAGTAGTCAAGACAGACGCAGAGGAGCTGAAAGCCAAGCAGACAATTACCGGACACCGGATGTGCATTGATTACTGGAAGTTAAATGCAGCCACAAGGAAGGACCATTTTCTATTGCTATTCATCGATCAAATGTTGGAAAGATTGGCGAATCACAAGTTCTACTGTTTTCTAGATAGGTATTCGGGTTTTTTCCAAATCCCGATCCATCCTGATGACAAAGAGAAGACAACTTTCACATGCCCATACGGAACATACGCCTACAGAAGAATGTCTTTTGGTCTATGCAATGCACCAGCAACCTTCCAGCGGTGTATGATGTCTATATTCTCGGACATGATTGAAGAAACAATGGAGGTATTCATGGACGATTTCTCAGTCTACGGCTCATCCTTCCATGATTGTCTAGACAACCTTTGCAAAGTTCTAGCAAGGTGTGAAGAAAAGAATTTGGTGTTGAATTGGGAGAAGTGTCATTTTATGGTGCAAGATGGGATTGTCCTTGGAGATCGCATCTCGGAAGCAGGAATCGAGGTAGATAGAGCAAAAATCGAAGTGATGACAAGTCTGCAACCACCCACCGATGTACACGGAATTCGCAGCTTTTTGGGTCATGCAGGTTTCTATAGGCGTTTCATCAAGGATTTCTCCAAGATAGCACGACCTCTCACAGCACTTCTCTGCAAGGAAACAAAGTTCGAGTTACTTCAAGACTGCATGAACGCATTCAAGACGCTTAAAGAAGCACTGATTTCCGCGCCCATTGTACAACCACCTGACTGAGAACTACCCTTTGAAGTAATGTGTGATGCAAGTCATTTTGCAGTAGGGGCAGTCCTGGGCCAGAGGAAAGACAAGAAATTGCATGTAATCTACTATGCAAGCAGGACTCTTGATGAAGCACAACGAAATTACGCAACAACGGAGAAGGAATTACTCGCAGTTGTGTTTGCATTTGAAGAATTCCGTTCATACCTAGTTGGATCAAAGGTAATAGTACATACTGATCATGCTGCTTTGAAGTACCTGATGCAGAAGAAGGACGCCAAGGTAATAGGACCGACTAGAAGAGCTGCAGTCTACCGACTATGACGCCGACTTAATTTAGAAGATTTTCTTATCGGGCCTTTCGCGGAACCCTAGACCCTAAGACTCATTCACGACCTATATAAGCACCTCTTAAGCACTTGAAGAGGCACGCACCCCACAAGAACTCATAAAAACACAAGTTTACCTTTGCTTCCATTGTTTTTAGCTTTCTACAGAGATTGTTCTTATCATTGTTACAGACTCTGGAGAAGATTAGAGAGTGTTCTTCGTCATTGTGAGCTTGTGAGCCTCTGAACTTCTATTGTCTATTTCGTTTGTATTCATTTCATTAATAAAAAGATGATCTGTTTTACCAAACTCATGTCTGAGTAGTTACTCTATTAGATCTAGGGTTTTCTTACGGTTTTGCTATGAATTGCTAAAATAGTTTTTAACAATCTTTCAATCACGAACATCTTCGCTACAGTTGTTCTTCACTTACTAGACGGACTCGCGAACCGTTTTATTCAGTCATAAATCAAGATCCGGTAGTCGAGAGACACCGAGGATCGGTAGACAGTTCTGTAGTGAGTAAGGTGCGTTCTAATTCAAATGAATGTGTGTAGTGACGCTGATGCCAGGGCCCTAGGATGCGTAGTGTATAGAGTCGTTGTAGATGTTGTGTAGTTAAATACACGTGCGGTATGACGTGTTTGTTTGTTTACTTTCCTGCTGCTTCGGCTATTTGCATGTTTGTTTGTTGAACTCCCCGAACATGTTTGTTGATTGTTAACCTGGAGCTTTCGGGGAGTTGTGCATGTTAGTAAAGGAACCCAACTCACTGAGTAACTCTACGTTACTCATACAACTCTTTTGTCTCGCAGGTGATCGGATGAAGTAGGAGCTGGACGTGGGAACAACCGGAGTAGATTTCAATGCCTTTGTAAAATTTTGGTTTGGGTTTTCATACGCTGTTTTGATTAAGTCGGCCGCACTCGTTTTTTATTCGATTCATTTATAATGGATTATTCATTATGAATTGAAAGTAGAATTTTTATATTCGCGTGTGAGAACCCTGATATTAGGTCCGTCCAGCCTAACACAACTCGTGGACGCTGTACGGGTTGAAAAGCCTTAGGCCGTGGAAGCGAGGTAAACTTGTTTGAGGATGACTGGTTCGGGCTTGACTTTGTGTTTAGCCATCACACACATCTCCATATCACACACATCTGTCTATGCTACAAACAAGCAAGTGAGGATAAACCATCAGGGTGGGTTACTGCACCGCTGACTCCTCAACACAATCAATCAATCAACATTCAATCATTATCTACATGCAATGCATCTTTACTCCTAATCCGGTTATTAAGAATTTCACTAGGCATGCAATTAATTATACGCATCGACCCGTACCAAGTACGTATTCCAGATTCATGGGTACATTCTATAAAGATCCTAAGGGTTGCTCGGGATCTACATGCATTCTACCTAATGCATCAATCAATCAAACATGCACCCACTCACCTGGCTATATGCTGCGGCTGATGTGACTGAGTGATGACGATGAAACCCTTCCTGAACCCACTGCTTGACTCCACAAAGCTCCAAAGGACTGACTTGAGCCCCAAGCTTCTCAAGAAATCAATAACTTACTCCTTAAGTTATCATTTCTTTGACTTTTCTCCTTTCTTCCTTTTCTTCTTCTTTCTTCTTTACCAAAAAATTTTTGAATCTCTTCTTCGATACACTTATCGCCTTCTTAACCACCTTCTTGGAAATTGTATTTTGGTCAAAAATTACCGTCTTCGTTTGACTTTGACTTTGACTTGCTCGGTCAGCTCCTTGATTATACGGGTTGTTACAGCATACCTAGTATCAAAACCAAAAACTTATGCTAGATGCAAGGAGCGAAGGAGATCAAGATTAGCAGTCACGAGAAGATATGTTATGAATGTGACACAGAGGAAACCCGGAGGTAACCACAAGACAGAGGCAAGCACGAAAGAAGCTAAGGAGGTTATATTTTAAGAGCCAAACTCGAAGTATAATTCAAGACGAAGACCAAGGAAATGTTTTGGCATAAAGGAAAATTGAGGGAGGAAAGAAGTGAAGCCAGTTGCAGCAAGTCAAGGAAGACATTGGTGATTAAGTGTCAGAAGTCAAGTAGAATTTCGGGAGAACATGAGGCGCGAAATTTATGTAGGATGATGTTACCATGAAGCAAAAGTCAAGATGCAAGTCAAGGAGAGTTCGAATAAAGTAATAGGCGATAAAGATCAAATGTTCCAAACCTAGAAGAGGAGTCTGAAGTCAAAAGTTTCAAGATGGAGAAGTCAAAGTTGGAGCCAAGGAGGAGAAAGCGAAGAGCCAACACATCCGAAGTTTCTCAGGAAAGATGAGCCCGTGGAGAAGAGGAATCATCTGAACCCTTGGAATTCGAGGACGAATTCTATTAAATGGGGGAAGATGTAACAATCCGTCCCAAGACGGAATTATTTATTAAAAATAAATAATAAATAATTCGGGACAACGGAAAAGCATGAAAATAACTATAATATTTATAGTTATTTTTATAAATATTTCTGGGATTTTTCCGGTAATATATTCTTGAAGACGGCGCACGCGAAGAAATGGTCGAAACTTAAATCGCAACGGAGAAAGGTGTATATATTATTTCGTCCGAAAAAGACGAAATTAAATGTGAAAGTACCATGAAATGATTGAGATCATTTCATGAAGAAACGGAGATTTTTTGGAGTTACATGGTACGTAAAATCCAAGTCGAAACTGGGTTATGCATATTATATAAAAAAAGAAATAATAAAAATAAAAAATTGGAAATTGCAAAACTTGGACTCTAAGTCTCATTTTACTATAAAACGAGGAGCACCCCTCTTTTTGGGAAGAAGAAAAGAGAAAGAAGAGAGAAGGGAGAAGAATGGAAGGAGGAGAAGGAGAGGAAGAAATAGGAGGGGAGGCCGGAGGAAGAAGAGCCTCGTCGGAGGAGGAGGAGCCTCACCGGAGGTTCGTCGGAGCTCGCCAGAGTTCCGCCGGAAGCTCGCCGGAGGTCCACCGGAAGCTCACTAGAGCCGCCGGAAGGTCACCGGAGCCGTTACAGCCGTGCAGAAGCGCCATCATCAAGGAAGAGTCTAACAAAGTTTCTCGGAGGAGTCAAGAGATGGAGGAGGTCGGTGTGAGTCGGTAGTGACAACACAATCCTACCGAACCTCTGCCGAAATCCCAAGGAGAAATCTCCAAGTACAGCCGAGACTCTGCCAAATTTTCCAGAGAGTCCCGAAGACTAGTGGAGCCTAGATCAAACTGAGAAGATGGAGAAGTTTTGATAGGATTTTCCAACTTAGAATCCTATCGAACTTCTACCGAATTTCCGAGAAGAAAACCGCCGACATAGCCGAGACTCAGCTGATATTTCGGAAGATCTGTTTGAAGACGTAAAAGGCGCACCGCAGCTGAAGAAGCCATGCTGGTTCAGTTCAGTTAGCCACCTTGGTTAACCGGTCCGGGTCGATTCGGTTTGGGTTAACCGGTTTGGGTAACCGGTTCGGTTTAGGATTAAACCGGTTTACATCGGTTTAGTCTGATTTAGTGGTTTGTGAGTGTAATTGTGCTGGTCCAGGCCCAATTTGAAGTCAGAAGCGTCGGTTCTAATCGGTTTAGTGAAGTTTAGAGATTCAAAGTGGATTGTAGAAGCTTAGAAGAGAGGTTGGTGATGAAAGTGTAGTGAGAAGCTCAGAGAAGCATTCAAGTTCAGCAGGTTCAGTATGGGGTTTGGGGTTCCAGAGGAGACACTCCAATCACATATGTCATCCAGCCAAAGTCAATGTGAGTTGTGGTTAAATTTCTTATTAACCAAGTTTATGTGCAGGGTCCCAATATCGAGGTACGGACTCCGAGCCAGGAGGGCTGAGTCGTACTAGGTATCGGTTTGTTGTGTGATCACGTGATTGATTACGTGATCGCTTGATTGTTTGATTGATTGATTGCTTGCTTGATCGTGTGATTGCTTGCTTGTTGATTGTTGTTTGTGATGTGAGGTGTAGGTTCCGTATAGTGTAGATACGAAACCAAATCACTATGTATGAATGATTAGAAGATCATTTACATAGTGAACCTCGTTAGTGTGCGGACGGAAGTGCAGCGGAGAACTTGGTATGCGGGATGGCTACCAAGGGTGCACCCATCAACTCGGTACGCGGTATATGGTACCGAGGTTAGTAGTTGGCAGTTCAGGTACTCGCCCATCGACTTGGTTCGCAGAGAGGCCGACCAGGGTCTGGCGCTTCGCAAGCCCAGAAGTATGTTCGGTATGAAGGATCATGACCCTGCGGGCCCAGCATACTAAAATCAGTGTGAACCGATTGGCGGATCGGCCCGGTTGTCGTAGTCAGCGTGCTCAGCAGGGGGTTGGCTACGATGAATTGGATGTATATTCGATGACTTTGTGTCTCGGGTAGGAGTTCCAATTAGATGGTGTGTAGTGACGCTGATGTCAGGGCCCTAGGATGCGTAGTGTATAGAGTCGTTGTAGATGTTGTGTAGTTAAATACACGTGCGGTATGACGTGTTTTTTTGTTTACTTTCTTGCTGCTTCGGCTATTTGCATGTTTGTTTGTTGAACTCCCCGAACATGTTTGTTGATTGTTAACCTGGAGCTTTCGGGGAGTTGTGCATGTTAGTAAAGGAACCCAACTCACTGAGTAACACTACGTTACTCATACAACTCTTTTGTCTCGCAAGTGATCGGATGAAGTAGGAGTTGGACGTGGGAACAACCGGAGTAGATTTCAATGCCTTTGTAAAAGTTTGGTTTGGGTTTTCATACGCTGTTTTGATTAATTCGGTCGCACTCGTGTTTTATTCGATTTATTTGTAATGAATTATTCATTATGAAATGAAAGTAGAATTTTTATATTCGCGTGTGAGAACCCTGATATTAGGTCCGTCCAGCCTAACACAACTCGTGGACGCGGTACGGGTTGAAAAGCCTTAGGTCGTGGAAGCGAGGTTCGGGCTTGACTTTGTGTTTAGCCCTTGAACCGGAATGCCGCAGACTCGTAAGTGACATCTTCGGACCGTTTGGCTGTGCGGGTTTGATCGCGAGTGTTTTTGTTTGATTGTCGCGCGGTTAAGTCAGCCGATCAACGAAAAACAGTTCAAAGTGTTACACCATGACAGACAACTCTACCTGAAATACTTTGAACCTCCTACATACTTGCATTTATTAATCTGTCTAAACTGTATTTTCTAAAAATCGGATAGCGTAGAAACCTTTAAACCCTTGACTATTGGATCAAAGGACTTCCACTTTTCTCTCTATTTTAAATAACTGAAAATGAAACTATTCTAAAAATCGTAATCAAACAAAATTATTTCATTAGTTTTCTTTTAGTATTTCTAAGCTTTTTTTATCTCATACAGGAACTACATCAAGCTTTTATGAAGAAACATAGTACAATGAAGTTAAGTTATCTAAGATAATAAGATTGATCCAGTTTGATTTCCTCTGGGTTTCTCTTTTAGGCCCAAAAATAGAGTGTGGCCACCGAGTTCATATTATCATTAGTTTATAGGACTAAAATGGTGCATCTTAAGAAAAATTTCAAAGTTTACTGTTTGACTTATCATTTCCACTTGCGGGTTTGAGAACGAGTTTAATTTACCGGTAATGCTTTAATTGCCTTAGGTCGGTCGCATCTCTCGGCTTTAATCTCAAAGTTGCGAGTGTAATAGCCTAAAATCCCCTTCAAGTACCACTTCTTGTACTAAACATTTCTATATCAATAAAAAAAGTTGTTTGGAAAAGAAAAATTATAAATTGGAATACGAGTTTCAACGTAACAAGGACAATTGACCCGATGATGGAACTGTTCCTCCGAAAAGTCGGTTTTGCCCCTGCGACTTCTCCGTTTGTCCTTCGCTCACAAAATGATTTCTTTCATCTCAAAACCAAAGCTTTCTTGGTCCAGAAGCTTTCAAAATCTACAGACCTCTTTCTCACGAATTTATTACATACTTTATCTCTGAAACTTGGATTCGTGAGTGACACGTTCATTGTGAATCGCCTGATAATTAGTTATGTCAAGCTCAGAGAAATCAACACTGCGCGCAAGATGTTTGATGAAATGTGTGAACCAAATGTGGTTTCGTGGACTTCGGTTATTTCTGGGTATAACGACATGGGTCAACCTCAAAATGCTCTGTTTATGTTTCAGGAAATGCATGAGAAGAGAGCTGTGTCTCCCAATGAGTACACGTATGCGAGTATCTTTAAAGCCTGTTCGGCTTTGGCTGAATTAAGAATCGGGAAAAACATCCATGCCCGTCTTGAGATATCCGGATTCAAAGGAAACACTGTGGTGAGTTCCTCACTTGTTGACATGTATGGGAAATGCAACGATGTGGAAACAGCTAGACGGGTTTTCGACTCGATGGTTAGTTATGGCAGAAATGTTGTTTCTTGGACCTCGATGATCACGGCTTATGCGCAGAACGCTCGTGGCCATGAAGCTATTGACTTGTTTAGATCATTCAATGCTGCTTCTACATCAGATAAACCGAATCACTTTATGCTAGCTAGTGTAATTAACGCCTGCTCTGGTTTAGGTAGGCTGCAATGGGGTAAAGTTGCTCACGGGCTAGTTACACGAGGTGGTTACGAATCAAACAATGTGGTTGCTACTTCTCTTTTAGATATGTACGCGAAATGCGGTTCTCTAAGCTGTGCGGAGAAAATATTCATGAGAATTCCGTGTCACTCTGTAATAACCTACACATCTATGATCATGGCAAAGGCAAAACATGGACTTGGAGAAGCAGTGCTTAAACTATTCGAGGAAATGGTTGCAAGGAGAATAAAGCCTAACTATGTAACCTTGCTCGGCGTATTACACGCTTGTAGCCATTCAGGTCTGGTGAAGGAAGGAATAGGGTATTTGAATTCAATGGTTGAGAAACACGGTGTGATTCCTGACGCGAGGCATTACACTTGTGTTGTTGATATGCTTGGAAGATCTGGTCGTGTTGATGAAGCTTATGAGCTGGCGAAAACAGTACAAGTTGGAGCAGAGCAAGGTGCGCTCTTGTGGGGAGCTCTTCTTTCAGCTGGTAGATTACATGGAAGAGTTGAGATTGTTGGTGAAGCGAGCAAGCGGTTAATAGAATCGAATCAGCAAGTAACAGGTGCCTATGTCGCGTTATCCAATGCTTACGCTTTAGCTGGAGGATGGGAAGACTCGGAATCTCTTAGATTAGAGATGAAGCGTAGTGGAAATGTGAAAGAACGAGCTTGTAGCTGGATTGAGATTAAGGATTCGGTTTACGTGTTTCATGCTGGAGATTTGTCGTGTGATGAGAGCGGTGAGATTGAGAGGTTTATGAAGGATCTAGAGAAGAGAATGAAGGAAAGAGGACACAGGGGAAGTAGCAGTGGTGGAATGATGACAAGTGGATCGGTTTTTGTTGATGTTGATGAAGAAGCTAAAGAGGAAATGGTTGGTTTGCACTGTGAGAGATTGGCTTTAGCCTATGGATTGATTCGTTTGCCTGAAGGATCGACGATTCGAATTATGAACAATTTGAGGATGTGTGGAGATTGCCATGAGGCTTTCAAGCTAATCAGTGAGATTGTTGAGAGAGAGATTGTTGTTAGGGATGTGAATAGGTTTCATTGTTTTAAGAATGGATCTTGCACTTGCCGTGATTTTTGGTGAACATTTTCTTTCCATTTTTATTAAATTTGGTTTTTCTAATTTATTTACCCTCACATTCAAGAGTGGATGCTAAGGAGGATTTTAAAGGAGATCACAGATAAATAGTAAAATATTTCCTCAAAGGAAAGTAAAGTATTTGAAGACTTAACTATGAAATGAAATAGTTCTGGTGAGATACAACTTTGATGGTATGTGATCAGCAGAAACAAAATTGAATATATAACCTAAAAGAATAGAAGACAAAAGAAGTTGGAAATAGATCAGTGAAGGAATGTATGTATATAAAACTTGACTGTTTTAACTATTTACAGTTTCTCAGGAGGTAAAAAAGTGCAATGAGCTTCTATGCTGCAAGCTAGCCACTACGATTCGGCCTGAACTGAAGCCACAAGTTATCAAAGAACACAGCCAAAAACAAAAACCGAAGCTAAACCCGTTTCCACAAAAGTGTTTATACTGTCTACTGAAATGCAGCCTTTAGGAATGGTGAAAAAGAGACATAAGGCTTCATGTACGGTATCAAATTAGAAAGCAGAGATGTTGTGTAACATGATAATCTATTGTACGCGTTTCCAAAGCAGAGCGGTACATACCTGAGTATGGTGCACATGATCTTGATAAAACACCGCAAAAAACAAAAGTATACCATTCCAATAATAGTTTGAACACGAACTGAAACAGTATTAGAGCAGCGTCTTGTCACAACTCTTACCACTACCCCGATCTTTTAAATGATGACTATATCTAAGAATCATGCTAACTTTTCTAAAAAATATTCTTTAGTTAATCTTTGAATACCTAGAGACCAAAAAGAACAAAGACCTGAGAGTTACTGCAAACTTAGACCTTATCTAGTAGTGTCCTCTCTCCAAGTCTTCCTTTCCTAATCTATTCAAGCCTTAAACGAAAGCTGGGCTTTCCAAAATTTGCTAATTAATGCGACTTTTTCTATGGGAAGTTAATGAAACCAAACAAAATCTAGATCCACGCTTCTGCGTTTTCTCTTCTTCCCAACAAAACACTATTCTATTCTTTATAGGACCAGAGCCTATGTACAAAACAGAGTCAACACTTTGGGGCACCGGATCTTGATGAACTTATAACATCCATCGCAAGCTCAATCATCTGTATAAGTGCTTCCACATCATGGAAACTAAAATCAACTACTTTCTTGATAGCAGAGATACAGTCTCCTCCATGCTTTGTTTTTTCTGAGATGACAGTGGCTGCTCTAAACGCATTTTGGGATTTTGCTGAAGCTTCCATTGCCAGATTCATGTTCTCTGTCTGTATTAGATAAAATATCGAATATCAGCTTTCTCTGACACAGTCTCCATGCTTTTTCAAATACTCCAAATGTATCATATGCCAATAATTGATGAAGGTGGGATAACTTACAAAGTCCAATAGTGGAACAAGATTTTGCTCGGTTCTAGCAACTGGGAGGTTTCCAGCAACATTGGAAAGAGCTATTTTCGTTCTAGCAGACTTATCAATCACCCCTTGATAGTTAAAACTATCGACATCAGATGCAGACGATGACGGTGATTCACCTGAGGAAGCAATGAAATGAACAGTATATGACTTTACAGAGACATACAACAGTAAAAACAGATCACAAGCATATATTTTTCTCTAGTTTTTCCAGATATTGAGGAACTTCAGGCATATGCCTTAAACACTTAAACCCACAATAAAACTGTGAACTATCAAAAGATACTTGATTGTATGACAGTGGACATCTTTTGAAAGAACTTTGACTCAAGCAAAAGAAACCACTGAGAAATATTTGAAACAATGAAAACTACTACAATTTTGAATTCACTGACATTAAATATTTTAAACAATGAAAACTCGCTGTTATGAACATAGATGCAAAATACAATATTACCTTGAGGAGTCATCTGTACCATTTTTTGCAAATCATTCCATTTTCCACTAAGATTTAGACTTCTGCCATACGCAACCCTCATGCAAGCCACTTCCGTGCATTTATAGGCCAAAGCAGCTGCAGCCATTTCTTCGCTTGTTTCATATTGATGGGCACAGCTTCTGTGAAAAAACAGAGTGTTCAATAACCAAAAATTCGTAAGAGAATTGACAGCATTTTGTTAAACACCAGCACCTAAAGACACTAGAGAAGTTTCCTCACTTATAAGGAAATGGGAAATGATCCAAATATTTACTTACTCTGAAAGTTTTGCAGCAGTATGGTAAGCTTCAACATGGCTCATCTTCCCCATTTCCACATTCTCAGTACTGCGCATTTCTAAAAATGAAGCTCCAAGAAGAAATTTCAGAGCCGCTTTAAAGTTGGTCTTCTTGTGTTCATCATCAAAGCCAGAACTCTGGGTTCATTGAGTTAGAAAGACATCTAGATTAATAGTCAACACAAAACTAACAGAGGAACGACAACAGCGATTGATATGAAACTTGAAGCTTCAGACTACATAAGAGGTCGGATAAAAATCTAACCTTGAAACAGTCAGCAAGCTTTCTCAGCTTTTCAGCCTCTTGAAGTACATCATTCGCAGCCTGGCAGGATCTATCTATAGTCTCATGAGTAATGGCACTGAAATTCTTTATCCCAGCTCTATTTTGGTTTTTCCGAGATATGCTCTCTCCAGCTGATGCAAGATTTTTCGGGCACGAAGACCTTGCAGGGGAAGAGGAAACTGATTCCACAGGGGATGCTTTAACCTCTTCCACATACCTTCTTCCAATTTGATGTGATCCATAAACCTTCGACGAGCTTGATGTTTCTATCCCAGAAATCTGCCCACTTCCACCAGCATTCTGGTGTTCTCGAGAGCCTTCAGCCTGAAACAATTCATTTCTTTGGTGTGCTTCTATTTCCTGGACTGAAATCTTACTTGTTAACACCTTTTCAATTGAGGGCTTTTTTTCCTCACCATCTCCAAGCAATTTTGAATTTTTCTCATTGTTACCCTTCTCGTAACTCATCACCCTTATCTTTCTCACAGTACTATTGCTTCTGCCATGAATTTTTGTACACAAGGTGCCACTACCGGCTGTCACTTGAGGTTTGTGGTCAGGTTTCTTTTTAGATGTGAGTAATCTTTTCTTTGTGTCTCGCTCTACATCTGAAGAGTAAAAATCCTCGTCATGACGCTTTGCTTTTCTCTCTGCTGGAGTCCATTCCAGATCTTGTTTCCAATGTATTTCTTCTGATTTGATATATCTAGAGAGTTTATTGCCATCACCAGTCTTGATTTGCTTGGAACCAGTACCTACAATAATACCAAGTTCTTTGATAAAAGAAACACAAGTGCGTTAAAAATGTAAACTAGTTGTTAGAGAGCAGAACAGACCTGGTGATGGCCACTCTGCTTTCTGGTCAATCTTGTCACGTGACACATCAAGGTCTGTGGAAATCTGAGTAGCATTAGGCGTTTCAAGTGGCTTCATCTTTTTTATTCTGAAAATTTGTGAGTTACTTCGCATAGGCTTTGCAGCATCAACCAGGATATTGCTTGAAACTCCTTGTGATAAGTCTTTCACGGTAGACTTCTTTTCAATTGGATTAGGCAATGAACCAGAATTTAAAGGTTGGCCGCTTTTATCAGCATTACTAACATCAAAGAGAAATTTAACACCAGTCTCAGGAACGCGAACTTCAGTACAATGAAAGGATTTAATAGCGTTTGTTGTCTCTTCCTCGCTGATGCCACAGTGGTTCATTCCAGGCCTACGAGAGAAATTCAGAGAAGATGATTAGGAAATATAATAGTATGATACCCTGAAGGTACTTCAAAAGGTTGAAGGACCAAAATCAAAAAGTAAACCGAGGGGTTATCAGTAATCTTAAATCTTCAACGCTTAACTCAGCCGTTTTCCGGAAAAAGGCCTTAACACGGTTCAAAAAGCATATCCTATAAAGGACTATGATACTTGATTCCAACAAACCATGATAGCACCCAAAGACTAGTGCTTTAAAACAAGAAAGGAGCACTAGATACAAACTGTACTTGAATAGCAGATATATTAGAAAGTGAGTGGGTGATGTAGAATTCAATAGATACTTACAGCCAAGTTTGCATGCTACACAACCACTTATCAGGCAGCTGCTCAGGTTTCAGGCCAAAGGGCAGTAGCCGCCATGTCTCACAACTATCACATTGGGCCCAATTATCAAGGTCAAGGTTGGTGGAAGTTGATGCAGCCGCAAAATCAAGCCCAAGGTCCATGCTACTTTGATTGATACATGCAGCATCCTTGAAAGGCGTCTTCGACAAAATCTTACCATCGAAGCGATTTTTACTACTATCCTGTACCAACTTTGTTGGATATGTCGTTTTCTCCTTCTCAGCATGTTTCCCAACAACCTTCATTTTGTTTGATTTAGCAAATGCGACTCTTGGATCACTTTCACCATCTCTTTTAAGACCTTTCTGCAAGTTACTTTTTGTTGTAAACCCATCACTAGCAGAACTTGCTCCACCTAAACCAAAAATTGAGTTCTCCCTGGCTAGCTGAACAGTGGGAATTTTTTTTGGCTTCTTCATCTCACCAACTGATGAAGTATCATTCAAAGTGGTAGCATCAAAGCAGTCTGCCGCTTTCCTTCTCCTTCTACTTGGAGTTTCCCCACAGCCTAAACCATCTGAAACCTTGTTCTGTGTCTGAATAGAAGGTACCTTTCCTGCCTTAAGCACTGGATCATTGTCTAATAAAGTATATTGCTTCTTCTTATCCTTCACAAGAAGCAGGTTATCAGGAAGAGGTGACATCAATAGATGTTGTGGGACAGGAATGGCAGTCATTTCCTGATTCATGAAGTCAACCGTAAGTTGGCATCAAAACCGAACCATTGAATCCACACAAAAAGAGAAATTAACAGAAGAATATGATATATGATCTTACCCTAAGAATACGGGAAGGAGATACACTTGTTTTCTCTAGAGCTGGACGTGGTAGCACTATGCTACTATCGTCATGGCTAATTCGGGGTGGCGGAGAATCATCAAGACCAAGATCATTGCAAACCATCGTGACCTTTCTGGACAAGATTTCAGAACCCATTTTGATCCGAACTCGAATCGGCTTATGATCAGACAAATCATTACCCGGTATTCTTGCATTTGCATTTTTTATAGGAACCTTTCCAGGAGCTTGAGCTGAAAGGGATCCTGAAGTTTGACAGTTCTGAGGATTCTGATTGCTGACTAATTTACAAGGTGTAGTAGGCAGTGATTGAAACTTCTGAACCACATTCTGCACAAACTATAATTCATTAGTATACATAATCAAACTTTTTGTAGTAATACTAAGGAAACAATCAGAACAAGCACTGATCTACAAAAAAGGTTGAGCTTCCTTCTCATACCTTCCCGGGTACATTGTTTGAAAATCTTTCTACGACATGATTCCCTAAGGAACTCTTTTGACATGATGGTACAGCGAGCGAATTTTTGTAATTGGGCAAAAATGATCCATAGTCAGAAATATTCGGACCTGAACAATCATATCATTCTGTCAATTACACTTCATCTCTCTAAGTATTTTCTCATCAGAACCATTGTTAATATTACTTACCAAACAGGTCCTGAGCTCTCCCTCCATATTGTTGTTGCAAGTGGCCAAGTCGATTCTGTACCTTCTTGTCCTTCGATAAACAAAGAAACAAAACTTGATTTCAACAATGCAGAGCATATGTATAATAAGATCAAGTGGCAGCATTCAGACAGTTAAATATTCAACATAATGTTAGTTACCACACAAAGAAAAAAGACTTGAACAGACAACGATACAAAAACAGAGAAGAATTGCTTGTCCACATGTAAAAAGATATTATGATCCTATGGAGAATGCATACAAGCGAGATATGATATGCTACTTCTTCTAGCAGTAACTCGAAGCCAGTAGAAAAAGCAAAGATCATTTGATATAACTTATGAAAAGTTGATCATCATTGTCCTTGTACACAAGGAGTGTTATTCATATGATCTTTACTCTTCCAAAACAGCCTTGATGAAAACTGAGCTAGTTTAACCCATAACAGAAATTAAACACCACTATCTAAAGACCTTCAACTTTCAATTGAACAAATACAGCCAGCATTGTAATTAGGTATTCACATGTAAACACATAATACCACACAGAACATTTTGAGATGAAAAGTTGCAAACAAGAGGCTCACTATGTAGGAGAGATCAACAAAGCCTTCACTGGTAGAACAATTCATCTCTCCTTCTTCAAGTTCAGAATTCTCTCCCATCCTAAACATACCCCACTAATACTCCAATTTGGAGCCCTAATACCACTTCCTAAACCCCAAACACTAACTCTGCCGCCAACAAACCGTCTCGAAAATCCAACATTGGCCAGAAGCGCTTTCAAACACAAAAATCAAATCTTAGGTATTCAGATAATCCCCCGAAATCCCTAAATTTTCAATCTCTAACCCAAAGAACAATTTTGATTGTTTAAAAAAACGCGAAATTAATCGCTTAATCCCGTTATTAAACTCGAACCCACGATCAGGCTCGTCTGATCAGAGAGCGGGAAGTTGAAGGAAGATTCGATCACTGAGTCGAGTTGCAATCGAGTCAAAACCCGCGTAAAAGTCGAGAGGCGGCGAAGTGGGGCTCGAGGTTTACGAAACGTTCGCCACTTCCTTTGCGACTCAGAGTTTTTTTTGCAGACAAGACGCAAACCAGAAAGAGTGTTTAGTTTTGGAGGGTTCTTTGGTTTAATGATTTAATTAATATTTTTATTTGTAATTTTCTATATTTCGTATCTCATTTAAAGCTTCAGAAAATATTTACACTTTACCCCCTCGGGTTCTTCGGCTTAAAGGTATTGTTCTTTTTTCAGGACCTGGCAAAAAATACCCCAAACCAAACAATCAAATCCGAACTAACTCGGAAAGGAGGAACCAAACCTAACCTGAAACAGATAAAATATTTGAACCGGATCAAAATTCGTTTGTTCAATTTGAGACCGAATCAAGAACTGAATGGATTCCCGAAATACAATTATATATCCAAGATATTAATTATATTTAGATTTGATATAAACAATGTACCCAAATTTAAACTAAACTGAAATAATAATCGAAATATCCAAAATTCTTTAGTTATATTTGTCAAATTTTAACAAGATTTTTCATATATTTCGGGTATCCGAAACCGGATTGAACCATAACTAAAATTCTAAAACACTTGAATGAGTCATAAACTCTTATACCCAAAATCGAAGGGGTTCTACTTGAAACCAAACCGTAAACCTGAATGGCGATGCTCGTCCAAAGTGTAGCACCCAGTTTCTGAATTGTTTTATCGAAAAAAATTAATTAAAAAAGGGCAATGACTCTTTAGACATATCAATGAAGCTAGATCCAAAAACATTGTAAAGGCAATATAGGGGGTCGGTATCTTAGAGCGACCGGTAAACTTGGTAACTTGGCTATGGATGGACCATAAGGTAGTTTTATCCACCCAAATCATGGATAGACCATTGTCTATAGTCGGACTAATGGGATCAAAGATTAATTCGGTGGAGTTTTCATAAAGTTGATTCAAATGTTCAGGGAAATTTAACTAAGATCGATGAGATGATTGGGGAATTGAGAAATTGAGTTATACTTGAGGGATTAAGCCAGTTTAAGTGATTTTTTAGTTAAAGCTGGGTAGTCCGTGATTTTTGAGCCAGTTGGCAGTTTATCTGACCAAGCAGAATTTTTTTTTTGCCAGATCATGTCGAATTCAGACATTCTTGGTCGGATTCAAATAGGGTATTTGGGTAGTTTACCCAATTTTTAGGGTATAATTCACTCTCTTAATATTTACAAATTATGCAATAATACGTGGAAGACAACTTAGGAAATCTCTTAGCGTCACGTGTAACTTAGCTTGTGCGAGTCTCTTAACACCATACACCAATATTCATTGGGGGGGTACATGGGTTTAATTACGTGAGGACTCGTGTCCGGGACATAATGACCAATGAAGTATTTCTCCTCGACATGACTCGACTGTAGCCTGGGGGCGGAGTATATGGGTCGTCCCCTAGCGTCCTACTGGACATGGCCTATTTTTCATGTGCCCCATCCGAAATACGTACTAAGTGAGAGTCGATTGGATTTGAGAAGCACTACCAGAAGGACAGTACAATTCGGGTTGAGTATCACAACCCGAATTAGTTATAATATAGTCGCTAAATACTTAACTGTTAAGTAAGTCCCTCAATCCCTATCCATACAATCCCTATCTATTGAAACATAAACTTGTTGATAGTGCCTACTATCAATCCAAATAACTTAGTTTTGTATGGTTTAGTGGCTTTATTATCTAGCACTTTGAAGTTAGTTTTTACTTCATGAACACGATTACTATATCCTCAGGAATAAGCACCTCAAACAAACTTTTTATGATATAATAAAACAAATAAGCAAGCAAATAACCAAGGTAATTCGTTTTCAACAAAGTTATCCAAAGGCAGAAACGTTTTGGAAAAGGTTCAACACAAAGAACAACTCTTTTTCTAGGTTTGCAGGGTTAAATGAATGCAAAGCCGAGCGGAAACAAATTTTTATTATGATATATCCAAATCAAAACACAACAAACAAGTAAAGCATATGCAAAACAGACACAACTTTATCATTTGTTTTTGTTTTTGGCTTTTCTAATGAATCAAACGAAAAAAACAATGAAAACAAGAAACCTAAAGGGACATGATGATATAACCTGATGTAGGAATGTTTTAAAGTCTAGTACCAAATGATGTAAGATTGGATTCTACATCTCTTATTCCACACAGCTTCAAGAACAACATAGTGAATAGATGATGAGTGAAGGTATAGATGAGGGTGAAGGGTTACTGATTGATTGCATAAACAATACACGGCCAAGAGAATTTGATTCCACAACTAATTAATCTGAATTGAGATGGCGAAGGCACCACACAGATGATGGAAGATCTCTGATACAACAAGGAGACGTAGTCTTATGCATATCAATACAAGAAGAAATAACATAAGTTTTTTCAAGGATGTGCTTTAAGAAGAAGAAAAAAAATGTTATTTTCCTAATATGAAAAATGTTAATATTTACACAGCTGTAGGGGAACCTTATAAAGGGTTATTCACGTAACCCAAGAACCAACAAGTAAAAACAAAATGCAATACAAGTCGAAATTGATGGCTTAACTAAAAACAAGAAAGTTCTAAAACAAATGGAAAAACTCTTAATCTAAAAAAGGAAAACTTATATCTCTTTTCTGAAAGTTTGTATCACTTGTTGAGACTCGAACTAGGGTGCATTGACGTACTATATACCAATGAGATACTCTGACTTATTTGTACAAACTTGAAATAAATTGAATATACATTGTTTGTGTGTGAGTTGGCCGGTTTTGAAGATGATGTGTTTAAGGCTTATACTGGTCCGTTAAGCTTCACATTCATTGATTAATTCTTCCTCTTGAAGTCCCTTGAAGTCTAAATGGTTGATATCTTCAAGGTTCCCATGTGATTAGCCTCAGATAGGCATGACCAAAATCTAACCGTAACCGTATTTTCGACCGTAACTGTTTTGGATTTCAATCGTAACCAGACCGTAACCATATAAATGGTCAAAATTAACCGTAACCATAGATTAGTTACGGTTAAAAAATCTATCAATTGTAATTGTATTAAAATCGTCGGTTAACCGCCGATTAAACCGTGAATTTACAACCGTAATTGTTTGAAAAAATATAAAGATCAATACTTATTATGTTAATTTGTTTTTCGAAAAAATTCTTTGATATTATTTACATTTTTTTGGAAATTTTTAATATTTATTTTGTAGTTGTTATTTCTATATATCTATGAAATCGTTTTATCACTGGTTGAAAATAGACACCATAAATTTCCCATCCCACTATTCTCATGTCCATCACCATCAATACGGATCAAAAGTTATTGGTAACCATTGTTTTTTTTATAAAAAAAATAAAAAATCATAGTCTTAACTATAATATTATTATTAAGCAACTGTAACCGTTTTTAACCGTAACCGTATTAACCGTAACCGTTATAGCTGTAACCGTTTTAACCGTATATTAAGTGGTTAAGGTTAAAGTTACAAATTGTTTTAACTTTAGCCGGTGGTTAAATAACCCTAACCATAATAACCGTAACCGTGGTCATGCCTAGCCTCGGAATCCTCTTCTTGCTACATTTGTTTTCTATCAGCCGATTGTCTTGATTGGATGATATCTTGCAGCTCTTATGTGATCTCGATGAGATTCTTGATGTTATAAGCTTCATTTTCATTTCCTGCCAAGTAAACATACTTACCTTGGTTGGTTCTTGAGCTTCTTTGACACTGAAACATGTGAAATCTTCAATAAGGTCTATATCAGGTTTTATTGGAGCTCCTTTGACTATGCGTACACGGTCATGAGTGATGATTAGTTTGATGACCTCAACAAAAACCGTCTAAATCACCCAACTTATCATCTACATTTTCATGTTATTGTATTTTGTATCAATCAATGTTTTATCCGTAACTATTGCTACGGATTAATTTTTGTAACAGTTAGTGCTTAATTTGTTAAAATAATTACTATTTTATTATGTATATAATGTGACAATTACATTGTTACTAAATGTACCATCTTAGCTATGATAATTGATAGTAACAAAATTGATAAAAAAAATTATAATTATTTTTGATTAAGTAGCGATAAATTAAATTTGCTACTAATTTGAGAAAAATTTGTTACAGAACTCGAATTAATTTCTTTTTGTGGCAAAATTTTGTTACAAAAATTTATTGTAAAAAAACATGTAGCTATGTGGCTTAATTTTTGTAGATACAAAATTAGATTTGAAATTTCTCGCATTAATAAAGTATGAACGGAAAATTTGTTATCTATGAACATTAACAATATATTACTTATATAACATAACCAAACTTATATCTCATATTCACCCTTAAGTTTGAGCATGAAGATTACAAATGTCAAATTTGGAAAGCACAAACAATTAGTTTTATGGTATCTTAGATTCAATCTACGTTGAAAAAATACCATTCCACCAAAATTAGATAAAAGTTTTTTCCAAATCCACATAAAATAAGGTAGTTGCTCAAACTTCGAGATTCTAAGAAGATTCTCATTATTTTAGTTTTTATGTTCGTTTGGTTCATAGTGATTTTAAGTTTTTTAGTCTAAATATGACATAACACATCTTCACTGGAACCGCCTTTTAATGAATTGGTGAAATGATTGGTCTCTTGAAACGTTTAATCTCTTAAAAAGTTAATATGCAACGAACTCATCCGCTTCGTTTGGCATAATAGTGCTTCCAGGAGAAGAGACATGTGTTTGAGCCTCATGGCAGGAAAATCACTATCTAACTAAAAATCAATAAAACATTAAGTGTTTCGTCATGACACATCATACAAGCAAAATACCGATAAAGAAGACGTTAATCTTATATTTAGAATGGTTCTGATATTTTAGTCACATCATCACAGTCGAAGCAAATTGTAGCCGGCCTCCTAGATCTTAAGATAAGATAGATCCGCAACGCATATATCAAAACCAATTTCTAGACGCGAACCATGCAACTTTTAATTTATAAATATCTTTTCTTTGTTTCAAGGTGGGGACGAGAGAAAGTCCCTCAATTTTCTAGTTTAAGAGCAACGTTCATCATCCATTATATTCGTAACTACGATCAACATTTGCCGTTTCATTCCGAGATGGCTCGAGTACCTATCCAAAGATATACATCATCTTTCATTTATTCTTTTACTCTAATTTTGGAGTCAAGTAACACCTTCTTCGACTCAAAGAGTTACAACCAGTTTAAGAAGTCAATTTTAACAAATCTCCCTTAACTTTAATTTATGGGTCACAAGTCATATTTTAATTCAATCTAAAGCTAAACTACACAACTAGTTGGAGTGTGTATTCCAATAAAACCTTTTGAGACCAAGAATCTTTTTATTGCAGTTTCAATATGAGATTCAAGTCTGAAAATAACTTTATAATATGAGATTCAAGTCTGAAAATAACTTTATTGCTAGCATCATGATGTCAAGATCTCTATATCAAAATTGTGTATCATGATAGACACAAACAGCTTTAATCTCTGACTGCATCAAGAAACAGCAACGCTTAGGAATAAACTACCGTACAAACTATCGAAATCAAGTGCTTTGGGAAATATAAGGTTATACCAAGTAAACCAAACAATGAACCAATCACTATCCAATATGAATTCATTAATTAGCAATATAGTTCAATTCTTAAACTAAACCAAGAGATAATTTCAAAATTATATCATAAACCTCAGGAGCGGAAGCGTTTACTATATTGAAAGATAAGGCATGAGAGGGTCGGCTAACACAATAAAGTTTCATGATCTGAAATCCATCTGTTGTGCCGTTCCCACCAAAGGATTGTTGGGAGTTGTCAATAATCGATTCAATGGTAAGATCCTCTATGAACCTTATCAAATTGCGACCAACTTTTGTCTCTTCAGAAATCTTGGCAACGCATTGCAATGTTAAGCCACTTTGTCGCAATAGGAGAAACCCTAGCTTGACAAATCTTTGTCGTTTTATGTGAAATCGCCCCCTCATTTGGACATATGATTCGTCCTCCATCTCGGCCGGTTGGCAAGATCCATCCCAAAGAGAAAAGGTACTTCATTATTTATTTATACTTATATCTTTATGTACTTAGGGTTTTGCTAATGTGATGTCTCATAAAGTTCAAAAAGATTGTCTTAAAATATCTCATTCTTCTAAGTGTAAAACTATTCGAGGTTTGTGTTTACATTTAGTAAATGTATTACTCCTAGAGTTGACCATTGGGCTTAACCACACCGATTTTGTCCTTCCACAACATGTCCACAACAATGCGGGTGTGAATTAGTCTATCTATATACGACCGCTCCCAATAATAACCATGTCCATTGGTTGGCACATAAGATGTACACAACCGTCGTTATTTCAAATTGTTTTTTCATCTATGCAACAATTTATGAGTAACCTAACAGAGCTGGATTAAATAAATCATGAAACTTGATATTTTCATTACAATTTATACCACTTGAGTAGACTTTCAAAAGAAATGAAATTAGTCTCTTCTCTCACTCTTCACTTATTTTAAAGTAGTTTTAACTACAGACAAAAACAAATAAAAAAAAACTAAATTAGGCCCATAAACATATGTGGACCGGGTTTGCCAAACCAGATCCCTTTATAATTCGGTTTGTTTACCTTCAACCATTTTCGGCTTTCGTGTTTGAAGAGTATGCAGGAAGAAACCCTAAAGATGGGGATGTGGAGTGTAGGGATCCTCTATTGCTAAATTAATTGAAACGATTCTTCAATCTCTGCGTTTTTAGGCTTTAGGTTTTTCTATTGATTTTGTCTAATTCTGCGGCAGGGTAAGTTTGGCCAATTATCCTCGTTCATGAAACGCGTGTGGGTAGAAGAGGTCAAGTAGAAACCAGTCCAAATCAATAAAAATCAAATTTGAAGTTGAAAATGTTGTTGATGGACATAGTGACTGCTAAAGACAAATGAACTTGATATTTCTTGATAAATAACTTTGTGGGTTTTAACGAATTCATGTCAGGTGGTAAAGCTGGCTAGAGAAGCTTTCCGGAATTAAAGATGCTGAGAACTCAACACAATCATATGCTGTGCTTTATCTTGCTTTTGGTTCTGGATTATATTTTAATTTGTTTATCCATATAATAAAAGTTTGTAGTATTTGTCAAAACCTGTTTTGGGGGCAAGCTTCTTTTGATGTAAAACGAAAGAAGTGATATTGGTGGGGACCCATCAGCAGAAGATAAAAGATGGTGCAACTTGATCCTTAAACATAACAAAGGCAGCCCAAAAGTCTTTAAAAAATGATCTATGATGACAAAATGACAAGATTCCTCCCGGCTCAAATACTCACAAGGCTTCTTGACTACAACCCCGAGAAGCTGCACATGAAAGACATCCCCACAAAGAAAATGAATGCACACTCTTCTTGCCATTAAAACTATAAGTAGAGTACCTGACTGATCACTCTTTGTTTAGTACTTTCGGCACTTTTAGATATCCCTCCTCAAAGCTTGGAATGGAATCTCTTATAATATCCCTGTTTCAGGAATATCCAACTTTACTTTTATGGTTCAATATGATCGAAAATATATAGAATTACACAAGATCAAACCTCTTTTCAAATGTTTCGGGCGCATCCTCTCGCAAATTTTCACCTTCCATTTCTGCAAAAATCAAGATCAGTAAGGATCAAAACATTGAAATAGACAAAAGGATCAAGATTGATAACTAGAGTAAAATATTTTAGCAAGAGAATATCCTTTGGACGTATTATTAAGTCAAGGCTTAATCTCAATCTGCTTATAATGATCTATGACATTAGTCTTGATTCACCACATACGAGAGACCAATCTTACTTGTGACAGTTTAGCTTTTACTATACAAGCCAATTTATGAGATCAAACCTCAGAAAATAGTTTCATTCTTACAAAAAAAGTTTCATATGGGAAAAATGTTTTCTATTTCTCTTGAACGTAAAATAAAGCTTTACAGTGTTTATATACAATTATCAATAAACTAAAGTAATGTGTAAAGTGTAAACTATACTAAACCAATCCTAAACCAAGATATCTAATACTTACTCCCCCCTCAAGATAAAATTGAAGAAGTGAACATGAAGACACAAGCAACAGATCCAGCATGTCTTTAGTCGCAAGCAACAGATCGTCAGGAACAAGAGCTGAGATCGGAGTTGCGTCAAAACAAGCTGATTGGAGAAGAAAACCAGAGAAACCAAGATGGCTCTGATACCATGTTATCTGATACTCCCCCTCAGGATCTTGGACATGAAGAACACTTGAAGAATGAGAGGGAAGTGAAACGGAGAGAAGAAATATGTCTGGTGGTCTTGGTTGTGAGCCATAAAGGAACTTGAGTATAGTGCCAAACCAACCATAATGAGATGGCCAATAAAACCATAAGCTCGATGTGACTGTAACACAGCCTTGTGTATTAACAAAACACGAGCAGATGAACAGGCAAGACACACAACATAAACCGAAGCTTCGGTACAGCATTTCAATCCAAACCGGAACAAGATGAAAGCAGCAAATCAGATTCTGTGAGTGTGAAACCATGATAATCTAGCCACAATGCTAACCAGAGTCTAGATTCCATTTTAGAGAAAAGTTTCGACAAGAAAATAACTTACAAGACGAAATTATAGATTGATTACCATTCGATGACTTGACGAATTTTAGGACCACACTCTTGTATCTGAAGAGAAACTAATTGAAAATTCAAATAGACGAAATAGATTTAACAATCCAAAGAAACGGCACGTTCGAATAGTGTGATCATCGAGTTAAACCTTGGCCGGAGTGAGAGAGATTCGAGCTGTCTCAGCGAGACGGGATACGTCCGGCGGCTGGCGAACGGAGGAGTTAGTGTCAGACGAGAAACTTGGAGCTTTTCTACTGTGTCTTTGGAATTGGAAAGCTGAAGAAAAAGGTTAAATTTTGGGAGAAGCAGATACAAGAGCGATAAACGCTTTAGTCGCCATGCGTAAATTGAAACATCTCTCCGGTGATGATGGGGATAGAATTGAATAAAAACTTACCAAGGCTATGCCGTTTCAGGTTCTAACCGGTTCAAATTTACCCAAAAATATGAGCAAAATTGGACTCTTTTGGGTCTAAACCATAATTTCTCTTTTCTTATCTATAGCTCCTAAAATAACTCCCTACATTCTCATTTCGCATATATGAATATGATATATGATTATATTCTCAGAATATTTTATAACCTCGGAAACTTAATAAATCAGATCCAATAAAGGAGTCCAGGCGAGGTAGTCCAAAATAGAAAGACGGGTCTGTGGTGGCAACCACCATCCGGATTTGATTCCCCCCATGCGGAAACTACCTTGCCTCCTCTGAACACCTAATGTGGGCACTGGACCAAAGACCCAGAAAAAACTCTCCCAGGTGAAATTGACCTGTAATCTGATTGAGCCCAAAAGATTAGTCTAGATTGTGGTGGTATGAAATCTATCCCTGGATTAAAAAAAAAAAAAAAAATTCAATAAAGGAAACACACAAATGTATGGAAAAGAATATCGAAATACATTTGATTGAGATGCCATAAAAAGCACCAAATCAGATTTTCAGGAATTTACAATGCAAAAAATATACTTTGTGACACAAATTATTCCAAGTTTGGCAAAAAAAATAAAAATCAAGGGCCTACGAAGCAAGTATACATATAAATGTATAGATTCATTGTTAATTTATCTATCAACACACAACACAGAAAAAAGGAGAGAGCAAAGATGAAAGGCCTTGCGATCTTATTAGTTTCATGCCTTTTGTTCACCCTTCTCCCAACCAACGCTGCCAAAGGTACTATGCTCTGATTATCAATATCAGTTATGTTCAAAATATAAACCACATACAACAAAATCTAATTAAGGAGTTTAAATTATATATATATATATATATATATATATATATATTAATTTAATGTACGCAGAGTTAGAGTGGTGCCCATCAAAGGATGTATTCAATGGGTCGTGCACAGACAGAGGAAGGCCAAGCTACACATGCTTTCTAGATTTTTTGGGCTCAAAGAGTGCAAGTGCTATGCCTAAGAACTGCAGATGCACTCCTCTTCCTCATAACCGTCGTCAATGCGACTGTTTTGTCGTTTGCACCAATTAAGTTATGTTCATTTGATTTCTTGATTTATAATTACGGTTTGGATTTTGTCCATCTGCCTAATCTTTTATTAAATGAATTTTCTCTTTGTAATCAACTATCAGTTGAGAAAACAAAATACTTTGACTATTATCTAAATCAATGAACATGCATGGTTTTTTTTATTTAACTCTGGTTCAGGTTTAGGGATCATTTATATGATCCATAACCTCTTAATAATTTAGGAAAAAAAAATCAAATCCATATTGTATATGTTATAACGTTAATTTTATTGAATCTTATAAAAGTTAGGTGTGAATGGTAATTTTGGAATTATAAAAGTTAGGTGTGAATGGTAATTTTGGAATTTTTGTTGAATTGTAGAATTTGCTGAATTATAAAATATTTTTTTTTCTCAATAACTTAAAACTTAAACGGGTAATTATTGAGTTGATATCTGTTGAATTGCGGAATTTAATGGATTTTTTGGTGATTTTTAGATGAAACTTATATAACAACTTTAAAATTTAATTGATAAGTGAATCTTGTTGAAGTTTTTGAAGATATAAATAATTTATGAAATTTAGTTAAGATACATTAAAAAAGTTATCACGTGCATTATCTTTTAAATAGATTCTTCGGTTTGTTTTGTTACCTTCAAAAAATCATTGGTCAATCTTTTATATAGTTTTGCTTAATCGAAATGAACTAAGCTAACCAACCCCAAAAAACCCCATAATTTAAACAGAAAAGGATTGGTTTTTCTTATACGAATCCAAACGGAATCGACAATGAACCGAACTGGTCATTAATTCTACTGGAGTTAAGAAAAAAAATTCATTTTGGTTCGGTTATCGGTTCGATAAATTCAATTCACTGATTCTATTGGACATTTAATTTTTTTAACTGATTTATATCGAATTGAAAAATTTTGGGTTCATAGGTTCGGTTTTTTTAAACGGCTTTGATTTTTTGGTTCGGATATCGGTTCAGTTCAATTCACCTGAGCTGTTCCGATATTTATTTTTAAAGCCGATTTATATCGAGTTAAACCCAATTGAACCAAGAGTTTTTATAATATATTTAGATACGCAAACCTGATTAACGAATTGAATAAATTGATTTAGAACAGAATCATCACTAATGTTTTTTTTTTTAAAACGAACATTAATTAATTAAAAAATCACACCCATGTTGGTAACCCAAAGAGGAGAGGAAAAGTTTACCTATGAGCACTATGAAAATAGAGTTCTTGAAAAATCAAGCCAAACAATCGGCCCTTTACATTACAAATACAAGAAATGCAAGAAATAAAAAATAAATGAATATGAACTCTAAGCATACCAATCTCATCTAAAAGATTGGAGAAAACGAACCACTCTTCAGGAGACTGTACCATGGAGGCCAATGCTGCACAATCTGTCTCGAAAACCTTGCAATCAATTCTTCTGAGTATGATTGTCTTCAAAGCTCATAATAACGCTTTAATCTCGGAGTGAAAGGATGAAAGGGATCGCCGTTGGCACCTTGCTCCCATTACCACGGTTTGATTGAGGCCCTCAAGACACACCTAACCCAACCATGTGGTTGGATTTGAATCTTTCCATGAATCATCAATCTGAAACTTTAACGTCGACAGTGTGTCCACATAATCTTCAACATCATATTCAAGCTCCTCATCCTCTCTCGCTTGGGCTTCCTCCCAAAATACCTTTTCACTTAAAGCAAGATTGAGGATATCCAAAGGCTCCAATTGAATTCCTTCAAATACCTTGTTATTCCTAGATTTCCATATATACCACATAATCCATGTGAATCCTGATCGGATGAGTTCCGAGTTGCTGTGAGATGATAACCTCCAATACATAAAATCAAAATTAGAGAAAACTGAGAAAGAATGGAAAACCCCTTGAATCAAGAGAATCTTAGATTCCTTCCACACACTCAAGGATTTTGGACACTCAAAAAGTGCATGGTTAATTGTTTCATCAATAGAACCACATCTTTTACATATATTCTCGCAGCTCAATCCTCAATGTTGCAGCCCAACAGTAACTGGCAGAGCCCCGGAGGCAACCTGCCACATAAAATGGGCAATTATGGGGGGAACTTTTAGCTTCCAAGTATGAGCGTGTAAAGCTTTCCAGTTTGGGGCTCACTCCTTCTGCCCCGATAGTGCCATTGGTAATCGATAACCAGACTTAACCGTATATCTCCCAAAATTAGTATGATGCCAAATTAAGAAAACATGTTTAGAATTTCGACTAATCGTCATTCTCCTCACAATTTGAATGTCCTCAGAGTCAAAAAATTCATGCAGGATAGGCAAGTGCCAATCCCTAGTTTTCGGATTAATCAAATGGCTAACCTTCAAGTTAGGATGAAGGATTCTTCCTCGACCAGAACCTGGCCGCGGGTTAACATCAGGTGTCCATGGATTCTGCCAAACTGAGATATCATAACCCCAATCAATTCCCCCACCAAATACCTTTTCCACCAACGCTTTTGTCCCATAGATACTCTTCCACCCAAAATAAGGGAGATTTGATTTCTTTGCCTTTAAAGGGTGAACCTTACGAACATATCTCCCTTTTAAAACTCGAGCTACTAGTGAATTTGGGTATTCAATTAGACGCCAATATTGCTTGCATCGTTAAATTTATCCAAGGAGTGGAATCCTACTCCACTATCCTTTTAATATTTACACATTTTCTCTCAAGCTACCCAAGGAATACTAGGTTCATTCCCTTTTGAACTCCACCAAAACTTGAAGATAGCACCCATAAGATTTGAGTGAGATCTTGGGATATTTTATAGGACGACATGAGATGCGAGGGCATATCCATTGCCACCGATTTTATTGTTATCTCCTTTCCACCTTTGGACAAATGTTTTACTGACCATCCATTAACTCGTTCATTCATTCTTTCTCTAACATAGTTAAAGACTTTGTTATTGGATTCACCTATGTCTTCCGGGATACCCAAATAGGATCCTATCCCTCCTTCCATGGAGATTCCAAGTAAATTTTTCAGATGCCCCTTTTTCTGGTTAAAGACTCTCACACCAAATAAAATTGAGGACTTACTCAAATGGATTTCTTGTCCTCAAGCTTTTCCATAATTTTGAATGACGTCCATGACAGTTTGGCATTCCTGAGGGCATGCTTTACAGAAGAAAAGACTATCATCCGCAAAGAGTAAATTAGAGATTACCGGGCTTCCAGTGGCAATCTTGATTCATGTCACCTTCTTTTCCCTTTCTGCCTTTTTTCCAAGATTATCAATTAGAACTTTTGTACAAAGGATAAAAAGATAAGGAGATAATGGGTCGCCCTGCCGGACCCCTCTAGGGAGAAATATGTCTTTTAGGTTGTCCATTCAAAAAAACTTGATAAGATACAAGTTTAACGCACCACATGATCCAAGAAACCCACATTGTATTGAAACCCAAGTTGGAGAGGACCGCCTCCAAAAATTGTCATTCGATCCAGTCATAAGCTTTACTTATGTCCGTCTTGATTCCCAAGAAGTTTTCTTTACAGACTTTATTCGTACGTAATCCATGAAACATCTCCTGGGCAATCAAGATAATATCTGTGATAAGCCTTCCTGGAAAAAAAACCGATAGATTTTTTGAAATTAACCGAGGTAAGACCTTTTTTAAATGGAGACATAAAACCTTATAGATAATCTTGTAACTTACATTACAAAGACTTGTCGGCCGAAATGCGTTCATCCTTTGAGGTTTTTCCTGTTTTAGAATTAAACAGATATTCATTTCATTTAAGCATTTATCAAAAAGTTCTGGAAAACTCGTTGACCAGCGAGACCAAATCACCTTTACTAGAATGCCAAAACCTTTGAAAGAATAGAGCCGTCATCCTATCACGACCATGAGTTTTCTCTGGATGCATAGAAAATAATGGTTTTCTAATCTCATCCATCGAAATCTCTTTAGTTATTTCCCTATTCATATGATATGTGATGACACGGCTAACCGCTTGAACCATTTCAGGTATACCACATTTCTTAGATTCAGCAAAAAGATCATTATAGTATTGTGGGGCAATCTCATTTAATCCTTGATCTGACTTTTTCCAAGAGTCATTAGGTCGATATAAGCCTATAATTTTATTTCTTACACGTCGTTTCTTTGTAGAAGTAAAAAAAGAATTTGTTCCTCTTATCACCATTTATTGTCAAATTAACCCTGCTTTTTTTGTTTCCTATAAATTTCCTCATCATGATAAGCTTATTTCAGTTTCTTGAAAATTCGGCAAATTTTCTCTTGAGAACAAGTATCATCATTTTTGATTCTTTAGAAGCTGCATTTAGAGAATAAATATTTGCCTTACCAGGGAAAACATTATTCTTCCTCCACCAGGAGATAATATTCTTACAATTCGCAACTTTATCCATAAAACCTGGAACTCGAAAATTCCTAGTCCAATTCCAACCCAAATCTACTGCATCTGTTAAACCATCCTTCCCAACCCATCTTTTATCAAAGCGACATTGTCTTCTGAATCTAGAGCTAGACTTTGTACCATCCAGTAACACAGGTCTATGATATGAACCAATCATATCCAAATAATACACCCTCGAACAAGGGAACAGAACATGCCAGTCCTCATTCCCTAAAGCTCAATCAAGCCTACATCGAACCATATAATTGCTCTTATTTCCTCTCCAAGAAAATCAATCATCATAACATAAGAATTCTAGCATACCACATTTTTGGATCATTGGTTTGAAAGGAGTAAAAGAAGCTGTCGACCTTAGTTTACCACCCCTTTTCTCATGATTTCTCGTAAGTTCATAAACTCTCCTATTATTAGCTTTGGATCTTTTCGCGAAGAGATTATTTGGGCCAATTGTTCCCAAACCAATTCCCCATATTTAACCACATGATCACCATAAACAAAAGACAAGAATAAACTTTGTTTCCAATACAAGCCTTAGTATCAATAATACGATTAGAACCATAAAGAACTTGGAAATTTATTCCATCATCATAAAATAAAACCAAACCTCCGTTTAAACCAAAAGGTTCCACGGTATACAATTTATTATAAACAAAAAAAGATAGAAATTTTTCTAAATAAGCGTAACAACGTTTTGTTTTCAATAAAAATAAAATATTCGGTGTATACTTTTTACAAATGTCCTTAAGATAATCTTCAGTCAAGTCAACACCTATGCCCTGACAATTCCAGCTCAGTATCATCATGTTTGTCCTGGTGGTTTCGTAAGCACCACCATCCCCTTTTTCTTACTCTGGTTTGCAGTGCCTCTGGAAACTTCTGTAGCCTTTTGATTAGCACTTTTCTATTTATTATATGAATATTCTATATGTTTTTTAAAAAAATTATCTATGAAGCAGATTTTGATCTGAGTCGGGTATCTTGTATTTAAATTTAATTACCAAGATCTAGATCCGAGGATCTTGAGTATCCTATTTTCGGATCATGGATCTCGGAAATTTTGTCCACGTGTGATGTTATTTAATATAAACATAAAACAAAAACACTTATTCAAGGGAAATGTTACAACAAATTGTAAATATAAAACTCAATACAAAGACCAAAGAATAAAATAAAGATAATGATAGCTCAGAAGAAAAATATCTTTGAGATATTTATATACAAATTTTTATGATTTACAAATAAAAATATTATTAGACTAACATGATAATTTTGTCTCAAATTTTAATACATTAAACTTTTTTTTTTTTTTTTTCTGTTTTTTCATCAACAATACATATTATATAATATTTTTATTTAGATTTATTACATTCTCACATTATTAAATTTTTGTATGACATCATTAGATTTTTATATAATGACATCATTAGATTTTTGTTTTATTTATCACTATATAAAGTTTTATCTACTAAGCCATTATACAAATTAACAAATTTTATATACACTATAATGATGTTGTGTACTATTAGCATTAGTAGATGGTCCATTCTCACATATATAGGATTTTGCATTATCTCAAAATCTTTTAATGAAATATTTGGTTGGGTCATTTCCGAAAAATCCTTCGTATATTTTTTGTTTGGTATACGTGTCTCTCGACCTTGTTTTAAAGATAAAAAAAGTAAAATAACACTAAAAATTTATTTTGGACAGTGATAGCACACATAGTTTTTAATGACAAGAATATCATCAATGAAAACTTTTTTTAATGGTATTTTTGGAATTTGAGAAACCCTTCCCGAATAGTGTTTTTCCTTCACATTTTCCGAAAATACCACTAAAAACGTTTCAATAAGGGTATTTCTAGAATTACAAAAACACTTAGTAAAATAGTCTTTGATGTTGTTTTTTTATGTTATTATTGTCAATTGCCCTTATATCAATCATAAAAAAAATCCAATTAAAAAAATAAATTTAGATATAAATTTAGTCGCATAAGAGATTATTATTAAAGAACTTTTTTTCTTTCCTAAAAATATTTTTCCAATTAATAATAACCATTTTCTTATAAATTTTCTGACCTGTAATCAAAAACAGAAATATTGATATATTACTTTGAGTTTGACTCGGAATGAGTAATATGAAGATACAAAAAACCATGAACAAAATAGCAAATTTCATACTCTAAAGTGAACTATAGAAATTTTTTTTTTCTCTTTTACTTCTAAAAACTTATATTTTGGCCAAAATTTTGTAACGAATAAATTCGCAATAAATAGATGCAATATACTATAATTATAGTTCTTTCTATTAAATAAGAGGAAAAAAATAAAAAGTAAGAGCGAATTCAACGAAGAAAAAAAGAATGGTTATTATTTTTAAAAATTATATACTTAAAAAACTCACTTTTGTTTTTCACTTGTACTCATATTTTATTGCACTAGTTATGAATATGTCAAAATCATTGTTAACATGTCAATGTAAATATAAAGAAAATTAATTGAGTAAAAAAAAGTGATTTAGGAAATTTTTTCTTTTTTTGTCATAGTCATAAAAAATTCTTATTTAACTAAATCAGTGGTAAAAGTATGTTAAATGCTAATCAGCTATACATATGCTTAAGCAATTAATTAAACATGGATGGGTGATTATGTAATGCTTATTGGTGATATATTTTTTAGATGATTTTTTTTCCAACCAAACATTAGCTAAACTATAATGTTTATGTTGGTAGCGCATGTAAAAGTTGTAGAGTTTACATATGAATAATGTGAAAAAATAGTTCTCGAAAAACGAGTTAAACAATCAGTTCTAATATTATGAAGACGAAAAAGACAAGAAATAGAAAACAAAAAAAAGTTCTTCAAATGATTAAGCTTTTTATTTATATTCAGATTATTCTTAGTTATATGTTTTTTTTAGGTGGAGGGGAGGGGGATACTCTCCATGTAAAGAATCCAATAAAGCTTATAAGTTTGAAATCTTGAGTCAGAACTCGGTCGAAGAAGACAACTGGACTACGATCACTCTTTGTCTAATCCTATGATAAAGTGGAAGCGAGGATGGATTGAATTGAACTAAAATAGGTTTAGAAGTCCGTTGATATTTCAAAAACTATCTAGGCTCATACTTAACTCACGAGAAAAAGAGGAACATGAATTGGTTTAGACCAAAACAAATGATTTATCAATGAAAAGGCAAAGAATGCGGACTCCAAGTGCAATGAATTATATAGCTAGTTCTTAACAGTCAAAACTAAAAGAAAAAACACAATAAAAATGCACGAGAAAAGGAAAAACGAAGCAAAGCCAAGGCGAAAGAGTCTTTGGCCTAAAACAACAAAATAAGTCTAGATATGGTAATTTGATCTCTTTAGCCTTCAGCTGATCTTGATTGTTTCGAAACTTCTTTAAGATCATAGAAACCATGGTGAGGTGGACTTTAAGCATGGGCATGAATAGAGTACATTTGGTGCTATTTATTTTGCTTTAGAATTGATATTCTATTGAATGAATAATTACAGGGAGCGTATACTATATATATAAGGCAAGTGAGGAGAAGATTGGTAGGTGCGATATTGAAGGAGTGAATGCATATATTACAGTTAATTACAATTAATTTCTTATAGAATCTGAACTGTTATATATTCAGTTGATTTTTACCTAGCTTTTGATCACCACTTTACTATTATATGTATTGAAGATAAGCAATTATAAATTGAACAACGGTGTCTCATATTACTGTAAAGCAAGTATATTTTAATTCTTGTAAATCATATATATGAAGGTTCCCTCCACAATGACTAGCTGCTAAGTACTTAATTCCCATCTTCACTTACTACAAATTCTCAAAAACCTAATGTGGAGGGAACCTTAATTCCCATTTTAATTACGTTCATAATCATGTAATAACGAGATCACGTTCAAAATATGAGTAAAATAAATAATTGAAACGGATATACAAATTATGAACGTAAACCTCCACAACATCTTTATTCATTACTAATACTTATCAAATTTTGAGCATATGTGATAAATATTACCTAAATGCATGATCCCTTGTGTTGCAGATTTTGAGGAGTTGCTACTTGCATTGGTTGCTGACAGATTCAGTTGGAAAGCAAGATCCCACAACCTTATGGTTCCATCTTCCGAACATGTAATGAAAGAAACCCCTTCACAGCAACCCCTATAGCTATACAAGCAGCCGTTTGACTGTGCATATTTCCACATGAGGGGTTTTATATCCCAAATGCAAGGAGAGTTAGACAAGTAGGCTGGAATAAGAAAGATATGTTTCACCATATGCAATTGGCAAGATTTCAGAAGTCGCATTGGTGCTAGAAGAAATTCAGAATCAAAAAACATTCCATGTCAAATATTGAAATAATGAAATGAAGTCGCTATACCTTCACATCCACTGAATTTTTGATTAACATCGCATAACTCATGACCATCAAAATACCTGTGCAATAGAATAAATTTAGTAATTTTCATTTTGTTAAACACATATCAACAGTTGTATATGTGTAGAGCGAATGTCTCCATCTGTAAAATGATATAAATTCGTCAGATCATTCGTCACTTCTACTAGAGTTCACTCTGTTGGCTGATATCACATATACAAAAGAGTTTTCTTTCTGAAAAACATTATCAGTTGGCTTTCCATGAAATGCCAGATATTCTACTTTGCTTGAACGAGTCTTATGAATGAAGATGCTTGTTCACGGAAATAACGATGAAATTTTCATGGGATGAGATTGCTACAGATGTAATGTCCGAGAAATTGGAACTCGCTTTGACCTTTGCCACCAAAATGCTTCTGGGTCAGTCCCAAAGATATATGTGTCCTCTAACACTCACCAGATATTCCCCGACATCCAAAGTAACGAAATCAACTAAGAGAAACAAAATGCATAAGATCCTCAAAGATGATTGGAGCAACAAAGAGAAAGAAAACTAACCATTTGGTGAAAAGGAAAGACTGTGAGCTCCATAGAGATGGCATTTCAGCTCCGAAACAAATTCCAACGTCTCACAGTCTGTAACAACCCGTATAGTCAAGGAGTTGACCGAGCAAGTCAAAGTCAAAGTCAAACGAAGACGAAAATTTTTGACCAAAATAAAATTCCCAAGAAGGTGGTTAAGAAGGCGTTAAGTGTATCGAAGAAGTGATTCGAAGGCTCAAGAATGTTCAGAGAAAATTCTAGATGAAGACAGAGTGAAGACGGAAGATTTTCCGCATTGAAATAACACGAAATGAATTAAAAAGGATTTTCGGGATTATTTTCAGTGTTGGAATTTTTAAAATAAATTTACACGTTAATTCTGCTTGCCGCGAATGGGATTAATTGAGTAAATTTAAGACGGACTTTTGGGCAAAATTTGAAAAGAAACGGAGTTCTTATGGCGAAACCCGAGGCAATTCAAGTGGTACAAGTCCAGGAGACGAGGGAGCAAAGTCTCGGGAAAAGAGACTATTTAAACGAGAAATGAATTTACTATTCATTTTTCACTGTTCTGCAAAAAAAGAAACTCAAAGTTTTCTCTGAAGGATTGAAGATCAAACTCAAGGGAAACTCAAGAACGTGAAGAACATTCAAGCGAAGAACAAAGAACACTCAAACGAAGAATGAAGAACGAAGAACGAAGAACACTCAAGGGAGGCAACCACCGCCGGCCACCGTCCTCTCACCACCGACCACCTGAAGGGAATGTCCTGGATATCATACTTGTATTCGCTCTAATATAGTTGTGAGGTCGAGATAAGACTATCATATGACACTGGGTAGTTATAATGCTTTGGTAGAAGCCGCTTATTACTTATGAGTTATGAACTCAATGCTAGTATCATATGATCCTATAGGGTCACACACCTAAGCAAACTGGATAAACAATATTGGGATTGATCATTAGTGTAATGTTCTGATTAATGTATATTGGATATACATTGATTTGAAGTTTCTGTGAGTGTGTCGATCGACACACCTATTGGTGCCGACCGACACACGTCCGAGACAGAACCCGATTTTAATTTATAACTTAAATTAAACCGGTTCGGTTGGTCGGTTAACTAGGGCTTCTTCTAGGTCGTCCTATATAAGATAGAGGCACGAATTTTTGGAGCCCTTAACCTAGTTTTCACAGCTGCAGAGACTTCTGAATCCCAAGGAGAATTGTTCTCAAAGGCACTAGCATCCCAGCTTTCCAATTTGTGTGCGTGTGGACTTCTTTAGAGGCGCAGCATCTGAGGCGCTCTTGATCTCGAATTCCTGATTCATTCCGCTGCTTTAAACTCCAGGTATTCTCGAGATCTGATGACTAGATTCAATAGACATAGATCTGGGCTATAGAATTTGCTTTAGGTTGTTTTAATAAGATTAAAAACCTGATCAAATTCCTTAAGTGGTATCAGAGCCTAATGTTATTATTGAATCTAACTGTATGCTTGATGAATTATGAGTTCAATTGATATACATGAGTTGTATATAGGAAAGCATGCTAGATTTGATTAAAAAATGTTTTTGATGAAAAATAAATATTAGGGTTTCTGCGAGGGTGTGTCGATCGACAGCATCACTGTGTCATCGACATAGCCAGTAGATTCGCGAAACGGTTTTCATTCAAAACTCAAAAACTAGGGCTTTATGCGGGGCTGTGTCGATCGACACAAAGCGTGTGTTGGTCGACACGGGCCTTGAACGCAGCGTAAACCTTTAAGTGTCGATCAAAGGATCGATGTTCCAGAAAATCGCCAGTGTCGATCGACACAATATCGACACGCGTCGATCTCCATCGGTTCAATTGGATTGAACCGGATTGGTACGATCGGTCTAATTGGTTTAGTCGATTTCATCACGATTTTAAACCGATTAGCTCGTGTCGACCGACACAACTACGTGTCGATCGACACAAACATAAACCGACACCGGTTCAATTGGATTGAATTAAAATTGATCGGTTTAATCGGGTTAAATGGTTTAACCGCGATTGAACCGGTTTAGGTCGGTCGACCGACACAAGGTGTCTGTGTCGACCGACAGGTGTCTCGCAGTCTGAATTAAATCGTGTTGATCGACACAAATGTTGTGTCGACCGACACAGGATCAAATTCAACGCTCTAGATTTAAATCAACTTTAATTAGATTAAAAGTTTTAACCAAGTCTTATAAATTTTTGAATTAAATCTAGTCATTCTTAAACATATATGTGATATGTATTAAGATCAATGTTCCGTTCCTCAAACAAAATATCAAGCATCTTTGATGTCTTTTTAAATCTTGTCAACTACCAGGTCTTCTTTTGTTATGTGATGGGCTTGCCAAAGCAAGGCGTTCACAATTACACGAGTAAGGCAGGTGGTAATCGTTACCACATGACTCGAAAATTGGTTTGCTTGAATGGGTTATCAAAATGGTTTTGGGCCCAGAGACATAAGATTGGGTTTGATATATGATATCAATCCAAGACCAAGAGTCATATTGGATATGATCAGCAAAGAGTTGCTCACCAAAATAACTGAAGTTTGGGCGATGAGCCAAAGATCACTCAAATTTTAGTGAAATATGGATCTTGAATCATTATATTCAACTTGAGGAAAATTAACTTTGAATATAATGCGAGTTTTCTTAAATGTTAAGATTTCTCATTCCTTGAACATCAAAACTAATTAAACTCTCTTTTCTTGATTCAGCTATGTCTAACAACAACACAAACTCATTCACGTTGAGATCCGTCCTTGAGAAGAAAAAATTGAAAGGATCCAACTTCTTGGAATGGTATCGGAACCTAAGAATTGTTCTCAGGAACAAAAAGAAGGAATATGTTTTTGAAAAACCTCTTCCTGAAAAACCAAGATCCAATGCTCCTATTGTTGATAAGTACAAGTGGGAAAAACATTTGGATGATGTGACAAATGTGATTTGTCTGATGCTGGCCACGATGAACTCAGAACTGCAGAAATAGTTCGAGAACGCGGGGTCACAGATCGAGATAATCACAACCCTGAAATCTATGTTTCAGGAGCGAGCTCGCACTGAGAGATACTAGACGGTCAAGTCTCTCATCGAGTGCAAGCTGTCAAAGGACAGTCCAGTGAGCCCCCACGTCATCAAGATGATGGGTTATATCGATAACCTGGCTAAACTGAACTCTTCCCTTAGCCAAGAGTTGGATACGGACATCATCCTGCAATCTCTGCCGCCTAGCTTCGATCAGTTTGTTCTGAACTATAATATGAACAACTTGACGAAGTCCCTGACTGAGCCTCATGGCATGCTCAAGACGGCAGAGCCCAATATCAAGAAGGCTGCTCCTGATGTACTTATGGTACAAAAGGGTAAATGGTTTAAGAAACCTGCTAAGGGAAAAGGAAATAGCAAGGCTGTCCAGGCCGAGATCCGGGACAAGCCTGAGTCGTCTTCGAAGCCTAAGCGTGGCCCAGTTGATACTGATACTTGTCTTTATTGTAAGAAGCCTGGACATTGGAGGAGAAACTGCAAGGAATACCTGGAAGGTCTAAAGAACCTGAGGAAGTCGTACGAGACGGCATCTAAAGGTATTTAAGTTATAGAAGTAAATGTTACTTTATCAGGTTCTAATTCTTGAGTATTGGATACCGACTGTGGTGCTCATATTTGTACTAATATGCAGGGCCTGCGCAGCAGTAGAACGCTGAAGAAGGGACAAGTGGACCTACGTGTTGGGAATGGAGCAAGAGTTGCTGCATTAGCCGTAGGAACTTACCATTTGTCTCTTCCATCAGGGATGATTTTAGAGTTGGAGAATTGTTACTATGTATTTGCGATAAGCAGGAATATCATTTCTATTTTTGTTTTGGACATGAATGGTTTTGAATTTTCGATTAAGAACAAATGTTGCTTTTTTTTTCGAGATAATATATTTTATGGTAGCGCCCTAGTAGAGAATGGGCTTTATATTCTCAACCAATCAATGCCTGTTTATAACATAAATAACAAACGGTTTAAAACAAATGACTCAAACCCGACTTTTCTCTGACACTGTCCTTTGGGCCACATCAATGAGAAGAGGATTCAAAAGCTCCATCGTGATCGGCTTTTAGACTCATTTGATTATGAATCATTTGAGAAGTGTGAATCCTGCTTATTGGGCAAAATGACAAAGGCCCCTTTCAACAAGATTAATGAAAGAGCCAGTGACTTGTTGAACCTTATACATACATATGTGTGTGGCCCAATGAGCATTAGTGCAAGAGGAAATTTTAGGTACTTCATCACATTTACTGATGACTTCAGTAGATATGGTTATGTCTATCTTATGAGACATAAGTAAAAATCTTTCGAATGGTTCAAGGAGTTTCAGAATGAAGTACATAACCAACTTGGCAAAAGTATCAAATTTCTTCGATTTGATCGTGGAGGTGAGTACTTGAGCCAAGAATTCGATGATCATCTCAGAGATTGTGGAATCGTTTCACAACTCACTCCTCCTGGAACACCACAGTGGAATAGTGTGTTTGAGAGGAGGAATCAGACTTTATTGGATATGGTTCGATCGATGATGAGTAATGTGGATCTACCGTTATCCTTCTGGGATACGCTCTTGAAACGTCTGCGTTTACGCTGAACAGAGTAACAACAAAATCAATTGAAAAGACTCCATATGAGATATGGACTGGAAAGGTTTCAAGTCTGTCTTTTCTTAAAATTTGGGGTTGCGAAGCTTATGTCAAGCGATTGATATCTGATAAGCTTGCACCCAAATCTGATAAGTGCTACTTTGTTGGTTACCCTAAGGAAACCAAGGCATACTACTTTTACAACCAATCCGAGAACAAGGTATTTGTTGCTCGGAACTGTGTTTTTCTTGAGAGAGAATTTCTTTCCAAGAAGAACAGTGGGAGTAAAGTACAACTCGAAGAAATTCGAGAATCACAGGACGCTGTTCAACCTGATGAGGAAGAGCAGTCGTTGGATTCACAAGAAGTTGTGGAACCAACACCTGTGGTGCCTGTAGTTCGCAGATCCGAAAGGATTCGTAATGAAATCGAGATATACGGATTTCTCGTGACTAACTGTCATGATCTTTTGATCGTTGATAGTGACGAACCTGAGACTTTCGAAGAAGCAATGTTGGGCCCTGACTCCGAAAAATGGTTAAAGGCCAGTGAATCCGAGATGGAATCCATGTCAATCAACAAAATTTGGTCTTTGGAAGATTTTCCCGATGGTGCAAAAGTTATTGAGTGCAAATGGGTCTTCAAGAAGAAGATTGACGTGGATGGTAATGTACAAATGTACAAAGCTAGATTGGTGGCAAAAGGTTTCAAAAAAGTTCATGGTGTTGACTATGACGAAACATATTCCCTAGTCGCTATGCTTAAGTCTATTCGGATTCTCCTAGGTAGTGCCGCTTATTATGATTATGAGATTTGGCAGATGGATGTGAAAACCGCCTTCCTGAATGGGATTCCGGAAGAAGATGTGTACATGACACAACCTGAGGGTTTCATAGATCCTAATAACCTTAGGAAAGTATGCAAGTTTCATCGATCCATTTATGGATTGAAGCAAGCATCTCGGACTTAGAATCTTCGTTTTGATGAAGCTATCAAAGAGTTTGGTTTCATCAGGAACGAAGAAGAACCATTCGTTTACAAGAAGACTAGTGGGAGCGCAGTTGCATTTCTCGTATTGTATGTAGATGACATATTGCTTCTCGGAAATGATATTCCGTTGCTTCAGTCTGTTAAGACTTGGCTAGGAATTTGTTTCTTGATGAAGGATATGGGAGAAGCCGCATACATTCTTGGAATAAGGATCTATAGAGATAGATCGAAGAGACTAATTGGACTGTGTCAGGACACTTATATTGATAAGGTCTTACACAGGTTCAATATGCATGATTCCAGGAAGAGCTTGCTTCCGATGTCACATGGCATCACTCTCAGCAAGAAGCAGTGTCCTTCGACACCTGCTGAGCGAGAGCGCTTGAGTGGAATTCCTTATACTTCTGCGATAGGATCCATCATGTATGCCATGCTATGTACACGTCCGGATGTCGCTTGTGCTTTGATGTTTCTGGGTAGCTAGGGGAATAATGGATGTTTGTCTGGAATAGATTATGTTGTAATTTATTCCGCGTTAGAGTGAGATGAGTGATTCCCTAGAGTTTCCGCAATGTTGGATGTTTTTAGTGTAGTGTTTCTGGGCCCACGGGTCAGAGACACTATCACTAATAGGAGGTGTATCTGTAATCCCCATCTGTAAGTTGATCTTCGTGACCGTAAACCCCCATATTTACGGAAGCGGAATGACCCCGGAGAACAGTACCGACTGATCATCGGGCCATGGGTGTGGCGTCCTGTTGAGGAGCCTGTGTACCATGCTTCTGCTGAGAACATGGTTATTGGAGGATTGTCGATGGACTATCCCGGGGATTACGATATCACCATGGCCCAAGTAGAAGGAGAGTGATGTTTTTCTTTTTTAGGATTGAGTAGGAGACTGTCTGAAGTACGTCCCGTAGTATGGAGGACAGTGCTCCTATTCCGCAGTAGTGTAGTTGGGTTTGACATCTAGGATGATGTCAATCCGCTGGGCTGATGTGATGTTTGTTGTGATCAATATTCGTTACTTCAGGGGAAGTGGTAGGTATCTGATCTTGCATGATTTTATTGCTTGTTGCTTTGGTTATTGTTTGTTGATTTTCGGTCTTAGAATTGATCCCTTAGGTGGATCCCACTCGCTGAGTAACGTGTCGGTGTTACTCACCCCTCTCCCTTTCCCCCCTTGTAGGTTCGAGAAAGGCATAGGCGTCTAGGAGGCTTACTACCCGGATACCTTGATTGTTTGATTGCTTGCATTTGTGTGTGAAAATGGTTTGTTAAAATCCCGATTTGACTCGACTTTTTAATCGATTTATTGGAGCTCCACTAACCGTTTTCAATGTTTTCTTTGTTGCATGTTTTCCGCTGCGTGTTCTTATTTTTGGTTGGCGGACTCCACTGGTACAAGGTTCTGTCGAACCGGCACAACCTTGTTCTCCTTCGGGAGATATGAAGGGGCGATAGTTTGGGGAAGCCTCGAGAGGGTGATAGTCTTTGTGATTATTGCTCTAGCTGACGTGGAACCAGATATCGTCATATGTTGTAGCGACTTCGAGCAGGTCCTCGACCGAGATGTTCGACCGCCAAGTGTTCTTGTTTGATTGGCGAGGTGGTTGGGCAGGTCGGTCAGCGGGGAGGACGGTTCGGAGGCGTTACACAGTCCCATATCAAGAATGCAGAGAGATTCGGAGACTGAGAAGATCAAATCAAGAGCCATAAACCAATCACAAAAATGAAATACATCATATTCTCTATTAAATGAATTCCCTTAAACTTTATTCTAAAAACTGATTATAATCCTCAAGTAATAAAAGTAAATAGCAAATGCAAAGACTATCATACCTCTCTAGTGAGAGTACAAGTCAACCGGTGATGTAAGCTGTGTGGCAACTGGCGAGATGATACACGATGTACCACACCGGAGATTGTATGTGAGATCAATGGAGAAGGTTCTAGATGCGGATATCAAAGGATGCGGATATCAAGGGAGATCAAATCTGAAGATTCTGGAAATCAAAGATAGACAACAATCGAAGATTTGGAGCAGAATCAAGATAATCAATGCGAGAGGATTTCCATATATTTCAAATATGGAAATCTTGGCGATTAAGCATAGAGAATATTCAAGAGATTTCCGAGTGTGCAAGAAAAGGAAACATAGGAAACCTGCTTAATTATAAAAGGAGTCGAAAATCTGTGTATGAAGATTTATCACTTCACAAGTTGTAATAGAGAGAGAGATCTAGAGCTAATGGTTTGAAACATAACATAGGGCTTAGATCATTCGGGAAGATCTATAGCCAAGGGTTCATTGTAGAACATAGGGTTTAGATCATCTGGGGATTAGAGAGCGAGTTCTTTTGTAAGAAGAACGTTTTGATATTACTTGTAAGTGTATCATAAGAGTTTCTAATCAAAGCATATTCTTTGTAGAGAAACTACTGTGTGCCATATCGTGTCCTACTGTGTGATTACCACACACTCTTTGTCTTTCCGCATTTTCAATTGGTATCAGAGCCAATCACTTGGGTGTATTGGAAGCAGGTGAAGATCCTGGAGGAAAAATGGGAAAGGGTAAAGAGTTATGGACTAAGGAGATTGTCCTTGAAAGAAACAACTATGCCCATTGGAAGCAGCGTATGAAGCCAAACATCAGAAGCATAGATGAAGATGCTTGGACCGCAGTGGAGACCGGGTGGATACTCCCAACCAAAGTGGTAGAAGAGAAGATGGTGCTTAAGCTCAAATCTGAGTGGACAGATGAAGAGAAACGAATGTCCAAGTTCAACGCTCGTGCTTTATCTTCCATCTTTGGAGCGGTGAACTCGGAACAATTCCAAACCATCCAAAACTGCAAGACAGCCAAGTAAGCATGGGACATCCTTCAACGCGAATATGAAGGAACTGATGCTGTGAAGAGGACTAGAATCGATTATTTAGCCTCTAAGTTTGAACTGATGAAGATGGAGGAGAGTGAGTCAGTTGGTGATTTCAGCGCACGCATCAGCAACGTTGCAAATGAAGCACAACTACTTGGGAAGAAGTACAAAGAGAAGAAGCTGGTGAAGAAGCTTCTAAGGAGTCTACCAGAGAAGTACACACCCTACAAGACAGCTCTATCTGTGTCTTCCATCACAGATGAAACTAAGTTTAGTGAGGTAGTCGGGATGCTGAAAGCATATGAAATGGAGACAACAGGCGATGTCAAGAAAAAGGGTGTAGCTCTTGTGGCAGAAGGTGAGTCACACAAGATTGAGGAATTACAGAACTCACTAGGACTTCTGGCAAAACGTTTCAACCGAGCATTCAAGAAAAATGATTCAGGGTTCAAGAAAAGTGAGTCAGCACGAAGGACTGGTGATGCAGTCAAAACAACCTCACGGTCTGCCACACAGTGTCATGAGTGTAAAGGCTATGGTCATTTCAGAAGCGAATGCCCAACTATCAAGAAAAAAGAAATCAAGTGCTTTGAGTGTAAAGGTTTTGGACACACGCAACAAGAGTGCCTAAATGATCAGAAGAAGAAGGGGCAAGAAAAATCCATGCTTGGTGTTAAAGAGAGTGATGAGTCAGATGAGACATATGAAGAAGAGTGCAACAACTTTGTTGCATTTGCAGGCATTTCAGAGGAACCAGTGGAGGGTGATCAGAGTCATGTGGTAACAGTTGAAAGTGACAGTGACTCAGACGTCGATGTGGAAGAGGAGTATAAGAAGATGTGCAAACAAGTTCTGGATGTCAGTTGAATAAACTCTCAACAATCCAGCAGGATCAAGCAACTTGAGGCAGAGCTTGAGGCAGAACGAGCGAGGAGCTTGAAACTTCTTACAGATCTTTCGGAGCAATTCAAGAAGATAAAGATGCTGAAGGAAACCAAGGGACTTGATCATATACTGAATCAGCAGAGGTATGAGAATAACAACTTTGGCATAGGATACACTGGAGAAACAAGTTCATCCAAGATTAAGTTTGTCAAAGGGGGAATACATGACACTGAGGCTAAACAACTGGCTGCTACACAACGTACCTCACCACATATCACACAGGAAGATGAAATCTCAGATGATGAAGAACTTAATCTAGGATCGTGTTTTGTGTGTGGTAGCTTTGATCATTTTCAGGCGCTATGTCCAAAATATCAGCCTGTGACGAAGAGGACTACTCGACAGCATACTCATGGAAGTTGTTTTGTATGTGGGAGCTTGTATCATTTCAAAGCCAAGTGTCCAGAATTCAAGACTAGAGTGACTAAACTAGCGAGGCAGAATAAGGTTCACTTTGATGAAGTCAGGAGGAACACATGATGGGTCAGGAAGACTCACTTGAATGCGGTAAAAAGTCAGAGACAGAGAAGATCACAACCTGCCTCAAAACGAACTTTCCGCCGACGATTTGAACGAGCTGATGCACGAAGACAAGAGAATAACCGAGCTTATGCAGCAAATCGTGACAGGCTCTACCCAAATCATAGATATGACTCAAGGTATGAAAATCATTATGGGTATCCTCAGCAAAGATTTTGGGATGAGGAATATAGGGCAGAACCAAGGAGAGATTTTTACCGTAGAAGTCACAACATGAACTACAACATGCGGTGTCACATGGCTTTCCAAGAAGTCGCAAGAGTAGAAGAGGAGGAGACCTGGTATTTTGATAGTGGATGCTCCAGGCACATGACTGGGAAACTTGAGCATCTTCAGGAAGTCAAAGGGGTTAGAGGAGGAAAAGTTACTTTTGGTGGAGGAGCCACATGCAAGATTCGAGGCAAAGGCAAAACCTCCAAGGATCAACAGCCCCAGCTGATGAATGTATATTTCGTTGATGGCTTGAAGGCTAACCTAATCAGTGTGAGCCAGCTATGTGATGAGGGATTGAAGGTAGTCTTTACAAGTACAAACTGTGAGGCAATTGACAAAGATGGAACTGTTAAGATGAGAGGAATCCGATCAGGGAACAATTGCTACATGTGGAAAAATCCCACGAAGAGCCACACCACATGCCTCAGCGCCACAACGACACTGGACCTATGACATCAGAAACTTGGGCACATGAATACCAGGACACTCACCACTCTTTATAAGCAAGGAAGTGTACGAGGAGTACCAGTACTGAAGTTTCAGGACGGTGTGTGTGGACCGTGTAAAAAAGGTAAACAAATCAAGATCCAACACAAGAAGGTGCAAGATGTGCAAACATCCAATTCATTGGAAGTGGTTCACATGGACTTGATGGGTCCTATGCAAGTAGAGAGCCTAGGAGGGAAGAAAAATGTCTTTGTGCTAGTTGATGATTTCTCTCGGTTCACTTGGGTGAGATTTCTTAGAGAAAAATCAGAAACTGCCAATAGTTTCAAGATTTGGGCCTTGCAACTCATGAACCAGAAGGGAGGTATCAAGTTTATTAGTAGTGATCATGGTGGAGAATTTCAGAACAAGATGATGGATGACTTCTGCGAAAGTCAAGGGATATGACATCAGTACTCAGCTCCTTATACACCTCAGCAAAACGGTGTGGTAGAGAGAAAGAACAGAACGCTTCAGGAAATGGCCCGGGCAATGATACATGGAAACAAAGTGTCTCAACGATTTTGGGCTGAGGCAATAAGTACTGCATGCTACATCATCAAAAGGGTGTATATCAGAAAAGGAACCACAAAAACACCATATGAGTTATGGAAATGAAAGATACCTAACTTGAGCTACTTTCATGTTTTTGGTTGCAGGGTGTACATCATGAACGACAAGGACCATCTCGGCAAGTTCGACTCACGAAGTGATGAAGGATTCTTTTTGGGTTACTCAGGAACTGGGTCAGCCTTCAGGGTTTACAACAAGAGGACTAGAGCCGTTGAAGAATCAGTCAATGTGGTCTTTGATGATACATCCTATCGGTATGTAGATGTGGAAGATTCAGAAAGTGACTCTGAAGAGGAACAACCAAGAGCTGAGAAAGACAAGCAGTTGGCTGATGAAGAACCAGAGAATCAAGTTGAAGACGATATCACACGGGCTACCACATCAGACAAGTCACTGACTCAGGTTCACCGGCATCACTCACCTGATGATGTCATTGTTGATATACATGATGGGAGAAGAACTAGAGGGGTGATTCGTGACTACATGAAGATGGAAAAATATGCTTCTGCTGGTTTTCAAGAGATGGTTATGTTTGGTTGTTTCGTCTCAAAGCTAGAGCCTACCAATCATGTTGCTGCACTTGAAGATGACTACAGGATAGTAGCCATGGAGGAAGAACTAGAGCAGTTCGTCAGGAATGAAGTCTGGGTATTGGTTCCGCGACCTACAGATGGAAATGTCGTCGGCACCAAATGGATCTTCGAAAACAAGTGTGATGCAGATGGTGTGGTAGTTCGGAACAAGGCTCGCCTGGTGGCACAAGGGTACTCGCAAGTAGAAGGTGTTGATTTTGATCAAACCTTTGCACCAGTGGCAAGACTCGAATCTATCAGATTCTTTCTGGGGATGGCATGTATAGTAAACTTCAAAGTATACCAAATGGATGTCAAGAGTGCTTTCTTGAATGGGTATCTTCAAGAAGAGGTCTATGTTGAGCAACCCAAGTGTTTTGAAGATGCTCATAATCCTGACTATGTGTACAAGTTGAACAAAGCACTGTATGGGCTGAAGCAAGCACCCAGAGCTTGGTATGAGAGACTTACGAGTTTCTTAATCTCATGTGGTTATACGGGAGGCAGTGTGGACAAGACTCTCTTCATACTATCTTTTGAGTCAGAATTGATGATTGTCAGATTTATGTGGATGATATTATCTTTGGTGGAACATCTAAGAAGCTGGTTGATGAGTTTGTTGATAAGATGACCAAGGAGTTTGAGATGAGTATGTGTGGGGAGCTGAAGTACTTCTTGGGGTTGCAAATAACCCAAGATGATGAAGGAATCTTCATAAGTCAAAGCACGTATGCAAAGAACTTGGTAAAAATATTTGGGCTAGATGGCAGCAAGACTTCGAGCACACCTATGAGCACCACCACCAAGCTATCAAAAGATGAAGAAGGGGTAAAAGTTGACTCCAAACTCTACCGGGGAATGATAGGAAGTCTTCTGTACCTCACAACAAGTAGGCTAGATCTGTGTCTTAGTGTTGGTGTGTGTGCTAGATTCCAAGCTGATCCAAGAATCTCACACCTTCAAGCAGTCAAAAGGATCATAAAATATGTTAAAGGAACGGCTGATCTTGGGGTGTACTACTCAAAGGCTTCAAACAACAATCTTGCTGGGTATTGTGATGCAGACTAGGCTGGAAATCTGTTGGATAGAAGAAGCACAAGCGGTGGTTGTTTCTTTCTGGGAAATAACGTGGTGTCGTGGCATAGCAAGAAGCATAGCTCTACCTCACTGTCTACCGCAGAAGCTGAATACATCGCTATGGGGAGTTGCTGCACTCAGTTGCTATGGATGAAGCAAATGGCTTCTGACTATGGGATGGACTCTGGACCTCTACTGGTGTATTGTGATAACAAAAGTGCTATTGACATCTCAAAGAACCCAGTTCAACATTCCAGAACCAAGCATATCGACATAAGACATCATTTCATAAGAGAGCTAGTTGAAGACAAAAAGGTAATGATTGATCATGTAGTTATTGAGTTGCAATTAGCTGATTTATTTACGAAACCATTGGATCTCAATCGCTTTGTAAGTTTACGCAAAGCAATTGGGGTGTGTGAACACTAACTCTCTTATCGAGCATGCTGAGCTGACACATTGACTAGCACACTAGGTATATCAGACTCAGACTCAGCATGGAGCTTTTTGTACACAAATGGAAAAGAGCTGCCTCTCATGTCGTCTCATAGGCAGTACAGGTTTCACACTGAGAGTGGAGTACAAGGAGCTGAAGGGCAAAATGCCGGAAAGAAAAAAAAAAAAATTTTAAAAGGAGGTGACAGAGAATCATGAGACAAGATCATAAGATAGCACATCAAGCCAAAAGAAAATGAGTACAAAATCCAGCCGCCCTCCAGTGTTGGATAAAGGTTGAAAACACCTATGAGATGAAGACATGAGAGTGTGAAAGCTAGCCAAAAGTGAGGAAGCAGCCATGCCCTAAGAATCATGTCATAGCACGATATGCCTTGGTGTGATAGTTTGTGAGCTAGCTCATGTGGTGGAGGGTGTGTGGTCATGACACATCTCAGAGGCTGAAAATCCAAGGAAAGAATAGCTAAAACTCGTTGGGTAACTAGTGATTGATCATTATACTTGATGTTTTAGCTTGATGAATATTTGAATGTTGAGGTTGTATGTAGGTTAAGGAAGTTGAAGATTTGGGGAAGATATCACGAGATCGGTCTAAATTGGCTAAGGAAATGAATTAATTCCCTTGCCATTTTTAGATATTTTTCAAATATTTGAAAAATACGTGATTAGTGGGAAAGTGGGGCCGCTTTCCATGGTGACATGAGAGAGAAGCTTTAAAAAGGGAAGTTGCAGAGTCTTCCCCATTCATCGTTTTCATTCTCAACTCAGTGTCTGCAATTCTTCTTTCTCCTTCCTTCCCAACGACAAGATGGTGAGAGCCAAAAGAGGAATTCGTCATCCAAGATACGCCGTTGAATTATCTTCATCATCTTCAAGGGCCTCTGCATCTGACACAGAATCCGGCGCGTCAGTTCGTGATGAAGCACCGATCAACACATGCACGACGATGGTGGTTCACTTATCACCGGTTCCAATCAATACCTCAACAGAGCCCACGCGAGAGCCATCCGACATAGCTAAAGACTCAGGAACTTCATCCTTCGTGAGTTCTCGTGAGGCATTCCTAGAAACCCTAGATCCAAATTTGGGGGTTTCTTCTGAGCAAAAGGGCAGATCTTCACGAACAACTCCAGAGGTACGTGGTGTGCCAGAATTGGTGGATGAAGACTCCGATGACAACATTCCGCTGCAGTCTGTCGCAAGGAGACTAAAAGAGCGCAAGAAGCAAGGCTCTGCTCCGGTGAAGAGGAAGAAGACCTTGAGAAAACAGAAGGAAGCTCAAGATGTGGTGGAGCTGAGCACAGAAGATGAAAAACCAATCAGCAAGAAGGCCAAGCTTGCACCAACAAAGGCTGCCTCACACAGAGCCTCATCGCAACAAAAAGGCAAAGGTAAAGCTGTTGAAAGTCCAACCTCCTCCAATGATGCAGTCAAATCCAAACGCTTCAAGGATGATGAAGCTCGCAAGGTGTGTCAACACTACTTGACACGGGAAATCGTGGGTCAAAGGTATGTCGATTTCCGCTCTGAGGCATCTGCTGAGATAGTGGCTATGATCAGGAGTTGCAAGATGGAGTCAATTGTTGATCGAGAACTCCTGCCACCTTACATCCCAGAGATAATCTGTGAGTTCTATGCCCATCTGCCACACGAGAAAACCAAGCAGAAGGAGATTAAGGTATGGGTCAGAGGATATAAATACAAGTTCTCAGCAGATCTCATCAACAAAGCCTTGGAATTTCCTGTACCCTCAACTGCAGAAGCCATCGCAGCAGCCAAGTTTGATAATGTAAGTGACAACGCGGTTGCTTGGTTTTTGTGTCGAGAGAAAGTGACTTGGAAATCATTCTCTACCACAAAATGTACCCCGCGGTTTGCATCTCTGTGGATGTTATCAGGTTACAACTGGTTGCCAACTCAGAACCGCACCTCCACTCCAATCGAGAAGGACAGATTCCTCCATCAAATGGCTCATGGGCACATGGTGAATTTTGGTGAGCATGTGTTCCAGAGGGTGCTTGCACAAGGAAGGATCAACTACAACAAGGCAGGCTTGTATTTTCCATCCTTGATTTTTGCTGTGTTGATGAATCAGAAAGTGCCTCCAACATTTGCTGGTGAGAACTCCATATCTCATCTTGAGTTTGTCGCTGATAAGAGATCTGGCAGAGCATACTCACAAACGCATTCCAAGAAGGGTAAATGAGTGACTGCATCAAGCGACAAGGAGTCTGACTCAGCAACTGCCTCAGCACAGAAGTACGAGACGATCAAAGTGAAAGTTCCCACTGGACGGGTCCACACTGTGACAGCTGTTGAGGCACTTTGTGACACAATCACCAAGCTGCAAGACACTCTTGCTGCACTGGAAGGAGGTAAGTACTCTTGTCCTTTTTTAAGTGTATTGCCTGACTTGTTTTTGTTTTTAACTGAATTTGCACTCAAGCAGGGGGAGAAGAAAGTTCTAGTAGCTCTAAGGAGTCCTAAGGATTGGGTTCAGGGTGAGCTGATGTTGTAGCTGAAGGCTATTGTTCTTGTTTTTTTCGTGTTTTGTGTTTCTATTTTGTTTCTTTCTTTTCCTCAGAGAGACAGAAAGCTTTAAGGATTAAAGCTTGTGTGTTTGTCTACTCTTGCTGTTGTTCAAGACATTGCCATTATGGTTTTTAATGCATTAGTATTTTGTTAATGGCCATGTCTCTATTGCTGCTTGGTATGTGCATTTGGATGTTTATTTTGCAGATGCTTGAGGTGTCAGATTCAGCTAAAAAGGGGGAGATTGAGAGTACAAGTCAACCGGTGATGTAAGCTGTGTGGCAACTGGCGAGATGACACACAATGTACCACACCGGAGATTGTATGTGAGATCAATGGAGAAGGTTCTGGATGCGGATATCAAAGGATGCGGATATCAAGGGAGATCAAATCTGAAGATTCTGGAAATCAAAGATAGACAGCAATCGAAGATTTGGAGCAGAATCAAGATAATCAATGCGAGAGGATTTCCATATATTTCAAATATGGAAATCTTGGCGATCAAGCATAGAGAATATTCAAGAGATTTCCGAGTGTGCAAGAAAAGGAAACATAGGAAATCTGCTTAATTATAAAAGGAGTCGAAAATCTGTGTATGAAGATTTATCACTTCACAAGTTATAATAGAGAGAGATCTAGAGCTAATGGTTTGAAACATAACATAGGGCTTAGATCATTTGGGAAGATCTATAGCCAAGGGTTCATTGTAGAACATAGGGTTTAGATCATTTGGGGATTAGAGAACGAGTTCTTTTGTAAGAAGAGCGTTTTGATATTACTTGTAAGTGTATCATAAGAGTTTCTAGTCAAAGCATATTCTTTGTAGAAAAACTACTGTGTGCCATATCGTGTCCTACTGTGTGATTACCACACACTCTTTGTCTTTCCGAATTTTCATCTAGCAGCTAAGAATCGTCCATTATGCGAAATAACAACATAGCTCAAAGGCTTAGGCATCCAGTGAGATACAGCAAGGTGCGATTGGGTACCACAACCCATCCAGCTAAGTAAACACATTTCTTCTCATTTTCTTTTGAATTTTTTAAAAACACGACTACTCTTTTGGAGTGGACCCCAGCCGGCATTAATAGCCACTCAAAATACACAAATAGAAACTCAAAGATCCCATGTTTTTTGTTATGGCAATTTCATCCAAATTAATGGATTATATCTACTATGTAAAATACCCTTTCTCATATTTTAAGGATTCAAAATTAATTAGACACCTTAAAGGTGTTGCATGATATATCAAACATAATAATATATAAAAATATCTAAACTAGTTTATAATAGTATTTTTTTTTCTTTTAAATTATATGATCGACTTCATATCGAAATAAAATTTTTTTTTTAACACTATTTTTGTTGACTGATACTTTATTTTTTTAGTTTTTAAATATAAGAAAGCAAACTTTTTAATTTTGCTTAGGTCTCATAATGAGATTGGAACGTCCCTACTGTAGGTAACCGATGTCAATCCATTGGCATTGTTTGTTATCAAACATATGATATCTTGCAGACCTAAAAGTATATCATTTATTGGTTTCTGGATATCGTGGTTTTGTATAAAAATCAAGATATTTGTGAATATTCTGATCTAGATAACTAAAATTAATTTTAAAAAATAAAATAAAAAGTTAAAAAATGTAAATTTAGTTATAAGAAGATTTATTTTTCCTTTTAATTGAAAAAAATCAATATAGATTGGTTATAAATATATTTCTAATGATTATGATAACATAACTAAAATTAAATTTTGAAAGTATTTTATATAAGAAATCACATAGTATATATAAAATCTATATATTTAAAATACTTTTAATATATTTAATGGTCCGGATCCGGACCTATTAAGATGTTCGGATCTGGATCCAGTCTAGATATCCAGATTTTCGAATCAGATCTCAGATAATAATTTAACCTTAAGTGGTGAGAGTATTTATGGTAAATCATAAAATTTCAGTTGGCTCATGACCCTATCCAAGTAAACAACAATATAACCCTATTCAAGTAAACAACAATCTAATATCATGACTTTAAAGTATATTGACCATATTTGGTGAAATGCTATCCTCTGAACCTTCCTTTACCATTTTACGTATAGGGATACTCTTAACTAATTGGAAATTTTATGGTCTATGATGGAGATTAGAAGCTCCATATCACGTTTTTGAATATGAACTAATTAACTTGAAAATTCTGCATATTAGGCTGATAATGAGGACCCGTCAGGTTGGGATAGGGATCCTTCCAAACTAAGATGTTATAACCAGAGCCCATTCTCAAATGCAGTCCTAGCTAATCATTACCCGAACATAAATGATACTTTTCTACCCATAAGATGCGAAGTAGTTCTTAATGGAGTCCATCATATTAGTAATTTGGTAATACCTTCCCCTCAACACTTTAGCGGAAAGGGTATTAATGAAGTTCATAAGGCACCATAACTGTTTCGCAAGTAAGCCCGAATCGAAGTCCTCAATATTCTGAAATCCTAGGCCCCCATAAGACTTAAGGTGTCATAATTGATACAAAAATTTCCAATTCATCCATTTTTTTGACCATTAGAGCTCCAGCAAAATATCATAATTGCACTCGACAACTTAGGTGTTGATTGGTTCACCCGCTACCACCCGCAAACACAGTTTTTGCGGGAGTTAGCAGTTGGTAGCGTTTGCAAATCACCGGAACCGCTACGAACCGCTACATACCGCTTCGTACCGCTGAAAATCAAAAACTGGTTTCCGCAAGCGTTTGCGTTTGCGGGCGGTAGCGAGCGGTTGCAGGAGATCAATTTTTTTTCAAAAAATTAAAGATATTATCTTAAAAATTAAGAAAAATTATAAAAATTGAAAAAAATTAAATTTATTTGTATTTTCTTCTATAAAATATTTTCATATTAAACTCTTATTCTTGATATATTAATATATTATATTAATTGAAATGAAAATTTAGTTATATATATTGTATAAAAAAATGTTTCAAACCTCTTAAATATTTATATTTTATTTTTATTTTGATGTGTATAACATACATGTATGAATTAATTAAAAAATATACTTATATATATATATAACTGTATTTCTAAATTATAAAATTTGTTTCACAACTCATAAAAATTTATTTAGTTATTTATTTTATGATTTAGTTTGATCTTTAATATTAATTATATATATATAAATTATATAATGTATGTATTTCATTATTTTTTATGTCCAACCGCTATGACACCCGCTATCAACCAGTCAAAAATTTCCCGCAAACGCAACAGTTTTCAACCGCTATACCAGTCGTAAAAACCGCTCAATAACGTTTGAAACCGCAATCGCCCGCTTCCGCAAACTCCCGCAGACGCAACCGCAGCCGCTGCGTTTAAACCAGTCGAGCCCTAATAGTCGCCTTAGGGCGGCATCAATACGACATCACATGATTAGGTAAATTTAGATGCCACATATTGAATTCTCTTTATTTTCCTCCTTTGAATGACAATTTGCATGACAAGCCCTATATTCTTTATTTTTTATAGCCTCCTCGACTTTTCTGTAAACCATGATATGATACCTACCACCTAACTTGTGAATCCCCACCATCAATTGCATCTCCTGTCTTTATTTTTAAGGTTCCATCATATGACCAAAGTGAATTGATGATTTACCGAGATTAATTAATTTTCCTGACATAAAATACCCATAATGGCAGCACATTGGACATTTTCTCTTTTTTAGGAAAAAGATTGTAATATACAAATAAGAAACCCATGGACATGCATTCGCTTTTCGTAAATTCGTAATCAAAACTTTGGTACAGGAATAAAAGATATGGAGGTAATGGATCCTCCTGGCTAAGGCCTCTGCACGGCGTGATCAAACCTTTTCGTTTCCCAATCCATAAGGCTCTGTAATTAACCAATTCAATAGACCACATTATCCAAGTAATCCATTTTTCTATAAAGCCAAATTTTCTTAATATTTTCCGTTGAAAACCCATCCTACTCTATCATAGGATTTCCATATCTGTTTTAATGGCCACGAAATTGTATTTTCATAATATATTCGTACGTAGGCCATACAATATTTCTTGAGCTATAAAAATATTATCTTAAATTAGCGTTATGATACAAAGACGAACTGAGTTTCAAAACTCTTGCCTCGGAGGAACGTCTTTAATCTCAGACAAAGGAGCTTTGAGATTATTTAATATCCCACATTACCCAAACTAACATATATAAAATCCCCCATATTAATAACAGATGGCCTCTCTCAACCTTGAAAATGAAATAGATATTCATAGATTTATTTTGTCATAAAAAACATGGTAGAGAAAAAACAATTCATCAATTCTAGGAGATTCCATTTATGACCTGCCATAACTGTTGATAACAAAAAGTTGTATTCCCATATGGACCCAGAGTTTTCTCCGAATGCATTTGAAAAAAGTGCACGCCGACTTCCTCAGATGCTGGAGGTGTAACACATTATATAATTAACTCTCTAGTTATTTGCATTGTATGTATATATGGACTTCGGCTAAATTGTCTATTTTTCAAACTTCATAAACAATAACTAAGACTCAGCTAAAATCTTCATCTTTAGAATATATTAGTTGGTAAGAGACTGTTTTCAATTATTCGTTAATATAATATTAATATTTTGATCTCTTTAATTATATATTAATTTTATAATTATTTGGTGAGAGACTGTTTTACATTATTCATCAATATAATATTAATATTTCGATTTATTTAATTATATTTTAATTTTATAATTATAGAATAAAATTGAACTAATGATAAAAAGATAAGTATACATACACTAACATAAACATAAAACAAACATATTTATTGACAGGAAATGTTATAACACATTGTAAATATAAACTCAACATAAAGATGCATAAAAATAAATTATTTTTGAGATACTTATATATAAGTTTTTTTTTTATTTAGAAAAATAAACAACAATCAAATACAAAATATTATTAGAGTATCATGACAAGTTAATTTTCTATTTTTTTCATCAACAATATGTATTATCTCATGTTCTTATTCGGAATGTAATAACACTAACATAAATCACTAAAATACATATTTAAATATGACATCACTAAACTTTTATTTTATTTATCAATAAAGCTATGAATTAACAAATTTTACATACACAAGAGTGATATTCTGTACTATTAAATTTGATAGTCCAATTCCTACATGTGCATGTATTCACTTTCTTTCTAAATCTTCTAATGCAATAGTTTGGGTCTTTGCTGCACAATCCTTCATAATGTTTTTGATCGGTACACTTGTTCCACTTCGATCCGTTCATGTCTACTGTTTTATGTCAAGTATAAACAAATGTTCAATTAACAAAAAAAAAAAAAATTATGTAGAAATTCAGTCACATAAAAAGTTATTATTAAAGAACTTTTTTCTCTTATAAAATTAATCTCAAACTAATAATAATAATCATTTATTATAATTTTTCTCAGAACCATCAAAATTATAAATGTTGAAATATTACCTTGAACTTGATTATGAATGAGTGATATGAAAATGCAAAAAATCATGAACAAAGTAGCAAATTTCATACTCCAAAGTGAATAATAGAAAAAACAAATATTTGTCTCCTTTACTTCTAGAAATTTGTTATTTGCCAAATTTTTGTAAAATATGCTCTTAATAAATAGATGTAATATATTCTAAATATAGCTATTTATGTGACATAAGAGGAAAAAGTAAAAGGTTAGAGCCAATTCAGTGAAGCCAAAAAAATTTCATTATTTTTAGAAATCATATATTTAGAAAACTCAATTTTTTTTTGTTGAATATTTATTTTCACTTGTACGCATATTTGATTTCACTGATGATGAGTATTTCAAAATCATTGTTTCATGTTAAAGTAAATATGAAAGAATGAATTGATTTAAAAAATAAGTGATTTGAAATTTTTTTTCTTTTTTGTCACCACTTATCGAGAAATCTAATTTAAATGAATAATGGTAATTAGAAAATTGTTAAATTATAATTAGCTATATATTTACATACACTTAAGCAATTCAAAAACCGTTTATGAGTGCTTATTAAATGCTTATTGGTAATATGTATTCAGATAATTAAATTTTTCATTTATATTGAGATTTTTAGCTTCAAAATTTTATTTATGTTCGGTTTCTTTTTGTTTAGTGGGAGCAAAGGTGGATGCTCACCATGTAACGAACCCAATCAAAGCTGATACAAGCTTGAATTTGAGTCAATAAAGAGTTGGAGAAGAAAACTGGATTAAGGTCACTCTTTTTCTAATCTTAGGATAAGGTGGAAGTGAGAGTGGATTGAATTGAACTACAATAGGTGTGGGGGACTGTTGATATTTCAAAAAATCTCTAGACTCATACTTAGCTCACGAGACAAAAAAGAAACATGAATAGGTTTAGACCAGAAACAAAAGCTTTATTAGTGAAAAGACAAAGAATGCAAAATGCATGTACAAGACATTATATATCAAGATTCTTAACAGCCAAAAACAAAACAAAAAACACAATAAACCCGCAAGAGAAAAAAACAGCAAAATCAAGGGGGATAGTCATTGGCCTAAAACAACTAAATAAGTCTAGATATGGTGACTTGATCTATTTAGTCTTCAACATGAATAGGCGTGTGGTTGAGATACTCCAGCTGATACAGAGTTGTTCAAGGCTTCTTCTAAGACCAGAGAAACCATAGTGAGAAGCTTGAGGATCAATAAAGTCCATTGATTTGAATTATAATTGATGTTAGTGGTACTAAGGTGAAAGAGTCTAGGTGACCTCATCTATAGAGATGCACGAGTCATCACGTAATCATATCCGGGTCTCTCATGAATGTTGGTACATAACGCTAAAGAGATTCGCTTAAATTTTCCATGGCATTCCATAATTCATATATATTAAGGGAGTGAAATTTACCTTAACACCGCATATATCCGTAAAAGTAACTTCAAAATAAAAATAAAATGTAAAAAAAATCTAAATTTTAAAATAATAATTAAATGTAAAAAAATCTAAATAAAAATAATATTTTATTATATAAAGTTTCAACCTCAAAATTCGTAATTAACACGATTGCAACATGTGTCAGTAATTTGATCCGATTTTGACATGTGTTAAATTTTTTTCCAATTTGATTTTTCCACATGTCAAAATAATCATATCCATTTTAGAATCCTAATACTATTATTTTTAATTTTTGTGTAGACTTGGTTGTATACTATTATCCCATTAAAATAAAACAACTAAATTATTAAACAGTTTTTGTACTTCTCTTTCAGGTGTATTGCATCAGCATTATAAATCTTATTTTATCTTATTTAACGGATGATTTAATTCATGTGCTCACTTATATGTTTTCGGATGTTTAATCATAGATTATAAATATAAAAAATTAAATCCGCGTATCATGCGGATCCAAACCTAGTACAATAAAAAACAGATATAATATATTCATATGAGAAAAACCAAAAACCATATTGTTTTAATAAAATTGTACTCTTTTTTTTTGGTCATCAAAATTTTATTAGAAACTTAATCCAGAGTTATAAGAGCAACTTTAACTAGCCTATCGACTTCTTCATTATTCAAACGTGGAATAAAAGTAAAAGAAATAAAAGAAAAGCTCAGCGAGAGTTAGCGAATATCTTCTAAAACAGGCTGAATCTCGTTGTGAGTATCGCCGTTTCCAAGGAGTTGAATGATCGTTAAGGAGTCCGAGTGGACTTGGATGTCATCAAACTGTTGGGCCAGGAGTGCTACGACTGCTTCACGAATCGCCCAAACCTCCGCGGAAAGAGCCGAGCTCACAAATCGTTGAGTGCTTGTTTCCGTTATGTTCGTAGAGGAGAAATTCGATCTTATGAACCAGGCAGCCCCTGCGCGGTGAGAGTGAGCATCCTAGGCTGCATTCACGAAACAAGAGTATCCTTTGTTGCATTGAGGATTAATTTTTGTGTTTTTCTTGCTAGTGACTATGGTAGGACTCTTCACTTGCGCATTACTCCACCCTATTGCTTGTCTGGTCGTCTTCGATACGACCTCTACAGAGGTGAAGTGTTTATCTTCGAAAACGAGCTGATTTCTAGCAGTCCATATGTTCCAACATAGCCATGGGAAGAGAGGCGTTGCTGTACCAATAGGTGGTAAATTGACAAGTTTTTTGCACTAACTAGAAAACCTAACGATGTAGGTACTTTTAAATGTTCAATTCCATCGACTGAACCTAGTTCCCATACTTGGTTTGCAAATGGAAAATCTCTAAACATGTGCAGATTAGATTCCGGCTCATTACATCTCGGGCATGCTGCTGAGGGAAGTATGCCCCTACGGACCAAGTTCTTACCAATAGAGAGAGCCTCTTTCCCAATTTGCCGCAAGAGGTGTTTAACTTTTGGGAGACATGGGATTGCCAGTTGAACTCCTTGTCTTCTTGGTCAATATCTTGGACTGTGCTCAATCCATAGCCTGATCGAGTTGTGTATTGTCCATTCTTGACTGGCAGCCAAACTAGAGCATCGTCCCTTCTGTTCAATCTGGTCGGGAATAGTCGAACAAGATCCTCATACTGAGGTATAATAAAGTTGTACTATTAAGGGTTTCAAACAATTTTATGCATAAAAACACTTGTATAACAATTTAGGTAACTCTTTGGTTTTCAACATTTTTATGTATACTACGATATGATATATAATCTACACAAATACAAGAAAACCGAAAAACCATATTATTATAGTAAAAATTTTATTTTAAAAGAAATTATAGCATAATTCAATATAAATATATTTTTAGGCTTTTTAATATTTTTATGCATAATAATACTTGTAAAACAGTTTAGCTAACTTTTTGGTCAATAAGTCGTACTGATAGACAAGGACAAATATCCTGACAAAATAATTGAATCATATTCTACTAGGATATACATGATCACAAAACATCATACTTATCTATTAGGACATAATCCTTTTTCTAATAAAATCATATCATATAGCATCATATTTATCTAATAGATTTATGGTAATTTATTAAGGTTATAAGATTTTGACACGTGTCAAAATATGATTGGTTAGGTTAAATAAAATATTTTAAATATGTATCGAAATAAGATCTAGAAATTAACACGTGTTTTGATCTCAAAGTTTTATACAATAAAATACGTGCGTGACAATATATGACTTTTTCTAATTGTTGAATCCTAGTCATTATTTTTAATAACTAGAAAGATTTGTGTATATTTATATTAATATAATTTGGAACATAAAATTTCTTCCCGCAAAATTATCGAAGGATTCTGCTTGTGTTCTGCAATGTAACAGTAACTGATCAATTTAATGAATAAATAAACTAATTATGACTTGAGAAATTACATATGAAAACATATATGTTCTCTAGTTTTAGATAATTATGTTCTCTAGTTTTAGATAATTAGTCAGTCTCCATTGAATCGATCAATTGCCAACATGTACTCGGCACTCCTTTTTTTTTTTTTTTTTTATGTAAATTTTTTGGTTTTTTGATAAAAATTAAATTTATTGTCAGTGAAAATATGTACAACAAATTTCAAATACATCACCTTAACCCCTAAAAAAAATTAAAAAGGATCAAAGGAGAACCTTCAAACAAGAGAAAACAACATGCTAATGAAAAGCAAACCAAAGCTTGAGAAGACCGAGCTGGTATTAGATTCCAACCTCGACGAGAACAAGCATCTAGAACCATAGCATTCCTAGGAATCCCAAGCTGCATAGGACCGTACAGTGGACCAAAAAGACACCAATTTTCCAACTAGAAACTCGTGCTACGGCCACCCCCCAGCAACGAAACAATGATCGGTCTAGTGAGAGGTCTTAATCTAAGGAACTGCCTCCAAATCAACCTATCAGAAGACTTCTCCGCAATATCCTAAAAGCTAATTTCATTACAATAAGAGGATTTGGTCCACGCAATCCAGAGAGCCACTAGAAGCAAATAAATTCCAAATTAACCTCAGACATAGAACCGTATTCCAAGTCTGCAAGTCACGAAGCCCTAGACCACCTTCATCTTTAGGGAGACAAATAGCACTCCAAGATATTTTGATTCTTGAGCTCTTCCTAATGTTACCATTTTTAGATGAACCGACTAACATCTGCTCTACCCTCTTGATACAACCCTTACGAAGAATAAAAGCTTGCATCCAGAAATTTAGAGTACTATTAATAACAAAATGAACAAACTAAATACGACCAGGATAAGAGCGAGTTTTATTCTCCCAGCTATTGAACCTCTTAGCCAAAGAATCCATTAGAGGACTGTAGTCCCGCTTTTGAAGCTTACGCTGCACCGAAGGAAGACCTAAATATCGCATAGGGAAGGAACCCGATTGAAAACCAAAACCAGAGGAAAGATCGGTCTCCAATTGGCTCAACAATATAGAATACAGAGCTGACTTCTCTCTATTCATTCCCAAACCAGACAAGTGTTGGAAAATGATCAAGAATCTCCAATAGGTCCTGCAACAAATCTGGCTTGCCATCAAACAGAATTAGGAGATCATCTGCAAACAGCAAATGCGAGATCTTATGAGCCAGCGCTTTTGGATGATAGCCAATTGTTCCCACTTCAAAACCCTTAGCTAAGGAAGAAGAAATATACTCCATTGTAATCAATAAAAGATAAGAGGAGATAGGATCCCCTTGTCTTAACCTTTTCACACCTCTGAAAAAGCCAAAAGTTTCACCATTAACCACTACAGAAAAAGATGTCGTAGAGATACACTCACGAATCCAGAGAATAAATTTATCTGAGAATTTAGCTGCTTGAAGAACTCTCAACAAAAATCCCAGTTAATTGAATAAAAAGCCTTTCGAATATCAACTTTTAGAATCCCCTTTCGAGAAATATGAGCTCGAGAAAAACCTTGAACCATCTTTGTGGCCAGCAAAATGTTCTCCACCATAAGCTTGCCTTCCACAAAAGCCGATTGAGAAGGAGATATCAGCTCAGCAACAGCAGACCGAAGACGATTAGAGAGAATCTACACAATAACTTTATAATCCATGTTCATACAAGATATAGGGCGAAAATACATAAGCCTCTCTGCGTTAATGATCTTCGCAATGAGAAAAATCAAGGTGCAGTTCCATTGAGATAAGAGCTGACCATATCGAAAAATTCTTTTGATGGCCATAGGAAGTCATAACCAATCACCGGCCAAGCTTTCTTAAGGAACTCCCCACTGAAACCTTCAGGACCTGGAGACTTATTATTTGGAAGACTGAAGACCACCTAACGAATCTCCTCAGAAGAAACTGAAGCAATAAGAAAAAGCTTAAGGGTTTCAGAGCACCTCATCGATGTAATCCTGTCAATCTCCTCCAATTGATGCTGCTCCAAAGAAGGGTTTCGCCTCCCCTAACGAATTGGCAAAGAAACCCATACACTTCTCCTTGACATCATAGTACGACTCATATCTCACATCACCATTGATCAAATAGTGGATGTGATTACGAGCCCGTCTAAACATTACTTTAAGAAAAAATAATCGCGTACAAAGATCACCATGCTTAAGCCAAAAAACTATCGATCTACGACAGTAGAAAACTTCTTCTCCAAGAGCCAAATAGTGCCATTTTTCGTAAGCATCTTTTTCCTTCTTAGCCAAAGAACTACTTGGATTAGCAATCAGACTCTTCTAACAAGAACTAAGCTCAAACAACGCATCACCAACTCTCTTTTCTATCCCAGAGAAATTGTCTTTGTGAAGCTGCTTAATGATCCTCTTCAAACCTTTAAGCCTTTTTTCGAGAAGGAAAGCATTTCAGAACCTCTAATAGATACCAAAGTCAAGTAACTAGCCACTTTAGGAAGGAATTCTGGATGATCCACCATGATGTTAGGAAATTTGAAAGATGACTTGCTTGGAACCACATGAGTTGCAAAGAAAATGCTACTCGGACTATGATCTTAAAAAGCTGGCTCTAAAAAAAAAGCATAAGAAAGAGGCAACTTTACCAACCAGTCATCATTTACTAGAAAATGATCAACCTTCCTAGCCATATGATTAACCTTGTATTTGTTCCACCAATTAAACTTAGACTCCTTGGAAGTAAAATCCTGAACTCCAACCAACGACAAACATTCCCCGAAATGCTTCATTCCACCCGAGATCCTAGTAGAACCAGAAGAATCGTCATGAGGATCCAGCTTCTGATTAAAATCTCCTAACAAGACCCAAGGCTTCCCCACCATAATATGATTACTAGAGAGGTCCGCGATCTCCTGCAAAAGTAACTTTCTCTCCTCAATCATATTAGACGCATAAATAAAAGAAATCACCATATCATCGTCCATATTAGGAAGCTTAACTACCACTAACACCATCTGCCTTGATTTTTCTATAATGGTTACTCGAACAGAATCTTCCCAAATACGCCCCAACTCCGAGAATTCATAACTGCCCTCCATCTTCAATCCAAAAAATGGTTACTCAAAAATTGATTTGCCTTATGAACTCTAACTTTGGTCTCGGTTAAAGCACAAAAAAGAGCCCTACTATCCTTAATCCAACGCCTACAAGATCGTCTCCGTTCTGCTTTATTAAAGCCCCGCACATTCCAACAAAAGATACCAAAATTTCAAAATTTTGTATCAGCCATATAAATAATTAAGGGGTGTTTGGGGTTTTATGTGTGAAGTAATTCACCTAAAACCTACTGCAAGTGCACATTGTAAAAATTTAGTATTTAGGTTATCAATTCCACAGAGAGCTAGGGCTGATATATGATCTTAAGAAATCTCAGTTGTAAATTCTTTGAAACACGAGAGTTTGTAAATTATCAGTTTGTGTTCAATATTGGGAAGATATTAGATCTTAGGGAGTTTCAATTGGCAACTATGAATTATAAAATTAATCACTCAATCAAACTTATATCTCTTAGTTCTAGAACTCTAGGAACTTTGATTTACTTTACCCTAAGGGTGTATTATGGCAAGGCCTTTGTTTAAAACCCTAAATCTCAAGTCCCCTTAGATTGTCAATGGAGATAAACAAGCAATATAGATTAAGCTAGATCTGTCAATAAGGTGTCTGAACAAGCATTGACTATGACACAGAACGCACCTTACTCACTACAGACAGATCTGTAGATCATTGATACAAATATGCTTTCAAATCACGGCTAAGATTGATAAAAGACGGTTCGAGATTCCGCTATATCAGTTAGAACAACTTTAGCAAAGAACCCTGTGATAAAACTTGATTGATTAATTTTTTTTTAGCATTTCATTGAAGACCGTATGTAAAACCCTAAATCTAATACGGTAACTACTCAGACATAGTAAATGTATCACAATTCATTATTAGGTAAATGAGTTGCATACAAGATGAAAATAGAAAATTAGAAGGTCAAAGGGTCGTGGATCTCAGTAGAGTAATGACAACCTCTTGAATTCTCAAGGTCTAACAATCTAGTAGAAATTGCAATACCTAGGAGACTAGCAACAAAGATGATTTGGAAACAAAGTAACTTTATGGTTGATGATTTTCGTGGGTGTCCTCTTCTGTTGCTCAATATATTCTCTTATAGCTCCTTAGGTCGATCACAGGGTAGAACATCCTTAAAACTTGAGTCGGGTTTCATTGGAGTAAGTCGGACCAGTCTTGTAAATCCCCTCAGAATGACATATCTTCCGTAAAATGGCTATATCTTAGGCTTTAAGCATCCTTTGGGCTTGATTCCAATTGCAAATGAAATTTAACTTTTGTGCCTACAAATTAATTTGTAGACCGTTTTCTGGTTCGTCGGTTAAGTGGGTCAAAAGTCGTTCGACTTTTTGGCCTCCGTTTCTGTGTCTGCAGCTCATTTGCTAGATTTGCTTCAAATCTATTCATTTTAACTCATTTTGCTCCAAAACATCCTTTGCTTGCTATACCTGTATAAATATCTAAAGTATACTAGAAAGACTCTATAAAAGCACATGTATCATGGTAGGAAACCGGTAAAATCCACGATGCATCAGGCTTTCTGCCCCTATCTCGCTTCCTCTGTCTATCAGAAAGATACTTAGTAAACTCATCATCTTCATCCATTTCTTCAGCACCAGAAGACTCATATTTTTTCGCGTCATGATAAGCTACCATATTCTACTTCCATGGATCACGCCTACCTACCAGAGAACTCATACTTCTTACTACTCTCAACATCAGGACAATCCTTTATAACAAGCCCTTTCTCCTTAACCTTTTGAACCCAAGAACTGTTAGCAACCCCACCTTTATCTTTGGATTACTCTGGCTTAAAAACCACCTTGTTACTGTCTCTCTTCTTCCTTCTCAGACAATCCTTTGAATTATGCAATTTTGAATTACAACCATTACATGTAACAAGCGCACTAGGACAACCTTGGTGCTATGTCCCACCACGTCCACACTGAAAAAATTGGGGGTAGCTATAGACTTGACACCTTGATTCGTTGAATGTGACCCGAGTCAAATTGGAAATTCACATGCTCAGAAAGCCGAACTCTTGGATCAATGAGAGTATACACCTTTGCCACTTCAAGATTAGCTTACCAACAAGAGAAGCTATACGCAGCAATGATTCCTCATTATTGAATTGGAGTGGAACATTCTGGAGTTCCAACCAGACATGAACTGAAGATAGCTCTGACATTTCTGAAATCAGACCAGGTTCACACTTCACTACAAACATCGTCTCCCCGTCAAAATGCCAAACCCCTTGACTGGGTACTCTTCTTCTAGTAATCGGAGAAGGAATTCGAAACAAGAAGGGCTCTGTCACTAAGACGAGTAACCGAAATATCATGGAATTTACTACTCCCTATCCTATCCGTAATTGCATATGCAGCACATCTAGAAGAAGGGTCACCATAGAACTAGCCAATTATGAAATTATCCCACTGCTTCTTATTTCTTTCTATTATAGAGTTGTAAATTCAAATACATTTTTCACCAGACTCCAATAAGAAACCCTCATCCTTAGTCACCAATTGATCAGATCGAGGCTTTAAAAGATCCGGCGAGAGAGGCTTGGCAATCTGAGAAGTCTCTCAAACCATTGGCCTAGGAAAATCCTTAGGTGAAGAAATCTAATTACCTTTCGGGCTTATCAGAGACGCTTGTTGAGACGAGATGTCCACCACAAAATTTAAACCATCATATTGAGCTTCAAAATGAAAATCCTTAAAAGGCGCAACAATCAGAATGCTGGAATTCGAGACTGTAAAGAAAATTTGCAGATTAGTGCCATCAACCAAACCTGCAGGGCAAGGACCAACTGGAAGAGACGAAGCAGAAACTGGTCTGTCACTCTTCTGATCAACAATCATTTGGGCGGAAGAAACAAATCCGGCCAAAGGAGATTCAACTTCTAGGTTTAAATCGACCACCACATCTCCTGCCAGCTCTGATTGTGGAACCGACAGAGCACCCAAAGAACTAGAACTACTACCCGAAACATATTCTTCAACAAAAACGAGCTATTGCCTTGCAAACAATTCAACACCGCAAGACTAGGAGAAAATTTGGGAGAAGATTTCTTCTTCTTGCCCAATGAAAACGAGGAGAAACCGCCGACGAAAGAAATCGAGATTTGGCGAGATCGAAATTTGAGCAGAAATGGATATTCTCTCTAGATATTTTTTCTCTTTAATTCTACTTCCACTTTTTGTTGGTTAACTGGAGCAGTTCATAAGTGGACTCTCGTTTCTAATTTTATATATTTTTTTTTTTAATCTTAAATCTGATAATTTAGAATTTTAGAATAAACAAACGACTTTTAAACGTCTTTATATCATTTTTCACTAAAATAACGTCTTTGTACAATAAAACGTCGTAACATCAAAAATATGCCAAAAAAAATAAAGATCGAGAATATGTCCACATCTTTTGTGTATATATATATATATATATATATATATGTCATTGGTTATTACTTCACAGTGGTCAAGACTGAACAAGAGAGTTTCTAAATAAACATGTCTTTCCGAGAGAGTCTAATCCACGAGCTCAAAATCATATGTGCCACTGATGTCAATCATAGCACTTTGACGGACAAGATGGACGTATATGCTGTCGTTTCAATTAACGGCAACTATTCTCAAACACAAGCAGCCAAAACACTAGTTTACTACGATGGTGGTTCTAACCCGACGTGGAATCATCCCGTTAAGTTTTTTTAGTATGTAAAAATATAAAAGAAAGCAAAAAGAAAAAGTTGTTGTACGGATGAGAGAGAATGTCGGTGAATTCCTGGTTCCCTCCGGCAAGGGCATCCGGCCTGTCTCCTGAGATGTCTCCTTCAGGTGGTTTTATCAACCGCTCCCCAAATCTCCCCCCCCCCCGCCCGCCCTTCCGACCCTCCTGACCCATCTTCCACTGCCTGCCTCTTTTCCCCCTCTTTCTCCTCTTCCTCTTATCCCTAAACGTCTCCACAGTTGTAGTAAGACTACTGGCTCTGAGTTATCCTCAAGCCCGACAGAAAAAGATGTTGCCTCTCCTTCTCAGAGGCTTCAAACTGCAGGATCTTCTGCTAGCACTACAACCACTGTTGCTGAACAAAATCCTAGATCTATAGTTCATCAACAGTCAAATCCCCAATCCAATTTCAAATCTTCCTTGCTTAACTCTTCAAGTCTTCTATCTGGCATTGTAAGTAACATCTCCCCTACTCATACTTTATTTGGCCCCTCTTCCCCATTAGGTACCTCCACCTTTGCCCCAACTCTAGTATCAAACCAAATATCCAGAAACTTTGTTGAGACTCTGGTTATGCAGCCTATTCCCTCGGTCTCCTCATCCCTTCCCTATGTTATTTCTGTTGGGCCTCTTCTCCCTAATCCAGTCCAAAAAATTCCCATGGTAGATAAGTCTCCTCGTCAGGCCCCGCCAATGCGCACTCTAGCAGAAAAGCTATGATGATATGAGGATAAATCTCTAAGAAGTCCTGGGGACCCTGGTGCTTACACGTTCACTGAATCATGTAAAAGGAGGGTAAAAATACCTGATGAGGTGTTTGAAAAAGGTGCTGCTAACCAAAAGGACTTCCTTGTCGGCTTCTTTTGCGGTAAGGCCCCACCATACTCTCAAATCCAAAGTGTCATGAATCACATATGGGGAAAGAGAACTTAGTTGGAAATTCACTTAAACTCTCATACCAGATCAATGTTAGTAAGAGTGCCTAATGAATTCATTAGAAAAAAGATTATGTAGAAGGGAGTTTGGTATGTTGTCACATCTATGTTCAAGATTTATTAATGGAGCTCCAAGAAGAAAGTTGAATCTTCTTCCTTTGTCTCGATTGCACTATTGGCACACTTCAAAAATGTGCCATTTGACTTGATGACCACATATGGATGGAGTCGGATTGGTGGTGTTCTAGGGGCAGCTAAAGAAGTAGATGATTTCACTAATAACCTTACCTTGGTGACTAAGGCTCATATCAAAGTTATTGCGGATGTAACGAATCCTCTCCCTGATGTCATTGAAATTGCTAGGGATGATGGTTCCATAAGAGAGCTATCAGTTGAGTATATGTGGCTCCCCCCCCAACTTGTTCTCACTATCATGAGGTTGGCCACATGATGAGGAATTATCTTTTCACTAAGGAAGCCTGGGTTATAAAGGAAAAGCAAAACAAGTTAGATGGAAAGACATCTAATCCTCCAATCAATGCAAATAATTCACAGATATCTCTTTTGCCTGCAGTAACGGATAGACTAGTCATTGCTTTTACTTCCCTATCTCCCACTCAAGATCTCCCTCCCTCTAATCCAAATGTTTCTCCACAAGAAGAAATTCTTAATATTCATGAGGGATTCCTTAAAACATGCCTTCCTAACCAAGTATCCTCCAATGATAAATTCCCCTCAGACTTATCCCTCCAATCTCCCTCTCCTACTTCCATCCTAGAGAAATCTCCTATCTTTCAATAAAAAAAAAGACTCTCCCTCCCCTGCCCAAACTGATTCTCCTCCAAAGGATCAGTTTCCACCCTCTAAATCATCTCATCGCCCATCCCTTTTGTTTCTCCGACTACCCTTGAGTTTTCTCCTCCCCAAGGAGAGATTCTCCCTCTTTCCCAATGGATATAAAATAGTTTTTTTGGAACCACCGTGGTTTAAATGACCCGCAGAAGCACAAGCCATTTGTTGATTGGTTACGTTTAAATAAGCCTATTTTTGGAGCTCTTTTCGAAACTGATGTATCGTGGATTTTACCGGTTTTTCTATTATATTATATGTGCTTTTATAGAGTCTTTTTAGTATTTTTTAGGTATTTATACAGGTTTAACAAGAAAAAGATTTTTTGGAGCAAAAGGAGATAAAGTGAAGAGATTTGAAGCAAAACTAGCAAAGAAGATGTAGAGACAGAAATGGAGACGAAGAAGTCGGACAACCATTGAACCACTTAACCGACGATCCATGAGACGAGCTACATAACAATTTGTAGGCACGAAATTTAACTTTCATTTCCAATTGAAATCAAGACCAAAGGATTTCTAAAGCCAAAGATATAGCCGTTTTACTAAAGACACGTTATTATGACGAAGATTTATAAGACTGGCCAGTTACACTCCAATGAAGACCGATCTAAGAAGCTATAAAAGAAGGTCTCCAGCAGCAGAAGATACCATGCCCTCTACAAACACGAAACATGGTTCCTAGAATCATCAATCATCAAATAGAATCATTCATAAAGTTATTTGCTTTTCATCTTTTGTTACTAGATTTAGGGTTTTACTTTCTTTTAGACTCTGAAGAAGTTAAAATATTGTTCTTTATTCATTTGAGATTTGTGAACCTTTGATCTTATATTGCCTATTTCATGTTTGCATGCAATTCATTAATCAAATAATCATTTGTGTTACCATCATCATGTCTAAATAGTTTTCATATTAGATCTAGGGTTTTCAAAAGGGTTTTCAATGGACCATTGATACGGTTTTTATCTGTCGAATAAAGCCACGAGATTCTTCATTATAGATTGTATTAAACACTTAGAAGTAAAGTAATTAACCACATCTAGGTAATTTATGTCGATTTCTCTACCGAAAACGGATTGGAAGGAACCCGAAAATTCTGCAGAGAGTAAGGTGCATTGCGTGTCATAACTAGCGTTTGTTCAGACACCTTGTGAAAAAATCTAACTTGTTTATCTCTAGCAACAATCCAAAGAACACTTTGAGATTTAGGGTTTTAAACAAAGTTAATTCTCTAATACACCCTTATAGTTTTGAAAGTATAATGTGTTTAAGATGTTACCTAATAGACCCATGATCCATTGTTGCCCAATAAATTTCCTTAGATCTAATGCGTTTAAGTCTTGCATACAACCACCACAATCGATTAGCTTAGTTACTAGATATTCATTTATACCACAACCGTGAGATCAATAACCTAAGTACTACAATCGTACATTGTGCACACATCAGAAAATCATATCAAACTCCCTAATCTACCCTCTATCATGACTAGTGTATGACCTGCTGGATGGAGTTACTACTCTAATCACTGTCAAGATGAAGATGGTAGAATAATATTTATATGGAATAGTATGGTGGTGGTAAATGTTATTCACCAGTCAAGGCAGACAATAACATGCACTGTTTCCCTCCCTCAGTCTCCAACTTTAACTTTCACAGCTGTATACGCTTCTAACCTTGATGAGGAAAGGTTTGATCTATATGTAGAATTGCTAGACACTCATGAAAAGTTAAATCTTCTCTCTTCTTCGTGGTTCCTGGCTGGTGACTTCAATCAAATTGTGCACCCTGAAGAAGATTCACAAGACTCAGTCAATGCTCTTACTTCCCAAATGCTTGAGCTCAAGGATTGCTTTCATCAGCTAGATATGATCTCCATTATCAAGGGCCTTGTTTTTACTTGGAAAAATAACCAACCAGATTCTCCCATCAACAAAAAACTTGAAAGACTTCTAGTTAACTCCCACAGGCTCAACCAACACCCCCTTAGCTCTGTCACCTTTCTCCCTCCTGGAAAGACCTTTGATCATTGCCTAGCTATTCTTGAACTCTCCTCCCCTTTACCAAAAGCAAGAAGCAGACCATTTATATTTCTAAGCTTCTTGACTAAACATCCGGATTTCCACCTTACTGTTGAGACAACATGGAGCCAGGGTGGATATGAAGCCAAAAAACTCTCCTCTATGTGCTAAAAATTGCGATTTATAAAGGGCTCAGTTAAAAAAAACTTAACAGAGACAATTTTTCCAATATCCAAGTGAGGGTTACTACTATTAAACTTTTATTATACGAAGTGTAGGTCCAAGCTCCAACTCAGCCTTGTCCTTGTCTTTTCCACCTGCAAAAGGAACTGCAGTCAAAACTAACCCTTCTCAGAAACATTAAGAAATCATTTTATAAGCAGAAGGCGCGTTGTGACGAAAAAAAAAGAAAAAAAAAAAAAGACAAGCAGAAGGCACAAATTATTTGGCTCAAGGATGGAGACTTCAATTCTCCATACTTCCATCGTGTTTGTGTAGCAAAAGCAGCATAGAAATCAATTAGATCTTTCAGCCTTCCATCTAATGATTTGATCACTGATCAACAGCAAATGAGTGACCATGCGGTTCAACACTTCACTCATATTTTTCTCCTCAGTCTTTACCATTGATTTCCATCTCCCCTGTGTGGATTCATAGTTTGACTTCATTTAAATGCTCTTCCTCTCAGCAAAAGGTGCTTGCTTCCATGCCTTCTCATGCGATCATTGGAAAAACACTGTTTCGTCTCAATCCAAACAAGGCAACTGGTCCTGATGGATTAATAGTTTGATTCTTTAAATCATCATGGGATATTCTTGGTCAATAGGTGGTCAAAGCAATAGAAAGGTTTTTCGTTACAAGATTTTTTCCCAAAAGAACGAATGCTACAATCCTAGCATTAATTCCTAAGAAACCAGGTGCATCTTCCATATCAAAATTTAGGCCAATGTCGTGTTGCAGCCCAAGTCGATCTCAAAAATCTTGGTTGCAAAGTTGAAGCCAATTCTTCCAGTGTTAATTATACCTAACCATACAGCTTTTGTTCAAGATAGACTGCTCACTAAAAATACTATCCTAACTGCTGATATTCTCAATAGTTATCACAAGAATAAAGGGCCTAAACTGATTGCAATAAAGGTGGATATAATAAAAGCCTCCGACTCTATTCGCTAGAAATTCATCATGTCAACTCTTCAAAGACTGCAACTTCCTGAGACTTTCTTAAGATGGGTATAAATTTGCATCTCTACTCCCACTTACCCTATGGGTTTTAATGGCACAGTTCAGAGATATTTCAAAGGGAAAAGGGGAATACGACAAGGGGATTCCCTGTCCCCCTACCTCTTGGTAATAGTCATGAATTATTTATTCATTATGCTCAACAAAGCAGCAGAGGAAGGTCTAATAAACTACCACCACGACTATAAGGACTCCAAACTGACGCACTTGTGTTTTGCAGACGACTTGCTGATCTTTGTCGAAGGTTCTCTATCATCAGTTCAGAACACCATGCTTGTCTTGAAGGAATTTTAGCATCTCTCTGAATTGGCAGTCAGTGTACAGAAGACATCCTTCTTCCCTTGTGGCCTAGATGCACAAGTTTTAGACGCAATCATAAATGCAATAGGATTAACACAAAGACCTCTACCAATATGATACTTAGGAGTGACGTTAACAACAAAGAAGCTCACCAAAATGAACTGTGCTCCACTAATCCAATCAATTAAAAGCAAAATGTCTTCATGGGGGCTAGATTTTTGTCCTATTTTGGTAGACTTCTGTTGATGAACTATGTGATAGGAGGCATCACTCACTTTTGGTGCTCCACATTATTCTGCCAAAAGAAATCATCAGAGAGATCAATTCATTGTGTGCAAGTTTCTTATGGAGTGGTCAGATGGAAGAAAGCTATTCAGAAAAAGTGGCATGGAGTAACGTAACAACGCCAAAAAAAGAAGGGGGCCTAAGCCTTAAAGATTTGATTACCTGGAACTCTGCTTGTGCTCTAAAGCTCATCTGGCTGTTGTATTTCCTTTGTGGTTCTCTTTGGGTAGGCTCGGTCAAGAAACATATTCTTAAAGGCTCTGTAAGCAAATTTTGGACGATCAATGAGAAACGAAAGCACCCCTAGCTAATCAATAAAATCATTAGGATGAAGAATCATGCTTATCAGTGGAAAGGTGCGATTGGGAGATGGAAAAAAGCACCTTATTGTGGACAAATAACTGAAGCCCTTTTGGGCGTCTTGACCTTTACTTTCAGACAGAACACTCTTTCAAGCGGTCCATATCTTCATCTGCCACTGTAAGTTCACTTCACTTTAATGGTCATTGGCGTATGCATCCAGTGCGTTCCGACAAGCAGGTTAATCTTCAAATCTTCCTCTCAACTATTCCTCTCTCTCTCTCTCAAAATCCTGACTCATACAGCTGGGAAATCGATAACACCCTTTTTCAATTATACTCTACGGGAAAAGTGTACTACACTATTCGTGACACTTCACCATCGGTTCCTTGGAATGACACAATCTAGAACGCTGGTAGAATTCCCAAGCATTATTTCTTGCCTTGGTTGTTTGTGCATGATTGTTGCCCGACCAGAGCTAGACTCCTATCTTGGGGTCTCCAAGTTGATTTGGTTTGTCTCTTTTGCAACTGTCATCTATAATACCGTAACCACTTGCTTTTTGAATGTGATTTCTCGTGGTTTCTCTGGCGACAAACATCAGCTCGATGTCACTTTACCCCTACTCGAGACTGGAATTCCACACTGGCATACATGCAGACATTGAAAAGAAAGACGGCTTCGGATCAACTATCTGTCATTTATTTTTCAAGCAGTCACCTACTTCATCTAGATTGAAAGGAATGCAAGAAGACAATGTCAACAATTCAGATCCATTGATTCCTTGTTTCTCCAACTTGATGCTAAACAAGATTTCATCCGTAAAAGGCTGCAATCCATCAAGATCGTCCTCCATGATGCAATTGTGATTAGCTACCGATTCAGTATTCCTCTCCATCCAGCAACCACCAACGCCTCCTCCTCCTCCGGTTCGTAATCTCAACTCTCATCCTCCTCCATCTCAGACTGACAATTGATATACTATGGGAAATTATTAGTTACGCGCGTCTTCTGTAATGGGTTTCTCTTTGGACTTTTCTTTAAAACTACTTTAATATGGGCTTCGTAAAACTATGCCTAAGAGGCAAAACACTACCAAATGGCATGTATTTTATTTTTTCAGCATTTAATTTTAAAATCTTATAACAAAAAAAAAAGTACTCCGTTAGCGAGAGGTTGTCGAGTTGGAAATAGGAGAAGTTAACTTTTTGACGGTAAAATGAAACTGATGACTTTACCAGTGAAAGTCATAGGAGGAACCGAAGCAAAGCTAAGCCTCTCGTACAAGTTTAAGCTAGCACTGACTGGTAATATGTATCCTTCTTTGTCGAAACACTCATCGTCGTTTCGTAATCCAACCGTCTATCGGGAAGATCATGTCACACAGTCGTAAATATGCCTCAGTTTCAAACCCCCTTGACGAAACCGGCCCTTGATCAAGTGATCAAATCGACCAAGGACATAAAAGATGTCAACTGGATCCACGGAATGGACATGTATGCTTCAGTGACGGTCCAGGAAGGCACACACATTAAGCATAGGAACAATACTCATTTTGCATTCACGGTCCACAAAAATCCAAGATGGGACAATGCCATTAAGTTTTCTCTGGAGAAGGCACTAACTCGAAGGGGTTAATTGACACTTTTCGTGAAATTGATTTGCCACGGGACAATTCGCGGAGATAAGAAAATTGGAGAAGTTAAAGTCCCAATCCATGAGCTTTTTGGTATAAATATGTCGTCTATGTTAAGTAATGATATGAAGTTGGCAACTCGCGATGTAATAGGTCCATCTGGGAAAATAAGAACACTGAGCTTTATGTATAGGTTTCTTATTGAACAAGTTACGATCCTTTCTGCTCCACCTCCACCTTAACCTCAACCTACAACACCCTAACCATTTATTGTGTATATACCCGTCTCACATCAGTCATTTGGGTCATCGAACCCGATGCATGGAGCCTCAACTTACACAATTTTTCACCAAAGAACACATCCCGGGATAAGCAATGTTTATGGTTTACATCTAGTTTACATACAGCCGCCATATCAGTCAAATGGATACCAACAATTTCCTCCAATGCAGCCACAATAGTTGCAGTCGGCTCCAACCACCGCCGCAACTTCACAATGTGCATATCATATGTGAAATACAAATACAAAGCAATAGGCAGAACCATAAACTTAATTTTCTCTGAAACTTGGCATTTGGCAAATATTTATTTTGTTTTCTGTTTGGTGTTTGGTATACCTTGTTGATATGGATTTATGGGTGTTATCGCTAGCTTGCTTCTCTTAATTCACATTTGTAAAACAAAAGGTTCTTTGAGAGCGTGTATGAGTTGCAGCCATCAGCTTTCTGACCCGAGACCTCAAATAAAAATATTGATTGCATATATTCACGCTATCCCTTCACTTCATACAACTCAACAATGTCAAGATTAAACGAACACCGATAGTGTGTAATTTCAGTATTTATAGAATTTTTATTGTTTTTATAACTCACGTATTCCGGATTCTGATGGACTGATGATACAATTCAACTGAGTCATTTTCGGACACCGATACTGAGGGTCAAGACTAGCCGACTAATTCTAGAACCCACAAAACCATGTGAAAATTTTGGTGGCCAATTAAAATTGAACCCAAGTGATAGAGGGTCCCAGCTGAGATCCCATTACCACTTGAACCAATGCGGATTGGTTTATAGAAAATTATAACGAATATGAAAAAAGTTTACTTTTCACTACATGGTTCTTCTAAGTCCCATCTGTCATTAATCAAAGTGAAAAAAACTTCCTAATAGAACGCGTACGAATTATTCGAATCAATGTGTTAGGGCAATTAATTATTATAATTGGTCAAAACTTAAGTGGTAACTTTGAAAAAAGTTACTGACGGCGGGCATAAAGCAGTACAAGAAACATGGAAAATTTGGACAAAAACAGTCGTTAGAAAATTATTATGGCTTCGAGAAGATCTGTCGGAAATCCGTCAAAAGTTTTGAAGAACATCTGATGGCTTCTCCATGTTATGAACATCTAAAATTTTGAGAAGATTTATTGAAAATTTCTTACGGAAATAAGTGACCTTTCGGGATCCATAGGAAAAATTTAGTCGTTGTATATATGTTAAGACGACCCGTAGGAAACACTTATAAACTTTCTCTTCCCATTATTTAGATCCTTCTTATGTGCCTCCGCCTCTGATCATAATATAACTCTAGATCCTTTTTCAGTGGTTAACGTGGCCCTACAAACTTGACTGTAAATTAATGTTGAACAAAAGATCCCTCAGTACCATTTGTGGGCAAAACTTAGAGAGTGAACATTGGTTATCTTCTTTATATCATACTACGAATTGATATTGTTGCAACATTGTTGAAAGACAACATAAGCATAAATAAGCCTTCACATCATGTATTCAACGATTAATGAGAAAGAATCATCAATAAAAATTTTAAAAATAGACATTAAATAGAAACGATGATGGATCCTTCTTCTCACAAATTTAGCACTCAACAGATTTGGGAATCATTTTTATCTCTTAAGAAAAAATGAGCTGTGAGAAATTAGGTGATAGAGATGAGAGCATTGAGCTGTCTGAAGATATTTCGCCCTTATTCATATTCTCCATTTCTTACTTATCCCTTGAAACCCTAAAACACTCCCTCAAATTCTAGGGTCATCATTGTTGGAATTTTTGTTTGAAGCCAAAGAAAAAAGAAACAGAGAGTTGCATACGAGAAAGAAACAGACAGTAAAACTAAGCTTTATTAATATTATGAAAACTTGATAGTTCTAACATCATGACAACACTAATAAATAGAAAACAAAAGACACAGCAAGAGTAGAATTGTGTCTTTTCCTCTTGTTACACTCAAACCAGACAACACAACCTAATCTTAAAGTCACAGACTCTTAATACAACTTATAGGGGTAGGTGTTTGGGTACCCAATCGGGTTCAGTCCGAGTTATTCGGGTTTTCGATATTTCGGATTTAGCCTCATAGGTCCCATTCGGATACTACGAAAATTCGGTTCGGGTTATACCAAGTTCGGGTCGTTTCGGAGTATAAGATAAAAACCCAAAGTCCATGCGGGTTCGGTTCGAGTCCGATTTTTTTAATATTTAGGTAAAAATTAGAACTATGTATCCGAAACAGGTGAAACAACAACAAATTTAGAATATATAGCTAAAGAAAAGCATTAAGTTTCCTAATCCCATAAGATACAACAAGATTTGGAGCATTGAATTCTCAAAATCTGCAAGATATAAGCATAAGATCTTCAAGTTTCCTAATAGTAGAAGATTGAAATCGAAATAAAAAATTTGGTAAATATTTTTCTTTGGAGAAAAAAGTAAAAACCACTAAAACTTATCATTATCTCTTTAGTTCGGTTTAATCAGATACCCATTTAGATTTTGGTTCGGGTTAATCAAAATTTCAATGAATCTTGATGATAGGTAACAATCAGTTATTTGTAAAGATTCATACTCACACCAAACCGCTTTTTTTGAGTCGTGACCAGTTTCGGATTTTGGGTTCGGAAAATATATACATCCCTACAACTTAACATACATAATAATTTAATTATATAGATTTGACCAAACTCAATTATAAACCAACAGTAAAAAATGGACTTTTTAATGGATCTGTATTTTACAATGAGAAGAGAAGCTAATGGGGGGGGGGTGTTTGACTGTATAACTGCCATATTCACGAACGGTATTTAAAATTTATTTTGATACAGAACAGCTTACGTAGACTTCAAGTCACAATCTCAACAATGGGGAGGACAAAAACATTAAACAAACATAAAAAATACAAACATATATATACAAACATATAAATGATGTCTTCGAATTTCAATCAGTATTTTCAAACGTGGATGGATAAACCTAGTAAAAGTCCAACGAATGTACTTACAAAGAAACAATTCACATGATTAAGTACTCTCTTTTCTTTAGAATATACTAAACTTGTGACAACTATTACAGTGAAAGTGTCATTGCCGAAGCATATTTTAGAGTGCCTACTGTCTATAATAGACTTACATTGCATAAGAAGGCTAGTGATGATCTAGAAAGCTTGATTGTCACCAGAAATGTTCACATTCATACTTTCCAAGTCATGAACCATCTTGAGTTACATTAAGGGTTTCCTCGAGTATCTTTCATTCTTCCATCCTGAAAGTGTTAAATCAATTGTTTCGTATTGATCTTGTTAGGAAGAGTATTTGTTTAATATTATTTTTATAGCCAAAGTTCTAGGCTTGTGCATCACTTTTATCAGAATAACATTAGTTAAATATTCATCAATAATATTCTTTACTGTGCTTTAATAACTCAAACATCTTTACACTTATTGTCACAGTTGGTTGTGGATATTTTAAAGGCGTATCCAACCCGAAAATCTCTAGCACCTAGGAGTTTGTATCTCCAATCTCCTTTGCCATAAAATTTTCCAGCTTAAAATCTCCCCATTTCTGGTTTCGTTCTTTTCTACCTTGTCCTGACATGTTTTTCTTTTGTTATTTGTGAGGAATTTGATCTTGTCTTTTTATCACTCAAGTTCAAATATTTTTTATAAAACTATCTATACTAGCCTAGATCCAAAACGAAAGATCTACAATTGTATAATAGTTCAAGGTCGAACCACAAAGAGAATGATATAAACACTAGGAATGCAAGTAATGTAATAAGTTAGGATGACTATATGGTTAAGGTTTGAGTTTTATATATCCTAATGAGAACTCACTAATCTAAGATGTCAGATACTGAAGCTAGACATATATATATATATATATTTTTTTTAACATCATGAAAATAAAATAACAAATATAAATGGTTTGGAAATCCAAATCGGAAGAACATTACTTACATAAGAGAACTCGCTATCCTAAGCAATAGAACTATACACCAAGCAATCCGTCTTCCCATTAAGTTTTCAAGGAATAAGAGTGAGGGTAAAAGTTTGAAATTATCTTCTGAGGGTAGAAAAATCAGTAAGTAGGGCCGCACAGGTAGGCTAGTCCTCCATCGTTGTAATCATCTTCACTAGCTCCGAGCAGTCTGCCTGGAAAGTCACCACGGCTTCTTGGTGGACAATCATACACTTCATCGCCAGAGGAGGGCTCCATCTCTGAATGAAGCCTGGATAAGCTCTGACGCTATCATTTGACACCCATCAAAGTAGCCGAGGAAAACGGGCTACTATGCCACCATCCTAGACCCGTAGAGTAGCAATATTTCTTCAACGATCTATCAATCTGACAGACGCTTTCAGAAATTGATAAACTACTATCATTAGAAGGTATGACCGCAAGATCCCACACCGTCGTTGAACTTTGAGCATCAGCTCATGCATGTGTCTCTCCTATAGCATGTTTAAGAAAATCAGAGGTTTTTTATCAAGACATTTGTAACCCTTATCATTTAGAGCCTTCCATATAAACCATAAAATCCATGAGAAATGGTTAAGAGGATAACATGAATCGAATCCTTTGGAATCTTTGAAAATAAATAGTCCATATTTGAGAACATCGAGGGAGATGATAAGCATAGATTTTCGTTTGGAATGGGGGACAGAGCCCAAACCTACAGCACATGGAGACATTCTCAAATAAGGCATGCTTAATTGTTTCACTATCCATTGAATACTGAGGGAAAGCTATATCACAATTAATACCTTGGTTACACAACCAATGATGAACCGATAGACATCTTGAGGTAACTTGCCAAAGGAAATATTTCAATTTGGAAGGAACCTTAACTTTTCAAGATTGTGTCTTTAACGTTGTTACTGTAGAACCAATGAAAGGTGGTTCCAATTGAGTCGATTCTCCAAAGTGATAGGAAGATTGGATCGTATAAACACCATATTTAGGCAACATTCACCCAATCCTATCAGGGATAGGAAGTCTACTTATATGAATTACCCGGATAAAAACAATATCCTCAAGATGAAAAAACTTATTTAATAAATTAATATTTCATGTTCTCGTGAGAGATTCAATCATATAGTTAACCTTGATATTAGGAGGATAATTGGCATTCCGAAGTCGGATCGACCAAGACCACACATTAAAAATCTAGTGATCCGTCCACAGTGAAATAAAATCTCCCAAACCCAGTATTTTGATAACACCCTTCTCCATTTTATGGACAATAAAATAAAATAACAAACTCAAGGTTATGGAAATGCAAATTAACAAACTAAAAATCCAAAATATTCAAAAAGTCAACTATTACAAAGTCTTTTAAGTAAGGGAACAACTCGAAAAAAGTCCACTTATGGGTTCCTTAGACTTACTAAGGATTTTACATTAAATATAATATGAAAAAAAATCTGATGATTTATTAAACATATACAGGTTTAGTAAACAAAATATGTTTTGGAGAAAAATGAACTAAAGTGAAGATATTTGAAACAAAACTAGCAAATGAGCTGCAGAAATAGAAACGGAGACCAAGAATTCGGATGACCATTGACCCACTTAACTGATGATCCAGGAGACATCCTACATATCAATTTGTAGGAACGGAAGTTAACTTTCCTTTCCAATTGAAATCAAGCCCAAATGATGTCTGAAGCCCAATATATAGCCGTTTTACCGAAAATATTTCATTATGACGAAGATTTACAATATTGACTTGTTTCACTCCAATGAAGCCTGACTCAAGTTTTAAGAAAACTATACCTTAGGACCGACCTAAAAAGCTATAAAAGAAACTCTCCAGCAGTAGAAGATACCAAGCCCTCTACACACACGAAAACACGCTTCCTACAATCATCAGTCATCACATACAATCATTCATAAACTTATTTGTTTTTTATCTTTTGTTACTAGATCTATGGTTTTACTTTATTTTAGACTCTAAAGAAGTTAATAGATTTTTCTTTACTCATTTAAGATTTGTAAACCTCTGATCTTCTATTGTATATTTTATCTTTTCATGCAATTCATTAATCCAATAATGATTTATGTTAACATCATCATGTTTGAGTAGTTTTCATATTAGATTTAAGATTTTCAAAAGGGTTTTCAATTAATCATTAGCACGGTTTTTATCTGTGGAATAAAGACACAAGATTCTTCATTATAGATTGTGTTTAATACTTAAAAGTGACATAATTAACCACATCTAAGTAATTTAGGTCGATTCCTCTACCGGAAACGGATTTAAAGGAACCCGGAAAGTATGTATTTAGTAGGGTGTGTTCCGTGTCATAACTAGCGTTTGTTCGGACACCTTGTGAACATATCTAACTTGTTTATTTAATGCTTGTTTATCTCTAGCGACAATCCAAATGAGACTTTGATATTTAAGATTTTAAACAAAGTCAATTCGCTAATACACCCTTAGAGTTTTGAAAGTATAACGTGTTTAGAGTTTAAGAAGTCACCTAATAGACCGTGATCCATTGTTGCCCACTGAATTTCTTTAGATCAATGCTTTTAAGTCTTACATAAAACCACTACAATCGATTAGCTTAGTTACTAGATATCCATTCATAAAATCATCATTGCATTCATCAAAATTAGCCATAAATCTTTGTGGGATCGATAACCTAAGTACTACAATAGTACACTGTGCACTTGCAGTCATATTTAGGTGAATTACTTCACACATCAGAAACTCATATCAAACTCCCTAATCGAGCCTCTATCATGACTAGTGTATGCCTTGGATGGAGTTACTACTCTAATCACTCTCAAGATGATAATGGTCGAATAAAACTTATCTAAAATAGTATGGTGGTGGTAAATGTTATTCAGTAGTTAAGGAAGACAATGACATGCACTGTTTCCCTCCCTCAGTCTCCAACTTTCGCTTTCACAGCTGTATACACTTCAAACCTTGCTGAGGAAAAGACTGATCTATATGTTGAATTGCTAGATACTCATCAGAAGTTAAATCTTCTCTCTTCTCAGTGGATCCTGGCTGGTTAATTCAATTAAATTGTGCACCCTGAAGAAGATTCACAAGACTCAGTCAATGCTCTTACTTCCCAAATGCTTGAGCTGAAGAATTGCTTTCATCACCTAGATATGTCTGATATCCATTATCGAGGGCCTTGTATTACCTGGAAAAATAACCAACCAGATTATGCCATCAGAAAAAAAACTTGATAGACTTCTAGTTAACTCCCACTGGCTCAACCAATACCCCCTTAGCTCTGTCACCTTTATCCCTCCTGAAAAAACTTTTGATCATTGCCCATATATTCTTGATCATGTCACTATCCATTCTATACCGAGAGAAAGCTATATCACTATTAATACCTTGATTACGCTACTGATGATGAACCTATAGACATCTTGAGGTAACTTGTCAAAGAAAATGCTTCAATTTGGAAGGACCCTTAACTTTTTTACGATTGTGCCTTTAACGTCGTTACTGTAGAACCAATGAAAAGTAGTTCCAATTGAGTCGATTCTCTTGAGTGAGCCACCTAGTAGGAAAGACCGGATTGTATAAACACCATATTTAGGCAACACCCATCCAATCCTATCAGGATAGGAAGTCTACTCATAAGAATTATCCGAATAATAACAATATTCTCAAAATGGAAAACTCATTTAGTGAATTAATATTTTATGTTCTCGTGAGAAAATCAATCACATGGTTAACTTTAATATTAGGAGGATAACTGACATTCCGAAGTCGGACCGTCCTTGACCACACATCAAAAAATCTAATAATCCGTCTGCACAGGAAAAAAATCACCCAAACCCACTATTTTGATGAAACCCTTCCCATGTTATGGAAAATAAAATAAAATAGCAAAGTCAATGTTATGGAGATGCAAATTAACAAACTAAAAATCCAAAATATTCAAAACGTCAACTATTACAAAGTCTTTTAACAGTAAGGGAACAGCTCGAAAAAAGTCCACTTATGGGCTCCTTAGATTTATTAAGGATTTTACATTAAAAAAAATAATATGAAAGGAAATATATATGATGATTTGTTAAATATATGTGCCACGCACGTATCTGTTGTTCAAAAAATTTGCTCAGTTTGCTATGGATTATCGCGGAATATCCAGGATATATTCCAAGTGTGACTACATTCACGTCGTCATGGAGCCCCATGGCCCATACCCGACTAATATTTGGGGATTTTAATGCTACGTTTTGTTTAGGGTAGGGTTTCTTCAGTTTATAAGCTCTAAAACTCTTGAGCGAGATTGTAAATAACCTTTTGGGCTCTTTTAATCAATTTCACATTTCATAAAAAAAAAAAGTACTTTCCCGCATAGTATTTAATTTAAAACTTTATGATATTTATATGTAAGAATCTATTTTATTAAATGGAATCATATCTCGTTTATATTAACAAGTTTTTTTTTTATTATCGTTGAAGTTGTAAGAACTACAAAAAACATGCTAAACAGATAAAATTGTTAGACTTTTTTTTATTATTATTAATAAATCAGACAGTTTTGCAGCCTTTAAAAACCATTAAAATATGTTTTTACAAATTTTTGTTGGAAATATATAACCCTTAAAATGAAATTGCTTGATAAACATGATTGGTTTTTTATCAAGGTTCAAATACAAATTTTACAAAATTCTACAGTTACCATTTAAATTCTAAGTTATTCTATAAGATTTTTTTTTAAAAAAAATATGTAACTCACAAAATTATGCAATTCATCAAAATTCTATGATTATTATCTAGACCCACTTTAGACTTATCTTTTTAGCATTATATATTGAAGGCGATAGCGCATCTTTGTAGCATCGACCTTATAACTTGTAATACAAAACAGCTTTAATTAATTATAGCACAGAGAAAAACATTCTCAACCCTCCTTTGTTTAATTTTCACAATGGATATCAAACAAGAACCAAGTTTAGCATCGATCCTCTAAAAGATTGATGCTTCTCTTGTTATTGCTTCCGCTCCCTAACAAATTTCGACGACGAGTTCCACACGAACAAAAGGAAAGCGAAATAACAAGAAAGTACGATTAAAAGTTAGCAAGGAAAACTGAGAAATAATACTAAAATTAAAATATGGAAAAGATAGTCATCAAAGAGAAAAAGAGTGATGTATAATTAAGCAGTTTCTGAACAAATATAAAATGAAGGATCGTGTAAACTTTGATTTAACTTTCAAGCTAATAAAAAAAAGGACAAAACAAATTGACTGCAAAAAAAAAAAAAAAAAAAAAAAAAATCTATTGCTTACAAATTATATAAGAAGGAAAAACATATATCAAATAACAAGATGAGAAAGTTTTGAAACCAAAAAAAGATGAGAAAGTTTAACTTTGCAGGCATTAATTATGTAGAACGGGTGTGACACATTATGCTTCATGTGTATCCGGTAATGACTGAGGGAAGGGCTGCTGAGACAATGGTTTAAGCTGTGTCTGGCGTGGTGAATATTGTTGGTATCCATGTGATTGGTATGTAGGGGGAATATATATTGGTACTAGACCGTTGCTTGGTCCAGCATTTGCACCTGGTTGAACAGTCACATAACCCGAGGTCATCTGAATCGGTTCCGGTGAGGCATATGAATGAGGCGAGACCGGTAGATACATGATATACGGTTGGGGTGTTGTAGATGGCGGTGGAACCGTTGAAACTGTCATTTGTTGTGTAAGAAACCTATACGTGAAGGTCACGACACCTTTTTTCCCGTAAGGACCAGTCAAAGCATGCGTCTCCAACTTCATACCGTTGGCATCAGAGTTGGTCAAGGGAGACGGTGGATTTGATCTCAATAGCTGTTGAATCGGGATTCTGACGAATCCAATTTCCTTATCACCAAGGAAAGGCCGGTGGCTCATCAGTTCCACGAGGAGGATCAAACGCCCTTCTTGAGCTAACTTCTCATCCACAGAAAACTTGATCGTCTGATTCCACTTTGGGTTTGTATACGCAGAGAAAGCAATAGGGGTATTGATCCTATGCTTCACTTTCCTGTCCTTAAGGATCGCAACGGAGGCGTATACGTCCATCCCCGAGAAGGCGTTGACATATTCGATGTCCTTGGCGAATTTGATCACCGTCTCTAGGATTAGCTTTGTCGGGGCGGTTTGAAACCGAGGGGAAAATACCACTGGTTGACCTGACACTGCTGGATCCGGCTTTGGGTAAACGGGTTGACCAAACATTGGGGAATGATCCAGCGCCGGAGGTTTTGAATCATCTATGGGTATTGGTACCGGTTTGAACCGGTACGAGAGGCTCAGCGTTCCTTTTGTGATCCCTCCTGTGACTTTGATAGCGCAAGTCATCGGCTTCATTTTATCGACGTTACCGTTAGCAAATGGTGGAATCGGATTTGAGGCAAGAAGTTCCTGAACCGAGACGTTGACTTCTCCCATAAAAACGTCCTTCACACCCTCGAGCCAATAGCTAAACAACTTGACGTTGACGGTCAATAGGCCTTCGCTGGCTTCTTTCTCGTCGACAGAAAACTTAACGGTGTGATTCCACGTCGGATTAGAACCACCGTCGTAGTCAATGGGAGTTTTGGCCGCTTGTTTTTTGGGTGTATTGTCGCCATTAAGTGAAACGACGGCGTATATGTCCACCTTCTGCGTTCCATCGATATGGGTGACGTCACTAGCTGATACGATTTTGAGCTCAAGAGTTGGGTTCTCTATGGGGGAAGACATTTTTCAAGGGAGTCTCTCGTGTTGTTCTGTCCTGGCAAATCTAAAGTAGACAAATATATTTATACACAAATTGCGTGTGGACATCTTCTGTATTTTGATGTAAAAAAATTATATATAAAAAAAGAAGATAATACGGATGTCAAATCTGGAGTCATCAACTTAAACTATTCACATCAAATTGGCCATTTATGAGGGTAAACAGACACCATGTTTTGTATAGTTCTGTAATACTAGTTAATAATGGGCTAGTAACGCGACGAGGAATTAAAAACCTTTTACAACAAATAATGCTTCTTGACATAGTATCAATCAGTGCTTGAACTAAAATTTTAGGCTTCGGTCTGTATCCGTTGTTCGCTAGTCTCACGATCTATCTCTCCTTCTCTTTTTAATCTTTTGATTTTTGACCCTGTGAAATTTGATTCTTTCTCTAAATATACTTTACATGATGCTGGTGACACACCACAATCCAACTCTAATTGGGTTCTTCTGCAGCTAAGTTTCAACTAAAAGAACAACAACTACGCGTAGATAAAGTGCGAGGCTTAGGAGCGACCTCCAAAACAAGACTTGACATGATGTCGAATCGCACCGTTGGGTTTCAGGAACAACTCGCAAGCATCTATCTCTCGGCCCATCAGGAGCCACACCACGCTACTATAAAGATCCTGATCGTCCACTAAACAAGGGGCGGCTGAAAAGACAATTAAAAGAGAAACCTTTACTTAGGGAAGAACAACTCGTACTCGGATCAAGTTATCATTTTCAGCGACCTTGTCCATAGGTGTAAAGCTCCGATTTCGACGTTGCGGCCTTCCTCATTCGCTTAGAGCGCTTCGCGCTATTTTGTCCCTTTGAGTAGCGCCTCGCGCTAACTATTCATTATGTAAAACGCCTCGCACCTATTTCACCCAAACAATCATTTGACTAACTCCTTTTTAATGTCAAGTTAATTCATTTAACAAGATCAGCGATCCTCTAAATATCACGTAATCTTACCTAGAAACAAAAGTCAAGTCGCCGAATCTAACTCTAATCCCAAATTCGAGTTGTAACCTAACCTCTAGCTCAAGTAACCTAGTGTGCCTATCCGGTACCTCGATGGCGTGCTCTGGTCACACCGCACGACCCCTACGCGATCCACAAGAAAAACCCCGTTCTCACTTCCCACGTAATGGAAGCTATGGCTCAGCTGAGGTCGCAGTACCTTGGCTCAGCATAACCATGCCTCGACGAGTTAGAATAACAGAGGGATCGTGCGTTACTACGAATTCAAAACTACCAACAATTAGCAGAGCAGCACTACAACAAAAGGGTACGAAGCAGGCCTTTTCTGGAAGGGGACCTCGTTCTCCGCCATGTCTTCGAAAACACGGCGGAAAGACTAATCACTAAGTTCGGAGCGAACTGGGAGGGCCCCTACATCGTGTCAAAAATCGTCAAGCCAGGAGTTTACGAGCTCCTAACGATGTCAGGCGAGCCTCTGCCCCACTCATGGAACGCTATGCATCTCAAGCGCTACATGGAATAGATCATTTAAAAAAAAAAAACTCTTCAAAGTTGACATATTGTAAGCGAACTATGATCTGACTTGATCCCCTCGGGGTACGTAGGCAACCTCCTTGAGGTCCAGCTATATATTTATGAATAAAATTAAACATTTTCCTAGGAAAAGTACCAGCGCGACGCTTAGACAAGGATTAAGCCTGTACAAACCCTTGCATCCATAAAATCTTGTCCTTTGGGAAAGATTAAGCCGGGTCAGCCCGCATACAACATCACCAAGATGGGAGTATACTGATCACCTACAACCTGTTCGTAACGAACCTAGTGGCCTAATCTATCTACATATTTCATTTGACCAGTTTGTTCAGAACAATGACATAAGCCGAACCCACGTTTCACAGTCAAAGAAAATATATCTTTCTTTTAGAAAAAGCCGAGACAAAGCGCAAAAGAGAACTGGTCATCTAAACACGGTCCAGTATGAAAACTCAGTCTTTCTTAAGAAACGTGGTTCGAGGCACACCCGGCCTCGATAAGAATAAAAAAAGAAAGAAAAAAAATTATGGCAAGCATAAGGAAGCTACGCACGAAACAGCTATTTATTCCCTTCATGGTCTTTGATAGAAAAAAGAGGGTAAACCAGGTCGTTATTCTCAAGGGTCGCGAATTTGGAGAGGCTGACCTCTTGGCAGGGATTGACTTTGGATTGAAGTCGAGATACCTCGTACTTGGCAACATCGTCGCCACCATGAAGGGCTTTGACAGTACGCAGCTCACCGACGACCGTCCAAAGCCTCGCGTCTAGCTCCTTAGTTCGAGGAAGATCCCCCAAATACCTATCAACGCGGTCGGCGAAATCCCGAAACCGCAAATTTTCCTCATCATACCTCGCTTGTAGCTCAATCAGCTCTTCCCTCTCCGAATTTCAGAACTTAGCTCTTTCCTGCCAAAGGATGACCTCCATCGACTGCCTCACAGCAATCTCTAGTTGGAGGTTCTCTCTCCACTAATCGGCCTGAACTTGCTCATTGTCGCGCTCGACCTCCAGAACAGGGACCTTCTTTTCCTCAATCTTAAGGCGAAGGAGAAGTGCATACTCGGATGACCTCGATACGAGGGTCGCGGTCTTCTCTGCGAGCTCACGCTGCAGCTGCCTCACCTTGTTCTCATCACAATCCGGTTTTGGAGCCCCATCGACTATACAAAAGGAAAGGGGGGGGGGGGTTTAGACACTTTAGTAAGCAACAAAAAGCGAAGAAAAAACAGTTTTACCTTGACATTAGCTCGCGCAGCATCCCTATAAAGAGATCTGAAGGCCAGCAAAGTCGGAGGGTTGAGTTTCCCCCTTGTCCTGGGTGAGCATTGACTGGAGATGATCGCACTCCTCCGGGGCATCCTCCAGAGTCCCTAGAACCGAAAAATAAAACCTCACCCCAAACTTTTCGGGATGAGCGACCTTTTCCAACGCCTCGCCCTTAGCTAGAGGAGGGGTGGTGCGACCCCTTTCCTCTTCCTCCCTGATAGAGGAATGGAAACACCACCTATCCTAGGCTTGGGAAGATCTTGGGGGTGAATGCATGATTTCGCGAGCTATGAAAGCGGTGAGAAAAAAGGTAGAGAGAGAAATAAAGAAAGTCTTAAAGAGAGAGGAATAGGGAAGAAAGACCACCTACAAAGAGATACTTATAGGCCGGATACACAAGGAGACACACACTAATGACCACGAGAAACGTAAAAGTCACGTCGTCGGAAGAAGACACAAAATTCAAAGTGGAAGGTGAAGAATGTGCATCCCACGATTTCGTCTAGATCAACTCAAGATCCAACGACGAGGCGACACGTCGTCGGACCGGGGGGACTAACTGTTGGGTATGGATCTAGCACATTCTCAGGCCCAAATCATGGAAGACCCATGGCCCACTGTTTGAGTCCATCTGTCGTGCAAAGGCCTCGCGAGGATCAGGGGCGAGGCTCAGGAGCGGTCTCCAAGACAAGACTTGACATGACATGACGTCAAATCGCAACGTTGGGTGTCAAGAAAAACTCGCAAGCACCTATCTTTCAGGCAATCAAGAGCCACGCCACGCTATTATAAAGACCATGATTGTCCACTAAACAAGGGGCGGCTGAGAAGACAATAAAAAGAGAAACCTTTACTTAGGAAAGAACGGCTGGTACTCAGATCAAGTTAACGTCTCCAGCGACCTTGTCCACATGTGTTAAGCTCCGATCTCGATGTTGCGACCTTTCTTATTCGCTTAGACCGCTTCCCGCTAGTTTATCCCTTTGAGTAGCGCCTCGCGCTAACTATTCACTCTGTAAAGCGCCTCGCGCCTGTTTCACCCAAACAATTATTTCCCTAGCTCGTTTTTACTGTCAAGTTGATTCATTTAGCGAGATAAGCGACCCTCTCAACATCACTTAATCTTACCTCGAAATAAAAGTCACGTCGCCGAATCTAACCCTAATCCCAAATTCGAATTGTAACCTAACCTCCAACTCAAGCAACCTAGTGTGCCGATCCGTTACCTTCACCAATGAAAAACTTTGAATTTTACACATCAATAATTGTGACCCTCCTCTTCGTCTTGCCTCTTCACTTTCACGTATGGATTAGATCAAAATAGAACCAAATTTCCATCCTATAAATGACATTTTCAATGCGCCTAAGGAAATTAATTTCTCTTCCTTTTATCTTTCATTCTGCCTTCACAAGAGTTATCAAATATATAGATAGAAGGTGATGGGAAGGGGAGGAAGATGAAAAAGGCAAAGTGGAGGCGTCGTCATCATCGAGACTTGTAGAGAAAGGGAAAATCAAACATCTGAACGATGGAAAGCATGGAAGGAAATTTTTATTGATAATGTTTCCATCAAAGAGACGGTAGATTTTGTGCTGCTGTTCGATTGCTTAAGGAAATAAAAAGCTCTAGAGGAAGAAGTAGCTGGTGAGGGAACTCGAAAAATTCAGCAATGAGAATTAGATGTACTGATTAGAGCTTTTGTACTGATTCAGCAATAACAACTGTTTTAGAATATTTTGTACTGATTTTTTTTTTTTTTTTGTTATTCGATTTCTAGAATGGGATCTATATCAAATTTTAAAATCAGGTAAATGTTACTAACGTGATTAAATGTCTTGTGTGATATCAAACATATATTTATCGTACTACAATATCTTCTGTGTGTTTTTTTCGTCTAAATATCTCGTCTCTTTTGTCCTTATTGTTTTTTCTTTTTGCTTTGTTTTTTCTGAGGCCCTGCTTAGACTGAGAGGGAGCGTGAGGGGGAGAGTGAGGAGCTAAACAGATTGGTTGTGGGAACGGTTGTCAAGGATAGAAAGATGATAAGAGAGAGGCTGATGCTGAAGCTTAAAAACCTTTTCAGAAAAATGACTTGATATGGTTAACACGTCAACCCAACTTTCTAAGGCTGGAAACCAAGACATAAAATGGGGCTGCTTCATTTTTATTTTTTAAAAATCAGTTAACCAATAAAAACAATTGTCTATTTAAAAAAAATTGTAAATATTCTTAAGTACGCAAAAATATTTAATCGACCTAAAGACTCGACCTGGAGCTATATAACCGAGGTTAAGCATGAAGATTAGGTCAAACCATCAAAAAGCCTTTAAGGTAAAGAAGGAAATCACTAAAGCCACCTAATTTTTATTTTTGCCTCAAAAAGCCACCTTGTTCTTAATATTTCTTGACTTTATTCCTCTACATGGATAAAGACCCACAAAATTTGTTTACTCTCTCAACTCTACTCTTTACTTTTATGCAAGCTTTGACTATATTATTAATAATGGTTTTGCTTGCTATGTGTGAGTAGTTTAATTTTTAGATCTGGGGTTTCCAAAGGTTAATAGATCTTTGCATGATATGATCAGTGATGGTGCAAAGTTATTCACCCAAAACTAACTGCAAGTGCACAGTGTACAATTGTAGTATAAATTAGGTTATCGATCCCACAGAGATTATGTCGAGTTTCGATTCTAATAAAATGCAATCTATCTGGTAACTAGTTGTGTAACTTATGGATTAAAAACGCTACATTTAGGTAAATCGCGGGTAATATAGGTCATGCACGAAATTAGATGTTGTTCTACTCTTAAACACAAAAGACAGTGTATACAATACCAAATTTCTTTGTGTATTGCACTATGAATCAACCAACAGATCAAAAAGAATGTTTTTCAACCTATATAGCTAAGACATGCATTGATAATGGATTTGATTGTTCATGACCTTCCAAGCCAAACTCTTGTTTGCACAAGGACGAGATCACCTGTTAATAACATGTGTTGCACTATGAATCAACCAACAGATCAAAAAGAATGTTTTTCAACCTATATAGCTAAGACATGCATTGATAATGGATTTGATTGTTCATGACCTTCCAAGCCAAACTCTTGTTTGCACAAGGACGAGATCACCTGTTAAAAACAATGCTCCGGACTTGATGTAAAATGGATATATGATGCAACAAACCCTAAAATTCAATATTCTAAGTGATCAAGTCAAAATATTGTATGAACTAATGTTAAAGCAGAGAGTAGTCACGAATTCAGCAACAATTCGTGCACCTAATGACCCATAAAACCTTTAACAACCTAGATCTAACTAGAGAACTACTCACACATAGCAAACAAACCAATCATAATCATTAATATCAAGAGTTTGCAATATGAAAGTAATATCAAAAGAAATCAGAGCAAAACGTGGCTCTTTCTCTGTAAAACCAAGAGAACAGGGGCACAAGAAAACCTTCACACAAGGGTGCTCCCTGAAAACAAGATCTAAGTAACTTTTTGGTGATTTTTGGTAAAGAGAAGCTTGAATGCTTCAAAAGCTTGATGGAAAGCGTCTCTCTTCTTCTCCTCTGCTCAAAGTTGATTATATAGCTCATTTAGGTTATGCATGAGTTGGCAAAGAAGTTTTAGAAGTTAGGGTTTCAAAAAAGAGGCCCAAGAAGAATTTCCTTTTAATTAAAGTGGCCTCTGAGTCGGTCGACTCTTCCTTCCAGTCAGTCGACTCGGGCTTCGGATCAGAATTCTTCATTTTAGCTCCAAATCTTCTAAATTCTTGCAAATTACCTCAGCATGTGAAATCTTTCATTTAACCTGTATAAAATGCAGAAAAGGATCCAAAACAGCGTAAAATATCATCATGAAAACCGGTAAAAATAACAGTACATCAATCAGTTATGACTCTCTAATTTTATGGTAATTCATACAATATCTTGTCTTGATCACCTAGGATATTGATCTCTAATTTTTGTTATTGTAATACACCATTATATAGCATAACTATAAAATGGTTTTTAGTAGGTAATCTCGTCCTTGTTCAAATACACCATTGGACTTGGAAGGTTATGAACAATCAGATCTAATTTCATTGCATTTGCTGGCTACCTTAGGGTTGAAAATCATCCTTTCTGATCTAGTAGTTAGTCCATAGGTATAGCAGCCACGGGAGACTGAGTGTTATATAATTACGTCATTCTTGTTTAAGAGTCTAATGATTGTTGATTGTGTTGGTCTATATCTCCTACGATACTTCCCTTGATCTAGCACCTTTAATCCATAATTGACAACACAAAAAATACTAGCTAGGTTACTTAGAATAACTCATACTTTCTGGTTATAATCGAAACTCGACATAATCTTAATACTACAATTGTACAATGTGCACTTGCTGTCATTTTTAGGGGAATTACTTCACACATCAAATTTTTTTTTGACGTCGTTGTCGGGGATTAAACGGTGTTTTCGATTATTATTAAAATAGGAAGTTATGATACCAATTGTTACTAAATACCTTTTCTCTTTTGTTTTTGATAGATAGAAAATCATGTAAGGAAACTACAGAGGAGATGAACGCCCATATGTGGATTTTACAAGATCGATTCGATAGCAAGATGGATATTTTAACCCGCGCTCAATCTACAAACCGATGCCACCAACTCCTCGAGTGGATAGCCTGATTGAAGAATTCCTGGAGATGCAGAATGAAAAAACCCTATTTTCAAGAGGAACTGACCGAAGAAGTCAAAAGTCAAGTCAACAGAGAGATATAAATTTTTCCGAAAATTGGAAAAATTTCGAGAAGACGAAAAGAAGGCGGAAGAAGACAAACGAAGGCAAGATCAAAACTTGAGAAACTGAAGAATCGAAGCAGCAATATTATGATGCCAAGACGGAGAAGAATCCGCACGAAAATAATTTCGTAAAGAAATATAACGATTTACAGGGTTAATTTCAGTGTCGGAATTTTATAAAAATATTTATACATTAATTCCGCCTGCCGCGAATGGGATTAATTTTATAAATTCAAGACGGATTTTTGGACAAAGTTTGAGAAGAAACAAAGTTCAAATGGTGAAACCCGAAACGCAAGCCCAAAAGATAACGAGCGAAAGGCGAAATGGGATCGCAAAATCCAACAGAAAAAACCGTATTTTTCTCATTGGTGGAAAAAAATTAAATGAAAAATATATATATTTTCTTAAATATATATATATATATATATATATTCGTTTTAGAAAAAAAAAATAAAAAAAAATATGAAAACCTGGGCTCAAAACTATTGGATAGTTTGATCCCTAAGCTGCTCAACTATATAAGCAGTCTTACCCCACCCTTGTTCTTCACACCAAAGAAGAAGAAAAAGAGAGAAGATAAAGAAATGAGGAGAGAAAGAAGAGGAGAAGAAGAGAGAAGAGAAGGAGGAGGAAGGGAGGAAGGATGAGGGAAAGAAGAGGAGAAGAAGAGAGAAGAGAAGGAGGAGGAGGGAAAGAAGAGGAGAAGAAGAGAGAAGAGAAGGAGGAGGAAGGGAGGAAGGAGAGGGAAAGAAGAGAGAAGAGAAGGAGGATGAAGGGAGGAAGGATGACGGAAAGAAGAGAGAAGAGAAGGAGGAGGAAGGGAGGAAGGACGAGGGCGGAGCCACTACCGCCACGCCTCCGACCACCGCCGGCAAGGCACTTCCGGCCGGCCACCACCACCACCGTCGCATGTGATGCTCTCCGACGAGCCGTCGTCGCCGACCATTTTCCGGCGAACTTCTGGCGAGTTTCCGGCTATTTTCCAGAGCTCCGTCGTGTTGTCGTCAAGCCATCTTCATCATCTTTCTTTCTTGACCGTCGTGGTAGCTTGCCATTATGCCGCGATCGTCACCAATATTTCTTCGGTGACGCCGTTACTCTGGCAAAAGTTCTGAGGCGTAACTAACGAGTGCAGCCGGAACTCTATCCGAGTTCCGAGTATGAAACCTCCAAAACAACCGGAATTCTGGCGTAATTACGAGGAATGTTTGAAGGGTACAGCGGAAGCTCTGCCAAAATTTCTAGAAGATCCAAAACCAGTACAGCCGAGATCAAGCGAAGAAGATGGAGAAGTTTTCTGTAGGATTTCCTAAACTAAAAATTCTAACAGACCTCTGCCGAATTTCCAAGGAAGAAACCGCCGTCACAGCCGTGACTCTGCCAAAATTTCAGAAGAGTCAGCTCAAGATGTAGAACACACGCCACAGCTAAAGGAGCCTCACGCCAGTCTGGTTCGGTTCGGTTAGCTATCTTGGTTGACCGGTCCGGGTCGGTTCGGTTTGAGTTAACCGGTTTGGGTAACTGGTTCGGTTTAGGATTTAACCGGTTTTTGGTTTGGTTTGGTTTGGTTTAGTCTAAACCGGTTGGTTAATATTGGATTAACCAGTTTAGTTAAACCAACTGGTTAATCCGATTTGCATCGGTTAAGCCAAATCAATTGGTTTAGGAGGAATTGGGTTGGTCCAAACCCAATTGAAGCGGATATGCTGAAGATTGAAGAGAGTTAAGCAGTTAAAGGAGCAAAAGAGCAGTAAAAAGAGAAAAAGAAAGATAACTTGGTCAGCAAGTCATCAACCTTAGTGTTCTTGGAGTTTAGTAAGGGTTCAGGCATGGGTTCCAATGTCGCCACTCAGTCGCATCAGCTGCAAATGATAGCCAATGTGAGTGGATGCATGGTTGTTTATTTGATGCATTAGAAGGTGCATTTAGACCCCCATAAACCTTAGGTCTATTTCTAGATACATCCCTGAAATTTGTACATTATTAGTGCGAGCTAATAATGTAATTATATGAGCATGACTAGTGGAACCCTAAAATTGGTTAGGAGTTAAGGAATGTATGACATGTATTTAGGGATGTATGATAGATGTTGATTGTTGGTTTTTGAGGAGTCAGGGTATAGTAACATACCCTGATAGTTTGACCTCACCTTGTTTGTTGTAGTGTTGTATCACTTGGTTTGTCCAGTGAGCTGTTAGTTCCCATCTCAGGAACTCGCAGTACTTGTGTTTGCAGGTGAGATATACGATCACTTGGCATGGTGCCAGTGAGCTATTAATTCCCATATAGGGAATTGCAGTAGTATATGTTCAGGGTTAACCAAGTTCATAGCAAAGGTGATGATGTACAGTCAGGCCGTTACACTTGTCTATTGATAGACAAGTGGAAGGTTGAGGTTGACTATCAGACGGAAGCTATGAACTGCGATGGTTAGGACCCGTGCATCAGTTGTCATGGCCATCGATCTCATGGTCAGATAGATATCGGTAATGAGGCAAATGGAGTAGAGCCAACGAATCTATAGTAAGATAGATTCGGTGTTAGGCCCGGGATTCGTCTTCTTGTGGGAAACAAATCCAAGGTGTGAGGAAAAAGGGGTGTGAAGGTGCACTACCAGTACTTATAAGAAGTACTGGGAGGAGTGAGAATTGTCATCATTCTGTGTGAAGATGATGGGCTCCTTGGAGTTGGACTACAGGGTCTCAGTAAGAGGACTGTAGGCTCCTGGTGGCATGAGCTGAGCATGATATATCATTCTCTGTGAGTTAATAGACTTAGGAAGTCCGAAATGAGTTTCATTTACGATCTAACGACACGATGGACTCTTTACGGCACATCGCGTCTAGTAAGGGACGAATGTTGGTGGAGCTGCATAGGTACTGACTCTATGCTGAGTAGCAATGGCGTGGCTGACAGAATGTGTAATATTCTGTTAGGCCGTGAGTCTGGTAAGGTGTGTCATGCCTTGCTAGATTATGTATCTAGCGGAGTAGTTTTGGTAGTAAAGCGAGGATCTGGAATAGCAGGGGCTATCTCTGGATCAAGCTTAGTAGTGTATCTAGAGTCATGGTCTAGTACTCCGCTAGGTTAGGATGGTATGTGAGAGAGTTGGAGCTGCGATACGACGCCGAGATATTTGGTCTGTACGAATGTGTTGCACAAGAGAGACCTGGGAGCATGACCCTTGGCTGGTGATACGAAATCCGTAGCATAATCATAGTCCCACTGCTAGTGATTATGTGTAGGATCACCGCGTATCGATGGACAGAAAACGGTTTTGGATGTTCTGATTGTACGCCTTTGTGGTTATAATTGGGTGTTCCGTGAGGTGGCTGTCGTAGTATCGCATGCTCAGGGTCCATAGGGAGTTAGTGATATGGTGAATGGTAGTAATAACGCTATATAAGTATTATGGAGTAGTAGGAGTTTGTGAACTGCTGGAAGTACGTCCCGTTGTATGGATGGCAATTCCTTACTTAGTAGTGTAAAAGGGAGTTGAATAGTTCATTTCCAGAGGGAAATGAGTTATTTAACTTGGGTTTAGTAGTGTAATCTTCACATGTTATATGTTGCGTCTTTTAGAAGTAATGTATAACCGAGTGTTGGGCTGTTCGTAGGTTGCTTCATGGGGAAGTAATCTACGGGAGAGTTTCGTTGTCTCTTATTATGATACTTCATGTGAAGTATTATAATGTAGGGAAGCTTGCTTGTTTTTCTTTTGCTTCGGCTATTGATTGTTTATTTTTGGTCTTAGAGTGAGCCCTAGGTGGATCCCGTTCACTGGTAACAGTTGTCCAGTTACTCACCCCTCACCCTTTTCCACCCTTTGGTTCAAGGAGAACATAGGAGTCTAGGAGGCTCTTCTACCCGGATACCTAGGTTTTTTTATTGCTTGCATTTGTTCATGAAAAGTGGTTTGCACGAAACTTAATGTTTTGACCCGGTTTTCATAATCGATTTTTTCTTAGGAGCTCCACTAACCGTTTTCAATGTTTTCTTTGTTTCATGAACGATGCGCTGCTTTATATTCGGTTGGCGGATCTCTACTGGTACAAGGTTATGTCGAACCGGCACAACCTTGGTCTCTGAAAAGAGACATGAGGGGGACGGTAGTCTGGGGAAATTTCGGGAGGGTGAGATAATATTTGTGATTATTTCCCTAGCTGATGTGAAACCAGATATCGTCATATGACGTAGCGCCACTGAGCAGATCCTGGACCGAGATGTCCGATCGCTAAGTGTTCTTGTTTGATTGACGAGGCGGTTGGACAGGTCGGTCAATGGGAAACACGGTTTGGAGGAGTTACAAGTGGTGGTATAAGAGCATTGATGTATCATGGATTTTACCGATTTTATGCCACGATATGACTGGTTTTATTGAGTCTTTCTAGTGTGTTTTATGTATTTATACAGGTTTTACAAGCAAAAGGTGTTTTGGAGCAAAAGGAAACAAAAAGAAGCAAAAAGGAAAGAATTGGAGCAATTGTCAGAAAATGAAAGTGCAGAGCCCGAATTGAAATCTGGAAGTCAACGGACAATTGACCAACCTACAGGAAGAGTATAATAGGCAAATTACATATCAAATCGAAGCTCCAAGAGTTGAATTTCATTTCCATTTGGAATTGAATCAAACGGAGTTCTGGAGCGCGCAATATTGTTATTTTACTGAAGAAGGTCAATTCTTACGAATTTTACAAGACTGGTCTGCTTAGCTCCAATCAAGCCCGGCTCAAGTTTTAAGAAGGTTTTGACCTAGGCACAACTTTTCTACCTATAAAAGGAATCTTAAGAGGCAGAGAGCAGGAATCACAATCACGAAATTCATAGCATCCATAGCCACCAAATATTATTTTGCTTTCTAGATTTTTAGGGTTTTGTTACACTAGTTTTGCTTGAGAACTAAAAGGGGAGAAGAGATATGTTCTTCATACCAATATACTGAGTTGGTATCTCTGAACCTCTTTACTTTTATGAAGTTTACTTTGTGCATGAGTTTTCCTATGTGCGTGTAGACAACTTTTTAGATCTAGGGTTTTCAATGGTTTTATAGATCTCTAATGCATTCAACATGATATAATCAATATTCTCTACTTTAATGGTATTCTCTACATTATGATCTGGCCATTTAGAATATTGCTCATAGGAGGAGTTACACCAATACACCATTGGGTAATGATTCCAGAACATGGTTTTTAGTAGGTAACCTCGTCCTCGACCAAATGAATGTTTGGCTTGGAAGGTTATGAACAATCAGATTTGTTTCATTGCATGTGTTTTCATATTAGGCTTGGAAAGCATCATTTCTGATCTAATGGTTAACTCATAGGTATAATATCTCGAGAGATCGGTTATTATATATATCGTCTTCTGTGTTCGTGAATCTATTGATTATTGATTGATGGTTGATCTATATTTCCTGCGATTTCCTTTCGATCTAGCGCCCTTAAACCAATGATAAAACACCTCATTTGTGTTAGTCTAATGATATCAATAATGATACTAATCATGCTTTGCTTTGACAAGTTCCAAAGTACCAGATATGCGGTAATCCCTTGGTTCCCTGTGGGATCGATAACCTTTCATGCTACAAATGTACACTGTGCACTTGCAGTTTGTTAAGGTGAAAACAATTCACTCATCAAGTTTTCTGGCGCCGTTGCCAGGGAACCTTTGGTGTGTCCTGCGGATTTTGGTATTATGAATTTTTTTGAAGTGTTTTCGTTTCTATGTTTGTTTGCTCGTTGGTTTGTTCCTTTTTCTCTCTTGTATTTTAGGTGCATGCTTGTACCAGCTACTAATACAACCCTAAAGGAGAGGAGATTATTCCTAATAATCACACTGGTGATTATTCATCTGTTTGTTGTTTGTCTACTCTCTACCTTTCTTGTTTCTTGGTTGTTGACTAAAATTACGGAGTAATGATGCATGTCGTGTTAGTGGTTAGTTCAGAACCCTAATGCATGAGGTAAGCGGGTCTAATAGAACAGGTCCTAATGGAACATGAGGTTTTTTAGAACACTGTACCGACGGTCTGGTTCTAGTTCAGAGAACTGACCGAAACGTGGTATTAATGATCGGTTGCAATGGGAATCCGAGGACTTAATAAATACGGAGTAGAGATTAGTGATTCTGCATCTTTGTATCTTTTGTATCTGAATCATTAATTAGATTGGTGTTTCGTTTTTCCCCCGTACGAGTTGAGCTTCGTTTTCTTGAAATACGCTGGGATGCCAGATATTTCGGAAACGGAAAGACCCCGGAGAAAAGTACTGACTGATCATCGGGCCGTGGGTGTGAATCTGTTGAGGTTCACGTGTTATTCGCCGCGTTCCGCCAGAAAACGATGAAAGAAGGAGGTTGACTGTTATGGTTGACGGGTGGGGGAAAACGAATACACCTGGGCCCTAGGATGTAAGGAGAATAAGGAGAATAGCTAGCTAGCGTATTGTAGTTTGAGACATGTTCTCATGGCTCACCTTACTTGTTTAATTCCCGCTGCTTCGGCTATGATGTATGCTTGTTTGTTGAACTCCCCGAACAAGTTTGTTGTTTGTTAACCTAGAGCTTTCGGGGAGTTGTCCATGTTAGTAAAGGGATCTAGCTCATTGACAGACATTAGGTTACTCATTAAAATCACGTTGTTGTTTTTCAGGTAACCAGTAGTCGAGTAGCTAGAGCCAGTGTGGGACGTTAGGCCAAGCCGGAGTAGATTTCTCGTCTGTTTACAAGCCTTTGATTTCAAGATATATGTACGTATGCTTTCCGATCCATGGACCGCTCGCCAGCATGTATAACTATTTTCTGTGTTTGTGGAACTCAGTACTATATGTATTATTTTGGATGTTTTATAAATAAAGCGTGTTGTTAATGATATTGGATCTTACGATTCACACACAACTCCACGTTCAAGGTACTAGCTGCGAAGCTTGAACTAAGGCGTGGAGGGTTAAGTGACGTATCCGGATCACCGGCTAGGAGAAACCGACGGTCATGTTCTTGTGTGATTGTTGGCCGGTGGCGGATCTCTGTTGGAAACGGTTCGGGGGCGTTACAAGAGTGGTATCAGAGCATGGTTCCGCCAGGCTCATGACACACGTGGTTTTCAAAAAATTTATTCGGCAACAGGCGAAGAGGAATCCGACTACGTCCCGACTATATGTATACATGACCTAATTTTTCTTGCTATGGATTTGCAGATGGCGGATCAAGGCAAGAATGAGGCAGTGGGGACAGGGGGAATGGTAACAAGGCTGAGGACATTGCAGAGATTGGAGTTAGAAAGACAGCACGGTGGTACCAATGTCAACCAGCAGTCAAGGCAAGATATTTCTATTCCACAAGAAGGTGGTCAGAACCCAAGGAAGAAGGGCAACCATTCAAAATTGGCAGGAAAGGCAGCCGCCACAGTTGAGTCTAGCGTTCAGGGATCACATCGATTCAAACGCAAAACAACTCCTTTTGAGCAACAAGATGAAAACCCAACAAAAGAAATGGAGCAGCCAACTCATGAAGCGGCCATGGAAACTCCGGAACAATCACAACCAAATTAAGATCCAACATCAAAGCTTCTCAATGATCTTCTTGTACGAGCGGTGCATCAACCCCAGTTAGCACACTCAAATCAAAATTGTACCAGAATCATAACTGCGATGAAGAAGCTAGGCACCCGAAGATTCGAAGGATGAAATGATGTATTTGTAGCTGATGAGTGGCTCCGTTCACTCGAGAAAAATTTTTCGGTGGTAAAATGATCAAAAGATCATAAGACGGCGGTCGCGGTATTCTATCTCGAAAAAGATGCCGCGGGATGGTGGACTAGCACGGAGAGACAATATGTTGAAACCAAGATATCATGGGAAACTTTTCGAAAGGAGTTCGAAGACAAGTACTTCCCACCTGAGGCAAGAGACCGTGTGGAGAGAAAGTTCAGGAGTCTGGTTCAAGGCAAGCGCTCAGTGAGAGAATACGAAGCAGAATTCACCAGACTACGTCGATATGTGTTTTACGGAGAAGATGATGAATCATCAATGATTCACAACTTTATGAATGGGTTGCAATCAAAGTTGTGTAGCAAGCTTGCGGCAGTGGAATTTTCAAGTCTCAACAAGTTAATTGAGAAGGCCGTCAATGTTGAAGAAAGACTGCCAGCGGAGAAAGGCAGATCAACGCGAGGAGAACACTCGGGGTCGAATAAGACGAAAGGAAAGCAGAAGGAAAGATCTGGTCAAGGAGATACTCAAAGGAAAGAAAACTCGCAAGGAAGTCGAGAAAGGCGAGGAGGTCCAGTGACGTGCCACAATTGTGGAAAGCTTGGCCATTATGCCAAAAATTGTCGACACAAAAGCTTAAGTGAAGTTAATTGTTATGCGTGTGGAGGGATTGGCCATTACGCTACATCGTGGCCAAAGAAGCAGCACTCTGTTCCACCAGTTCCGATAGCTACTCATCCCCCTCCTGCCCTTCCAGCTATTGAGCCGCCAGCAAAGAAGTAAGCCGTAGGTAGGATTTATGCCTTAGATGTAGAAAACCCTGAAACCCTAGTGGGCCCAGCCGCGGGTCTCATTGCAGGTATGCAAGCTTAAAACTCTAATCTTGTTTTTGAGGTTGTGGATTGCCTTTGTGGCAATTGTGGTATTACTGATATTGGGCAGGAACATTACATGTTGTGGGTTGCTCCACACATGTATTGTTCGACATGGGAGCTACACATAGTTTTGTAACTCCCGGGGTCGCTGCTGAGTTTATTGGTGAATTTGAGACATGCAGGACGAGTGTCGCGGTGTTGATCCCCGGAGACCAAACCCTTCAGGCAGATAGCTACATCAAAAATGTACCAGTTGTCATCAAAGAAAGGACGTTCTTGGCAAATTTGTTCGTGGTCTCATTGGAGCACTACGAAGTAATTCTTGGCATGGATTGGCTCTCTAAATATCGAGCACAGTTAGACTGTGGAAGAGGAAAAGTAATTTTTAATCAAGGAGAAAAGAAAGAATTGATTTACCACGGAATCAATCCTAGTAAATCAATATCTTTGGTGTCAGCACTCCGAGTTCAAGAGTTGCTTGAAGACTGAGAGGTGTATCTGGTCGCTCTATCTATTGGGGAGGAAACCATAAATGAAGGAATTAAGATCGAGGATATCTTGGTGGTGAACAAATTTGAAGACGTGTTCGCGTCATTAAAAGAATTACCTCCACCTCGGAGTAATCCCTATATTATTAATCTGGAGCTAGGAGCAAAACCGATTGCAGAAGCACCATATCGAATGGCGCCTGCAGAGTTACCAGAGCTGAAGAAACAACTAGAAGATTTGATCGGGAAAGGCTTCATTCGGCCAAGCTCTTCACCCTGGGGAGCTCCAGTATTTTTTGTGAACAAGAAGGACGGGAGTATGAGACTCTGTATCGATTACAAAGGAATCAATAATATCACCATCAAAGAAAAATATCCGCTACCTCGGATAGATGAGCTCTTGGATCAACTCAAGGGAACGACTTGGTTCTCGAAGATAGATTAGGCGTCAGGATATCAGCAGATCCCTATCGTTGAAGAAGATATTATGAAGACGGTGTTCAGAATCCGTTACGGGGAGTTCGAGTACGTGGTAATGCCGTTCGGACTTACCAATGCACCAGCAGCGTTCATGAGGCTCATGAACGAAGTATTCCACGAGTATCTCGATAAATTTTTCATTATATTTATCGACGATATTTTTGTTTACTCACGGAGTGAAGCAGAGCATCGGGAACATTTGATGATGGTCCTCGGGAGATTGAGAAGCGAGATTTTATTTGCCAATTTTAGCAAATGTTCATTATGGAAGAGGGAGATGGATTTCTTGGACATCGAGTATCCGAGAAAGGTGTTACAGCAGATCTGGAAAAGATTGAAGCAATTCAAGACTGGCCTCGGCCTACCTCGGTAACTAATATTTGAAGTATCATGGGTTTGGCCGGGTACTATCGATAGTTCGTTAAGGGTTTTTCAATTATCGCTAAACCCTTGACCAAGTTGACTGGGAAAGGAGTTCCCTTCATATGGAGTGAAGATACGGAGAAAGCTTTTCTGAAGCAGAAGAAGGCGCTAACAACCGCCCCAGTGTTAGCCCTACCGGAGCAGGGTAAACCATATTTGGTTTATACATATGCATCAAGAATCGGCTTCGGTTGTGTTCTGATGCAAGGAGACAATGTAATCGCTTATGCTTCTCGTCAACTAAGGAAGCATGAGGAGAATTACACGACACATGATCTGGAGTTGGCAGTCGTAGTCTTTGCACTACGTATATGGAAATCTTATTTTTTGTCTATTTTTTATTGGCTGATTCCCAGTATGGAGAGACGGTGGAGATATTTACGCATCATCAAAGCCTTAAATATCTTTTCACACAATCTGATCTAAATCTGCGCTAGAGGAGATGGATGGAGTTCCTAGCAGATTACAACCTCAACATTAAGTATCATCCGGGGAAGGCCAACATTGTAGCAGATGCACTTAGTAGACAGAAGAAGGAGGCAAGCCATGAAAAAGAAGTTGACGCTTTGGCTGAAGAGTTCAAGAAGGTGAGGCTCGTAGCACTAGACGGAGAATCCAGTGCACCCTTGGAATTACATGCAGTGAACCAGTTATGCTTACTCCGAAAAATCCAAGACGAGCAAAAGAAAGATGAGAAGATTTAGAAGATTGTTGAGGAAGTCAAGGAGAAATGTGGAACCAATGCAAGTGGTTACCACATCGTGGAGGATGGCACGTTATTACTAAATGGGAGAGTTACGGTGCCAGAAGGACAAAGATTACGAGAAGAGATTCTGAGGATGGCACATCAATCATCACTCAGTATCCACCCCGGGAGTACAAAGATGTATAAAGACGTTCGGCTATACTATCATTAGCCGGGCATGAAGAGGTCGGTGGCAATATGGTTGGTACAATGTCCTACTTGTCAACAAGTAAAGGTGGAGCATCAGGTACCCGGTGGTTTACTTCAGAGTTTACCTATACCATAGTGGAAATGGGATTCCATTTCGATGGATTTCATCACTGGTTTACCTACATCAAGGGGAAGAGTGAACAACGCTATTTGGGTGATAGTAGATCGCCTAACAAAAGTCGCGCATCTCCTACCAATGCGTGATACAGACAAGATAAAAACTTTGGCAGAAATGTATATCGATGAAATAGTTCGATTACATGGAGTCCCCTCAGACATCATTTCAGATCGCGATCCAAGATTCCGAGCTATCTTTTGGAAGGCGTTACAAAAAGCATTAGGCACAGAGATACATCTCAGTACATTTTACCATCCTGAGACAGACGGCCAAACGGAGAGGACAATCCGCACTATTGAAGATATGTTGCGGATGTGTACGCTAAAATGGGCTGGAAATTGGGAGAGAAACTTACCCTTGGTGGAATTTTCTTACAACAACAGCTACCATTCCAGTATTGGGATGTCACCATATGAAGCTTTTTACGGGAGGCCGTGCAAAACTCCCTTGTGTTGGATGGAAACCGGAGAAAAAAGAAATTTTGGGCCATAAATTGTGGAGGAAACGATGGAGAAGTTACAGATCATCCGAGCTAACATGAAGAAAGCTCAGGATAGGCGGCAGAAGAAGTATGCAGATCAATCAAGACGTAAGGCATCCTTCGAAGTTGGAGATTGGGTATACCTCAGAGTTGCAGCACAACGTGGAAAGGAGAGATTCGGAAAGGTGGGAAGTTGGCAGTGCGTTTCATAGGGCCATACCAAATCAGTGGTAAGGTTGGGGAATTGGCATATCGGTTGGATCTTCCACCAGATATGCAAATGCACCCTGTCTTTCATGTTTCTATGCTTCGGAAATTCGTTCGTGATCCGAACAGCATAGAACCTGAGAGAATTGAGGATCTTCAGACGAACCTGACGTATCCGATAGGACCAATCCGCATCGGTGAAAAGCGAATCAAGAAGTTGAAGAACCGGCAGATACCCCAGGTTCAAGTGTTTTGGGGAAAGAAGAACTGAGTCATTGTGACTTGGGAAGACGAAGAAAGATTGAGGAAAGAATACCCAAAGTTCTTTGCGGAAGATGTGACCATGGAGGTGGTGGGGTCATTTGAACCCTAAGAATTCGAGGACGAATTCTAATAAGGGGGAGGGTGTAACAACCCGTTCAAAAACATGTAAATTATTTATTAAAAATAAATAATTCCAAGAGAAGAGGAAGCCGGGAAATGTACAGAAGAAAATTCCCGAAAAAGGTGGGAGTGGAACTGCAGATCAAAACGTGAAACGTTCGAAAACGAACGGAGAATTCTGATTTGTTAAAAAACAATAAAAATATATTTTTTTTAATCAGAAAAATATATATTATAATATTATTTTTTATTTAAAAATAAAAATAATATAATAATAGACCGTTGGGATGGTGCCACGTGGCAGTCATCCAACGACTCATTATGTTATAAATAGGGGGCCTCGGTTCTTCTTCTCTTCACACCACTTCCTTGAATCATAAGAGGGGAAGAGAAAAGAAGGAGAAGAGAAGAGAGGGAGAGAGAAAGAGAGAGGTGGAAGAGAAGAAGAACCGCCGCCGGTGACCAACGCCGGCGAGGAAGAGGAGAGAGAGGAGGAGGTGCTCGGGGATAAAACCCGACGCCTCGGGACGGTTTTAATCGCCCGAACCACTGTTCGGGATTCCGGTTAACCGGTCCGGTTTAGTGAGAGGGAGCTGTCCGTGTTCCGTTTCGGGCACTAACGAGCGTACGGTATAGCCGAACCTCTGCCGGAATTCCCGTAGAGTCCGTGTCGGAGCTGCACTAATACGTTTCTTGGCCAGTCTCTTGATTTTTGGAGTAAGGGCAGGTGCTTTTCAACAGGTTTCTCTTCATACGAAATCTTGCGGAAATCTGTCCGAATTACGGAAGCAGAACTCCGAAATCAGTCGGAACTCTGTCAAAATTTTCGGAAGACCAGAAGAGCCAAGTCTAGAGCTAAGTCGGAGATATTTCGACAGGATTTTCTCAAATACAAGTCCTATCGGAATTCTACCGGAATCTAAGAAAGAAATCCCGAGAATAGCCGGAACTCTGCCAAAGTTCCTTGGAGGTCAACTCAAGCAGTAGTCAAGATCCAAGAACGGTTCAAAAGGAGGTTCATGGTCTGTTGGTGGTTCAGTTCAGTGGTACCAGCAAAGGTGAATCAAAGAGAAGTCTGAAGTTAAGTGTCGGGTTTGGTCAACGGAGTCCACCGGGGTTCAACCACGACATGAGTAAACTATGAATTAGATCAAATTGTTTGTTGACATGATCTACCTGCAGGGTCCCGATATCGGGGTACGGATCTCGAGCCAGGAACGGCCGGATCCTATCAGGTATCGGTTTGTTAATGAAAATCATGCTGGTGATTATTCATCTGTTTGTTGTTTGTCTACTCTTTACCTTTCTTGTTGCTTGGTTGTTTGAGTAGAATTACAGAGTAATTATGCATGTCGTGTTAGTGGTTAGTTCAGAACCCTAATGCGTGAGGTAAGCGGGTCTAATACACAAGGTCCAGATGGGACACGAAGTCTTTTAGAACGATGTACCGACGGTCTGGTTCTAATTCAAAGAACTGACCGAAACGTGGTATTAATGATCGGTTCCAATGGGAATCCGAGGACTTAATACATACAAAGTAGAGATTAGTGATTCTGCATCTTTGTATCTGAATCATTAATTAGATTGGTGTTTCATTTTTCCCCCATATGAGTTGAGCTTCGTTTTCTTGAAATACGCTGGGATGCAAGATATTTCGGAATCGGAAAGACCCCGGAGAACAGTACCGACTGATCATCGGGCCGTGGGTGTGAATCTGTTGAGGTTCACGTGTTATTTGCCGCGTTCTGCTAGGAAACAGTGAATGAAGGAGGTTGACTGTTATGGTTGACGGGTGGGGGAAAACGAATACACCTAGGCCCTAGGATGTAAGGAGAATAAGGAGAATAGCTAGCTAGCATATTGTAGTTTGAGACATGTTCTCATGTTTCACCTTGCTTGTTTAATTCCCGCTGCTTCGGCTATGATGTATGCTTGTTTATTGAACTCCCCGAACAATTTTGTTGTTTGTGAACCTAGAGCTTTCGGGGAGTTGTGCATGTTAGTAAAGGGATCTAGCTCATTGACTGACATTAGGTTACTCATTAAACTCACGTTGTTGTTTTTCAGGTAACCAGTAGTCGAGTAGCTAGAGTCGGTGCGGGACGTTAGGCCAAGTCATAGTAGATTTATCGTTTGTTTGCAAGCCTTTGATTTCAAGATATATGTATGTATGCTTTTCGGTCCATGGACCGCTCGCCAGCATGTATAACTATTTTCTGTGTTTGTGGAACTCAGTATTATATGTATTAATTCGGACGTTTTATAAATAAAGCGTGTTGTTAATGATATTGGATCTTACGATTCACACACAACTCCACGTTCAAGGTACTAGCTGTGAAGCTTGAACTGAGGCGTGGAGGGTTAAGTGACGTCTCCGGATCACCAGCTAGGAGAAACCGACGGTCATGTTCTTGTGTGTTTGTTGGCCGGCAGTGGATCTCTGTCGGAAACAATTCGGGGGCGTTACAATATATCTAGCTCTAGGGGTTGTACGTGGATCTCTAAAATAATAGAAGACTTCGGGTCTTAACAGAAGAGCTTGATAAAAAAATGTCCTTCTTTAATAGGGAGTCTCGCATCTACCGACCAGAGGTGCCTCGATCAACGTAAAATCGAAAGATCGACTCTTTCTTTATTTTTTTTCCTTCAATATTTCTAAGTGTTCTCCATATGTTCCATGATGTGATATTCACATGATATCCTGTTAAAAGCATAGAAACCTTCTAAAAACAATATGAAGTAATGGAAATTTATAGAGAGACAAACATGCTTGAGAAAGGAACATGTAAACAAGAATGGTTGATGGATTCAATTTGAGCACCCCTCCTTACAAATTGACTTCCTCTAACTGACTGTATTTTTCTTTATATAAGTTTTCAAGTTACAAATATTCGCCTACTTGACACTTTCTGCACGAAATTTTTTACTTTAGGAACAATCATAAGAATTCAAACTTGATTTGATGTTACTAAAAGAAGGTAGAGCCGGATATTCATCGAGCATATCCTAAATTTTATTATCTTTTAATAAGTAACAATGAGGAAGATTTGGATTAGAAAATTCTCTAAATTGCTAGATAAAGAAATGTGTTATTCTAGATTTTCAAATCGTCTACTATTAAAATATGTGTGCAACACAATGATATACTCTTAAAATGGCTATTTTACTCTCAACATTAAAATATGAAAAACAATTTTTTTTTATAATCTTATATGATCAATATAATTTATGAAATAAAAATCTGGAAATAAAATTAACTATCAATCTAATTATTATAAAATCATTCTTTTTTTTTTATTCTTCAACATAAATTAAAATGGTGAAGAAATATGGTAGTAAAAAATTAAAGATGGTAAAAATGACTCTAAACGTTCTAGTCACTTTCTCAAAAAGAAAATAAAGTTTTGTTAAGAAAGCAAATGAACTTATCACGTCATGTGGTGCATAAGTTGGGTTTATTATATTTTTGCCAAGTGAAAAATCTTTTCTTTTGATTATCCAAGCAATGATCTTTTATATGATTGCATTCACAACAATGAAGAACCTTTTGGAACCAACATCTATGATCGTATTCAAGCGCTGAGTGAAAAATTTAATAAGGTGATTTTACAAAAAATAAAGTTCATTGCAACAAGCCAATGTTTAAATAGTTTTCTTTGAATTTTTTTTATGTATATATATATATCAGTGTTTCGAATTTTTTTTTTGATTTCCAAAAATGAATAAAATATATTATATATGTAGATGATATTTTTAAAATATAAACCTAAAAAATATTTCTCGTAGAAAACTATTTATTATATAAAAAGATTTTACTAAGTTATACACAAAAAATAATATTTTATTTACGTAGTTACAAATCAAACTAACATTAATATATACTCTTTATACATGGTTTTAAATATAAGGTTTTGGTGAGAAATTTTTTTCATTATAAGGTGGTTTATAACAGTTTTATTGTTGTCGATGATAACCACTACAAGAAAAAAGGCTTTTAATAGCGGCTGGAAAACGTTATCTAACAATACCATAGTGTTTTTTTAGCCGACGCTTTCAATAGTGTTTTTTTGCACTGCTATCATATCGGAACTTACAATAGCGCTTTTTTATGCAATTAAATTTACTTTAATAGGGTTACCTTTGTGCTATTATTATATTTTTAACAGCGTTTTTGTTTTGTTATTATTATGTTTTCAACAGCGTTTTCATTGCGTTACTATTAAACTTTTAATAGCTGTTCGTAATCGCTGTGTTAAATATATCTATATATCGATAGCACTTACCTTTACATAGTATTATTGATTATGATGATTGTATTTTTTTTATTTTTTTTAATAATATATTATAATAATTTCTAATATATGATTTCGTTTTAGATTGTAAAAAATATTATTTCATTAAAACAAATATCATTACAAAATATGGTTTAACAACAAATATACTAAGGAACAACTGAAATACAAAATATTACATATACTAAGAAACCCTAATCTTAATCTTAATGTCCAAGAGATCCCTGATTTGCTGCTACTACCAGAGCTAGAATCACCACTTTAAACGAAGAAATGACAAACACATTTATAAGAAACCAATACATAATTCAAATTTGCATATTCTTACAAAGCGTAGTAAAGAAACTTACCTGATTGCTTTTCTTGTCATTAGTTATACTTTAAAGACTAAGTAGGTATCATTACATGGAAGACTTGAGGAGTATTGTGCATGTTCAAAGGTAATCATCATTACATGCATGGACCTTACTGTTGAGTGTAGTTTTCTATGCATGCATGGATCTGATTGGATGTAGAGTATTGTGCATGTTCAGAAACTCATCATTCATTGCATATTCCCCTCTCTCTTATCTCTGCAAACGTCATGACGTTTGAAATTAATAGAATTAGCAATTAATAAAAAAAAAAACCGTTTGGTTTCTGTTGAGACTGGATTCAACTTCTAATTATTTATAATTAGAGGGGTTTTTTTTGGAATAAGTTAAGTAAAAAATAAAAAGAGAAACCTCGGAAAAGAGAACCTTTTATTGATAATATCGATTACAAAGGTGTTAACTCGGAATGCCGAGTTAACTTTATTAAAGAGAACTATTAAACCTAGGATATCTAGTAATTTTTCTCCCCGATTTTGAATGAATAAAATTAATGAAGGGGGTGTGTATTTATATATCATAGTAGTCGGTTATCTAAGCCCATGGGCTAACCTCGAAAAAATGGAAATATTCCATTTTTCCAAGATCATGGAATATGCAATTTTTTTTCTGCAACTTTTGTTCCATGGCTAAAGAAGTTTAATAGTAAAGCTTGGTGGGGAAACCAAAAATTTGGCTACTTAGGCATGCAAGAGTGGTAAAAGGAGTAAGAATGCCTAAGTATGTATGTGTAATCCATGGTTTTTCACTTTGTTAGCACAAGCACAATAATTATTGGTCCAAATTAAGGTTCTCACTTAGATGAGGCTACGTTCAAGTCAAGAGAGTTTCAACCTTAGCAAGGCTATCATATGCATGATCCATGAATGGTTCTTTCTTGATTTCAAAAAAAAAACATGTTAAGCACTAGAGGATTAATAACGAGGATATTGAATTAATGTTAAATAGTGATACTTTGGCTAAACTAGTCTTCCCAACGCAAGTAAATCTAGACTCAATCCTACATGAGAAGTGCAAAAATTAAAAAATTTAACCAAAAATGCATGAGATTTTACCAATGCATGAGACTCAAATTCTAAAAAAATAAGAACACAAAAAACCAAGTCAAATGTAAGGCTCTCCCCCCAAGCTTAAATCACACCGTCTCGGTGTGAGAGAAATTCAAGGAAGAGTCTTAAAAACAAAAGCAAACAAAGACTCAAAAGAAAGAAAAAACTATGTACAAGGGTGCATTTGGTACCTCAATAGGAATGAGAAGGGGAGGAATCCATGGAGTAGGAGAAGTTTCCCGAACCGCTACTAGAAGGCGAGAGTGATGCCTTTCCTTTGCTTTGTCTTGGCTGTCCACCTTGAGAAGATGTCTCGGCGTCCTCGGGTTGTATGTCACTCGTGATCATGGCCATACTCGATCCTCCTTCTTCGGTTCTTCGTGGTGGGGAACTCGAATCCTTGAGTATCTTCTTGATGAGCTTTCCTTGATTCTTCACCGTCTTCACAAACTTCTTGATTTGCTTGCCTTGCCACTTCGTTAGCCTTTGAAGAAGGCCAATGTGCTTCTTTAGCCTTGATTTGCTTGCCTTGCCACTTCGTTAGCCTTTGAGGCTGGTTCGGCATAAGGCTCGAAATCATACCGCTTGCTTCCATAAACCTCTTCGGGAAGCTCGTCTTCGTCTTCTTCGCTTTGTGGTCCGGCCCGTTTTGCTCGAATCGCAGTGAGATGCCCATCTTTGTTCGGGTCATTGATGTATCATGGATTTTACCAGTTTTCTACCATGATATAGTAGGTTTTATGGAGTCTTTGTAGCATGTTTTGAGCATTTATGCAGGATTTACTAGAAAAAGACACTTTGGAGTAAAAAGAGCTAAAAAGAAGGTTTTATGGAAGTTTCCACGTGATTTGAGAAGACTTAGAAGATTTGGAGCCAAAATGAAGAAATGTTGCCCCGAACCCCGAGTCGACCGACTGAATAAGATGGAGTCGACCGACCGTCAAGCCGATTTAATTTAGAAGGTTTTTCTTATCGGGCTTTTCGTGGAACCTTAAACCCTAAGACTCATTCACGACCTATATAAGCACCTCTTCAGCACTAGAAGAGGCAGCCCCGAACCGCACAAGAACTCAGAGCAATACAAGTTTCTCTTTTCTTTTTGTTTCCATTGTTTTTAGCTATTTAGATATTGTTCTTATCATTGTTCTAGACTCTGAAGAAGATTAGAGAGTGTTCTTTCTCAATCGAGCCTTGTGAGCCTCTGATCTTCTATTGTCTATCACGTTTTCGTATGCACTCCATTCATAAAAGAATGATTTGTTTTACTAAAACCATGTCTGAGTAGTTTATTCACTAGATCTAGGGTTTTCAAAAGGGTTTACAAAGGATCATTCTGAACGGTTTGATTTGTGGAATAGGCCATGTGATTCTTCACTACAAACAGTGTTTTACATTTAGAGCTGACGTAATTAACCACTTTTGAATTATCAAGGTCGATCTTTCTACTGGAGACGGAGATAGAGATGCCGAAAGAGTCTGTAGTGAGCATGGTGCGTTCTAAGTCAAATGAACGTTTGATTAGACACCTTGTGAACAGATCTAACTCGTTCGCACTAAAGCTTGTTTACTTTCAGCGACAATCCAAAGAGATTTGAGATTTAGGGATTTAAATAAAGGCTAATTTCGAATACACCAATAGAATCTAGTAGTTTAAAGTTTTTAGAGTTCGAGAAGTCACCAATAACCATAATCCCACGTTTTCCCAATTGATTTCCCTTAGATCTAATGTATTTTTAAAGTTTGCAACACATCAAAAGTCATTAGCATATTAGAATCATCGTAGTACGGTTACTTTTGCATCTGAATCCAAATTAGCCCTAACTCTCTGTGGGATCGATAACCTAAATACTACAACTATACACTGTGCACCTGCAGTTAATTTTGGGTGAATAACTTCGCACCATCAGTCATGAAGGAGCCAAAATCTAGGATTGAACAAGAGATTGTCGCGGTTGTTGAAGTGGGTTACGCCTTGGTTGGGAAGAATGATGATCTTTTCTCGGTGCCAATTTAGGAGCGGTAACCGTAGCTCTTCTTGATTCGTCCTACAAGGAAGTCTGTTGCAGCAAGGTATGGTGCGTCTATACGCATTATCGGAGTAGTATCTTCTCCCAATCGAATCTCAACTCCACAAGCTCGCAAAATGGGAGTGATGAGTCCTCCAAGACTTAGCTGAGGGGTCTTGTCCTTGTTTGTTATCACCCAGTCTTGGTATTAGAGAAACCGGTTGACGAGGAAGTGAGCGAAGTTTAGCGGCCTTAGTTACCCAACAAGCTCGGTTCCAAAGGTATTGACGCGCAACAACGGCTTGATTCCTTTGGTTAATAGAGCAAGCTCTTCCTCCTTCACATTTCCTGTTTCTCTTCGTGCAAACAAAGTGTGAGCAAGGAGCTTGTGCACATACTGAATTGCTGGATGCCTAATGGTTGTTGCCTTGCTCACTCTCTTCTTGAATTCCCCCTTTGCTATTAAAGACCACACCCCTTGTGCCTCATTCATTTCCAGCTTCAATAAGTACACCTCTCCACCGGTTGGGAAGTTGAACAATGATCCCAATTGCACCATGGTCAGCTCATACACCTTCCCGTTGATCTTGAAGCTGATTCGACCGCGGTTCTCATCGGTTAAGTCCAAGTCTCTGTCATCAAAGACGCTCAAAGTCGCGAGGAATTGCTTGGTTTCCACCTCGTGTGTGGAAGATGCCGAGGTCCCTCAAGAGCTGATGATCCGCCCACTTTGTTTGGACAAACTCCATGTCTCGCATTTTCTGCAATCTAAGAGCTGGAGTCGGTTTGCTCTTAGAAGCTTGTGGCTCCTCTTTTTTGCTTGACCTCTTGGCCTTCTTAGTCGCTGGTATTTGGACGCCTTGATCACTCCCAGCATCACTTCCCGCATTTGATTGATCCGCGATCTCTTTTCCTTGTCTTGCCATTGTCAACCTTCAAAGCAAAGAGACTTGCAAAGCAATGAGTCTAAAGAAGCAAGTGTATCACAATTCTCTCAAATAAAATCAATGCTCATGCATTCAAACAAGTTCTCATAACTCAATTAAACAATTAAAATCATAAAATCTCAAAACCCCCAAAATATTCGTTTTTGATCATACTCAAGAATCCTAACTTTTCAAAAATCCAAATTTTGGCATGAATTCTAAAAATTAAACCATGTTTTCAACCTATATAGCCTAGACTAGCATAACCCAAGCAAAAGCAATCAAATTCCATCAATTGCAACCACAAAATCATGATTTTGCATAAAATTCAAAAGTTGAGCAAAAGAGGAGTGAAATTCGAATTTACCTTTGATTTGGATGTGACTGATGATGAAAACTAGTAGATAATGCTAGATTATGCACGAAATTGGGTTGGAAAGTGATAAAAATATTGGTTCTTGAGATTGAAGTTGAGAGGTTTTGAGTTTTGAAGAGTGAAAATCATGTTTGTGAGGAAGAAGAAGAAGAAATAGTGTTTTATGCATGCAAACCGGTCGATTTGGCCTAAACCAGGTCGAGTTACCGGACCGCAGTGGTCTGCTTGCGCCCGCTGCAGGACCGCTGCTTGTTAAAAAAATTTCATCCTCAGAAATTCGCATTGGTCCGCTTCTAACCGCTGCAGGACTGCTGCGTGCAAATTTCTCTTTGTCACTAGAAAATCACAGCGGTCCGCTTCTGCCCGCTGCAGGACCGCTGTGAGTTAATTTTGGCCCATCCTCAGGAAATCATAGCGGTCCGCTTCTCACCGCTGCAGTTGACCACTGTGACTCATCCGGATTTTGCAAAACTCCTTTAAACCCCTTAAAACACTAAACAAGAACATCAAAAAGTTCTAAAAAAGAAAAGAAAGCATTAAATTAAGCTATTTACAAGGATAAACAAGGGGTGTCTCCCAAGAACACTTTGTTTTAAGTCTCTAAGTTTGACTTTGTTACCCTCTTTTGTTAAGTGGTGTTTGGAGCATCCTCAAGAAGAGTTGAAATTGCCTCTTGAGTGACTTCCTTAGCATGATACTTCTTCAACCTTTGACCATTGGTGACAAATTCCCTACCATCTTTTGTCTCAAGCACAACTGCTCAATAACTCCTCACTTCTTTAACCACAAATGGTCCGGACCATCTTGACTTGAGTTTCCCAGGAAAGATTCTCAACCTCGAGTTGAATAGCAGCACTTGATCACCCAGATTGAAGTCCTTGGAGAGAATCTTCTTGTCATGAAATGCCTTGGTTCTCTCTTTGTAGATGGAAGAGTTTCATAAGCTTGAAGTCTAGTCTCTTCAAGCTCTTTCAAGGTCCACCAATCTCCTTTCTTGAGCATTCTTTATATCAAAGTTGAGAAGCTTGACAGCCCACTTTTCTTTGAATTCGAGCTCCACCGGCAAGTGACAAGCTTTCCCATACAGCAAGTTGAATGGAGTAGTGCCAATAGGAGTCTTGTAGGCGGTTCTATAGGCTCAAAGAGCATCATCGAGTTTGCTAGCCCAATCCTTCCTCGAAGTACCCACTGTCTTTTCAAGAATTGCCTTGATTTGGCGGTTAGAGACCTCCACTTGACCATTAGTTTGAGGATGATTTGGGGTTGCTACCTTATGTTTCACTCCATTCTTCTTTAGTAGACTCTTAAAGACCTTGTTGATGAAATGACTTCCTCCAAATCTTGAGAAGATGTTGATCTTAAAAAGCTTAACCACAACCTTGGCATCATTGGTAGGAGAGGCCAATGCTTCCACCTACTTTGACACATAATCAACAGCCACCAAAATGTATTGGTTTCCAAAGGAAGATGGGAAAGGACCCATGAAGTCAATACCCCAAACATCAAAAACCTCTACAACAAAGATTAGAATTTGAGGTATTTCATCTCTCTTGCTTATATTTCCTTTTCTTTGGCATTGGTCACAGCTCTTCACAAACTCATAAGCATCATTGAACAAAGTTGTCCACCAAAACCCACTTTGGAGGACTTTTGTGGCTGTTTTGAAGCAAGCAAAGTGTCCTCCACTTGGTGAACTATGGCAAGCCATCAAGATTCTCTCAAACTCTTCTTCAGCTACACACCTTCTATATAGACCATCTTTGCATAGAGTGTATAAGAATGGTTCCTCCCAATAGAATCGCTTCACAACCCGGAAAAACCGCTTCTTCTTATGATCTTCAAGTGGTGGTTTTTCTCCACAAACCAAGTAGTTTACATAATCAGCAAACCAAGGTATATTATCCTCTTCTAAAAAACATGAATCACCTAAGATGGTTTCATCTCCCTTGCTCAATGATCCCACACTCATCAAGCTCTCTTGCATTAGCTTGTCATCACTAGGAACCAAGTCTTCTACTCTAATCCGAGAGAGATGATCCGCTACTCCGTTCTCAATACCTTTCTTTTCCACAATTTCCATGTCAAACTCTTGTAGAAGAAGTATCCAACGAAGTAGTGTCAGTTTAGTGTCTTTCTTCGAATGAATGTATCTCAAAGCCGCATGGTCGGTGTATACAATCACTTTAGAACTGACTATGTAAGACCGAAACTTCTTCATAGCACACATAACCGCTAATAGCTCCTTTTTCGTTGTTGCATACCGGGTTTGAGTCTCATCAAGTGTTCTACTAGCATAGTAGATGACATGAGTCTTCTTGTCTTTCCTTTGGTCCAAAACCGCACCAACCGAATAGTCACTAGCATCACACATAATCTCGAAAGGAAGATCCCAATCCGGTGCTTGGACTATTGGTGCACTAACCAAGGCTCTCTTAATCTCCAAGAAGGCATTCATGCATTCCTCATCAAACAAAAACTCTACTTCCTTGCAAAGGAGTCTTGTTAGTGGCCTAGCTATCTTGGAAAAATCCTTTATGAACCGACGGTAGAAATCCGCATGGCCTAGAAAAGCTCGTTTATCTTTGACAGTCCTTGGTGACTCTAAGTTAACCATAACCAAGATCTTCGCCTTATCAACCTCAATACCTCTCTCCGAAATCTTGTGACCCAACACAATCCCTTCTTGCACCATGAAGTGACACTTCTCCCAATTCAACATTAGGTTTGCTTCTTCACATCTCTTTAGAACCCTACAAATATTAGACAAACAAACACCAAAGGAAGAACCATATACGGAAAACTCATCCATAAACACTTCAACCATTTCCTCAATCAAATCCGAGAAGATAGACATCATGCACCTTTGGAAAGTTGCTAGTGCATTACATAATCCAAATGGCATTCTTCGTTAAGAAAATGTACCATAAGGACATGTGAATCTCGTTTTCTCTTGATCATTTGGGTGGATCACGATTTCAAAGAATCCCGAGTATCCATCTAAAAAGCAATAATATTGATGTTTGGCTAGTCTTTCAAGCATTTGGTCAATGAAGGATAAAGGAAAGTGGTCTTTTCTAGTTGAGGAGTTCAATTTTCGATAGTCAATACACATCCTATGCCTAGTGATGGTTCTAGTTGGTACTAACTCATCATTTTCGTTTTTCACAACCGTGGTTCCCCCCTTCTTAGGCACAACATGAAATGGTGAAACCCATGAGCTATCCGAGATCGGATAGATTATTCCTGCACCAAGGAGTTTTAGAATCTCTTTCTTTACAACATCCTTCAAGTTGGGATTCAACCTTCTTTGATGTTCAATAGAAGTCCTTGATTCATCCTCTAGGTGAATTCTATGTGTGCATAAGTTGAGAGAAATACCCTTAATGTCATCTAAAGAGTAACCAATAGCTTTCCTATACTTTTTAAGCTCATTGATAAGCAAAGCCAATTCATCACTCTTTAGATTATCATTTACTATCCCCGGGTAAGACTCTTTAGGACCTAAGAAAGCGTACCTTAGTCCCGAGGGAAGCTCATTTAGGTCCACCTTTGGGGCTTTTAGCTCACTCCAATCTCCATCATCCAAGGTTGTGCCTTCATTACTAACCCTTCAATACCCTTAGCTTTCATTTCCCTTGCTAGATCCACAAATTCAGCTCCTATTTCCAATGGGTCCTCAGTGTCAAGTGTGAGTTCATAAGCTTGGCTCTCCTTGGTTAAGAAACCATTCCTTTGTGATCCAAGGTTAAGGCTACTTCCAACCCATCATCTATTCTTAACTCTTCAAATAACTCATCCGCCAAGCTATCCATCTCTTCTATGTAGAAGCATTGGCCATCAATGGTTGGCTTCTTCATTGTCTTGTTGATGTCAAACTCAAGAATCTCATCCATACCCAAGTGAAGATCTATCTTTCCTCGTTTGACATCTATTATAGCTCCAACGGTTGCTAAGAATGGCCTACCAAAGATGATAGGATCAGTTGGTTCTTCATCCATTTCGAGAACAATGAAATTCGTTGGAATCGTGTAACCTTGAACCAAAACCGGAAGATTTTATATTACACTAATTGGAGTGCGCACACTTCTATCCGCTAAGATTAGCCTCATATTGGTCTCTTTGTATCTCTTTATACCCAAGGCCTTAGCAACCGAAAATGGCATCAGACTTCCACTTGCACCAAGGTCATACAAGCAACTTTGAAAGGCTAGTGGTCCAATTGCAGAAGGGATAGTGAATGAACCAGGATCCTTAAGCTTCTTGGATATCACTTGCTTTTGGATAATGGCACTAACTTCATGAGTCAAGACCATCATGGACTCCACATCTTTGGATCTCTCCATTACCATTTCCTTGATGAACTTGGTATGTTGAGGCACAAGGACTAGAGCATCCACTAATGACATTGTAAGTTCAACCTTCTTGAGAGATTTATCGAATATGGCCTTATACTTCTCGGCTAGTTGCTTCTTGAATATTCCCGGGTAAGGAAGTTTAGGCACATATGGTGGTGAGATGAACTTAGTCTTCTTAGTGGCCTCTTCATCAACAACTTTGGCCTTGTCTTTCTTAGCTAGGGTCGTGGCTCCAATCTTGGTAGCCTCAAGCGCTTTCTCTTTGCGCAATGCATCTTCCTTGGCATATTCCCTTGCCAATGAGGTTGAGTAAGGGTCCTCTTCAAATTCATCTCCATCAAAAACTTCTACCCCCCCCCCTTTTTGGTTCTCAATGTCTTCATTGATGTGAGGGTTCTCCCTTGTAGGCAAAGTAGTCCCACTCCTTAGCTCAATAGCATTGATGTACTCTTTTGGGTTTCCCTCGGGTTTTTCCCGGGAGTTGGCCTTGGCGAGAGGAGGAAGCACCTTGACCCTTGAGGTGTTTGATTTCGTCTTCCATGTTCATAATCCGAGTGGTCAATGTGGATTGTCCACTAAACATTTGTTGCATCATGGTGACCAAATCTACTTGTGGAGGTGCTTGTTTTGGAGGTTGGGTTTGTGGACCTTGAGGAAACCCTTGTTGTCCTTGAGTAGAGTAACCTTGTTGAGGTTGGTAACCATATTCTTGTTGTTGTGGATTTCCATAACCTTGTTGGTTTGGATTGAACCTTTGTTTTCCTTGAGTGTACCCTTGTTGGTTTTGATTGAACATTTGTTGTTGAGGCCTTTGAAACCGGGTGGTTGTTGATTCGATCTTGGTTGAGTAGCGCTTGGCTGGCCTTGGTAATTTCCTTGAGGGCGGGCTTGTTGAGCTTGATTTGTTGAGACAAATTGATTTCCTTGAGTGGCTCTTGGAGGATAAGTTTGGTCTTGAGGATTGGCCACATTGTTGCTTCTATAAGAGAGATTAGGGTGGGTTGGTTGAAAGTTGTAGTTTTGATTATCCACATAGTTGATCTCTTCTTCGTTGACCATTTCTGGTGCATAGGTGACTTCTTTTTCATAAGTAGCTTTATTGACATAGTTAACCACGTGGTGTGAGTCCTTCTTGGTTGAAGATAGAAGTTTATCGAATAATGTGGTTTATTTATCCATCATGGCTGCTTGTTTATCCAACTTGTCACTCAAAGCCTTCATCTCCTTATCTCTCTTTGTTTCATCTTGATCCGGTGTAACTCTTGTAGTCCGATCATAATCCTCACCATAAGTAGCATCACTAGTGGCCAAGTTCTCTACTAGCTGCATAGCTTCATCCACATTCTTACCCAAGAAACTCCCATTTGAAGCGGTATCCAAGAGTTGGCGGAATTTCGGAAGAGCACCTTGATAGATGCTACTCAAGAGATTGACATTGGTGAAGCCATGGTGTGGACATTGGTAGCTTCATCGACATAGTTAACCACGTGGTGTGAGTCCTTCTTGGTTGAAGATAGAAGTTTATCGAATAATGTGGTTTATTTATCCATCATGGCTGCTTGTTTATCCAACTTGTCACTCAAAGCCTTCATCTCCTTATCTCTCTTTGTTTCATCTTGATCCGTTGTAACTCTTGTAGTCCGATCATAATCCTCACCATAAGTAGCATCACTAGTGGCCAAGTTCTCTACTAGCTGCATAGCTTCATCCACATTCTTACCCAAGAAACTCCCATTTGAAGCGGTATCCAAGAGTTGGCGGAATTTCGGAAGAGCACCTTGATAGATGCTACTCAAGAGATTGACATTGGTGAAGCCATGGTGTGGACATTGGTAGCTTCATCGACATAGTTAACCACGTGGTGTGAGTCCTTCTTGGTTGAAGATAGAAGTTTATCGAATAATGTGGTTTATTTATCCATCATGGCTGCTTGTTTATCCAACTTGTCACTCAAAGCCTTCATCTCCTTATCTCTCTTTGTTTCATCTTGATCCGTTGTAACTCTTGTAGTCCGATCATAATCCTCACCATAAGTAGCATCACTAGTGGCCAAGTTCTCTACTAGCTGCATAGCTTCATCCACATTCTTACCCAATAAACTCCCATTTGAAGCGGTATCCAAGAGTTGGCGGAATTTCGGAAGAGCACCTCGATAGATGGTACTCAAGAGAGTGGTATTGGTGAAGCCATGGTGTGGACATTGGTAAGTTAAACCGCGAAAACGCTCCCAAGCATCATAAAAGGACTCATTAGAGAATTTTTTAAAGCTTGATATGTCGTTCCTTAGCTTCGCGGTTTGAACCGGGGAGAAGAACTTGTTGAGGAACTCTCTCTTGCAATTTGTCCAAGTAGTGATTGACCCTTGTGGGAGGTTCATTTCCCATATGTGAGCTTTGTCACCAAGAGAGAAGGGAAAAAAACGAAGCTTTAGTGCATCTTCCGAGACGCCATTGATCTTGAGATCGAGATGCTTGTTGAAACGATCAATGTGATCAAGAGGGTCTTCACTAGGCAATCCATAGAACCGATTGGCTTGAACCATGGTCATGAGGCCAGTTTTGGTTTCGAAGTTATTGTTGTTCTCGATTCTCGGTGGTTGGATGCCTTGGCGGTCATCGTGAACATTAGCGGTATCACCAATGCCAACAGTAACGGGATTGCGTGGAGGGTGTTCGGGCATAGTTTCGGTTTTAGTCTCTAGTTGCTCTACCAATTTTTGAACCCGAGTGCTTTGTTTACGGTGAGTTACGAGTTGAAGTAGATCTTGATTGCCTTTGGATCTTGTGTGCATGTACCTTCAAAACAGCCCAAAGACCAAGCAACAATCCATTTCCAATACCAAAACTCGCAATTGAGCTCACAATCCCACACACAAGTTAACAAAAGGAAAATGCAAAATCAAAGAAAAACGCTTAGTCTCAAGTGAATCCTAAAGCTAGATGCAAAAACGAGTTTGGCAACGGCGCCAAATTGATACTTGGATTTTGCAATCCTTTAGAGGGTATCAATTACCTCCTACCGATGTAGTATAGAAGGATCGAAATCCAAACTCGCTGTGAATGATACCTAAAATCCAAGAATTTACTGAATCTAAGCTAAATGGGTTTTGTTGTTTTTATTTAGACTAAATGCAAGTAATTTAAATGATTAAGTTTATGCAATGGTTAAAGAAGGATCTTTAGATGAGTTATTGGTGATTTGGGTTCACTAAGCAGAGTTTAGGATGTCTAACTGCACTAATTAGTTATTCCCGAGGTTAATGATCCATTTAATTGACTAATTAATTTCCATGCAATTAATCACTTCACTAATTATGATATCATTATCAAATTCCCATTTGAAATGATGATAACTAATGAATTAAAACCAAATTACTAGATCAACCTAATTAAGTTCTTAAGCACCAATCCCTTGGACTAAGAATCATAATTCCAACTCTAAGCTCTCTTGGACATTTCATCAAACACTTGGTGTCCATGAAAGGCTCCATGTCATCTTTCTCATTTCCATGCAAGAAGAAGCATTAGGATCTCTTAGAGAAGGATGAAATGTTTGATTTAAGACCTAAACTAACCTAATCCATGCTTAGATCCCCCACATCTAACTCATCCTTAAACCCTAATGAGACTACTAAGGACTCATGATGATTCTCCCAAAATCAAGGTTGATTAGTAGAGAAATCATGATGGATAATGAACAGGAGGGATGAGAAATTATAAAAGAACAAGATTGATTAAAAGAAAATGCAACTACTATTAAGAATCGACTAGGTTTTTAGAACAAGAGAGAAAAGCTTCTAAGGTTTCAACATAAGAACATAACATAGCAAAATGAGTGTATAAAACAAGGTTTTAAGGATTTCTGGGTCGGATCGGATCAACCCGGGACAAACCGGGTTTTGACCTGATTGTCTTTTGTCCAGATGAGTCCGCAGCGGTATGCGAGTGACCGTTGCAAGACCGATGCGGTCTAATAGACTTCTGTTACCAGAGAATGGCAGCGGTCCCTCCTTGACCGCTGCGGGCACCGCTGCGTTTTAGGGATTTGTCCGGAGGATTTTGCAGTGGTCCCTCCTTGACCGCTGCGAGACCGCTGCAACTTCTTTGGTTTTTGGCTCCAGAAAATTGCAGCGGTCACTCCTTGACCGCTGCGCCTTCAGACCGCTATGATCTTCTGCAGCGGTCACTCCTTGATCGCTGTAATCAACCGCTGCAACACTCCTCTTCTCTCCCTTAGCTCCAATTGTGCTCCATTCAATCCAATGCTCATTCTTTAGCTCCTCTCCATGCTTTTGTACCTAAAGATAAACCAAAATATACCAAAAGACTCTCCTAGACCTAATGCAACACTATCTAAAATGAAATACATGACAAATGTAACAAAACTTAGTCTAATATGCAATGAAATCCTACTCTAATGCAAGTTTAAATGATGCATGTTATGATAATATCAACTTGTTTCATTTTAATTTGCAAGATTTTCGCAAACCATAGAGAAAAAAACACACTTGATGATTTTTGCACGACAATTACAATTCTATTCAATTCATATACAAAATTTATGAAGTTAATAATGTCTTATCTTTTAGTATAAATTTTTAGGGTTTTCTTTAACGCTGGCTCCATATGACGAAACTAATATAATAAAGTTAAGTATTTGACCATGATAATAATTGAAACATTTCCGATATCACAAGTAAAATATTAGAAACTAGTTTATTTTAATTTGGTTTAAATATTACAGGAAAAAAATGAAAATCCATTTTATATCTATCAAATGAAAATATTAGATAATGTAGGTCCATAGTATGACACTAAAATAAGATTTTTACTTTTTGAGTAGGATAAAAATCTCAAAAATCGGTAATCACAAGTAGAATATTAAAAAAAAGTTAATTTATTTGTTATTAATATAAGAGGGAACATTTTAAAAATCATTCTAATTATATGAAACATAAGTCTTATTTTAAAAATCTAATTTGGTGATCGCAAGTAGATTATTAAAGAAAACATTTCATGTGGATTTGGTATTAATGTCATGAAAAAAAAAAAACAAACTCATTCATCTTAGATTTTAGATACATTTTTAGCGTTTTAGTTAATGTTGGGTCCATATTAAAATTTAATATAATAAATGTTTGAATGTGATGAAAATCAGAAAAGTCAACAATCATAAGTAGAATTTTAGAAAATTATTATAGTTGGATTTGATTTTGATTTTGATTTCACGGGAAAATTTTGAAATCGAATTCCATTTTTATCAAACATAAGGTCAATATTTCTAGCCTTCTTCTACCCATGAGCATGACCATGCTTTCGTGTAGGAAAGTATACTAGGAGCTTGGGTGGTCCAACCAAAAGAATAACACCGAAGAAACACACCGATAGCCCATCCCAGTAGCTTAACCCGGTTCGTGTATTTAAAAACGCTCAATGAGTCATTTCTAATAAGGATGCAATAAGTTATTATATGTATGATGAGTCATTTATAATAAGGATGCAATAAGTTATTATATGTGTGAAGAGGAAAAATTAGTAAGGGGAATGAACGTAGTATCCCAAGATCTCACCTCAAAACTTACGGGTACTATATCAAAGTTTTGGTGGAGCTCGAAGGGGAATGAACGCAGTATCCCTTGGGTGGTTTAGGAGAAACTATAAAAGCTAAAGAAAATGGTGGGGTAGGATTCCGCTGCATAGAAAAATATACCGATGCATTATTGGCGAATTCCTTAATAGTGAGAGTACTTAAAGGAAGATATTTTTGCAAAGTTTATCCTTTAAAGGCAAAGAAACCTAACCTATCTTCTTTTGGTTGGAAAAGTATTTATGGGACCAAAGGATTGGTGGAAAAAGGTATACGGTGGGGGTATAGGTGGGGGTTATGATATTTTCGTTTGGCGTGATCCATGGATTCTAGATGCTAATCCGCGGCCAGTTTTTGGTCGAGAAAAAACCCTACATCCTAATTTAAGGGTCAGCCATTTGATTAATCCAGTAGCTAAGGATTAGCATCAACCTATCCTTCACGAATTTTTTTGACCATGAGGACATTCAAATTCTGAGAGGAATAACGGTTAGTCAGAACTATACACCGGATTTTTTAATTTGGCATCACACTAATTCGAGAAAATATACGGTTAAGTCTGGTTATCGGCTAGCAATGGCATTATCGGCGGAGGTGGAGTGGGGTCCGAACTGCAAAGCCCTACAAGCTCACGCTTGGAAGCTCAAAGTTCCACCCCAAATTTCTCATTTTATTTGACAGGTAGCCTCCGGTGCTCTTGCAGTCACTTCTCAGCTTGAACATCGAGGCGTGAGTTGCGAGATTATTTGCAAAAGATGCGGTTCTGCTGATAAAACCATCAACCATGCACTCTTTGAGTGTCAGAACTACTTGAGTGTGTGGAAGGAATCTAATATTCCTTTAATTCAAGGGGTTTTCCCTTCTTCATTGGTTTTTCTAATTTGGATTTCTTGTATTGGAGGTTACCGTCTCACACCAATTCGGATCTTATCTGTTCAAGATTCAAATGAATCATGTGGTAATATGTAAATCTGGATTGCTAGGTATTCGAGACAGATTGTGAAGAATTGGTTTCCATGGTATAGTCTCCAGAGGAGTGGCCTGCCTTCTCCAATCCGTTAGAGGACTTTGGTATGCTTCGTGCTCAACTTCCTTTATTTTCTATTTCTTTCATTTCCCGTCTCTGTAATGTAATGGCCGATTGTTTGTCTCGATCTTCAAGAACTCTTTTCTCAGAGTGCTCATATGTAAACTCCTCCCCTCCTGTTTGTATTTTAATTATTAATGTTTGGTTGAAAAAAAAGGCACGTAATCTAAAGAGACTATTCGGTTTCTTCATTTTTAATTTAAAAACATTAACAAAATAGATAAGTAGTTAAGATCCGAATCCCACTTTGTTCGGGTCAAAAAGATCCGAAACGTTTGGTTTCAGGCCGTTGGAGGGAAGGCTAAAAAAAGAAATAGTTCTGCTTATTATCTACCAATCAAATTATATAATTAATACATGTCACATTTACACGTCATCAAATTTTCCATCTAAGCCATTTCAGCACAAAAAACTTAGAAAACACTTCATATAATAATAATGAAGATGATTGCAACAAAAAGAAAGGCACTAAATTAGCAAATTAGACTTAAAAAACAACATGAAAGTGAACAGTTATAGTCATGTTTATATGTATAATAATGTACTGACTCAGTCTAAGTAGACTGCAATAACAGAAAACACGAGAAAATGCAAATAATTTTTGAGTAAAATGTTTCATATACTCTTATTTTTTTCCTAAATAGTTAAATTAATTGTAATATAATAAATTTTATTATCTACAAATTAGTAATAATATTGAGGAAGATTTCTATTAGAAAATCCTCTAAACTGCTAGATAAAGAAATGCATTATCCTAGATTCTCAAATCATATAGTGATAAGATATGTGTGGAACACAATGATCTACTAATAAAATAGCTATTTTACTTTCAATAAATTGAAATACGAAAAAAAAAATATTTATAACCAAATGGATAAAATAATTTTTGAAATAAGAATTTATAAATACATGTAACTATCTAATCTAATTGTTATAAAATCATTTTTTTTTGTTTATTCTTCAATAGAAATCAAAATGGTGAAGAAATATGGTCGTAAAAATATAGAGATGGTAAAAATGACGTCAAATCTTCCATTCACTTTCTAAAAAAAAAATTAGGTCTTATTAAGAAAGTTAATGAAATTATCACATTATGTGGTGTAGAAGTTGGGTTAATTGTATTTTCACCGAGTGGAAGAGCTTTTTCTTTTGATCATCCAGGCATTGATATTTTACATGACCGCATCCACAACAATGCAGAAGCTATTAAAAGCAACATCGATGATCGTATCCAAACTCTCAATGAGAAGGTTAATCATGTAACTTTTGAAAAGAAAAAAAAAAGAAATTTCTTGGCAACAAACCAATGTTTAAATTATTTTTCTTAAAATAAAAACTTATATGTACATATTGAAGGAATTTAGTGTAAGGATTTCAAACTTTTCTAAATCCTAAACACAAATTCATAGCCCTAGATTTATGATTATTGAATTTTTAATACAGTTCACGGATATACCTGGAGTTTGTTAGCAGCAGAATGATCAGGATATCGAGACCAAGAGCACCTCTGATGATGCGCTTCTATAGCAAGTCCACATGCACACAAACTGGAAGCGGGATGCTAGTGCCTTTGAGAACAATTCTCCTTGGGATTCAGAAGTCTCTGGTGGCTGTCAAACTAGGTTAGAGACTCTCTAGGTCGTGCCTCTATCTTATATATGGCGACCTAGAATAATCCCTAGTTAACCGATGAATTGAACCGGTTTAATTTAAGTCAATAAATAAAAACCCGGTTCTGTTCAGAGGCTGTGTCGATCGACACACTCACAATTTCAAATTAGGCATATCGAATATGCACTAATCAAATCATTACACTAATGATCAATCCCAACATTGTTTATCCAGTTTGCTTAGGTGTGTGACCATATAGGATCATATGATACTAGCAATGAGTTCACAACTCACAAGTTATAAGCGGCTTCTAGCAAAGCATTATAACTACCCAGTATCACATGATAGTCTTATCTCGACTTCACAACTATATTAGAGTGATTACAAGTATGATATCCAGGACATTCCCTTTAATCTCCCACTTGTACTGGAATCAACTTATTCCGATAATCCCTTTGTCTCTATAGCTCGATTCAGCATAAGGCAAGAGCTCGTGTCATCCTTATAAAGCCAAATCACGTTTATCGAACTTTGATTTATACTGATAAAGGCAAACAACTGATAGTCAGCTTGTTTGAGTGTGGCCACACATTCCCTCAGTACCAAATCTTCGAGAGGCCCAGAGATATTTAACTCACGTATTTGATGAACTATAAGAATGCCTTAAATTATTTTGGGAATATTATTTAATCAATTAATTACACAATTAAATAATACTGAAACAATTTCATTAATTAAAACATAACCAAAGTATGTTTACATGAACATCAAAACAAAATAAACAACTCCCACTCAAATAAAGATTACTACTCGAGAAATCTAATTCCTATTGCCGCAGCATGACTCTCATGCTTGGGACGTGGGAGTGGCTTAGTCAGAGGATCAGCAACATTCTCGTCCATCGGGACTCTACTGATTTTCACATCTCCTCTCTGAATGATATCTCGTATCAGATGATATCTTCTCTCGATATGTCTGGACTTCTGGTGTGATCTAGGTCCCTTTGCCTGAGCTATGGCTTCATTGTTATCACACAACAACGCCACAGGCTCAGAAATGCTAGGAACAACACCAAGTTTAGTAATCAACTTCCTAATCCAAACAGCTTCCTTTGCCGCTTTTGAAGCAGCAATGTACTCAGCTTCAGTTGTGGAATCCGCCACGGTGTTCTGCTTGGAACTCTTCCAACTGACTGCACCGCCATTCAGACAGAAGACATAACCAGATTGAGATCGGAAATCGTCTTTGTCCGTATAGAAACTGGCGTCAGTGTATCCACTTACCACAAGCTCATCACCTCCTCCGTAAACCAAGAACTTATCCTTAGTATTCCTCAAATACTTCAGGATTGTCTTGACGGCAGTCCAATGACTCTCACCGGGATCGGATTGGTATCGGCTCACCATGCTCAAAGCACAAGGCACATCTGGACGTGTACATAGCATGGCATACATGATGGATCCTATCGCAGAAGCATAGGGAATATTACTCATGCGCTCTCGCTCAGCAGGTGTCGAAGGACACTACTTCTTGCTGAGAGTGATGTCATGTGACATCGGAAGCAAGCCCTACTTGTAATCATGCATATTGAACCTGTGTAAGACCTTATCAATATAAGTATCCTGACACAGTCCAATTAGTCTCTTCGATCTATCTCTATAGATCCTTATTCCAAGAATGTACGCGGCTTCTCACATATCCTTCATCGAGAAACAACTTCCTAGCAAGGTCTTAACAGACTGAAGTAACGAAATATCATTTCCGAGAAGCAATATGTCATCTACATACAATACGAGAAATGCAACTGCGCTCCCACTAGTCTTCTTGTAAATGCATGGTTCTTCTTCGTTCCGGATGAAATCAAACTTTTTGATAGCTTCATCAAAACGAACATTCCAAGCCCGGGATGCTTGCTTCAATCCATAAATGGATCGATGAAGCTTGCATACTTTCCTAGGATTATTAGGATCAATGAAACCCTCACGTTGTGTCATGTACACATCCTCTTCCAGAATCCCATTCAGGAAAGCGGTTTTCACATCCATCTGCCAAATCTCATAATCATAATAAGCGGCAGGAAAGCGGTTTGAAACCTTTTGCCACTAATCTAGCTTTGTACATCTGTACATTACCATCCACGTCAATCTTCTTCTTGAAGACCCATTTGCACTCAATGGCTTTTGCACCATCGGAAAAATCTTCCAAAGACCAAACTTTGTTGATTGACATGGATTCCATCTCGAATTCTTTGTCCTTTAACCATTTTTCGGAATCAGGGCCCAACATTGCTTCTTCAAAAGTCGCAGGTTCGTCACTATCAACGATCAGAAGATCATGACAGTTAGTCACGAGAAATCTGTATCTCTCGACTTCATTACGAGTCCTTCCGGACCTGCGAACTACAGGCACCACAAGTGTTGGTTCCGCAACTTCTTGTGAATCAAACGGCTGCTCTCCCTCATCAGGTTGAACAGCGTCTTGTGGTTCTCGAATTTTTTCGAGTTGTACTTTACTCCCACTGTTCTTCTTGGAAATAAATTCTCTCTCAAGAAATACACAGTTCCGAGCAACAAATACCTTGTCCTCGGATCGGTTGTAAAAGTAGTATACCTTGGTTTCCTTAGGGTAACCAATGAAGTAGCACTTATCAGATTTGGGTGCGAGCTTATCAGATATCAATCGCTTGACATAAGCTTCGCAACCCCAGATTTTAAGAAAAGACAGACTTGGAACCTTTCCAGTCCACATCTCATATGGAGTCTTTTCAACTGATTTTGTTGGAACTCTGTTCAGCGTAAACGCAGACGTTTCAAGAGCGTATCCCCAGAAGGATAACGGTATATCCACATGACTCATCATCGATCGAAACATATCCAATAAAGTCTGATTCCTCCTCTCAAACACACTGCTCCACTGTGGTGTTCCAGGAAGAGTGAGTTGTGAAACGATTCCACAATCTCTAAGATGATCATCGAGCTATTGGCTCAAGTACTCACCTCCACGATCAGATCAAAGAGCTTTGATACTTTTGCCAAGTTGGTTATGTACTTCATTCTGGAACTCCTTGAACCTCTCGAAGGATTCCGACTTATGTCTCATAAGATAGACATAAGCATATCTAGTGAAATCATCACTAAATGTGATGAAGTACCTAAAGTTTCCTCTTGCACTAATGCTCATTGGACCACACACATCTGTATGTATAAGGCCCAACAAGTCACTGGCCCTTTCATTAAACTTGTTGAAAGGGGCCTTTGTCATTTTGCCCAATAAGCAGGATTCACACTTCTCAAAAGATTCATAATCAAATGAGTCTAAAAGCCCATCACGATGGAGCTTTTGAATCCTTTTCTCATTGATGTGGCCCAAACGACAGTGCCAGAGAAAAGTCGGGTTTAAGTCATTTGATTTAAACCGTTTGTTATTTATGTTATAAACAGGCATTGATTGGTTGAGAATATAAAGCCCATTCTCTAATGGGCGCTACCATAAAATATATTATCTCGAATAAAAGAGCAACATTTGTTCTTAATCGAAAATTCAAAACCATTCATGCCTAAAACAGAAATAGAAATGATATTTTTGCTTATCACAGGTACATAGTAGCAATTCTCCAACTCTAAAATCATGCCTGATGGCAGAGACAACTGATAAGTTCCTACGGCTAATGCAGCAACTCTTGCTCCATTCCCAACATGCAGGTCCACTTGTCCCTTCTTCAGCGTTCTACTGCTGCGTAGGCCCTGCATATTAGTATAAATATGAGCACCACAGCCGGTATCCAATACCCAAGAATTAGAACCTGATGAAGTAACATTTACTTCTATAACATAAATACCTTTAGATGTCGTCTCGTATGACTTCCTCAGGTTCTTCAAACCTTCCAGGTATTCCTTGCAGTTTCTCCTCCAATTCTCAGGCTTCTTGCAGTAAAGACAAGTATCAGTATCAACTGGGCCACGCTTGAGGCTTAGAATACGACTCAGGCTTGTCCCGGTTCTCAACCTGGACAGCCTTGCTCTTTCCTTTGTCGTTAGCAGGTTTCTTAAACCCTTTACCCTTTTGTACCATAAGTACATCAGGAGCAGCCTTCTTGATATTGGGTTATGCCGTCTTGAGCATGCCATGCAGCTCAATCAGAGACTTCGTCATGTTGTTCACATTATAGTTCAGAACAAACTGATCGAAGCTAGTCAGCAGAGATTGCCGGATGATGTCCGTAGCCAACTCTTGGCTAAGGGGAGAGTCCAGTTTAGCCAGGTTATCGATATAACCCATCATCTAGATGACGTGGGGCTCACTGGACTGTCCTTTGACAGCTTGCACTCGATGAGAGATTTAACCGTCTGGTATCTCTCAGTGCGAGCTTGCTCCTGAAACATAGATTTCAGGGTTGTGATTATCTCGATCGGTGACCCCGCGTTCCCAAACTGTTTCTATAGTTCCGAGTTCATCGTCGCCAGCATCAGACAAATCACATTTGTCACATCATCTGAATGCATTTCCCACTTGTCCTTATCAACAATAGGAGCATTGGATCTCGGCTTTTCAGGAGGAGGTTTCTCAAGAACATATTCCTTCTTCTCATTTCTGAGAACGATTCTTATGTTCCGATACCATTCCAAGAAGTTGGATCCTTTCAACTTTTCCTTCTCAGCGACGGATCTCAACGTGAATGAGTTTGTACTATTGCTAGACATAGATGAATCAAGAAAAGAGAGAGTTTAATTAGTTTTTGATGTTCAAGGAATGAGAAATCCTAACATTTAAGACAATTATATTCAAAATTAATTTTCCTCAAGTTGAATATAATGATCTAAGATCCATATTTCATTGCGATTTGAGTGAGCTTTGGCTCATCGCCCAAACTTCAAATATTTAGGTGAGCAACTCCTTGTTGATCATATCCAATATAACTATTGGTCTTGGATTGATATCCTGTATTAAAACCCAATCTTATGTCTCTGGGCCCAAAACCATTTTGATAGTCCATTCAAGCAAACCAATCTTCGAGTCATGTGGTAACGATTATCACCTGCCTTACTCGTGTAATTGTGAATGCCTTGTTTTGGCAAGCCCATCAAACAACAAAACAAGACCCGGCATTTTACAAGATTTGGAAAAACATCAAAGATGCTTGATATTTAGTTTGAGGAACAGAACATTGATCTTAACACATATCACTTATATGTGTTAGAAAGACTAGATTTAATTCAAAAGGTTTTAAGACTTGGTTAAAACTTTTAATCTAATTAAAGTTGATTTAAATCTAGAACGCTGAATTTAATTCAGACTGCGAGACACCTAAACCGGTTCAATCGCGGTTAAACCATTTAACCCGATTAAACCGATCAATTTTGATTCAATCCAATTGAACCGGTGTCGATTTATGTTTGTGTCAATCGACACATAGTTGTGTCGGTCGACACGAGCCAACCGGTTTAAAATCGTGATGAAATCGACTAAACCGATTAGACCGATCGTACCAATCCGGTTCAATCCAGTTGAACCGATGGAGATCGACGCGTGTCGATCGACACGAAAGTTGTGTCGATCGACACTAGCGATTTTCTGGAACATCGATCCTTTGATCGACACTTATAGTTTTATGCTGCGATCAAGGCCCGTGTCGACTGACACACGCTGTGTGTCGATCGACACAGCCCCGCAGAAAACCCTTGTTTTGAAAATTTTCGAAAACAGCCGTTTCGCGAATCAACAGGCCGTGTCGATCGACACACGCTTCGTGTCGGTCGACACGCCTTTTGCAGAAAACCTAATTTTTGAGTTTTCAAAGCGATTTTGCATCCAAATGATCTAACATGCATCATATATGAATTTTATGAATCAAATTCGAATTCAAAGCATTTAGATAGCATTTTACAGATTCAATTCAAACATATGGCTCTGATACCACTGAAGGAATTTAGTGTAAGGATTTAAAACTTTTCTAAAATCCTAAACACAAATTCATAGCCCGAGATCTATGTTTATTGAATCTTTAATACAGTTCACAGATATACGTGGAGTTTGTTAGCAGCAGAATGATCAAGATATCGAGAACAAGAGCGCCTCAGATGCTGCGCCTCTATAGCAAGTCCACACGCACACAAACTGGAAGCGGGATGCTAGTGCCTTTGAGAATAATTCTCCTTGGGATTCATAAGTCTCTGGTGGCTGTCAAACTATGTTAGAGACTCTCTAGGTCGTTCCTCTATCTTATATATGGCGACCTAGAAGAATCCCTAGTTAACCGATGAATCGAACCGGTTTAATTTAAGTCAATAAATAAAAACCCGGTTCTGTTCAGAGGCTGTGTCGATCGACACCAAATAGGTGTGTCGATCGACATACTCACATAAACTTCAAATTAGGCATATCGAATATGCACTAATCAGATCATTACACTAATGATCAATCCCAACATTGTTTATCCAGTTTGCTTAGGTGTGTGATCCTATAGGATCATATGATACTAGCAATGAGTTCACAACTCACAAGTTATAAGCGGTTTCTAGCAAAGCATAATAACTACCTAGTATCACATGATAGTCTTATCTCGATTTCACAACTATATTAGAGTGATTACAAGTATGATATCCAGGAAATTCCCTTCACATATATACTAGTGTTTCGAAATATCTTTTTTGATTTCCAAAAAGAATAAAAACATATATATATATATATATATATATATATATGTAGATGATATTTTTTAAACATAAAAAATAAAAAACTTCAAATAGAAAACTATTTATTATACGAAAAGATTTTTAATAAGTTATACATGAGAAAATATTATTTTCTTTATGTGTTTATAAATGAAACTAACATAAATATATATCACAATATGGTCGTTTATATAATAATTTTATTTTTCTTAACTATGATTCTTTATACCTTCAATAAAGATATGTTTTAAACTTTTTTTGCGGGCATTTGATTTGTATTTTTATCCGACGATGAAAAATAGTCCAATAATTTATTTTACTGTTATCAATGTGTCACCATCTAAATTTAAGTCGGCATTCGGCATAGTACATAGTATTAAATAAAAAATGGATTTTTTATATGTATTCATCGATTTAACTGTTTGTAATTTTTGGGTTTTTAATATCATTGGTGGAGGCTGAAGAATCCGAAGAGACAAAAATAAAGATCAAGTATAAACTAAAAAAGAACACAAATTCTGAGGAGTGGAGCGAAACCCCCAAGATGAACTCAAATTAACTCAAGCAATTCAAAAAAATAATTGTTGTTCAAGATTTTAAGAAGAGAAATGTTGGTCTACTCTTTCAAGTTTATCCAAATTTCAATGTCGAAAGTTCTAGAAATGCTACTCACTGTTGTTCATGATGGTAATGTCTACACCAACCGGGATTTGACACAATTATAGGTATGATATATTATGATCCAAACATGATTAGTACTCCTAATCATATGTTGTAGTTTGGTTATAATCATGATTATGCCAATATCTCCACCAATCAAAATTTGAGCACAATGATGGGAATGAATACTTATGATCCAACCATGATTAACATTCCTAATCATATCTTTCCTTTTAGATATACTCATGCCGATAAGAATAATTTTTCTCAAGGTTTTATTTCAGATGATGCTATGAGTCTTATTTTAAGGGGTACACAATCAAAGGCAAATCCAAAACCAAGAGTTTCAACCAGACTATCCTCATTATGGACCTCCTTATTATTAGTTTTGTATCTCATGTTATATAAATTTTAAGTTATCAATTATTTGTTGTGTCTTTGTCGCTTTTCTTTAAGTTTTTAATTTAATTTTGGTGTTACAAGACTTTATAAGTTGCCAGTTTGTATGTCTTTCCGTTGTTCTCCAAATTGATTGATAAGAAATTTCAATTTTTTATTGTCCAAAATATTGATTTGATTGTCTCAGATTCTCCACAAGAAAAAAAAACATTCGAAGATTTTTATTCACACTTGTTTCATTTTAATTTGCAAGATTTTCACATTCCATAGAAAAAACACACTTGACAATTTTTCACGACAATTACAACTCTGTTCAATTCATATACACAATTGAGGTTAATAATGACTTATCTTTTAGTATAAATTTTTAGGGTTTTAGTTAACGTCGACTCCATATGACGACACTAATATAATAAATTAAGTATTTGACTATGATAATAATTAAAACATTTTCGATATTACAATTAAAATATTAGAAACTAGTTAATTTTAATTTTGTTTAAATATTACAGGAAAAAAATGAAAATCTATTTTATATCTATCAAACTTAAGTATACAATTTAAAAGTTTTAGATAATATCGGTCCATACTATGACACTAAAATAAGATTTTTACTTTTTGAGTCGGATAAAAATCTCAAAAGTCGGTAATCACAAGTAGAATATTAAAAAACAGTTAATTTATTTGTTATTAATATCAGAGGGAACGTTTTAAAAATCATTCTAATTATATGAAACATAAGTCTCATTTTAAAAATCTAATTTGGTGATCACAAATAGATTATTAAAAAAAACATTTCATCTGGATTTAGTATTAATGTCATGAAAAAAAAAAAACAACAAATTCATTCATCTTAGATCTTAAATACATTTTTAGGGTTTTAGTTAATGTTGGGTCCATATTAAAACTTTAATATAATAAATATTTGAATGTGATGAAAATCAGAAAAGTCAACAATCATAAGTACAATTTTAGAAAATTATTATTAGTTGGATTTTATTTTGATTTCACGGGAAAATTTTGAAATCGAATTCCATTTTTATCAAACATAAGATCAATATTTCTAGCCTTCTTCTACCCATGAGTATGACCATGCTTTCGTGTAGGAAAATATACTAGGAGCTTGGGTGGTCCAACCAAAAGAATAACACCGAAGAAACACACCGATAGCCCGTGTCAGTAGCTTAACCCAGTTCATGTATTTAAAAACGCTCAATGAGTCATTTCTAATAAGGATGCAATAAGTTATTATATGTATGAGGAGGAAAACTTAGTAAGAACGTTCCTAAACACACATGAGAGAAAATGTTAAGATCAATACCACTGACACGTCTCAAAAAGGTACAAAGCATGAAAGGGATTCAGAGCACTCTGCACCGCGCACGCGCAAAGAAAGTGCGCCAGTTGCAAAAACTATGGGCACTATGTGCCATCCTTTCTTACTTTGATATTAGTTTTTACAAGTGCCTTGTTGCATTTCTTAATGTGGCTTTTCGATTCTAATCATTTTATTTGATCCAATAATTTTTTAGGAATTCAATCAACTGTCTAGACCACATTAGGACCACACTAATATTCTTGTCTAGACAGTTGATTGAATTCCTAAAAAATTATTGGATCAAATAAAAAGATTAGAATCGGAAAGCCACATTAGGAAATGCAACGGCACTTGTAGAAACTAAGACCATTAGTTGTTTATTTCTTTTAATGGTCCGTTGTTAGAATAAACACTTAGCGAACCAGTTATCACCGAGACACCATCGGATTAACTGAGTAAAACCACTTGTAAAACAAGTCCCTAACCAAAGAACATAACCTTAGTTAGTTAGTCTCCTAAAACCCCTCTTATTCCAAAGCCTCTCCCTCGTAAGTCCTAAAGCCCACACTAATATCCTTTCAAATGGGTTAACATGTTAGGACATTAGGATCAAATAACTGTTAGGACATTAGGACCAAATGTGCTGAGTATTTCCAAAAAGGGCAGTCGGATGGGTGAGGTGTAATTCTCAACACTTTCCAAGACAAGTTGGACAAAGTTCGAGAGTCCTTCAATAAGTATTTCGAAGCTTTTGACAAAGCAAACGAATACGGACAACCTATTGTTGTCGCCCAAAACCGTCGTTCTTTACTTGAAAAAGGAAATGCTATCTCGGCAGATGTTGCTGAAGCTGAGGGAGAACCTGATCGATTGCTCGCACTTGCAAGTGCTGTTTTCGTCCCAGAGTTTAAAGATAGAGACTTTAATCTCCGGCCTGATAATCTTCTATTAAAATCTCGGAATTGATGTTCAGATAATCTCAGTACTCTTGTAATAATAATAATTTTTTTAATAATATGACTCTTTTCAAACCGAGTCCGAGTTAATTATTTTTTTTATCTCATAATGTTTACTCGAAACTTCAAAGTTTAAACTTCGAAATCTGGAAAGAGAAAAAAAATAAGACGCGCTTTCCTTATTCATCTGCTTAAAAAGAAGTTTAACAACGAGTCCTACTTTATAAGACTAATTATTGAACTTTTGCATTCGTTAACGAATGTGTAAGGAAAATTTTCCAATTTTGTACCTTTTAATCTCTCGGCCTTACTTTATCGGGCTTTGAGTTTCTCTTAGGCACTTTTTATTTTTTATTAGGACGAACTGTCCTATTTTTTTCCGAGAACGTGATCAAGGTTCTAACATATTGAATTGTGTGAATTTCGGTTAAATATAGTTGAGTTGTATGAACTTCTTGACTATAGAACCATTATGGTGTTTGTTGATACTGGTTTCAACTTCTAATTATTTGTAATTAGAGGGGTTCGTTTTTGGGAATGAATTAAATAGAAGACAAAAAGAGAAACTTGGAAAATAGAACTTTATTGATTATATCGGTTACAAGGGTGTTAACTCGGAATGCCGAGTTAACTTTATCAAAGAGAAGTATTAAACCTAGGTTATCTAGTAATTCTTCTCACCGATTCTGAATGAATTAAATTTGTGAAGGGGAGTGTGTATTTATATATCCTAGTAGTCGGTTATCTAAGCCCATGGGCTAACGTCGGAAAAATGAAAATATTCCATTTTTCTAAGATCAAGGAATCTGTGATAAGATTTGGTCTTATTCTGCCCAAGCTTAGCGTTCGGCTTTGGACGAAGTTGTTTGCACCCCCGCTTCAGACACTAAAATCCGATCATTCTTCACCGAGGTATCCCTCGGTCATCTGGGCCGAGGGCTCTAATCCTGTTGAAGGGACTTATGACCTGATAAATTATCAAGGAAAGGTTGGCAGGGACCGAACCTCAATTATCGCAAACTATTGATAAGGGGTAGTAACCTAACCATCAACAGTAAGTCCCCCCCCAGTTCGTCCGAGGATGTATTCGGACAGAGTTGGCGAATTTCCAAATTAAATAGCTTGTCGATAAATGAAGCTCGGTGTTGGTCGATCCTTATCTTCAAAAGCCTTGAATCTTCATCTTCTTTCTCGATCTCGATCCAAGAACAAAAAAAAAAACTTCATTTGATGATACATGAATCATTATCTTGATCCTATCAAAACTTCTTTATCTCCTCTTGACGTGTCACTCTCTGACAAGGCGCATTGAATGTGGAAGTGGAATAAAATGCTATGCCTTATATATATTCCCTTCCTAAACCAGAATTCAATCACCATCTCATATTCTCTCTAAAAAAATTTAAATTTCCCTTTATCTCTTTAGAAAAATGTTGAACCCTTTCATGAAGAACCTTAAAATCTACAAACCTCGGATATTCGTATCACAACCCGAAGAATCAAAATTCGGAGAGGAAGATGCGCTATCCAAACCAGTCGTTTCTTCGAAAGTGAATACCCCGAAGGTAGCAACTAAAAAAGAGCTCTTCCAAGAACTCCCAAAAGAAAACAAAAGCCGGAGAAAAGGAAAACTGAGACTTCCTCGGAAAAGTCTCTCATTCAATTGGATGCCCCGGCGATCAATCATGCAATTCCTCCACCTTCTTCTACTCTCCCGAGCGATACCTCTACTATTCCACCCACCGCCGAGAAAAACTCGAATCCAATACCTTCGGAGAAAGAACCGATAATTTTGATTCCAGACTCCCACAATCTAGTAAGAAATACTAGTATTCCTCCCGTTCAAACTCGAGATAAAAACAAAAATTTCCGAAACTATGCCTCAGCTGAAACTGAAAATTCCGAGCTCTTCCACCCCTAGTCCCACTACAGCAAGTCCCCTGAAGCTGCTCCGCGAAACTTCTAAAAACGGTTCAGCTAAACTTCCTCAATAAGGTCATGTTGCTTCACCTTCATGTCTTTCCTTCTGATACTCCTTTGGAAAGAATGTTCCTTTATTTGAAAACCAGAGAGAAAGTGCGAAACTCTTTGGCATACTCGGAGGTCAATCCGACTCTCTTCCTCCTCTTTCTGAAGCCGAAAAGGACTCATTAATCAAAAGCGCGGCTTCGTCCTTTTTCAAGGTTTCATACCTACTCGTATTCTATTAAACTTTTATCTGGCCCTCGTTTCTATTTACAGACGGCAGCCGTTTTCAACCGTATTCTGTCGGATGCCGAGGTAAAGCAATCGGCGATGAGGAAGGAAATCAGGAGTTTAAAACTCAGGGCGGAGAAGTCTTCTCTTGAGTCTGCACCTGTTTGCAAGATGGCTGAGGAGGAAACTAAAAAGTTTGCCAAGCTTGCGGGCGAAGTTAGACGTCTGGAACGTGAACTAGAAGCAGCTCGTCAGTCTAAATCTTCCACTTCTGGACCAAACGGGAATAAAGGTAATAACATTGACCAAAAGATGCTTGGTCGACTAGATGCTCTCGAAGAATCGACGCAAACCGACTTCGTAACTCTCTGACTGATTTGTTTCATCAGGTGAAAGGGAAGTGGGATCTGATTAAGGTACTTGAGAAGAAGAAGATTTTGGTTCCTCCTATAATGAAAGAGGAACTTTCTTCTCAGCTGAACAACCTTGAGCATCGATTGAAAGAATTTCCTGCTTTTCTTTTTAGTCCTTCAGACTTAGTAGTCCCGCCTTTGGTTCGACAAGACCTCGGACCTTATCGTTGGTCGGATGATGTGAAGATAAAGTTGCCTTCAGGAGTGCATAATCCATATGGATCTTTTCTTACTTTGTAGGTCTTATTTTTTGCTTTTCGTATTTTCCTTGTATGAACTCATTTGAAAGTTTTAATTTGATGACTTTTGGCTCAAATGTTACTTTATCACATTAAAGCTTTTTGTCATTTTCGTAAAAATTGATTTAACAAGAAATGCTCGACCATTATCTGTTATACCGGATTCTACTTTATCGAATTCCAGTATTTGAAGTGGTTTTAAATGTGCGGAAATGACCCGACTTTGCCTTGTGATTTCTCGGCTCTACTTTATCGAGCTCCGATATCTCAAGCTGCATTCGGTAAAGAATGTGTAAAGGGATAAACCATGTTATCGAGTACGTGATCAAGGCACCGATTTTTGTTTTTTTTTTTTTTTTGTCATAGCTGGACTCCGAAGAGGTGCCTACGTAACCAAAAGGGATCAAGCCATCCGTAGTTCGAACCTTACAAGGTTTTTTTTTTTTTTTTTTTTGAAGATTCTATGGCTCATCCGTGCAATGATACATTTTTAGATGGAATGAATTCATAGCCCGATGTACATCCTCGCCTTCCATAGTCTTCAAAGGATAAACTCCGGGTTTAACTTTCTTTTCTATTAAGTAGGGACCTTCCCACTTAGCCTCGAGCTTTCCAGCTCCGGGTTCTTTCGTGTTTTCAAACACCATTCATAAAACTAAGTCTCCTTCATCTAGAGGACGATCTCAAACCTTCTTGTTGTAATATCGAGAAGCAATTTGCTGATAGTTCTGAATACGAAGTAGAGCATGGTCCCAAACTTCCTGAATTTCATCATTCCGTTCCTTCAACTTTGCATCATTAATCTCGGTATCATGTAACATTAGGGTTCTCCGTAAACTCGGAACCCTAACTTTGGCTGGAGACATCGCTTCCATCCCATGAGAAAATGAGAAAGGGGTTTGTCTAGATGTACTTCTAGGGGTTGTTCTGTGTGACCATAGTACTCCATCCAATTCATCCGACCATCTTCTCTTTTTTCCGAAAAGTCTTTTCTTTATTCCGGCGACGATCGTTTTGTTTGTAGCTTCGGCTTGTCCATTTCCTTGTGGATACCTTGGAGTTGATTTGTTTAAACGGATTTCCCATTTTTCGCAAAAAGCTTCAAAATTGTTTGAAATGAACTGTGAGCCGTTGTCTGTTACTATCTCGTAAGGAATTCCGTGTCGACAGACTATGTTCTTCCAAACGAAACTTTCAAGTTCACCACTTTGAATTTTCGGATAGGCTGCTGCTTCGACCCACTTAGTAAAATAATCAGTAAGGATTAATAGAAACTGCTTCCCACTAGTCGACTTCGGAAAGGGTCCTACAACGTCCATAGCCCAACACATGAATGGGTAAGAAGGTACCGCGGCCATGAGGAATTCAGTTGGTGCATGAATCTCTGGAGCATGTCTTTGGCATTTCTCACAACATGTCGTGAACTTGTCACAATCTGCCATCATAGTAGACCAATAATAACCCAGTCTCCGAAGTTTTACGGCTAGCATCCTTCCTCCTGAATGATTTCCTCCTTCTCCAGAATGAATAGAAATCATTACTTTATTTGCTTCTTCTTTCCCAATGCAATGAAGCTTTAATCCACCGGCCGAACTTTTAAAAAAAAACATCGTCCATTATCAAATATTGAGCAGCCAAAGTTTTAAGCCGACGTGCTGCCCATTTATCCGATGGAACCTCGCCATTTTTGATATAATGAACAATAGTTGTTCTCCAATCTTCTTTGTCCTCCCCGAGAAGTTCCGGCTGAGCCTCCTCTTCATCCGTGCTTTCGATTACAAGAGAATGTTGTTCGTTATTGCCAATGCTCAGATAATCGATTGTCTCAACTGGAATCGTTCTTTGTAAATGAGGATCTGATGCCGTTGCAAGGGCGGCCAAAGAATCTACCATCGTGTTCTCCCTCCGTGGAATCCGTTTTAGATCGAACTATTTGAAATGCTTGACCAGGTGTCGTACCAGCTTTACGTAAGCTCCCATTCGATCGTTCTGTGCATCGAACTCACCTCTAAACTGATTCGCTACTAATTGAGAGTCGCAAAAGTCTCAGAGATACTGAGCTCCAAACTGCTTTGCAAGACGCAATCCTGCAATTAGGGCTTCATATTCGGCTTCATTATTAGATGCAAGCTAACCGGAAACTTTGCTCCAAAACTTCTTCTGTTGGGGACTTTAACCAAATTCCAATTCCGAAACCAAATTTCGACGAAGAACCATCCAGAAAGAGAGTCCATCGTTCGGTCTGCGGGGCTATTGTCAAGACTTATGGGGGTAGCTCGGACATGAAATCAGCTAACACCTGGGATTTTATTGTCGACTTAGTTCGGTATTCGATATCGTACTCACTAAACTCGATTGCCCATTTCGCCAATCGTCCTGACTGACCAGGGATGTGTAGTATGGTTCGGAGGGGGTGGCTCATCATCACGACTATCGGGTGCGATTGAAAGTAAGGTCGGAGCTTCCGAGCTGCTATCACCACGGCGAATGCTAATTTTTCTAGCGTTGGATATCTGGTCTCTGCATCAAGTAATGACTTGCTTATGTAAAAGATAGGTTTTTGTTCTCCTCGGTCTTCTCGAACTAATACGCCACTTAAGGCTGATTCGGATACTGAAACATAAAGATAAAGAGTATATCTGTCCTCTGGCTTGTTTAAAACCGGAGGGGTTGATCAGTATCTTTCTAACTCATGAAAGTCTTCCTCGCATTTGCTACATATATAGAATAACCTAATGGTTTCATTGTAGACGGTCATGAACGTAAAGTTTGTAAACTTAAACGTTCAATATATTGTCTAAAGCAATCTTCTAGGCAGTTGTACCTTTGTTTTCATTGAGCTATAACATCTAATGAGTTTATGATGATTAGCGAAGACCAATTGTGTTTATGTTAAGAGCGTTGGACAATCTTTTAAAAATTCTTTCTCTATATATGTTGATGACATCAAGTTGGCTGGAAATGATTTCGAGTTTCTAGTAACCGTTAAGCAATGGTTGTCATCTGATTTTGAGATAAAGGATATGGGAGAAGCTTATTATATCTTTGGTGTTAAGATACACCGAGACCGATCAAGAAAATTGCTAGCTCTTTCTCACTATTCATACATACGAACAATCCTTCAAAGGTTCAAGATGTATGATTGTAATCCCATTGAAACTCCAATAGAAAAAGGTGAAGTTCTAAGCCTTTAAATGTGCCCTCAGGCCGATGAAAGGTTCAAGATGTATGATTGTAATCCCGTTCTTTTCACATTTCTATGAAGATCTCTTCTTTCTTTTCACTAAGATTCCTCTTGCGCTTCATCTTTTCCCAAAAAAAAATTTGCTAGGATTCACCCCAAAACTTCTACATTTCTTCTTTATTTTAATAAACAACCCTCTAAAATGATAAGGAATTTCGCATAACCATCCTTTCTTTCTGCCTCAGAGTCACGAAGCCTTATTTCTCCCCATTTTCCTAATTTCTTTATGATTCAGTCTCAGTGTTGTGGTCTATTTTCTTTTTCTTTTTTTGTTCTAACTGATGTGTAAGATGATCTTTGGAAAATGTATTCTTATCGTCAAATGATTTTCAGAAAATATACTTTTTTTTTCCAATGATTTCACTCTTTTCTTGTTTTGACATAAGATTTTCCTCAAGCAGAGTGAATCATATTTCATCATTACCCAATAGACCTTAAGATGTTCCATCCCTTGAAGGCATCTAGATCTAGCGCGCACAAGTTCACCCTTAGGTCAACCCAAGAGCATCACTGACCCATCATAAGTTGTGTGGAGCCACATTTTGATGAAAAGCCTAGCGGCAAACCCATCTCTTGACATATCAGACCCAACTCAAAAGACGAGAATCATCAACCATTTTTTACTAAGTTAATGTTAATCATATGTTTCACATATTATGAATTGCCTAGATAACTTGAGAATATAAGACGCCATATCCAAAGTCAGACCCAACTTCCTTATAACTTGAGAATATAAGACGTTATATTCAAAGTCATACTCAACTTCCTTATTTCTCAAGTTCTCTAGGCAATTATCCCACATTAATGTTGTCGCTTCTACATGTAAAGGATAGGCAAATGTGAGGTAATGTTTAGCTCCAAACCACCTAAACTCCCATTTTTCATCCTTACAAATCCAACCCACACCATTTTATTTCTTGTTATTGCTCCATGTTGCATCTGTATTGCATTTTTGTATACCAAGTGTGGGTAGTGAGTCTAGTGACCATCGTTGTAGAATCTGGAGTTGTTTGTGAAGGGTATGATGCTTTTTATTCGTTGTGTATCTCTATTATGGGTTCTTTGTAGCTAGGGTAAAAAAATTGTTAGGAAAACAAAACCAAAAATTTAGAGAGTATTGCCGATTTGGGCATTTTGCCATCTCAATGTTCGGAAAAAGGGGTTTCTAAAACGGCCTTTCATTTTTAGGCCTTTTTGTTCAAATATTTGACTAACCGAGCCCTGCCCAGTACATGTATTTACACGCGTGCCATTGAAACAGTGCAGTAACGCCGTTAAGAAATTTAATAGTTTTTTATTCCTTTCAAAAAGAGGAATGAAGATCCGACCGTCCGAGTTTTATTTCCCCTCAAATCCACTGTTCGAATACTACCGGATTCAACTTATTCTGGTAATTTCTAAACCCGGCAACTCAATGATGTGTTAAATAGTTAAGACGAGATTCAAGGACTTGCTTGAAACTTATTTGTTCAAACACTGACTTTTGCAGATAACGAGTATTGGGGGTTTCTACTGCTTTTCATCGTAGGTTTTTCTAAGAGTAACTTCGATTTAGCTTGTCGATTCTTTTACATCTAGTTTTTTCTTTTTATGATATCAAAACTTACGACACTTGTTAATTAATGGAAGAGGAAAAAGATTTTTCTTTCACCTCTTTTTTAGTTCCTGCTACTCTATGTGAATCCAACTTTTGTTCTGCAGTTTCAGTCGTTTATGGACTAAGTCACAAGTTGGATTCATATTTGTTTGCCATAGATTCTTCAAACAGAGTCATATGTTGGGTCATATTCTTCGTTCGGATCAAAGGGATGGATCAAAACAAAAGAGAACTAAAAGAGAGCAGACAAAATGAGTCATATTCTTCTACAACAATTTATTGTCTTGTCATGTCAAATCATTACATTTACAAGCTTCTATAGAGAACAAGAGACTAAAATGATCCAACCTAACACAATTTATTATAAAGACGAGCCTATGGAAACTAAGTTTTCCAGAGCTTTCACTCACTTTTAACCCTGCTTTAGAAATGATGCCTTACTTTTTCTGAAGCATCAAAAGCAAATGTGATAATTTTCTTAGACAGTAATCTTTACTATATATGAATTAAATTACTATGTATTACCACAATGGAGAAAAAACAGTGATAAAAATTATACCTATTCTTCATGGATAATATCATACATGAAATAAAGATAACAAAACCATGTTGGGGTTAAGTGAATCTCTGTTAAGAACCAGAATCTTGTTTTATTGATTTGAAACTCGAATTACACGTTCCTCAGGTATAGCTCATTGATCCATTAATAGCTGCGAGAACAGATCTCTCCAGCTCCAAGAACACGCACAAATCAGAATAAAGCTGAGCTACTAAGTAAACTAGAGAGTTTCCTTTTATATCTCAAGGTCCTCTTAACAATTCCTACCTGGCCGAAAATTTATGACAGATTCTTCTATTGACTGAATTTTTCCGATAAGGTCCGAGTTTGAGATACAGCATCTGACCCACTTCAAAATGCAGACCTCCTCTTTTCTTATATGCGCTATCTTTCATTGTAGCTTGTGCGCGATTCAAGTATTCTTTGATGTCTTGTAACATTTGATATCTTTCTTGTAATGAGCTAGCCAAATTAAAATACAGATATCTACTTGATTATGAATACTATACCCTAGATGAATGCATAAACCCAAGTGCTTTATTTTACTAGGGACTTTCGTGTAAAAATTATTATGTGACAGATACTTGCTTGATTGGGAATACTATACCCTAGATGGATGCATAAACCCAAGGGTTGATTATCAGAGCTCGCTTTAATAATATATAGTACATAACATGGAAAACTAAACCCTAAATGGATGCATAAACCCAAGGGGTTTAAAATAAAACACATTCAAATGTCAACAGCTATTTATTTAGGAACAATATACCCTAAATGGATGCCTAAACCCTAGGGTTTCTTAGTGAAATGCGTTAAATTGATATCAGTTACGTAGCAGGGAAAACTATACCCTAGATGGATGCCTAAACCCAAAGGATGATAAGTAAAACGCGTTTTAATGGCATCAATTAAGTATCAAGTAATATACAACCAATTTGGATGCTTAAACTGAGACGATGCTAAGTGAAGCTCGTTTTAATAATTTCAATTATCTAGCAGGGGAAACTGCGCCTAAAATTGACGCGTAAGTGCAAGAGGGTTTTACTGAAAAATGGATGTAATGATATCTATTGCTTAGCAGTTAATACTATACCCTAAAAGGTTGTCTAAACCCAAGGGAGTCTGAAGTAAAATTCATTTCAATAACTTATAGTGCGTATTAGTGAATACTAAATCCTAAGTCGAAGCATTAACCAAGGGGATGATGAGTGAAACTCATTTTAATATTGTTAATACAGTTCACTCATTATAATGCAGTTCAACCGGAACTTGTCAGCTTTCAGATCCTAATAATTGTATCGAGAAAGAATAATGAAATTTAAACCAAACATGTAAACATAGCATCATAGAAGTCATAGTTTTATGCGGAAATCTAATTAGACCATGTTTTTTGTGCATATTTCCATGAACTGAATTGAACCCCAAGATATATATGAGATTACTGAAACTGCAGTTGGAAATTAGGACAATTCTAAAGTTAAGCTGCTTAACTATGAGAAACAATTGCTAATGTGAATTTTATTATCAGAAACCCTAGTAAGTCTAGATATAACTAATGTGCACAGCTCGAGAGCAATATAGCATTCCAGTCAAGTTTGGGGACGCCTAATTAACTATTGAGAAGGAGAATTTGTGATTACAGTAGGAACAAACCTCGATTGTATCTGTCGGAGACCATCTCATCGAATTCCGACACAGCCTCCGTTGGACTAGCGACTGATTCACTGGACCCATAAATCAAAAGAGAAGCTATTTCAATCCCTCAATTACTTAATTTCATGTTTTAATCAGTAAATTTTCGAACCTTGGAGAGAGTTTCTATGGCGATTCTGTTTAAGGGAAAGAGAGAGAAACGCCGGCGAATTGACGAAGATGGTGGATGAGGAGAGAGTTGCTCGGGGTGAGAAAGAGATAAGATCAACTCCTGGAAAAGAGTTATTCGCGAGAATCAGAATTGGCATATTGGAGAGAAGATAATAGAGAGGAGGAAAGAGTCGCCATTGTCTGTGTGCCTTCGTCTGTTGAGACCGAGAAAGCGGTGCCGAGAAACTATGGGCAATCGTCGTAAGCTTGATATGAAACTCGTGTCCGATAGCGTTTATGGGCGATTTCTCTACTGAGAGGAATTTTTGATCTTGTCTCCAAAGATGAAGAAGACACACTAACCTTAAAAGTGGAGAAGACTGACTTTTTGACGGACGTGAATTGGTTTATAGCCTGACCGTACTGCCCTAACTTAGATGTAAGGTTATAAGTGTCAATGTGTTTACTAAAAAGATATGGTTTTGTAAGTTTGAACTGCAAACACCTTATTTGAAATATTTGTTTTAAAAATCTCCTATTCTGTAATTATCTCAAAAATTTAAGATCAAAACTGTTTGTCACATCAGATACAATATCTCCCATCATCGTCATCATTCCCATTATTAAAAAATAAATATTTGGGTTCTTTTGTAGCAGGGGGAAAGAAATTGGTAGGGAAACGAAAAGAAAAACTAAAGATCAAAACTGTTTGCTACATCAGATACAATATCTCCCATCATCAGTCCACCCAGAAGCCCAACTCCCAATCCAAGCCCAAGCTCTATCCCGTTTGGCGGTGGAGACGACGGGCATCCATATCCATATTTCGCCGGTGATGGCTGTCCATACCCTCGGTGGCTTGGTGGTGGCGACGTTAAGTATGCGAAAGAAAACTGCGGCGGAGGCGGGCGTGACGCGTGGTGGTACGCTTGATTGGATTTATCATAAGGCGATGAACAGAAATGCGGCTGATCCGTCAGCACAGGGCCGTACGATATCGGAAGAGAATCGAAGCTTGAGCCGGCAGCATCGGGATGTCGCTGATGGTCAAAATCGTTCGGACTCGGTGGCTGTGGCTGAGACACCTGGATATGCTCGATCTGCGACGATGGTGGAGCAGATGAGTAACCTAATTTAGACGGCGGAGGATCCACCGTGTCTACAGAATTGCTGTTAATAATCGCTGGGAAATCCAGTTTAACCGGCGTCATATCGAACCGGTACGAGAAAGTCAAAGAGCCTCTTCTTTTCCCTGACGGAGTTCTCACTTGGTACGTCACCAAAATCATCTCCTGGCCGTTACCGTCACAGTTAACTGACGGTCTGATTGCATACAAAAGCTCAAGCAACGGGACGTTAACTCCTCCGATAACTTTGTTGCCTAGAACTCGACGAGACATTAACTTCATGACGAGAGTCAAACGACCATCACGGGCTAGTCTCTCGTTGACGGAAACTTTGACTGTGTGATTCCAAGTCGGGTTAGATCCACCGGAACGATCAACGGCTGTTTTCACCTTCTGTTTCTCTTGGGTCTCATCGCCGCGAATGGAAATGACGACGTAAACGTCCATCTTCGTCATGAGATTGACGTTCCTAAGGTTACTTGCAGAGCTGATGGTGAGCTCTAGAGTTCGATTTGCCATGACCGTCACTAGAGGAGCCTTGGTTGGTTTCTGTGGAATTAAGATTATGGTTACAAGTTTGTGAAACAGAGTAATATATAAAATGAATGAATGGAAAGAAAAGAAATCAACTATTTCTTATAGATTATGAAGAAATTCAATGAATTTAAAATGAAATATGATAATTTGAAAATAATTTATTTCCAAACATATACAATTTTCTATAATCACATGATTTTTCACATACGTATGAATACGCAACACGTGCCACGTCGTCAAAACTACTCTAAAATTGTATGGAAAAATGAAGAAATCCAAGGAAAAGGAAATATATTAAAATTTGAAAAAAGTTTATTTCCATACAGATACAATTTTTTTAATATAAAACAACGGTGAGATGATTTTTTATATACGTATGAGTAAGCAACATGTGGGACTACTTTCTCAAAACCACTCTAAAATTGAATGGAAAAATAAAGAAATCCAGTGAATTTTAATGAAATATACTAAGAAACAATTTATATCCATACATATAAATATATATAGTATATAATAACGTTAAGATAATTTTTCACATACGTATGAATACGCAACAAATGTTGTCATTTCGTCATAACTACTATAAAATAGGGCACTACATCAAAACAGCGTTTTGACAAATACATGTGACTAAAATAATAGTCGCTAAATGTGGTGACTATTTAGCGACTAATTGACAACTAGTCTGCGACTAAAGATATGTAGTCGTTGATTAGTCGCAAAGTAAGGACTAAAACTCATAGTCGCTAAAATGGTTGCTAATTAACGATTAATTTACGACTATAAGGTATTCCGGGAAGAGTAGTCGCCAATTAGTCGCAAAAGTAACGACTATTAAGTGACTCACGCGGCAGGTCTCAAGTTAGTCACCTAATAGTCGTAAAAAATCGATAGGGAAGCACGTGTTAATCAATTTCTAGTAGGTGTACCGATTTTCGGCGACTATACGTTTTAGTCGCTTTTTGGTTGCTAAATAGTCGCTAAATAGTCGCGAAAATTTCTATATAAAGAAATTTTTAGGTTTTCTTCTTGTCAGTCACCATAACTTATTCCTCCTTTCTTATCTATAAAAATAGAACTCGACCAGTAAGTGTGGAAGAATTGCTGGAAGGTTCAATTCTTATAATTCTCGGGATTGGATGTATAATCGGATTGATGAAGCCACGGGGAATTTTTCGGAGGAGTTTAGATTGGGGGTGGACCAATTCATGCAATTTGCTGGTAGCCAACTCCTAGCGCATAGCAATGGAGGTAAATTTAACTGCCCTTGTAGTATGTGCATGAATGGAAATTTCTTAGCGGGTTCAAAAATTTGGAGTCATCTGTTTACCTACGGATTTATGCCAGATTACTATGTTTGGTATAAGCATGGAGAAGAACTAGATATGAATTTAGGAACAAGTTATGTTGATCTGCAATATGTGGGAAATGTATTACATGATCCATATGTGCATAGGGTGAACGATGCGTTTCGTGATAACGTGAGTTTTGATAACTACCATCAGGATGGTAATTATCAGAATGAACCGATCCAAAATCATTCCAACAAATTCTGTGAGTTGTTAGATAGCGAAAATAATCCATTGTACGATGGTTGTCGTGAAGGTCAGTCGCAGTTATCTTTAGCTGTTCGAGTTTTAAAGCATAAGGTAGATTATAATGTCAGTGAAAGGGGTGTGGATTCGATTTGCGATCTGCTCACAGATTTTTTACCAGTAGTAAACAAGGCAACCAATTCAAATTACGAGACCAAAAAATTGATGAGCAATTTAGGTCTCCCATCTATTAAAATTGATGTATGTATCAAGAATTGTATGATCTACTGGAAAGAGGATGAAGGGGAAGAGAAGTGTTTGTATTGTGATCATCCAAGATGGAAGCCTAAAGAGAAGAATAGTAGAACAAATGTACCATACAGTCGTATGTGGTATCTACCTATTGGTGACAGATTGAAGAGAATGTATCAGAGCGAGAAGACTGCAGCGGCTATGAGATGGCATGCCGAGCACGAAGCTAATGGCGATGATGAGATGTCTCATCTGTCGGATGCCGCTGAGTGGAAATATTTTCAAGCTCAACTTACCAGTTTCGCCGACGAACCCCGGAATGTGTACCTTGGGTTATGTACTGATGGGTTCAATCCTTTTGGTATGTCTCGTAACCATTCGCTATGGCCTGTCATATTGACTCCATATAATTTGCCCCCTTGTATGTGCATGAGTGAAGAGTACATGTTTCTCACAATTCTGAATTCTGGGCCAAATCATTCACGGGGTAGTCTCGATATCTTCCTTCGTCCTCTTATAGATGAGTTGAAAGAGTTGTGGTGCACTGGAATCGATGCATTTGATGTATCATTGAATCAAAGTTTTAATCTGAGAGTCGTGGTACTTTGGACGATAAGCAACTTTCCGGCGTATAGCATGTTATCAGGATGGAGTACCCATGAAAAATTGGCATGTCCCATTTTCATGGAAGATACACATTCTTTTTATTTGAAGCATGGGAGAAAGGTTTGTTGGTTCGATTGTCACCGGAGATTTCTTTCTTACGATCACCCAATGTTAAAGAATAAAAGAGACTTTTTGAGGAACAGAGACGCTTTGCAAGACGACCCACCTGCATCTCTGACAGGTGACCAACTTTATAACCGTATAGGTCGCATAAACCCACCCAAAACTAAGGACGTCGGTGGAAACGGACACAAAAAGAGGAAGCCTCGCTTTGGGAAGGACCATAACTGGCACAAAGAAAGCATATTGTGGGAGCTGCCTTATTGGAGGGGCCTCATTCTTCGACATAATCTTGATTGGATGCATACAGAGAAGAAATTTTTCGAAAACATCATGAATACTCTTATGCGTGTGCCGGGTAGATCAAAGGATACCATCCCGTCAAAAAAGGATATAAAAGCTTTATGTTATCGGCCACACTTACATTTTGATAAAAATAGTGGTAGAGCTCCTTTCCCGGCTTACTCATTGACAGACGCTGGCATAATAAGTTTACTAGAATGTGTGAAAAATTCCGTGAAATTCCCAGATGGTTATGCAGCAAACCTAGCTACTTGTGCTCATATGGATAATAAAAAGTTTTCCGGCATGAAAAGTCATGATTGCCATGTTTTTATGGAGCGGCTACTTCCTTTTATCTTTGCAGAACTCCTACCCCGAAACGTCCACATGGCGTTATCAGGTACTAATTAAAATAGTTTTCTATATTTCCATTTATAGTAACCAATTGATTTTTACTTACTTACATACATATTGCAGGGATTGGAGCCTTTTTTAGGGATTTGTGTTCGTGGAATTTGCATAAAAGTCGTATACGAATCCTAAAACATAACATAGTTGTAATACTATGCAATTTAGAAAAGATCTCCCCACCATCTTTTTTCGATGTGATGGAACACCTACCTATACATCTTCCCTATGAAGCTAAATTAGGAGGCCCTGTGCAGTATAGATGGATGTATCCTTTTGAAAGGTTTTTCAAAAAATTAAAAGGGAAAGCAAAGAACTCAAGATATGTGTCAGGATCAATTGTTGAATCATATCTCCTTAACGAGATTGGTTATTTCACCGAACACTATTTTCCAGCCAATGTGAAAACCAAATCAAGGTAGAATATAAAAATAATACCAGGTTTTTCAAAAAGTTTCCTTTTCTTTGGTATACTAATTAATTCCAGTAAATTCGGTCAGGTTTACAAGATACGACGAAGGTGAAGTTCCTCAATATCATGTTGATGGAGTTCCTGATATATTTACACAAGTAGGTCGTTCAAGTGGGGAAATGCATGAAATATGGATGTCACGTAATGAACTTTTATGCGCACATACGTATGTTTTGAGGAATTGTGACTATTTTCAAGAAATAGAGAGGTACAATTTGTTGATAATAGAACTTTCATTAGGCTTTATTATGTTATTGATACATGTTTTGGTCTATTCTAGCTTGTTCGAACAGTCTCTCTCTATAAAATATCTAGGACTTCCCGAGAAAGAGCTCAACGAGAAAAGAGCTGAAGAATACCATGAATGGCTCAAGCTTTGGGTGAGTACACATTTAATTTGAAATTCATTTCTATAACAATAACTACATGATTATATATGGATTTTTATATACATGCAGGTTATGTACTGCAAAGATTTTAAACAATTTCCCATTTGGGTTCTCGATATTGTGCATGGACCTTTGAATAAGGTCAAATCATGGTCCATGTATTTTACAAGAGGCTATCTGTTTCATACAAATAAGCACGGCGAGTTCCGAAAAATATGTAACTATGGGGTATCCATTAAAGGTCAAAGTTATACAGATGCATCTGAAAAAATGGATTTTTACGGAGTGTTAACTAATATCATAGAGCTCCAGTATGAGGGGACGGTAGATTTAAGAGTTACCGTTTTCAAATGCACATGGTACGACCCAATTCGAGGCACTAGGAGGGGAAATTCTGGCATCGTAGATGTTCATTCATCTAGAAGATACACAAAAAACGAACCATTTATACTAGGTACGTTTTGTACATACTTTTCTATCTATATCAAATTATAGTGTCAATATGTCTAACTTCTAACTACATCTACTGCTATTGGACAGCTTCTCAAGTTGATCAAGTTTGTTACATTCCGTACCTTTACACAAAGAGACCAAAACATTTGTGGCTCAATGTTCAAAAATTTAACCCGAGGGGAATCATTTCAGGAGAGTACGACGCGAAAGAACCGACACTTTTACAAACAGAAACTGATGATGATGTACTGATGACGACAATTGAAGATCTCGAAGTCGACAATTTGGTTCAAGAAGATGAATGGCTAGACTTGGACTGTGAAGCCGGACATGCAGAAAAAGACAATAAATTTGGATGTGATGTAATCTACACCGATGATGATGTTGAGGCCGATGAACCTTACTAGTTTCACATATCTACATAATTTAGTGTTTCATATAATTTTGTATAAACTTCCTATTTCAAAATGATAATTTTTTACAAACTTCTTAATTATAAGTATGCTTCTATTAATTATGTATATTTTAATTATGATTAATTTAGTAATGTTTTAATTAAAAAAGTTTAATTTAATTTATTGTAAGTAACGACTAAGAAGCGACTATCCTATGATCAATTTTTACCACGAAATCGAAACCCAATATTAGTCGTTAGATAGTCGTAATGCAGTTGTTCTTTAGTCGCTAAATAGTCGGGTTTTCAAACAATTTGGGTTGTTTTAACCCGCGAATCCAGAGCCCAAATTTTTGGCCCAAATTTTGAACTGCATAAACCTAATTTTTTTTTTGCCCAAACTCTCGATTATGTCGACAAAGGGGAAAAAAAACCCTAATTTTCTTTTCCTTTTCTCTCGAATCCTCTCGATTCTCACGAACCCAAATTCTCAGAAATCCTAATTCCTTCGATTCCCAAAACCGTAATTTTTTTCTCTCATCGAATCCTCATTACCAGAAACCCTAATTTCCCAGAAATCCTCTCGATTCCCAGAAACCCAAATTATGTGCTCGAATACTCTCGATTCCCAGAAACCCTAATTTCTTTTCCTTCTCTTTCGAATCCTCTCGATTCTCACCGTAAACCGTTCTGAATTCTCATTCCTTTGATTCCGAGAAACCCTAATTTCTTTTAATTCTTCTTCTCAACAAGATGCCTAAACCCACTGGTACCGGAGGAAGAGGTCAAAAGAAGTTGAGGACCATTCCGAACATTTCACAGAGATCTAATATTAAGTCAGGGAAGAACCTGGCTTCGACCTCCAAAGCACAGACATCCATTCAACCAAATCAGTACATAACGCCGCGGAGAGAAGCTCCACCAACTCAGACGACTCAAACTCTAGTCGCCGATGTTGCCCAGCCGTCGATGACATCCAATCATGTCCGAGATTTTCCACCGCCTACTATTTTATTCTGAGAAGCGAGTTCTCATCCAGGTCAAGCGAATGGTGGTCGATCTGCACAACAAGTCCAGAGCACACCACCTTCTTCTGCAACGCCAAGCAACAACGCCCCAGAGTCGCCGCTTCAGAACTCTAATGCACAGAGTCATCCTTCTTCTCATGGCCACAACTTCGAAGATGAAGCTCTCCTTTCGGTCCCGGATCTTCAAGAGGAAACGGTACGGGCTCTGAATCTTCTCCTTTCGGTCCCGGACCGCCATAAATTTGTGACTCTCCTATCTCCAGACCCAAAAACGCCGAATTCAACTTGGTAAGCCTTGTAACTTTACTTATTATTTCATTTTGTCTTATGAATTTTTTGTTCTTTGATTCTAATTGTTTTTCGCATTTTCTTTGGAGGTTTGATCGAGACGTCAAACAAAAACTTGTTCGGGCGATTACTCGAGTGTACACAGGTTCATTCAATGAACCCTATTACAACTGGTCATGCGTCCCTAGGGAGAGAGCAGAAAGGTGGTTCCTCGAGTTCGCGGTAAAGCTTTCTACTCTTTAGCATTTTATTTTCTTCTCTATATCTAATGTTTTATAAATAGCAACCTAACACAACTCTCTCTGTTTTGTAGAGAACCCACACTTGGGATCTGTTGATAACAAGGTCAGTTCAACAGCACTTGGAGACCATCTGTCAACGGCGCTTGAAAAACATGGTCAGCAACGCAAGATCTACTGGGGAGCGACCAAAGTGGATCAACGACACTCTCTGGAGCAAGATGTTGGCCCACTGGGAGACTGAAGAGCAGAAGAACCGGAGTAAAACCTACTCCACTTGCCGTAAGTCTGACCGTGGAGGCCTCGGTCCTCATCGCCATGTAACAGGGCCCAAACCGTATCGCCAAGTCCGAAGCGATATGGTATGTGCCTTTGCTCTATTTACTCGCTTACCTTAGCTTGGATTGAGATGTGAATTGGTTATGTGGTCTGCAGGATTGAATGTATTAGAATAATGCATTTACCTTTGTTTTTTTTTCAACACTTGTTTATTTGGCTTAACACTTGCAGGAAGAGGAGTTAGGCAGACCGGTTTCCCTTGGTGAGGTCTTCGTCAGGGCACATACAAAGAATGATGGGACTTACATCGATCGCAAGGCGGAGAGGATTGCAAAAACCTATGAGAAGAACATGGAAGAGAAAATGGCTGAGCTAGCTGAAGAGAATTCATATGCTTCATATGATGTTTCACAGCCTCCACAGCTATCATCAAATCAGTGTGACGAGATCTTTCTACAGGTAAATACACTTCTCTTCTCAATTTATCATCTATAATAATCTTGACCGTAACTAATTTTTTTTTTTTCACAGTCCACAGATAACGATTCACAAGGTAATCCCTTTGGACTTGGAAGTCTCACAGACACGGTTCTGTTGGGCAAGCGCAACAGAGAGGGAGATTGCTCTGACTTTGTGGCACTGCAAGACCAACTCAAGGAGACTCAACGTTAAGTGGCAGAGCAAGCAGCATACAATGCCAAGCGTGATGCTGAGATTGCTGCCCGTGAAGCAGAAATAGCTCAAGTAGTGGAGGAGCAAAGGGTTTGGCTTGCAGAGATTGCCAGAATGAGCAAATTCATGAGAGCTAATGACCCAGCTTACTTGAACTTCATCAGATAACAGTCTGAGGCTGAGGCTGAGGCTGGAACAAACGCTAACTCCCAACGAACCACTCCTACACCATCTCCACGTTGATCTCCTCTCTTAGGTTACCATCTCTTTTATCTCTCACTCAGAACTTGTTAAAAAAGTTGAACTTGTATTATTTTTCGTTTTATTTCACAACTCCTCAATGTTGGAGTTTTTATTTGAACTTGATTTGTTTCTTTTATTATGGTGAAATGGTTGTCTTTTTTGTTCATTAGGTTAATGTTTTATTCATTCATAGTATCCAAATAAAAATTTAGATGTCTAAAACATTTACAAAACTAGTCCTTAGTTGGTAGCATAATGTTTACCAAATTTTATAGAAATCTAACAAATAGTCGCTAAATAGACGTCAAATTAGTCACAAGTTTGTAGTCAAATAGTCGCCAACTCTTTACCATTATCATATCAAAACCTAAGAAATAGTCGCTATATAGACGTAAAATTAGTCACAAATTAGAAGCCAAATAGTCGCCAACTCAAAAATAGTCCCCACTTAGTCGCTTTATTTTTAAATATAAACGCCAAATAGTCACTAAATTTTGTGACTAGTCAACGACTATTGAAAGACTATGCATAATTAATCGTTTAATAGTCGTTAATTGGGGACTAAATTTTTGCGACTTTTTGATTTAGCGACTACGAAAAAACAACTACCCCGTTTAGTCGCCAAATAGTCGTAACATCAGATTTAGCGACTATTTGCTGACTACAGGTGTAGTCGTTAATACTCTGTTTTGGTGTAGTGGGGTGCCAAAAACATTTCGCCTATTCCCTAGGAGTAGCTCTCATGTAATGCTTATGGGGGGCAGATGCAAAGCTTCGAAGATGATTCTCACATATGATATGTTTTAAGTCTTCAATTTAACTTCTAAAGGATTAAATACATATATGCAGAAGACAACAAACATATTATGTTTCTAACCAACCAAACATCAAATAAGCATTAGACTATTGAACGCGGTCGAATTACCTAACCGTCATCGAAATCAAAAATAAAAAACATTCAATCTAGAAAACTCGATCTAGTAAATCTTAGGTATCCCAACTTCTAAATACCCTTCAGTCACTTCATTTCGATAGAAAAAGCTCGAAACCTGAAATCTGAAACTTTTTCTAGCTTCCCTTACGGTATTTTATTAAGTTCGCATTTGTCAACTTACATGACTCATCACGGGATTAGATCCACTTTGTTTCCAAAGAATTCTTCTCTTTCTCTCACATGACTAAATTTTCTCGTTGATGTACATGGGAAACATTAAGTATTTTGGCTGACTCATCCATTTCTCGAAAGCCAATCCCTCACGATCACAATCCTTTTTCTAGATCTTCAACCTCCCTTTGAAAGACACTATTATTTTGTCCCTTCGCTAAAATTGCAAAGTAGACTCCAGATTAGAGTCCAAACCAAGACAACCACTCGCTTTCCACCCCCCCCCCCAACTTAATAGGAACTCCCAGTCAATTAAATTAAGTTTTTTCCTCCCAAATACGAAATTGGCCAAGTTAATGTGGTAGGAAGGTGATAGAGATGGATTTGTATCATCATCTTAGTTTATCTTTGCCAGTTACGCGTTTTAGAGTCCCAACTTGCATTGCATAGCACGTAGTGAATTTAGGATGTTTTAAGTCTCTTAGAGCTTCATTCGACATGTGAATGTATCATTACCATATAGGAACGTGATTTGAGTTAGATAGAAGTTATCATTCATATTAAATCAAGGGTGATTTTGTGTAGATATGAAGATGCTCATAACAAGATGAGTTGGTACGAGTGTTTGTGAAACACTCTAACCCGTTTTTATTTTATAAATATTTCTTAAGGCATTAGGTTTTTCTATTTTAACTTAGCATTTATGAGGGGCACGGCTTTTAGACTAAATTTATGTAAAGCATAATATTTAAATTAAACATAAACATCGGTTCTAAAACCGAGTTTTCATTCATCAATTTTACGGCTAGGCGGAATATTTCGAGAATCCGCCCAGAACCCACTTCCCATTACTTTTTATCGTGCCGTAAGCCAGGTAACCGTTCCCGCTCAAACCAACACGCAGGTTTTAATAAAACTAGCGGATAACAAGCTGACTGGATAATCGGCTTAACCATTTTGCTTGATTCCGAGCAAACTTGTTTGAATCCGACAACATTTGTACGAAAAATCCGCCCAGACAAAATAACCATCCAGCTGGCCCGAAAATCTCAGACAGACTGATTTCAACTCGGAATCATCCGGACTGACTGAAATATCCCACTAGAAAGTAATTATCTTGATCATTTGTCAATCCAATCCAAGTTCCCTCGAACATTCAGATTCTCATAGCCAACACTTTACTTATTCGATATTCGATCCATTTTAATCCTATCAAGTCCTCTAGACCATGTTCCCCTCATGATCAAGGTAAATAAACCTAATCAGTGGTCCCTCCCGGTCTAATTCATCGACCGTCCAGACGGTCTGGATCTGGCAACTGAAGAAATTGATATGTTTGTAAAGTCACCACCTAATTCTGAATTAATTACTTATAATAAAATAATTTAGAATCGGAGTGTTATAATTTTTCCGGATGAGAGTATTTAAGAAGTGTCATGATGATTGCTATTTTTGGAGTATCTTTTTGAAGTGTTGCCTAAGAAAAAAAATTGCCATGATGATTGCTATTTATGTTAACTGTTAACCAACGTTTTGCCATTAGTGCAATTAGGTGAGTACCCACGTTACCATCGGTCTTTTCATCAATTGTAATTATATATACGGGTCAATATTTTCCATCATTCTTGTAATTTGATAAATACAACATAGTTTTCCATTGTGGTGTGTTTTTTCTTCATGCTTGTGTGCTAGAGTCGATTATTAGATACTCATATCTTCTTCTTAGTTGTCGTTTTTCAAATATTTAAATTGTTGTTTGAAGAAGCGGATGCAGGTATGAAGAAGTGGGGAAGTGTCTAATGTTTAAAAAATTTCGGTATATTTCGGCTAACTTGTCATGAGTTGAGCCGGGTCGGAAAAAAAATATTTCGGTTTGTTTTGATAATACTTTTACGTAAATATAAGTAATCAATGAACAAAACCAAATTAACCGAATAGCCAAGTATATTTTAGTTGTGTGTAGAATAAAATGGATGTTGAAGGTAGATGTTACTAAAATTCGTTTGATTTTCGGTTAATCCCAAATTATTTCATTGATAATCCCATTCTCTTTTTTACATGGTAGTCTTTTTCTCGTAGACTTTGCTATTTGTGTTTTTCTAAATGGATTGTTTAAAAGTACATAGTTCTTCTAAAAGGTGATATCCACCATAATTTTGATTACCACAATTATTCTAATAAAGGTTGGTTTTTGATCTCCTTAGAAAAATCTCTTGTTTGAACTTTTTATTTTTAGATAGTAAATCATTTCCATTTCGAGCAATATATTATTTAGAAGGCAAGTCATTTTGTATATTTTCACAATGGAGAGTGCAAAGTTAATCTGCATGAGCAGAGGAATTCCAAACACAAAGAAGATGATAAATCCCAAATGTTTCGATTGTTAGAAACATGGCTTTCGTATTAGCACGAGATCATAAAACCTGTCTTAAATACCAAAATTTTAGAGTTGCATCTTTGTCTCTTGAGCGTAATTCAATGGCTTTTGCAGAGTATTTACCTTTGACACATCCTTTTTAACAAACGTAGCGTAGTGGTTTGCGAAGGCGATTTCGAATTTTCTGAAACGACTAATGGAGTTCGGTGGGAGGCGAGCGAACCACCGGCGGACCTCGTCCCCTAGGTTCTCGGTGACACAATATCCGGCTTCTTTTTCATGGGAAAGGAAGCGAACCTTTTATATCTGGATATGAAAGGCGGCCAAGTGGACTTTCGGATCGCACCTCCATCGAACCTAGGGAGTTTTACCTTTCTAGTGTATCTTAGGGGACACATAATGATGTTGTGGGCGAAAGGGGTGTTCTGCACATTATGAATGACGTGGTCGATTTCAGGAGCGGCGCTTTCCAAACGGTGAACTCTCAAGTTCATGGCCCGCATTTCCTCCCGCAATTTTCCTATCTGGTCGGCGTGGTTGTTGGGTCAGCTTTGATAGGTGCTATGGTTGACGGTTACCGATGCGGGGTACAGATGTTCGTAGCGAGAATGTGGTGCAGGATATGCTGGTGCATCGGGCCGTTCAAGATCATATGTGTCGGGAACGTCTGGCCACCAAGGATGTTTTGGAACCGGGTTGGAATGTCGAGCCCGATTTGGACGTGGGGCTGTATTCGCGAAATTGGCTGTGGCGTCCCCGGTAAGGGGGTCGGGAAAGCTACTTGATGGAAGTCCGGAAGGAGATTTCTCCGAATGCCTTCTCCTTCGTCGGGGATAACAAGACACAGTAGAGCCTCCATTTCCGCGAGACTCGCCTTGGTAGCGTGATCTTGCTCGCAGAGGACGCGAAGGACCTGACCTAAACTTGAGTCGGGAGATGGGACAACGGGGTTTCCGATGTTATGCGGGGGTATAACGTATCCCAGCTAGTCTCCAGTTGCGAGGACGACAGTCTCTACTCCTCCGACCCGAACATCGATGTCTAGTCGGGATGGACCAACAGTTTTTGGGCCTTCTGCTGCGATAGCGAAGTTAGGAGTTAATTCGGTCGCTGGTACTATGACGCGGACATGTTCGGACGGTGTGAGTTTTCTCGTGGTGGCTTACGCAATGGAAAGTGGAATGATGACAGATTTGGCAGGAGGAGGTTTCATGGGCACAGTTGTAGTAGCGGGTATCATTTGTGAGCTTAAGGCGCTCGCAGCAGCTGGAGCTGAATCGTTCGCCATTTAGGGTTTACCTCGAATTTCGTTAAAATACTTCTGAATCCTCCCCTCGGACGGCGCCAAATATTGAAACCGAGAAGTTTAGTGTAAGTCAAGTACGGTTTTTATGTTCGGATGTGAGTGTCGGAGATTCAACGATGAGGTAAACTTTGAGCAAAGGAAAAAGAATTGATTTTGGGGTTCGGAAAGGATGCTTTAAACCTTGTATTTATAAGTAAAATGGATTAGAAAGAGAAGTAGACAAGTGGTTTTGACAAGCAAGATTGAACGAGAAGCTAAGATCGAAATTTAACAGTTAATGACTTAGGGAGCCGAGATGAAATGTTAAAGACGATCTAGGTTCTGTCTTTATAATAGTAATCCCGAACGTTGTCTGAAGTTAATGTGTGTTGATTACATTGTATTTATACTGAAGAGGTGAGCGTAAGATTCGTAGCAGGTGAGCTCGTGTCTTGAGAATCATAATTTGCTATGAGGTTGTCGAGTTAGGGTTGCGGGGCATTGGATAGGTTATCATTTCTTCAGTAGTCAAACTCTTTTCGGTCAGGAGGCAGTTGCGTCTAAGTTCAGCAGCTTTATTCTAACGCCTCCTAGACCGACGGCTCTCGCTTGGTGTAGACGACGTGTCAGCATCCGCCGAAATTAGGGTCTTCGAGTTGGTAGGGTAGGGCGCGTGTCCCTCGCTTACTGATTCGGTTGGGAATTGATGTGGTTTTCGAACGTTGCACCGAAGTTGAGGATCGACTTATGGGCTTGATCTGGGCTGCGATGGTTTGGCCTTTGTTTTAGGCTCTGACTGCTTCATCAGTGGTATTGTATTGATTCGAGCCGGACCCTTCTATAGGGGTGCTAAACCCACCTCCAACAGATTCCTTTGTCATCTTGGCATGTTCTCGTGTTATTCGTTCTTCATACAATTCTCACTCCGAGACGTATAAAGAATCTCACATCAAAATAACGACATAACATTAACCCAATTATAGGCATGTGACTAACAAAATGATTAAAAAGCTTTCACAATCTTTCTTTTATGTTCAGCTAAACTCAAAATCAAGTCGTCTTCCCTCGTTGACCCCTAGAGTTATAATTAAGACACAAACATTTGTAAAGAGAAGTAATCGTCGTTAAGAGAAATCATCTCAATCGATTCATGACAGTTGGCATACAAACTCATTTGTTCTGTATAGAAAGAAACTTCGGAAAACATTATACAATAGTCACACAAGAATCTTGTTTCTTTTTGAGAAATGCTTGATTCAAAAAGTCTGATCGCAATAAGATGCCTAAAACAATGTCGGGAAGCCTAAGTTTACCACACAACTTACAAAAAATAAAGAGAAAAGACAGAGAGACTATTACGCACATACGTTGTTGCCCTGGTCGATGAAGCTTCTCTACAGATACACAAAAGACTAATTTCTATCAAGAGTTCTTTATCGAGTAAGCTTTGAACTTCTGAAACCTATAAACAGAAAAGACAATTAATCAAGTCACAAAAGATATAAGATACCCACAAGCTAAGCTTTCTTTACCTTTTCCACAGCAGCTTGCCTAGACTTAGTGGATCTAGATTTCTAAGATAAAACCCTGGATAAGCGGAGAATTCCGTCCTCAATATTTTGAGTATGAGATTAACCAGCGGATCCATGTTGGATTGGGAAAGGTTAAGGTTTATGATGAGGACGCCGGAGAAGGAACACCATCTTTGGGACCGGACTGGAAATTCACCTTAGAGTGATTATGGAGATGACCATTTAAATGTGTATAGCTTCCACCGTGCCTCGAGCAAGTCCCACCCATCACGTGAAAGAGTTGGTATTAACAGTTATTGTCAAATTAGGTCCATACGCAAGCCAATGTAAAGGTGATAATTGATCTCTAAGTAGACTATTACACGAAGAACATGAGCTAGACAAGCTCTACGAAATTTCAAATGGATGAATAATGTAATCGAAAAACTCTGCAATTGTAAATCTGGATCCATATGAGAGCAGCAATTGATTAACACGAAAAGGAGAGAAAAACGAAGTTATCACCCATCAAAGTAGTGAAAAGAGACAATAATATAGCTAGAGAACTAACTTTTACATTCTTTTGACGATCATCATGTTGTTCATATGTATCAACATTTGTAGACTTTCTAAAACCCATCATCTTCATAATTCCCATGGTCGAGATGCCATTGTAATATGTGGTAATAGCCTCGACATTAGAAAAAAAAATTAAAAACACTGCAAAAGAACTAGAATGTAAAGACTTCTCAGATACACTCACTTGATTTTTGATGCACTTTCCTTTTCCAACTTGAGTCTGTGTGTTGGGCAATTTAACGCCTGATTTGGGAAATTTTGCAGTGATAGACCATGGATACTTGCCAATGTCAATCCGAATGATAATTCTTTTCTTTTCTTCCAACTACTTTCTTTTCTCACATACACGAAGTGTTAAAAACCATCACCAAACATATTGAAGAGAAGGAAGCTTTAAAAGTGGGATTGGTATAAATAACCTTGAGGCATCTGTTGATGGTGGGATTAGCACCCCGGATCAATAGTAGGACAATAATTGAGTTTCGGTCCCTACCAAACTTTTCCTAATTACGGATTAGGTCATAAGTCCTTTCAATAGGATTTGAACCTTTGCCCCAGACGACTGAAAGAAATTTCGAAGAAGAATGGTCGGATTTTAGTGTCCGAAACGGGGGTATAAACTACTTCGTCTAAAGCCGAGGTCTAAACTCGGACATAATAAGATCAAATTTTATCACATATTTCCTGATTTCAGAAAAATGAAAATCCGAGGTTAGCCCATGGACTTAGATAACCGACTACGGAGATATAAATACATACCCCCCCCTTTCACTAAAATATTCATTCATAATCATGGAGAAGAATTACTAGTAAACCTAGGTTTAATACTTCTCTTTGATAAAGTTAATTCGGAATTCCGAGTTAACAATTTTGTAATCGATATTCATAATAAAACTTCTTTTCGAGGATTCTTTTGCCTTTCTTTTATTTACTTAATTTACTCCAAAAACGAAACCCTCTAATTATAAAAATTAGAAGTTGAACACAGTATCAACAACATCCAATTGTTGGAACTGAATCTCGACTCTTTCACCGACTAAAAGCAGTTTTAATCCCTTCAACCACCAGATTACGTCTTTTCCTAGGTAATTTTTTCTTCTCCATATCATTCCATCAAGGATCACCTTGTAACAGAGACTACTCCAAACTACTCCGATGACTTTGATGCAGCTAACTCTATCTCAGCAACCAACAAAGAAGAAAAAGGATATTTCAATAACAAAGCATAGAATTCCAGGTTAGACATGAGAGGAAAGAGATGGTCCATAGATGGACCGCATACGGCCATCTAACAAAAAATTGAAGCAATTTTGTTTCGGGATTGGAAATAATACGTGAGGAGAACAGGGATCGAACCTCGCACACAAGATTGACGAGCGTAGATGGTGGGATTCGGCATCCCTAAATATGGAGAGATTTTCTCGTCTGCTACACTAAAACCCTTCAAAGAGGAGAACAGAGATCGAACCTCAGCATACAAAATTGATGAACGAAGATGGTAGAAATCGCAGTCGCCACATTTGAGCGAAGATGGTGGGAATCGACGCCGTAAAACCATAAGAGATTTTCTCGTCTACTACCCAAAAACCTATCGAAGAACTTCACTCGAATATGTTGGAAATCGCCTCCGCAAAAGCAGAAGAGGTTTTCCCGTCTGCTACGGAAAAAAAAGTGTAAAACAAAGCGGAGAACTGAAAGCAACAGGCATGGTTTGATTTGGCATTTTTAAAAATATTAAAATCAGAGGACACATGAGAAAGTCCCTCACGTTCATATAGTAGATTGGTTTGATTTTCTTCTTTTCTCTTTATTTCTTCATTTTTCAAATTTTAAGATTCACAGATAATTTAAATAACCTTCAACATAAAGTTTTAAACCAAACCAAACAAGAGCTGTTATGCTCAAAACTACTTTGTAGAAACAGGAAAACAAACAGAGCTATTGGAGGACCTGTGAAAGGTCTAAAAAGATTCACATATAATAGCAAATTTAAATTTTCTTCACATATAATAGCAAATTTAAATTTTCATTATTAACTGGATTTACATTATATTCACTTTCACTGTAGAAATATTACATAAACTAAGTGAATATAACTAAAACGAATAATAAACACACACAACCTCATACGAAAAAAAATTATATAGTTCACCAAGTTTCTAGAGACGGCCGCAATCGTATTTAGTATGACGAATCTGGTCACGCCCAAACAACATAACCAACAAGACTATAAACATTAGCCTCACAACCCGTGACTGCGTTTGAAGCGACCGTCCGGTCAAATAAGTCTGCATCGAAAGCCCAACCAGTCTCATCCTACGTTCCTCTACATACTCATTAATAGCTTCTTGGATGCTTTTCACCGAACAATCTTTTAAAACCTCACCGTGGTCCGGTCCCATTTTCCTAGCAAGACATCTAGCTAAAACGACCGCATCCTCAAGCGCAGCCGAGCCGCCCTGTCCCAAAAACGGACCCATCACGTGCATCGCGTCGCCGGCTACAGTCACTGTCCCACGACGGAATTTCCCGAACATGATTTCCATCGGCGAACGATACCTTAAGTGTGTGATTGTCAATGACTGTACATAGCATTTTTTCACCATTTCTTTCCAGTCTTGCGATAAGTTATCGACCCATTGTAAAGTGAGACTGGCGATCGATTCTTGATCTTTACCGTTGTGATCATTGTCTTGCATGTGTACTACAAACCAAAACACGTCAGTATCGGTCAAAGGAAGCCTTCCGACCAACACGTTTCCTATCTTCATCCTTAGAAGCTCCTGTGGAAATCCATGGCCGTTTGGGTAATTAGTGAACCCTCTCACCGCACGACAAGCAAACGCTTTTTTCGGGCTTAACCGTAGATAATCACTGACTACGGAATTCGCACCGTCGCATCCAATCAAGACCTATAAGATACAGAGAGAAACACAAATTAGACTACATTATAATCTATTGACCAGTTACGATCAAAAGTAAAGAATCATGATGCTTTACTTTGGCTTTGATCGTATTCCCATTGGACAAGTGAATGATGGGAAACGACGTAGTTTCGTCCTGCTCTATAGAAACAATTTGAGCACCGAACCGGACGGTTCCTTGAGGAAGAGCATCGGCTAAGGCCTCAACAAGATCGTTCCTTCTAATACAGCGAGCTTCGTCTCTGTTTTATAGCAATTATCAGAAATTTGATCAATCAATAACAATTTTTCGAAAATTAAATGTTTAAATTGAGAAGGAGAATCGGGGACATACACAATGGTTGAAACGAATTCTCGTTTCTTGCCATTCTCAATCAACATTGTCCGTGCTCTGTTAAGATCGAAAAAAGATTATTAGTTTTAATTTCAAGGCATAATAATAAATAATAAGATCAAACAAGGATTAGAAGAGAATAGTTTACTTGTGAATAAGAAGAGAAGTGAGACGAAGACGATGAGCAACGCCAAGCTGATCAAGAGCTTTCCAACCATTGGTGAGAGTTCCGATTCCAGCTCCTTCCGATCTCACTTTCTCTGCTCTCTCCAACACCACACTCTCTATCCCTTTCCTGCCATTTACAAATAATATTACATCAAAACCAAATCACATTTCGGAATGTGACAGTTAAATTCAGAAGAAAGATTAACAAACCTATGAAGAGCAAGGGATGTGGCGAGGCCAGCGATTCCACCTCCGACGATAACTATTCCGATTTCTTCCATTGTTTTTCTTTAGTTTTAGTTTTCGAAAGCTGAGTTTTGTTTAGATCTGGAGTTTTTTTTGTCTGATAACTGATTTTAATTTGTTAGTATATTGTTTATATATATAGAGAGAGAGAGGAGAAGCAGCGAAGACTTTTCGTTAAGAACAATAATTACTTGGGAAGCAATCAAGTGTCGTGAGTATAGGTCCTGGATCGTCTTTGCGAGTCAAACATGTGCGACGTAGTAAAGGGACGCAAGCGATGACGCCACCTGAAGTAATTCATCATTTCTATAACCAAGTTGTACACAAATATGTCCACTTGTTGTAGTGACCCTGACTGAATAGTTATCTTTTTGGATATAATAAGCCTTAAAAAAAGTCGATCTTTTACTTTTTTTTTCAAGGGAATATCCATCGGGAAGCTTTGATTCACGAGGTACCAAAATGGAGCAAATTACGAGGCCCGAATGGATATATAATAGTATTTTATAAAATCGAACAATAATATGTGAATTTTACAGTGTATAATGTACAATTGCATTATTAAAAATATCGATTATGTAAAGATTGTGTCGAATTTCAATTTTAACCGGAAACTATGAGTAAATTTAAGTAAATTAACAAATATCTTGTCTTATAAAACTTAAATATTAGAATACTAAATCATAGTGAAGTTTTCAAGAAATATAGATGAGCACCAATCAATAATTAATGGAATCTAAAATATAAAAGACGCAATTATATAATCTCTGATGTTAGTTACCACACCTATATGTTAACAATAAGACGATAAAGGTTGATTTTCAATCTAAGAAACTAACACATGCAATAAACATATATCTGATTGTTCATGATTCTCTAAACCAAATGGTTTGTTTGGAAAAAAATAAAATTACCTATTAAAAACCATGGTATGGTTGTGTTATCAGAGGATGTATAAGATAATCAAACCTAGTATAAATATCCTAAGTGATCAAGTCAGAATATCGTGTGTAATACCATTAAAATAGAGAGTTCTACTGATCATATCATATTGAATGCTTTAGAGATCTATAAAACCATTGAGATCCCTAGATCTAACAAGTAAACTACTCACACATAGTAAACAAAACCATAATCAAATCAATATCAATAACTTGCATTAAGTAAATAGTAGAGTTTAGAAATAAGAAAATGTTTTTTATGTTTCTCTCCTTATTAAAATCCTAACGTAAAATCAAGAAACCTTAAGAGCAAATGTGGCTTTTGAGGCAAAGATTTTTGGTGGCTTGAGTGTCTTAGGAATTTTGCTTATTGGGAACTTGAAGGCTTGACCAAATTCAACTGCTTAAGAAGATTTATATAATTTCAGGGGTCGTGCATGAGTCGACATTAAATTTTCAAGACTTTGGGTTTAAGAAAAACCCCGCAAAACGATTTTCTTTCTTCTCACCACCCTATAGAGTCGGTCGACTTCATCACCCAGTAAAAAACCATACTCCAAATACCATCCTAGCAAATCATATATCATCATAGTCTCGCCTCAAAGTTTACCAAACATAAGACAGTCTTAACACATAGGTTTCTTTCCTCTTCTCCAGACTTATTCATTTCACAGTTTTAGTTTTTGAATTTTCTCAAGGTTTAGGCGAATAGTAGCATCACGAAAAAATTTTCCTAGCCTCGCTGATAACCAAATTTTCAAAGGTTCAAGTACATAATGATATCGTAAGAAATTTTCCTAACCATATTAATCACGAGCTTCTAGTGATGAAAATTTGGTGTCCTCAGAAATTTTCCTTGACCTCATCACTAGGTTTTTACAAATAAATACATATTCAATTTCTTCTCTAAATCATCTAAAGGGAAAGCTGAGAACCATAATTACTTAGACAAATCTTATATATCAAGCAAAACATCAAGACTAACTACAACGATAAAGTGGTACATACGTAACTGAATAATGTTCTGACATTGCTGAATATCAAGTAAAAACTTGGGTCTAATCTGGAAAGACCTATCATCAAGCTTTCTTGTTTTTCATTCAGCTACTCTATGTCAGTTATGTTGAGTCACTCAATCATGGTCAAAGTTAAACAAGGTCATTAGTCAATATTTTAAATATCAAAACATTCAGATATCCATAAACAAAATCCAAAACAAATAAAAAGAAAAAGCAACAATAGCATTCCCTTCCTGTGACTTAAATTTCACTTTCCCACTGAAACAAAAAAAAAAAAGGGAGAAAAAGTACCAAAAAATCCAAAACACAGTTAAAAAAAAAAAAAAAAAGATAGAACCGTCACTACTGTGTTGTACTGTGGGAACGTGACCTCATAAAACCAGAATCAAATGCAGTAGAAGATCATGTACTTCCATAAAAATCAGGTGGCGTGTATCTCATCATCATAGGGTCATCCGGAAAACTCGAAAGGTTCACCGGGACAGTGGAAAAAGTCATAGTCTCGCCGCGAGCCTCGTCAATCGACCGACCAGTAGCAGGGTCGCCCAACTCCATCTCTGCATCCTCATCTTCTCGTCTTCTTCTCTCGTCCTCCTCGAGCTCTGACTCAGGTACTCTCCCGATAGGAATGTGTGGGCTCTAGGATCTGATACAGCCAATAAAGAAAGACTAGAACCACTTCGCCACCTTGTTCTTCCGTCTATGACGCTCCATCTTGTATTCATATTTCGCTTCAGGATTCGCCTCAAAGGGTGGTTGCTCCATTAAATTAAAGTTATCTAGCATAATGCCAGTCAAATATCGTACTCCAGCAAACTCAAAATGATCAATTCAAGGCAGTGAAGTGGATGAACGTGGTGGTTGAGCGGTGGCCCGACTAGTGCGTTGTGGTGGTGCGTGTGTAGCTCCCGGTGGGCGGATTGTAGGACGTATAACTATAGTAAGTAACTCGTCAGGTGGCTGAAATCACAGTGTATCCACTCCATATATCATCGTGCAATCCTCATTAGGTAACTAAAGTAAGCAAATTTCTCCGTCGACTCTTGTAAACTCTTTGATTTTTCCCATACGCACAATTTCGAAATGAGCCTGAGAAGCTTCATTCAGCGTCAGACTCATATCATCACCATCCTCATAACTAAAGTCAGCTAGAGGTACCTCACAGAATCGCATAATCAGAGTCAAAAGACTCCCCACCATCTCATACTTGACAGACGAGACACCTCCGAAAAAGACATGGTTTCGCATTGAAACCAGATGACGCGAAAAAGAGCACCCATGTTCCAATCACTTTCCTTCGGGGCATCAGGGAGAAAAAACCCAACACATATGGCATAGTACAACAATGTAAGCTCTTGCTCGTAGAGACGTTGATGCGTGAATTATTTCACATAAACTAACTACAAGTGCACAATGTACATTTTTAATATTAAAGGTTATTGATCCAACATAGATTATGTCGAGTTTCAGTTCTAACTGGAAAGTATGAGTGGACCTAGATAACTAGTTAGTATCTTGTTTTGTAACTTATGAGTTAAAGGCATTGAATTAAGGAAAATATCGCAGGAGATATAGATAAGCATAAAATCAATAATCATTAGACTCTTAAACACATAACGCATAAGTATATATTCTCCAACTTCTTGTGTTACAATACCTATGTATTAACTACTAGACCATAAACATTGATTTTTAATCTAAGAAGCTAATACTTGCAATAAACATTAATTTGATTGTTCATGACTTTCCAAGCCAAACATTGAATTGAACAAAGACGAAATCACCTACTAAAAACCATGTTATGGCCTTGCTATAAGATAATGTATAGAATAGCAAAACCTAGAGATCACTTTCTCAAATGATCAAGTCAGTATATTGTCTGAAATACCATTAAAGTAGAGAATCATACTGATTATATCATATTAAATCCTTAAAGATTGGCGACTCCTCTTCTTGCACTCGTGATCTTTGACCCCTTTAGCTCCTTCTTTTCCTTCAAACGGGTTGGGCAAAGGATCCATCTCATCATTGTCCCACATCTAGGCGTAAACCTTGTGCTCAGAATCGCTCCCACTAGTCGACATCTGCAAAAGAGACATCATAAAAAAAAAAACATTAAAATTGTTCTGTCTTGGGTTCGGCCAAAGTCGACCGACCATAAGGACAGGTCGACCGACCATAGGGACGGGTCGGCCGAATCGAGCAAGACGATATTTTTCTGCCTAATCTCGTCTCACGTTCTTCGCATGTTTCATCAATTCAACTCAAAATTCATCCATAATTCAACAACATTCCAGTATAAACAACAAAATTCGACTATTCTACAACCGATTTTGCCAAAAATATGCTCTAATTCCGAAACATGCAAGGATTCTAAATTTTAAAAAATTATTCCAAAAATTCGAAATAAAAATTGCACGAAAACTGATTAATACCTTGTAGATCGGAAAAATGAAGTACAGAGGGTGATATAACTCTGAAAATTGAGTTTGACAAGCCTTGAATTTTGAAATTCGGTTGTGAAATGAGAGAGAAAATCGATTTTGAAGTTAATTTTTTGTGTATTATGACGAAAATCATGATTTTAAAAAGAAATCCAAAAACGAGTCGACCGACTAAAAGCCGCGGTCGGTCGACTGAAAACCTAAAATTATATTTTTGTTTTTTGTTGATTTTTTATGGCTCTATCTAAATTAGAACTAAAAAGTAGGACAAAAAAATTATACTAATACAAACTCACAAGTGGTTTGCCTCCCATTAAGCGCTTATTTACAGTCATTAGCTTGACTATGTCACTTTACACGCTTTCCTCATCAGAGCTCAACACAAAGTTTTGCTCTTTGTCTTGTTCCTTCTTGATAGCATCATTGTCCTCTTCAGTATGATCTATGATCTTGTTTTCGTCTTCTTCTTTCACCTTCTTAAGTTGTATGCTTGTAGTATACATATGTTTTATTGTAGATGCATATCTCTCGTGTCTTTGGATTGGTGTGAAATTTCCTTTGAGTAAGGCATGCTCAAAACCTGGTGGTCTACTTCCATTCATCTTGATCTTCTCTGCTTAATTAACATCTCTAACTCTGAATTTGACAGTCCCAGTTCGGCAATCCAGTATGTAAGAAAGGTCTTCCAAGGATGAGCAAGTCTTCAGGGTTTCCATCAAATCTCATCACATGGAAGTCTACTGCGATGAATTGACCATTAGTACGCACTGGTACATTCTCCAACATCCCTTCAGTAATCTTGTATGTATCATCAGCAAACCTCAGAAGCATTTGCTTGTTTAGCAATTTATTAAACTTCAGAACTTGAGCTACTGAAAGTGACATCAAATCCATGCCAGCTCCAGTATCACATGTGACTCCTTCAAACCAAGTGTAACCAATCATGCAACTTATCTCAATTCTACCAAAATCTTCAAGTTTCTTTGGTATTGACTTGTGCATCATGGCATCGCACATCTTTGATAAGTGGTTTCAAAATTCTTCAGGTTTCATCTTCTCCTTCAGCAGGTAAGGGACAAGTTTTTGTAACTCTTACTCCATTCCACACTGCTCCATAAGTGGTCATATCTCTTTGCAATCCTCTATAGACTCTTCAACATCATATTTGAATTGGCCTTCAAGTACCTTGAGTGATTTTGAGTAGAAAGGAATTTGGTGGATTGCAATCGATTAGGGCTCTATAAGGAGATAGCCAGATGCCATCTTTGTCACCATAAGAAAGGGAAATTCAATCCACCTCTATATGGATACTTGAGAGACGATCTTCCAAGTATTATTTGTTCTATACCATTAGCTTCATCAACATAGCACGTCTCCAATACATAGAAATCAAGGGCGACAAACCTATCTCCAATCATGCATGGTATGATGGTCAATTTTCTCAATGGAATGACAATTGTATCATCTGTTAGCGTCATCTCCTTCTTGGTAGGTCTGAGTTCATAAGGTTTTAATCTCTTAACTGCAGTCAGAGTTATGGTATTGCCACTTGCTCCCGAATCACATAAGCATTTTTTATATAACTGATCTTCAATTGTAATGTTAAGCTCAAATTTTTGAGCATCTTTCTTCTTGTACGGCATCCGGTACATAATTGTTTTATCACAAACCGCAATAAATGATCCATTGGCATCTTCTGGGGAAATCTTCCATCTCACCACCTTACTGAGCATCTCTTTTAACTCGTTCTCTAGCGTATAGACTCTTGCAAAGGGCATTATTCCCATTAACACCTTGGTGTAAGTCTCCACTTCTTTCTTCAACTCATGTTGATGCATGGTTCAGCTTTTGGTTATTTCTAATCAAAATGACCTCTTTCCAAATACATCTTATTTAATTGGGGAATTAAATAATTAGTTTTGTCTCCATGTGCAACCGTTAGACAAATAATGGAAAAGTCGACTCCGAGAAGAGGTCCCCCGAAGGGAACTTCGATTTGTAGTTGAACCCGAAGGCTGCCTACGTACCCTCGGAAGGGATCAAGCCACATGTAGTTCTGAAGACGGAGGTTAATCCGAGCTAAAGGCTCGGGGATTATGTGTCTAACTTGGCTCTAAGGCCGAGTCGTCGATTCTCTCTTTTACTCTCTATTTTCGGTCTCTCTCCCCGTCTAAAACCTATTTTTTTGGATCCACTTTTGAGGAGGAGGAGATCCTCATTTTATAAGGAGAGATTAATAACCTAATAATAAGTAATATTTCCTTATCCTTAAGAAATAAGGAATATTTCCATCTTCCGAAAACTAAAGAATATGGATAAGTTTTAATTTTATCCTTCCTAATTCGGCCCGCTGATCCGAAGGAGGTAAATAATACCCCCTATTTTTGGTTTATAACCCGAAACCGGTTTTCAGCGATATCAGAATGACTAAATCTTAATTAACTCTGAGCTATTGATAAGGGGTGTTAATCCCACCATCAACCAGTAAGTTTCCCCAAGTTCGTTTGACGAGGAAATTGGACAGAGTCAACGAATTTCTAAGGTTCGTAGCTTAGAGCTAATCAAGATCTGGTTCGTTCGAGCGAAGTTTGAGACATCTACCTAATGCTATAGCTGTGCCCTGAGAAAGGTTGCCTACATATTCTGAAAATGGATCAAACCATCTGTAGTTCTTCTTAAATCCATAGGTTGAATTGTTGCGGGTTATGAGGAGTTATCCAGTCTACAAATTTCAGAGAAGCAAGTAAACTGAACTAACTAGTAGGTAGGAGGCTTCTGAGAGGTGAGAAAATTTGCCTAACTAGGAGATGGGACACTTCCGAGGGATAGGGAAATTGGCCTAACTGAAGCTTCCGAGAAGTGGGAGAATTTCCGAGGGATAAACAAACTAGCCTAACTAAGAGGCAAGGAAACTCTGAGAAACGGATGATCTTCCGAAGGATTGTTGATACTGGGTTCAGCTTCTAATTATTATTTATAATATGAGGGGTTCGTTTTTGGAAAAGTATAAAGTAAGAAAACAAAGAGAAACCTCGGAAAGAAAGTCTTTTATTAATGATTTGTGTTACAAGGGTGTTAACTCAGGATACCGAGTTAACTTTATCGAAGAGAAGTATTAAACCTAGGCGATCTAGTAATTCTTCTCCCCGATTCTAAATGAATATCATTAATGAGGGGGGGGGGTATGTATTTATATATCCTTAATAGTCGGTCTTGTAAGCCCATGGGCTAACCTCGGAAAAATGGAATATTTCCATTTTTCCAAGAGTAGGGAATTTGTGATAAGATTTGATCTTATACTGTCCGAGCTTTAGACTTCGGCCTAGGACGATGGTTTTTATACCCCTGCTTCGGACACTAAATTCGATCATTCTTCACCGAGGTATCCCTCGGTCATCTGAGCCGAGGGTTAATATTCCTATTGTCGGGACTTATAACCTAATAAGTTATCATGGAAGAGCTCGGCAGGGACCGAACTCCAATTATTGCCAAACTATCGATAAGGGGTAGAACCCCACCATCAACAAGGATAATCAAACTCGTCTAACGGATTTTCCTAACCTGATAGAGCTTTCCGAGCTTATAGCGTAAGGAAACTGATTCCGAGCTTATAGCGTAAGTAAATTAATTAGAGAAACTCTCGACTTATACCGCTTGATCTCTCGGTCCTACTTTATCAACCTACTAGGTAGAATACCTAGCCCTCAGTAAACTACGGCGAAATACGACTTATGGGCACATTCATAGACTGACCCAAAAGTACTTCAGCGAGTTTATTAACTTAGTTGAAACAACTTCTAAATCTGAGACTTGAATGTCACAAATCCGAGCCAAATACATAAGTCACTAGACTCATGTACATGTTCAAATCTTCTTTTATAGGTTACAGAACCACCATGCCATAACCGAATAAATAAGCCATATTAACTTAGATATCGGCTTGGCCAGTCGAGAAATTCTCTACTTATGCTTTTTGATCTCTCGGTTTTATTATTATTATTATTATAAGCTTGTAGACCTTCAGCCGTGAATTATTTCACCAATATTTTTGAGTTTATAGCGTAAGAAAACTTGTTCGAGCTTATAGCATAAGGAAACTTGTTATGCGCTTATACGCGAGGAAAAACTCTCGTCTTTTATTTGGCGAAACTAAGTTTCATTAATTCAAGGAATTCTTCGCATGATCTGTACTTCGGATTTACTAATCCTTTGAACAAATCACAGGATGTTCTTGGGTGAAGCCTGAAATTCGTATTTGTTATTACAGTGAGGATACCTCGACTGTCATCCGTCAATCTTACGATCTTACTTTATCGAATCTCAAGATTTATGGGCGTCCTCTGGGGCATTTCTTTTATTTTGTACGAACCTACTCTGAAATTTTCGGAATTTATTATACTATAAAAGTTCAAAATTCTTAGATTTGATGACTTAACTCAAATGTTTCTTTATCACATCATAAGCTTTGTCATTTTTTCTATAAATTGTTTTAACGAGAAATGCGCGAACTTTATCTGTTATACTGTATTCTACTTTGTCGAATTCCATTATTTGAAGTGGTTTTAAATATGCGGGAATGACCCGACTTTTCCTTACGATTTATCGGCTCTACTTTATCAAGCTCCAAAATTTCCAGCTGCATTCGGTAAAGAATGTGTAAAGAGACGAACCCTGTTATCGAGTACGTGACAAGGTACCGATCTTTATTTTTGGTTATAGCTGGACTCCGAAGAGTTGCCTACGTACTCTCGAAAGGGATCAAGCCATCCGTAGTTCGAACCTCACTAGGTTTTTTTTTTTTAAAAGGATTCTCGAGATGGACCGGTCGGATTAATTTGACAAGCGAATTTGTGTTCCGATCGATTTCTCAATAGTCGAAATAAATAATATATTTATTGAAAAATAAAGTGTAGGTAATACATAAATATTTCAAGCGTTTCTTTGACGAACAAATTAAAACATAGTTCGGTGATGCCAAACCACTTCATAGTAGCCGCCATTGATTTTGGAAATATTTTTTTATGATGACCAGAGATTGAAAAGAGAAAACTGCTTCGTCTCCATCCGATAATAATTTATCCGATCGTCAAAGATTTTTATTCGTCGCGTTACTTCTGTTTAAGACCAAAGTCGAGCTTAGTAATAATCATTACCAGACTCGGTAATAGACTTGTAAAAAATCAAGTTGAACTTCGGTTACGCCTCCTCGGCTATTATGATCTCGGTTTGGCTATGTTCAACCGATAATTTCTTTATCTCTCCTCCACTTCTCCTTTAATCATTTCATCTTGGTTTGTAATTAAACCAATTAAAAGTTTTTTTTTTTTATATCTCCGTTTCTTCTTCTCCGCTTTTCTCCTTTATTCTTCTAATCTTGGTTTGTGATTAAACCAATTAAAAGTTTCTTTTTTTATATCTCCGTTTCGTTTCTTCTTCTCCGCTTTTCTCCTTTCTTCTTCTCTGGGCCAACCATCAACGATGTTGATATTGAGTTTGATCCGAACAATCCGATCTCGGCCTCGGTCATTGCCGAGGGATTTCTAACCCAACGAAATAGATAAATGATTCCGAATTAGGGCTATGTCCGAAGGTATTGTGATTGTTTCGGAACTTTTGTCTTTGTCGAAACTCTCTTGGAATTCCGACGCCGCTTTTCAGATTCCAGAGATCGTGATGCTGATTCTTTGGAAAGAAGCCCTTTGGACTCGTCCCTGAGCTTTTCAAGCTGTGATGGTGTGTCGGAAGAGAAGTTCTCTCGGAGAAAATCGAGACGAATTCTAGTTTTTGCGTTTTTCTATCAGTCCCTCGAATTTTCATGATCAAGCAAACGATGGCCAAACAAGTTTCTTAACCCAGGTGAGCAAATTTCTCTTGTCCTTCATAATTCATTGGTTTGACCTCTCTCCTGATTCTCAAATTTTTTTATCTTCAGGCCAAATAACTTCGTGTGGCTTCAAAGTTACTAAACCCGTCGACCCAACGTTTAGGGAGAAGATTCAGTTTTCCTCAAGCTCGGAAACTAAGGTGTGATTCTTGTAAAACTACTGCCTAGTATCTACTTCTTTTTGCCTTCTTTGAGAAGCCGCAGATCCTTCCTTTAGCTTCCTCAAGTTAACAGCGCCTTTTTTTTTCTTTTTCTTTTGCAGCTAGTGACTTGTATTGCTGGCTCGAGCTTCGTAGTTTTGTGGCAAAAGATTTTCTTCTTTTTCCTAAAGCTAATGCTCGTCCCCGAACTTGTGCTCTTTGATGTTTTGAGTTTAGAGAAAAAGTAAACATCCTCGGATTTTGTCTCAATTATAATGCTCTTATAGGCTATTGAACTTGTTTTCAGTAAAGCTCTTCGATTGACTCTGAATCGTATAGCCTATGGTTGTTGTAGTTGAGATTATGAAGTTGCTTTGCTATCCCCCTGTTTTTCTGCAGTTTTCTTGATAGAGAATGGTGGGCTCAGGTGGATTTGCGGTGAACACCAGCTTAGGCTTGATCATTCTAAGGGAGTTGCGGATGATGGTTATAAGCTTCCGCCTTTTAACTCCCAAGAAGAAAGAACTCGTTCAAGTCCTTGTGGTAAGTGTTGAATCAAACGCCCAATTCTTCACTATCGGCATCAGAACTTGCTGCCATTAATCTTCCTTTTGATTACGGAAAATCCCTAGTTGGAGCTCCGAGATGGTGTGTGTGTTGGCTTTCTTTATCTCAATACTCCTGGTCGATATTCCTCTATTTCCTTTTTTTATGAATTTAAGATGAACTGATCCTTGGATTGAGAATGGATGCCCAAGCTTGCTGTCGGAGACCGAAACAACTGAATCCAAGCGAGCCGTGAATCTCGTTGTTTTTGAAACCTAACTTCTTCTATTACTTTCCTCAGCTCTTGTTACTTTCTGCAGCCATAATAATAATGTTGTCGTGTATGGCTCTCTTTAAGGCAAAACATGAAGTGTTGAAGCTTCCCATCGCTCATTATATTATGGATGGGCAGACTCAGGTAAATCCTCTCGGTCGAAGATAACTACAAAAGCATCGGACTTGTCGGCTCAGAACTAATTAAAATCTCCAGAACCCAGGATTCACCAAAACGCTCAGCTTATTGAAATCTTAAACGTCAGTTTCCTCTTCTTCATCTAGACCCGAACCACATAACTTTGCTGTTCATTTCTTTTTTTTGATCTTTGCTAGAACGTTCTTCTCATCTTTAGCCTTAGGTTTTCTATTTGGTTGCAGAAAAATAATGCAGCCTCGGTGTGACTTAGAAGAACAAAGAACACTGGTTCGGAGAGAAGAGTCGATGTAGAGATGAGAGACTCGTCGTATACATCTCCGCTCAACTGTTCCTCCTTTTCTTCCTTTGTTTCTTCGGCTTTAAGAAATTCCTAGCGTGTATAAAGATGTTGGTTAGGGTTTATTCAATTATCCAACTGTAAAATCGCAACAAATTAGCCATGAATTGTTCAAGCAAAAGGATTCACGTTTCCATATCTCTGAAGATAATAGACGAGATTATGTACTCAATTTAATCGATTTTCACAAACAATTAAATTTATAATGCTCGTTATTGAATTATTCTAGGTGAAGGAGGACTTAGCTTTTGTACGGATCGTTCTTTTAAACTCATGGAACGAACGGAGTAGATCTAGGTTCTTCGAAGAACATGATGAACCAACTAGGTTTATGTTTATAGAAACCCTAGATTTTTCTCGTCGTTGCCAAGCGCGCATTTTCGAAATACCCCTCTACCTGGCGTGCCAAATGTTGATGTATGGTTTCAGATTTTGGTTATTTCTAATCAAAAAAGACCTCTTTGCAAATACATCTTATTTAATTGGGGAATTAAATAATTAGGTTCGTCTCGATGTGAAACCGTTAATCAAATAATGGAAAAGCCGGCTCCGAGAAGGGGTCCCCCGAAGGGGTCTTCGATTTGTAGCTAAACCCGAAGGCTGCCTGCGTACCCTGGAAAGGGATAAAGGCACACGTAGTTCCGAAGACAGAGGTTAATCCGAGATAAAGGCTCGGGGATTAGGTGTCTAACTCGTCTCTAAGGTTGAGTCGTCGATTCTCTCTTTTACCCTCTATTTTCGGTCTCTCTCCCCATCTAAAACCTATTTTTGGATCCACTTTTTAGGAGGAGGATGTCCTCATTTTATAAGGAGAGATAGACGGTCTATTTAGACCTAATAACCTAATAATAAGTAATATTTTCTTATTTTCGAGAAATAAGGAATATTTCCTTCTTCCGAAAACTAAAGAATATGGATAAGTTTTAATCTTATTCTTCCTAATTAGGCCCGCTGATCCGAAGGAGGTAAATATTACCCCATATTTTGGGTTTATAACCCAAAACCGGTTTTCAGCTATCTCAGAATGACTAAATCTTTAATTAACTATGAGCTATTGAGAAGGGGTGTTAATCCCACCATCAAAAACCTTCATCCTTGGATTTGATCTTGTTATCACTGCTAAACTCTTCTTCTTTTTCTTCTCAAGATAGTAGTAGGTGAATTTCGTCTCTTCTTTCTCCTTGATCTTGAAAAAAATGTTTGGACTTCCTGAATTCTTCAATATAATGGTATCATCATTGCAATCGATTAGGGCTCCAGCAGTCTTGAGAAACGATCTTCCAAGTATAATTTTTTCTATACCATCTGCTTCATCAGCATAGCACGTCTCTAGCATATAGATATCAATGGTGGCAAACCTATCTCCAATCATGCATGGTAGATTCTTCAACTTTTCCAATGGAATGACTCTTGTGTCATCCGCTAGCATCATCTCCTTCTTGGTCGGCCATAGTTCATAAGATTTCAATATCTCCAGAGCAGCTAGAGACATGGTGTTGCCACTAGCTCCAAAATCGCATAAGCACCTTAATCTTTCATCTCCAATTGTAATGTTCAGCTCAAATTGTCTAGGATCCTTCTTCTTATCCAGCATTCGGTACTTTATCGCCTTGTCACAAATCACATAAATTGCACCATTAGCTTGTTCAGGGAAAATCTTCCATCTCATCACCTTATTGAGAATATCACCTAGCTCATTATTCAGCCTACAGGCTCTTGGAAAGGGCATTCTTGTCATCATAACCTTGGTATAATTCTCCACTTCTTTCTTCAACTCCCAATCATTTTATTTTTTCTCCATATCAACTCCAAGATCATCAATATCATATTCTACAAAAGGACTCCAATGGTACATTGATTGATTTGTACACCATGTTGGATAGACGTTCTTCTTTGGCGGTATTTTCTTCAAAGGGGTAGCTGATGAGGACACCCAACAGCTAGGAGAACCATCAAGGGAGGTGCGAGACCCGTTCGTGCCAAACCAGCCAATCACGAGGTCAACAAGAAAGGCCAGTCAACACCAGCTCAAATTGTACGTACGAAAGCTACTGGAGCAACTGGAGCACGTGGAGAAAGCTCAAGGTTTAGTCATAAGAGACTTGACCCAAGACCCTTTCAAATGGAGCTCAACGGCGACCAAGAGCTCAAACTTCACCAAACTGGAGAGTAAAATCAAGCCAACTATTTGATTCATCAATAAGACTTCCAAGAGACTCTAGACCACCTGGAAACCAGCTTAAAAGCCCTGAAGATCACCGAGTTCCAAACTTTCCAATTTGAACCTGGTTTAGCCGATAAACCGACTTTGGCAATCACCCAAGGCCAAACCGGTTTAAACCACGATCCTAGAGATACCAATAAATCCAAGATTCTTATTAAGGCCAAGGCTGCTAAAGAAATCAAGGAGAATGGGCCAATCCAAGCTCAAGAAGACCCTTGGCCATTTTTAGCCCAAAAGAGCAAGTTTGGCTACAACTTGCTCTCCACTTATTTTGATGATTAAGGACGATCTTGGAAGACTCCGAAGGAACCAGAGACTCTCATTATGTCTTCTGGTTGGATTAGATTGCTTAGGAGACCATTTACTTGAAGATTTTCCTTAAGAAAACCTAAAACTAAACCAATTGTCCAACAACTAGTTTCTATGTTTAATTCCGATTTTTGTTTCATTTTTATCTTAAAAAGGACATTGGATCTCACCTATATAATCTCACTACAGACCCTTGTATCATTTACCTTATCTTTGAATTATAACCCTTCATTTTGTTTTCATATAAAATCTTTTGTCTTTTGTTTTTATTGAGGAATCCAAAACCATAAGTCACCCTTGTTCTATATCACAAAATTATCACCTCTTGTGTGGGATAGAACCTCACCTCTTGTGTGGGATAGAACCTCACCTTGCCGCCATCACTCCGTTCAGAGTTTAATAAGACAAAGTACTTTAGTACCTCTTATTAGATTCGCCCTCTTCTTGGTTGGATTGATCTTCAACTCCATTGAAGGTCACAGTAGCCAATCTCATCATGAGGGGCAACAAGTTGGTCGACTTTTTCGAGAGTCCACCGACCGCTGATACGTCGACATACCATTGATAGGAGTCGGCCGACTATGTCAGACGAACTTTTTTCACTTGTCTCTTCCACGGTCTCTTCCTCACAAATCTTCTTGGCATGGATGACTCGGACTACTCCAGGATGTTTGGCGATTCTCTTCACCCCAAAAAATCTTTCAAACTCCTCCATTCTTTCATGAAGTCTTCCAATATCGAGTTTGAGATGACCTATTCTCGCATCAAGGGTAAGGAAAAGCTGGTACATCTTCTTCCTAAGGCTATCATATTTCGGTTCTATATCTCCAGGACTTCTTCAATCAAGTTCTCCACTCCAGTTTTTGATGGCATCGGTTTGTAGGTTAAACGCGGATTGAAGTATCCATCTTGATAGCGAATCGATCTTGTAAAATCCACATCTTGTCTCTCATCTCTTCTCCAATTTCCTTGCATGGTTTTCTGTTTATCAAAAAAAAAAAAAAAAGGGATAGAATCTCAGTAACAGTTTTAATCATAATTTCCTAGTCTAATAAGAGTCGAAAACACCGTTTAATCTTCGCCAACGGCGCTAGAAAAACTTGAAGCGTGAATTATTTCACCAGAACTAACTGCAAGTGCACAATGTACAATTGTAATATTAAAGGTTATCGATCCCAAATATACTATATCGAGTTTGAATTCAAACTGGAAACTATGAGTTAACTCAAGTAACTTAGAAAATATCCTGCTTTGTAAAACTTATATATTTGGGACGCTAGATCATAGGAAAATTCTCAAGAAATATAGATCAGCACCAATCAATGATCAATGGACTATAGAACACAGAATACGCAAATATATAATCCATGATGTCTCAGTGACTATACCTATATGTTAAAAACAAGACAAGAAATGTTGCTTTTCAATCTAAGAAGCTAAAACATGCAATAAACATAGATCTGATTGTTCAAGACTCTATAAACCAAATGATTTGTTTGGACAAAGATTACATTACCTATTAAAAAACATGTTATGGTTGTGTTATCAGAGGATGTATCAGATAACCAAATCTAGTATATACATCCTAAGTGATCAACTCAAAATATCGTGTGTAATACCATTAAAATAGAGAGTCCTACTGATCATATCAAACTGAATTATTTAGAGATCTATAAAATCACGCTATGATAGAGTTTGGCTCTGTAAAAATGAAAAAAAACCTCGCATGGCCTTTACTATCGATAGCAGATCGATTATTGAAATGCTATTGAATGTTTGGCGGTAATACATAAATCATTTCCGCGACACTTAGCGAAAATTAGGCTCCAAAAAAAACCCCCAAATTTTTCAGCCCTAATTTCGTGTTTTTCCCTCTCTAGCTCGATTCTCACAATATCCGCCATTTCCATCTCTCTCCCATAGAAATTCCATTTTCAATACGTAAACTCTTTTCAGATATTGCTCCAATTTCTCATAAGCTCGTCTCCTATTTATGCACTTCTCAAACGTATTTGTGTTCTGATTTTTTGGGTTTTGTTTCACTTTGGATTTTGCGTAATTATACATGTGAGTTCAATCAATTTACAGCATTGCTTTTCTTTTGAAGGTTGATTTAAGCAGAAGACAATAAAAGAGTATTTTATTAGGTAAAATCACTCAAACTTGATTATCCTACAAGATCTCGTTGTATTTTGTTGGTCTGTCAAAAAAAGTGATTGTCTCTGCTAATTACTTGTATGCACATTTGGTCGGAGCTTTTGCACCATGGACAAAGCTTGGGTCTAGTTACCAAGGTATATACTTTACTGTCCTTACACATCTTACTTGATTTCGATTCATGAATTGTGATTCTGGATGTTTATTTCTCATTTTCTATCAATACAGAAATAGCATTGAGTATGAGCAAGGAGCGACTGAGTTTGTGTCTGAATCAGCAAGACGTTTGTGTAATCCCGCTGAAATGTTTTTTCCTTGCCTTGATTGCCGAAATGTCTGCCATCCATCAACTGAGACAGTTTTTGAGCATTTAGTTATCAGAGGGATGGATGAGAGGTACAAGAGATGTAAATACTGGAGTAAACACGGGCTCCATGGGGAAGATAAGACAACTGATGTTCAAACGTCTGAATATGAGGCTTACGAGTTGATTAGGGCAGCATTTACGGAGGGTGAAGGCAATCAACCATCCCAGAAATAGAGTGCAGAAGAGTTTGAGGGTATTGAGTGTCCAAAAGAAGCTGAGTTCATTAAGAAGTTAGAGGACGCAGAAACTTCACTTTACCCAATGTGTTAGAAATACACAAAGGTTGCTCCAATCATGGAACTTTATCGGATAAAGGTCAATATTGGGTTGTTAGAGAGCTATTTTGATCAGCTATTGGCACTTGTTCATGACATGCTACCTCGAGAGAATGTTCTACCAAAGTCTACAGCTGAGATGAAAAAGTTTTTGAAACAGTTTGGTTTTGGTTATGATGTGATCAATGCCTGCAAAAATGATTATATACTCTATCGGAATCAGTATGAAGAGTCATTGAGCTGTCCAAGATGTAGTGAATCAAGATGAAAAAGGGATAAGCATAATGGTGAGATGAAGAAAGGAATTCCAGCTAAGGTGCTTAGGTATTTTCCAATAAAAGACATATTCAGGAGGATGTTTAGATCAAAACGGGTGGCTGAGGATTTGCGATGGCACTTCAATAATGCTACAGTGGATGGTACTATGCGGCATCCAATGGATTCATTGACATGGGTTCAGGTAAACGAGAAATGGCCTGATTTTGCTGCTGAAGAGAAACCTTAGACTATGTATTTCTACTGATGGCATGAATCCGTTCTCTATCCAAAACACCAAGTATAACACATGGCATGTTCTCTTACTCAACTAAAACATGGCACCAACTCAGTGTATGAAATCAGAGAATATCATGTTGATACATGGTCCAACCGCACTTAGCAACAACATTGATGTATATCTACAACCATTGATATATGACTTAAAGGATTTGTGGACAAAAGGTATGGAAGTTTATGATTCATTCATGATGGAGAGTTTTAATTTAAGAGCTATTCTGTTGTGGAGTATCACAGACTATCCAGCTTTAGGGACATTAGCTGGATGTAAGGTGAAGGGGAAGCAAGCGTGTAATGTATGTGGGAAGGATACACCTCATAGGTGGTTAACCCATAGTCGTAAGTATGTTAACATGGGCAACAGGAAGCGACTCATGCCTGGTCATCCTTATAGAGGTAAAAAAAGGTGGTTTAATAACACTGTGGAGATTGGTACTGCAAAGAAGGTTCAGAGTGGATCATAAATATTTGAAAGTCTTAAACAGTTCAGAAATGAATTTGGAAGACCTTTAAATAAGAAAGATAAGAGGAAAAGGATTGAGGCATATGATGAAGAAGATGACCAATATGAAGAAGACAACGACATGTGGCAATCTTCTTTGAATTGCCTTATTGGAAGGTTTGTTTTGTTTACTCAAAAATTTGACTATGTGATTTAGTTTAAACTTCTTAAATTTGCTTTATGATAATTACTTGTAACCTTATGTTGCAGGATATGCCTGTGAGGCATAACATAGATTTGATGCACATGGAAAAGAATGTATCTGATGCACTTTTATCTATTCTGATGCAAAGTGCGAAGTCGAATGATGAAAGCAAGAAAAGACTTAGAAGACATGGGAATAAGAAGCAACTTACATACACAGATACGTGGAAAGAAAACTTACTTGCCTCCAGCTGCATATTGGCTTTCAAAGGAAGAAAAAAAAAATCTGCAAAAGGTTATCCAAGTTTAGGGGTCCCAACGGGTATTGTGGCAATATATCCAACTGTGTCTCGTTGGATCCTCCTACTATTGGCAGCATGAAGTCTCATGACCATTATGTTCTAATGCAGGATTTGTTGGCCGTGGCATTGAGAGGTTTACTACCAAAAGGACCCCGCACTGCAGTGACTCGTATCTGCAATTGCTTCAACAGATTGTGCCAGCGTGTAATTGATCCAGAGAAGCTACTAGCACTAGAATCAGAGCTTGTGGAAACAATGTGCCAGTTGGAGAGATTATTTCCGCCTTCACTGTTTGACATCATGTTCCACCTTCCACTACATCTAGCCAAAGAAACACGTTTGGGTGGTCATGCACCCTTCAGATGGATGTATCCTTTTGAGAGGTACATGAAGACAGTAAAGGCTTATGTCAAGAATTTTGCAAGACCAGAAGCTTGTATGGCAGAGGGATACTTGGCTTCAGAATGCATTGCATTTTACATGGAATTCCTTCATAATTCTGTTCCACTCCAGGAACCAGTTAGTAGGAATGAACATTTTGAGGGACATGAAATGGTCCTTGAAGGCCGACCTCTACAAAAAGCTACACCAGTTACACTTACTGATAAAGAGATAAATATTGTTCATCATTATATTCTCATGAATACAGAAATCATGGATGCATATGTTGAGTAAGTGTAATCCTGTAAATTGTTACTTATTCAGATTTACATATTTTGTTGCATCAGTGACTAATGTTTTGGAAAACAGACTGCATCTGGAAAAACTGCAAACTACGGATGTAAGATGCCAAAAAAATAAAACCCTGTTATGAAAATACCATACTGAAAGGTTCACACAATAGATCAAAGATAAGGTTAGGTGATTTCTTCTCTTATTTCTAGTAAATAATTGTTTTTAGTTTAATGCATCATTTCAAATGACGTTGAATGGACAGTCTCTGTTACATGTTAGATTCCACATAACTCGAAGAACCATTTTAAAAGGCTGAGATGGCTTGCTATTTGACCAAGAAACACGATTAACAGCTATAAGGGATACATAGTTAACGGGCACCGATTCCATACAGACGACGTAAAACGGAAGACTCAGAACAGTGTAGTTACATATGAAGCATTTTCTATGTGTAGAGCTAGTGCTAAGGATTCTAATCAACAGACATACATAGTAGCATATTATGGTGTAATAAAAGAGATCATATTGGTTGACTACCACTTGTTCCAGATTCCCCTGTTTAAGTGTAATTGGGCTCATAAAGGAAAAGGAGTGAAAGACGAAGATGGTTTCATACTTGTCAATCTCCATATGAATCAGTCATCATTTGTTAATGATCCTTACATTCTGCCATTGCAAGGTAAAAATTTTTTCTACTCTAGAGAAGATGACAGCTCACCTTGGTATGTTGTTGAGGGTATCGCCTAGAGGGTATCATTAATTAGAGACAGAATAGGATCTTGTTCATGCTCCGCCACCAGTCCAGCCAGTTGAAGACTGAGGAGATCAATCATCTGATAACGAGAGTTTTTGTGCTAGGGATGATTGTAAAGGTGTTCTAATAGAGGATTAATGCTTTATTCGTTTTGTTTCAGGTAATTTGATACGATGACTAAGAAAGTTGTAACTGAAAATGTCCATCGTAGTAAGCGCCAAGCAGGTCTTGATGTGACTCCTGAAGTTTCTTTGAAAAAAAAAAAAACATAAAGTGATGTTAGCTAGGGAGGTATTAGGTGCCAGCTACTAGATTGGTTTTCCACGAATGAAGTGGTTGTTGGTGAAGGAGAATTCTGCTGTAGTAAACCAACATATAAGATTGGTCGGATTCCTCTGGGATCAAATGCGGCTGCTGTTATTGTATGGTCTGTATCAGACGTAGAAGCAACTGTCTGGAGACCTACTTCAGCCATTTCCTCACTTATTCAGGCTGTAGGTGTTAAAATAGCATGGTCTGCTGACAAGATAATCATGGACACTGAAAACCACATCCCAGAACCTGATGAGACTGTAGGATCAGAGATAAAATCAACAGTTGTATTTTTTTAGTCTCAAGTGATAGTTGTCACTTACTAATATAGATTGTGTAAATATTTTACATGATTCATTAGGCGAGGTTTGCATCAATGGGGATAATTCAAATATTTGATTATTGGAACGATGATGATGCAGTGATTGCTGAGGGTTTGTTGCTGTCTACTGACCCAACCGAATTGGTGAACAGTGTCCCGCTTGGAAAGAATGCTGCAATTCTTAAAATTGATCTTCTTGTTAAAAATGATGCATTTCTATGGAGGCCTCCCAATGGAATGACAAAGATGAGTGATACACTACATGAGATGATTGCATGGCCCATTGATAGGTTAAGCCTACATCGTCAACCCTTGGTTGATGAATCAACCAAGCAAACCATTCCGGTAAGTTTGAGGAACTAGTTTCTATACTAGATCATGTTTATATTTTAGATGAGTTTTACTGACTGTTTGTCATTCTTGGTTTTAGAGTGTTAGTCCCAAGCACTGGTAACTCTTGAAAGAGTGTTAGTCCCAGCACTGGTAGCAGCAAAGGAGATAAGCAGAAGTGCGCTCTATTGGACTTAGATAACTCTGAAAGGACAGCTGCAGTAGGTTGTGTGTTTTCAACCGATCCGGCAGAGAAGGTACATTTTGTACCTTTAGGTCACAATGCTACTAAGGTCTGGGTAAAGGTTTCAAAGGTTGATAATGCACGGGTGTGCAGACCAAACTCTTAAGTTGAAGTCATAGCAGATACGGTAGGGTGTACATTGGCTTGGCTTAATGACAAGCTTGTTTTTATATAAGTCATTAAGTTTTATATGAACAGTTGTGAACATAAGTACATTTATGTTTGGGGTAATGCTGCATTGTGAACATAAGTTTAAATAATGGTGCAAAACCATGTTAGTAAATACAATTGTCTTCCTTTTATTATGCAAAATTTGAAAATAATGACAGACTCTAAATTTGCCGACATCTCATGTAAAATTTTGGCCGAAATTGGGCTCCAAATATCAATCCTTAAATTTTCACCAAACTATTAGGCCCATCTTTTGCTCCGACTTTATCCTTCGTCGAACCTTAATCGTGTCATTTCATCTCTTGTCTCGCTAATAGCTGAAGAAAAACAAAACCTAGTTCCAATTGCGATTCAGACACTACAAGAAAGAAGAAGAAACGTTGTCATCGTCAAACTCTGTCTTAGCTTCGGCAGCTCCGTCACCACAAATCTCTCATCCGGTCGTAACCCTAAAACGATTTTTAATTTCTCTGTACTTCCGTCATTTTGTTTTCTAAGAATCCTAATTTACTTTTTCTATCACCTAACTAGATAAGGAATCAAAGTTTCAAAGAGATCGAAGAGGACTTCACCATTTTCAAATTATCTCCATCCTTTATTCTCAATTAATTGGTTTTTATTCGTCTGAAAGTTGTTTTACGCTATCTGAATCCAGATTCTCGTAGAATTGCTTTGCAGGTGTAGATTGTTGGGACACGAGAACTCAGAAAATCAGTCCACATTCACACTTATCTTGGTTGATTTTCTAAAACTCTGTGACATTGAAATTTTTTTTGGTATTGTGTTTTAATGGTTTTCTAGATTAGACACTTATTTGTTTGTCCATATCCTTAGTTTGATTACTTTAGTTGTTTACCATGACTAAAAGAAACACAGAACCAACATAGATAAAACAAAAGTGATAAAACATCATAGGGTTTACAGATCCGAATCAACAAAGTAAAAAAAAAAAACAAACCAACAAAATAACAAAAAATTAAAAAGATAAGTTCAACATAACCACCCAAGTTTAGATAGAGATGAGAAGGTAAATGATAGGGAGAAGAACACATGACAGATAAAACCCAAGCTTAGATAGACACAATATCCCCGTGTCTTGCAACATAGGGGTCACTTGCCGCTAACTCACTCCTGAAATCAGCAACCTCTTCGATATGGGGTGTCAAAACTGAAATCAGATAAGCCTTCATAGGTTTCAAGCCATGGCTCCTCATCCCTTGTCAAGTACTTGTAGATCCTCCACATCTTTAACACCACAGTGACCACTCCCATACCCATACAGTTTGCATACTCATCCCTGAATGCGTAAGCATTGTCTCCACTGGCAACAGACTTAATCCGGTTTTCTCTGTCATGCAAAAATACCTTATGTCAACTACCCTAATGTAAATAATATATATTCTGATTATATATTCTACTAACTTACATGTTGTCTCTGATGTAGAACACGGACTGTGTCCGTTTACGATCTCCAAAACAGACTTTAAGTGGATGCACGTTGAAGACGACGCCCATTATATTTGCAAAGGATAAGTTTCTTAAACCTGGTTACTTAGTTTTATTCTTGATTTAGGACTATGTATTGGTTAGTGTTAAAAATCATACCAATTGGAGTGTCGTTGTCAGTGTAACGGATCTGGTGGATTGCTTTGAAATCCAGATAATGATGGTTGTTGAGAGGGCCGATGGGTTTGATTCGAGTCCCTTCAAAGACTGTAAGTCTGTAACGAGAGTTCACAGGCTTCAACCCTACGAACGATCTCTCAACTTTAACCCTGAAAATTTCGACCCACTTGCCATCTTGATCCTGAAGTCTTTTGTCCACCCATTTGCCCTCTTGCTCCTGAAATCCTTCAAATCTACTTGATTGTGATGGATATATTACCATGGAAGTTTTCGTTCCCTGCATACATGTATGGTGATAATCAGATGTGTTAATTAATTCATGTATCATGTTGAACAGGTTATGGGTTTAAACTTACCGCCTCGTCTACCAGAATGTAATTCCAACACGGACCATCTCCGAAGACTTCATACGAGTAGACCCTGAGTATCTTCACTCTAAACCGCCAGGCAGTAAGTTTGTCGTTAATCTCCAAACTAGAAAGCATGTTGTAATCCGCCATGGTTTGTGATTTCTTTTTTTGTGGATTTGTAGGGACAAAGATGTGAAAAAGAAGAGACGTAACTACCTCTATTTATAGGTAAGTAAGATTGTGGAAACCAAACGGTTTTTTTTTAGTAATTGCTAATTCTATTAATTTCAAACGTCATGACGTTTGCAGAGATAAGAGAGAGGGTAATATGCAATTAATGATGAGTTTCTGAACAGTCACAATACTCTACATCCAATCATGTCCATGCATGCATAGAAAACTACACTCAACAATAAGATCCATGCATGTAATGATGATTACCTTTGAACATGCACAATACTCCTCAAGTCTTCCATGTAATGATACCTACTTAGTCTTTAAAGTATAACTAATGACAAGAAAAGCAATCAAGTAAGTTTCTTTACCACCCTTTGTAAGAATATGCAAAATTTGAATTATGTATTGGTTTCTGATGACTGTGTTTGTCATTTCTTCGTTTACAGTGGTGATTCTAGCTCTGGTAGTAGTAGCAAATCAGGGATCTCTTGGACATTAAGATTAAGATTAGGGTTTCTTAGTATATGTAATATTTTGTATTTCAGTTGTTCCTTAGTATCTTTGTTGTTAAACCATATTTTGTAATGATATTTCTTTTAATGAAGTAACATTTTTTACCATCTAAAACGAAATCATATATTAGAAATTATTATAATATATTATAAAAAAAAATACAATCATCATAATCAATAATACTATGTAAAGGTAAGTGCTATGATATATAGATATATTTAACATAGCGATTAAGAACAGCTATTAAAAGTTTAATAGTAACGCAATGAAAATGTTGCTGAAAACATAATAATAACGAAACAAAAACACTGTTAAAAATATAATAATAGTACAAAGGCAACCCTGTTAAAGTAAATTTAATTGCATAAAAAAAACGATATTATAAGTTCCGATACGATAACAGTGCAAAAAAACACTAACGAAAGCGCCTGATTTTTTATAATGGGTGAATAGACAACGGCTAAAAAAACGCTATGGTATTGTTAGATACATTTTCTTTTTGAATAGACCTTATTTTCTTTTTGAGAAAGTGACTAGAACATTTAGAGTCATTTTTACCATCTTTAATTTTTTACGACCATATTTCTTCACCATTTTGATTTATGTTGAAGAATAAAAAAAAGGATGATTTTATAATAATTAGATTGATAGTTAATTTTATTTACAGATTTTTATTTCATAAATTATATTGATAATATAAGGCTATAAAAGAAAACTATTTTTTATATTTTAGTTTATTGAGAGTAAAACAGCCATTTTAAAAGTATATCATTGTGTTGCACACATATTTTAATAGTAGACGATTTGAGAATCTAGGATAACACATTTCTTTATCTAGCAGTTTAAAGGATTTTCTAATACAAATCTTCCTCATTGTTACTTATTAAAAGATAATAAAATTTAGGATATGCTCGATGAATATCCGGCTCTACCTTTCTTTAGTAACATCAAATCAAGTTTGAATTCTTATGATTGTTCCTAATACATATAGTACTGAGTTTCACAAACACAAAAAATAAATATACATGCTGGCGAGCGGTCCATGGACCGGAAAGCATACATACATATATCTTGAAATCAAAGGCTTGCAAACAGACGAGAAATTTACTCCAACTTGGTCTAACGTCCCGCACCGGCTCTAGCTACTCGACTACTGGTTACCTGAAAAACAACAACGTGAGTTTAATGAGTAACCTAATGTCACTCAATGAGCTAGATCCCTTTACTAACATGCACAACTCCCCTAAAGCTCCAAGTTAACAAACAACAAACATGTTCGGGGAGTTCAACAAACAAGCATACATCATAGCCGAAGCAGTGGGAATTAAACAAGCAAGGTGAGCCATGAGAACATGTCTCATACTACAATACGCTAGCTAGCTATTCTCCTTATTCTCCTTACATCCTAGGGCCCAGATGTATTCGTTTTCCCCCACCCGTCAACCATAACAGTCAACCTCCTTCATTCACCGTTTCCTGGCGGAACGCGGCGAATAACACATGAACCTCAACAGATTCACACCCACGGCCCGATGATCTAGGAAAAATGGAATATTTTTATTTTTTCGACGTTAGTCCATGGGCTTAGATAACAGACTACTAGGATATATAAATACACACCCCCTTCATTAATTTTATTCATTCAGAATCGGGGAGAAGAATTACTAGATATCCTAGGTTTAATAGTTCTCTTTGATAAACTTAACTCGGCATTCCGAGTTAACACCTTTGTAACCGATATTATCAATAAAAAGTTCTCTTTTCCGAGGTTTATCTTTTTTTCTTTTACTTAACTTATTCCAAAAACGAACCCCTCTAATTATAAATAATTAGAAGTTGAACCCAGTCTCAACAGAAACCAAACGGTTTTTTTTAATTAATTGCTAATTCTATGAATTTCAAACGTCATGACGTTTGCAGACATAAGAGAGAGGGGAATATGCAATGAATGATGAGTTTCTGAACAGGCACAATACTCTACATCCAATCAGGTCCATGCATGCATAGAAAACTACACTCAACAGTAAGATCCATGGATATAATGATGATTACCTTTAAACATGCACAATACTCCTCAAGTATTCCATGTAATGATACCTACTTAGTCTTTAAAGTATAACTAATGACAAGAAAAACAATCAAGTAAGTTTCTTTACCACCCTTTGTAAGAATATGCAAATTTGAATTATGTATTGGTTTCTGATGACTGTGTTTGTCATTTCTTCGTTTACAGTGGTGATTCTAGCTCTGGTAGTAACAGCTAATCAGGGATCTCTTGGACATCAAGATTAAGAATAGGATTTCTTAGTATATATAATATTTTGTATTTCATTATACAGTTGTTCCTTAGTATATTTGTTGTTGAACCATATTTTGTAATCATATTTGTTTTAACGAAGTAACATGTTTACAATCTAAACGAAATCATATATTAGAAATTATTATAATATATTATAAAAAAAATACAAAAAAATACAATCATCATTATCAATAATACTATGTAAGTGCTATAGATATATATAAACATATCGATTAAGAAAAGCTATTAAAATTTTAACAGTAACGCAATGAAAGCGTTGTTGAAAATATATTAATAACAAAACAAAAATTCTGTTAAAACTATAATAATAGCACAAAGACAACGCTATTAAAGTAAATTTAATTGCATAAACTAAAAACGTTATTGTAAGTCCCGATACGATAGCAGTGCAAAAAAAAACGCTATCGCAAGCGCCTGATTTTTATAACGGGCGAATAGACAGCGGCTAAAAAAACGCTACGGTATCGTTAGATAGCGTTTTCCAGCCGCTATTAAAAGCTTTTTTTCTTGTAGTGAATCATTAAGATCCCTAGATATAACAAGTAAACTACTCACACATAAAAAGCAAAACCCTAATCAAATCAATATCAATAACTTGCATAAAAGTAAATAGTAGAGTCTAGAAATAAGAACAGATGGTGTCTTTCTCTCTCCTTATGAAAATCCTAGAAATTAAACTCAAGAAACCTTAAAACAAAGGTGGCTTCTTGAGGCAAAGTCTTTTGGTGCCTTAAGTTTCTTGAGAGTTTTGCTTCTTGGGAGTTTGAAGGCTTGGCCAAATTCCACTGCTTAAGAGAGTTTATATGACTTCAGGGGTCGTGCATGAGTCAGCATAAAAGTTTCAAGACTTAGGGTTTAAGAAAAACCCGCAAAATGATTTCTTTTCTTCTGACTGATCGACCTAATCGATTCGCTCGACTTCATCACCCACTCGGTCGACTTTGTCTTCCGATGACTTATTCTTCATTTTTGCTCCAAATCGTCTAAGTCTTCTTCAAATGCTCCATCACGTCAAATCTCCTATTTATCCTGTAAAGTTTGGAAAATACTTCAAAACCGTATAAAATATATATCTGAAAACCACTAAAAATATTGATACATCAGCCAATTACCAAGAAGAATTTTGTTATCAGTATTCAATTTTTTTTTGCACAAAAGGTTTTGTGCCAAAAGAAGTTAACTCAACAATCCTTACTCGAACCCCCCAATAAAGACGAGTCGAAGGAGATAAAGGACTATCGCCCTATCTCCTATTGTAATGTGATATATAAGTTTGTATCGAAGATAATAACTAACTGTCTTTTTTAAGTGTCTCCTCCCAAAGTTTATAGCTTCTAGCCAATCTGCACTTATAAAAGATAGACTCCACTTTAAGAATCTTTTTATAGCTTATGAATTAGTGAAGGATTACAGCAATGAACCTATCTCCCTTCATTGTGCTATGAAGATTGACATATCTAAGGCTTTCGATTTTGTAAAGTAAGATTTTTTGTTGAATACTCTCGATGTTCTGGGGTTTCCACCTATGGTTGTGTGTTTCATCTGCATCTTTTTTACTTAAGGTCAATGGTGAATTGACAGATTACTTGGAAACAAACGAACGTTAAGACAGGGTTGTTATCTCTTTCCATATCTCTTTTTCATTTGTATGAATGTCCTCTCTAAGATACTTGATAAAGTAGCGACTCAACGAAAGTTTGGTTACCATCACCATTTTGAAAATCTAAGTCTCACACACTTGTGTTTTGTTGATGATTTAATGGTGTTTTTGGAGGAAAGTTTTAAGTCAACTGAGGGGAATATAAAAGTTTTTGATGAGTTTCCAAGAGTTTCGGAGCTGAAAATAAGCTTACAAGAGTCTATCTTCTATTTTGTTTGAGTATCACAAAGGAGAAGGTATACCATTGTGGATAGGTTTCCATTTGAATCTTGTTCTTTTGAGTCTTTCGAAATATGTATTAGAGTAAGTATGACTAATTTTACTTTTGGTATGCTTATATTGTGACTCTTGCAAGTATAGACAAATTGTGATACAAGTTTTTAAGCTTCCCAGATTGTTGTTGCAACGCTCTTGCTATAACCAAAATAAATGTATTTATTGTCGAGCTAACTCTGTTTTTATAGTTCAAGCTTTGATGCATTATTTATGACACAAATTATTGGTTGAGTAGTTTACCCATCATACTTAATATCTTTGAATCTATTGTGACAATACATCATGAGAAACAAAAACAGCATAGTAAGCAATAAATTTGTATACAATGAAAAATATAGCTAAATGGGCCTAAACGGGCTTACTAAAACCTGAAGTGCTTCAACATAATTGGGTCCTAAACGGACTTTGCAATAAACAGGTTGACAATAAATCGGCCGGTCTAGCCCAGTCGTATATTATATATATCATACCGCTTAATGGAACAAAGAGAGGGGAAAAACAGAAAACATTCAAGTACACTCACGAAGTACAGAATTAACCTTTCGCAGAAACCGTCCATACGTAAAATATAGATATATAACTAAGCTAAAGAGGGCCACAATCATAGCGCGTGTGACCAATTTGATCACGAAAGAGAATCATCAACAAAACTACAAGCAAGAGCTTCATTATCGGTGACGAAGCTTCGATTAACCTACCGGTAAGATACGTCTGTGTCGAGAGACCCACGAGTCTCTCTCTTCTTTCTTTGACATACTCATCAATCGCCTCAACGATTCGCTTCTGTGAAGAGATGTTATTCAGGCCATCTTGACCTAACTTCCTCCACAAACATCTAGCGAGAACGACACCATCTTCTAACGCAGCCGAACAGCCTTGCCCTAAAAATGGACCCATCAGGTGCATACTGTCTCCGGCCACTGTCACTGTGCCACGTCGGAATTTACCGAATAAGACATCCCATGGAGCTCGGTACCTTAAACGGCTAATATACAAAGACTCGATTTCACAGTTCTTCACCATCTCTTTCAATTCTTCAGAGAATTCGTGGACCGATGCTAGTGTCAATCTTGCGACATCCTCTTGATTTTTTATTGAGTTTGAATCTATTTATATAATTAGTACATTATATATACGTCAGCAAGCATTGAACAATCACTTAAAATAGATCAAAATAATTTTAGTTTTAGTTATAGAAGTTTTAAAATAAAATCTGAAATGTACCATGAACGAAGAAAATGTTAATACCTTGGGGACACTTTAGCATAACAACAAACCAGAAGACGAGTTTATGAGTTATTGGAAGTCGTCCACATACGACGTTGTCCATCTTGATTCTTATAAACTCTTGCCTAAATCCATGACCATCTGGGTAATTTGTGAAACCTCTAACCGCCCGAGAACCGAGGGTTTTAGTCGAGTTTAGTCCTAAAAATCCAGAGATGACAGAATTCGATCCATCGCAACCAATCAAAACCTATATATAAAGAAAGTGTAACATCGTTGACAAAAATATCTTTAAAAAAAAAAAAAATCATCGTTGAATACCCATTATAAGATTTGTTTTTTTAAAAAAAAAAAGTAAGAAAAAGAAAATGTAACATTGTCACAAGATTTGATTGGTATATTCTTTTATTGCATGCAGAAACTAGTGGTATTAGAGGATCTCCATCAAAGAACCCCTTTGAGGTTCTTAAAAAAAAATATTTTATTTTAATTTTTTTTTTTAAGTTGATAAAAAAAAAATCGACCAATCGCGTGCCGCCACATATCCGTGAACAGTGAAGAACCGTCTTTTAAATAAGAGATTTTCACTTAACTGTGTTGTGGGATCCGCTTATTATTTAATTAATTTTTTTAAAGAATTCTATCAAAAATCTGATGGAGATGCTTTTAAATCGAAACATTTTTTACATTTGTAAACTATTTCTTACCATTTAAAAAAAAAAAATTCTTACCATTTTTTAAATAAAATAAAAGACAGTTTCATGTTTCGACTAGAAAAAAAAGTACCATTTCACGCTAAACATGTAGCTTTCAACAAAACTATAAAAAGTAATAATAATAATAATTGAATCTAGCCAACCTCGCCTTAGTAGATCCGCTCACGACTCTCAAAAACGTCGCTTTCAAATAAATATGTTATCTTACACTCAATCATTGATCATTTAATCAAATAGTAATGCTACAATCGCTAGACGTACCTTTGCTTTGATATCTAGTCCGTTTTTGACGTGAACAATCGGAAACGACATCGTTTCGTCGAGCTTGACTGATAAAATTTGGCAACCAAGCCGGAGAGTTCCAAGAGGAAGAGCATCAGCCAGTGCCCTGACCAAATCATTCCTTACTACACCTCTTACTTCTCCATAGGATGCCGGTCCAACCGACTCTCTTCTTTTTACCCCTTTCTCGATCAATACATCTCTAATCCTGTTGTAATACCGTAAAAGTACTAATTAACAATGATCATGCTAGTAGAAACTACGTAAAATATCATATTTATATACTTACTGGTGGATTGTGAGAGAATTAAGACGAAGCTTATCTGCCACACCCAGCTGTTCAAGAGCAAGCCAGCCGTTAGTCTGAATACCAAATGCTGCTCCCTCCGATCTAACCGACTCCGATCTCTCCAACACAATGCTCTTTATACCCTTCCTTTACATATTTATATTTGTATTTTTTACGCTTATTAGTTAATAATAATCCATGTATGTATATGCAACAAATGAAATTACAAATGATTTAAATGAGAAAGAAATGAACCTGTGAAGAGCAAGAGAAGTTGCAAGACCAGCAATGCCTCCTCCCACTATCACTATATCCAATTCTTCCATTCTTTGTATTTACTTCTCCTTTTTCTAATTTCTATGCTCTTCATATCTCTTTACTATACTCTATATATATATACACGTTATGGACTCATGACTGGGGGTAGTTGTTGAAGCCACATGGTCTCTGCCGTAGCTCGTGGTAATACATTGGCCAAATATATTTTTCGTAAAATATATGTTTTATCGCGAATTTTATCATTAAATAGTTTGGTATTTGCCTTGTCGATTTCTATATTTTGATAATGAGAATGACCAAAAATAGTGATAAATAGACTTATAAAATATTATATATTTATATTAGTAGAATTTTATAACAAAGTTGAATGTAATAATACTTCAACCAAACAAAAAAAATACATTTAAGATTTAAAAAAAAAAAAAATTAATTAATTTATTTCATTCAAACAACATTTTTCATTTCAAAACCGTCATCGCCAATTTAGACTTTAGCAATCTTCTCCCTCCTTCGGTGAAAATGAAAATGTGAACTCCTCCAAAGTCTTTGTATCCTCAACATTAAATATATACAAAATTTGTTTTACATATTAGCAATTCAACCCCTTCTCCTCCAGATCAATTTTAGTTCTGATTTATAGTGACAATTAGATGTCTTATGATATTTTCAATGACCGTTCATCCGCCATGTCGAACCAGCAAAAATCAGATAACTAGACTCCACGCCATAAAATTTCTCTGCATCGACTTCATAAGCCACCGAATCTCAAAGATCTTTAACATCAAAGCATGGAACTCAAACCGATCCTCCACAAAGCCCTCATCTTCCTCCAATTTAGTTTGGACCCTCAAGTCTTACCCTCCTATATTGACCTCTTCAAATGTCTAACTGCAAAGATGTTGAGGAAAAAAACTATCTTCATGCTTAAAATCAAGTGAACTAGTATATTAAAATATCAAATGAGTATGATTTTAAACACAACCAACAATGATGGAGCCATTTATCATTGGCCATTTACATGGTAACATTCCCACCCAAGGCTCCATCCACGCCATCCTCATTGGCATATGGAGTAACAAGATTTGAGGCATTATAGTCTCCAAGCACGGTCTCAGAACAATTATGATCATATCCCTAATCCAGCTGTTGATACGCTAAAGATAGTCCAAAATCATATCACACACAAAGAAAATTTAAAACCTCCAAGTCAAAGCTTTCTCTAGAAGCTGAATACAAAGCTTCATGTAAAAACTAAAATAGATATTTTAACCGAACTTGCTCAGCAAGCTTCATACATTAAAAAGTGTATAGATTAGCTTACAAAAATTATTTGTATTAATATGTCGAAACATATATACAACAATAAGAGAACTATATCTAGATAATCATTTCTTCTATTCTCTACATTCTCTTTTGGTTCATTCATTCTACAAATTTTACGATGCCTTCTCTTTAAACATTGGGAATTGAATCCATATCTTTCTGATAAAGTCGTATATGTAGAAGATGAAGTATTGCTTCTTACTCAAATTATAAGGGTCATAGGGAGATTCTCAAAGATCCGAGTTGACATAATCAATATTTTCCTTTGCCACGTGTTTTCCAGTCCCGAAGTTACTATGTGTGCTTTCCCTATCAAACAGGTTCATTGCCATGCAGTCCTTGCCCTTCTTAGCAAGAACATCTAACCCTTTCTAACCTAAATGACCTTTCTTGTTGTTCCATAGCTGCGTTTGATCTCCAATTTGCTTCACATGTTCTATAGATGTTGACCCGACTACCTTGTCTTCTACTATATCTTCAACTTCTTGCATAATGTAAAGAGATTCTCTTTTTGAACCTCCCATGAACTATGTACTTCCCTTTACTAGGTTTACTAATTTGTTACTCCCTCTGAACTCACAACCCTTATACTATAAGGTTCTTAATGAGATCAAATTCCTAAAAATAGCAGGCATATATTTAACAACCTAAAGGAGGAAGGTTGTTCCATCTAGATTCTTGAACCTAACTAGCCATATACCTTTGACATGTGAGAGAGTATTTTTAATCATTCTTACTCTCTCACTTTCTTGCTTCATTAAAGTCACAAATAATTCCTTCTGCAACCATATTTGTGATATATTCCTCCTGTGATAACCCATAGTCAACTTCACTTTAGAAGACACTATGCCAACTAGATCTCTTGCATCATCTTTAACTATTGATGATTCTCCTATTTCTTGTGACAAAAACCTACATTTATCTCTTTTCAGGCATTTCATTGCTTTTTGAAATGGCTTTCCTCCTTGCCATATATCCAACATACTATTCCAATTGTCTCTTGACTGGGACCTTGGCATTTGCTTTCCCTTTCCATGTTGAAAGCTCATGGGTTGTGATCTACCTCTAACAAAGTGTCCTTCACCAGCAGACCTATAACTAAATAATTCTATGAATTTTGTTTCCCTATACTTAGTTGTATTAGCTACTTCCTATAATATAATAGCTTCTATGCTATGTTGAGTCTCCTTTAGTTGGCCATACCTTGATGACAACACATTCGACAGGAGAATGGCTTAAACTTCATAAGTTACTTCGATGTTCAGTTTGCTTAGATTTGTTATCAGCTTTAAGAAGCCATTAATGTTTTGGTCAATCATCTTGAACCCATAAACCTTGAGTTAAGCATGGACTCTGATGCTGTGACATAAACCTTGACTTAAGCATAGACTCTGATGTTGTGAAGAGAACCAGAATCGACTATATGGCCTCACAATTCGAATTAATGAAGATGGAGGAGAACGAGTCGGTTAGAGAGTTCAGTGCACATATTAGCAACATTGCTAATGAGGCACAACTTCTTGGAAAGAAGTATAAAGAGAAGAAGCTGGTGAAGAAACTTCTGCGGAGCCTGCCAAAGAAATACAACGCCTACAAGACAGCTCTCTTTGTTTCATCCAACACAGATGAAACAAAGTACAACGAGGTAGTCGGTATGCTAAAAGCATATGAAATGAAAACAGCTGGCGAAGTCAAGCAAAAGAGCATAGCTCTTGTTGCAGAGGGAGAGTCACACAAGTTTGAGGAACTGCAAAACTCGTTGGGGATTCTTACGAAGCCAATCGAGCATTCAAGAAAAATGACTCAGGATCCAGGAGATATGAATCAAACAGAAGATCTGGTGATGCAATCAAGAGTACCTCACAATGTCATGAGTGTAAAGGTTATGGTCATTTCAGAAGTGAATGCCCAACTCTCATAAGGAAGGAGATCCAGTGTTTTGGGTGTAAAGGATTTGGACACACTCAACAAGAATTTCTAGGAGATCAGAAGAAAGGAAAAGAGAGATTAATGATTGGTGTTGAAGAGATGAGTCAGATGAAAATGATGAAGAAGAGTGTAACAACTTTGTTGCATTTCCGGGTATATCAGAAGAACCTGAAGATGTCGATCCAATAAATGAAGTTCTAGTTGAAAGAGACAGCGATTCGGATCTTGATATCGAAGAAGAGTACCAGAGAATGTGCAAACAAGTCTTGGAAGTCAGTCGAATCAACTCCCAACAATCAACTAAAATCAAGCATCTCGAGGCAGAGGTTGAGGTAGAACGGGTTAAGAGTATGAAACTCAGCGAAAAAATCATGGAGCAGCACAAGAAGATAAAGATGCTTACGGGAACCAAGGGACTTGACCACATACAGAACCAACAGAAAAATGAAAAAACCAACTTTGGTATAAGATACATTGGAGCAACAAGCACATCCAGGATTAAGTTCGTCAAGGGGAGAATGCATGATGTTAAGGCTAAACAACTAGAAGCCCCACAACATACCTCGCCAAGTACCTTGCGACAAGGTAATATATCGGATGATGAAGAACTCAATCTAGAAAGTTGTTTTGTGTGTGGAAACTTCGATCATTTTCAGGCTGTATGTCCAAAGTATCAAGTCAGTGAAAACAAGACATCATACCAGAAGAAGCGAGGAAGTTGCTTCGTTTGTGGAAGCTTTGATCATTTCAAAGTCAAGTGCCCAGAGTTCAAGGCTAGAATAGCTAAACTGGCCAGACAAAAGAAGGTTCATTATGATGATGTCAGAAGGAACATAGGATGGGTCAAGAAGACACACCTGCGTGAGGTGAAAGGGCAAAGACAAAAAAGACCACAACCTGCCTCACAACAAACCGTACGACGACGTTTTGGGAGAGCTAATGCGCGCCAAAAGAGGTCAGGAAGACAAGAGAATGAAAGATTCCAAGAAGCATATTATGGTAAGGCATATCAACTTCAGGGTATGTCTCAAGGTATGACAATAGCTATGGGTACCCTCATCAAAGGTTTTGAGAGGTTATTACTTGTGTGTGGTTACACGCGAGATAGTGTTGACAAGACCCTTTTCATACTATCTTGTGGATCTGAGTTGATGATAGTCCAGATTTATGTGGATGATATCATCTTTGGGGGGACATCAAAGAAGCTGGTGGATGTTTTTGTCGACAAGATAAACAAGGAGTTTGAAATGAGCATGTGTGGGGAGTTGAAGTACTTCTTGGGACTGGCAATAGTTCAAGATGATGAAGTGATCTTCATAAGCCAAAGCACGTATGCACGAAACTTGGTGAAGAGATTTGGGCTTGACAGCAGCAAGACTTCAAGCACACCTCTGAGCACCACCACTAAGCTGTCAAAAGATGAAGAAGATCTGAGAGTTGACTCCAAGCTCTATCGAGGAATGATAGGTAGTCTCTTGTACCTCACGGCAAGCAAACCAGATATGTGCCTTAGTGTTGGTGTGTGTGCTAGATTTCAAGCTGATCCAAGAAATTCACACCTTCAAGCGTTCAAAAGAATCATTAAATATGTTAAAAGGACAGCTGATCTTGGAGTGTACTACTCAAAGGCATCACACAACAATCTTGCAGGATATTGTGATGCAGATTGGGCTGGGAATCTTCTGGATAGAAGAAGCACAAGTGGTGGGTGTTTCTTTCTAGGAAATAACTTGGTGTCATAGCACATCAAGAAGTAGAGCTCTACCTCACTATCTATTTCACAAGCAGAATACATTGCTATGGGGAGTTGCTGCACTCAATTGCTGTGGATGAAGCAGATGGCTTCCGATTATGGGATGGATTCTGGACCTCTACTGGTGTATTGTGACAACAAGAGTGCATTTATATATCAAAGAACCCAGTACAACATTCCAGAACCAAGCATATTGACATAAGACACCATTTCATAAGAGAGCTAGTTGAAGACAAAAAGGTAATGATTGATCATGTGGTAACCGAGTTACAATTAGCTGATTTGTTTGCTAAATCACTGGATCTCAATCGCTTTGTAAGTTTTCGCAAAGCAATTGGGATGTGCGAACACTAACTTTCTTATTGAGCATGTTGAGCTGACACAGAAACTAGCACGCCAGGTATATCAGATTCAGACTCAGCATGGAGCCTCCTTGTGCAAAAATGGAAAAGAGCTGCCTCTCATGTCGTCTCACATGCAGTACAGGTTTCGTATTGAGAGGGAGTACAATGAGCTGAAGGGAAAAATGCTAAAAGTATGAAAACCATTAGAGAAGTTCAAAATCATGAAAAGACACACAAACCAAAGGAGGAACATTTAAGAAAAAAAAATTATGATTCCAGCCGCCCTCCAGTACAGGATCAAGGTTGAAAACTCTTGTGAGATGGAGACATGAGAGTGTGAAAGCTAGCCCAGGTCGATGAGGTAGCCATATTCAAAGAATCATGTCATTGCACGATATACCTTGGTGGGCTAGTTGTTGAACTAGCACGTGTATTAGAGGTTGTGTAACTTAAACACATCTCAGGTTCTAAGAATCCAAGGGCAAGTCGTATCAAACTAAAAAAAAAAAAAATCAGCTAAATTTGTTGGGTAACTACTGATTGATCATTATACTTTGAGTTTTGGTTTGATGATTATGCAGATGTCAAGTTGTGTGTAGGTCAAAGAAGGGTTGAGAGCATTATCGCAGTACATTGGGGCAGAGATCTCGAATCTTTCCTTAAATTGGTTAAGGAAATCAGAGTGATTTACTTACCATTTTTGGATATTTTCAAATATTTGAAAATACATGATTTGTGGAAAAGTGGGGCCGACTTTCATGGAGGACAAGAAAGAGAAGCTTAAAAGGAGAAGTTGCAAAGACTCAACTCATCATCCTTTTCTTTTTCGAAAAAAAAAAAAATCTTCTTTGTCTCTCACCTCAACTAAACAATGGTGGTTCACAAGAGAGGAAATCGTGGACCTAGATACTCAATGGAATCGACTTTATCGTCGTCAAGATCCCCTTCACCTGACCCAGAAATCATAGAGACAACTGGTGATGCACCTGAGAGACATCAACCCCGATAATCAACACATGCACAACAATGGTGCTAGCATCATCTGTGTTTCCAAGAAGCGCCACAGCAGAACCTTCATATGAGGTAGCTAAAGACTCTGAGACTCCGTCGGCTCTTAGTCCACGTGCTGGTGATGTCTTAGAAACCCTAGAATCAAATTTGGGGGTTTCTTCTAAGAAAAAGGGGAAGTCTTCCAAATCAACTCATGAGGCTCGTCATGTGCCGGAGTTAGTAGATGAGGACTCTGATGATAACATTCCCTTGGGGTCTGTTGCTCGAAGACTGAAGGAGCGGAAGAGTCAGGGCTCTGTTCCGGTGAAAAAGAAAAAAGACCCTAGTGAAGCAGAAGAAGGCTCGGGATGTGGTGGATCTGAGTTCAGAGGAAGAAGAACCACCAACGTAAAGAACAAAGCATGCATCTAAGGGGGGTGGCTCACAAAGAACCTCATCACATAAGAAGGGGAAGAGAAAAGTTGTGGCAAGTTCAACCTCTTCCGATGAAACATTGGTGAAGGTCAATTCAAAACAATTCAAGCATGAAGAAGCACGCAAGGTCTGCCAACACTATCTGACGAGGGAGATCGTGACTCAGAGGTATGTTGATTTGCGCTGAGGCTTTTGCTGAGATAATTGATGTGGTAAGGGACAACAAAATGGAATCAACAGTGGATCGAGAGTTCATGCCACCTTACATTCCAAAGGTTATATGTGAGTTCTACGCACATCTGCCTCATGAGAAGACCAAGAAAAAGGAGGTTAAGGTCTGGGTCAGGGGGTATGAGTATAGGTTCTCAACCGATCTCATAAACAAGTTCTTGCAGTTCCCTGTACCCACAGCTGAAGAAGCCATCTCTGCAGCTAAGAGTGACAATGTCTCCGATAATGTTGTTGTTCGATTCTTGTGTCAAGAGAAAGTGACATGAAAATCATTCTCTACCACAAAGTATATCCCGCGGTTTGCTTCATTGTGGATGCTATCGGGTTACAAATGGCTGTCAACTAAGAACCGCACTTCGACTCCAATTGAGAAGAGCAGATTTCTGTACCAAATGGCTCATGGTCACAGAGTGAACTTTGGTGAGTTTTTGTTCCAGAAGATTCTTGCACGAGCTCGGATCACCTACAACAAGGAAGGCTTGTACTTTCCTTCCTTGATCTATGTCGTATTGGTGCAGCAGCGAGTGCCTCTAGCTTTTGCTCATGAAAACCATGTTTTCCAACTTGAGTACATTCCTGACAAGAGGTCTGGGAAAGCTTATTCTCAAGCTCATCCTAAGAAAGGTAAAGCTGTTGATGTGTCAAGTGACAAGGGATCTGACTCAGAAACTACCTCATAACAGAAGTATGAAACGGTCAATGTGAAGATTTCCACTGGAAGGATTCATACTGTGGCAGCTGTTGAGGCTATTCGTGACACAATCACGAAACTGCAGGACATCTTTGCCACACTTGAAAATGGTAAGTGATTATGTCTTTTATAAGAGTGTTTTTGACTTGCTGTTTTTAACTGAATATGCATTCAAGCAGGGGGAGAAGGAATTACTAGTGGCTCTGAGGAGTTCTAGGGATTTATGGGGAGCTTAGGAGCTGATGTTACAGCCTGATGGTTGTTTGTTCTATTGCTTTTGTTTTGTTTTTTTCTTGAGAGACAAAAAGTTTAAACTTGTTTCTGCTCTCATGTTATGTTCTATGTTCAAAAACGCGGCCGCCTAGCCACCTCGACGGCCGAGAAATCGCAAATTGGAGGATCACCATGGCGAGTTGCTCCAAATCGTTGACCAATTGTCAACCGTCTAATCTCGCGTAAGACTAAATACCGCCTAGACAAGCTCAACTTTGGGTATAAACAAGTAAAAATTCATGCTAAATCCAGAAAATTGGGTGGAAAAGAAAAGGTTGTCCTTCGACAATTAATTAAAGAAAATACAGAAAAATAGAGTTAAATTGGCCCATTAAAATTCGAATCCACATACTTTAGCCTCCGTCAAAGCTACTCGGCCACTAGAATTGATTAGACCTTACAACCATTTACCACGTTACACATTTATGATCAAAAATATACATTGGCTACTATTATGTATTATTCATTTCTACTTAAAAATATATAAACTTATTAAAAAAATTTTTTTAAAAAAACCCTTAAAACTAGGTCTCGATTAATCCCCGATTTTTTGGTTAGGTGCTAGGCCCACCCCGACCATCCGACTAGCGCCTAGCGATTTTTCAAACCTTGGTTATGTTTAACATTGCCATTTTGGTTTCTTAATGTATTGGTATTTTCATTATGGCTATGTATCTGTTGCTGATGAGTATGCATATTTGAGTGACTATCTTACAGATGCTTGAGGTGCCAGATTCAGCTAAAAAGGGGGAGATTGAGATTGCAAGTCAGCCGGTGAGTTAAGTGGTGTACCAGCCAATGAGATGACACACGGCGTGCTACACCGGAGAATGCGTGCGAACCAGTGGAGAAGATTCTTGAACTCGGACATCAATGAGTGATGTCATATGAAGATTCTGAAGATCAGAGATTGACAACAATCAAGGATCAGGAGTGGAATCAAGAATCCTTAATTCAAGGAATTAAGACAATCAATGATTGAGAGGAAGTTAGGGGATTTCCAATTGTTGCAAATAAGGAAACTTTGGAAATCAATCTGAGATGAAATTAGGGATTTCAAATTGTTGCAAAAAAAAGAAACATTGGAAATCATTCTAACTATATAAAGAGTTGAGACCTGTGTATTAGGGTCATCACTTCACAAGTTGTAATATAGAGAAAAAGATCTATAGCAAAGGATTTGAGATTCAACATAGGGCTTAGATCATTTGGGAGGATTAGAGAGCGAGTTCTTTTGTAAGAAGAGCGATTTGATATTACTTGTATGTGTATCATAAGAATTTCTAATTAAAGTATACTATTTGTAGAGAAACTACCGTGTGTTGTCTCGTGTCGTACGGTATGATTACAGTATACTCTTTATCATTCTACATTTTCACCTATGACCAAGCCTTGAAGCTGAGACTATGAATCTTCAAAATCATCGAAATCCCTCATAGACAGTTTTCTTTAGATTCACCTAGATTCCAAACACTGGATCGAAGGGATTCCCAAAAGTTCATAGTTCACGAATTAGATCCCTCGAACTCGTGCACAATAAAATCTCAAATCCATTGAAGTTTAATCAGCATAATGGTGAAGTGGTAGATTTTTCTTGTGATCTTTTTGTTGGTTAATCGAAGCTTCCAGAAAAGCTACCGGATCTAAGCAACAATGAGAATTAGGATTTGTCTGGGGTGCGGAAAAGTCGCCATAAAGAGAAAGAGATGAGGGAAAGAAAAAAAAACACCGTTTTTTATTTTACTTATAATACAGGGGTAGGAATGCAAATATTTATTTTTAAAACAAAGGACCAAAATGGCAATTAGAAGAACTCATCCGCCGCATTAGGTTTGGTAATAAATCCCTAAAACCCTAAGAATTCGATCTTAGAAACAGAGAGCTTTCTTTCTCGTAATCTCCTCTTCCAAAAGATGCGGCCGTTAGACGAGAATGAGACGACAGTGGTCTTCGAGAAGATCTTCAAATTCGTCGGCAACAACCTCAAGAACATTGTGGAGAATCCGTCGCATGAAGGACCCGAGGGAGAATCGGGCCAATATTGCTTCCGTCTCCAGAAGAACAGGGTGTACTACGTCAGCGAGTCTCTGGTGAAGCGAGCGACAAACATCTCCCGGAAAAACCTAGTATCGCTGGGAACTTGCATCGGGAAGTACACTCACGCCGGGAGTTTCCACCTGACGATTATGTCGCTGAATATATTAGCGGCAAACGCTAAACACAAGGTATGGCTTAAACCCACATCGGAGATGTCGTTTCTTTACGGGAATCATGTGTTGAAAGGAGGATTGGGGAGAATTACTGATAGTATCGTTCCTGGAGATGGGGTTGTTGTGTTCTCGATGTCGGATGTTCCGTTAGGGTTTGGGATTGCGGCGAAGAGCACGCAGGATTGTCGGAAATTAGACCCGAATGGTATCGTTGTGCTTCATCAGGCTGATATTGGAGAGTATTTGAGGGATGAGGACGAGCTTTGAAATGTTTCAGGCGTTTCTTTTTTGGCGATGCTTCAACAATCTTATGTTGTTTTCAAGTTTTTTTATGTTAGCTGTTACAGATTTTGTGCTTGGATCTATGAAAGTCTCAGTTTTTATGAATCTATTTGAGGTGTTGTGGCTGTTTCGTGACTGTCCTGAGTATGTATAAGCCTTAATGTTTACCTAATCTTTAAGCTGGTGATTCTTAATTGAGTAGGAAACAGCTTATGCTTTTGCTGATATTGCTTTGGTTTTATAGCCCAAAAGCTTCAAAATGTTGACAAGCTTGACACTTCAACTCAACTAGTGCCAAATAATTCGGAGAACTGTTATTTATGGTCTGGCGGACGAGTCAATGTCTTGTTGAAATCTTGTGGGCACATATTGCATAACTTGTCCACCCAAAATCGTGTGCGTCTTCTTAATTTTCAACCGTAGACGCTAAAGAATCACAAATTACGGTTATTCATCTGCACAGCTCAAATACAGCCCAAAGCAACGTTTAGTTACTTAAAACCAGAACAATTGCTATGAGAGCGAGCTTGAGATTCATCATGTCTTCATTGTTCCTGTAAAGTGCAGCCTATTCCGAGCTCTTAGTTTTTGTTTCCGCAAAGATGCTCGACTTTGAAACAAAAGCAAAAATCACTATATGCGTTTATTATGTTTATTTCACGATACCAGTCACCAAGCCCGTCTAGCTCAGTTGGTAGAGCGCAAGGCTCTTAACCTTGTGGTCGTGGGTTCGAGCCCCACGGTGGGCGCTTCTCTTTTATTTACCAGATACATCAAATTTTAGTGCAGTTATGCACCAAAAAATGCTCACCGATTGTTACAAAAGATAAAAGATGATAAATGGTCCGTATTAGTATGCTTGGGACAATCTAGTCAAATATTATCTTTTACAAACTCAATCAAATAACACAAAACACTTTTTATCATACAACATCCAAAGTTGATAACCTTACAATATAACATATATGATACCATTTTGTTCCTCTCGCTCTCTCTTCTATCTCTACCGGACACTTTTTGTCTATGTGGCCAATTCCCCCCCAAGGCTCTAAACATCCCGTTTGGTGTCTTTCAATCTGTGCAATTGAAGCCGTGACAAACCGAAAGCCAGATTATGAGAACGAGTAGTAGCAAGATCCCAAGTACCACAAGTTTTATCTTCATATTCTGGTACCACAGTTTCCTCCTCACTTGTGTGCCCTGTTGCTTGTACTGCTGTGCCTACAAAGGTTCAAAAGTAAAGTGCCTTGTTTCAGAGACCAATAGCTATTAGCAGTTCCAGAATTTAGGTGTTTGGGGTCAAGTTTTGCCTTTTTACCTGAGACTTCAGAATCTCGGTCTTGTCAGTAAGATTCGTTAGATTTTCCCCTCTGTCTATAGCCTGAGAAGAATCAGATCAACATATTACTACCAATTTTTGGATATGTTCAAGCATAATGATTTTTGTCTCCCCTTTTAAGGGGACATATGGTGAAATACATAATTGCTTTTTCGTTGTAAAAGGTTAAAAAAGCACACTAGAATGATTGGTTTGCCTAAGTGTGCTACAAAAAAAGACAATAATGATGATGAGCATTACCTTGTCAATATTTTCCAACATAATACTTTTAACTTCTGAAACTTGAGCGTTGACTTTTACTAGTTTGTCAATCTCCTCTGCATGCTCAACGATATACTTCATGTGTTCTTTCATTACCGGCCTGCAGTTTTCGTTACCATTATTTTTGTCAAGCACAAAAAAAAATATCTCACATGTTATTGATTATAGCCCTCAAATACTTAAAGCTAAGTACCCGAATTCCTTGTTCAGACTTTTGGCGATAGCCGTACTTGCTTTACCACCTCCATATCTCTTCTTGAAATCAGCTTTCACACGCTCCAGAAATGCAATCGATATTTGCTTGCTAAGCGAATCTTTCGCCACAACGCAATACGCTGAAAACGTACAACAAGGAAATGTGTCATTTTCAAGGAATTGAAATGCACCTATATGTATTCTTCTTTCAAGATATAAGCATGACACAGTCAAGAATATTCAGGCAGCTAACAGCACAAAGCATTAATCAGTTTCTCTATGTCCTATAAAGAACAAAGCACACCACACATAAAGCAATACAAGTAACTAACAATTATACTCTATTTGAATAACAATGCTAAGTTAGCGCTGTCTAAAAACTTTGAAACTAGTGTATGGTGCTAAATAGGGAGATTCAAATTTAGGAAAGCACTGTTCAGTCAAATCCTGCCTCATGCATGCCTTAGATGGAAACTTTTACACAGAGTGGAACCCCATCCACATGATTGTATTAGATTTCGATGATCTGATTACGCATAAATCATAAAATGTACATGCAGTTTCTCCACAGTCATAACTGTCCTGAAGAAAGACAGGCACAAGCATTTTCAATGTGCACCACGAAGGTTAAAGCATTCGCCCAAGAAATACTAATAGATTACAGCACTATGGTAACTCCACTACCAGAACACTCCAAGAACTGTTCTAAAACCAATTGAATCTTCAAAGAGAAACAAAGTCCACAGAAATCTACCAAGCTTTGATATACAATCTACTTAATTTGTTGATACTCTATATATAGAAATCTATTATTTGATATGTGTGCTCAATAATTGGTATTTCCCAAGTGTGTATTAAAACCCATCTCTCGAAACCAAACCAAATCAGCAAAAAAAGGAATGAAGTTCAATCGCTGGGGGCAACACACAGAAGTCAAACGCTGTTGAATCGCCTAATCCAAGTTACAAAGATCCTTAAAAATGCCCTATGATTCAGATGATGCACATAAAACCTAAGCTAGATCCATCAAAACCCTACATTGGGTTCCAACTACACAGCACTTTCCGAGACACTGTTCGCATCCCGAGAAAACAAAAAGTGAAAGAGGAGATAAAAACGAGTAAGAGGGAGTCGAACCGTAGCCATCTTCGACGAGGAAATTGAAGGTATGGTGATCGCAGTTGTAAGTGAACTTGCTGTTGCTGGAGGAAGGAAGCTTCTGGAGACACTGTGCAGCAATCGAGGGGAAATTACCGGTGAACTCGGTGTATTCGGCCAGAATCATAGTGCCTCTGGCGACGAAGCTGTAGATAAACGATTCCTGACCCATTGAGTCGCCACCGAGTCGGCTCGGGAAGAGAGAAAGAGGGAGAGAGCTTCGATCTTTAACTTTGGTGCAAAGGAATAAGCACTTTCCCGTGTCTCACTCTCTCTTTCTCGATAACAAAAAAAAAAACTTTACTCCATCCATTTCTGATTCTCTTGCTTTTATTCTCTACATTTTCTTGTTAGAAGTCTAGTCAATTGAATAAGTCGTACGGTTTGAAATTGAATAAGTCATTATCTAATCTTGTTTCTAAATTCAAGTCAAATAAAGACATAGGCTTTGGAAGTTTATTTAGCTTTCCTGTTAAGCCTTGTAAGACTAAGCCACCGTTTTTCGACTTAATGGGTATCTAAGGCTATAGGCGATGAGTCGATGACGAAGTAAAACCTTTTACGAAATAGAGAGAAGTGGAGCCTGGTGGAGGAAGGAATTCCGGCAATGGCGGTTAGCGAATGAAACTCAGAGGAAAGTTGTGGAAGAAGCGAAACTCAAGGATCTTAAAGTTAAAAGCTTTCTATTTCAGACAATTGACAGAGAAATTCTTAAAACAATTCTTGATAGAGAAACTTCAAAAGCAATTTGGGAATCGATAAATAAGAAGTATCAATAATCCATGAAAATGAGACGAACATAACTACAGGCTATGAAAAGAGAAAATGAGTTACTCGTCATGAAGGAAGGATGAAAGATAAATAGCTTATTTGGGAGAACCCTAACCGTGGTGAACAAGATGAAGACGAATGGAGAAACTGTGGAGTAAAGTACAATTGTGAGCAAGATCCTCCGATCGTTAACTACCAAATTCGATTATGTAGTGTGTTTAACCGAAGAATTAAACGATATAAACACTATGAGTGTTGATGAGCTTTAAGGAAGCCTATTGGTTCATGAGGGGAGAATGCAAGGACCTCAGGGGGAGGAGCATGTGAAGTTGTCTAAAGATGAACGTCCCAGTCAAGGAAGAGGACGATGGCATGGTAGAGGAAGAGGAAGGGCTGCACCAAATAGAGAACTTATTGAGTGTTTCATATATCATAAATTATAAAATTCTTACTACGAGTGTCCTGAATAGCAGAAGAAAGAAAATTATGCAAAATTGGAGGAAGAAAAGTTGCTTTTGATGGCTTATGTCGAACTCAAACAGGCGAACAAAGAAGATGTATAGTTTCTTGAATCGGGGGTAGCAACCACATGACTTGGAAACGAGGATGGGTTGTGCGACAAGGACGGTGAAGCTTGGAAATGATACTTTAATGTTTGTAGTTGCTAAAGGGAGCTTAAGGGTGAAGGTTGAAGGCATTACTTAGGTGGTTTATGATTTTTCTTATGTTCCACAATTTAGAAATAACTGGTTAAGTATGTGGCAGCTACATGAAATGGGTCTTGTTATTCTGATTCAAGATGGCACATGCAAAGTGTTTCATCCTAGTAGAGGTGTGATTATGAAAACTAGTATGAGTGGGAACATAATTTTATATGAACTGCCATCTCAATAAAGAGAGTCCAGTATGTCTAAAAATTGAGGAAATAGTGGTGAATGCTTGGACTTAAGGAGAGGTTATTGGTTTGTCTTCTTTGAAACGACAAAGAATATTTGTGCCACATGGTTAGCCGGAAAGCAACACATAGCCCCAATGCCAAATAAGGGCTCGTGATAGGCATAGGTGCATCTTCAGCTTGTGTATTATGACATTTTTGGGGCTACTATGTCAATCTTAGACAGCGACAAACGGTAAATTCTAAGATTTATCGATGATTTTACTCGAAAAATTTGGATATACTTTTTACATGAGAAATTAGAATCATTCACCATGTTTAAGAGTTTTAAAGCCAGTGTGGCGAACGAGATAGGATCCTCCATCAAATGTCTAAGAGCCGGTTGGGGTGGTGAATTCAATTCACTTGAGTTTGGATAATTTTGCAGATCTGAAGGGATTAATAGGCAATCGACTACTACATGTGCCTACACGTCGCAACAATATGAAGTAGCCGAGAGGAAAAATAAAACTATTATGTATGCGGTTCATTCAATGTTAAGCGAGAGACAAGTCTTAAAGGTTTTCTGGTTTGAGGCAGCAAGGTGAAGTTTTCATGTCTAGAATCGAAGTCCACCTCAGGAAGTTACAAACTCAAAAAGACATTGTATGGTCTTAATCAGGCACCACAAGAATGGTACAACAGGATTGAAGCGTACTTTATAAAGGAAAAGTCTGAGAGATGACATAGTGAACATACATTGTTCACAAAATTAAAAGAATGTAAATTTATCCTTGCGAGTCTCTATGTTGATGATTTGATTTTCACTGTGAGTGACATGAGCTTGTGTGATGAGTTCAAAAATTCAATGATGTTGGAGTTTGAGATGCAGGATTACGAAATATAAAACACTTTATGGGTGTGGAACTAAAACATAGTCGATACGGTATGCGAGAGAGGTGATGGCTCGATTTGGGATGAACGAGAGAAATCCAGTTAAGAATCCAATCATACCAAGGACGAAATTACACAAGGATGAAAACGACACTGAAGTCGAGGCAACCGTCTTTAAGTAGATAGTCAGAAGCCTTATGTATCTCACGAAAACTCGACCGAATTTGATGTATGGTGTTTGTATGATTAGCGGTTCATGTCGAGTCATCGTGAGTCTCATTGGCTTGCTGCGAAGCAAATACTGAGATATTTGCGAGGAACAATCGAATTTGGAGTGTTTTACAAAAGAGGAGAAAATGGAATGAAGCTTGTGGCATATACTAACAGTGACTATGCTTGTGACTTGGATGTTCGAAGAATGGAAGCACGGCTGGTTTTGTATTCATGATGGCTTCCCGAGCCATCTCCTGGTCATCAAAGAAGCAGTCGGTTATTGCGCTATCTACTGCTGAAGCACAGTAAATAGCAGCCCCTTTGTATGTTTGTCAATGTGTTTGGCTCAGGAGAATGTTGGAGAGAATTGGATTTGAAAATATGGAGATAATGATTATGTGTGAACAAATTTCAGCTATACAATTGTCCAAGAATCTTGTTTTCCATGGTAAAAGCAAGCATATTGAAGTGAGATTTTATCATATGTGAGACTCAGTGAATGATAGGGTTGTAATATATTTTTACAAAGCCTTTGAAGTTTGAGCAGTTTGAGAAGCTTCGAAAATTGCATGGAGTGGTCAATCTGTCTGAAGTAAGCTTAATGTAGACGAATTAGTTTAAGGGAGGGATTTTTATAAGTTTAATCAATTGAATAAGGCGTATGGTTTGAATAAGTCTTTATCTTATCTTGTTTCTATATCAATTAAGACATAGTCTTTTGGAATTTGTTTTAGTTTATTTGGCATTCTATGTTAAACGTTGTAAGACTATAAACTATTCTTATTCGATTGAATGAGTTTATTTTAGCTCAATTATGTGTCATATCAAAGTTATTTTTCATATTTTTCACTTATTTGTGTCATTTTTTTTTTATATTTAAAACTCGGAATGTAATATTTGATACAATTCATAAACATTAAAATTATCTGAGGAAACAAAATTAAAGGGAAACTATTTTACTCTCATAAATTTCATTATTTTTTCAATCGAGAAGTTTGAAATAAATTATCTTCTACCCAATTTTTCCATTTTTAGAGTAAAATTTTACTCTAACAAAAATGCAATGGAAAGTTTTTTTCACCCAATTACTTTAGTTTTTTTTCTTCAATTTAATTATTCTTAACTTCACTCTTTTACTTCAATAACATTTGAATCACACCCTTTTTCATAGCAGGATTCGTCTCCACAGAAAAAAAACAGTGGTGGACCCATAAATTTTCTTAAGGCCCACCCACAAATTTTCTTAAGGGAGTCATAAGTTTAATCGTCAAAAGAACTTATATTTTCCATAAATATTTCAATATTAAAGAAAGCTTACATACTTAGACCAACAAAAAAATCTCTATACGTTTTATACTTTTTTAGACATTTACATCATTTTCTTTGATAAATTATTCTAACAAGACTAATGAAACTAACAATTTGAACAAGAGGAAAGAAATCAAGTGTGTTTTAAAAATCGGCCTAGACGCCGCCTAGGCGCTCAATAGCGAGCAGCGCCGCGATTTATGCATAGTCGCTAGGAAAAATCGCTGGTCCGGTTCAAGCGATTTAACTCGGAATAAATTGGCCAACTTGGGTAACTCGGCCTACTCGCCTCTCTCCAAACATGGTCGTTTTGAGTAATGGGAAGAAAGAAAAAATTTTAAAAAGGGAAAAACAAGTTGGTTTGATTAGAATTTCATAGGATAATGATTAATTTGTGTTGTTTTGGATTCAATATATGAAAAAATCATGAAAAATGATTGAAAATCGAATAAAAATCTTGTTGGATTCAATGGAAACATATGGTACAGTCGTTGGCGGCATCTATTAGGGTTCTGAGGAAAAAGATGGCTCCATGAAAAAATTACGATTTTACCCTTTTTTATTTTTGATAAAAAATTTAATAAAAACACATGCTTACAGATTCGAACTCGGGTTTAGAACGAAATTAAGGGACACATGAGCCACTAAGCCAACTCGACTTTCTTTGTTTACTTTAGTTACACTATTATTTAAACACATACTCATATAAATCCTTACTATTTTCTCTACCACCTAGGTCCCGATTAACGGTGCCAAAAGAAGATTTTCAAACCAAATCATCCAAAAGTACAAAAAGCAATATGAATTATATAAATTTTAGAGGTGTCATGTGTCCTCCCCATAACACTACCTAGGTCCGTCAGTGAGAACAAGTCTCCTGCAACCATAAAAATCGCGTGAAGTTTTCCATTATGTGCGGACTTAATTTAATTATAATATCAAATATTTACAATTTAACAATGGTGAGGAGTATGGAAATCATGCATTTCATGAATATATACACTTGATGGGGATGCAATTACGTTTCTCATGTCCATACACATCTAAAAAGTGGTCGAGCCGATCGTATGCTACTACGAACAATCAACAATCTCATTTGCACTCTCCTTTTCAAGCCTTGATGCCGCCATAATTTTGGGTTAAGGCATTACATACATCTTTCCATCTTCTTTACCTCCTTCTATCATCCGTCATTTAGGCGATTCCGTTCAACAAACTTTTCAATAAGGAGGTGCACTATCTACACCTTTGTGCATTCGGTTCCATATACTAGTCGAATCTTTCGCCAACTACACCTCACAAGTTGGCTCCACGGTCTGTTTCATGTGTATTTTTGGGCTATCCAATGGATCATAGAGGATATCGATGTTTCGATTTTGTGACTCAACGTGTCATACTCTCTCACCAGAACACTTTTACTGAGTTTGTCTTTCCTTTCGCCACTAAAACTCCCACTTCTACTAACAATTTGATACCTCCCGTTACATCATCACCTCCCACCTCTTGTCCTCAGGTACACTCCACACCTCCTCCTTCTCCGACCTCTTCTCCTCCTTTGTCCCCTTCTCTTTCCATGTCACCTTCTCCTCCTCCTTTTTTTTTTTTTGGTCTTTGTTTGTAACTTCATTCATCTCAAAAGTTACATGTCAGTCACACCATGGTAGTGTTATGATATAGCAATACATTCTTAGCTAGAGAATCTGCTATTTGATTGTCTCTTCTCATTACATGTTCAAAAGTAGCTATCTCGAAAATCTTCGCTAGCTTCTTGATGTCAATGAGGATGCCATATATGGCCTTTGGTTGTATGTCCTTATTGATTGCATTGATCGGAGTGCTTGAGTCGCTCTTGAAGCTTACTTTGTTTAGACCCCATGTCTTACTCTGTTTCATCGCTTCATGGAGGGCTAGTGCTTCCGCCACTAGGGGTGATCTCACGTTCTCCATCGCTATCCCTGCCTCAAGTCTACCTTCGTCTCCCCCTCGTTCCACAGTCCATCCCAGCCCTGCATTCAGAGTCTCCCGGTCCTATGCCGCATCAGAGTGGCATGTTGTTTGGCTCGTTGTTTCTTGCTCTTCCCCGATCTTCCTCTGTTTTTGGGTTTCCTATGTTTTCTCTTTCTCCTGAGCTTGTGTCCATTCCCTCGCTTCCACCATTGTCGTGTTGACCACTGTCTGTTCTGATATGAGTCGGTTCTCAGACTCGCTTATTTCGGGCAGTCCACAGGCCCCAACAGATCCAGAGGAAGAGGGTCTCACCATCAATACCCACTGGTGGTAGTGATTCCACCTTTCCGGCCAATTTCAGAATCTCCCCTGTTCTTTTGTTGGCTTCTATGCTGATCTTCCATTTGAAAGGAGCTTGGTTCCAGGCTCTGGCTGCAAACGGACAGGTAAAGAGCATATGGTTTTCATCTTCTTTACCACCACATCTGCAGTAGTCATTCGTTTGACTCACTTTTCGCCGTCTCAGGTTCTCTTTCACTGGTAAAACCTCGTGTCTAATCTTCCATAGAAACAAGTGGATCTTCGGTGGTACCTTTCTTTTCCAGATCTCTCCCAACCAATCCCCTGCTCTATGTTCTTCAAGTTCATCCCTCCTCTCCTTGTCTTCTTCGATAGCAGCAAGATACCCTGATCGTGTCGTGTATTCTCCTGTCTCTGTAGCTAGCCAAGCAATATTGTCCTCTGCATCCGACCCACTTAATTGAATCTTTAGAATGTCCTTTTCTCTCTCGGGAACCACCTCCCTAATCTTTTGTACATCCCACTCATTACTTCCTACTTTCATTAGATCAGCCACCATCCAGTTCCTTGTGTTTTCCGTAGCAGGCCCCATTATTAGTTCCGGTTTCTCAAGGGATATCCAGGGGTCCTTCCACAGCCTAGTCGTCCTTCCATTCCCGATCAAGTGCCCAAGTCGTAGCTTCAGCAAGTCTCTCCCCGTTATTATCCCTTTCCAGCCATAAGAGCATGTTTTTGGGCATTTCACTTCCAGGAACTTTGCTTTATTATAGTACTTCCCTTTCAGAACTCTGGCCAGTAAACATCTTGGTTTTGTGAGGATCCTCCAACTGGTTTTGGCCAGCAGTGCCTCATTGTACTCCTGAATTTCACGTAGTCCTAGTCCTCCATCTCGTTTTGCCTCTGTCATCTTTTTCCACGAAACCCAGCACATGCTTCTCTTCTCCGGGTCCGAGTCCCACCAAAATCTAGTCATAGCTGATTGTATGCGTTTTCATAGGCTTATGGGGAGCTTGAACGCTGACATGGTGTATGTGGGAATGGCTGTTAACACTGCCTTCAACAATACAAGCTTCCCAGAGCTCGATAACCTCTTTGTTGCCCAGCTCATTGACTTTTGCTTGATTCTATCCACTATGGAACCGAATAGATCATTTTTCTTTCTGCCAAACAGTTCTGGGAGTCCTAAGTATTTTCCTTTTCCACCCTCTTTCATGATTCCCAGTTGCCTCTTTATTCTTTCCTTTGTTGATCTAGGTGTTAGTCGAGAGAATGTTATCGCTGATTTCTCCTTGTTTATTCTCTGTCATGATGCCCTCTCATAATCCTTCAGGATCTTCCTTAAGAAATCGCATGATTCCTTGTCAGTTTGGATGAAAAACATTGTGTCGTCAGCAAATAATAAGTGGTTTACTCGGGGCTGTTTGAAGCAATTTTGATTCCCTTCATCTTTCCATCATTGTGAGCTTTTGAGCATAGTCCAGACAATACTTCACTGCATAAAATGAAGAGGTAAGGGGATAGAGGGTCTCCCTGTCTAATGCCCCTATGTGGCTTCACATTCCCTTTTGCTTCACCATTGATCAAGATGGAGAAGTCCACTGATGTTATGCAGCTCATTACCCAGCTAATAAAGCACTCATGAAATCCAAACTACTTCAACACCTCTCTTATAAATGTTCATTCCAATATGTCATACGCTTTGCTCATGTCCGTTTTGATTACCATTGTGCATTGCTTCTTCGCTTTTGATGATTTCAATTGATGAAGCATCTCATGAGTTATGAAGACATTATCTGCAATAGCACAGCCTGATACAAACGCCGATTGGTTCTCCGATATCAGCTCATTCAGCACTGGACTTATTCTCTTGGTCAGAATCTTTGACACTGCTTTGTAATATACATTGCAGAGTGCTAATGGACGGTAATCCTTAACACTTTTTGGCTTCTTCTTCTTTGGGATGAGTCTTAGGTGTGTGTGGTTGAAATTCTTCGGCATCTGACCCGTGTAAAAGAACTTCTGTAGATCCTTGATCACATCTTCTTTCACTACTTCCCAGTTTGTCTGGAAGAAACTGGCTGGAAATCCATCAGGCCCCGGTGCTTTGCCCCCATGTATATCAAAAAAGGCTTTGCGGACTCCTCTCATGTTGGTATTTTGGTGAGTTTATTGTTCATCTCTGATGTCACTGCTTTGTTGATAGCTCTACTGACAATTTCAGCTGATTCACTTCCTTCTGCAGTGAACATGTCTTGGTAGTAATCTGCAATCACCTTCACTATCTGCTCCTCCTCATATATAGGGTTGCCTTATACTTCCTCAATCACTGTGATTCTGTTTATTGCTCTTCTCCCTTTTGTTATTGCGTGGAAGTAGCTTGTGTTCCTATCTCCAAGGGCTAACCACTGTTGGCGGCTCCTCTGTTTCCAGTAATCCTCTTCAGTTTTATACATTAGTTGGAGCTCTGTGAGGATTTGTTCTACTCGAGCCTCATCTTCGTCTTCATTAGCCATGACTCTATCCAGTTCAGCTTTCTTTTCCTCTATAGTCCGTCTGTCATTCCTGTTTTTTTCTTTCTGCCATACCATAATCGCTTTCCTGCAGTTGGCGATCTTTTGCACCACTGTTTTGTGTCTATCCTTCCTCCACGTCTCTTTAATCAGCTCTCTCACCTCCAGGTTTGCCCCAAGGCTCCGATCGTATCTAAACAGACCTCGAAAATGTTTATTTGGTTCCGCAAAATATGTAACCACCGGTCTATGATCAGACCCTTCAAATTTCAGGTACTCACATCTTGCTTTGCTAAACTTGTCATGCCATTCCCCGTTTGCCATAGCGCGATCAAGTTTGCAGTACACTTTGTGCTTGTACCTTTTACCCCTCCACGACAGTGGATTACCCGAGTGTTTCAGATCGTACAAGTCACATTCTGACACAAATCCTCTGAAATCAGAGTAAGAGCTTTCGGGTCTCTTCGCACCCCCTTTCTTCTCCTCCTCATTCAGAATATCATTGTAGTCTCCCACCATAATCCACGCATCTTCTCTATCTGCAAACTTCAAGGCCAGTCTCTCCCACTCCAGTCTTCTCTTAGCCTGGTCTGGTTCACCATACATGAACGTAGCAAGGAGTTTCCTTCCTTTGAAAGTGATTTGAGTATCTATAAACCGATCCTCCTTTTCTTTTATCTCTATCTCAACTCCTTCATCCCACAGGAGTGCTAGTCCACCTCCTCCATGTCCATGTGGCTCACAAAACATTTGTGCTCATATCCAAGATCCTCTAACTCCTTTTCCGCCAATGCACTGGTATTTTTTGTCTCCATTAGGAACATGATGTCTGGTTTGTTCCTTCGTCGTATTTCCTTGCACCGCCGGACTGTCGCAGGGCTGCCAATCCGCAACAGTTTCAGCTCGCCATCACTAAGGAACAAGGCTTCTCGCGTCGTGAAAATCATGTGGTGATTGTCTGTTCTGGTGTCCTCCACTTGCTCCCAGTATCCCGTTGTCATATTGACTTTATTCCCCTTCATCTCCTATGGCGTGTTCATTGCGGTTTGGCAAGGGGGTAGCCTCCGGTGTAGCGTGACTGGTCTCAACAGTTTGGTCATTCAAGGCCTGCGCTATGTCTCTTCGCTTTGAGATTCGCTGTATACTTCCTCTCCGTGGTGTGCTCTGGTTTTGCCATAGGCTCCTTTTCTTGGAGGCAGTTCCTGGTAACACTGGCCTAGGGCTCATGTAGTTCCTTCTTGTATTGTGATGTCTTGCCATCCTCCCATCAGCTCTCTTGTTGTTCTTTCCCATAAGATGTTGTTCACCTCCGCGTGATTCCTGCCCCGGTCTATCCGCTCCCTGGTTTATCCAGTGTCTGTCGTCTTCTCTCGTGTTGCTTGTCATAGAGTCTTCCATCCCCAGCTCAGTAAACTCTGTATTCTCCTCCCCTACTTGGTTCTCCATGAAAACAGAGGTTGCGTGACCTTGTTCTTCAACAACCTCCTGGATGGTAAGGTTTCTGGCTCTCGCGTTTGCTACCATGTCTCTGGCTGTTTTTTCCATAAGATTGCACTCAACCTCCAGTTGTATAGCTCTGGTTTGCCGCGCTTCTCTTTCCATGGGGTCTGCCACGCTGATGTATGCAAATGAGTCAGCTCGTAATAACTCCATTGCCTCCCCTAAGCTTTGGTTGTAATATGGGGATGAGCCGCTGAAATCCAGGTTCCTTTCCAGTTGAGCCACGCGGAATCGATTTTGTCTCTCCAGGTTCAAAGGTTCACGCACCTCAAGTCCCTCGCCAAGTTGTCCTGATTTCAGTGGAGTCCTCTCCAGCCACCCGTTGTTCGAGTTTGACCCTTTGTTCGTTCTAATTGCCATCATGTTTCCATCCTCATTAATCGTTCCTTGTTCACCACTTCTCCCACTTTGTCTCACCAGTTCCTCTACTTTGCTTTCATGTACCAATCTTTGTCCTTGATGGTTTTGGTGGTTTGTCTCTCGGTGCTGCCTCTCATTCTCTCTCCAAGTTCTTACAGTCTTTCCTCTATCATATTCTCTAATGTTTCTCCATTGGTCAGACCTCATCTCACCTAGGGAGGGGTTTGATTCCAGCCGCTCTCTCTGCTGCTCTTTGGCACGTGAAGGACAAGGCAGTTCCTTTGTTCCCGGTTAGTGGTTCCCAAATTCCCGGTGTTCCCGTCTCGTCATGTCCTCGTCTCTGGTTCTACGGTCCTCTGTCACAGGTCTATAGGCGTAGGTGCCCCTCGTCTCCCTGTCCCTCGTCAGGAGCGGTGATTCCGATCTCGCTCTTCCCAATAATACATATCTCTCCGAAGCTCTCTCGGCTGCTCCTCAATGGGCAGTCGAAATCTTCATGAGTCAATTTGTTGCACATGACACAGAATTTGTCAAGCCTCTCATATTCCAGTTTAACCAGCATTTCTTCACTCATCACAAATTCCACCGTTGTCTCTGTGATTATGGGTTCAAAAGCATTCACTGTCACCCTTGTTCTGACACAATTTGCTTTTATCTCAAGCCCTTCGAACCGGCTAGCTTCAGCGCCAATGTTTTGGACTAGTTCCTCCTGCCAGTAGTGGAGAGGAAGTCCCTTGAGTCGAATCCAAAAGGGGATTTCAGCAGGAAATCTTAGTGAGATCACAGGTTCCCATTTCTGCAATATTATCATCCATCGATTAAATGTGTAGGGTCTGTTTTCTAGCACCTGCTCGAGTTGTTCCTTCTTTTCAAATCTGAAGAGGAAATCACCCCCTCCTCCTTTTCCATTAAATTCGGCTACTACTTTTACTTACACTCATCCTATGAATACTCGTATTGAAAGTGGTATACGTAAACACTAAAATCAATTGTATCGTCATAGTGATACCACAACTTATTCTCTACATGCGTAAGCATGTTCAAGAAGCCAATGATAATAATGCAATGACGGAGGAAAATAAAACTCATTAAAAATGGTATGTGGTTTGTCCCTCGGCCAGTTGCTACTAACTGATTCGATCTTTGTGGCTTTTCAGGCATAACGTTAATGAGGATGACATTCTATCCCGCTACAAAGTTTGTCGTGTTGCCATCGGAAAGTCTCAACAACTTAGGATTGACTGTGATGAAACATTCAGCTCAGTTGTCAAATAAGTTACTATTCAGACCGTTTTAAGTGTCATTACATTTCGCGACTGGCTTTTTCATCTATTGGATATTAAGAATGCATTTGTTTATGGTCCATCATCATGATAGTTTACATGCACCAGGCACCATAATTTATTTAAAGAGTTTATTTAATCTATTACTAAAATTCTCTCAAAACATTGATTTGTGGTAAAGTAATAAATCTAATTTTTGAATAAAAGAGTCGGATAAAACCACAATGATATTATTGAAAGAATCAAACGTATGTTTCGAAATAAAGAAACTTTGTGTGAAACGAGCGATTAAGATAAAATGCGTTTATAGTTTATATACAACATCTGAAAAACTGGAGTGTTTCAAACAGATCACATTTATTAAACGTATTCTCTTAGGATAATTTAACAGCAATGCTTCTCCAAATGTTGTCCTACTGTACCACTTAAAATTTGGTTAGCTGATCAGAATCTTAAAAATGAAAAGTGCACACCATTTTTTTCTCTATATATATTAACTAAAAGCTTATGGGTCTTAAGTAACAATATAAAATTTAAGTTTCACAACTTGATAGTTATACAATTTGTATAGAAATATAGTAGCACAGTACAAGAAATTAGTAGGATATGGCGTGGCATGCTCTCAATTTGTCACGTTTGATATCTCTTCCTCTCTTTTTTTTTTTTTTTTGTAAATTTACATTATTGATGTTACGATCTTTTTTTGGTTATTTTGTTGGTTCGGGACCTCTTAGACTAAAAGGCTGACCTGTCACCTGCCCGAAGACTTCATTTATCAACGTCGAGTTCTGCCATTAATCGAATCATTTTTAATTTCAATCAATCTTACTCATCTTTATTCGAGACCCATTGGTTTTACAGACTAACAGAAATGAAAAGAAAAAGAAAAACGACAACTCGAACTGCGAGTTTTATTCTTAGATATCTCATCTCCTTGATCTCTCTCCATGCTTCTCCTATTATTAAGAAAAAAATAAAAATCGAGAGCTTAGAAAGGTCGTTACGGGTTAAAGCAAATCATTTTTTAAGGTGAAAAAAAGAAGTAATTAATGTTTCAGATCTCATAACAGTATGCTCTTACATAGATATAACAACGTCTAGATTCATCAGTTGCATGAAAGAGTAGGGATGTTGCAGCGAGTAGGAAGCCTAGAGGCAATGCGCATCGTGTTGCAAAGGCATTGGCTTGGCACTGCCTCAAGAGCATTGCAACATTCTGCACTCGGGTTCGTCTTGTCGGCTCCAGGAACCACAAACTCACCACACACGCTCAGTCCACTCAAGTGCGTATTGCAGCTCTGTCCATCCACCGTCACCACCAAGACCAGAGCCACCATCACTGCCACCTTCATGATCATGGCCAATGAAGACTTGGAAGAGCTGGATGATGCTGCCATCTTCTTCTTTATATTTTTTGTATTTTGAAAATATATGATTTTGAGAGTGAGATTGTTGTTTGTTAGATCAATTTAGGCGTTTATGGTTTTACTTAAGTTTGTTTATATATATAGACGAGGAGGGTTCGAACTGTATATGGTGAAGAGCGTTTAGGTTATTATTCGTGAGCTACCTAACGAGAGAGATCACATTAAGATGCACTTTGTGTGTGTTTGCGCGCGGGGGAGAGTGTAGAGAATATGCATGATAGCCTCTGATTCCTCAAAGTTTTGTTATTGATATACATAGAGGGGGTTATATACATATACTCGTATACATACGATATTCACCGTAAGAAACGGGGTGAAAGAATTTTTTTATATTTTTAGACTTTTAGTAATGTGCTTTATGAACAAGGGGTGAGGAATAACTAGAGCTTATAGTCAAATGGTTTTTTTTTTCAGTGCCGTTGTCGCATAATAATCCGGGTTCAAGACTTTAGCAGAAGTCTCCATACAGAAAAATTGAAAATGTGGAATGTATGGGGGTTTTTAAGAATGCTAATTTGTATCTATACACAAGTTAGTTGATATTGTTTATGAGATTTTCCAGTCTTTAAGGGATTTTCCTATAAATTGGTTGAAACATCGAAGTAAAAAAAAAAAAAAATGCATAAGTTTTCTGAAGTTTATTTGATGTTTAAGTCAGTAAAAATAGAAAATAGATCACGCGAATAGCGTTAAAAACCACTAAAGAATTGGAAAATAGGTAGACAAAGAATGTGTGCTGAGTCCCAAAGAAAAATTATTTATACACAAAGTGAAATTTTGCAGAGATTTACATTTTTTTTTTTAAAATTTCCTCATGCTTCGTACTTTCTTCGTATAATCATCTCAGTGTATGGATAGCGGATATCTTAAAGTTAGCTAAAATAAGCTTCATTAATGTTCTCATAGGAAAGTTCTTTCCATGTTGATATTTTTGCCGAATATACCTTATGGTAAACAAATTTATAATGTTTCATAATGCAACTTAACTTTCCTTAAAATAATCATATATATACAATAAAAATTCAATAAATACTTCTAAAATTGTGTCTTTATATAACGTTTTCCAATTTTCGTATAACTTATTTTATTTTAGATGTTTCAAATTGTTGTGTTTTTACATTGTTTTATTTTTGAAAAGTTGTGTTGTACAATGTAACTTTTTAGTTCGCATACTTTTATATATAAATTTTTTTATAAGAATTGTATCTTTATATTGTACCTTTTTAATTCACATCTCTTACATATAACTTCTTTTGTGATGTACATCTTTCCAAATAAATCTTTTCAAATCTATTTAATAATTGTCTTTCTTGTGGGATAAACAATTTTTCATTTTCAACTCTATTTAATTTTTCAACTACTAATTCGAATGATGGTTTTTAATCTATATTATATAAAAATTTAGTTTATGTTATTTTCGACTATATCCAGTAAATCAATCATTTAATCTATATATTTTAATTCTATCTACAGCTACACAATATTAATCTTATTAAAATAACTGAAAAATTATTTTTTCTTTGAAACTTTTCGATTTGTATTTTTCAAATTTAACATATTTTATATGCATCTTTTAAACCATAACTCTTTGAATGAAAGATTTGTGTCCTTTATTTAATTACTAATTTCCTTTCAACTCTACTTAATTATCTTGTTTAAACCTAAACTATAACTATTTTTTTGTTGGCATTTTGTAGTGGATCTAATTAAATTCTAACTCTAATTCAAAGTAGTGATTATCAATTTTTTTATAGCAATAGTGTATTTTAAAATAAAATAATTTCCAAATTTTTAACAAGACAATTAGTTCTAACAATTAAAATATAATTGTCATGGTCTTTGGCCACCTAGCACCTAGGTGTCACTTAGGCGGCAGCTTAGACCATTTTAGAACACTACTTATTAGTGTAGTCTCATTGTGAATCATCGATATTGTTTCAACAAAATGTCATATATAGTAGGAAACCAAGATTTAAGGATTTTTGTTACTGTTTGAGGTATAGGAAGTTTTTTTCAGTGTAATATACGTTGTAATTTTTGAATTTATAACTTTTTTTAATTAACAAGATGTGTCTTTAAGTCATGTCTATGTTATACGTTTTCAATTTATAATTGTTTTTAATTGAAAATTATGTATTTACGTCGTGTCTCTATACTGTAACTTTTCAATTTATAACTTCTTTTTATTGAAAAATTGTGTCTTTACGTTGTATCCCTATACTAACTTTTCAATCCTATTTATTATTAAAAAAATTTTAAATAAATCATCTTCTTGTTTCTAATTATTTATTTATTTTAGATCCGAGGCCCTTGTGGCTCCATTTCAGTTTTAGGTTCAAAGGAGATAAGGTTCAAACATGACAGTCTTGGACATTTGAGGAGTTTTTAATCTTTTTAGAGTAGCGGAGGTTTTCACACCAACATAAATATTCTTTCAAAGCAATCAAATAATCAAGAATATCGAAGAAGGTGTAAAATCCAATTTATCGAGTAAAATTGGCTAAATATTCCATAATATAATCATGAATAAATGGTCTTAAGGAAGTGATGGATCAATGCTAAGGTTTTCGTTCTTATATCTAAGGTGTATCTAAGGTGGGTTGGGGTCGCCATTGTGGTTCCAAATGCGCTATAGATTAAAATTATGTACAAGATATTTTCAAATGCAATTGTGTTTAGGGTTTTGGTAATATTTCTAATGGCGACTTATAACTCTCATGAAGATTCAATTATATGGTATGATAGAAATTAAATGAGAAAAATACTAAATTCGTAGACTTATAAATCTCATCTTCGGATTCAACTATATGGTATGATGCAAATAAAATGAGAAAAATACTAAATTGGTCGACTGAATAAATATACATATATATATATATATAAGATTTTATAGACGTATAATTTGAGTTGGAGAAAACTTGGATATAAGGATCAGATTATACGCGAGAACCATATTTGACTTGTGTTTCTCTTTGTATTTGTGATATTACTATATTTTCTATTCTATGACCATGATTTTTCTTGTTTTCAAAATTTTCAGTTTATATTTTTCATTCTATTTTATGTGACGCTTTAAATCTTTAACGCATATTACAAAATACAAACCATGTTTAGCACTTTATGTGTTTTGTTTGTCTAATACCTAAATTAAAAAATGGTCGAAAGTAAACTTTATTTTGTTGATCAATAACTATCTATATTTATTAATTTACGATTTTGTTAAGCATTCTTGTAAGAAAAAATCGTTAAATTTCAAGAATTTTTTTCTATAAATATTAACATTTGTCTTAATTATTAATAAAAAATCGCATGATTCTTAGGAAATTAAAGTATTTCTTGAAATTTAATCGTTTCTATAAAAAGAATTACTAATGGAATCTAATATTCAAAACGAACTTATGCGTAATTTTGTCTGGATGTGAGACCTAGTAAGATACAAAGTTGTCAGAAAAAAGAGAAAAAGTTAGTCTAAGTTAGAACGGGTGATCACTATTACATAAGATAATATTTTGAATTTTAATGTTATGATTTCTAAATAGTGAAATATATTATTCATTAACAAAAATAACAAACGAAAAAAATTAAATTGATTAGAGAGCAAAAGTATGCTGCTTCTTAAAAAAAAAATAACGCGTCAAAAATTTAAATTAATTAGATTGAAAATTTTATCAAAAGAAAAATAAATAACTCGCCAAAATTTAAATTGATTATATAGAAAATTTTATCAACAATATTAAATAACGGGCCAAAATTTAAATTGATTACATAGAAAATTTTATTAATAAAAATAAATAACGTACAAATTTTTTGAATTGACTACATACCCAAATATATTGACCGTACATTTATAAATTTTCAATTTATCACCTAATTTATTTTTTCATTCTGGATATAAATAGATCTTAATACTATTAAAAGTGAAGTACAATTAGAAAATTACCCTTACCCTTATCACTAAAATTACATCAAATAACAATGTCATTATGATTTTTTAGAGAAGGTTTCTAATGGTAAAGTTGTATTTAAAAAATAACTATATAAAAATTAAGTCGAAATCTTTAAAATTATTAATTTCCTTATTTAAAATCTTCCGTATTTTTTGTTTCCTAATTTATAGCCTAACAATATGAGAATTTTAAATTTTATTTAATTTCAATATAGCCCAAATCTTCTATAACAATATTACCAATTATTTTGAAAATGAAAACCCAATCTCTACTTCAACTCCTATATATACACACACAAACCCTCATTACTACCATCCACAAATCAATATCGTTTCTTCCTCTTCACTTTCAGATTTATTTCGATTTTCTCATCAAATTTTGTTTGCTTTATGTTTCATTTTTTTCAATCCGAGTGAAAAATCATCTCAATGGATTTTTTCGTTTTTTCTTCTCTTTTTTTTTATATGTTTTTGATGGTTTTGTTTTTGTTTTTCTCCATCAGATCCTTTTAGGTCACTTTCATTTTCTCATTAGATAATGTTTGCTTTATATTGTTTGTTAAAAAAATATATATGGTTCATCCAAATGAAATGAAGAACGTCTTGAAGGTTCCGTCATTTTATTCCATACCATTTGTTTTCTCATGATTTTATTTGTGTTTCATTATTTGACATTACACAATAACCCTATTGATGGCTTTTCTTTGCGCGTTCATTGAATTTGGCAGTTTTATTTAGTTGGCGATGTTTCATATTTTCACGGTGATCATATCGATAACTTATTTTTTATCGAGGGGATATATAATGTATGTCCAATTATTCTTATTTTATTTTGTTGTGGATCCTATTTTTTTCTTCTTCCATACAAATAACATAAGATTTTTTTTTATTTTTTCAACTTTTTTTAATCTACAGCAGTTACTTTTCATTATTTATTCTATATAATTAATAAAACAATTTGAATTGTTCATTATGAATTATATTAATGGACATATGTGCTGAATAATGCTGAGGTTTCTAATTGTTTTAATCTTTACTTTTGAATTTTTTGCAAAAATAAGAATATGTTTAGATCTTTACCATTTAACTTATTTTTTAAAAAACTATTAATTATGTATATGTTTCATCAAATTCCGTAGATCATATCTAATAATGTATAATTTTAAAATTTAATTCATGAATCATACTTATTCATTTTCCAGAGAAAGTTATGTTTAAAATTAAATATCTATTTTTCCAAATCTCTTATTTACAAGAAGATTTTTTTTTTACACGTGTAGAATTTTTATAAGTTTTTTTTCATCCTTCTGTTTATTCAATAGATAATAAAAATATTAACTTTGATTCTCTATTCATTTTTAAAAATGGGTAAAAAAAATCACTTGATTTCCATATGATTAAAATAAATTTACATAGTTAACGATAATTTTCATATTTTCCTTATCATCATCTTAAATCTCTTAATTTAATCCTAAATGCAATGCATAAATTCCCCTATAATCACGTTTAGAATATTAAGTTTCCTAATATACTTTACACAAAATACTAACCGAATTTTTATTTATTCACATAATATGAAATATTTATCAAATCAATTCCCAATTCCTAAATTTAATCCCCAAATCCCCTATAATAACATTTTACTTGCAATTTTTTTTAAAAAAAGAGAGGAAAAAGGAAACTTTGTTTATATATAGTTACTCAAAATAGATTTACCATTTAACAAAGAATATTATTATTATGATTCTTTTATGGTTACAACAAATATACCATTACCTATCCATTTTTTTAATAAAGATTACCTATCCATTTTTGCTGATAAATATATAAATTTACCAAATAAATCAAGAATTAATGACGAATCGTAATTACCAATTTCTTTTTTCATGAAGAACTAATTAAAACTTTCTAAGTTATTGTGATACAACAATAAGTCAATATATTAAAAAAAATATTGTGCAGTTATAGATTCGTATGGTAAGTGATATTACTTTACATACATCACTAAAAAAACTTTCTATATAAAACTATTTTTTCCCACGTTTCAACTAGAGTATACACTTTATTCGGTTATGAGATGTTCTTGGACCAATTGATATTTATATTTTCAATTTTGTCAGCATTGAAAAAATTTTACATAGCTGAGACAAAGCTAATATGTATTATACTATTATTCAAATCAATCGTGATAGCTATAAGGACTAGCACATATTGGGTACCCTTAAATTTTGGGATATCCGTTACCCGACCCGAGTGTTTTGGGTATTACACTTTTAGTACCTATACTCGATCCAGCAAAATGGGTATCCGTATGACAACATTTTTTAGTATATGATTTACAAAACCATTAGAAACTCAAATATGACCCAAATAGGAGAAGAAGAGAATATGACGATAGAAAAAGTAAACACCTATGAACTCTATAATATGAAGAACGAAAGTATACGAGTTAAGTTGATATAATAAGAAGTGAATGAATCTCTTGACCAAATATAAGAATAAGAGACTTTACCTCTCAATGCCCAATACAAATTTACAACTATATTATCGGGCGGAAAATATGTCAACTATATCTAGATGATATATATTGATAACTAGATGTGGACCGATAAGGGAGATAAACGGCCTTCCATGTCGGATGTCGTGCTTTTGTTCCTATAATGGCCATATCGAAGATATGTAGCAGGTTCTCACTGGAGACTGTTTCATAACGATGAATGCGTCGGAATCTGGTGAAAGATGCAAGGGTCACGTGAAGGTAAGGGTGTCAAAATGGGTAATCCAACCCGACCCGACCCAAACCCGCATGGATTGTGGGAATTAATAGGCAACCCATACCCGCCCATTTATTTCATGGGTAGAAAATTTAATACCCAAACCCAAATATGTTATACCCAGTGGGTTATATGAGTTACCCATATCAAAATTAAATTAAAAATAAAAATCCAAAAATGTAATAATAAAATTAATAAAAGTTATTAAACAACAAATTAAACTTAGATAAAATAAAAAGGTATAAAACCATAGACCAAAAAACCATAAAATCATAAAAAAAAAATTTTTTTTAAACATTCTTAATTTAAAAATAACTTCAATATTCAAAAATCTTTTAATCTTCTTTAGATGCATTCGATTCATTATGTTTGATTTCATATTCTACTCCATTATCTACATATTATTTTTTAAAAAGTTAGCAACTTGGGTGTAATAATAGTAGATTAACAAAATGTTGAATAAAAAGAAGATACAAGTTTACATTTTTCATCTTCTATGAAACCAAATAACCAAGATCTAGTGCAAGGTAAAGCTTGAACATGCTTAGGAATAAGTCGAGTCCGATATTTGTTAAGAACACAAGAAGCGATACTGAAAGATAACTCTGAAGCAACGGTAGTGATAGAAATGCTAAACACATTATATACTATATATTCCTTTTTAGTCATGAACCCATGAGTTATCCATAACCCTAATAGATTAATTCATTAGACCCACAAACACTAATGGGATAACCCATCAAAACCCATTTATTTATATGGGTTATAAAATTCAATCCAAATCGGTTAAAATTATGGGCGGGTTGGTTCAACCTATAAATAACTACCTATTTTGACATCCCTAGTGAAGATGGATATTCTGACTCTCTTCGAGTGGCAGACCCGAAAATAAATTTTACCAGCGTCATAATAAATAGATTAGGAGTGGAAATTAAAAAAAAAAAGAGGAAATAATATGATATGGTGGGAGAGATTCTCTCTATATTACCGGGGTCATGGTTGCATTTTTACCATTTAATTCACAAAAATCGACGTAATTTCAATAGAAAATCATTTGCAGAAAAATTTTAGGGGTGTTGACACCATAAAAGCCTGAGTGGGTCCGCCAATGTCCTCGTCGGAAGATCTGGGGTGGGGATCATGCTAAGCTGATGGTTACGACCTCAAGGTCGGATCCGTTTACTGCATCCTGCTGGGTCGGTGCTAGACGTTGGTGCCGCGATGGTGTTGATCTTGTAAACACTTATTTGTAGGTGCAAATAAAATTAAGTCTTTCTTTCATTGGGGTACAAATAAAACTATTAATTTTTGTAAAATGATAGTTGGAGAAAAAAAATCCAATATTGATAATTTGATAAGTATGGGAAAAAACTTCTAACAACGGAAATATTTTTGTTTGGTTTGAAATATTTCGGAAATATGATTACTATATTTTTATTTATTTATTTTTGAAATTTGAGTCTGGCTCCTCCCAACGACATTACTAAATAGTCTGATGTTGTCTGTCACTTTACCAATCTTTCTTATAGATCTCTTCTTCTTCTTGTTCCTCAACCCTTTAATAATCCTTCAACTCCATTCTCCCTTTGATTTCAAAACCAGAGGAATTTCCTGAATTACATCGTAATGGCGGACCTAACCTCCGATTCAACATCTCCCCCGCCTCCTGTCTCCGTATCTTCCCCTACTGCTCCTGTAATCTCTCTCGCTCTTTACGTATCGTTTAGTTTTGCGCTTCATTAACGCCTAGTCTTAGGGCTCTGCGTTTTTTTTTGTGTGTGTGTTTGGGTTCAAATTGAGATTTTGCGGCTGTTCAATAATTGAGGTTTTGATATTGTGTATAAATATATATCTTGGTTTTGTGAATAAATTTAGCATTTCGGAACTAGATCCGTGTCTTGTCGACAAATCTTAACCTCGATTCGAGTTTAAGTGGTTTATTGCCTGTGATTTCACTCTTTTTTTTTTTTTTTTTTTGGAATTGTGGACTTGAACCTTATCTAGGTCTTCCTGTGGATTTATGTTCTGGAAGAGATTTTCCACATTTAGAGTTCCATAGAATTAGTAATTTCGAGTTGATTCACTTGCAAAGCTTTTTCATGTAGTGGGTCTTGGGTCTCTTGGCTCTCTTTAGATTTCTGTTGGAGTGTTTCTCACATATGCACTTGTTGTTTCTCTGATAACAAACATATATAACGATAATCTCATTCGTCTTAGAGCATGGTTCTTCACAAGTTTTGTCGATTTTCCTTTTTCATATGTTTCAGGCTCTGTTTTTGGAAAGCTTAGAGTTATATCCGTATCGGTGTCGATTTTGTTTTTGCTTTAAGTGGTTAATTGATACAAATGCTGACCTTGTTTGTTCTTTTTCCGTTGCAGAAGAAAGATAATAGCAGTCCTATTGATTCGAAGGTGACGGTATGTAGCAGTTTTGTTACATCTCATCTTTTTCCTATAAGCTATATATCTAAAAGCTATTTTCTGAAGTTTGGATTTCGTTTTGTGTAGGAATTGAACGAATCAAGAGCCGAGTTGCTTAACAGGATCCAGAATCTGAAACAGGTTTGAACACATCTTGATTATGTCATCTTGTTTTAGAACAAGCTTCCATTTATCTTTTTGCTTTATTACTACAGGACTTGCAAAGTTGGAGAGGTAAATTGGACTCTCAAGTTAAAGTTTACCGTGAGGTTAGTTCCATTTCTACTCTGAGCTCTACTCTTGAACTCTTTTGACAATTGTTTGTTATAAATAAAATCTTTCTCGGTGAAACACAGGAGCTCTCTGGGCTGAAGCAGACACTGAATCTTGAAGTAGAGCAGCTTCGTGAGGTATGTATGTAAATAGAGCAGCAAAGCACAAGGTTTCCGTGTCATGATGCACATTTTTGTCTCGTTGTGTAGGAATTCAAAGATCTGAAAACCACACTGAATCAGCAACAAGACGATGTTACTGCTAGCCTGAAAAGCTTAGGCGTGAGTCTCTCTTTCATCCTCAATAGTATTTTTCAATAGCTTGAAGAGAAACTAAGCATATGAGTTCCTGTGGGTTGTCCTTTGCAGCTACAAGATAACACCAAAGATTCAAAAGAGCAAACGGAGGCGATAGATGAGAAAGTGGAAGCTCGATTGACTAATGACAATGCGAAAGAAGCAGAGCAGTAGATGATGAATAATGTCTCTTCTCGTATGTCTTGTTACTACTACGTTGCGAGACTCTGTTTTAGAAGTATGGTTTTGTAGCCCCTCCAATGTCGATGCGAAATACAGAACCAAATCATGAGATCCTGAAAATAATGAGATTTAGCTAAACCACTGGCTTGGTCTAGGATCCATTAGACTCTACGAACTTGGTCTCGTGTTTGATTTCGAATTGTTTAACGAAATTTGTTTTTCTTCTTATCTTACAAGATCATTTATGCCAAGGTTTTAACACTGATCATATATGTTTTGACATTTCATATCATTTATGCCAAGGTTTTCCACTAATTTATGGGTGAATTATTTAATTATTATGAAATAATATTATAATTATTAGATTAGTACTAATTTTTGGACTTTAAAAACGAATATTTTCGTGACGAAATAACTTCTATAATCATTTGGTGAGAAAAAACTATTTACATAAACTATTTGCTTTTGTAAACATGTATTATATTGTATTGTAGTGTAACAAATTTATATGATTTGTAGCACATTTTTAAAAAAAATTACGAATCTTTTGACATGTGATGACGTGGTAACACGATTTTATTTGCGGATTTGTTTTCAATAGTAAGAAAATATTATTTTTTAAAAAAAAGTATCTATAATTAAAAGATTTTGTTTATATTTAAGTAAATAAAATATTTAAAAACCTTGATGATAAATGAAACTAAAAAAAAACCATATAAAAGTAATAAATATCAACTTAATTAAACTTTTAAAAAATTTCATTTTTTTATTTTCGATTTTTGATTTTTAATTTCTAATTTTCAAGTTTTATTTTTAGTTTTCAATTTTTAAATATTTTAGGTTTCCATTTTCAAATTTAATAAATGAAACTAAAAAAAAAAACCATATAAAAGTAAAAAAAAAAATCAACTTAATTAAACTTTTAAAATTTTCATTTTTTTCTTTTTTCTTTTTGATTTTTAATTTTTAATTTTTAAGTTTTATTTTTAGTTTAAATTTATAAATTTTTTAGTTTTTTAGGTTTCTATTTTCGAATTTAAATTTTTAGTTTTTCATTTTCGAATTTCAGTTTTAAATTTTTAGCTTTTTATTTATTTTTTTCGATTTTTTATTTTTCGTTTTTTTATTTTTTAATCTTTTTAAATTATTAATTTAAAAATTTTAGAATTTGAATTGAAAGTTTAAAGAAAAAAAATAAGATTAATTAGCAATTGATTTATAATGACAATTTAGTCTTTTTAGACACATTGAATACTAACTTAGTAAACTTTTAGTGAAAGATACTAAGCTAATAATTTTACTAAAAATTAATACTAATTTGAGTAAATTTCACCTAATTTATTCTACTAATTACTATTAGTATAACTACATTGAGTCTGATTTTAGTACTCTTGGTAGGTAGAACCGTGGTTTAGTTGAATCTAATAATTTACCACGAAGCTAGGGTTGAATTTGTAGCAAATCGATATGCCCTTCTTCAATGCCGATGCGAAATACATAACAAACTCGAGTGTCCAAGTTTTTCTTCTGTTCTTGACATCCTGAAAATCACGGAGATTTATAAACTTTTCGTAAACCAATAAACAAGCCGGGTTGGTTTAGAAGACAAACCGGATTTATCCCCATTACACCCATTGAAATACCTAAGATATTGGGTTTTGTTGGATCCATTAGACTAAACCTCTGCACACACCGTCTCTCGTAAAATCTGATAGGATACTACAAGATGATATCGAGGGTGTAGCAGCTGATGTGGTAATGAGAAGATCCAATCGGCCACCTAAGCCGAATCCCAAGTACCACGTTTGAATAAGTCTTATGATTTCTTTTTTTTTGTTTTGTTTTAGTAAATAAGAGAATGAGTCTTTAGGGAACTAGTTCTCCACTTTCTTATTAGGTTAAGCTTTGTAAGGAGTCCATGACTTAACTTTCTTGTCGTTCACCTTTTATAAGGAGTTCACGACTCCACCTTCTTTGTTTCCTATTTATATCAATGAAAAAACCCAGAAAAGGTAGTCTTAACTACCAAACAAAATCCTTGTGTTTTAAGTTTGTTCTATGAACAAATTCTCTTGGCTTTGAGGAGGGACCAAATTAGCTTACTGCTATCATTTGGTATCAGAGCAACTATCATGTTCACTTTTTCTTTTCTTTTCGTTTCCCACCACTATCATCACCATTCCGCGAAACACTAGAAAATCACGACGACGATTGGAATTGACTCCGACCAATCCGAACGAGTCAATGGCCAATACCAAGGAGAGACTTGATGATCTTGAAACAAGCCTGAGTTCTGTCCGAGACGAAGTACGCATTCTTCATGCCGGGATTGATGACAAATTCTCAAGCATGGAAGGATCATTCAACCGTTCAATGGAGGAGTCATTGAACCGAATGATGGAGACACTAACTACGATGATGAATCACAAGGAAGGTGGTTCAAGTGGCCCACGGGGAAACCGGCGCGGTGGTGGATACTCACCAAACAGCCATCCTCACCGAGAAGAGCACATCAATCCCTTTGCACCACCACCACCACCACCACCACTACAAATCAGACCGATAAAGCTTGAGTTTCCTAAATTTAATGGTGGCGATCCAACAGAATGGATGTGTAAGGCGAAACAATACTTCATGTACCACACAATGCCATTGGAGCAGCGAGTGAGCTTTGCATCTTACCACTTAACGGAGGACGCCAATCGCTGGTGGCAAGCAAAGTGCAAGACGATGGGACGCACCGTAAATCAAATTCCATGGGAGACATTCGAGATAGAATTGTGGATGCGTTTTGGACCGATAGATGGCGAAAACTTCGACGAGGAGCTCTGTCACATTCGACAGAAGGGAACGTTACTCGAATTTCAGAGAGAATTCGAAAAGTTACAAAATCGAGTCGAAGGATGGCCAGAGAAAGCGTTAGTGGGAGCGTTTATGGGAGGACTCCATCCATCTATCTCGAGTGGGATTCGTATATTTAAGCCAAAGACGATGCTGGAGATTATCAACTTGGCACGACTACGTGACGATCAGTTACAGAAAGAGAAGAAGTGGAGTCAGCCGCGATCGTATAACACGACTGCGAATTCTAACAAAATCTCAACGTCAAGTGAGAAACCAATTGCGCCGCCACGCAAACTGAGTTGGGAAGAGCTGAAGAGGAAGCGCAGTTTGGGACTAAGTTTTAGCTGCGATGAAAAATACGTTCCAGGCCACAAGTGCAAACAGCATCAGGTGTTTGTCATGGAGGGATTTGAAGACACCGATTCGGAAGAAGAGGAATCGGAAGAACCGGATCAAGCGCCGGAGATAACGCTCCATGCGCTAACAGGCTGGGAAGCACCTCAAACCATTCGTCTCTATGCTAAAATAAAAAATCGGAGACTCCAAGCTCTCATCGATACCGGTTCAACTCACAACTTTATCAGTGAGAAAGTGGCACACGGACTAAGACTACGAGAGACGCCGACTAAACCTTTGGACGTTCGTGTGGCCAACGGATCTCCACTTCTTTGTCGCCGTAAGTATGAACAAGTCGCGATTCAGTGGGGAGAAGTTAGCTTTGAGGTCATGTTATACGCCTTACCTCTCGTTGGTCTCGATATAGTTATGGGTGTTCAATGGCTAGAAAGTCTTGGGCATGTGCTTTGTGATTGGAAGGCCCACACTCTGCAATTTGCTTGGGAAAATAGGCTTGTTGTCCTTACTGGGCTTTCTGTTGCTCCTATTAAGTCCACTACATCTAAAGCAATGGATAAAGAGGCCCGACAAGGACATCTTCTCTTCACGATTTGTGCTGCAAAAGAGAAAATTACAGAGACAACAGAAGTGACACCGATGAATGATGATATGCGGCTTCTCTTGGACGAATTTGCAGAGATATTCAAAACGCCTGATAGCTTACCTCCATAAAGAGCGATAGAGCATCATATCAATCTCAAGGAAGGCACTGACCCCATTAATGTTCGACCGTACCGGTACGCACATTTCCAGAAAGATGAGATCGAACGACAAGTCTCCACCATGCTCCAATCCGGCATCATTAAGCCGAGTTCAAGTCCATTCTCATTGCCGGTTCTGCTGGTTAAGAAGAAAGACGGTTCGTGGCGATTTTGAACCGATTACAGAGCACTTAACACCGCAACAATCAAAGACCGCTTTCCAATCCCAACTGTCGATGATATGCTAGACGAACTTCATGGCGCCGCCTTCTTCACCAAACTAGATCTCACTGCAGGGTATCACCAGGTACGGATGTATCCTCCAGACATCCACAAGACAGCGTTCCGAACTCATAATGGGCATTACGAATATCTCGTTATGCCTTTTGGCCTATGCAATGCACCGTCTACTTTTCAGTCGCTCGTGAATGATATATTCAGACCACTGATGCGTCGATCAGTGTTGGTGTTTTTCGATGACATCTTAATCTGCAGTCCGACATGGGAATCTCATCTGCAACATGTTCGCGAAGTGCTCGCTATCATCCGCAAGCACGAGCTGTCGGTGAAGCTAAAAAAATGCGAATTCTGAAAGCAAGAGCTCGAATATCTGGGGCACATTGTCACACATACATGAGTTAAGGTGGATGATTCAAAGATTAAAGCGATGACTCATTGGCCGGTTCCAACAACGATTACCGAGCTGCGAGGTTTCTTGGGTCTTACCGAATATTACCGCAAATTTGTTCGTGACTATGGCTTAATTGCTAGACCGTTAACCAATCTGTTGAAGAAAGGTAAATTCACGTGGGATGATGAAGCAGAAAACGCTTTCAACAAACTCAAGAGAGTGATGACATCTACGCCAACATTGGCACTTCCCGACTTCTCGTAACCGTTCATTATCGAGACAGATGCCTCTGGAGAGGGAATCGGAGCGGTGCTTTCTCAGAACAAGCAACCAATTGCTTTCATGAGTAGGTCACTTGGAGTCACGAAGAAGACCTGGTCAACTTATGCACGCGAAATGTTAGCGATAATAGTGGCAATTCGCACTTGGAGACCGTATCTGTTGGGCCGCCGTTTTACCATACAAACAGATCAATGCAGTCTCCGTTATATGCTGGAACAACGTATTTTGACGCCGGAACAACAAAAATGGATGGGAAAATTGGTAGGGTACGACTATGAGATAGTGTACAAACCAGGAAAAACAAACTCCGCGGCGGATGCCTTGTCTCGCGCCCCTGATAGTTCGGTTCTAAACGCAATCTCGGTTCCACATACTTCTCTTTGGGCAGATCTCCGATCCTTAGCAGCTACGGATCCGTATCTCATCCGTATTGGAGCAGCAGCAACGGCAAAACCGGGTTGTCCGTACTCATGAAAAAATGGTCTTTTGTGCTATAACAATCGTGTCGTGATTCCTCCGTCTTCTCCGTTGATCCAAAAACTCCTACACGAATATCACAACACCACAATTGGAGGTCACTCAAGTGTGTTACGAACATTTAAGAGACTATCTCGACAATTTTACTGGCCCTCTATGCATAAAATTGTCACAGATTATGTTTCTCGCTGCGATGTGTGTCAACGAGCGAAATCCCAAACCATGTCACCAGCGGGATTACTCCAACCTTTGCCGATTCCGGAGCAGAATTGGGAAGATGTATCAATGGATTTTGTAGACGGATTACCAAAATCTAACGGCCACACCTCCATCATGGTGATCGTTGATCGTCTGAGCAAATCCGCGCACCTCGTACCATTATCACATCCGTACACAGCCTCCATAGTGGCCTCTCGCTTCATTGATACAATGGTAAAACTTCATGGTCACCCGCGATCCATCCTCAGCGACCGCGACCCGATTTTTCTAAGTAATTTCTGGAAGGAGCTGTGGAAATCGTCGGGTACAACACTTCGTATGTCTTCCGCGTACCACCTGCAAACGGACGGACAAACCGAAGTCGTCAACCGGTGCATCGAAAAATTTCTCCGATGTTTTGTTCAAAACAGACCCAAGAAATGGAGCACATTCCTTCCATGGGCAGAGTATTGGTACAACACGACGTTCCATTCAAGCCCGGCACAACCCCGTTTCAGGCGATTTATGGCCGACCTCCACCTGTTATGCCAAGGTATGAAATCGGATCCTCACTTGTGGAAGAGATTGATGAACAACTGCAGAATCGTGATGAGGTCTTGGGAGAGTTGAAGCAACACCTGGAAACAGCTAACAACAGAATGAAGCAGCTCTTTGACCGCAAACGCAGAGACGTTGAGTTTGCAATTGGCGATTGGGTCTTTCTCCGATTGCAACCTTATCGCCAACAGTCGGTTTTCAAACAATCATCACAGAAGCTGTCTAACCGATTCTTTGGGCCGTTTCAAGTTGAGAAACGAATCGGAAAAGTGGCGTATCGTCTCAAGTTACCCGAAGGATCACACATTCACCCTATTTTTAACGTGTCTCTGCTCAAGAAGAGGGTCGGTGATGTTGAACCAATTGCAGTGGAGCTTCCACCACTGAAGGAAAACGGAGGGTTGCGTCTTGAACCAGAACGAGCAATGGCAACTCGGAAAGCAACTCAAGGTACCGAACAGATCACTGAGATTTTAATTCAATGGAAAATCTCTCTTTGGAGGAAGCCACGCGGGAAGACATGGAACAGATCAAGATAAGCTTCCCGCACTTTGAAGTGAACCTTGAGGGCAAGGTTCTTTTGGACAGAGGGAGTATTGATAGGATACTACAAGATGATATCGAGGGTGTAGCAGCTGATGTGGCAATGAGAAGATCCAATTGGCCACCTAAGCCGAATCCCAAGTACCACGTTTGAATAGGTCTTATGACTTCTTTTATTTTGTTTTGTTTTAATAAATAAGAGAACGAGTCTTTAAGGAACTAGTTCTCCACTTTCTTATTTGTTTCAGCTTTGTAAGGAGTCCATGACTTCACTTTCTTGTCGTTCACCTTTTGTAAGGAGTCCACGATTCCACCTTCTTTGTTTCCTATTTATATCAATGAAAAAACTCAGGAAAGGTAGTCTTAACTACCAAACAAAATCCTTGTGTTTTAAGTTTGTTCTATGAGCAAATTCTCTTGGCTTTGAGGAGGGACCAAATTAGCTTACTGCTATCAAAATCCTTCTTATTTTATTTCGTTTAGGTTAACTAATTATTTTTGTTCATGTTTTCCATATCATTTATTATTTGTGCCAAGGTTTAACACTGATCATAGCTAATTAACCATATATGGGTAACTTGATTGGCAAAATGTACCAACTCATTTGCATTCTCTGGAATTTAAGATATGAACAATCGATGAACGAACCAAGTACATATAATGTGGCTCCATAAGAAAAGCAATATAATGTGTCTCCATTGGCATTGGCAACGTCTCGAGTTTAATTTTTTGTTAAAAAAAGCTTTTATTCTAGATCTGGGTTGGTAAAATTTATCAGGTTAAAAAAAAATTGAAATGGCATTGGACAATCTGCTCATGAATCTACAGTTTTGAAACTCCAAAATCTAAACTCTCGACTTTTGGTCGTTCGGTTTTATTTTCTTTGTGTTTGGTTAATTCTATAGTTGTCAGTTTGTTATTTGACATTGTTGGGGAAGTATGCTTCCCCACCGACCATGTTTCCGTAAATCTCTCGAGACAAACCACGCAGAATCTTTGTAACTCTCTTATCGGTTAATAATAAACACCAAGCGGACGAAAAAAACACACTAAGTGCGCCCTAGACAAATGTCATCATTTGATAAAAACAATATTAGTAGAAAACATAAAGTAGTTAGAGCGCGTTAAACATCCTTAAATCTCAAGCTAAAAATCCTCACTTTTGTAAATGTGTACACTCATGTGGCATTAACCCGTAAATATTCCATATCCTAGTGGCCTTTTCCTTTCTTCTTTCTCTTTTTAAACCATTTCTTTCTCTGTCTTTGATAAAACTTTCGAACCTGAAAAATTAAAAAGAAGAGCTAGAAAGAGAGAGAGAGATAAAATGAGAGGAGTGTCCAGAAAATCCGGTTTAGCAATCTTTCCGATCATTGCAATTCTCGCCGTCCACTGGTTCATCGCCTCCGTAAACTCCCAATTCGCCGGCGATTTTATGGCGATCGACACAGAGTGCACTGGTTCCATCGCCGAGTGCTCCTTATCCACCGAATTCGAAATGGACTCTGAAATCAACAGGCGTATCTTAGCAGCAAGGAGGTACATCAGCTACGGTGCGCTGAGGAGAAACAGTGTTCCATGCTCACGACGCGGCGCATCTTACTACAATTGCCAACGTGGAGCTCAGGCCAACCCTTACTCTCGCGGCTGTAGCACCATTACTCGCTGCAGGCGATGATCATCCTCCTCTCTCATTCTATTCTTTTTCGTTTTTACAATTTTTCACTTTGTTTTTTGCTTTTATTCCAGGTATTTATTTTTATAATTTCATAGCAATACAATTACCATATGCACATTTGGAGATGTTTGCTGATGTAAGTTTGATTTTTGTTACCAGAACATATGGAATAGCCTGTAGATGTATACATTTCTGATTTATATATCAATTATTCAATAAATGATTAAGCTGTAATAATAAAGAAATCGAACTCGCATATTTTGGATTGCCAGGTAAGGCTATATATATATATATATATATGGATGCTTTTTGCATGTGCTGAACAAATACCAAATGTTCATATGGCATATATGTGATAAAAAAATTATAGTTGTTGGTGGAGAAAAGATTGCAAGAAATCAGTTTGTTTAATTTTTGGATGAATAATAAGGATTAAGTTTTTGGAGAAGAGGAAATAGAGTTTTTAACAAACAAACAAAAAAAAGAGAAAATAGAGAGGAGAAGCAATAATAGGATTGGTTGGGGCCAACTAAAGGCAGCTTCACATGCAACACTTTCGGCAGACCCACACGTTGCGTATTTATTACATTTTTTCTTTCATTTGTTATGTCTCATTAAAAGATTTTGAATTAAAATAAATTAAAGTATATGTAAGGAAATTTGTGAATGTAGTTGCTTACTTAATTGTCAAGAGAAGAAAACGTTACAGCTAAAAAAGAACAAAATGAGAAACTTGGTAGAGAGAAAATGTTTAAACAAATAGAGAAACTTGATTTTTTTTGTTAAAAGAGTTTCATTTACTTCCATAATAAGAAAAAGATTTGGCTCGAAAAAGAGGGTAAAAAAAACATAGCATTGAATATAGAAACAACAAATTAGGGACACTTTAATTTAATGCAACATCATCTAACGTTCTGTATTTTTTCCTCGTGTCCTCGAAGTTTTTTTTTGGATTTTATGTAAAAAAAAAAAGGTGAATTTATTTTTTTTCACGTCAAACCATCATCTGAAATTTGTGCAAGTCATTCTCATAACCTCTTGAAAAACCCGCAATATAGTCTTTATGTATATTGTCGACGTGGATGAGGAAAACAGTGTTAAATTTTGGACGGAAACAGCCACCGACGTTGTCTGATAGGATTCAAAACGACATGATGTTTTGTTTTCTAGGTCGTTTTAAACGATGGCGTATCTCATTTGGTGTAGGAAACCCTAAAATGTCGTCTACGGTGGTTGCGAAGAGGAGCAAGAGAGAGCTGTTTGGTAACGAAGGTGAACCCAAAGCAGATCGGAAGAAGGTATGAACTCCGTATATGGTACTGTTTTGTAGATCGAATAGGTCCATTTCGTCTTTTTTAGAATCCAGTTTTAAAGGATTTTTCGAATCTGGGTTAATTCGATAACCGTGTACAGTGATCTCGTGAAGTTGAGAGAGCAATCGATTGCAATGGTGTAGTTAGTCAAATCGAGTCACGGTTATTTAGTTCTGTGTGTCGTTTTATTTGTATTCGATGTGCAGTTAATTGCATTTTTTATATGAAAATCGGGATTGGAGTCCAGAGTGAAGGGGAACAAAATTATATATTGGTAGTTTGAATTTTCTATTGAGTTGTGTTGTTGTCCTTAGTTAGATTGGTTACTTTCATTTATTGTCGTAAGATTAGGAATAAGGAGATGGATTTTCCTATAGTTAGTAAAAGTAGCTGGACCTTGTGTTGGTGTAATAAAATTTGGTTAACCTTGCAGAAGATGGATCCGGTGATGCTGATGAGATACGGAGAAATCATGCGTAAAGATAACGGTGTCCCGATTTCTTGTAACGGCGGAATTGGCATTCATGTTGCGACATCTAATGATCTTAGTAGGAGAGGACAAAGATATTTCACATGCTTTCACGAAATATATGATGTAAGTGTGTGTCTTCCCATATGTATTTGTTGTGATGCTATACAATTGTGATTAACATGATTTGGTTTATTTGTTTTCAGGGTCCAGGCGAGGGTTGTGGGTTTAAGCAATGGTGGGAAGAGGCTTTGTTGGATGAGTTTGCGAAGGTCAAGGAAGAGAAGGAAGAGATCCAGAAACGTCTCGATGAAGCACATAAGAGGATTGACTCGCAAGAGGGAATGATTTATGAGATTAAGATGCAGTATGAGGAGATGATGTAGGATAGGAAGCAAGTTGATGATTACGTTGGGGAGCTATACGAGACGCAAATGGGCTTATCTCAGCTGGTGGACAAGCACGATGGCTTGGAGCGTCGACATGAAGAATTGGAGAATAAATACAATGGACTAAACAAGTATTTGTGAATCAGTTGAAAATGTCTGAAGATTTGGTTAAATTAAATAACTTAAGTTGTTTATTAAGACAAAGTTATTGTTTGTTTGAATGTGGTGTTGTGTAATCTGAAGACAAAACTAGTCGTTATGGTTGTGTGATGTTGTTGGTTTTCATCGTCATTTAGTATGTTAGTTTGGGTAACACCTTTGAGAAAAACGTTTTGGGCTGGAGGTCCATAATTGTCGCTTACACACTGAGAGAACTGTTTTGGACTGAAGGTCTAGTACTTTTGGTAACACATTTAAAAAATGCTAATAAACCCAATTTTAAATATTACAAATAAGGGATGAACCCTAAAACACTACATTTTCGGCTGTGTTTCACATAGTCCTTCTCGATGAGCAACCTAACCTTTGGTTCGAGTGGCTCGGCATCAAATCCTCGATGGTCGGGAGTACCAAAAATCTACTGGTGTGGTAAACCGATTGTGCAGCGAATGTCACAGACCTCGAGAAACCCCAATCGATGGTTCTACCGGTGTGAGTTCGCCACAATTCAGAAATTGAAGAACGATAAACACATTTGCCAGTGGGTAGACGAGACCAGTGATGAAGAGGCGTTGGCGGTGAAGATTAAGCGACTTGAATCGGAGGTAACATAAATGAAATTTCAGATTACCGTCTTTTCTGAGTTAGAGAAGAAAATAGAGTTGTGAGGAAAAGACGAAGACAATGAGATGGAGAAACTAGTTAGGAGACACGAAAAAGGAAAAATAATTACAAGATTGACAGGATGGACGACAACAAGCGTTTCAGACGAGAGATTTTGAGAGTGTTTAGAGAAAGAGTTGATAATGACTTTTAAAAATATTAATACATGTATATATTAATGAAATTACATTGTTATGATCTACCATATTTTCGTTCTTTCAAATTGTTTATAGTGAAATCGAATGATGATTTGAAGACGAAAAATAAGTATTGGTTGTAAATTAATGATTCCTTAACTACCTCCATCAATTGTTGAAAACATTAGTTTCAAAGTTTAATATTATAAACATATGTTATATTCAAATTGAATTACTCATAAGTTTTACCAATCAAGCAAAAAAATGAATTTTGGAGGAAATTAGTGGAAGAATTGAGACTAAAAGTAATTACTCTACTTTCTTTTTTCTTTCTCTCATTTTTTAAACTGAGGATATAAAATTACTCCTAGTTACATCTTAATAGAAGTCTACGAAAAATCGTTTACTCTCTTAGTTCCTCCTTACTCGACTTTTTTACATTTTTTACTTTTCAATACCTTGTTAAACAAACAAATCACACCCGAAATACATCTGTAGCATTTTTTTTCTCGAATCTCTCTCCTCCACGTTGGGCGAGAGTTCTTCGTCATCCATCGCTCACTATCTCCTCCACGTTGGCGAGAGTTCTTCGTCATCCATCGCTCGCTCTCTCCTCCACGTAGGCGAGAGTTCTTCGTCTTCCATCGCTCGCTCTCTCCTCCACGGCCTACGCGTCTCTCTCCACGAATGAACATCCAAGATATGGTGTTCCTCGCGCCAGGTAAAACAGATTCGACCTTATTAGTTCAATTTCGTAATCGGAAAATTCAGTAAGGGAGGGAGAATCAGAAAGATTCAAATTGGTGTTGACTGTTGCGATAAGGAATTCGGGTTTGATTTAGTACCAAGATGATGAAAGATTCGGTGATATTCGAGTATGTAATCTAGATTATAAGATTTAGGTTAAATTACAACAAGGGGAATTTAACTCACATTAAAAGAAACTTTTCCTACAGGAGGCAACAGGATTAACAACGCCATCCATACCTCTCGTCAGATGTGGCTACAAGCTGCTGATTTGGAAACGTTGTTTGACAACTACGAATCATTCCCGAATCTTGCTGAGACGAACATTGCTCCTGCGTTGCTGATACCTATAGAGACAGAAGGATTGTACCGGTATGACTGTGATCACTACGTTGATGGAAACATATGGCAAAATGTCAATGACGAGAACAATCAGGTTACAACGAGCCACAAAGTGAAGAGAAATGGAATGGTTCTGTTCAATTATACTCAAGCAAGGATGGCACCCGTCAATGGCGTGAGGTTCACAAGAAGAACCATAAGGAGGTCACCAAACCACACAAGATGCACAATAATCCACTACATGAGGGTGTAAGTGAGTGAGAGAGATTGCATAGAAAACTCACATACCTCGGTATAAGTATGAACTTGCTTTTGTTGTTGCATCTTGACTCTGTTTTTGCATGTTGACTTTGTTTTTGGTTTGTTGCCTAACTATTATTGAAGCTTTTACTTTGTACATTCTGAGGCTCCTGTTGACTTTGTTTTTGGTTTGTTGCCTAGCTGTTGTTGATGCTTTTACTTTGTAGACTCTCAAAATTTTCTAAGGTCTATGAAGGCATTACCTTGCTTCTGTAATATGATGTCCTTCCATCATGAGCCGACTCTTTGAGGCTTCTCTTATTCTCATAAGTTTCATATGATTCCACCGCACAGCTTGGTCTACCTGTTAAAACACAAGGAAGGCGAGCTGAGTCTCAGAACAATACTGTGTCTCTATGTGTGGTCAACTGATGGGAGATGGCTACAATTTTGAGACTCAGAGAAAAAGTTAACACTCTCGTATGCTATATAGGTTGGGATTTTTTACCTGATGGTAGTCTAGCTCTCTAATGTCTGACAAGAAGAATCTTTCAAACTCTATCCTCGAGATTGGCTGACACTAAGGTTCTTTCAACTCTAGCAAGGCCATCAAAGTAAGGATCAGCCAGTGCCTGTCAAAACAACATCGCAGTATAAGGAGCTAGAAAGATGAACGAAGAGCCTTCTACAATAGAAGCAAGCTAGTTGTTCAAAGAAAAAATGACAGACAGAAGCACCTCTGCACAGTCGGCAATATCCTTTGGATCAAATGCCAACAGTCTTTGCAAAAACGTTCAATGCTAAAAGGATCTGCGCTAGGAAACTTTTGCGAGAAAGGTACAAGACTTTTCTTCCTCATTTCGCCCAGCAACAAAAGATATGTTGAGATGCTTCTCGTCCGCACAAGCTTCTTCTGTTACCTCCCTGCTAAAAGAAGTATAAGTTAACGAAACGAAAAAGAAAAACTGAAATGAAAGCAGGAAGATGCATCTCAGATATTCTAGGCATACTTCAGCTTCTTGATCAAGTTTCTGTCTGCAAGAAAGGAAGAGGAGAATCGATGATCCACCTTCTTTAAGTCTATCTTTCTCTAACAATTTAACAGAAGCACTAAGATTATCGGTTTCAAAGACAGATGCCCAGAAGAGAAGAAAACAGAGGATCTGTTTGATCTGTTTGACAGCGAGTTCTTTTGGTGAGAGTCTTATAATCTACAGTCCTCTCTCGAGACTTGCAGCAAGAGAATCTGCAGGACTCAAAGGTTTCTTTGGCATAGAAGGGTCCAAAAATGTGTAGTGAAGGGCAATTTGATCGATCCTTGTTCCACCTCCTCCAACAATGGCCGGGGTTTGAAACCTGAGCACAACACGCAGAATTTGAAGACTTTCAACTACGAACTGCTCTTGTTTTCTGCATACAGCTGCTGCAGCCATAGACGCACCTTGAGAGAATCCAAGAACTCCACCAAAAGGCCCCCCTTTCTCTCGTATGACAACGACGTGTCTAAAGCCTTCGTTTTGATTCTGGTACTACAATGGACCAAACTGTCCTTGCACCACTTTCCAGCCTGTTGTTTCACTTGGTTTGTCAAACTCTGGCGACACCAACCACGCAAATTTCTCGTTGCATACCCCAGATGGAGGGGTTGCGGTCTGGTAGATAAACTGTAGTTTATGTGGGGCGTCGATGGACACGAGCTCGGCGATATTCTTCAGTTTCTACACAAGTGATCTTGTCCACATTTGAAGCCAGATGTGTTCTGCCTAAAACCACGCAGGCACAAGATCCTCAGCTTCCTTGTGTCGTCACCTGGGAGGCGTAGAATATGGGAATTACGAACTTCAGAAGTGAATCACAAAGCTTCTATGGATTATAAAATTTCGGAAAATGGAAAAGCAGACTTTACCATTGCTTATACATGGTAGATTTGGGGGATCAAGACTTCTTTTCCCGTGTTCACAACAATATTTCCAGGAAACAAAGGCTTCCCTGTCAATACCTCAGCAAAGATGCAGCCAACGCTCCAAATGTCAATTGCTGGAGTGTACTGCAAAAGATAAACACTGCAAGACAGACTGTTGGGATGATCATTCTGAAAAGAAGAAAAGTGAAGCAAAGCAAGAGTGACAAGTACCTTAGAACAGAATGATCCACAGAGCTCAGGTTCCCTATACCATCTTGTGGCAACACAATCCTGGAACAAATAAAAGGCAATGAGAAGGAAATTCAAACACAATGGAGAGATTACACAAACTGAACCAACAATTAATAGCCAAAACGTGGGGGCAAGGGAGCAGACCGTCCAAAACTCGCAGACTTTCAACTTACAGTTTGCATTTGCCAGTTAGGAGATACGGTATGTGAAGGGATTGTCATTTTCTGGTGATCCAAGGGATACTGACAAGGTCCCAAAGCTCAGATCAAGATCGAGATCGCAGTTCTGATGCGGTTGTGGAACAAAAGCTGCAAGGTGGGCACCCGATGAAGCCCTCAAGTTCTGATCTAAGAAACTCAAAGGAAGCAGAAAAAAGTCTGCGAAATGAAAACTTAACACCGAACCCCTAATTTCAAGAGACCAGAGATGAAAACTTAATATGATGCATCAAAGATGAAATCGAATAGAAGGAACACCAAGTATGATGTATTCAGGCTTTCTGTGAGATACCCATAAATCATCCCCAAACAAGTCAATTTTCAGAAAATCAAAGCACCTTCCCTCGAATCACTGAAACCCGCATAACTTATCACGAAACCCCCAAATTCTGAAAACCTAGATGAAAACATAATTTTATGCATCAAAGATGTAATAAAACGAGAAGCCAAGTCGAGATAAATTGCAGCGAAGAGAAAAAGAGACGAAAACGCTATATGCTTTGAGGAGAGAAGTCCAGATCTACTCTCTTTTAATCCTGACCAGACAAAATATTAATAAAACCATCGACTGTACTTCGTGTCATCTTCTTAGGTTTTTGGTCGCCGTCTATTTACGTAAATGCCCTTCAGCAATTACTCGCTTATGTTTTTAACGCGAAATAATATGTTTCTTCAGCAATAATATGTTTCGGTTTTTTCTTTTCTTATACTTGTTCCCATATTAAATACCGGTCTTTTCCGGTTTTATTTGTTTCCGATTGCTTGTCGGAATTTTCTTCCGGTGCTTGTTCCCATAATAAATATCGGTGGTGCTATTTGTGATTTCGCGCCGGCCATTATTAGTGTTCCGGTAATCGGAACCGTATGTGCAGGCCACGTGGTGTGTGTCATGGTCTCCATTGAAGCGTCATCTCAACACGTGTCATTTTAGTATTCGGTTCTTAATTCTTAAATCAAAATTCATTGGGCCTCTTTGAATGTGTCTATCCCACTTTGTATGTCTAAAACTCATCCGTAATTGCCCTTTGGGTTTTATCAATACTACATTTTAGATCCACTGTTTGCAAAAGTTATATGTAACCATGAATATGAAATATTATACTTTATGTATCTGAAGTTTAATAGTATATATTTGATAAAAAATATCATATCATTATTTAATATCTTAAATTAATTACAGATGAGATAATATGACCACCAATAATAGTTCATTGCATTTCTTGAACCTTTTTAGTTGACTTGATGAATCATTCTCTTTGTAACCTAGCATGAATGTTTTGATATGCTCAATCTTATTGGGGCTCCCAATAAATCATTAAGCATATTATTATTATAGGTACTTTCAACAATCTAATCATTTGATAATGAAGATCCCGTATTAGAAAAACGTGTTGAAAAAATTGAGGTGTGGTATGATGGAAAACATAAAGAATTGTAACGTTAGAGATAATATGAGTAATTAAAGTGGTAATTGAGTTTTTGAGAGGAGTTACAGTCTTTTCATCCTCACTTGGAGTAGAGATTTCTTAGCTAATGTTAACTATGTCAATTTTATTGTATCAAACTAAAATTGTGTGGCAGTATCAATATGTGAATCAATTTTTATGGTTGAATCTAAAGCGGAGAGTACAAAATTTGAGGCATGAAAGAAAATAGCTTCAATGGCGTATGCTGGCGGAATGATAGGAACTTTATATGTGATTGTTACTATGGATGCTACTTCTGAAGGAATTTGATCAGGTTTTAATCTTATTAAGAACCCTAAAACAAATTCTATAGCCCGGATCTTGTGTCAATTGAATCTACAATCGGATCTCGAATATACCTGGAGTTTTGAGCAGCGGATTGAATCAGGATATTGAGATCAAGGAGCGCCTCAAGTGTTGCGCCTCTACAGAATTCCACACGCACACAAACTGGATGATAGGAATGCTAGTGCCTTTGTGACAATTCACCTTGGGATTCAGAAGTCTCTGGTGGCTGTGAAACTAGGTTAAAAGCTCTAAAAGTCGTGCCTCTATCTTATATAGGACGACCTAAAAGAAGTCCTTGATAACCAATGAACCGAACCGGTTTGATTTAAGTTATAAATCAAAACCAGGTTCTGTCCCGGGTGTGTGTCGGTCGACACCAATAGGTGTGTCGATCGACACACTCATAGAAACTTCAATAATGCATATCAAATATACACTAATCAGATCATTACACTAATGATCAATCCCAACATTTTTTATCCAGTTTGCTTAGGTGTGTGACCCTATAGGATCATATAATACTAGCAATGAGTTCTCAACTCATAGATTACAAGTGGCTTCTAGCAAAGCATTGCAATCATCTAGTATCATATGATTATCTTATCTCGACAACTATATACAAGAGTAAATACAAGTGTGATTTCAGGACATTCCCAACAACTTCCACCATTGTATTAGGCAAAACATGGATACAATCTAGATCCTTGAACCCAAGACAAAAGCAGAGACAAGATTGAGATATTGCAAGTAAGAGTAGTAGCATCAACAAATAAAGCAGGGACTGAAGAAACTTAATCGCTTGAATCTTAATGCAAGTCTTTAGAATAATAGCTTGATTGTTTAAGACTTGGTACAAGTCTTTAGTGATACTTTCTTAGTGCCCTCTTGATTTTGTGTGTCCTAAATAGCCACATCTTCCACACTTTATAGGGGTTGAAAAGTATTCCGCATAAACTATATAAATTGCGCTTTTTAAAAATCTTGTGGTCATATATCAAATTAAAACACTTTGTTTTGTTTTTAACTAATATGTGTTTTATATTATGTATGAAATAATAATGAAAAAAAAATCTATATCATATATTTATTTCATATTTTCTTTAACTAAACAATGTAATTGGAAGTTGTATTCAATTTTTTTCTAAAAATGTTTGTAATTGCTTTTTGTTATTTATTTTAAATTTTATTATTGGTAACAACTTATCTTGACTATGGAAAAATCACATAAACATATTTGGTTTTCGAATGTTGTTGCTTACAATTGTTTTATAATTGTTTCATAAAAATGTTTAGAACCCTTATATGTTCATAATTTTAAGAACCCTTATATAATAATGTTTCTCAAAACTTTTTAAATTGTCTCATTATAAATATTATTATACATATCAAGTATCCTAGTTTTATACTAAACACAACAAATAAAGTTGATCTCTTTTAATACCCAAAACCTCTAAACTACACAAGATTTTGGATATTATCAAGATTCAGTTAAGATCGGATCTTGACATATTCCGTTAGCTTAAATGACTTAGTCTCTATAAAATTCAAGGTTCGAAAATGCGCTAGGCGCTAGTCGGGCGGTCGGGATATGCTTAACGCCTAACTAAAAAATAGGGGATTAAGCGGGAATTAATCGGGGACTAGTTTTAGATATTTTTTTTTAATTTTTAGATATTTTTATATTTTTTATAGCAAATATAAATACTAAAATAATAGTGAGTTCAAACATATCTATATATTTTAACTATCTGGTGACAATTTGTCAAAGCCTCTTCAGTTCTGGGGGTAAATGAGCGTTGGGAAGCAAGACAATACCCGAGTTTGACCCTTAACGGATACACTACGGCTTATTTTTCATATTTTCTTTAATGAAATATCGAATGACAAAAATTTCCCTATCTTCTTCCTTTAGCAAAACCAGAAAACCCTAGCCGCCTACTATTTTCTTCATGCGATTTGCACGATTTTATCGATTTTTTCATGATTGCTTACTTGTTTACATCAAAACCTGATGGATTTATGAGAAAGCTATTGATTTCAACCATAAAACAGCCAAAAATCAATATTTTTTGTGACTCACGATTATTTAACCGCTTAGTGCTTAATCGCGGCGGAGGTCCGCCGCCGAGGTGGCCGCCTTCGCCACGTTTTCGAACAAGGGTAAAATCTATAAATAATATGATATTTCTCAAACTCCCGTTCCCTCTATTCGCCTTTAGTTTCTTTTCCAAATTACATTTTTTTACCAACTGTTTGTTTTTGAAAATTAAGTTATTTTGATGTAAAAAAAGATTACATTTAATCTAAATACTTATGATCTCAACATATCTAGAAAAATATTATTAGTCTTCCTTTGCATTTGTGTATGTCTCCTTCAAGAACGTATTGATTGATCGAATACTTGTTAGTTAGTATACGTATGAAACTAATTATAAGTTTAACAAAATAATAAAATGCTATTTAATGAACATAGCATTGAAAAAAAAATAAATAATTATACCTCACTACTTCGAGTGATAAATAAACTTTTTATCATCTTTAGTTTAAATTTTGTTATATATTGGTTGTTTCAAATTTATGGAAAATTTTTTAGCATCAAATAGCTTCAACTTTTAAAATTTTTAACATCAAATAGCTTCAAATTTTAGGCACTAAATTAAGAAATTTATTCTAATTTATAGATGCCTATTTAATACTTATACTTATATTTATATTTATTCTAAAAATATAGATGATGATTGGTTATTTATATAATTGATATAAAATAATATATAGTTTCCAATTTTTATATAGCTTCAACTTTGAATGCAGACGAATGTTTTATTTTTTCTGTTTTCAATGCTAAATATAAAACTAAAAATATTATTCATTTATCTACTAAATTAAAAAATTTATAGTATTTAGTGATGATAATAGGTAATATTTCTATTGGAGGATTTAAATTTTTCATGGTGAATGTGTTATATCTTCAATGCTAATTTATTTTCCACAATTTTCAATGATAATTAAAAAAACTAAAAAATTGTTTCTTTATTTACAAAATTAAAAAATTTCTAATTTTTAATGATGATGACATATTTAAATTACACGTGAAGAATATTTTCTACTTTCGATATTAATTAGAAAAGAATAGCTTTAACTTTTTAAAATAATAGATATAAAAGACAGTAAATTAAAAAATATATTCTAAACTATAGATAATTATTTATTTAGATTTATTCTAAAATATAAATGATCGCTTGGTTATTTATATAATTACGATAAATTTATATACAATCTCCAAATTTTATATAGTTTCAACTTTGAATGCTAGCGAATGTTTTCTTTTTGTAATACTAATTGGGAATTCGGTCAAAAAAATCGCCAACTTTGTTTGCATTGCCGAAAAAAACACGAATTTTTGGACGGACCAAAAAAACACTGATTTTTTTTTTACTTGCCAATTTAATCACAATGTTTTCGTCGACTTGCCAAATTAAGAATGCCATAACAGAAAAAATATGAAAACGTTTGTTGACTGTTAATTATTGGCGTTAATAGAAATGACGTCGTTTTGTTATGTCCACCACGACGTCATTTTAATTTTTTTTTTTCTCCAAAAGTTTCGAACTCGTGAACTCAGAACCAATATGAGGTTACTTTACCACTAATGCTAGTGACACTTTCATGTATATATGTGACAAACTTTCTTTTATTGTATTAGGTAAAGACAAAAATGTTTAACAAATATTAAAAATCTTGAAAAATTCAAAAAAATTTAAAAATTCAAGAAATCTTGGAAAAAATTATAATTAAAATTAAAACTGTAAACAAATTTTAATTTTCGTTAAAAATAAAAAAATTTCAAAAATATTTTTTTTAAAAATCCAAAAGGTTAAAAAATTCCAAAAGATCTATAAAATTCAAAATGCTAAAAGTAACTTAATTATTAAAATTGTTTGAAATCTATTTTATATAAATTAATATATTTAAGATGAAAAAATATATATAGTATTTATCACACTATATATTTTTCTACACAAAAAAATACACTCTTTAATTTAAAATTGATATCATTATTAAAAAAATAGTAATTAAAAAGGAAGAAGAAGGTCCTTCCAAGAAAATAGCTTCCAAAAACTTTAGATTTTTTATACATTACAAGATAATAATTAAATAACACCCATTTGTATTTTTGTGTGATAAAATACACAAATGATATGATAACATTTGTAGTTTAATGAATTTAAGATAAGATAGATGTTTAAAATTATGTAATTTTGAATATTTTATCTAAAATACATTAATTTATATGAAAATATGTTTCAAATAATTTTAATCATTAGATGTCAAAAAAAAATTAATCATTAATATTATTTTTTAGTATTTTCTGAATTTTAATAGGTTTTTTGGAATTTTTTAACCTTTTGGACTTTTCAAAAAAAAGTTGTTAAATTTTTTATATTTGTTAAACATTTTAGTCTTTACCTAATCCAATAAAAGAAAATTTTTCACACATATACATGAAAATGTCATTAGTACTAGTAGTTAAGTACCCCCACATGTTGGTTCTGAGTTCACATGTTCAAATCTTGAGAAGAACATATTTTTGGAAAAAAAAAAATTTCAAACCACGTCGTGGACATAACAAAACGACATCGTTTCATTTAACGCCTAATAATAAGCGGTCAACCAACAATGTCATATTTCTCTGTCACGGCGTGCTTAATTTGGCAAGTCAGCGAAAACATTGTGATTAAATTGGCAAGTCAAAGAAAGTTCAATGTTTTTTTGGTCAGTCCAAAAGTTCGTGTTTTTTTGGTCCGTCCAAAATTTTGTGTTTTTTTAGGCAATTCGTAAAAAGTTAAGGTTTTTTTTTAGCCTAATTCTCAATACTAATTATAAAATTAAAACACTATTTCTTTATCTATTCAATTTAATAATTTCTAATTTTTAATGTTTACGACATGTAACATTTATGTTGGAGAACTTAAATCTCACGTGTACAACCAAATGAGGTTATAGCCCCGACGTTTCTAATGAAACATAATTTTTTTTCTTGCAACTTTACTGTAACCCAATATGTTAACCGTCTTTAAGTTAATATTTTAGTCACTATTAAACGATTCCACAATTGTACATAAATACTTTCAACTTCGCATCAAACTCATTCAAGTTCAAATGTGTTTGAACAAAAACTCTTGAGAATTGATTTATGCGTTGTTGGCACGATAAGTCCTCAATCGAGGAAGTACGATCTCTTTCAAAATACATCTCATTTCAATGGTAATATATTTTGCGCTCGTCGGATCTTCTTATATAAAAAACACTTTCATCATCTACTATTTATTTTATATTCCAATTGTATTTATTTGTGTTTATTATATCCTTGAATGTTAAATCAATAACTTCTCTAAGATTTTCTAATTTTTCCAACATATATCCGTCTTCCCAATCATTTGACCCAACTACAAACATATGATCTCATAGTTTTCTAGAAAGATTTTAAGCACATTGATTAATATCTTAGTATCTATGTTAAGTTGTAGATGCTTGAGAGCGTATGAATTTTAAGAGACTTGTATTGATTACTGAAGTTTTGAAAATGAATGAAGAAAACCGAAGGTCAAATTGACTCATCTATATTAATAAAAACACAATCTAAGGGTTTTTGGAGGTGTCTACGTCAGCTTCAAATCTCTTCCCAGCAAGTTGCCACATGTCAGATTCAACTCAGAAGCCTTAGTCGTAGATATTAACTTTTTAAAAATGGGCCTCATATTGACTTATTAGCCCAAATCTACACCAAATCCTCTACACCCAAAACAAACCTACGCTTCTCCATCTCCTCTGCTTTGCTTTCAACTCGACTTCTCCAACCCTCCTCATCCACTCAGCTTCGTTCCAGTCGTTACGGCGTTACCTCCACTAAATCTCTATTGATTCCATTCTCATAAACTCCCACCAACGTACCCACCTCCACTTATTTAATGTCCTCTTCAATTTCCTTAACTCTAAAATCTCTTTCAACGCCTATTATGAAGCCATTGAAGAAGCCTATTAATCTAGTGAATTCATTATTTCTCATTAATGAATCATAGTACTGTACATCAAGGTTATATACATCTGGTTAAGCAAAATGAAACTTAAACCAGTTTTAAACCGACTATAGACATTAATTTAGACTATTGGTTCAAACTAAAAGAAACTTAAACCAACGTAATAATCCTAATAAAGCCGGTGCTGAAGGAAGAATATAAATCAAATTTCGTGCTTTCTCCACCACCACGTTATCTTCAACCTCCAGAGCTCCCAAAAGCAAATCACGGCTTCTCGAAGCGTCAAACCTCTTTGCCCAGCCAATGGCTTACAAGACCTTAGCTGAGTGAATGTCAGTTTTGCAGCCACAGAGTCGTCGTTAGGTTGATTCACTTCTGGGAGGCTCGAGATTTCAAAAAAAGGAAACATCCTTATGGGTTTCCAGCTGCTACTCATAGACACAAAGGTATGAAACCATGAAAAAATTCGTTAACGACTTTGTTTTCGAGTATTTATTCACATTTCCGAACACCGTGATGTGCAGAGATATACATTCATGGAATCGGAATTGGAAATCCGAGAGATGAAGGAGAAGGACGCCAATGAATTATAGGGGAGAGGAGAATGGGGGGGGGGTCGTACAAGAGAGGAGAGCGAGTGAGATATAGAAGAGAAGTCGTCAGGAATGAAGGACGAGAAAGGTTGGGAGAAAGGAGATGAATATATAGCCAATGAAGATTTGAACTCCCTGACCCATTCGATTCTAATTCGATTCTAAGTTCTAACGTCTGGATAAAAATACCAAATGATGAACACAAAATATTTTACAAATTATCCATTTGATTCTAACGGCTGATCAAAATTTGTAGATATCTTGGGTAACTTAAGAGAGAGTTTTGTCATAGTGTCTCTATTCCGATTTGGGTTATGAGAGTTTACAGGGAATTCTCACAAGAGATTTTTGATGTTAAAATACATATTCATTAACAATACTGAATTGGGTTACTTGAGGAAATTAATTTACATCCTCTCAGTGAAATCTAATCAATGATGCAAAAATATATTAATTCACAATAATATTAACTTAATTAGAGTATGAATGAGTTAGGATAAAAACTAATGCATTTAATTTTTTAGTTAGGATGGAAACTAAAAATTAATTTCTTTAGTTATTAATCTAGTTTATATCATAACTAAAGAGTTGAATGTGTAATAGAAGTCTAATGTATAAATATATTTTTCCATAAATTGACATAAAAGAAATGATAACTTATAATCTATTAATAACAAATTTAGAAAATATAGATAAAGACAAGCATAAAGAGAGATGAATTTTATTCAAAATACCGAAACAAGAGTTTTTTAAAAATAAAACAAGAAGTAAATTCATTCAAAAGCCAAATTTAAAATGTCAGATTCAAAGCCAAAGTAAAAATGAAAATTTGGATCATCTTTCTCTTTATTCCTTGCAAAATATAAACACCTCTCTTAGGAATTTTTTTCCTTAGAGACATAAACTAAATAAGTATCGTACATTTCTTCTCCGTATCTCTTTAAGTGCGGTTAATCCATTTGAGTTTCGGTTCGGTTAATACACATTTGGGTTTCGGTTCGGTTAACACATTTGGGTTTCTCTTGTAAAGCAACCTCGAACTCATATCAATAAAAATACGATTATTTCATCATTCATATCTTTTACCTCGTTCAACTGTCGAACCGATTTACTTAATGAGATTTCTGACCACAAACGACATCGCAAATATCCACGGAGTTAAAAGTCACGTGAACCTAAATCAAATATGTGGATGCCTCGGTTCTCACAAAACTAGTAGAGTGATTTGGGTTTCAAACCAAGTAACATTAGGTCGGTTCGGTTGGGTAATTAATGCCTAACCCATCCGAATACAATGAGAAACCACATATTTTTATTTTTATTTAAGGAAAAAAAGGTAGAAACTAGAATCCACAAAGGAAACGGAAAGACTTGCGAGTTTGTGACGCATAATCATATATATATATAAACTATAAAGATATGAAGGATGGGTCATAAGCCTGAAAGTAAAAAAACTCTTTTTATCTTTTGTTCTCTGGAACTTGGAATAATGACGAAGATGTCTGATCTCTCTGAGAATCTGGTAGCGGAGATACAATCTAGGGTTCCGATGACATCGTTGAGATCAGTGCGATGCACTTGCAAAAAGTGGAACGCTTTATCCAAAAAACGGATCTTTGGTAAATCTGCGGGAAGGAGGAAGCAATTTCTGGGATTCATGATGATGGATTCTAAGGTCTGTTCAATGAAATTCGATCTGCGAGGAATCCGCGAGGACAGGGACTTTGTGGATTTTTCTATAAAGCAAGTAAGTATACTTAACCAAATCGAGATATCTAAAGTGTTTCAGTGCGATGGGTTATTGTTATGCGTGATCAAAGACAACTCGAGGCTCTTGGTATGGAATCCTTACTTGGGGCAAACCAGGTGGATCCAAGCCAGACACAATTTCCACGCAGTAGACAGGTATGCTTTCGGATATGACAAGAAGAACCGTAACCACAAAATTCTGAGGTTTGTGGATGATTACCTCCACATGGAAAAAAGATACGTTTTGGAGTTTGAAATATACGATTTTGTCTCTAATTCATGGAGGGTTCTTGATGTGACTCCTGATTGGTACATATTGTTCAATCAACGCGGCGTGTCTTTGAGAGGAAACACTTACTTTTTCGCGCAAGAGAAAATAATGGGAGGTGTGGGAGAAGAAGAGGAGCACATTGATACGACAGAGACGGAAGATTTCCTACTCTGTTTTGACTTTACAGAAGAGAGATTCGGACCGCGTCTTGCTCTCCCGATTCACTCTTATTACGAAGACTTTGTGACATTGTCTTGTGTTAGAGAAGAGCAGCTCTCGGTGTTATATCAGACAATAGAGACAATGGAGATCTGGATTACCACTAAGATCGAGCCCAATGAGGTTTCCTGGAGCAAGTTTCTGAAAGTGGGAATGAGACCACTCACTGGTTTTCAGTTCAACACTAACGCTGGGAGTTTCTTGATTGACCAAGAGAAGAAAGTCGCCGTGGTTTTCGATCTAGATGGATTCAAATGGACGGAGACGTCTCGCTACCAAACAGCTTACATCTTTGGACAAGATGGCTACCGCAAATCTGTTAATATCGGAGAACCCCCAAATCTCGCCAAATCTAACCAATCTGGGATTGTCCCACTTGTGTGCTCTTCTTATGTTCCTAGTTTAGTGCACATTACCAATTAGTTAGTTCCGCTTTTCATAACTTTGTTTCTTCTTGCATCTCCTTTCACTTTGTTACTCCTTTTCAACTAGACTAGTGCTGGTCATCAATTATTAATTTTGCGTTTGCTTTTTTTTTGCTTATTATTTCAATCGGACAAATAGATAATACGTCTGATGAGAAACGTACATGATCAGTGGGAAATCGAATGAAGGAATTATTGACACCTTTACTACAAAACTCAAAAACTTTGTGCAGAACTTTCTCTGCATCAAGTTCTGGACTAGATGAATTTGATTGTAGCTTCTTAGTCTTGGTCTGAAAATCATTCTGTGTAAACTCATTTAATGTCACGCCCTTTTGAATTCTGTAAGTCTTTGCATGGACATCCTTTCTTTGAAATTGCGGTGGTGGTTTTAACCACAATTCTCCATTAACATCCTCACAAATTGAACTCTTAGCTTGCTCTACACAACAAGTTTCTGATCAAAAATCTCTATTAAGAGCATTTTTCAGACTCTTAGATGGATACTTTAAATCTGTGAATATTGGAGAAGCTCCAGTACGTTGCAATAATTTAGTTGTTTCTTCTTTTGAATAGGACTACTACTACGTACTCAACTATTAATTTGTTTTTCTTTTGCTATCTATCAGCTAAACCTTAACATCTTCTCCAAAATGCTTATGCTGCTCCTCCATCGCATTTGTATTTTCTTTTTTAAAACAAGAATTTTCAAAGAAAAATACTAAAAGAGTAATATAATATTTAAAAAGTGATTCAATTAAAAAAAAATAAAAAAGTTAAACGCAAACTCAAATTGTGAATTTGGCGATTTGGAGTGCGACAATAATGCTCTTGTAGCTCGTCAGGCGTGGAGAAGTAATACACACCCGAATAAATTATTTGCTAGATTATTTAAAACAAACTATTTTAGGGATAGTTCAATATTTAAAGCAACCTCCAAACCCGATACCAGTCTTACGGCTGGTCTTGGATTCCATCCAGGATTAAAATATTAAACCAAGGTCCAAAATATATTGTGAGAGACATTCGATTTTTCACCAATCATTGGTTACCATCGCAACCACGAGTATCCAATAATCCGGATTTGAGAGTAAGTACATAAATCACTAAAGGAAGGAGTATTTAAAGACAGTGAATACGGGTTAAACTGGCTATCAACTTGCTTTTAAGTTTAAAGTTAAAACTGTAATAGCACCGCCTAATCATTTAACTGAGTCAAAAGCAAAGGTTTGAAAAACTAATATTACGCCCAAAAAGCAACAATGAAAGCAATTCATAAGTGTAGAGTAAATGTACCACAACATCAATCTATTTGATGAACTCTCACAAAACATATTCATGTCTTCAACTGGAATTTAAAAGTATTACTGCTCTTAAACAACAAATTTCAGCAGAATAGATATTCCTGACCTCTTGTCAAGCGTTTTGACCCTATTTTTCAAGTGGAACTAGCAGGTGTTTTGGGGTCATCGCCAGATTTGGAGGCAGGAGGAGGAGTGCCTTCTACTCCCATCTCGGCTCTTAGATCATTGATGCTCTGCTCCAGCTCATTGATTCTGCCTCCCATGTCATCAAGTGCACTATCAAAAAAAAGTCAAGGATACTACAAATTGATCCAAACAGCAAATTGCATCTTGGAATAGAACACCCTGTGGTACTTATCTATAGAATATACATTTGAGACCCTCGAGACATACTTTAATCAGAGACATCTAATCCAGCATTAGATAATTGTTGATTTCTAGTACTAAATCTATTTAAAGGGATCATCATTTCTGCTCTAGGAGGGAACCATTTCAAATATTCTAATGGAAGTAATATTAAAGGATATTCTTTGTGATGATGGAGTCCGACATTGTCTGGAATCTGGTTTGCTGAAACACACAATGAGAGCAAAAACAATCAGTATCTATCAATTGAACCTGTAACTCAGAGGCTTAAGAACGCATGAAATCTGAAATATTCACCATCTGCTGCAGAAGATTCTGGACCTGCGGATAAGAAATAAGAATTGAAGGATTTAGTCAAAAACCAACTGGTATTGTCTCAGAATCAAAAGCACGTCTCTACTATAAATGGATACTCACAAAAGCTGTCATATCAGCAGTGCTCTGCTTAGTATCCTCAGAATCATGACCATCCTGTCAACAAAACAAAGAAAAAACTGTAAGAGAGAAATACACAAAAGCATAACTCAATTCATCAATTTACATGCATCAGCACAACAGGATGAAGCTTATTTTTAATGAAGGAAGGGATCGATGACTAAAACAAGCATGAACAATCTATTACTCCTGGAGGATAATCCCATCTTAGTAGCAACATTACATGCAACAAACTTCGATACATGGACATTCCTAAGCAAGACTATGCAACAAACAAAACCTATACTGGATCGTCGTCCATTTCAGGATACAGGCAAATATTGCTTTCTCAGGTACAAACCCGGAAAAAGATACTCCAATTCGTCCAGATTTCACTATCGTTCTAGAATTCGACAAGCATTCAAGCCAGAGCCCACAGATTTAAAGAGAACAAAAGCTTTTTACTAAAAATTTCATAACATAGCTACGGAAGCCGAACGACAATCGAAAACCATGCTAGATGCCACCGAAATGTATAAGCATAATGATCCGAAGATACGTCATCTGAGAAATAGCCCTAAATTTAATCGACAAATCTGAAGAACGAGCCTAGGGCTCTTACACGAAATCATAAGTTCGATCGAAATCAAGCAACGCGCAGTGGTCTGGGGCAACATACCATTTTAGGGGTTTTTGTGATCGGACGATAGAGAACTTTGATTCAGCGAGAAGCGAGGAGACGACGGAGATGAGATGAGCGATGTGTGTGTTACTGGGAAATGGGAATATGAGTCTATTAACCCAGCCTATAGAAGAAATGTCGAAAATGCCCCTCTACTTTAATATCGTTATGATTGGATTGAGTGGGCTCATGTCATGTGGATTCAAATTTCAAATCTATATCGCCGTTAATACCTTTTCAAAAAAAGATCAGGATTGATTCCCAATCTGGTTTAATTCAGCCAATTCGTATATTAAAAATAGAAACTATACAAGGAAAAGTAATTTCTAAAGTCAATGCAATTGTAACCAAATTGTTGTTTAGAGCAATGGAAAACCTATAACAAAAAAATAAGAAAATTCGAACCAAACAGAAAAAGGCAAACTTCAAAATCTCCTTGTATATAGTTTTTTTTTGAATTTAGCTAGGAAAATTGAAGTTGCATGCGTACGTATTTGTATGTATTGGACAATTATATAAACCTTAAACCAACATAAAACTTAGTGATATGATAACTATATCCATATTAAATTGTTGCGAGTCTCGTTCACATTACCATCAAAAAAAGGTCGGATGAAGATGAATGCATATCTGAGTTATTTGCTAGTATTGTTTCCAAGTCGGAAGTAAAATGCTCTGAATTTGTTCTATGCAAAACAGTAAGAAAAGTAATCATGGCTTAGCTTAGATTTGAATTAGTTATGTCAATAACATAAACCCGGAATACAAAAGGAGAAGACGAAGAAGATCATATGTGATACGTTACAAATTAGATCAATTTAAATATCTTTTCTACCATAGACAGAAGTAAATATAGACATCAACATAGGAACCAAACCTAAAACAGCCATCGAGCCTCTCATCCTCACAAAAATCTTCCCTTGTTCTTTTTCCTCCTTTCTATGGTCTCCAATGGAAAACCCTGTGTGCAGTTCAGATGTATCGAGATAGATACCGAGCCTTTTTGTTGCTTGGAACCCAAGTCTTCCTTTTCTTCTCACACGACCTACAACAACCCCGTTTGATTTCTCCTTTTCCTCGTCTCCTGGTTCTCGACTCTGTTCGTCCCCGAGGATATCAGGGTTAGAATCCATTAAATGTCTTTCCTTCTTCTCCTCCAAATCATCATGCAACTGAGGAGCGTTTCTTGGGTTAGCTCCATGAAGCAACGCATTCCACAAGGAACAGAATTGAGTGAAAGAGCCATAATCATCCGGCTTTTCAACCGGAGCATTGTGCTTTAACAAAGAATCTGCTTTCAACCTCATCATCTTAACCGAGCAACATAACATCACTAGGTTCAATCTCCAGTCCACACTAGTAGATTCCTTTCTTTCGTTCCCACAAAACGAGCTCATGTTGTTCTCTGCCACGACAATTCCAGGCATCTTGCTCTGCTCTGGAACTGCTTGTCTGATTGATTGATGCATAACACAAGATCTCTGAGCAATATAGTCTTTGTAGCTTGATGAATCTGACACATTGGAAGCTGCGTGAGTTAGAACCACGATAGTGTTTTGCCATATCGATGATCCCAGGGAACTGGTAATGATTTTAAGTAAATGGATGTCTGGATGTTCGTCTAAACGGTTAATATAGAGGATCACATCAACTGGCCACGTTCTCATGCTCTTCTTTATCGACATGAGTACCTCTTGATTAAACCGTTCCTCTGTTGCAGACGACTTGAGACCTGGCGTGTCGAGTATTCTGACCAAAACTCCTCCTACGTTTCCAATTACGTAATTCCCAGTCTTCGTGGTAACTTCAAACGCACCAACTGGAGATTTTGTCTCCCCAAAGATAGAATTAACCGTTGCACTTTTTCCCACCCCGGTTTTCCCTATTACAAGGACGTTAATGGAGAAGTCTTGTTCAGGAAGCATTATCTTTCTTCTGTCAGACACGTAATCAAGCCCTAAGGACATTTGATCTTCTCCACCAGCTAGGCTCAGGTTAGACACAACTTCAGTAATAGCTGATTTTTCACTGCAAAGATCTGTTTTTCTTATAAACCTCTGGAGCTGTGCTTTCAAGAGCTGCGTTTTCTCGACTCTTTCCTTTACTCTCTCACTTATCAGCTGCACAGGAGACGCTAATTCTTTAGGGAAAGTGGATTCAGAGAGTTTCTCCCTAGTATCACCTGTTCCTTTGTACTCGTCAAGCTTAGCGTGATTGTGAATCAGCCTTGCCATCTGCGTCTCATTTTCCACTATATCAGACGCAACTACAAAAGAGGTTTCAGGCATGGTGCTCTCAACACTTTTAACCGAAACCAAGCTAGTTTCTTCCATGCCCACTGAGATTTGATTAGGTTCAATATCAGAATGAAAATTGACCTGCTTATTCATCTCTTCTGAAATCTGCTCACCATTTTCCACAGTCTCATTGGCTGCCTCAAAGGAACTTCTTAAACTTAATGCGTCATCTTCATCAGGAAGTGACAAATTCCTATCAATATCCTCTGATTCTTGAATTCCTTCATTTTCAGACTCTTGGTCAGCTTTTTCGTCAGAACAACGGCACCCACTGACATCTAATTCTCCAGCTACCTCTAAGTTCCTCAACGTTTTAGAATTTAGAGTTGGTGTCACCTGAAAACTTTCACCAATCTTAGGTTCGCCCTCGCATTCAGGTTCATCTAATTCGCTAAGAGCACCGCAATCATTTTCACAGCGCTCTTGTGGCTCGTCTGTCATATTTCCAGTGTCTTCATCCCTTGATTCTCTGCTTCTTAATCCAATAGACCCCTCACATAAAATCATCGATACATCTGCTTCACAATCAATACCATCATCCACTCTGTTATCGCTCTCCTTGCTGATACTTCCTTGATCTATCCCTTGTTCGACAAGCTGGCTAAGAGTTTCATTTGATCCTCTATCCGCATCAACAGCGTTGCTTTCACTTTCCACCAGAAACTCATTGCAATCTCCCTGCGCAACACCTAGACTAGTCTCAGTGGACACCAACCCATCGTCACAAAGTTTCATTTGCACCATATCTTCTACTGTGGAAACGAGTTCACCTGTATCAGATACCAAGTGCTTTGGTTTATCAGGCATTTCTATTTCTCTTGATTCAACTGCACTATCTTCTTCTCCTACATCACCTAGCTTCATCAAAGCATCGAGTTCATGAATACTATCACCAACATCCTCCTTGAACATGGTTCTTTGAACAACCACTTTCCCGATGAGTTGCGTGAAACTTCGACCCAATTCCATACTCGCCTCCTCATTTTCCACCACAAAATCATTGCAACCTCCTGGTGGAACACCAAGACTGGGTTCCTCAATAATCCCAAAGGACATCGAGCAATTATCTAATTTATCCGAATAGTTCGTTCTCACCGTTTCTTCCTCTGTGGAAATAGATTCACCTATAACAGAATCTGAGCACTCTGGTTCATCAACCACTCTCATATCTCCAAATTGCAATCTCCTATCTTCGACTTGGGTTTCTTCGTCACCTGTAGCCTTTGTAACATGCAACAACTCAGCGTCTTCATCATCACTACCCAGAATTTCATCAAATTCATCATCATCCAAAGACACAAAGGCCCGGGGAATGACTACTTTTGCTTTCATGCTAACTGTATCAGCTTCACTAACTTCACTCTCGCTAACTTCGTCAACCTCATCACTGTTCTCACTCTCTTCCTCCAAAGAAGAGTAATTTACAGATGTTTCCTCGTCCATATCACCTGCAAGTGGTCTATAAATCACACTCCCGCCAGAAAAATCACTTCCATCTCCAATTATTCCACCTGGCTCTTCCCCGAGTAGCCTATGAACCCTAATCACATCCTGTAACGCAGGCTCATCTTCTACCTCCCCCGAAACAGACTCAAATCCATCATCTGTCCCAGAATCGAGTCCCCTACTGTAAATACTAGCGTCACTACTGGCTGAGTTATGTTCGTCGGTTACAGAACCAGAATCATCATCGTCATCAATTGTAAGAGGTGCACGGATTGGAAAAGAACCTGCTGAAAACGAGCCAGAGAGATTGCGCGTGAGAAGGAACGCATCAGCCGCAGCCGCCGCCGCCACCGGTATTGCCGCGGAAATGGAAACGCGAGGTTTATCCGAAACGACTGCTGTTTCCGCGGGAACTGAAATAAGACGACGCTTCTCCGACTCCATATTACCCCTTATACTTTATATTTATACCAAAGCATCCAAGAAAACGCAGAACAAACAAAAGAAAATAAGTGGAGAAAGGAAAACAGATTCGACAAGGACGAACGAAAAAGGAGGTTTTTGTGTTTTTCTGTTTGTCTGACAAGATTTTTAGGGTTTTAGTAGGATTTGTGTGAAGCCTGTGGCTATGGAGGTGATGGTGTGGAAGACGAGAGAACCACAGAGAGAGAGAGTGACGAAGTAAATGCCACAGAATGGGTGCCTCAAGACAAAATTAAAGATTTTGCATAATTAAAGGACAAAACGAAATTATCCAATGGGTCAATTGTGAAACTATCAAATTTTAAAAAGGAATATACAGAATATTTTAAAAGGTTTGGGGTTTATTTGTTATTAAATTTGTTCAGTGTGCCTAATACTTTTTGGCTTTGAAGAAATCTACGCCGCAGCCATGGCGGCTTTCCGATCCGTCGTCTTCATATCTCCTTCCACTTTTCTTCCGTCGTACTCCACCGGAAGGAGAGTCTCCTTAAAAGTTATCCGATGTTCTTCGGCTTCAACCCCGCTCTCGTGGAAGTCATCAAAAAGGAAAAATTACCTGAGACCCAAAATCCTCAGAACCCTAAATCCGAAGCCCCAGGAAACCGTCTTAATCGGAATCGAAACGCCGAGAAATGTTCCACCAAACGACGTAATCTCCAACCAGACCGATGGTGTAGAGGAGCTTCAGGTCTCTAGTAGCTCGATTGCGTCGAATGAGCTGAATGGCATGCTCAGCAAGCTCTCTCCGAAGTTAGTAGCAAAGTATGGACTGTATTTGATCGGGATATTCGCTTTCCAAACTGTTTGTGCTGTTTTGTTTCTGGGGGACTCAACAAAATCCGGGAAAACGCAGGAAATGTCAAGTGATACGGTGGATAGGGGAAATCCGAGTAGGAGACTTTCATTGAATCTAAACGGGCAAAATGGGCGAAGAGCGAGCAGTGCGGTTTTGCTAGACGAGCTTGAGATGAATGAGAAAATTGCAGAGATCAGAGTGATGGCAAGGGAAGCACGCAAAAGCGAGGAAAAGAGTGGTAATAAAGGAGAGGATGAAACCTTGAATCCTGGGGGAGGGATTGACATTGAGAAAGAGATAGAAGCAAGATTGTCTAACATGGAGAAACGGTTGAATTTACAGAGAAAAGGGTTGGCTGGATTGCGTGTGGACCCTTTGGATGAATCTGGAAAAGGTGATTTGAAGGATGAGAAAAGTTTGATGTTTGAGAAGAAATACAAGTATAAAGCTGAGAAACCTTCAATGGGTAATGTGAAAGGCTTTGGTGGAAGTAAGGGAAACAATGAGCTTATGTCTGAGACCGTGCAGGCTGACAAAGGGAGGACAGAGCAAAATGGGAATGTTAGTGACTCAGGAAGTGGCGATAAAAATCCTGAAGAACAGATAAAAGAGGGTGGACAAGAAAATTCCAAGATGACTTCTGGTAGGTTTTCAATTATGTGCAAAATTCTTGAAAAATATGTTACATACATTGATGATGTGTTTTGGTTTGAAGGGTAGTTATTGATTTTGGACTTGAAGTTGTGTAGGTTATCTGACATTATGGTTTCAATACATGCGAAGTTGATTGTGCATAATATCGTATTATCTGGTTAACTAGATGGGATATGCTGACTAGCCATGAAGAAGAAGTATATTGCAATCCTCAGCTTATCTTAAAATTTTAGGTGCTGCTCAGGAATCTGAGCAAAGGCGACAATCAAAGGAAGTTAACAAGTCGAGAAAATCTGGAAAACCAAATATGGAAGCTGGTTCTGGATTTGGTAGGACTTCGTCGTCACGCCAACATGGAGAAGTCAGGAAAGGAAAACCGATGAGAAGAGCGAGGGAGATACAATCTGAGAAAGAGAATAAAATGTGGTGGCTGAAGCTTCCCTATGTACTGGTAAGTGGTATATATTATGAATAATCCAATCCAAAGATTTATAAGCCAGTACTTTAACGTTTTCTCTTCTATTTCAGAGAATTGTTATGCGGAGTAATATCGAGCAAGAAATATCTGAGGGATATTTTACTATGAGGACGGAATCTATTGAACAAAAGGAGGGCCTGGTTCCACACATGATTGCATTTGAGGATCACAATGATGCTAGAAACTTCTCTTATCTGCTCGAAACATATTTTGAAGACTTGAATGATTTCAGCGCCAATGTAGTTCCCGTATCAACCAAGGTTAGTAACTCACTAATTCTCTTATTTTAACTTAAAAAGTCTTCTGTATCTGTGAAGTTTATTTAACTTGATTGATTTTTTTGGACTAATTGTAGGATCTTGAGGAGGAAGTGAGTTCTGAGGGTAAGAATGTGATTGTGGTGAAGAAGAGACAGCTTACGTTGTATGCTGGACAGCCATTTGAAGATGTTGAAAGAGCTCTGCATACTCTGATTCAGCAACAATGACGAAATTGCTTCAGAATGAAAAACTAGGTAGAGGCCAGAACGACCGTTGTTCGTGAAGCTTGAGTAATCATTGTAAACTATTGTAGCATGTTAAAACGTATTTTACATGTATCTGAGTGTCAAGAGAAGAGGAAATTTCCTTTGAAATTTATTGGGAGGAAACGATTTTGATCATGGCTTGTGCATTGAGCCCTTTTACATTCTTTTCACAAAACTTGTGCCAAAGCTTCTTGTTTGTTTACTACTTCCTCCTTGCCTTCTCCTTCATTCCATATCATAAACCGATTCACCATGCTTCTCAGTCTTCCAATTCATTTAGCTCCTGATAACAAACATACAGAGCGATTTCAATGTTCCTCAGCGTCATTGATGGATGTTTTGAGAAATCAGAATTTGTGCCCGACGTTCAAATTCTGAGCTTCAGTCTTACACTCTCTCGGTTGATTTTAGCGGTTAGGCAAACAAATATACACGAGAGAGAGAAGACTAATACCAATCTTGATTTTCATCTCTTCAAATGAGTACAAGAACTGCATTATTAACTTCTTTTTTTTGTATGTGACAATAGTTTAATGGTAGCTTTTGTCTGTACAGATACTTTTTAGCCGATGAATTCTTCTTTTAAGAAGAAAGTATCAGGATCCTACCAATTCCCACAAAGTTGTACACATGTTTCTTCTAATTCTTCTAGTAATCTCTACAAAAGATACTGAATCAATGATCATCCAAAGAAATGACCCCACATGTTTGTAGAATCAGGTGAGAATCTGACCTGAACACAGAGGATTCCGGATCTGGAAAGGGTTTGAGGTTCTCGAAAGCAACGTAGTCAATGGCTGATTCAGGGACCCGGAATTTATACATCATAGAGGGGCTTCTATTGCATGCTTACATGGATTCAAGTATTTGGAACCAAACCCAAACATAACTTATGGTGCCACTTGTAGGTGGGCCATTTTTCAACGAGACGTTCAGGGACGTACGAAACAACTCATAACTTGTTGGTCTCTTGTTGTACTGCTCCACAAAAGTGAGACCTTCTTTTTAATTTGAGATCACATTGCTTCATTTTTTGTGTGTTGATCAGTGTTAAATAAATAAAAACAGTTAGTTTTCTAAGAATCCAAACTTTCAGAAATCATGCATTGAAACAATCGTTGCACCAAGAAGAAAGACTAGTAAGAGACTCTGGTGTATTTATGTGTTAACATTTGAATTTTTGGGAGAGTGAGATTGAGATAGAAAGATTATTCTAGCATAAGACTGCTGTAGCATGTAAAAACGTATTTTACATGAATCTGAGAATTTAAGAGACAAGCAAATTTCATTATTGTGATGAAACGATTTTGATCATGGCTTGTGTATTGAGCCCTGTTACATTCTTCTCACAAAACTTCTTCCATGCGTCTTGTTTGTTTGCTACTTCCTCCTCCTCTTCTTCTTCGTTCCATGTAAACTTATCATAAATCGAGTTCACCATGCTCCTCGCCGCTTCCCTTGCCTCCGGCAACTTGTCATTCAACAGATCCGCAGCCATTTGTGAGATCATAACCATCCCGAATTCTTCCATCTCATCTACCTCCTGATAACAACAAACATACAGAGAATAATCAATCACAGAAATTTCAAGACCATATCAGAAAACGTTTTGAAGAATTGGAAATACCATTTTAGAAACGCAGTTGGAGGTAGACGCTGCGGCTTTGGCCCTGACACGAGGGTTATTGTGGCGGACATAAATTTGGAGCTTACGCAGAAGAGGCAAACAAGCCACCGAGTTCACCATTGTGTTGAGCGCTTTCTCTGCTTCTTCGCACACAAACTTCTTGTCTTGTGAAGCTTTCATTAACAGTTGCAATAGCTGTTTTTTAACCATCATCATCAAGATTGCAAATCGTTAAACCTATATTCTAATTAACCAATCAAAGCTAAATTGGCTGAAGAAATTTTACCAGGTCGTCCATTGATTTCAAATGAGGTTCTTCTAGTAACTTTTCTCCAAAGGCGTTGAAGATATCTGAACAAGTCATAATCGAAGTCTTACACAAAGCGCTTCTAGGGTTCTTCATCGCCTTCACCATCACAACTATAAGTTTTTCCCTAAACATTCAAATTGACAAAACAAAAATCATCAAAATAACGTTAAGGGATAAATGGAATTGATTAGGTTACAGATTGAAAAGATTACTCACAGAATGGGTAACAACAGAGAAGAGTGATACACTGCAAATCTTCTTGTGTTGTTCAGTGACTCGCATACTTTAATCCAATCCTTCGATGCTAATTCTTCTAGTAATTTCTTCAAAAGATCAACAACAAAAAGTAGATTGAATCTATGATCATCCAAAGAAATTACTCCACATGATTTACAATCAGGTGAGAATCTAACCTGAACAGAGGATTCCGGATCTGGAATGGGTTTGAGATTCTCAGAAGCTACATACTCAATGGCTGATTCAGGGATAGCCACGGGGTTGTTTTCGTCAGTCAGACCAGTCTCCAGCTGCTTTGAGAGTTTTAGCTGCTTCTTAGGTCGTTCCTGTGAGATCGGAAGAGCGTTTTCAATGTTCCTTAGCGCCATTGATGGAAGTTTTGAGAAATCAGAGAGATACAGAAAGAGAGAGGGATTTGATTCTGATAGTTGTTTTGGGGAATCAGAGAGCTACAAAAAGAGAGAGCGATCTTGTTTCTGAAAGTTGTTTTGAGGAATAATCCATGGTGGGGTTTCAAAGTTTATATAAAGAGATTTTTTCTTTGTTTATTCAAATCTTAAAAAGGAAAAGCGGAAGAAGATAAAGCTAGCCGTTGGGAAGATTTTGGCTACAACGGTCACAAGCGTCGGTTCGGTTAGATGAAATGAAATCAGATTCGGCTGTTGATGTTGGTATTATCCGGTTAGCTAGGCAAAGTAAACGGTAGCGTTTTTCTCAGTTTATCTACGACGCCGTTTACTTTCTCACTTCCTACGCCACACGCGCGAGTTTGTAAGTGTGTGTTAGCGACAGAGCTTCTTCCGTCTTCCATGGCTTCCCCTTTCTCCTCCCTAATTCCCTAGTTTGAAATTGAATCCCTAGAATAATCGATTTAAATCCACCGGCCTGTTCATGGACCAAGAGTACCGGAACCCTAGAACGTCGGTGTCCCACCACCAGCATCACCATCATCAAATGAGGATGACGGTCCCTCCACCGCCGTCCCCTCAGCCTTCGCCTCAGGTTCCTCCTCATGCTGAAAGTGATCAGAGTACATCGGAGCTTCGTGCTCTCGATTGCAACCTCACTTCTTTGTGCGATCATATCCAATCCGAGGGTTTCGGGTCTGGTGCTTTTTCCGACGTTGTTGTCAAGGCCATGGGATCAAGCTACCATCTCCACCGCCTGATTCTATCACGCAGTTCCTACTTCAGGTACATGATCTGCATCATCCAAGTTAATTTCTGGTTACAAGGAGCCATCGACTCGAATCATAATTGTTGAGTTTGAATACTGAACCGTAGCTACGTGGTAGGATTTTGATACGATGGAGTGGTTTAATTGTTGAATTCTGGATATTTCCTTAAGAGAAGCCCAGGGTCCAATTTGTTTAGTATCAAAATGGTTACACTGGTGTTATGTGCATAAAGAGAGAATAGGTTTGGTTTTGATATTCAGGTTTTGATTTCAAAGTATGCAATTTTGTTAGGACCATGCTCCAAGGTCCATGGAAAGAAGCAAGCGCTCCGGTTGTAAACTTACTTGTGGATGATAAAAATGTTAATGGAGATGCAATTTCTGTTGCTTTGGCTTATCTCTATGGGCATCATCCCAAGCTTGATGATGATAATGCCTTTCGCGTTTTGGCTGCAGCTTCTTTTCTTGACCTCCAGGTATTTCTTAATTCTTGAAACTTCATTTTCTGAAAGATTCTTAGATGTGTATGGTGGCTTTGACTTCATCAAAAGATTATTTAAATTTGATCTAAAAATTAGGGACTTTTTCCTACAGGATTTGTGTGCAATATGCACTGATTTTATTATTTCTGAGCTGAGGACGTCAAACTTCCTGGCATATCAGGTTTGAGAAATCTCAGTCATGTATATTTTTCAGCCTCCTTGGTCTCCGTGAATCTTGAGTACACAGAGATCCTCCCATTTGTGACTCAGGTGTTTGCAGAGAGCCAAGACTATGGCATACATGGAGAACGTGTAAGGAATGCTTGTTGGGGTTATCTCTGTCAAAGTGGTGCCATGGAACTGAGAGAGGTAATATAATGTCTATGCTTTAGACTTACATTATTTTTATTTGATGGTCTCGTGTCTATTGGGTATCTATCAGAAGCAACCCTATTCTAGCAATACTGATATGACGTATCTGGCTTCACCTTCTTTCATCCTTATATGTCATTCTATCTAGGAAGGCACCTGATACTGAATATGAACAGAATCCAACCTTTTCAGCTCGAATTCAGGATCCTAGTTTTTTTGTGATTTGCTAATTATGAAATCGTGATTTCTGGTCAGATGCTGCCAAAACTTTCTGCACAGACTCTATGTGCATTGCTGACATCTGATGAACTATGGGTTCCTAGTGAAGAAAAACGGTATGAAGAAGTGCATAGACTGGTTTGATTATGGTTTCATGCTTTAGTTTCATTTACTGAATGTCCTTATACCATGTTTTTTTTCCATTTTAAAAAGGTTTGAACTGGCATTGTACGCCTTCATAGCAAATGGTGCTCTATCCAGCTCGGAACATTCCAATCAAGATTCCAGTTTTGGGACAGGGACAAGCTTTCCTTTAAATTCCACTATATCTAAGGGGAAAAATGTGATAGATGATTTATCCTTCAAGAGTTTGGACTGTAAGTTAGGTCGTTTAGATTTAGAAGATGGCCTAAGGGATGCTAGTGATGACGTGGTTGTTCCACTCGCAGAAGGTGTTATTGATTTCCAAAGAGGAGTTTCTGGTTCGAATCTCGTGTTTCAGCAGTCTGCTAACTCACAGACAAGTTTTGGTCGTACTTGCACCGGTGTTGTTGATAAGACAGAAGGCAGTGGGGTGGCAATCGAAGGACCATCTGAAGAAGCATACCATTTGAGTAACGATAGTTGGTTATCTGGTGCAGACTCTAGAAATTCCCCTGTTTCAGGTTCTTCCTCTGATGGTTTTGTGGTCAATGACTGGGGAAACTGTGGTGTTTCTGCTTTTACCTGGGGAGGACGGGTTGTGGGGACGAGGCAGGTTACAAGCTGTGTCAAAGGAAAATGTGGATTTACTGAGGAAGAATACAGCGCGTTTGTGAACACTTTTGAAGGCGGTTCGCTTCTGTATTGTAATATGTCTTTTGAAGTACTTCTGAACGCAAGAAAACAACTTGAAGAGTTGGGTTTCCCTTGTAAAGCCGTGAATGATGGCCTCTGGTTGCAGGTTACTTTTCCTTATGCTTTCTCAATCCAACTTTTAGTGTTGTATGTTTATTTACATAAATGCGATAATCTCTTTCTGTTTTGAACTTCCTATCCAGATGCTTCTGAGTCAGAGGGTGCAGGAAGTTGCTGCCAATACATGCAAAAGGTGTTGCCTTATCAGTGTTGCATGTGCGTGTAGACAAGGATTTGGGGTTTCACATGGTGCAAACTTCAACAATTATTATTGCCAAGACAACGTGCAGAATAATACGATGGGAGACATGGAAAACATGTTTGTGACAGAATCTACTCAAGGCGAAGGAATTGGCATCTTCAAGCCTGTTAGAATCAGTGTTAGAGGGCAACACATTGACGGACTTGCGGGGATTGGATGTGAAGCTACATTTGTACCACCACCTGCTTGGCCTCCTACGCCTTTTGTGTACTCTCGTGTCCCCATTAACAGAAATGGCCAGCCATCTATTGCGAGTGATGGTTCTGAAGGTAGAATTGATCAAAGTGGAGAAATCTCAAAAGACGGCTTGACAGCTCTAGTTGGGCTGAGCCAAGGGACAAGTAATGTTGGTAATAGTACTCGCGGAGATCAAAACGAGGGAGGGCATGGGAATGCTGGAATGTCAGAACCGAAAGAAACTTCTTCAGTAGGGACTGAATGGGAGAACGCAAGTTGTACCATATCACTCGATACCAGGACACCTTTGTGTCACTTTCCTCCATTTCGTTTTGGGTAATGTTTTCTTGGTTTTGTTTACTTGTAATTGACTCTCTTAATTTCCTTTAACTGTGACTCGTTGCTTTGTCCTATTTTGCAGAGTTGAATTTGAGGATGTACATAGACTAGCTAACGGTCATGTGGAGCATTCTCCTGAATTCTTCTATGCTGGTTCTCTGTGGAAGGTATAATAAACTCACTCAAAAAGCTTTCTCATGGAGCCGTTCTTTGCTTTTCCAAGAATGAAATTGAGATGTTTTTTTTTCAATGCCGTATATGCAGATTAGCATTCAGGCGTTTAATGATGAAGACCCTCAAGGACGCCGAACTATTGGTAAGCCGAGTCAAGAATTTTTTTTTTTTTTTTTTCTCACATTGATTAACTTGGGTATGATATGTATAAAACTTGAACTTGATGATCCATTTTTACAGGATTGTTTCTTCACCGGCGTAAAGCAGAGATAGTGGAGTCACTAAGGAAGGTGAGTTTTTTTTTCCTCTTGCTCGCAATAAAATCCTCTGGTAGAAACAGTAACAATACTTGAATGGTCCATGTCTTGTGGAAATTACAATCTCTTGTCCCTCATACAGGTCCACGTTTACATAGATCCTCGTGACAAAGTAACTGCACGTTACCAGGTATATTTGGATATCTATTGAATGTTCAATGTGAGGCTGTTTTGGATCATAGTTTGGTTATCAAACTCGTATATTTGAGTCAAAGATGATTTGGTTTCTATAACGTACAGCTGATCTGTCCGTCGAAAAGAGAAGTGATGTTGTTTGGGAGTTTCAAGCAAAGAGGAACTCTTCTGCCTAAAGCTCCAAAAGGCTGGGGATGGCGCACGGCACTGCTCTTTGATGAGCTCTCAGAACTTGTTCAGAACGGTGCTCTCAGAGTAGCTGCCGTGGTTCAGCTCGTCTAGGAGTCTCCTGAAATTATGTATATGTAAAAAATGTATGCTCTCGATTTATACAAATACCCTCTTAATAATAAAATATATTTGACTTCCTTAAACTCATGGGTATGTTTGTATAAGTCAGAAATGATGTGAAGGAAATATCCATATTGTTACTTGCAAATGAGGTGGATAATTTGCTCATTGCTATGACTATGAGAAATAAAATTGAAGTTACATTGTGTAGTTTTGGTAAGAAATCAAATGAATTTTGTATTTCCTTTTACAATGATATAACAAAGAAGGCACAACCCATCACACGTGAAGCTTTAAGTGCAATGTAATTGGAATCATCTTTGCCCTTGAAGTCGGGACTTGGGCATTTGGCAGTTGGTTAACGGGGTGCATTCAAGGGCTTGATGAGATCTTTGATCTCTTATGTCTCATCATATCATTTTCTTGAGAAGTAGATGTTTTCACAATTCACATCATTGAAATGTTCTAAGTTCGCTTTTGGTCGAGCTAATGTTTTTTTTATTTAGATTGGTTGTTTTTATTATTAATCATTGTGTAGTTTAATTATGATGTTTTAATTAGGTTGTTGGGTTTTATTTATTGGGTTTATAAATGATTTTAATAGTTATAGTTTCTAAATTCGGTAGTTTTTATAAGTAGTAGATGTTGATTTTCAAAGATTTTTTCTTTTGGTTTGAAGATTTTCCTAAAGTCCTTTTTTTTTCTTTTCTTTTTTTTTGAAAAATATTTGTTTCCTGCACTCTTATAAATGGTTCAATTTCATTTTTTACTAAAGTTTTTGTGTTTTTTATTTTTTTTCTGTTTTTTTAGATTTTTTTTTTTTTTTTGTTATTACGTCTTATGTAGTTTAATTATGATGTTTTAGTTATATTGTTGAGTTTTATTTGTAGGGCTTATGAATGATTTTAATAATTGTGCTTATGTATATTAATAATGATGATATGCAAACTTTTAATTGGTGGATTTAAAACAAATGTGGACAACTTTTAACCCCATGTTATTGGTTTTCAAGCAGAAGTCTCGAGATCTAACCATGGATGAAGAGAATACCACTACTTTCATGGTGAAAAAGCAACCAGAGGCAAGTTTCTATAATCAACAGAAAAATCACATTTGATTTTTCACTAACAAAGTGGACTCTAAATGTGAATTGGATTGCATGTTTTTATTTACTGATTTTAGTTGATGCCATAAAACTTTGTTCAGAAAAAAAGGAAAAATAAGTAGAAGAGGAGGACCGAATTAAACAAATATAAACTATAAGATGAGAAGAATATATTATGGTCTATAGGGTCTTTTGTTGTTGTATTAAACATCGACTTCGATTGGTGATTGTTTGATGAACAAAATGAATAGAAAATAAATGAATAAAATGAATGCAGAGGAATTGAATTCAAGAAAAAAAAAAAGAATAAATATAGAGAAAGAAATGAACAAATAGTAATCGTAAAAAAAAAAAAATTTATCATTGTTTTTCATCAATTTGAGTGGGGAAATTTTTTTTCATTGATTTCTCAAAATAGAGAAATGGAGAGGAGTGATATAGGATCCATATATATTAAATTTGACAAAATCTTCATTGTAAATGATACACATTTTTGAAGAATAGAACAATCCTCTTAGTTCCTTTCTTCACCAATTCATCTACTTAACTACTTTACTTAACTACTTATTTTCAAACTTCATTTTTTTATATTGTATATATTATAATATATGAAATATTATAACTCGTAAATAATAGAATTTAAATATCCTAAATCTTGAAAACAGATTCAGAACTCAAACTACACAAAAGAGTTTTTTTTTCAAAAAATTCAAATATTAAAAATATTACTTAAGAAAATTTTAAAAATGAGAATTAGACAAAATGATATAATTGAAAAATCGACATAATTAAATCATAAATAAGAATTACACAGAAAATATTCAACTTTTCTTAATCATGTATATTCATTTAGTACTTAAAACTCACAAAATTTATATGTAGTTAGAAATTTAAAAATTACATCGAAACATGTAAACGATCCAAAAAAAAATGACTTGACAGTTAGATAATATACCACCTAGCTAGAACCGTCCCTCCTAGTTTATTAATAAAAACGTCTAATGCCAATGGTTATTAAAATATGTTTATGTTTTTTAAAAAACAGCTAAGCAAGTTTGCATATGTCGTCGTATTCGATAGAGTTTATGATTCTTCCATCATAGACACCTTTCTCTATCTGCACTTTAGCACAGAACTTATCCGTATCCACACTCAACAACTTAGCATTTGAACCACGATATGCTCCATTCACTATCTTCACTAACCCTCCAATCTGTGGAAGCACCGTCTCAAGCTCCTCCTGATCAACTCTCAATACATGTTTAGACTCGAGCATTTCAATCTCCCCTACGTACTTATCTATCACTTTCTTTACAAGTCCCTTCTGCTTATAATAATCATATCCTTTCTCTGCCAAACCCTGACTCATCACCTTCACTATTATCTCTTCGAACAACCAGTAATCTTTACGATTCATCCTCTCCTTCTTCTTCTCTGAGTCTCCACTCCTTTTCCTCTTCTCCCCTCTCTCATGCTCTTCATCCTCAAACACGTGTTTCCTGCTTTCACCTTTTTCTTTACCCTGTTTAGCCCCTCCACCAAAAGCAAATCCAACCTTAACCCCACTCTTCAACCCTAATTCTTCATGCTCATCGTCATCCTCCACTGTTTCTTCACCGTTGTTCAATTTCTCAGCAGCTCTCTCAATCTGTTTCCGAATCTCTCTCTCTTGTTTCTCCTCCTCAGCTAAATCACTCTTTACTCTCTTCTTCTTCTTCAATCTCTCAGACTCCCTATCGATATAAGTAATGAACCAACCTTTAGGGGTTCCTTCGACCTTGCACTTACTCGTTTTGCCAAGATACTTGATAAACTCCGTCAATGTCGCCCACTGCGTCGAATTCATATGGACATGGTGTCTGTCGTTAATGTACTCGTTGTAGACCACAGTGGCGGCGATACGAGAAGATCGGTGGCTCCGTTCATCAGTTCGAGAAACATCTGCTCGAATTCCTTCGAGTAACCATCGACAATACGACTCGGATTCTGCCCGAAAACCTGCATCTGCCTCTGGTGAGACTCGCTCATACAATGGCACTTGAATCCATTTTCGTCTCGGCACTGTTTCTCACACATCTGACAATACCATCGAAGCTTCCCGAGACCTTTGGCTTTCATCCCATTCGCAATCGCCGTCAAGTCGTTCTTACCCATTGATTCTCCTCGGATTTTTCGAACAAATTAGGTCGAGAGAGAGATATCGCGATCGATTCTGAACTTGGATTTGAATCTAGGGTTTTTGTTACCCCAAGAGGTGTGGATTCAACCGGAGATTGAAGATTCACAAAGACTCGAGTCCTCGATATCAATTTCCTCCAGAGGTCGATTGGTTGAAATATGCTTCAGTTTTTTCGTTTGTTTGAGAAATTTTTTAATTTGGGTTTGAAGGCCCAGCTGAAACCCAGAAATGAATTCCTTTCGGTGTGGAATTTTCACCGAACTATAGCCCTAAATCCTGACCCTAGTTCTTAATTCACTATGCACGCATAACTTGTATGCAACGCAAGAAAATGGCATCTAGGGCTCAATATCGAGAGGATACGAACTTATGGAATGATTTGATAATGCGTCTTAGGGGTTCGATGTCGAGCATATTGCATGACCATACCGTGTAAATGGACTCGCAATGTGTCTAGATCCATGTGTAGAAGATTCCCCTTTGGTCTATCTTTATGCTAAGATGGGGCTTCATCGTTACAATATGTTTGAGGTGAAAACTAGTCTCATTTTTCTTTCTTCTTTCTTTATCGTTTTGAAACAAACTTTTTTCATGTTAAAGTTGAGGAATACGGTTTTGGAGAATTCGAACTGATTTGCGATATTTCCATACATCAAGGTAAATGTGACTTTGTGGTGCATGGTCATTCAAAATATTATAGTAATTCCACTTGTGGGCTAATGTTGCATAGGGGCCAATAAGAGAAGACGAAAAAGATAGGGAGTCTGTAACACCCCGTCCCGGCCAAGATGATCGGTTGGGTTTTTCAAAGCGTGATTTTGAAAATCTTATCGAGAGAAATCTGGACATAAGCGATTTAGAAAATTTATCGTGCCTGAATGCCAAAACTGATTAAAACCCCGTTCAGCTCGATGATCTTGACGTCCTGCGCTCCAGTTCGTACTAGCTCACTACATGCATCCATAAGACGGAGACGTGAGTAATTGAATTACTCGTGAGATTGGCTCTACCTACAACAACATCTAACAACCTATCATCACATAACAAGCAGTCCGGTTCATCATGCCAATCAATCTAGCCTAACCATTCAGTTCATTCATTTCTATCATCGTATCCGTATCCTATCCGTTCCAGTTAATCCATTCACTTATCATTCCATTCCATTCATTTCATTCTAACAATCACGCCCCCACCTTAGGCTCAGCCGAAGCTGCACCTGCGACCGAAGTCCAGGCTCTACATGCGTCATGTCCTTACACTTATAAACCCGTCGATCTATAAGCCACTTTACACTTATGAACCCGTCAATCCATAAGCCACACTCTTTTCACATTTATTTGGAGGCATCAAGACTTGATCCAGTCACGTCAGGAGATCATTAGCCGGCAGCTTACCAGACACGCGGGTTTTAAGGCCACACGCGCCATCGACATGCCGGGACCATCCGTCCGCTCCTAAATCAGTCACTAAGCCCTCACCGGTAAACCGATGCGATCCTCGACGATCCTTGGTCCGGTCCGGAGCCATCGAATCCCGATCAAGCTAACTGGTCCCACTACGATATGATCTGTGTCCGAGTCCTTGACATATCCCGCAGGATAGCTAATGATCCCGAGGCACTATCACACCGAGGAGCCATTGACATTAATCGCAACCCGCTGAGTCCGTTCCGTTACGCAGAACTACCAGGCCCGAAGCCTATTACATATCCATTTCCATACCCATATCCGATCCGAGAGCCGGTCCCACTCTTCCATTCATAGACAATCTTACCAGTCCTATCCCAATGCATCAGACGGCCGAGTCCTCGACATTTCCCGGAGGATAGCTTACCGATCCCGACCGCCCGGACATCGCGAAGGCCATCGACATTATCTATGTCAAGCCAACGAGTAGTCTCGACCCGCGGATCTCCTTTTCCTCTTTCCATATCCATTCAATCACAATCAACAATCAATCTTATCATGAATCTCTATATGTTCCCTTTTCCTTTCCTTTCCTATACTTAACCAATTTCCCTATTCATTGCTATCAAGTTTCCAAATTCATTCATGTCAGGTTTCCATATTCATTTTTAGCAAGTTTCCATGTTCATTCACGCGGATCGGTCTAGGGTTAAGAACCCTAGCCGCCGCCCCTATCTCTTCATGAGCAACTAGCGTATCAACCTAGGGTTTAGGAAACTCTAAGCGTGCCGCTTCACAAACAATCATTATCATCATGCATCAATCCAATAAGACTAGATCTCATCTATATAACATGTTTATCACTAGATCCTAGCCTGTAGCATCTTTTGCTTAGATTTTTCTAATCGCAGGAGACAAGAGAAGACAGATCCGGCCATAGATAGAAACCGCACTCACCTTAGCAACCTTTCTGACCGGAACGGATCTACTGAGTGCTCGGGTCCTTCTCCTGCAGTAAGCCAAGCTTCACAGCCTTGCCGTGGTCGCTTGATTCCTCTCTCTCTCTCTCTCTCTCTCTCTCTCTCTCTCTCTCTCTCTCTCTCTCTCTCTCTCTCTCTCTCTCTCTCTCTCTCTCTCTCTCTCTCTCTCTCTCTCTCTCTCTCTCTCTCTCTCTCTCTCTCTCTCTCTCTCTCTCTCTCTCTCTCTCTCAATTTTGTTTGATTTTTTCACATTCGTGATTTTAGATGGAGCATAAAAATTCCTTTTTGCTTTAGGCACAATTTTCTCTCAGGCCGGCCCCTGATAATAACTTATGGATAAAATTGATCAAGGTGCTAGAATTGCATCTACTTTTCTTGGAGAGCCACCACTACCTTTTTCTGGGCTGATTTTCCGCCAACAGTTTATAGCTAAGTAGAGCCATGATCTCATCCTTTGAATATGTTATACAAAAAATGTTGTGGCTCTGACTTTGGCTCTGCTCGTCGTTGGATCAATGATTCTAAGTTGTTTGTACGTTTAGATTGTCAACCAGATTCATTTTTGTGCCGTGTGTTTGGTTTATTTTTCCTTGTTCTAAAACCGTTATGTCGGTCGCCTTGATTTTGGTCTAATCGGGGTAAAAGATCATATTCCTTATTTAAATGTGTTATGTTTTCCTAATATATAAATAATAAAAATATTAACATATAAGTGTATAACAAAGAAAAAATGTTGTTTCTAACAAGAACTTGCTTCGACATTTATCAATACTATAAAGAGAAAACAAAGTATTTTCAACCTTGCTACATCATCCACCTTGTGTTAGGAGGAGCTGCCACCTCATTTAAAAAGATTGGTTTCAATAACCAATCAAAACATAACAAATTTACACATCATATTAATTAAATGTAAAACAAAAAAAAACAAAACATCCTTCCTTCCTAGCTTCTCATTAAACGTACAAAATCCTCCAACTCTGTCGCCTGTCGTGTTCTTCACCTCATCTTCTCCACACTCAATCCAACGAAATCTTAATCTGAAGTAGCGTATTCGTTTCCGTATCTCTCTTTTCTCAAAGGTAATTCCAATTTCAGAGTTTTACCTTTTGAATTTCTGTATATATAAGTTTACTAAGATCTTTAGTGATTTTCAAAATTGAGATTCACATGTTAAATCAAAGGAGATTGGTTCGCAATTATAGTCCAATCCAGGCATACTCGATGATTTCTTAATGCCTTAGTTTCAAAATAAACTTGTCGAGGTGAGTTTTGTAGAATTGGGGAATTTTATTTATTTATTTAGGGTTCTCAATTTAAGTCTTTCATCGAATATGGAGTAGGTCTGACATATGAATTTATATCAGAGATCTTATGTTTAAAGTTTAGTTTCGTTTCAATTTGAATCCACTGATTTGGTAATTTGTTAATATTTATTTGTTAATCAAACAACAACACTTATGTATCATTGTTTGTAAGAAGCTTTGAGCTTCTTTAAAAATGGAATATTGAAAACCAAAGAACAAAATCTCTCATAAACTAACTCATTTTCTCGTTTCGAATATATAAGTAGAGATTGAAAGCAAATAAAAAAAACAAAGTAAAAAAAAAACAAAATAAAGCACGTTTACCCATATTATCAATGAAAAGAAAGGAAAGAAGAAGAGGAGGAAAAAAAGAGAAAAGAGGAGACGTTATCAATGTCATGTGTAGAAAAAAGAAGATATAAACACTTGATGAGATATTGTCTTAGAACATAACTAAGCCTTGAAAGAGTAATGGAGAAGAAGTTGTGGAGATAAGTGATATTATAAGATCTAAAAGTTTAAATGTTAAAATATCTTTGTCTTCTCCTTTATAATCTGGTAAATCTCTTATCAATGTGAATAGATACAACAAATGAATGGATTCTATTATATGCAAGTGGCGCTTGATGAAGAGTGAAAAAAATAGAAAAGTTCATTGTCATATGGTCAAATTTTATCTCAGTATATTATATAAATCATTTTTCTAAAAACAAGGGCTTTATGACCTGGTTACCCATAATTGCAAACTAAATTTTTACAATGTACTTGCTTTGGGTTTTGTTTGTCTTAATAATAAGATTACAAATGTTGAGATTAAAAATAATTTGGTAAATGATGAGAAATAAATAATGCTATTATTATTTAAAATAAAACGTAGATGTGTGAAGTATTAAAATATTTGTAAATCTAGAACTAAAAGTAACAGAGTTGTGATCATGTACAAGAGTGAAAAGAAATCAACAATAAAAATTACATGAGAATAAGTTTGAAAAGACACATAAAAATATGATTATGATATTTCATGAACATATATGAATATGAATGAACCTGCGAATTTTGATCAAAGTTTACTATCCAATCATTTATTAGTTATATAAATTGTAAATTTATCTTTCCTTTTGTCAATCAATTAAAAGAAACATGACTACATGAAATAATAATTCATAGATCTAAATAATTGTATTCGATTTCAACAATATAAGATAGTCTATAGCGTAACGCAGATAGATACCTAGTTCATAATAATGCACAAAACCTTGACACATTAAAAGTTTCAAGATTTTCTATGAGAGATCATTTTTCCGACAAAAATACACTATTAACAGAAATTTTTAGGGAAAAAAAATCCAAAATAAATGAAACCTAGTATCTAAAATGTAAAAAACAAATCAGTTCCTTCGCCGGACATCCGATTAAAAAAGGAAATAACAAAAACAAAAAGAGTAAAAGAGAAATAATTTTGCTCGTCCTCTCGGTTTAGCCTGTGAGTTCTTTTGCAGAACCCTAATTTCATGTTTTAGGGTTCTATATCCCCTGTTATGGTTTTCCTTTCGTTGATAAATTCCCAATATCTAGGGTTTCTAAGGTTTAGTGGTTGAATCAGTTTCGATCCGTAATGGGTGCCGTGGCGATTAATCGAAAGCGCAGCGAAGAATCTGTCAATTTCAATCAACAGTCAACCAGCTGTTTCCGTTATCCACCGTATATCCAGGCTTCAAAGAGACGCAGATTCTCCTTCGCTATGTCTGAAGATCCTGGTAAGCCATCTTCGTCTTCAAACCCCACAATCTCGAGGATTTCAAGGTATCCTGATGCGAAAGTTCCTCTTCGACGAGAAATTCACGCCCCTAGCAGAGGAATTCTTAGATTTGGATCATCCGCTCGTTCTTCGATCCCAGACCGGAAGGCAAAACCTAACGATTACTGCGATGTGGATGAGATTACTCGGGGCCATTTTTTCGCTGGCAAGTATGATAATGCCAAGAGAAAAGCTTTGAATACTTTGAGATTCCTTAAAAATGATAAAGAATTGATTGATTTGGGTGATGAGCCTGAAAAGGAAGCAATTTCAGAAGATTCAAGCATTGAAGAAGTCGAAGTTGTTGACTGTGATGAGGATAAATTGCTAGATGAGAAGAATCTTCAGCCTTCTTCTTCTTCCGGTGTTACGGATGTTAAAAACGGGAACAAGTCGAGAGTTGATGAGACTGGTACGATGCTGGGTTCATTGTCTTTAGATAGACAAGAGACAGATGCTTCGAGCCTAGAAGCCTATAGAAAGCTTTTGCAAAGTGCGGAGAAGCGCAATTCTAAGTTGGAAGCTTTGGGTTTTGAGATTGTGTTAAATGAGAAGCGGTTGTCGCAGCTGCGCCAGTCTCGCCCAAAGCCTGTGGAAAAGCCTGTTGAGGCGAAGGTGATAATCAATTTGAATTGAATCTGCTATCTAAAATGTATCTGGATGAATACCTTGTTCTTGCTTTAAGTAGATTACTCATGTTGTTTGTCTGTTGTGTCCTTGATCTAATGTAGGTGCCTCAGGAACCTTTTATACCTCTCACTGAGGAGGAAGAGGCTGAAGTCTACCGTGCCTTTTCTGGGAAAAATAGGTATATGGATTTGTAACAGGCTCTAGCATGTTGAGTGCTTTATGAATCTAACCAAATGTGTCTCTCTTTTCAGAAGGAAAGTCTTGGTTACTCATAATTCCTCAAACATCGATATTACTGGAGAAGTTCTACAATGCCTTACACCAACTTCATGGCTGAACGATGAGGTATTTACTTGTTCCTCATGATATTTTGTACAATTTAGATCTCGTAAGTCACATCTTTTCCTTTGCTGTGCTCTGTCTTGTTTTGTAGGTTATCAATGTCTATCTTGAACTGCTTAAAGAACGAGAAACTAGAGAGCCCAAAAAGTATTTGAAATGTCATTTCTTCAATACATTTTTCTACAAAAAGGTTTGTTTACTTTTCTGTGCTCACATGAATGGCAAATAGGTATCCAACATAAGCTGTGACCTTTTTATAAGTTGATGAATCCTTGCAGACTTATGTTTTGTTTTCTCCAATTGCTTTATAAGCTTGTAAGCGACTCCGGTTATAATTTCAAAGCTGTGAGGAGATGGACTACGCAGAGGAAGTTGGGATACGCTCTTATTGACTGTGACATGGTAACCTGAATTGTTAATCTTTGTTAAGTCTTACAAATGTATTCCAATTTATTTACGTTTAAACCAGTCTATTCCCTCTGTAGATATTTGTTCCGGTCCACAGGGGTGTACATTGGACCTTGGCAGTTATAAACATCAGGGATCGCAAGTTCTTGTATCTTGATTCACTGAATGGAGTTGATCCTATGATTTTGAATGCTCTGGTATAGTTTAATTTCCGACTCTCATTCTCTTTATGCTCGCTCTGGATTGACTTATTAGAGTCATTAAAAAGATAGCAGATGCTTTAGACCTAGTGACGTACTATTCTTTACACTTCTGGTCTTCCCAATATTGCTCAGTTATCATACTCAACCATTAACATGAAGCAGTCAGGCAAAAATCTGGAAAACTGTTTATATTATGGATGGTTCTGAAGTGAATGTCCGTCGTAGTAGATGTTGGTTTCTCTTTATCATTATATCTTGATATTAAAATCTGTCTATGGGCAATTTGGAGATGTCAGAAGCTGTGATTGCTTTTTGTATTGGAAAGCTAATGTGAAAATATTCTAATCGTAGTCTATGTAGCTAATGGTGGAAATAATATTGTGGTTCAGGCAAAATACTTGGTAGAGGAAGTGAAGGAAAAAAGTGGAAAAAGCATTGATGTGAATTCATGGGAGATGGAATTTGTTGAAGACCTTCCCCAACAACAGAATGGGTACGTAAAACTATATCTTGAACTTGCTATGTTTGTGAATATGTGAAAGGAACTATTGTTTAGAAAAACACTCTGTGTAGAATTATTAATAACCTCCTTGCCTATGCTCTATAGGCTCTTCTAACTCGTTGTTTCTCTCGTTTTATTTTAATATTCCCAGGTATGACTGTGGAATGTTTATGCTTAAATACATCGACTTTTTCAGTAGAGGCTTGGGGCTCTGTTTCAGCCAGGTACGTTATCTGAATCCACAAATCCCTAAATAAAGTATAGTTGAGAGTAAAGTTAGCTTGTTATTTGATATATAAAATATGTTGTTATCTTGGTGCAGCAACACATGCCGTACTTCAGGCTAAGAACGGCCAAGGAGATTCTGAGACTAAGAGCTGAGTGAAGTTTGTTTGGGGTTATAGTATATTATGCGTTTCTTGAGGTTTTAGGAATGCTATTTCTACTTTCTATTGGTTGATCTGTTGAACACTTTAAAATCCCACTCCTGGTAGGCAGTGAAGTAACACAGAGCTACAAAAGCAGAGGTAAACACTGAGCCAAGCCAGAAGCTCTTACCTCTTTTTTTCCTTTCTTTTGTCCTGTTTTGTATCATTTTGTTTGTTTAAAATTTGTAGATGAAGCCTGTTGAATCTCTAGATGTTTTATTTTTTCGTCGGCTAGTCTTAACAAAAGATATATGAATTGAGATTTTGCAATTTTGAAAAATAAGTTTGCGTTCCTGATTCAGTATCGGTTCATTAATTTTGTTTCTTTGATTTGAGATTATCTTAACTTTGGGCTTAGTAAGAGACAAAAGAAAGGAAATAAAATAAAAAACATAAGTTATACTTCATAATCGAATTAGCAAATGTTTTCAATATATAAACAGCTTTCCAAATATGTGTATACACAAGTAGAAGTAGAGGAAGGCGTTACAGAATGTACAGCACACAGATGGTAGTTAAAAGGTTGAAATTCACAATTCACTATCAATAAGTAGTGGAAGACATTGAATACAGATGCTGACAAGGACACAGAAAAACCAAAACCCCAAAAAAGTAGAATTGACGAACTATAAAAGCACCAACCCTCAAAATAAAACCACAAAACACAAAGAGAAAGGAAAGATTTGTGTGTATTAGAAATAGAGAGATGACCCGACTTGACTAGCGAGGAACTCTCTTCCGGCTAAGAATCTCTTGTTCTTTGAGACGGTGTTGGAACCGAGCAAGACGCGCTTGAAGGCTAACGAGACCAGCTGCTTTACGTGACAACACAAAGCTCAGTTGTGTTACGTAGTTGTCTATCATGCTCCCTGGCCGATCCACCTCTGCTAGTAATTTCATTTCCTGGTCACCCAAATATTCTTATTTTTAAAACGTAAAACCCACCACACAAGACAATAATAATAATAAGTGAACAAAAATGACTTTTACCTCGCGAACAATCTCCATCGTATCCTCGATTTCTTTTCTATGCGCTGCAATTAAGGCCTCTTCTTCCTGCCACATACTATTACTCGTAAGCAAAACTAAAATTCATAAAAACCCCACTTTTTTCAGAAGCAGATGGGTGAAACGATGCTCTTCTTTTACCTCAAGCAATGCATCAATATTTTCATCAAGAGACGGCGGCTCTGTTGTTTCGTATTGCCTTTGACCAGTATCGTTACTTGTATTCTGACTTGTGATTATATTATGCAGTCTAGAGTTTTGAGCTCTTTCTGGCTTTTCCTCCCGAGAAACTTTCCTACGAGGCGGTGATACTTTCTTCACTTTTTCTTCCTGCTCCCAAGTGTCCTGAGAATAAGACGACTGAATCCTTTGACTGCCGAATGAATTGCTAGTCTCCGATCTTCCTTTGTCCATTGGTATTGATGGTATTCCACTTTCCTCTCTGATATTTACTGGATATGAACATGTGTAATGTGCTGTTGGCTGCTTCAACTCAACACCACAAGAACTAGAGTAGCTCTCTTTTTCTACCCTCCTCCCTCTCTCTTGTACATTCACTTCCTGTGGAGGCTCAAAGACATCTTCATCAACTTGAGAAGATACATCCTTATTATTATTAGCTGGAGGCAAAGTTTGATCCTTCTTGTTATTTCCACTTTTCGATAGACTTTTAACCCTATTTTCATATCAAGTAAAATTACAGGCATATGTTACGGAGATGACATCGAGACTTGGTTAAGTAAATGTTCTTTAAGCTCATTATTAAAACATACCGATCAGCGTATCTTAATGTATTGAGGGTATGTTCACATGATCCTTCGTTTGGAGAGATGCATGAAATCATCACAGTTCTTGAGTTTCCAACAAATGAGTCACGGAGTACTTCTGTTAGTTTGCTTCCTCGGAATGGAATATGTAACTGGTCGTTGTCCAGCGCACGGATACATTCTTTCAGAGCTAAAAGACTCTTATTGATTTCTGCACCTTCAATCCTATAAACAATCAAAAACCATCGTCAAAATGGCAAACAGTTTTTCATCAACAGCAATACTTCTCACACAAGAAGGTAAAAATTCAAGTGCCATAGGGATATTTTTGGTAGGACAGATTTATACTCGAGGTCAATGACAAACATGATCTTACCTTGTTTGACGATCATTGTCTGTGGTGTCTGCACCTCTTTCACTGCCAGCAAGATCGATGAAAGAAATCTTCCCCACGACTTTCCCTCGTGATTCATTACCATCATTATTATTATTTCGTCTTGTTTCTTTTACTTCGACATGCTTCTTGACAACAAGCTGCAAAATAGCATGTGATCTAGAAGATTCTTCATTGGCGCCAGTTGATCCTGTGCTCCTTGAACCGTTCCCTTTATCGATAAAATCCTTTACAATTTGAATATCTGAGACTTCATACTCTTGCAGGCCAACAATGCAAACTTGTTGTCTACCATCTTCACGCATACAAAGTTTCCTACTCACCAACAATTGAAATAGTCAGATGGAGAGTGAAAAACGTGTCCAAAAGAAACATAAATAATGCATAACACCAAATGAGACATTTAAAAGAATGAGAAGAGAAGAAGAAAGACTAACTTTCTCTCGGAGAGAAGGTCGTATAGCTTTCCACCATATATCTCGAAATAACTGAGCCACAACTTAAGCCTCTGATCGCGATATACTGGTTGATTCAACATCCTCATAAGATCTTGAACAGCCCTTATAGGCAATGGTTTCATTGTGTATGTCTTACCACTACCTAATTAAAGCAAAACATTATCAGCGTGAAGATAATATTAGCGAGTAAGAAGTAGAATGCATATGAACAATACAACTAATACAACTGGATTGGCCGTTAAAAACATTTCCAATGAACAAAGTGCCACTATATACCTGTTTGACCATATGCAAAACAGGTGGCTTTGGTTCTCTGGAAAATTATGGGAATAATTGGCTCTATGGTGGCACGATACACCTGATCATAACAACAGAAAACAACTTCAGAAAAGGAGTACAGCTACTGTAAAACAGAACTAAATTATATCGTTTGACCGCATGAAGATGAGACATTTTGGAATAAAACAATTGAAACTAGGATAAAGTGATAAGGGTTCTTGCACTCTAAATAAAAATTCATAAGGTTGGTTTATTTTAAAATTAATCTATGTTATCTTGCATCTTGAAGTACAATGGGGGATTCCCGCAAGGATTATCAGTAAACTTAAATTATTTAGGGTTATTAAATTACCTCGTCATTTGATACATGTTCACCCAGAACAGCATCAAAGCAAAACTCGTGCTTTTCCTCATAAGCAGTCAAATCCACCTGTACAAAAAAAGATTAAGTTTCATTCAATACCAGAAAATGAAATACAAAATGAAGAGGGTCTATGACCTTTAATCTCGTTGAACTGAATCATGGATGTCATCGTTATCTGTAATGAAGCACACACACGAACCTTCAACTTGGTCTCATGAACAGTCAAAGAATTATTAGATACAGTCACAATATCGTCCTCCTTTTTAGCAGTTTCCTTTTTATTCAGGGGTCTCTTCCTTACCTGAAAAAACGTATAGTTCCCCAATTATATTGATATCACCTCGACCAAGCAATACATAAAATCAAGTAAGAGATCAAAAGAATTATCATACCACTACTTTAATTTTGGCTACATTGCTCTCTTTTCCACTACTTTCTTTTTCACTCCTGGGAAATGAACTCGAAGGTTCAGCATCCTGCTCTTGCTGTTGCCGGTTAGCTGGCACATTAAATTCTTCTTCAAACGCTTGATTGACACTAGGCATGAAAGGTGATGGCTCAAAGGGTTCAGAAATCACATGCTGCAAAATGAATAAAATGAGTTTATACAAGCAATGAATTGAGAACTACGACAGTGAAATCATTATCATTAAGCAGCAGAAAATACAAGCAACATTCCGCCCAAAGTAGTACATTTTCAACTTCTTTTAAGGCAATAGCTTTGCTACAATAATAGCTTGCTTGCCCATATAATTTGCAAGGTCTGTATTGAAATTTTACAACATGAATATTTACATTGACAAACAGCAGCATTCGGGCATCAAAATCAAAAGTATTCTAAGTCGAGATGTCTGAGAGATGATTAATGAGGACCGAAGAATAGTATAGGTGGGCATCAATATGAGTTTGTAATGGGATGTTGACAGAAACAGTTATAATTAACAAAGATAGAAATCAAGAATAGCCAATATCATGATGAAATTCCAGATCCTACCACAATAACATCTGTAGTAAATAACCAGACAATAGGAAATATCTTTGATCTAATTTCCCCTTGCAACATACCTCAGATAGCAGCTCTGTGTCATCCATTGCGTGAAGATCTAATAACCCAGCTCCAAAGTCACCTCTGAACTCTGGTGAATAAAATCCATCCGAAGAGGACACGGCTGGTGGTGTTTGACCAGTAGGTGTATACGGCTCAGACGCCGATTCCCCATTAAAATTGAGGTTTCTCATCAATTTGAAAAGTCTTTGCTTCTCTTCAGCAGTTTGAGCTCCATAACCCTGACCAGTACCACAGACATCAAACACCAGAAGGTGCCACACAAATTTCTGGAGGAAAGAAGTTGTCTTATGAAAAGAGAAAAACTACTAACAGCCCTGTACTACACGTATAACTAGATAACTGATCACATAGATGGAACCCATCAACCAAGGGACTTGCTCCAGAACACTTTAGGCTAATCAAGACCTACTACTCTCTTTGTAATAATATCCACGACATGAAAACAATCCTACTACATTCTTTACTTTCGTTAATCCCAAGCCACACATCTATAGGCTGTAGCAAATGATAAACGCTGGCAAGTAGAAAATGGGCATACTTAACAAACCCTATCAAAACATGCAAGAGTCCGAAGGAGAGAGTTGGGGAAACTTAGCACCTGCATGAGAAGGTTAGGGAGATGGCGCTGATCAGTGCCTGTGGAAGCAACGGGAGACCCTAGATGCTGCAAACCAGCGGACTGGAGCCACCGTGCCATGACAGCATCGCCTGCCTCATTTGCGGGTCCTGCATTGTCGTACAGCGCCGTCGCAGCCGCAGCATTAGTCTGCTGCATCTGGCCGCCCATGAGGCGCTGCGATCTTCTTTGAGGAGCCAACTTGGGAGATCTGTAAAACTCTTCATCCAAACAAAACCAGAGTCAAGATTACATACCAACCATTTTAGGAGAAGGAAGAGATATTAGATGCCGGGTCCGATTACAGAGTTTCAGATGTAATTAAATGGAAACTCACAATGATGAGACAATTAGGATTCAACGCAGAACTTGAAAGCGGCGATAACACCTGGAACTTTTTTCACTTCCTTCGAATCTGTAATTCCACCGATAGAATCCGACACGAAAACTTGAATCAGAGAAGTGGAGCGAAGATCAATGAATCTCAGGTGGTGCCGAACAAAAGAACAAAAAATACCAAAGGAGACGACGATATACGACGGTAGAGATCTGTGATCTGGAAATTTCTCGAGAAACAATCAGATCTACCGGAGGAAAAACCCTAAGCGACCCGTATTCTTTGGCTATAGAGAGAGAGAGAGACAGCGAGCGAGGCGAATCTGTTTAAAAAATTTCGCCTATCTCATAAGCGATGCTAGGCAGAGAGAGAGAGAGACGAAGCGATTTGACAAAAGTCGACAAATCATTAAAAATTTGAAATTATAATTATGAAGTAACTAATGAGAACCCCGTAACTTCACAATTATCTTCGATTAGCCTAAAGTTTTAAAAAGCTCATGATCTAACACACAACATTTGTTTTCATTTACACCAAAAAAGGCGTATGTCTCAGTTTTGAAAACTGAGTAATTTTAATAAGCTTCTCATTCGCAATTCAGCTTTGTTCTAGAACCTATGGCAGGTTAGCCACGATAATTTTACGCAGGTTCTGTACTTGCACAACAGAAAATATATATATGTGAGCATCAGTTGTAAGACTTTCTATTGTCTTCTGAGGGCGAATCGAAAATGTCAGATTATTTTACCTGTTATAAGATTTCTATTGTTATTTGTTATTTTCGCTCCCTATAATTCGATTTGGTTTGGTTTAAGTATAAGAGAGCGATAATAAAAGAAACTTGTGAGATTCTTTCGGTTAGGAAGAGAATGCTAACATGATTTTGTTAACGCACTAGTTACTAAATCATGAAAATTTGTCAAAAGGTCTAGATTTGTTGTCTGTACAAGAAAGAGAGGAAAAAAAACTACTTGTCGAACATTCTCATCATGTCTTTACCTGAACCTATATGCTTCATGAGATTATGCAAACCGCTCATGCCATCACCAAACTGCTTGAGGGTCTTACTCATTTTATGTGCGTTCATGTTTTTTGAGAGTACGCTCATATCTTTGTTTTTTTTTTCTTCTTTTTTCAGTGGCATCTTGATCCCTTTCTTCATTGAGAGAGAGATTGACAGATTTTCCACAATTTTATGTTGTTGATCTTTAGGTATCACCTCTTATAGTTTATCCACTAATCCAGACCAATCACCTATTCATGTTCCACACACAAACATATCAGAGTCTTTGATTACTCCTGCTAAATCTTAAAACTAGTGCTAGTTACCTAAGAGACGGTTGACAAAAGGTCTGACGTCAAACACTTTAAACTCATCCATATGCTTTCCTAATCCAGTGAATATCACTGGACTCTTTGTAGTTGCAACACTAACAAACAAGATGAGAAATACACATCATCACTCACTTTTTTAATATGCAAGATTTTAAAAAATCCAAGATATTTACGCGCTAAGTGCACCAACACCGTTGGCATGACCGTCCATTTTAGTATTAATTACAGCTCCCACGGCAACACTTTGCTTAAATGCTTGAGTTTGATCAAATGTAGTTTGACCAATACTCCAATCCATCACAAATGTTACAAGATCTGGTTTCTGTAAAGTGAAAAAACAAACATAAGACTTTAACTTAAGGGAAGAGAGCATACATACCGTTGCTTCAGCAACTTGACGCATCTCTTCAAAAATAGAAGCTTCTTGTTTATGGCGACCACTGGTGTCAACAATAATGTGATCACAATATTAATATTTATTGTATCTTTTGCGCTTAAAAGGATCATTATTTTCCCTATCTTTTTTTTACCTGTTACACCTAAAAGGATGATTCAGTTAAGTTTATATTTTTAAAAATTACAGATTAGATGAGAATGGGATGCATATCTCAATCGCGGAGGAAGGTAAAATCACTAATCCTTATGTTTTCATAATTTCAGCTTCATTATGATTTAATAATTGTCTCTATTAAGAACAAAAATAGGGGTGAGAAATCCGTTTTATGGTTTGGTTTTGGTTTGATATTTTCGGTTCTTAGTTTCATTGAAATTGTAACTATCTAAAATCATTTATAATTCGGATTAGTTTTGGTTCGGTTTTCATTTTTTTTAGCACTTTCTTAGAAACTGTAACTGTATAATACCATTTACAATTTTTTTTTATTTTGGTTCGGTTTAGTTTGTGAACAGATTCAAAGCTCTAAACAGGTTTAAGGCGAAGCTGCTTGTGATAGCAAAAGAGAAAAAGATTTCGGATGTAAGTAGAATCAACAAGAATATTGAGGAACAGTGGTTAGTAATAGAAATGAGGAGATATATCTCTGGAGGTCACAAGATGGTAGTTGATATGAAAAACGATTAAAATATTTTGGGCTTGCAATGGTTTTGGATCGAAACATTGGACCACTTCTTGGAACTCATATAGGTATGAGAAGATAAATTGATTCGATTTAGTCTATATCAGTTGGTACTTTTGTTGTTTTTCTTTTGTATCCAAAACAATAAAATGGTTTGCCTCTCACTAGTAGAAAACTGCGAATTAGCCACGGCATGGCCACGGTTGTACCGTGGCTATAATTAAGTTAGTCATAGAAATGGTAGAAGACAAATTCGTGGCTAATTCTTGACTAAACCATGGGAAAGACGTGGCTGCATAGCCACGGTTGTAGCTACGGTTGACCGTGACTAATATTTTAGCCACGACTTTAGCCACGGCCGAACCGTGGCTACACGTCTTTCCGATTCACAAAATTAACAAAATTTTAAAAAGAAATAAAAGCCATGGTTTCGCCACGGAGAACCCGTGGCTATGATAATTATAGCCACAACATAGCTACGATAAAACCGTGACTAATTAGCTTGTCAAATCGAACAGTCACCTCGACTGCCGTTTTTGCTTTAATGTCGAACCATGCATATAGCCACGGTCGTCCCGTGGCTACGCTTGTTTTATATAACAACACCTTCCTTTTCTTCTCCGCATCTCCTTCCCCTCTTCTCTCCCCTTCCCCTTTCCGGCGGTCTCTCCCCTTCCCTCAGTGTCGGTCCAATGTTTTCGCATGCCATAAACAAATCTAAAAAATATGCCAATTTCATAAAAAAAATTCCAAAATCTTAAATAATAATAAAATAAGAAAAATCACATAAGAACTTCATAAACAATCCAACTCTATAATTGGTTTGTAAGAAAAGAAAAAAAAAAACAGTAAAACTAATGTTGAAATATGGCCCTCTTTACATTTTTTCTGCAAAATCATTTATTAAACTCATATAGTCGAGTTTTTCAACCATAGTTGTCTCAGTTGATAACAAAGCCAGCCCATTCAATCGTTGTTGTGACATGGTAGACCGCAAATAATTTTTTATCAACTTCAAATTTGAAAAACTTATTTCAGTGGAAACCGATACCATATGCGATAAGCAAGTTTTGATAACAATCCTCCATTTTCTTCAAAAAATCGAACACTTCAGTAGGCTTCTAAACGTCGTCTGGTATTGATTTTTTTAAGGATTTTTAATTCCATAAACAAATCATATCCAACTATGTCAGAATACGTACTATTCGCTAAAAAAGTCTCCAAATTTAGACATAAAAAAACTGGATCAGTCATCAGTCGTGTAATCGAGGATTTTGCTTTTTTCCTAAAACAAATTCTACTAATTAATATAATAATTATTTGATAATATACTAGTTAAACAATTTGTTACTAAAAACCTCATAAAAAAACGCTATAAAATGTTTTTTATTATTAAAAAATATGCATTTAAATTTAGTTTGAATATATATTAATAACAAAATATATATAAAAGTGTCCTTCTAACACTTGTATATACACTATACACTAACAAAATATATATAAGAAAATCCCCATCTAAATTAGATGTCCTAATCGGTGGCTTATCTCGCTTCTGCCCTGTTACAGCTCTGCTTTCCCTTTCCGGCGATCTCTCCCCTTCCCCTTTCTGGCGATCTCTCTCCTTCCCCTTTCCGGCGATCTTCTTTTTCCTCTCTCTCCCCACCGGCGATCAAAAAAATAAAACTTAAATTCGTTTTAGCCCAGCTGGAACCACCATCAGTGCTAGTCGATACCGGCCTTCCGGTGGTTACGGCGGCGTTCTGATGGTGGGATCAGCTTTGCTAAGACGAGTATTAAGTTTTAAAAATTCCAAACAAAAAAAAAAAAAAAACTAAACACTATAACTGGTTGCTCCGCATGCCGAGTTACAGTCACCGCTCGTCGTAACTGTCGTTCCGGCGGTTCACGGCGTTCCGGTGGCGGTCTCTCGGACTGGAGAACAAACAGTTTTTAGTGTTTTTTAAAAACTGTAGCCACGGAATAGCCACGGTTCAACCGTGGCTATTCTTCCACTCTTTCTATTGTGGCTATATTGCCACGTCTGTTTCGTGGCTAATATTGTGGCTATGTCGTGGCTAAATAGCCACGGGGTAACCATGGCATATATAGCCACGACCCTATAGCTACAGATTTTTTTCGTGGCTACGCCGTGGCTATATTTGGAATTATGCTAGTGTCTGTTTATAAGTTTTTTTATAAAAACAATCTATGATTCTTGTAACAATACCAAAGTGACAAGTACAAATGACCTACTAGTTCAAAATCTGGTGTAAAGGTATTTATTTTGATAAAAGATGTCAAATCAAAAAAACGAAAAAACAAACTATGGATGTGGATTTTAAGGTAATTTTTGAAAATCTAAGTTATGGTAAATTTGTAAATTTCTTTACAAATCTTAATTTACATTAATTCAATAAAACTGTTTGCTAATTTAAATTTTTTTGCATGTACATCTAAAAAAACTAATTCATATGGTACAATCTTTAACAGTATTCTTTGTCTTTCTATTACACATTGTCATTATTGTGTTACTTTTAAAGTTTATATATTCAACCAAAGTGTTTTCTTTTTAATTGTCACGTCAAAGACTATCGTTAGCATAAATTAAAAACTAATCTCACCATACGCTTAGCGCAGATAATCATCTAATCGATGGTTAATTTTGGAATATTCAGATTCGATTAAAAGATTTGAATGCATATTAGGAAATCATAGTGACCGGACCAAACCAAATATCGTACCGGAGGATGAATTTATTCGGTTTTAATTTGGACGAATCTTGACATTTAAGATTTTCATTAGAAAAACGAACGGATAAGATTAGAAAATAAGATCTACGTCCCGATCCGTTAAACCAACCGGGTGACCCGAAAATTTTCATTGAAATTGACCAATTACAATGTAGTAAAATTACGAATTAAATAAATAAAAAATAACTAAAAAAACGTGGTGTGACACGTATCCAACCTTCTTTTAATATATTAGAGATATGGATGAGTTTGTATATCAGATATCTTGTAATACTTTGATCACTTCACAAAGTTCAGCTGCATAATAGCATTGTTACGTTGGTTATGCTTTTGCTGCATACCTGCTTTATCGTTGGAGCTTATGTCCCGATTCCGTTGTTGATTATCAACAGCGCTGACAATGATGTGATCCATTGTATCCATGTGATGGATCGCATTGCATTCTAGCATCCTCTACTGAATAATCATATCCTTTAAGTATTTAATTATTTAGCTTTTTTTTCTTCAATTATTTAATTATAACTTTGTTTTTCCATGTGTTTAATTTTTATGTATATTTTTGCTTTAATTATATTTTTTTTCATGAAAACATCAAATAAATAAAGATAATAATTTTAATTTACATATTGCGGAGTTTAGAATTGACAAAAATTAATTTATTTTCCAACAAATGTTTTAATTTTTTAACCAACAATTTCCACTTATGCTTATATATTGCATATGTTGTAATTATATTATACATATATCTCACTCATTTTTTGTTTATTATATTTAATTTAACTTTCTTGATTTCAAATATTTCGATAATGATAACATATAGATAAAACTACATTAAAAACTAGGACAATTGACAATAATACCATGAAAAATTACATCAAAGACTATTTTACCGCATGTGTTTTTGTAATTCCAGAAATACAATTAATAGGGCGGCGGATTATGTCGCGATATTCACGACCCTATCTGATCACGGAGAGATGGTGCATTGGGACGGCGGAGTTCTGTACGTAAACATTTCAAGGATGAACACGGAAGCTGAAATGGGTTCGGAGGAGTTTGTTGAAAAAGGATACAGAAAAGCAGCTTACTTCAATAATCTCACAGTCGTTGTAGACAACTACATGCTTTTACCGGTTAAAGATTTTACGAGACTCCGGACAACTGACCGAAAACATTACACTGTCAAGAAGTGGCATAATCCGGAATGTGGGGTACACTTTTACTTTGGCGGACCAGGATTGTTGTGTTCGACTGCAGTTTGCGAATCAGTTTCAGTCTTTTTTGTATTTTTTTTTTTGGTTTGCTTTTTACGATGACTGTATTTACTATTTAATTATTCAGTGAGGTAAGAAAGATTGCGTTTGTGAAATTGTTGACTGATATTTATAATTCTACTTGAATTATTTATTTGCATTTACTCGGTTAGTGTATATTTTTAACGAGAAGGAGATTTTAAAAATGAGGTTCTTAACATTTTTTAAATTTTTTTTAATGTAGGGCTTGTTTTTTTCGGTGGAAAAAAAAAGAATCAATGCCGGCGCGCCACGTCACGTGCACAGTGAAGATACCGATCCTTAAATAAGGAACTTAAGAGCATCTCCAATAGGTCTCCTTATTTTGAGAGGACCAAATCCTCAAAATGAGGATTTGAGGGTGGATCGCTCCAACAATAAAACCTCAAAAAGATCCTTAAATATTTATAAATTTGTAATATACTCCTTAATATTAACAAAAGTTACTATAATAATGATAAAACTTCATAACTAAATATAAAATATACATTAATATATTATACAACACATAATATTGCATCATCAGAGTTACATGATAATAAAAATTACATAACCGGATGAATTCTAGTGTTTTGGTATCACTTGTAAGATATGTAATTTTTCTTTAATTTGATGTAATTTTTCTTTAATTTGTGTTTAGTTTATTTAAACCTCAAGTTTTATTTTGTGTGAACTTTGTATTTTAATGTATTTTTCTTTTATGTGAACTTTGTCTTTATAATATATAATATATTTTCTAATTATTCTATGCACTTAAGTTATTTTAAATTAAGTTTAGTATAAATATATGTGAAAAACATAATTATAGGGATCAAATAGAAAATATCAAGTAGTTTTGAGGTTTTGAATAATGAAACCTCAAATTTGAGGTTTCGAATAATGAAACCTCAAATTTGAGGTTTCACTATTCAAAACCTTAAAATTTGAGGATTTGAGGGTTTGTTGGAATGTCAAAAACCTCAAAATTTGAGGATTTAAGGATTTGTTGGAGATGCTCTCCATCAATAGATTTTAAGGGGTTCTTAGCGTGGATTCCAAAAAAAAAAAATTAAATCATGGGCCCTATGAACAGTGACGAACCCAAACTCTTAGAACATCTTTAACGTTGGTATCTGAGTGAGTATCTAGATATTAAAATAATGAAAAAAATTGAAAAAATAGAAGAAAGAGAAATGGAGGTTTCTCAGATGAGAAATAATGAGAAACTATGAGCTCCTATAGAGAGACTTATATGGACACTTGTCAATTGCTCATTGATTTATTCTTTTTTTTTTTTAAAATTTAATTCTAAAACTGAATTATACTATAAATAATAATTTTTAATATGTTAGAAACCCAAATGAGTATCTTCACCGTTGGAGATACTCTTAAAATCTTTATTTAAGGATCGGTCCTTACACGTGTCGCGCTGCGATTTGTTCGTTCTTTTTTCTTTTTCAGCTGTAAAAAAAAAAAAAAGAGTCCCAAGGAGAGTATTACCAATGGAGATGCTCTAAGGATCGATTCTTAAGTTTGACATGGGGCCCACGATTTTTTTATTATTATTTTTTTTTGGATTCCGCGGTAAGGATTCCCTAGAAACCCTTGATGTAGATGTTCTAAATGCAAACAAGATTTATGTAAATCATGACATAAATTTTGATTGCTTATATAAACCAATTGTCATGTGCACAATGCAAAGAAACAAGGCAAATAGAAGAAGAGGTGGAGACGTTTACAACCGCTCTGTCGATTTGATGCAAGGCTAAGATTTGATTGGACTTTGGGGACCGATCAAGCACAAGAGCTGTAAGAAACATTAAGCTCTGGATACTAGACAAAAGCATTGGGTTTATAAAAACTCTTAAACCACATCCATGGTATTTTAATCTTTTGTTCCGATAATCTTTGAAAAAGGATTATTATAACTATTTCATACATAAAGCAAAATCCAACCATTTGAATTCGAATTTATGACATTGTAAACCTACATCCCTTTGTCAACAAAGAAATTTTCGTCTTGGCAATATCCATTGTCCTTAATGCTTCGGAACAACAATACAATCACTTATCCAGCTTAAGGTAATGATTGTTCATCTAAAAGCAATTTCATATGATCTATTTTCCATCTTATAAATTCAGCTTTGCTTACATCTTGTCGTGAATGCTCCGACTACATATTCCATCCCCCAACAGCAAAGCTATGGTGAAGAGACGACTTGCTTTTGCTCTTCTCCAATATCATCCAGCTGATGAAGCCGCCTCTATCTCATCAAACCTAAATTTCCCCTCGTGGGGCTCGAGAATGCTCCCTAGGAACTGAGATCAAATTGGGTACGGATTCCCCAAATTCAGAGGAGGGAGAAGAAACTACGGTTTCAGACTTTGATTGTAAGGGAAAACGAGAGACATTGATATATGGATCGGAAAGATAGAGGAGAGGAGAGGGATTGCGGCGGCGAAGAGGAGAGAGCAACATAAGTTTCAGGGGGAAGGAAGACGGCGATAAGGAGTTTGAGAAAGATATGATTAAGGGACGGCATATTCACCTTTCTCAAACTTCTAGTCAGATAAATAGTAGAATTCACCGGAAAACCATGTCTTCAAAAACCAAGCTTGAAACCAACCCGATCAAGATTCACCGTGGTGAATTTAAGACGTACATGGACCCTTCTGTTTAACCGCCTTTTAGAGAGTTGGGTCCAGCTGTTACATGTCGATCTCAAAGTAGACAACCCTTTGTTTTAAATATGTGGTCCATCCGACGAGATTTTACTGAAACACTAGTTATTGTACTTCTTTTCAAAATTTAATTACTTCTTTTACTATTTCCTTTGTGTATTATTCTATAATTCTAATTGAATATTGTTTCTTCTAAATCTTCTAAGGCTGACATTATTAGAAGATTGGATAACTAGCATCATTTGTGAGATTGGATAACTTACCATCGTGACATAGATTCAGATTCCCAAAGTGGTCTTAATCATGGTTTATGAGATGGGTTTGATTGCGAGTTTAACCTATATGCTATCTAGTCAAGGGTGAAGCGTTCATGGTTTCGTATATTTGATTGTCGTTTGTGTTCCATTTAATTTTATTTACTATCATGAATATATCCTGAGCCGGTAGCTTAAGGATATCTATGTGCTTTGTAAACTTTGGCTACGATCCGAAGACATAACAAATATTGACAAAAAAAGAAAAAAAGAGAAGAACTATTTCGGCTCACCGTATGGTCACCACACTTAACCAACCGGTACTACTAGGGCCGCTGCTTTTATCGAAATGTTTAATTTTTGATGAGACCGAACAGATCGCGGGAAGTCGAATTTGAACTTTTACCTAAAGTTCTGTGAATCCAAATTTCTCTCAGTAGAGTCGCCATGGATGAGGAGCTTTTGATTGCTAGAATCATTGCAGGAATCGAAGGTGGAGGAGACGAAGAATCTTACTCCCACGAACTCGTCACGGATCTCAACTCTCTCCTGGAAACAGATGACGATGAAATTCTCAATCGGTTCTACGGCAGTCTCTCGCCGATGGCTTCATCCTTTCTCCGCTGCGTCTCCGCCGCCATGGATTCGCCGGTAGAATCAGGCCGTCTGGCCATTTTAGCCTCCGACGCATATCTTGGTCTGCTTCTTTCGCCGAACTGCCCCGTTTTCACTTTCTTCTCTCCGGTTGCGTTTCTCTCTCTGCTGGGTTCAATCCGCCGCTACCTCAAACGACGCCACCGTGAGGATTCGGGAGCCGCGGCCTCTCAAGGGAGTAGTAATGTGCAGCGGGAGAAAGGGAATAAGAAGAAGAGAGGACGCAGCTCGAGGAATAATGCGAGGAACTTAGGGCATGAAGATGGAGACGAGGCGGAAGAAGGTGGATTTGATCCGAAATTGCTGTTTAGAGTGCTCGAGCGGCTGGGCTCGGTCCTGAGTTTTGTTCACTTAGATAGATTCCCTGATAGCTTGAAATCTGTGGTACAAGCTGTGAGCGAGATTCCATTATTGGCGCTGGCATATTCGGGGATTCTGAATTTTGATCGGTTGATGGAAATGTGTGGGAGAATTCTGGGTGGAGTGTTAAACTCCGACCATGGAGACATGGCACTTACAGCCGCTGAGATTTCGAAGTCTTTGACACCGTTGCTTCTGATGGGGAAACATCAGGCGAGAAGTTTTGCGCTAAGTTTTGTGTCAAGGAAAATTATGGGTTTGGCTAAAGATAACTCTGAATTGAAAAAGGTTGTTTCTAATTTGCCCAAGTATCTGGTTCATAAGGCACCTGAGAAGGCCGAGCCTCGTGGATTCGCCGTGGAGGCGATACTGGAGATAGTAAAGGCAATGGAGTTCGAGGACCAATCAGACTTCGTTGATTTTGTAATGAAGATGGGTCAAGGTAAATCTAATCTGAGAATACTAGCTGTCGATCTTATACCTCTGTTGATGAGCTCATTAGGGAACCCCTTAGGAATTAGTTCAGAGAATAGCTCGAAAGATTCGTGGGGATTGGGTTGTCTTGATGCTTTACTGCAGCGGTGTTCAGATTCAAGTGCTTTAATTAGAGCTCGAGCTTTGTCCAACTTGGCTCAAGTCGTGGGGTTCTTGTCTGGTGGTGATGAAAGGAGTAGGTCGATCCTGAAACAAGCCCTTGGGTTTAGTGATGAGATTTCAGAGGGAAAAGGTAAAGTAACAGACCTTTTGAAAAAAAGATGTGTAGATGAGAAGGCGGCTTCAAGGAGAGCAGCTCTTCTTCTGGTTACAAAATTGACATCCCTTTTGGGTGGTTGCTTTGATGCTAGTATCCTAAAGACAATGGGTACATCTTGTTCTGATCCGCTCATAAGTATAAGAAAGGCTGCAATTTCAGCTCTTTCCGAGGTATGTTTCCTGTAACTCAGTGTCTTCCTTCTCCCTTACTCGGTGATAGTGATGTGTAGAGTTAATGAAATTATATACAGGTTTGCTATGTCTTTTATTAGCTCAAAGTTAAAGAGATCAAATTTGTAAGTTCAGTATGTTCTAGGTGAATGAATATGCGTTTTAGTCATTTCAATGACGGGGAGAAGACAGAACAATTGCTTCTTTTGGCTAATTCTAAAATCAGATGATTGTTTATGCTTAACTTATCCCTAAGTATAGGTTAGGCTAATGACTTGTTATCATATTTCTTCCGTTTCCTTTTTTTTTTCTCTGCTGATGCAAATTCATTGTCTTCTTCTGTTCGTTGTAGGCCTTCAGAATATGTACAGATGAAGCTGTGACCACTGAATGGTTGCATTCCGTTCCTCGGATGATCATGGACAACGAATCTACAATCCAGGAAGAATGCGAGAATGTCTTTCATGAACTAGTTCTGGAGAGAATATCCCGAGCAGGGAATGCGCTTTCTCCAGGCAGTGCTTCGCTCCCTAACAACTGGAACTCTAGTTCAAAAGGCCTGGACCGAGACATGGAAGCCTTGTTTCCAGAAGGAGTTTTGGTTCTCCTAAGGGAGCTTTGCAACAGCGAGGTTTCTCCTTGGGTTAAGAAAATATGTGGAAGTTTGGGAAAAAAGAATCGACTAAAACCAAGAGTTGCCCTTGCGCTGCAGAGTATAATAAAGGAATCTGAATCACTCTGGTTAAGCCGTTCAATGCCAATAAATAAATGGACAGCTCCTGCTGGTGCTTGGTTTCTACTATCAGAGGTTTCCGCACATCTACCAAAGTCTGTTGATTGGGAATTTCTTCACCATCATTGGCAGTTGCTTGACAAGAATGACTTGCAAGGTTTGTCAAAAAATAGCTTATTAAATATTCAACATCTCAACTAACTGGTCGATGTCTCTGCTTGTTGCTATTGGTAGTATGGATCTAAAACTAATCCTAGCTTTTTCTCTAGCAAAACCAAATGATGAATATATGTTTTGGCTATTTCTGAAGGACCAGATGTCGAACAAGGTGATGAACAGGGTGTAGAGTGTAATTCTTCTACATGGGCTGGAGATCGTGTTTGTCTTTTGCAAACAATTTCCAATGTTTCCCTTCAGTTGCCAGCAGAGCCTGCTGCAGATCTGGCTGACAATTTGCTGAAGAAAATCGAAAAGTTTAACCTGCATTCTGCTGAGGTATTGATAAGCATTTAATCTGATATCTATCTCCTATTGTTTCAAAGGCATAGCAAGTTACTGGTTTTTTCTTAGAGGACGTATTCCTACAGATATGTAACTGTGTTTAAATCTTGAATTGAGCAGATGATTTAAGATATTGTGTTGAACGCTTGAATTGAGCAGATCATTATTCACTGGTTTGAGAATGGAAATTCAATCATTAAATTCATATCTGGTTCATATGTCTTGGTGATCTTAGTCAATGTTATTTAATGACAGGTCGATGCCCATGTTAAAGCATTAAAAACTTTGTGCAAAAAGAAGGCGTGCTCCTCCGAGGAGTCTGATATACTTGTCCAGAAGTGGGTAGAGCAAGTTTTATCCAAGGCATCTAAGGTCACTGAGAAGTACATCGAGGGGGTCTCCAATAATAGCCATTCTTTTGCTACACCAGCAGCTACACTTGGAAGTAGAAGAAGCAAGAGACTGGATTCTGGGTCCAAGAAATTATCAAAAGCAGTCACAGCAGTGTATACCATTGGATCTTGTGTCATTATAAATCCTTCAGCGGACACGACCAAAATTGTGCCGTTGTTACATACTGTCATCACTTCTGGAAATTCTGATTCAAAGCTGAAAAACAAATTCCCACAAGGGAACGTTTGCTTGAAGCAAAAAGCTCCTCCTCTCTATAGTCAGTCTTGGTTGACCATGGCCAAGATTTGTTTGGCTGACGGGAAGCTTGCTAAAAGATATATCCCTCTCTTTGCACAGGTCTGTCTATTTGGCTTTGCTGATTCCTCTTCCACTTATCTCTTTAGGAAAAATTTCAGTTTTCAGGAAACTATATATGCATTGGACTTGATTCATTGGACATCAATCAGTTTACTGTAACCTATGTGAACTCTTGCTGATGCCTTATTTTCGCAGGAGCTTGAAAAAAGTGATTGTGCAGCATTGCGTAACAATCTTGTTGTGGCGATGACAGACTTTTGTGTTCACTATACAGCAATGATTGAGTGGTAAATTATTCACAGAACATCAACATTTCATTAGTAATTTCAAATGTTAATAGCACACAACTGTTCTTTTTTTTGGTACTGTTACCTGACAAAGACTAATGGTTTGTTTACTCGGATAGTTACATACCGAAGATTACTAAACGTCTTCGGGATCCTTGTGAAGTTGTTAGAAGGCAGACCTTCATACTTCTCTCAAGGTTATTACAGGTATTGCTATTGTCCCTACAGATTCAATATCTTCCGTTGTTGAAAAATCTAGGCTTGAAGATGAATAAATAGGCTTTGTTATCTTTGCTCAGAGAGATTACGTGAAGTGGAGAGGAGTTCTCTTCCTTCGGTTCCTTCTATCTCTTGTGGATGACTCTGAAAAGATACGTCAGCTTGCAGACTTTTTATTTGGAATCATCCTTAAAGGTATGAACTCACTGTTCTTGTGTGAATTCCGACGAAGTCATGATGATCTATGGGATTTTGATAATTGTTATGCCCCATCGTGCTTATAGTGAAGGCGCCACTTCTAGCTTACAACAGTTTCGTGGAAGCTATCTATGTGTTAAACGACTGCCATGCCCACACTGGCCACAATAATCCAGATACTAAACAATCAAAAACCAAGGATCAAGCTTTTTCTATCAGGTAACGTGTGTTATATACATTATCTTTGTTTCTCAAAGCCAAAATGGTCTCAACAAAGCAATCGGTCAAAGATCTGTATGCAACTTTGTCATATTGTTGTGGATGATTTAGTGAAATCTCTTTGGTTATTGCGCAGAGGGAATGATGAAAGAGCTAGGTCTAAAAGAATGCACATCTACATTACTCTGCTAAAACAAATGGCTCCGGAACACCTTTTAGCCACATTCGCCAAGTTATGTGCAGAGGTCCTCGCAGCTGCTTCTGATGGATTGCTCAACATAGAAGATGTGACTGGTCAGTCAGTTCTACAGGTAAATATTCCAATCTAAGCTGAAAAATTGTGGAGAGCCTAATCGTGTCAGAGTTCTTCTGAGACTGTTGTGTATCTATCTGGTGTAGGATGCATTTCAGATCTTGGCATGCAAAGAGATTCGTTTATCAGTTTCCAAAGGAGCATCATCGGAGACAGTAGAGATGGAGGAAGAAGGCGGAGATTCGAATGGAGCGGCTGCAAAAGGAAGAGCTATAACGCAAGCTGTTAGAAAAGGTCTGATTCAGAACACGATTCCAATCTTCATTGAGCTCAAGAGGCTATTGGAGAGCAAGAACAGTCCTCTCACAGGTTCGCTAATGGACTGCCTCCGTGTCCTCCTCAAAGACTACAAGAACGAGATCGATGAAATGCTTGTCGCTGATAAACAACTACAGAAAGAGCTCGTTTACGATATGCAGAAGCACGAGGCTGCAAAGGCAAGGTCCATGGCTAACCAAGGGACTGCTTGCAGAACAAGTCATAGAGGCGGTGACCCAGGACCATCAGCAGCAGCAGGAACAAGCGAGGAGGATGTTAGGGATTCGGTATTGGAATCGAGAGTTATTTCTGCGGCTGCAGATGCAGTGGCGGCTAAGGCAGCTAGGTCAGTGCTGAGAGAAGTGAACGGTGGAGCCGCGACACCGCCTTTGAGTGCAATGAGCGTTCCAAAGCTAAGGTCGAGCCGTGGAGGTGGTCAGAGTGCTCGACCGTCGGCTGATGTGCTCGAGTCTCTGAGAAGAAGACCAACTTTCATGTCTGATGACGATAATTGAAATGAAAACTTTCTAGAATAACTTATGTTGTAAATTCGTATCATGTGTATGCTAGTTAAAACGAATGTAAGCAGGTTTCACCTTTTCTTCTTCTCAACTAGGACTCTTCGATTTGATTGTTATCCTTGTCAATGAATTGGGTTCTGAGAGGGTTTTAGTTATTGCTAAATGTTTTATGAACTTCAAGTTATTGTGAGTGATTTTTTTGGGTGCAGATGTATAGTCTTTAAAGATTCACCATACTTGATGTGCCTCTTATGTTCTAATTAGCTTTTCTTGTGTCTGTTGTATAACTTGTAAGCTTCCATATGATGAAAATTCCTTTTGCACTACGTGGACCATCCAAACCAGAGTTTTGTTGCAGCGTAGTAAGACAAGATAAAAAAAAATGGTGGTTCATCTAGAAACGGACCAGGCGGATAGCTCTCAAGCCTGACTCAAGCCTTCGCTCAACCAAGACGGATAGCTCTCAGCTTGGACCGGGCGGCTCAGAATTATGCCATACCAGATCCAACCTGTGGAACCGTCCCAGAGTTCCACCATCATAATCCCCACTCGGGTTACAAGCTCACTTTACTTAGCTCGACGGTGAATAGTTGATATCCATGCCTATATAAACAGGCACAATTTGAGTAATGCAATCGATGTGGGACAAAAGACTCGTTTAGTTTACCACCTTTTGCGTTTAAACGACATCGTTTATTTTGCACAGGTCCAACGACGTCGCTAATATCTTGCAGCGGAAATATGCAAAGCTCTCGATACCTCGTTCTTTGTCGTTCCTCTCCGCGACATTGGTACAAATTAGACGGAATAATTTCAATCGGAACTACTGAGTAGCTGAGTTGGAGTGAAATGGAATTGAAACGAAGATCAGAAGCGGAGTCTCTGGTCTCCGTCACTGTTGGTAGGTTCATGAGTACGCTTACGGGAGTCTATTTCTCTCCTGATTCTCAAATGGGTTCCTCAAATTGGATACCGTGGAACCACCTGGAGGAGCTGGCGAGCCTTGTACAGTGTCTCTTTGTTCCTTGTAAAAACCTTGCCAGGACTTTTCACCAAGCGTGGCTTGGTCTACAACCAGGAGTGGCACTAAACAAGTCACTTTTTATCAACATGTTTGGTCTTATAGACCTGAGCAAATAATGTATTGGGCCTTGTGTTTAGTTTCCACGCCTGCTTTTCGAGAACAAGTGTAAGTCTCTGAATCCAGTGCCCCTCCATCTATTTTCTTCCCCGTAAGCTTCTGCCATGATGTTATAGTAACATCTAGCATTGCACATAGTGTATGATGGTAAAGCCATAAATACTGACTTCAATCAATAATTCCTTTCTAGCCGCTGATTAAAGTAAACAACTCCAATTATTAGTTTTTTTTTTTTTTTTTTTTTTGTTTTGACATCAAAGATACCATACATTAGTTAAACCGGCAGAAAAAGGTTTGCGTCAGTGCTAAACCAAACCAGTCTTACATAGCTAATATGGAAAAAGAGAGAACCTCGTGCTCGTGCCCCTTTTGCAAGGGCATCGACACGGACATTAGAAGATCTAGGGATGAAAACTAAGGAGAAATCCAAAAACTTAGCCCGAAGAGTAGTGAAGTAATCCAAATCCGCGAAGAAAGCAGGCCAATCTGAGAGATTATCTGTCATCGTAATCAAAGTCAAGCAGTCTGTCTCTATCCTGATCGAAAGGAATTGCCTCTCAAGAAGACAAGACATAGCCCAAAGAAGGCAATCTAACTCGGCGTGTAGAGCTGAAAGGCTTCGTCGACATCCTTGCATTCTCAATAGGTGGCGGCCCCCGGTATCTCGTAGGCACCATCCCAATCCACTAACTAGTCCAATTTTGTGCCAAGAGGCATCTATCTGACATGTAAGGGCCTGAGATGATACAAGAGACACATCGAACGCACCTTCTTCTGTATTTTCCTCTTCTTCATCTTCTTCACCTTTCTGGTTAGCCAATCTCCAACTCTCCGCCTCTAAAGCTGCTAGCTGAAGAGTATCCTTTGGCGAAACATTCTTACCATTGAAGACTTTCTCATTTCTCGCTTTCCAAATGTACCACATGATCCAAGGGAAAAGATCTCGTTTGTCTCTGATAAACCCGAATTCTTGGTCCTCCAGAAGAGGTGATCCATATTTTGGTATAAGGAGGTACTCGGGAAGAAACCCAGAAGTGTGGGCATAGAAGACAATGCCCAGACTTGTAAAGCAGGGGGACACTCAAAGAGGAGGTGGTTAATTGATTCCTCAGCCCCACCACATCTTGGACAACTACGGTCCGTGCCTAAATGACGATACGCTAGGTTCTGACATGTAGCAACACAACCCGAAAATGTCTGCCACATAAAATGTTTCAACTTCTTGGATGTCTTCCCTTTCCATACTTGGCTTTTTAGTGGGGTAATGATGGGTTCCAAAATCGGTTTAGGGCCTGGAGTATCTTTCATATTGCTCGCTATCTCATATCCTGATTTAACCGTATAAATACCGGATTTTGTATAAGACCAAGCATATCCATCCATGGTGAATTGTCGACTCGGTCTCATCCCAAGGATAAGCCGGATATCCTCTGGGTGAAAAAGATCTCGTAGTTTCGTCTTATCCCATCCACTCGCATCATGTTGGATCAGATATGTACCAACATGGAAGGGTCTCGATCCTGGGATCGGATAGCGGGTCTCGCTAGACGAGCTGGGACGTCTAGAATCCAAGGTTCATACCATACACTCGTGTTGCACCCTGATCCGATAGTCTTCCTTAACCCCTGGAAGATAAGGGGTCTAGCAGCTAAAATACTCCTCCACCCAAAAGAAGGGGACCGAGACTCGTAGACCTCGAGGGGGCTAGAATGTCTGAAGTAACGTGCTCTAAGGACTCTTGCCAAAAGTGAGGATGGAAAATGAAGGAGACGCCATAGCTGTTTCGCAAGCAAGGCTAAGTTGAAAGCGTGTAGATCCCTAAAACCCAGACCTCCCAAATCCTGAGGAGTACAAATCTTATCCCAAGAAATCCAATGTAGACCACTACTATTGTTCCTAGCACTCCACCAAAAGTTAGTGATGGCACTACTAAGTTGCTGAGTCACACATTATGGAAAGAGAAAACACGACATTGGGTATGTCGGAAGCGCTTGTGCTACTAATTATTAGTTTTGTGCCGGACTTTCTGTAGAATAATTTTATTATATCTATTTTTTTTTTGTTTCGGACAATCAATGTTACAAAAAAGCAGAGAGTCATCTGCAAATTAATAACATGTGTGTGATAGAATGAGCTTTCTTGAAACTGATTGATAAGACTTGTAAGACCTTCAGACCAAGATGTATAAATAAGGTGACATAGTATCCTCTCCCTAATCCCACGCCTTGGTATAATTTTTCCTAATAGTTGCCCGTTGGTTAACACTGCGTATAAAATTATTGTATAAAACTCATACTCCAATTTCTCCATGTCTCACAAAAACCAAGCTTTTGATAGTTTTTTGCTCTTACAACGAAAAAGTGAGTCTCTGTATTATTATATCAGGTTAACAACTTGTAAATTGTTGTTTTGTTGATAAGTTTAATTAATATTTCAAGTATGTTAAATAATAAGTTATCGGCCACGTTTTATACATGATACTAGTGTATTGGCAACGGTATTTAGATATGTCTAAACGAAAAAACAATAAACCCTATGATCACTACATAAAATAAAGATATGGTGTATTCGGAATAAAACGGTTGTGGCAGACAAAAAATGTCAATAGGGACGTTATAATAAGAATTAAAATTTTATCAGGGTACATAGTATAACATTTTAACACCCTAAACCAAACATGATGTCAAAACATAAATCCGTTGTATTGAGACCATGTTTTAAAATACTTTAGATGTGGAATTTCAAAATATTTAAAGATAAATTGTGTGCACTCTCGCGCCATCAACAAACCAACATATTCCAATGATAGTGTTTTTTTTTTCTCATATGTAATATTTATTTAGACTGTAGTTGGTCCAAAAACATATACATGTATAATTTAAGATCTCAATTTATAAGAGTTAATGCAATCTTCTCGTGTCAGTAAAAAGAGTAGAAAAAGAAAGTTACAAATTTTCACGACACCGGAATACTCTTACGTTAGACAAATAACCAATTAATTACCTTTTTTTTTTTTTTTTGTTAAAAGGGTTTGCTAACCAATTACATATTTTTTTTGGTTAAAAGGGTTTGCTAACCAATTACATATTTGCTAGTCACATAAATAGCAACGTAGTAAAAACCTACGATTCCAACTTCCAAAATACGATCATATGTAAAGTTTAAGAGTTGAGATCGATTTTTGCAAGAGGTGGTGTTTAGATAGTACTACTATAATTTTGACATCTAAGTAAGACTATTAGGTATGGGTTAAAACATTAGCCAGAGCATTAAATTGTGTATTTACCGTGTAAGAAATGCACACATATCCTAATAAATACATGTGTGTTGATGAGTGTGTATATATAAGAATACAACACAACATAACTCACCACAAAAATAAAACATCTTATTAATTATAACAAAAAGAAGAGAAATATATATAGAAAAATGAATGCCACAAAGTTTGCTGTGCTTCTCTTGATCGGAGTCGTGTGTCTCAATGTTGATGCAATTAGGGAGCTCGAAGGAGAGCCCAACGAAACCAAAGTAAGCATCTCTATTACAAAAACCGCCACTACCGACGGCCTTGGAGCTGAGCTTTCGAGCGTTAGTGCTAATACTTACGCCTCCGGTAATGGCTATAGCAGTTCTAATGCTGCTACGGGTTCCGATGGTTCCAGCGGCAATTCATACGCAAGTGGCAACGGATATACCAGCGGTTCTGTCGTTGCAGATGGCCCCACCGCAAGCGCTTCTTCTAGCAGTGGCGCTTCAGGCCAAGGCAGTACTAATGCTGAAGCGGGTCCAGGTCGTGCCACCTCCAATGGAAGCGGTTCCGGAGGTTCTAGCAGTTCTGCATCTGGCACCGCCGGCCGTTAAGCTTGAGGAGATCACGCTTATTGTTCCGCCTATAATGTATTAACACTTTGCAAACCCCAACAATCTCTTTTGTATTCATAAATAAAACTTGAGATTATGACCTTTATTGATTATGATGAAATATGCTACTCTTTATGTGTAATGCCTCTTGTATATGAAATAAATGTAATTACTACGATCGACAGACAATGATGTTCTTGAAAAAAACCAAAAATTTATAAGACAGAAAAATCTACCTGTATTTTTATATGAAAATTTTAAAACCATACATAAATATGATCAGCGGTTAGGTAATGAATGTTCTTGTGACATACATGTGTTGAGTATTAGTCTTCAAATGAGTCTGATTGAACCTTATCAACGAAAAATTTTCGGAGTAGTTGGACGACTCATTTCAAGCAAAAGATAAGAGTTAAGGTGAATGTGGTTGCCCGATAGGGTGATTGATGACGGGAGAACCAGTTTTTTGAAAAAGTATGAAAAACTTACCAAACACAAATATAGACTTGGAAAGCACCAATCCAGATGCGTTGTCCACTAGATTTATTAAAGTTCATTGTTACCATGATTACACAATAGTGTAACCCTTAAGAGTTTTTTTCTCACTAATTTATAGCTTAACATGTACCACCTAGATGATCTCATCCAACTGTGAATCAATGAAACTTTCATTACCTTTAACTTCTGATGTCACAAAGCTTCAAGGTATACTAACTCCCGACAAAGGCACATCCAAATACTTATCTTCAACCGAACCAAAAATCATCTTTGATCCAGGTGCGATTCAACTTTATGAAGTTTTGTCTGAAATCCTTAAGAAATCCAAAAAACTTCGTATTATTTTGTATTCAGTTGGTTCGGTCGAAGATGATTTTTGGTATAACAAAGACGAATCATGTAGAAAGAATCCACTTGGGTAAAGACCAAGTGAAATAAAACTAAACTCTCACTGAAAAATTTGAATTGTAACAGGGTCTTTCTGATTTACTCGTAATCCATTGAAAACTTCGCCTCACCAAAAATCAAAACCACACGGATCTTGGAATAAATGAATAATCAAAGAAGCTCTCTCTATCATTCACCTTGTCCAGAGACAAACTTAACTAACACAAAAATAAAAAACATTTGCCTTGGGGTCCTGAAATATTAAGAATTTTAGAGATCCTAAATTTTTGAAATCTACTCTAGTATAGTAGTTATAAAAAAAATAATAAGAGTTTTTTTTTGGGGTCCTAATAAGAAAATTTACTTTTAGGGGTCTTAATAAGAAAATCTATCAAATTCTGGAAAAAAAAATATTTTGAGCTAGGAGTTTTAAATGAAGTTTTGTCAAAAGACTATGAAAGATCCATCGAACTGGTTTCTTTAAAAGTATGAGAGGTTGCTATCCAAACTCGTGGATTGCTTACAAGATATTTTGGTTCCAATTTTTCTGCTGAAAGAAGCTTTTCAAAGTTAAAGCTGATAAAATCTTATTTGCGATCAATTATATCTCAAGAAATGTTAAAAGATTTTTCTATCTTATCTATTGAAAGAGAGTTGGTAAGAAAATTCGATTACGAGAGTTAAGTGAAAGAGTTTATAGAAAAGAAAAGACGAAAAATATGGTTCAAGATTTTTGTATTAGTGTTTCTTTTGTTTCTATCATATTTTTTGCTTTTCACATCTTTTTGAAATAATACTATTGTTATTACCTTTTAAAAAAAATATAGGGCCAGTTTTCTAAGTTCGTCTTAGGTCTTTATTAGAGGCACGGCTTTGGCCTTGTCTGTCGATTCAAATTTCTCTTTTGTGAGAGAGATTTTCAAAAGAATCGGTGAAGAAATTATGTGACAAATTTTTTTGTAAGAGGAGAGATTAGGCCTGGGCATAATACCCGGAACCGAATACCCGAACCTGGACCCCAAAAAAAAACTACCCGAACCGAACCCGAACCGTCATAAGCATTTTACTCTATTGGGTATAAAAATATATTACCCGTGGGTATCGGATAATACCCGGACCCGATCCGATACCCGAACGGGTACCCATATGAAATACACTAAGTCATTTAGAGGGTTTGTCTTTGTCCTTCAACAAAATTAGGTTTGCCGTTTGCGCATTTAGTTTCGTCCGCCGTTGTGTACTGTGCCTCTCCTTTTACTTGTTTAAGTTTAAAGTTTGTTTGGAGGATATTTGAAAAATTGAAGTTTACTAGAATTCTTGGTTTATTTTCGTTTTTTTTTCGGGTATTACTGGTACAAATAACCGAAAATATATGGACCCGAACTGAACCCGAAAATAATGGTTACAAAAAATATAGAACCGAACCGGCCCAGAACCGACAAAAACCGAACCGAACCCGGACCGAAATTCTATAGGTTCCTATATGGGTACAAAAACTTTCTACCCGAATAGAAACGGACCCGAAAGGAACCGAACCGAACCCGAACCGAATAACCGAATGCCCAGGCCTAGGAAAAATTTTCAAAAGAATCGGTGAAGAAATTATGTGACAAATTTTTTTTATAACCGATCACCTTTACAAATAATATTATTTTGAGATTACATAATCCCTGCGAAAAGCACTGCTAATAATCAAAGGAACATAAACATAAAGAAACAGCATTGTGAGTGTTTTATTTTATTTTAAATATCAGCTAGAATATTTGTTGTTCTCTTATTCTATTCAAACTTGGCGACAATGAATCTTGTTTGCCACTGAATGATTTCTTTTGACCAATTATAACTCTTAAAATGTAGTTTTTGATTGTTGAGTATCTAAATTACCACTTAATAATCACCTTCAAATGTAACCAATCGACAACCTTGACTCCAACATCAATGCATAGCCATAGTTAGAGTTTGCAGTTCTGATTCGATGATTGTTCCAACTTTTGAACCTTTTGATTGAGCCGCTCCTAAATAAACACCTCTTGCATCTTGCAAAATCCATCCGACTGTAGCTGGAATTTCTGAGGAGATAAATCTTGCATCAAAGTTGCACTCAACAAAACCCATTTCTGGCATCTTCCAATTTGTTGCACCATAATGGCTTCGAGTTGGTCTGATAGCATAAGCCTTTTTCTTATAAAAATTCTCCACTAATTTCCATTTCTGAACATCTAATTTTGTAAAAGCCGAAATTGTTTCCCATCGAAAATCTTTCTTTTGGTGAATTAAGATATTTCTATTTTTCCAGATTCTCCATAAAATCCAAAGTGGCAATTGGTTATGATGTGAGAGCCTTGCCATTATATTACAATCTAGGATGACCTTGATTTTTTATTCAACTGAGGAAGAGTTATCATAGAGTATAGTGTTCGAAATACATGATGATCTCCATAGAGCTTTCGCATAGTCACACTTAAAAAAATAGGTGGTTCGTGTCTTCTTCTTTTTTGTAACATCGTTTGCATATGGAATCTTGTGAGATATGTCTTCTTTTAAGAGTCCACTGTTGCCAAAATCTGTGTTTATAGTTTCCACGTGTTTCACCTTTGGTGAAGACCGGACCTTCCATATTTTAGACTTCAATTCCACATCTCCGGGAGGTAGTTCAATTGAGTTATCATTTGCCAAATGTGTTGCTAACCAATAGCCCGATTTGACAGTATAGATGCAATTAGAGTTGTAATGTCAGCAAGTAATTCCACTGATTCTTTATTTGAAAGTTTTATTGACAAAAATTTGTTAATATTTTCATCAGCTACCAGATTCCTTACTAGTTCTTCATTCCAGTTTTTCCTAGTTTTCGCTTAACAGACTACTCATTTGTATGTCCTCTTGTGTTGAAAGCCTTGGTCGTGGGGTCTCGGGGGGGGGGGGGACTGTCTGGAATCCACAGATATGTCCTTACATATATGCCGTCTCCATTACCAATAAAAAATCGAAGACTTTTAACAAGTAAATCTCTTCCTTCTAGTAACAATTTCCAAGCATAAGACTGTTTTTTTCTTGCTTTTGCCATCAAAATATTACTTTCTCTGAAGTACCTAATTTTGAGAAGCTTTGATGCCAGGCTCTCTGGATTGTGCATGATTCTCTAAACTTGTTTTGTTAGTAATGCGATATTAAAATTTTCTAGATCTCTGAATCCTAATCCTCCTTCCTTTTTGGGGATGCTCAGGCGTTCCTATTCTATTTTGTGTTTTCCTTTCTTATCATCACCTTTACTCCACCAATATTTCGCCAGAGTAGAGTTTATTTCGTCACAGGTTGCATTCGTGAACTGGAAGATATTCATTGGATAAATAGGCATTGAGATCGCAGTCGATTTCCAAAAGACTTCCGTTCCACCATGTGAAAGAATTTTTTTATTCCAACCTAGAGTTTTGACTCTTACCCTTTATGTGATATACTTGAACATCTCTGTCTTCTTTCTTCTAAAGTATTCTGGTAAACTTATATATTTAGAAAATCCTCATTCATTAAGAATCCCAAGATTTTACCATGCTCCCAAACGTGATTGCAGATTTTCTGAGATTGACCGATTTCCCCGATGCTACTTCATAAAGTGAACAGAATGTTTTGATGTTTTTACATGATATGGGATTAGCCAGTGAGAAAAACAACGAGTCATCTGCAAACAACAAATGACTAACAACTGACCCATTGTTACTTAGTTTTATCCCCTGCAGAACGCAATTGTTTATTTCTTTATTCATCAGATGAGATAATAGTTTTGCACATAGAATGGACATGTATGGAAATAGGGGATCACCCTGTCTTAATCCACGTTCCGATTGAATATTTTTTTAGGTACTCCATTAATCAAAACCACATACTGTATTGTAGATACACATCTCATTATCCATCTCACCCATTTAATATTAAAACGTAATTGTATCATGGTTTCTTCAAGGAATTTCCATTCCAACCAATTATAGGTTTTGATACATCTTGATAGTTATGTACGACGTTGATTGTCTTTTCCTAGCAATCAAGTTGTGAAATTATTCTACAATATTTAACAAAAAAATCACCCAAAATTCAATATGCAATTGAGTTCAATGTTTATCATTAAAATTTTATGTTCATCAAAATTCTGCATTTTAGTAAAATTCTTGAGTTAAAGAATGGGTTTTGTGCAAAAAAACCAATGAATTTATTTTTTTGTGCATCGCAACCCCTCATCTAAAAGTTGTGCGAAACAAACTCCTCACCTCAAGAAAACCTTGTAATACAGTCCCCGCGTGTATTGCCTACGGGGCTGGGGAAACGGTGTTAAATAATTGACGACGACAACTAAACGACGTCGTTTTCGTCGAATAAAAAATAACAAGAAGTTTTGCTCTATAAAAAAAACAACATGAAGTTTTACTTAAGAAAAACAAAAAATGACAAACATGTTCACTGTCATCTCCCCTTCTAGTCTCTTCGTCATCTCTCCGATAATCCTCCTATTCTCCATAGCTTGAAAGCTAAAGTACCAGAAGGTCCAAAAAAAGACCAAGATCCAGAAGATGACCCAAGCCACCACTAGCTTCCTCTACCATGTCTTGCCGAATCTAACGGAACCAAGGAATTAATAAGAAAAACTCAGGATCTTGAGTCTGCTGCTAGAGATCTTGTTCCACCACCACATCTTATTCTTCTTATTCGTCGATATCATCTTCGTCTTCTCAGGATCACCGACATAGCCAATTAGAACACCTGACTTATCCTCGATCCCACCATCAATGGCACGAAAACTATATCGACTTCGGATTTATTGAGAAATATTTTCGCCAAAGACGCAGTTCGTTTCTTCGGTGGGGTCTCGAGGTCTGCCATGATCCAGTACTCGGCACTGTACTGCTTAATCAGTGGATTCTTCGGGTATGGTGGGTATTTCTCGGGTTTTGGTAGATCGGATTTCCGGGTTGGGTGATCCGGGTCGCTGGGTATGCGCGAATTTGGAGAAGACGACCAATATGTATCCATAAGACCATAATTCAGGGATTTCGGAAGCTCAGCGACAAAGACATTGATACCGTTTTGAAGGGTATAGTGCGAAATTCTCGGATTCGGGTCCAATGTTAAGGAATTCGAGAAGAAGAATATAAGCGAGATTGGAGATAAAAACGAATTGGTTTTATTGGCTTTAGATTGAAGATAAAAACGAATTTCTTCTTGTGGAATTTTTGGTTTTAGAGCTTGGGGAAGAAGACGATGAAAAAGAAAGCGATTTTTTTTTTTTTTTTTAAAAGAGCAAAACTTCGTGTAGTTTTAATTCGATGAAACGACGTCGGCTGGATTTTGCGGACAAGTTTTTAACTCCGTTTTCGTGTGCCACGTAGGCAATATACGCAAGGACTGTATTGCGGGGTATTTCGGAGGTGGTGGGTTTGACTCGCACAAGTTTCAGGTGATGGATTGACGCGCACAAAAAAAAAAAAGTTCGCTGGTTTTTTTTTGCACAAAACGCCTTAAAGAATTGATACTTGGTATCTATATAATTAATTGTGAAGCATAATGACCTCTAAGGCTGTCCACGTCATCAGCCATTAATTAATAGCCTCAAACTTTTGTTTCGCTCTAAAAAGTCCATATCAAATCTTTGATAATTGCAGATTAGTCCTTTTCTATTTAAATTGAAAAAAAAATTTATCATTAATCTTACAAAATTTCCAAAAAATTGATAATTAATACTTCTTAAAGGAAAAAAAACGAAACTGATAATTTTTTCTAAAAGGAAAAAAATATATCTAAATTTATATCTTCTAATTTAGATATGGAATTATTCTACATTCTTATATTAAAAATTCCCAAAAATTGATAATTAATATTTTTTTTAAAGGAAAAAAAAAACAAAATTGACAAAATTAAAATGTATATCTTTAAAGAAAAAAAAATAATTTCCGAAAATTGATAAATAATTTTATCTAAAAGGAAAAGAAATCTCTTAATTTATATCTTCTAATTTAGATATGTAATATTGATAAATATTATTTTTAAATGGAAAAAAAAATCTAAATATATATTTTCTAATTTAAATATGGAATTATTCTACATTCTTATATTAATATTTTTCTTAAAGGAAAAAAAAACAAAAATGATATAATTAAAATGTATATCTTTAAAGAGAAAAAGAAAATTAACCAAAAATTTATAAATAATATTTTCTAGATGGAAAAAAAAAAAAATCTAAATGTATATCTTCTAATTTAGATATAAAATTATTCTACATTCAACATATAAAGAAGGAATGAAATTTTTTGAAACCCCCTATTTATAAGGATTGGGCATTGCACATTCATAAAAAAAAAAAAACACACACACATATATCTTATATGTCTCTTCCATTATTTGAAGAGTCTATAGCTAATATGTATAACATGATTGAAAAATTAAGGGTTCATGATTATTTAACCAACAAAGAAGATCATGTGTTGGCTATGATGAGGCGGTTCAACATACTTAAAAGAAAACGACAAAACGAAAAACGGTTCGGTATGCAAACTCTTCTAAATTATTTTATCGTTTTAAATTTGTGTAAAATTCTTCGTATCTTTGAAGATTTTTTTTTTGAAAAATGCAGGGTCGGCTGATCAAAGAGAAAATAACAGTAGCTTTGACCTATTTGGAAAGCTAGGAACCGTATATGGTCACGGTTTGAGAGCACACAAGAAACACTTGAAAGAAAAAAAAAAGCACACAAGTGGAATATTGTGTCCAAATATTATATTGTACTACAATATAATTAATTGTGAAGCATAATGGCCTCTAAGGCTGTCCACGTCATCGTTCCATCAATTAATTGCCTTTAACTTCTCTTTTGATAAAAAAAACCATAATGGATTATTGGATAATTGCAAATTAGTCCCTTCCTATTTAAATTGCAAATGAATTTACAAAATATTAAGGAATAATATTTAACTTTAAAGAAAAAATATATCGAATTTCCAAAAAATTAAGAAATAATATTTATCTTAAAGAAAAAAAAATAAATATAAATGTATATCTTCTAATTTAGATATGAAATTATTCTATATTCTTTAGATAAATACAAACCTTCCTATTTAAATTGCAAACGAATTTACAAAGAATTAAGAAATAATATTTTACTTTAAGGAAAAAAATAAATCGATTTTCCCAAAAATTAAGAAATAATACTGACGATTTTCACATTGCATCAATCGATGTTTTTGCACATGGTAATCGGATAGTTGATACGGTTCCTGACGATTTGGTTGAAAAATGTGACTACAATAGATAATATTGAAATTTGTACATATCTATGAGGAAAAGAAAATGAAAAATTATGTTTATTACTATCTTTATTGTTTCCCCATATATACAACATTCATAAATATTTAAAACACCAAAAATCGTTCCTAGACCTATTTCGTTGCTATCACATGTCCCTTCCATCTTCCATATTTTACTTTGCTTAAGACCTAAATACTTTATCCACCATCGAGCAGTGACGACTACAGGATAATATTGGATCATTAATCATCCGGATCACATGAGAAGTTACGGACCAATACGAGCAGTAACAACTACCTGGAGAATATCAGAACATTAAGCATAAACGGACATCCGCAAGTTCTTCAATATGTGGTTATTGCAAAAGCAAGATTCTCTTTATGCAAGAAAGAGAAGGAGAAGGAAGAGGAGCAGAATAATATTGATGCTTTGATACAGAGGTAAGAAAGCCATAAGCTAATGGATTCTTCATCTCAGAAAGCAGAGATAGGAGGTTGATTCAAAAGTTGAATTTTTGTTTTATTTATTTATTTTTATAAGAATATGTAATTACAAGTGTTAATTATATTTACATTTGAATTTGTAAAGAGAAATCCATTTGTTTAATTTAAGGTTTTTGAACTATGGTTTCTTAAAAGCATTATTGAAAAAATGAAAAATATTCTAAAATTCATATCCCAAAATTTTATTGGAAATATTCTACTATCCGAGATATGTATACATTTACCATTTATTTATACAACTAAAATTCAAGAAATGACCAACCTTTGAAATGATCAAATTCAAGTTTTTTGAAGCGCATTACACGCGCTTGAGGAGATGAAAATAAAAAAAAAAGTCTAGGAAAAGAAGAAGAAGAATAAAAATAATAAGAATGATACGATGAAGAAAACGAATAAACATTTTTAAAATGAATGGTATTACAAGTCCGAAAAAAGGATAATATGAAAAAGAATGAAGAACAATAAGATTTGCCAAAATTGGGTTTAGGAGGTAATGATTATTGTAACTACTTTAAATTACTTTGCAATTATTTCAGTAATGGTTCTAATGCTTTGAATTTTTAGGTGTCTAGCAAACTACAACATGGTTTGATTGTTTCAGAGTTTTGTCGCACCATCAAGTATCAATATTTTTGAGTAGTATGTTATGTTCATTAACGCCTATCGGAATTTCATGGTCATTCATGCTTTATTTTGTATTTCAACTAACACACCAAATCATGTCCACCTACTACTCAAGAGATGATTCGAGAGGAAGCTCGAAAGGGAAACCCACATAGTACTTAAGAGGAGTTTCGAGGGATGTTAAAGACAATTCTCGAAAGGTATCAGTTACTAAAGAGGAAACTTCAGAGGAAGTTAAAGGGGAAGCTCGAAAGAGATCTAAAGATCAACCTACTGCTCAAGAGGGGGTTCGAGGGGATGTTGAAGAGGGTTCTCAAAAGGCACATATTATTGGAGAGGAAACTCTAAAGGAAGCTAAAGGGAATGCTCCCTTCGCAGGGAAGGTCAAGGGAATTTTGAAGACTGTTCTCGAAAGACACATGTTACTGAAGAGGAAATTCCATAGGAAATTAAAAGGGATAGTTAAAGGAACAGCTCGAAAGGGATTTGAATATTCAAATACTATTCACGAGGAGGTTCGATTGGAAACTCGAAAGGGATCTGAATATCCAACTACTATTCAAAAGAAGGGTCGAAGGAAGCTCGAAAGGAATCTGAAGATCCACCTACTACTCAAGAGGAAGTTTATGGGGAAGCTCGAGGGGATGTTGAAGAAAGTTCTTGAAAGGACCCTACTATTGAAGAAGAAACTCTAGAAGAAGTTAAAGAGAAGCTCAAAATGATAGTTAAAGGGGAAGCTCGAAAAAGATCTGAAGATCCACTTACTACTTAAGAGAAAGTTCAATAAGAAGCTCGAAAGGGATCTGAAGATTTACCTCTTACTCAAGAGGAGGTTCGAGGTGAAGCTCGAGGGGATGTGGATGACGGTTCTCGAAAGACACATGTTACTGAAGAAAAAACTCTAGAGAACGTTAAAGAAAAATACCGAAAGGGATTTGAAGATCCACATACTTCTTTCCGAGGAAGCTCGACGGGTTGCTAAAGACGGCTCTCGAAAAGCACCGGTTACATAAGAGGAAAATCCAAAGGAAGCTAGAGGGAAGCACGAAAGTGATCGACATATCCACCCACTACTCAAGAACGATTTAAGGGGAATCTCGAGGGGATGTTGAATACAGTTCTCAAAATGCACATGTTACTGATGAGGAAATTAAAGGGGAAGCTCAAAAGCGATATGGAGATCCACATATTATTTAAGAGTAGGTACAAGGGGAAGCTCGAAAGGAATATGAAGCTCTACCTACTACTCAAGGAGATGTTCAAAGTGAAGTTCAAGGGGATGTCGAAGACGGTTCTCAAAAGTTACTTATTATCGAATAAGAAGCTCTAGAAAAGTTAAAGGGAATCTTGAAAGGGATATGAAAATCCACCTACTACTCAAAAAAAGGTAAAAGGGGAAGAACGATGGGATGTTGAATACTGTTCTCGAAAGGCGTCTATTATTGAAGAGAAACTCCAAAAGAAGCAAAAGGGGAAGCTTGAAAGGGATATGAAGATCCACATATTATTCAAGAGGATGTTCAAGGTGAAGTTCAATGGGATGTCGAAGACAGTTCTCGAAAGGCACATGTTACCCGAAGAGGAAACTCCAGAGGAAGTTAAAAAGGGGCAGCTCGGAAGGGATCTGAAGATCCACCTACTACTCAAGAGGAGGTTTGTAGGGAAGCTTGAGGTTATGTTGAAGACGATTCTTGAAAGGCACATGTTACTGTTATTGAAGAGGAAACTCCATGTGAAGCTAAAGGGAAACTCGAAAGGGATAGTGAAACGGGAAGCTCGAAAGGGATCTGAAGATCTATCTACTACTCAAGTGGAGGTTCAAAAGGAAGCTTGAAAGAGATTTGAAGATCCACCTACTATTCAAGAGTAGGTTCGGGGGGTAGTTCAAGGGCATGTTGAAGACAGTTTTTGAAAGGCACATGTTATTGAAGAGGAAACTACAGAGGAAGTTAAAGGGGAAGCTTGAAAGGGATCTGAAGATCCACCTACTACTCAAGAGAGGTTCGAGGGAAAGCTCGAGGAGATGTCGAAGACGGTTATGAAAATGCATTTGTTACTGGAGAGGAGACTCCAAATGAAATTAAAAGGGAAGCTTAAAAGGGAATTGAAGATCCACCTATTACTCAAGAGGAGGTTTCAGGGGAGATATGCAATAAATTAAAGCAGTAGATTCAAATCCTTGATGATACTCATCGAATGTCTAAAATAGTGAATGGATTAATGTGTCGATAATATCCAAATGGTCGGTAATATCCGCGTCGATAATATAGCGATATACATAAATAGTGATTGTAATTGTGACCAGATAAGATGATATGCAGATAGTATATGAAGAAACGTAATTTCAATATACGTGAATATAAGATAATGTAATCAATTACATAATAACGATGAGAAAAGAGGAATTCATCCCCGCGCGATACCGCGCTGACGAGACACCTAGTTAGTTTTTATATGTTTTTTTTTTTTAAATGTTATTAGGCAATTAACCCAATAATACCCTTTAATTTATATATATATATATATATATATATATATATATTTTAATTTTCGGCGTAATAAATCGTGAAATTCGAGGGAGATGTAATTAAACGAACTCGACACACTTCCGTCTCTCTCTGTAAACCCTAAGCAACAAAAGAAGAGGAAAGATGCCGGGTCCGACGACGGAGGTCGAACCCATTGAACCACAGTCGCTGAAAAAGCTCAGTCTCAAATCTCTGAAGCGGGCACTTGATCTTTTCTCCCCCGTCCATGGCCAATTCGCTCCTCCGGACTCGGAAGCGTTAGTGTTCCATCCCTAATCTTGGTTTCCAATTCCAATCCTCGTTTGTTTTATAAGTATATGAATTCTTCCTTGTTTTTATTTGCAGCAAGAAGATTCGTATCAGCCATAAGGTAAAGAAACAAATCATATCAGCTTTGTCTTAATCGCTCTTCGGGTCTCTCTCACCGAAAATTGGAATTCGTTTCTAATGTTCGCTTTTAATTGGCTTGCTTAAAACCTCCAACTTCAGGTTTATAGTGATTGAGTTTGTAGGTTTTCTCATAGCTAATTAGATGTTAGAATCTGTGTCTATCTCCTTGTGTTTCACTGATCAGAAAGATTACGAGGTATGAGATGTGGTATTAATGATTTTAAAACCTTCCTCGTTCAGATGAAAGTTGCATTTGGAGGCGTAGAACCAGTGTGTCAGCCTCCACGTCAACCTGACCGCAGCAATGAACAGACAGGAACTGTAAATGCTCTTGCCCTTACAGGTAATTTTTCCATACCACCTCTTTTGCTTATTATGGTGAAAGATAGAAACTAGTTTCCTAGCTTCTTGTTTGATTTTCTTTCAGCATTGTGTACTCTTATCGTATTGGAAAAGGCTATACTCATGTGTGCGCCATGATTTCTGCAGGTTCAGAAGGGTCCAAGAGTATTCAAAAGGGCGTGACAGAGAATGCTCTAGTTGTTGGTCCAACTTTACAGCCAAAAGGCTTGTCAGTATTACCTTTAGCCGTTGGCTTGATCTATCTTAATGCTTATTGATTTTCTAACTTTACCACAAGCATGCTGATAAAATGTTTCGATTCTTGAATTGAAGGAACAATGTTGGTCCATCAGGCAAAAGCACCACCATTATTCCTGCAAATGGTTCCTCATATCAAAGGTCTTTTCTTCTGCCCGTATCCTTGTTTTTCTTCTTTATATGGATTGCGATACATTGATGGCATGGCATCCTGAAGTGGTGTAGGTAGTTTATCATGCTGAGTATTTTTTTTGTTTGTTTGTGCCTCTCTATGTGTTACAGAAACCTGTCAACTGCTGCGTTAATGGAGAGAATACCGAGTAGATGGCCTCGCCCAGAGTGGCACGCACCATGGAAGAATTATAGGGTAAGATTTTTGGCACAGTACCGTTGCTTCATTTGCCTTTTTTTTGTTGGCCTTGAGAAGGCTCTTTATGTTCGTTTAAAGAGTTTCTTGACTTACGCTTGATTATCCTTTTCATAGGTCATTCAGGGGCATTTGGGTTGGGTCAGATCTGTCGCGTTTGACCCCAGTAATGAATGGTTTTGTACTGGTTCAGCTGATCGTACCATCAAGGTAATAGAGATGATTGCTTCTTTATTCTAATGTTTAATTCTGTGAATGCATATCTCATGATACAAAGACTTCCATTCTGTGGGTAGTTACTGGAGCTTAAGTTGCACTCTAGGGCATTGCGGAAATAACCACAACTTTAGAATAGAATCTTGTAGAAGCAGCCTTGAATGTAGTAAGCTTGCTGAATTGCATACTTGTCTTGTATTTACTAGATATGGGATGTAGCAACTGGAGTTCTAAAGCTAACACTTACTGGACATATCGAGCAAGTGCGAGGTTAGCCTCTTAAAATTTCTTTCACTTTATTTGTTAGATGTCCCAATGACTAACACTCACGGAACAAAGTACAATTTTAAGCTTTTATTGGAATTATTTTACAGGCCTTGCTGTAAGCAATCGACACACCTATATGTTCTCTGCTGGTGATGACAAGCAAGTAAAATGCTGGGACCTTGAGCAGAATAAGGTTAGAATCCATATTCTCTTCCTTTCCCTAACTGATTTTTTCATATCTAATGCTTTTGGAATTGGCTTTGATAGGTTATCCGGTCTTATCATGGCCACTTGAGTGGTGTCTATTGCTTAGCTCTTCACCCAACTTTGGATGTCTTACTAACCGGAGGGAGAGACTCTGTCTGCAGGGTAAGAAATTTACTGAAGAAGATTTATATCTTTATAGTGTTGCTCTTTTGATTCTTGAGCTTTGCTGAATTTGCTTATATGTAGGTGTGGGATATTCGTACCAAGATGCAAATTTTTGCACTCTCAGGGCATGACAACACCGTTTGTTCTGTTTTCACTCGTCCAACAGTACGTTTCTTTACACATGGACTTGTTCTTGTGGTTTTTAATTTTTCTCTCAGAATCTCTTATAATAATAGTAACTGAAACTCACTTTTGATCTGTGATGTTGCAGGACCCACAAGTTGTCACCGGATCCCATGACACAACCATTAAATTTTGGGACCTCCGATATGGTAAAACGATGACGACTCTAACACATCATAAGAAGTCTGTACGAGCGATGACCCTCCATCCTAAAGAGTATGTGTAGTTGCATTGCATCCACTTTATCTTTCCAAACAGCAGAGTCTTGACCTGAAGAATATTATCTCTGTGTTTTTCATTTTTTAGGAATGCCTTTGCTTCTGCATCAGCTGACAACACCAAGAAATTTAGCCTTCCAAAGGGAGAGTTTTGCCACAACATGCTGTAAGTCTTCTCTCTTGCATCTCTAGTGACTTTTGTTGAGATTAAACAGTTCTATTTTGATGATGTTGTCTTTTCCCTCGGAACAGTTCACAGCAGAAAACCATAATCAATGCAATGGCGGTGAACGAGGATGGTGTAATGGTAACTGGAGGTGATAATGGAAGTATGTGGTTCTGGGACTGGAAGAGTGGTCATAGTTTCCAACAGACTGAAACTATTGTACAACCAGGTATGTATTCCTTTGCTCTTGATTTGCTTGGAATCTTAGAATATGTAAAGATTAAATTAATGTTGTTGTTGTTGGGGATATGGTAGGTTCACTGGAGAGTGAAGCGGGGATATATGCAGCGTGTTATGATCATACTGGTACGAGATTAATAACATGTGAGGCGGATAAGACGATAAAGATGTGGAAAGAAGATGAGAATGCAACTCCAGAAACTCATCCTATCAATTTCAAACCTCCCAAGGACATAAGGCGCTTCTAAATAAGAGCTCTACTATTTTGTAACTCGAAACTCTTGTTGGAATCTCTCACACTAGTCTTCGTGATTCTGTTTTCTTGATTTGCTTTGTCTTGTTCAAGATGTTTTTGCGGAGGAGAGAAAGAAGGGTCATGTACTTTTGAGGCTTTTTGTAAAATACTAGTGTTAACAAATCATACTTCATGTACTTTTATGTACTCTTATTATTTTCTCTTCTTTGTTGCTTATCACAAAGCTATTAAGATTCTAATGTTTCAATCGTGAAAAAGACGCAAATCTATGCTGCTTTTATTGAAAGCACGTAAGAATATGTATGATTGGGCGAATAAACAAGTAATTTCGATAGAAAAGATCGGAAGAGGTGGGTGAGTGAGATCTGAAGATGATTTGATTCATTGAACGTGTCTCTTACGTATCGTAACAAACACACAGATGTCATCCTGCAACAAGCTCACCACCACCGTCTCAACGAAGTGCAACTATGAGTATATGGCCCCACTAGAAAACTCTTGGGCCAACGAGAAGGCCTATGAACCCAAACCATTTCTGTCCCGTGGTCTATATAAGCGCTCCCAAACCAAAACCCTAAAGACTCTTACAAAAACCATCACCGGGGAATCTGACGGCGGCTTGGCACCGGCAGCTACTGCAAAAGAAGTGTTTTCTTCTTCAGGGTAAACTACACACTTGCCTTGGGAAGAATCTAACGTCTTCTGCGGTAGCTAAAAGCTAAACTCCATCAGCTTATCTATAAGTAATACTCGATATCTAATAAATAAGAAAAAGATGGCCGCTTCTTCACTTTCCGGCGCCGCCAAATCTCTTTTCTCCGCCAATCTTTCTGGTTCCATTGTCTTCAGGTAGTTTTTGTTAAAATGATCTCTCTTTCTTTACTCAAGTTACATATACACACACGTATATATTTTGTTTTGCTTTAATCATGCATTTCATCTTTTATTTGTTTGACTGAAAATAACTTACTTACTGGAAGTAAATTTTTTTATCTCTAAAGGGAGGAGTACAGTCCCTATTATATTATAATGTTGATAGAAAAGACTGATATATCATACACCTGATCGCTTAGATCTAATAAGTTTATTATTTGGTTCATTAATTTATGAAAACATTATTTATTATTTATGGCGTGTTGTTCTTGTATTATAGGAGAAGTTACGTAGCGACAGCAGCGGGATTCAGTAAGGGAGGTTCTACAAAAGTTATGGTGGGGAAAACGGAACAGAGAACGGCGATGGGAGTAGATCAAGAGGCGGAGTCCGCGTGGGCCCCAGATCCAGTCACGGGATACTACAGACCTTCGAATCGTGCGGGTGAGATCGATCCAGCGGAGCTCAGGGAGATGCTTTTGAAAAACAAAGCCAAGCCTTTCTGAGGATTTTGATTCGTTAGTTACATGGGAGGCTGTCGTAGCCGATTATTATGATTCCCTTTGTTATGTTTGGCTAATATATCTTTGCGCTCGAGATCAAGTAAAAATAATGATAAACCTTAATTAATTTTTATATACGATACATATTTCGATCTTTGCATTTTTTTTTTATAACAAAAATTCGCCCTAGGTCGTTCGTTTTGCCTTTTCCTAGAGGGGCTACTCGGTGGTTGTTAGTCTTGTGGTTATAAGGGATACTCTGTGGTTGTTCGTCTTGTGCTTATATTCTAAAGATATGAATGATGTGAGAAAATACCTTTAGACTGGCGTAATACCCCTAAAGATTAACTATGGAGCCTAACCTTACTGTTAAATTGATTTCAACCATGGTGATAAATGTAGGAAAGCACATTTAAAACTTTAGATTTAGATTTCAACAAAGAAACCTGCGTAACTCTACTATATCAACTATAGTTAGTAAATATTTGAATCCTTCAACTGTAAGAATTAGAAAAGGACCTTAAATGTTCATATGAAGTAGTAGTTATATTTTTTTGTAAATTAAACAGAATGTGTGATTTTGTTTTGATTTGAACAGTGACATAGATTTTGATTTGTTTATTATCAAGTTTCAAAGTACGTGAGCATATCAAGTATTAGAAAATGACCTTTATATGTTTTTATTAGGTGAGAATTTGCATCCAGTGCGAAATAAACGCTACCAACAAAAAACTCAGTACGGAAATTAGGGAGTTTAACGCTATCAACAAAAAACTCAGTACGGAAATTAGGGAGTTTCAATAATAGTGTATGTTTAGAATCTTTAGATACATATGGTTTATTTCATAAATTAATTTCAAATAAATAAGAAAATGTTATATAATAAACAAAAAATTGATTTTATTTTTAAAAATATGGGTTTTAAACGAAAACCAAAAACTCCAGAAAAACCTAAAAAACTTGGAAATTCTAAAATTAACTTCAGTTTTAGAAAATTTTTTTTTAAGGAAAACTAAAAAGATAAAAAAAAATCTAAAAAACTTGTAAAACCTCAAAACCCAAAAATTAGCACGTGCACTGTCTCTTTGATGGAACATAGTCATCATCGCCAACATCACAATCGCTATTGTCACTTACGTCTTTATCACTATCATTAGAGGAATTGCCAAGACTTTCAGGTTCACTATAATCCGTTTTGTCTTCAGAAGCATCGTCACTCACAATATCTCATTCAGAATCGTCATCACTCACAATATCTCATCACAACCATCTGAACCATCATCATCGTCACTCCAAAGTTTACTTACGACATTAGACTCATCACCACTACCAATAACCAAGTCACTATATCCGTCAGCATCGATATAGGCGTTATCAAAATCGTATGTGAAATCACTTTCATCATTGTAATCGGATTTCTTTTGTTCCTATACATTCAAAATACAGAGAAATCAGAGAAATCACAATACTTACAACGCGGTTATAATAGAACAGACGAATTAACTTTGAAATTAAACACGTCACCTAATTTAGCAGTGACGAGATCGAATCGCCTCATATCCGAAAACTTAGAAGGAGAACACACATATTGACGTAAACCTACAAATTTATAAAATGTTAGCTAGAAATTACTATAATGAATGGCTTAGTAATTGAAGTGTATGCATTTGTTTGGACGTAGGTTTTTGTTCATCATATATCACACTAATTATTAAAATATGGAAAAATATATATCATCAATTCTAGCGCATATATATATATATATGTATAGAAAAAGAAAAAAGTCGACTTACTCGGAATCACGCAGTTCGGTAACAATTTTCTTAGTGTCTTTGTTGTGAACACTTATGGTTTCAACTACTCCGACGTTAATAACCTATCCAACAATATCTGAAAGAAACATATCTAAACATTAAAAAACTTTGGATTATAGATCTACAATTTTAGTATATAGAAATTAACCAATTAGAAAATCTTGGTTCATTTTTCCTTCTATGATATCAATGAAATTAGTAAAGCTAAAACCATTGACATTAGCTGGAAGTGGTGGACTTTCGCAAACAACAGTTGTAGGGAGAATCGTGATCTTGTACACAAGAGGACAGGTTCTGTAAGAACCGGTAGCGTGAGAAACAGACACATTAGTTATCATTTGGGTTGCGCCTTCAACAACTTGATCTCCAAACCGTTTGATCTCAGATTTTTTGATCTACTGAATAACAGCAGTAATGGAATCCATGAATGCTAAGGAATTGAATTTGCAAGAAGAGTATATAAGCAGAGATGTTATGGGGGAAGTGTGAACACCAATGGCCGTAGTGAGTCGTTGATATAGAACATTAGGAGTCTATGTATTGCTTAGAGTTACGAAAAAAGTAAGCGAAAACTAATCAAAATTCTAAATTTTTCACTTTGACGCTATTACGTGGATAAATGAAATATTCAAAAAGTGAAAAGATACCTCTAATCTAGAGTAATCAGGATGATATATTTCTTGTTAAAAAAGTAAAGAATATAGGAATTGGTTATAACTCAATTGTTAAGATATGAGAATCTTAACAAAATAGCAAAAATCTAACATATTAAAAAATTAGATATATGATAACAATATCGTATAAGAAAAAGTCAATATATAAAAAAAAGGGAAAAAAACTACATTTGAATTTAATGGTAATCAATAACGTATATGGGAGAAATCTATAGTAAATATAGTAATGTGAATATTTTGCGATGTAGTTATTTGAACCTATTAATTAGGAAGAATATTTCAGCTGTGTTTGTTAAAAATAGGGGAAATACTAATTTAGTAGATATACACAAAAACATGAGGTTAGGTATTCGGAAATATCGATACACATAGATTTCATATGGTGGAAATCTTTTGTAAATATAGCAATGTGAATATTTTGCTATGCAGTTCATACAAAATATATACGTGTAGTTGTGCCAATATTTGACATAGCGTTAGATGATATTCAGCTCATAGAAATTAGAAACTTTACAATTATCCAATAGTTCATGAATATATGTGTTCCTGTTACATAAATTTAAAAGGTGAGGTTTTACAGTCCATGTATAATTTGTTTTAATTGGAGTTAACGTATATAAGTATTAACGTTGGTCGTAATGACCTTTGTGATTAAAACTAATCAAAGTGTAACATAACAGGTGAAATCTTAAAGGAAACTGGATAATATTTTTATTAAAGGTGGGGAAATGTTAATGGACTAAAAAAAATACCAAAACCGAGAATAAAAGTAAAAACAATCCAGCTAATAATTTAAAACCACCTAATCTAAATTGAATAGTCATTATATTCTCTTTATCCTTCCTGTCATTCTTCTCACCATTCGTCTCGTCATCTATGATATGTGCATAGTTTTTGGGAACAATCTCGTCGTTTGAAACTTCCTCGTCAAGATTACTATATCGAACACGTTTTATTCCCGATAGAGTTGAAGTCCATACGACATTGATAAGGTCTAGTCCTTTAATACATGTAACAATATGTTTAAATGTGTAAATATCATAATTGAAAGCAATATACTTATTCTCAATGCCAATAATACAATGGAATTGTTTCCGGATGGACTGTATTGAAAAAAAATCATAAGTAAAGATTTGAACACCAATATAAGGACATAGGATATTTAAGGATACAGTAAAAAGTATAATGCAGACATTAGTTGAGTATTGCAAATATGTTGAGCGGATTGTTTAATCAATTGTGTGCCAATACTATCGAATAGAACAAATTTGGTGACGTCGGTATCGTCCCTCACAACAACGTGCAATTTGTATCTAAAAAGGTTTAAAATTGAGAAACATGTAATTAGAAATATAAAAATCTAAGGAGAACGTACTACCATTTATGATTTAAATATCATAGTTAAGTTAATATTATCTTGCAAATGTGTGAGTAACTAGTTTTTTGCACTTGAAACAATATTGCGAGTCAGGTACATAGAATCTGCATCGCTCCGGTTCTAAAGTGTTAAGGGGCAAAGGGGTGACCTTGGTCGAGCAAGTCGAGCAGCTCAAGTAATACCAATCTTAGAGCTGATCAACGGCAACAATTTGACATATTACCCTACATTGGTCAGGCTAAAAATAACAGAGAAAAAATATTTACCAAACATAATGGAGAATTAATATAATGAATTTAGCATATAAAATTTTTTCGAAGGATAGAAGACATTGGGTGAATAGTATTGAGCTGTTGATATGGGAAGAAATTTATGAAGCAATCAGTAGAGAAATTCGATATATATATAAGGGAGCAAGTGGTGTTAGGGTTAGGGTGAAACCTTGAGTGAAATAATTTGAAAGAACGAAGAAAAACATTTGGTTGGCCTAAAAGCGAGAGATATTGTGACGCCAAAACAAAAATTTGGTATAATTGAAAAAACTATTCAAAAATAAAAGACCGACCTGATATCGTGGTATCACAAACAAATTGACATCAAATCCACCATCATTAAATGAGGAGTTGCGTTACACACTTGCATTGGATCACACATACTCCTTGTCCATAACAACGTAGAAAACAATATCCGAAGGGACGATGATGAACGCCATTTACTTGCTTCCTCAATGGCTTCGATATACTCTCGGTCATCGTCGATGAGTCTCCACGAATATCAAAAAGCCTTGAAGGTAGAGTGCACAACACCCCAAACCGTTCTAATATCTTCAAAACTTTTAGAACAACGAACATGATTGAGCAAAATTCTTAAATAATACAATTCACCCGAAGACTTGTGAACATAGTTAATCCTTCCTTGAACAAAACCTCTAATTTTTGGCCTCCACTCATTCTTTTGAAAATCTCATACAAATTTAGACGGAAGTTCTGCACATGTGAGGTGGATAGCAATGTTGGTGACCCTCATCACCAAAATCTTCTAAATAAGGATCAACAATTTTCTTACAACGATTGCAGATGGTAGAATACCACGATATTCTAGTGATAGATAAAAAAAATGACAACAATAGTACACTTCGCTGGCTAGAAGAAATTACATCAAACATGAATTAAAGAGGGAAATATGAAAGCGATATGTTAGACAAAGTCGAAAAAAAAGAAAATACTCAAAGAGGAAAAACCTCGTCTGTATTGAGAATTTGTCGTATATTCTTCCGAGAGACATCAGGGACGAAAAAATCATCACGAAGAGTAGGACCAGTATAACCCGACACGTCCAATCCGTCGGATGAAGAAACGATAATCTCACTCCCACCCAAACATCAAAATAGTAAAATAACCGATGAGAAACTTTGATGGGTTAATATCTAATCACAAAACGAAAAATATGTTTAGAGGAATAGTCGTTTGAACTAAGAGAAAATGGCCCAAGAAGTATGCCAATTGTATTATATGCATTAGAGATCTAGAAACCTTATACAAATATAATAACCAGCCAATTGAGTTAGTAAAAAAACAATAGCGATTATCTTAAAGTATCATTGGTTTCAAAACGAAATCCTAAAATTACCTTTCTATTCTTTGAGATACACAAGTCTAGCGAGGCACAAAATACTTTATGATTTATGTTGAAGAACGTATGTATGGACAGTCCTAGCATACTCACCTCATATAGTACACTTTAAGTCAACACCACTTCAAAAGTTGAAGGTGAAAATTAATATGAAGAAGAATACAATCATAAACGTTGAGTCTCTCAGGGTTAGAGTATTCCTATTAGTTGGCTTTCCCTTGGTGACAAAATCATCAAGATCACCAACAGAAGCAACCCGACCAATAACATTTGAAAACAACAATAGAGAAACATTTTATTAACATTGAAAATTGAGACCGGAACTAAAAAAAATAGAAACCAAAATCTCACCAAATAGATAACGCCGATCGAGCCGATTACCCAAATCTTGAGCAAAGGTTTCATATACCGTTTATGGACATTAGACGGGAAATCCAAACATTCCTTGACAACAGCCGTACGATAAAACTATATCTTGTAAGGCAACTCGGTGGTTCGGAAAGCACCATGGTAGTCCACAACCTTAAAAGTATTAATAATCTTATAGTCATTCTCCATGATCTTATTTTCAAAGTTTGCTTCCAAATCTTCTCCAACAAAAGTATGAATCCGAGTCCCCTTTAAACACAAAAGGATGAGAATAAAACGTTATTATCGAAACAGTGAAGAAGAATACAACTGAGAAAAAACTCATTCTAAGGCGCATTAAACTGTTACTTGATCTCTAAGTTACTGATATTGGATGAATGAATTTACTGAATATGATGAGTGAGTATTTCGAACAACACATAAAAATAATTATAAAAATTTAAGCCAAAAGAAAGTAAAGAAAAATTCTAGCGTAGTAGTAAACTATAATATAGTTTTGAATTTATTTTAAATAGCATAATGAAACTCCATAAATAAACGTTTGAGCAAGAGAAACAATGTGATGCAACAAAAAGATGAGAATAAATCGTTATTATCGAAATAGTGAAAGAGAATACAACAGAGAAAAATCATGTTCTAAAACATATTAAATTGTTACTTGATCTCTAAGTTACTGGTATTGGATGAATGAGTTTACTGATTATGATAAGCGAATATTCAGGAGAACACAACAATATTTTTTTTAAAATTAAGCCAAAACATATATAAACATTGGATCTCTAAGTATAATTTTGATATACTAAATGAAACGTTTGAGCAAGAGAAACAATGTGATGCACATAGTCAAAAGATAATTTAACAAAAGTCTAGCGTATATGTAAGTGTTTGGCTTTTACGAACAACTGACGGAAACACCGCATCAACCCATTAGTATCAGAAAACCAATCTGAAACTCGACTGCTTATCGGTATTGTGGGATTGAATTCATGTATTATCTATGCTATTAGATCAGGCGATGGATTATTACAGTCTAAAAATGTATCTGCTTGTTCATGAAAACCATCTCAAATGATTTGAAATTCTCCTACAAACGGATGATTTGGAACCGGATCTTGTATTTGTAAGAATCTGGGTTAAGATCTTTTAGAAGAATAAAAGTAGAAGACTTTAGCTTAATGGTGGACTTGATTCTAAGTTTCAAAATACGACGGAGGATGAAGAAAACATAGGATCGATTAATAATCTATATATGTAATTTAAAAAGGCATAGATACAAAGAATTGAGATTTATTGATTGATAGGTAAAAAATTAAAAGTTAATGTAATTTACCGGAAAATTACATTGTAAAAATAATCTAGTAATCAAATATTTATCGGAACAATAATAATCAAAAATATATATTATTTATCAGAAAATAATAATCGAAAATAATAAACGGTAAAAATTAAAAAATAAAAATCGAACGATTTGATTGGTTAAACCTACAAACAATATAATTGAGTTAAAGTTTCTTGAAACACTCTCGTTTGTTGATGTGTTGGTGTTTTCAAACTTTAAAATTTATAAACACCTCAATCTTAGCCCAAGTATAAGCTATACTAGTTGTAGAAATTGAGGGATCGAATCCAAAGCAGCGCAGAAGTTATCAAGTTGTATTCTAAACCAAGTTGAAAGCCTAAGTGTAAAAAGGGGGTTTTGTAGATGTTGGTTTGAGTCTTTAACTAACTAAGATAGGAATCTAAACTACTAGGAATGATTAATTAAGGTTGATTAGGGTTTTAGGGAGCTAACTAATCAAGGTTGTTAATTCGGGTAAGTGACTTGTTACTGTGGTTTTACTAGCTACCCGATCATCCGATCAAAGATAACCGTACCACTAAGCATTTACTCTATCAACGGGCCCATTGAATCAAGATAAATATTTAGTGGCCTTTGATACTACAAGCTCCTTTGCATTTCCTAATATGGAAGTTTGATTCTAATCTCATTAATTGATCCAGCAATTTCTTAGGAATTCAACTAATTCTCTAGATCACTCTCCTAACATGTTAAGCCAATTGAAAGGATACAAACATGAATCTAGGTTATAAGTGTGCAAAGGTTTACACAATTCAAGTCCTAAATACTATTCCATAGACTCATTAGGGTTAGAGAAAGCCTCTCAACTAATCACTTAGACTCATCTACTAACCACGAGGATTTGAGAGAGTAGAGGTTAAGAAGAGTGATAGGAGGTGTCACCAATCTCCATCTCCTCTCTTCCCCTAAGGATCCATGATTAGGAGGTCTAAGCCTAATTGGTTTCTTAAAAACCAACTAATTAACCCTAATTAGGAGACCCATAATTACCCTCTCTCTCTTAATTAATCTCCTTAATTAACTTTAATTAATCATAAAAGGTTTTACATAAATAAAATAAAAAGAAAAATAAAAATGAAAATAAAAATTATTTACATAGCTACCTCTTTTGGGTAGCAAAAGAAAACCTAGAATGAGGTAAAAATGGTATGTGAGAGGTTGTGTCTCCCATGATGGGACAAGATCTATTTATAGGGAAGCTTGGTCGAATAGGGGTATTTTGGTCTTTTGTTTTTGCTTATGGCTTCTGGGTATCGATCGATATGGGTCTCGATATTCTTCATCCCATATCGATCAATATGTCTTCGATACGGGTGAGACTTGACCAATCGATAGTAGCTTCCTTGTCTTTGCTTATTGACTTGCTTCCTCCCTTTTAAAGCTCTTGTCCTCTCTTATTGACCTGAAATTACCTGAAATACACAAAACACGCAAATGTGGAATCTTGGGACTTCTAAAACGGAAATCTATCCTAAATGCATTAGAAATGAAATAAGGATGGGATAAATTGGATAAAATCTTGTTGAAATCAGGTGTTAAAACATTCAATTTCCCATCTCATCAATTCCCCCGAACTTACCTTTACTCTTCCTCGAGTAAACAAAGGCTCGTCTTCAAGAAAAAGGTTTGAAATCCTTTGGTATAGACTAAATGGTTTGTTGATTATTAATTCAAGAGAATGGCAAAAGAAAAATTGTTCCTCCTTAAAAACATATTCTCCATTCATTCAAGTGTCTTCATCCACTAAACCCTATTAATCCACATTGCCATCTACTTACTTAACCTCTTTTAAATAAAATTAAAGATCAGCGGTGAGATTTCGTTAAGGAAATTGATCAAAACAAACTTGCTTGGTTTGGTAAGAGAAGGGTTTTGGAGATCGTAATAAGAAGGTTTATTTTAGAACATGGGTTTTTCTCAAAATGAATAGTACTTTCGCAAAATACTAAGAGCCAAGAACAATTGGTGCATACAAGGTTTAGACTATCATCTACCCCCCATTTGTATCACACTCTAAGTTCGTGTATTAGATCCAAAGGAAACCTATTTCTTATCATAATCTACCCATGATAAAAGGCTTTTTGCATTGGTTTCTTCCTTTCTTAATCTCTCTTTTTCCCTCTTCTTCTCTCTTTTTTATTTATTTATTTAGTCATAGATGAGTTTTAAATGGAAACAGGATCATGGCCTTCCTTTTTTTTTTTTTTAATTAATTACAGATATTCTTTTGGTTTTCATCCTCTTAACAATTTTTCTTTCTAAATTAGAGGATCAATTAAAATATTTAGAGCTTTCTCTATTTCTCCTTTATTATTATTTTTTAATTTTTTTATTAATATTTATCGGAAAATAATAATCGAAAAAGAATAAACGGCAACACTAAAATAAAAAATAAAAATAATAATAATCGAACAGTTTGATTAATTAAAACTACGAACAATATGATTGGGTTAATCGAATCTCCTACATGCGTTTAAAAAGTAATAATAGTTCATGTAATTTATCGGAAAATAATATTGTAAAAGTAATCTAGTATTTATTGAAAAAATAATAACCGAAAAATCTAATATTTATGGGCTGTTTGCAAATATACCCTATCATTGAAAGTCAAAGCTGAAACAATTTTCTTTCTCTCCACTTTTTTGAGAATCCCACGAACTACCCTTTAAGAATCTGGATATTCACGCATATGCCATCAATCAAACTTCTGTTAGAGTCTAACGTTTTAGCGAAAAAACAAAAAAAGATTTGAGATCTAATTTAATCACGGAAATACCATCTGCCATCAATTCTCAACCTCCACGACAACCACCATCGTTGATGAGTTAATGCAGTATATTACCCGTTATTTGGCAGTTAAATCTCAATAATATAGCTCGAAGTTCATTTCCGCGATTTCTACTCTCCGATTTTCCAATTTTCACTTAGATTTTGGGATTCAAACATAGGAAAACCTTTTTTTTATGGCACAAAAACGACAAAACACGACCGGGCTTGCGGGATTTCGGTGATATTAGACGTTCTAGGTGGTCGTCGAGGGTGAAAACAAGCAATAAAGTGGTATAGGTATGAATTTTTTCTTGTCGTCGATTTTCAGATCCGATTTGTAAACTCAGACTGCTATGGAAGTATGGTATAGAAGATTCAACCAATATGGTCAACGATAGGGTAGGTTTGCAATTGACTTTTAAATTACTCAAACCAAAAATGAAGTCTGAGAATTTCTTTTGGAACAAAAAAAAAATCTAAAAGTTCCATTAATCGAGGCAGAAGGTTGTTTTAGCTTTGACCAAATATTGACTTTTATTTCAAACTTCGTATGTAGTCTGACAATAAATTGAGTGAGTTTGACCGGACGTTGACTTATTTTCCAAACAGAATCAGCAGTCTGATTTTTAAACAACGTATTTTTAGTAATTGACTGAAATTTTCTAATGTTGACCACAAGAGGATGAAAAAAAGTTTGACTTCTCTCGCAGTCTGATAGGCTAGGAAAAACAGTCGAGACTTCCATGGCAAACTGAAACTAAGGTGAAATGTCAGACTGCTTCCGCAGTCTTAAACCGTAGATTTTAGTCAACGAAAAAAGATATGTATATTTTCAGACTTCTTCCGGCAGTCTAAAATTTTTTTCAGACTACATTTGAAGTCTGAACTAAAAGTCAAATTTTGGTCAATTGCTAAACTACTCCATACTTTTTATCAAACTTCCTGCGAAGTCTGTTTCTTTTCAGACTTCGCAAACAGTATAAGTCAGAGTTTTGGTCAATTCCAGATATAACTTTTTCTTTTATCAAACATCTTCTGCAATCTGGATGAAAAGTCAACAGTTAGGTCAATTACAAAAATACACTCCTTTTCAGACCTCTCTGGATGTATGCTTAGTAAACTTTTGTCCAGACCGCATCCGCAGTCTGCTTTGTAGCATTCCAATTGCCAAAATACCCTTTATTTAAGACTGCTACAGAGGTATGATTTTAAATTTGTTCAGACTTCCTTGGTTGTCTGGTTTATTTGTTTTTAGAAACTCATTTATTGTTTTATTTGTGATGAATTTCGTTTATTTAATTTTTTTTAAAAGTAGGTTAGTTGTATAAATGCCACTTGCGTGAATTTGACATTCTTTAGTTTGGTAATTATTTATAAATAAAAGTTTGAATAATATTGGCAATGTACCTAATAGTTTCAGACTTCACGAAGAAGTATGATATTTCGTATAAGATCGCTAATGTTAGCTATACATGGATTTTTTTACAAATAATGATGCACTTATCCGTTAATTTCGGTGAATGGGTTGAGAGAGACAAGATTTGGGATTTTGTGGTTGATACTTTCGAAGGACGACGGATTATCACTTTGGACAATGCTTCTACATATCGTGAACTTGTTGAGATGGTACAAGATGATTATATGCTGGACAAGAAAACCGAGTTGGTGGATTTAGCTTATCCATTACCAAAAACACTCTTAACTCAGATCGGATCGGATAGCCCTCCTATTTATGTCACAAATGATAGACAAGTAATGAGCATGGTCGAGTTAGCTATTACGCAATTAATCCGTCTTTGTGTCTCGAAGCGATCCGGTTGGACATCTCAAGATGCGGGGAAACAGGAGGAGAAAGATGAGGATGATGATGAAGATGACCAAGACTGGAATGAGGAAGATGTGGACTCAGTATTAGATGAATCTATTTGTGGTGGTGGTGGTGGTCGTGGTGGTGATGATGGTGGTATTGGTGGTGGTGGTGGTGGTGGTGATGATGGTGTTGTTGGTGGTGGTGGTGATGGGCCTCAACTAGTATTCAAGAAACACGCTGAGGCATACTGCGATGGTGTTGATTATAGCGTGTATGGGAAAGTGGGAGATGAAGATGAAGATGTGTAGAAGATGAAGATTACAAGACTTACGAGTTGGAGCATGTGACTGAACGGTTTGTTGGTCGAGGTAGAATTTGGTCGGACGGTTTGTTGGTCGAAGAAGAAATTGGTCGGACGGTATCTTTCTTGGAAAGTGTTTTGATAGCAAGAAAGATGTAGTATCGGAACTGCGATTGACGGCAATAATGAGGAAATACGCATTTCGAGTAGAGAAGTTTGACAAGAGCCTATATGTGGCTAAATGCCTAGTGGAAAGATGCAAGTGAAAACTTCGAGCGGCTGTCAAGAACGAACCAGAAAAGTTTTGGGTGATGATATATGAAGAGCTCATACTTTTTCAGTGACTGACCGGATGGCTAAGCGTAAACGTCATACTCCGCGTTATATTGGGTGGTTGTTTCTAGAATGCTTTGGAATTATTGAGAAGATTACACCAAAACATGTCTTATTATCAATGCGAAACAGTTTTGGATTAAGATGAGCTACACAACCGCATACAGAGCATTGTTACATGCTCAAAGGTTGGTTAGAGGATCAGCGGAAGATGGCTATGAGAGACTGCCTTCGCTATTGCATGAAATAAAGCAAACCAGCCCGGGAACGCAAACTGCTCTAGAACTAGATGAGAAGAATATATTTAAATATCTATTTCTTGCATTTGGAGCTTCCATAGAGGGGTTTAAGTATCTTAGAAGAGTCATTGTGGTGGATGGTACACATCTTACAGGGCCTTACGGAGGTGTCATGCTAGTGGCGGCCGGACAAGACGCCAATTTCCAAATATTTCTGTTGGCCTTTGGAATCGTTGACAATGAGAATGATGACTCGTGGGAGTGATTTTTCACAAAGCTTGCAGACTGCATTTCAGACCAATATCCGCTAGTTATAGTGTCAGATAGACACCAATCCATCGAGAAAGCAGTAAAAAAGGTTGTTCCTTGGGCAAAACGAGGGATTTGTTATTACCATCTACAAAATAACATAGTCACAAAGTTCAGGGGCAAACATCTTTTGTACCTTGTGAAAAATGCGGCGTATGCATATACGTCGTACGATTATAAACGATATATGGATTCCTTACGAGCGGTAAATCCTCACCTTGCTAGTCTATGGTCACGCGTCCATTTCACTGGAGACAAGTATATTGTCAGACTTCTTTCGCAAACTGAAATTTTATTGTCGGACTTCTCTCGCAGTCGGATTTGACTGTCAAACTTCTAGTGTTGTCTGAAAGTTTTCAGACTGCAAGTTAAGTCAGATATCTTTTAGACTGCTTTTGCAGTCTGGTAGTATAATGCTTGTTTTCCTTATTAGTTGAGTTAATTGCGTTCATTTTGCTGGAGAAAGGTACAACATAAAGACGAGCAACATTTCTGAATCTATAAACTCCGTAGTGAAGAAGGCAAAATGATATCCCATATCTTTCCTTTTGGAGTATATACAAGAGAAGTTAGGGACGTGGTTTTGTAAAAGGCGTCTAAATGCAATGAAACTGACAACAAAATTTAGCCGAGGAGTTGAATATTTGATGGCTATTCATGAATATTATGCTGACACGATGACAGCAGAACGCGTAGATGCGTATCGATTCATTGTTAAGGGGGGACATAGGGATTGTGTGAATGTGGTGTGTGGGATTACCAAAAGATACCTTGCTCACATGCAATATGCGCTGCACCAAAACTTGAGCTACACCCATCTACGCTGCCATGCCAATCATATGGGAGAGACTATCTGTTTGCTACATATTCACGCAACATTCTTCCCAAGAACTACACTGTGAAAGCACCTGGCACCGTGCTTGTCCTCCCCCCGGAAACTAACCCTCGTCCTGGAAAACGGAAGAAATCGAGGTGGCAATCTTGGTTAGATATTGCCAAGACGAAGGGCAATAAACCTAGGAAGCTTCCTAAGCAATACAGTTGTTCGAATTGCAAACAACCAGGCCACAAAAAAACAACTTGTGTAAGCTAATTTATCAGCACTATTAACCTTTGTTTGTATCTCTATTCAACTATCTTTTCTACATGATAATGTGTTTTCTGTTTCGGAGGAGACAGGTAACCAAACCAGAAAAGTCTTAGTTATATGGAAGGCTGATGTAGGGTTGAAGGCAATGGAGAAGTCTGACTGAGTATATAATCTCTTGTTTGGTATTTGTCTAAGTATTAAAACTTGTTATGTGAAAGGTTTGAGGTTATAGCACCAACAGTAGTTTTTGGCTAGCCATCTTAACTTATGCGTTTGGTGCATTCTTTCTATTTGCACGAAATGTCAGACTACAATAAAAGTCAAACAGGTTAAGTAACTAAAACGAGACAAGAATAGAAGTCTGAAACCAGACCTCTATAGCAGTCTTAATTCAGTTACCCTATAAATACCCAATTCACAAGCTAAAGCCAAACTAAAAGTAAACCAAAAGATGGATGAGTTTTTCTTACATCTACAAAAGATAATTATATGCAAGAATCCATTGTAGGGGAATCCAAGATATTCAGGGATCTCTATTTTTCCTCGTAGAGGTCTAGCACACGGAACTCGGGATGTTCTTCTACACCTGTTCGCCGTAGCTTAGTGAATATATCAAATGCAAGCTTGTCTCTAATGATCTTCATGTTCTTATCGCACAGAAACTCTGGAAACGGCATTCCTAGAGAGTGAAATTCAATGAACTTCAAACAAAAGACACCACAGTCACCTGTTTGCTTATTTTGGGGAAGATCTGGGCTGCGAACAATCGTGTATGTGTACGGGTCGAGTGGATAATTCCACCTATCATCTGGAAGGGCCAAACAATGCATCACGACCGGAAACAACTCACATATTGGTTTCACTGCCGCTCCCACTTTTTCTTCGGTTTTCAATCCAAGGATGCTGTCCCACACAGTTAAGTGCCTTTCCGGGATAGAAATCATAACAGCTACCCAGTGATTTCCCCCAACGAATAACGCAGTGTAGATTTCATCTATTTCCAGCCCCCATGTCTTGTTTGATCTGCAGAACTCTGGATGTTGACCAGTACGGAAATCCCACTCAAGAGGAGGTAGCCTACTTGTAGTGAGATCGCCGGCTTCACGAAAAAAATCCGGATAATGTTTGGTCCACAATCTACCAAGGCGTGTGTCAAAGAAGGTAAGTCTTTCGGATCTGAACCATTCAAGGTGATGTTGTTGTCTAAGCCTCATCAGATCAAGCGCAACATCAATTTTCTGCATTAATTAAAGATTGTGCATTGAATGTCAGACTTAAAGAGAAGTCTAATAAAAATAAAACCCTATCTTTCAGACTACAAATGACGTCTAAGAAGAGAAATTCATTAACCACGTCGAAAAAGAGGTCTGACACTAGACCTCTACAGAAGTCTGAAACAAAGTCTTAGAAAATATTTCGAAACTATAAACTAACCGTGTCATGCAGTCATTCCCTAGGGGTGCGCAGATCATAGTACCATGCTAGGGATGTGTTCACGGCCCTAGTCGGATAACCCCTAGAGTATAAAATATGCTTGTTAGATAACGATTCCAATAATTATATAATATATGTAGAGTGTAATGACATACGGCTGTTTTTTGGCATAGTCATTGAGTGTCCTAACTTCCGACCTCATTGCTTGTGCACAGGGATCATATCTCGGTATGATCTGCACTTGAGTTTGAGGTGCAGCGTTTTTCTTGGACTTCTCTTTCTTTTTGATCTCCTTCGCCTTCGCTTCAACGTAAGCTCCGATAGCTGCCATCTTAGTGTCTTGTCTCAACATATATACATGAGACTATGCTCGCTTCCCCCCGACACTACTCTGCATTTACAAGAATCAAACAATCCTATTAGACTGCATTTTAAGTCTAATAAAAAAAATCTAAGACCTATTATGAAGTCTGATATCAGATTTCATAAGAAGTCTGAAATATATCAGAATAACCCAACAACCAAACCTAAAACGAAGTCTATTACCAGATTCCAGTAACAATGCGAGACAATAACAAAGGGAAAGAAACTACTTATACGGTACACATGTTCAGTTTTATACTAGTTGTATGTTGCATATATGTTCAGGTGTTTACATATAACACACGACTACTGGTTTTTCAGTGCTTTCTCCATAAATCTTATACTTCTCCTAACTTCAACAGTTTTGGTAGGTAGAGGGTTTTGCAGACTAACCCCAACATCCACCACATTCTTTGTGTTGGACTCAGACGGCACTGGTGATTGAGATAGAGCATCAAGAGGCCGTTTCTTAATCACCACTCTTTTTGGAATGGTTGATTTCCCGCCTTTTTTGGTTTTCCAACCTCCTCCTCCTCACCAGTACCACCTTCACCACCAACACCCTTCTCACCGCCATCACCACCATCACCACCATCACTACCAACAACCTTAGCACCACCATCTCCACCATCACCACGACCCCCACCTTCACCTCCACAATCATCCGACTTCTTTTCACCACCATCATATGTCTTCTTCTTTTTTACCTTATCAGTAGCACCTTCATCCGTCTCATCACCAGAGTTCTTTCTCTTTTTCCCTTCATCCTCAGCATTATCCCCCTTATTCTTTCTTCTCCTTCACCAACAACAACTCCTGCCGCCAGGCCAACAGCATTGGAGCTTTCTCTCTTCAACATCCGAACTTCCTTACGAAGTTCCTTTATCTGTTCACCCAACAACATAAAACCTTCGTTTACATAAGTTACGACCGTGTTCAGACCTTCTGAAATTTTTTTTTCCAATTCCTTGCCTGATTTGGCACCTTCGTTAACACCTCCACCATCTTCTTTCCCGTCAACCTCGTCATCATCATCATCATCCATCAACAGGTGATCTTGCTTCCTCTTCACACCTTTTCCCTTTCTCTTTCCCTTAACATGACCCAACATTTTCTGAGCAACTCTGAACACCCCTTCATGTTTCCAGTTTTTAAAACTCCACCTCCAAGGTCTCTCAAACTGACCCATCATTGTTTTCATAATGTTGACAACTCTCTCATCATTCTCACCAGCATCGTCCCATCGGGGGAACATTTGATCAAATTCTTTGGGCACGAAGCTGTTGACACGAGTCTGCAAGTGCGTGCAAGTGAAACAAATATATGTAAATAAGTATTTCTGCTACCTTCAGACTTCAAATGCAGTATGATATTAACATATGTTAGACTGCAACTTTAGTCTGATAAACAATTTCAGAAGTCGAGAGTAGTCTGATAACTTAACAGACGTAGTTTGCAGCCTAGCATATATTTTTATAACATGTGATTTATAAGGAGAAAGGGAAACTGTAGTACCTGATTGCTTGCGCAAGGCATCGTCGAATTTCTTCCGATTTCTTGATCCCTGGTAAGCCAAGAGCTGTGGAGTTGGGTTATTCGCCAAGGGTGTCCATACGTATCCGCAATCCCGGGACATGCCCAATATATCCAGATGTTAAAGACCTCCGCGAAGCCCTCAATCCGGTAGTTTTTGTCATCTCGGAGTTTTTTTGTTCCCCTCTGTTTTGACAGAGCCTATCAGATATTTGAAGGCCAGCCGTCCCCATGGATATGCTTCTAACGCCCCTGGAGACAACAATAGCTTAGAAAGGTCAGCCCTTGCGGCTGTTGACCACTGTTGAGCCTCAATGAAGCTTGTGTAGATGGCTAGATAGCCCAACAAAATCCGATCCTGCGATTCCCAACAATGACATCTACTGCAAGCCGAGAGTAACTCAAGATAACTTGGGCCAACCTCGAAAGACAGCCCAAGAAGTTGCCACATTGCTCTCATCCCGTCTGTGTACTCAACTTCCAGGTACTCCAAATTCTCAATGTAGTCACAGTTGAGTCCAGTGATGTGTTGGAACTCATGTAGAGAAAACCTCACCTGTTGAAGGCCAACAAGAGACCAAATCTCGTACTTCTGACTGCAATCTAGTTGCATAGACAACATGTAGTGCACCATCCTTGAACACCATATGAATTCCAGCTCATGGAAGTTTACAAAAACCCCAAAGGCGGAGTTGCGGAGCTCTTCCCATTCTTCATCGGTCAGTGCTTCCTTAAGAGCTTCCATCAGATCCCTCCGACCGCTGAAGTAGTGTATGCTCTTAGAGAATTCACGTTCTGCCATCATGAAAACCTGCATCAACAACAACCTTCATCAGACTTTATTCGCAGTCTGATTATCATACCAGACTCAACATGCAGTCTGACAACATATAATCAAAATGCAGTCTAACAACATATACTTATCAGACTTAATTTACAGTTGGTCAACATTTACGGAGCCCTAAAACCAAGATCCAATGCGAAAAAGTGACTCAAGACCCCCAAACACCAGGAAAGCAAACCGAACCACAAAAGAAGTCAAACCCATACCATAAACCATGAACAAACCATCAATTAAGTACATAGAAGAGTGGAACTTACCTTATCTAGAAGACGAGAGAAACCAAATCTGAAATTCAAAATAGTAGGGTTTAGCGCTAAGTTCGAGAAATTGATCTCCATGAGGCGACGGTTTGCGTTGTAGAAAGGATTAGAAGCATCTTACCGGCAACGGTGACGAACTAGTTTGAAGATGTCGGTTGAGTTTTTCTCAGAGGGAATCTGTGGTTTTTTTTCTTTCTTCGGTAACTGTAAAAAATGTTGGGATAAAAAAACTAATTTATATGTCTCCTAAGTAGCAGTTAAAAAAAACGGTTTTACCACATGGTATATGTCCTCGGCAATCTGTTATCAGACTTATTTCTACTAGACTTCTTTTGCAGTCTGATATTTTGATGATGTAGACTTACCAAAGCAAAAACCTATTGCGCAATCTGAGTTCAGACTAATTTAGCACTCTGAGATTATGGGCGGGATATATGGAAATGTTGGGCGGGAATTCTCTATTTTTTTTCTAATATTTTAACTGTTTATTAGACGTATTTTTTATATAATTTTTCTAACAGAAGTGGGCCAACAATTTCAGAGTTAGAAAGAAGTCTGATAACATTCAGACTTCAATAGCAGTCTAAATCCATTAAATTATAACAACTCTTTTTAAGTTATAACAATTCTCATATTAAATTTCTCCTTACATGACCAAAAATAGTATTTCGTTATAGAATTTCACACATTACTTGAAACCAAAACGAATGACGATGATAAATACGATAATAATAGCACCAGCGACCATTAGACTCTTCAAGTCGACATCACGCTCGATCTGGCCATCTGGCTTCTCCATCAACTGCTCCTTCAATTGAGCTATTTCTGCCTTCATAATGTTTATTTCATCACGCACTGTCTCAAAACACTTGCCACGTTCAGCATTAGCTTGGGACATGCAATCAATATCATCACCATGAGCAACCTTTAACAAGTTAAACTCCTCCATCATAACCTCATCCCACCACTTCAGTATATGGTAACCACCGTCCTATACATCCACATTTAACAATCATATTACGATCCTATAATAAAATATGACAAAAAAAAGACTCACATCCCCTATATATTAATTGAGAAGACACTTTGAGCATTTTCTGCCACATGTCTCAAGGAGATTAAATTGAGGAGTAACAACCAATGAGATTATTTCTTTAAGACATGTCATTAAAAACTAACCCTAACATTCAAAATACCAGGCCCATTCAATAATTCGCAGCCCAAACTCATTACTTTAGTATTATATATTTTTTTTATTACCAAGTATTTGACATTTTTTTAATAGTTTTTTTTAGATGAATTTAGTATTTATTTATAGTAACACACCATAATATGATTTACATTATCTAAAACTTTATTTTAACAATTGTAAATGTTTCTGTTTTTATATATATCTAATTTTCATATTGTGAGGTGCAATACACAATTCTTTAAATATCACTCAAATATGATATATATTATTAAAAAAACTACATAAATTGTATAAAGAAAATATTATATCCGCACAGGGTGCGGGTTATCATCTAGTAAAAATTAAAGGACATTACATCATAGTTACGACATCCAAAGAATCTTCTACCCGGATTATCGGCAATAGTTGATGTTCGCATGACAGGGTCCAAACCGCAAAAGGATTTTTTGGGGAAACCATTAGATGATCTGGATCGACGTCGACCTGTGGAACTTGTTGATACTGGGTTCAACTTCTAATTATTTGTAATTAGAGGGGTTCATTTTTAGGAAAGTACTTGATAAGAAAAGAAAGAAGAAACCTCGGAAAGAGGGTGTATTATTATTAAAGGTGTTTACAATGCTTGTTAACTCGGAATGCCGAGATTAACTTTATCAAAGACAAGTAAAACCTAGGTAATCTAGTTCTTCTCCTCCCGATTCTCCCTTTTATCTCATTAGTGAGGGGGTATGTATTTATATATCCTTAATAGTCAATCTAATAAGCCCATGGGCTAACCTCGGAAATATGGAATATTTCCATTTTTCCAAGACTAGGGAATCTGTGATAAGATTCGATCTTATATTGTCCGAGCTTAGACTTCGGCTTAGGACGATTTTTGTTTATACCCCCGCTTTAGACACTAAATCTGATCAATCTTCTCCGAGGTATCCCTCGGTCATCTGGGCCGAGGGTCGACATTCCTGTTGTCGGGACTTATAACCTAATAGATTATTAGGGAAGAGCTAAGCAGGGACCAAACTCCAATTATTGCCAAACTATTGATTAGGGGTAGAACCCCACCATCAACAGTAAGTACCCCCCAGTTCGTCTGAGGATGTCTTCGAGCAGCGTTGGCGAAGTTCCTCCTTAAATAGTTTGTCGATAAATGAAGTTCGGAACCAATTGATCTTCATCTCCAATCACTTATGCATTAATTTTTCTCAAATTTTCGTACTTTAATTTAGGCGGGAAAACATTGGAAAATGAAATGCCTATCTTCTCAGTTTCCTCAAAACCTTTCACCTCCCAAACGACGTGTCGCCTCGAAAACTGATGAAAATAAATGAAGAGGAAGAAACTCCTTCTCTTTCCTCACGAAACGACTAACCAGATCCTTTCCCAGTTATCAATGAAAAATCCACTTTTTTGTTCATCCTATATAACCACCGATTATTGATTAATTTCTTCCATAATCGACTCTTCGCTTTCCGAGGTAACCTTCAATCTTCCTTCTTTAATTAACATTTTTCAATTCAATGTCCGGAAGAAATGACCTCGAAGTTTCGATTTCTGGGAGTACTTTCCCTTGGCCAAGTATCCCGGATGTTGGACCTTCTCTTTTCCCTAGATCCGAGATCGGATCAATCAAAAGGATGGCCCTAAACCCTGAAGGGATCGATATTCTGGTTCCGAAGTCTGATCAGAGACCTTGGACTCCACCACCAGGCTACGTTTGTCTGAATGAAAGTTTCTTCGCCGAGGCAAATCTTTCGTTTCCAATACCTCAATTAATGGTAAGCTAATGCGTCCGCCGAGGAATGGCGATGTCACAACTAACACCGAATTCCGTAAAAATCATCACCGGCTTTCTAGTACTTGCGGCTCGATGAAATATTCGGCTAAATTCCTGGAAACTAGAAGAACTGGCAAACATTTCCGGTGCTAGGAACCCAGAAGGAACCTTCAAACTAAACATCAAACCTAAGAAGAAAATCCTCCTTGGATTCCGTACAAGTGCCAAGCTATGGTTCCGAAGTTACTTCTACGTTCGAATCAACGAAGCTTCAATTTACAGATCTGATGCCAAAATCAATCGGAATTGGATAACTATAATTGGTAGAAACTAGGTCTCCTCTCTCCTCTTTGTTCCAATACTAATTCTTCTCTATTTTCCTTTCAGTTAAACCAAGCTGCTTCCGAACCCTTCCACCAAACTTCTCCGAAGAGTTCGAAAAGTTTAAAGCGGAAGGAGAACTTCAGTGGAGTGAAATACTTCCTGCTTCATTCTTCAGAGCTCGCTCATGGGCTGGTATGTTTTTTCCGAACTTCCTAATTTAACCAAACTCCTTCTTGCCTTAAGATCGAATTTTGTAGGACGAGAAGACTGGGAGGGAACTGATTCTTCTCTTAAAATGAAAAGATCAAACCCCGAAGGAGCTTCCGGCAGTGATCAGAATCTTCCGAGAAAGAAACAAGGCTTCGAGGTTGCCAGGAAAAAGAACGCGGAAACTTCGAAAAAGCAGAATGATGAAAACAGGAAGCTAATCTTGCCTGTAAAAGATCACCATGCTTTTAAATTCAAATTTGATGGTACGGAACTTCTTTTCCAAAATAAAGAGAAAAGTTCCGAGCTTCTACGAAAGGCAAGTGGTTACGATAATCGTCTGCCCGAAGTTTGCTGCGAATCAGATACTCTGGAAGCTCTTTCTTGCTCACTTTTCAAGGTAACAATCAAGACAAACTCCTCTTTCACTTAGAATTTCTACTAATATTTTCTTTGTCTATTACAGTCGGTGGGTTTTGTTGGCCAAGCATTCTTTCGGTATGAGAAGAGGCTCGCACAATCTGAATTGAAGATCGACTCTCTTCAAGCTGAGAACGAAGACTTGGAGAAGAGGTCCCTCGATGCCGAGAAAGCTTTGTCTGAAGCGCTCAATGAAGTTGCAAATAAGGATAAACGCTTGGGTAAAATGAAGGCGCACTTTAATGAAGGAGTGTCGAGGATCTCTGATGTTATTGTAGAAAACTCCTGGCTGATCACTGAACTAGCTGAAGTGAAACGTCAGGTGGTTGATATGTCGGAGGAACGAGATATCAACAAGGCTATTTTGGATTCCAAGTGTGCCGAAAACTACCAAGAGGGGCAACGCACGGCTTTCAATATCTGTCGAGAGAAGTTAATTCAACTTCACAAATCCCTCGATGAATACTCCGAAGCTTATTCTGAGGCTTTTAGCAAAGCTAACGAGTATGGACAAGCCACAGCTGTTGCTATGAATCTTCGTCTTCTTCTTGATAAGGGACTCCCAATTCCGGAAGATGATGTGGTTATGGCCGAGAAGGAACGCGACCGTCTTGCCGAAGTTGCGAATTCTCTTATAATTCCAGAGTTTCGAAATGAGGATTTTAATATTTAGATTAGTAATCCTTATATTAAAACCTCGACTCAATTCTCTTATGTAAATGAACTTCTTCAGATGTTAATAAAAATTATTTTCTCGTATAACTGGATTGTTCCTTCTTTCTCCATCCCAAATATGACATCTCGGATGTTAAATGATAGTTTTGTTTCTCGTATTATTTGGATTTGTTTACTCGAAGTTTCTCAATTTGATATTTTTCGAAACCCGGAATAGCAAAAGGAAATAAGGCGCACTTTCCTTATTCCTTTGCTTTAAAGTTTTACAATAAATCCTACTTTATCAGACTTACTGTCGAACTTCTGCATTCGGTAAAGAATGTGTAAGAGGTTTGTTTTTGATTTCGTACCCTTTAATCTCTCGGCCTTACTTTATCGGACTCCGAGATTCTTTCAGGTAATTTTTATACTGGTCGAGAACGTGATCAAGGTTTCGACTTTTTGTGGACCTTGGCATAGTTGAGTTGTGAACTGCGAAACTAAACCAAAGTTCATGGTGTTGTAGCTGAACCTTGTGAAAGGTTGCCTACGTACCCTCGGAGAGAATCAAGCCACACGTAGTTCATGTTTTGTTTTCCTTTTTTTTTTTTTTTTTTTTTTTGTCTTCGAGGAAAAGACTAATCTCTTCCCTTCCGACCTTTCTTGGTTTTTCTCTCTAGGTATTGGTCTCTTTCAAAAATTTCCGCCAGGATTTCAGCCGATGTCGGCTTCTTCTTGTTGACTACGGTTAGCATTAAAGGTTGACTTGGAGGTTCTTGGTCCTTCGTAATTTATTCTCTGTTACAAAGCACCTACGAACCATATTTTGGTCACCGCGGACCGTAAAATATCCTACTGGTGGTAGGTAGATGGGACGGCTTCAATAGAGTATAACCACGGTGTTCCGACGATCGCGTTATAGATGGTGGCTTTTTCTACTACTTCAGACTTCACGATTTTTGTCACTCCTCCGGCCGATACTGGAAGTTTAATAGTTCCGATGGTTGACACCGTATCTCCTCCAAAGGTGGTTAGGTGTTTAACCCGAGCTTTTATCTTCTAATCTTTTACCTCCATCTTCTGCAATGTGTCTAGAGATATGACATCTACCGAGCTTTCAGTTTGGACAAAAATCGTTTGAACGTCGCATTCGCCTATCTGAAGTTCGATTACAAGTGGGTCGTTGTGGGGAGCGTCGATTCCCTTTAGATCTTCGGTGGGAAATGTCAACTCCTTTTGCAAAGTGGAACTTCGTGGAACCTGATCCACGGATAACCTAAAGATGCTTCGCTGAATTGATCGAACAGAATCCTCACAGTTTGCAAGCCCTCCCATTATCATGTTAATTCTTTTTCTTTGGTTTGGGGGCGGTGAAGGTAGAACTTCTCCTTCTTTCGTATCTTCGAGGGGAAGCTGATTTTCCTCATCTTCTCGTGTCTTACGTTTCTCCTTTTCTCGATCTTGTTCAAATCGGATGGCCATCAGGTGGTTCTTTAAATTTCAACAATCTTCGTTTTGGTAGCCCTGTCTTTTGTGGTACTCGCACCAAGGAGCGGTTGGATCTTCAGGATCTCGGATGTAGGTGTATTTTGACTTATCTTTCCGAGATATGTCTTTTTGTGAATCCGTTACGGAGAAGGTTGTTTCCGAACTTGATTTATCCTTTCGAGGGTTATCCCTTTCCACTCGCCGCCCTTCTCCTTTTTCCTCTGGTTTCACCTCTTTGCTCAGCTTTGTGGATCCGTGTACTTTGGCAAGTTCGGCACAATTTTCTTCAATCCTTATGTGAGTATTTGCTCGATGAAAAGCGTCGTTCATAGACTGAGGACGATGAGCTGATAGTTCGTCCCAACACCTTGTTTGATACCAGGTTGATGCGCTAAGTGCTCCAATTGCTAAGTTGTTGTCAATCCTTAGCCGTGAATAAATGGCCTTAAATCTTTTAATGAAATCTCGGAGTGGCTCTTTCGGTCCTTGTTTTACTGCGTAGAGGTCCGATGCGGTGGCCTGTTGCTCTAAATGAAGCATGTACTGTTTGAAGAAGGCTTCTCAGAGTTCTGCAAAACAGCTGATTGAATCACGGGGTAGGCTAGTGAACCAAGCTTGGGCATCACCTCTCAAGCTCTCTAAGAAAAGTTGACATCTTCCCTCGCCCTCTTCGTTTCTTTGGAACTCAGCTCAGCCGACTTTTACCAGAAAGGCTCTCATGTACAATGCGGGATCCGTGGTTCCGTCATAGGTTGGGAGTCTGAGCTTGTCGTTCACTGGGACTCGCGCCCGCGTGATATTCTGAGTTAACGGGCTCCTCTCTGTTTCTGCCAGTAATTGATCGACTTCGGGGGCAGTGCTAGTTGCCTTATGGACTAGCGATCGCATCTCTTTTTAAGATTGCGTTCGATTGGTCGGTGCTCAGGTTCTGAGTCATGTCATCTCCACTTCTCTGACTTCGGCGGGTAATCGGCGTCCTAGGATCTCTTGAACCGGTCTGATCGTCTTCAAATGTTACTTGCTGTGGAGTGGCTCGTGAAGTTCTAACTGAAGTCGTTCTAAGAGTTTGGAGTTCTTTTGATATGATCGCCAGTTGATCGATCAGACTTTGGTTTATCCGTTGTTGGTGGTCGATTTGCTCTGTCATCCAACTTTCGCGCTGCTGTTGTGCTCTTACTACTACTCCATCGGGGGTTCTTATCTCTTCTATGTTGGGAATTCGATTTATTATTGGGTTTCCTCCGTTATTCGATGATAACATTCCTGCGGGTTGCTCAGTCGCCTGGGAGTTAGGTTGAAGAGTTTCGTCTAGTACTTCCTGAGAATTTTGGGTTTCGGATGTCGAGGTTCGAACTATCGGATTAGTAGGCGTCATGAATTGGGTGTAGTATGAGGATAACTTAGTTCACGGGCTATTAGATTGTGATTCTGGTCGGTATTCTGGACCGCTCCTTCTTCGTCGCTTACTTCTGCTTCTTCACCGTCTCGACGCTCGTTAGTAGGTGGCTCTTCCGTGCTCATCCTCCTGTCCGAGATCTCTCTTTTTTCTTACCAAAAGTTAGTAGCCCCCCGACCTGGCACGCCAAATGTTGATACTGGGTTCAACTTCTAATTATTTGTAATTAGAGGGGTTCGTTTTTAGGAAAGTACTTGATAAGAAAATAAAGAAGAAACCTTGGAAAGAGGGTGTATTATTATTAAAGGTGTTTACAATGCTTGTTAACTCGGAATGCCGAGATTAAATTTATCAAAGAGAAGTAAAACCTAGGTAATCTAGTTCTTCTCCTCCCGATTCTCCCTTTTATCTCATTAGTAAGGGGGTATGTATTTATATATCCTTAATAGTCGGTCTAATAAGCCCATGGGCTAACCTCAGAAATATGGAATATTTCCATTTTTCAAAGACTAGGGAATCTGTGATAAGATTCGATCTTATACTGTCCAAGCTTAGACTTCGGCTTAGGACGATGTTTGTTTATACCCCCGCTTCGGACACTAAATCTGATCAATCTTCTCCAAGGTATCCCTCGGTCATCTGGGCCGAGGGTCGACATTCCTGCTGTCGGGACTTATAACCTAATAGATTATTAGGGAAGAGCTAAGCAGGGGCCAAAATCCAATTATTGTCAAACTATTGATTAGGGGTAGAACCCCACCATCAACAGAACTCATACTTGAGTATGAATTACTCGACCTTGGAAAGTGATTGAATTGACCCATCCTGTGTACCAGAAAACATTTGCAATGTTTAAAACATCTATTACCAGACTTCTAATAGAGTCTAATTCATGATAAGCCTAGAATCAGACTTCTAATTTAGTCTAACTCGTATCAATTATAATCTCATACATCTACCATACTTCTAATAGAGTCTAATTCATGATAAGTCTAAAATCAGACCTCTAATTTAGTCTAACTCGTATCAAGTCAAATCTCATACATCTACCAGAGTTTAACAGTATAAACTCATAGTTCTTTCATATAGATCTAAATGAAATTAATTAAAAACATGTGTGCTCGTTTATATCTAAGCAATGAACATTGAGAAAATTACTTATGTGGTGTAGATCTAAACGAAATTAATTAAAAACCCGTCTGTTCGTTTAGATCTAAGAAATGAACATTAAGAAAATTATTTATGCCGTGTAGATCTAAATGGAATTAATTAAAATCACATCTGCTTGTTTAGATCTAAGCAATGAACATTGAGAAAATTACGACATAAGATGTAACCATTTTCCAGAAAAAATAGATTATAAGGAAAAACTTTGTTTCGAGGAAGCTTAACTCAGATGCGAAGAAGAAGATGACGCCGACGGTTACGGTGGCGGTGGCGGTGGCGGCGGCGGTGGTGGCGATGGCGGTGGCGATGGCAGTAGCGGTGGCGGTGACGGTGGCAGAGATTTCAAAGTGTTTAGAGTTAGAGAGTCTTCCCATTTTAGAGAGAGAGAGAGTTGACAATGAATTTCACAGATTAGTGTTGGTAACTTTAGTTTATATATGACGGTAAATTGACAATTAGGGTAACTTATTTCAGATTAACCGTCAAGAAGTCTGACAAATCACAAAGATAATCCTGATTAAAATAGCAGTCTAATAAACCCTAAACTTAATAATTACTACATAACTACCATCATAATATATAGAAAACGTATGAAAACGTCAAACTCGTTTAATATAGTGACACATTAACTAGTATATGTAAATTTAACATTATGAATGAAAAATTTACAACCTATCAATCGAACCCTACATACATAAACATGATATCCAACTTCGTATGTCGAACATAGGCAAAAACTGTTAATTTTTTGGTCACTTGCATAATCCAATATATAACTCAATCTTCACACTGTTTTATAGTTAATTACACTCTATGATCATATATGAACCATAAACCCAACAAATATAGACCTCATAAACCCTAAACTCTAACCTACATGGTCTTTAGATCCAAATTTATCTCCAATGGTTCAATTTTTTAATATTTAAATTTATATAAGTCAACAATGAATATGTCTAATTTATCCACAAAAATTTTGCATCAAATAAATTTCTTACATTTTTTAATTTTAAACTTTCAAATTAAATACGATTCAGACTTCTTCGAGAAGTCTAAGAAACCCCAAAATTATCAGACTTCTCGAGAAATATGCGAAACCCTAAATCTAATATTTATTATTTATAAGTGAAAATATTTAAATAAAACATCTAGGAAGCATCAAATTCGTGAAATATATGCACATTACAACAATATGTACAAATTAAAAATTTCGATTGTAAATTCGGTAAACCATGAATCTAACCCTAAAGTTATATGTAAATGTTTCCATTACAAAGCAGGTTTTGAAGTTTAGAACCTACTTTACCTTACATGTTTTTAATTTCATTCAATTTTACAAAATTTAATTTTTATATTTCAAAATTTTCTATATTTAATTTAAGTAAAAGAAATTTTTAACAAAAATTTTTTTTTAAAATTTTTAAATTTAAATTTATTATTTAAATGTGTTTCGGACTTTTCGAAGAATTTTGAAATTTTTTAGGTCAAGGCATAATTTAACTTACCTTCTTTAATTTGATTCAATTTGATGAAATTTTAATTTCATAACTTCAGCATCATCTATATTTAATTTATATAGAAAAAAAATTAAGCAAGTATTTTCCTACAATTTTATAATTTAAATATACTAATTTAATTTGTTAGACTTCTAAAAGAGTCTATTATCAGACCTCTACGGAAGTCTGACAATAGCGAAGGGTAAAATGGTATTTGCGGTTTCGCATTTTTTGTTTGGTCATCAGAGGGTAACTGTAACTTCCTTACCCTGAAAATGTACATGTGCATTTGATTGAAACGTGAAAAGAATTTGGTGTATGGATTTAAAACTTTTCTAAAATCCTAAACACAAACTCATAGCCCTAGATCTATGTTTATTGAATCTTTGATACACTTCACAGATATACCTGGAGTTTGTTAGCAGCGGAATGATCAGGATATCGAGAACAAGAGCGCCTCAGATGCTACGCCTCTATAGCAAGTCCACACGCACACAAACTAGAAGCGGGATGCTAGTGCCTCTGGGAGAGCTAGAGTTTGACGGCTAAGTTAAAAGACCTCTATATGAAATTTCGTGACCTAGTGCCTTTATATAGAAGCATGGTCGAAATTCCTTAACCGATGGATTAACCGGTTTAAATTAAGTCATTAATTAAAACCCGGTATCTTTAATCTTGAACTGTGTCGACCGACACTTATATGTGTGTCGATCGACACACTCACATAAACTCAATATCAATGTGTAACAATTACACATTGATGAGATCATTACTCTAATGATCATTCCTAGTACTTGTTATCCAGTTTGCTTAGGTGTGTGACCCTATAGGATCATATGATACTGGCAATCAGTTCATAACTCATAACTTATAAGCGGCTTCTAGCAAAGCATTATAACTACCCAATATCACATGATAATCTTATCTCGACTTCACAACTATACTAGAGTGAATACAAGTATGATCTCCAGAACACATTCCCTTCAATCTCCAACTTGTACTGGAATCAACTTATCCCAATAATCCCTTTGTCTCTATATCTCGATTTAGCATAAGGCAAGAGCTTGTGTCATCCTTATAAAGCCAAATCACGTTTATCGAACTCTGATTTATACTGATAAAGGCAAACAACTGACAGTCAGCTTGTTTGAGTGTGGCCACACATTCCCTTAGTACCAAATCTTCGATAGGCTCAGAGATATTTAACTCCCGTTATATAGGAGGGACAAATTCCATCTTGTTCCATCCCCTGTTCCCCACACATTTCATGATATGCCCAATCAATGTCTGAATAGTCACCAGTTACGGCTGATGTTTGACAAGGTCAAAGCAGCCCAATTCATATGCAGGAAATCATGATGAACTCAGGTCTAAGGACTATACTCTATAGTAGTAATGAGAAACTCATATGACACTCATATAACAATCTTGTTGAGTTCTCATTAGCGGGTCATATTCGATACCGTGTTCTCAACACATATCTATGTGATTGACTTTGATACTCCTATCAATGACACCATGAAACTTGGTCATCAGTCACATCACATACTAGTCTCGCGCGGTTATTAATGTCCCAATTAAACAACCTTCGACCAGGGACCTCAGTAATTTATGATCTCTATCGATTATAGGGTTTCATGATCAAATCACGTATTTGATGACCTATAAGAATGCCTTAAATTATTTTGAGACTATTATTTAATTAGTCAACTACATTATTAAATAATACTGAAACAATTTAATTAATTAAAACATAACCAAAGTATGTTTACATGAACATCAAAACAAAATAAACAACTCCCACTAAAATTAAGATTACTACTCGAGAAATATAATTCCTATTGCCGCAGCATGACTCTCATACTTGGGCCGTGGGAGTGGCGTAGTCAGAGGATCAGCAACATTCTCGTCCGTCAAGACTCTGCTGATCTTCACATCTCATCTCTCAATGATATCTCGTATCAGATGATATCTTCTCTCGATATGTCTAGACTTCTGGTGTGATCTAGGTTCCTTTGCCTGAGTTATGGCTCCATTGTTATCACACAACAACGCCACAGGCTCAGAAATGTTAGGAACCACACCAAGTTCAGTAATGAACTTCCTAATCCAAACAGCTTCCTTTGCCGCTTCAGTTGTGGAACCAACACCTGTGGTGCCTGTAGTTCGCAGGTCCGGAAGGACTCGTAATGAAGTCGAGAGATACGGATTTCTCGTGACTAACTGTCATGATCTTCTGATCATTGATAGTGACGAACCTGTGATCTTCGAAGAAGAAATGTTGGGCCCTGATTCCGAAAAATGGTTAAAGGCCAGTGAATGTAATCCATGTCAATCAACAAAGTTTGGTCTTTGGAAGATTTGCCCGATGGTGCAAAAGCCATTGAGTGCAAATGGGTCTTCAAGAAGAAGATTGACGTGGATAGTAATGTACAGATGTACAAAGCTAGATTGGTGGCAAAAGGTTTCAAACAAGTTCATGGTGTTGACTATGACGAAACCTATTCCCCAATCGCTATGCTTAAGTCCATCCGCATTCTCCTAGGTACTGCCGCTTATTATGATTATGAGATTTGGCAGATGGATGTGAAAACCGCCTTCCTGAATGGGATTCTGGAAGAGGATGTGTACATGACACAACCTGATGGTTTCATTGATCCTAATAACCCTAGGAAAGTATGCAAGCTTCATCGATCCATTTATGGATTGAAGCAAGCATCTCGGGCTTGGAATCTTCGTTTTGATGAAGCTATCAAAAATTTTGATTTCATCAGGAACGAAGAAGAACCATGCGTTTACAAGAACACTAGTGGGAGCGCAGTTGCATTTCTCGTATTGCATCATATATGAATTTTATGAATCAAATTCGAATTCAAAGCATTTAGATAGCATTCTACAGATTCAATTCAAACATATGGCTCTGATACCACTGAAAGGAATTTGGTGTAAGGATTTAAAACTTTTCTAAAATCCTAAACACAAACTCATAGCCCTAGATCTATGTTTATTGAATCTTTGATACAGTTCACAGATATACCTGGAGTTTGTTAGCAGCGGAATGATCAAGATATCGAGAACAAGAGCATCTCAGATGCTACGCCTCTATAGCAAGTCCACACGCACACAAACTACGACGGTGTAGTTTTGTGAAAAAATGAAATTGTGGTGTAATTTAAACAATTTCTCCAATATTTATCGAAAAATAATAATCGAAAAAGGAATAAACGATAAAAATTTAAAAATAATAAACAAAATAATAATCGAACAATTTGATTAGTTAAAACAACGAATAACATAATTGGGTTTAAGTTTCTTGAATATTTCCGGACTATTTCACTTTACATATATTATTTTCTGTAAACTAACATAATGTGAATTTGTTTTCCTAATAAAGGACTAATTGAACAATATTGAGATATGTTTTATTTTTTTTATTATCAAATTTCAAAATAGTAGTAAGCATATCTAGTATTAGAAATGAAGGATGTCCTAGTCTAGTCTAGGACGCCATGGCATCAACAATATTGTAGCAAACAAGATTATTTGATGAAATATATAGAAGTAGTGAGTAAAGTGAGTAAAGTACCTTAATCAATGACATATGAAAAGCAAAATCCACAAATTATTTCATAATAACTAATTAAGATCTTATATTATAAAGCAAGAAGCAAAAGTAAAACCAACCATAGAATCAAGATCTTTAGTCAAGTAACACACAACATGTTAAAATGAAAAGCATGAACAACAAATACATTTTTCAAGACTATCTTTTCACTAAATGTAATTAAATCTAAACCAATAAGGCTCATTAAAAATATCTAGGCTTTGATTGGTAATCTCTAACCAATTAAAAGTATCTTGTTTTTGTTATTACCAATAACAAAAGTGGTATCAAAAACTACAATAAGTATAGTTACTCACAACATTTTTGTTACAGCTTTCTCTTACAGTTTTACACTATTTCCTAGTCGTTTACCGCTTCTGCTAACAACTAAATACCTGTTTCATTTTTGTTACCAATCAAAGCCTTAATTTCTTTTCTCAACCTTCTTTTATGCTTCTCCATTTTTCTCTCGAATTTGTGCGACTCACACCGATAATTTAATAACTACAAAGAAAAATTCTAGAAGTATGTAGAAATTCAAAGTCTACTTATTTGTACAAACATGATTGTTAACTCTGATTTTTCCACATCATCACAAGCTAAGACTACATAAAAGGATCAACATATAGTATTTTCTTATGTTACAGTTCATTTTCTATAAGATACCGAAGTTCTTGCCATCAAGATAATCATATACGAGAATCAAACCTGGATGATTCGCATTATAGGGACAATATATAGAGATACTAAGGACTATGAAGATTATTTGGTGAAAGAAATTGTTCGAAGAAACGAACTAGAAGCCGAAATCAAAATTTGAAGGTGATATGAAGATCTGGAACCGAGGATTTCATTGGGAGGAAGCTTTGGAATAGGATTCTGATGAGGTTTCATCCAATAAATTAAGCTGAAGAATCATGGCGATAGGCAGGCTTACACTTACACTTTCCAATGATAACCAATCGAGAAAAAAAGAGTTAAATCGTAGGGAAATAAGGAACATAGAGTAAAACGAACACCAAATCAGCTGTGAAATGCAAAAAGATCTCATCAATAAAAGTTAACTTGTTCTCCACCTCGAGAGTAATCGTCATTCAAACTAATCAAGTAACAAGGTTCGTACCTTCAAGAGGATCACATACAAGAATTAAACATGGATGATTTGCATCATGGAGTATGAATATTACCGGTGAAATAGATTATCGAAGAAGTGAGATGAGATTACCGGTGAAAGATATTATTGAAGAAGCAAGATGGAGGAGCTGGAATTGGTCGTTAATACTTCAAAGGAAGGCGGTTTGAAGATTTAGAACCGAGGGTTATCCCAGAGAAGATCTGAAGCTTTGGAATAAGATTTCGAGGTTCTTCTGATAGATTTGGAGAATCATTGAAATAAAACGACTTATACTTTCGCTTTCCTATGAAAATCACTCGAGATGAAATTGAAATTCAATCGTAATGAAGTAAAGAACAACTAGTGGAATCAAATACCAAATCAGTTGCGAAGTGGAAGAAAAAATAATTCTCGTCGCAAATCGAAAATTTCTAGAAAAATTGGAGAAATAGAAGAGATGATTTAACCGAAAATTAGATATTTCTTAGTTAAACCATATTAGTGAGAGAATTAATGAATTAATTTCTCGTTAACTAAAGAATGTAACAAGACGGTTAATATTTGTAAAGGGAAGTGAACATAATGAGAGACACTTAACTCTATACATCACTTCTCAACTAACTAACATATGAGTGAATACATGATAGAAAGCATGTAATATCTTCAACTTAATTGTTCAAAAAATAGTTGTTCACAAGGTCCAACTCCACAATATATAATGGAAAAAATACAGAGATTTATATTTATATATAAGACCCAATACACACGAACATTCCGTCAAGAAAAAGAAAAATCTAAAAGTGGTTGTAAATTTTATAACACGGAGAAAATGTGGTTAAGAGAGAAGAGGTGCACGTGGCGCGAGGCCTTCCTCTTCATCTTCAGCAATCACACTTAAACCGTTGCTTAAACCTACCGGTTTGGCATTTCTGTAAATTCCATAAAGTATGAGTTGCATTGTCCCAAACACAAACCCTACTCCGTTTGGTACCTATTCAGTTTAACCACAAAAATAATTAAATAAAAAATTAATATATATCGCAACAACAAAAATTATAATTCAATGCATATCCAAAATCTCAGAAAGATGCATTTGAAAATGACCCCACAAAATAGTAGTTGTTGCATTTCCCGACCTGATAATTTTAGAAAGGTTTGGAAACATCGCCGAATAAATCATTTGTTTGGTGTTGGAGACATGGAGTCCACAATTTTTTATGTTTTATTTGCATAAATCAGTATATTCTTAGATGATTTTTTCTTACAAATTGTGTGGCAATGACAGTCTGACATTCACCAACGAGGTCAAGAAAACGACAAAAATATGTTGGGGTTATAGTTGGTACTACATTGAAGAGTCATGGGGTCGGTGTTATAGCTTTACTATTCGGGCTGCTAAATCAGGATATGATATTTTTGTGCATGATTTAAACAACTCGTAAAAATACATCGTATAATAGTCTCGTAAATAACATTTTATTTACGAAAGATTTTTCACGGTAATTTTTTTTAGAAAAATTATTTACAATGGGAGTATGGTGTAAACGTAAAATAAGCATGTGAAAAAAACTTACGAGTAGGAAAATGTCATCTTGGAGTAAAGCATAGACGCCCCATATCGCCCCATTTAAAAAGAGGAAAAATGACAACCAAAACGGCATGTATTTTACGCTCTTTGTCGTCACTACTGTTTTCTGCAAATAATTTAAACACACACTAAATATTAGTCTATTATTATTGTATCAGATATGTTATGTGTGATAAGATATACTTATTAATAACTTGTCCACAAATCTGAAAATAAAATGATACTCTATTTTTGATGACTCACCAAGTCGTTGTGCACTATAACTGGACAAAAATTAAATAAACATGTGGGGGTACATATGATATGACATATACATATAGGAGCTGCTAATTATGTCGTTTTATTCACATATATAGACGTGAAAAAAATCTAATGATGATTTTGAAAAATAATCTCTAGTGGCGTACAAGTTATATAATTGATATCTGACTGCGATATTCTAAAGACGTGCTTAAAAATGCCTTGTAGTGGTTGGCTTAGAATCTATGATTGCATGTATGAACGGAAATAACCTTTATTTCTCAATAAGCTAATTGACCACCTACCATCAAAAATAACCAGTGAGCTTATTTTTAAAAAGAAAAAAACAACTAGAAACGATCTTTGGATGCCATTAAATAAAAGGCAAAATTACTAATTAAAATACTTAATCAAAAGAAAATCGTAACGTTTAATTTATATACAAAGTATTAGTCTTCAGACAGATGGGTCGCTTTTAATTATGGACGGCTAGGCTAAGCTTTTGTTTGGAATATACTCTAGACAAAAACATACTTGTTCATACTAATTATTTTACGCAAAAGGACCAAGTGGATTTGTACAATGTCAAGAAATCAGCTTGAGTGGATATCAACTAAAATAAAATAAAATAAAAAGCAATGAAATGGTCATGAATATTTCCGCAACAAAAAGAAATCTGATATTGACAGATAAATTATTAAGAACTGGTCATGAATGTGAAGGACACCACACGATAATTAATGTCTTTATTTCAAAACGTGGGTAATATAAAATACCTACTTTTCTTTTTGCTCGGCAATAAAATAACTATATGCAATATATGATATAGAGTTTGGAGAAAACAAAGAGTGGTCTTGAGTCTTACCATAGCAGAAAGAGGAGAAGCATACATAATAATGTTGAGAGCAGCACATATGAAACCCATCGATTGAGAACGCGTCTTTTCATCTTTAAACGCGCTTCTCGTGGCCGCAATCGCTGCGACTGGGAAAAACACGTTTAACGTCGCTACAACCACGATCGTATTTAACTGTATAAAACCAAAAACAAAACGTCAAATGTATCAATCAAACACTTTGTAAATTTACAAATATATTAAAAGAAAAATGCTTTACAAGTCATCCTAGTATATCATATTACAAGTGGATCACATATTTTAATCAACTTGACTTTAGATAGAAAAAAAAATCAAAATGCTGATATAGAAATCTGATAATCAGATCCAAATCTGAAAAAAAAAAATGGATCGAACAAAATGCAGGTAATAACCAGCTATCCTATCATATAAGAAACAGAGAAGATCAACAAGTGACAAAATGTGTTTAAAGTAGGAGAAAAATAAAAGAGAGAAACCTTGAGATGTCGAGGGGCATAAATGATAAAAAGTGAAACATAGATGATTTCAACAAGAGCACCAAAGCCATTGACAGTGGAGACGAGATATTCTCCGGGAGTGACGATGCCGTAATATGTCCATAGTGACGAACCTAACAACGTGCAAATGTACGGCAAACTTTTGTACTCCTCCGTCGATTTCTTCTTCACTATTTTCCAAAACGTCTCCCTGGTTTTTGGACCGATCCATCGATAATCAAAAACAAAACTATGTATATAATTATATATATCTGAATTTTGTTAGAGTAGAGAGAGAGCTCACACTGGCGAGAGGAAGACAAGTACGGAGATTACGTTTCCTGTGTCAAACACACAAAGAGGACTTTTCAAAACACATATATGTTACATGGAGATATAAGGAGATATGTGAAGAAGGTGTTACCTATGACTCCGATGTAGAAACTTGCCTCCGCCATTTTTGGAGAGAGACTTTCTCAAGAAAAAATGGAGAGAAAATGAGAAAAGGATGAGAGACAGAGATGGGGAAGAGGAGGGGGCTACTTAATTAACTCGGGGAAACGTGACCTTTTACATTGTTTTTATTTACTTATTTATATGTTCACACTATAGTATATGACTATATTCGTATAAAATCAATAGATTGTGAGATGAATGAGAGATTAAAAATAATATGAGTTAATATAAAAAATAATAATATGAGTTGGATAAGATAGATTACAGAAAAGAAAATAATATAGATACAGGAAAGAAATCTGACTCGTTTTTAAATTTGACTTGGGGAAATGGTATTTTTTTTTCTGAAGTTGACTATTTACATGGTGTTAATAGCAGTTACATGAGATTTTCATTCTCACATACAGTCATGTCGTTCCCAATTCCATATGTTAGTCTAGCTTGATGAAAATACTGCAAACTTACAACTTTTGCATTTGCACGCGGCTTTTGAGAGCAATTTGATATAATCTACTTCCCCAATACAATGTTCATCATCTTCTTCAACAACAGTTAGGGTTTCTCTCTTTCGTTTCTTCATTGTTTTCACAAATGAACTTAGAACCGTCGATTATTATTATTCTGATTCATACCACTTCCACCTAGGCATGGGCATTTTACCCGAATCCGAATCTAAAAATTCGAAAAAATCCGAATCCGATTTTACTAAAATATATGATTGAATTCTATGACCCTACATACGAAAATCCGAAAATTCGATCTGAACAAATTTGATCCGAATGGAACCCGAAAATCAGAATCCGAATCCGATCTTAATTATCTTTTTATCTCTATCTAAAACAGTATTACCGTATTACTATGTGTGAGATCTCATTTTCTTTTTATGTAATAGCATTTTACATAAAAGTGGAGCATTTGATACCCTCGTTCAAAGTGTTTATTATGGTATTTGTCTTTCAAATATTATAATTTAGCACGATCATGTTTAATTTGATTTTGTACTTGATGTTTAAATTTGGTTTTGGTTATTACATTATGTTATTATTGGGATTGTTTTTGTTGAGTTTGTTTGTTTTTTTTTCATTTTTGATGTAAAATATCCGAACCAATTCGAAATCTGAATAGTTTCAGATTTTCAACTAAAAATTCAAACCTGACACTATCCAAATAAAACCCGATCCGAATTCAAAAAATATCCTAATGGGTTCTATGAGAATACATCTAAAAATCTGAAGAAAAAAATCCGATCTGAACCCTAATAGATACCTGAATGCCCATGTGGAAGTTCCACCTATTTCGTCTCTTCGACATCCAAACGCTAGAGATTTCTTCATTCACATGTTCCTTTTGTATTTTACAACTTTGTTGGGATGATGCTTAATGAATGTATTCATGCATGTGCCCAGTTATTTGAAGGCTTAGTGTCATGAACCCTGTCATGAACCCTAAAGTGATTTTTAATTTCCAATGTATGTGAATATTGAATTTTCATTTTTCTTGGGTTTTTTAGTCGTTTTTCCTTTCATTTCGTTTAGAAAACCTCAAAAAACCATATTACATTTCTAAATTAGTTTTAGGTTTGCATTCTCTTGCTGCTATCAACTTCTGTCCATATGGAATCAATATCCTACATGCTACAATTGATATGTTCTACCACTACAAGAAAAAGGGGTATTGATAGCATTCCACCATAGCACGGTTTCACGAAATACTATCAAAGATAAATTTCTGATTTTGATTACCGTATAATAGCACTTTTTAAACGCTAAGATAGAAAATCACTAAGCGGGAAGCAAAAATTGTGTGTTTGGAGCATAGTAACACTTTTTACCGCCTATACTTAACCAAAATTTTGGTTGTGGCAAAACATTTCCCCAAATTTTTTAAGTTTCTACGTAAGTTTGTTTTTTTTTTTGCCTCTTTCATTTGGATCTCCTTAACAAAAAAAATAAAAAATCTTATTCTGAGATCTCTTTTTTTTCCTCCTTCGTCATCTCTCTCTGACACACCACCACCACGATGTGGCTCCACCGTATTTATCCGCCTCTCCCCACCACTTCTACTTCACCTCTTCGTCTCTGCAGAAACGAATCGAAAACGAAAGACGAGTCTCACTCTCTCGTCTCTGGTTTTGTCTCTTCTTCCTCCTCAGTTTCCCTAGATTTCGGCAGCTAATCGATACCTAATTCAGCTTCAATTACCTCTCCTTAGTGAAGAGAAAACGAACGGCGGCAAGGCTAGGGCTTCTTCCGCTCTTGCTACTTTGATCCTTACCTCTCCTCCTCCTCCGTTTCTAAACCCAGATCGGCGAGGTTAGAGCTTCATCTCCTTCTCCATGGTGGCTCAACACGAAGGAAGCCGACGACGCGTCTTTCAGGTGATGGTACAATCTTTCTTACTCTCTGTGTTTCTTCCATTAAAGAGCTATGTCACCTAATTTGTAACAACCCGATTTTCGAGAGCAGCTAACCGAAAAAGTCAAAGGTCAAGTCAACGGAGTGATAGAAATTTTTCGCAAGATTGGAAAATTCTGAAAAGGCGAAAAAGAAAGGAAAAGAAGACAAAAGAAGGCAATCCAAGGCTTGAGAAATTGAAGAATCAAAGAAGCAAAATTATGAAGTCAAGATGGAGCAGAATCCGCATGAGAATAATTCCGTAAAGAAATATAATGATTTACGGGGTTATTTTCAGTGTCGGAATTTTTAAAATAAATTTATATATTAATTTCGCGTGCTGCGAATGAGATTAATTGTATAAACTCAAGACGGATTTTTGGGTAAAATTTCAGAAGAAACGGAGTTCATATGGCGAAACCCGAAGCGATTCAAGTGGTAGAAATCCAGAAGACGAGGGAGCAAAGTCTCGGGAAAGAGACTATTTAAAGCGGAAATTTCATTTACCGCTTTATTCTCCGCAAAACAGTGAAAACTCACATTCAAAGTTTTCTCTGGAACATTCAAGATCAAACTCAAAGAAACTCAAGAACGCGAACAACACTCAAGCGAAGAACGAAGAACACTCAAGCGAAGAACGAAGAACACTCAAGCGAAGAACGAAGAACACTCAAGCGAAGAACGAAGAACACTCAAGGAGGAGGACCACCGCCGATCGCCGGAAAATTTTTCCGGTGAGTTTTCCGGCCAAGTTTTCGACGTCATTTCTCCTACTGCATTATTCCCCAGCCTCGCCGCCATCTTTCTGCCGTTCAAATTCGAGTTCGCCGGAAAATCCAAAATCGCCGTTATCACCATCGTGCATGTCTTCATCTTGTCGAACTTGTCACGATGGTGTGTAAGTTGAAGTAGTCGCCGTGAAGCCGCCGCCGCCGTCGATTCAAGCGCCACCGCAGTTGAACCACGCGCCGGTGAACCACTTTCGCCGATCGGTTTGGTTTAGTTGACCACATCGGTTAGCTATACCATAATCGGTTTGGTTTGGTTCACTGGTTTGATTTGATTTGGTTTGTTTAAATCTATATGGTTTGGTTTGCTTAACCAATCGGTTTAACTTGGTTTGGTTTGGTTAAGTCTAAACCAATTAACCAATTTGGTTTAATTGATTTAGCTAAACCAGCTGGTCCAGTCGGTTTGGTTTGGTTTAATCCAAATCAATTGGTTTAGGAGGAATTGGATTGATCCAGACCCAATTGAAGTTGGTTTATTGAAGAATAAGGAAGGTTAAGCAAATTAAGGAAGTAAAGGAGCAGCAAGGAAGATAACTTGGACAGCAAGGAAGATAACTTGGACAGCAAGTCATCAACCTCAGTGTTCTCGAAGTTCAGTAAGGGTTCAGGCAGAGGTTCTAGTGTCGCCATTCAGTCACATCAGCTGCGACTAAGGCCAAGGTGAGTGGGTGCATGTTTGTTTGTTTGGTGCATTAGATAGGTGCATCTAGACCCCCACAAACTTTATGATCTTTTTAGATACATCCCTGTAATTGGAACATTACTAGTACGGACTAGTAATGTAATTAAATCCAAGCATCACCGTTGGAAAACCCCTATGAGATTTACCCAACAAAATCAAGCTTTCCATCGGACTGCTCCATCGCTGACCGAAGAAAATCGAGCCACAAGTCCATCATAGATACTTCAAGTCGATGGAAATTAGCAATAAAATACCAAGCATCCCATCGACTTTATCCATGATTGATGGAACCAACCCATCGTCGATGGACTAACCCAAAAAAACCACAAATTATACGTTAAATTTTGTTTGGGTGATTCCATCGACCACAAGTCTTCCCATCTTGAATCCAAGTGACCAATTTAGCTTGGGTCAAGCCAATTATCCCATTTGAAAAAATTCATGCACTAGTCATAGTTCATGATTTTAATGTCCATAAACCATATGTTTTTGGTCATCTTTTGTTTCTAAGATCTAAGAAAGATACCAACTAAAAAATTTGATATTTCTTGTAAGAAACTTTGTTTATGGTTTGATTTTGCAGATCTCTTTGTTACTCTTGCGATTATGTCTTTCATTAGCATCATTCTCATTTCGCACCATGATTTTTTTTTTATAATCATAGGTGAGTAATCATTTACTATAAATTTATGAGCCTAAGGTAGATTATGGTGAAACGGATGTTGGGTTATGGTTGGGTCTAAGGCCAACCTCCGATTAACGCCTAACGAATTCCAGCCAATCAAAAACCCAAATTAGTTAATCTGAATTAGTCACTATTGATTCGGAAAAGATACGATTCGGATGATATAAGCAAGAATAAATTAGTTAATTTAAACTAGTCACTCTTGATTTGGAAAAAGATATGATTCGGATGATACAAGCAAGAATAATGGGCCTGGGTTATGAAATAACGAATTTCACTCACACCGTCGTCACACGTTTGGAGAGAAGGCAGACGACGTCGTATCAGGGTACTGACTATTGACTACATGTACTTTCTACCCCACTCCGTGCCGTGCGTTACTGTTGTGCTCTCTCTCGTCTCTTCTTTTCAGCTTATTTTTCCAGCAAATCTGACTTCAACAAAGAATCACCGACGAAGGTAAAAATGAGTGACGGGAGGAGGAAGAAGAGTGTGAACGGAGGTGCACCGGTGCAAACTATCCCCGATGATCGGAGATCCAGTCATCCGGAACTTGAGTCATCTCCACTGGCGGGGAAACGAGCTGTCATTAAGAGTGCTGATATGAAAGACGATATGCAGAAGGAGGCTATCGATATCGCCATCTCCGTACTCTTTCTCTCCTCTTCTCCAATTTGTTGTATACATTCGTCAATTTTAGGGATTTCTTATCTTTACCTTTAGACTTTAGTTTAGGGTATGCGTGATACTGATCGTTCCTGGGATTGAAATACTCACCGACTTTCTCTGTGTGTTCGATTTGATCTCAACTTTTCGAAATCTCATTTCGATAATCTGAAGTTTGTGTACGGAACTAGATTTGATCTCCTCTTGCTATGTTAATATTCGCCCTGGCTATGAAATTTTTCTTTCTTCTTCTGATTTAGTATTTGTGAAATGGTTTATGTATAGTTTCTAAATATAGATTTACATTGTGAATACGAGTTTGTTTATATTTGGTGACAGGCATTTGAGAAGTACAGTGTGGAAAAGGATATTGCTGAGAATATAAAGAAGGAGTTTGACAAGAAACATGGTGCTACTTGGCATTGCATCGTCGGTCGCAACTTTGGTTAGTTCCCTCCTCACTTTATTTCTTCCTTAAGGTTAGTTGTGAGAGTTGGGACAGTCTTGGGAAAGGTTGTTCTTACTTTTTCTTGCGTTTGAATGCTATGATGCAAGTTTGAAACTGCGAATGAGAAGATCTCCGTACCACCTAGCTAGGTATTAATGCGCTGAAACAATTAAGTAAGTCTAAAACAGGAAATTTGGATCTAGCTCTTATAGCTTAGCTTAGCTAGATTCAATTGAATATATTTTGCCTTGGTCAAATCTTTGAATGTTGAGTATCTTGGTCTTTCTTCAGTTACAATTCTTTTGCATTTAGAATAGAATTTACTATACTATAGCATAATGTAGAGGCACCCCTTAGCCTCGTAGTTATTTTCTAAACAAAAGTGTTTGCGTTATTATTAATGCAACATAAGATGATATTTCAATTAAACCAGTGATATATTCCTAAAAAACTGTATTAGCTTCTATCATTTGTCGGTTAGAATCTGACTGCTTTGATACGACTCTATTTGCTCATACCTTAACGTTTCTGCAGGTTCTTATGTAACGCATGAGACAAACCATTTCGTTTACTTCTACCTCGACCAGAAAGCGGTTCTGCTCTTCAAGTCAGGTTAAGAATTTGGAAACAAAAGAAGCTCTCATCTTTGGAAAAATGTGAATGTCAATCGCATTATCATCATGACGATGTAGTTAGTTTCTTCTGTACGTATGTGTTCCTTTAAGGCTTTAACCAACAAAACCGGCGAATATGCCCTAAAAGTCGTGCATCGTGAAATGTATATTTGATTTTACCAGATTTAAAACTCAGCTTTGAGAAATCCGAATTGAATGTTTGTGTTGATCGTCTATTTGTTAATCTATGTTCCGAGTTTTAACATGTTGAAGATGTAACTTTAACTTAACAAAATAGTAAGATATTTAAGAAATTGTTATAAAACTACCATTTATAACATAGTAAACATAGCCAGAAACAGCAATCAATGAAAGTGTTTAATATTTCTGTATAGGTCGTTTTGGACGAACAAATAAAAACTACATGTTTGAGAGATGATGATGGACAATTCCTTGAGCATCATCCAACATTGTGGCTTGAATTTGTGTTCATGAAAGTGCATCTTTTCTTACTTGTTCCTCTGTTACTTCCACATTGAAGATGCATCCCTCCTCTCCTCTAGCGTTTCTGTTTGTAACTCGTAACTTGATTGTCCAGCTTCCTTGATAGAGATCCAAGGACACAAGTGGATGAACCCCTCTAGTTATGGTTATTCTTGCAGCACTGCAAAAAAAACCTGAAAGTTAAAACATACAATCGTAGCCATTTGACATACAAGACAACAGTTTGCTTACTTTCCACTCTCTTCACTAATAATCTGAGATTCTTGCTTGGGTTTCAAACTGATACCACTTGAAACATCCTTTTTAGCAGGAGTATGATCTAGTTTCTGCTTCTTCGCTCTTACTCTTCAAGCTAATCTCTGATTTAAGCGCAGAACCAATAGGTTCACATTTCGTCACAAGGAAATATCTGCACAGAGACGGTCGAGAAAGCATAAGTGTTGATTCAAAAGTCCAAGAAAAACGTGATTGCACGCAAAACAAGTTCTTACTTTGTTGATTTGCTTGGAATGTCGTTAACCGCAAAATCGAGCAGACGAATTAGACCCAGATTCTGGATATTTCCCGAAATAATTTCAGGTGTCAGTGACGCTGTGAAGATTGCTTTGATTTTCGTCGTTCCATCGTTTGCATTAAATCTGTCAACCAAAAGTACCCAGCCATGTAAGCAAAGACAGCCCAGAGCAAAGAAACTTACAAATATCGGTCGGCTATTTTTTTAAGTTCAACAACTTGAACGACGATTTCAGATCGGTCTTCGGAAAAGGAATCGAAGGATGGGTTCGACAATACGCTGGAAATTGCATCTGGGGTCACCCAAGTCTGCATCTATCGACTGAAAACGTTTTGTTTCTGCTTATTTCTGTATCGAAACGTAAAAACAAAAGGTGTGATGTGATGGAGGTACAAGGGAGTGGAAGGGTTTTGCAAAGTGAGACTTAGGCGGGAACTATAAATTCAATAAGCTCCCGCGATTTTATTTTTATTTTACCTCAAAAACACTACCGCTTGATCCCGAATCACCTCAAATCTGTCAAATTTCAGAAACTTCCTTTCCCAAAATGATCTCCCTTCGCCAATTTTAGGCAACTAGGGCATAATCCGCAACGTTTTCTTTAAAATTTTCATTGATCAATCGTAATTTCACTGATCCAAATAAAAGTATTGTAACTGAACAAACTGCGATTCTTAATATTTTCACATATGTTGACATTTAGAAAGTTTACAAACCGAAGGTAAAATCTGACTTATTTTCCGTACATTCCGTCTTAATCTAACTACCCAAAAAAGTCCGAGAAATTGTAGCTAGCTTCGTAAATGGAAAGTTATGTTAGGGGGGACATCAACGGCAAAATTCGTCCTAACTCCTATAAACAACATTTACTAAATTTTCATTATGAAGAGATTTCTTTTAGTTAGGCACCAATGCAACCTTTGAGCGCAGTTGGGAGTAGGAGTTGAGTTGTGTTCCCTTTTTAGCTCCATTTTAATTTGGTCGTTTGCGGTGATGTCTTTAGCTTCGAGGAAATCTCTTAGTCTTGAAGCCAATTGCATCCTTTTCCTTAACTACCTAAACTCCAACTTGAGTTTAACCTGCCACTTCACTCATTTTCCAGAAGCCAGAAAAATGTTTTTTCCGTCAAACTTTTCCTGTTTATTAGCCTCAGAGAAAGACTGTGGAAGATACTGCGAGATAAAACCACAAATAAAACCACAAAGTTAGTAAATACTATACATCAAGTTCATTAAAACAAATCACTTGGAACATTATACGTATTTCCAACATAATCGTAACATAATCCATAATATTCTTTTTGAATAAAAAGGCTTTTCAGCTTCTGAACGAAGTGGTGCGTACAAAAGAGTTTTAAATATATCTTCGAGATGTAGATTAGTTAATATTTGACTTACCATTCTGCTATTGTGGAGCTTATCAATTGTGACTCTTTGAGTAAGAAGTCTTTACTTTACATCATATTAAGAGATAAAATCCTAGTTTAAGAATATACCGGCTTCGATTATGTAATAAAGGGAATAACTCAGACGATTAGAGATTATCAATCTCTTGAAAGAATTGAATGCATTATTAATCGAACTCTATCAGTGCCGGATTTGGGAATCTATCTTAAGTTGAAAGGATATGGAAATTGGATTTAATCTTATTTTCTAATAACCGTTTACCTCGTGCTATAGACAACCTATCGAAGGAGAGACTATCGTGATTCATCACTGTGGTTTAAGTTATGCGATGCTATGATGGAGAGTCTCCTAGTGTCGTCAACCGAAACAACGACAACATGAATACTGCAGCGTTTAAGCTTAAGTTGAAGAAAATGGACCAGCGGGATTCTCTTCGGTAATGGTCCAATGAAATATAAAAGTGTTAGAAAATATTATTTTTAAGTGGGGCCCAATTCTATTTAAAATAAACATTGAGTTTCACACGTTTCTTCATCTTCCCTAACCATCTTCCCTAACCACCGTAGACTGTATGAGAATCAAATTAAAATTCAATTTTTACAGGTAAAGGTGGCGTTGATTATTTGAGTTATTATAGATTGTAACGACGGTGCAGAAATGGTGGAAGTAAATATAGAGTACAAATTCAAAATTGGAGAACCAAAAATCTATAATCGGGTTTTGTCGATTTTTGTGAGATTTTACCGTTTTTCGCCTAATCCTATTTTGGGCTTCACGCGGAACCGGCTTTATCAACAACCGGTTTTAATCGTTTTCTAGTTATGAAAACGTTGAAACACCGCTTTGTTCAATTTCTTTAACATTTTTCTTTAAAAAAACAGCATTTTCATCGTATAGCACTTATTTTAACTTCTTTTTAACACATAACACTTATTTTACAAAGGTAAATGATCTAACACTTATATATGTAAATTTTCTATTGTACCCTTTCACAACACAGCTGTAAACGAAAAAGATGCGTGTGAGACTCGCCAAATCCATTTCATTTATTATGTAATATTAATTTTTTTTTATTCAATATTATTTGAAATTTGAAATTTAAAAATAATAAGTAAAAGTAAATAATAAATTACATCGACAACATTCATCTTCTTTTACTCCGGTCTCTCAAATGTCGCTGCAAAGAAGGAGCCGCCGGTGTGGAGGAACTTTGCCGACAAATCTCGTGGGCGTCGTCGGTGATATGGGAAAGCTGACTGTAACAGTCGGCGGTGGAAAGAGTCAGTTAATCGATTATGTTGCCTAATTTTCTGGGTTTGATTTTGGGGTTTTCTATTCAGTGAGTTTTATTATCGACGGCATGCATGTATTTATAAGGATCAAATACATGAAATTTCTCCAAATTGAAGGTGTTGTGTGGTTATCGTTCTTCCGATTTTGAGAATTTGGACTCTTAGGGTTTATAAGAAATTGGGTTTTTAATTATAGTGATGGCTTTGACTCTAAAATCGATGACTTTAATTATAGGACTCGTACATGAGTTAGATGTTTCCCTTAAAAATTCAGATGCATTGAAGAGACTGGAGACTTCACAGTTTGCGGCACTGTTTGATATCTCGGCTAGCCATTTGGCCTTCTCGGGTGTACTTGTTCACGCAATGCTAAGTCGACAGGTAGAATGCAATAAGGAGCATGAAGCTTGGTTTGTGTTTGGCGGGAAGCCGATTAAGTTATCGTTGAGGGAGTTCTGTCTTCTCACCGGGCTGAAAGGTGATAAGTATCCGAGAGAAGGTGTTGAAGCAGAGCTAAGAAATGGAGATAGAAATGCAGAAGCAGGAGATGCTGCAGATTCGGATCTCAGAGGAAGCCAAAGTATGTCGTTTTCCATTTAAGTTTTGACTTAGCTATACATATGTAAATCATTGACAAGCTAACCGGTCTTATCCCTATTTACAATGCATTGAAACAGGGAAACCAAGTAATTGGGACACATTGATCAGGAAAGGCAAGTCAGGAATCGTAAAACACCTCTTAGCTCGCCTAGTGAGAGAGAAAGAGACCCTGGAAGAGGAGAAAAAGTTGAAACTAGCACTTCTTATTCTCATAGATGGTGTGTTGGCTGCGGAGAAGCAAGCACTGGAAGTTTCGCATGAGCACGTTGAGATGGTGAAAGATGTCGAGGCATTCTTGGAATACCCTTGGGGTAGAAAGGCGTTTGAGGTGACACGTCATAGTATAACTGAGATTGTTAAAGGCGAAGATATGAAGACGAGGTTGACTAATTCTTCAATCACTATAAAAGGCTTCCCCTTAATCTTCCAACTTCTTGCGTATAAAAATATAGAGTTTTTTGAAGAGGTCTTAGCCAAGAAACATTTGGCTGATGAGAACGAATTTGATCAACTATCGTGCAGCAGTTTGCTCACAGCCCTGACCATCAATCACGACGACATCATCACCATCGAAAACAACAAAGATGTGAGTGATATTTTTTTTTTCAATCTGTTTTGGTTGATGTGAACGTATGTTGCTGGCTTCTAAGAATATGATGGAAGTGTATAAAACTATTTGAAATTGCATTTTAATACATGTCTATTAAATATTTCAAATTGAAATATAATGTGAACTTTTGTATAATGTTTCAGCTCCGCGTCGAATCAATATTGCAGATAGACGATGACAGCTTCAATCCAAATACTTGGGATTGGAGTGACGATGAAGAGGATGAGAAGATTGAGCTTCTTGAAAAGCTTATTAAAGACGAGAAACAAAAATTCCATTGCCATGAGTGGCCAGGAGGGGAGGATTGTTGTCCGAGGGTCTTGACTCCTGCTGAGATAGAAAAGTATGAGAAAAACCTGGTAAAGAAACAAAACAAAGAAAAAAGGGATAATTTGAAGGATAAGAGAGGCACAAAGAGACGAGCAGCAGGTGACTTTGAGAGCAGGCCGGTGAAGAAGTTTGTGCGTCGAGATGAGGATGATTGGGTTGCAGAGAGGAATGCACTCATTCAGGCCGCTACAACTGCAGCTGTTAGAGAGAGTAGAGCTGAATGGTGCAAGGAGATGGAAGGATTGGTAGAGAAGAAGTTCATGACGTTGGTGAAGAAGCACAAGTTGTAGCTTGACAACGACGTTGTTGATCTATGTCCGACTGAGTCGAGTTCAGATGATGAGGAAGAAGAAGAAGTCGTTGGAAAAAAGGCGAAACCTAGTGGCAAAAAGAGGAAGGTCACTAATAGATCGAGGAAGGGAGGTCTGAAGAGCGGACGGAATGACAGCAGGAATAAAGGAAAGGCCAGTAGTAGTAGCGTTGTGGCAAATAAGGTTAAGCCGAGTTTGCGGACCCAAAAAGGTAAAGAACTAGCAATCTCATATGAGGAGAAGGGAAGTAGCAGGAGCTCCGAGTCAGAAGAAGACGACTCTGGTCTTTCAAAGGGTGGCGGTAGTGCTAGCTAGGAAGAAGAAGGATCTCAATCCAACGAGGTAAGGGAGTAAATCGAAGTTACAATGTCAGGCTACTCTTTGTTTCCGTTTTGTTTTTGAAAAGATGTCTTTATAAACTTCATTTGAGTGATGTATTCAGTAGAATCTACGCTATTTCGTTTTAGGTTTTGAACACGGGAATTGATGACCCTTACAATGAATATCACGACGTTGATGTTGAGTTAAAACTTTAAAACAAAAGTCAACATTCACTAATTTTTAATCATTGTTGTATGAAGGTATTAAATAACTTTGTGCACCTCAACATACACACTTATGAACGTATACTATGGATGAGCAGAACGTTCACCAACCAATGGACACATGAATGGGGGAAGACGGTGGCATTGGTGTCGAGGTAGAACTTCACCAGTGGAAGGACATCGACGTGAAATTGTGAACCATATGTTCCGAAAGTCAAACTCTACAGAAGGATCGGAGGTATAGTGAAAGTATATATATATATATATATATGTGTGTGTATGTGTAAGGATAATTAGAATTACAACGAGTATCTAAATTACATCTATGATGGTTGCTATCGATTTTGTGGTAGGAGGATCCTCATGAATCACGGAAGGTAGTGCAGGAACATAGAGAGCTTGTTTGCGCGGTTCGTTGTGATGAGGCACCATGGACACCTAAGCGTACAAAGGTACCTATGGAGGTTACTGGGTACTCAGTGTATATCCGGAAGGGTTCTAGGGTCAAGAACCAAAACAGAGATCACGACACACCATACAAAAACTTATATAATCCTAAAATATTGTGGCCAGAAGGTATTCACCCCCTCCAGGACGCTACAAAGGATGAGACGGAGGCTGCATTAGCGAAATCTAGGATACTGACAGATGAACCGTGAGTGATCAAAATGTAAAATAATGCCTTGGCCATATATAATCGTACTAAATCTTCTGATTTGTATTGCGCGTGACAGGTTTGTCAAAATGAAGAGCGAACATGTGTTGCGAGCCACATTCCTCCACAATGTAAAGGGTTTGGGGTCTATAGTTGATTTCACTGTGAGTCTGTGACCAAGTCACATAATATGATCGAATTTCAATGACACTACCGTAACAAATCACATACATCTATTATACAGGAAATGGAGGCATTGGTGGCTCTTATTTGGGAACGGAGAGCTAAATCATATGTGGATAATAGGATTTGTTTGGCAGACCCCAACTTTCCTTCAATTATGAGACATAGACACGAACAATTTAAACAAGGGTATGAGAGCGGGGAGTTTGTTTGGGATGAGGCGATTCTTCGCTACGTGGAGGGGAATGTTTCACTTTGTTTCCCGAGTCCAAAGTGGGTGGAGAAATCCGATACGATTTACGTGCCGATGAATTGGAAAAAAATCCAGTGGGTTGGGCTGATCATATATATCCACTCTTGGATGATTAATATTATCGACTGTTGTCAAGCAGAAACAACAGATGAAGAAACCAATCAGATCATCACACCCATTGCGGAGATGTTTCCGTATCTAGTCCGCGATGTCTGCAGGAAGCGGACATACAGACGCACACCCCTTCTCCCTTACAAGCATCAAAGACTATCGGCCGTCAATCAGATCGATTCTCCACGTGATAGCGGGCCGGTCATTATAAAGTACATAGAGATGATTAGTGTTGGATGCGGTGGCGATGTGCTTAAGTCGATCACTGTTGAGAAAATCCCCCGACTAAGAAACAAATATGCGTGTGATCTAATCAACACGGTGGTGCAGTGATTCTATCGCTTTTGAAGATGTTGTTGTGTCATTATATTATGTATTTTGTGTGTTTATATTAACGGATAATTTGCGTTTAAATTCGTTCATATGAACATCATGAACGTTCGTATTCACATAAATTGCATTTAATAGGATATTAGGATGCACGGTCGAGTTTCTTCTCTTTAGGGTTAGTGTAAATCATATAGAAATTGGGGGTTACAATATGTCCCCAAATTACTAATTTCTAAGGAAATCGAATTTTTAAATTTAACTTAGGGTTTAGGGTTTAGGGTTTCATTTTAGTGTTTACAATTTGGCTTACAAATAAAAGGTAACATATAGTTAGTGGTATTCAGGAAGAAGAAGGATCTCACTATAGTTAGTTCATGTTATTAATGTCTTCCATTTATTCTACCAACAGGTGGGTAATGGTCTAGTCAGGACAATTAGTCTGCCATTGATTTTGCACCTAACAACTTTTACTTTGTTTTTCTTAACAAAAATATTTAAGTTTATAAAGGGAAGTAAATCACCTTCGCGTATGTGTACAACACAATGACTCTTCCTCCTGAGTTGTTGGTTGAGATCGTATCCCGGGTTTCTGAAGATGGTGTTGGGAGCTTCATAAAGACCGGACCAGATTTTGTTGAGGCTGTCTACTCACCTGAAGTACTTAGAAAGGTCCGGCTTGACCAAGAGCCTGGATTTCCGTCATTTTGTAGCCCGAGGTTGTCGTATTATTCATTTTTCCTCAAATGTCTGTACAACGGAAATCCATGCGCCACATACGCTAAATGCATTCGTTTAGTATTTGTATGTGGTGAATATGAGCAGGCGTTGATCTTGTTAGGCAAAATCAAGCATGAATACCCATTCGCCAAGTTGATGATACTTATAACTCTAACTAGGAGTCATGGACTAAGAGCGATGATGCATTACCTAGGTGTTGTGAACCTAACAATGCCCTGGTTGGATGCTCGCCAGGTGGTGATGAGACATATCACAGTGGTAGTCTACCCACACCGAAGAAGGCATATTGGACGGCCTAAGCAGGTATGTGCGTAATTAACATGTCGGTCCCGATTACTTATATATGCACGTTTATAAAAAGCTTATGAACGTATCAGAGGTTTACATGAACCTCTAAGAAGTTTACATGAACCTTTATGAAGTTTATATGAACGGACTGTTATGAACACTCTATGATCATTTAAGTTTATATGAAGCTTTATGAAGTCTATTTATTTTTGCATGTAAAAGTATGTCTCAGCTTTTATGCACGTTCATGTATGCAAATATTCTGTACAAAACACGTTGACGGAAATCTTTTAAACGTTCATACCCCTTCATTAAGGTAGGTGAAAGAGAGTTTACAATATGAAAACACCAACACATCCATACAACGAAACAAATGACACATAATAGGTAAACATACAAGTTAACCAACTCTCTAATCGTACTTTAGTGTCAATGGGGATTACAATCAAAAACAAAAGCAGGACGTTCACCATTATCTAGCTGGATTCTTGCACGTAGCTCGGTTATGCCCCGACTGACCACATTTGCTGCACTTGTTGCGTTTCTTCTTCATCGCTGGACCGGTCTACAAACATTACATAGCAAATGTAAAAAATTATGTTACTTAAGTCTTTTAAACAAAGTGAAATGCATTGCACCTATAACTGAGTCTCGAAATAGGATCGAATACGCCTTTTGATGGGTCTTCCAGGCGGCCTCCTCGATAGCGGTGGAATGATCTTCATATTCTTCAGTTCCACATGTACATATTCATCTGCATCAGCTGAGTTAGGAACATGTACAACATTTCTGCTGTAGGCGTTTCTCCAAGTTACAAGACTATAGTATTGGTGAGGCAAGGTATGAGGGTTTAATCTCAGGAAGTTGGCTGCTGCTACAGCATGGGGACATGGAAGCTTAAGTTTGTCGAATACCTTACAAGTGCATTTCATCCCATCCAACTCAACATGGTAGATTCGACCACTAAGACTCGTCACCTGCACACTCCACGCGCTAGCGTGCTGCACAGAACATTTAGCTGATTTCTCAAGCAAACCAACCATTAATTTACTAACCTTTGGAGTCACTATCGAGAGACACCTGGAACTAGCCTTTTGTCGCAAACAGAACCACCGCATCAACATCGTCCATATAAAATCTACCATTAATGTAATTAGGAAATCTTTAGCTTTGGTAAGCACATCGATTAGAGATTCCGAAATATTGCTACTCATCAAGTTGTACCTCTCGCCAACGGCGTGAGCCCTAGACTAATGCTCAACGCCAATATCCTCCAACCATTTTGCACACTTGACACTCCTGCTACATATCTCATCAAAATGACATGTGAAGTGACCAACTCTAAATGCCCTCGAAGCTTGGGATACAAGCTCTGCCAATCCTTCCTTTTTATACTTCGCACCAACGTTTCGCTCTAGATGGACTATGCACGCTCCATGGTACGCCGTCGGGTACACTTTAGTGATTGCGGTTTATATAGAATGTCTATCGGATACTATAACCAAATCACTAGAATCAGGAATAATCTGAGCTAGGTCGCGCATGAACCACTCCCACGACGCGTCGTTTTCTCCATCAACAACGGCAAATGCTAGAGGAAAGATTTGAAATTCCCATCCTAAAGGCTTGCGGTCATCATGCATCCCCTATACTTACCCCACAGTTGGGTTCCATCAACCACTACCACCTTCCTCAAATACGACAATCCTGCAATTGAAGTACCAAATGCGAAGTACAGATACTTAAACCTTTGAACTCCCTCTCCTGCATCGGTTGTTGCGAGATGATAAACTGAGCCAGGATTTGCCCTCCACATCAAGTATAGATATTGTGGTCGCAAAATGTAGCTAGCCTCTGCGGTTCCGTGTACCGACTCCATAGCTAACTCGCGTGCTCTCCATGCTTTCCAATATGATACTGTGACTTTGAGCTCATCCCAGAGCAAGTCCGGGAGGTCTCTCGGCCTAGGACCAGTTCCCCCCCTTGCAGAACTTAGATTTCATCAGCTCCGCAAGAACTCTAGCCGTTGCATGTTTGTTGAAATCACGTCGGATTGTCACATTGCAGCCGTGCTTCAAATGGACTTTCCTTACCTCAAAATACCTTGAATGTGGTACAACTATTGCGTAGACTCTCCAATCACACGTTCTATATGGGCATTGGAGTACGACCTTCTTTCTGGTCGAACACAGAGTCTGGAATCGAATCTTCCTCTTGATGGCATAGACATGCATTGTTATTAGAAAGTCCTTTTTACCTTTGAACAAACGGCGTCTGTATAAAGCATCATCTTTCGCAATTGTGTCTATGTCCTCATCCTCTCTCCCACCTTTAATCTCATCGTCAAACATCGGCTCAGCGTCCTTAGCAAACAATTCCTCGTTGTCACATATATCACCATAGATTTTCTTTATACTCTTCGCTAAACTAGGGTCGTCTCCGCCGTCGACAGTACCGATCGAAACCAATGAATTGCTTGTACCATGTTCATTCTCTGTTGTTCTCTCATCACCGAAGTCATCGGCCGTATCAAATGCCTCCTTAGCCTTCTGAATCCACTGTGTCATATCTAAATCTTCAGAATCAGCATTTAACTCACTGGTAGCAATATGTTCACTGCCTTTGCTGTCTCCGATATCTGAGCTGTAGGCGTCGTGGGAGCTACTCTCTGATATCTCACTGCCGCTCGGCAAGGTCTTAGCGAATTCCTCTTCTTCCCCATCCAACCAAACTGCTTCTCCACATTGTGTTTCTTCTACAACCGTCTCAGCAGATTCAGGTAAGCCATCATTCACGTTGCATGCATTCATGCCAAAACCGCTACCACCTGATTGACTAAAAAGAAGCTGTTGAAAGCTACTGTTTCCACCTATTTGACTAAGCCTCGCGGGTATTTATCACACAACACCTCGCTGATTCGGCAACAACATGATCAAACTCGGCGTACAATGTAACATCGTCGTTTCTCTTTCGTATCATTTTGAATGTCTCCAAACTATCCTCACTCCCGATACAAATAAGTGGAATTTTACACCCAGATACAGTGCTCATCTTTGTTGGTGCCAAATAGGTCAGTTTACACTTTCCTGCCACCAATTTATTGCCAAACTCCTGAGCAACTTTCGATTTGTAAGCATCCAATGTATCTCCACTTTTCAACACTAGACATCCCCCATAAGACTCTTTATCTATATTGAATGCCCAATCCCCTGAAGATGAAAACTCCCACTTTCCTTTCACCACAATTATAGGATCACCCTCGACCTGCATGACATATTAGATACTAACTCGTTAGAATTGACTTGTCACATAGCTTACAACACGTTCACAATACATGCATGAACGTCTTTACACAATCAATGAACATTTCCTTTTGTTCAAGTACGTGATATGCACATTCACAAACACATGCCTATACGTACACAAACTTAAATAATAGCTTATAACATAACATTTCTTTTTCAACCAATACAAACAAACAATATCGTACCAAATTCAATCATTATATTCCAATCAATTCAAAATCTTTCTATTTTCAACCAATTTTCAATATTCCAATCCATAGATCTGTAAAGTTGTTCAGTTTTACTATTTCAAATACAAATAAAAAATTAGATGCAAATTCAAGAATAAGGTACACTTTTGTACCTCCACCATTTCCTTTTATACGACTTCTCCAACGCTCAGATTATTCACAATAACTTCCCCCAACCTAGTACACCATTAATGCTCTTCAACCTTCAAACTTTTATTTGAGTGAACAAGGAAAGAAGATGAGATTTAGTGCATTTATGCCTAAAATTATTAGTTTAAACTATTTGTTATTTTTGCAAACATCAAATCACATTAACACCCCCAACTACTAAAATTACCGCCATAACTAATATTTTCTTTAATATTTTTTTCGGACGATTTATTTCCTCTCACGCGCCTCATATGTGTTGTGTGGTATAAATCAAGGGTTGTTTCGTATTACAAATTTTGGGCCCCATCAAAAGTGCTACAATATTTGTTTCAAACTTAAAAGTGCTATACACTAAAGGAAACATACATGAATCACGTAAAGAAAAACAGTTATTTTGTGTGGAAGATAAAGCAATGAGCATCGATAAGGAGAATCCACAATATGCAAGAGCTATACGCTAAAAGATTTATTGTTGAAAACTTCAGATCCGGTAGAGTAAAATATATAAGATACACTCAGAATATGTTTACGCAAACAGTTTGTTATTCTCTTATATATTGATTTGGAAGCGCACAACCAAACGCTCGGTAGATGTGAGATCAGTAAGGTTTGATCCTTGCACGAAGCAGATTTTGCCAACAACATCTGCAGGTGTTATATTTAAATATTGTCATGTACTCTTTATTTTGGTAAAACTATTATATCATTGAAAAGAACCAAAGGATAACTCTACCTGGGAGTTCTAAATTAGTGTTAGCCAAAGCTTTAAGATGGTCAAATTTCCGCAACATGAATTTTTCTTTTTCGACAATGTGTCCGACATCAGCAACTCCAATCATAGTTGTCATTGGGAGCAAACGAATGAAAAAGGGGTGGTCAGTGACCTGGTAGAGGTTTGTGCAGCGTCCAATTTCAAATCCGCGTAAATTAAAAATCACACCTTCCCGCAATATATTGCGGTATTGCTCGGCACGAGTAGCTGGTATGAAACCATGTACAACTAAGCACTGCAACAAATTATAAGGTTTTTTATTTTACGCCTACACGGATTAAGATATAGGAAATATTTAGTTAGAAGGCTAAACCTTTTCATCTAGGAATAGGAGAACAATTCTCATGAAATCACCATCTTTCTTGACATTCTTAGCATCCTAGAAGCGGAGAAGGCGGCCTACAGCCTCTTGGGAGGAGCGTCCAAGTCGTAGAGCATCAAAAGTGACATAGCTAGCTTGAGCTGGCATGGCGACAATGTCAACGTTAGCCATTTTTGGAAAGTAAGAAGAGTTCATGTAGAATCTGAATACTGGTAAAGAGACAGTGGTGCTGATAAATGTTGTGAGATTTACAGAATATATATGATCACATCTGAAAAATTAAAAGGGGCAGTTGCAACCTAAGAAAGAAACGAATAAATCTGTAATTATTATGGAATTGAAGGTGGGGATTAATGGAGTATAGTGGTGGAGGAGTAATCAAACATAATAAATCACCTTGTTAAGTACAGAGCCATGCCAAGGGTAGATAGGGCTGGGTTTAATAAGTCAAACATGATGGGCTTCTTATTTGTTCTTCATGTCAGACTTTCTCAGTTGATGTTGTTTCAATGAATGAAGTTGCTGCTAAGGTTGCTGAGGTGGTAAATTGTGAAATAAGAGATAAAGAGTATGTGTAAGTTTGTGATCATGTAGAGGAAAAGTAGAAGAAGCAAGATCAACCTAAGTTGACTAAGAAATCTGCATAACCAATAACTGCTATTTAGCAGAAAGCTCTATATATCACACTCCGGTCATCTCCAACCAAGCCAAGGTATGTGCATGTTGGAATTTGATCAAGAACCCTAGAATAAATTCTCTAGCCCAGATCATATGTCAATTGAATCTAATTCATGGATCTCGAGAATACCTGGGAATTGAGCAGCGGAAGGTAATCATGAATTCGAGATCAAGAGCGCCTCAAGTGTTGCGCCTCTTCAGAAATTCCACACGCACACAAACTGGAAAGTCGGGATGCTAGTGCCTTTGTGAACAATTCACCTTGGGATTCATAAGTCTCTGTAGCTGTGAAAACTAGGTTGAGGGCTCTAAAAGTCGTGCCTCTATCTTATATAAGACGACCTAGAAGAAGCCCTAGTTAACCGATGAACCGAACCGGTTTGATTTAAGTTATAAATCAAAACCGGGTTCTGTCCCGGATGTGTGTCGATCGACACCAACATGTGTGTGTCGATCGACACACTCACAGAAACATCAAAATAATGTATATCCAATATACATTAATCAGATCATTACAGTAACGATCAATCCCAATATTGTTTATCCAGTTTGCTTAGGTGTGTGACCCTATAGGACCATATGATACTAGCAATGAGTTCATAACTCATAGATTACAAGAGGCTTCTAGCAAAGCATTATAATCACCTAGCATCATATGATTGTCTTATCTCGACAACTATATACAAGAGTAAATACAAGTGTGATTTCAGGACATTCCCAACAGTGCACTCTAAGCCTTCCCCAAGTTTTGCATGAAAACATTCTATGCAACAATCAAGAGATGAGAAGTCCACATTCACAAATAGTTGATGAGGTGGCACTCTAAGGGGAGAGTGAATTCCCTAATTATATATAAGATTTGGTGTGTTTAAAAGTAAATACTATCACTGGGTTATTCGTGACAAAAAAAAAAAAAATACTATCACCAGAAAAAATCATCGGCGTTTTTCTTTTGGGAAGCCATGGATGCAAAAATCAACCACACCCTCTCTGCTTTGTCACTTGAAGACGATGAGACTATCATCATCCCAGATGAACCCGATTTATGTGTTTTTGAAGCGAATTCCAACAGTCTTCGGTCGTCTCATGAATCACGTTGCACAACCAATCGATAAACTGATTGAGGCCATGTGTAACACCCCGATTATGGATTATTTATTTTTAAATAATTAATTCGGAATTAGGGTGATGACTCTATAGACATATCAATGTCTTATGGTGTCTCATATGGAAATGGCCTAACTGCTATATAGGGGGATGGCTATCCTTGGTCGACTAGGCGGTCGGGGAACTAGACTGGGATGGAAGACTAGTCTACTCATCTGGATCATGCTAGGAACATGGTATGGCGGCCTGACCGGATCGAATCGGTAATGTGCGGTCATGGGAATCCGAATGTTTGAGAGATTAAGTGAGATCGAGGAATTGATCGAGAGACTGGACCGATGAGATCCAATCAGTCCATCGAGAAGATCGGTCTATTCGGGTGATTTCGAGTCGAAACTGATCAGTCCGTGATTTTCGGGCCAACTATACGGTTATTTCGATATAGCGGATTTTTCGAACATAAGCTGTCAGATTCGGACATGACGGTTATGCCGATTTATCTAGTCAGCTGGATTAATCCGAATTATTTAGTTCTTCGTATTTGAAATTAAGCGAGAACGGTTATTTGGCTTAGCGCAAGAGAAAAAGACGCGAGAAGTGATTTCTGGGCGCGTGGACACGCGTGAAAGACCGTGTGGGCAGTTCCTGGCCAGATTCTCGGAATATTCAACCTAACTGCCGAATTAATGAGAAACTCTGGTTTTCTTCTTCATTCTTACGCGAAAAAGAGAAGGAAAAACACAGAGAGAACTCAGACAGATCAAAAGGGCGATCGGACGAAGAAGTTAAGGGATTCCGAGTGAGAAGACTTGCTGTGATCGGATTGATCGTTGCGACCGTATTGTGCGAATCGATCGAGTGTTTCCGCATCAAGAGGTGTCAGAAATTAAACCAACCGTTACGAATCTCCTAGGTGAGTGTTCTAGACCGAGTCTCAAGTCTAGTTCTTTCGTTTACTTGCATTGTTCTTTGAAATTAGATTGCTTGACTCTATTCGATATTCTGCTACTCTGTCTTGATGATCGATTCAGAAGAATCTAGGTGATCATGATAGACGAGTTCTGTCTTTTAACTGTTTGATTGAACCGTTTTGCTTGTTACAGATTCTTACTTGCCTCGGTGAACGGCTTAAGCGTACTCACTAAGCAACCTGTTTGCTTACGCTCTATTTGATTCTCAACTCAGGAAAGGAACATGACAAAAGTGGCTAGGATCACGAGACAAAAGTGGTTGGAACTTTGCGATTGGGTGCATTGACTGAGGAGTCAAAACCGCTGGGTTTAGGAGCAGTGGATCAAGCCGATCTGTTGACTCGTGTTCGATTGGCTTAGGAAAAGGATGAAAACCTGATAAAGGCATCTTAGAACGATAAGACTGAGTGACTGAGTACAAGACATCAAATAATGGGACTATCTTGGTGAATGGTCGAGTCTGTGTTCCAAACGATAAGGAAAGCTCATCACTCCAATTTCTCGATTCATCCAGGTTCCACCAAGATGTATTGGGATCTAAAAAAATATTATCATTGGACTGGGATGAAACGGGATGTGGCAGAATGGGTGGCTGCTTGTCCAACTTGTCAATTGGTTAAGGTAGAACATTAGGTTCCAAGCGGATTATTGCAGAGCTTACCCATTCCTGAATGGAAGTAGGACTTGATCACGATGGATTTCGTAACTGGACTGCCGAGGCATAATGGAAACGATGCAATCTGGGTGATAGTGGATAGACTGACTCAGTCTGCTCACTTCCTGCCGGTGAACAGACAAGACAATACCCAAGCACTTATGGTGATTTATGTGAACGAGATCGTTAAGTTGTACGGTGTACCTACGAGTATAGTTTCGGATCGAGATGCTAAGTTTGCATACGTGTTGTGGAAGGCTTTACATAAGAATTTCGATAGGAAAAAGCATTCGAGTACTGCTTATCATCCCCAGATGGATGGTCAGTCTGAGAGAACAATTCAGACATTAGAGGATCTGCTGCGAGCTTATGTTATGGACTGGGATGGTAGATGGACTCAATACTTATCGTTGTCTGAGTTCTCATACAACAATAGCTTTCAAGCTAGTATTGGGATGTCGCCATTCAGAGTATTGTATGGAAGGTCTTGTCGAACTCCCCTGTGTTGGACCCAAGTGGGGGGGGAGAGGAGTGTCTTTGACCGGGATTTTGTTCATGAAACAACTGAAAAGATCCGAGTAGTTAAGCAGAATATGAAAGCTGCTCAGAACAGACATAAAAGTTATGCTGATAAACGTCGTAAGCAGTTGGAATTTGCAGTGGGAGATCTAGTATACCTAAAGACGGTCACATACAAGGGTTAGGATTGAACTGCTTTGACTGAGAAATTGACTACAAGATGCATGGGTCCCTACAAGATTCTGGAGAAGATCGGACCAGTTGCTTATCGGTTGGAGTTGCCATAGTCTATGGTAGCATTTCATAATGTTTTCCACGTTTTGATGCTAAAAAGATACATCAAACTCGGGGAACAAGTGATAGCAGAACCAACTCCGGATCTTCAAGGGAACATGACTATCCTGGGAAGAGCGGTTCAGATAGTAGGACGAAGGGTAAAGGTTGTGGACCGGAAACAAGTCAGAATGATTCAAGTGGAATGAGATTGTGAAGGTAAAGAGGAAGTGATTTGGGTATCGGAAACCGTGATGAAAGAAAAATTTCCTAAGTGGTTGAGAAGCAACCTAAGTAGACCTATAGGAAAAACAAGCCAAGGAAGGACAAAGATTTGAGGATGAATCTCACCATAAGTGAGGGAGAATTGTAACACCTTGATTATGGATTATTTATTTTTAAATAATTAATTCGGAATTAGTGTGATGACTCTACATACATATCAATGTCTTATGGTAGGCTTGGGCATTCGGATATCCGTTCGGGTTCGGATTGGGTTTTTCGGATTTTCGGATGTAGGCTCATAGAGTCCATTTGGGTATTTTGAGAATTCGGATCGGATACGGTTTGGATTGTGTCGGGTTCGGATTTTTAGATGAAAACCCGAAACTATTCATGTTTCGAATTGATTCAGATATTTACATCAAAACTAAAGAAAAAAACCCGATTTAACAAAAAAAACTAAATAATAACATAATGTAATAACCAAAATCGTATCTAAATATGAAGTACCAAAACAAATTAAACATGATCGTGATAAATTATAACATTTTAAAGGAAAATACCATAAAAAAACTTCAAAGAGTATTAAAAATGCTTCATTCGTATGTAAGATGCTATTATATAGAAATAAAATGAGATCTTAAACAAAGGAATACAATATTACTGTTTTAGACAATGAGGATTTGGATTCGGATTTTTGGATTTTATTCGGATCAGATTTTTCCGGATCGGGTTTTTCGGATTTTCGGAAGTAGCCTCATAGAATCCGTTCGGGTATTTTAGTAAAATCGGGTTCGGATTTTTTCGGGTTTTTCGGTTCGGGTACGGGTTCGGGTTTCGGATTCAAATAAAATGCTCATGCCTATCTTATGGTGTCACATACGGAAATGACCTAACTGCTATATAGAGGGATGTGTATCCTTGGCCGACTGGGCGGTCCGGGAACTAGACCGGAGTGGACCACCGGACTAGTATACTCATCCGGATCATGTTGGGAACATGGTCCGACAGCTTGACCGGATCGTATCGGTGATGTGGGGTGATGAGAATCCGAATGTCCGAGAGACTTAGTTGAGACCGAGGAATTGATTGAGAGATTGGACCGATCAGTTCAAGATCCATTCAGTCCATCGGGAAGATCAGTCTATTTGGGTGATTCCAAGTTGAAACCGACCAGTCCGTGATTTTCGGGCCAGCTGGACGGTTATTCCGACAGAGCGGGTTTTTCGGACATAAGCTGTCAGATTTGGATAGGACTGTCGGATTCGGACAGGACGGTTATGCCGATTTATCCAGTCAGCTGGATTAATCCGAATTATTTAGTTCTACGTGTTTGAAATTGAGCTGGAACGGTTATATGGCTTAGGGAACGAGAAAAAGACGCGAGAAGTGTTTTTTGGGCGTGTGCACACGCGTGACGGATTGTGTGAGTGGTTTCTGGCCAGATTCTCAGAATATCCCGCTTAACTGCCGAATTAATGAGAAACTCTGGTTTTCTCCTTCATTTTTACGCAAATAAGAGAAGGAAACACACATAGAAAACTTAGATAGATTCAAAGGGCGATCGAACGGAGAAGTTAAGGGATTCCGAGTGAGAAGGCTTGCTGTGACCGGATTGATCGACGTGACCGTATTGTGCGAAATCGATCGAGTGTTTCTGCATCAAGAGGTGTCAGAAAACGAACCAGCCCTTACGAATCTCCTAGGTGAGTGTTCTAGATTGAGTCTCAAGTCTAGTTCGTTTACTTGCATCATTCTTTTAAATTAGATTGCTTGACTCTATTAAATATTCTGCTACTCTGTCTTGATGATCGATTCGGAAGAATATGGGTGATTATGCTAGACGAGTTCTGCCTTGTAACTGTTTGATTGAACCATTTTGCTTGTTACAAATTCTTACTTGGTTCGGTGAGCGGCTTAAACGCATTCACTAAACAACTTGTTTACTTACGCTCTCTTTGATTCTTAACTCATGAAAGAAACATGACAAAAGTGGCTAGGATCGTAGGACATAATGCTAGGGAAAGGAAGGATGGTGGTCTTAGATTAATTTCAGTTTTTGATTTAGTTAAAGCAATGTAATAACTTATTAGCGAACTGATCATTGTGCTAAACCGATTGTTTAAGTAATTCAAGTAATCTGCTTTCACTTATTCAGTTTAGAAATTGATGAACCTCGAAATGCTAAATTAAAAATGAAACGACCTAAATCTAATCAAAATAATTAAGGAAAACTGGGTTGAGGTGTTTCACAATACCTCAAATCTAGAGATTGTACGACTGTATCCAGATTGTATCCAGATTCATACTTAACCGTTAAATTAATGGCATCTCTTAAAACAAAAAAAAAAAAAGTCCGAAAACCCAAATTGACTTACACTTTCTTTTTTCTTGGTTTCATGGAATCGAACCCGGGTGGAGAATGAAGCGTTTTGACCAACTAAACTATTAGATTATACTTTTCATGTTCACCTAACAATACATTTATTGCAAAAGAATAAAAATATGTAATATATTGTTAGTCTTCTTCCCCGACCTCAACTCCACCTCCGCCATCGACAACAACATCAACTCTGCTGATTCCTTTCTCATAAATGTGGTCAGATTAAATCCCCAGACCGAATAGATTTGATTCGAAGAATTTGAATTTCGATGAACATCGACGAGTTTGGATAACGAATCATTCTCTATCCTCGATCTCTCCAATTTCTTTCTTTCTCTCCACTCTACCCAGATCTAAAAAGAACTAAAATCAAAACCTCTCTTTAGAAATCTTCTTCAGTCGCCTCCTTTGCATCTCCTTTTGGATGTCTCTATTTTTCCGATCTCCATGGCCATCACAGTCGACTCGTTCCTGGTTTCGTTGGCGAGTTCTTTAAATCCCACACCCATCAATCATCTTGAGATAATTGAAGATCGTTCATGAAGTAAGCAAATCTAAAGTCGAGTTGAAAACAATGGATACTTTGGTCTTTATACTGATTTGCATGCAATTTCTTCACAAATTTGCAAAAGTTTGCTTTGTCTACGTATCAATTCAGTTTGACATAGATCATGCTTAGTTTCTGAATTCAGTTTTGTTAGTGGCATGTACAGACGGTTGAAATGCAGTAGAAAACTAATGCTGATTGAGCATATTTTGATATGGTAATCCAGAGGTTACGAAAAATTGTTGCTAAAACTAGACTTTAGGCTCAGTTTGGTGTTCAATTCTGTAATCACAACTACTTCCACTTGTTGCAGGAAATTTTCTTTTTCTCAAAATGTGGATGTAAGGAGAACCACCTTGTTAGTGTATGGTATGCCAAAGGAAGGGCTGATAGCCAATAGATTATAGTACCATGATCCTTCAGGTACCTATCAAATTTCTAAAAATGTGAACATTTATTGAATCTGTGCTTACAAAGTTATTTCCAAATTTTTGTTATATTGCAGTATATATATTATCTTACAGATGTAGACTCGCTATTATTCACTGTTTATAAACCAGTAGAAGTATATGAACTGAGATCATAAGCAGAAATATAAAATATTACTTGATAATATAGGCCTCTAAAGTGGATAGAATTTCCTGAGGTCCACCATTCTCTTTGACATAGAAAATGTTAGGGTTGTCTCGTGGAACTGCGTCTTCTCTTTTGAAATTTTCTTCACTGCGAAGAAGATTCTCACTGTCAGATTCTACTACACCTTTTAGGATGATGTTTTTGTGGAGGCCACCCAACAAGTCCTCATAGTCTGTGTCTCCCTTTTCTCCCAAGAAGAAAACTGTCTTGGACATGTCAATTCCCCACCTTATCGAAAGATACCTACAAAAAGCCACCATGTCGTGTCATTTCTATTGTGAGTAGTATCTTACATATAGCGTATATGGCTGAAGTAGTATCTAACCTGAGTGCTTGAATTCTTGATGCGCATAGTGGTATAACATTAAGCCTTGTTCCAGCATGCGTATAGACAATGTTGCACCTTAAACCTCTCATCCGAAGCCTCTGCCTAAGGTCATCAACTCGTCGAGTCTGCCATTGACACACATACATCAGTACGTATACATCAGTTATTAGATTTAAACTGTCCTCTTGTTCAGAAAAGATTTCAGAAAAGAAAATATTTACCTTGACTCCTTGTTTAACAGAAAGTGCATAGCATCTTGAGCTGCCTGCGCTTGCATACTCTGTGATGTCATCCTCAGTTGCAGGTTCTATACATGCAAGTCTTTGAATCACCGACAGTATACTTTCACCAGGCCATTTGTATTCCACATGAGCTTCATAGTCTGCATCAACTACCATATCTCTCCACGGATAGTAGATGTCACTTCCGCTGCTACAAACTATGGCATCAAAATCTTGCAAATTGATCAGGTATTTCTTTGTAATCTCCACAACTTCTTGCACGCTTGAACCTGTTGCCAGTACAAAACCTATTTTTCCTTTCCCTGATGTCAAACCTGCAGCTTTCATCACATTCTTGATGATATCTCCCAAATTGTCATCATAGGAATCAATGGTGATCACAAAGAGCATCTGTCTTCTACCGGGGCTGTAGATAACAGATGGGCTGCCTTTGATAGAATTAATTTGAGTTATGGCTTCGACTAGTTTCCTCTGTCTCGTACCTGCATCTAGTTCCCCATTGAGTTTGAAATCACCATCTGTGGAGAATCTCAGAGATATGTCATCGACATCCCTTAGAGAATCACTTATGGGCTCTTGTGGAATTTTCATTAGGTCGAGACTACTGGTGGGGTGTCGGTTTCTGCAGTGTTCGACATGGGAAAGGTAGTTACGACAGTGCTCTGGCCATGAAAAACGGTGGATGTTCTTGAGCCCGTTTTTTCTGCACTCAGCCCAGAGATGTTTGTCAGCAACTAGCTTTAGAAGGGCATCAGAGATGGCTTGTTGATCATGGGGGTCGACTAGAAGACCATTGTTTAGTGCCTGGGACAGAAAAAAAAAACATAGGTTGATAAGCTTATTTAGGATGAGTTAGTTCTGCAATAAGAGATTTGATTACCTTCACGATATCAACAGGCCCACCATTTCTGGTGGCAACAATGGGGAGACCATAAGCAGCTGCCTGTCATAGGCACAACAAATGGTGTGGCATAAAGGTCTTATAGGTTAAGTAAAGAAGCACAACTCTGGACATTGACATATGTGCTAGTTACCTCAATGAGCGTGAGACCAAATGGTTCCACCAGAGCTGGATTAATGAAAACCCCCTTCAAGAGAGAAAAACACCTTATATTCTACTGGAACCATGACAAGTAGTAACAGCGAATTTGAGTACCTTAGTTTTGGCTGCTAAACGATAGATATCTGGAACTTGAGATTGTTTGTGATGCTTGGGATAAGCTACTTGGCCGTACAAATCGTACTGGTCTATCAGCTTTAGTACATTCATGAGAACAACTGAGCTGCTATCAGACATGTCTTCGATGTCATCTCGGTTTCCTAGTATAAGTGTCTGGGGCCCAAATAATTAGTAAAGGAGAGAGAGATGTATCCATCAACAGTATAATAAACACTGAGAAATATTTACCAAGTTGGCTAGTTCTCGAAGAGGCTGACATTCACCAAAAGCTTTGAGCAATGTGGTGACATTTTTCTTGGGGTCCGGGCGAGACAGCGCGAGTATGGTTGGCTTATGAGGATTTGTGAAAAAGCGCATTATCTCGGACCATATGGGAGGTACATGCTTTTTAATCTGGTTTCGGTCAGGGCCAATGAGGGACTTGAGATCTCCATCAGGTTCCTGTGCCAAAACGTAGCTGAAATCCATGCCTGGCGGTATAACCACCATTCGTGGCATGTATCGGCCAAAGCAGCTGACTCCACGGCGTCTTCTAACCCTGAGCTTCCTCTCGAGTTTGATATCAAAGCCATCATACAATCCCCACTGGGCCTCAATCTCTTGGCGTGTGCTTGTCACTACCATCTCGGCTGCATCTAGGCTCAGCTCTTCAGCTTCTATTCTCCTCATAATCTTATATGTTTTGTTGATGTCCTCTCTGGTAAGTCTCCCTTGTTTAAGCAGTTGCTCGAACTTGTTCCTTCCTAGAGAGTGACCAGTTAGCACCATTGGCACATTAAATGTTGCTGCCAGATGTGCAGCTACTTCTCCTGCATCAGCATAGTGGCCATGAATTACATAAGGCCATATTGGTTTCCCTCCCTCTCCCAGAGACCTTGCCATGTTCACTATGTGATTTAGGGCCCCATCAACAAACTCGGGAATATGGGGCCACAACGACTCTTTTGGTATGTACCTGCAATTAATTTGGATTTTTTTTTCTTAGTAGAGAGAGAAGGTAGTATTACTTTGTTTGAATGCATAAATTTGTCTAATGTGTACTTGTCTCGAGAGCCACAGGGGATGCGGATAATGTAGGAGCCACAGCTTTGGCTACCTTCTGGAGGGCATGACAACATCTCAACTGGCTCGCCATAGCTTGAGTCAACCTCTGGTGAACTGATCTGCCGTGTTAAGAGGTCGACTCTGTGGACACCTTCTGTGTTGGCCAAGGCGCGAGCAAGCTCGACAACATATTTCACCTGCCCACCAGTATCAGAGTCTCTTCCAAGCTCCATGTTCTCTCCACGCACGAGTCCATGCATACTGAAAAAGTATTGAGTAAGTCCCATTTGACAAATACAACAAAATAAGTCAGTCAAGATAAAAAGCAATCTCTCGACTTGCCTGATTAAGACTATGTAAAGGTTCCGACTTGATTTATCATCTTCAGACCAGATTTGCATTTCGGAGCGGATACGAGGCATGTGATCTTGCGGTGGTGGTTCTAGAGTCATGGTGGTAACAACATCATTCTTGTCTTTCTCTCCATCAGAGAGCTCAGAAAGGTCCTCTTCTGCATCATTGCGGCCTTGTTCACGTTCAATCTTGCGTTTCGAAAGTCTAATCCCGTCATCCCACACAATCTGCTTTTTCTTGCGTGCGAGATGCCAAATACGCCAGCAAATATTCTCAAGCCTGTTGCTGCGTTCACGAGTATTCCTTGTTGCGATCACCTTTTTTCACAACATCAACCAACCATGGGTAGGTATTTTGAATGCTATGGATGATGTTGTTCTAAATAAGGATAGAGAGATTAAGGATGGAACCTTAATCCATGTTTTATAGAGGTCAGACTCATCGAAACTGTTGACCACCTCTTCCACAAAGTATTTGATGGGACTAAAGACCTTGTCTTGATGATCCTTCCTATTCATATCCCCAAGCTTCTGCACGATCTTGGAGTTGCTCTCAAACCTCTTTTTGTTGCTTGTTCCAACATCAAGAATCGCTTCCAGGTAACTGTTGATCCACTCATTTCTTGCCATGTCTCTGATTCTTTGAAATAAAAAAGTTAAATAAACATCTATCTATAAAACACAAGAATACAATGGAAGAATGTTTACATACCGAACCAAGCTCCCGAGGCGGGTATCACAATAGCTTTACGAGGCCTTAGTTTTGGATTATCAACTTAGCTTGCCATTTTATAATCTCATACAAAAGGTTTTTTTTTTTATGCTATTTAATTTCAGAATTCGTTTAGGAAAAGTAAAAAGGGACAAAAAGGTCTGGTGTGGTTCTGCTTCTCTATATTATCTCATATTACAAGGTCTCTGGAAAGACATGTATTCTGTCCTAATCTCTAAGAGAATCTTCTTTAGTAAATTATGAAAAAATGCTCTAGTGGAATAAGAATCACCCATTTCCTTTTTGTAGAGATAGAGAATAATGAGTGGCACAAGGCCTTTTCTCCATTTTGTTCCCATTAGACTTGCTTCTACGGCCTCATGTTTTCTGGATGCTCCCTTTGGCCATCTCTCGTTGAACTTTAACGTATTTGCTCGGGATCATTAGCCGAATAAACCCTGTAAAATCCATATTTATTTATGTGTACTTCATGTGAACCCGACGATTTTGTTTCAGTTTCAAGTATAGTATGCTTTTGTTTTCTGAAATCCGGATTGAGAAAGATAGGATTAATAGAATAATGATGAATTAATTTCCTTGTTTATTTGCAGATAGAGACGTGTGAAGAAAAGAAAGTTGGAGCCGTATGAGTGTCTTGTTAGCTCTGTTTTAGCATGTGAAATAATGGAACAGAGCATATTCCACGCTTTCACAAATAGAGATACCTTAGGCCACTTTAATTAGCTATCGTTGAAGAAAGCACAAAGGAATCTGAGCAGGAAATGGTAAGTATTTTACCAAATGTTCTGGACTTGGTAAATTATGTTGATGCTTATTTGCCCTATGGTTTATCCACCTGTTTCGAGTAAAAAAAGCTATTTCTTTTACCGAAATTTAAATTCCAAATCCATCCGTATAATATTGTTGATGCCTATTTGCATTTGCAGTCAATTCTTGAAAATTTGTGATATAGGAATCAGTATGACATATATTATTATTACTCGAATGCACAACTGACAAAATCATGCGTATTTTATAGTTATAATAACTACCCAAAATATGTATTTGTACTTTTTCCATTTGTCGTTTGGCCATATGTTTCTCACTTCTCTTCCGTTCAGTTCTTCTAATGTGTATCTATATAGTTTGTCTATCTACTTAAAATATCTTGGGGAGTATTCGATCAAAGATTTATAGGGGTGTCTTCGATCAACGATTTAGAATGAACTTTTTAAGAACATTTTTAAAAACCCAAGTATTATTAATTATAAGATTTGTAAATTTTTCAACCATTTTTGAAAATCCAGTATTATTCGTTATAAGATTTGTAAATGACAAACTAAAGTTATTGAATGACTGATAATACAAATACTTGCAAACCAACTATTACACTACAAATGAATTTTAAAAGAGTTTCTTAGTTACAAATATTAAATTTATATCTCACGGTTTTTAGGTATGATTGTTAAAATTTTTAATCTTAATCATAATTATTAGGTAGTATCTGTGCTATGCATGGAATTTTTGTTTAATTTTTTTTCTCAAATTTTTGTTGAACGTATTTATTGTTCGCCATGTTCATTTTTTGTATTTTTATTTACTTGTTGATTGACTAGTAATCTATATTAAACATCGTAACTCCTTTTAACATTTTGTTTATGTATTAAATAAGTTAAAATCCTGTTTCCAAAATATACACATTAAATCATAACGCGATATTACATTATTGATAGCGAAGATTTGGTTGTCAAAATGTCTAGCAAATTCATTCAAATCTTTACCACATTGGAATTGATGGGCTGGACCAGTTGATAATGAGATTCATTTGCTTAATACAAAACTCATAAGTCTCCTCGTATTTTTTAGCATGTCTCGACTCCACAATAAACTCATGAACCACAATGATTTATGTTGGCATTTTGTTTGGTTTCCTATACTCGAAGTACGCTATGTACATGACATATAAAGAATGGGAGCTTACTTAGCCAGCCCATATACAGACAAACATGGAGCCTCAAACCACTTTTTTTAACTGATATATAAAGGAAAACTAACTACAACATCGAAGCCTTAAAAGATTGCTCTTGGAATATAGTGGTTTGAGGTTTTATGTTCGTTTCTTACAAATTGTATATGAACTGGCTAAGTAAGTTCCCATCCTTTGATCACATAATAAGTCTTAGCCTTGCACAGCTTCTGTTAGATCACTAAACTTGTCAGCTCTCCGTTAGGCCCTATTATCTTAATCACTGTTCAATTTTAAAAATTCTTTCTAAAATCAACTCAATTTCCTTGTGTTGAGCATATAAACGGACCAATCTAAAAACCATTCTCACCTCAGGAAAAATATTCATTGATTCTGCTATTCGGTTTGATGATCGATCCAGAGTATCCTAGGTGATTAGGCTTGCCGAGTTTTGTCTAGTAACTGTCTTGATTGAAATTGATTGCATGATATAGATTTTTGACTTGGCTCGGTGAGCGGCTTAAGCGCACTCACTAAGCATCTTATTGTGCTTACGCTCTCTTTGACTTAACACAAGAAAGGACAAAAATCAAAGTGGCTAGGAACACAGGACAAGGCTGGCGGGAAGGAAGGATGGTGGTTTAATTCTTAGTTTCTTTTGGGTAGATGAACTGATACAATGTAAAAGCTTAATAGCAAACTTTCAATGTAATTAGAATCGCATGTTTAAGTAATTCAAGTTATCTGTTTAAGCATGAATCAACATATGGATTGATGAATCTCAAATGTCAAGATTAAAATAGAACAACCTAATTCGACTAAGTCAGAAAAACTAAGGAAGATCGGGTTGGGTGTTTCAATTGGTATATATAAAAAAAATTTCTTCTCATATTATTCATGTTTTATAATGATTTTTTTCTATATAAGGATGAAAGTTTTTTTTAAAAATTATATATGTAAGTTGTATGGACGTTTTTATTATAAATTCTTATTTTGGAGTATTTTAAATGTGTATTGTGTGAGTATCAATTTTAACTAGTTAAATGTATTTATCTTTCTATATTAGTTTTTTTCTTTTTAAACTTTCCAAATTGTCACAGTTTATTCCTCACCCACACAATTCATATATAGTAATCTCTAACTAACATGGATATAGAACCAATGATTCCATATAAAAAAATTCTATATAATTTATTTTCTTTTATACTAAACTTCTAAAAAATCATTACATAATTATTTAATTTTATACCTCCAATATAAATGAAAACATTGAATTTATAATATAAAAATGAAAATACTAATGAAATTTATATAATTTTATTTGAATATATATAATATGATGATGATATACATGATATTTTGTTTATTTAAAAAATTTAGCTTTTCGTTAATATTAATAAGATATACTTCCAAAATATATATATTATGTATTATAATAACATTTTTTATGATTAATTCGTAAATTTTATATTGTTAAGAAATATAGTAATATAAATACTACAAATAAAAAAAATTTGGTCCACGAATCCATTTTTTTTTTATCATATATATATAAAAATATAAATATATACGATAAATTTATCAGATAACATTAAAATAATGGACAAAAAAATTCCATTTGCTAGCGTTGAGGATATATATATGTCATGCATCTCAGTAGTTGTATCCATTTTCGTTTCCAATTCTAAATCGCTTAGTTATATTCTTTCGTTTTCATTGTTCTTTTAAAAATCTTTATTTTATTTTTAATTTTTATGTTTTATCATCGTTTCAATTCAAAGTAAAACTTTTTAATATACGAAAGACATTTTCAAAGAGATTTTTTTTCAGAGAAAGTACAGATTTTATCGATTTTAGAAATTACATTGATTACACTTCGAAAAATTCTATCTATTTGTTCGAAAATTTCATCTATTTGTTCTTGAACAATTTACTAAAAACTGTTATATCTATGTCTAATTTTCATGTTTTATAATGATTTTGTGAGATTTTTCAAATCATATATGTAATTCTCATGACTGATTTTGTTAAAGATTCATATATTTGATTGTTCGTGTGCACAAATTTGTTTGTATATATGTGTGAATTTCCAGATAAATATTAAATATTTTGTTCGTAAAAAAAATTATATATATCACAAAAGTAAACTCAAATTTTTAGCTACATGAATTGGTTATCATGATATTATTTTTAACAATTTTAATATATATATATATATATATATATATCTCAAAAGTAAACTTAAATGTATATATATTTATATATTAATTTTTTTCCTTTTAACCTTTCCAAATTTTTTCACATAATTATTCTTCTCCATAATTCATATATACTAATATCTAAGTAACGTATATATATAGCTAATGATTCCATATTTAAAAATTTTCTAAAAAAGTTTTTTTTTATTTAACAAATTAATATATAATTTTTTAATTTTGTAAATATTTCTTTATTAATTTTTTTAAGGCAAGAAAATAGGAAAAAATGGCTTCCGATTGTGGTATATACGATGAGGAAGAAGAACCACTGTCTCTATATTTTTTAGAGTCACCAAAACAATGTATTTCGCTATTGGTATCCTTCTGATCTTATCTCTCAAAATTTAATTTTCTTTATAACTATTTCATATTGATTTGCTAATAATAAAAAAAACTATTGGATTCTTACAAAATATAGGAATGTTTGCCTGATTCATTAATGATGGAGAATGAAAATAAGTACGACCAGTCTCTCGGATTTCCTGTTTCTACTATGACCAAAACATCAATGCTACCACCGAATCCACTTGCAATGGTATATTACTTTCACTTTGATTACACCCACACTATATACAATTAATTTTAAGTTTCTTATGTTAATAGCAGCATCAACAACAACTAGACAATTCATATGAGAGTTCTTTGCTAGGAAGATCATCAGACATGCATTCAAGTGAACAACTGTTCTTCAATCAACCAATGTTTAATTTCTTTCAGGAGATGAATACTTTAACAATGGTACACAAATGTTGTTTTATTTTCTTAGGGTGACGAATATTATTTTTTTAGGTTTATTTTATTTTAAGTTCGGATGAATAAATTTTCAGAATCAGATAGAGACACGTCAACAAATCGTGGAAGAATTTCCAAATTATCTTCAGGAGCATCCTTTTCCAATTTCTATATATGAAACTAATTAAGTATAATTTTGTATCTTATTAAGAAATTATATTTTCCTATGAAACTCACAATGAAAGAAAATATTAACTAATGCAGGGTAAAAGAAGGAAACTCTAATGCAGCTAGTTCAGTTTACCCCCAGTTTTTGAGTTGTATCTCAAATAATAATCTTCCAGTAACGACCAACACAAGTATAACAAGAAATTCTCAGAGTCTAGTAAGTTACATAAACTATTTTTATTTGATACAATATCAATGTTTTAAAGCTCATTATATTTAAAAATATAGATAGATTCAGATGCAGAGTAACAAGAATATCCTCCGAACGTTGATAATTTTTCAACTGGATAAATTTTTTAAATTTTTATTTATATTTAACAATGATATAATAGCTAAGCTTAATTTGAGTGATTTAACGAGTAAGCAATCAAAATACCATATAATTCTTATGACTGTAATAAAGTTATTGAGCATTTTAATCTCACAATCATCGCAAAATTATCAGCCTTAACCGACATATAAAAATGTCTCATTCAAATTTTTAACACTTATGGTCTTTTAGTGCGGACTCTAAGTTATATAAGAACATGTCTTTACACAACTTTTTTTCTTTTTTTTTTCTTTTTTTTTGTTGTAAAAATAGACTATTTCTCATTATAATTTGCTTATATAAAAATAAGTGTCGGAAACTCATCCTTATCATGTTTGTGCTTTTGGTCACCCTATTATCAATAATTTATCTCCATCGATTTTAACTGGTAGACAAAATGAATTTGTTGGATTAAGAATAATTAGCGATTCTGTTATGTAAGATCATTTATTTTGTATATAATAGAATGAAAATTAAAAATATTCTGTAGCTAGTAAAGTTTGAAGCTATTTCAGGTCTGGATATGAATGAACCATTACATTGTAGGGAGCATATAAGTTTGTATTCGTAGAAGACATATCCTGTGTGCGCTTAGAAATAGCCTCAAATTTTACTAAGTACCAAATTTGAATATAATTGATATTTAGAAAAAAAAATTCGTACTTTAAATATTTTATGGCCGCGGCATTCTAAAAAATATAAGTCAAATTTTTAATGGCCTGCAATTTTATAGGCATCATGACAACATGGAGATATTGGTGAATCATCAATCTTTGTCGAGTTTTGAGTTCTCCAACGTTGACACTGAGACGTATGTATGTCCATACACCAACTCATCCATACCTCTTCTGGTACAATGAACGAGCTCTTTTATTTTGTTTACAACTTTTGTTATATATAAAAATGATAATTAAATACTATATATTATTACTTCCATACAAGTATATATAATTATATGACCAGAGAATTAGATAATAAGGTTGACATTCACAACATATTTTTGTCTTTCGAAAATCAATATTCAAATTTTTTTAAAAAAAATTTCAACGACAATAACATATTTATCTATCTATATATATATTTATCATGATCATTAAAGTTTGTAGGTGATTAGATATGCATTAAAAGTATTACTAATAACATGAATCTCACAGAAAGGAGTTTTGGTATCTCGACCACCAAATTATCAAACTTGGTTTGAATTTATAGAACCATCATCTTTTGCTCAACGCCAGGTACAAGTTTTTGAAAGACACATAAGAGTTTACTCTAAGTAGATTATATTTCTAATACTCTAAATAGATTAAATAATGAAAGATCAAAATATTATGAGCTAATTAATTGAATAATGCAGAGAATCATATCATCAGAAGAAAATGTTGGTTCAACACTCAATCTTGGCGAAGAAAGGTCAACTTTTTTTTCACTTGTTTCGCACTAACTAGTAACGCATTTTAGAACTATTTTTCATTTATAAAACTATAAATTTATATTTGTGTGCGAGTCTCTCTCAATATGACATAATTGGTTAATTTTTTGTTATCTACAAGCAAGATATCTTAGGTATATAATAAATAAAAATTTCAGGGTACAAAAGAATTTGTACAGTCCACTCTATGAAAGCCTTGGTCTGCATATTGATCTCCACTTGAGAAAGTATTCTCAAACGATAAGAAACGATAATTCTTTTTCATTTTCTAATGATTTTTTATCAGTGTTTTATTTATAAATTTTAATTGATTTTCATTGATATATTCATCACTTTTTACAGTAATTAATATTCAAATAAAACATCTTGATAATTAAGGATTTTTTATTTTTATTTCTAGGCACCCTGATCCGTCGCCAAACCTTGAATCGCTGAGAGATTTTTATGTTTAATGAGAGTGTTGTGTACAAGTTGATGTACACATATGACAATGATGTAACCTGTTATTTTCTTTTCTTTTGGTTTTAAGACTTTAATATATATATTGTATGGATCCTTTGAAAAAAGAATATTATTAGGATCCAAGTTTGCATTTGTTTCTTTCTCTTCAAATAAAAAAAAATTTGCATTCCGCTCATTAGAAAAGAAATAGCCAATAGAGTAATCCGATCAAGGATATAGATTTAACCAACCCATATAAAAATATGTTGCATCTAAATATAACCGAGTACAACATCTCAATCCCGTTTAAACAATGTCACATACAAATATTTTACTAGACTCTCCAGACATTTGAAAGCAAATCTACCAGCTTGACATATAGTATAAAAAATCAACCAGATTAGTTTCACTAAGGACAGATAATTTTGAAACAAAATACAAAACTTCATTAATTTAATTTAAAAGTTCTTTATAAACACACCAAAAAAAAATTGCTTATGTTTACATAAGCGTACATGAACAAAATTTTCAAACAATAACGTAAAAAGATAATATAGAAAAAAAAACTCGAAATATAACTCAGAACTTTGATCATTTTCAACATCTAGCCTTCAAAAAACTGATAACAAGTAAAGTAGAGTATTGAGTATACATTGAAATGTTTAACCAGTGAGCCTAGATTATCCTAGAAATTTAACTCGTAAGTACTAATTGGAAAATTTGGGGTAAAAATCGCCTCTTTTTTAATACTTATTTAGGGGTCTAGTGCTATAAAACACTTGAGCCCAACTCATTAAATAATCTAAATCTATCATGTACTAAAATGGGCAAAAAAAACCCCGAACTCGACTAGCATAGCCACTGCTAGTAAACCAACACGCCGTTCAGCTAGATTCGAGGCATTTAAGTCCATTTCGAGTTGAGTTCATAGGTCGTATGGACCCATCCAAAGCGGCCTAAGACCATATTTCAAATACAAAACGCATCATCAAGCCCATATCGAAAGCCCATACCTAAATTTCGAAGAACGTGATTCGCTGACCAGCTTTTCACCAAAACAGTAAAGCATTGTTGCAATTCTTTTAAAAATCACTACTTACCACGCAGTTTACATGATATACCCATAAAATTAAATTACGCCACCAATCAGACTTTTAAATGTTATATTGGATATTTGATGAAAACTTTACGTTATAATTTTATCCTTTACCTTCCTATTTTTGTTTCACTTTATTTTTTAGAAGCTTTTAAAATAGCAAGAATGCCAGAATAAAATATTAGTGATAGTTTCGATAAAAATATTGTAGAAGGATGATAACCTAGGTCTCAAGACGTAGACTCGTTGAAGCTCGTGGTTCGATTTCCCCCTTGGAACTCGGAGCATTAATTTTTTTTGGGTTATTAAGCTTGTTTAGATGATGTGAAGTATCTAGTAGTATTGTATTGGAGATCTTGGTCCAGCTAAATCATGATGGTTAACATGGTATGCAAGTACTTCATGAACTTGCGTATATGTGAGATTAGTTGGTTTTGCCAAATTATTTACGAAAAAGTGTTATAGAAGAAGAGTGTATAAAAATTTATCATAAATAGAATTAGCAAAATCTTGATTCGATCTATAACTTAATGTTAGTCGTATTTTGAAATGGTTTGGATGATGTGGGTCCTCACATAATATAAGTTCAATGTCATGCGCTTTTGGAAGTTGTGTTCAAAATGATGCATGAATTTTTATAAGAACACATATTGTGATGAAATAAATTCAAAAATCTAAAATCTAAAATCTGTGCCACAAAGTGCATCATATGGTGTGATTTGGAAACCTGACGAGGACCAGCCTGTCAAATTTTTTTTCTTCCAAGAAAACATGGGAAAATACTCGCTCCTCATTGCCATGTCTTTAACGGTAGAATCTCATGTCTTTTAGCCACGAAGTTACTCAATTTGTATTTATATCTTGGTTGGCTTTCAGCGACCATCTTGGAACCGGTGTTCGTTCTTATGCTTGGAAAGTTTTTGCCATATCAGTGGATTCATAGATATGGCTAATGAGCTTATTCAATCACGTTCACTTTTGTATAAGCTCTTCTTGCTTTGCATTTTACCAGTACTGTTTTTAGTTACTGTTTCTTACAACCAAAACCACTTATGTCTAGTTATATGTAAATTGTAGTTTTGTGCTTAAGTAATTAAGTTCTTGCTTGCAAAAGGACGAGATACTTTCACCCCAATCATGTTTGAGAGATCATGATGGACAATTCCTTAAGCATCATTGAACATCAGTTGTGATCTCTAAATCTCATCCAAATTATCGTCATTAGTCCACGACTTCTTAGGTTTGAGATGAACCACTCCGCCTGCTCCGATACCAGTTGTTAGAACGTATGACTCCTTAGAACTCTTAAAAAAACAAACATTTTGTGTATTTTTTAATATGTTCTTTTACAACTTACTTAAACACAATACTTTCCCCCTAAGCTACCCTTAGATGAAATATAAACACACTCAAAAAGTTCTTACGTTGTCGAAACACTTCTTCAATAGTTGATCTCTCAAACAATGAACACCTTGGATCTACATGGTTCTTCTTTCTATAAACGGCTAACCTACAGCTTCACAATGGAATCCCTTTTATAATTGCACCTTCATGATTATATTAGATCAACTTATGATACTCCAAGATCTTCAAGGCTTACTTCATTATCCACGTTAGACATGGGCAGATTAATCGAAAACCGAAGAACAAAACCAAACCGAACCCACCTGACCCGGAATTTTTTGTGACTTGGGTAGGTTTCGGGTAGTGATTAATAATTGAATAGGTCCATAAATTAAGAACCACGGATCTTAGAACCGAACCAAACCTAAAGTAACCGAATAGGAACCAAACTAATTTACCCTTATAGATTTATCTTTCGATTCCAATTCCATAACCGAACATTGTCAATCATAATTCATATTTCAGTTTCCAATTTCTTTTTTTCTCATAAATTGTATGTGATAAAGTGTTCCAAAAAAATCTCATCGTATCCTTCACAATCTCCAATCAGCTCTAATCAATTAAGCCACTTACAACTTTTGATAATCTGTTTGGATTTGGATTTCAGTTGTGTTTGGATTTAATTTTGCTATTAAACAATGTTTTATTTTGTTATGGTTTTTATTTGGTTGACTTGGTTAAATCAGATTGTTTGGTTACAAAATAACCATTTAGAACCGATATTGTTTCGAGTATAAATTGTTCTAAATTCATGTACTCATGTGGAACCGGAACCAAAACAAATTTTAGTCAGTTCATATATTGTTACCAATTTTCTAGAACCGAATTATCCGAGAATCATAAGAACCGAAGAGCCGCACGCCCATGCCTAATCCACCTCAGCAACTTTGATGCAACAACTTTTTGTGCCATGTCAGCAATCGTGACCTCGTCGACATATTATCAATGATGTAATAGTCTACTCCATATTATAACAAGCTCGAGCAATGTCCCACATATATCTTCCTTCCACAAAAATTGATTTTGAATAAAACTTGTGACATGTATATTGAAAAAAATAATATGAAAGTTTGAGAACTTCTTCTGATTTTTTTAGGAAGTCCAAATTTTTCAAAATATTTGGATCATAATCTTGAATAATAATTTCATTAATCGGTAAATCATAACTCTTTTTTTTTAACACTTAACTTGACATACATAGAAGGAGGTATCATAACCATAAGTACTACATCAATAGGGAACCAATAGGACCCTTGGAAACAGAAATTTAGAAAAAATAACAGGAAAACAGAGCTATTGATAATGAAAATAAAGATGAAAGACGATGATTAGATGTTGATAGCTTCTTGTTGAATCAAGGGAGAGAGCCATCTGGAACCACCGTTCGCCACATATGATTGAAAATTATTTAAGCGAGTAACACTAGCTGCTATTTTCCTTACCACCGTTTGCCACATATGATTGAAAATTGTTTAAGTGAGTAACACTAGCTGCTATTTCCTTAGCCACTTTGTTAGTACTAGATGGAGTAAGGGTCACCTCTGATTCCTCAAATTGCCGTAGAAAGCTGTTAATGCATATTAAAATTTCTCTGTTTTGGGGAAACCGAGATGAGTTATGGAGAGCCTCAAAAACCAGGGGACATAATGTTTCAAAGAGGATTCACTTATGCCGCATATAAAAGGAGGACTAAGCAGCCCACCACAAGCTTAAAAGTCCAGCATCTAGTGTAACAACCCGTTCAAAAACTTGTAAATTATTTATCAAAATAAATAATTCCAAGAGAAGACGGAGCCGGGAAGTGTACAGAAGAATGTTCCCGAAGAAAGCGGAAGCGGAATCGCGAATCAGAACGCGAAACGCTCGAAAACGAACGGAGAAATATGATTGGCTGAAAAATAATAAAATATATATATTTTTAATTCAGAAAATATAATATAATAATGGACCGTTAGGATGGTGCCACGTGGCAGCCATCCAACAATCCGTTTTGCTATAAATAAGGGGCCTCGGTTCCTCTTCTCTTCACACCAAACTTAACGAATTATAAGAGCTGAGTAGAGAGAAGGAGGAGAAGAGAAGAGAGGGAGAGAGAAAGAGAGGCGGAGGAGAAGAAGAAGGACGCCGGTGCAAGTCGCCCGCGAGGAGGAGGAGAGAGAGGGAGGTGCTCGGGGATAAAACCCGACGCCTCGGGACGGTTTTAACCGCCCGAATCACTGTTCGGGATTCCGGTTAACCGGTCCGGTTTAGTGAGAGGGAGCTGTTCGTGTTCCGTTTCAGGCACGAACGAGCGTTCGGTATAGCCGAACTTTTGCCGGAATTCCCAGAAATTCCCGTAGAATCTTTATCGGAGCTGCACCAATACGTTTGTGACATTCACAACATTTCTTAGTCAGTCTCTTGAGTGTTGGAGTGAGGGCATGTGCTTTTCGACAAGTTTCTCTTCATACGAAATCTGTCAGAACTCTGTCCGAGTTTCGGGAGCAGAACTCCGAAATCAGTCGGAACTCTGCCGAAATTTTCGGAAGACCAGTAGAGCCAAGTCCAGATCCAAGCCGAAGATTTTTCGACATGATTTTCTCAAATACAAATCCTGTCGGAATTCTGCCGGAATCTCAGAAAGAAATCCCAAGAACAGCCGGAACTCTGCCAAAGTTCCTCGGAGATCAAGTCAAGCAGTAGTCAATATCCAAGAACGGTCCAGGAGGTGGTTTGGTCTGTTGGTGGTCCAGTTCAATGGTACCAGCAAAGGTCAATCAAAGAGAAGTCTGAAGTGAATGGTCAGGTTTGGTCAACGGAGTCCACCGGGGTTCAACCGCGACATAAAAGAACTGGGAGTTAGATCAATTGTATGTTGATATGATCTACCTGCAGGGTCCAGATATCGGGGTATTGACCTTGAACCAGGAAGGTTGGGTCATACCAGGTGTCGATTTGCTAATATTTAATCACACTGGTGATTATTCATCTGTTTGTTGTTTGTCTACTCTCTACCTTTCTTGTTGATTGGTTGTTTGAGTAGAATTACGGAGTAATGATGCATGCCGTGTTAGTGGTTAGTTCAGAACCCTAATGCGTGAGGTAAGCGGGTCTAATAGACCAGGTCCAGATGGGACATAAGGTCTTTTAGAACGATGTATCGACGGTCTGGTTCTAGTTCAGAGAACTGACCGAAACATGGTATTAATAATCGGTTCCAATGGGAATCCGAGGACTTAATACATACGGAGTAGAGATTAGTGATTCTGCATCTTTGTATCTGAATTATTAATTAGATTGGTGTTTCCTTTTTCCCCCGTATGAGTTGAGCTTCGTTCTCTTGAAATACGCTGGGATGCCAGATATTTCGGAAACGGAAAGACCCCGGAGAACAGTACCGACTGATCATCGGGCCATGGGTGTGGACCTGTTGAGGTCTACGTGCTATTCGCCGCGTTCCGCAAGGAATTGGTGAATGAAGGAGGTTGTCTGTTATGGTTGACGGGTGGGGGAAAACGAATACACCTGGGCCCTAGGATGTAAAGAGAATAAGGATAATAGCTAGCTAGTGTAATGTAGTTTGAGATATGTTTTCATGGCTCATCTTGCTTGTTTAATTTCCGCTACTTCGGCTATGATGTATGTTTGTTTGTTGAACTCCCCGAACATGTTTGTTGTTTGTTAACCTGGAGCTTTCGGGGAGTTGTGCATGTTAGTAAAGGGATCTAGCTCATTGAGTGACATTAGGTTACTCATTAAAGTCACGTTGTTGTTTTTCAGATAACTAGTAGTTGAGTAGCTAGAGCCGGTGCGGGACGTTAGGCCAAGTCGGAGTAGTTTTCTTGTCTGTTTGCAAGCCTTTGATTTCAAGATATATGTATGTATGCTTTCTGGTCCATGGACCGCTGGCCAGCATGTATAAATATTTTCTATTTTTGTTGAACTCAGTACTGTATGTATTAATTCAAATGTTTTATAAAGATAGCGTGTTGTTAATGATATTGGATATCTTACGATTCACACACAACTCCGCGTTCGAGGTACTAGCTGCGAAGCTTGAACTGAGGCGTGGAGGGTTAAGTGACGTCTTTGGATCACCGGGTAGGAGAAACCGACGGTCATGTTCTTGTTTGATTGTTGGTCGGCGGCGAACCTTAGTCGGGAACGGTTCGGGGGGGGGGGTTACATCTAGTCTCGAAATGACTCGTGAGAAGGCACGTATACCATGAGCAATCGGACAACCATTCCAATTTCGTATAATCCAAGCCACACCAGTATTACGATCATGAGATATCCAAGATTGATCAATGTTACATTTTAAGAGATTCGCACCTGGTTTTATCCATGTTTGAAGAGAGGAGACGATTTGTTGTCCCTGATTCGAATCATCATTTGGAGGATGATTTATTAGAAACAATAAACCCGCATCCTCTTCTCATTATCCAAAACTGCTTGGGCTTCATATCGTGTTTCATCAAACACCAACGCGTCACGCACTTTCCAAATATGCCACAAAATCCATGAGATCCTCTACAAAATCTTCTTTGGCGTCTGGTTCTTCTTCATTTCCTTAATAATATGGTAGAGGTTCAGCATTGCCAAGTTGTTTGAAAAACCACCAGGTGGGAGAGGGAACTGATATTTGTTCCAAACATCCCGAGACATCGTACAATGAAAAAGCATGTGGCATATGGTTTTATCATCGGTTTCACAGACATGACATTGAGCGGACACCGGAATATTCCTTGTTTGTAACCTGACTTTGACTGCGAGAGCGCCTGAAAGCACTTTCCAAAGAAAATGACGGATTTTTGATGAAGTTTTAATTCTCCAAAGTTCAGACCACACTTTTTTCTCTAATGGTGGGAGCAACACATGTTCTGTTTCCAAATCTCTCAACTTTTCAGTGAATATAGCCATTTCATGAGTCATAAATCCCAGAATCGTTGAATCTTCACGGTAGAGGTGGATGGGAATTTGAAGAATTTTGGCTGCATCTGCTTCCACAAAGGTTTGATGAATAAGGGTGGCCATTCCAGTAGTGAGAGTGCGGAATCATGAATTTCGAGACTGTAGCCATTAAATCCAATAGTATATCATCCCTTGTTCTGGGGGTATAGGGATTTCATCTCTGATCTAGGTATCCAATAAGACCCTAGTTTCATTCCTATTTCTAATAATCCTTAGGAGACCTTTGCTAAGAAGTTCTCTACCAAACAATAGACTTTTCCATATAAACGATGGTTTTTTTCCAGCGGTACTTTCCAAAAAAAAATCTATTAGGAAAGTACCTACTTTTCAACACTCTAGTGACCAAGGAATCTGGATTGCTCCATATGCGCCATGTCTGCTTTGCAAGGAGAGATTGGTTAAAGCTCTCAGTATCATGGAATCTCAAACCCCCTTCTTCTTTTCTCCTGCACAGTTTAGACCATGCAACCCACGAGATTTTGTGTATGTTGTTATTATCATTCCACCAAAACTCTATCATTGTGCTTGTCAGGTGCGTGCGGAGTTCTTTGGATAATTGAAATACAGACATTGCATAGACCGGTAGCGTTAAACCAATAGATTTAATCAAAATTTATTTCCCTCCCTTGGACAATGCTTTGAAGAAGTACCCTCGAAGTCTGCCGAAGCTTAACATCTTCACTTTAGATCCACTGAAAGCTTCCGGGAAGCCCAAGCAGTTACCATCTCCCCCTTCATGGTATATTCCTAAGCATGGCTTTGTCGCCTCTTTAGCATAGTCAGGCATTTTAGAACCAAAGATAATGAAATATTTAGCGAGGTTTATCTATTGTCCTAATGCATCACCATACACTTTTAGACACCGATTAACTTCATTCGCTTCACTTACAGTGGCTCGGCACATCAAAAGGTTGTCATCAGCGAATAGCATATGGTGAACCGCTGGTCCCTTTTCTGCTAACTTAATGCCATGTAATCTGCCAGCCTCCTCCGCTCTATTTAAGACATGCACTAATGCCTTAACTGCTAGGATGAACAAAAACGGTGATAAAGGATCCCCTTGTCTGATGCCTCGCTCTGGTTTGATGAAGCCATGGGGTGGCCATTGAGAAGGATGGAGAAGGACACTGTTGATACACAAGACATGATCCAACATACCCATGTTCTATCAAACCCCATTTTTTCCATCAATACTTCCAAGAAATTCCATTCAACACGATCATACGCCTTGGACATGTCCGTTTTGATGGCCATAAAATCATCTGCAACCCGTCGATCTGTACGTAACGCGTGAACCATTTCATGTGCAATAATAATATTATAGGAGATGAGTCTACCTGAGAAAAAAGCTCCTTGAGTTTCTGAGATCAACTCAAGGAGATAGCACTTGAGACGGTTACACAAAATATTTGATATGATCTTATACTTCACAGTGCATAAGCTAATAGGTTTCATCTCTTTCATGAAAGTTGGATTGTTCACTTTGGGAATTAGGCATAACTGTGTGTGGTTCCACCCCGATGGCATGGTTCCAGTATCGAAGAAACTCCTAACCTCCGTTGATACCGCAGGTCCTACAATGTGCCATAATTTCTAGTAGAACACACCCGTAAACCTATCTTCTCCTAGTGCACTCTTACTCTTAATATCAAAAGCTGCTGCTTTTATTTCATCATCGGTGAAGGGAGCGGTGAGGTTTTGATTCATCTGTGGCGTAACCCTTTCATTAAAGCCTTCAAGAAGAGTCTCCAAGTCATAAGGGTTGGAGCTCATAAAAATTTCCGTGAAGAAATCCATTGCTATTTTCCCCTTAGGTCCTTCCGAGAAGTGTTCATTACCATTTTTATCTTTCATCATGAACATTCTATTCTTGATTTTCCTTCCTTTGAACACATTATGAAAGTACTTGGTATTCTTATCTCCTGCTTTCAACCAAAGCTTTCTACATTTCTGTTTCCAAAACAGTTCCTCATCACGATAGGCTTTAGCCAATTCTTGCTTCAAATCCTTCATCTTTCTCTGGCTAGGGTACTGTTTGGCCAACTCCACTTGCAATAGAGGATTTAATCTGGCTATATGATCTGCTGAATTCTCTTCCATCTGGCCAACTCTGTTCTACAAGTCCTGATTCTGTCAATAATAGACATATTTGCTGCATCCAGTTGGTTGTTCCAGCCTTTCAGTACCACAACATCAATGTTTTCATGATGAATCTGAAGGAATTTGGAGTAGGTTTTAAAACTTTTTTAAAATTCGAATGACAAATTCTATAGCCCGGATCTATGTTTATTGAATCTTTGATACTAGATCTCGAGAATACCTGGAGTTTAAAGCAGCGGAATGAATCAGGAACTCGAGATCAAGAGCGCTTCAGATGCTGCGCCTCTACGGAAAGTCCACACGCACACAAACTGGATCACCGGGATGCTAGTGCCGGAAGAGCTCTCGGGATTCTGTGTTTGTAAGACGGCTGCGGATCAAAGATTAGACTGAGAATTTCGTGCCTCTATATCTTATATAGGGACCACGCAAAACCTAATTAATAACCGGGCTAACCGATCATTAATTAAATCATTAATCAAACCAGTCGGTCTGATTTCAGTCACTGTGTCGATCGACATAACTTACTTGAGTCGGTCGACACACTCAGCTAAAACACATAGTAATGTATATCAAATATACATTGACTTGATCATTACATTAATGATCAATCCCAATCTTGTTTATCCAGTTTGCTTAGGTGTGTGACCCTGTAGGATCATATAATACTAGCAATGAGTTCATAACTCATAAGTTATAAGCGGCTTCTAGCAAAGCATTATAACTACCCAGTATTACATAATAGTCTTATCTCGACTTCACAACTATATTAGAGTGTATACAAGTATGATATCCAGGACATTCCCTTCAATCTCCAACTTGTACTGGAATCAACTTATTCCAATAATCCCTTTGTCTCTATATCTCGATTCAGCATAAGACAAGAACTCGTGTCATCCTTATAAAGTCAAATCACGTTTATCGAAATCTGATATGTACTGATCAAGGCAAACAACTGACATTCAGCTTGTTTGAGTGTGGCCACACATTCTCTCAATATCAAATCTTTGATAGGCCCAGAGATATTTAACTCTCGTTATATAGGAAGACAAATCCCATCTTGTTTCATCCCCTGTTCCCCACACACTTCATGATATGCCCAATCAATGTCTGAATAGTCACCAGTTAAGGCTGACGTTTGACAAGGTCAAAGCAGACCAATTTATATGCAGGAAATCATGATGAGCTCAAGTCTAAGGACTATACTCTATAGTCGTAATGAGAAACTCATATGACACTCATATAACAATCTTGTTGAGTTCTCATTACCGGTCATATCCGATACCGTGTTCACAACACATATCTATGTGATTGACTTTGATACTCCTATCAATGACACCATGAAACTTGGTCATCAGTCACATCACATACTAGTCTCGCGCGGTTATTAATGTCCCAATTTAACAACCTTCGACCATGGACCTCAGTAATTTATGACATCTATCGCTTATAGGGTTTCATGATCAAATCACGTATTTGATGACCTATAAGAATGCCTTAAATTATTTTGGGACTATTATTTAATCAGTCAACTACATTATTAAATAATACTGAAACAATTTCATTAATTAAAACATAACCAAAGTATGTTTACATGAACATCAAAACAAAATAAACAACTACCACTCAAATCAAGATTACTACTCGAGAAATCTAATTCATATTGCCACAGCATGACTCTCATGCTTGGGCCGTTGGAGTGGCTTAGTCAGAGGATCAGCAACATTCTCGTCCGTCGGGACTCTGCTGATTTTCACATCTCCTCTCTCAATGATATCTCGTATCAGATGATATCTTCTCTCGATATGTCTGGACTTCTGGTGTGATCTAGGTTCCTTTGCCTGAGCTATGGCTCCATTGTTATCACACAACAACACCACAGGCTCAGAAATGCTAGGAACCACACCAAGTTCAGTAATGAACTTTCTAATCCAAACAGCTTCCTTTGCCGCTTTTGAAGCAGCAATGTACTCAGCTTCAGTTGTGGAATCTGCCACGGTGTTCTGCTTGGAACTCTTCCAACTGACTGCACCGCCATTCTGACAGAAGACATAACCAGATTGAGATTGGAAATCGTCTTTGTCCATCTGAAAACTGGCGTCAGTGTATCCACTTACCACAAGCTCATCACTCCCTCCGTAAACCAGGAACTTATCCTTAGTATTCCTCAAATACTTCAGGATTGTCTTGACGGCAATCCATTGACTCTCACCAGGATTGGATTGGTATCGGCTCGTCATGCTCAAAGCACAAGCGACATATGGACGTGTACATAGCATGTCATACATGATGGATCCTATCGCAGAAGCATAGGGAATCCTACTCATGCACTCTCGCTCAGAAGGTGTCGAAGGACACTGCTTCTTGCTGAGAGTGATGCCATGTGACATCGGAAGCAAGCCCTTCTTGGAATCATGCATATTGAACCTGTGTAAGACCTTATCAATATAAGTATCCTAACACAGTCCAATTAGCCTCTTCGATCTATCTCTATAGATCCTTATTCCAAGAATGTATGCGGCTTCTCCCATATCCTTCATCGAGAAACAACTTCCTAGCAAAGCCTTAACAGTTTGAAGCAACGGAATATCATTTCCGAGAAGAAATATGTCATCTACATACAATACGAGAAATGCAACTGCGCTCCCACTAGTCTTCTTGTAAATGCATGGTTCTTCTTCGTTCCTGATGAAATAAAACTTTTTGATAGCTTCATCAAAACGAAGATTCCAAGCCTGAGATGCTTGCTTCAACCCATAAATGGATTGATGAAGCTTGCATACTTTCCTAAGGTTATTAGGATCAATGAAACCCTCAGGTTGTGTCATATACACATCCTCTTCCAGAATACCATTTAGGAAGGCGGTTTTCACGTCCATCTGCCAAATCTCATAATCATAATAAGCAGCAGTACCTAGGAGAATCCAGATGGACTTAAGCATAGCGACTGGGGAATAGGTTTCATCATAGTCAACACCATGAATTTGTTTGAAACCTTTTGTCACCAATCTAGCTTTGTACATCTGTACATTGCCATCCACGTCAATCTTCTTCTTGAAGACCCAAACTTTGTTGATTGACATGGATTCCATCTCGGATTCACTGGCCTTTAACCATTTTTCGTAATCAGGGCCCAACATTGCTTCTTCGAAAGTCGCAGGTTCGTCACTATCAACGATAAGAAGATCATGACAGTTAGTCACGAGAAATCCGTATCTCTCGACTTTATTACGAGTCCTTCTGGACCTGCGAACTACAGGCACCACAGGTGTTGGTTCCACAACTTCTTGTGAATCCAACGGCTGCTCTCCCTCATCAGGTTGAACAACGTCCTGTGGTTCTCGAATTTCTTCGAGTTGTACTTTACTCCCATTGTTCTTCTTGGAAAGAAATTCTCTCTCAAGAAAGACACAGTTCCGAGCAACAAATACCTTGTCCTCGGATTGGTTGTAAAAGTAGTATGCCTTGTTTTCCTTAGGGTAACCAACGAAGTAGCACTTATCAGATTTGGGTGCGAGCTTATCAGATATCAATCGCTTGACATAAGCTTCGCAACCCCATATTTTAAGAAAAGACAGACTTGGACCCTTTCTAGTCCACATCTCATATGGAGTCTTTTCAACTGATTTTTTTGGAACTCTGTTCAGTGTAAACGCAGACGTTTCAAGAGCGTATCCCCAGAAGGATAACGGTAAATCAACATGACTCATCATCGATCGAACCATATCCAATAAAGTCTGATTACTCCTCTCAGACACACCGTTCCACTGTGGTGTTCCAGGAGGAGTGAGTTGTGAAACGATTCCACAATCTCTGAGATGATTATTGAATTCTTGGCTCAAGTACTCACCTCCACGATCAGATCGAAGAAATTTGATACTTTTGCCAAGTTGATTCCGTACTTCATTCTGGAACTCCTTGAACCTTTCGAAAGATTTCGACTTATGTCTCATAAGATAGACATAACCATATCTACTGAAATCATCAGTGAATGTGATAAAGTACCTAAAGTTTCCTCTTGCACTAATGCTCATTGGGCCACACACATTTGTATCTATAAGGCCCAACAAATCACTGGTCCTTTCAATGAACTTGTTGAAAGGGGCCTTTGTCATTTTGCCTAATAAGCACGATTCACACTTCTCAAATGATTCATAATCAAATGAGTCTAAAAGCCCATTACGATGGAGCTTTTGAATCCTTTTCTCATTGATGTGGCCCAAACGACAGTGCCAGAAGAAAGTCGGGTTTGAGTCATTTGATTTAAACCGTTTGTTATTTATGTTATAAACTGGCATTGATTGGTTGAGAATATAAAGCCCATTCTCTAATGCGGCGTTACCATAAAATATATTATCTCGAATAAAAGAGCAACATTTGTTCTTAATCGAAAATTCAAAACCATTCATGTCTAAAACAGAAATAGAAATGATATTCTTGCTTATCGCAGACACATAGTAGCAATTCTCCAACTCTAAAATCATGCCCGATGGCAGAGACAAATGATAAGTTCCTACGGCTAATGCAGCAACTCTTGCTCCATTTCCAACACGTAGGTCCACTTGTCCCTTCTTCAGCGTTCTACTGCTGCGTAGGTCCTGCATAGTAGTAAAAATATGAGCACCACAGCCGGTATCCAATGCCCAAGAATTAGAACCTGATGAAGTAACATTTACTTCTATAACATAAATACCTTTAGATGTTGTTTCGTACGACTTCCTCAGGTTCTTCAAACCTTCCAGGTATTCCTTGCAGTTTCTCCTCCAATTCCCAGGCTTCTTGCAGTAAAGACAAGTATCAGTATCAACTAAGCCACGCTTGGGCTTAGAAGACAACTCAGACTTGTCCCGGTTCTCGACCTGGACAGCCTTGCTCTTAAAACTTTTTCCTTCTCAAGGACGGATCTCAACGTGAATGAGTTTGTGTTGTTGCTAGACATAGCTGAAACAAGAAAAAAAGAGTTTAATTAGTCTTGATGTTCAAGGAATGAGAAATCTTAACATTTAAGACAGCTCGCATTATATTCAAAATTAATTTCCTCAAGTTGAATATAATGATCCAAGATCCATATTTCACTTAGATTTGAGTGAGCTTTGGCTCATCTCCCAAACTTCAGTTATTTAGGTGAGCAACTCTTTGCTGATCATATCCAATATGACTCTTGGTCTTGGGTTTGATATATTGATATCCAATATCAAACCCAATCTTATGTCTCTGGGCCCAAAACCATTTTGATAGCACATTCAAGCAAACCAATCTTCGAGTCATGTGGTAACGATTACCACCTGTCTTACTCGTGTAATTGTGAATGCCTTGCTTTGGCAAGCCCATCACACAACAAAACAAAACCCGGTAGTTGACAAGATTTGGAAAGACATCAAAGATGCTTGATATTTAGTTTGAGGAATGGAACATTGATCTTAATACATATCACTTATATGTTTAAGAAAGACTAGATTTAATTCAAAAGGTTTTAAGACTTGGTTAAAACTTTTAATCTAATTAAAGTTGATTTAAATCTAGAGTGTTGAATCTAATTCAGACTGCGAGACACCTAAACCGGTTCAACCACGGTTAAACCATTTAACCCGATTAAACCGATCAATTTTGATTCAATCCAATTGAACCGGTGTCGATTTATGTTTGTGTCGATCGACACGTAGTTGTGTCGGTCGACACGAGCTAACCGATTTAAAATCGTGATGAAATCGACTAAACCGATTAGACCGATTGTACCAATCTGGTTCAATCCAATTGAACCGATGGAGATCGACGCGTATCGATCGACACGAACAGTGTGTCGATCGACAGAGTCGATTTTTGGAATGTCAATCATTTGATCGACACTTAACATTTTATTCTGCTTTTAAGGCTTGTGTCGATCGACACACGCTTTGTGTCGGTCGACACAACCATGCAGAAACCCTAGTTTTGAATTTTTTTCAAAAACAGCCGTTTCGCGAATCAACAGGCCGTGTCGATCGACACACGCTTTGTGTCGGTCGACACGCCTTTCGCATAAAACCTAATTTTTGAGTTTTCAAAACGATTTTGCATCCAAATGATCTAACATGAATCATATATGAATTTTATGAATCAAATTCGAATTCAAAGCATTTAGATAGCATTTTACAAATTCAATTCAAACACATGGCTTTGCTACCAGTGAAGGAATTTGGAGTAGGTTTTAAAACTTTTCTAAAACCCGAATGACAAATTCTATAGCCCGGATCTATGTTTATTGAATCTTTGATACTAGATCTCGAGAATACCTGGAATTTAAAGCAGTGGAATGAATCAGGAATTCGAGATCAAGAGCGCTTCAGATGTTGCGCCTCTACGGAAAGTCCACACGCACACAAACTGGATCGCCGGGATGCTAGTGCCGGAAGAGCTCTCGGGATTATGTGTTTGTAAGACGGCTGCGGATCAAAGATTAGACTGAGAATTTCGTGCCTCTAGGGCCACCAAGCTTCTCATCTATCCTTAGAAGTTCATTGAAATCCCCTACTAACAGCCAAGCCTGATCCATTATCATACCAATAGCAGCTAAGCGATACCATACAGCCCTACGTTCTACTCTTACTGGATCACCATACACAGTTTTACTGACCCTATCTTTATTCTCATATCAATTATTCGAAAACCTTTAGATAAAACCAAAACATCTAGGTTTTTCTTCCGAAGAACAGCTAACCCTCCACTCAAACAAATTGGTTCAATCGTTACACTCATCATACCCCAAACTCTCCTATAAACTAGAAATGAAATTATATTTTTGCTTCGTTTCCATTAAAAATAAAATATCAAGGAAGAACTTTCGCCGAATCTCCCTGAGCCGCTGAACTGTCTCGGTACTTCCATCTCCTTGATAGTTCCAAGATAATATGCTCATTGGGATTGCAGCGGCTTCAAATCGGAATCCACCGTCTCTTCGTGGGTTTTTGGTGATTTGTTCTTGGACACCACTAAGTCCACAACTGACTTTCTCTTGTTTGTGCTGGAGGAAGGGGATGACTCAGCACTTACTTCTACTTGAGATGAAATCTCCTGACTTGGTACAACTCTATTTCTCTTCCATGCTTTGGGGCGGCCATGAGGCTTCTTACCAGTATAAGCTAGGGAAACATCATTCAGATGACCAGACACACCTATCTTGAAACCAAGAGTGTCTTCATTCAAACTTGAGATATAATCGTCACCTGACATGTTACCAACAAGCATCTTAGCCTTGGTCACATACTCTACCGGGTCAGATGATAATGGAAATAGCTCCATGGTTTTCTTTTTCTGAATCTTTGACGTTGCAGCTTTATGATCAAACACCAAGCCCTTGTTCTTTTCTAGATCAAAGGATACCTTTGTCAAGAACGGAGGAGGATTTGCTATTGCATCTGCAATGGATTGCTTGACCCGTCCAATTCGTGCTAGCCTTTCTGTGGCATCTGAGTGAGAGATGTATTGGATGGTCATCGGTCTCTCTTCAAGGAAAAGCTCAGGGAATAGTTGGGGAAAGCCAGGAGGAGCTCCAGGGGCCGCCACAGAGATCTGTAAATTTTCAGGATTCTTCGCAAAATTTGCAAGCGCAGTGGCGGACGTTTCAGCAATGTGGCCTGGAGGAGGGTCCAGGGGCACGAGGCTTTCTCATGGGTCAAAAGTAACCAGTGGAAGCATTTCTTATAGATTTTTTCATACTCGTAGTGAATGAGAACAGTTTCTGTAGCTGAGACATGCATCTCCTTTCTATCTCTAGCCGGTTTCTCCACATCAAATTCCACCAGGGTACGGATGTAGTTTGTGGTTTGAGAGACAGAGGGGTCAAAGATCACCTCCACCACATCCCCAATTGCCTTAGAGCATTTGTGCATCCTTTTCAGTGAAAAATAGTTCAATGGAATCCTACGAATTCGAATCCACACCTGGAAGGTAGTGAGGAAGTTCCTCGGAGGCTCAGGCACCCATCGTTCCAGAAGCATCGTCCAGTGATTGTAAGACCAAGGACGGTCTTTCAACGCCATTAAAAGATCCTCTTCACGCTGGAAGATAAACTGGAAACGGTCCCGTGAGAGTGCAATTCCACGAACTCGGTCATATACCTTCCACGCCTTGGACATATATTCAATCATTTTCGCCATGACTTGGCACTCCAGATTCAGGAGTCTTCCCAAGAGATTGTTGGTATTGAAACTTGGTATTTGGGGTCATCGTCAAGGATTATGGACTCGTCATCGTCAATCGACATGGTTCGGATTGTTTTTTGCAGAGAACCGGCTATTGGTCTTCCTCTAAAACATACATTTTGAACAAAGTAGGATATATTATATTTTATCTCAAAAGATGCTACATTTTTTAATATTAATGTTAGTTACTTACTAGCAGCAAAAAAGGTAGTGATTTTGGAAGTTAAGGGGCTTCGTATGTGTAATAACATAACTTTCGGGTTGAAAGATTAAATTCCACTAGAGTCGATGGTAAAACTAGAAATAAATATTGGCCGTATTCCAATTTTCCACGATTTAGACCGAAAGGAGAAGGAAGAAGAGAAGGAATCAGACTCGATCGGAAAATGGCGACGTCGATGATACAGAGGCTGTTTAAGCAAGGGACGAAGATCGTCTGCATTGGTCGTAACTACGCCGCTCACGCCAAAGAATTAGGCAACGCCGTCCCCAAGGTTCTTCCAATCTCTGTCATATATTTCCCCGGAACAAAAACTAATGGAGGAAACAATCTGGGATTTAATTTTTCGTATAGAGCCTTGGGTCATTCAATTGTAACGAATTGTTTTTGTTTCTTAATCCAGTATCGGAAACTATAAAACCTGAATTACATCTCCGTAGTTGTTGATTTGAATGTGATTCGCGTCTCTGATCCTGATTCAACTCTGTTCATTGTTGTTGACAAATTACGGAAATCAGGAACCAGTAATATTCTTAAAGCCGACATCATCATACTTGGAAAATGGAGGAACGATTGAGATCCCACATCCTCTGGATTCACTTCACCATGAAGTGGAACTCGCTTTAGTGATCGGACAGAAGGCAAGAGATGTTCCCGAATCAACAGCCATGGATTACATTGGAGGTACATTTATTATAGAATATCACATTTCTCTTCTGATATGTGTATGAATCAATAGCCATTTCGTTTTATTTTGCTATGAAGGATATGCGGTTGCTCTTGATATGACTGCTAGGGAACTTCAAGCTTCTGCCAAGGTGAAAAACCGATTTTAGTTCATATCAATGGATCCATAGATGGCTTATTAGCTTATACAATAACGTTCACATTTGCAGGCATCAGGTCTCCCGTGGACGCTTGCTAAAGGACAAGATACTTTCACCCCAATCAGCTCTGTTGTAAGTATTGATCTCAAACTTCTTAGAACATACAATCTGAAGATTAACTCTTATTGGACGAAAATTGCTATTTATGACCAGATTGTAGCATATGCTTTGACTGTCTGACCACAAATTGTTTAGTTTGTCTTATCACATGCCACTTTTGTGATATTATGCGGATGGGGTTTAAAATTATCATAGGAAAATTGACTTGAAATCATAGAATCAAAACTCTTGTGATCTCCTAGTTTAAAGTTTCTTTCTCTTGTCGTGTTTCAGCTGCCAAAGGCGATGGTGCATGATCCTGATAACCTAGAACTTTGGCTTAAGGTTTGTTCATCTCTCTCCCCTAAAGAATCTGCAAAAGAGCAAAACTAAATCCATTTCTGTGATGTGGTAGGTTGATGGGGAAACAAGACAGAAGGGACTGACAAAAGATATGATCTTGAAGGTCCCGTTTCTCATCAGCTACATCAGCTCTATAATGACCCTTTTCGAAGGAGATGTCATTTTGACAGGTATCTCTCTACTAATAATTTTTCCATACCAAAACATTTAGAACCGAAGCTAGACGTATAAGACAATGCTTTCAATTTTTTAGGTACACCACAAGGTGTTGGACCTGTAAAGATTGGTCAGACGATAACCGCTGGGATCACCGGTCTATCCGAAGTTCAATTCGATGTTGGTCGACGTGTCAAGCCCTTGAGCTAATTGTTTCTTTTTTTCTTTTCTTTCATATGAAATATGTCAAATCTGTTGTGGTCACATATGATCTCTAATTTCATTTATTTGCTGTACTTCCTTACCCTTGGCAAGGGAAAATATAACGTTTTAGTCCCTTCATTTATAATTTCTAAAACAATGCCTCTAAGATCGGTTTATATTTGATTATATTGGAATCATTTGGAAAATTATGATAATTATTGTTGGAATCGTCTGATTACAAGTATTCTTAAGAGTTCTTTATTTATTATTGTCTACGAGTTCTTTATTTATTATTGTCTACAACATTTCCATTAAACCTAATTACATACAAGTTTTTCAAATTCAAAATGATGGACACATCTCCTCCAAAGATGATCGTGCCGGTTTTTGACTTTTCATCGTAACTTTTTGTCTTACGTTCCTTAGTGTGCCCAGCCTTTTATAAATAAACAACGTGACCTCTTTCTAATCAATTTAACATTTCATAAAAAGGAAGACTTTAAACATAAGATCCCATTACCAGATAAATATACTAAGTGGATTAAATTGGTCGATTAATACACAGATTGATATTTGATTCGATTTTTACAACATCAATTTAACGCTGTTTAATGAAATGTTACAGTGCATTCTAACTGGGTTACTTAAATTAAAAACGTGCGTTAACACAAACTCCAATTCTCATCTTCACCAAATCGATTTGGGAACAAAAACCCTAAAAACTCAGAGAAATAAATCTAGTTTGAGGTTTTAACGACGAAATCGAAAGGTATCGTGGTGTTTCTGATTCTATTCTAAGTCTTCAACGTTGAAGATGAGGTATATATTATAATCGACAAGTACTGCTTAAGTTTTTTTTGGATTCGGGAAGAAAATTCAATTTGGTTTCAAAGTTTTTGTTGGATTTGGGTTTCGAATTTTTAAGTAGAAGAAATTTTATTGATTATAATTCAAATTCTGGAAGGAACTTCCATCAAATAGGACTTGGGTATGAGTTGGGTTTTCGTTTTGGTTTTCAAATCGTGGGACCTTGAATGTGGGTATCTGTGAAAGCTCGAATTGAGTTTAGTGTGTAGGCATATAAGATTTTTCATAGTGTTGGTGTTTCAAAGTCTCTGATTTTTTTTGTTGATCCTTGTTTCTTTGGCAGTGAGTTAATGAAATTGAATTTTCATTATGGTAGTATAGATAGTTATGAGGATGATTGTCTTAAGTATATTGGAGGTTTTGTAAAGAAAGGGATGGTAGTGGATCCTGGCTATATGATGTGGTCCCTTTTCGATGATTTCTGCAAGGAGAGTGGAGTCGATGGTGTGGTGGAACAAATTTGGTACAAGCTCCTAACTGATGGTATGGATTATGTGAAATCTATTAAGATAGAGATGGCGGACGAAGAGATTAGACAGATGTGCGATGATTGTATGAGGGCAGGTGAACTTGATGTGTTCATCAAACAAGGAGTACCAACACCTGAAAAATGCTGATGAAGAAGCTGAGAATGATGGTAAAAGAGATGAAAATGATGGTGGACAATCTGATGAGGAGGGTGAAGAACCAAAGGCAGAGCAACCTGATGATAACAACAGTAATAATGCAAAGGACCATCAAGATGAAGAAATAGTAGAGGAAGTAGAACCTGATTCTAAGTTTGAAGATTTATTTAATGAAGTGAGGAGAGATGGGAATGATGGTCTAGGTAAGGTTGATGAGGCTACTATTCTTCAACTTGAATATGCTCGGAATAATCACCAGGAGCCTAATGTAGATGACACTGAATTTGAAAGGCGGTGTAAAGATGCTGAAAGTCCAGAGCTTGCAGTAGATACAGATGATGAATAGAAATAATTCAACAAAACTGAGGCTCATAAATCGAAGAGAGCATACCGGAAGGAAAAGCCTCATTAATTGTGGCTGCTTCAAACTTTCAATAGTGGAGAGGAGTTTAAGGATCAATTGTTGAGGTATGTGTTAAAAACACAATAAGATGTGAAGTTCTGTAGGTGGAAAGCAAATAAATGTCTGGGGTTTACACAAGGCCAAATTCTAAGTGAAGAACCTACTGTTCAGTAGAGAAGAGGATAAAGAAATGGATGGTGAAGGTTTACCAAGGATTTCATGGCCACGCGAAAACTAGAACAACTAAGATGTTAAAAGAAGGGGTTGTTGCTAAGTTATTTAAGGATGAAGTAAGGAGGCCTAATTTGAGATGGACAGACATAAAGAATGAGTTTATGATTAGGTATAAAGTATCCGTTTCTAAGTGGATTTGCATCAAAGCGAGAAGGAGAGCGTCGGACATGGTCTTAGAAACGCATAGGGAACAATTTGCAAAACTATGGGATTATGAGGCTGAGATCAAGTGGTCTAATCCTAATCCAACTACAGAGATTGTCACTATTCCTCATGATGATGGTGTACTAGTGTTTGATAAGTTCTACGTCTGTTTTGAAGCTCTAAGAACCAGTCGGAAAAAATGTTGCAGACCAATAATAGGTCTTGATGGTGCTTTTCTGAAATGGGAGTTGAAGGGTGAGATTTTGGCGGCTGTAGGGAGAGACGCTGATAACATGATTTATCCAATTGCTTGGGTGGTTTTTAGAGTGTAAGACACTGATTCTTGGACTTGGTTTGTTGAGAAGCTGAGGAATGATTTGCAGTTGGACTTGGGAGGGGGGTTCACCATTATGTCTGATAAGCAAAAGGGGTTGGTGAATGCAGTTGGAAATCTGCTTCCCAATGCAGAGAATAAGCTTTGTGTTAGAAATGTGTTCGCCAATTGGAAGAAAGTCTACTCATCAAGTGAGTATGAAGGATACTTTTGGGCAGTGGCAAAAAGCTTCTCGTTAGGTGATTACAATTACAATGGAGGTATTTAGGAAGTTTGATCAACAGGCATATGATGATTCGTTGAAGACAGAACCAAAGTCTTGGTGTCGAGCTCATTTCTCAAACAATGCTAGGTCTGAAGATGTTTGTAACAACCTATCAGAGAGTTTCAATAGGACAATCAAAGAAGCTCGTAAGCTTCCAATAATTAAGCTTCTAGAGGAGGTTAACAATGAGGCAGAATACGAAGATGTTGGCAGAAAAAATCAAGTGTCTTACTGAGTTACCACCAAAAGTATTGGATCTGCTTGAGATTAGTAGAGTAGAGGGAGTTGAATGCACGGTTGAACAAAGCAGTCACATCGTCTTTGAAGTTATTGAAGGTGAATGCAGCTATGAGGTTGATATTAGGTTACATCATTGTGCTTGTAACATGTGGGATCTGAGTGGTATCTCATGCCGCCATGCTATCTATGTCATTAATGATGCTAGACGTGAACCAGCTGCGTGAGTACATTATTTTCTAAGTTTTTATCAGATTTCGTGTCTTGTACCTAAATTAACTCCTCCTACCTTGTTATTGTTTCAGGTTTGTAGATAGGTTTTACACTACAACCATGTGGCAAGACACTTACAAGAACAACATAAAGCCTGTTAATGGTGAGTGATTATGGGTTAAGACTGATAAGGTTCTTATTGAGATTCCTGAGAAGAGGAACATGCGTGATCGTCCCAAAAAATTTAATAGGATAAATGAACTACATGAGTCCACAAAAAATCCTTCAAAAGCTACACGAGAAGGTAGGGGGTTATGACATGTGGTAATTTTAGGAAACCTGGTCATAATCAGACCAAGTGTAAGGAGTCTCGTGTGCCCAAGCCTTCTAGTAAACGTGGAAAACCTAAAAAGAAACACTTTACGGTAACCTATTTCATGTTTACCTCTCTGATTTATTTTACTTGTGTGCCTTTGGATTTTGTTTGTTTACATTATTGGGTTATCTTGTAGGATGATGATCCATGGAGCATTCAAAATGCACCTAAGAAACACAAGATTTTATCGAGCCAACCTACACCAACTACCAATGCAGAATTTCCACAATGTTCAAGTGCTCCAACACCTTCAACTAGTTCATCTAGACGTGGACACGGGCGCGGCTGTGGGAGCGATAGAGGGCGTGGCCTGGGCTGTGCTAGAGGTGAACCAGAGGCTCGAGACCATGCTGTTTTTATGTCCCCTGGCCGGGTCTTTGATGAATTTGGAGCAAAGGCACAACGTAAATTCTACGGAACTGAATCTTTTGTTTTGGTTTATGTATGACATTACTCTCTTAAACTCTGTTGTTTTGTTGTTTTGATTTCGGAATGATGTGTGACAATGATGTTTCTCTTTTGTTGCATAACTTTGAAATTGAAATTAATGCTTTTGGTTTATGTTGGATGCTCATTGATAGAAAACTAACACAAATGGTGGTATTTGCTACTTTAAACCAACCGTTACAACGACCCTTAAACTACGAAACAAGATCCAAAGTCAAACAACAATCAAAGCAAATAAACAAGACCAATCAACTAAGAATCAAAGCAACTAGTTCTTCACCATGTTTAGAATCAGAGCAGTAACAACAATGAATCCTCCCCATGAAAGAAAAATAAATTGGCGCAACAATTTCTTCTTCTCTCTCGACGCCATTGCTTCAATCTCAACTGCTCTCTTCTCCTCTTCACATCTTTTCAACATCTCTTTCAATTCACTTGTTGAATCCACTGTACCCACCTCAATTTCTTGATTATCTGCTTTAGCCATCTTCAATTCAGATTTAAGTACCTTAATTTCTTCTTTTCGCTGGCGAATTTGATCCCAAGCCTCAATCAAACTCACCTTCTGCCATCCATGTGGCTTTTCCTGATCAACCCATTGCCAGAAATCACATGACTTGTTCAATCCATTCAACTTACCTGCACATTTACAGAAGCGTCTCCCAGGATTATCATCGGTCCAAACTTTCAAAATGGTCATCGACCTGTTACAGTGACACTGAAACGACGACACCTGGAAACTGTGACTTCGTTGGAATCTTGAGTTCGCATCTGAGCCTGAACTAGCTTGACCCCATTCCATCTTTCTCACTTTTATGGTTTCAAATGTCCTTAATCAATTTCGTCGTCGAATCCTCAAACTCGAATTTCTTCTCTGAGTTTTTAGGGTTCTTGTTCCCAAATCGATTTGGGGAAAATGAGAATTGGGGTTTCTTTTAACGCATGTTTTTAATTTAAATAACCCCGTTAGAATGCACTGTAATGTCTCGTTAAACGACGTTAAATCGGTGTTGTAAAATCGAATCAAATCTCAATTTGTGTATTAATCGACCAACTTAATCCACTTGGTGTATTTATCTGGTAATTAAAAAAGTTCATGTATTAATCGGGAAAAAAAGTTCAGTTGGAGTATTTAAAAAAAAAATTCTCTTTATTATTGTCTACAACATTTCCATTAAACCTAATTACATACAAGTATTCTTACGAGTTCTATAGTTATTATTTTCTACAACATTTCCATTAAGCCTCATTAGATACACTACAAGAAAACAAGGTGATAACAACAATCATCGCGTACCCATTGAAAAACTTTATTCCTTGCTTTTGCAGAAAGCCTATAGATGGGGTCTAGAGCCTTTCCACCTTCTATAAGGTGGAGTTGTGGTAGGCAACAATTCTAAGGGAGGTCTAAGCTTGATTTAAGATTGTCTTTCGTTCTGCCTTTAATATTGAAAATTGTATTAATAAGGTTGTCGAAAAAAAATTTCTCGATGTGCATTACGTCAAGGTTATTCCTTAGAAGGTGATGCTTCCAATAAGGCAAAGAGCAGAAGATACTTTTCTTATGCCAATGATGCAAAGAACCATATGAAATTCCTGAAGTATCACCGTTACCCCCACAGAGAACGGTCTCTTTAATACGAAATTTTTCCATTTCTTCGAGAATATAATCACCATCCAAGTCTAGAGGGGGACCAGATTTAACCAAATTTTCTCTCTTAAAAAAATTATTGCACTTACGATATGGATGATTTTTAGGTACAAATCGACGATGACAATCAAACCAGCAAGGCTTTTAACTATATTTCAATTGAATTGCATCAGTACTTTTATGACAGTATGGACAAGCTAACTTCATTTTCGTGCTCCATCCTGATAACATCGAATACACATGAAAGTCACTTATAGTCCACAAAAGTACTGCCCGCATAACAAAATTATGTTGTTGGAATACATCAAATGTACATGCTCCATTATACCACAACTCTTGCAACTCATGTATCAGTGGCTGCAGAAAAATATCTAGTGATTTACTCGGTTTCTCTGGACCAGGAACTAGTGTGGACAAGAAAAAAAATCTAAATCTTGTTTCATGCACAAATTAGGTGGGAGATTGTATGGAGTCAATATGACAGGCCATAGAGAGTAGTTTCGACCCGTTTTCCCAGAAGGTTTGAATCCATCAGTGCATAACCCGAGATAGACATTTCGTGGCTCATGAGAAAAATCTGTATATTTTGATTGGAAGTGTTTCCAAGCTTTGGCATCAGAAGGGTGCGATATTTCTCCATCGAAAAAGTGCTCTGCATGCCATCTCATTTGTACAGCTGTGTGGTCAGATTGATATAACCTTTTCAATCGGTCGGTTATCGGCATATACCACATTCGCTTGTATGGAACTTTAGTCCGGCCTGTCGTGGGCTTAAATCTAGGCTTGTGACAAAATCGAAAATCCTTTCTCTCAGCGTCATCACCCCTCCAAAAGATCATGCAATTATCAATGCATACATCGATTATCTCGAAAGGTAGACCAAGCCCTTGGACCATCTTCTTCACTTTGTAGTACATTTCTTGTGCTAGGTTATCCTCCGGCAAATACTCTTTCATTAGTTGCATACATGCATCAACATTACCCTCTGCCATATTATAATCCGTTTTGATGCCTATCATTCTGGTAGACAATGACAGTGGAGAGTGTCCAACTCTACACCCATCATATATTGGATGGTTGGCAGCGTCTAACATTTCATAAAACCTCCTCGTTTCTTAGTTTGGTGCTTCTGTAAGATTTCCAACACCAACCGATTCACGAAATGCATTCATCACCATTTCTATATATCTATTGCTATAATCCATAATTTCTAGCACTCTAGCAGACCCACTCACTGAGGTTATCAAAAAAAAATGTGGGATTTAAATGGGAGCAAGCTCAAGAAGAAGCATTTTAAACCTTGAAAGAAAAGCTCACACAATTTCCGGTGCTTTCTCTTCCTAACTTTGATAAAAAATTTGAAATTGAATGTGATGCTTCAGGAATTGGTATTGGTGCTGTTCTTATGCAGGAAAAGAAGCCAATAGCCTACTTTAGTGAGAAACTTGGAGGAGCCACACTCAATTACCCAACCTATGACAAAGAATTTTATGCACTCGTTAGGGCCTTACAAACATGGCAACATTATTTTTGGCTCAAGGAGTTTGTCATCCATACTGATCATGAGTCACTCAAACATCTCAAAGGACAACAAAAGTTGAACAAAAGACATGCTAGGTGGATTGAATTCATTGAGACATTTCCCTATGTGATCAAATACAAGAAAGGTAAAGAGAATGTAGTAGCCGATGCTCTTTCTCGAAGGTATGTGCTCTTGAACTCTTTAGAAGTTAAGCTGCTAGGTTTTGATCAAATCAAAGAGTTATATGCTACTGATGCTGATTTTAAGGATATTTATGCTGCTTGTGAGAACTTTGGTACTGGAAAATACTTTAAGAGTGAAGGCTTCTTGTTTTATGATAATCGATTATGTGTGCCTAACTCTTCTTTGCGAGATTTGTTTGTTAAGGAAGCACATGCAGGTGGTCTTATGGGTCACTTTGGCGTGGCAAAGACATTGAATGTACTGGAGGAACACTTCTTTTGGCCACACATGAGAAGTGATGTTGAGAAAGCTTGCCAAAGATGTGTAACTTGAAAGCAAGCCAAATCCACAATCCTTAACCACGGTTTGTATACACCTCTTCCTATACCTATGCACCCTTGGCATGATATTTATATGGACTTTGTTGTTGGATTGCCTAGAACTAAGACTGGAAATGATTCAGTATTTGTTGTAGTTGATAGGTTTTCCAAAATGGCTCACTTTATTCCTTGTCATAAAACGGATGATGCCATTAACATTGTTGGATTGTTCTTTAAGGAGATAGTTAGACTTCATGGCATGTCTACGACCATAGTATTAGATAGAGACACTAAGTTTCTTAGTTACTTTTGGAAAACACTTTGGTCTAAGCTAGGAACTAAGCTTTGTTTCTCCACAACTTGTCACCCACAATCGGATGGTCAAACAGAAGTAGTTAATAGAACTTTTTCTACTTTGTTAAGAGCTTTGATTAAAAGAAATCTGAGGACTTGGGAAGAATGTCTGTCTCATGTTGAATTCGCATATAATCATGCTAGGCATACTGCATCTAAGTATTCACCTTTTGAGATTGTTTATGGGTTCAATCCCATCTCACCTTTGGATCTAATGCCCTTACCTTTGAGTGAAAGGACAAGCCTTGATGGAAAGAAAAAGGCTGAGTTGGTTAAACAGATTGATGAGAAGGCTCGACTCAATATTGAAGATAAGACCAAGATGTATGCTCAACAAGCCAATAAAGACTGGAAACATCTAACCTTTGAGGAAGGAAATTTAGTGTGGATTCACTTGCGCAAAGATAGATTTCCGAGTGAAAGGAAATCCAAGCTAATGCCTAGTGTTAATGGTCCATTCAAAGTCATCAAAAAGATCAATGACAATGCCTACCAGCTGGATCTTCAAGGTAAGTGCCAAGTAAGTTCAAGCTTCAATATTACTGATTTGGACCCCTATTTTGCAGATGAAACCGATTTGAGGTCAAATCTTTCGCAACTGGGGGAGGATGATGTAAGCATGGTCAGTAAGGAACCTCAACCAATGGAGCAGCTAGAACCAGAGGAGGAAGAAGCCAATGAAGAAGCTAAGGAGCAGCTAGAACCTGCGGATAATGAAGGAGAAACTCTACAAATTTTAATGGCCCAGTTACCCGATCCAAGCAAGCCAAACTTAAGACAACACTACAGCACCTTCTCAACACCATCCAGGGCAGTTTAGTGTGTGCTAATTTAACTACCCTAGTTGTGATTCAAGCCACCTAAACAATTCATCAAGAGAAGAGAGGTGTTGTTACTTGCATTCTTTTTCCCTTGGTTTGGTTTTGTCCCATTGGGTTTTCCAAACAAGGTTTTTAATGAGGCTTGCTCACAACACTTTAATAAAAGCCTCTTGATGGAAACCCAAGCCCAATTCTATCTACAAATTTCGTGCATGAAGAGGAGATCAAGAGTCTAGTCAAGCTTTCATTAATGTTTAGTCTTTAATCTTTAGTCTTTGTGTGTTTAATGTTTTCATTAAGTCTTTAGCTATTTCCTATGCATGCTAAACACTATATGTAAGACCTTTTGGTCCTCTATTCAGATCATCAAACATTTTAATATCAAACATTCTTCTTAAACTCGTCTGATCATCCTCTTGAACAAGGAATTTTGGAACACTTTCCCATTCCTCTCAAGAGTCGAAAGTCTAAGGGAATCTTCGCACCCCTTGGAAGTTTCACTTCAATTCACCTATTGTCCACCGTGTCTGGCCTTTGCTATTCACACACAGCAAGTAGATAGTCCAAGGATCTTCCACCATCCTTGAGAAGTATCACTCATTCCACCCTTGTCTCAGATCCATCCATTTAAAGTTTCACAAATCCGCAACTTTCACCATCATTACTTCACTTCTGCAACCTTGATCTTCACACCATCACTTTCACAGCCTCTTGGAGTCGTTCAGGGACTAGATCCTACCTAGGATCACATCACGTTTGTTCAAGACCATGTTTATATTCTCGTTGGACTTACATAGAAAAATTGTGTGTAGAATCCATGCTCAGGAAGCTCTTAGTCGAGCTAAGTTGAAGTTCCATGTAGAGATTATTTTTGTCTTTATTTTTTTGTAAATTTCAATTAACATTATGTAATTTAGTTTTATTTTTATAAATAAATTGATATTTTTATTTAATGTATTCATAAATAAAAAATTCTGCTAAAAGAATTATAAATATAAATTAAACAAAAATATTAAATTATAAAAAACAAATGTTGTTATATAGCTAATTAATAACACCAAATACATCTCATCGTATCTAAAATTTTAAATTCTATCATATCTAAAACTATAGCAGAACAAAAAATGTTATCTTAAAAATATATACTATAGTATTTACAAATAAACGCAATCTAAAATATCAGACTTTTTATCGCGGGCGATGACAAATCGTTTAACTTAACGATATCGTATCATACGATAGCTTTTTTCGGACGCTATCAATACTCAATTTTGTTGTAGTGCCTCATCCTTTATCTACCATAGTTACTTCATAGATATTATATTACCATGTAAGATACCTTGAAAAAGATAAAAGTTGTTTGAAGTAATCAGAATATATTAGTGAAACTGACACTTTTATAAGAATAATTGGATAAACTAATACTCTAAAATTTTATTTACAAATAATGACACTTATAGCACTATTCATCTATTGTTTCCCCTCAATTGCCACCTATTTTACGAAGATGTCATTCTGCTTTGGGAGAGGTGAACAGTGACGTCTGTACGGATGTGACATATACGGGTCCCTCAAATTTCACCATTCTTTTTTATAAATATTATTTTTTTCTTCTTTATTTCATGTTTTCTCTTTTATTTTTATTTTTTATGACACCTTTCTCTTCCTCTTTTACATAATTAATAACTCATTTATTTTATTTATCTTTTTAATTTTAACTTTTAAAAATAAATAATGTTAATGTTGATGATATACAATATCTATATATATATATATATATATATATATGGTTATGTATACCTTCCCGATTGTACAGCTAGTCTCAAACATGCTTATGTACATCTTCTCATTTTCTTATGCTGCCTAAAATGAAATTTGAGATTTCTTCATGCTTCTATCCTCAATCGTAGCCGGAACCACAAACTCGCTACTCAACAAGAGAATCTCTCACTTTTCTCTTGTACGCAGAGGAGCATGTACAACTGTCTGCCTACGCTAGTGTACACCATCTACACACATATGTGGTTATGTACATCTTCCCCGATTGTACATCTCTGTCACAAACATGACTTTGTACACCTTCCCGTTTTTTTTGTAAAGCCTAAACGAAACTTGAGATTTCTCCATGCTTCTGTCATCATTTTCAAGCTGTAGTCGGAACCACCACTCGTCCTCAAACAGAAGAATCTATCACTTTTATCTTGTAGACAGATGGGCATGTACAATTTTCTAACTCGAATGTACACCATATACATGGACATACAGCATGCAGAGGAACATGTATAGCTTCTTATATACGCTAGTGTACACCATCTACACACATATATAGTTATGTACACCTTCCACGATTGTACATCTCAGTCAAAAATATGGCTCTGTACACCTTCATGTTTTCTTATACAGCTTAAAAGAAATTTGAGATTTCTCCATGCTTCTGTTTTCCTTTTCAAGCTGTACATTTCGTGTGTTTGTACGGGTACTTCTTGTTCTATACGACCTCACTAAATCCAACGTGTGTAAATCCATATTCTTATGATGGTTGTACAGATTTATCAATTGATGCATGTACAACACGTCTTATGACTTGCATTGAAATTTGTTTGTACATGAACACAATAAATGAGAGGTTGTACACTCAGATAAACTGTTGTACACCTCTCCTTACCGACAACAGAACCTACATCAACTCACCACCGCAACAAAACAAGATTACCGAAACCGCAATCAACTTGCCACCGCCGCGAAATGAAGCCACCAAGACCGACATCAACTCGCCACCGCCGCTACAATTTAGTCGAGAAGCATCATACCTAGCATAGCCAAACACGCCACCGATAATCCCAGCTCTAGATATAATATGCTGATCTGAGAGTTTTAGATCTAGATCTAAAAGTGATACACTTTTCAATAAACACCAAAAATATATAAGAAAAAGAATAAAGAGATTTTCCTTCCCCTTTGTATAAAATAATATCCATTTTCGATTTTGTGTTTGTTTATTCCCGTGAATCAGGGTTGAGAAGGAGAAATTTCTTTTACAAAGAAAATGGAAAGTGGGAGAGAAAGTGAAGCAAAAGAAAAACATTGAGAGAGAAAGTGACGCATAGAAAATGGTGAGAGGGAGAGAAAGTAAAGAAGAAAAATTATCATTGTGGGGTCTACTAGAAAAATATGTCAGTACTCCCTCATCTTAAGTCGAAAGGAATTTTTAGTAAAACCAACTGAAAAATGTGTTAGTTCCACAAAGAAAAACTAAAATGTATCACGTTTCCATATTATTAGTTATAAATGTATCATTTCCTCAGATTTACTCAAGTAATAAACTTCATTTACTTGAGAAAGTATGTTAGAAAAGCTTGAAACCATAATAATGGTAATAAATATGTATAAAAGTAAACCTTTGATGTAATGGTAATAAATATGTATAAAAGTAAACTTTTGATGTGTAATGACTGCCAGCATTCTGTAGAAATTGTTCCAAATCTGGACCTCCGTACTCTAGGAGCTCGATTTCAAGACCCAGCTCTATCATGGTCTTGTATAGAAACTCCCAGAATGTTCTTCCTGTTAATTGGACACCAAGATGAACAATCCGGCATATATATTGTCTACGTGAAGCCTCGTCTAGCATGAAATTATCTCATAGCATTATTTCCGTTGGGAAAGAGCATGCTCTCTAGTGGAAACATCGATTTGGTCATTGAAAGCATTTCCAACATGATCAAGAGCTTGGGCTTTCTGCAAAGGCAAGCAGACTACAGCTTCATAGAATCTGTAGGAGATTATTCTGAGTAAATACCAAAAAAATAGAATCTTCAAAACTATGCATCATGTATACTAAATTATGAATTACAAATTTATTCTGAGTTAAACTTGGCGCTTTGCCTTCACTGATCCAATAATGCTTAATTGCCAACTTCATAGATTTATCTTAAAAGATACATATCGTCACGTATAATGCTGTAGATATACAAAAGCATTTTTGGAATATTCTTTCAAATTCATTTCACAAGGGTAAAAAGGATTCAACTTTCCTTTAATTGGCCACTAAGAGAAAATAGAAACTAAACGTTTATTGAAAAATGATAAAAAAAATACAACCAAAAAACTAACCAAGCGTACCTCAAGTTCTCAAAAAGTTTGCAGACAGTCCAAAAATCTATAGATCCGGGGAATTTACTCAAGAAATTAAACGACTTTCTAGCAACATTCTCCTTCTCCTCACCATCTAAAGTTAAAGCAGCCCTTTCAAGACGTTCCATAGTTAAGAAGAAATTGTAATCAGACTTCTTGAAGTTACTTGAGCAACCTTAACATAGTCGACTGTTAATACTGTTAATTGTTCCCTTGCCATCTGAGCTAGTATAATACTAGGGAAACCATATAATTAGATCTAAGTTACTGAATAAGAACATTTAAAAAGGCACTGAATGCTAGTTTAACGGGTGGTACTTTCATCATGATAAATATAAGCCTTGTTGCAATTTGACAACCCTCATCAGAAGAAACTAGCTGATGGAATGTCAATTGAACCAAAGCTTGCTTTAAGTTTGCACCAAAACACCTGAACTAATCTAGCAACGTGATGTTGAGAAAGAAGTTGGAGAAGGAAAAGTACTTATACAGATTTGAGGAGTAACTGCCTAATACACTCAATCGCCCTCGCCTACAGGAACATAAGGCTAATTAAAAGCTTCCACAATTGAAGGAGAAACAAAGTAACACTATGTTTACAAGAATCCAACAAAATCTTACCTCTGTGGCAGTCAATTCAGCATGACTATATGGAAACGGCTATCTTTTGTTTGCTGACTCACCTACGGTGGCATGTGCTCCAAACAAGCTCCTAAACGTATTCCTCTAACTAGCTACATTTCCTAATCCAGCAAAACATCCATAAAGCCCCCTTTTCTAGTCCTTTCTAGCTCTTAAGAATTTCTCCAACGAGCGAATCTTGCTTTCAAGCATATGCATAACACTTTTAAACATACGACAAACCACCACTTCTTCCTCATACATGGTTTCAGAACTATCTTTTTTAGACATCACAGATAGTTCCCATAGTGGAAACAGTAATCTTGCGGTGCAAAGGCATAGCCCTTCCTGAGCAGGTGAGAATATGGGATTGACATCTTGAACAATGTGGACAACTCGAGACCATGGAAATATAGGCTTGGCTTGTTGAACAACTTGGCCCCTGATGAAATCTTCAGTTGTTCTAGTGTTAACAATCCGTGACTCTCAGCAAATTTTGGCCTTCCTACAACTCTCAGATCCTCAAATGCCTCAGCTGCTTTGTCAGCAACAATGTGACTAACTAAATCTTCAAAACTTATTATCCGGGCAGCCAACATCAAGCACATGGCAGCTGCTTTGCCTGGTCAAAAGTGGGTGAAAAAATCTTCTAGAAGGGACCTTGGAGAGTTGGATTCTGGAATTCTTTTCAAAATATCAACATGCCGATTAAATCATAGTTCCATCAAACTCATGGAGGTAAAAGCAACAACCTTTCTCCTTGGCAAAATATGCTGCATTGAAAGATCACTTCTGGCCCAAAGTTTTCCAAATGCAGAAAACTCTCCCGCGACTTTGAGTCCACGGTGTTCAAGTTTAGAATACCAAGATTGAACATCAGCAGCGGTATCAGGAGAGAGTAGCACATATGCTACAAAAAGCATACGGCGTTCAATGGGTAGGTAAGACACTACTTCCCGTAAACCTTAAGAACTTCTCGAATGCAGCCCTGAATTGTCGCAAGGCTGAGAGTGCATCCTTAAATTTCTGCTAATAGCAAGAAGCGAAGAGATACTAGGTGGCAAATTCGAGAGGAAAAGAGTTCCAACAGAATAGTATGATGATTCAACCCTCACCCCTAGTGAAGGAGATTTCCTTGTTGTAACTAATTCTAAGCATTATGGACTCTGGTGGTGGTTGTTTAACCCATTGAAACTCATATTATCACCATTTCCACTAGAGGAGGTGAAAAGATACATCGTCATTCCATCTGGTAACACAGCAACAAGGTGCAACCGCTTGGATCCAAACATGGACTGGTGATATGCTAAATATGAATGGCGCCGCTGCTGACTGTTGATTTTCTTGACTCACATGACGTAATAGATTCCTCTCTTCCGCCACCTTCTTAAGAGCACCTTCCCCATTTGATCTAATATATATTTGTAGTTCCATCGCTTCAGTGCGGGCATATAAAATTTACCTTTCAAGATCAACGACCATCTCTACAACAGGATCTACAGTTCTGAATACAGTTGTCACAACCCACCTAAAACCTACATAATTAGGCAAAAATGACTAAATCAACCATAAATACTATGATATAGCATAATTGTTTGGGATTCACGAACAATTGCTAAACGTTTGCTTTATCCCATATTTTGGAACCAAAAAGCAAAGTGGACAAGGTTAAGAACAAAAAACAACAAAGAAAAGAGGTATATCTAGAGATCATACTACCAACACCTGCCATCATGTACACTTTATTACAACGTTTATGCCAACCTAAGCGAGTTGTATATAGCAGCTCATATATGTGACCATCACATCCAGCCATGAAAATGCGCCCTTTATTAGTACATGTGATGCAAGTCATTGTCACTCCATTATATGATATTATATAGGCAAGCAAAGGCTGTACTGAAATTTCAGCATAAGGATCACTACCATCAGGTCCTCAGTGCATCACACTCCAAGAAAAACCAGTTGACGAGAAGTAAAGTTCCCTAGAAATTATTGATCAAAAAAAAGTAGTCATTAGATTGCATCTTCAAGAATTTACCTTAACAGGAGTTGCTTGAACAAAAATTCCAATTCTAGATTTTGCTAGACCAACAACACAAATAACCTGGTCCACCATGTTATATTCAGCACATTTCTTATCCCTAATTAACATGCGTTTGACCAAACAAAACGCAACTATGAGAATGAGGCATCTGAAGCTCTAAATTTCTCGGTAACTTAAATCCAAATTTACCTTTTTTCAAAATGCCACACAAACAATGAAGTATCTATTGATGCCCAAACACGTCCAATATCTGTAAGAATTCCACATAAGGAGATCGTAGTTGTACTATACCTCTCAATGAGTACAGAAGGTTGTTCTCAAGTCTCACCCACCTCGATCAACATCGGCCAATGTCAAGAACACAATAACAAAAAAATAAAATCAAACGAGCTAATTCATCGAAGAAGGTTATCGAGGAGATGAAGCATTCTTGAAGCTAACCTCTCCGGAATGAGTTGGGTATGGGCAACTAACGTCTGCGGAAACTTCTAGTGCTTCTTCAAAATTGAGCTGCAATGTGGCATCTCGGCTAATACGATCGCCAACGCATACTCCTGTTTTCATCAAATTCTGTATCACAATCTCCTCGTCTTCTGACATCACTCCAAGAGGAAACTGATAAGACGATGATCAAACACTTTTATAAAATAATTAGGTTTTTGGTAGGGTGCAAAAAAAAAAAGAACCGAACCAACCAAATCCAAACCAATTCAAACCAAACCAAAGTATATATGTAAGCGATTCGGTCGAAATGTTTCTTAACCCGATTGGTTCGGTAAGGTTTGAGTTTGGTACCAAACCGAGCTATCAATGAGCTCTTGATTCAATCTCATCCTTCGCTTTTGCCTCTTTATCAGTTTGGTATTAGATCAAATTGTTCTAGGAAATTTGAATCTTCGAAGCAACTATGCCACCGAAGAATAACAACGAAAGAAACAACTCTCGTGGTGACTCATAAAACGATTGGTAAGATTTGTATCATACATTGATAGCAATGCAGGAAGGCTTCCAGAACATGTTGAACATACTTTGAGGAGATGTTATTGCAGCGGATGCCCAAGAAAGATGATGCTTTGTCTTGCGATGAGTAAGCATAGGATGAGGAAAACCCATTTGCAGAAGTTTTCACTAGGTTCAAAGGTAATCCCTTGTATCAACAACAAGAAAATTGGTTGTAATTCAGTATCAAGGTCGAAATCCCCGAATTTCATGGTGGGGTTCGTAAGATAAATTTTCCTTGATTGGATGGTTTCAGTTGACGAAATTTTGGAATTCAAATAAGTTCTAAAAGTGTGTTCTATTGATGGCAATGAAATTTCATGGTCACATGGCTTCATGGTGGAAGCAATTGATGGTGATATGATCTCGTAATGGCAAATCCATAATTGATTTGTGGGATAAGTTGAAGAAGCATCTCCATTCAGCGTTTGTTTCTCACATTTTCGAGCGTATGAATTACAATCGGTTTTAAAATCTAAAGCAAGGTTCGGGAATTGTTGAAGAAGATGCGGCGGAGTACTTTCTCTTATTCACCACACTGAAATTTTGGATATGGAAGCGCAGCTTGTTTCTCATTCCATTGGAGGACTTCGTCTTCAATCGCGGGTGACTCTTTCTCAATTTGATCCTGACACCATTGTAGAAGCTCAACGGCGCGCCGCGGTATTCGAACAGAAACAACATGGCTCTGCTTGGAACTCCTCTTCTTCACGCAATCGCACACATAAGCAAGCGTCGGGTTCCTCCGTTGTACTTGCAGATTATTATGACCCTCCATTGTCGACAAAACGGAGAACACCGGCAAGGATCCTTCGCTTCGACGTTCATCTCGTCCTAACACACTCAAGTGCTTTACCTTCGGAGAAATGAGTCATTGTTCTACTGCTTGTCCATACATAAATAGCCGTGAGTTAATTTCTGATGAAACTGTCTTTAACAAAGAAGTAATATACGATTCTTATGATGATGATGACACAACGACAGGTGGTGAGATTCACTTTATAGCAGGTAACACATGTCATATACTCGTTTCCTCTCGTGCTAGTTTGTACCGCTCTACGGCGACAATATATTCTCTGATTATGCAACAACATTTTTTGCTCCACCTGCATCGTTCATGGTCGCATCTGTAATTTTATTATTGATTCAGGGAGTTCACATAATGTGATTTCTGAGGAAGTCGTTGACAAGCTGGAACTTGAGCATGAAGAACGTTCGGAGCCTTACTCTTAGGGCTGGCTTCAAGCAAGTGTTAATCATCACATTACACATCGAGCTTTGGTTGCTTTCTCCATTGAACCGCTGTATAATGACATATTTTACTTCGATATATACCTCGCCAGCCCTAGATATAAACTATTTAATTTTCCGTATGCCATGAGAATTAGATAGAAAGATCATGCATGATTGGATTCAAAACACATACAGCTTCACGTGGGAGTCACATCAGATTGTGTTGGTTCCATTCCATGAGCCTCTAATGCGTCATCCACCGTTACCACCGGCACCAATAAGCCCCTTTCAGCAAACACCAACACTGCGCACAGCTCACTCATTATGTTCTTATGTGCCGTTTGTGTTTGAGATGCGGGAACCATGAATATTTTTCGCCCTCATCACCAGTTCAGCGTCAGCTATTCTCGCCCTCCACACAAGTTGATGGGTCGTTACAAGCGATTCTCGCCCTCCACACATGAATATTTTTGAATGGCTAGTGGTGGCTTTCAATTAATCCAATTCTCCCAAGACTTTTATGTGTATTATGAATCAGGGTTTGAGGCTATTTATTGGAAAGTTTGTGGTTGTGTATATTTACGATATTTTGGTCTTTATGTTTTCGTTGAAGAAGAATATAGATCACCTCCGATTTGTGTTGTTAGTGATGCGGGAACAACATATTTTCGTAGCCAAGAAGAAGTGTGAGTTTGACGTCTCGAAAGTTCTTTTTCTCGGTTATGTTATCTTCCAAGGGGTTAGCAGTGGACATGTCAAAGTTCGAGGCTATCCGCTCATGATATATTCCCAAGATAGTAACCGAGGTGCGTAGTTTCCATGGTCTCGCATATTTTTACCGCAAATTTGTTCGCCATTTCATTTCAATCATGGTGCCTATAACGAATTTTATGTGTGATGAGAAACTCTTTGGACTCCGGAAGCTACAACTGTGTTTGAATTAATCAAGGAGAAATTAACTTTTTCTCCAATTTCACTATTTCAGCTTCAGTTCGATGCCTCAAAGTTAGGGATAATAGCAGTTCTAAGGCAGCACGGACGTCCAGTTGTTTTCTACATCGAGAAATTATCAGGCCCTCGTTCGGGCTCCTATGATGTGGAATTCTACACGATAGTCCAAGCCATCAAACATTGGCCCCACTACTTGGTTCATCGGGATCTTATTTTCTTCATAGATCACGATGCTCTTCGCCATCAAGATAGTCAAGCTAAGGTCTCTACGCGTCATGCTTTTTGGATTGCCTACCTTCAACATATCACTTTTTCTATTCGCCATCAATTTGGCAAGACGAATCAAGTCGCCGATGCGCTAAATCGCAGACATTCTTTACTTATAGTGATGCACAATTCTGTTAAGGGGTTCATTTCTTTTGTTGAGTAATACGATATCGTTTTTTTAGCAGGCTTTTTGCGGATGCGTCTCAAGGATTCAGTTCAGATTATACCGTTCAAGACGAGATTTTCTTTCATGGTTTGTGCCTTAGTATCCCACAATGAAGTCTCCGCTTACAGATTATTCGTGAGTTTCACAACGAGGGACATGTCAGGAAGGATCGTACATTGCAGCTCGTGACAACATCTTACTTTTGGAATACATTATGTTGAGATGTTGAGAGGTTTGTTGAGCGTTGTCGTAAATGCCTGAAATCAATGGGATGTGCCAACAACTCGGGTCTTCATCTCTCGCTTCTAATCCCTACTTAACCATGCACCAATGTTAGTATGGATTTCGTCGTTGGTTTTCCTCGAACTTAAAGGGACATGACTCTATTTTCGTGGTGGTTGACCACTTCTCAAATATGGTACATTTCATCCATTGTAAGAAAACACCCAATGCAGAAACTGTGGAAACTTTGTTCTTTTGGGAAATATACCGCATCTATGGCCTTCCTTCTTCAATTTTTTGCGATCGTGACACGCGCTTTCTACGCCACTTTTGGAGGTCACTTTGGAAGCTTTTGGGTACGTCTCTTGACATGAGTTCAACATAACTCCTCAAGCGGAGGTAACTAACCGCTCTCTTGGAAAAAACATTTCGTTATCTTGTTTGTGATAACGTTAAGTCGTTTGATTCAAAGCTTTTTAATACGGAATTTGCTCACAATCATGACGTCAATCGTAGTCTTGGGTTTGTTGTCATATTCGTGTGGTTTATGGTTTAGTTCCCTAGTGCCCTTTGGATCTCTCTACTGTTTCGGATAGCACTATGCATCACGACAAAACCATTGACTTCATTTTTGAGTTTCAAACAGTTCATAACCAAGCCAAGTCGAATATGAAATCTACTACTGCTAAGCTTAAAGGTTCAGCTGACTTGAAGCGATGTGAGATTATTTTTGCTCCTGGCAATTTGTTCTAGGTGTTTTTAACTAAGGAGCAATTGCCTTTTGCCTGAGTATTAAAAGTTAAAATAAAAGAAGATTGGACCAGTTGAGATTCTTGAACGCATGTTTTCTTTTTGTTGTTCGCATGTTCGATGTTTTCAATGTCAACCACTTGACTCCTTTTATTGGAGATAATGATGAGTTTCATTCATAGTCGAATCCTCTCCCACCTGAAGAGACCTGATATAAAGTATGTTTTGGGCTTTTAAGTTTTTGTTTTATTTATTCTTTTCTCATTTCATTCTAGGATGATAACTACAGCTTCCTTAAGAATTAGGATTAGAGTTTCATTTAGATTACATTCTTTTAGTGTAAGAAGCATTTTTTCTATCGTTTGTAAACACACACTGTTTTGATTGAATTAAACTTGAGAGATTTCAAAGCACTTTGTTTTTCTTTGTGTTAGCGAAAAACCTCTTTCTCTAAATCAATTTTCGAGTCTGTCTTCAAGTTCTCGACGAGTTATTGATTCGATCTCATCATTCGTTTATGCCTCTCTATCAGGCTGAAACAAAGTTAGGAGAAATACTATACCCAAAAGACATTCTTTATATTCGTCATTTACCCAAATATAAAGATACGATTATTTGGTGCTTCAAGCGGGGATGGCGCATACATTTTTAAGTCTGGCTACAATCATCTTAAACAACAACACCATCCAATGAACCAAGGCGGCCTTTAAGTATGGTATCTCAAACAACAACACCACCCAATGAACCAAGGTGAATTTTCAGTCTGGTGCTTCTTGCAGAGTTCCTTTTTTTCTAGTTATTGGAAAGTATCAAATCCCCCACATATCAAATTTTCCACGATATCAAATTTTCCATTTTTAGGGGTGTTAAACTAATGTGATAACTTAATCCATTGCTAATCCATTGATCATTTTTAGATGTATTACTAATTTGGGTGTTATTGAAGTTGAAATTTACTCAAAAAGAATGTTATACACTACTTAATCACCTTAGGTCTACGTAAACATCATTAAAAAGTTTGAAAAAACAAAAGAAAAAGTTTGAAATATCTTTTCAAGTATAAATAGAAAAATCACATTGATTACCATATCAGATGAGAGAATAAGACTATATATACATATATATATATGTAGAGAGAGCGAGAGAGGATTATATAACTCGTAGCTAGGGCTTTTGACAATCTCATAGCAAAAACAATGTCGTTACCGCGCTTTGCTATACTTTGCATAGTTTTGGTTTCCCTCTTTGGTGTGCATGCATGTAAGTATATACACATATTGATCCATCTATATTAATCATGATCATCGATATATTTCTTAGAGGAGTAACTTTTTTTTGTTTTATTAGGTGAAAAGGTGGAGGGGTTGGATGAGAAGAAGCTAGATGTTAGTGCACCGTGTGCTCGAGGATATTGCAACGGTAGCATCTTTAAACATAACTGTTATTGCTGCAGGGCTAAACCCGATTTTTTTTGGGTGACAAAAGATCAATGTTGGCAAGAATGCTTGCTGATGCACCCGTCACGGAACCCGTTTGAGAGGTCAAGCGGAGCAAGCAAAAGACTACGGTCAACAACTTTTTTATTTTTTCTAGAACCACTTATTTTGTTTTTGTTTTAAGATAATATCTTTAGGGTTTTGCCAATTTTGTTGTGTTTTTACCGAAATTCATCATATATTAGTAAAAACAGAGATGTGTTTCTAAATACAATTGGTTCTAAAAAGTGAGAAAATAGTCGTGGATGTGTTTGCTTATCACATCAGGCCTTTCCTCATGGAGAAAATGACCAGCGCCTTCAATGACCACCACTTCGTCTAACAAAGGGACGTGGCTCTTCAATCGCCCATCATGGATATACTTCTTGGTGCCTGGAATGTGGTATGTCAAATCTTGATCGCCGATTATGAACTTCACCGGTACTTTTACTTGACCGTTTGACACCGGCCCCATCAGCTCCCATGTTCTGCAAAGACCACAAAATTAAAACACTTTGATCAAAAGGGTTTCATCATCTCAGAATGACATACAACAAGACAATTGCTTAGGGCTCGTTACCTTAATAAATCCTTACCACAACTATTTGTTCAATAATATACATGAAAATAAATTTGTACCCTGAACTTAGTTCAAACAAGTTTCATTGGGCGTGTGAGATAAAATAAAACAAGCAATTTCGTGAGTTGCAGAGAATATACCGGTCCATATTTCGGTAGTAGTTTATTGGTCCAGTGAAGCCATTCTTCTCGTACTTGGATACGTAATATTTGACATCATAATCACTTAGCCAAGAGGGAATTGAAACAGGATCATCATGGCGTTTTCCTTTAGGTAAGAGAATAGGGCCAGGATTACGATATGTTAAGAACTCCAAGAGAACTCGTTCCGTGCCAGCTTTAGCGAACTCCGCCTCTATTTCCCCATATTCCTGCAAATATAAAACCCTTCTCCATATTAGAAGAAACAGCGATACGAAAAACAACACTCGTCTCTCTTCTGAATCACAAAACACTTGAGTGTCTATTAAGTTCACCTATATACTACACATGAGTCTTGATGAGAATTTCCATAAGTGATCAAAACTCTTTTACTGGCTAGTGTATATGATCACAGTTCCATGTTTCAACCCCTAAGTCTGGGAACGTAAACACCACAACCAAAACATATTCAGATTAACTATTTTCGAATGACTATCTCTTCTTCAACTATCAAGCATCAACAGTACTCACTGTAACAGCAGGCTTCTAGTTACCAACATGCATTCATTAGAGTCCATTCAAATTTACTGAATGGAAGAATATGGACCTGAAATCTGCAGATGTAGTAGTCATCGCCATAGAAGGATCTAACTGTAGAGATCGGTTTCCTCTTTGGATTCCAAGGATCGAACACCACACTCATGTTTACCAGAGCCTTAACCCTATCCGGCCGTAGAAGACAGAGATGCCAGGCGATGATGGCACCCCAATCGTGTCCCACCAGAAAAACCTTCTCCCGATCTCCGACCACGGCGTCGATCAATCCAATCAGATCTCCGACTACGTGGAGACTTGTGTACGCGTCCACGCTCTCCGGAGCGTCGGTATCCCCGTAACCGCGCAGGTCCGGCGCGATAGTCCGATAGCCTAACGACGAGAGTGCCACCATCTGATGCCGCCACGTGTACCAGAGTTCCGGAAATCCATGGAGGAATAATATCACCGGACGACGGAAATCACCGTCCTCGGCGGCGGAAGGACTGTTCTCGACGACGTGCATCGTAATTCCATTAACCTTCACAAAACTGTGACGGAAATTAAAATCCATCCCAAGAGCTATGGAGGAAGAAGAAGCTCGTATATTTGCTGGAGAAATTATCGGAATTTCAAATTTGGGGGAAATTTGTTCTCATCCTGCTCATCATTTCATGAGTACTTGAACTCAGCAACTAGCAATCAAACTTGGGATTATTCCCGATTCTCATCCTACATTCACCACTCGGTTTAACAGGGTTATTCCCGATTTAATCCAGTGAGATCTTATTTAGTCTGGTTCAGTCCGGTTTTTCTCGAATAAAAGATTTCCTAGCCGGTTTTAGCTGAGATTCCAGTGAACTAGATCACTTCATGAATAGAGACCGGTCCGATCAGATTTGATTAAGGAGTGGAGGTTACATCTGGTTTTATACATCTTATATCCAGTCTATTCCGTCGGTTGGTCCCGTTTAATGAAACAAAAGATATACAATCTGAATTTGGTGACATTCCTGTGAACAAAGATCATACATGTAATTGTAAAACACACGAATGTTATTTTGTTTTATTTGATAGTGCCAATAGCGAAAGTATTTCGACAAGTAGTAGTAGGTTTTATTTAGAGGAATTTTTTGAAGAAACTGTGAATGTGTTGATTGATCTTGTTAGGGCTTTCCTCGTGGAGAAAATGACCCAATCCTTTGAGGACGACGGTTTCATCGAGCAACGGTACATCTCTCTTAAATCCGCCATCTGAAATGTATTCCTTGGCCCCCGGCGAATTGTACGTCAAATCTTGATCTCCGACTATGAATTTCACCGGTACGTTGATCTTAGCACCGGTCCACGGCGCAGTTAGCTCCCAATTTCTGTTAAACAAATATGAAACTGAATTTGAACCAATTGGATTTTGAGATCAAATTATTGAACCGGGTGATGATATGTGTACCGGTCAAGGTTGCGGTAGTAGTTAATGCCTCCAGTGAAGCCTTTGTTCTCGTACTTGGTGACGTAATAGTCGAGGTCTTCTTGTGTTAACCATGATGGTAACGCAAACGCAGCGTTCTCTGGACGTTCGAAAAGTTTGCCTTTGGGGAGGAAGAGCGGACCAGGCGTTTTGTACGTGAGAAACTCTTTCAACACTCTCTCTGTTCCCAACTCTTTGAACTCTGCTTCTATCTCTCCAGGTTTCTTTTAATTACAAAAACAATCACTCATTTAACAAAAAAGTATTCATCCAAAAAAATCAGTTATCGATAAAGAAGGTACTATTCATAAAAGAAAAAGTATTTACAGCTCGGTGTGTAGGATAAAGAAATCAAATCCACTTGTGTTAGAGGAAAAGAAAATGGCATATTTCTCTTTTACTCTAGCCCAATCAAGTTAAAGTGTGTGGAAAATGTTTTCAGCTCAAAAGAGGAAAAAAAGAAAGAAAATGGAGTAATATTATTTTCTTCTAGAAATTAGTAGCGTAAATCTTTTCAACCACTTCCTTCTTTTCTTTTACTCTATTTTCTAAGTACTTTTCAATTTCTTCCCAATTACTCTATTAAAGTATTAACCCACCAATCACCCTTATAAGTTACAACCCGTAAAACATTTCTATAAGTTTCATTCCAGAAAAAATTACATAACATGTCTATAAGTTTCATTGCAGACAAAAATAATACCTATAGAGGAACTTTATTTCAAAATCCCAAATTAAACTTCTACGATTGGGCTAAACAGACAAAATAAAGTTTCAAACAAGCATTTATTATATATACACACAAAAAAACAAAACTATACACGCGTAAGGAAATTTTAAGGACACTTCGGTTTAGAATTGATGTATATTCTAATTTTATTCAGTTCAAATAAGATTGGTTGGAGAGAAATTTATTGCGGAACTTAATTAGTTTGATCTGGTTTTTATTTTTGTTTCATCTAAATTGGTTCATCCGACTATGGTTTAATTTTGGTTTGAGACATGGGAAAAATCTTTTAAAACTAGAACTGAATTTGATTTTAGTCAGCGAAGCATAATCCTCTTCGTTTTCTCCTCTTTTGTATTTTTTATTCCATTAATCTTTTTCCCGCGAATCTATTTAACCGAAAGCCACACACCCTCTCCTAAGTCTTAACCAAAAAGAAAACTCAATTAACTTCGGTTTTGGTTTGGTCTTAATTTTGTTCCGTTTTTATTTACGTCCTTAACTTTCAACCCAATCCAATTGAAAGAAGATTAGGGCAAACAAATTAAAAAGTGTAGTTAATACCTGAAATCTGCAGATGTAATAATCATCACCAAAGACATGCCTCAACGTCGGAATCGGAACTCGATCAGGGTTCCTCGGAGAGAAGAGCACGCTCATGTTAACAAGAGCCTTGACTCTCTCCGGTCGGTACTGACACAGCTGCCACGCAATCATCGCTCCCCAATCATGACCCACAACGAAAACCGCCTTGTCCCCGCCGGCCACGGCGTCGATGAGTGCCACCAAGTCGCCGACCACGTTGAGGTAAGTGTAATCTTCCAATTTCTCCGGCGCGTCGGTGTCTCCGTACCCTCGAAGATCCGGTGCTATCGTACGGTATCCCAGTGAGGAAAACGCAACCATCTGGTGCCGCCACGTGTACCAAAGCTCCGGGAATCCGTGAATAAAGAGGATAATCGGATCTTCTCCTGATCCGGACCCGGGTATCTCCGCCACGTGCATGTTTATGCCGTTTACCTTGAGAATTCTGTGTTCTACGCCGTCGAGTCCCAACATCTTCACGGTGGTTGCTTTCTCAAATGGGTTTGTTTGTTTCTCAGGAAGTTTAGGGGATCGGGTCGTTGGATCTGGTTGTTTCCAGAGAAAACGAAGGAATCTCGAAGGGAATTGGTAAAGGGATCGTGCGACTGAGAGCAATCTATACAAGAACATGTGGGGTTTTGGCCTTTTGTGTTGTTTGGTTGTACTGTCGTTGTGGCTTGTCGTATTGATCGTTTCAGGCCATTTTAAAACATTGAACAAATGGTCCAATCAAATCTCAAAACGAAGAATAATAAATATGTGTATTACTATTGCTGTATACAGATCATATCAAATATCACAAAGAATAAATATGAGTATCAACAAATTATTGTGTGCATTGTGTATAATTATTGCATACAACAAATTAACAAACTATTTTGTACATCGTTTAACACGATGGTCAAATGTTCAAGCAGTTTTATTTTACGATGGCAATGCCTATGCAACATCCACGTCTTAGAGTCTTCCAATTAATTTTATTAAAAATCACTAACTTTATTACAAATATAAAACTTGATCGATTTTCTTGTTTTACATCAAATCAACAATAGATAGCGATATGTATATTAGGTGGTGACTTCTGAAAAGTACTATCAGTCATTTCACAGGATTTTAGAGAAGATACAATTTTAGCATCAATCAAAAAATCATACTTGTGGTAATCTTGCAATGTATTCACTTTAAAACATAACATGAGACTCCAAAAATCAAAAACAAGTTTTGCAGCATGGCTGCTAAATGTTGGAGATGAAAATGCACCCACAAAGAAAAATAAAAACAATAACGGAACTGATGGTCATATGGTGGTAGTTGATTTAAAATTCCTAATGCAATGAATTGAAGATCTTATGGAGAAAATATTTAAAGCCACAAAAGCAGAGAACAAACTAACAAAAAATACACATGCAAGCATTACAGGGACAACATCTTAATACCCTCGAATGAAACAGTTGATGAGATTAATGCATACAAATGCCAGAAAAATAAGAGGAATATCTCCACTCATAACGTATAGGAAAATGTGACACAATATCAAAAAACTATGAGACGCTATATACGGTTGAGTATCTAAACTCTCTAGAGTTCGCAGGACTACCAAAACATAATCTATCTTTAAAAGTGGGAGTACCAATAATGCTGCTTCATAACATTAATCAAAAGGAAGGACTATGCAATGGTACACGATTGATAGTAACACGTTTGAGTGATTGAGTGATTGAGCACGAGATAATCACGGGAGCTGATGGTCATATGGTTGTAGTTGATTCGAAATTCCTAATGCAATCAACTGGAGATCATATGGAGAAAATATTTCAAATCACCAATGACAAAAAATACACATGCAAACATTACAGAGACAACATCCTAACACCCTAGGATGAAACAGTTGATGAGATTAATGCATACATGTTATCAAAAACTGCCAGGAAAATAAGACGAATATCTCAGCTCATAACGTATAGAAAAAGGGGACACAATATCAACAAACTATGAGACGCTATATACGGTTGAATATTTAAACTCTCTAGAGCTCGCAAGACTACCAAAACATAAACTATCTTTAAAAATGGGAGTACCAATAATGCTGCCTCGAAACATTAATCAAAAGGAAGTATTATGCAATAGTACACGATTGATAGTAACACGTTTGGACGATTGAGTGATCGAGGGCGAGATAATCACAGGAACAAAATTCTGCCAAGAATAACCTTATCCCCAATTGACTCAAAGCATCCTTTCACATTACGAAGAAGACAATTCCCAACAAAAGTATGATATGCAATGACGATTAATAAAAGCTAGGGATAAAACTTGAAATCGGTTCTCATATACTTGCCTCAATCCGTTTTCAGCATGACCAACTGTACGTGACACTATCGCGTGTAAAATCTCCTAAAGGTCTACCCATTTTAAATTTGATGGTGATGCAGAGAGTACATTCAAAAATATTGTTTATACATAAATATACAGAGGATTAGATTCAAAAGAATATCATATTCGAGAAGCAATGTAATAAACGTGGATAACATGGGATTAAATCAGTGTCATTTTATAGTTTCTCATTGATCATAATAATTTTCTTACATCATGATTATATAGGACTGATTTACAACGGTTTATATTGAACAAATAGCGGTTATTTTCTTTATTTTATTATACGCTTCAAAATGGTATGTAAAGAGACTGTAATGACATATTGCCTATCAATACATGAAATTGACCAGACAATAAAACTTTTGAAAACACATCTGCAATATGAGAATTTTTTGTGATATACAATGTTATAATCAAACCACTTTTAACTCTATCTCTTACTTCATAGCACAAAAATAAAGAGTAACAACAATAAACTCATATCAAATTAAAAGAAAAAAAATAACCCAACCGCATAAAAAATTCAAATATCATGATATTAATGACAAAAAAACAAACTTATTATAAAATATTAAAAAACACTAAAAATTAAACAATAATAAATTTTACTTCTAAATATATTAAAAAAAATCAAAACAAAGCAATTTCAAAATGGATAACAAATATAATGACTAAAAAATTGAAAATATTAGATATCACCATATTGTTCAATAAAAATATATTATTAAATATCAAAATAAACAAAACAAACAATATTAAAATACCCCGGCATAGCCCGGATTTCAAACCTAGTTCATCTAAAATAAATTAAGGAATCACATGTTTTATCTTTGAGAATATTCCAAATAATTTAATATGAAACTAATTTAATATGAATAAAATAAGAACTAGGAACTTGCCCACGCGATTGCGCGGAGATGTGATGTAAGCGGGTAAAATTTAATACATTAAAATACTATATATCCCGCATATTATTATCGAGATTCTCAAATCAGTGTTTACTATATGAGGATACGTATAAACGTATTGTGAATTAGGTGTAAGAGGTCATAATATCTTATAAATGCTTACTTGTGGAGGAATCTAAACCTATATCTCTCATTTGGGAACCAAAACACATTCATATACAAACCACAATATTTATGATACGTTTCTCTGAGAAATCTAAACCCTAGAGCCTCCTTAGGGAACCTTAAACACATTCATATACAGTCCACGATATCTACAATATGTAACTTTAGGGAATCTATACCCTAGACCCTTCTTTAGGAACCCAAACACATTCATATATAGTCCATGCCATCTATAGTACGTTTCTCTAGGAATCTATATTCTAGACCCTCTTTTGGGAAACCAAGTACATTCATATACATTCCATTATATGTACGATGTATATCTCTTGGGACGATATACCCTAGGCCCTCCTTTGGGAACCCAAGCACACTCATATGCAGTTCACAATATCTACGGTATATTTCTCTAGGGAATCTAAACCCTTCAACCTCCTTTGGGAACCAAATCACATTCATATACAGTCCACGATATCTATGATATGTTTCTCTGAAGAATCTAAACCCTAGACCCTCATTTGAGAACCCAAGCACATTCATAGTCCACAAATATGTAAGATACGTTTCTCATTAGAATTTACACCCAAACGCCCTCATTTGGATATCCAAGTACATTCATATACAGTCCATTATATGTATGATGTGTTTCTCTTGGGACTCTATACCCTAGGCTCTCCTTTGGAAACCCAAGCACACTCATATATAGTCCACAATATCTACGATACATTTCTCTAGGAAATCTAGACCCTTTAACCTCCTTTGGTAACCAAAACACATTCATATACATTCCATGATATCTATTATACGTTTCTCTGAAGAATCTAAACCCTAGACCCTCCTATGGGAACCCAAACATATTCATATACAGTCAACGATACGTTTCTCTGCGAAATCTATACCCTGGACTCTCCTTTGGGAATCCAAGTACATTCATAGTCCACGATATGTACGATACGTTTCTCAGGAGAATTTACACCTTAGACCCTCCTTTGAGAACCCAAACACATTAATATACAGTCAACGATGTCTATGATACGTTTCTATAGGGAATCTATACCCTAGGCCCTCCACTGGGAACCCAAACACATTCATATACAGTCCACTATATGTACGTTAAGTTTCTCTTGGTATATATATACTAGACCTTCTTTTGGTAACTCAAGCACATTCATATACAGTTCAAAATATCTACGATATGTTTATCTGGGAAATCTATACCCTAGACCCTCCTTTGGGAACCCAAGCACACTCATATAAAGTCCACGATATATACAATGCGTTTTTCTAGGGAATCTAGACCCTACAACCTCTTTTGGAAACCCATTCACATTCATATATACAGTCCACGATATCTACGATACTTTTTTCTGGGGAATCTAAGCCCTCTAACCTCCTTTCGGAACCCAATAACATTCATATTTAATCAACGATATCTACGATACGTTTATCTAGGGAATCTAAACCCTAGACCTTCATTTGAGAATCCAAGCACATTCATATACAGCCCGCGATATCTACAATTAATGACCTAAATATTTTACTTGGGTTCAAGGTTTCCGAAGACATTTGTATAGAAAATATTCATCGTCCTGCGTTGCGATTTTCCTTATTCATCTACGATGAGGATTTTTAAGCATGATATCCACTCTACTCTATATATAGCTATGTAAAGCTGTCCATGAGAAAACATGAGTTTGGGTAGAAACAAACCAATCGTCTCCATGGTTTGACCTTGGTTGTTATTTATTGTCATAGCAAATGCAACTGTTACCAAAAATTGACTACACCGTATTTTAAAAAGGAACTTTGTTTCCGTCGGAGACACAAAATTTTTAGTTAGTAAAAACCAAATCGCTTACTTTAGTATCCATTAATATTTTTTTCATCTATCACATGATTGGCCAACTGAGCCACTTTTAGTCTTTTACAAAAAATCATTTCTTGTATCGATATTTTGGAGCAACATGATCACGACTTTCAACTTTAAACAATGATTCGGCTATCCCGATACTTTGACACTATAAAGAAATTCATGAGTATAAACTATTCCATCAGCATTACTAGTTTCCGAAGTACCAATGCTATCAGAGTTGTGATATTCTTCACCTAAAAATACTTATACATGAAAATTTTAGTTAAAAAGTTTAAGAAATTTTTTTTTCAATAATGGTTTTATTTTTATTTTTTTGAAGAAACAACTTATCAATTTAATATGTTTTCGAAGGAGAAGATAAAACGTTTTATAATCAGACGGTATGATGAAGTCTCTAGAGAAGGAATAAGGCTATTGGACCATAAGTAACTAAGTTAAAGCCCAAGTGTTTAATAGGTTGTGTTTGATTTCTATAAGAAATTAGATTAAGACAATAACTAAAACGAAAGTGAAAGACTTGAGCTATTCAAATTTTAGTAGTTAATAATTTGGTTGGTTTTATGTTGTTTAATATAAATACCGAATATTGTTTAAATCTGTGATTTATTATTGTTTTAATGTTTAAGGTTTAATTAAGGATATTTATGTAATTTATGTATTTGCGTTTAACTTTTAAAATCATATATTAGGTTTTTAGTATATTATGTAAGATTTTAAACCATTAATAAACTTTAATAAGTAAGATTTCCTTATATTGTTATACGGTTTTGGTTTAATAAGTTAGATTTTCATATATAATTGTACTCAATAATAAGGTTTAATAAGTTTTTAATAAATCAATTCTCTAGATGGCTGTGATGACGCCACGTGGCAAAACATGTATTCTTTTAATATATATGATCACATATTTTTAATTTTTATATGACAACTCTCTCGTTTTACGTCATCTTTCGTTTTACGTCATGTCGACAATGGATACCAAAATATATATATAATGCAATTTATCTAAAACAAATTAAGGAACCAAATCTTTTATCTTTGAGAATCTTCTAACGAATTTAATATGAAACTAACTTAATATGAATAAAATAGGTCAATTGACAAAATTAAAAATCGTTTATGTAATAATTAACTAAAAAATTTTAATTGATTTATTAGTTTAATATAATTTGTTATATTAGGTTAAATTTTTTTATTAAAGTATTTAACCTTTTCATCTCGTGCAACGCATAAGTTTTCTCTAGTTTGGCATATTTTTTTTAGAGGAATATACCTAAATTCTTTGAGTGAACACTGTATTGGGGTTGGAAGTCGGAAGGTGTAGAGGGGGAGGACATGTATCTAAATATACTTTTAAGTTTGCTTCATGGTTACATATTGGTATCATATATTTTTACTTAAGTCATTCACTTTTGTTCTAATGCGGAGAGTATTAAAATTCCAAAAAAAATCCTCAACTTCATGTGTTTCTAATCCCACAGTATTAATTGATTCTCAAATATATATGAGATTGAACATCAATAAAACCAATTCGTCGAATAAAAAATAAAAATAAAAATAAAAATAAAACCAATTCGCGTTTGTTTAATTGGTAAAAAAGTTTCAAGTGGAACCTCTACCATCTAGATTTGATTTGGGTTGATCACCTGAGTTTTCACATGTCTCTTCAGTTCTCAGGATTTGTCGGCTAACTTTAACCCTTGTCCTCGGTGTTGATGTCTCAAAAAAGACTCAATTGAGTTGTGTCATCGGTACTCGTAACCCGAATTATCTGAGTTGTTAAAAAAAAAGACATCAATGGACAAATTAGGAACCTCCCTTTCCTTTTATATCAATCTAAAAATCTATTACTACTGTGTTCTTAAATAGATCTCCTTTTACTAGTTTTTTCTTTTAACTAAACAAAGTTCTATGAACTATTTTTATCTTTTATATATATTCTTAATCTATTTTAATAAAGCTCTAAGAGTTGGAAAAAATAGAATAAAAAAGTTCATAGATCTATCTTGCTTTGAATTTTGTACATATATCTCATGTATATGAATTTCATTTTTAGAGGTCTCTAAAACCATTTTTAATCAATCGACCACCATAATTCCCACAATTGATATCATTTCTTCGAATAACTTTTGGAATTGACTGTTAAGTTCAACATCGCCTGATGACTGTTATTCCTAGACAACTAGAGTCATCTCCATCAAAAAAATTTCAATGGAGTTTGAATTATTAAAATTAGGATTTTTTTTTATTTTTTTTTAAGTAGGAGTAAGAGAGAAGGGGTTCTCACTTATGTAACTTAACTCCAGGGGACACTTGTGTTAGAGCAATAAGATATTACTTGATCTCGTGATGGTATTACTTAATACAACTTGTATAAAATATTTTGTGTAATCTAGAATATCTTCTCTAGGTTCTTCTTCTCTTTTATATATATATAAACATGTAATGTATTCTATTAAATCAATACAATAAGCAAATTATTTTCTAGTCTCCCTGTTTCTCTCTTTTCTTCAACAATGGTGAATTTAACTTCTGCTTCCTCTAAGAGTTCCTCACCCACATCTGGCTTCTCTATCACAAGTGAATCTTTCTGATCCATGTCACCCGATCAACATGAGCACAATCACGAGGTTCAACATCACCAACTACATCATCACGTTGGCTTTCCAAGTATCTATCTTTTTTTATGGGCACAACATGACGAATCCGGCATATACAGTATGGCTTCGTCAAGATAAACTGATCTTCATAACATTACTTGGAATGATCTCCCTCTCTCTTCAGCTGCATGTTTTTACATCCACAACCGCTCTTCAAGCTTGGAACACTCTCAAGTCAACATTCGTTCGTTCCCCAAGAAGCCACATGAAGCAAATCAAGGAAAAATTGGAGAATAGTATAAGCAGAGTCGTTCCATCGACAAGTACATTCAAGGTGTGAAAGAAAAAGCCGATCAAATGGCTTTGCTCGGAATGTCCTTAGGTCAAGAAGACATTGTCGAGCTTTCCAAGTATCTATCTTGACCAGCTCCTAGACAAGTTACTTTACCGCAAAGCAGCAATCTTCTGCTCACAACCGGGTTCATCATTTCCTGTTATAGCGAATCCAGCACAAACCAAACCAAAATCCAACTATCGCCCAAGTTAGCCCAGGTTTAATCCATGACAACAGAATCAAAATTATGGCTATCAAAAATCACATGCGTATCCTGAGAAGTGTCAAGGCTCTGGTGTGCAAGGTCATAGCATCTCCCGATGTACCAAATTTCCTATTGTTGCTCAGGATTCTGATACGTATAATCCGTCACCATCATCGTGGCAGCCACGAGCTCATCACACTACGGTCTCGGCTCCTTCTGAAACTCCATCATGGTTTTTGGATTCTGGTGCATCCCACCATATCACCTTGGATCTGAATAATCCGTCGCTTCACTCATCATATCAAGGGAATGGATATGCTGTCATTGGAAATGGCTTCAATCATCCTATCACTCACACGAGTTCATTATCTCCCCCTTCCGCTTCCCATTTTATAATACTTAAGAATGTTATACATCCACCAAACATAGATAAGAATTTGATGTCTATTTACCAGATTTATATTGACAATGGTGTTTCGATCTGGTTTGATCCTTGGTGTTTTCATGTACGGGATCTATCCAGGGGGCGCTCTCAAAAAAGAACGCACTAATTTATGAGTGGCTGGATTCCGTTCCCTGTTCCTCTAAAATTTGTATTCTTTCAGCAATAAAACCTCGATGATCGAGTGACACTCGTGTCTCGAACATCCTTCTTTTAATGTTTTGCAACGCATTCTTTCACAATGTAATTCTTGTTCAATCAATAAAGTTACAAATTTGCGTTTGATACCAATGTTTTGTCATCATGTCATCCCCTTGAAATCTTTTTATTGGATGTTTGGACATCACCGGTTTTATTTTTCGATTGTTTCAAATAATATCTCGTTTTGATTGATCACTATACAAAATTCACATTGCTTTATCCTATGAAACGAAAATCTCAATGTTTGAAATATTTTCTCGTTTTAATAAGCTCATAGAAAATCGATTTTTTCACTCATATTGAAACCTTTTACTCTAATAATAGATGCGAGTTTTTTTTGCTCTCACACCATTTCTTTCTAGAATAGGTATCAACCATTATACTTCTCCCTCTTACACTCCCAAACATAATTAAAAAATTTAGTGCAAACATTGACACATTGTTGTTTCGCTCTTATTTCTCACGCTCACATCCGCTTAGAATTTTGGTCTTTTGTTTCACTAAAACTGTGTATCTGATCAATCATCTCCCTAACTATTCCTTCGAGTTTAAGATTAATTTAAAGCTCATTTATTAGGAAAAACCAAAATTCTCGAAAGTAAGGGTTTTCGAGTGTCTATGTTATCCATGGCTCAAGTCTTATTATTCTCATAAGTTACATACTAGATTCGCTCCTTTTATATTTATGGGTTACTCTCAAATGTAGAGTGCATAAATTTGTTTTGGTCTTCAAACATGATGTACTAATATTTTTATCAGTTTTCATGATGATATTTTACGCTGTTTTGGAGCATTTTCTGCATTTTATACAGGTTAAATGGAAGATTCCACATGCTGAAGTGTTTTGCAAGAATTTAAAAGATTTGGAGCTAAAATGAAGAATTTTAATCCGAAATCCGAGTCGACCGACTGGAAGGAAGAGTCGACCGACTCAGAGGCAGCTTTAGTAAAAAGGAAATTCTTCTTGGACCTCTTTTTCGAAACCCTAACTTCTAGAATTTCTTTGCCGACTCATGAATCATGCATGACCTAGAGGAACTATATAATCAACTTTAAGCAGAGGAGAATAAGAGAGATGACTTCCATCAAGCTTTTGAAGCATTCAAGTATCTCTTTACCAAAAATCACCAAAAAGTTACTTAGATCTGTTTTCAGGGAGCACCCTTGTGTGAAGGTTTTCTTGTGCGTCTGTTCTCTTGGTTTTACAGAGAAAGAGCCACGTTTTGCTCTGATCTCTTTTTATATTACTTTCATATTGCAAACTCTTGATATTAATTATTATGATTGGTTTGTTTGCTATGTGTGAGTAGTTCTCTAGTTAGATCTAGGTTGTCAAAGGTTTTATGGGTCATTAGGTGTACGAATTGTTGCTGAATTTGTGACTACTCTCTACTTTAATATTAATTCATACAATATTTTGACTTGATCACTTAGAATATTGAATTTTAGGGTTTGTTGCATCATACACCCATTTTACATCAAGTCCGGAGCATTGTTTTTAGCAGGTGATCTCGTCCTTGTGCAAACGAGAGTTTGGCTTGGAAGGTCATGAACAATCAAATCCATTCTCAATGCATGTGTTAGCTATATAGGTTGGAAAGCATCCTTTCTAATCTGTTGGTTGATTCATAGTGCAATACGCAAAGAGATTTGGTATTGTATACATTTTCTTTTGTGTTTAAGAGTAGAGCAACATCTAATTTTGTGCATGACCCATATTACCCGCGATTTACCTAAGTCTAGCGTTTTTAATCCATAAGTTACACAACTAGTTACCAGATAGATTGCATTCTAATAGAATCGAAACTCGACATAATCTCTGTGGGATCAATAACCTAATTTATACTACAATTGTCCACTGTGCACTTGCAGTTAGTTTTGGGTGAATAACTTTTCACGCATCAAGTTTTTTTGGTGCCGTTGCCGGGGATTTAACGGTGTTTTCGATTTTTGTTAGAATTAGAATTATGAAATTATGATAAAAACAGCTACTGAATATTTCTCTTCTTTTGTGTTTGATAGACAGAAAATGATGCAAGGAAAGCACAAGAGAGATGGAAAGCCGGATGTGGATTTCGTGAGAGCAAACCAATACCGAGATGGATACTTCAACCCGCACTCGTTTTACAAGCCAATGCCACCAACGAATGGAGCGGAAAGCCTTCTTGAAGAAGTCCTGGAGATGCATAACAGTACTTATGAGGTCCTTTTGAAGAACATGGATCAACTTTTCCTTACCCTTGATTTGCGTATAAGCCACCTTCAGATTGATGTCGGAAGACTTCATGAGCGAATGGAAGAGCTTGAAAGATTTGTGGGAGTCAGGAGACTCACCAAGTGTCCACTATCCATCCGAGCTATCCACATTAAGGAGATTGAAGAGGAGAAAACCCTGGAAGAAACAAGTGAAGAAGGATCGTCTGACACAGTCGGTCGACTGCCATCAATGGTCGGTCGACGTGTCAACAGTCGGTGGACCGAGGAGAAGGTCAGCCGACTCTTAGCTTCTGAAGAAGAAGTGGGATGTTTTTTGATGAAGGTTCCAGCTAGGAAGAGTGTCTACAACCCATGGTGCACTAATCAATCAGTGTATCCATGGATTCCAATTCATGAGTACGAAGTTGATGACTTGGGAATTGATGTAGAAGCTGAAGAAGATGATTGGGAACTCAAGAAAGAAGTTGAGGCCTATTCTAAAGTGTTAATGAGGAGGATGCCATTTGCAAGAGCCTGCAATCTGAACGCTGAACTTGAAGACGTCCTCAGTAAGGTGATGAGATGGAAGATAACCCCAGAAGATGGGAACTGCTTATTCGCTGAGATTTGTGACAGAGCAATCATGTACTGGATGCCAGACAAGAAGAAGGATCCTGGACAATTTGAGCTTACTTTGAAAATTGGAGATCAAGTCTTCAAGAGATGCATGTGTGATCTAAGAGCAAGCGGTAACACCATGCCTTTGTCTGCTATAAAAAGGTTGGGACCACTCGAATTTAAGACCACCAAGAAGGAGATGCGATTAGCTGACGATACAAGTGTTGTGCCTTTGGGAAAACTCACTGGATTGCCATGTATGATTGGTGATAGATTCATTGCTTTGGATTTTTACATCCTGGAGACGTGCTATGCTGATGAGAGCGATGGGATAGAGCAGATTATACTTGGAAGATCGTTCCTTAAGACCGCTGGAACTTTAATCGATTGCTCGGAAGACACAATAACGTTAAGAGGTCTAGGAAGTCCGAACATAAGTTTCAAGATCAAGGATAAAGAAGTTGAAGAAAAAGATTTCGCCTGCTACTACCCAGAGAAGAAGAAGAAGAGTTTGGCAGTCATCACAAGCTCCAAACCAAAAATGAGAGTTATCGAAGAGACCATAAGGAAGAGTTTTCGACGCCCGAGTCGGTCGACTCTACCACCAGTCGGTCGACCCGACTCCCCTGAAGCTAAACGAAGAGCAATTTCTATGACAGCTTGTTCTACGCTTGATGAAGAAATTCAATCCACTGCTCGTTGGATACAACCTGAACACATTGAAGACAGAATCACCTTCTTTGCAAATTTATTGAAGGTACTTGAGACATAATTCAATTATGATGTGGAGGAGTTTATCAAAGAATGTAAGGAGATTTGGCCACTTGTAGAGCAATGTGGAATAGAGATGGAGCTACAAGAGTTGACACCATACTTACTGAAGAATAAGATGGGAGCCAAGGAGTTTTGCGGTAGACTTGCCAAGATGTGTGATGAAGTGATCGAGAAATCAATGCCAAAGAAGCTTGGAGACTTTGGTAGAGCTGAGATTAGTGTTATGATTGGGCACACATGGTTTGAGAACGTCCCATGTGATACTGGAGCTGGAGTAAACCTAATGTCGCTCTCAGTTGCCAAAATGATGAAGTTTGACCAAATGGTGAACAAGCAAGTGCTTTTGAGGCTAGCTGATGATACTTACAAGATAAACGAGGGAATAGTGGAGAATGTATCTGTGAGAGCCAACGGCCGGTTCTTCGTAGTAGATATCAACATGGCAATGTTTGAAAGTGAGCCTCAACACCCGCTGATCCTTGGAAGACCATTCTTACACACCGCATATGCTGAGATAGATTGCAGAACTGGAATAGTTAAGTTCTGAGCTGCTGAATCCATTGAAGAAGAGAAGATGAGGATGAATGGAACTACACCTCAAGGTTTTGAACGTGCCCTTTACAAGGGAACCTACATTTCAACCCTAAGGAACAAGAAGGATGTATCCACCAAACAATCATTGTTCACCGCAAGAATTGAGCTTGAGGAGCTAGTAAAGAAAGCTGAGAATGAAAACAAAGTTGTGGATCTTACTGAAGATGATGATGATGAGGATTGTGAAGATGATCCTATGGAGGAACAGGAAGGGGATCAATGAGCTGAGCTGAGCTCTACCGAGTAAGGGATTCAAGTTAGACAAAATCAAGCTACTGACTGTAAGGAAGCGCTTAGTGGGAGGCAACCCACTTGTGAGTCTGTTTTAGTTTAATTCTTTAGGATTTCGTGCTTTTAGTCCCAGTTTAGATTGAGTCATGATAAAAACATAAAAAAATTAGTTTAAGTTTTATTTTGAATTTTGCTTCTCAGGCCCAGTCGGCCAACCCTGTCCTGAGCAGTCGGTCGACTCGTGGGGCGAGTTTTATTAAAACCGAGTTTTCTTCATAATTCTATTAAAACTCAATCTTCAAACACGATTTTCTCTCTCAATTCTCAACCAAATTTTTTGATTCAAAGCCCCTTTGAGATCGAAATTTTAAGCTCTATCATCCTTTGCTAACGGTTTTCACGATCTGCAAGATATTTTTCTGATTCAAGTCGTTTTCTTTTACGATTTTTGGAGAAAAAGTTGAAAAATTTGAAAAATTTGCATGTTGATGATTTAGAGTGGGATTTAGGTTGAATTGAGTGTAGAATGGCTGAATATCGTTATCTGTGTTAGATTGTGCAAGAAATTTGAGTTCAAGTGATGAATTATAGAGGATTTGATGATCGAATGATGAAGAACTCCATCGCGACCCAAGTCGGTCGACTCGCTTGAGGATTCGGTCGACTGCAGTTGATATTTTTGATAAAAACGGTTTAAATTCGTTTCGATTCTTCGTTCTTTTTGCAGATGTCTTCCTATGATTACGAGAGTGATGCTAATATTTGGGACAAAGCGGAGAACGAGAAGCTCGATGACCAATTTCCCGAGAGGAACCACGCGGACGTTGTTAAGGACCGTGCATGCCGAACAAGACAAAACCGGAATTGGGATGACTATGACACGGTTTTCTACAACCGCTAAACGGACATTCTCATCCAGCCCATGCGCTTCCTGGACGTGCCTTACATGTCATGGCTGAAGTTGAAGCACCATTTGAGGCGGTTGATGAAGAATGTCGGTATGGGAATCATTGATTTCACTTGCTACGATACATATCCGGAGGGGGCACGACAGTTCCTAGCCTCGATGTATTTGGATATACCGCACCGCTGTGAGAACGTGAACCAATGGAGTCTCCACTTCAAGATCCGTGGTGAGAATTTCTCGCTCACAGTGGCAGACATCTGTCGTATTTTCGGTTTTCAGCGAAAGGGAACCGAATATTGGAGCATAAAGAGTTTTGGAGAGCGTGACCAGATGTGGTCAATCATTGGGTTTGGAGTTTACGAGCCAACGAAGACGAAGCAGTCTTTGATCCGCCATCCTGCTCTTCGGATTTTGGCTAGAGTCATTAGCCATACACTCTTGAGACGCACTGAGGTCGGCCGACTCTACGAGCCGGAGTTGACTTTGCTTTAATATGCCTCGGGAGACTCGCTTCTGCTGCCAGACATGCCTAAGGATATTGATTGGAACATGGGTGCACTATTTGCACGCCATTTAGTTGATACAAGAAGTCATGTCTTCTTGGGAAATGTTTCTTCTCAGAAGAAGGAGACCGTGGGGAACCTTTTGACCCCCATCGTGAACTCGTGTGAAGTACTGCTGATGCAGGGGTTCGGCTTTTGATTATTCCTAATCAAAAGGACCTCTTTGCAAATACATCTTATTTAATCGGGGGATTAAATAGTAAGGTTCGTCTTGAAGTGCAACCGCTCGGCAATAACGGTAAAGGTCGGCTCCGAGAAGTCCCCCGAAGGGGTCTTCATGTTGTAGCTGAACCCCGTGAGAGGCTGCCTACGTACCCTCGGAAGGGATCAAGCCACACGTAGTTCCGTCTTCGGATTATCATCCGAGCTTCAGCTCGGGAATCTTGTGATTAGCTCGGGCTCTTAGGCCGAGATGTAAATTCAGGCTTTTAGGCCGAGTTGTTGTTAACTCGTGATCTAAGGCCAAATTGTCTTTATCTCGGGCTCTAAGGCCAAGTTGTAAGTTGCTGATGATTATTTCTATTTTCGGGATATCTCAGAGCTTTAAACCTATTTTCTGGTTCTCTCCGGGATCTCTAAACTTTCTCTCTCTAAAACCTAATTTTTATGTTTAATTCTCTCTAAGAGTGTGGAATATATTTTCTGGGATCCTTTTTTAAAAGGAAGAGGTCCTCCTTTTATAAGGATAGATAGACGGTCTATTTAGGCCCAATAACCTAATAATAAGGAATATTTCCTTATTCCCCTAGAGATAAGGAATATTTCCTTATTTCCGAGGACTAAAAGATATAAATAAGATTTATTTTTATCCCCTTTAGTTTGGCTTGCCGAGCTAAAGGAAATGAGGAATACCCCTATCTCGGGTTTTTTTCCCGAGAGCGGATCATAGCTAAACTAGAAGGACTATATTCTAATTAATTATGAGCTGTTTATAAGGGGTGCTAACCCCACCATCGACAAGTACCACTTGATTTATTCAGGAAGGAAGCCGCCGATGTGACGAAGATTACTCTAGATGAGGCTTCTCTTGATCATTCTGAGATTGTTCGTATGGGAGGATGGTACGAGTTCATTCGGGACGATGGCACGACTTGCTTGATTCGATTACCGAACGAGAGTCACGTTAGGCTCGATTCACAGGAGGACATTGGGTTTCACCCACCTGCTGACTTGCTGACGGTTATAGCCGCTGCACCGACTCTGCTACTAGAGGCCGCACATGCCCCACCTTGCCATACAAGACGCGCCGCCCAGCCACCCCGCACTTCTACTTCCCAGCCGCGTGATTCACACCGAGCTGGAGACTTTATCTTTGCTGGAGCGAGATTCTCTACTTGCAGGATGCCAGATTTCTTCGAGTTACCCGAGCAGCCACCATTTCAGGCGAGTCCAGAAGTGAAGTACGAATACAAGATGGAGCGCCACAGGAGGAAGAACAAGATTGCTCGATGGTTTTATTCATTTTTCACAGGTTGTTCGTCTGACAGAGGAGTCCACGAGCCAACCAGGAGAGCACAAGAGCCACAAAGAGGTGGAGATGAGGATGACCGACGAGATGATGACGATGCGGAGACCGAGTCGGACGACCCTACCCAGAGTCGGTCGATTGCGGCAGAGAGAGGGGAGACGATGCATTTTTCCACAGCGCCGGGTAACTTAACAAGTTTCCCGGATAATCCTATGATGATGAGCCACTTGCCACCACATTTCTATGGAGGCACTAGTTCTTCGCACGCCTTTTACCCTACAGCTGAGAGGAGGCGCACTCGCAGTCCCCGCGATTAGATACGGTTCTATCAATTCATTTTCAGTCTTTGTTTTTATTTATCTCTAGATTTCTCTCTGCACTTGGTTTCACTGGGACAGTGAAATTTAAGAGTATTATGACTTTCTTTCGTTTTATGGATCTTTGGTGAACTTTTTGCTATTTGACATGTTTTTGAATGCTATTATCACTTTCTACTTTCTTTAACTATGATTGAGTGACTCAGCAGCATTGACAATGACCAACCATATGGAAATCCGGAGAGCTTGATAGATACAATACGGAGTAGACCCACGTGATTTTCTAGAAATTTTCAGCAATGCCAGAGCACAATTCAGTTAAGTCTGTATCATTTCGTTTGTCACATTAGCCATTATGTGTTGGTAAATATTCGTTCACAAGCATGATTTTCGATCTTCAGCTATCCCTAAAGATAATTTGATGCAAAGAAAAGTATGTATATTGTAAAAACCTAGTGATGAGGTAGAGGGAAATTCCTTAAAACACCAATTATTCATCACTAGAAGCTCAGGATCTATGCGGTTAGGGAAATTCTCGATGATACCATGATGCATTTGAACCTTTGAGAACTCAGTTGACAGCGAGGCTAGGAACATTTCCTACAATGCAATTATTCACCTAAACTTTGAGAAATTTTGAACTATAAATTGAATGATTAAAAAGGATAAGTCTGGGCGAGAGAGAAAAGACCATCTTGTGCTAAATTAGATGACGATTGATAAGTATTTCCGGCTATATGATGACAGTAGCATGAGTTGCTTTGATGGTATCTGAAATATGGTCTTCAATGTGGTTGGGATAACTCTAATTTGTTCTTAATAAGTTTTTCATTGGAGAATACAACTTGGTCTGCGTATTGGTCAGCTGTTGGAGATGTCACAACGAAAGAAATGGTTGCTGAAGGTTGATAGCTTGATCATGGTAAACCGGATTTGTTTTGACCACTAACTAGCTCTTTATTTGCTCGAGGGCGAGCAAAAGCTAAGTCTGGAGGAATTTGATGTACTGTTATTTTTACCGGTTTTCATGATGATATTTTACATTGTTTCGGAGCCTTTTCTGCATTTTATACAGGTTAAATGGAAGGTTCCACATGCTGAAGTGTTTTGCAAGAATTTAGAAGATTTGGAGCTAAAATGAAGAATTTTAATCCGAAGCCCGAGTCGACCGACTGGAAGGAAGAGTCGACCGACTCAGAGGCAGCTTTAGTAAAAAGGAAATTCTTCTTGGGCCTCTTTTTCGAAACCCTAACTTCTAGAACTTCTTTGCCGACTCATGAATCATGCATGACCTAGAGGAGCTATATAATCAACTTTAAGCAGAGGAGAAGAAGAGAGATGACTTCCATCAAGCTTTTGAAGCATTCAAGCATCTCTTTACCAAAAATCACCAAAAAGTTACTTAGATCTTGTTTTCAGGGAGCACCCTTGTGTGAAGGTTTTCTTGTGCGTCTGTTCTCTTGGTTTTACAGAGAAAGAGCCACGTTTTGCTCTGATCTCTTTTGATATTACTTTCATATTGCAAACTCTTGATATTAATTATTATGATTGGTTTGTTTGCTATGTGTGAGTAGTTCTCTAGTTAGATCTAGGTTGTCAAAGGTTTTATGGGTCATTAGGTGTACGAATTGTTGCTGAATTTGTGACTACTCTCTACTTTAATATTAATTCATACAATATTTTGACTTGATCACTTAGAATATTGAATTTTAGGGTTTGTTGCATCATACACCCATTTTACATCAAGTCCGGAGCATTGTTTTTAGCAGGTGATCTCGTCCTTGTGCAAACGAGAGTTTGGCTTGGAAGGTCATGAACAATCAAATCCATTCTCAATGCATGTGTTAGCTATATAGGTTAGAAAGCATCCTTTCTAATCTGTTGGTTGATTCATAGTGCAATACGCGAAGAGATTTGGTATTGTATACATTTTCTTTTGTGTTTAAGAGTAGAGCAACATCTAATTTCGTGCATGACCCATATTACCCGCGATTTACCTAAGTCTAGCGTTTTTAATCCATAAGTTACACAACTAGTTACCAGATAGATTGCATTCTAATAGAATCGAAACTCGACATAATCTCTGTGGGATCGATAACCTAATTTATACTACAATTGTACACTGTGCACTTGCAGTTAGTTTTGGGTGAATAACTTTTCACCCTTCAAAATATCCCGTATTTACATCTCTATGCACCATGATTTTTTTAAAAGGTGAATTTGTTTTTACTCTCTCTCGTCACAACCTTCATCTTCTGTTCCGATATTCATTAGTATGTTATGTTTCTTCGCCAGCTACTAACATCATCCTTACGGTCCAATCCACTTATGTCTGAGCAGCAGCTAATCTCGTTCCCGCTGCTCTCCTCTGACGGAATTTCCACAGATTTTAAATCATATTTAAAGTAATCTATTGACAAATTCTAAGCCCAAAATCATGTGTTCATATTTAGAATTGAATCTACTTAATAGATCTCGAGTACACCTGATTGATTGAGCAGCGGAAAAGATCAGGAACACGAGATTGAATAGCGCCTCAGATGCTGCGCCTCTACTGGTATCCACACGCACACAAACTGGAAAGCCGGGATGCTAGTACCGGGAGAGATCAAATCTCTGAAGAAAGCTCTCGGGATTCCTGTGCTTTTGGTGGCTGTAAAACTAGATTAAAACTCTCAAAAGTCGTGCATATCATATATATAGTGACTTGTGAAAACCTAATTAACTATTGGTTCAAAACCAATGATTAATTAAACCGCAAACCAAAATCACTTTTCTGGTTCGGGCTGTGTGTCGAGCGACACAACCTTTGTGTCGGTCGACACACTGTCTAGAAACTTAATAATTCGGTCATTACATTAATGATCAATCCCAATATACTCTATCCAGTTTGCTTAGGTGTATGACCTTGTAGGATCATATAATACTAGTAATGAGTTCTCAACTCATAGATTACTAGTGGCTTCTAGCAAAGCATTATAATCACCTAGCATCATATGATTGTCTTATCTCGACAACTATATACTAGAGTAAATACAAGTGTGATTTCAGGACATTCCCAACAATCTTCCACTTGTACTGGAATCATCTATTCCTATAATACCTTTGTCACTATATCTCAATCTAGCACAAGGCAAGAACTCGTGTCATCCTTATTTAGCTAGACCATGTTTATCGAACTCTGATTTATACTGATAAAACAAACGACTGACAATCATCTCGTTTGAGCGCGGCCACGCATTTCTCAGTATCAAATCTTCGATAGACCCAGAGATATCTAACTCCTGTTATATAAGAGGGACAAATCCCATCTTGTTCCATCCCTATTCCTTACACACTTCATGACATGCCCAATAATGCCTTTATAATCACCTGTTACGGCTGACGTTTGACAAAATCAAACCAGGCCAATTCATATGCAAGAAAATATGAGAAACTCTTATGACACTCATATAACAATCTTGTAGAGTTCTCTAACACATATCTATGTGATTGACTTTAATACTCATAGTAATGACTCCATGAAAGATAGTCATCAGTCACCTCACATACTAGTCTCTCACGGTTATTAATGTCCCATCTTAATAACCTCGACTAGGGACCTAGATAATTTATGTCATCTATCACTTATAGGGTTTCATGATCAAGTCACGCACTTGATGACCTATAAGAATGCCATAATTATTTTTTGAGACTATTATTTAATAACACAATTAAATAATACTGAAACAAATTTCATTAATAAAACATAACCAAATGTATGTCTACAAAAACAACATAACATAAATAAAAAACAACTCCCACTAGAATCAAGATCACATCTTAAGAAATCTAATGTCTATAGCAGCAGTATGACTCTCATGCTTAGGCCGTGGGAGGGGCTTAGTCAAGGGATCAGCGACATTCTCGTCTGTCGGAACTCTGCTGATCTTCACATCTCCTCTATCAATGATATGACGGATAAGATGATATCTCCTCTCTATGTGTTTGGATTTCTGGTGAGATCTGGGTTCCTTTGCCTGAACAATGGCACCATTGTTGTCACAATATAATGCCACAGGCTCAGAAATGCTAGGAACCACACCAAGTTCAGTGATGAACTTCCTAATCCAAACAGCCTCCTTCGCCGCTTCAGAAGCAGCAATGTATTCAGCCTCGGTTGTGGAGTCTGCTACAGTGCTCTACTTGGAACTCTTCCAATTGACTGCACTGCCATTCAGACATATCCAGATTGAGATTGGAAATCGTCTTTGTCCATCTGAAAAATTGCATCCTTGTAACCACTCACTACAAGCTCATCACTTCCTCCATAAACTAAGAAATTATCCTTAGTATTTCTCAAATACTTGAGGATGTTATTAACAACAATCCAGTGACTCTCACCGGGATCAAATTGGTATCGACTCGTCATGCTTAAGGCACAACAACATCTGGACGAGTACAGAGCATGGCATACATGATGGATCCCATAGCAGAGGCATAGGGAATCATACTCATGCGTTCTCGCTCAGCATGTGTTGAAGGACACTGCATCTTGCTAAGAGTAATGCCATGAGACATTGGTATGAAGCCTTTATCGGAATCATGCATATTGAACCTGTGTAAGACCTTATCAATATAAGTATCCTAACACAGTCCAATTAGCTTATTCAATCTATCTCTATAGATTCTTATTCCAAAAATGTAAGCGACTTCTCCCATATCCTTCATCGAGAAACAACTTCTGAGCCAAGTCTTTACAGACTGAAGCAACAGAACATCATTTCCAAGAAGAAGTATGTCGTCAACATACAGAATGAGAAATGCAACTGCGCTCCCACTAGTCTTCTTGTCAACGCATGGTTCCTCTTCGTTTCTCACGAAATCAAACTCTTTGATTGTTTCATCAAAACGAAGATTCCAACTCTGAGACGCTTGCTTCAATCCATAAATGGATCGATGAAGCTTGCATACTTTCCTAGCAGCTTTAGGATCTATGAAACCTTCAGATTGTGTCATGTACACATCCTCTTCCAGAATTCCATTAAGAAAAGCTATTTCACATCCATTTGCCAAATCTCATAATCATAATGAGCGACAGTTGCTAGGAGAATCCGAATAGACTTAAGCATAGCGACTGGGGAATAGGTTTCTTCATAGTCAATACCATGAATTTGCTTGAAACCTTTAGCCACCAACCTAGCTTTGTATATTTTTATATTACCATCCACATCGATTTTCTTCTTGAAAACCCATTTACACTCAATGGCCTTTACACCATCAGGTAAATCTACCAAAGTCCATACTTGGTTCTGTGACATGGAGCCCATTTCGGATTCAGCGGCCTTCAGCCATTTTTCGGAGCAAGGGCCCATCATTGCTTCTTCAAAATTCGCAGGCTCGTCACTATCAACAATCAACAGATCATGACAATTAGTCACAAGAAATCCATATCTCTCGGGCTCGTGACGAATCCTTTCGGATCTTCAAACTTCAGGCACCACAGGTGTAGATACTACGACTCTTCGTCAATCTAACCGTTGCTCTTCCTGAACAGGTTGAACAGTTTCCTGTGATTCTCGAACTTCTTCGAGTTTTACTTTACTCCCACTGTTCTTCTTAGAAAGAAATTATCTCTCAAGAAATACACAGTTCCGAGCAACAAACACTTTGTTCTCGGTTTGGTTGTAAAAGTAATAAGCTACGCTGCATGGAATCGAAAGCGGGTACGCAGAAACGGAAGCGTTTGGAAACGCAGAAGCAAGGTTTTAAAAAAAAAAAAAGAAACAGGTATGCTTTGGAAGCGTGTATATATATATATATATAATATGTAACATAACATAATATTAAACTTTGTTTCAGAAAATCCAATACTTGTTAAAGAAAATCCAATACATAACTTGAAGTCTTGAATGTTGAATATTATTAGAAACCAAAAACAACATAACTTAAATATTGTTCCAAACAAATAGCTTGTACGATGAGTTTCAAACCAAAAACCATATAATATTACATGTTGTTATTTCAAGCAAATGGCTAAGATAAGAGTCAAGTTCAACAAATACTGAAAGAGACTATAATTCAATATGGGTAGGAAAATTGGGCTTAACGGAATAAGTTTAATGGGCCCATTAATAAAACCCACTATAGAGACTATCTTTCTCTTTAATTCACTGATTGTTATCAGCCACTGGTGACCAATTCACGTTTCCGATCTACCTGGACAAACGATTCCAGTTCGGAATCGAGCGATTCTATATCGATTCCAAAACCCAATTCTTGGAATCGCGATTCCAAGCCGATTCCTAACGATCCCGTGCGATTCCGGTTCTGTTTCCGGTTCCGAAGCGGGAATTGCACCTTGACCAACGATTCCATGCAGTGCAGGTAGTAAGCCTTGGTTTCCTTTGTTAAACTGACAAAGTAGCACTTATCAGATTAGAGGCCGAGCTTGTCAGTGAACATACGCTTGACATAAGCTTCACAACCCCAAATTTTCAGAAAATACAAACTTGAAACATTTCCATTTCACATCTCATGTGGTGTCTTTGCAACTAATTTTGATGGAACCCTATTCAGAGTAAACGCAAACGTTTCTAGAGCGTATCCCCAGAAAGATAATGGAAGATCCGTGTGACTCATCATTGATCGAACCATATCCAATAGGGTCTGATTCCTCCTCTCAGACACACCATTCCATTGAGGTGTTCCAGGAGGAGTGACTTGTGAAACAATTTCACAATCTCTCAGATGATCACTGAATTCTTGACTTAAGTATTCACCTCCACGATCTGATTGAAGAGTTTTAATACTCTTGCCAAGCTGATTTTGTACTTCATTCTGGAATTCCTTGAAATTTTCAAAAGATTCCGACTTGTGTCTCATTAGATAGACATAGTCATATCTACTGAAGTCATCAGTAAATGTAATGAAGTACTGAAAGTTTCCTCTAGCACTAATGCTCATTGGGCCGCACACATCAGTATGTATAAGGCCCAACAAGTCATTGGCCCTTTCATTTTGTTTGTTGAAAGGAGCCTTAATCATTTTACTCAATAAACATGATTCACATTTCTCACATTATTCATAATCAAATGAGCCCAAAAGCCCATCATTATGGAGCTTCTGAATCCGTTTCTCATTGATGTGGCCCAAACGACAATGCCAGAGAAAAGTGGGATTCGAGTCATTGGACTTGAACCGTTTGGTGTTTATGTTATAGACATGCACATATTGGTTTAAAACATAAAGCTCATTCTCTAATGGGGTGCTACCATCGAAAATACCATTACGATCAAAAGAACAACATTTTTCTTTAATCGAAAAATGAAAATCATCCAAATCCAAACAAGAAATAGAAATGATGTTTCTGCTTATAGCAGGTACATAGTAGCAATTCTTAAGTTCTAAAATCAAGCCTGATGGCATAGACAAATGAAATGTTCGCACGGCTAAAGCAGCAACTCTTGCTCCATTACCAACGCGAAGGTCCACTTGCCCCTTCTCCAAAGTTCTATTGTTGCTTAGGCCCTACAAATATGAGCACCACAACCAGTATCTAATACCCATGAGTCAGAACTTGAAGTAGTAACATTTACTTCTATAACATAAGTACCTGAGGAAGAAGTCTCGTACGTCTTCCTCATCTTCTTAAAATCTTCCAGGTATTTCTTGCAGTTTCTCTTCCAATTCCCAGTCTCCTTACAGTAATGGTACTTATCAACATCATAAGAGCCAGACTTGGGCTTGGGCTCGGGCTCAGGCCTGTCCTGATTCACAATTTGGACCGCCTTGCATTTTGCCTTGTCCTTATTAGGTTTCTTAAACCTCTTACCCCCTTGTACCAGAAGTACATTTGGGGTGCCCTTCTTGATGTTATGCTCAGCTGTCTTGAGCATGCTATGCAGCTCAGTCAAAGGCCTCCTCATGTTGTTCATGTTGTAGTTCATAACAAACTGATCAAAACTTGACGGCAGTGACTGTAGAATGATGTCAGTTGCCAACTCTTGGCTAATGGGACAGTCCAGTTTCTCTAGGTTATCAATGTAACCTATCATCTTAATGACATGAGCACTAACTGGATCGTCCTTTGGTAGCTTGCACTCAATGAGAGACTTAACCGTCTGGTATCTCTCAGTTCGTGCCTGCTCCTGAAACATCCCTTTCAGGCTAGTGATCATCTCAACTGGCGACTCCATGTTCTCATATTGCTTCTGCAAGTTTGAGCTCATGGTAGTCACCATGAGACAACACACATCGACCACATCATTCGATGCTTATCCCAAGCATTCCTTTCTGCATGTGGGGCATTGGGCACCGGTCTTGCAGGGAAAACACTTTCAAGGACATATTCCTTTTTCTCCTGCTTGAGAACAATTCTCAAATTCCGATACCATTCGAGGAAGTTTGATCCATTCAACTTGTCCTTCTCAAAGACGGATCGGATAGAAAAGGAGTTGTTATGAGTGGTAGACATAGCTGAATCAAAAGAAAGGAAAAGGAGTTTAGTTATGATGATTAAGAAAATGAGAAATCTTAACAATTAAAAAAACTCGCATTATATTCAAAATATATTTCCTCTAAATGAATATAATAATCCAAGACCCATATTTCACCAAAACTTGAGTGAGCTTTGCCTCATCGCCCAAATTTCAGTTATCTAGGTAAGCAACAACCTTGCTAATTATATCCAATATAATTCTTGGTTGTGGATAACATCTTATGTTTAATCCAACCCTATGTCTCTAAGCCCAAAACTATTTTGATAGCCTACTCAAATAAACCAAACCTTTAAGTCATGTAGTAACGATTACTACATATCTCACTCATGTAATTGTGGACACCTTGCTTTGGCAAGCCCATCACACAATGAAATGAGCCTTGACAGTTGACAAGGTTTGGGAAGACATAAAATTTGATATTTATTTGAGAAACATAACTTTCTAGAACTAATACATATCAAATATGTATCCTGGAGTTTTAGAAACAAATTAAAATAACTAATCTAATTAAAATTTTAATTATTCTAGAGAGTGGGATTGGTTATGTGATTTCGGGTTCTGAGAGTGTGTCGATCGACACTACATTAGTGTCGGTCGACACAACCCAAATCTGATAGCAATTAATCGCAATAACCGATTAAAACATTGGCAAAACCAACCAGTGTCGATCGATACTACATTAGTGTCGATCGACACAGCCCGAATCGGATCAGTGTTGATCGATACACTACGCTAGTGTCGATCGACACTACATCCGCAAAAACAGACCGCGATGACCGATCAGTGTCGATCGACACAAAACTGTATTGATCGACACCGACCAAAACTCGGTTCAACCGCGATTAACAATTTAATCAATTGAACCGATCCCGATTTCCAGCTAGTGTCGATCGACACAACCTTTGTGTCAGTCGACACATAGTGATTCAGGTAATTCGAAACCTAAAATTTTAAGCGATTTTTCAAGGTGTGTCAATCGACACAGCAAGTTTGTTAGTCGACACCGAAAACCCTAAAAAACAATTTCGAGTTTTACATGACTTTCTGATCGATTAAATTCACCCAATTTAACATTCATGTAACAGATTCAATTAGAACACTAGGCTCTGATACCACTGAAGGAATTTCCACAGATTTTAAATCATATTTAAAGTAATCTATTGACAAATTCTAAGCCCAAAATCATGTGTTCATATTTAGAATTGAATCTACTTAATAGATCTCAAGTATACCTGATTGATTGAGCAACGAAAGAGATCAGGAACACGAGATTGAATAGCGCCTCAGATGCTGCGCCTCTACTCGTATCCACACGTACACAAACTGGAAAGTCGGAATGCTAGTGTCGGGAGAGATCAAATCTCTGAAAAAAACTCTCGGGATTCCTGTGTTTCTGGTGGCTGTAAAACTAGGTTAAAGCTCTCAAAAGTCTTGCATATCATATATATAGTGACTTGTGAAAACCTAATTAACTTTTGGTACAAAACCAATGATTAATTAAACCGAAAACCAAAATTACTATTCTGGTTCGGGCTGTGTGTCGATGGACACACTGTCTAGAAACTTAATAATTCGATCAGTACATTAATGATCAATCCCAATATACTCTATCCAATTTGCTTAGGTGTGTGACCTTGTAGGATCATATAATTAATGAGTTCCCAACTCATAGATTACAAATGGCTTCTAGCAAAGCATTATAATCACCTAGCATCATATGATTGTCTTATCTCGACAACTATATACTAAAGTAAATACAAGTGTGATTTCAGGACATTCCCAACATCCTTCCACTTGTACTGGAATCATCTATTCCTATAATCCCTTTGTCACTATATCTCGATCTAGCATAAGGTTAGAACTCGTGTCATCCTTATTTAGCTAGACCATGTTTGCCCGATGGGTTTTAAGCCTTTGAGTGTCTTTTTGTTTTTCAAAGATTTGTTCTCCCTCTTTGTCTTCTGTGTTTTTTGATGTGTCTAGGGCCACGAAATACCCTTACATATATATATATATATATATATATATATATATATATATATATATTTCTAGTGTCACATTCAATCCATTACGACCCTTCATTTGCCCCTTTCTTATTCAATTTCCACCACCCATTAAGAGTATATATAAGGTTGCATCTTTTGACGAATAAACACCTCTTTTCATCAAATAGAGATGTATTTTCATCAAGGGTCACCTCTCTTCACCCACTGGGCATATATTTTGGATATCCCAGTGGCCTTTAACTACATTAGTCCACTTAGCTCAGGTTCCAGCTAATCAGTCCACCTAGCTGAGTTAGTACTCGATCAGCTCATCTAGCTGAGTTGAGTTGTCAGCCAACTCTTCCTGTTGGTTCAGCTAGTCATTGAGCTAGTTCAGTGATGTATTGATATTTTGATTGGTTTTACAAGTACATTCTATACGATTTTGGAACCTTTTCTGCACTATTGAGCAAGATAAACAGGTGATCTCACGAAATGGAGCATTTGGACAAGACTTAGATGATTTTAAGCAAAAATGAAGAAGAATTGAACCGAAGACAAGGTCGACCTACTCGAAGCTGTAGTTGATCGACTCGTCTAGTTGGTCAGAAGAAAGGAAATTCGTTTTGTGGGATTTTTCTAAACCCGAAGTCTTGGAAACCCATCACCGACCTAGAGACTCGTTCCCTGGAGCTATATAAGTGAGGTTAAGCATGAGGATTAAGTCAAGCCTTCAAGTTCTAAAGAAGCAAATCTCTCAAGCCACCAAAGTCTTATTTTTTCCTCAAGGAGCCACCTTGTTCTTAAGGTTTCTTGAGTTTATTCTTCTACTTTGATTTACAAAAGAAAGACCCACAAATTTGTTTACTCTCTAAACTCTACTCTTTACTTTTATGCAAGCTTTGATAATATTATTGATGATGGTTTTGCTTGCTATGTGTGAGTAGTTTAGTTGTTAGATCTAGGGTTTTTCAAAGGTTTTATAGATCTCTGCATGAAATGATAAGTAATGACTCTCTAGTTTAATGGTAACTACTACAATATCTTGACTTGATAACTTAGGATATTGATCTCTAAATTTTGCTATTGTAACACCATTCTATAGCATAACCATAACATGATTTTTAGTAGGTTATTTCGTCCTTGTTCAAATACACCATTTGGTTTGGAAGGTTATAAACAATCAGATCTAAGTTCATTGTATGTGCTAGCTACTTAGGTTGAAAAACATGCTTTCTGATCTAGTGGTTAGTCCATAGGTATAGCAGCAACGGGAGACCGAGTGCTATATAATCGTCTTCCGTGTTTAAGAGTCTATTGATTGTTGATTTTGTTGGTCTATACCTCCTGCGATACTTTCCTTGATCCAGCGCTTTTAATCCATAAGTTACAACACGAAAATACTAGATAAGTTACTTAGAATGACTCATACTTTCTGGCTAGAATTGAAATTCGACATAATCTATGTGGGATCGATAACCTGAATACTACAGTTGTACACTATGCACTTGCAGTCATATTTAGGTGAATTGCTTCAGGCATCATACAGCTAGTAGCTTAGCTGGTTTAGCTCCATGATTTAACCAAAGAAGCTTTCTTGAGATTATTATCCCACTTTTTCTTTTTTTAATGATTTGACTAAGTTTCTCAAACCCAATGTAATGATTCGATCAATCCTTTGATCATCCAAGTTTTCATTGACCATGATCCATGCTTTTTCCAAACAAACCAGCCCAACATTCATATCATGGGATGGGGATGTTACAAACTCAATCGCTGGGTTTCATTGATCATGATAACCGTGTTTGAAAAATGAAAAAAAGTAATATATGGTTTGAAGAAGGTGCCTCGAGCTTGGTATAATGTGCTTGGAGAAATTTTCTTCTCCAAGCACGTTTCACGAATTCGGTAGTAGACACGTCCTTATTCCTTCTCCACTAAAAAGGGATTATTTTATTTGTGTTTGTGTATGTTGATGACATCGTTTTCACAAGGAATATGTTGGATCGAGTGTAACAAATTATTTCACTTATTGCGGCTCATTTTTCCTTCTGAAGGAGTTCGGAGAGTTGAGTTATTTTTAGGGGATCGAGGTTACACACAAAATGTTTGAAATCACTCTTACACAAACTAACTATATCAATCATCTGTTGCATCGTCTGAACATGGTTTCGACAAAGCCTATTTCAACTTGATGGTCAAATCACTTCTATTATCACTCACTTCAGATTTCCTTGTAGATGATCCGACTGAGTATAAGTGAATAATTAGAATATTTAGCATCTTCTTTTTACTTTAAGAAATTTCGCTTTTGAAATTTATAAGTAATGCACAAGCCTTGAGAAGAGAGCATTGGAGTCCAGTTAAAAAAGTTGTTCGCTATCTTTGTGGAACAATCAATTTGCTTAATTTCCATGCCTACTCTCATCTGGATTGGGTTGTGGATCGTGATGATTTTAAATCCACAAGTCCATTTCTAGTTTATGTGGGTAAACACCTTGTTTAGTGATTATCTCGGAAGCAACGAACAACAATTTATTCGTCTATAGAGGTAGAGTATAAATTCGTTTTTTGAGACTCTTTCCAAGGTTGAGTGGGTGGTTACAGTTTTTCATAAACTTGGGTTATCCTTGTCCACAACACATTGTATTTATTGGGATAACATCGGTGCTACTTAGTTATATGCAAATCCAGTTTTTCAATCAAGAATGAAGTATGTCGCTTTTAATTTTCATATCATATGTGGCTTGGTTCAGTCTTGTGTCTTATAGTAACGCACATTACTTCAGCGGATCAATTGGCGGATGGTTTGAAGAAACCACTTTCTCGATCCAAATTTATTCCTATACATTTCAAGACTGTTCTTGTTTTGCCAAACCCATCTTGAAAGGACGTTTGAGAGTTATAAGATATTACCTGATAGTATTATGGTATTACTTGATACAGTTAATATATAATATCTTGTGTAATCTACAATATTCTTTTTAGGTTCTTCTTCTCTTGCATGTATAAACAAGTAATTTATTCTACTAAATCAATACAATAAGAAATATTCATTACAACTTGTCATTTATGACTGGTTCAATTCAGTATTATATTCAAGGCCATCTTTTAACATGTACAAGTGAGTAGTAGAATATGATTCCAACGTTAATATATAAAAAATTTACATAAGAAAAATTATTTTATTTTTTCCGCATAATTTTGCGGGTTTTGAGATTTTTTAAAAAAATATACTATATAGGTTTGTAAATTAAAACAAAACCAAAAAAAAAAGTTAAAAACGTGACAAATCTTTAGAACATAAATAAACGTAGCAAAGCCCTAATAATCTTCTTCTTAAAAAGTTGAAGAAACCCTCATCTTCTTCTTTTTCAAAATGTAAATAAAGATAACAAAATCCTAATAATCTTCTTCTTAAAAAGTGAAGAAACTCTCATTTTATTTTTCTTCAAAATGTAAATAAAGATGACAGAACCCTGATCATAGAGTCACATAAGAATATATATTATAAAATGCTAAATCTAAAGTAATTAGGGCTTACAACTTGACGTCCACACAATCTATAAAAAGAATAAAACCATGACTCAAGAGCTCTCCAATATGACCCATGATATAATTAGACCGAACGAAAAACGTGTCATGTAAACGACAATACATATCAACGACATCATTACCAAAAATAAAAAACTAACTAATAACAAATCGCTACTTCACAATGCCATTGTATTTAGACGATTTCATTAAATGTATAACTGTAAAGGTATAATTGTAATGCCATGTCCCAACTTTAATTTAAAGCACACCAGACAAGCAAATCATATTGATAAAAATAATGATGATTTAGTGATTAATCATATATATATATATTGGGGCCATACTCTTGTATAGAATTATTTTAATTACGTTTAATAAAACTTTAAACATGGAGTATCGATAATTCAAGACGGCCCTGATTATATTGTTGATGCTTTTAGTTTGGTACATAAAAATCCAACATCAATATTAATTCTTAAAACTTTTTGTTAGCTTAAAAATAAAATCTTTTTTAAAAAACTTATTTTGCCTTTTCTTTCATTTAGAGACAAGTGAAGATAAATTTCTACTGGTTCATAGCGATAATAAGTAATTTGTTTTCTTAGAGACAAAGATAAAAGTATAATGAAATGTATAAAAATTTGTCTTCTATATATGCTGAATGATACAAAGTAACGACGGTGTCAATCAAAACCTATATAACTTTTAAAAAGTAACATATTCGAAGCCGTGACGATGAGAGTTTAGGTTGATTTATAGAATATAGTAATATACTTTTGCAACAAGATTAATACATATGAACTTTTCTTGATTAAAGAAGACATTTAACGTATACGACACAATATATATAATAAAAGTTAGATGAGTGTTGGAGGTTTCGTAACTCTATTGACCATCGATGATAGTAAATTATTGAAAAAGATGGATTGATTGATGAGAGTTAACTCGATTCACTCACTACTAAGATGTGATCTCACGTAAACAGATGTTCAGTTCGTAATAATAGAGGTGAGAAAAAAAAATAAGGATGATGTGAGAAGCCGTAGCGTTTGCGAAGATAGTGTCTACAACAAGTCGCAGCGGCGAGAGCGGTTGATGGTCAACAGAAGAGATATGAAGAAATTTGTGGTTTTCCTGACCGCTACAGCTTTAATTGGCCTAGTGTTCTACCATTTGAAATCTCCCATCCAGCCGCTGCCGCAGCTTTTCGGTTTAACCGTGTTTGCTTCACTGCCGACCCTAGCCAGACAAGATTCTAACAAAACCAAAACTGTTAGTAACTTACATTCATTTACCACATAAAAAAAAATCGAGAAGCAAACATGTTGTTTTTAGCTCTAATGTATTCCTGTGTCTATAAGCAGTATGAATCGAAAGATGAGAGAAATTTGAAAGAAATTCTAAGAGAAGCAGCGACAGAGGAGAAAACAGTTATTATAACTTTCTTAAACCGGACTTGGGCTGAACCGAACTCAACGTTGGACTTGTTTCTCGAGAGTTTTCACGTTGGACAAGGGACTAAGCGGCTACTCCCTCACCTTGTGGTGATGTGTCTCGACGAGGAATCCTACTCACAGTGTTTGCAAGTCCATCCGCGAGTCGTTGCTACTCCTTAAGACCGCCAATGCCGTGCCTAGTTTTCTAGAAACCTAAGGCGAGATTCGAAAATGCGTTCTTTATGTAATTCTAATTATTTTTGTTATACGAAGTTAAGAAAAATTAAATATGAAACTCTTAATTTGGTTTATAAGATAAAGTCAATTATGAACAGTTAATTTCTAGATATTCTCAATTAAGATAATATATAAAAAGTTGAGTTTATTTAAATACTTTTCTTCCAAAAAATTTTAAATATGTTTATAACTGTAAAGAAAATAATATAGACTTATAAAATCAAATGAATTAAATAAATTAGATAATAAATAAATGAAGATGTATAAGCAAGTAAAAGGAAACATAATTTAAGAAGAAAATCATTATTGGAGCAAAAACTAAAACCAAAAAAAAAAATGTATATACAAACTGAACCAATTAAGTTACCTAAACATATATCAAACTAGATCTAAAATTCAATTAAAAATAAAACATGAAGCAATTGCCTTTTTTTGTTACACATTGGGCACGGTCCTAAAGACCGCCGTAGTTGATTTCTCCGACCAGAAAAATTACATGACGCCGAATTATCTCAAGATGATGTGGCGTCGTATAGAGTTCTTGGGCTCTCTACTGAAGCTCGGATATAGCTTCATCTCTACGGTATCTATCTCAATCTCATCTCATGCCATGTGAATATATAAAATACGATGTCGTTTGGTGACATTTTTTACAGTATTCATAAATACCAAAAAAAAAAAATATTTAAGTTCCACAAATACTTCAGTTTTGAAATAAATATTAAAACTATAAAAAAATCTAGGTTTATTACCAAAATCATTTAGTAGTATATAAATTTTCATATTTTTCGTATTTTAGAATTTTGTATGTATTTTTGAAAAATAAAGTATAAAACGTGACAATTTAGAGAATTGTCCAAAATGTTAAGGTGACGAAAAATCCAAAATCCGATAACAATAACCTAAAAAGCCTTGAAACACAATTATTGGTAAAAAAAATTGTTATTTTATTTGAAGAAAATCCTACTAGTGATTGATTACATATTGTAATTGCTATTATATGGTTACTGATGAGTAGTCTCCTAGGGGAATAGTGTTTCCAAATCAAATTTATTTATCTAGGGGAATAGTGATCGATATGTCAATTGCAAAATAGACAATGATGATTAATGTGAACTTGAAAAATACAATCTTCATTTTTCTAAAAGCATGATTGTTTTTTTATCTTGTTAAGTTCTTTGCTGTTTTGCTAAGGCCTATCTCGTGTGGTAGTAAGAGTCATGTAGATATTGGAGCTTCTGCTCAATCTATTCTTGATGAATCCTCTAAGCCAGTTATCGATGCACCTCCAAGAATCAAGTTCAAGCGGCTTGATAAAACCGCAAAGCATATAATGCAGGTACAACTCAGAACTTGACAGTTGTCATTGATAAAATCATGTCATGTTTACACAATGTTCGTAACAATATTTGTGCAGATTTTATTACCAATTAATGTTTTTTTAAAAATTTTGAATCATTAAGGAGGGTGTATTAAACTATTGATTTTAAAAGGTTTTGGGATTTTCTTAAAATCCCCTGTTATTTAAGTAAGGATTTTAAAATATCTTCACAAATCTGGTGTTACTGAAAATGAGATTTATGTAAAGTCATTTAAAATCATTTACAATCCCCTGTTATTCAAACATGAGTTTTTAAAAATCATATCAAATCCACTGTTATTGAAATTGTTTTAAATATTGGGATTTTAATGACTGCAGAAAATTTTAGAGGATTTTAGGAGATTTTCTTAGTTAAAAATACAAAGATCCAAATCTCATGGTTTTAGGTGGAATTGTAGGGGATTTTAATACCAAATCATAACAACTTCTTTAAAATCATCCAAAACCATCAAAATCATCTAAAATCTTATTAAAACTCAAATCACTCTAAATGTCAAGTTCAATACACCCCTCTAAGAAAATTCGGAGGTAGAAAGAGACTTGTTCGATGGATTTTTTGGGAAACTGGTGTTATTTCTCTTTTGTTATCGACTTGCTTTCCTTTATCGAATCAGGAATCACATTCCTTTTTGCAGAGATTCCTCCTCTCGCCTTATTAGAATCAGGTTTGAAAGACTCTAGTCCGGATTTCACAGTCTAAATTTCTCATTTGCTTAGTCTCCTAATAGTTTCTTAAAATTGATCCAATTTGTTGCAATTGGGTTCTCAATTTTGTGTCTATGCTACTTTCTTTGGAGACTAGTTGCTTTTTTGTGGTTTTAGTACTTGGATTGAATAGCTCAGTCTCTTCAGTTATTGGAAAAATTTGATGGTTCAATTAGAAACTGCGTAAAGAAGCTTAAAGCTTGGTGAAGTACTCTATAGATGTTTGTTTCTATTTGTATTGTATGGTTAGTTAGTTACTCATATTAAGTCATCAATTATGTGGCAGATTGAAGGAATCGTTTTAGTGAAGAAAGCTCTTTTAACTTTCTTTTGAAAATCTTTGAAAACTTAAGTTCTAAATTTGGAGAAAGTTCTGTTAATTTCAGTGAGATCTCATGTTTTAAAACTTAACATAACTGATTTTTCTTACCTTTGAGTTTCCGGCTTTTGGTGTAGATTTTTACATTTTATTTACTATTGTACTTCTAAATGAATTTTTCAAATAAAAACTTTTTGTACTCTTTGATCTTGCATATCATCGAACTTAGATCATGTTTTTACCCTCCTATTAGATTATAGCTTTGATACTTCTATTTCTTATTCGACCTACTGAAGCCACTAGAATTTGTAGCAGGTTATCGTTTATTGACACTGATTTTAAAGAATTATCATGTTTTGGAAACAGTTTATTGTCATTGAATTTAGAGAAATTATCAAAGATCTCTTATTTTTTGCTGTATCAAACTAGTCATGCTCTACATCGGCTTGATCTTGCTTTGCTATCCTTTCATAGTTCACATTTTTCTTGTATTAGCTTGAATATGAAAGATGCTATGCTAGTGTTGTTCTTTTTCTTAGAACGTATTGTAATGTTGATAAAAAGCAACTGAAACAAGTATGTTTTGATGGCCAATTTCCTAACCTAATTGATTTCTTTCATGATTGTTGCAGAAAATTGCAACCATTGGAGAAAACATCAAAGTGAAGAGATTTGTGAGATACACTCTCGGAGAAGGCCTTGAGAAGAAAAACTAGGCCGTTGCTGCTGAGGTTTCTAACTATTTGGTATGTTCCATGTTGTTACAGCTATAGAAATCAAAGAAGAAGCTAGTGTCTCTACATTACTAGGTTTGGGATGAATCGGCCCTTCGTCATGTCCTCATAAATCGTATCTCTCCACTTACTGTTGTACTTCCTAAATTAGGTCCCTAAAAAATTTTCTTTTTGAATTTTCAGGGAAATCTCAAAGGTTTTGAGTAGGTTACAAATATAATCCTGGATGAATCTCATGAACGCGTCTTTTCCACAAAGATTAGCTACAGATTTATGCTTTTAAGTATTTCATCTGAACTATGTGATACTACCAAATAGAATAGGTGTCATTTTCATCAAGTTTCTGCGTTTGTGGTTTGTATTCAATGCAAGCTCTCGTATCCACAATTTTATGAGGTTTGATTCTGTTATCAGTAGTAATACTTAAAAACGAATTTTGATTTTAGCTATAGTGTTTGTTTTTAGTGATAATACCTAAACAAATTTTTAGACAATTTTCGATTGATTTGGGAATCAATTTTTGAGTTCAAGAGTCTTATTGCATCTCGATCGTGTTTCAGTTTCTTGGATTAGTTCTTGTATATGATTTGATCACTACTCAGAGAACAATTTAGGGTATATTGTCCCTATTTGATCAATTTCAAGAATTTTGGTCAAGAAATATTGTTCAGTTATCTTGACTTCTCACATGTGTCTTGTTGCAGATCATAACTGATCTCAGAACATGAATTTGCATTATTTTTTTTGTTGCTAACTGATTAGAAAGAGAGAGGAAATTTGGAATGACGCATGATTATATTCAATTTTTCTTTGGGACCATCATAGAGCTTTTGAAGATGAGGTGGCTTTGTGTTTTTTCTTGTGTTATCCCGAGTCTTTGACATGTTTCCACTTAGTTGTACTTCTCTATGGACCATTAAGTCTTATTTCTTAAGGTCCTTACATGTAATTCTTCTAGAATCACAATTTTATTTTATTTTTTCTAACAAGATTTTGCTTAATGGGTATTCTAGGACTGTGTTTGATGCATATAGCAGCTCAAGAGTTAATTGTATTCAAAAACAAGAATGTGTTATTTGTTGTTTGAAAAGGAATGAAAGAAAGGAGATTTTTCATGTGTTACGGATAGGCCACTAGGTTGTCGTCTTGAATTAAGTGTCAATTGTTCATGCTTTCTTCAATGCCTTTGTTTTGAGCAGACTATACCATTAGTACTACGTTTTCCATATTTTATGCCTATGATAAGGCGCTTTCCTAGTTTCAATTTTTCTCATATTAGCTTTTTTCGCTTCAGATGAAGTGAGGTCCTGCCCCAGGATGTGAGAATGCAATTGATTTTGCTGCCGGGAGTGGAAGTTATGATGCTTCCTCCATGTGTTCACACATCTTTTGCTGGAATGTAAGTTGTTGGAGTCAAAGCCCTCTAAACTTTCTCTTGACTATTTAATCATTTTGATTTATCTGTTGAACTGTGATAAATTTGAAGATTTGTAAACAAGACGGTAAAGCCAGTCATGGTTGGTGATCCTAAATTGTGTGTATCGAATGCTGGTGATGCATTTGTGGAGCTAGTTGATGCTTCAATGCTTCAAATCTCTATAATTGCTACTTTCAATTAGTGTTTAGATTCAACTGGATGTATTTCTCCTTTTCTATTGAGATAACCTAGTCTCACTTCAAGATTACATTCATGACTGTGACAGGATCTTGTCACAAATGGAAACTCGCTTCAGTGGATTTCAGGTATTCAATAAGTAGCTAATTATAAAATTTGTGTGTATAGCTTCATACTCCTTATTCTGAACTTTGCTAAATGAGAGAAACTTGATTACTTTGACAACATATTTATATTTTCCCTATAATCTAAATGCGCTTTTTGCTTTCTTTTTTCAGTCAGGAAGAAATTGGTTCTATAACTTCAAGAAAAATCAATGGACATAGGCTTAAGATTGAAAAATCGCAGGGTATATCCAATCTTTTGCTGCTTCCAACCATATGGTATTTGTTTATGTGCGTTACCCATCCAAATGAGTTCTTCTACAGATGGCTGAATTAAAGCTGCAAAATTTGTCGATGTCGAAGAGATTATAGTACCACCAAAGATGATAGATGTAATTTACAAAAGAAAGAAAAGAAAAGGATGATAGATGTAATTTGTTTATGGAGAGATATTTTGCAAATTCTCACTTTTTATGTAATTTTAGTGGGGTTTCTTCATGTGGTGTACTTGTCCATTTTTTTTTTTCCTCTGTGATCTAAGAATTAGTGCCACAATATGTAATAGTGGAACTGAAATTTGGCAACTTGTATGTATTTGATTTTCTTACAGCAGGTATTCTTGTATTGGTATGTTCCCCGAGTAATTTATTTTTCAGTCATAATATAAACACATATAGAGTGATACATTCTTAGAAACATATTTTATGCCTTGTGATTGTTTCCAAAGTAAACTAGATAAAATATTTAGGAAGTTTTTATAGAGGTTTATGATGGTTATCCCAATTTGGTACTTAGTCTTCCTAAACACAACTATCTTTGGTTTTGATTATGGTTCTGAGTTTGCTACGATTAGATATAATGTTGGGTTTTGAACCCTTGATAATGGGGTTAAAAGAAATAGATATGAAATTTTTGTTGAGAATGAGGTTGATGATAGATTATCTTCCACCTATGCATATATAATATGATGGTCAAGTAAAAAATCTTATAACGAAATTTCTTTAATCATTCATGAAGAAATGGTCGATTACCAATTAAAGCATGCGATTTGGGATGGTTGTACTTAAACGTTAGAATCAGTTTCTAGAAGTAAAAGTTAGACAAAATGTTGGGTTTCTAATCCTTGAACACGGGGTAAAAGAAACTAGACTTTGCTATAAACTTTTGTAGAAATGATCATTTATTTCCCAAATACTAATTAATTGCACCCTATATCTCCAAATTTCTTCATAAGAGCTAAATTTTGGGTTTTAGTATTCTTTTTTAGTACGTCCATACTTGAAATGACTTTTTGCTTACAAAAAATAACCAATTTTGTTTCCCAAAGAACTAATATTCAATTTTCAGTAGATTCATACTTGAAAGGACCATTTACTTCCCAAATACTAATTAATTCCACAATATATCCCCAAATTTCTTCCTAAGAGCTAAGTTTTGGGTTTTAGTATTCTTTTTCAGTACGTCCATACTTGAAAAGACCTTTTGCTTTAAATAAATAACCAATTTTGCTTCCTAAGAAGCTAATAATCAATTTTCAGTACATCTATACTTGAAATGACAATTTACTTCCCAAATACTAATTAATTCCACCCTATATCCTCAAATTTCTTCCTAAGAGCTAAGTTTTGAGTTTTAGTATTCTTTTAGTACTTGAAATGACATTTTGCTTCAAAACAATAACCAATTTTGTTTCATAAGGAGCTAATATTCAATTTTCAGTATATCCATACTTGAAATGATCATTTACTTCTCAAATACTAATTATTTCCACCCTATATCCCCAAATTTCTTCCTAAGAGCTAAGTTTTGAGTTTTAGTATTCTTTTTCAGTACGTCCATACTTGAAATAACCTTTTGCATCAAAAAAATAACCAATTTTGCTTCATAAGGAGCTAATATTCAATTTTCAGTACATCCATACTTGAAATGACCATTTACTTCACAAATACTAATTATTTCCACCCTATATCCCCAAATTTCTTCCTAAGAGCTAAGTTTTGAGTTTTAGTATTCTTTTTCAGTACGTCCATACTTGAAATAACCTTTTGCATCAAAAAAATAACCAATTTTGCTTCATAAGGAGCTAATATTCAATTTTCAGTACATCCATACTTGAAATGACCATTTACTTCACAAATACTAATTATTTCCACCCTATATCCCCAAATTTCTTCCTAAGAGCTAAGTTTTGAGTTTTAGTATTATTTTCGTACTTGAAATGACCTTTTGTTTCAAAAAAATAACCAATTTTGTTTCATAAGGAGCTAATATTCAATTTTCAGTATATCCATACTTGAAAGGACCATTTACTTCCCAAATACTAATTAATTCCACCCTATATCCTCAAATTTCTTTCTAAGAGCTAAGTTTTGAGTTTTAGTATTCTTTTAGTACTTGAAATGACCTTTTGCATCAAAAAATAACCAATTTTGCTTCATAAGGAGCTAATATTCAATTTTCAGTACATCCATCCTTGAAATGACCATTTACTTCCCAAATACTAATTATTTCCACCCTATATCCCCAAATTTCTTCCTAAGAGCTAAGTTTTGGGTTTTAATATTCTTTTTCAGTATGTCCATACTTGAAATGACCTTTTGCTTCAAAAAAATAACCAATTTTGCTTCCTAAGAATCTAATATTCAATTTTCAGTACATCCATACTTGAAAAGTCGTGCTCTCTACCTCTTAAGACTCCTTTTATAGGTAGAAAAGTCGTACCTAGGTCAAAACCTCCTTAAAACTTGAGTCGGGCTTGATTGGAGCTAAACGGACCAGTCTTATAGAATTCGTCAGAATGGACCTTCTTCAGTAAAATAACAATATCTCGCGCTCCAGAACTCCGTTTGATCCGATTCCAAACGGAAAGAAAAGTCAACTCTTGGGGCTTCGATTTGATATGTAATTATCCTATTATACCCTTCCTTTAGGTCGGTCAATTGTCCGTTGACTTCCAGACTTCAATTCTGGCTCTATACTTTTCTTTTCTGACAATTGCTTCAATTCTTTCCTTTTTGCTTTCTTTTGTTTCCTTTTGCTCCAAAACACCTTTTGCTTGTAAAACCTGTATAAATACCTAAGACACACTAGAAAGACTCTATAAAACCAGTCATATCATGACATAAAATCGGTAAAATCCATGATACATGAAACTCCCCCAGACTTAAACATTTTCTTGTCCTCAAGCAAATAATCAAGGCTGCTAGGAAAAGTGTTAATGACTTTGGGAACTCATTGGGAAATCACATTAGCGAAGAGTTTATCAATGCCAAAACCACTCAAGTCAAGACCAACATGTACATTCCCTATCAACTCAACAATCTTTTATGCATTCCCCACGATTTACAAGTCAATCAATCCAAAGCATCATAGCTATTTTAAAACCATAGAAGTACTGCCCAAGGAACAAGTTCCTTCCCTTTTCGATATCATAATAAGAAGTCACAAAAGTTACTTCACTCTCCCCCAAACTTATTCATTTCTTTATCTTTTGAAACTCTCAAGGTTTAAGCGAATAGTGGTATTATAGGAAATTTTTCTAACCTCGCTGTCAACCAAGTTCTCAAAGGTTCTAATGCATAATGGTATCGCAGGAAATTTTCCTAACCGCATAGATCCCAAGCTTCTAGTGATGAATAGTTGGCGTCCTAAGGAATTTCCCTCTGCCTCATCACTAGGTTTTAGTTAAAAACAGATTCTTTTCATTTAGATAGAGGAGAGTGGAAAGCTATAGATATCTAGACATTCTCATTATGACATTGAACGAGGACTGACTCATATAGTTATGAAAGTGCAATAGCTCAGACTTACATGGGCTTCATGACTCAAGGATATGGGTATTTTCTGGTTGATTGAATCGTGTCAAGGTTTTCCAATAGTCATAGACTCTAATTGGGTTCCTGCATCAATGGTCTTTAGTGTGAAACAGAATGTGATTAGCGTCCCAAAAAGGTAAGCATTGTCCCCTTGACTGATATGAGTCGATAAAAACTAAAAACTTGGCGAAAAACCATGAGATCAACAAAGTAAAGCTTCATCAATATAGATAGACATCCCCGCAGACTTAAATTACACCGTCCCGGTGTAACAAAAGTAAAGAGGAATGCAAACAAAGCAAAAACAAGATGAAAATGATCGAACGTGGTACCTCAGAAGTCAAAGTCAGCCGACCCTAATGAGAGGTCGGTTGACTCGGGTAGCGTATAGTCCTGTTTTTTGAATCTCCTCGCCTAAAATCAAATCAAAAACACCTAAAAATAAAATAAAAACGTACCTAGTGGGTTGCCTCCCACTCAGCACTTGTTTAAAGTCAATAGATGGACTATGGTGGACTAGACAATTCATGGTGGTCTCGGTCCATTGGAGTACACAAGTGAGGTGTCTCCATGATCACGAATGTTGGCAGCAGTGTGGATTGTGACTTCAGCTTCAGGGTGTGATCTATCAATGGGCGTTGTTGTGAATCCTCTAGAATCATCAACAAAAGTAAATGAATTTGACTTCTTTGGTGAACGCCTTCTCCTTTTGGAATGTTGCTTCTTTGATGCCTTCTTCAAGTGACAAAAACTAGGTCTAGCCGCTTCTGTGATAGATATAGGTGACTTTCATAGGAGATTTGGTTGCAAAATATCACATTTGATGATCGCTGGTGCTGAGTATTGGTCTCGTGGTTCTTGGCGTCGGTCGACTCGTCTCTTAAATTAGGTTTTCTTCCAATTTCTTTCAGCATCGCAGGCGCTTCATCATAGGACTCCTTCTTAGATAAGCCTATCTCCTTCTCTGCAACTTCTTCCATCGTCTCCTTCAACTTTTTATCATCACTTATGCTTCGTTCCTCATCTTCTCTTGGCCAAATTCTTCTCATCCATGGTGATTTGTATGTATTGCTCGCAGTGGATATACCAAAGGATGTAGGAATATAACCAGGGTGGGCTGTAGGAATGGGCGGGACTTCATGTTTTCTTGTGGTCGCGCTAATGGAGAAACATCGGATTCCTAGCCTTGGCGGATGTGACTGAAGTGTGATGTGTGGAGCTCTATGCTTTATAGCATGTACTGTATCCTTGAATATCGCAGTCAAATTAGGTTGAGATATCACATGTACCTCTTCTCCAGGATCGAACAATTCATCCTCCTTGATCTCGGTTGCGGAAACTTCAAAATGAATCGTCTTATGGCCAATTCTGCAACTTAGTACAAAGCTTCTCGAACCTTCCAACTTCTCCGGTATTCTGGTCCTAATAACCACAGTACACTTCATGAAAATAAACTCCAATGCACCATGGAAACTAACGTCATCAGCAAATACTTGGTCGATAACAATTTTCACACATGGTAAATCCTGAAATTCGGTAATCGATATTGTTCGATTTATCTTCAAAACCAGATCATTGCTTATCTTAACAGCTCCGGGATAAGGCGGTATGTCTATGTAGACACGTTCTTGATCAATCGGTTTGAGATTTGGTGAAGTTTTGGTTGTTTCTGGGTCGGGTCAGTCGACTCTGGAGTTGTATCGGTCACCAAAGGTAGGCTTCTGTCGATCGACAGTATACTCGCAAAAATTTGCTTCGCTCGTCTCTGCCTCGAGTCGGTCGACTTGCTCTTCAAGGTCGGTCGACTTGGCTTCAAGAGCTTCAAATTCATCCATTTCTTCAAGCTCTATGATTTCCTTGGTCTCTGGATCAATCGCATAATTTGGGAGACGTATTTTTCCACTCCTAGTCTTTACAACAACGCAGTGTTTATTGCTCTTCCTCCCTCCATCAAGAATCTTCGGGTATGTGGACTCAAATGTGTCATTATCTTGTGGTTGTTCTCCTTGTGTCCTAGCTGGAGTTATGTGATCATCCTTGAACTCGCAGTAGGTATTGCCATGATATTGCTTCCTTAGTTCTTCACACCCAGCTTTTCTAGCATAGCTCATATTCACCATTGGATTCACTTGTTCATCAAAGTAGGCCTCCTCCATCAGAAATTGCTCAATTGTTCTCTTTAACTCGGCAATTTGTTGTGCTTGGATGAAACTTTGTTCTTCTTCTCCCGTCATGGCTTCATTAGCGCTGCTGCTCTTGGCATACCTCTCAATGAGTTTCAACGCATTGATATGACTCTGCTCCTTAAAGTTTCCTCCATTTGCTACATCAAGTGCGCGTTGGTGCCTTGAATGCACACCTCCAAAGAACATGTTGACAACTTGTGAATCATTGAAGCCGTGATGCGGAATGTCTCTTAGGTACCTCCTGTACCGTGTCCAAGCTTCATGGAATGTCTCAGAATTGACTTGCTAGAACGTGGTTATCTTTCTCCTCATCTCCTCGGACTTCGCCTCGTCAAAGAAGTGATTCAGGAACTCACCTCTTACCTCCTTCCACATTTTTAATGAACCGGGCTCCAGTAGTTTCAACCATCGTAGTGCTGCTTCTCCTAAGGAATGATGAAAAAGTTTGAAGCAAAGCCACTCATGTGAAACACCATCAAAGTTGATGTTCCTAATCGAGTCTTCAAATATTTCAATGTGGTCAAAAGGATCTTCATGTTTCAGCCCATAGTACATCTTATCTCTGACCATCTCGATTGTGCCAATCTTAATCTGTAAATTTTTTCCATGCATTGGTGGCAACACGATCGCTGATCGATTTTTGAAAAATTGAGCCGGTTTGAGTTCATCCATGAGTGTTCCAACTTCTTCTTCCTCTTCTTCTTCATCTGGTGCCTCACTCTGAAGGATGTTTCCTCCAGCATCCAAACGATTTCCATCTTCATCCATTCTCTTTCCATGAGTATTGAGAATAATTTCTGGCGCTTGAGAGTTAGAAACTGATATCCTCTTCTTCTCCTCCGTTTTGTCGATTTTCAGCTCGGAGTCCGCCGACTGTTGAGGTAAGTCGGTCGTTGGTATCGACCGACTGAGGAGGTGAGTCGGTCGACTTTGGCTTCGGATCTTCGTTCGCAACGTGATATCTCCTCTCCTTTAGGGTTGTATTAGTAGTTGGTACAAGCATGCACCTGAAACACATGAGAGAAAAAGGAACAAACCAACGAGCAAACAAACATAGAAACGAAAACACTTCAAAAAAATTCCTAAAATCCGCAGGACACACCAAAGGTTCCCCGGCAACGGCGCCAGAAAACTTGATGCGTGAATTGTTTTTACTCAAACTAACTGCAAGTGCACAGTGTACATTTGTAGCATGAAAGGTTATCGATCCCACAGGGAACCAAGTGATTACCGCAGATCTGGTACTTTGGAACTTGTCAAAGCAAAGCATGATTAGTATTATTAGTGATATCATTAGACTAAAGCAAATGGGATATTTCATCATTGGTTTAAAGGCGCTAGATCCAAAGGAAATCGCAGGAAATATAGATCAACAATCAATCAATAATTAATAGATTCACGAACACAGAAGACGATATATATAATAACCGATCTCTCGAGATATTATACCTATGAGTTAACCATTAGATCAAAAAGGATGCTTTCCAAACCTAATATGAAAACACATGCAATGAAACAGATCTGATTGTTCATAACCTTCCGAGCCAAACTCTCGTTTGCACAAGGACGAGGTTTTACCTACTAAAAACCATGTTCTGGAATCATTACCCAATGGTGTATTGGTGTAACTCCTCCTATGAGCAATATTATAAATGGCCAGATCAGAATAAAGTAGAGAATACCATTAAAGTAGAGAATATTGATTATATCATGTTGAATGCATTAGAGATCTATAAAACCATTGAAAACCCTAGATCTAACAAGTTGTCTACTCGCACATAGGAAAACTCATGCACAAATTAAACTTCATAAAATTAAAGAGGCTCAGAGATACAAACTCAGTATATTGGTATGAAAAACATATCTCTTCTCCCCTTCAAGCTCTCAAGCAAAGCTAGTGTAGCAAAACCCTAGAAATCTAGAAAGCAAAATAATATTTGGTGGCTGTGATTGGTGATTCTCTTGTGATTTGTTTCTTGATTGGTGATGGCTGCTCTCTGCCTCTTAAGACTCCTTTTATAGGTAGAAAAGTCGTGCCTAGGTCAAAACCTCCTTAAAACTTGAGTCGGGCTTGATTGGAGCTAAACGGGCCAGTCTTGTAGAATTCGTCAGAATGGACCTTCTTCAGTAAAATAACAATATCTCGCGCTCCAGAAATCCGTTTGATCCGATTCCAAATGGAAATGAAAGTCAACTATCGGGCTTCGATTTGATATGTAATTTGCCTATTATACCCTTCCTGTAGGTCGGTCAATTTTCCGTTGACTTCCAGACTTCAATTCTGGCTCTGTACTTTCCTTCTCTGACAATTGCTCCAATTCTTTCATTTTTGCTTCCTTTTGTTTCCTTTTGCTCCAAAACACCTTTTTCTTGTAAAACCTGTATAAATACCTAAAACACACTAGAAAGACTCTATAAAACCAATCATATCATGGCATAAAATCGGTAAAATCCATGATACATCAATGTCCTTACTTGAAAGGACCTTTTGTTTCCCAAAAATAACCAATTTTGCTTCTCAATGAGCTAATATTAAATTTTCAATACATCCATACTTGAAAGGACCATTTACTTCCCAAATAATAATCAATTTCATCATATATCCCCAATTTTCTTCCTAGGAGCTCAGTTTTTGTTTTAGTATTCTTTTTTTGTACTCCAAAATATTTGGGAAGTTCTTACATAGGTTTGGGATGGTCATCCTAAATTGATAATCGTTCCTTCTTAACACGAGTATTCTTGGTTTTGATCGTGGTTTGTGAGTTTGTTACAGTTAGATACAATCCTGGGTTTCGAATCTTTGACAATGGGATTAAAGACTAAACAATTAACTTTCGTTGATGAAGAATTTGATGATATTAGATTTTCCACCTATGCATATACAAAAAGATCGTCACGTAAGGAATTCCATAGGGAGATGTCAGGTAAAAAATTCATACCTATATCCGCTTAGAATGTGTCTAATATCACCGAAAGCCTGCAAGCCCAATCGTATTTTGCCGTTTTTATGCCATTTCGATACGTTTGAATCGGAAAATCAGAAGGAAAATGGGAGAAATCGGAGAGGAGAACTTGCGAAAGGGAAGCCTGAACTCTATTCTTGAGTTTTGATGGTGAAAAAATGGATTAGTTACTGCATTAACTCGTCGACGATGGTGGTTGTCGTGGAGGTTGAGAATTGATTGCAATGACATTTTCGTAATTAAGTTAGATCTAAAATTTTCTTTTGTCTTATAGAAAAAATGTTCTCTAATCGAAGTCTGAGTAATGGCATTTGCGTGAATACCCATATTGTTAAAGAATAATTCGTGGAATTCTGAAAAATAGAAGAGGAAAATGGTATTTTTACAAACTTCCCAAGATTTTCTCTAAGAAATGAGCAATTTCATATTAATTGTGTCCCATGGAAAAAGTTATAAAGTGTCCAAGAAAAAAAAAAGTATACAATGGTTTAGTTTTGAAAGAATTTTCATATTCTATATGCAAAATATAATTTACTCAAAAAAAAAGTGTGAGAGACGAGAGAGATTGGGCATGAGAAGCTTAAGGTGGAGTTCAGAAGATGAGGAATATAAAGCCTAACATGGTATGATATCTAGATCTAACATATGCTTTCAATATGAATATGTATATATATTGCTTCTGGTATCCATAGATGCAGCCGAATTTTCCACATCTCATATGGCGATTTTCTCTATTCCAAATAGTTCTTTGTCGTTTTCTATTGGGGTATTATAATTTTTAAAGTTATATGTGTTTTTCATAAATAAATAGCAATGAGAAAACCAACGTCAAGACAAAATATAGAGATCATGCAGGAAAAAATCATATGGAATTTCAAACGTTTATTATATCCTCAGAGAGCTTTGATGAAGAGATATCAAAAGCAAAGGATTTCAGGATCATTAGCAATGCTAAAAACCGATGTAAGTCATTCACTGGTTATTTTTTATACCTTTTAGATGAATGTGGATAGATCATAGATGATTCCTAATATAATTATTTAAATTTTCATGTAACTCGAAATTTAAGAGATATCGTGAACAAAGAAAATGTGATATAATTTTTTGGAATATAGGAATTAAAATTAAAAATTATGAGACAATGAATATAAAATTTCAAACAAATACATGACAAGATTTAGATCTTAGTTATAGTTTCTCAACTTGGGACATTTATTTGATGTTGATTGATATTTTCGAACTACAAAAAAATCACCTTATTACTCATTTTATGTTTAATGAAGTAAATTTATTTGTATATAGAGATTGGTTATTCTAACGAAAAAAAATAAAATAAAAAAATCATTAGTTTAGCCGAGTTTCTTCATACCTTACTTTTGATAAAGAAGTGGTGGTTAGTTAAGATTTCCTCTAGATTATATAATTTTCTAATATGTTTTATAGGTTGACAAAAAACATGTCAATTTCAAGATGGCTGAAAATGAATTATAAAAGAAACCAAGATTCTTGATAGGAAGGTTATTCCTAGGAAAAAAAATTGTTTTTTCAGGAATATATGTCTTTTTTAACATTTTTTTTTTTTTTATGAGTTCAACAATGTAAATTTTTATCCATAAAATACATAAATACAAAAGAAGATATGATTTGCTAACAAATTTTGTTGTGACATACTCTTATGTCCTACAACGTAAATGCTCCCCTATAGTAGGAAAACCATATTGATCTCATCGGTTTTTAATCCATCATCTGTGCTTATACTAGTGTTCAAATGTCAAAAATAGAGAAAAAAAAAGTATACTCCTGTAAAAAAATAATATTGTTGGTAGGACAAATCTCACATCTTTAATACATATCGAGAGAATACACATTCTGCAATATTTTAAATCTCATTTTCTTTTTGGTATTCTCTAACATGAGTTGATTTGAATTTGCAAGAAAGTTCAACTATTTTAATTCAAAAGAAATTTTAAGTGAAATGTTGAAATAACCGCATTTTAATATGGAGAATAGACACTGGCAAAGCCCATCAACAATACTCCCTCCAACTCCGAGACAACAATATTAATGTTTTGTGTGGACATCTATAGAGAAGAATATTTAATTTGCTGTTAATAAATCTGACAATATTATCTACAATGTATAATATATTTTTAGACGAGTGGTTTATATTATAATAAAATAATTAATTAGTATCTATGAAAACTTTAGTTTTATTTTTGTCCACAAAAAATACCAAAGATTTTAGGGATGACGTTCTCACAAAATTTATCTTCTACCTAAATTGAAAATCTGCGTATCGCGCGGGTACTCACCTAGTTTTATTAAATACTTACAAGTAAGCTTGCGTATTAATGATCTATTTTTTTCTTTATCTATGCTAGATAAATGTACATTAAATGTTTTGATATTACGTATTGTCGTTAAGAAAAAATCTCTCCAACCAAAACACTTCAACCTCATTGCTCGACCACAATGAATGTACGCTGAACGAACATACATGTGGCTAGATCCGTGTGTAGACAAGTTTAAAGTAAACAACACACGTTTTTTAACGAGGTTCGGTTTTCCTACATCCTCGATACCTAGTTCAGAATCAATCCACTAGAAACAATGATAAAGTTTTTCTTGTTACATCGTTTCTAGACTACGTACTGGTAACATAAACTTACAGATCGTTATATCATATCTTATCATGAACTTACAGATCATCACATCTTGTCTTACTAGCAAGGCGACGCCTCCCTTGATAAAAACCTAGACGTGCAGCGGCATATGACGATTATTGGTATTTATATTGTTCGCATAATCCTCAATTCTATATCCTCACGGCATATTCCTGAAGATACACTTGCTCCCCAAGTTTATCTTCTTGCCAAATCCGTTGCAGAAAATATTTGTTATTCTAGCAAGTTAACCCAGCTTAGCAAGCCACTTGCTACGTCAGACTCCAGCCACTTCAAGTCCTTGCTTCTTGATGTGACGTCTGATAGATCCTCTGATCAATCAAACATCAACGATTTGTCTTAGCACACAGACTTCAACGCTCTGTCTGATAAATCCTCTGACGCATCAGCACTTATCGCTCTGCCTATTCTGATACATCTTCTTATGCATCTACCAGTAGTGTTCCTGATCAACCACATCATATTTATATTTGTGTCAATACATGTGGCATCACCTTAACCAAACCTGATACATCCTATGATGAATCAGACTTCAATACTTTGTCTGATACATCCACTGATCGCACCAACAACAATGTTCGCGATCACCACAACATATTTGTGTCAATACATGTGGTGATACCTCAACCAACCCTTACTAAGCTTCTCGCTAAATCTCGTTCATCTGCGTTTTTCGACCTGATTGAACAACATTGCCTTACAGGTTTCTAATATATGTCTGTTTTACCAGCTCTGTACAGTAGTTTCTCAACGCTGTCACATCTTGTCTAAATTGCTTTGATTCAACAGCTTCTCAACTCAGTAAGCAATACATTAATAATCTCTCCCTTGATGACTGAGTTGTAGAACCACACACCAACAAAAGCATACCTCATATCAAACAAAATATGTCATCCTCATATTGTGACATCATCATCCTTAACTCGGTTAACAACAATGCACTAACAATCTCTCCCTTGATAACTTAGTTATAGGACCAATACTTCATAATACAGCTCTTGGTTGCATCTCGAGTGCATTAGGACTTAGCTCATGCTGACCCTCATCCTTAACTCAGTTAACAACAATGCATCAAAATTGTTGTTGACTCGGCTAAAATAACACGTCGTTATATGATCTGTTACTTATCTGTTAACGTCCGTTAACGGATGTTTGAGATTCCTTTTATATATTGAGATTCTTTTTACATATATTTATGTTATATATTAGCATAGTCCATGTACATATGAGAATTGATTGTGGTATAGTAGTTATTGAGTTTCTGTTAAGGTCTTACAGACCCAGGTTCAAACCCCAATGCTTGCTATTTTTTTTAAAAATATATTAAAAAACTGTAGAAGATGTAGCTCGAATTCAAGACATTGAACAAGCACCACAAATACTTTGCCAACTGGCCCTATCGACTTATTAGTGAATATTTAACTAATAAAGACATCGAAATCGCAATAAACTAGATGAAACTCTTCCCGCTGCAACTATCGGCGATGATACAAGTGGCTCCACCTACAACGTAGAGCTTCCAATACTCCCTAATTTCAGAACAATAATAAATTAAGTGGCTTCCCTTTGCGATTTCGGTCATTATGTCATCTTCTCTCACAACGTATAATAGATAAAGCGCAAGCACATGGCAAGGAAATCACAATATTTTTACCTACAATGAGGGGGTAGACTTATCAGTCTTCGAATTCGCTATTGAACCAGCTCCCATAAAACCAGACCACCGTAAATTGACTCGGCGATTGATCCAAGGGTATGAAAAGTGTGGGTTTTGTAATAGGGAGAGATGGATTTCCTGATTATGTCGACGCTAGTGCAAGTGATTCGGATTTTGAGGAAGAGTTTGGCGACGTCGGGAAGGTTATGGTTCTCGACGTTTTATGCATCGAGTTTCCGTTTAAAGATCCGCTAAATCAATCGTTGAATCAATTGTGGATTGACGGAGGCGTCGTGTTTGTTATCGTTGGGGAAGAAAGAAGAAGCTGAGCATATTGCTCTATTTTATTCTGTTTTTTCCTAAGATAGACTAAGTTGGGCTTAATATCTTGGATTTTCTTTTATCAATAGTAGTTTGTATTAAAAAATCCAACAATTGAAGTCCGCTCAGATGGCAAAGTAATCGTTGTTCTTGATCGATATCCATAGTTCGAAACATAACTTCTACAGGCATTAGGGTTCGAACCTGAGTTTGTAAGACCATAAGAAAAAATCAATAATCACTACACCACAGTCATTTTAATAGGATAATGATCTCTATTTTTTTCTAAAATAGCCATTTGCATAGGTGACACAAACTCCTGATATCTTATAAAAAAACTAAATAAATTATAAATCCAATTTTAACTTGCGTAATAATCGCCTACGGCAATTTTTTTATATATCTATACTGTAGAATATGAAATTCAAAATTAATAATCCAAATTACGAGAATTAAAAGTCAAAAGCATAAAAAAATCTTTGTTGTGTGAAAGAACGAATTCTAGGTGCCGGCCTGCGCGGGGTGTCCCACGAAGTCAACATGAGTTCAGTGATTATGGCGTCAATTATTCATCAGATCTCATCATTCATAACATGGACAGAAATTTAAAACTTCTAAACTTTTTTTGTCTTTGTGTTAATTGATGTACTTTTGTTATTGTTTTTATCACATGGAAAAAGATAACGGTACCCTTACGAAACATTAAGCATTGAGCCATAGGCTTCTTTTTATCAATCAATGTGCGTCATCCAAACTATATATATATATATATATATTATGTTTTGAGAATCTGGAATTGAATGGGAAATTATGTACAAACTAAATAGTGTCATAGCTATTCATTTGAAAATAAAAAGCCAAGGCCTTAAACGGAGCATTAAAATGGGGCAGATTAACTGCATAAATTTATCACCAACATATAAGATTAGTTTTAACAGTAGTTGGAGTTGACTACTAAAACATAGTATAATAAGTTACGTAAGTTTGTGCTGCATGCATGTGGTATTGATTAGTTTTAACAGTAGTTGGAGTTGATTACAAAAACATGTGGGTTCAATTGGTCACAACATTTGAATTTTGAGTTGTAAAGAAGGCGGTTGTAATTAAGGCGGTTAAAGACAGTGGTTAGAGAGGGTGATTCGATTACAGAAGGCGGTTAAATATTTGGTATGATTGATTGCATTATAGAGGTCATATAGTGTCAATATATAAAATGATATATTTTTAGAATTTTTGTTTAACTACATATGTTTCATATATTGAAAAATGAAAAATAAAAACTTTAAATTAATAATATTAAGTATTAAGAAAAATAGATTATGATATTAATGAAAAAAGTATAGATTACAATTATTATTTTTAAAATTTTTATAATGCTAAAAAAGTATGGATTACAATTACGTTTTTTTTTTTTATCTTATGAAGATTATTATAAATTAAAATTTTGTACCAAATAATTTTCTTTACATTTAAATTATTATTGAAACAAAAAATAGTTAGAGAAAAAAAATAAAATTTATTTTGCTATGTTAGCATTTTTTTAATTGAGTATACTATTTTTTTAGCGATGATGAAAACAAATTATTCAACCGCCATAATTTGCAAATGGAGTATTCAAACGCTGCTAATTAGCAGTGGTTGGTTCCGCCTTCTCAACCACCGAAAAACATTTCCAACCGCCCTTTTGTGTAACATCCCGATCCGGCCCATTTGAGAAAGACTTAAATGAATTAATTTAGCTATCTATGTCAACAAAGTGCACTTACCTTTTCTGATCACTTACCCGAAAGAACTTTAGAGTTAAGTGTGCTTGAACTGGAATAGTCTAAGGATGGGTAACCTTCTGGGAAGTGATCCGCGGTAGCGTGTGAGTGAGGACAAAACACGCGAAAAGGTCATGTGGTGATTGCAGGGTCAGTAAATTACTCGGTCGGGACTACGAAAAATAAGCACCGACCGTCAGACAGGGGTGGGGCCCACGAGTCCCAATAGAGGGATGGGTGACACACCGGTAGGGACGAGCGGGGCTTTACAAGAGGTATCAGAGCTCAGGAAAGTCAAAAACGATTCTGTCTCGGGAGACAATCTTGGGGATTTGAGGGTTATGGCTTCTCCGGTTATAAGTCCGAGGGTCAAAGATGGACCCTAACGAGATGCGAAATTCGGGGGCGAATTCCCGTTTACTTGAGGAGAATTTTAACATTCTGGCTCCGACCCATTTGAGAAAGGCTTAAATGAATTAATTTGGTTACTTATGTCAACAAAGTGCACTTACCTTTTCCGATCACTTGCCCGAAAGAACTCCAGAGTTAAATGTGCTTGAACTGGAATAGTCTAAGGATGGGTAACCTTCTGGGAAGTGATTCGTGGTAGCGCGTGAGTGAGGACAAAACACGGGAAAAGGTCACGTGGTGATTGTAGGATCAGTAAATTACTCAGTTGTGCCTACGAAAAATAATGCACCCACCGTTGGACAGGGGTGTGCCCACGAGTCCGATAGAGGGATGGGTGACTCACCGGTAGGGATGGATGGGGCGTTACTGATGTACTGTTATTTTTACCGGTTTTCACGATGATATTTTACGCTGTTTTGGAGCGTTTTCTGTATTTTATACATGTTAAATGGAAGATTCCACATGCTGATGTGTTTTGCAAGAATCTAGAAGAGTTGGCGCTAAAAATGAAGAATTATGATCCGAAACCCGAGTCGACCGACTGGAAGGAAGAGTCGACCGACTCAGAGGCCGCCTTAGTAAAAAAAAATTCTTTTTGGGCATTCTTTTCGAAACCCTAACTTCTAGAACTTCTTTGCCGACTCATGCATGACCTAGAGGAGTTATATAATCGACTTTAAGCAGAGAAGAAAGGGAGAGACGACTTCCATCAAGCTTTTGAAGCATTCAAGCATCTCTTTACCAAAAATCACCAAAAAAGTTACTTAGATCTTGTTTTCAGGGAGCACCCTTGTGTGAAGGCTTTCTTGTCCCCCAGTTCTCTTGGTTTTACAGAGAGAGAGCTACATTTTGCTCTGATCTCTTGTTGATATTACTTTCATATTGCAAACTCTTGATATTAATGATTATGATTGGTTTGTTTGCTATGTGTGAGTAGTTCCCTAGTTAGATCTAGGTTGTCAAAGGTTTTATGGGTCATTAGGTGCACGAATTGTTGCTGAATTCGTAACTACTCTCTGCTTTAATATTAATTCATACAATATTTTGACTTGATCACTTAGAATATTGAATTTTAGGGTTTGTTGCATCATACACCCATTTTACATCATGCCCGGAGCATTGTTTTTAGCAGGTGATCTCGTCTTTGTGCAAACAAGAGTTTGGCTTGGAAGGTCATGAACAATCAAATCCATTCTCAATGCATGTATTAGCTATATAGGTTGAAAAGCATCCTTTCTGATCTGTTGGTTGATTCATAGTGCAATACGCAAAGAGATTTGGTATTGTATACATTTGTCTTTTGTGTTTAAGAGTAGAGCAACATCCAATTTCATGTATGGCCCATATTACCCGTGATTTACCTAAGTCTAGCATTTTTAATCCATAAGTTACACAACTAGTTACCAGATAGATTGCATTCTAATAGAATCGAAAATCGACATAATCTCTATGGGATCGATAACCTAAATACTACAATTGTACATTGTGCACTTGCAGTTAGTTTTGGGTGAATAACTTTTCATGCATCAGTTACAAGTGGTATCAGAGCTCAGGAAAGTCAAACTGATTCTACCTCGGAAGACCATCTTGGGGTTTGAGGGTTATGGCTGCTCCGGTTATGAGTCGGAGGGTCAGAGATGGACCCTAATGAGATGTAGAATTCAGGGACGAATTCCCGTTAAGTGGGGGAGAATTGTAAAATCCCGGGCCCAGACCATTTGAATAAGGCTTAAATGAAGTAATTTGGCTACCTATGTCAACAAAGTACACTTACCTTTTCCGATCACTTGCCCGAAGGAACTCCAGGGTTAAGTGTGTTTGAGCTGGAGTAGTCTTAGGATGGGTGACCTTCTTGAAATTGATTTGCAGTAGAGTGTGAGTGAGGACAAAATAGGGAAAAAGGTCACGTAGTGATTGCAGGGTTAGTAAATTACTTGGTCGGGCCAACAAAAAATAATGCACGGACCGTCGGATAAGAGTGGGGCCCACGAGCTCGATAGAGGAATGGGTGACTCACCGGTAGGGACGGACGGGGCGTTACATTTTTCATCCGCTCTCTCTAAACGCCCTTTCCAACCGCTATGTTCAAACGTCTTGTTGATTGAGCGGTTGAGTGTAACCAAGCATACCGAGTATAATAAGTGACGTAAGTTTGTGCTGCATGCGGTATTGATCATACAACTCTATTCAATAAAATTATTTTGGTTTTGGTACGAGAAATCGGTAAAAAAAAGCCTCAACTTTTTACGAATCGCCAAAAGAAACACGAATTTTCGGACTGACAAAAAAATCATGAACTTCTTTTTACTTGACTTGCCAATTTAAACACGCCGTAACAAAATGACGTTACTGTGCTCGTTAAGTAAAACGACGTTGTTTTACATGTTTTTTTAATATATATACCTATCCCAGGATTTGAACTAAGGACCTCGGAGTAATGAAAAGGGGTTTTGTTGCCACTGAGACAGTGGCGTTTTCAAACGTTAATAGAACTTGGTTGTTTTTATTTACCACAAATTTCCTTTATCTCAATTTTCTTCTCCATTGTTCCTTGTCTCTCGTTTTGTTGCTTTGTAAGTTAGCATCATCACACTAAGTTTTTCATCAATATTCAATTGTATGATTGAGAACATATGTTCTTTCTCTCAATTCGATTTTAATTTGCGAATTTGTGAGTTCTGTTATTATTTTACCAATTTGGCTTGGATTTGATCTGGTTGCAAAATTGGAATTTGATTTAGAAAAAAGGTTGCGTCTTTTGTTCCAAAATTATACATGTGAGTTTCTGGATTTGATTCTTCTGACTTCCGACAGAGACGAAGCTCTCTCCTCCACTCTTTTTCCTATCACTTCACCTCACTCACTGTGATTATGCAATTTTCTCCTTTTCATCATCTTCGTCTCTACCAAATCCGTTCAATGGATCAATCCCTAAATTTCGCCGATTCTTCTAATTTCACCTCCAACAGATCCTTCCTCGAATCACGAATACCAAATAAGTGGAGAGTAAATTTACAATATCGCTGCAATTGAAACGGTTCTTCGAACTTCCGGAGCCGGTGATGTTAAAGAGAGTGACTCGCGAGGTCGTCATCGTTGATGAATCGAATCGCATGACACATCGAATAGCGAGGTTTATTTCCATCGTCGTCATCCGTTAACTTAGTGAAGAAAGGGGAAGAAAGGTGAGATAAAAGAAATGTGTAGTGAATAAAATAAAATAAGTTACACTAGTATTTGAAAGTGTCAATGGCACAGTGGTAATAAACCGCATTATTCTACACTGAGACACCAAGATCGTATCCTGGGATTGACATTTTTTATTTTTAAACATGTAAAACGACATCGTTTTACTTAACGAGAGCTCAATAACGTCAAGATGACGCCGTCTAATTTTTCTGTTACGGCGTGTTTAATTCGTAAGTTAACGTAAAATATATGAATATATTGACAAATAAAAAAAATATAGAATTTTTTTATCAGTTCAAAAATATTTTTTTTTTTGGAACGATTCATGAAAAGTTTTTTTTTTTTTTATTGGTTTCCCGTTTTGGTACCCTGTTTTCCGTCTATTTCTCGTGAAACATATTTGGTCCAAACCGTTTGGTCTGCCTACAGGTTTCGCTTTGACCATTTAGATATTTATAAGAAGAAAATGAAAAGTCGAAAACTCAAAACTCAAAACCCAAAAGAAATATCACATAAATCTGGACGAAAAGTCAATCAAAAACACACAGAAAAGGGTAAAAAGGTCAAGTGAATGGTCAACTCTGGCGTCTCCATATGCCGAAATCCCAATATGCAATAATAGCCATATCTCTCTAAATCGCTCGCCATTACTTAAACCCTCCAAACCAAATCTTCTTTGACTGCATTCACCCAACTCTCTCTCTCTCTCGATTCTCACTTCAGGATCATGAGTTCTAACGAGTCGGATCCAATGAGCCCGCCAAGGGCATATTCGGATCCTGTAAGCGTCTCCATTAACGGCAAAATCATGCTCACGGCCATAATCGTAGTTTTATTTTTCGTCATTCTCATGGTCTCTCTTCACCTCTATTCTCGCTGGTATCTCCTCCGCTCTCGCCGCTACAATATCCGCCGATTCAACCGTAGCCATCGCGCCGCCGCCGCAATGACCTTCTTCACCGATCCTTCCTTCACATCCGTGGTAACCTCTCACGGCCTTGACCCGTCCATCATCAAATCGCTCCCCATTTTCACGTTCTCCGCCGCCGCCTCGGACGCCATCGAGTGCGCGGTTTGCCTCTCGGAATTCGAAGAGGGCGAATCGGGTCGGGTTTTGCCCAACTGCAAGCATACCTTTCATGTTGACTGCATTGATATGTGGTTTCATTCTCATTCATCTTGTCCTCTCTGTCGATCGCTTGTCGAACCTATTTCCGTAAAATCGACGGCGGAAGAATTTGTAATTTCAATAAATGAAAACGACCAGGTTTCGAGACCTGAATTGTGCGATACGAACCGCCTTGGAGCTGGGACTTCCGAGAATTCATCGGATCCTGAAGTTTCCCGGAGAAAACCGGCGCCAATCGAAATTCCGAGGAGGAATATCGGAGAATCGGAGAACGATTCGACCCGGAGTATGTCGTTTAGGTCGCCGATGAGCCGAGTGATATCTTTCACACGGATTTTAAGCAGAGGACGGAGAAGCGCTTCGTCTTCTTCTATCGAGTTAGGAGGAGACGAGACTCGTTGACTTAGCCATTCAGACAGACTGTAACGTGGATCTGTATCATTGTCTTAGTTTCCTCTCAGATTAGAGTTTAGATACAAGTAACTAGTATTATTAGACACGTGGTGTGATCTGAACTCTCTGTAATACAGCGACCACCATTGATTATGCAGCATAATTGATGCTATTGGTATTGGATATATACATACACTACTAGGATCAAACCTCAAAAAAGCATATAATCGAAAACTGTACACAAATTTTATTTTTTTGACATAGCATAAGTTATGTTAATTGAGGGAAAACTAAAATTCTATTTATTAATTAATATAACAATCGTATACTCCATCTGTTCTAAAAAATTTGATGTTTTGGCTATTGCATATAGATGCATCTTATTTCTTTTAATTAGTTACAATTAATCATACCTTTTACCTAGTCTTTCTTTCATTTCATTAATTGCCGTTAATTGGTTTTGTAAAATTAAATGCACTAATTTACTTTATAATCAAAATATATTAATTATATAATACAAGAAATCAAACTTTTAGAAACAAAACAAAAATCTAGAAAATCAAATTTTGAAAAAGAGTGGGAATATATAATAGTTGAATCATCGTCAGCAAGTAAATCTTTTTTTACGTGAGACTTATCTACTATATAAAACGTGTTTTTAAAAAAGAACAAAAAGTCTAAGAAAATAGGGAGCCGTTGATGTATCGAATTCTCTCCGTATCGACTTCTTCATGAACAATATCAATCTTAGCCTCTCACATCTCCTCCTAATTAATTCTATGTTCATGGAAACGATTAGTGACCCAAATCCATGCCCTCAAACCCAGCTTATCATACGTTTCCCAACTCTTTAGTTTTCCATTTAGGGCTTTAAATTGCTGACCGATTTGAGACATTAATTGGAAAAGGTAGAGGAAGAGGAAAAGGAGAGGATACAAGACCACATTTAACTTCAATGGTGAGATATTGATCCACTCTCAACTAAGCCAAGAATACTCTGCTACAGAAATCGATGTTCTCCAATCTTGTCGCTTCTCACTCTTTTGGCGTTAGGTTAGTTGCTTCTCTTTGTTCCTCTTAGGACTCTTATACCTCGAATTGTATTTACGAGATGGTTACTCCTTCCTTAATGTCGAGATGCCTATAAATCTTTTCATTCAATTTTTGATACTATTTTCGTTCGATGGAATCCTTATAAATAAATTATTTATTGATTTATGAAAATTGAATAGTTATTTAATTTTTTTTTTTTTTAAAGCAAGACCCAAAACAACCATATATTGGTTAATTATTTGCCACCATACTTTATATCTCACAAGTCTCATTATTTTTGTCTCTTTGTGGGTTTATTCTTGCTGCCTTGAACATGAAAAGTCATCATCTGGGATAACAAGCCGACATCAGATGCTAACTTCTTTTAAAATTAGTGAGATCCTTATAACGTCAAATGCTCTTATATGACATGATCTTTGTTAATTTTGTAGGTTGCAAACATATCCTGATGGGGTACTTACAGGTCTTGGAATTGTTGAAGTTATTGGAATTGAAGAATTCCCAACTTCAGGTGGCTTATAATGTTATTTATCTATCTGTTACAGAAGCTGAAAATTGAAATTATTCTCCGGAGGCTATGATCCAAAATACGTGAGTGTGTGATTATGTATTTTCTTCAATCTAATTTCAGTATTTTAAATTTTAGTTATCGTTACATTTTTTAAGTCTGTATCAAGACTTAGCAATTTCCCATGTATCCCCCATAATTCACCAGTCAATCAATCCAAAGCATCACAACTATTTCAAAACCATAGAAGTACTGCCCAAGGAACAAGTTCCTTCCCTTTTCAATACCATAACAAGAAAGTCTTAACGCACAGGTTGCTTCACTCTCCCACAGACTTATTCATTTCGTTATCTTCTTTTGAAATTCTCAAGGTTTAGGCGAATAGTGGTATTATATGAAATTTTCCTAAACTCGCTGTCAACAAAGTTCTCAAAGGTTCAAATGCATAATGGTATCGTAGGAAATTTTCCTAACTGCATAGATCCCGAGCTTCTAGTGATGAATAGTTGGCGTCTTAAGGAATTTCCCTCTGCCTCATCACTAGGTTTTAGTGAAAATTAGACTCTTTTCATTTAGATAAAGAGAGAATGGAACACACAGACAATCTCATTATAGCATTGAACGAGGACTCACTCATATAGCTATGAAAGTGCAATAGCTTAGAGTTACATGGGTTTTATGACTCGAGAATATAGGTATTTTCTGGTTGATTGTTCCGCTTCAAGGTTTTCCATTAGTCATAGACTTTAGCTGAGTTCCTGCATCAATGGTCTTTAAAAGTTTTCCAATGTGATTAGTGTTCCAAAAAGGTAATCATTGTTCCCTTGACTGATATGACTGGCTAAACGGGGCAGTCTTGTAAAATTTGTCAGAATGGAAATTCTTCAGTAAAATAACAATATCTTGCGCTCTAGAACTCCGTTTGATCCGATTCCATATGGAAATGAAAGTCAACTCTCGGGGCTTCGATTTGATATGTAATTTGCCTATTATACCCTTCCTGTAGGTCGGTCAATTGTCCGTTGACTTCCAGATTTCAATTCTGGCTCTGCACTTTCCTTTTCTGACAATTGCTCTAATTCTTTTCTTTTTGCTTCATTTTGTTTCCTTGTACTCCAAAACATCTTTTGCTTGTAAAACCTGTATAAATACCTAAAACACACTAGAAAGACTCTATAAAACCAGTCATATCATGGCACAAAATCGGTAAAATCCATGATACATCAACCACCTTTCCCCGCCTCTGGTTCAACATCTTTGCCCTGTTCCAATTAGCCAAAAGAAAAATGTAGTCAACTACTGTTAGGTAATACATAAAGGAGTAGTCAGCTATCTATAGAGGCATTAAAATATACTTGTCCTGGATAATCATCGTCGCTTCCCCCTTTGTCTGGAGGTTCTCATTCTTTGTCCTGACCACTTTCTTTGTCCTGCTAAACAATATGAAAACAACAGGGGGAATGATGCAACAAGGTAGTCAACTACTATGAGACATAGCGGGGGAATGATACAACAATGTAGTCAGCTATTCCTAAAGTCATTTATACACCTGGCCTGGTGAAGTAGCTTGCGTACCCTCCTGGTCTGAAGGTGCCGCTTCTAATTCATCATCTTTGCCCGCCTCTTGTTCATCATCTTCCCCCACTTCTTCTACACCATCTTTCCTCGTCTCTGTTTCAACGTCTTTGCCCGCGTCTAGTTGACCATCTTTTCGTATCTCTCTTTCAACATCTTTGTCCGCATCTGTTTCACCACCTTTCCCTGCATCTGGCTCAACATCTTTGCCCTGTTCCAATTAACGAAAAGAAAAATGTAGTCAGCTATCGTTAGGTAATACATCATTGAGTAATTAGCTATCTATAGAGGCATTAAAAGGTACTTGTTCTATTTACGTGCCTCCCCTAGATAGTGGACATAAACTAGGATAACACTACATATGTATTACCCGGAGTGTTAATGTAGTTGAATAACATACACTACACCAAAACAGCCTTTTTGCTACTGCAAAAACAGTAGGAAATCAGTAGCAAAAGACCCTGTTACTACTGATTAGCGACTGATTTACGTGGTAGTAAAAAAGCTAGTCGCAAAAAAAATCAGAATCAAAATTGCTACTGATTTACGATTGATTTACGATTGACTGGGGTGAGTCACTATACAGTCACTAATCAGTCGTAAAATTTCGCTACTGATTAGTGACTGAATAGTGACTGTTTTGCCACCAAATGCGTAGTCACTAATCAATAGCATAATTTTACGACTGATTAGTGACCGATATTTGCTTCTGATTTACCACTGTACTTTGCTACCACCTTGTTTGTCAGTAATCAGTAGCAATAGTTTACCACTGATTAGTGACCAATATTTTCTACGACGGTCTTTTCAGTAGCAAAGGTTTACGACTGTTTCGTGACTGATTTGTTTTTTGTTTTGCTACTAAGTTGCTACTGATTACATATAGATTAGTCATTTCATAATTTAGGTTAGCAAGTAATTACAGTTATTATTTAAACTTCAATGCTCTAAACAAAAGAATTACCAAAAGCATTACTACACTAAAAACTATCCATAAACCAGTAGAGGAATTCATACAACAAAAGTCCCGAACATATATAAACATGAGTTTTAGACCCAAAACAAAAGTAACCAATCATAACAGTTCTAAACACAAAATGGAAAGACAACTCTTAAGTGAAAATGAGTTCTTTCCATTTGCCTGACATTCCCAAAGTTTCATGTTCAACTGAGCTAAAGAAAAGAGAAACAAGGGAGCTAAACCCGTGGAGAGGATGGACCAGCAGATGGACTTTGTCGGGCAAGGAATGAGATGAATTTGTCATCTGTTTCCAAGAACTTGTTCATCATCGTAAGCTGTAGAGACTGGGCCTGTTGAGCAGCTGCAAGGCGAGCATTCTCTGCTTCGTGGTGTGCGATGAGAGCAGCTTGGTTCTCCAATTTCTGTCGGGCCTCTTCAAGTTGTTGTTGCATCTGCCGGAAACAAGACGAGGATTCCACTTGGTTTCCCTTTCCCTTGAGCACACTCTTGAGGCTTCCAATACCAAACAGTGCTCCCCTATCGTTAGAGAATGTGGACTACAGAGAACATAGAAATAAAATTAATTCCATACAGTAATCATCAATCACAATTGAAAACATTACAAGAACAAACCACCTGACCTGAATAAAGAGCTCGTTATCCTCTTCTACGGAAAGCTATGGATGACGACCATCCGATAACTCTGTGGTTTCAGACTCAAGGGTACACAACTTCTCCTGCTTTTTCTTCAGATAGGTATCAGCAACTTGTTGGGCTTTCTTATCCAAAACAGTTCCATCTTTCCTGGTAATAGCTCTAATAAACACCTCACCTACACTCACTGGTCTGCCCAATTCTACAACCTGAAATGAAAAAATAATACATTGAATCAATTAGTAGTTGAGGAAAACACAGTAAGAGGAATTACAAATACAAACCAAGTCAGGAAAATTCAAAGCAATAGATTTAATCTTAAATTAAACCAACAGATTAAAACCAACTCAACCAACATATATAGACCAACTCTGAAAAATTTCAGAGCATTAATTAACGAAAACCATATATAGCACAAGCAAGCAAAAGTAAAGGATAAGTGACTAACCATTTCTTGTCCAACTTGTCGGTAAGACTTCTCTCCAGAGAAGTGTTTATGAGGACCGAGTCCTTTACGCCAAGACATCCGAGCAGCTGAGGTCGTTGCACTCTTTGCTACTTGTTCTTCAGTGCTCCAATGTGCTTTCATTTCTTTCCAAAGGTCATCATTGATCCACTTCGGTTGCTCATCATTTGTCCTTGCAGTGCTCACCATGTCTTTTAGTCGTTGTTGAAGTACGGACTCGAACTATTGTTGGACCAGACCTGTTATAGACGGATCCCATCAGTGTTTTTTCTACAGAAAAACACAGAAAGATCAGTGTTAGTCATATATAGAGACTCAAGTGAAAAAACGTAGAAGTGTAGTCTTACAGCAAAGAGATAATTACCGCGAACTCAACGAACCATCATTCTATTATATCCCTAGGCACACCGGAGATACTGTAGTTAGGGCCTACAAACTTGTTGGTGAAACACTTTGTAACCTGGCAGGTGAGTGAGGATCCGTCGACACCAAACCTATAATGAGAGTGACAGACGACATAAGGTATCAACTCAAGGCAAAGAACATCCTAACCTAGCCAAATCAAATGTAAGGAAAAAAAGAATATGAGAGACAAAGGAAGAAATATCTTACCAAGTTGAACCAGGCTCTATGAGATCTAGATCAAGGATTTTGATATTGTTGGGCCGTGGAGCAAGCAGGAGGGAGTTAAGAGCCTCCATCTGGTCTTTAGAGAGATTAGGTTCAACAAGTCCACCGACATCATACAACTCTTCTACTCCATCTTCTTCTTCTAATGTTGTGTGCGAATTTTGGGCTTGTGAACTGTGAAGAGAATGACTGGGTAGAGGTGGAGGCGATTGAGATTGCTGATATTGAGGCACTACAGATGGATGTTGCTGAGACAACTGAGCTGGTGTTTGCTGAGCGCTATGAGTTGGAACGGTCCGATTTGCAGAAGACGCAGGTGCTCGAGATTGAGGTGGAGGTGCTCGAAGTTGAGCCGCATGTGGTCGAAGTTGAGCAGCAGGTGCTCGAAGTTGACCCGTTACATCGACTAGATTTGAAGACGACGGTTGATGTTGAGCAGAAGGAGATGCTCCAGTAACTAGAGCCGTTGAGCTCGGAAACAGCACCCTTGGTGGAGGGTAATCTTTGACAGACGGCTGACGAGTGGGGATAACCGCCGAGACCGGTTCTGATGTCGTGTTTGGGATGAAATCATATGGAGTGTGGTATCTCATTTTCTTTGTACTCATCAAGCATTTGTACTAGATTTATAAATATAACTTGTTTAGATAATAATTTATTAGGTTTTTTTAATGAAATTGTCAACTTGGGAAGAAAATTGATCTTTGATCATATATGCAATATTTAAAAATCAAATGAAAGCACAAGTTTTTGGCATTGTATTTTGGTGAACCTTACTTGAAGTTTTCTTAAACTTGATAACCGTAAAATAAATGAAAACGATAAACAAGAGGTACAAAGAGTTTCTTGATTCTCAAAACATAAAGGAACAAGACCAAAGCAACACATAAAAACATCAGAACCCAAAGACAGTTACAAAGACTTGATATATAGTTCGACACATAATGATATTCCAGCTCACAGGTGTGTAGTTCATCTTAACAGCTTTAGCACAAGATTTGTTTCGTTTTCCCATAATACCTGTTAGCCGATGCGGGTGTTAGCATGGATGTTGTTGGTCTTTAGAAATACACTGAGCCCAATGGTCAAGAGCAATCGTTTTCGGCTATCACTGGTCTCCATCACGAGTTTGACAGACCACCTGACTCCAACCTCGTTCATCAGACAGATGGTCTGGCCTGTAGCTTTAGCCAATTCTTTAACGGTGGTGAACTCCTTAGGAAGAAACTGCATCAAGATTAAAAATCAGTTGAAACTAAAATATACTAAAGCTTAAAAGAATGGTAGACGAATAACCAGTTTGCTTCTGTTGAGAGTGTCCTTGGTCACACTTAAGGTGACTATCTTGTTTTCATCGGTCTCGACATCATTACTTCCCTCGGCCATCATGACATCATCATATCCCTCGGCCTCGACATCATCACTTCTCTCGGCGGCTATCTATAGCAGCTCACATTGACTCTTTCCTCCCAGACCAGTAACATGGAAGCGTAAGTCTCCTTCATATATGAAGAGGAGGAATTCTCCCATCAGTAGCACCCACGAAATGATTTCCACGTGGCATGTACCAGAATTTTACTACTGTTTTGCTATTGTTCAACGACCCACCGAAATCAGTAGCAAAATTTTGCTACTGATTAGCGACTGCCTGTTTGCTACTACGGTTTAGTTGCTAATTAGTAGTAAAATTGCTATTAATGCCCGACTTCTTTTGTTAGTAGTTAAATTACTACTGATTAGCCACTGTTTTATATCAGTCGCAGATCAGTCGCAAATCAGTAGCGAAACAGTCGGTAAATTTACCTACTGAACATTCAGTAGCAAAAATCAGTAGCAAGAAACCTGTTTTGGTGTAGTGATATTAGGGTAGTAGTTGACTACATAGTGATTCGCATGATGGCTATTTGGGGATAGTAGTTGACTACAAAGTGCAAAAACACGTTGAAGTGAACTAATCGAAGTGTTGATGTAGTTGAAGAACTACTTAACATAGTAGTTGGTGAAAGTGAATAACACTTCAGATGTACTACCTGACGTGTTGATGTAATTGACTAACTACTTAGGGTAGTAGTTGACTACATAGTTGAAAGTGGGTTTATATCCTCAAAAGATGCTTGGTGCGAAAACGTATGACAAATAAGTATATCTGGGGGAGACGCGTAAATAGTTATCTACTTTATGTCCACTATCCCCAGAAGTAGTCGCATATTTGTGTTGTTGTGGAGTCCGCAATGCAGAGTTTGAAAAAGGTCTTTATGAATGTCATGGCAAGAAGAAGTCAAATTTTCGTTGAGATAAGTGCTAAACGTGATCGCCCTACAGTTTTTCCAATTAAACAACCACTTTTTACGAAGTACTCAACTACTAGACTCAATAGATAACGAACTACATATACATAGTAGTTAATTATCTCGAAGGATCAGAGAAAGTCTAACCAATTACATTTGTTCGCTTATGTAGCACATCATAAATTTTTATCCTCTAAAAATACATTAGATGTGTGGTTCCAAAAATAAGAGAGATAAACAATTGATGTTGTCCCAAAAAAACAGAGAATGTGATTTGGTCACAAAAGTAGAGAGAGTGTTGTGGTCCCAAATAAGAGAGAGTATGATAGATAAAAGAGAGAGTTAAATATTTTCACTGTTATTTTTGCAATTAGAATTTGTTTTTTACAAATAAGTAATATAAAAATAATATTAATGCAAATCACTCGATTTTAGACATACCGCATGATTCTTATGTAAACACATTATTTTTTGTCTTCTTCTCACTTTGTGATTTTTATGTAAAATATAAAGGATGTAAACAATTAATGATTTTTTTTTTTTTTTTTTTTTTTTTTTTTTTTATCATCTCATTTCTCTCTTTGTGATTCTTACGTAAAATATGAAAGATGTAAACATTTTTTTTAGTACTAGGTTTTACACAGAAATCAAATAATTAATCAGTTTAGAAAAACGAGTAATTTCACTGGCTATAGTCATAAGTTTGAGAACAAGTCTTACGATGGCTATTAACAAAAAAAAAAGAAAAAAAGTTTTACGACGGCTATTAACATCATCAGAACTTTTTATTTAAAGGCAAACATTCATCCTATCTATTGTACTACCCACTAACGTTACTACAAAAAAAGAAATTTTGATGTCTAATAACTCAATTTGAAAGCAATAACTATATATATATATAGTTACTTTACTTTCATTGAAAAACAATCATATTTGTATTCAACTTCGTATCACAAATTAACCTATTATACAACAACCAACGAATATAGTTAATATGTCTTCATTTTATCCATACACAAAAAAATCGGTACATAACACGGGTTTTCAACTAGTTTAAATAATAAAATATATTGTAAATTATTGATTTTTATTATATAACTAAACTATATGGATAAACGTAATTTAAATTATCAAGAGTGCAAGCTTTCACCCTCTTTCTCATCTCACGAATATCAAATGGAAAGACGGACTGTTTGGCGTGTAGTACTACTGTTCACGATAGGGAATTTGTTTATGTAAGTCGTGTTCTTTCGACTTGGCTCACAAAGCTATTTGTATAAGTTTACTTTTCAAAGCGAAATAAAAAAAAATCATCAAGAGTGCTTCCAAATCCATTGTAGAAGAGAATATATATCTTGTTTTATTAGTCCGGCAACAAGACTCCTTCTCTCCTAGCTTTCCTTTTTTTTTTTTTTTTTCAGAAGTCTCTTTATACATACGTAGTTTTCACGAACATTTTACTTTAGAAAACAACATTTTAATTGCCGAGACGTTATATAGTGGTGGAGACGATTTGTAATCAAAACTTTTATGAGATTTGGCTGTAAAAGGAACCAAAAAGAATTTATGTTTAGAATAGAAACTGTTAATAAAAAGCCAAACGACAACACACTTAATTTAAAAAAAATATTATAGATAAAAAACTCCGTACATAACACGGGTTTTCAACTAGTTTAAATAATAAAATACATTGTAAATTATTGATTTTTATTATATAACTAAACCATATGGATAAACGTAATTTAAATCATCAAGAGTGCAAGCTTTCATCCTCTCTCTCATCTCAGGAAGATCAAATGGAAAGACGGATTATTTGGCGTGTAGTGCTACTGTTCAGGGTAGGGAATTTGTTTATGTAAGTCGTGTTCTTCCGACGTGGTTCACAAAGCAATTTGTATAAATTTACTTTTCAAAGCGACAAAAAAAAAAAAAAAAAAATCATCAAGAGTGCTTCCAAATCCATTGTAGAAGAAAATATATATCTTGTTTTATTAGTCCGGCAAAAAGATTCCTTCTCTCCTAGCCTTCTTTTTTTTTTTTCAGAGGTCTCTTTATACATATGTACTTTTCACGAACATTTTACTGTAGAAAACAACATTTTAATTGTCGAGACGTTATATAGTGGTGGAGAAGATTTGTAATCAAAACTTTTATGAGATTTGGCTGTAAAAAGAACCAAAAAGAATTTATGTTTAGAATAGAAATTTATGTTTAGAATAGAAACTGTTAATAAGAAGCCAAACGACAACTCACTTAATTTAATAAAAATATTATAGATAAAATACTTGCTTATAATTGTAGTTAAGAACAAATTATAATTTAATAAGACAAAAAAAAAATAAAAAAGTATTATCGATAAAAACTGTTAATAAGATGTCTCATAATCAAACAAATATTTGTCTGATCCCAAAGGTGCCATCCCCGCAAACAGTGTATGAATATCGTCCCATATCACTTTACAATGTTTCTTACAAAATCATCTCAAAGATTCTGGTTACAAGGATGAAACCACACCTATCAAGTATTGTATCTGAAAACCAAATATCGTTTATTCCTGGAAGAATGATATCAGACAATATTCTGGTTGTTCATGAAGTATTTCACAGTCTAAAGTCCAGGAAGAGATAAGCTACCTCATACATGGCGATTAAAACAAATATAACAAAGAGGTATGATTATTTAGAGTGGCGTCTTTTAGAGGAAACAATGGCGAGAATGAGGTTCAGTGCTAAATGGATAAGTTGGATTATGCGCTGTGTTTCTACTGTTACATACTCAGTATTGATAAATGGAATACCTCAAGGCCATATTCAACCAGGGAGGGGCATTAGACAAGGTGATCCACTTTCACCTTATCTTTTTATCTTGTGTGCTGAAGTTCTATCCCACTTGATGACAAAAGAGGTACACAAGAGAGGATTACAAGGCATTAAACTAAGCATCAAGGGACCGGTAGTTAGCCATCTATTATTTGCAGATGACTTTCTCTTTTTTTCTTTAGCAAATCCAAAATCTTGTCGCAATTTGAAGAAAGTCTTCAGCTTATATGAAGCGGCGTCTGGGCAGTCAGTCAATTTGAATAAATCAGCGATCACCTTTGGAAGCAAAGACAAAAATCAAGTTAAAACACAGATGAGAAGAATTTTGGGAATTCATAATGATGGTTGATGTACTATTATTTTTACCGGTTTTCACGATGATATTTTACGCTGTTTTGGAGCGTTTTCTGCATTTTATACATGTTAAATGGAAGATTCCACATGCTGATGTGTTTTGCAAGAATCTAGAAGAGTTGGCGCTAAAAATGAAGAATTATGATCCGAAGCCCGAGTCGACCGACTGGAAGGAAGAGTCGACCGACTCAGAGGCCGCCTTAGTAAAAAAAAAATTCTTTTTGGGCCTTCTTTTCGAAACCCTAACTTCTAGAACTTCTTTGCCGACTCATGCATGACCTAGAGGAGTTATATAATCGACTTTAAGCAGAGAAGAAAGGGAGAGACGACTTCCATCATGCTTTTGAAGCATTCAAGCATCTCTTTACCAAAAATCACCAAAAAAGTTACTTAGATCTTGTTTTCAGGGAGCACCCTTGTGTGAAGGCTTTCTTGTGCCCCAGTTCTCTTGGTTTTACAGAGAGAGAGCCACGTTTTGCTCTGATCTCTTGTTGATATTACTTTCATATTGCAAACTCTTGATATTAATGATTATGATTGGTTTGTTTGCTATGTGTGAGTAGTTCCCTAGTTAGATCTAGGTTGTCAAAGATTTTATGGGTCATTAGGTGCACGAATTGTTGCTGAATTCGTAACTACTCTCTACTTTAATATTAATTCATACAATATTTTGACTTGATCACTTAGAATATTGAATTTTAGGGTTTGTTGCATCATACACCCATTTTACATCATGCCCGGAGCATTGTTTTTAGCAGGTAATCTCGTCTTTGTGCAAACAAGAGTTTGGCTTGGAAGGTCATGAACAATCAAATCCATTCTCAATGCATGTGTTAGCTATATAGGTTGGAAAGCATCCTTTATGATCTGTTGGTTGATTCATAGTGCAATACGCAAAGAGATTTAGTATTGTATACATTGTCTTTTATGTTTAAGAGTATAGCAACATCTAATTTCGTGCATGACCCATATTACCCGCGATTTACCTAAGTCTAGCGTTTTTAATCCATAAGTTACACAACTAGTTACCAGATAGATTGCATTCTAATAGAATCGAAACTCGACATAATCTTTGTGGGATCGATAACCTAATTTATACTGCAATTGTACACTGTGCACTTGCAGTTAGTTTTGGGTGAATAACTTTGCACCATCAATGGTGGTTTCGGAAAATACTTGAGTTTGCATGAAGAGGCCAGCTCTAAGAAAGGGGAAATGTTCAAGTATGTGGTGGACAAAGTAAAAGGAAAAATACAAGGATGGAATAAGAAGTTTTTGGCTCATGGAGGTAAAGAGGTTTTGCTAAAATCAGTTGCTATCTCAATGCCCATATTCTCGATGAATATTTTTAAACTCAAAAAGAAGGTTTGTGAAGAAGTCAATACAGTCTTAGCACAATACTGGTTGAGTCCTGGAGAGGATAGAAGAGGAAAGCATTGGCTAGCTTGGAAGATACTTAGTATACCAAAGAAAGAAGGTGGGTTGGGGTTCAAAGACTTGGAAGAGTTGAATACTACATTGTTGGCGAATAAAGTGTGGAGAATAATGCAAGAACCAGAGAGTGTTGTTGCAAAAATATTTAAATCTAGATACTTTCCTCATGAAAGTATTCTAACTGCGCGAAAAGGAAGAAAGCCGTCCTATGCTTGGAAATCATTGTTACAAGGAAGGAATTTATTGACGCAGGGTATGAGATTTTTGATAGGCACGGGGGCTAGTGTTAATGTATGGCAGGATCCCTGGATACCATACCACCCCCCTAAGACCTCCTAAACCAAAGGGCATGGTGGATTTGAATATGACAGTAAGCCAACTAATGAATCATAACAGAATTGCTTGGAATGCTGAAGTTGTTAGATAGATGGTGATTGCAGAAGATGTTGATAGAATTTTATCTTTGAAAGTGTGCGATACAAACCAAAATGATTTGATTGGCTGGCACTATGATTCCGATGGGATTTACTCCGTTAAATCCGACTATTGGTTGGCAACACATCCACCGGATAGAGAAAGAGTTATCCCTCCACCGGGCAATGTACTTTTGAAGAAAAAGATATGGAGGGTTAGATCGTCACCAAAGCTTAATAACTTTTTCTGGAAGCTGTTAACCGGAATTCTACCAACACGGGAAAATCTACGGCGTAGACATATGGCAAGAAATATGGGGATTTGGGTCTGTTTGATTAGGAAGAGCTGTTTGTGAATTTGGGCCTGTTGGGAAAGTTGGGCCTGTTAGAGAAGTTGGGCCTATTTTGGTGGGGGAAGAAGAGGTAATAGATGGATTTTGGTTTCTGCGATGGTAGGTGCGCAGTGGAGTGGTAGCGGTGGTGACTGCGTTTTCCGGCGGGTTTGTTGATGGCGCTAGTGACGGAGATTGATCGGCGGAGATGGCGGATGACGACTGAGCCTCAGATTGAGGTGATTGATCGAATGAGGACGAAGGAGCCGCTGATTGAGGTGTGTGATTGGTCGATGACGAAGGAGCCTCATGTGAGTGAGGTGTGTGATCGGTGGATGATGAAGGAGCCTCAGATAGAGGTGTATGACCGGTCGATGACGTAGGAGCCTCCGAGAGTGTAGGTGTTTGAGCAGCGGATGATGAATTTTGTGATGTTGAGGAAGAGCTTGACGGTTGTGTCGGTGGTGAAGTCTCTGAGCACGGGGTGATCGGCCATACTGTGTGAGTTGCAGGTGAAATAGAATTGAGGGTTGAGGTGGTTTGCTCTGAAAGAGAAGGTGACTCAGGGAGCTTATTGGAGAGTGAGTGAAACGGAAATGTTTGTTCATCAAATTGAACATGACGTGAGACGTATAGTCGATTGGTGACTGGTTCTAAGCAGAGAAATGCGCTTTGGGTGAGAGAGTAGCCTAGAAATACACACGGGCTTGAACGAGTTTCAAGCTTGTGACTTCGATATGGTCGGAGCCATGGGAAACATAAACACCCAAATATTTTGAGTTTCTGATAATTGGGTTGGGTATTGAATAGAATTCGATAGGGTGAGTTGAGGGACAGAACTGGTGTTGGCATTCGGTTTATCAAGTAAACAGCGGTAGCCATGGCATATGACCAATAGGTGTTTGGAATTTTGGCATGATGAAGAAGAGAGAGTCCGGTTTCCACGATGTGACGGTGACGTCTTTCGGATAAGCCGTTGTGTTCTGGCGTGTGAGGAGGGGAGGTGAGATGACTGATTCCGGAAAAGGAGAGAAAATCACGGAGCGCAATAAATTCACCACCGTTATCAGAGAATAAGGTACCGATTTTGGTTGAGAAACGGTTTTCGGTTAAGGCTTTAAACTTGATAAAAGTTTCCTTGACATGGGATTTGAGTTTTAGTGGGTAAAACCATGTATAACGAGAGAAGTGATCGACAATAATGAGATAGTGTTTGTAGGAATCAACAGAAACGACGGGAGAAGTCCACAGATCAGTGAATAGATATTCTAATGGACGAGAGGAAGAAATTGATGTTTGAGCAAAAGCTAGCTTGTGACTTTTATTGGAAAGACAATCAACACAAGAAAGAGTTTTTGAAACGGAATCAGAAACTGGTAATGAAAAAACAGAAATAATGTTTTTGAGTATAGGGAGAGAGGGATGGCCAAGTCTTGAGTGCCAATCTGAGATTGTAGCTTTGGTGGTTGGTGTTGCGAAAAAGGAAGAAGGAAACGGTGCGGAGATTGGCCACTCATACAGCTCTTGTTTAGTATGGTCTTGGAGTAATGGGACCCCCGAGCTCAGATCTTTCACCTGAAACGAAGACGGGAAGAATTCGACAGAGACGTTATTTGAGTTGCAAAGTCGATAAACAGATATTAAGTTTTTCTTAATGTTAGGAACATGAAGAACATTCGAGAGAATAAGAGCACGAGAATTAGAGGGAAGAGAGGTGGAACCCGTGTTGTGTATCTGGAGGCCACAGCCATCCCCAATGAGCACTTCTTCACCGCCATTGTACTATTGATGAAGAGACAGATTTGCGAGATCCGATGTTAGGTGATGAGTGGCTCCGGAGTCGACAACCCATGGGTTTTGTGGCTGAGCCTGTGCGAGATTGGCTCGAGGAGTCCAGGCTTGTGGCGGAGTAGGAAGCAATGGTGGCTGAGAGGAGCGAGCAGTTTGGAATTGAGGACATCGTCTCGCAGAGTGCCCTTGAACATTGCAAATCTGACATTTTCCCAAGATACGGTTTAGACGTACGGTGAGAAATGGTGTTGTTGTTGTTGTTGGACTGGTTGTTCCACTGGTTTGATGGGTGATTCTGGTTTTTCTTGAACGAGGAGTTGCTACGGTTGTTTGCATAGTTGGCAGAGATCGGAGCGGAGGAAGAAGAGGCAGAGGCGAGTAGTTTGGCTTCGTGATTGAGTAGCTTCTCGTAGAGTGCGATGAGAGATGGTGACACATCTCATCCTTTGGTCTGATCAATCACAGATTTGTATTCTTCCGGGAGTCCTCGGAGAACGTAATCAATTTGATCTTCATGTTCGTAAGGTTTACCGAGAAGTACGAGTTGATCAAACCTCATTGTTAAACCTTGGAAGTATTCGTTGATGGAGCGATTGCCTTTCTTCCATCCTGTCACTTGAAGTTTGAGTTGCTGGATGTGGCCTCTGCTTGGTTTGGCATAGGCGTCTGCAAGTGTTTTCCAGATCTCAGCGGATGTAGAGGCACGAGACAGCAATGGTTGAAGAGACATGGTGATGGCACCAAGGAGAGCGCTGAAGATGAGTTTGTCTTGTCGTTTCCAAAGAACAAAGGCAGGATTGTCAGTGGTTTTGCCATCAGTGGTGATCGTTGGATCTGGTTTTGTAGCAGATCCGTTGATGTATGAGACCAAATTATACCCATCAAGAAGAGTTTCAACTTGGCGGCTCCACATGAGGTAGTTGGAGGCGGTCAGTTTCGTGACATTGGTCATGTTGAGATTGAACAAATGAGAGGAGTTAAGGGGAACAGATTCATGAGGGTGATGGTTAGAGTTGGGTTCAGCGGCCATTGTTAGGGCAGAGAAGAAAACAGAGAGCAACGAGTGAGAGAGAAGAAAGAAAAGAGGGCGGCTAGAAAAATTTAGGTTTGAGAGATCGTAACTCTGATACCATAAGGAGATGAACGCGGATGAAGTGGGGAACCAACTCCGGGACCAGGAGATGGAGTTCGACGAGATCGCGTATTCCTTCTTCCCATTTTGTGTATCAAACCACAAAATTGAACCGAGAAAGAAGATCGAGAAGCTCTAAAACGAAGATTTAGAGCTGAAGAACCGTCAAAATCGAAGAGAAATCAATGGTTTTTATCGGAAAAGATGATCGAAAAAAGTTTGTTATGATCGGAAAAGTTTGTTATTTATTCTCTGATACCATATTAGGGAACCGAGTAAATAATACTGATTCTCATTAATTGTAAATGATGTACATGGTATTTCTTATATTCAGGTATACACCTATACAAGTATGTGTATGTATATGTATAGTTGTCATATGATTCTATATACATACTCTAATATAGTCACTAAAATGTGGAGAATGTGTTTACATTGACACTTATCAATTATTAACTATGACTTCTAAACGAAACTTGGAAAGAAAAATTGTTTGTTTAAGAAAGTTTAGTTATTATTTTAACTGATCAATAAATAATGTAGTGTACGTGACAATCTCAATCACGTCGGTACCATCACATTGTGGACATATCAAGGTTCTCTCATCCTTGATTAATTTCTTAAAACATTTTGAACATTCCAACCACTTAATTTGGAATTGGTGTACACTTAATGAATAAAATAAATGAAAAGAAAAAAGAACAAAATGAAAATAAATATATTAAACAAATTGTAAAACATGAATGAATAGGAATAAATATATAAAAAAAAATTGAATAAATTAAAATATCTTAGTACTTTTTATTTTTCATCAAATAGAGAGGAATAAATTTATTCATTGGTTTCTTACATTATAAGAAATGGAGAAGAATGCTGTGAAACCCATATTTCAAAAAGTTGATCAAAAGTTTATCTTAAATAGTGTAAAATTTGAAAACAAAAATATTCCTCTTTTTCTTTCCACAAATTATGATAACCAATTACAATCCCAATAATATTCGCCTTGCAATAAAATCTTTTCTCTTATCAAAATAAGGAAGGAAATTCAGTATCAAATATTAGGAAAGAAAAATGATTTATCATGTAAAAATTGTATCATACCTGAGGCATTTCAATATCTAGGAATGTTTGAGAAGCTACTTCCTATCGTTAAAGGAAAGATTACAAAAGTTTTATAAAATTTTAAACATTAGACAAATCTGGAAGTTCTTCATTTGTATTGGCAATCTTGAGCAAATTTTCATAATCCTGAATTCTGAATTTTGCCTTGGCAATGATCGGTGCATCGTCGATAACTTCATTGACGCTTGTTAGGTGGGTGAAATAGATATTGTATTTCATATGGGTTAACTTGAACCTTTCATTGTCTGTCCCAAGAGCAAAGTCTTTGATTAGAAAAATGCTTTCTTATTGTAAAGTATTTTTGAACTTCCCAATGAGACGATAATTAATTGATGCTTTTATGAGAATTTCCTGGAAAATCATTTATGAATTTTAACACCGAAAAGGGAAAAGAAATAAAAGGAGAAGGACTGAGTCTTCCTTACTCATCCAAGAAAAGAACATCTAGGCCCATTATAGTTTGTTGCCTCTTCATGGGTTGCGTGCCTCCCATTTCCTAATAAGTCGAATGATTATTTGGTGACCCTCAGTTACATTTTCAAAATCGTCCAGTGTTTGATACGTTAGTTCGAAGTCTCCCATAACTGACCTATGAAGTGAAATAAAAAAGCATGATAGCGTGAATAGAGGCTAATTAAAATCGAAAAGGAGAAGAAAATTAAGATTTTTGTCTGGATACTTCGTGAATACACTCGAATGACACAACTCTTGCTATAGTCTCGAAGTGTACCATTTGAAAATGGAGCAGATTCGAATGTTGACTCGTCGTAAGGAATGGATGTTGACGTTTCAGAAGTTAGTTGTGATATATAAAGAGGTGTGACGGAACCCTAACTCAAATATAGATTGTACCATTATTTAGAATAGAAAATGGGATTTACAACTTAATACACGTGTGACACAAAGAAAAGATGACACTCATATTTTATTATACAGAAAATTTATAAACAGTGATCAAGGCTACCTTATTTAATTATTTGCATTAAGGTAAAACATATAATTGTAAGTTTGTTGAGTGATTCTTAGCTTAAAATGCAAAACAATAACTAAACCAAACATAAATATATATTTGCCGGATGTGGCCTAATTGGTTAGGTAGCATCTGCGCATTAAGGTTTCACATAGTCTTCATCCAATTTAAGAAAAAAGAATGAAAAACTAAAAAACATTTGTCACCTTACTTTCAGAAAAAACATAAGAAATATAAATACACCTAATATACCCCAAAAAAACTATATACAAACCGCCCCAATTACTCTCATGAATTTATATACACAACACAATTACAAACAAATTATCAAAAGATATAGAGACATGTTTTCAGTTGGCATTGTATGGGATGCGCGTCTGTGGGATCCACGTGCTGCCACGTAGGAAGTTCCCAGGAGTGAACTGCCTGGCGTCCCTATCGGAGATCCGTCGGATACCCCTCCACCTGACCCGACGGGCCTGACCTGAACCCCGACCTCTATTGCGATACTCAGAATAGAACAATGTATTGAGTGCAAACGTCTCATTCCACTTCAACCAACCTTCTGGGTCTATCACGTCATCGATTTCTGTGTTCATTATAATTGTCCTCGAATACTCTTTCCATGGCCTTCCCAAAAACGCCCTATTCCTGTATATATATATAGTGGTCCATATGTTTTATGAGCTGAATTATAAAGCGATATGTGGCTTGTACTTAATCAACTAAAGTTTATGATAAAATAGGTTACTTGGCTTTGACGGGACGATATGTTCTATCGCCCATTATACGACTGTTGTGGATAACGATACCGGTGGTCTCACGCTTGTCTTTCCGTCCTTGGGCCGTAACAATGCATTGCTGATGTTCCATGGGACGACGGATGACGAAGTCACAGTTTTGGAAAACGGCTTTGGCATCACCAAATACAAAATCGATAGTGCCTGAGATACGACAATCACGGTAGAATTGACGGTGTGTATGGACGTAGAGCGTGTCTTGGTAAGCGTCCATACGACAATTGAAGAATACGGCGAAATCGGCGGAGACTCGGAGCGCGACCGCTTGATGGCGTGCTGCCCCAGCCGTGTTCTGAAACCCTATGTCCTTTGCCATGAAATAGTCACCATTCACCGCTTCAAACACACACAACAAAATTCAGATGAAAGTTTATGGATCTTGAAAATTCATAATACTTCAATTCCAATACTATGTAACTTATATATATCAAATTGTATTTGAAATATAATATTTAGGCATTTTACCAACAGTGGAAGTACGGAAGGTGCCTATGCGGTTAGGCAAGAAGGCAACGTCGCCGGTGATAATGGTCTTTGTTGGTCCGTCTCCGATGAACATGACGTGATGCATTTTCTTGGTAACCTCGACCTTCTCCCGGTAAACACCTTGTTTTATGTAAATCACGAACTTCCGTTTGTTCTTCTTGGGTACCATTGCCAAAGCTTGTGTGATCGTCTTGAACCTACCACTCCCGTCCTTGGCCACCACCGCGTTCGCCCTGATATTTCTCACGCGCGCTCTAAGAAGCCTCCGTGAATGCATTGGTAGCCACCTCGGGAACTCTTCTTTCTCTGATAAATGTCGCAGAGGATTCAGCTTTCCAAGAGGATCCAACGGTCGCATGGGAGAATTCGATTTGTTAGGAGAATCTGTCTCTTGATTCTCCGAAGAATCCATATTTTTGGGAGCATATTGGGAAGAATCCAATGGTCGGTTTTTTGAAGAAACAGATTTTTGAGGAGAATCCTCGGTAGGCTCCAACCGTTGATTCCTCTGAGCATTCAACGGACCATCATTTGAAGAAATCTTTTTGTTAGGAGGATCATCGTAAGAATCTGATGGTGGGTTCCGAGGAGAATCTGAACGTTGATTCTCGGAAGAATATGATGGTGGGTTCCGAGCAGAATCTGAACGTTGATTCTCGGAAGAATCTGATGGTGGGTTCCGAGCAGAATCTGATATTGGAGGATGATCTTCTGAAGAATCCGAAGGCGGGTCTTGTGGACCCAAAAGGCCGAATCTGGGCCCCCTGCTTGACTGTTCGGCGACATCAAGTCCGATATGGGTTATATATTCGTAGGAAAATTAATTTTCAGAAAATTAAAGGAGGCAGTAAAAAATAGTAGCTCTAAAGAGTAACATGTATATGGAATTGGAATATAGGTTAGAAAACTGATAAAGAGTAACAGGTATATGTACCCCAAGAAATGGAATTGGAATGTGGAAAACTTTCAATAAGTTATCAAGATTGGAGGCTATAGCTAATCCGTTGCTAGTGAGATGTTGTCCCTTCCTCATGACCCTCTTCATAACCACGGCCGCTTCGCTATCGATCCCTTCAAATCCGTCAATGCACGTCTGTTGGTACGTGATGGATGCGCTGAGCCACACGCAAAGATCCTCAACGAAGTCAGACAATCTGGTGAAAAAAAGTCCTGTAATTGTTTCCCTCGTTTTCAGAAGATCGTCAATTGCATCATCCATAAGCTCTCGACAAGTAATAACTGCGTCCCTCGTGCGCACATTCGCGTCCGCTCTGCTCTTTAGATCAACCATACCTTCCTCGACTCCACTCCGAATCGAGCTAATCGCAAGATCGAAAACGGATCGTATAAGATTCCAAGGATCCGGCGACCTCACAGTCTGGAGACTCGAGGTGCAATCTTCCTTATAATCGGTGGAGGCACATATAATACTCACCGCCGTCTTTGTTATCAACAGCTTCCTTTCACGGTGGATCTCTTCCGTTTTTCTACTTGGTACGCTGCCGTGATCAGTTGCCGTAGAGACGGCCATTACCATAAAGAGGGACGCGACGCCCAACATGGCGTACTTTTTTTTCTTGTTTGAATCCATTAACTTTGAAAATTATTCAGAATATTTGTTGCTAAATGTGAATTGGTTCCCAAGTTCTACTTATATGTGGAAGAAGGGAGGGAAAGTTAATTACTTACCGTTAAAAAACATGAGGCAGAAATTAGTTCCTATGTTGTTTTTAGGGTGGAATTTATTGCCTGTGGTTTTTGCTTTACTTGCGGGGAAATTAATGTTCTTATATATTTTATCAAACAAAAAAAATTAATGTTCTTTTATACCATTGGAGGTAAAACACAATATTTGATGTATTGTAACATATATGTGCGTTTATGTTATATCAAATATCCGAAAATCTAATTAAAAATTTACACCATAATTTTTTTTTCTACACAATTTATATAGGTAAAATTTTTTTTTTTTTCATATAGTAAAATTTTAAACCTTCAAAATCAAATTTACTAAAGTAATATTAACTTTTTTGTACAAAAACTCATCTCAAAATTATTTTCGATCTTAGGCTAACTTAGAAAATATCAAAAGTTTATTTATATAATTTTATCTAGAAAAAAAAATTATGGTGTAAATTTTTTTATTATTTTTACTACGAAAAAAAATTAAAATGTTTGTCGAGATTCCTATAATATATTTTTGAAATGTTAAAGTAATATTAGATATATTTTTTTTTTTTTTTTAATCTAAGGGTAGATCCCAGACCACCAAAGTCCATACCTGGGTCTAGTCGGACCGCATGCCAGTTTCACCTGAGAGGGTTTTCCCTGGGCCTTTGGCCCAGTGCCCGCGTTAGGTGTCCAAAGAAGGCAGGGTAATTTTCGCGTGGGGGGGGGGAAATCAAACTCGGATGATGGTTGCCACCACAGGCCCGTCCTTCCACTTGGACTACCTCGTCCGGACAATATTAGATATATCTTGAAATCCCTAGAACTAGAAACAGGGAAACTCTTAGCAAAACTCTAGGCGATTATATTCTTGTTCACCGACAATCAATATATCCGCCATTGTGGCCGTTTTGCTATACAACCGGCGAGGTTTTAATGACTCTTATTTTGTACATACACGCGATTGTCATCTCTACCGGCGAAACTCTTCTCCACCTCTAAATTCTCATTCGTCTGCTTATCATCTATGCCACTAAGCTTCTTCGCCGGTCTATATCTTTTTTATTGCATCTATCGATATCATTGACCCGTTTCTCCATAATTCTCTGTTTTTAAATCTCATCCTATTCCACGCCCCAAGCAAGTAGGAACTACTGATACCCATGCTGATATGTTCATTAGGTTGGTTCCTCTTAGCAAGTTCCAACATTCTTTGTTGACATAAAAGTAGTTTACACTCACTGGTAAATCCATTTATATTGTTTACGTTTTTGCTAGGGGTGTCAAAATGGGTAAATCCAACCCAACCCAACCCATTACCCAATGGATTGAAGTGTTAACGGGTTGTGGTCAACCCGTTACCCATTATTAAATGGGTTGGGTTGACCCGTTACCCATTTAATTCAACGGATTTGGTTGGGTTTGTGGGTAACCCGTTAAACCATTTCATGGCTGTAATTGAGTTGGTTGGTGGTTCAAATTCGGTTTACACATTTAATTTGGTTGGTTTGTGGTTCAAATTTAAATGTTAACGGGTTAACAGTTAACCCGTTTCGACCCGTCAACTCATTAAGACCCAACCCATTCCAACCCAAACCCGTTTAATTCATTAACCCATTTGACCCGTCAACCCATTAGGGTCAAAAATTTCAACTCCAATGGGTTAATGGGTTTGGGTTAGGTTGGGTCGACCCGTTACTTTTGACCCGTTTTGACACCCCTAGTTTTTGCTTTTTTTCTCACATCCTCATCCACTATAACAAATTCTATCAACTTATCCGAATGCATATGATGAATATATGTGTGTATAATCTTCATGATGTTTATAAAAAAATTCTAAAACTATTTACAAAAAAGAATAATTATATTAGTTATATTTATTGTCTAATGCAAATTTGCGAAGCAATCATCAGTCTTACTTGCCAAATGTTAAGATGAGATTTTGACCGTCAAATACCATGGACCCAAAAAACTCCAATTGTGAGAAAATTAATGGTCAACCATAAACCGGTTTAGGCAGTCATATATCCCACCTTCAGGCTTAAACCGGGTAAGCTAGTCACTCTTTCCTCATGTCGTGAGTCTCTTTTTGCTCTTTCTCTTTCTCTTTCGCCAAGGTTCAAATAACAGAGCCGATTAGCTTCCAAGTAGGAGATTGTGAAGAAACCCAATCAGCTTTCGAACTCCACAAAAAAATGGTCGTGTTAAAAGAAAGCACCATCACATTCTCAATGTGGCACGTTCTCTGATGTTTCAATCGAATCTTCCGATTCAGTTTTGGGGTGAAGCTGTCTTGACATCAGCTCACTTAATTAATCAGACTCCATCAAGCATATTGAAAAGGAGAAGTTCATATGAGATCATCTATGAGAAACCTGCAACCTATGATCACATGCGAGTGTTTGGTTGTTTGGCGTTTGCTCACAATCAAAACCGCCGTGGTGATAAGTTCAGTTCTCGAAGTCGAAGGTGCGTGTTTGTTGGATATCCTTATGGCAAGAAAGGATGGAATTTATTTGATTTGGATATGCAAGAGATTTTTGTTTCTCGAGACGTGGTGTTTGTTGAAGATATGTTTCTGCTAAGTTTCTCTGTCTCGCAACCAATAGAATCGCCGGTGCTTACCGATTTGAACATGTTTGATGATCCAGAAATAGAAGGAGCGACATTATCTACAGAGAAAGAGCCGTCACATGTAGTCACTCCATGTATTGTCGAATTACAATACATCTGCTGTAATTGCTGAAGAAGCGATGAATAATGATCTTTTGAATCAAGAGGAGTTGCTTGCAACTGAAATAGTGATTGCAGCTAACAATGCTGAAACCGACACATAACCATGTAATGAAGAAGAAGAAGCAGTGATAGTCAAAAAAGAGGACTCTGTTTTAAGTGATAGTGAAGATGAAGAAGAAGAAGAAGAGGCTTTGGGCAAAGGATGTCGTCAAAAACGGCCTCCTGCAAAACTCAATGATTATGTGCTTCACACGATTAATCATGAGAACGATGACAAGAAATTCTTTAGCACTTATCCACTGTCAAATTTTCTTACTGCAGACATGTTCTCTAAGGCTCACCGTGCTTCCCTTGCTGCTATAAGCCAGAAACTCGAACCAAAAACGGTTTGTGATGCAGTTGTAGACGAGCGGTGGACAAAAGCAATGCAAGTCGAGGTTGTAGCTTTAGAAGAAAGTAGAACATGGGATATGCAACAGCTTCCTGTAGGCAAGAAAGCAATTGGGTCTCAGTGGGTGTTTCGCATCAAATACAAAGCTGATGGAACAATAGAACGATACAAGGCTTGGTTAGTGGCACTTGGAAATAAACATGTTGAAGGGGTTGACTACTTTGATACTTTTGCCCGGTTGTTAAGATGACAGCAGTGAGAACATTTCTTAGTGTGGCAGCATCGAAAGAATGGGAACTCCATCAAATGGATGTTCATAATGCTTTCTTGCATGGCGATCTCGAAGAAGAAGTTTATATGAAACCTCCTCCCGGATTTAGACCAGATAATCCAAAATTGGTTTGTCAGTTGCGTAAATCGTTGTATGGATTAAAGCAATCTCCACGTTTCTGGTTTGCTAAGTTTCAAGGAGCGTTGCTCGAGTATGGATTTAAGCAATCGTACTCAGATTATTCACTCTTGTGGATGACTAAATCTGGATTTGAGCTATATGTCTTGGTGTATGTAGACGATCTCATCATCGGTGGAAATTGCTCAACAGCTATAGGTGCGTTCAAAGAATATTTGGGAAAGTGCTTTCACATGAAAGACTTGGGCGGTCTCAAATATTTTTTGGGTATTGAAGTGGCTCGGCGAAAGGAAGGTATTTTCTTATGCCAAAGAAAATACATTCTTGACATTGTTGGTGAAATGGGCTTGTTGGGTGCAAAGCCAGCTATGTCTCCTATTGAGCAAAAGCATCATCTCGCGTTGTCTACGAGTTTGATGTTTGAAGAACCGGAAAGATACAGAAGATTAGTGGGCAGGTTTATTTATCTCGGTGCCACACGACCTGATTTAACTTATGCCGTTCACATTTTCTCTCAGTTTATGAGTGACCTAGGCGTGATCATTGGGAAGCAGTTTTGCGGGTTGTGCGTTATCTTAAGGGCACTCCACGCCAAGGTATCTTTTTGTGGTTTGAATGTGATCTTAAGCTTCATGGTTGGTGTGATTCCGATTGGGCTGGTTTCCCGGTGACTAGGAAATCGATAACAGGGTGGTTTGTAACACTTGGAAAGTCTCCAATCTCATGGAAGTCGAAGAAACAAAGAGTTGTTTCTCGATCATCAGCTGAGGCAGAGTATCCGTGTATGTCTTTAACAGTCGATGAATTGAAGTGGTTGAAAGCTTTGCTGGATGATTTCGGCGTAAAACATGATACACCGATGAGCTTGGCTTGTGATAATCAATAAGCTTAGTACATTGCAGCGAATCATGTTTTTCATGAGCGTACAAAGAAAATTGAGATTGATAGTCATAATGTTCGTAATGCGGTTCAAGACAAATTAATCTAACGAAAAAGGTGGCGTGAAAGGAACAGTTGGCTGATATATTCGCCAAGGGGCTTGGAAAACGCGAATTTGAGTATCTTCATTTCAAATTGGGCGTTTGTAATCCATACACACTAATTTGGGGGGGGGGGTGGTGTTAAACCGGTGTGGTTTATACCGGTTTGACGTGTTGAAGATTTAAAGATAGCTTGAGCGGGAATAGGAAAGTCTTCTCAATCAATTTTGGTTTTAAATGTAAATATTCTTAGGAGATTTGTTAGCTCTTTTTTTTGGTAGTGTAGATACTTGGAGATCTTCTCCTAAGTGTATATATTGTAATCGTTTAGCCTTGGCAAATAACATCACAAAATTCACAGCTTATCACTTTGTTCACAATCAAAGTCCAGAAAAATGAGCATTGCGATTGAATTGAGGACGAAGAGATTTGCTCACTGGAAAATTCTGAAGAAAGGTAATCCCCGAAATGCTTCTCCCTCGTTTTCCCCTTGCGATTGCCATTATGATTATAGAGAGAAATTCAGAGGTGGATTTCTACAAGATACTAAGTTAAAGGATGCAATTGGTTTGTTCGGTTAGATGGTCAAGTCTCGTCCTCTCCCTTGTATTGTTGATTTCAGTAAATTGTTGAGTGCTATTGGGAAGATGAAGAATTATGATATTGTGCGAGCAGATGCAAAACCCGGGAAATGCAAACGATGCCTATAGCTTTAGTATTTTGATTAACTGCTCCTGGCAACTCTCTCTTGCTTTAGCTCTTCTTGGCAAGATGATGAAACTAGGCTATGAGCCTAGCATAGTCATGCTTTCTTCTCTGCTCAATGGTTTCTTTCACGGTAAGAAGATTATCTTTGGTTGATCAAGTGATGGAAATGAGATATTAACCTAATACTATCACATTTACAACTCTGATCCATTGACTTTTTCTCCACAACAAAGTCTCAGAAGCAGTGGGGTTAGTTGCGAGAATGGTGAGAAAGGGCTGCCAACCGACTTATAATGTGGTAATAAATGGAGTTTGTAAGAGATGTGATATTGATTTGGCTTTGAATATGTGGAAGCAGCGCATATAGAGGCTGATGTTGTAACCTAGAGCACAATCATCGATGCTCTTTGAAAATACAGACACGTGGATGATGCACTTGGGTTATTCAATGAATTGGAGAGCAAAGGAATTATACCCGATGTTTCTACCTACAACTCCCTCATAAGTTGCCTTTGTAATTACGCAAGATGGAGCGATGACATGACATGAAATGATGTAGTTACTTTCAATGGATTTATCGATGCGTTTTTGAAAGAAGGAAAGTTTTTAGAGGCTGAGAAATTTTATGATGAAATGATCAAAAGGTCTATAGATGCTGATATTTTCACTTACAGTTCATTTATCAACGGGTATTATTTGCATGACCGCTTAGAGGAGGCTAAACAGATGTTTGATTTGATGGTTAGCAAGGATTGTGTTGTAACTTATACTAGTCTTATAAATGGACTTTGCAAGTCTAAAAGGGTAGAGGATGGTATTGAACTCTTCCGTAAGGATTGGTTGGAACACAGTCACTTACACCACTCTTATCTAAGGGTTTTTCGAAACTTCTCAATGAAGTTCCCTTTGAAATTCTTCACTAATAAGATGGGTTTCACTGAGATTATTATGATTGATCATGTTCATTTACAGCGCATGTCATTTACAATATCTTATTTGCTATAGTTTTGGCGTTTGCGTTGAAGAGAATCATGTCTTTTAGTCTGATTTAGGTTATTGGTTTTGATTTCATGTCAATTGAATTTCGGCTTTGACTTCCGTTTGAATTAATGTTGGTGGTCTTAGTTTAGATTTTGATTCTGGTCAAAATTGGGTCGGTTACGGTTTAATCTCAAACTGATTTTAATTTGTTTCATGATAAAGGCCTCGGAAGTGAAGAAACAATGAAGGCGCAGTTAGAGTATTTATAGAAAAGAGAAATGATGAGATTGGTGAGGATGAGTTTGAAAAGAGTTCTGCATAGGCGAAACTGATAGCAACGTCTTTAGCGGAGTGTATTAAGAAGGCACAGGAAAACGTGGCATGAAAAGTAATTTAGTTTTTAGCTAGTTTATGCTGTGTCTTAGAAGATCATATTTAGCTAGTTTCTGTGTGGAGGAGAAGTGTTTTTCCTAACTATGAAACTTTTTATTGATGGGTTCTCACGAAAACAACAATGTCACAAATTATAAATCTTTTTTTTTCAGATTCTAAAGGAACCTGTTAGGCAGAAAGGTTATATGATGTTTTGTGCTTCTAATATTAATAGTGAAATATCTATGAAAATTGGGATTAGACCAAAAAATAACTGGGAAATCAAAATTTTGCAGAAAACTGAAATGTTAAAGCATCTTTATTGAGATGTTCTCATTTAATGTTCTTATCATTAAAAAAATTAAAAAATAATGAAAATATAGTTTTTAATAAAATTTGATGAGAACATGTTTTTTTTTCAGAACTCTTTAGAATATGTTGAGAACTCCAAATAACATTTGTCTTCATATTATTTGTTCAACGTTTTAATTAAACTAAAATTTAATTCTATACCAAAATTAAATTTTAAATACTAATATAATATTAGATAAGAACATCTCTTATCAATGCGGATGCCCTTATATTACCAAACCGGCCGATTCTTTAATACAAACTGAGAAAATCATTTTTTTAACTATGCGATTCATTTATGATAGTTTTTGTAATCTGCCACGTACCATTTGTTTATTTTTTACTTCGTATATAATTTTTTTTTTTTTTTTATATATATATATATATATATAACTATATCATGATACCATAATGTTTTTTAATAATACTTAAGAAAGGCCCATGTATTTTTTGATCCGTTTAAAACTATTCAAAAAACTTTCAGGCCGGTTCTATTCATATATAATATGCTTTTTTATTGGCTAGAGTATTCAGATCTTTGGGTCGGGTTCGGGTTGGTTTTATTTGGGTTGATGTTTTCCGGGTACAGAATTTAGGACTCAGATCCCATTCACGTATTTTAGAACTTTGGTGCATATTCGGTTCGATTCAGGTTTTGTTCGGTTTCGGATACTCGAAATATATTAAAAACAATTAAAAGTTCGGTTAAATTGTGACAAATATAACTAAAAACTTCCGGATATTTAAAATTATTTTGAGTTATTCAATTATTTTAGTCTAAAATTAATATCTTATGGTTTATAGTTGGTCTATAGTTGTAATTTTGGATAATTAGGTTATATCAAATCTAAATATAATTAATATTTTGGGTGTGTAATTGTTTTTTAGGTATTTTGGATAGCATTCGATTGTATTCGGGTACGGGTCTTTTGGATAAAGGAGTTTAGGACTCTTTCGGGTAATTTTTGGCTTCCGAGTATGGTTCGGTTCCGATTTGTTTTTTCGGATCCGGGTATTTTACCTGGCGTACTTTTCTATGCATGCTTATTTATGTTTACAAAGAGTTAAGAACACATGTTTACACTAAAATATAGGTCGTTACTAGTAGTAACATCGTAACATTTTGCATTACATAACTCATCAACATAGAGTACTTGTAGATACAACAGACACAAACACTTGTAGTGAGTGATCTAAAGCTTACAACAAGCTTGAGCATGTGTATTGGTCTGCACCTTTTCCGAAAGCAGAAATTAAAAACAGTCACTTTCTTACAAACTCACCTTGCATCATCATAACTTGAGCTTTACGTCGCTTAATTACGAAATTCTTTTATAAGCACCCCTCCATAGAGTTTGACCGCCTCGTCGCAGCTAATAGGCCGTTGCTTCGACCTCTCCACCCGGTTGGCATGGCCAATAAAAGGACGCGCACCACCAAAGTATTGAATATGTTCCGTTGGTTGAGAAACAACCCGTTCTTTTATGGTTGAGTCGTTTGAAAACTGATAAATGACTCGACTGCGCCAAGTACTAGTATAAGTCCTCTCTTTTAAAGTATAAGCTTTTGGACCACCATATTCGAAAGTGTTTTGGATAAAACGAGATGCGAACTCGTCTCTAGGAACATATGGTGGAGGAGTTATTTTATGGGACTTACCGTACACCTTATCGACCATATCAAAAGCATTTTGAGCCGTCCTTGTGTTCCTATCCTTTTGGGGCATTGACATTGAAGAAGAAAGGGGAGACATATGTTTTTCTTATTCGGTGTGTTGTCTTTGTTTCTTTGGTTTTAGTTTGATTTTGGGACGAAAGCCAATGGCCTTTATATAGAAAAAGCCTCCCAAAAGAAACCACCATCACAATTACTTTTTTAGTGAAATATTTTTTTAGGAATTATCTGACTCCATTTGCATATGAACATTCTTTTTCGTTAAAATTATCTAATATCTAATATAAAGTTGTAAGTTTCGTTATATTCCTAATGAAAATATATATATATATATCACGTGTAGCCATTAACATGGAATCGTATATATATATATATATATTGAAACTATGGAATCGTATATAGTTAAATATAGTTAATCATTCTATAGAATCGTATATAGTTAAATATAGTTAATCATTATTCCCTCAATAATGTATATCTCCTTCAAAGACCATGGACGATTTAACGGTCCTGATATATATATAATATATACCAAGAAATTATACTTATGTAGTTTCATCATATTCACTATATTCACTATATTCATAGACATCCAGTAGTTAGATTACTTCAATTTGAACGTAGTTCAAAAAACCATCACTCCTACTAATTGATAATTTAGTGATTCAAAATATTTATCAAATTTTTCACTTTTTTCATTGCCTCAATAAGTTTATTTGTTTAGAGAAATTAATTTTAAGAAAATTCCTTTCCATCGTCGTATTGTCTAGACATCCATACCATGAACAATTCATTAACAGATGAAATGATGACTTATACAATAACTCTTTATACTATCTAGTTCAGCGACAAAACAAACAAATGATTACCCCAACAAACATGTCTACCTAACACGAGTTTACATCCAAGTAATCAATATATAAATAGAAGAATACCATTAATGTAATTGACACAATTTTTCAGTGAGAGTATATAACTTAATGAGAGAAAGAAGATTTAAATCGACTTTAACTTTCATTTCGACCTCGTCAGTGAGTGTTAAATTCCGATCTTGTAATCAAACAGCCTTGTAACCGAGCTTACTACTTTTTTCTTTTGTAATTGATTATGTCTTTCTCGTCAATAATAAACACAACCTTGAAAACCCCATTTCAAACGTGTCACATAACTGTTTTCCTTCTAAATTGACACTTCATCCACTGTCCAACCCTCGTTACCTCATCTTCGTCAATGCTGTATGCACTTCATGGAGAGAACTTCGACCCTCGACTAGCTTTCATTGATCGTCTTGATCTTGCACGAGCATTCGGGATCGCCACAGCATAGTCATCTTGGAGGACTAAAGACATTGGAGGCAATATTCAAACTGGTTGATCACCAGAACAACGACTTTGTCTTTCTCCTGGTTCTTCTTGTAGCGGCGTACCTTGTCAAAAACGAGCTTCTACCGCTCCACCATCTCCAGCTGAATGTTGATGTAGAAAAAGTTTTACTCCTAAAAAGCGTGCAAGTGCACAGTAATACAATTGTAGTATATAGTGGTCGAATCCCATAGAGACCTATAGTTAAGTTATGAATTTTTCAGTTCAAATTAAACTAAGATGGTAAAAATGTGACAGGGGAAACTAAAAGTAAATAATTAATAAAATTGAGGTTTGAAATTATGGAGACAAATGTTAGGGTTAGGAAAATTCTCGGGAAATCAAAATTATATCATAGAATCTAAGAGGTAATTATTTATAAACCTATTCTAGAAAACAAAACACTATGCTATAGAAGATCAGCTTTCGCTGCAAGATCTAACTATGCCTAAACAGCTAGAAACCAAATTCCTTTGTTAAATCTAACAGTTAAACATGCATTCAAACAGGTTTGCTAAGTTCATAAATTCCTTAACCCAAATTCCTCTGTAATTAAGCAAATTTGCTCTAGATTTTTTCCAGTTAATTAAATCACACTTACATACTCATTAACTAACCTAAAAGCTTAATTCTATTTAGCTACTCCAAAATCAAGTATTGAAAACCTATCTAGATGAAGAGCATGTTTATAAACCCTAGCCTACTTTATTCAAATTCAAAAATCCACGCTTATTCTTTTGAAAAAAAATCCTAAACCTAAAGTGCAAACTACTCAGACATGGAGAATGAAACATATAGCATATGTTTAAACAACTAGAAAACCAAATTCCTTTGTGAAATCTAACAGTTAAACATGCATTCAAACAGGTTTGTTAAGTTCACAAATTCCTTAACCCAAATTCCTCTGTAATTAGGAAAATTTGCTCTAGATTTTTCTAGTTAATTAAATCACACTTACATACTCATTAACTAACCTAAGAGCTTAATTCTAGTTAGCTACTCCAAAATCAAGTATTGAAAACCTATCTAGATGAAGATCATGTTTATAAACCCTAGCCTACTTTATTCCAATTCAAAAATCCACGCTTATTCTTTTGAAAAAAATCCTATACTGCAAACTACTCAGACATGGAGAATGAAACATATAACATAAGAGAAATCAAAAGAGAAACAAAAAGGGTTCGGAATTCTTCCGTCTCCCTAAACAATCTCTCTATCAAAAACCCTAGAAAAACAAGAGTTGGCTTAAAATATGACATAAAACATGTATTTATCACATATGGGATGTCCTAGATGTTTCTTTTTCTAATTGGGGGTTGATTTGGGAAAAAATGGCAAATTTGACTCTTAAAATAGTGTTCTGCAGGAGGCGTGTTGATCGTCATGACTCCATGCGTCGATCAACACACTCTGGAGACGCACAATTACTCTAGCTCACGAAAAATCTAACATGTCTTCACTAAAATAGTTATATCCAAAGCTACAGACTTAAGAATCACTTCAAACAACTTGGATGTGAAAGCTAACTACTATATATTTCTTTTCGCACTGGTTTGGTAAAATTTAAGTACCTGGAAGGCCTCGAACAAATTTCAAATTTTTGAAAGTCATAGATGAGATTGTATCTCCCATTTATCGATTTTGTTTCTTTTTGCTCCACTTTCTCCAAGTCATCCCAAATGATCAAAACACCTAATATACAGTAAATAAACCTGAATTTTTTTTTTAAATTACCAAAAAAACCCTAAAAACCTCATAATATCAAATGTGCGTCTTCTTGGCTCCATCTAACAAAGATAGCTTTTCTTGATCTTCGCCTTCTCAACTCAAGCAAACTCTTGAGCTCATCTTGTTGACGTACCAACCTATCATTCTACTCTATAGAATTCTCGAGCTCAACCCCAACGCAATCTTAGCCTCATTAGAGGCCTCAGTTGCCTTCTCCTCCACCTTTTACAATTCGAGGCTGATTGAAGCAACCGCCTCGGAGACCCGGTCATCAACAGATCTCCGCAACGCTTGGAGCTCAGATTCAAGGCTCCGAACAAGGACCTGCAGCTCCCTCAGCTTCTACTTATAGTTGGTGATGGCCTCGTTCTCGAACCCTTGGGCGTGATGAACATAACCACGATAAAAAATAAAGGCAGGGATAAAGAATGACGCTATGCTTACTTGAGCCTTGAGCTTAGCCACCCTCAGAAGAAGATGGGCCTTTGATGTGTCGGTGTTTTCAAGTTTTAAATTTATAAACACCTCAATCTTAGCCCAAGTATAAGCTATACTCGTTGAAGGAGTGAGGGATCGAACCCAAAGGAGCGCGGAAGTTATCAAATCGTTTAAAAACCGTTTATAAAAACCGGATTGTAAAAACGGGGGGTTTATAGTTGGTTGGTTGGGTTTGTCATAACTAATCTATCTAACTAAGATAAAAGTGTGAAACTAAGAGGAGAATGGTTCGGTTTGAGAGGAGTCTTAAGAAACTAACTAACTAAAATTATAAGCTTTGGTTAGGGATTTTTCGCGAGAGGTTTTATACGGTTGTCCCGAGAATTTCCTCGAGGACAACCGATTCGCTAGGCGTTTTTTCTATCAACGGGCCCATTGAGAGAGGCAAGCGACTAACGGCCTTAATAACTACAAATACCATTGCATTTCTTAATGTGGATTTCTAATTCTAATCTCATCGATTGATCCACCAATTTCCTAGGAATTCAATTCTCTAGTTCACTCTCCTAACATGTTAAGCCATTTGAAAGGATGCTACTGTGAACTTAGGCAATAAGTGTGTAGAAGTATGCACAATTCAACCCTAAATGCAAATCTTTAGTTCTATTAGGGTAGAGAAAGCCTATCAATTAATCACTTAGATTCATCAACTAATTACAAGGATTAGAGAAAATAGAGGTGTGAGTGAGTGTAAGAGGTGTCACATACTCCTTCTCAAACTAATCTCTAAGGACCCATGATTAAGAGATCTAAACCTAACTGATTCTCTTATGAATCAATTAATTAACCCTAATTAATGAGATTCCTAATTATCCTGTCTCTCCTAATTAATCCCTTTTAATTAAACATAATTAATAAAAAAGGTTTAAATAAAATAAAAAGGTTTTTCATAATTTAAATAAAAAAATTAAACAAAAGTAAAAAGAAAAGAAAAATATTTAGAAGCCACTTTTTAGGTGGTTAGATCTAGAGAGAGAATGTATTGATGTGATGTGTCTCCAAGGGAGGGACATGCTCTTTTTATAGGATTCTTTGGTCGTCTAGGGGCATTTTGGTCATTTGATTTTTGCTTCTGACTTACCACTATCGATCGATATGGGTGTCGATCTCCTTCACCTCCATATCGATCGATAGGATCTCGATATGGGTGAAGATTGGCCTTTGATCGTCAGCTCCTTGCCTTCCCTTGTGACTCATTTCATGCTTTTGAGCTCTCGTCCCTTCGGGTAACATGAGAATGTCCTAAAACACACACAAAACGTGCAAATGCAGACTCCTGGAACTACTAAGATGCAAAACACAGAAATGTATCCTAAATGCATGTAAAAATGAAATAAAGATGGAATAATTGGATAAAGTTTTGTAGAAATCTGGTGTTAAAACACTCAATTTCCCATCTCATCAATTCCCTCGGACTTAGCCTTTTAGTCGTCCTCGAGTAAACAAAGGTTAGTCTTTTTAGAGAAAAGTTTGAAATTCTTTGATACGAATTGATAAATGGTTTGTTGATTCGCAAATTGAAAGTACGGTGAAAGAAAAAACTTGTTTTCCATAAAAACATATACTCTCCATTCACTCAAGTGTTCTCACTCACCAAACCTTTACAACTCACATTGCGATCCTTCCTCTTAACCTCTTAATCAATTTAGATACTACTGGTGAGGTTTTGCTAAGGAAATCAATCAAACAAACTTGTTTGGCTTGGTAGGGAGAAGGTTTCTTAGTTTGAAGGGTTATGTTCATATGTACTTGGGGTTTTTCTCGAAAAGAACGGTACTTTCACTAAATATTAAGAGCCAAGAACAATTGGTGCGTACAAGGTTCAGATCACCATCTACCCTTCCCAAAATTGCATCTATACTCCTAGTTAAATGAATTGGAAATCGAGGCGAAGTCTATTTTCCATCCTACTCTATCCTTGATTCCTTATTTCTTCTCTCTATGCATATATATATATATATATTTTTTAATATTTCTCGCTCTTTTTTTTTTATTCATTCCTAGTCCATGAAAGATATGTTCATTTCTTTATACTTGTGGACTAGGTATTCATTGAGAACTCAGAGCCTTTGTTTATTTATGATGTGAGCATGGTCAGGAAGGAACCTCAATCAATGGAGCAGCTAGAACCTGAGGAGGAAGAAGCCAATGAAGAAGCTAAGGAGCAGCTAGAACCTGCGAATAATGAAGAAGAAACTCTACAAATCTTCAATGGCCTCATTACCCGATCCAAGCAAGCCAAACTTAAGACAACACTACATCACCTTCTCAACACCATTCAGGCCTCAGTTTAGTGTGTGCTAATCTAACCACATTGGTTGTTATTCAAGCCACCTAAACCTCACCAAGAGAGGTGCCTTGGATTGTACTCTTTTTTCCTATTCTTAGTTTTGTCCCAATGGGTTTTCTAAGATAGGTTTTTAATGAGGCAAGCCCAAGGTACTTTACCACAGCCTCTTGGTGAATCAAGGCCTATTCTATCTCAGTCATGCTCGAAATTGGAGTTAAAGAAACCTTTAATATTGTGTTTAAGTCTTAGTCTTCTTTATTTATGATTTTGTAATTCCCTAGTCTTTCATAATTGTCTTGGTGGAATCCTAGGAGTCATTTGTGATTCCTATACACCCCTAGACTACTATAAGTACTCTCTTGTATTCACCTTTCTAAATCATCAAACATTTTATTATCGAATCATCTTCTTAAACTCGTTTGATCATCCTCTTGAACAAGGAATTTTGGAACACTTTCCCATTCCTCTCAAGAGTCGAAAGTGTAAGAGAATCTTCGCACCCCTTGGAAGTTTCACTTCAATTCACCTCTTGCCCACCGTGTCTGGCCTTTGCTATTCACACAGAGCAAGTAGATAGTCTAAGGATCTTCCACCATCCTTGAGAAGTATCACTCATTCCACCCCTTGTCTCGGATCCATCCACTTCAAGATTCACAAATCCGCAACTTTCACCACCATAACTTCACTTCCACAACCTTGATCATTACACCATCACTTTCACAACCTCTTGGAGTCATTCAAGAACTAGTTCCTACCTAGGATCACATCAATTTATAGACCAAACTCCCTTTTATGGGTTTCACTTCCCTTTTTATACACATTTCTTCTCATCCTTTTTGATAAGATCAATCCCAACCTCAACCTATTGTATTCTAACCCTACCATTAAGCTCAAAAGCGAGTGATTTCCTACATGGCGATCTTAGTTTTGTCGATATCGAGGCTCAACATGTTTTGCAAAGTATGCGTTCAAAAAAGTCCTCACAATTCACTCGCAAGTAATGTATGGGTTTTAAGAAAAAGGTTTCGGTATAAGGTGGGGACAACCATCGGTGAGAATGGTCATTTGGATCCACAAGAGAGTGGTAAGAGGGAAAAGAAGACCTAAATGTGTATAAAGGTTACCACAAGGTTATTTTTCAAGATTTCCTTAACAAAACATAATAAGCACAATTTTAAACCATATAAGTGTGAGGTAAGATTACTTCATGCAATGCTTTCAAGGATTGAAAAAGGTTTTGAGATCACTGATTGAAAGATAAGAGTTTCCATTCTCATGTTCTCCTCATTCTTCCTTAACCAAGATACAAACCATTTCAAAAGCGTTTTGTCAAAGAAAATCCGAATTTCAATTCATGCTTATTCATGCAACCTAAAATCTCTCTAGACTCGATTCTATGCTTAGGCTAGCATAGGGATGTAACTAAATGCGAGATATGCTTTGAAATTTCGAAAATAAAAATATTTCACAAATATAATAGAATGTTTTGTATCGATCGATATATAGGTTGATACAACTGTATCGACCGCAATATCGGTCGATACCATGATTCGAATTTTTGTTTTTTATTTTTTTTTATTTTTTTTTATTTTTATTTTTTAAAAAATAAAAATTGTTATGTAAGGTTTTTGTCATTCATTTTTTTTTTTTTTAGAAAGAACTTAGCGGCTAAGGTTGCCTAAAGGATTAAAGATCCAACTAAAATAGAAAATAAGAAAAGACAGAAACAAGATTAGTAACTATAAATTCCTCCCCTAGACTTAATTGACACCGTTCCGGTGGAATTAAATCAAGAGAGGTAAAATTTGCATAATCCTAAAGAGCTAGTGGTATTTACAATGGTGTGATGGATAAGTGGGACTTACCTTTGCCCATGGTTAGGTCTACGGTTAGACCCGTGGTATCTTTGTTCCATCTCTTCATCTCCTTGTTTTTTAGGATGATCTTGATCGGGTTGTTGAGGAGCTCAGCCCTTCAGTCCACGAAAATGGCTTCTTCGTTCAGTCTTGCGCTAACGTGGGTGAAAGGCAAGTTTATTCCTCTATTCATAATCCGATAGTGGATCGATCCATCGTAAAATGGGTGGGGTTTGAGAAGAAAGGTTGTCTCATTTTTGCTTGCTCGGGTTGACAAGGTCGGGATTCGGTAAGCATGCCTTTCTTGAGCTTCTAGTTCACGTGGAGTTTCGTTCAAGTTGGGGACTTGGAATGGTCTAGTTTTTCTACTTCCCACGGCGACAAATAAAGCATCAAGGCTTGTCCCGTCTAGGGCTTGAGTATCGGGCATTCTTCGATGTGGTAGCATATTAACTCCTCAGTTTCTCGTTTGCGGGGCGGTAATTCTCCTTCCCGGTCAAACAATCGTTCCGATTCGTCGAGGTCGGAGAAGAATTTGTAGAGAAAAACCTTTAGTGGTGAAACTCTTCTCTTTTGTATCAATCTTTGGAGTCTCGGTATTACCTTGTGGAGTGCTTTTAGGAGTAGCTTAAACATGTCCATTTGATCGAGCTTATTGGTTAGGCTCTCTTCTAGCATTTCCATGAAAACATGATATTTAACCTCCATATCTTCTTGGTTTGTCTCTTCTTCGTCACTAGTCATGACGGCGTGGCATAGGTTTATCGCGAGCACCTCACCATTCTCAAGTTTGTTCAATTCTTCCTCAACGTCATTCTCTCCTACGGATTCTTCATATTCTTCATAGGAGATTGCTCCACAATAATCAAAAGAATTCGAAGTTCGGTGGTAGACTTGGTTACCGAGTTTCGTGAAGGTGATTTTCATTCCCTTGAAGTCGATTTGTGCTCCAACTGTGGCTAAGAATGGGCGGCCGAGCACTAGTGGTACCGGCTCGTTCATCATTGATTCTACAACCACTAAATCCGTGGGCACAATCCACCCTTTTACTCCTATTGGGACATCTCTCACAATTCATTTCGGGATTCTTGTTGTCGCACCGGTTAGAGCGATCCGCTTGGAGTGCGGCTCGAGCTCCAAGATGCCTAGCTCGGCTAAAAGGGTCTTGGAGACCACGTTTATGTTTGCTCTCGTATCCGCCAAAGCTTCCTTGATCCTTATGCTTCCCAAGTTACAAGGAATTGAAAATGCTCTCAGATCCCTCTTCTTATCAAGACTTCTCGACCATATTTCACCCGCTTGTCCATCCTCCTCATTCATCCTTACCTTTTCATCTTCTCTTTTGTTTGTTTATCATTGTTCTCACGAAGTTTCTCAACTTTCTCATGTTCTCAATGCTCGTAGGGAACGATAGCTTGATAGCTTCAATCTCCACCGATTTCTTGAACATCTCGAATTCTTCAAGTTGAGAATGTGTGAACCTTTGCTTGGGGAACGGTACTCTTTGGGTCTGCGAAGATGAACTCAATTTGCCCTTTCCTTTATCACGAATATGGAGTTTTCTCATCATCTTGTCGGTCTCTGATACCTCCGTATCGATCGATATCGTGGTTGATACTCCGTTTTTCTTTTCTGTATGATCAGTATCGATCGATGCGTAAGTGGATATCACCGAGCTATCGATCGATATTGCTCATTCTCTGCTAAAGTTTGGCTCGTTTTGATTCCCGTATATCTTCCCGGCGCTCATCCCTTCCTCGTTGTCCATCTTAAACATCTCATAATCCTCCTTGTCACTACATTGCTTCTCGAACTCGAAATCCTCATCATCTTCTAGCCATATTTCAAGGAATTCGGATATGAATTCGTTATTGTTCTCGAAGTTCTCGAGGTCACTCAACCAACCTTGAATCTCCTAGTAGCCTTCTTCATCACCCCATTTTTCTTCTCTATTGATCATCCCACATAAATCCTTAGGGTTTTGCTCGGGTTTACCAGGCAAAGTTGAAGTGGAGGTTTGAGTTGAATTGCCTAGATCGGCTGTTCTCCTTTCGCGAAGTCTCATGTTGTTCGAGAGTTTTTCCACCTTGCCATTCAAATCGGCATAGCGTCCGTCAATCTTCTTGGTCATAGCTCTGAGACTTGTTTCTACCGTGGTGGCTATTTTATTCATCTTGGTGGATATCTCAACTGAGTGCTTCCCTTGAATTTCCAACACTTGCTTCAAGATCGAGTTTGTACCTTCGTCTTGAGAGGTTGTATTGGATGATTGGGCTTGATAGTTGCCACCTTGATTACCAAAACCATTGTACCCTTGGTTCTTCCTATAGCCTTGGTTACCATACCCTTGATTTGATCTACCAAAACCTCCTTGGTTATTGTACCCTTGAGTGTATTGACCTTTGTTAGCTACAAAGTTAATGTCTTCGACTTGGTAGATTTCTTCTTCTTGCACCATGTTGGCACTTCTCTTGTTGCCATGAACTTTTTGAGCCATTAGCAATGATTGTTCCATCTTCTTGGCCATTTTCTCGATTTTCTCTTTAAGTTCTTTTAGCTCTGAGGTTTCGGTGTTCTTGGTAATCCGTGCTCCGATTGAGTTAGGTTCTCGATTATCTTCTCTCCTTGGATAAAGGTTAGATCCACGAAACTTCCTTGGCTGGCCGTGGTTATGGCCAATCTCCATTGGGCTTGGCACCCTTCGTGGAATGTGTTTAGAAGTTGTTCTTTCTTGAAGCCGTGATGTGGACAATCGTTTGTGTATCCTTTGAATCGTTCCCATGCTTCAAGTAGATCTACGCTAGCACCTTGGCGGAAACTTGATATGTCGCTTCGAAACTTGATCGTCCGCTGTCGGTTGAAGAACTTATTTAAAAACGCGTTCTTACAATCTTCCCAAGTTCTTATCGAAGCACTTGGTACATTTTTCTCTCAATGGCCCGCCTTGTCCGCTAACGAGAATAGGAATAGAGTTAGCTTGTAAGCATCGGCATCGGCTCCATTGGTTCGTACGGTTTGGCATATTCTCTCGAACTTCTCCAAATTATCTGGAGGATTCTCGTGAGTCATCCCGTTGAACCTATGTTGAAGAACCATGTTGAGAACGATCGTTTTGATGTCAAATTGGTTGTCCTCTCCATTCGAGATCTTGATTCTCGTTTTTGATGGCATCAAGGTCGGTTCATTGTATCTTCCGATTAGCTGTTCCGGTTCTTGACCTCCTTCATTGTTAAGTTTTCAATTCGGTCTCCCATTTTTGGCGATTGAAGGGTCTTCTTGCGGTTCTTCTTTGAATTCCTAATAGTGCGTTCGAGTTTGGCAATATCCGTGGGTGGAATGAGGTTTCCTTCGCTATTACTTATTCGCATTCAACCTGAAAACACAAGAGAAGAGAGAGAGAACTCTTATTAGTACGTTTTCGAAAAAAAAAAAAAAAAAAATTTGTAAATCTGACATAATGTTTTATATCGACCGATATGGGGTCGATACAAAACTACTATAGACCGATATATGGTCGATATACCCTAATTATAATCCCGATATTTTACATATAATTTTGTATCGACCGATATAAGGTTGATACAGACTTGTGTCGATCGATACAAGGTCGACACAAGTTGGTTTTCCAGATTGACACTCGGTATCGACCGATACCAAATCGATACACAATGTGTATTGATCGATATAGGATTGATATTAATGGTCGGGTTGAAAGATAAAATCAAGCAAATCAAATCAGTTTAAAACTTTTGATAAATCTTGCCAATTGCTCCCCGACAACGGCGCCAAAAACTTGATGTGTCGGTGTTTTCAAGTTTTAAATTTATAAGACACCTCAATCTTAGCCCAAGTATAAGCTATACTCGTTGTAGGAATTTGAGGGATCGAGCCCAAAGGAGGGTTTATAGTTGGTTGGTTGTGTTTGTCAAAACTAATCTATCTAACTAAGATAAAAAAGTGAAACTAAGAGGAGAATGGTTCGGTTTGAAAGGGGTCTTAACAAACTAACAAACTAAAGTTATAAGCTTTGGTTAGAGATTTGTTTAGCGAGAGGTTTTATACGGTTGTCCCGAGAATTTCCTCGACGACATCTGATTCGTTAGGCGTTTGTTCTATCAATGGGCCCATTGAAAGAGTCAAGCGACTAACGGCCTTAATAACTACAAATACCATTGCATTTCCTAATGTGGATTTCTAATTCTAATCTCATCGATTGATCCACCAATTTACTAGGAATTCAATCAATTCTCTAGTTCACTCTCCTAACATGTTAAGTCATTTGGAAGGATGCTACCGTGAACTTAGGCGATAAGTGCGTAGAAGTATCCACAATTCAACCCTAAATGCTAATCCTTAGTTCTATTAGGGTAGATAAAGCATCTCAATTAATCAATTAGATTCATCAACTAATCACAAGGATTAGAGAGAATTGAGGTGAGAGTGAGTGTAAGAGGTGTCACATACTCCTTCTCAAACTAATCTCTAAGGACCCATGATTAAGAGATCTAAACCTAATTGATTCTCTTATGAATCAACTAATTAACCCTAATTAATGAGATCCCTAATTACCCTCTCTCTCCTAATTAATCCCTCTTAATTAAACATAATTAATAAAAAATTTTAAATAAAATAAAAAAGGTTTTTCATAATTTAAATAAGAAAATTAAACAAAAGTAAAAAAAAATAAAAATATTTTACACCCCACCTTTTTGGTGGTTAGATCTAGAGAGAGAATGTCTTGATGTGGTGTGTCTCCAAGGAAGAGACATGCTCTTTTCATAGGACTCTTTGGTCGGCTAGGAGCATTTTGGTCATTTGATTTTTGCTTTTGGCTCACCACTATCGATCGATATGGGTGTTGATCTCCTTTACCTTCATATCGATCGATAGGATCTCGATATGGGTGAAGATTGGACTTTGATCGTCAACTCCTTGCCTTCCTTTGTGACTCACTTCATGCTTTTGAGCTCTCGTCCCTTCGGGTAATCTGAGAATGTCTTGAAACACACACAAAACGTGCAAATGCAGACTCCTGGGACTACTAAGATGCAAAACACAGAAATCTATCCTAAATGCATGAAAAAATGAAATAAAGATGGGGTAATTGGATAAGGTGTTGTAGAAATCTAGTGTTAAAATACTCAATTTCCCATCTCATCAGCCTTCTCAAGCTTCTCCACCGATGGCACCTCATTGCTAGTGTTTTGAAACAGCTCGATTAACCGGGGAGTAGGCATGGGCGTAATTCACGAGTGCGTCTTTTCCAAGCCATGTGAAAGCAACAATATATTTTAGAGGGACCCTATAACACTCCGTCCCAGCCAAGTTGACCGGTCGGATTTTGAAAACGTGGTTTTGAAAATCTGATCGACAGAAATCCGGACATAAAGCGATTTGAAAATTTATTGGGCCAGAAGGCCGAAACCGACAAAAACCCCGTTCATGCCGATGGTGTTGACGTCCTGCACTCCGGTTCGTACTAACTCACTACCTGTATCCATGAGACGGAGGCGTGAGCAATTGAATTACTCGTGAGATTGGATCTACCTAACACAAGTATCTAACAACCTATCATCACATAACAATCAGCCCGGTTCATTAAGCCAATCAATCTAAACTAAACGTTCAGTCCATTCAGTTCGTTCAATTCATTCAGTTCTATCAATAACCTAACTATACCAATTCATCAATTCACATATCTATTCCATGCCATTCATTTCATTCTAACAATCACGCCCCCACCTAATTGGGCTCAGCCGAAGCTTCACCTGAAAACCAGGCCCTGCATGCATCATTCCCTTACACTTATAAACCCATCGATCTATAAGCCCACTTTACACTTATGAACCCGTCAATCTATAAGCCACTCTTTTCCACTTTCGATCAAGAATCGGTCCAGCCATGTCCGGAACGCCCTTAGCCGGCAACTTACCGATCATGCGGGTTTTGAGGCCGCACGCGCCCTCAACATGCTAGGACGGTTCGTCCGTAAACCGATGCGATCCTCACTAAGCCATCACCGGTAAACCGATGCGATCCTCAACGATCCTTGATCCGGTCCCGAGCCATCGACTCACGATCAAGCTTACGGTCTCGCTATGATATGTTCCGTGTCTGGGTCCTCGACATACCCCACAGGATAACTTACCAATCCCGAGACATGGTTACACTGCGGAGCCATCGACATTAATCAGGAACCGCTGAGTCCGTTCCGTTCCGCATAACTACCAGGCCGAAACCTATTCCATATCCATATCCATATCTGATCCTTTGGGCCGGAGTCCACTCGTCCATCCATAGATAAGCTTACTGATCCTATCCCAATGCATCAGACAGCCGAGTCCGCGACATAACCCGTAGGATAGCTTACCGAAAAATCCATCGACATTATCTATGTCCGGCCAGCAAGTAGTCTCGGCCCGCGGATCTCCCTTTCCTCTTTTCGATATCCGTTCAATCACAATCAACAATCAACCTATCATGCATCTCAATATGTTTCCTTTTTCCTTTCCTTTCCTTTACTTAACCAGTTTCCATATTCAACATTTAGTAGGTTTCCATATTTACTTGAAGCAGGTTTCCTTAAACACATTCACGCGGATTGGTCTAGGGTTAAGAACCCTAGCCGCCGCCCTTATCTTTAGGTTCTGATGCGCGGATCACGCCTAGGGTTTAGGAACCCTAGCCGTCCGCCCCTAGCAAATCAACCTAGGGTTTAGAAAACCCTAGATCGTGCCGCCCCTATCACTTTTATGCATCAATCATGCGGTTCATGACTAGGGGTCATGGATCCCTAGTCATGCTGCCTATTCTTCTCAATTAAACACATCGAGCATGCATCAATATCAATCAACCATTAAACATGCATCCAAAACCCTATATCTCTAACTTGGGAAACGATTCTCATCGTTTCCCTTAATGAACAACTCGTTACAACCATCAACGGATCATCAAGAACTAGAACCGCACTCACCTTTGCGGTCTGTCTGGTCAGAAAGGATCCTATGAGAGCTCTCGTTCTCGTTCTCCGGTAGGATAGACTCCGTAATCTCCCCGTGATCCCCTAGCTCCTCTCTTCTCTCTTTCTCTCTTGGCCGTCTCTCTCTTTTTCTCTCTTTTCTCTCTTGGTCGTCACTCTCTTTTCTCTCTTTTCTTTTTTGGCCGTCTCCTTTTCTCTTAATGAATAGGGTGGTGGCTCCCTTTTTATAAGGGTCCGCAGCCCTTGACCTAATTCCCTTATTTATCTCCCTAATAATTATCATAGTTATCTCGTTTCCTAATGTTTATCCTTTCCTTTTGTAGTTATCCTATTTCCTTTTTATTTCATAAATCTTTTCCTTATCCTTATCTTTTTACTAAAAGAAAATCTCATTATTTCTTTTTCCTTAATTGATGATTAAATACACAGTCCCACCCAATGGGCCGCGCGCTTCCTCCTTCCTTTGGTGCCGGCCCGTCTTTGCTTGTCCCCATCGGACCGTCCTCCCATTACGGTCTGTTTCCTTCTAGCCCGCTTGTCCATCACATTTCGCGTCTCATTTCCTTTCCCTCCATTTTACCCCTATCACTCTTGTTCATTTCCTTCCCCCATCACTATAGTTCCATTCCCTACCGGAATTTCCTAATTCGGAATAATAATGGAAGCGGGATGTTACAGACCCCCTCCTTGGTCGTCTCGACATTCGGGCTCTCAGAGCGATTTCTCCCCTTCTCAACGACCCCCTCTTTTTATACACTCTTGACTTTATTCATGTTCTTCTTTCTGTGATGTCTTTCAAGGCATAAGCGGATCACAGATAGGGCGCTTGCTTGCCTTCCTTGACATATTGACCTCGCATTTCTTAGCCGAGGTTACAACATCGAAGGCCTTCTAGGAAGCCTTCTCGGTTTTCACTGATGTATTGATATTCTACTGGCTTTCAGATGCATATTATATACAGTTTTGGAGCATTTTCCATATTTTAAACAAAATAAACATGAGATTTCACGTGATGGAGCATTTCGAGAATACTTAAAAAATTTGGAGCAAAATGAAAAATTTATCGAAAGACGACAGTTTGGACCGACGGGAAGGAGTCATCGACCAACTCGATTAGGTCGGTCAGAAGAAAGGAAATCGTGTTACGGGCCTTTTTCTAAAACCCTAAGTATTGAAGATTCGTTGCTGGCCCATGCACGACCACTGGAGCTCTATATACTGTCCTAAACAGAATAATTAGGTCAAGCCTTCAAGTTCTCAAGAAGCAAGACACTCAAGCTACCAAAAACTCTCATTTTTGCCTCAAGAAGCGACATTTGTTCCTTGGGTTCTTTGAAGTTCTACTTACTCAGGATTTTACAGCGAGAGAGAGAGAAAGAGCCACGACTTATTCTATTTTATAAACTCTACTCTCTACTTTTATGCAATCTATTGATATTGATATTGATGATGGTTTTGCTTGTGTGAGTAGTTTACTTGTTGGATTTAGGGATTTCAATGGTTTTATAGATCTCTAAAGCATTTAATATGATCTGATCAATATGACTCTCTACTTTAATGGTATTTCATACAATATTATGACTTGATCACTTGGGATATTGATCTCTAGGATTTTCTATTCTATACATTATCTTATAGCAAGGACATAACATGGTTTTTAGTAAATGTATTTTCCTTGTTCAAATTAATGTTTCGCTTGGAAAGTCATGAAAAATCAAATCAATGTTTATTTCATGTGTTAGCCTCTTAGATTGAAAACCAATGTTTATGGTCTAATAGTTAATACATAGGTATATATAGTACCACAAAAATTTGGGGACTATCTACTTATACCTTTTATGGCGCTGTTTCAGGGATTAAACGATGTTTTCAATTGTGATTAGACTAGAAAGTTATGATAAAAACTGTTATTGAATTTACAAGATCAACTCGATACCAAGATGGATACTTCAACTCGCGCTCAGCTTACAAATTGATGTCACCAAACCATGGAGTGGACGGCCTGATTGAAGAAATCCTAGATATACATGACTAAACATATGAGAGTCTTGTGAAGAAGACAAACCAGCTTTTCCTTACCTTTGAGGCGCAAATTGGTCACCTCAAGTTTGATATTGGAAGACTTCTTGAGAAAATGGAGGAGCTTGAGAGATTTTTTGGGGTCAAGAGAATTGCTAAACGTTCTGGAGTAGTCTGAGTCGTTCACACCAAGAGGATTTATGAAGAAAGTCATGGGGGGAGACAAGTGAAGAAAGTTCGTCTAACATAGTCGGTTGACTCCCATCTATGGCCCGTCGACGTGTCAACGGTTGGTGGACTCTTGAAGAAGTCGACCGACCCTTTGCTTATGATGACGAGATTGGCTGCCCTTTGATGCAAATTCCGCCAAAGAAGAACGTCTATCGAACATGGGACACTAATCAGTCAGTGTATCCATGGATTTCCTTTGATGAATACAAACTTGATGACCTGGGCTTTCATATGGAGATAAGAAAAGATGATTGTGAGTTGAAGAAAAAAATGGAGACTTACACCAAGGTGTTAATGGGAAGAATACCCTTTACAAGAGCCTGTAGGCTCAAAAACGAGTTAGGAGACATGCTCAGTAAGGTGATAAGATGTAAGATTTCCCCAAATTATGCCAATGGAGCGTTTGTTACCATTTGTGATAAAGGAACTATGTACCGTATGTTGGATAAGAAGATAGATCCGGGATAAATTAAGCTTAACATTAAAATTGGAGATCAATTATACAAAAGATGCTTATGTGATTTTGGAGCAAGTGGCAACACCATACCTCTGGCTGTAGTGAAGAGATTAAAAGCTTATGAACTCAGACCTACCAAAAAGGAGATAAAGCTAGTGGATAATACAAGTGTCATTCCATTGGAAAAATTGACCAACATACCATGCATGATTGGAGATAGCTTTGTTGCCCTTAATTTTTATGTACCGAAGATGTGCTATGCTAACGAAGTTGATGGTATAGAGCAAATAATACTTGAAAGATTTTTTCTCAAGACCGTTAGAGCCCTAATCGATTGCAATGATGACACTATAATCTTAATAAATTTTGGAAGTTCAAACATCGTTTTCAAATTCAAGGAGAAAGAAGAAGAATTCACATATTACTATCATGAGAAGACAAAGATGAAGAGCCTAACAGTCATGATGAGATCAAAGCCAAAGATGATAGTGTTCCAGAAGCCCGAATAAAATATTTTCATAAAGAGACGACGCTCGAGTCGGTCGACCCGACTCTCTTGAAGCCAAACGTAGAGCTATTTTGATGTCCCCAACTGGAAGAGAGATACAATCCACCTCTATCTGGATATAACCTTAGCACATTGAATAACAAATTCCTTTCTACTTAAAGTTACTCTAGGTACTTGAAGGTCAATTCACATATGATGTTGAAGAGTTTATCAAGGAAGGCAAAGAGATATGACCACTTATGGAGCAGTGTGGAATGAAGTTAGAGCTACAAGAACTTGTCCCTTACCTGCTGAAGAAGAAAACGAAAGCTGGTGAATTTTGCAACCGCTTATAGAAGATGTTCGATGCGGTGATCTACAAGTCAATACCAAAGAAGCTTGGAGATCTTGGTAGAATTGAGATAAGTTGCATGATTGATTACACTTGGTTTTAATGAGTCTCATGTGATACTGGAGCTGGAGTGAATTTGATGCCATTTTTCGTAGCTCAAGTGCTGAAGTTTAATAAATTGCTAAGAAAGCAAGTGCTTTAAAGGTTTGTTGGTGACACTTACAAGATGATTGATGGGATGTTGGAGAACGTACCACTGCGTAGTAATGGTCAATTCATCGCAGTAGACTTCAATGTGATGAGATTTGATGGAAACCTTAATGACTTCCTCATCCTTGTAAGACCTTTTCTACATACTGCACATGCTGAGATAGGACTGCCAATCTGGAGTATCAAATTCAAAGCTAGAGAAGCTAATTAAGCAGAGAAGATCAAGATGAATGGAAGTAAACCGCTTTTTTTTTAGCATGCCTTAATCAAAAGACCTTCACACCAGTCCAAAGACACGAAAGATATGCATCTACAACAAAACAGATGTGTACTGCAAGCATACAACTTAAGAAGGTGAAGGAAAAACACGAAAACAAGCTCGTAGATCTTACTGAAGAAGAGGACAATGATGCTATCATGAAGTAACAAGACAAAGAGCAACACTCTATGTTGACCATTGATGAAGAAAACGCATGATCTGACATAGTCAAGCTAACAACTGTAAAAAATCGTTTTGTGGGAGGGAACCCACTTGTGAGTCTGCATTAGTTCATTTTTATTTTATGCTTTTAAGTCCTAACTTAGATTGAGTCATAAAAAAATACAAAATAATAATAATTAGGTTTAGCTTTTAGTTGGCCGACTCGTGCTCTGCAGTTTTAATAAACCCGAGATTTTCATCATAATTCATAAAAACTTTAAAACTTCAAACTTGATTTTTTCTCTCAATTCACAACCAAATTTTGCGATTCAAAACTTGTCAAACTCGAATTTTAGTGCTCTATAACCCTCAGTACTTCGTTTTCGATCTTCAAGGTATTCACATGCCCTATTTGCGATTTTTATTTTGATTTTTGGAATAATTATCTTAATATTTAGAATACATGCATTTTTGGGAATTAAAACATATTTTTGGCAAAATTAGTTGTAGAGTAGTCAAATTTCGTTATTTATACTGGAATGTGGTTGAATTATGAATGAATTTTGAGTTGAATTGATGAAACATGCGAAGAACGCGAGACACGATTAGGCGGAAAAATATTTCCTTGCTCGAAGTCGGTCGACCTGTCCCTATGGTCGGTCGACTTTGGCAAAACCCAGAGAATAACCATTTAATTCTTTTGATTTGCGATGTTTCTTTTGCAGATGTTGACTAGTGTGAACGATTATGAGCACGAGGTTTACGCTGAGATGTGGGAAAAGGAAGAGATGGATCATTTGCCCCACCCGTTTGAAGGAAGAGAAGGAGCTATAGTGGTCAGGGTCCACGAGTGCAAGAAGAAGAGTCACCAATTTTGGGATGATTATGATAAAGTTTTCTACAACCGCTACCAAGAAGTTGTTATTCAGTCCTTGCGGTTATTAGACACGAAGACGACGAGGAGTGTTGGTCTGAAGCAGTAACTCGAGACACTCATGAGAAAAATTGGGATGAGACACATTGGCTCTCACCTTTACCACACTTATCTAGACGCGGTGAGTCAATTTTTGGCCTCTTGCTACTTGGCGTATCGGATGTATCATGGATTTTACCTATTTTCTACCATGATATATGTGTTTTTATAGAGTCTTTCTAGTATCTTTTAGGTATTTATAAAGGTTTTACTAGAAAATGATGTTTTGGAACAAAAGAAACTAAAGTGAAGAGATTTGGAGCAAAACTAGCAATGGAGATGTAGAGATAGAATCTGAAGCCCAGTAGTTGGACAACATTTGACCCACTTAGCCAAAGTAATGAAGTTGAAATTTTCGTTTGAAAGAATATTGTTTGTCGACACAGAATTGCTTAGGAGATAGTGATAGATAACGGTTCGCAGTTCATTTCTAACAATTTTGAGGCCTTTTGTGAGAAATGGGGAATTCGCCTAAACAAGTCAACTCCGAGGTATCCCCAAGGAAACGGACAAGCCGAAGCTACAAACAAAAAAAATTGTAGCTGGAATAAAGAAGAGGCTTCTCGGCAAAAATGCTCGATGGTCGGACGAGTTAGATGGGGTGTTGTGGTCCCATAGAACAACTCCTCGAAGCGCGTCTGGACAAACCCCTTTTTTCACTTTCTCATGGAATGGAAGCAATGTCTTCCGCAGAAGTAAGGATACCGAGTTTGCAAAGAAATCTAATGATACATGATACTGAGATTAACGATGCAAAGTTGAAAGATCGAAATGACGAAACACAAGAAATTTGGTATCATGCCCTACTTCGTATTCAAAATTATCAACAAGTTGCTTCTCGATATTACAACAAAAAGTCTGAGATCGTCTTCTAGACGAAGGAGACTGAGTCTTACGGTAGGTTTTGAAAATACTAAGGATCCCAAAGCCGGTAAACTCGGAGCTAGGTGGGAAGGTCCTTATTTAGTAATAAAGAAGGTTAAACCTATTAAGGTTCGAACTACGGATGGCTTGATCCCTTTTGGGTACGTAGGCAACTCATTAGAGTCCAGCTATAACAAAAAAAAAAAAGATCGGGACCTTGATCACGTACTCGATAACAGGGTTCATCCCTTTACACATTTTCTACATAATGCAACTGAAGATTTCAGAGCTTGATAAAGTAAAACTGAAAAATTACAAGGCAAAGTCGGGTCATTACCACATATTTAAAACCACTTCAAGTATCGAAATTCGATAAAGTAGAATCCGATATAACATATAAAGGTCGAGCATTTCTCTTTAAATCAATACTTCAAAATAAATGACGAAAACTTAAGATCTGATAAAGTAACATTTGAGTTGAAAGTCATCAAATACGATTAAGCTTTAACAAAATAATACAAATCCGAAAACATCGGATTATGTTCGTACAAAAAGAAAAGAAAAAAGATTACAAATTAAGAAAAGATCCATAAGGGTTACAAACTCCGGGGGCTAAATCATCTTCACATCATCCGAGCAGAGGTTACGCCCATAGTCCACATAGAACAAAGATGGAACAGTCATATCCGAAGCACTAAAAGGAAAGTCAGGAAAATCTTTCAGCCGACATTCGAGGTTGATTAGTTGAGAAGAAAGTTCATCTTGCATGATGGACGGAATATGAACTTTCTCCTTCTCGAGTATTTCAACTAGATTGCATTTTCCTTTCACCTGATGACATAAATCAGTAAGATAATTACAAAGCCGCCTTGCCTCAACATATTTCCAAATCTTTTCAAACTTACCCCTGCATTCTCCAAGAGCATCGAGTCGACCAATCGCCTTTCAGTCCATTTCATTCTCTTTTGCTTTGATCCCACTCGGTACAAGAGCAAGCTCGGACAGTTTAGACTGTCGAATTGTCTCTAATTCGCGCTCAAGACGTCTGGCTTGACCTGCGAATATAGCGGCCTTTTGGGATTCTTGTTCGGCCATCTTTCAAGCAATTTTGGAATTGTGAGAAGCATTCTTCAATTTGAAAGTCAGCTCCTTGATTTCATTCTCCATTGCTGATTGTTTGGTCTCAGCATCCGACACAAGACGATTGAAAATAGCTGTCGTCTGCGGATAAAGAAAAAAACAACGTAAACAAAAGGCCTGATAAAATAGAAGGAAATGTATAGAGCATATTATTTGAAAACCTTGAAGTGAGCAGCGGCTGCACTCTCAATCAGTACATTCTTCTCGGCTTCGGAAAGAGGAGGAAGGGAACTGGATCGGCCTCCGAATAGGACGAAAATTTTAGCACATTCTTTCCAATCATCAAAGAAAGGGATTTCCTTCCCAAAGGAGAATTGAAAAGAATGCAAAGAGGCTGAGGAACGAGATCCCTGTTTTTCAACCTTATCCGAACTTTTCTTGTTGGAAGCTAGATGTACCTGTTTCAGAGAATCGGTGGAAGGAGCAAGCTTACTCGCTTCAGGGGTTGAGGCCGAAGAAGTTAGTGCTCCGGAGGATGCAAGGACTGTTTTGTTCTTAGGAGGGGGAATGATCACGAAATTCTATTGCTCACCTCGGGGCTCGGAGGTGGTACCATTCGTGCTTCCTCAAGGATTTTGAGAATCCGCAACAGGAATTATCGCGGTTTGCTCCGAAGATCAAGGCTTCAGAGTGGAAATTTTCTCGTAGCTTGACGAAATAATGATTTCTGCGTCGGTATGAGTTGTTGAAGACAGAAGAGAAGCAAGGGTTGATACCGAGGTATCAAACACGTCCGTTTTAACTTGGACTGGAGTTCTTCAGGGAGAAGCTTCGGTCGTTTCAGTTTTCCGTTTCTTTCTCCGTTGTTTTTCTCCAGGAGTTCCCGAATGTGCTTGTTTGGAGGGGAGTAACTTCAGAGTGTTTTGTTCCGAAGAAATCGTTTCTATATTTAACGCATTTTCCTCTTCGGCGTTTGGTTCCTGTGGTTGGAGGACGAGTAGCTAGGGCATGTAGACCTTGAGATATTTGAAGAAAGGATTCGACTAGATGGAGCAGATTTGGTCTAATTTGTTCATTGCGTCTTCCCCCCAATATCGATCGCTATAGCCTCGATATCCTTGATCGTTCTTCAATTCACTTGCTTCTTCTTTCTTCCTTTGAGCTAGAATCCGGTCCAAGAGTTCTCCTTTGCTTCCTCTATCCCATCATACACCTGAAATCACCAAAAAGACACCAAACCCGGATGCATATGCAATATGTCATCCTAGAAACTAAATGATGTTAAACATGCTAGAATGATGCATGAAAATACCTAATTGAGTGCTAAGTAGTGTTAAATGAGTGATAAACAGAGGGTCTAGGATGTTAAAATGCAAGTCTATCAATTTCCCTTGACTTGAACGTTTGCTTGTCCCCAAGCAAATCATCCAATATCGAGAGACTTATCCTAAATTCGGGATCTGAGAACCTCAAAGCCTTTAACTAGATTTTGGGATGAATAAACCATGGACCAAGTTTTTAGTGACTTGCTAAGACAAGACCTCGTTTCAAACTTCAAGTTCACTCCTTGACTATCGCCACTTTGAATTGATTTTGTTACTTACTTGCCTTCAAAGCCTCAAACCTTACCCAATGCTTACAATTTGTTAAATGGTGACAAAGATTGAACATTTTGCTTGGCGAAAAAGGGTTCTTCTTATTGGTTTTGATTTCATCAGTTTTTCTCAAAAAGTTGGTGATTCCTCTGGTAAAATGCTAAGGGTAAAAGATAATTAGCAAATACAAAATATGAAACTCCACTAGTCCTACCCCATTCTATCTTAGTGTGCTAATCATCCCAAAATCTTTTTCCTATCCTTTCTTCTTTTTTTTTTCTCTTTTTTTTTTTATTATAATTTTACACTTTTTTTTTAAAAAAAATTTTGCACTACCGCCTCATTGACTCTTTTACGGTTTCATTTCTCGCTATTTTCTCCCCTTTTTCTTTCTCTCTTTTTTTTTTTAGCTCAATTCCCATCCCTTGCGTCTTTATATCCTAGCATACTTTATTGCAAAGCTTCAAGTGAGCTTGCTTCTATAAAGTTTCCTTCTTTTTCATCCGAAACCCAACACTTTTTGCTAAGGATTCACCAAAGAAAAATGTCTTTCCATCTCTCAAGAGAGTAATGTTTGGCTTGAAATCAAGGTTTGGGTTATAGGTAGAGATAAAATCGAGTTTTTGAAAGAGAGTGGTGGAAAACGGTAGTTAAAACTCGAGTAAAATCCATGAGGAAACTTTATCACCAATTAACACTTTGCAAGAAAGTTTATGGTTTGATTCAAATCACAGCAAGCATTCAACCGTAGCATTTTCATTGGACTAGCACAGATGTAAATCAAACGTTGTTCAATTCAACTCAAGTTCATAAGCAATGCATTCAAACTAATCCAATTTTATTCCCCAAATTTTTGAAATCTCATATCGAAGAGGTTTTGCTCATCATTGATCTCTATGCACACCTACATGTCCTAATCTATCCCAACCCAATTGTTAAAAATGCTGAAAAATTAAAAGAAACAAAATTCATAAAATAAAATAAAATCTAACTGAACGTTTATATCGACCAAATATCGACCGATACAAACTTTGTATCGATCGATAAAAGTTCGATATAAAGCTTCTGACGACGAGAATGCTCCATTTTTTTATTCTTTTATTTTTATTTTTTCCTCGTTTTCTTTTAAAGTTTTTCTTATGCAAAATGATTACAAATAATGTAAAAAATAAAACTAAATATGCAATGAAATGAATGCAATATGTATAAGTTGGGTTGATACCTTGGTGATAAATCTTCATCGGAAGACTCGGTCTCTTCCACTCGCGGTCTCTTTTCTCTTCCTTCATAATCAGGTCCTCGAGTGGAGGTGATGTGAGCATGGCCAGCAAGGAACCTCAACCAATGGAGCAGCTAGAAAGATAGGAGGAAGAAGCCAATGAAGAAGCTAAGGAGCAGCTAGAACCTGCGGATAATGAAAAAGAAACTCTACAGATATTTAATGACCTCATTATCCGATCCAAGCAAGCCAAACTTAAGACAACACTACAGCACATTCTGAACAACATCCAGGGCAGTTTAGTGTGTTCTAATCCAACTACCCTAGTTGTGATTCAAGCCACCTAAACAATTCATCAAGAGAGGTGTTGTGACTTGCACTCTTTTTCCCTTGGTTTGGTTTTGTCCCACTGGGTTTTCCAAACAAGGTTTTTAATGAGGCTTGTTCACAACACTTTAACAAAAGCCTCTTGATGGAAACCCAAGCCCAATTCTATCTACAAATTTCGTGCATGAAGAGAAGATCAAGAGTCTAGTCAAGCTTTCATTAATGTTTAGTCTTTAATCTTTAGTCTTTGTGTGTTTAATGTTTTCATTAAGTCTTTAGCTATTTCCTATGCATGCTGAACACTATATGTAAGACTCTTGGTCCTCTATTCAGATCATCAAACATTTTATTATCAAATCTACTTCTTAAACTCGTTTGATCATCCTCTTGAATAAGGAATTTTGGAACACTTTCCCACTTTTCTCAAGAGTCGAATGTCTAAGGGAATCTTCGCACCCCTTGGAAGTTTCATTTCAATTCACCTCTTGCCCACCGTGTATGGCTTTTGCTATCCACACATAGCAAGTAGATAGTCCAAGGATCTTCCACCATCCTTGAGAAGTATCACTCACTCCATCCTTGTCTCGGATCCATCCACTTCAAGTTTCACAAAACCGCAACTTTCACCACCATAACTTCACTTCCGCAACCTTGATCATCACACCATCACTTTCACAACCTCTTGGAGTCATTCAGGGACTAGATCCTACCTAGGATCACATCAGGAGGAGCTGTGGCGAGGCAGTATAGGTTCGCGAATAATCACCCCTCCTTGAGAGAGGGATCGTCTATACGCTTCCTCTTTGAACTCCTCACGTTCTCTAGCCATGCTCGACTCCACCCTTAGCTTTTCATTCTCTTTCCTTTGCTTTCTTACCGTCTTGGTCAGCCTTTTCACTTTTCCCACGAGACTACGGAGTGTGCGGAGGATAAGCTTATCCCAAAGGGTTCCGTTCAAGTTCCTTCTCCCTTGATATTTTGCGCAATCGAGAAAGTATTTCGAGTCTCGGTCTTCCATCTCCCAAGTTAGCTTCGGGGTTGGGCTACAAAGCAAGATGTCCCTATCATAGTCTTCTTCTTTGTAATCCAAGATCTTGAACATCTCCTTGTCTTCTTCCTCTTCTTGGAACAACGGATTGCTACCAACTCTATCTCCTCCATCTCCATCTTTCCCATCCACTTCGATAAGGAGGTTTGATGGTACCTCAAAACGAATGTTCTTCCTTGAGTTTGAAGACACGAACCTGTTGGGCAATAAGCAATGCTTCTTTTCCCCTTTGTTTGTCTTCCACTCTTAAATGCACCTCCATGCGCCTCCTTTCTCTCTTTTACATGCAAAGTAGTCCATTGTCTTCAAAAAGGGGAAATCCATTGTTGGGATTTTAGGATTCCGATACTCCCCGTGGAGATTGACTTGCAACCTTGTCAAGAGAGCCGTGATCACTCCTCCAATGAAAATCCCGAGCTTACTTTGTCCTCCTTTGGCCTTCTTCATCGTGTTTAGGAATGATTGGATCAAGAGACATCCCATATTCACATTCTTGGGTAGCTTGTAAAAACTCAAGTCTCTAAGGCCTTTGTTGAGCAAAGGGAACTCAGTCTTTTGAACCGTGGCCAAATCTTTTCTCGCATAGATGGTGTGTCCAAGAAGGCAAGCAACGTAACGAATGACCGGGTCTTGATAGCACTTACTCAAGCTCCTTGTGCCGAGTATTCCTTATCTCCAATCAACACCCAAAGGCTTGACGGGCAAGAATCAAATCCGATGGAGCGGAACTGGTGATTTTCAAACCCGAGTGCTTGACAAACTTCTACGATCCTGAACTCAAACGCATCCCCTCCTAGTTTGAATCGGATTGTTCCTTGACTATCCAACATCTCCGGCTCCTCTCACAATCTTCTTCCATCGGAGTGGGCTTGCCATACTCGATGCAGAGTGATCTCCGGGTATGTGTAATGTGCCATGTAGAGGAATTAGAGACACCCAACCTTCGAGAGAAAATCACTAAGATCATCGAGAATTCCCATTTCTTGAAGGGCTTTCTTGTTAGCAAATCTGGTAAATTCTATCAAAATCTTCCTAAGCACTTTTAAGTTGGCTAGCTCTCTTGCGACACATTTTGATCCCGGTTTCTTCTTTAGCTTGTCGTGGTCTTTGGGTTTCTTCGATGAGACGCTCTTTCTTGGCTTCCCTTTGTTGCTTGGTTCAGCAGCTTGGGTGGATTTCTTTGTCTTTCCCGTTTGAAGTGTGCCTACAAAAATTCCATAAAGGAAGTTAAACCAAACACGATTTCCAGTTACATCGACCGATACATGGTCGATATAGATGTTAGTAATGATAGATACATGGTCTATATAGATATCAATATCGAGTCGATATCGGAAAGTTTCTGGCTTCGATCGATGCGGTTTCAAAACGTTTCGAGATTTTTCTCCTTAAAACCCAAAAATCCACGTCAACTACCCATCCTAGAGCATATGTTAAACTAATGATTGCATGAAGAATTCAATCTCTCTATTTAGAATGGCTAGATTTCACTAAATTCTCTAAGAAAAAATACCTATTAACAATTTGGTTAAAGGTTTGAGTGGAAATCATGAGAGAATTTTGAAAATCTTATCTTGGTGGAGATAGAATTTAGATGCTAAACTTGATTCTACTCTAAAAATCCTCTTTCAAACACAATTTTTTTTTTAATTTATAGAGAGATTGGAGAGAAGATGAATAGCTTAGGAGAAGTGTGTTGGGGAAGAAAAAAGGGTGAATTTATGGGGAAGAAGAAAGGGTGAATTTATGGGGAAGAAGAAAAACTGAAGGGTTAAGTCGGTGTGGGGCCCACTAGGTTCGTCAAACCTAATTTATTTTATATTTGTTTTCTTCTTAACTATATCGATTGATAGCTGATCGATATTGATGAAAACTTCCCTTTGTCGTTTTCGGCCTATCGATCGATATTCACCCGATTCAGAGACAATATATCGATAGATAGATTTTTATTTCCTTGTTCTCATTTCACTTTCACTCCTCGAGACTTATACGAAGCTGTCCTCAGTTTCTTATTTGTGAGAAACCTAAAAGTAGAAAAAAAATAGTATGAACATAATGGCTAATAATCGTATATAGAAAGGATACCATGAGATTTCTTCCCAAGCGCGCTTTTTTATTGTCACATATATTGACATTACGTTTCTTTGCGGGTTCACATGGCGGGTGGGTCCTTGAAACTGATATAATCAGTTTCCCGGTTTTACCTTCCCTAAGTACGGTTTCCAGCTGTGTCCGATTACTACGAAACATCTGTTTGAGTTCTCTCTGTGAAGGACAAGTGCACCATATGGGTGTACTGATTTTATGGTGAATGGGCCATCTGATCTTGATTTGATTTTTCCTCCACCGAATAGGCGCAATCACATGTTAAGTAGCAGAACCTGCTTTCCCACTTTGAATTCCTTTTTCGCATTCTTTTCTGTCATGATGGGCTTTAGTTCTTTCTTTGTATAGCTTTGCGCTTTCGTATGCATTTAGCCTTATTTCGTCTAACTCTTCAAACTGGATTAGTCTTTTCTCAGATACTTCTTTTATATCAAAATTCAGGAGTTTCGTTGCCCATGCTGCTTTATACTCTAGTTCGACTGGAAGGTGGAATTATTTCCCATAGACAAGCTTGAACAGTGTGGTTCCAATCAAGGTTTTGTATGTCGTTCGGTACACCCACAAGGCGTTATCTAATTTGGTTGACCAGTCATTCCTTGACTTGCAAATTGTCTTTTCAAATATGGATTTTATTTGTCTATTTGACACTTCTACATGTCCGGATGTTTGAGGGTGGTATGCTGTAGAGACTTTGTGCTTTACACCATATTTTTAGAGGACTGTGGCAAAGACATATTGACAAAGTGAGTCCCTCTGTCACTTATTACTATCCTCGGTGTTCCGAATCTCGAGAATATGATCTTCTTGAAGAGATCAATTACCACTTTGGCATCGTTGGTTGGGTGGCCACGGCTTCTACCCACTTTGTGATATAGTCTACAGCTACTAGTATGTACACGTTTCCGGAGGATGGTGGGAATGGTCTCATGAAGCCGATTCCCCAGAAATCGAAAGGTTCAATGTGCAGTATCCCGTTTTGAGGCATCTCGTCTCTCTTTGTCACTCCTCCAGTTCTTTGGCATGCTTCGCAGTTAGAAACCACTCGGTGGACGTCTCTAAATAGGCTTGGCCACCAAAAACCTGCTTGTAAGATCTTTCTGGAGGTTCTTGCTGAGGACAAGTTCCCCCATACCTTGAACCGTGGCAATCGTGGGTTTTTCCCACTGCATATTCTTCGGTCACACATATGCGTAAAATGAGAACTTGACCTTGTATGTATAGTTATGGATCGTCCCAGTAATACATGGTCAATTTTTTTGTAAAATATGCTCTTGTCATATCCCCTTAGTTCTGGTGGTTCTATCCCTGCAGCGAGGTAGTTGGCTACATCCGCATACCATGAAAATTTCTCTGAAATAGCATTGATCGCAAATAACATGTCTAACGTCTTATACATCCACATCAGGGTTTCTTCTGGGTGGACTTTATCCAACTCCATTTCATCCTCGACCCTGAGTCTAGATAGGTGATCTGCCGTTGTGTTCTCGAGACCAGGTTTGTCATGAATTTCCAGGTCGAATTCTTGCAGTTGAAGTATCCATCTAAGCAATCTTGGTTTTGCATCCTTTTTCTTCAGCAGCTGTTTCAGGGCGGTATGGTCTGAGAAAACTACAACCTTTTGTCCTACAAGGTACTTCTTGAACTTCTGTATCACGAAAACTACTGCCAGGAGTTCTTTTTCAGTGGTTGCATAGTATCTCTGATGCTCGTCCATGGTTTTCCGGGCATAGTAGATCACGTGGAACTTCTTCTCTACTCTTTGCCTCAAAATGGCTCCTACTGCATATTCTGATGCATCGCACATTATTTCAAAGGGTAGGGACCAGCCTGGTGCTCTAACGATGGGAGCTTTTACTAGTGCTTCCTTGAGAGTAAGGAAAGCTTCTAGGCAGTCTTTGTCGAAGTCGAATTCCATGTCCTTACATAACAACTTAGTGAGTGGTCTGGCTATCTTTGAGAAGTTTTCGATGAATCTTCTGTAAAAACCGGTATGACCAAAGAAGCTTCGTATTTCCGTGATTGTCTTCGGGGGTTGGAGGTTCATCATTACCTCGACTTTCGCCTTATCCACTTCAATACCTTTTTGTGATATTTTGTGACCCATGACTATTCCGCTTTCCACCATAAAGTGACACTTCTCCCAGTTGAGGACTTAATTAGACTCTTCGCATATGTTCAACACCCTGCTAAGATTTTTCAAGCATGCTGAGAAACTAGATCCGTGCACTGAGAAATCATCCATGAATACTTCCATTATATCTTCGATCATGTCTGAGAAGATACTCATCATGGCCCTTTGGAAGGTGGCGGGTGTGTTACATAATCCAAACGACATTCTTTTATAAGCATAGGTTCCATAAGGGCAAGTAGAAGTGGTTTTCTCTTAATCGAGGGGATGAATAGGTACCTGGAAGAAACCAGAGTATCAATCCAAGAAACAGTAGTGACTATCGTTTGTCAATCGCTCAAGCATTTGGTCTATAAAGGGCTGCGGGAAACGACCTTTCCTAGCGTTAGCGTTCAACTTACGATAGTCAATGCATACTCTGATTCCCGTAACAGTTCTTAATGGGATGAACTCATTCTTCTCATTCTTTATCACTGTCACCCCTCCTTTCTTTGGTACAACATGAACCGTGGATACCCATGGCGAGTCGGATATTGGGTAAATTATCTCTGCTTTTAGCAACTTAAGGATTTCCTTTTTTACCACTTCGTTCAAGTTAGGATTGAGACGCCTATGAGGTTCCACTGAGGTTTTGGATTTATCTTCGAGGTAGATCCTGTGCATACACAGTTCTGAGGACAACCTAGTGATGTCCTCAAGAGAATATCCTAGCGTTTTTCGAAACTTCCTCAGCATGTCAAGGAGTTTTCTAGTTTCCTCCTTATTGAGTTCAGAGTTTATGATTACTAGATACGTGGAATTTGTCTCTATATAGGCATATCTTAATCCTTGAGGGAGTTGCTTCAGCTCTACCTTTGGGACCTTAAGTTCGCTCCAGTCCCCGCTGTAGCTACCGTTTTCCACCATTGGAAGTTCATCCAGTCCCAAACTCAAATCCATATTGGGTGTATCTGCTTGCTTATCCACAGTTCCGGGGTTGTCCACTTCTTTATATAATCCGTCAAGAGAGTTCTTGTACTCTAATGCTTCTTTTGTGATAAGGTTCTGGTTCTCGTCCTCAAGGGTAAGATTTGCTGATAGCGGGTCTCTAAGACACATCTCTTCATAGTGATTTTCGTATGACTCTTCAAGATCATCGATCAAACATATGTGTTTTTCTTCTAATGGCGTTTTCAGCAATCTTGTTGTATCGAAAGCCAGGATCTCATTCGTAAGATGCAGTTTGATGATTTCTTTTCTAACGTCTATCAAAGCTCCAGCTGTGGCCAAGAATATCCTTCCCAAAATAATCGGGTTCTTAGGTTCTGCTTCCAATTCTAAGATGACAAAGTCGGTCAGAATCATACATCCTCCTATCCTCACTGGTAGATCTTATATTATCCCTATTGGGAACCGAATTGACCTGCCGTCCAGTACCAATGAGATTTTACACGGCGTGAACTCTATTATCCCCAGCTTGATGCTTACAGATAGAGGCATGAGGTTGACACTCGCTCCTAGATCGCACAAGCATTTCCCCAAAAATGCTGGTCAGATCGAAGAAGGTAGAGTGAAAGATCCAAGGTCGCCTTTCTTGCTTGTCTGAGGGTTCCCTAGGATTGCGCTTCACTCGTGGTTTATCATGCACACTGTGTCTCGCAAACATCTTTTCTTGTTCAAAATGTCCTTCCATAGTTTCAGCTTGACTGGGGAGTCCATAATGTACTCCGCTAGTGGTACTGTTATGTGTACTGTATCTAGCTGTTTTTGGAATTTTTGAAATTCGCGGTTTAGCGTCTCCTTCTTGAATCTTCCTGGAAAAGGTAGCTTGAGGATGTCTTCCCCTTCTACTTCAGTTTTTTTTTATATAGGACGTGACGAAAAGTTCGTCTCATTATTCTTTCCAGGTTGGGTTTCCTAGAGACAAGATTCTCGAGTTTTCAGTGCTTTGTCTCTGTCTATCGCTTCTCCTCTTTTACCTTGCTCCTGATCTTGTCGAAGAGGTTTTTCAAGACACTCCTTCCGTAGCGGAAGGGCTTTTCCGCTTCTGAGTTCTATTGCTTGAGCAAGTTCTTCCCCTGGTTTTTCATCTGAAATGCATGGGAGTCTACTGATCTTTGAACTGAACTCGTCCACCATAAAGGAGAAGTTGGTCACTGACCTGCCTAGTTCTGTCATCACGAGGTTCATCGTGTCTTCTCCCATTATTTACGCTGGAATCCATAAAGCCTTCTTCCTATTCTTCTCGGGTTCCTCTGTCCTCTTATCTTTATTTAAGGCGAACTCGTTCCCATTTCCCTTAGGGTTTTTACCTGAGTTCGTTTGTTCGATCAAGCTGAGTTCTTCTTTTTCTCGGTGGAGGTCTGTTCGTCGCTCTGACCTATTTACCGTATCTTGAACTTCTTCCATCTCTCTCATCAGCTCTCGTAACAAACTTTTCAGATCCTTCACATCCTCCTCTATTGTCTCAAACTGGGTTTCGGTCAGCATGCTCTCCCTCATATTCCGGCCGTAGGTTCCACCGAAGTCTCTTTCGGAGTTGGGTAAGTTTTCAATCAATTTTTAGCCTTTAGAAATTGACATCTTTGCGAGGCTCCCTCCGCTTGCCAGATTTAGCGCTACCCTCCACTCGTTCGCTAGACCATTAGTAAGGTTTCTTTGGCGAAACCGTGGTGAGGGCACTGGTATGTTTATTCGCGAAAACAATCCCATGCTTCATAAAATTCTTCTAGAACCCCCTTTTTGAATTGAGATATGCTCTCCCTGAGTTTAATTGTTCTTTCCCTGGGAAAGAATTTTTTTAGGAATATCCTTTTGCAATCTTCCCAGGTCTTGACGTTGGCGTTAGGTACGTTTCGTTCCCAAGTGGCAGCTTTTTCCGCGAACGACCATGAGAAAAGTCTAAGCCTCAACCCATCTATTGGAGCTCCATTCAAGACCACTGTAGAGCAGATCTTCTCGAATGTTCGGAGGTGTTCCAGCGGATCTTCATGTGGCATTCCAAAGAAGTTGTTATCTTGTAGTATTTTGAAGGTCGAATTTCTCACTTCGAAATCCATGTTTGAGCCACGGGAAGGTTTAATCCCTGTTTTTGACGGTTTTGGTGTTGCTTCGTAAAGAAATCCGATACGTCCCTCTTTATTGTTCTCTTCCTTGGTCATCCTTTGCATCATCTCTTCTTCGCTATTGTACATTTGTCCTGACAACACTAAAGAACAGTGAAAGAACTCTTGTTAGTATGTATTTGGAAAGAAAATAAATTGATCCTAGAATCTAACAGAATCTTTTGTATCGACCGATAGAGGGTCGATGCGAAAGTACTATTGACCGATATATGGTCGATATAGATTAGTTTACCCAGAGACACGAGCGGTATCGACCGATACCGGGTCAATACAAGAAGTGTATCGATCGATATTGGGGATCGATACTGCATGGTGTTTCCGTTTTAAATAATACAAATTCGGAATGCGATTCGGCCTAAAACTTGATGTATCGGTGTTTCAAGTTTTAAAATGTATAAACACCTCAATCTTAACTCAAGTATAAGCTATACTCGTTGTAGAAATTGAGGGATCGAACCCAAAGGAGCGCGGAAGTTTTGTCGAAAGGATGAAAGCATGAGTTGAAAACCGGGAGTAGTTGTAAAAAGGGGTATGTTTAGTTGGTTTGGTCCTAGCTCGCACTAGGGAAGTTTTTCTAGAATGTAGATAAATACAGTTTATCAAGAAGATATTTAAATGCAAAGGTTAAGGTCTATGCCCCAATGTTTAACATTAGAAAGGAGGAAGCTTAACTAAACAACCAGGGTCCTATGGATGATAGTGAGGTTCTAACCTAGGTGTTTAGGGCTTGGTTTTCTTTATGTAGACAGTACGCGAGAGCTTGATTCTAGACACTAGTTGACCCGTTGGTTCCCAAGAGTTAACTAGTCATCCAACCCCACTCTCCCAACATTTTAAGCCTTTTGAAAGGATTCTACCGAGATTCAGGACATAGATCTTCGAGCTATTCACATTCATAAACTTCCCTTGATTCACTAGATAGTTTACTACACTACCTAGAGGGGGTTTAAGCATTAAGTTTTAGTCTCTCATACCATTCATTGAAGTTCCTATCCTTAGGTCAATTTCAAGAGGAATTTATACCGGATTTTTGAGTAGGTAGGTTAAACAAAATGTGGTGTTCCTATCCTTAGGTCAACACCTTCTTTTCCTTAACCATCATTTAGTGCCCTAGCACTAAAGTTCCTAGATTCCAAGGTTATGGTAGATAATCCAAACCATTAGTAGCACGATCCAATCTTGATAATAGGTCTAGCCCTTATCATCCACGATTTCCTAATCTAGTTTGGTTTAGTTCTTCTCTTTTTCTTGCTAGAACTTGGGTCATAAAGTGGAATACTCACACATGGTTTGTGTGTGTAAACAATGGTGAAATTTAATTAAAGACTTTTGACTAAAAGCAAATAAAATATAAAAAAATAAAATATCTTAACATAAAAAGTAGACTAAACAAACATAACATATAAATAACACTAAAAATTAAAGTGTGTGCACATGACCCCAAAGGGTCCTTTTATAGGCCTAACAAGTCGGCCATGGGTAAAGTGGTAATTTTTGTGTTCTGGTCTTTCCATATCGATCGATACAACCCGTCGATATGAAGCAAAGTCGGTCTAATTGTTTCATCGCGTCTTCCCCTCCAATATCGATCGATATAGCCTCGATATCCTTGATCGTTCTTCAATTCACTTGCTTCTTCCTTCTTCCTTTGAGCTAGAATCTGGTCCAAGAGTTCTCCTTTGCTTCTACTATCCCATCTTACATCTAAAATCACCAGAAAGACATTAAACCCGGATGCATATGCAATATGTGATCCTAGAAACTAAATGATTTTAAACATGCTAGAATGATGCATGAAAATGCCTAATTGAATACTAAATAGTGCTAAATGAATGATAAACAAAGGGTCTAGGATGCTAAAATACAATTCTAATATTCTTTCTCATCAATAATAAATACAACTTCGAAAATCTCATTCCGAACGTGTCACATAACTATATTCCTTCCAATTTTACACCTTGTTTAATATTCGAACCGACCCTTGTCACATCGTATTCGTCTCATTGCCAAATGCACTTCATCAAGGTAACTCCGACCCTCGTATCTTCTTCATAAATTATCTAAATACCCCTGCACTGAATTTAGGCAACCGTTTGTTTTGCTCTTTTTATTATGAACAAACATTACATGTTTCTTATTGCCATCCATATGTGTGGGAATTTAATATTATGAATTTAGTTAGGTGCCGACCAAAAGGAAAAAAGAATTTAGTTAGGTATTTGACCATTGAAGGTTATATAATAATGGATTTATTCGCCATAGCTGTTTTGAAGGTTTAGAAAGATTTATTAGGATTCGAGGAGAAGATTGATATCTTGTTCGAAATTGTTTTAATGGAAAATCTTGTTGGAAATTGTATTATATTCTAGAATGCCCTTTATCAAAAAAAAAAAAAAAAAAAATTGTATTATATTCTGCCTTTCCTCATAAACGTAATCAACACTCCATTAGTGTGAATTACGAAAATTTCTATTCTTTACTTTTCTGTTAGTTTTCATACATTCATAATTATAACGAATCTCAACAAATTATTACTACAAGAAACACTGCATTAAGTTAACAAAAAAAAAGAAACACTGCATTTGTGATTATTTCAAAAATACCGGAAGTGACTCCTTGCATTTCAAACTCGTCGCAAGACTAATGAAGAAAATGATTGGTCACATGCACAAATATGTGATGACAGTAGTCATAATTTCTACTAGCTCTTAAATATATATATATATATATATAATAAAAAAATTCTACTAGCTCGTAACTATAAATATCATCTTGGAACAATGAGTGGACTAAGGTGGTACCTACGAGATACCGGTGGCCGCTATCTTTTAGGAATGCAAGGATGTCGACAGAGTCTTTTAGTCCTTCATGCTGAACTAGACGACCTTCTTTAAGCTATGTCTTGTCTTTTAGAGAGGCAATTCCTTTCAGTCAGGTTAGATACGGACTGTTTGATATTGATTTCGATGACCGAAAATCATTCAGATTGGCCAGCTTTCTACGCGGATTTGGATTATTTCACAACACTTCGTTCCAAGTTTTCAGATTTCACTTTAGTTTTCAGATCTAGATCTTCTAATGTCCGTGCCGATGCCCTTGCAAAAGGGACAAGAGCACGAGGTTCTCTCTTTTCCCATGTTAGCTATGTAAGACCGGTTTGGTTTAGCATCGATGCAAACCTTTTCCCGCCGGCCTAACTAATGTATGGTGTTTCGATGTAAAAAAAAAAATGTAATAAAAAAATTCTAAATTTTTTGCTACAAAAGAAAATAAAAATATCCTAAAGAAGAGATGGTTTTGTGGTCTTATCATGGACCGCTTAAATTTTATTTTTTTCTTCTTTTTTGGTAAAAAAAGTCAAATTTTGTTTTTTTAAAAAAGTCAGTTTAGCAACTTACAACAACTAGTTTGTTTTGAAACAAAATAAAGAAATTACATCAATGAAGATTGAAATAAAAAAAAGGTGAAAATTATAGGCTTGCACTAAACCACAGCATTCCCCAACTTCGAACCAAGATAGGATAAGGTGGAAAACATATTTTGAAGCATACGGTCAATTTGTTTAATGAGGCTCCTAACGATGTCGGTATATCTCCATGTCTACGTTTATTTATCTGCACACAAATTGAATGAACCGTACATTGAAAAACCATAATGTAAAACAAAAAGCGTCAGAGAGTCCTGCACCGTAAACTTCATATCATCAGCCCATGCAGGAGAATAGTGGTTGCCAAGAAGTTTCCCTATTAAACCATGCCACACTTCCTTAGAATAGGGGGAATAAATAAAAAATTGATCTCTTGACTCCAATAGGGCTTGGCAAAAGCAACACTTTGAATTGATTGCATCATTCCATTTTATCATCCTATCTCCCGTTGTCAAACGATTCTTCACCGCTAACCAGACCATAAAGGAGAACTTCGGTGTAGCTTGTGAAAACCAAACACCTTTGTGCCAGTCCATCGATGGTAGGCGGTGGCGCAACTCTTCCCATGTGGCTGTCGTCGAGAAAGATTTTTGAAAAGACCCCTGCTTTCCCCGCCACAATGCAACATCCTCTCTAATATCCAAGTCTCGAGAACGGATACCATTTGCTTCCTCAGCCAGACAGTTCAATAAGTCTTGCCGGTGGTGTATCCTCTGTCGTGTTACAGCTTCAGAAACTGTAGAGTCATGCGATAGGCCCAATTCAATGAAACCTCTTCGTCCCAACAATCTATAATTAGATCCCAAATGACACCAATTTTCATGCAAAAAAGAAGTAGTCAAGCCACTATGGACCTCTACCCGATGAAATTCTCTCGCCAAGTCCTTATATTTCAGGATCTTACGCCACATCCATGAGCCCGATTGTTGGCTATTGTGAGCCAACCAGATAGAACCTATGCGGATCAGTTCCTTTTGAACCCAGTCAACCCAAAGAGATTGCTTAGCAAATGAAATCCTCCAGATAAGCTTTAAGACACATACATTGTTCACCTCTACCAAGTTTTTCAGTCCAAGCCCTCCCTCTTCCTTAGGGTAACAAACCTCCTCCCAACTTACTTTTGCTTTCCTCGGATTAAGATCCGGACCAGACCAAAGAAAAGAAGAGCTTATCTTTATTATCTCCAAAATACAGCATTTTGGCAGGCGAAAAGCCGAGAGTCAAAGGTTAGTGAGACTGGCTATAACAGACTTAAGCAGCTGCAATCGCCCCGCATAAGAAAGAAAGCGATTCGTCTATGAACAAATACAGCTCTTGATTTTCTGGATAAGTGGAACATAATCTAATACCGTCATTCTTTTCGTGGTGAGGGGAAGCCCTAAATACCGAACATGCAGTGTTCCTGGTTCGATGGGAAACGTAGCAAGGAGTGCTTGCCGCTGTCACTCTCGAAGCCCGTACATGAATATTTACGATTTCTCTAGGCTGATTTGTACCTAACAGTACGATAGTAGGCTTCTAAACTTCAGATTTGGCGTAACATGAGCTCGAATAGGATGTTGTTGCTCACTTTTTCTCCCTTGCGAGCCATAATCACAGTCTTCTTCTCCTATCTGAACAGCTCAGACTTCTGTAACTTATGTGCAAAGAGTACAAGATCTTGTCGAGGTGGTAAATCCACAAATCCATGTGCTATTGAATTCTAAAAAAAAACCAATTTCCTTGAGTTGGCACTTCGTAACTGAAGCGACCTTGATAAAAAAAATAATTTTATATGTAATTAATCTTTCAGAAAAATTGTTATAACTATATAAAATGTTACTGCTAAAAATTATATCATATTTTTTAAATCTAACTAATTTTGGCATGATATCATTCCAGAAGATTAGACTAAACTACCAAAGAGATATGAGCTAATTGGGTATGGTTTCATAACCCGTACCAAGACTTTCGGTTGAATGTTATCCGCCCGTTCGTCAACGTATGTGTTGTATGGCTTCCAATTCATCTTCTAGAGAAAAACAAGCATATAAAAAAAGTTTCGCCGGTTATCTTCCGCTCAAAACTAATTAGAAAAAAAAAAAATTATTGATAGTTTTACAAAATTAACTTATAATATTTCGAGCATGTTCCTAATAGCGAGATATTTCTTTATGTGGGTTTTGGTTGTCTATATAATAAAGGATATAGTTTATGTCTGGGTAACAATCACTACAAAAAAGTCTTCATTAGCACATTACGATAGCATTTTTTTTCTGAACTGCTATCGTAGATGAGTCTGAAATTTCTCAACTATATAATAGCATTAGATAAATGGTATAATATGATTTCAATAAGCGGGAAACTAAAATTAAATTTTCCGCAAAAAAACTACTTTTAGAGCCAAACACTTAGAAATTTTATCGAAAAAATTATCGAAAACCACTAAACGAAAGAAAAAAATACTTTTAGAACCAAACACTTAGAAATTTTATCTCAACTTTTTTTCGTCGTAGCAGAATTTTTTTTTCTCTCTTCCTCTTTCTTCTTCCTCCTCACCCAAACCCTAAATGGAGTTTCACCCTCTCCACCTCTCTATATCTCTGTGAATCTCACACTGAGCATCAATCGAGTTTCGCGTTCGCTGTCGAAATTTACGTGTTCATTCTGAAATCTCCTTTTTCCTCCTTCGAAATCGCTTCATCCTCTCTCTCTCTCTCCAACATATTTATCACGGTGTTTGCTCCACTGCCTTAATCCGCCTCTCCCCATGCCTCCTCATTCACCTCCCGTTCCCTCTGATTCAGCTCACCCAAACCCTAACTCTATCTCTGTTTCTCTCTGTCGAGCTTAGTATCGGTGACTGCTGTTAGCCAGTAGCTTGTTCTGAATCTAGCTCTTCATCTTCTGCGATTGAGGTTCTTCTCTTACTCCTTTTTTTATCAATTTGATCCCCTTTATTTAAATTAATTACGATATTGATACTGGTTTTGGAGGTCTGATGACTCTTCTCTTTTCCCTGCGTTTTTTGAGATTTTGTTCCTGCCAAAAAGGTTGCTAGAGTGTTTGTGGAAAGTATTTTGATCCGGATTATACAATTGTTCAAATTTCGAGTCCCACCTAAGTATCGAAGGTTTCTTTAGTAATAGTCAAGCCAGATACTGAAAATAATTGGTATCTCTATATTCTTGTTTCTCTTTTTTTCCCATGTTTCTTTTAATCGATTTGGCCATCAACAATCGTTTACGGGTATATATTTTTGCAGCTACGAGTATATAAAACGCCTGACTTGGAAACTCCAAAATATCATGTACTGAAAAGAACAGCAAACTATGAGGCCACATATCTTCTTGTAATATGCAAATTGTTCTTGTAAGTGGTAAATGTGATGCTTGGCCTTGCAATGTATCTAGTTTTTTGACACGTGCGAAAGTATGAACCATTCATAGTAGTGGAAACAAGCAGTGACAAGCTTCCAGGCTCTTATGGTTTTAATAATGTCATTGGGTAAGGGTCTGTCTTGTCTTTCCCAAATCCTAATAGTACAACATTGTTAATTGAGTATTGATTAAAATTTTGTTTTGCTTGCAGCTGAGCCAAAGATATAATTATGGCTGTTGGGAAGTTGGATTTCATATCTGACCCATGGCCCAGTATCTCAGAAGCTTGTAAAGATTTGATTAACAAAATAGAAAGACTAATGACATAGCAAGTTATATGCTTATATGTTTCTTTTTTCCATTGTCGCTTTTCCCAACCAAGATGGTATCTCATGCTTGGCTCTCTTTCTCTCTAAATCTGTATACATACATAAATTTATTGTTCTACTTTTGCTGGTTAATGAAATAGAGTGGTCTTGTAACACTCCCGAACTGTTTCTGGCATAAGTCAGCCGTTGACCAACAATCAAACAAGAACATGATCAAACGACAAACTCATACCAAAGCCCGAAAGCGTTACGACGGGTTAAGACTAGTCCATCCCAAGTTATAAACATAATTTTATAACCCGAGATAGTCTAGAAATAACTCGTTTACCTCTAAGTCATGGCCTAAGGCTTTTCAAACCGTACCACGAATTAGAGTTGTGTTAAGTCGGACAAACTTAATTTCAGTACAACAATGCCATTACGAATATAACTTTGTTTATTACATAATTATACATATTTATCAGTTCCAAACCACAACATACGATAAATATTACATCAGAGTCCATGGACGCAGCCAAAAGCAAAAGATACATACTTATATCTTGAAAACGAGTCACGTTGCAAAAGATGACCAAACTATACCAGTTCCTACCGTTCCGCACAGTAAGGCTCTTACTTACTACTGGTTACCTACAAAAAGGTTAGACAACGAGGGATGAGTAAACTAATTTCACTCAGCGAGCCAATAACCCCAACCTAACATGCACAACCTTCCGCTTACCCAACCCAACAATTAAATAAACAAGCAAGGGCGGAAGATTCAACAAGCAACAAGCAATAAGCCGAAGCAATATATGTAACGCCCCCGAACCGTCCTCCCCGCTGATCGACCTACCCGACCGCCTCGCCAATCAAACAACAACACTTAGCGGTCGAACATCTCGGTCAAGGACCTGCTCAGAGTCGCTACGTCATATGACGATATTTGGTTCCACGTCAGCCAGGGCGATTATCACAAAGACTATCACCTTCCCGAGGCTTCCCCAGACTACCCCCCGTCATATCTCTTTGCAAAGACCAAGGTTGTGCCGGTTTGACAAAACCTTGTACCAGTGGAGTCCGCCAACCGAATATAAGTACGCAGCGGAAAAACATGCAACAAAGAAAACATTGAAAACGGTTAGTAGAGCTCCAATAAAAACGTTTAATAAAAGTCGAGTCAAAGCGGGATTTAACAAACCATATTTCACACACAAATGCAAGCAATCAAACAACCAAGGTATCCGGGTAGGAAGCCTCCTAGACTCCTATGTTTCTTTGAACCTAAAGGGGGGGAAAAAGGGAGAGGGGTGAGTAACACCGACACGTTACTCAACGAGTGGGATCCACCTAGGGTTCAATCTAAGACCGAAAATAAACAAACAAAAGCCAAAGCAAAGCAAAACAAACAAGCTTCTCTACATTATGCTACTTCCCAAGAAATACCATAATAAGAGACAGCGAAACGCTCCTGTAGTTCACTTCCCCATGAAGTAACCTACTAGGAACTCAACACCTGATTATACATTACTTCTAAAAGAAGTAACATATAATCAAGAAACACCAATTAATAAACCCAGATTAGATAATCAACTTCCCCCAGGAAATGAATTATCTAATCTCCCCATGACACTACTAAGTAAGGAACTGCCGTCCATACAACGGGGCGTACTTCCAGCAATCCAAAAACTCCTAATAAACATAAAACTTATATAGCGCTACCTCTACCAATTCATTTCTAATATGGGCCCTGAGCATGCGATACTAACGACAGCTACTCCGCCAGATATTAAAATCTAGCATGGCACAACATGCCTTACCAGAATCGTGGCGCGCAGAATCTTCATATTCTGTACACCGGGTGCTACGCAGCGTAGAGTCAGTACCTGCGCAGCTCCACCTACACCCGCCCCTTAATAGACGTGGTGCGCCGTAAAGAGTCCATCGTGTCGTGAGATCGTAAAGGGAACTCAGTGCGGACTTCTTGAGCCTATCAACCCCCATCGAGTGATAGATCATGCTCAGGTCGTGCCACCAGGAGCCTACATCCCACCTTTGTGAGATAGTGTAGTACAACTCCAAGAAGCCCATCATCTTCACACAGAAGATGACAGTTCTAACTTCTCCCAGTACCCCTTAATAAGTACTGGTGGTGCACCTTCATAACCCTTATTCCTTATATCGTAGAATCATTTCCCAAGAAGAGACGAATTCCGAGCCTAATACCGGATCTATCTTACTATAGATTCGTTGGCTTCGATACCAATTACCTCATTACCGATATCTATCTGACCATAGAATCGGTGGCCATGATTACTCATGCACGGGCCTTAACCGTCACAGCTCATAGCTTCCCTCTAATAGTCATCCTCAACCTTCCACTTGTCCAACAATAGGCAAGCGTAACGGTTTGACTCTACATCATTGCTCTGCTATGAACTTGGTTAACCCTCATCGTATACTACTGTAATTCCCTATGTGGAAATTACAGTTCACTGGTACCATACCAAGTGATCGTATATCATACCTGCAACCACAGAATACTGCTAGTTCCTGGGATAGGAACTAACAGCTCACCGGACAAACCTAGTGATAAAACAAGCAAGGTGAGGTTAAACTATCAGGATATGTTACTGTACCCTGACTCCTCAACAATCAACATGCATCACACATCCCTATCTATATGCCATGCGTTCCTTACTCCTAACCAATTTTTAGGGTTCCATTAGTCATGCTCATTTAATTACATCACTAGTCCTTACTAGTAATGATCCAATTTCAGGGATGTATCTAAAAATATTCTAAGGTTTGTGGGGATCTAGATGCACCTATCTAATGCACCAAACAAACAAACATGCACCCACTCACCTTGCCCTTGGTTGCAGCTGATGTGACTGAATGGCGACACTGGAACCCCTGCCTGAACCCTAACTGAACTCCGAGAACTTCGAGGTTGATGACTTGCTGACCAAGTTATCTTCCTTTGCTTCCTTGTTGCGCCTTTGCTCTTTTAACTGCTTATCTCTCCTTAATCTTCAGTATACCAACTTCAATTGGGTCTGGACCAACCTAATTTCTCCTAAACTAATTGATTTGGATTAAACCAAACCAAACCAGTTGGTCTACCTAAACCAATTAAACCAAATTGGTTAATTGATTTAAGCTTAACCAAACCAAATCGATTTAAACCAATCAAATTAAATCAAACCAATGAACCAAACCAAACCGATTATGGTTTAGCTAACCGATGTGGCTAACCAAACCAAACCGATCGGCGAAAGAAAGTGGTTCACCGGCGCGTGGCTCGACGGCGGCGGCGCGTGACTCGGCGGCGACGGCGCGTGACTCGGCGGCGACGGCGCGTGACTCGGCGGCGACGGCGCGTGGGACTCCGGCGATGGCGACGGCGGCTTCACGGCGACTTCTTCAATCTACACACCATCGTGACCAGCTCGACGAGATGAAGACATGCACGAGCGTGGTAACGGCGGCAGTGGTACGGCGGCGGCTCGTCGGAATTTTGGATTTTCCGGCGAACTCCAATTTAACGGCAGAAAGGTGGCGGTGAGGCTGGGGAACAATGCAGCAAGAGAAATGATGATGAAATCTTGGCCGGAAAACTCGCCAGAAAAATTCTCCGGCGATCGGCGGCGACGGTCAACGGCGGTGGTCCCCGCCGGCGGCTGCTGGGCGACGGCGGTCCGCGGTGGTCGGCGGTGATTCTCCTCCTTGAGTGTTTTTCGTTCTTCGTTCTTCGCTTGAGTGTTCTTCGTTATTCGCTTGAATGTTCTTCGCGTTCTTGAGTTTCTTCGAGTTTAATCTTGAATGTTCCAGAGAAAACTTTGAATGTGAGTTTTCACTGTTTTGCGGAGAATGAAGCGGTAAAAGCAATTTCCCGCTTTAAATAGTCTCTTTCCCGAGACTTTGCTCCCTTGTCTTCTGGGCTTGTACCACTTGAATTGCTTCGGGTTTCGGCATAGGAACTTCGTTTCTTCTGAAATTTTGCCCAAAAATCCGTCTTGAATTTATACAATGAATCCCGTTCGCAGCACACAGAATTAATGTATAAATTTATTTTAAAAATTCCGACAATGAAAATAACCTCGTATATCATTATATTTCTTTACGAAATTATTCTCGTGCGGATTCTTCTTCGTCTTGACTCCATAATTTTACTTCTTTGATTCTTCAATCTCTCAAGCCTTGGTTTTGTCTTCTTTTGTCTTCTTTTCCGCCTTTTCGGAATTTTCCAATTTGCGAAATATTCCTATTGCTTCGTTGACTTGACCTTTGACTTCTTCGGTCAGCTGTTCTCAAAAAATCAGGTTGTTACAATATAACACATGATTATTGGGTATCCAAGTATTCCACCAAGGAATACCTAAATAACTTACAAGCAACATGCGCCATCAAGAAGCAACATAACGATATTCAACAAGCAATAGCCGAAGCAATTGATAAACACTCTCATTCCTTTCCCACATCAGATCACATCACCACCCTTTCCCAAAATACGGAATATTTGATCATAGTCACAAAGTCTATGATCAGACATCCACGCCGTTCTCTGTCCCATTCATACGCGGCGATCGGGCCGACCAGTAGCGGTGCACTCTTATCGGTTGACACCGGATTTCATACACGCGGTCCTCTAGGTAGCTAACCCATACCTCCGCTGTATATCTTAGACGTCTTGTACTTTGGCCGTCCGTTAGCTTAAGGGAAAGGTGTGACCTGTTAACTACTTGAACCAACTCTCGGTTCAAACACAATCACAGAAACAACTTTCGGTTTACAGAACCTGCACTCGGTTCTAAACACCACTAACAAGATCGCACCACAAGCAATCACATAATAGCCAAACAATTGTCTAACTTTAAACAAACCGACACCAAGAACGGTATAACCTTCACTGACCATTAATCTGTCTGAAATATCGAGATCCTGCACTTAAAACAAGTTAGCACACAATTGTCCCTGACTCACAGTGATTATGACGATACGGCTTGACCATCGGCTTCCAGATGCTTAACCAAACCCTCGCCTCCGCTTCAATCCATCCTGCTTGATTTCGTCCGCTCTTTTACTCGGAAGAACACACAACTCTCAAAATCGAACAAGTTTTATTTTTTCTTCTCTTTTCTGTTATTTTCTTTCTTTTTCTTTTTTGTTTTTCTTTTCTCTCTTTTTCCTTTTCCTTGTTTATGCTCTTTATTTCTCGTGATGAATAGAAAGGAAGGAAACAAGACCTTCCTTTTATAGTGGAAGAGAACCAATAGATTGATGACATGTATCCCGTCACCAAACAAGTTGATTATTTGCTTCTTGAGCCACGACATACCATGCAACAATTGTGTAGCATTTTGACTCCACCTACTTTTCCATGCAATGATTTTTGAAGACAAGATGAAACCACGTCCAAAGCATTCCTTTGCTTCCTCTCCTAGCTGGACACGTGAGCTTCCACAAGAATGTGGAATGTATTTTGAAAAACTTGGTGAGCAAGTTTTTATCCACCCCTTTCTCCTCATGCCACGTCTTTTTTCACAAACCAAATTATAATTCCATGAGTCTCGGAGAGAAATTCTCCCATCTCTTGTCACGTCTTCTGACTTCAAGTCATGGTAATTATCATCGTATTATAATGTTTATTTTTTTACCACTCCACGACTGCCACTTATCCAAACGAAAAGATATCATTAATTTTTTTTTGTCGGATAATGTTTCGCCAAATATACATATATCGAATAAATTTCCAACGGATTCCGCTTTTCGTAAACACCGATTCGATCTCCATTTTTAGCTTCGTATTTTGTCTTCGGAAAAAATTAATTTTAAGAAATAAATTACGAACTCGTAATAAATTTCCAAAATTAATTTTTAGAATTATTTACTTAAAATAATTATTTCTCATGACTTAAAATATTATTTAAAATAATATTTTATTTCACTTGAATACGGGGTATTACATTCTCCTCTCCTTATTAGAATTCGTCCTCGAATTCTTTAGGGTTCCGATGATTCTCCATCTTCCATCACTACATCTTCACGAAAAAATTCTGGATACGAAGCTTTAAATCTTGACTCATCCTCCCAGGTTATGATTACGCGGCTTCGCTTACCCCAGAAAACTTGGACATGAGGAATTTCTCGGTTCTTTAACTTTCATACCCGACGTTCGCCTATTCGGATTGGTCCTTCCGGATAAGTGAAATTTGTCCGCAGATCTTCGATTTGCTCTGTCTTAATAGCATTGGAATCATGAACATGTTTACGCAACAATGATACATGAAATACCGGATGTATCTGCATATCTTCAGGCAGGTCTAGCCGATATGCTACTTCTCCAACACGTCCAATGATACGATAAGGACCAATGAATCGAACAGCTAACTTTCCAACCTTCCCAAAACGTTCCTTTCCTTTCTGTGGAGCAACCTTCAGATAAACCATATCTCCAACTTCGAATACTACTTCACGCCGATTCTGATCTGCATATTTCTTTTGACGATTTTGAGCCTTCTTCATGTTCTCTTGAATCATTTTCAGCTTGCTCATTGTCTCATCAACAATAGCAGATCCAACCATGCGTCGCTCTCCCGTCTCTGTCCAACATAACGGGGTACGACAAGGTCTTCCATATAAGGCTGCATATGGAGACATCCTGATGCTAGCGTGGAAGCTATTATTATAGGAGAATTCCACCAAAGGTAAGTGTTTCTCCCAGTTTCCTGCCCAATCTAGAGTACACATCCGAAGCATATCCTCTATGGTTCGAATCCTCCTCTCCGTTTGTCCATCTGTTTCAGGGTGATACGACGTGCCAATGAACAATTTTGTGCCCAAAGCATCCTAAAGAGCATCCCAAAAAATTGATGTGAATCTAGGATCTCTATCTGACACTATATCCGAAGGAACTCCATGAAGCTTGACAATCTCGTCGATGTACATTTCTGCTAGTCCTTCCACTTTATATGTATCCCGGATTGGCAAGAGATGTGTCACCTTACTCAATCGGTCTACTAGAACCCATATTGCGTTATTAGACCGACCGCGAGCTGTAGGTAATCCAGTAATGAAATCCATAGAGACAGAATCCCACTTCCACTGTGGAATGGGTAAACTCTGGAGTAATCCTCCTGGAACTTGATGCTCGACTTTCACTTGCTGACATGTCTGACACTGAGCCACCCATCGAGCCACTGATCTCTTCATCCCCGACCAATGAAAATATCTCCGAATATCCTTATACATCTTAGTACTTCCAGGATGATACTAAGGAGAGACTGATGATCCGTCCTTAATACCTCTTCCCGAAGCCCTTGTCCTTGCGGAACCGATATCCGACCATTGAGCAATAATGTTCCATCTTCTGCAATGTGATATCCACTAGCGTTTGAACCATCTTGATTTCTCAATTCTTCGATAATTTTTATCAGCTTCTCATCTTTTTGTTGCTCTTCTCTGATTCGCATAAGTAAACCCGCCTGGTTCACGGCATGCATTCCCATAGGACCACTAGATTCTCCCTCAATTGTGCATAAACTCATGAGCTCAACTTCTTTTGATAATGCCATCACTTCTTTCTCAACATCTACTGCAACCTTCTTCCGGCTTAGAGCATCTGCAACAGCATTCGCCTTGCCTGGGTGATATTGAATCCTCATATCATAGTCAGCTACAAATTCCATCCACCGTCTTTGACGCAAGTTGAGATCTGGTTGCGTGAAGAGATACTTAAGGCTTTTATGGTCAGTAAAGACCTCAATTACCTCTCCATACAAATACGGTCACCAAATCCGTAATGCAAACACCACCGCCGCCATCTCCAAATCATGTGTGGGGTAGTTCTCCTCATGTTTCCTCAATTGTCTTGACGCGTAGGCAATCACCTGCTCTCCTTGCATTAGCACGCATCCTAACCCAACTCTGGATGCATCCGCATATACCGTGTAAGGTTTACCTTGCTCAGGTAAAGCTAACACCGGTGCTGTCGTCAATGATTTCTTGAGCTTGGTGAACGCCTCCTCCACATCTTGAGTCCATATAAACGGAACTCCCTTTCCTGTTAGCTTGGTTAAAGGTTTCGCTATGGATGAGAAACCCTTAACAAACTTTCGGTAATAACCAGCCAACCCGAGAAAACTTCTGACTCCCGTTACTGATGTTGGTCTAGGCCAATCTTGAATAGTCTCGATCTTCTCATGATCCACTGAAACACCTTCTCCAGAAACCCGATGTCCTAGAAACCCAATTTCTCTTTTCCAGAAAGAACATTTACTGAACTTTGCAAACAGCTTCTGACTTCTCAACCGCTCCAATACTAGTTTCATATGTGACTTGTGTTCTTCCTCTGTCTTCGAGTATACCAAGATATCATCGATAAATATGATTACGAATTTATCAAGATAATCATGGAATACCTAATTCATCAATCGCATGAACGCCACCGGCACATTGGTAAGGCCAAAAGGCATTACAACAAACTCGTACTGGCCGTAACGAGTTCTAAACGTCGTCTTCATGATGTCGTCTTCAGCAATCGGGATCTGATGATATCCTGATTCTAAGTCAATCTTAGAAAACCAACTTGATCCTCTTAGCTGATCCAACAACTCATCTATCCATGGCAATGGATATTTGTCCTTGATGGTGATGTTATTGATGCCGCGATAATCAATACACAACCTCATGCTTCCATCTTTCTTCTTAACAAATAAAACTGGAGCTCCCATGGTGAAGAACTTGTTCTGATAAATCTCTTATCCAACAAATCTTCTAACTGCTTCTTTAGCTCCGCTAATTCTGCTGGTCCCATCTAATAGGGTGCTTTCGCGATAGGTTTAGTACCAGGATCCAAGTTAATCGTGAAAGGATTACTCCGAGGTGGAGGTAATTCTTTCAACGCCGCAAACATATCCTCGAAATCTTGAACCACGGCAATGTACTCAATCTTGATTTCATTGCATGTAGGTTCGCCACTTGCTGTGATGGTGACAAGATACGCTTCACCGCCTTCCAATATGTCCTCCACTCTCAAAGCCGCAATTAAGGACACAGACTTGCTCGGACTGATTCCATAGAATACCAGCCTTGGCTGTCCTCTTTCCTCGAACATAACTCTTCCTTTTCTACAATCAAGCAACGCTCGATAACCGGATAGCCAATTCATTCCCAAAATAACTTCATTTCCTCGTAACGGTACCACAAAAAAATCTGCCATAAACTTCCTTCATTCTATAACAAGAGATACTCCCCGAAGGCAACGCTTTGCTTGAAGGGTTTGGTTTCTGGGGGTCACGACAGCCATTTCAACCCTGTCAACCACAAAACCACCAACAAATTCGGCAACAACCTCGGAGTTACAAAACAATGAGTAGCTCCCGAGTCAAACAATACATGTGTGGGACGACCCGCCACATGCAACGTACCTGCCCCAACATTAGTAACCAAACAATAATGAAATAACAAAGCAATGCAATCAAGCAAGCATGCAAACATACATAGAAACAAGAAATAAGGTTAAAGAGTCCAATTACCAGCGATGGGACCCTGGGCGGAGCCTGGAGGTTTGGGATCGTCTAGCCCTAAAGCATAGACTCTACCTTCCATGGCTTGCCACTTTGGCGCAGGCTCGATGGCGGGTGGAGCTTGTGGTGGATGGACAGCGAGAGGTGTTGCCGAAATGTGACGCTTATCCGAGAAAATAGTAGAGTAATGACCTGACTGACCACACGAGAAGCAAATGACTTGGTTCGATCCTTGAGCACTTCCTTTCTTCTTACTCTTGCACTCAGACATCTTATGCCCTTTACCTCCTCAGGTAAAACAATTACCAGTAAACCTTGACCTTTCAGTTCGCTGACATGATTCTTTTTCCTTGCCCTTATTCTTGAAGTATCCCGAGTTTGAAGCATTCTTTCCTCCTTGGTTATGATTGAAGTTCTTCCTTGCGGCCTTCTCAGCGTTTAGACCATTCTCCACATTTACCGCTTTCTCAATTAACTCTGTGAGACTGTTATAAGTTCCTACAGCTAAACGACTTTCCAATTATGGATGAACACCGAACATGAAGTTGGTGATCATTGCCTTATCATCATCTTGTCCTGGTAAAGCATGACGATGCAACCTCAGCAACTCTGATTCATACTCTCTGATTGTCTTATCTCCTTGCCTCAAATTCAGAAACTGATGCTGAAGACGAAGCCTCGCTTCTGGTGTCAAATACTTTCTTTCAAACTCTTTCTTGAACGTTGCCCATGAGACCGATCGCCCCAACTGACGCTCACAGCTTTCCCACCATTCAGACGCATCCTTGTCGAGATAGTATACACCAAATCTCTTCTTCAGATTCTCCGGACACATAGCAGTCTCCAGATTCTTTTCCAGCTTCCTAAACCATTGATCCACCTCGATCGGATCGGAACTTCCTTCAAAGTACGGAGTCTTGAGATTCTTCATGGCTGTCACTATCGGTAACATCGGCGTTCCTGGAGGCGGTGGAGGCATTCCATGAGGTCGTTGCTGCATTGCCTCAATCATTGCATCACGAAACATTCTCATGGTTTGCCCAATTCCATGACCCGCACTTTCATCAGCTCTAGTCCTACCATCTTCTGCTTCATTCCTTCTCCTTCGCCTCTGCCCTTCTGGGATGCCATATTCCTGACGCCGGTCTTCATTTCTGCGATTACTTGGTCCATGCACACTTGCTTCACTAACAACATGATTCTCCCTCCGAGTACGATTTGGAAATAGTCTTTCTTCTTGATGTACTGATTCATCACGACCAAACAATTATCTTGACCCACAAAATTCTCATCAGTTGCCTCATCATTCGTATGAGCCAAGGTCCTCACTCTTCCCTCTGAACCAAAATCCCTTCCCCCTCTTAGAGGAACTCGTCCCAATCCAAAAACCATATCGCGTCCAACATCGTCACTTACTCCCCTCCACGCTATCCTGCAACCACGACAGGGAGAGTACCTAATTAGCAATAAATTTAAACTAAGGCGAAACGTGTTGGTTTCCTAAAGCATCTTTTTCGACCCTTTTTAACTCGATAAAACCATTGAAAAGCACGTGTTGTATAACATGATCGAAACCATGCTCTGATACCACCTCTGTAACACCCCCGAACCGTTTCTGGCATAAGTCAGCCGTTGACCAACAATCAAACAAGAACATGATCAAACGACAAACTCATACCAAAGCCTGAAAGCGTTACGACGGGTTAAGACTAGTCCATCCCAAGTTATAAAACATAATTTTATAACCCGAGATAGTCTAGAAATAACTCGTTTACCTCTAAGTCATGGCCTAAGGCTTTTCAACCCGTACCACGAATTAGAGTTGTGTTAAGTCGGACAAACTTAAGATCAATACAACATCCCATTATGAATATAACTTTGTTTATTACATAATTATACATATTTATCAGTTCCAAACCACAACATACGATAAATATATACATCAGAGTCCATGGCCGCAGCCAAAAGGAAAAGATACATACTTATATCTTGAAAACGAGTCATGTTACAAAAGATGACCAAACTACACCAGCTCCTACCCGTTGATGCAGGGGTTCGGCTTTTGATTATTCCTAATCAAAAGGAACTCTTTGCAAATACATCTTATTTAATCGGGGGATTAAATAGTTAGGTTCGTCTTGATGTGCAACCGCTCGGCGGTAAAGGTCGGCTCCGAGAAGTCCCCCGAAGGGGTCTTCATGTTGTAGCAGAACCCCGTGAGAGGCTGCCTACGTACCCTCGGAAGGGATCAAGCCACAGGTAGTTCCGTCTTCGGATTATAATCCGAGCTTAGACTCGGGAATCTTGTGATTAACTCGGGCTCTTAGGCCGAAATGTTAATTCGGGCTTTTAGACCGAGTGGTTGTTAACTCGTGATCTAAGGCCAAATTGTCTTTATCTCGGGTTCTAAGGCCAAGTTGTAAGTTGCTGATGATTCTTTCTATTTCGGGATATCTCGGAGCCTAAAACCTATTTTGTGGTTCTCTTCGGGATCGCTAAACTTTCTCTCTCTCAAACCTAATTTTTTATCTACAATTCTCTCTAAGAGAGTAGAATATATTTTTCTGGGGATTCCTTTTTAGGAGGAGGGGGTACTCCTTTTATAAGAATAGATAGACGATCTATTTAGACCCAATAACCTAATAATAAGGAATATTTCTTTATTCCCCCAAAGATAAGGAATATTTCCTTATTTCCAAGAGATATGAAATATTTCTTTATTTCCGAGGACTAAAGGATATAGATAAGATTTAATTTTATCCCTTTTAGCTCGTCTTGCCGAGCTAAGGGAAATGAGGAATACCCCTATCTCAGATTTATTTCCCGAGATCGGATCATAGCTAAACTAGAAGGACTATATCCTAGTTAATTTTGAGCTGTTTATAAGGGGTGCTAACCCCACCATCAATAGTAAGTCCCCTCCAGTTTGCTTGACAAGGAACTTGAGCAGAGTCAACGAATTTATAGTATTCATTGCTCGGAACTAAGTTGGATCTGGTTCGTTCAGCTGAAGTTCGAAACATATACCTAATGTTATAGTTGTGCCCTGAGAAAGACTGCCTACGTACCCTCCGAAGGGATCAAGCCATCCGTAGTTCGCTTTAAATCTATAAGGTGACGAAACGTTGAAGTCTTTGAAATCTATGACTGTTATGCGGAGTTGTTTAGTCTATAAACTTCCGAGAAGAAGGTAAATTTTCCTAACTAGGAGGTAGGACTCTTCCGAGGGATAGGGAAATTGGCCTAACTGAAGCTTCCAAGAAGTGGGAGAACTTCCGAGGGATAACTAAACTAACTAAGAGGCAAGGAAACTCCGAGAAACAGACGATCTTCCGAAAGTTAATCAAACTGGTCTAACGGATTTTCCCAACCTGATAGAGTTTTCTGAGCTTATAGGGTAAAGAAACTTACTCTGAGCTTATAGCGAGGGAAAACTTTTCGTCTTTTATTTGGTGAAACTAAGTTTCATTATTTCAAAGAACTCTTCGAATGATCTGTACTTCGAATTTACTAATCCTTTGAACAGATCACCGGATGTTCTTGGGCGAAGCCCGAGTTTCGTATTTGTTATTACAATGAAAATACTTCGACTGTCATCCGTCAATCTTAAGTTCTTACTTTATCGGATCTTACGATCTTACTTTATCGGATCTCAAGATTTTTGGGCATCCTTCGAGGGGCATTTATTTTATTCGTACGAACCTATTTCGGAGTTTTCCGGAATTCATTGTAATTTGTTTTTGATGACTCTACTTAAATAATACTTATCTCATAATGTTTACTCGAAACTTCGGAGCCTAAACTTCAAAAGTCTAAACTTCGAAATCCAGAAAAGAGCAAAACAAATAAGGCGCGCTTTCCTTATTCATTTGCTTAAAGGGAAGTTTAACAACGAGTCCTACTTTATTAGACAAATTGTTGAACTTTTGCATTCGGTAAAGAATGTGTATAAGAAATTGTTTTAACGAGAAATGCTCGACCATTATCTGTCATACCGAATTCTACTTTATCGAATCCAGTACTTGAAGTGGTTTTAAATATGCGGGAATGACCCGACTTTCACCTCTTGATTCTTCAGCCTTACTTTATCGGGCCTCGGAATCCTTCGGCAACAGGAATTGCTTTTTTTTTTTTATATATTGGATGCCTGATCAGGACACCGATGTTTGTGCTGAATGTTAATAACATTACACAATGTTTTTTTTTATTATTATTATTGTTGTAGCTGGACTCCGAAGAGTTGCCTACGTACCCTTGAAAGGGATCAAGCCATCCGTAGTTCGAACCTTACTAGGTTTTTTTTTAGGTCGGTTGGCTAAGCCCATGGGCTAATCTCGGAAAAATGAAATATTCCATTTTTCCCAGACCAGGGAATCTGTGATAAGATTTAATCTTATTCTGTCCGAGTTAAGACTTCGGCCTAGACGAAGTAGTTAATAACTTCGCTTCGGATACTGAATGTAACCATTCTTTTTCCGAGTTCGGGACTTAATATCATTAGATAATTAGGTCTGTTCCCCTTAGTAATATGATTCCTCGGATGGATCGATCGGATTAATTCAACAAGCGAATTTGTGTTCCAGTCGATTGCTCAGTAGTCGAGATAATCAATTTATTTATTGAAAAGTAAAGTGTAAGTAATACCTGAATATTTCAAACGCTTCGTTGGCGAGCAATTCGGTGATGCCGAACTTCTCTATAATAAGTCGAAGTTGCTTGGCAAATGTCTCATCTTCATCTTCGTTCCGTATAAGCAAACCGATTCTCGAAAAAATTTTACATCTTCGGAACCCTTTTTTTTTTTTGACGAAACCGAAATTCGAAGATAAAGACCGAGATTCAAAGGATGAATGTCGGTTTGGCTAAAATCTGAGATCGGACCTTTTATCCCTTATTTATTTTTTTGCTCCTTCTACTTTCCTTTCCCTTTGTTTTTAACAACAACAAAAAAAGACAAACTCTGTCTTCGCTTGTTCTACATATTTTCAGATTGTCGGAGAATGGAGAGAAAGCTTGCTTGACGGCAAAGAAATTAATGGCCGATATCCGTGATTTAATAATCGGCCTGGGAACTTCTTTCAATCGGAATCTATATTGGAGCTCCGAAGAAGAGGAGATATGAATTGGTGATGGTTATTATACGGAGAGACGGTGTCGGATAGCTGGAGAAAGACGATATCAACGTTTTCACTCGGAGGGAAAGGAAAAATTTGCCAGCGATTGACATTGATTTATCATTGGATCTTCTTCTTTGTATAGGATATTGGTCTGATGAATAAATCATATCTCTTCTTTTCTCTCCTTTATGAAAAAGAGGAGAGCTCGGATGAATTGTGTTCCATTCTATAATCGACGGTGGTAATCGATTTCAGAAGTTGATCTTGATTTGGTGGCTGATGATGACCTTTCTCAGAGATCGGAAACGCCGCTGCCGAGGAACAAAACGTGTCCCTAGGATCCCTTCTTGAGACTTCCCGGACCGTGAGTCACTCGGACTTTCTTGTGCTAATTCCTAACCTCGGAGTAATCCTTTGCTTAATGCCTTAGATGTTCTTATTCATTTCTCAGATTTTCTTATCCCTGCTTCTTTGTTTGGTTTTTGCTCATTTTTCTTTATGAAGTTTTCTTATCCCTTCAGCTTCCTCTAATTAACAACGCCTTATTTGCCCCCATTTTTTTTTTTTTTTTTTTTTTGCTGTTAGTGACTTGTATTGCTGGCTCGAGCTTCGTAGTTTTGTGGCAAAAGATTTTCTTCTTTTTCCTAAAGCCACTGCTCGTCCCCGAACTTATGCTCTTTCGATGTTTTGAGTTTAGAGAAAAAGTAAACATCCTCGGATTTTGTCTCAATTATAATACTCTTACAGGCTATTGAACTTGTTTTTAGCAAATCCCTTCGATTGACTCCGAATCGTATAGCCTATAGTTTCTGAAGTTGAGATTTATAAATTTGCTTTGCTATTCCCCTGTTTTTCTGCAGTTTTCTTGGATGAGGTGGATTTAGTGGTGAACACGAGCTTAGGCTTGATCATTCTATGGGAGTTGCGGATGATGGTTATAAGCTTCCGCCTTTTAACTCCCAAGAAGAAAGAACTCGTTCAAGTCCTTGTGGTAAGTGTTGAATCAAACGCCCAATTCTTCACTATCGGCATCAGAACTTGCTGCCATTAATCTTCCTTTTGATTACGGAAAAAATCCTAGTTGAAACTCAGAGATGGTGTGTGCGTTGGCTTTCTTTAAGGCAAAACATGAAGTGTTGAAGCTTCCCCTCGCTGATTGAATTGTGGTCGAAGATAACTGCAAAAGCGTCGACCTCGTTGGCACGGAACTAATTAAAATCTCCAGGGAGCAGGATTCACTAAAATGCTCAGATTATTGAGATCTTAAAGGTTAGTTTTTTCTTCTTCGTCTAGATCCGAACCAAATAACTTTGTTGTTTATTTCTTGTTTTTGATCTTCTCTAGAACGTTTTTCTCATCTTTGGCCTTAATTTTTCTGTTTTGTTTTGCAGTGAACAGAACAGAACAAAACTACGTGGTGGCTCGAAGATCGCAAAGATCGGAGACGAGTGTTTGAAGACGACACGGCAGTCGGAGAGCAGCGTTGGAGGCGCCTTTTATATTCCAGATGATTTCCTGAAATCCCAAGCAGACTTCCACTTTGAGAGTTATGAAACCCTAGGCTTTCTCCTCAGCTTTATTGTTTCTCTGATGACGAGTAAGAATAAACCTAGCACAAATAAAATTGTAAAGTGCTTTAGATTTTTTTTTTTTTTTTACTATGTGAATCATCAGTTCGTGATTATTAACTGAGCAAAAGAGGGACGAATTTTCCTTGTATAAACAAACAAACTAATTACGTCTCATAAGTAAGGCATATGTTCTTCGACTTTTAATAAAATAGAAAGGAAGTCAAATTGTTTATTTAATTAGGCGAAGAAGAAGAGTTAGCTTTTCGTGTGAGAAAGAAGAGTTAGCTTTTCGTGTGAGAGAGGATTGTTCTTCAAAATTTGAAGAAGATGAAGAAGGTTTTTGCGAAAATCCTAGATTTTCTCGTTGTTATCGAGCGCGCTTTCGAAATTGACGAATCTCGAATTGCCCTCCTACCTGGCGCGTCAAATGTTGATGTAGGGGTTCGGCTTTTGATTATTTTCTAAACAAAAGGAACTCTTTGCAAATACATTTTATTTATTTGGGGGATTAAATAGTTAGGTTCGTCTTGATGTGCAACCGCTCGGCAATAACGGTAAAGGTCGGCTTAGAGAAGTCTCCCGAAGGGGTCTTCATGTTGTAGCAGAACCCCGTGAGAGGCTGCCTACGTACCCTCGGAAAGGATCAAGCCACACGTAGTTCCGTCTTTGGATTATAATCCGAGCTTAGACTCGAGAATCTTGTGATTAACTCGGGCTCTTAGGCCGAGATGTTAATTCGGACTTTTAGACCGAGTTGTTGTTAACTCGTGATCTAAGGCCAAATTGTCTTTATCTCGGGCTCTAAGGCCAAGTTGTAAGTTGCTGATGATTCTTTCTATTTCGGGATATCTCGGAGCCTAAAACCTATTTTGTGGTTCTCTCCGGGATCTCTAAACTTTCTCTCTCTCAAACCTAATTTTTTATCTACAATTCTCTCTAAGAGAGTAGAATATATTTTTCTGGGGATTCCTTTTTAGGAGGAGGGGGTACTCCTTTTATAAGGATAGATAGACGATCTATTTAGACCCAATAACCTAATAATAAGGAATATTTCTTTATTCCCCCAAAGATAAGGAATATTTCCTTATTTCCAAGAGATATGAAATATTTCCTTATTTCCGAGGACTAAAGGATATAGATAAGATTTAATTTTATCCCTTTTAGCTCGTCTTGCCGAGCTAAGGGAAATGAAGAATACCCCTATCTCATATTTATTTCCCGAGATCGGATCATAGCTAAACTAGAAGGACTATATCATAGTTAATTTTGAGCTGTTTATAAGGGGTGCTAACCCCACCATCAACACTACCGTTCCGCACACTAAGGCTCTTACTTACTACTGATTACCTACAAAAAGGTTAGACAACGAGGGATGAGTGAACTAATTTCACTCAGCGAGCCAAGAACCCCAACCTAACATGCACAACCTTCCGCTTACCCAACCCAACAATTAAATAAACAAGCAAGGGCGGAAGATTCAATAAGCAACAAGCCATAAGCCGAAGCAATATAACACATGATTATCGGGTATCCAAGTATTCCACCAAGGAATACCTAAATAACTTACAAGCAACATGCGCCATCAAGAAGCAACATAACGATATTCAAGAAGCAATAGCCGAAGCAATTGATAAACACTTTCATTCCTAGGGCCCTGCAGATCACATCACCACCCTTTCCCAAAATACGGAATACTTGATCATAGTCACAAAGTCTATGATCAGACATCCACGTCGTTCTCTGTCCCATTCATACACGGCGACCGGGCCGACCAATAGCGGTGCACTCTGATCGGTTCACACTGGATTTCATACACGCGGTCCTCTAGGTAGCTAACCCGTACCTCCGATGTAAATACAAACCTTACTTATTGATATATATAATGATTTTTCATTGTTGTATTTTTTTGTTCATCTGTCATAAAAAGATGAAAATGAAATAGAAGAGAAGTCTTCTTTGAAGTGATACTCATGAACTTAAAAAATCAACCAAAAATTTCTCAAAGAAATTAAGAGTTTGAAAGTTGGTTACTCACTTTTGTACTAAAACCGCATAAATAAAAATATTCTTAGCAACCTAATCTTTCTTTTCTGATTTTAGTCTTTAAATATGATCATCAATTATGTTTTGCTACAGGAAACTTTGTTACCATTGCTCTGTCAGTTGAACGAGCATGCCAAACTTTCAATGCTGTAAAATTTAAAAATTTATAAAATAATATATATTTTGTAAATAAATATATATATATATATATATATTTTATTGTTTTCAGCCAATCACAATTCTTTGTTCTTCTATGAGCGTTTTCACGTTTCGATTTGCGATTTCTCTTTGTCGTCTTCTGAAATACTTTTCTCTACATTTTCCCAGCTTCATCTTTGTTAAAAAATTATTTACTATATACAAATAATTTTCTCCCTTTGGACGAGTCGTTACATCCTCAACCTTATTAGTATTCGTCTTCGAATTCTTAGGGTTCGGATGGTCCCGCTTCCTCCATTATCACATCTTTTTGTAAAGAACTACGGATGTGCCTTCTTTAATCTTACTTCTTCTTCCCAAGTCAGGATCACTCGGTTCTGCTTCCCCCAAAATACCTGATTTGAGGTATTTTCTGGTTCTTCAATTTCTAAATCCGTCTTTCACTGATGCGGATTGGTCTGGCTGGATACTTCAGGTTCATCTAAAGATCTTCGATTTTCTCAGTTTCTATTCTTTTCGGATTTCAAACAACTTTGCGAAGCATAGATATATGAAAGACATGATGCAATTGCATGTCCGGCGAAAGGTCCAACCGGTATGCCACTACTCCGACCTTACCAATGATTTGGTATGGTCCAATAAAACGCACCACCAATTTTCCTACCTTCCCACGTTGTGCTGAGACCCTGGGGTATACCCGGTCTCCTACTTCGAATTTCTTTCTTGTTACGCGAATTTCTTCAATCTATCTTGAGCTTTCTTCATGTTGGCTCAGATAATTTGCAACTTTTCCATAGTTTCCTCCACAATTCTTGGCCCGAAATTGCTTCTTTCTCCAATCTTTGTTCAGCACAAATTTGTTTTCCACGGCCTTATGTACAATGCTACATATGGCGATATTTCGATGCTGGAAAGATAGTTGTTGTTGTAAGAAATTCCACCAATGGTAGATTTTTCTGTCAACTCCCGGCCCAATCTAATAAGCATATCCTGAGTCTGTCTCCGGGTGATAAGAAGTGCTGAAACGTATCTCTGTGCCTAAAGTTTTTGTAATACTTCCCAAAAGATAACTCAGAATTTTGGATCGCGATCTAAAATGATATCTGGTGGTACTCCATGTAATTGAACTATTTGATCGATATACTTCTTCGTCAGCGTCTACGGTGCTGGACTTTGCTCTATTAGTCTTCCAAAAAATTTGATAGAATTGCGACAGATTTCATATTGAGAGGATACTGTCAAAAATATTCTTCCTATATTCTAACTCTCACAAAACTGACCTACAAACGTTGTGGATGTCACGCACGTACTGGTGCAGCTTAACCGCGGACTCTACGGAATTTCCAGAAATTCCGGCATAAGTTTGGCTATACCAAACGCTTGTTTCTACCCGAAATGGTACTCGAGCAGCCCCTTCTCACTAAACCGGACCTATTAACGGATTTTCGAACAGTGATTTGGACAGCTAAAACCGTCTCAATTTTGCATTATTATATATACATATCTATTAAAAGAAAAGCTAATAAAAAATATATATTTATGAATAAATATATATATTCAGCCAATCACAATCTTTCGTTCCTCCGTGAACGTTTTCACGTTTCGATATGTGATTCCGCTCTACCGCTTCTGAAATACTTTTCTCTACACTTTCCGAGCTTCATCTTTGGTAAAAATTATCTATTATATACAAATAGATAATGGAATGTTTGATTTAAACCCTAAACTACCCTAATCCATGCTTTGATGGATGGAATGTTTGATTTAAACCCTAAACTACCCTAATCCATGCTTTGATCACCCTCATCTAACCCATCCTTAAACCCTAATGGAACTACTCAAGACCCATGATGATTCTCCCAAAACCAAGCTTGATTAGAGGAGAAATCATGATGGATTATAAGATGGATTGATAATGAAATGCAAAAGACAAGATTTCTTAAAGGAAAATGCAAATTGTATTAGGATTCAACTAGGGATTCAAGAACAAAAGGGAAATTGAGTTTTCAAACTCTTAGAAAAACTAAAAACATCCAAGTGTAAGTGAGAGAAAAGGAATTTTTATGAAATTGGGTCAAACCGGGTCGACTCGGGACAAACCGGGTCGACCCGGGACAAACCGGGTTTCGACCTGATTATTTTTGTCCGAACTAGGCCGCAGCGGTCTGTGTTGACCGCTGCAAGACCGTTGCGATCTGGCTTTGTCTTCAGAAGATTACAGCGGTCACTCCTTGACCGCTGCGCCTGGTGACCGCTGTGACTGAGTTTGCACCGCTGCGGCTTGATCGATTTTTGGCTCCAGAAGTTTGCAACGGTCACTCCTTGACCGCTGCAGGCACCGCTGCGGCTTGAGGAGTTGTCCGGAGGATTTGGCAGCGGTCACTCCTTGACCGCTGCGCCTTCGGTCCGCTGTAATCTTCTGCAGCGGTCACTCCTTGACCGCTGCACCTGGACCGCTGCAGCTTCTTTTTGCTCCTCTCTTGCCTATCCAATGGCTTCTCCTCCTCCAAGTGATCTCCTTAGCTCCTAGCTTCCTTCTATCCCTGTTTTGTACCTACGAGACAACCAAAATGCACCAAAGACTCTACTAGAACCTAATGCAACACCTAGACTCTAAATGCAATGAAATATATGATAAAGGTAGCAAAACATGTCAATTATGAAATGGAATCCTACTCTAATGTAAGCCTAAATGATGCATGATATGATAATATCAACTCCCCCAAACTTACTCGTTTGCTTGTCCTCAAGCAAACAAGCAAGCCCAAGAGAGAGATAATGAAGTAGAAGGAGTAGTTCAATCAACAAGGCATCACAAAAAGAAATTAACTCAACATCCAAGTTACTAAGCCTAAAATGCATCAAAGTTTGTCTACTCAAAAGAAGTTAGCCATGCACATCCCAATACATAATCAAACCAAGATTTGGTTTAGACCATTCATCCTATCCACTAGCCTCTTAACATTCATTAGCTCATGAAATTTTGTGAATTGTGCTTACACCAATTTAGATCAAACCATTTGGCTAAGGGTTAAGGTTATGAGATGAAGATGATCTCATCAATGTATTGGTTTGTTAGCATAGGGATTTCTCAAAGAATGAGCCAAACTTTAACAAAATGCTAAAGGTAAAGAGCAACCTATGCATACAAGAGAAAACTTTTGTCTACCCCAAATGCCTAGAGTTCCTCTAACCTAAACTATCTCCTAGTCCATTTTCCATCAAAAATCCTATCTACCCTTTTGTTCACCTAAGGCATTTTGCCATTCTACCCAAGGGTCTTTGCCCATTTCATTCATCTTCTCTTCAATGGGGATTTTTCTTGCTTCTTTTGGCTCTTTTTCTTTGCTTTGACTTCCTCTTCCTTTGCTCCTTTCACCATTTGTCTTATCTCCTTTTTCTTGCTTTGGAGCTCTTTTTTTCTTGCTTGAGGCTTCTTTTTCCTTGAATTCTTTGGAGCTTTACCTTGAAGTTTTTCTTCTCATTTTTGTTTCCCCTTCATTACCTTTACCTTTCTTCATTCTTCCCAATTCAACCAAACTTTTCCTTGTAATTTTCATTTTCCCCCCAAACTTGAATTTAAACCACATTCCCACCTAATCTAGCCTAGTCCCTGTTAGCTCTTTGACGATAGAGCTAAATCTACACAAAAGTGTTCCCTTGTCGCTCTAAACCTAACACCTTTTGTCAAGTTAGCTCGGAAAAGGCCTCACAAAGTCACACACAATTGATGCATGGGGTAGAAAGAAGGTTTGATGATGAAGCTTGGTGGGGGAACCATAAATGACTACTTAGGCATACAAGAGTGGTAAAAAGGGATAAGAATACCTAAGTATGTGTAAGTGATCCATGGTTTTTACTTCATTAGCATAAGCACGATAATTATTTGATCAAATTAAGGTTCTCACTTAGGTGAGGCTAGCTTCAAATAGAGATGGTTTTAACCTAAGTAAGGTTATCATAAGCATGATCCATGAATGGTACTTTCTTGATTTCAAACAAGCATGTGAAGCATTAAAGGACTAATAACTAGGGTGCTGAGTTAATGATCAAATTGTGATACCTTGGTTAAACTAATCCTCCTAATGCAAGTGATTCTAGACTCAATCATATATATGAAAATTGCAAAAATTTTAAAAATTTGAATAAAAAATGCATGAAAGTCTAACAATGCATGAGACTCAAGTTTGAAAAGTAAAATAAGAGCATAAAAAACCACATCAAATGCAAGGCCCTCCCCCAAACTTAAATCACACCGGCTCGGTGTGAAAGAAATTCGAGGAAGAGTCTTTAAGACAACTAAAACATGCAATGAAATAAGAAGATTAAAATGTATTTACAAGGGTGCAAATTGGTTACCTAGTAAGAATGAGAAGGGGAGGAGTCCATGGAGTAGGAGCGGTTTCCCGATCCGCTACTAGAGGGTGAGAGTGGTGCCTTCCCTTTGCTTTTTCTTGGCTGTCCTCGGTGAGAAGATGTCGCGGCTTCATCGGTTTGTGGCGCGGCTATGATCATCACCATGCTTGAGCTACCCTCCTCGGTTCGTCTTGGTGAAGAGCTAGAGTCCTTGATGATCTTCTTGATTAGCTTCCCTTGCTTCTTCACCGTCTTTACAAGCTTTTTGATTTGCTTGCCTTGCCATCTAGTTAGCCTCTCGAGAAGTCTGATATGCTCATGTGCCGCCTTTAGAGCATCTCCCGTGATTGGGTCGGGGAAAGGCTCGAAATCATACCGCTTGCTGCCATAAATCTCCTCGGGAAGTTCTTCCTCGTCTTCTTCACGCGGTTGCTCGGTTCGGGTCCGGTGAATAGAAGAGAGGAGCCCGTCTCTAGCTGGATCATGGAGGATATATGGTCGCGGGTCGAACAAGAGATTGGCGCGGGTGGTGAAGGAGGTGATAGCCGAGTTGGGGAGTAGGATGGTCTTCTTCTCGTTCCCGATGACATGGAAGCGGTATTCATAGCTCTTCCTTTTGCGCCCTACAAGGAAGTGAGAGGTAGCGAGATAAGACAAATCTAACCTTATGATTGGTAGTGTTGCCTCGGGTGAGCGTATCTCTACTCCGCAAGCTGTCAAGATTGGTGTAATGAGCCCTCCAATGCTGAGCTGAGGAGTCTTGTCTTTGTTCGAGGTTACCCAATCTTGGACTGAGAGGAGCCGGTTCACGAGGTAGTGAGCGAAGTTGACCGGTCTTGGTTGCCCAATGATGTCATATCCGCAGTCCTCACTTGTTCCCGTGGTGCGTAAGAAGGACTTCACTCCCTCGGTCAAGAGAGCAAGCTCCTCTTCCTTCACATTTCCCGTCTCCCGTCTTGCGAACAAGGTGTGAGCAAGGAACTTGTGAGCATACCGGATCGCTGGATGTCGGATTGATGTTGCCTTGCTAACTCCCTTCTTGTATTCGCCCCGAGCTATCAATCTCCACACTCCTTGCGCTTCATTCATGTCGAGGTTCAATGAATAGACTTCGCCACCAGCTGGGAAGTTGAAGATCATACCCACTTGCGCCATTGTTATCTCGTAGTTCCTCCTGCGAATCTTAAAGCTTATTCACCCCCGGTTCTCATTGGTTATATCCAAGGCAGTGTCATCAAAGACCCTCAAGGTGGTGAGGAACTCCTTGGTTTCCGTTTTGTGCGAGATTTGGGCCATGTCGAAGAGTCCCGCCAATCCCATGTTGAAGAACAAGCTCCGAACTTCTTCCAAGATACTGAGGTCTGCGAGAAGTTGATGATCCGCCCATCTTGTAGGAACAAACTCTATATCCTTCATAGCTCTTAATCTTTGGTTTGGAGTTGGTTTGCTCTTTGGTGGCTCTTCAACCTTCTTGTGCTTCCTTGCCCTCTTTAGTTGTGGCCTTGGAACATCAAACTCACTTCCGCTTGATTCATTCTCAGCATTAGAAGCTCTCGCGGTCTCCTTTCCTTTCTTCACTCCCATTGTTATCCTTCAAAACAATGGAAAACTAGCAAATAATGAGCTCAAAGAAGCAATTTCATCATAATTTCTTGATAGAAATCAATGCTCATGTATCTAACAAGGTTTCCTAACTTAATGGCACAATTGAACCCTTCAAAACCAAAAACTCCCAAAATTTCGTTTTTCCTAAACCTCAAGAACCCTAATTTTCAAAAATTCCAAATTTCAACATGAATCCTCAAAATTCAACCATGTAATCAACCTATCTAGCTTAGACTAGCATTACCCAAGCAAAATCTAATCAATTCCATCAATATTCAACACAAATTCATGAGTTTCTATAAAATTCACAAAATATGGATGAAATTTTGATTTTACCTTAGTGTTGATGATGGATTGTGTTGAAAACTAGTGAAGAATGCAAGGTTATGTAATAAAATTGGGTTGAGAGTGAAAGAACAAAGGTTTCTAATGATCTAGAATGAGAGAAATTGAGTTTTAGGGTGAAGAAATCGTGAAGAATAAGGAAGAAGAAGAAGGGATCGGGTTTAAATCGATCAAACCGGTCGGTTTGGTCTGATTTTTTTCCGATTTTACCTGTCTGCAGCGGTCTGAGTGTGACCGCTCCAGGACCGCTGCGGATTTTTTTTCTCTTCAGAAAGTCACAGCGGTCACTCCTGGACCGCTGCAGGTGACCGCTGCAGGTGACCGCTGCGGCTTTTCTGGGTTTTAGACAAAATAAGTCACAGCGGTCAGGCATTGACCGCTACAGGACTGCTGCGACCAAATTGTTTTTGCACCTCAGAAGATCACAGCGGTCACTCCTTGACCGCTGTAGGTAACCGCTGCAAGCTCTCCGGACTCCAAGTAAAATGAGCCATAGCGGTCTGGCATTGACCGCTGCAGCCAGACCGCTACAACCATTAAACTTTCAAAATTCCTTAAATCCCCTGAAAACACTTAGCAAAAACATCTAAATGCACTAACATCTTAGAGAGAATTTTTTTTTCATGAAATGCTTTGGTTCTCTCTTTGTAGATTGAAGAGTTTTCATAAGCCTTAAGTCTAGTCTCTTCAAGTTCTTCAAGGTCCACCAATCTCCTTTCTTGAGCATCTTTTATGTCAAAGTTGAGAAGTTTGACTGCCCACTTTGCCTTGTATTCGAGCTCTACCGGCAAGTGACAAGCTTTCCCATATAACAAGTTGAAAGGAGTAGTACCAATGGGAGTCTTGAAGGCGGTTCTATAAGCCCAAAGAGCATCATCGAGTTTGCTCGCCCAATCCTTCCTTGAAGTACCAACTGTTTTCTCAAGGATCGCTTTGATTTGGCGATTAGAGACCTCTACTTGACCATTGGTTTCGGAATGGTATGGGGTTGCTACCTTATGCTTCACTCCATTCTTCTTGAGTAGACTCTCAAACACCTTGTTAATGAAATGGCTTCCTCCATCACTAATTACCACTTTTGGAACTCCAAACCTTGGGAAGATGATTGTCTTGAATAACTTAACCACAATCTTTGCATCATTTGTAGGGGAAGCTATTGCCTCCACCCACTTGGAGACATAGTCCACAGCCACCAAAATGTATTGGTTCCCAAAGGAAGGTGGGAAAGGACCCATGAAGTCAATACCCCAAACATCAAAAACCTCTACAACAAAGATTGGGTTTTGAGGCATCTCATCTCTCTTGCTTATATTTCCCTTCCTTTGGCATTGGTCACAACTCTTCACAAACTCATAAGCATCATTGAACAAGGTTGGCCACCAAAACCCACTTTGGAGAAATTTTGTGGCTGTTTTGAAGCAAGCAAAGTGTCCTCCACTTGGGGAACTATGACAAGCCATTAAGATTCCCTCAAACTCTTCCTCAGCTACACATCTCCTATAGAGACCATCCTTGCATAGAGTGTATAGGAAAGGCTCATCCCAATAGAATCTTTTCACAACCTTGAAAAACCTCTTCTTCTTATGGCCTTCAAGTGGTGGTTTCTTTCAACAAACCAAGTAATTCACATAGTCAGCAAACCATGGTAGATTGTCTTCTTGTGAGATACATAAGTCACCCAAAATGACTTCATCTTCTTTCCTTAAAGATCCCACACTCATCAAGCTCTTTTGCATTAGCTTGTCATCAATAGGTACCAAGTCTTCTACTCTAATCCGAGAGAGATGATCCGCTACTCCATTCTCAATACCTTTCTTGTCCACAATCTCCATGTCAAATTCTTGAAGAAGAAGTATCCAACGAAGAAATCTCGGTTTAGTGTCTTTCTTCGAATGTATGTATCTCAATGCCGCATGATCGGTGTAGACAATCACCTTAGAACCGGCAATGTAAGACCGAAACTTCTCCATGGCAAACACAACCGCTAATAGCTCCTTCTCGGTTGTTGCATACCAGGTTTGAGGTTCATCAGAGTCCTACTAGCATAGTAGATGACATGAGTCTTCTTATCCTTCCTTTGACCCAAAACCGCACCAACCGCATAGTCACTAGCATCACACATAATCTCAAAAGGAAGATCCCATTCCGGAGCTTGAACTATTGGTGCACTAACCAAAGCTCTCTTGATCTCAAAGAAGGCTCTCATGCACTCTTCATCAAACACAAACTCCACTTCCTTGCAAAGGAGTCTTGTTAATGGTCTAGCAATCTTGGAGAAATCCTTGATAAACCGCCGGTAGAAACCCGCATGGCCTAGAAAAGCCCGGATATCTTTTACCGTCTTTGGTGGCTCCAAGTTGACCATAACCGAGATCTTCTCCTTATCAACCTCAATTCCTCTTTCCGAGATCTCGTGACCCAAAACAATTTCTTGTTGCACCATGAAGTGACACTTCTCCCAATTCAACACTAGATTTGCTTCTTCACATCTCTTAAGAACCCTACAAAGATTAGACAAACAAACACCAAAGGAAGAGCCATATACGGAAAAGTCATCCATGAACACCTCAACCATTTCCTCAATCAAATCCGAGAATATAGACATCATGCATCTTTGAAAAGTTGCTGGTGCATTACATAATCCAAATGGCATTCTTCGATAAGCAAAGGTACCATAAGGACATGTGAATGTCGTTTTCTCTTGATCATTCGGGTGAATCGGGATTTGAAAGAATCCCGAGTATCCATCTAAAAAGCAATAGTATTGATGGTTGGTTAGTCTTTCAAGCATTTGGTCAATGAATGGTAAAGGGAAATGATCTTTCCTAGTTGATGAGTTCAATTTCCGGTAATCAATACACATTCTATGCCCGGTGATGGTTCTAGTTGATATTAACTCATCATTCTCGTTTTTTATAACCGTGATTCCCCCTTTCTTAGGCACAACATGAATTGGGGAAACCCACGAGCTATCCGAGATCGGATAAATTATTCCCGCACCAAGAAGTTTTAGAATCTCTTTCTTTACAACATCCTTCAAGTTGGGATTCAACCTTCTTTGATGTTCAATAGAAGTCCTTGATTCACTCCAATCCATCATCCAAGGTTGTGCCTTCACTACTAACCTCTTCAACACCCTTAGCTTCCATTTCCCTTGCTAGATCCACAAATTCAGCTTCTATTTCCAATGGCTCCTTAGTGTCAAGTGTAAGCTCATAAGCTTGGCTTTCCTTGGTTAAGAAATCATTTCCTTTGTGATCCAAGGTTAAGGCTATTTCCAATCCATCTTCCATATTTAGCTCTTCAAGTAACTCATCCGCCAAGCTATCCATTTCTTTTATGTAAAAGCATTGGCCATCAATGGTTGGCTTCTTCATTGTCTTGCTGATGTCAAACTCAAGAATCTCATCCATACCCAAGTGAAGATCTATCTTTCCTCTCTTGACATCAATTATTGCTCCATCAGTTGCTAAGAATGGCCTACCAAAGATGATAGGGTCGGATGGCTCTTCATCCATCTCAAGAACAATGAAATCCGTCGGAACCGTGTATCCTTGAACCGAAACCGGGAGATCTTCTATTACACCAATTGGAGTCCGCACACTTCTATCCGCTAGGATCAGCCTCATGTTGGTCTCCTTATATCTCTTAATACCCAAGGACTTAGCTACCGAGAAAGGCATTAGGCTACCACTTGCACCAAGATCACACAAGCAACTTTGAAAAGATAGTGGTCCAATTGCAAAAGGTATAGTGAATGAACCAGGATCTTTGAGCTTCTTGGGTATCACTTGCTTTTGGATGATGGCACTACCTTCATGAGTCAAGACCATCATTGACTCCACTTCCTTGGATCTCTCCATTACCATTTCCTTGATGAACTTGGCATCTTGAGGTACAAGGACTAGAGCATCCACTAGAGGCATTGTAAGCTCAACATTCTTGAGAGACTTATCAAATATGGCCTTGTACTTCTCAGCGAGTTGCTTCTTAAATCTTCCCGGATAAGGAAGTTTAGGCACATATGGTGGAGGGATGAACTTTTGCTTCTTAGTGTCTCTTCATCAACAACCTTGGCTTTGTCCTTCTTAGCTTTAGCTAAGGATGTGGCTCTCTCCATGGATTCCTCAAGCTCTTTCTCTTTGCGCAATGCATCATCCTTGGCATATTCCTTTGCCAATGAGCTTGAGTAAGGATCCTCTTCAAATTCACCTTCATCAACAATTTCTACCCCCCCTTCTTGCTTCTCAATGTCCTCATTGATGTAAGGGTTTTCTCTTGTAGGCAAGGTAGTCCCACTCCTTAGCTCAATAGCATTGATGTATTCCTTCGGATTTGCCTCGGATTTTCCCAGAAGTTGGCCTTGACGAGAAGTTGAAGCTCCTTGACTCTTGAGGTGTTTAATCTCATCCTCCATGTACATAATCCTATTGGTTAATGCTGATTGTCCACTAAGCATTTGCTGCATCATAGTGACCAAATCCACTTGTGGAGGTGCTTGGTTTGGAGGTTGGGGTTGTTGTCCTTGAGGAAACCCTTGTTGTCCTTGAGTAGAGTAACCTTGTTGAGGTAGGTAACCATAGCTTTGTTGTTGTTGTTGTCCATAGCCTTGTTGTTGTTGCTGCCCATAGCTTTGTTGGTTTGGGTGTGTCCTTTGTTGTCCTTGAGTATACCCTTGTGGATTTTGATTGAACTGTGGTTGTTGAGGCCTTTGGAAACCCGGTGTTTGTTGATTTGACCGCGGTTGAACAGCGCCTTGTTGGCCTTGGTAGTTTCCTTGAGGGCGGCCTTGTTGAGTTTGATTGGTTGAGACATATTGGTTTCTTTGAGTGCCCCTTGGAGGATAGTTTTGATCTTGAGGATTTTCCACATTGTTGCTTCTATAAGAGAGATTGGGGTGGTTTTGTTGAAATTTGTGGTGTTGATTACCCACATAGTTGATCTCTTCCTCGTTAACCATTTCCGGTGCATAGTTGACTTCTTCTTCATAAGTAGCTTCATCTACATAGTTGACCACGTGGTGTGTATCTTTCTTCGTTGAGGATAGAAGTTTATCGAATAGTGTAGCTTGTTTATCCATCATGGCTGCTTGTTTATCCAACTTTTCATTCAAAGCCTTCATCTCTTTATCTTGCTTTGTGTCATCTTGATCCGGTATAGCGCATGTAGTCCGGTCATAATCTTCACCATAAGTACCATCACTAGTAGCCAAGTTCTCTACTAGTTGCATAGCTTCATCTACATTCTTAGCCAAGAAACTCTCATTTGAAGCGGTATCCAAGAGTTGGCGGAATTTGGGAAGAGCTCTTCGGTATATGGTACTCAAGAGAGTGGCATTGGTGAATCCATGATGTGGACATTGGTGAGTTAAACCACGAAAACGCTCCCAAGCATCATAAAATGACTCGTTGGAGAATTGCTTGAAGCTTGATATGTCATACCGTAGCTTCGCGGTTCGAACCGGAGAGAAGAACTTGTTGAGGAATTCTCTCTTGCAATCCGTCCAAGTAGTAATTGACCCTTGAGGAAGATTTGTTTCCCAAATGTGAGCTTTTTCATCAAGAGAGAAGGGGACCAACCGAAGCTTAAGAGCATCTTCCGAGACGCCATTGATCTTGAGGAGATCGAGAAGCTTGTTGAACCGGTCAATGTGATCAAGAGGTTCTTCACTAGGTAATCCGTAGAACCGGTTGGCTTGAACCATGTTGATGAGACCGGTTTTGATTTCGAAGTTGTTGTTCTCGATTCTCGGTGGTTGGATTCCGTGGCGATCATCGTGAACATTAGCGGTATCACCAATTCCGATAGTAGCGGGATTGCGAGGAATGTGTTGGTCAGCCATAGGTTCGGTATTAGTCTCTAGTTGCTCTATCAATTGTCGAACTCGAGTGCTTGGTCGACGGTAAGTTGCGAGTTGAAGTAGATCTTGATTGCCTTTGGATCTTGTGTGCATGTACCTACAAAACAGCCCAAAGACCAAGCAACAATCCAATTCCAATACTCACAATTGAGCTCACAATCCCAAACACAAGTTTTCAAAAGTAAAATGCTTAGTCTCAACTGAATCTTAAAGCTAGATGCAAAAACGAGTTTGGCAACGGCGTCAAATTGATACTTGCCTTTTTAGGCTTTTAGAGGGTATCAATTACCTCTTAATCCATGTAGTATAAGAGGAATCGAATCCAAACTCGCTATAAATTGTCACCTAGGATACAAAGATTTCCTTAATCTAAGTTAGAGATGGTTGTTGTTTAACTCAAATTGACTAAGTAAACTAAATGTAAGTAATTAGATGATTAAGTTATGCAATGATAAAAGAAGGATCCTTAGATGGGTTATTTATGATTTAGGATCACTAAACATGGTTTAGAGTGTCTAGCTTACACTAATTAGCTATTCCCTAGGTTAATGATCCATTTAATTGACTAATTCATTTCCATGCAATTAATCATATCAGTAATTATACATCATTAGCAAATTCCCATTTGAGTGATGATAATTAGTGAATTCATTTCCAAATTACTAGATCAACCTAATTAAAACCTTTAGCACCAATCCCTTGGGCATAAAAATCATAATTCCATCTCTAAGCTCTCTTGGGCATTTCATCAAACACTTGGTGTTCATGAAATGTCTCATATCATCTTCCTCATTCCCATGCAAGAAGAAGCTTTAAGCACTCTTAGAGATGGATGGAATGTTTGATTTAAACCCTAAACTACCCTAATCCATGCTTTGATCACCCTCATCTAACCCATCCTTAAACTCTAATGGAACTACTCAAGACCCATGATGATTCTCCCAAAACCAAGCTTGATTAGAGGAGAAATCATGATGGATTATAAGATGGATTGATAATGAAATGCAAAAGACAAGATTTCTTAAAGGAAAATGCAAATTGTATTAGGATTCAACTAGGGATTCAAGAACAAAAGGGAAATTGAGTTTTCAAACTCTTAGAAAAACTAAAAACATCCAAGTGTAAGTGAGAGAAAAGGGGTTTTTATGAAATTGGGTCAAACCGGGTCGACCCGGGACAAACCGGGTTTCGACCCGGTTAGTTTTGTCCGAACTAGGCCGCAGCGGTCTGCGGTTGACCGCTGCGATCTGGCTTTGTCTTCAGAAGATTGCAGCGGTCACTCCTTGACCGCTGCGCCTGGTGACCGCTGTGACTGAGTTTGCAGCGGTCACTCCTTCACCGCTGCGCCTTAGGTCCGCTGGAATCTTCTGCAGCGGTCACTCCTTGACCGCTGCACCTGGACCACTGCAGCTTCTTTTTGCTCCTCTCTTGCCTATCCAATGGCTTCTCCTCCTCCAAGTGATCTCCTTAGCTCCTAGCTTCCTTCTATCCCTGTTTTGTACCTAAGAGACAACCAAAATGCATCAAAGACTCTACTATAACCTAATGCAACACCTAGACTCTAAATGCAATGAAATATATGATAAAGATAGCAAAACATGTCAATTATGAAATGGAATCCTACTCTAATGTAAGCCTAAATGATGCATGATATGATAATATCACAAGTCCCAATATTGGCTATAGAAGGGGAGTCAACGCTCCTGGGAGTCAACGCTCCTTAGGCCCGAACTACAATCACTATGGATCAAATGCGCCACGCTTTAATTTCCAAGTCTCACTATCATTTGTAGTAGAGGAGCTAACGTTCTTCAAATTCTCACACCTTTATCACAATAAATCTAGAGAGTTTCACATTGTTAAGACATCGGGCTTTAGTCCCGTTAATTTAGAGGTTCCAACACAACGCCTTACTCCCATTGGTAGGGGCTATAGTGCCCCATTGTTCCAGTGTCCATGTGCCAATAGGTTGGGGTTCCAACACCGGATGATCCAATGTCGTATATTATTAAAGTGGTCTAGTTCTCATCATGCTCTAATTTTGAAGATTTGGCTTTCAGCGGTCACAATTCCTCCCATGCTTTCATGTCCAACTCTAACATTCAAATTTTCTATTTTAGCTTCATATGATGGATATACTTTTAAGAAATACACATACCATTTAAAAAATTGTTTATCTACATAGAAATAGGATTCGAACAATGATAACTTCCACCCCATTAATTTGTTAATAAAGACTCGTGAGCGGAGAAAATTGTTGGTTAAGTTCACTTTCCTGGAATAAGCAAATCTTAAAGTGTCTCATTTAACTTAGTTTATGCGATTAACTTAGTAAAATATAAAACATTTTCATGGGAGTACTCGAGTCTTATTAAATGATAAATTTGATACTCCTATAGGTGGGAGAACTTGGACCCATGTCCCTAAACCCTCAATTGCGTGACTACGCCATTTGACTGGGTATGCCGAGGATAATGTGGTCATGTAGAAGTGATGCAGTGGTATAAACCAATAACCAGGGGGAATAACATTGGGATCACCCCTATTACTCTTTCCTTGCTTTGGTATATTTATGTATACCATTGCAAAAATAAACCTTATCAGCCAACCATTGGAGCACTGATGTGTGAAGTAATCACATACTAATTGCATGTTCACAATGTACAATTGTAGTACTTAGGTTATCAATCCCACATAGAGTTAGGACTTATCTGTTAATCCTAAAAAACCTTGTGGGTTAAAATCGAGAGCGTGAAAACGTTTAGGGTGGTGTTTTGTTTTTGGGAATTATTAGATCTAGAGAAAATTCAGTTGGTAACTATGAATTATTAAGTAAGTACTCAATCAGGTTATATCTTTTGATTCTAAAACTCTAGGCACGTGTTTATACAATGCATCAAGGATGTATTATGACAGCGCCTTTTTTTTAAAACCTAAATCTCAAAATTTCTTTTGGATTTTCGCTGAAAATAAATAAGCAGTATAGTTCATGCTAGATTTTTTCACAAGGTATCCGAACAAGCGTTTTCTATGACACGGAATGCACTTTGCTCACTACAAAGAGATAAGGCGGTCACTGGTGTGTTTATGCTACCAGATCTCGGATAAGTTTGGTTAAAAACAGTTCGCGATTCCGCTTAATTAGTTGAAATCAACTGCACTGAAGAACCTGGTGATAAAACCGATTGATTAAAACTATTTTAGCAATTCATAGAAAACTGTAGAAAAACCCTAAATCTAATAAGATGACTACTCACACATAGAGATCAAATAACTAAACATTATTAATGAGTTGAATAGCATAAATTAAGAGTAAACAATAGAAGATCAGACATTCAAAATCTCAATAGAGCAAGAAAAATCTCTTAACTTCTTCAGAGTCTTAGAAATTAAATAGAAAGAGTAATACCTAGCGAACTACCAACAAAGATGAATTGGGAACAAGTAAATAAAAGCTAAATCATTGTATGATTGATAGTCTTGGACATGTATGTCTCTGTTTTTAAGAGCTCGTTTTATAATTATAGGGGTTGGGCTTAGGGTAAAACCTCCTTAAAACTTGAGTCGGACTTGATTGGAGCTAAACAGGTATGTTTTGTAAATCCTGTTAGAATGACGTGCCTTTAGTAAAACAACTACATCTCGGGTTCCAGATGTCGAATAGGTTTGATTCAAATTGGAGATGAAAACTAACTTACATATCTTCATTATAGTATGTAACTCGTCTCTTGGTTCGTCGGGTAAGTGGGTCAATGGTCGTCAGACTTCAGGAACTCAGATTCTGTCTTTGCATCTCTTTCGCTAATTTTGCTTCAAATATCTTTACTTTAGCTCTAATTGCTCCAAAACATCCTCTGTTTGTAAAAGATGTACAAATATCTAAAACACACTAGAAAGACTCTATAATTTCACTCGTATCATGGTCGAAAACCAGTAAAATTCATGATACATTAAACGCCTTGAAGAAGTTTTAGATTTACGGGTTAAGTATCATAATTTGGATTAAGTACTTAAGGCTATCCATTAATTTATCTTCTTTTAACTGTGTAGATAGTAATATAAGTTATACATTCCAAGGAAATTGGTGCTAAACATCCTAAACCTCCACATTTTTTAGGAACATATATGATCAAAATGCTCGTTGACTGCCCACGCGCCCCAATAACATGAATAGCATGCCAAGGGCTCTGATACAGCTGCAGACGCACGGACAGCTTGCCAGACGATATTTTGTATGAGCATTGTATGCCTGCTCCACAACCTCCATGTGGACTTGTATTACTTAGTCTGCTAGGTGGTGAACATCACTAGAATGTTATGTGAAAATCATGCGAGTGCTCTGTACTTTCTCCACCCACACTAACTAGACAAAACATCCACTCAATCCGACATGTTAACCAAAACCAGGCAATCTCTATAATTACACCATGTTCTTATTATGAGAAGAGGATCAAAATTTACTCTATGTTTTTTCTTAAACTCGGCGTTCTCTCTCGAAAAATCCTAATGTTCAAATCTTTAACTATCTCTTGCAGTCACTTTCTTTATGTCGCTCCAAAGAGTGTTGAAACTGGTTTTCCACTATCTAATGAATATAAAAATTAGGTTATAGAAAGCTCTGTATATTAAGTTTAGCTCGGAGACAAGGTACATGAAATAGCCAGCTCGTCATATAGCCGAACTAACGAAAAGTAAAGAGAACTAGGAGACTAGTTTGCTGATTTGTGGACAATGTATATCTTCGAGCTCTCGTGTGTGTGAATAATCTTGAATGAGTAGAGGAACCCTTTATTTATATGCATGGTTTGGCGGTCAAAAGCCCAATGGAATTTTGTCGAGAAATATGGAATCTTTCCTTATTTTTGGGAGATTTGATATCATATTGCTTTGTTTTCTTTTCTCTACAGTCAATTTCGACGTTATATAGTCAGGCTTAATGAGATTTTTTCGTCCACTTGAGATTTACGAGGACTTCCTAGTTGGATCTCGTGTAGCTCAGAAGGGTAGATCTCGATTTGGGTAAAGTTTTTGTGGGGGGTGCGATGCCCACCTCCAACAGATTTATTTTTCGGCTAACTCATGGCCAAGCTCCACCCCCAAACTCTTATTTTTTTTCTCTTTCACCACCAAATATCCATTTAAAATGACAGAATACTTCGTAGGTCATTTTTAATTTCCGACCCATATTCATAATAACTTTTTCCTTTCCCCGTTTTTAGAATTTTTTTATGATTCTCGATCCGAGTCTGTTGGTCTGTCTTTCTTTATTTTTATTTTCTTACTTAGACATCAGAGAATCTTTAGAAAAAAAAAAATACTCCATGTTTTCTAAAGACTTCACGCATTTCTTTGTTTTGACAGGAGATTTTTTCCCTAGTTGATTAAACCTTGCCCAAAGCTTGTTCTAGCATCACTCAACTTTTCCACGAAGACTATAGTTCCCAAGAAAACTGTAGTTCCCAAGAAGACTTGAACAAGAGTAACTAAATTTACCCTGAGATGAAATCAAATTTAATGCAAATTCATTTGATGCAGCACTGTCACAACTTCCAAAGATAAATCCTGAACCCATTTCGAAGTTTAGTGCCAATATTATAAAAGATAGGGTTCACTCGAGTAATTTTTACAGAAATATCGTGATTAAAAGATTTTTTTCTCCCTTTTTGAAGAAGATTAAAAGTATTATATTTTTTTTTTCTTTTATTTTTTGTCAAAAAAGTATTATATCTTCTTTTGATATTTCTTACTGATTTTTCTGGTATGGGCTATGGTCCTCCAACTCACAATCTTTGCTATTTACAGTGATTCTTTCTAATTTTCGACGAAATTACTACTACCTTATGAGATTGCAACGATTCTTTATGATCACTACTTTTTAACACACATATAAGTAAAACAATACTTGTACACCAACCAAATAATTTATTTGTTCCACCTACAACAAAATACGTTGCAAATACATTGCTACTGAGCAGCGAAGTTATGATGTATTGCTATGATTTATGTATCCATCAAAAACTTGTCGCATATGTGTAGAAATTTTCCAATGAAATGCGATTGTCGTGGTCGTCACAAATTTGCAAGGCGTTCTGCCTTACTTGCTTATGAGTCGCAAGGACGCACATTTACAACATTTTTTTTATACCTGATTCAAATACGTGTGATAGATATATTATTTTAAGTTTAAAGAAAAAAAAAAACTAAGAAAAATGTCTTAAAACTCTAAAGAAAAAAAAAAAAGAACTTTATTTAGTAGTAAACTTAAGTTTTAAAATATTACTTTAACATTAGGGGCGTTCTATGCATAAGCGTGCTTATTTATGTTTACAAAGAGTTAATAACACATATGTTTACATTAGCATATACATTCCTTTTATCGTAACATTTTACATTACATAAGCTTCAGCAACATAAAGTACTTGTAGATACATAACAGACACAAACACTTGTAGTGATCTAAAACTTATTCGAAGTGGAAACCGTTACAACAAAGCTTTAGCATGCGTGTTGGTCTGCACTTTTTCCGAAAGCAGAAATAAAAACTATTCACATTTCTTACAAACTCACCCGGCATCTTCAACATAACTTGAGTTTTACCTCGCTTAGTTACGAAATTCTTTTATAAGCACCCCTCCATACAGTTGGAGCGCCTCGTCGCAGCTAATGGGCCGTTGTTGCGGCCTCTCAAACCGGTTAGCATGGTCGATATAAGGACGGGCACCACTGAAGTATCGAATATGTTCCGTTGGGTGAGAAACAACCGGTTCTTTTATAGTTGACTCGTTTGAATACTGATAAATTACTCGACGGCAATTACTAGTACTAATCCTGTCTTTTACGGTATAAACTTTTGGACCACCATATTCGAAAGAACTTTGGATAAAGCGAGAAGGAAATTCGTCTCTATGAACATATGGTGGAGTTATTTCGTGGGACTTACCGTACACCTTGTCGACCAATTCAAAAGCCTTTTGAGCAATCCTCGTGTTCCTATCCTTTTGTGTCGTTGCCATTAAAGAGAGGTGTTTTGTTTTACTGTATTATCTTTGTTTATTTGGTTGTAGGGATACAAAGCCAATTGCCTTTATATAGAAAACGCTTCTCCGTTACGAAGGAACCAACATACACTTTTAACAATAGCTTTTCATTACTTTTCTATTGATATTTTGTTTAGGAATTATCCGCTTGCATTTGCGTATGAACATTCGCTTTCTTTGAGGTTATCCAATATTCAATATAAAGGTGTGATTAAGCTCTGATATAATCAAAATGAAAGAATTCATCGATACGTGCACGTGTAACCATCACAAACATGGAATCGGATATAACCAAATTTTATTTTTCATTATTCCCTCAATAATGTACATCTCCTACAAAGTCCATGGACGGTCTGCTCTTACTCATATATTAGATTAATCTTACACAAAGCAATGATACTGAATTTAAATATCAACAAATAAACAAACAGTCATCAAATTCACTACATAGATAGACATCTAGTAATTAGCTGACTTCAATTTGAACTCAATTTTAAAGACTATCAATCTACTAATTGATAATTTTGCTTCATACTTTTTTATAATAGTTTTGTTTCATATTGTTCTCAAACATAGTAGGTGATATTCATTCAACTCACGCATCGGTTTATCTTAAGAATATCAGAATTGGACAGATAAAATGAAGTTTAGAATATTAACCGACGGGTTTAAATCAAAAGTAGAAAGGAAAACTGAAATACCCCAATTCAGTTTCCTTATGATTAAGTTGTTCTGTTTTTAATTTAGCATTTTAAGGTTCTATCAATTTTCATGATTATGTAAAACATAATACTTGAATTACTTAAAGATTCGGTTATAGTACATTGTTAACTAGTACATCGGTTATAAATTCGTTATAAGCTATTACATTGTTAACTAGACCAGAAAACCCAACATAACTAAAGACCACCATCCTCCCTTCCACTAAGCCTTGCGATCTTAGTCACTTCTATCTTGTTCTTTTCCTGTGATAATCACATAAAGCGTAAGCAACATGATGCTTAGTAAATGCGTTTAAGCAGTTCACCGAACCAAGTATAAATCCGTAACAAGCAAAACAATTCAATCAAACAGTTTTAAGAGAGAGACTCGTCTAACATAATCACTTAGGTTCGTCTGAATCAATCATTAAGACAGAGCAGCAGAACGTTGAATAGAGTCAAATAATCTAATTTAAAAGAAACGATGCAAATAAACGAACTAGACATAGGACTCGGTTTACAACACTCGCTTTAGAGATTTAGTTTCTTTATGATTTTTCTGACACCTCTTGTGCTAGAATTCACGAACCGATCGCACCGACACAAACGGGTCTCTATAGGAACGATCGTCAACGGTTATCTCCATTTCAGCAAGGCCAACACACGGGATCTCCTTTCTCCTTAGTGGTTTTCTCTCAAAAGTTCTCTCTCTGTTTTCTTTTCCTTTTTTGCCTGAGAATGAAGAAGCAAGTCGAGTTTCCTCATTAAAATGATGTTAGGCGTAATATTCCAATTATTCGTCCATAAACCGTCACACGATCAGTTTACACGTGTGAACGCGCCCCACGAACCACTTTCCGAGTGTTTTCTCGTGCACCAAGCCAAATAATCTTTTGCGCTCAAAATTGGACGCACAAAATTAATAAACGCGGATTAATCCAGTTGATTGGAAATCGGCGTAAATGTCATGTCTGAATCTGATAGTGCTCTCGGAATCCGACCGTTCTGGTCCGAAAATCCGCTTGGTCGGAACAACTATCCATTTGGCCCTAAAATCTCGGACTGGCTTTTTTTAACTCAGAATCACCCGGACCGACTGAATCTTCCCGATAGGATCTAATTCACTTGATCATTCCTTCGATATAAGCCAAGTTCCCTCGAACATCCGGATTCTCATAGTCATCACTTCACCGATTTGATCTTCGATCCCATCAAGTCGTCTAGACCATGTTCCCTTCATGATATGGGTGAGTAAACCTAGCCGGTGATCCATCCTGGTCTAGTCTCCGACCTCCCAATCGGTCAAGGATACCCACCCCTATATAAACGCCATGTCTCGATATGATAAGAAAAGAAATTGATATGTATGTAAAGTCAGCACATAATTATGAATTAATTATTGAAAATAAAATAAATCATAATCAGGGTGATACAAAAATCCTCTAACCCAACAAAAAAAGAAAAAAGAAAAAAAAACAGATCTTGATATATAGATCCGAGGCACAGCTCATTCTTAAGGTGGAAAAGGAAGCTAGACCAGAGATATCAACGACACTACACCCGCAATTTCAGAACGCAACAACAACAAAAAAAATCGAGACAACTACTTCTACAAATCGAACAAATTGAGCTTCGTCGGCGAACAAACCATCATCTGCACCGGTAGGAATGAGATTTGGACCAGCTATTACGGGGAACAGAATTGGCAACATCAATCGAAAAGCCAACAAGGGAGAAAAACACCAAGCCATAAATAGAAGAGAGGTTAAAGCTTTGATTCGAATCTTAGAGCACCCACAGTGGGTGCTCACGAGAGGTTCTCATCAAAAAGATATTCTTAAAATAATAAATATTATTTTTATATTATAACAGTCTCTCAAAAAAAGTAAAAGAGTTTCTGGTTTGAGGTACTATGGATGACGATTCCAAGAATTTTGAGTGATTTTGTCAATAAAAAATTATTATATATTATTAATTTTTTTATTTTTGTTTAAGAGATTCTTGTGAGAAACTTGCACTGCAAATGTTCTAATAAATGGCACCAATATTAGCTACTGAAAAAATAAATCGGCCTCTTGGCTCAGAAAAGGGAAAAAGGGGAATGTTGCAAAGAGAGGAAAGGCAAGAATTCTCCAAGGGAAAAATCATAAACTAATGGAGACTAATGCAGGTGGCATAGTTGAATCTACCAGGAAAAATGTGGAAGAAGCTAACAAGATCATAATGATAGTGCAAGAATTCACAATCAGCTCACTGGTATGACTGCATATAACGTGGTTGAGACAATCGCTGAACAACTAGGTGTACCTGCAAAGTCCTATTTCTTAAGGATTGCCAACTAGAATTGTTGCGGATTGGGAAACCCCACAACAGTCCGGCGAATCAAACAAAACTAAGGAGGAAGAAGAAACCAGATACATTGTTCATGGAGAAAAAGAACAAAGTATAGTTTGTAAACAGTGAATTAAAGGACCTCAATTATAAAAAGAGTCACTTAGTACAACCACATGGAACGGGAGGAGGACTTGGGCTATTTTGGGAAGAAGAGGTGGAACTAGAAGTGTTTGACAGTAATGAAACACTCATAGGCACTTGGATGAAACACCAAGGAGAGACTTTCTTTGCTACCTTTCTTTACGGAGAATTTGATCAGTCAAAAAGAAAGGCATAATAGGCAAAACTCACAAATAAATTTGCAGAAAGAGAACATGCATGGTTTATTACAAGAGATTTCAATGATGTTTTAACAGAAGAAGAAAAGAAAGGAGGACCAAAGAGACCGGAGAACTCGTATTCTAATTTTAGAGCATTCGTATCAAATTCTGACCTGTTTGACTTAAAGCACTCTGAATATATGCTGTCATGGAAAGGGAAAAGACACAATCATAAGGTATTTTTCCGATTGGACCGAACAATAGGAAACAGAGAATATAAGCACGAGAAGCTTCGAAGCGAAAGAACTGAAAACCTCAATTACGAAGGCTCAGATCATAGACCATATATCTCATATTTTGAAACAAAGAAGGCTGGTAGAGCTTTATTCAGATATGACTGTAGCTTGCAAAGTAACCAGGAAATAGCAATCTGGTGAAAGAAGCATGGAGTTAGGGAATAAATCTCAGCGTGGATCACAAAATTTATATATTCAAAAAAGCCATAGTTAGATGGCTAAAGAGAAAGAATAAAAACTCACAAGTTCTCATAGACCATAAAAAGATAGAGCTAGACAGTGTCATGTCTAGTTCTGAAAACCAAGAGAGAGTAATCAGAGACTGAATCATCAACTGACACAAGCATACAAAGTAGAAGAAGAGTATTGGAGACAGCAAAGTCGCCAGCAATGGCTTGCACTAGGGGATCAGAATTCAAGCTACTTTCACTCAACTACAAAGGGGAGAAGAGCAATTAACAAAATCATTGTGATTGAGGATGAAAACAAAACATCTATTTACAAAGAGGAGAAGATAGTGAAAGTAATAGAAGAATACTATCAAGAGATAATCAAATCTGAAGAACATGATCCCACATAGACTATAAAGATGGAAACAAACATGGAAATTAAAGAAGCCTTTTCTGCAATTCACGCTGATAAGGCCCGCACCTAACGGGTTCTCAGCCAATTTATTTCAATCTCATTGAGAAGTAGTAGAAGCAGATGTTGTAGCTGAAATGCAAAGCTTTTTCAGAGCAGGAGAATGGCCTGAAAACATAAACTTTACACATTTGCGCCTCATTTCAAAGATAAAGAATCCCAAGAACGTTAAAGACTACCGGCCTCTAGCTTTGTGTAATGTGTAATACAAGGTGGCTTCAAAAATACCAACAAGGCAGATTCAAAGAATTCTCAGTGGCTTATTAGCAGAAAATCAATCGGCGTTCGTTCCCGGGAAAGTGATAGCAGACAACGTGTTAAAAACGCATGAAATATAACTTGTTGAAGACTTCCAAGGAAGAGAAATCATGCTCTATGGTCATTAAAATTGACGTGAACAAAGCGTATGAAAAATTAGAGTGGAGTTTCATCAAGGAGGTGTTGATACAATTTTGGTTTCATGAGAGGTTTGTAGGTATCAACAATGGAGTTCTTAATACTCATGAATGGGGAAGCAAAGGAGATGATAAGACCACAGAGAGATATGCGTCAAGGAGATCCCCTCTCGCCTTTCCTATTCATGTTATGCAGCGAGGTTCTCTCATGATTGTATTTGAAAGTGCAAAGAGAAGTTAGACTAACATGCCTAAGGGTCGCAAAGAAGAGCTCTGGAGTCAGAGGCGTGTTTACCTTACAAAAAAAAAAGCATTCGCTTTGGGGCCTTGAAATATTAAGAATTTTAGGGACCCTAAATTTTGAAAATCTAGTCTAGTGTATAGTAGTTATATAAAATAAAATTAATCTAAGAGCATGAGTTCAAAATCCAATTTTGTCAGAATACTACGAAAGACCCATTGAAGTTACTTCTGCTAGAAGAAGATTTTCTAAGTTGAAGCTGATAAAGTCTTATTTGCAATCAACTATGTCGCAAGAAAGATTAATTGGTTTGACTATCTTATCCATTCAAAGAGAGTTCATAAGAAAACTCGATTACAGAGAGTTTAGTGAAAAAAGTTTATAAAAAAAAAAACGGAAAATTATGGTTTAAGTTGTTCTGTAATAGTGTTTTTTTTGTTTTTCATATCATTTTGAAATAATAGTATTGTTATTACGTTAAAAAAATATAGGAACTTTTTTTTTTAAATTCGCCTTAGGTTCTTATAACTCTAGGCACGGTTCTGTCTGGAGTGAATCATTTGTCGTTCGCCGATGATACTATGATTTTTTCAAAAAGTAATAGAAGATTGTGCGAAACTCTAATGGAGATAATAAGAGAATATGAAGCAACTTCTAGACAGCAAATTAACAAGCAAAAAAAATTTTCATGCCTAACACCAAACAAAACGCGGAGACAAGTAAAGAGTCAGTTGGGAATTTCGAAAGAAGGTGGAGGAGGTAAATACCTAGATCTACCAAAGTTGTTCGGAAGAAATAAAAAAGACATGTTTAGCTTAATTATAGACTGGATTAAACAGAGATCATTGAGCTGGGCAACATAAAGATTATAGAGCACGTGCAAATAAGTTCTTCTCAAATCAGTTTTAGCTGTGATCCCCTTACATACATGCAGTGTTTTAAACTACTTGTGAGCTAGGATTCATTTGAATATCGTAAACTTATTTACCAGTTTTTATAACTAAAGCATTTGCTGATGCCAAAAAAAATAGGTGTTATATACCAATTTTACAACCAAAAAAAATATCTTGGGTGCACTTACGTATTTTGTTAAGTCGTTCTAATACATAAAAAGAAATATGTATATAATTCTGAGAATAGAATATTGTGGATTGAGGTTTGGTAAAGCAGATATAGAGGAATATTAGTAGAGTTGAATGGGATGCTAAAAGAGAAGAAATAATTGAGAATAATGAATACAGATCCTAACCGACCTTTCTCCTTTTCTTCCTGTGTTGCTTTAACAGATTCTCTATCCCTTCTCTCCCAAGCTTTATGCCCGGCAGGAATCATTTCTGAAGTTTGTGAAAATATATATTCCTCCCAGGTCTCAAGTTGCATGTTACTTCTTTTATTAAACCATGATTTTTAAGTTCTTTATCAAAATCTGGTGTTATTCGATTTCTCTTAACAAAACTTATCTATAATCTATCTATATTATTCAATTCATGATTTGGAAATAAGAGATCCATATTAAAATCTCGTAAATCCATATAGATTTGGAAATATATTTCAAATTTTTAAAATATATAAAGTAACAAATTATCTTTTGTTCGAACTTTCAAATCAATTAAAATATTCAATCCAATAAACTCCTACTCAACATGGGCTATGCAAGAAATAGTCTTCTTAGTTTAAGGACAATACTATTTGTTTAGGGGTTAAAGAAAAAATAAAGATCATGCTCAATCCAACTTATATATGACAATTCATGCTCAGTCAATTCATCGAATCCTTTACTTTATTTTTGTGTTTGGAGTTAACCACGGGTTAGTAGAACCTGCCTGGAGTAGGCTTTAAAGATTCTTATCTCGACGAACCACATATTTTGTCAAAACCGAACGTTCACTAACCAAATGAAACAATCTAACACCTTTGTCATAACATAATATCTTAAAAGAAAAACAAATATCGAAACTAATATATAATTATGATGATACATCTTCTTAATTTTCAGATTAAACTCTAACAAATTATTCTATATATATTGATCTAAAGTAATCTCCATCAAAACATCGATAAAAAAAAAATAGTATGCATAAAAACACTAAAAGTGGAAATTTAAGACAATTTTCACAATGATAATAATAGTGTCCTCTACTTCAGACAACTGTACCCTTTGGGCTCTCTCTATATAAAAGCCACTAACTTTGTTACTATCTAACAAACCAAGACAACAAACTCAATACATTCTTCATCTCTCTCCTTCGCTCTCGTTTTCTACTATATCATGGGACTTTCTCGAAAGGATCAGCTCAGGAACACTTTAGAAGATGGGTTTGGAAAGCTCAACAGAAACACTTCCACGTCAGACCCTAATCTCTCTTCTCATCTCAACAGCCATATGACTTCTTACATCTACCACGGTCCACAAGTTCGTACTGTTAAAGAGTCCATAAGATCTTCCACCAACGCAACGTTTTTGGTCTATCAGTGTCCCACCAGTCCAATCCTTGTAACACAACCTGTTTTGCCCGCAACTATAGAATCTGCTCAACGTTTCCGTTGCCCGTCTCTCACCTAAACCAAAACCCGATGCGAGCAACTAAGGCGAAACGTTTCATAGTAATTAAGGAATGAAGTTAGGATTATGTATCGACAAAGTTGTGGGGACTGTTTTGCAGTTTTTGTTTATTTAGTAGATATATGGTGTAAGGGAGTGCAGACCGGTTCAAACTTTACTCTCTTGAGAGTTTGGTTGTAATAATTACAGCTTGAATTTGTGTCTGTTTGGAGCATGTAAAGACGTATATGTAACCTGATCTTTATGTATATTATGTATTTTCAATACTTTTCTGATTTAATATGGACCTAAAAAGATACGCGTAAAAAAAAAAAAAAAAATTAGTAAGAGAATATTAATAATTTCTATAAAAAAATTTTTGTCATTTGATATTTTTATTAAGATTAAAAAAGAAAAAAAATTTGAAACCATCAGAGACCGGTAAACCCAGAATCTAACAATAGAATCCCTTTTCATAAGCAGCATTCTAAAATCTATCACCATTCCGAACTTGACTATATAGCTTTGATTGATTGATAGGGAGGTTCTCGAAACACAAACTTGAGCAACTGACCAAATCTAAACCCGAAAAAGCCCACCTGAAATCAATAGGCATAAGATTTTTCTCTTAAAAGAAGAAGATCCGGTATAAACCACCTCTAAGTTTGATAGAAAATACATCGACTTTGTAAAACTACGTTCAAACTCTAGAAAATCACAAAGCCAACAAGAGTAAGATAGAAATAGAGCATAGCCGAATAAACTTTGTTCCTCATAAAAAGCCCTTGTTTTTTTTTTTTATTAAACGTTGGCGGCTTGAGATTTGTAACAAGTTCCCGATCTCGTGTACCTTCGCTATTTTCCGCCCACTTAAAATCTATTTTAGATTATTTTTAAACTCCACATTAAAAAGTTTTATTTCTCGATCCCTTAAGGGAGGATGATGCATGAATAGCCTTTTCTCATACAAAGATGTTGGCTGGTCGTATGAGATTCTTGCAGCATCCGACCCGCCGTGTTGTTTTCGGTTGGTGATATCGATTTTCCCTAGGAGAATACTTCGATGTGCCCAAGGGGTTCTTCGAAAGGTTTTTTAGTGAAAAAACCCCTTAAGAAAAGATCAATCGTGAAATAACCCCTCAACTAAAGATTTAATGAAAAAACCCCTCAAGTTTAAATCTGTTAACACGTTAACCCCTCTGTGAACAGTACCGTTAAAAGTTAAACAGACCCCGTTAAATGGAACGCTGTGTTTTATCTAGACTGAAAAACTATGTATTTTTAGTGAAAAAACTCTTCAAGAAAAGATCAATCTTGAAATAACCCTTCAACTAAAGATTTAATGAAAAAACCCCTCATTTTTAAATCTGTTAACACGTTAACCCCTCCTTAAACAATGCTATGAAAAATAAACAGACCTCGTTAACTTGACCAAAATGATGCAATTTCTAGAGTTTCTTTCACTGAGTTTTGGTTTGCAGGCCGTAATTTCAAATCATGGGAGAAACGAATGGAAGCTTTGCACGAACCCACTTGGAGAAAAGTGGGAATTTTTGAGGCGATCAAGGCATTGACATACAAAATTCATGATCAGGTGTCCTGAAACGAAATCATTTATCTTCCTTTTAGATAGCTCTGAGATTAGAGATTCCATAGAGAATATAGAGAAAGTGAGGGTAGACTATGAACATGACTTCATACTCATGATTCTCATGAAACTTCTCGATCTCTTTCGACGCCGCAAATCCATCCTTGAAACTTTCCGATCTCTTTCAAAAGTTGATGTCGTTTTATTAACAAATAGTGTAGTTATTTGGTCAAGTTAGCGGGGTCTATTTATTTTCACGGCATTGTTCACGTAGGGGTTAACGTGTTAACATATTTAAACTTGAGGGGTTTTTTCATTAAATCTTTAGTTGAGGGGTTATTTCACGATTGATCTTTTCTTGTGGGGTTTTTTCACTAAAAATTCGTAGTTTTTCGGTCAAGATAAAACACAGCGTTCCATTTAACGGGTTCTGTTTAATTTTTAACGGTACTGTTCACGGGAGAGGTTAACGTGTTAACGAATTTAAACTTGAGGGGTTTTTTCACTAAATCTTTAGTTGAGGGGTTATTTCACCATTGATCTTTTCTTGAGGGGTTTTTTCACTAAAAATCATCTTCGAAATGACCTTGTGTGCGCCCTTCTCCTCTAGAGGGGATGTCATCCCATAGTTTCCTTTTCGGCTTCCTTGCTCTCTCGGCCTCACGTACAGGTCCTAGGTGGCTTCTACTTGGTAGTTTGCCTCGTCCATGCAAACCCGTTCTTCAGGGGACCCTCCGAACCTTGACTCTTCTCTCATTCGGCCATTCGTGTTGGTTCCCTTTTCTCATTATCTAAGTGGTCAAACGCTTGGGGTGAGGATACCTGACCTGGTTTAGTATACCGAGTAATTGGGTTTGTCCAATTTAGCCGCGGGTTGTTTGTCATATGGATGCTCCAAGTGGAAGTGGGTCGGTCGTACTATGCACTTTAGTGTTTTTTACCTACCACGTATGTCATTTTAGCTAGTTGGTGTATCCTTTACTCCCGAGATGAGTGTGGTCGGTGTCAGACGGGTATGGGAGGCTCGTCGTACCATTTTTCGTCTGCTGACATAGTCATTCGTCAATCTTTTGGTGCTGTCGAATAGCGCGTGGTCTCCAAGTAGTTTTTTTGACATGTGGGTATCTGGCATGTGGATCAATATTATCAATATTAGACGTTATCAACAATTTTCCGTTTGATAGGATAAGGTTTGTGGGAATATGCAAATATTAAGTGATGGATGACTAACTCATACCTGGTCTGTGCCGTTATACCTTCTCAAATTGGATCGTCACTCACTTAACGCTTCTCCAAATCGGGATAAATGGCGAGTAAACCCCATCCTAAAGAGTACCAGCGGGACGGCCCATATGCACTGTCTTTGGGTTATTGTAGAGTCAGGCCATTGGAACAATTATTCTTTGGTCCATTTGTCCTTAGCGCTCCCAGCCGAACAATGTAGTTTCACTGTCGGAATTTGGGGCACAAAGGCACTGGTGACTCCACCTATAGTGATGCAAAGATCCTCACATAATCATATGGGGTCACCCCATGAATGTTATTGCTAAACTTACACGTGATTCGCCTAAACTAGATTACACGTGACACTAAAGTGGTTTGCCTAAACTAAGTTATATATGACGCTAAGAGATTTGATTAAGTTGTAATCCACGTACCGTTGCATAACTCATAAATATCAAGAGAACGAGTATTACCCAACACCATTCATCACCCATCTCTTTTGGCTTAGTTTAACATTAGACTTTAGGTGAAACATAAAGAACTATATTATAAGATATGAACTCGTAAGAAGATTTGCGTTCATTCTTTCTTTTAGTTATTAAATGTTCTTGTTTATGTATTAAAAACTTGAAAAATCGATATACCATTCATCATCCATCTCTTTTGGGTCAGTTAAACATTAAATTTATACGTGTAGAGGAACATATTATGTATGAACTCAAAATACGGTTTGTGTTCATTCGTTCTTCTAGTTGTTATATGTTCTTGTTTATGTTGACTTCAAATCGATTTTGTTAACTTGAAGATTGGAGATGATAAACCACAACGTAAATCTTTAAAGAATTGGTATCCACCTTGGTTTACGTTGAAGAAGCTATGTGGGCGAGGATTGATGAAATGATGACGAGTTTGACTGATAGTTTCTAAGGAATGATAGTTTTGGTATTAGATTATTTGGATAACTTCAGTTGAATTGAATATAATAGTTCGTTATTTAACGTTTTACCTACCCAATTCACATTCCTTCTTCTTCCCCGATGACTGCTCTCTCACTCACACTCCCATCATCAGCTTTCTTTTACGCGCCTTCTTTGACCACGTGCAAATCACGCGCCTCTTCTACACGTTCCACCACCTCGTTTTCTCCGTCCAGAAGACCGCAACTTCGACACGATCGCCGGGGATCAATTGAGGCCATGCCCCGTGACATCAGCCGTTCCGATTTACCGGAGGTGATGGAATTGGAAGATGAACCTGATTTTGAAAAGCTTCTCTCTTCGGAAAATCAGATCTCCATCGCTGGCTTCGGTTCTCTTCTCTCAGGTACGTATACTTGAGAGCTCTTTCTCCTTCGTGATCATCGGGAAATATGATGGATTGCTTTAATTTTTCTCGTTTTGGTAACAGAGAGAAGCGCGCGAAGTACTTTCCCCGATTTGGAGAATTTCAGAATCGCGAAACTGGAAGGATTCCGTAGAGTATTCGCCCACACCGCCCCGATTTTCTTCGAACGCGGGATCGCGAATCCTGAAACTAAGGTCTCTTCCACTTTCTCATTCGTTCTGTATTCGATTGCTAACTGTATTTGGCTGGCGTCTTTAAGAATCCTGAATTTCCGCTTATCGATTATAAATGGATATTGATCTGCAATAAATACAAAGACTCTTCTTCCGCCTCCTTGTTCGTATATGGGAGAAAACCATTCTGAGTTTAAGATGTAACTGTGATGAAACAGGAGATATCAAGTTTGAGCGTAGAGCCATGTGAAGGAGAGAGCCTTGTAGTGACTGTCTTTGAGATTAAAAGAGCTGAGGTACAAAGTTACTTAAAAATCTGTGACACAAGTCTTGAGTCTTGACGATTTCGATACACCAAATGCAGATTCCGGCTTTTATACAACGGGAACTTGAATTCCGGTTTCTTGCTGTGAGTCGATTCTTCCCCTAAAAAATGAAAGATATGTTTATTGTGTGTCATACACTGCTGATTCTTTCCTTACACAGGTTGTTCCGCAAACAATGAAAGGCAAACCTTTCACCAATTCTGCGGTTGGTCAAGTTTGATCTTTTTGTTCTCAGCAACAATTTTCTTTTTGCTAGTCTGAGTTTTTGAGGTATGAACAGGTACTTTGTGCCCGATACAGTGATGAAGAGTTTTTCCAGATAAGATGCAAAGGTTAGGGCCCTTCTCATTCTCTATCTAAATGTCTCGAAGTTGAAGCTCTTGTTATCAACATTATTCCTTGTTTGTTTATATGCAGGAAACAAAGAAATTTATTTTCAACATTATGGAAGATACAACATTGAGCAGATATGGCGGGACGACATCTTACCTTGTCGTCTTTATCTAAGACACTGGTACAACTCTCCTCTTTTCTTCATTTTTTTCACTCCCCAAAGATTCAGTCTTGTTTGAAGCTATTGAGATTTGTTGCAGTGTGTTGGCAGCTAAGAATCTAGGGGATGATGCTTACAATAACTTTCTGGATCATACATTCCTTGGAGATCGAAAAACAACCATCAGAGAGTATTTAGCGAGCACAGGTTCTGGTATTATGGAAGAAGAACCACCTGAAGCTCTCAAGTCCAGATATGGCGGTTGATCAAATATCAGGACTTTCACCTATTCTTCTATCCAAAATCAAAGTTCGAACGTTAAAATAATAATAATAATAACTTTGCTCAACCTTTTATCCCACATCGGAAGTTTTAGAGGACGATTGTGTTTTCGTTGGGTTATAAAAAAAAGAAGGGCTTCGGCTAAATTACTAAACCCGTTTCTGTCAGAGGTGAAGGACGATGCGTCAATGATCGCTAAGAGACGGCGGATCGTGCCAACACAAATCTGACGGACATTACCTATTTGAAAGCGAGTGGGCCTGGCCTTACTTTGCTTGGGCCTGCTCGTCAATTTTTTGAAGCCTCGATTCTATTTATCGAGGTTCTAACCCACCAATAAGAACAAGTTGAGTTAGAGACGGTTCGATCTAAACACGATCAATTTAATCAAATTAAACCCTGGATCTGAGTGGAACACAAATACTTGACCAGGCTCACTATGGTCTAAATGCAGAATTCTCGTCAGTTAAGTGATGAGCAATAGAGCTGTCAAATGGCATGACCAGCCCCATTTAGTTTATCCATTTAATGATCATTTATTTTTGTGTTCAGACTAACAGAGATGAGTTGTGACCGCGTGAGTTGTGACCGCGTCATTATGATTATGATCATGTCCAAATGATTTGTCCGTTTATATCTATTGTATTTGTAATTCTGTTTTTAACACTTTTTTTTGTTTCATGTTTTAATCGAACATGATGCAAGCACAATCACAATGTGAAGTATTGTTAAAAGAAATCAATGTAAATACTAAATAGACCAAAAAAGCAAAGCATATTTATGTCTAAATGATCACATATTTGAAGCAACATTTAATTTTTTTAAAAAAAGTTTAAAGCAACAAAAAAAACGAGTCTTAAAGCAACATAATTAAACCACTATGTTTCTTTCTCTTCCTCTTCAACAAAATGAAACTCAACACCTAAAACAAGTAAACCAATGGCTTAAAATCCATCACATAAAGAGAATGAAATCTTTTTTCACATAAATATTTTGATATAATGTTGAATTCAGAAAGTTTAGTGCAAGGTAAGTTCGAAATGTTTGTTCGGAAAAGAGGGTCGAAGATTCTACGATGAGGTAAATAAGACTTGAAGAGTAAAACATAATGAATATGAGGTTTGTGATTGATGTTCCGAACACTCAGTTTATGTATTTATGATATGAGAAATTAGGGTTACAAAGGAAGTAAGTAAGTTCGGCAGGTAAGATCGAATAAAAAGCTAGGAACGAAATCTAATACTTAATGACAAAATGTTAAAAGCGATCTAAGTTCTATCTCTCTAAGCCGAAGTTCGGAGTGTTGTGTGTAGTTGGAGTTGTAATTTCTCATTGAATGCATCCTCTATTTATGGTGAGAAATTGGACGTGAGGTTCGTAGTAGTTGAGTGCCTGCTTCGAGAGTCATCATTTGTTATGTGTTTGCAGAAATAGACCGGTGAATAGGCAATCATTCCTCCTTCACCTGAACTGTTCATGGTCAGAGATTGGTTGCGTCTAGACGAAGCTACTCTGGCTTGGGCGTGTCTTTTGATCGATGGTTCTTGTTCGTCGTGTGCAACGTGTCGAGCATCCGGTGAAGTAGGGTTTCCGACCTAGGTAATTAGGTGTGTGTGGTATTTGTTCGTTGGCTGAGGTAGTTGCTGAAGTGGTCCTTCGGGCATTAAGGCGAAGCAGAGAGATATCATTCGGGCGCTGTCTTGAAGCTGACTTATAGACTTCTGGACTTGGTACCTTAAATGGACCGCAATAGATTTGGGCCGGGTCCGTATTGGAGTAACAAACCCACATCCAACATATAATCATTTTTATCTTTATAGAATTGTACAAATCGACACTATATTGGCATGAAGAGGAAACCGGGTCGGTTTGACCAATTAAACTTTAATTTACAAATTAAATAAGTTTTCTTCTATAAAAACAAAACTCTAATTCCACGATTGTGGTTTGGTTTAACCACAACAAAATTGATTGGTTATCTTTTTCTTCAAAACGAGTTAAACTAATTAAGTAATAATTATAGTTTATATTCGGATTTTTATCTAGTTATTTTAATTTTTTTAGTTAAAAAAAGGTGCAGTATTCCAAAAATATAAATATTCAATTTCCTTTTAGAGTATTTTTACAAATTTATACCTAAAAAGTTACAATTATAAATCATGTTATATAGTTTTTTGGAGTTTTGTTCGGGTTTGATACAATTTTTATTTTATTTTGCATGTGTTATATTTAAATTCGAGTATAATGGTTACAAAGTAATCAAACCAAACAGAAACTATTTTTACGAGTCTAAGTTCAAGTAATCATACCAAACCGAAACTAATGAAAATTGATTCATTTTTTATCGGATTCTAAATGGGTACTAAAATTCAGAGAAAACCAAAAGACTTGAACTGAACCGACTTGAAAATTAACGAAATGGTAATTTAAACAAACTCTATAACAAGAAAGAGATAGAACTGATTTAGCGTGTGAAAAAAGGAAACTATTTTCTTGGATCACACATAACTAAAGTCTCATTAATTATTTTAGGCTAAATCTCACTATATATTTCCATTTTCAATCACTTTCTCTCCATATCTCGATCTAGAATACACTTAAACCCTAGCTAGTCCTTCTCCTAAGTTTTAAAGAGTATATGAATATCAAAAATAAAAGAGAAAAGAGGATTAGAGGGATGATTTCGAAGGAGAGATCTGACTTAACTGATTTGGTTAATGCTGCAATAAAGACGCCTTATAACACATGGAACGCATGCAGAGTTAGAGCGATGCATCGACGCATTCAACCACTTAAAGTTGATGTCTTTCTCCGACAAAGATATTATGTTGTGTAATGCAATCGTTAATATCGAGAACCTGAGAAGGCATAGACACCCTAAGATCCGTAAAGAAGCTCAAGACTTATTTGATTCGTGGGCAACGAAACTCTACTCCCAAGGAAGAGACAACACCTTCAAAGCTTCTATTACCAAAATACATCTCAAACCGAAAAAGCATGTTCTAGTAAGACGTTCAAAGTTGAAGAAGATAGAAGATGAGAGATCTCTGAGGATGCGTGAAGCGATAGAGATTAAGAAAAAGATGGCCTTTTTGGAATTGAGGAAGAAAGATGATCATAAATCATTGATTCATGAAGGAAAATGTAATAAGAAAAAGACGAGCTCTTTGGAGTTGAAGAAGAGAGAAGACGAGATTTATCATCAGACTTGTGAAATAGAGGACATTAAGAAAAATACAAAGATCGGATTTTTGGAGTTGAAGAAGAAAGAAGAGGAGAGAGATATTAAGAAAGAGACAACAACCGACCTAAAGCAACTTAACTTGAAGAAACGAGGTGATGCTTGCGAGGCTGTTACCATAAAGAATCAACGTGAAGAAGTTAAAGTTACAACCAAAACCTTCCTCCGAGGAGAAACGATAAAGCTTGCAAAAACGTTGCATGAAGGATTGAAGGTACTGGATGTGTTGGAACTCAATTTTACTCAACTATTAATAAGCATTCGGTTTTGTAATATTGAGTTTAAGTGTGAATAAAAAATAAATTTTAATAAGCAAATAGGCCTTATAAATTCATTTGAGGATTGGGTTTGAGCCTTTCAAATAGAATGTTCTCATTGGCTATAATTTTTTGTGTGGAAGTGAAAGTATCCCACATTGGTTGGCACAAGAGAAAACCTCTTGTTTTGTGGGTTTAAAAGGGCACTATGCTCATTGCTCATTGCTCATTGCATTTTTAGTTGGCTCTTAGGGTTCTTGGGTTCTATATGAGTGTGGGTCGGTTGTCATTATTCCTTAGGAATAAATTTTTGCATAAGGAAAGGATAAATCCAAATCATTAAGAGATTGCATCCTGATAATTACGGAAGATTTCCATAACATTTTATATGCGAGTAAAGAAGAATGTTCTAGAGAATTTCTTTAGAATATTCTTTCCCCTCGCCCAAGTTTATTCCTTGGAGATCAGCCATATAAATAGACGCATCCTCTCCTCTCATTCTTAATACTGAAATCGAAGAGAATAATAGCAAATGTTAAAAAGAGTTCTTTCAGAAAATCTCTCTTGTCATTCTTTCAAGTAAGTGTCTCGAGAGCTATAGCGCTTAAGTTCAGTTCGCATATTCTGTTTTGAGTGTTACCAAACAGTCTATCACGGTTTTATCCTGGGATTCAAAATTTGCATTCAAACCCTCACACATTACGGGGGATTTATTGAGTTACGAAAAGAGATCATATCTCGACTCTGTGTTCGTCTTATTTCTAATCGGTTTTCAACTCGCATTTTAATCTCCATTTCCTTAACGTTATCATTTATATTATATCTTATATCGTGATTTCTATCCGGATTTTCGTGGTCCTTGTTGATACTGGGTTCAACTTCTAATTATTTGTAATTAGAGAGGTTCGTTTTTAGGTAAGTACTTGATAAGAAAGTAAAGAAGAAACCTCAGAAAAAGAATGTATTATTATTAAAGATGTTTACAATGCTTGTTAACTCGGAATGTCGAGATTAACTTTATCAAAGAGAAGTAAAACCTAGGTTATCTAGTTCTTCTCCTCCCCATCCTGAATGAATCTTATTAGTGAGGAGGGGGGGGCATGTATATATATCCTTAATAGTCAGTCTAATAAGCCCATTGCCAACCTCGGAAAAATGGAATATTTCCATTTTTCCAAGACTAGGGAATTTGTGATAAGATTCGATCTTATACTGTCTGAGTTTAGACTTCGGCTTAGGACGATGTTCGTTTATACCCCCGCTTCGGACACTAAATCTGATCAATCTGGAGTTGGGAACTTAAGTCACTGGTGATAAGTTGAAACCACTCCTTTCATTAGAAACAGCCAGGGGGTCCCAAGAATTATGTTGTAGAGAATTGGTTTTTCTACTACATCGAAGTTAACGGCTCTGATTGTTCCTCCAACTATTATCGGGAGCTGTACTATTCCAAGAGTCGGAACACTTTCACCATTGAATGCAGCTAATGACTTAATCCTCGACTTGATCTTCGTTTCTTTTGACCATAACTTTTGGAAGACCTCTATACTGATGATATTCGTAGCGCTTCCGGTATCCACTAATATCCGGGGAACTCTGTAATCTCCAACTTGAAGTTCTATCACCAGAGGGTCGTTATGTGGGACTTCGACTCCTACTAAGTCTTCGTGAGTGAAAATGAGCTCCTTTGGTAGAATTATCTTCGGCTTTATTTGCTGCTTGGATTGGTCTTGTGCTACGTATGAAGGTTCCGAAATAACGTTTATCCTTCTGTGATGGAACGAATATCCTCGTTGAGGAAGTTCTTTTCTTCTTTGATAGTTCTTTTCCACAGATCGCTCCTTCGGTCAATATTTTTTTACTAATGTTTCCTTTGAATTTAATTGTCTGGGAATACGTTCCAAATATTTTCTCAAGAGATATTCCGGTAGGTTACGGAATTCTTATGTGCTATGTCTGTGGGTGGTATGGTAATAACACCATGTTGGGGAGATTCTTTCTCTTTTGATTTCTGCTTTTCGCTGGTGCTCTCTTAGGGTTTCGGAGGTTAGGAAGGCAACTTTGGCTTTTTCTTTCCGCTCGAATGTTTTATTATAGTGCAGGCGAGGCTCTTTAATTCTTCTCCTTATTTCTTCATTTTCCGAAAGAATCTGATCGTCATTGGATAACCGGGCTTTAATTTCATCTGCCCTAATGTATACGCTTGCTCTATAGAACGCATCTTCCATGGATTGGGGACGGTAAACTGAGAGTTCTTCCCATAATCTCGTCTCATACCATGCTCCACTAATTAGGGCGTCGATGGCTAGCTCGTCGAAAATATTCAACTGGAAGTATACTGTTTTGAATCTCTTAATAAAACTCTTGAGTGGTTCGGTTGGCGTTTGCTTTACCAAATAGAGGTCGGAAATTTTTGCTGGTCGTTCGAGGTTGAAAATATACTTCTTTAGAAACTTTTGCCGTAGTTCTTAAAAATTCTCTTTTGAATTAGAGGGTAAGCTGGTTATCCAGATTTGGGCGTTTCCTCGTAGACTTTCGGCAAAGTATTGGCACTTCTTTCTCTCCTCGTCGGACGGGTGAATTCGTGCTTGGTTGATTGCAATCATAAACGTTTTAAGAAAGGCTATCGGATCTCCTATTCCATTATAGGTTGGCAGCTCCAATTTTCCTTTTTCAAAAGAATTAGATCCAAACTTCGTCGTTTTCGATAAATTCCCCTTTTTAGTTCCGAATTTTTGTTGGGGGCTTCTGGAGCATAACTTTCATATCCCGTAATTCGCGATGCAATTCCGCTATTGAGTTTCTCGTCATAGAAGTAGGTTCGTCATCTTCGAGTTTCTCGCTGTCGATTGCTCTTTGAATCTTGGTCGGTCCGTTCTGTTCTTCTTCCACCTCTTCCGCTCCTTGTTCTGCTTCACCTAGTGACAGGTATTTTTCTGGAATATCGCATGCTGGTTGACTGCCTTCACTGCTTGCTTCTATATCACCTAGGAGATCGTTCATAGGTCTTTTCTTCCTTTGATTTTTCTGTTGAACCTGTCAACGGAGTTCTAGATCGGGGACCTCGATGGGTGATTGATCCCACCGATTTTTCCTGGTTTTTCGATGAAGGAAAGTCATTACTTGGCTTCTTCCCTTCTTCCGAGATTTCTTCTGTTTTCTAAATAGAGGTACCCCCCTACCTGGCGCGCCAAATGTTGATACTGGGTTCAACTTCTAATTATTTGTAATTAGAGAGGTTCGTTTTAGGTAAGTATTTGATAAGAAAGTAAAGAAGAAACCTCGGAAAGATAATGTATTATTATTAAAGATGTTTACAATGCTTGTTAACTCGGAATGCCGAGATTAACTTTATCAAAGAGAAGTAAAACCTAGGTTATCTAGTTCTTCTCCTTCCGATCCTGAATGAATCTTATTAGTGGGGGGGGGGGGGATGTATTTATATATCCTTAATAGTCGGTCTAATAAGCCCATGGGCTAACCTTGGAAAAATGGAATATTTCTATTTTTCCAAGACTAGGGAATATGTGATAAGATTCGATCTTATACTGTCCGAGCTTAGACTTCGGCTTAGGACGATGTTCGTTTATACCCCCGCTTCGGACACTAAATCTGATCAATCTTCTCCGAGGTATCCCTCGGTCATATGGGCCGAGGGTCGAAGTTCCTGTTGTCGGGACTTATAACCTAATATATTATCAGGGACCAAACTCCAATTATTGCCAAAGTATTTATTAGGGGTAGAACCCCACCATCAACAGTCCTACAATCTTAACTTATTAAATCAGCTTTCTAATTATCGCTTGAATCGGATTGAATATTGCGAAGAATATTTTATAAACGGTTTTTTCACAAACGGTTTTGAAAACTGATCCAACGTTTTGCAAAAGCTTATTAGCTCTTCTATAGAGCGTTCGATCTATTAGAGACGAATCTCAAAAATGATTTATGTACAATAGCGTTTAAGAATGTCTTGAAGACGATTTTGGGAACGACTATTATAAAGTTCTAAGAACACCTGTTGGTGATTTCTGCGGAAACTCAAAGCAAGTTCTTGAAGGGAAAAATGTATATAGCGACTTAAAATGTTTTAATCACTTACTTGAATCTTGTCTCTCAATCTAACTTCCGTTATGCTAGTACCTCAGACAGTTAGTTTTCGCTTATACTCTCGAAAAGTCCGTCTGTCGAGTCTGTAGTCTAGTTTTGTAGTCTAGTCTAGTCTATCGAGTCTGCATGTGTTTAGAGTCATTTCTATTCATGTGGGGAATTTTTGGAACTCAATTTTACTTAACTATTAATAAGCATTTGGTTTTGTAATATTGAGTTTAAATGTGAATAAGAAATGAAGTTTAATAAGCAAATGGACCTTATAAATTCATTTGAGGATTGGGTTTGAGTCTTTGAAATGAAATGTTTTCATTGGCTATAATTCTTTGTGTGGAAGTGAAAGTATCCCACATTGGTTGTCAAAAGAGAAACCTCTTGTTTATATATTGGTTTCCCTATAACAAAATTCAAAAGCTTTGTGGGAGTAAAAGTGCATTATGCAAAATATCACATGCGAGGACTGCCGGGCTCGTGCTCATTGCTCAATTCATTTTTAGTTGGCCTTGGGCTCTATATGAGTGCGGGTTGTGGGTCGGTTGTCATAATTCTTTAGGAATAATTTTTCGCATAATAAAATGATTAATACAAATCATTAAGAGATTACGTCTTGATAATTGCGGAAGATTTTCATATCGTTTTACTTGCGAGTAAAGGAGAATGTTTTAGAGAATTCCTTTAAAATATTATTTTCTCTCGCCCAAGTTTATTCCTTGGAGATCAAGCCGAACTTCTCATATAATTAGACGCTTCCTATCGTTTCATTCTTAATCCTCAAATCGCAAAGAAAAATAACAAAAGTTAAAAATAGTTTATCATAGTTTTATTCTAGGATTCAAAATTCTCATTCAAACTGTCACACATTACGGGCGATTTATTGAGTTAAGGAAAGAGATCATATCTTGACTCCGTGTTTCGTCTTATTTCTAATCGGTTTTCAGCTCACATTTTAATATCGATTTTCTGAACATTATCCTTTTTATCATGTCATGATTTCAATCCCGATTTTCGCGATCCTACGTCGGAAATCTTAAATTTGCAGCCGTGAAGACCAAAACAGAATTGGTGGAGCTATTCGAAGCAGCCAAGAAAGCTGCTGACGTGGCCAACACAAATGGTATTCTCTCCAGTAAAGCAAAAGCGTCTCGTTGCGTGGAAGCTCTTGAATTAATCATGAGAATCAATAACACTCAAAAATCTAACGGACCAAGGCGTATGATGGAGAGGCTTGAAGAACTAACAAAGCATAAAGACGGCAGTGCTGCATCAACCCTTTTTCAACTTTGGAGACAGGGAATCAGAGAAAGAGTCTACCACCCTAAAAACGTCTACTTACAACTCCCATAAAGCTCATTAGATACAATTTGTAGCAAGTGGTTGTAATTTGTAATTGGAGAGTGAGTTCTTGAGAGATTCACTATTGCATTGTACAAATTGATTCAAAAGGTAGTTGAGTACAAAGTTTTCTTATTCATCAATAGAGAAGAGTTTACTAATCTATAAGAACAAAACAAACATTGAGTGTTTTGGATTGGACCGTAAAGTATTTGCCTCTATTTTGTTATTTAACAAGACAAATCACAACCAAGATTGTCTCTCTATCTTCAACATAACATGTAAATTATGTATATTATAATGTACATTGGAGATGAGATGAAGCTTATGAAGAGTATGGTTCACCCTCAAGCTCAGTAATCAAGAGTTCCGGTAGTTTATTTTTGTCTACAATCCAAAACTCAACAACAAACAAACAATTTAGCATGTAATAATGATTATAAAAAAAAATATCACTATCATTATTAGTATTATCTACATTAAAAAATAGCATGTAAACTGTGTATAAATATCTGTAATGTACATTTGAGCTCAAGAAGAGTGTGATTCACACTCGAGCTCAGTAATCAGGAGTTCCATCATCTTTTTATACATTGGCATATAATGATCGTTAATCATTGTTCTCGACAGCCTCATCTTTCTGTACAGTTCTCTAGGCGTCTCATATATCCTGACACGCTCCACCACCACCGCATCCTCACGTTCTGTTTCAGACTCAGTCTCACTCACCGACACTATGTGCATTATCTTACCTGGCGGGTAAAACCGCTGGTTCTCTGTCAGGTCCGTTGAAGATGGAGAAACCGGACTCTGGCTCTGTCCCTTGGAAGAGTCCCCTCCTCCGCCTGTAATCACAGTCTCTTCCTCTGTTATCTCCTTTGCTGCTGCTGCTTCTTCCTCCATGGCTTCACTGTCTCTTTCGTTCTCCTGCCGCGTCAACTCTTTGTCCAGTTCGTCCCATAGCTCACCTTCTGTCACGTCTTCTTCAATTGAAGATGTTTCAGTGATGACGTGGTCGATCGAAATCAACGGCTCTTCTTCTTCCTCGTCTTCGTTTTCTGCATCATCACCACCTTCAGATTCGCTGCTGCTTGAAGAATAATGCTCCGTCCTCTTGTGACCCTTTCGGTCTATCACTATGGTTTCCGCCAGTAGAGCTTCTGTGCTTCTTCTTTCGGGTATAATAGCAGATGCTTCGGGTAAGTCCGTGACTTTAGAGTTGAGCTGAGAGTTGATAGCTCGGCGACGTGGTCCCATGCAAGACCATGACGAGAGAGATGAACGTGTCTGTACAACAGCTTGCGCTACGTCCTGGGCACGCTTTAACATGACCTGAGCAAAATCTTCTTAACATCAATCATCATCATGACAAAGAAACACCTGTCCACGAAGCTAATTGGCTACCATAAAACCAACTCTTTTTTCTTTGGTAAGAGTGCAGATTCAAACCACAGATTTTACCTGAGTGCCGCTTGAGACAGGCCGCAGAATCGCTCCAGCACCAGCCACTTTTGCTTTGGCGCTGGCTATAGATGGCAAACGAGATCCTATAGCAGTTGCAGACCGATATACGACACTAAGGACCCTCGTATGCTCCACCTGATCACGTAGGTCATTTGACCAGGATGACGAAGTTACCTGCACAACAGTGACAACGAAAGGGATCTTATTTGTATGAAAATATAAGTGTACCTATGATAGTTTACGATGTATTAGACCATTACAGAATTAGGATGAATCCTGTGATAATAATATCACATAAAGGAAAATCAGGTCACGTACCTCACAACGAAGGTCATCAACAGAAGCAGCAGAGAATGTTGGGACTAGATCCGATCCATTGACAATAGTAGTAATGAAGTGTTTGCCTGATTCTGCTAAATCCCAAGTCATACAAGCCGCTGCGAGGAGTTCAATAGATATTCAGTGCAAAGCATACCACTTGCAACAGTCGGAAGTAAATGACATATAAAGAATTCAGCAATCAGAATTAAAGAAAATACCACCATCAATCCCTGAAATGGGTGTACCTGGTGCAAAAGTGAAGCAAGTAGCCGAGGCAAACTCTTTTTGCTCCCGAAGAATATAGGTTAAAAGTGCAGCAGTCCCACCCCCAAGAGAATGACCTACAATCTGTAACAAAAATACGCTTCTTACAAACAATATAACTGATAAAAGACTTGCTATTTCTCAAGACAAAATGGGTGTCCTCTGAGAAGTATCAAAATACAGAGCATTCATTACCTGAACCTTGTAACTAGGATTTTCACCAAGGGCCTTGGTGAGGCAAGGAACACTAAGTTTAGCAATCCATCGAGCTGCAGCAACCATTCCGCAATGTGCATAACCTAAAACTAAGTTGCTGAGTCCACCATCATGCAAAACTGAATGATGGAAGGGGACTACTGCACCAGTTGCTGCTGTTAATGTATCTTTGATGCTGTGAGTGCCGCGGATCAATAGCAGTAAACATTTTGAATTTCTATCACGTATGATCGTGAAGGCCGGCTGTAAAATCTGCACGGTTCCTACCCAGAATCAACTGATCATAGTTCCAGAAATAAACTAGAAAAACAAAATATCAGAACTTGAAAAGCACTGTCACATTTAACCAGACAAAACACTTGGTTCGGGTGTCTATTCCAGCTTCCCCTTTGATTTTAATTTCAATTTGACAAGCATGACAGTCATTATGTTTAAAGGAGAAATCAACAATAGAACGCTTTGTAACAAGTAAGGTCCAATCTTTAATACAGGAACAGGAATGGAGATCAGTCATTATATGGAAGAGATGCACTATTACTATAATCTCCAAGTTAGAAAAACTCTTGTTAGCCTCCCAAAAGATATATTTACGATTAAAAGGGATAACTACGAGAAGGTAGCCAAAAAATATGAATTTTTCGTCTGGAAAAGAAAGTACGTAATTACTATAAGCAAGCTACTCGTAAATAATAGCACGAAGAGAAAATCACACTTGCAAAACCTACCCCTGCTTTAGGTTTCTGAAGAAGGACATCTTCATGAGTATAACCAGCAGTCTCCAGAAACACGGCAAATGGCTTTTTGGAGAAAAGCATACAGAGGGTCAAAAATCTTAATAACTCTGTCAACTCCGCGATAATCTCGAGTCCTTTTAACTCTATACAATTACTTCCAGCATAAATACTGGCAGTTTGAAAGTTTCCCTGAAAAAATTGCAAGCAAACAATGTCACTTGCTACAAAAGATAAATACACTCTGCAGCGAAACGGAAAATCCCACACTGCTCACTATTCACTAGTCACTAGATTACATGCGTGACCTGAAACATTCCTTGCATGCAGGATAATCAACAAACCATCTCGTAAACTAAAATGAACAGAAGGGGAAATTAAACGGAAGACATAACCCAAACATATCTAAACAGAGCTCAATATCTCTCATCAAGAAAGTAAAACTATATGGAACGTAGAATAGCCACCACACACACACAGAAGAAAGAAAGAACAGAGAGGACATTAAAAATAACTCTTTGATTAAGCCCATGATTACATAGTCACGGAACATATAAGAAGATCAAGCAAGGTTGCTAAGTTGTGCATCTAATCTACAGATACGAATGAGAAAACTCAAGCCTTAATGAGATGAGAAGCGCAAACCTGCCTACGCATCAAATAGTTAATACCAAAAGCCAGATCGGCAATGGGCCATTTGCCCAAAGTCTCTGAATACGTAAAGCGTAACGTCTCTGACAAAGTTGAAATAGTCTCAAGCCAAGTCGCCGGCGCCTGAGCAGGCCTCCTCACGATCCTTCTCCTTCCGGATCTCCCCGATTTAGCCAAATCACCTCCTGTGTCATTCTCTCCATCTCTCGACCACACGATCCGCCGGCTCAGTAAGTAGAGAAGCACCACTGCTCCGGTGGCGGTCACCATTGCACCCGCTGCCATCCTTGATCCCTCCTCTCTTAACCAGTAATCGTTAAAAACCAATCTCACTCCTCGCGGAAACACGATTCAGGGATTCTAACGTTTTTCTTCGCGAAATTCTAAACCGTGCTGAACGGAATCCTTCACAATGAAAGAAATCGAAGCTCCGATATCTCCAATACTCAACCGATTTGGGCATCCCGGGAACGTTGCGCAGAGAAGGAAAGCGAGGATCGTTATAATTCATGAATTTACTTTTAAGGTCGAAATGACTAGAAAGGTCATGAACTCGTCCGCATCTATTGACATGACTCAGGGGTAGCATCGTCATTACGATTGTAGCGGGCTTACGTGGATTTTCTTGGGGATAAGTAGGTAGCCATTTAAGGTTAAGTCAAAGAAAAGAAGAAAGGAGAAGGCACGTTAGGAATTTGCCGCATCTGCTTAGCTTAAACCAACCCGACCAAATTTCCGCATTAATAATCATTCATTAATTAACCTAAACAGTAATGGCTGATGAACATGATCAAAATCAAACTAACGCGATTGCTTTGTAGTACAAAACTGTTTTACTTGCTTCTTTTTCTAAGTGCAATGCTTTCACGAGTTTACATCCATATTCTTATTTTTTAAAATGAACTTGAGAGGAAAAACTTATAACATTTCCAACTTCACATGCTTAGTCCCACAAAACCAGTTTTAAAACTTTGAAAACCCATCTAACTAAATTCAAAGACCAGAAAAGAAAGAAAAATGTATATTAACTCATTAAAATTCAAGAGACTTAATGCAACAAAAATCACATGATTAATTAGTATTTGAAAGTCACAAAACCACTTCGCAAAGTATATTGCAACTCAACATTTTAGCTCCGTAAAAACTCTTTCATTTGATTTATTGATTGATTGCATTTGGATTCCATATATATTGTCATTTCATAACACTCAAGTTGATGTTAACGGTTTCTCTATATTCAAGATCAATACAAAAAAAATTGTTAGGAACAAATATCACCCACTCAAATATTTTATCATTCTTAATTTATATAGATTTTTTTCTCTTGTGGTCAGCTCGATGATGAGATATTGGGTGTTTGATTGATTTTTTTGGGGACACGAGTCCTCGGAATCTGGGTGTTCTTCGTTGGGCGAAGTTGTCTCATGTGCTTCGCAATGGCTCTTGGTTTTTTAAGCGTACGAAATCTCCGATTTTTTGCCATGTGATGGATATAGTCTCTCGAATAACTCCTCATTCGCACGACTCGGGTTCGATGTTCTGCTTTAGAGGCATGAAAAGGGAAAATAAAAAGCCTCATTCTCATCTGAGGCTACTTGGGATCAATTCTATGAGGTATGGCCGGTTGTGTCTTGGTCCAAAGTGGTTGGTTTTCACTAGGGATCCCTAGGTTTGCTTTTATTACATGGCTTGCAATCAAAGATCGTCTGCCTATCGATATTCATATGATAGATTGAGGTCATAACCAATCTTTTGTGCTTTGCGGTCAGCCCGATGAGCCGCGTGACCATCTATTTTTTTCATGTCCTTTCTCTTTTACCATCTGGCTAGCTTGTTATGGCAATCTCTTAGGTTCAATGGCCTATCCTAATTGAGACGATACTATGATGATGATATGTGAAGTAATTCACCTAAAACTAACTGCAAGTGCACAGTGTACAATTGTAGTATTTAGGTCGCCGATCTCACAAAGAACTAAGAATAATCTCTAATTACTATGTTTAAGAGTTTTTCTAAGCAAATCAACTATGTGAATAAGTAACCAAATAAAACCGGACCAAACTAATTAATCAATCGCAGTAGGTTGTATGCAATATCAAAGACATTAGATCTAGGGGAAATCATAGGAAGTATAGATCAACACCAATTGGTTATATAACACATAAGACAATTATATGTAATCTCCTAATTACTTGGTAGATTACACCTACTTGTTAACGACTAGACCGAAAAGATACTTTTCAACATATGGAAGCTAACTCATGCAATGAATATAGATCTGATTGTTCATGACTTTCTAAGGCAAAGAATAACAGTGCACAAGGAAGAAATCAACTACTAAAAACCATGTTTGGGTTGTGCCATCAAATAGTGTTTAGGATAACCCCACCTAGTGATTAATATAATGATTGATCAAGAAAAAGTATATTGGAAATCGGCCAAAAAAGGCTCAGTTTTTCAGGAATAGACAAAAAAAGATCAACCTTTTTATCTCTCCTTAAAAACACTGAACTAGTCGATACTTGTCATTTAAATCTCAAACTATTCGTTGTTTTACCATTTTGAGCACAATGTTAATTGACCTAACAGAAAATTAATACGGTGTTATCTCCCCGTTTATTGTAGCCGTTAGTGGAAACGACGTCGTCTCGTCTCGTTGATTAATTTTTTTAAAATCCTCCAAACGACGTCTTTTTGAATGTTTTATCATTCAAAATTTTTGTTTTCCATCAGACTCGAACTCGGACATATAGCTTTGAGAGGAGGGTTGTCGTCACTGGGCTAGTGGCTCATTCGATGTTTAATCGAATAGACTTCTTTATATTTGGTACAATATTAACAGTTAAATGAGACGGAGCAAAACGACGTCGTATCATTGCTTATATATAAACATGTCATCGCGAAATCCTAACCCTAGTTTCGCGAAATCCCTAAATCAATTTGGGGGATTTCTCTCAACCCAGAACCCCAAAATCGATGGCGAAGACAATGTTTAGGTGAGGTGGAAAGATTATTCGAAGATCAGGTCGGAATTATGTTATGGAAGAAGATCCGCCTGGCAGAGTTCACCGGCGTCTCAGAGTTCACCGTCGTCGAGAAGGGGAGGAAAAAGTGGTGGTGGTAGAGCACCGCCTGCTACGGTAAATGCGACGCAAAAAGGGGAGGAAGAAGTGGCCGTGGTGGTGGGAAAAGGTCTGAACCCAATGAAAGTCCGCCTCTTCGAACTTCTCATCTGACAAACAAGAAGGTAAGCTTCGAGTTATTACAGTCGAAGAAGGGAGCTACCAAAAGCTCGAGTAATCGTCGTGGTGGTGTAAAACACGGTGGTGGAGCTACCAAAAGCTCGAAGAACCCAAGAGAAGGTGGTGGTGGTTCTGTAACCAAACAGTCGAAGAAGCATAACAGAATTGAGGTGGATTCAGATAGTGAGAGAGACAATGACTGTTATCATATAGAGCTGGATCCTTCAAGTAGCGACGACGACTGTGGCGGTGTGGTAGACGGCAACGATTGTGATGGTGTGGTAGGCGACAACGATTGTGACGGTGTTGTGAATAAGGAGGAGTTAAACACAGAAGAAGCTGAAAATGGATTTAGCGGAATTGCAAAAGAGACGTGTACATATTTAGCTATGTTCGGAGAGGAAGCAAGGACTGATAGTTGTGAGGCAGATGAAGACATTGGTGATGATTATGCATGGGATGAGAATCTTTGATCCGGTATCATCTGATGATGAGATTGAAGAGGAAATGCGACCTGCAGAGCCTTATAGAGAGGACATTAATCCAGAGCAGTTGATGCAATTGGGGAGATGCTTCTCAGATGCTAATGACTTCAAGCATGCATGCCTCAGATACACAATCAAGACACATCATCAAATATGTTATATCAACATCTCTGAACATGGGTGATGTGTGTGCTGCAACGATGGGAGAAAACAAGGCTCCATGTCCTTGGAGGATTTACTGTGCATATGAAAAGAATAAGGAAAAGTTGATGATCAATACCTATGCCAATATTCACACATGTGAGTTGACATGCAAGTCTAAGCTACTGAAAAGATCGGCCATTGCTAACTTGTTTTCTGAGAGGCTGAGGTTGAATCCAAAGTTAACTGCGAAGGAGATTCAAGAAGAGATCCGGATGGAGTATAAGATGTATGCGTTACTAAACTCATGTATTAAAGCAAAGACGATGGTGATGAAGCAAAGGAGAAAAACACATGAAGAGCGCTTTGATCGGATATGAGATTATCAAGCAGAAGTTCTTAAGAGTAACCCATGGTCTACTTTTGAAATCGAAACCGTTCCTGGACCTAAATATGGAAGCAAGCAGAGGTTCTATAGATTGTATATATGCTTTCAAGCACAAAAGGAGTCTTGGAAAAAGACTTGTAGGCCAGTGATAGGACTAGATGGAGCCTTTCTAAAATGGGATATAAAAGGTTAGTTGTTGGCTGCGGTTGGGAAAGATGCAGAAAATAGGATTGCCCCTATAACTTGGTCAGTGGTGGAGATAAAGAATGACATGAATTGGGATTGGTTTGTGAAACTGCTTGCAAAAGATTTGGACTTGGGTTTAGGGACTGGCTATGTTCTTATGTCTGACAAGCAAAAGGTAACTCATTTTCTAGTATTCTGAGTTGTTTAGCTATAAAGAACTGTTTATAATATTTCTAACTTTGAAACTGCAGGGTTTATTGAAGGCAATACACATTGTGCTCCCTGAAGCATAACATAGACAATGTTGTAGGCACATCTATGAGAACTAGAGGAAAAGCGAGAAGGACCTCAGGGTACAAAGGCTGTTTTGGTACATTGCGAAGTCTTACACTCCTGGTATGTGCCAGCACAACATCAATCAACTGGAGGCACATGATGCATGTGCACATAGATCACTGCTACTCACTAAACCGGAGACATGGTCCAGAGCTTATTTCAGGTCAAGCTCATTCTGCAACGATAACTTGAATAATCTCAGTGGATCCTTCAACAAGACAATCAAAGAACCTAGAAAGAAGCCTTTACTAAACCTGTTAGAAGGAATTAGGCTTCAATGCATGAACAAAAACTAGAACATGTCAATATTGACCAGAAATTTGAAAACCACCTTGACAAAGAAGACAAACGCTGAGCTAGATAGGGTTGAATTGAAATCAGTAGACTGTGAATTATATTGGGCTATTGGGCCAGAGACAGAGGTCATGTACAAAGGTCATTCATACATTGTCAGCATGGAAGAACGTGTATATGCATGCAGGAGTTGGCAAATGAACGGGATACCTTGTATCCATGCTGCTAAGGTGATACTTGCTTCATGGAAAAAAATTTCTCAATTTGTTGTTGATTGTTACACGAAAACCAGGTAAGTTTTTTTATGTCTTTGCTTATGTAAATTTGACAATATGGACATTGTAAACTACCTCCTTTGCTTATCAGGTGGCAGGAAACATATAGCTATGGATTAAGCCTCTGAATGATCAGATGGAGTGGCCTCGGACCAATAGACTTGAAGTGATTCCACCACTTAATAGATCTGGAAATCCTGGTAGGCCTAAGAACCATGACAGTAAGAAGAGTCAGAATAAAACAGAGACTAAGTTAAGCTGTGCCGGTCGAACCATCACTTGCTCAAACTGTCAACAACAAGGACATAATAAGAGCAGGTGTGGGAATGACTTTCAAGAGCCATCTGCTAAAAAACCAAGAGGCAAACCAAGGAAGAATCAGGTTTGTGATTAAGTTTGTAAATGCGTTGTGATTTTTTTTAATGTGAAAGATTAGTGATTGAGAGCTTTTCTAACAAGGACTACAATTGGAGGAGTCACAAGCCTCTCAACAACAAGTCTCCTTCACCCAATCATCAGCATGGGAGCAAGGTCAATCCTCACAAGGTCAAACCTCAGATGGAAAAAACTCAAAATGGGACCAAGGTTCCCAAGATCAGGCGTCACAAACACAAGGATGAGTACAAACACGCGTATGGGAACACTGGCTTGGACTTTAAGACAATCTAAGTTTGATGCATGCACTTTTGTGTTCGTTAGTCCTTTAAGGAACTAAACTAGAGGGTATTATGTTGTTGTTGTGTTCTTTTGTTACTCTATCTTTGTATTTTGATTAGTCCTTCATGGAACTAAATCTCTTTCAAACTATTTTGTTGTTTAATAGTCCTTTATGGACCTTAAACTCTTGTAGGTTTGTATTCAATCACACATTGTCAGTGTTAGGTTTTGTTCAATGCTTTATCAATGCTTGATCAATGAATTTAACAACTCAGACAACAATAAGATTTATCTAAACAAGTTCATCAATCTTACAAAACAAGTTCATCAAACTAACATGGCAAATAGAAACACAAAGACAATCTACTTGATTTGTAAAACAAGTTCATCCAAATTACAAAACAAGTTCCTCTAGTAGCTACTCAAAGACAATCCACTTGATTTTCCAAAAAAAATCAGTATAACGCAAATCATGACGAATAAGCATAGAGCTCTAAAACCCACTTTTATGAACAAGTTAAGCCTCTTCAGCTCAACTTTAGCCTTGGTAACTTCTTCCATCAACTCATCATTCACACTTTTAATGCTTTCGATCTCCACTTTACTTTTGCAAATGTCTGATTCACAACATCCCACCTTTTGCAATGTATCTTCCAACTCTTCATACACTAATTCCTCCACCCATTTAAACAAGTGATCATTTAAAAAAATTCAGCTAAGCTCTATTCAATTCAAATTAAAACCAATTCAAAGCTTCAAAATTCAGTTTTTGAATAAAACCAACTTCTGAGAAGCTAAGAAACACTTACATCTTGAAACGTAGGGCATCGAAAGAACGGTCGGCCGGGATTTTCCTTCGTTTTCGAAGCTTTGATTAGAGTGTTTTGACTACACTCATATTTCACGGAAATTCCACGAATTACCATCGTATTGACATGCAAATCGTCATTATCCAAACTCATCATCCAACAATCTAAGAGAGAAACAACCAATTCGGAACAAAATCAACTAAAAGTAGGGTTCGTCATTGAATAAAAAGCCCCAAATCGATTTGGGATTTCTCAGAATTTATTTTTTGTTCTAAGGGAAATCGACTTCGGTTATAAAGACTCCAAACATTATGACGACGTTTTGTTTCGTTTCATTGATTGTTTGTATTCGGTAAATATAAAGACGTATGTTCGATTAAACATCGAATGAGCCACTATCCCAGTGACAACAACCCTCCTCTCAAAGCTATATGTCCGAGTTCGAGTCTGATGAGAAACAAAAAAATTGAATGATAAAACATTCAAAACGACATCGTTTGGAGTATTTGTTTTAAATTAATCAACAAGACGAGACGACGTCGTTTCCACTAACGGCTTTAGTAAACGGGAAGATAACACCATATTAATTTTCTGTTAGGTCAACTAACGTTGTGTTCAAAATGGTGAGTCAACGAATAGTTTGGGATTTAAATGGTAAGTATCGAATAGTTCAGTGTTTTTATGGAGAGATAAAATGTTGGTCTTTTTTTGGCCATTGGTGAAAAGTTGAGCATTTTTTTGGCCGATTTTCCAAAAATATATGCTTTGTAGTACTGTTAAAGTAGAGAATCATACTGATCATATCATTTTAATGCTTTAGAGATCTATAAAACCATTGACAACCCTAGATCTAACAAGAGAACTACTTAGACATAGTAACGATGACACAAATCATTATTAGATTAATGAATTGCATGCAAGAGTGAATTAGACAATAGAAGAATGGAGGTTAACAAATCTCAATTGAGTAAGAACAATCTCTTTCACTTCTCCAAAGTATCAAAAGAACAAAGCTTATAAAATAAACCCTAGAAAACTAGTAACAAGCATAAAAGCAAATTGAAAGCAAGTGAACTCTTTAAATGATCGATTGTGGGGGACGTGCCTGTCTCTTCTACTGAGAGCTTCTTTTATAGTTGTATAGGTCGTAATTATGGTAGAACCTCCTTAAAACTTGAGTCGGACTTGATTGTAACGAAACAATCCAGTCTTGTAAATCTCATCATAATGACATGTTTTCAGTAAAAAGGGCTATATCTTGGGTTCCAGACGTCCAATTGGTTTGATTCAAATTGCAAAATAAATTTAACTTCATGGCCTACATATTGATATGTATATTGTCTCTTGGATCATCGGTTAAGTGGATAAATGGTCGTCCAACTTATGAAACTCAGATTCTGCCTATGCATCTCTTTTGATACTTTTGCTCCAATTCTCTCTACTTTACCTTTAATTGCTCTAAAATTTCTTTTTCTTGTAAAACCTATAGATACCTAAAAGACACTAAAAATACTCTATAAAAGCATATGTATCATGGTAGAAAACCGGTAAAATCCATGATACATCAAACTCCCCCATACTTAGATTTTTCTCGCCCTCGAACAAACAAAAAGTTAGACTAGTAGCAGTTAGAAATCCGAATAAACTACGATTAGACCATCATCTTACAGTAACCATTTCTTTGATTATGATTTCCCCAACATCATCCTATTAAAAATGAATTGCAATTTACATCACAAGAGAAATCTTTTCAAAAACATACTATAATAATCAAACACAATGATAACTATATTTCCAGATACCTACTTAGCATAACACCTATCATCGTAGCTTCTCCCCAAATTTTGCTAAACACAAAAATAGTTTTAAAATACATAGGTTTCTTTCCTCTCTCCCAGAATTATTCATTTCATTTATAATTTCTAAATTCTAGACGAATATTAGCATCACGAAAAATTTTTCTAGCCTCGCCAGCAACCGAGTTCTCAAAGGTTTAAGGCGCATAACGATATTATATAAATTTTCCTAATCTCGCCAACAACCGAGTTCTTAAAGGTTTCATCAAACCCTTGGAAGTTTGTATCACGATAATATAATATAAAGAGAATCAAAAGAGGTAGTTAGTTTAGTTTTTGGAAAGATATATGAATACTCAAAAATTGATATCTTTCTCGAAAAGATAGGGGTTTTTGTACAGAATACCTTATCGAAGTTAGCATAATAGGTATGGTGAATAGATGCTGTGTCGGGTTACTACAAAACACTTTATTGATTTTCTCATACTCCCTTGGTCTTATTTAACAATTAATCAACAAGTTATTCCTAAAGCACATGAGGTAGACAGCGAAGGTTTGGTAGGACCCGCACCAAGCTGGTTACTCTTATAGTTCTTGTTTATGCAGAGTTCATATAGTCATTTCTTTTCTTCTTTTTATCTTCCCTCTAAATGTTAGACAATTGTATTGATTTTATCCATCACTTGAGTAAAAAATTATTAATCTCAGTATCAAAATTCTCACATGAGTAAAACTTATATATTTTAATGAGGAAAGGAGTTACGTCTTATTAGGAGTATCACGAGCTCTCTTGAGTAGGAAAGCCTACCAGCCCAGATTCTGATAAGGGATCATATAGCGTTCTAAAAACATGTAAACTGTCTAACCACTTAACTCCAAATACCATTATGTGGGGTTAACTTATTCTCGCTCCCAATAAATAAAGCTCTATATTGTTTGCAGTCCTCATCAAGTTATTCGAGTCAATATAGGGTTAGTATCCATATACCAATATAATCAAATTAGACTAAACTTAGCGCTAAATTTTTTGAAAATATTTAATTCTTAACAACCCATATTATTAAAAAACTAAAGCTTTTTTAAAAAAATAATTATGTAGTGAAAATTTGAAAATAAACGAGGAAATTTATAGAATTATTATAAAAATCTAGTAAAATTAGAAAACTAACTTCTATTTTAAAAAATTCGTAAACTATTTTTTATTTAAATACCAAAGTACCCTAAATAAATACATACATTAACTCATTGTCTATCTCGTAAGTATAGAAAAACATGGATTATGTTCTTTAACAAAGGCATAATAATTTCACGACCATGAGACATAGATGCATGTAAGAACAATGATAGTAATTAACAACAAGAGATCGAGACATAGATTTTCACAACCGATATCCACCACTAATCTCACATCCCCAATTTTATTTATAGTAGACTCATTTATAGGAAACGATAAAAGCATTTATAGCTTATCAATGTCATGTAAGAAGAAATCTTCTTAAGCAAAAGACAACACGTAATGAAACACCATATTGAAACTGTGATATAGTGAGATCTAAAAGTATTTTCATCTTATTTTCGTTCGAAGCATTTTGAGAAAATGAACATAATAAATATAAATATACTAGATAATGGTCCGCGCATTCAGTACGGACACGTAAACGTTGACAACAAAAAGTTCGAACGGAAAATTCATAATATATGAATTAACAAAGAATAAGTTTTTATAACGATAATTCTTATAATGATAAAAATAACGAAAACTCAAAAGAAAGAAACAAAGATACCAAGAGGAATATCCTAACGTATGGGAGCTATAGAGCATTCATCAAAAAACTTCCTTATATGTGGACCTTTTGATAGTTTAATCTAAAACTCTACCACTATCTCGGGAAATCAGGAAGAAAATTCAAACACAATGGAGCTAAAATGTCTTCCCTAAACTTAAATTTTTCTAATGATTTAATATAAAACTCTACCACTATATGTTGAACCCAAAGAGAACTACACATGGGAGATAAAAAGTTCTTCATTAGCGGTAAATGTTTTGATAGTTTAATACGAAACTCTACCACTACCTGGTAAACCAAAGAGGAAAATCATAACACATAGGAGCTAAAAAGGATTCCTTATACTTAGGAATTTTGATGATTCAATCTAGAACTTTACCACTACCTGGTGAACCTAAGGGGAACATCGTACATCACGTGAGCTAAAAGCTTTCCTTATACGTAGATCTTCTTATAGTTTAATCTAAATACCACTATCTGATGAACCAAAAGGGAAAATCATAACACACATAGATCTAAAATGTTTCCCTTATACTTAATCTAAAACCCTACTACTATCTAGTGAACCCAAGGGAAAAATAGTAACACACAAGATCTAAAGTGTTTTCTTATATTTCGATATTTTGGTGACTTAATCTAAAAGTTTACCACTATCTGGTGAATCTAAGGGGGACATTTTAACGCACATGAGCTGAAAAGCATTACTTATACTTAGACGTTTTGATGATTCATTCTAAAATCCTACAACTATATAACCCATAGAAATCACTGAAATCCTCAAAAAAATCACTTTTTTTTTTTTTATGGTATAGCCGCATCTATCATGGATATGGGAACTCAGCGGAAGTGGTTTCGGTCCCCGAACCCTGCCGGATCTCCAAAAAATGAGCTATCATGGTACACTTTTGGTAAAACCGATTTTATGGGCGGTTTTTCACCAAGTAATTTAACCTCAACCCATAAATTTTCATAGAATTAAAATTTTAGGAAGGTGTTTGCTTGGTTTATGAGAGGAATGAAGTATGATGGTTTGATTTGATGGATACTCGTGGGCTTACCCCTTTGACTGCGACCACTTTTATCGATAAAATCCATCAAATCCCTCTTCTTTTCACCGTTTGTCCGTCTTTAAACACATCAAACTATATGTTAAAGACCTTTAATCTTGTTTTGACGGTCCTGGGACACTATTTACAGCTGTTTTCATAAGTAACTCATTGGAACACCGATATGCCATAAAATGACGTTTTTCACCTTTGAGACCTCATTTTTTGGAGCTTTGAGGGAGATCATGGACCAAAACCTCTTCGGTGGAGTTCCTATATCCATGGTGGACGCGGCTGTGCCATAAAACAGGAAAGTCATTTTTGAAGTAAAATATCGATAAAATTGGCCAAAACTATGGTTATAACCCACAAAAATCGCCGAAATCCTCAAAAAAAATCACTTTCTTGTTTTATGGCATAACCGCATCCACATGGTTATGGGAACTCAGCGGAAGTGGTTTCGGTCCCTGAACCCCGCCGGATATCTAAAAAAAGAGCTATCATGGTACAGCTTTAGTGAAACCAATTTTATGAGCGTTTTTTCAGAAAATATAAAATCTTTAACCTCAACCCATAAATTTTCATAGAAATAAAATTTTGGAAAGGTGTTTGCTTATTTTATGGGAGGAATGAAGTATGATGGTTTGATTGAGGAGGGTCGAATCTTAGCGACAAAAGGCTGAATCTCAGTGGATCGTTGCAGCAAAGCCACTCTGCCACTTACAATACCCCGTCACGTATTTAAGTCATATGCAAATGATTCTACCCGCCGCTTGGTGGTAATTATGATTCAAGGCGGTTCGAACGGCGCTTCCGCCGAATGAACTTAGCTAACGAATGCACATGAACTAAAAAGTCTTCTTTATACTTAGGTTTTTTGAAGATTTAATTTAAATCCTACCACCGTGTGGTGTACCCTAGGGAAAAAATGTCATACGCGGGAGATATAGACTTCATCTTAAAACCTATGATTAAATGGCAGCTGAATTTTAAAAAAATATATGAAAAGTCTAGCGTATTAGTAAACCATACTATAGTTTGAGTTTCTTTTAAAAAGCATAACTTAACTCCATCACGTCATGTATTCATGTCCAACGTTTGAGTAAACATCATAAAAAAACGTTTGAGCAAGATAAACAATGTGAAGCATAGAGCCAAAAAATATAGGAAAAGTCTGGCGTATTATTAAATCATAATATAGTCCGAGGAAGAACAAAAGTAGAAACTTGGCTAACAATCTCTGATAAAAAAAAGAAAGTACATGTTCGTCCATAAGAACCATCTCAAGTGATTTAAAAATTCTCCCACAAAAGGATGATTTGGACCCGGATCTTGTATTTGTAAGAAGTTGGGCTAAGATCTTTTAGAAGAACAAAAGTTGAAGACTTTGGCTTCACGATAGACATGATTCTAAGTTTTAAAATAAGAATTGATTCTATAGTGAGTTGAAAATAAGACGTAGGATGAAGAAAACAAATGATCGATTAATATATATATATATATATATATATAATTAAAAATGATAGATACAAAGATCTCATATTTCATAACATGTATAATCTCAAACATTTTCTATCATAATTTATATAACAAACTTTAATATATATATAAAAAATATATTTAAATTTGTTGTATCCATTAAAAAAGAATGGAGGAGACAAAGCAATCCGAGTGGGTCAAAATCTAGTATATAGTTAAAGTAATAGATATGAAGATCTGACATTTATCGATTGACATAAAAAAATAATTAATGTAATTTAGTATTTACCGAGAAAATAAAATCCAAAAAATAATTTAGTATTTATCGGAAAAATAATATATAAAAAATAATTTAGTATTTATCTAAAAAAATAATAAACAGAAAAAATAATAAAAAGAACGATTTGATTGGTTAAAAATACGAACGATCTAATTGGGTTAGAACTCCTTAAAACGTTCCCGTGCGTTTTCCTTCCCCTTTAATGTTTGGTTAATATTTATAGGTTTTAAATTCTCAATAAATCGGATAGTATTTTAGATTTCCAATTAAATAAAGTTTTTATAATATTAAATCGAAAATAAGTATTTTTATGAATTCCAATTAAATAAAGTTTTAAATTCTCAATAAATCGCATAGTATTTTATGAACATATCCAATTCTCCGAAAGTAAACTACATTACATTTTGAATAATAAAAATAGTAAAATATTTTTTTAAAAATAATAAAAGTAAAATACTGATGGATAAATCTAGGGTTAGGGTGTGTAAATATAAAAAAATCGAAGGCCGCCCGAGTCCGTCCATTTCTACTTCGGTGGACTGAGCTGTATGGGATAAACGCCAAAGGCGAAGCGGTTCCGACAAACGAGGTTATCACCTCATCTTGATAAGAAAGGTCAGTTATATCTGATAAGAAGAATAGCTTATCAAATCACAGTCGGTGTTAGAAAAACCCTGCAAAACGCATCGAAGAAAGTGGAGAACAAGTCACACTTTTTTCTTTTTTAAAAAAGAAAAGAGAAAGAAAAGAGGAAAAATTTAAATTTGAATTTATTAATTTATTTTCTGGGTCAGCTTTTCGTCTTTTGTTTTGAGACGCGAAGAAATCGAACCACAAACCCTAGAAAACCATTCCAAACTACAAACCACCGATCTGGGAAATTAGCGTAACCGTCTTTTACGACTACCCAGATCGCCCGAATTCTAACTTTCTCAAAAACACTGGCTGGAGAATTGACGAAATGTCATCTCTAAGCAGAGAGTTAGTTTTCTTGATTCTCCAGTTCTTAGATGAAGAAAAGTTCAAGGAATCCGTTCACAAGTAAGTTCTGCTTTCGTTTTTAACCAGTTTTCTCTGGAATTTCGCCTCTAGAGTAAGCTTTTCGCTACTTTTGCTTGCATATGTGAAATTTTGGTTTCTTTGTTGTGCAGGCTTGAGCAGGAATCGGGCTACTTCTTCAATTTGAAGTACTTTGAAGAGAAAGCTCTTAGCGGGGAGTGGGATGAAGTGGAGAAGTATCTTTCCGGCTTTACCAAGGTTGATGATAATCGATACTCGATGAAAATTTTCTTCGAAATCAGGAAGCAGAAGTATCTCGAAGCTCTAGATCGGTAACTCGGAATTCCCCATTGCCTTTACTTATTTGATAGGTTTAGAGTGATTTGTTTGATTATCGGACATGGTTGATTATTTTGATGTTGACGGAGAGAGCATTTGTTTTGTTGTTCTTGTTTCCAGAAATGACAGGGCCAAAGCTGTTGAGATATTAGCCAAGGACCTTAAGGTTTTTGCGACTTTCAACGAGGATCTTTACAAGGAAATCACTCAGCTTCTAACTCTGGAAAATTTTAGGTAATCTTATTTTGCTATGCGTTTGATAATTCAAAGTTCTAGGGTGTCATCTAAAGTTGAAGTTTGGTGCTTTCCTCTCCAGGGAAAATGAACAGTTATCGAAATATGGTGATACCAAATCTGCCAGAGGCATAATGCTGGGGGAGTTGAGAAAATTGATTGAGGCAAATCCTTTGTTCAGAGAGAAGCTTGCTTTACCCACTTTCAAGGCTTCACGTCTGCGTACCTTGATCAATCAAAGGTGACCTCTTGTTTTGAAATATGTCAATTGATTTCTGCTTTTTTTTTTATATGCCATCAGTGTGACGAAACTATTTGCCTAGTATGTTCTGGTGTTTTTAGTAGGGTTGATTTAGAACATATCTCTTTTATTTTATCCGAACCAGCTAAAGAGCTAGATAAGTCATATTAGTCTTTAACATCAGCTAAGGTTTGGTGCTTTTGGTAATTTGCAGCTTGAATTGGCAACACCAGCTATGTAAAAACCCAAGGCCCAATCCAGACATCAAAACTTTGTTCACTGATCACACTTGCTCACCGCAAAATGGCGCTCGTGCACCCACTCCTGTTAATCTTCCAGTTGCTGCTGTTGCAAAGCCTTCAACATATGCTCCTCTTGGAGTACATGGTGGAGTATGATCTCATACCATGCAATACAGTTACTTTTACATATTCAATATCTCAGAAAAGATTTTGTGAGCTAAATGTTTTTTATGTACAGCCTTTTCAGCCTACTTCTGTTCCGCCGCCTAATGCAAATGCTTTAGCTGGATGGATGGCAAACCCAAATCCATCTTCATCAGTTCCTGGTGTTGTGGCCTCTTCCCCGTTTCCTATGCAGCCAAACCAAGGTACGCTTTGTTATTCAAATGTTTAGGCGGGTGGTAACACAAATACTGCTGCTAATGATGTGCCGTGTTAATGTTTTGGCCAAAAGTAACACAGTATAAAGAACACTTGTCATGGTTCAAAGGATTTTAATCTTTGTTTTTGTATCTGCCCTATCAGGTGTTGGAAAGTAAATTCTATTAGTTTATTCCTAGCTCTAAATTCTTGTTTGCTGTATTTCTTCATGGCAGTTTCTTTGCTGAAACACCCTCGGCCACCCTCAAACTCCCTTGGTATGATGGATTATCAAAATCCTGATCAGGAGCAACTTATGAAGCGTTTACGGTCTGGACCACCTGGTGATGAGGTGATTATTTCTGTTGCATGCCTGATCGCTCTTAGCAGATTGTTTATATCCAATACGAGAAGAAAAATATATTGTTTTGTCATGTCTTGTAATTATTACATTGCAGGTCACGTATCCTGCTCACTCTCAGCCCGCCGCCTCACTCGAGGATCTCCCTAGAAATGTCGTGAGTACAATGCGTCAAGGGTCGTTGGTGACAAGCATGGATTTTCACCCTTCCCATCACACGTTGCTCACTGGTTAGTCGAATGCTTTCATGTAGGGACTAATAGAGTTTAGATTTGTTTGGCTATTTTCTCCGCTTATAATTGTTTGTTATTTTTAGTTGGTTGTTCCAGCGGTGAAGTCACCTTGTGGGAAGTTGGATCCAGGGAGAAGGTTGTCACAGAGCCTTTCAAAATATGGAATATGGCAGCGTGCACTATGATGTTCCAGGTTTGTCTTTCACCATTTTTTCAAAACTGCGATTTAGAACATCAATGCTTTTCTCTTCATAATTTATTAATTTTACCTTATACTTGTGACCTTGCTAGACTGTTGACAGCAAAAGATGCTTTATTTCTGATGCATGCTTTAGTGGTTTATGTTTAGTTCTAGGAAAAGAAATTTAAGTAATACACCATCAGACTTTTATGTGATGATGATGACATGATCACCTGGTCAATTTTCTTCCCAGGGTTCTATTGCCAAAGACCCATCAATATCTGTCAGTCGTGTATCATGGAGTCCAGATGGAAATTTGATCGGTATATTATTTAAGATCATCAAATATATAGTTGCATTTTCAATTGGACACGATGTTTAAATCTGATGCCTTTTTTCTTTGTATAGGGGTTGCGTTCACTAAACATCTGATCCACATATATGCTTATCAAGGGTCTGACTTACGTCAACACCTAGAGGCATGTCTTTCCTTCTTTTTTCTTAGTTTGATTTTGTTATGGCATCTGCAAGTTAACAAATAATTTTGTTTCTGCTTATAGATGGATGCTCATGTAGGCTGTGTGAATGACTTGGCCTTTGCGCATCCAAACAAGCAACTCTGTGTTGTGACTTGTGGGGATGATAAATGTATAAAGGTAAGTTTGCAACGACAAAGCATTAAAAACTCTGAGGCTGTTATGTACTTTTTCTGTTGCTTCCTTTTTTAGCCGTCTGACAAATACTTTTTATGAGAGTTTAGGTGTGGGATTTGAGTGGTAAGAAACTTTACACCTTTGAAGGGCACGAGGCACCAGTTTACTCAATTTGCCCTCACCAGAAGGAAAATATCCAGGTACATTCATCTCTTAAGGAAACTATCCAGGTACAGTCATCTCTTGTTGCTAACTCTTGAAGAAATATTTTTCTCCATTAGTTATTGTAATCCCTTTCATTTTACTTCTGTATTAATTATTTTACTTTTATTTCATGCAGTTTATATTCTCAACCGCTCTTGATGGTAAGATCAAGGCATGGCTCTATGATAATGTGGGTTCTAGAGTTGACTATGATGCACCAGGACAGTGGTGTACAACGATGCTATACAGTGCTGATGGTAGCAGGTACTTTCTTCTTACTCGAAGAGCTAGAACTTGGAAATAATCTACATCTTCAATTCATAAAACCTTTGATTCTTAGTCTAGTTTTGAAAAACTATTAAAACAGCTAGTTATATGAAAGAAGTAACGGACTAGTGTTATTTCTGTTTGTGGGAAGGGTTTTTAAGGATAATTTAATTAGTCATCGAATTAGTAAAGAAGTTAGAGGTAATTTACTGCAAGTTATGCGATAGCATATGTTAAACGCTTGCCATTGTTTCAGATTATTTTCTTGTGGGACAAGCAAAGAAGGAGATTCTTTCCTGGTTGAGTGGAATGAGAGTGAAGGTGCCATAAAAAGGACATATTTGGGCTTTAGAAAGAAATCTACAGGGGTGGTTCAGTTTGATACAACACGCAACCGATACTTGGCTGTTGGTGAAGATAACCAAATCAAATTCTGGGACATGGATAATACTAATCTCTTAACCACTGTCGAAGCTGATGGAGGACTTTCGGTATGAAATTTAAGCTATTTCTCGTGGCTCTTTGTATATACCCTTCTCTCTTTTTTCCTTTTTTTTGGTGGTTTCATGTTGATTATTCATCACTGTGTGCTATATTAGAACCTTCCCCGTTTGAGATTCAACAAGGAAGGGAACCTTCTTGCTGTTACTACAGCTGATAACGGAATCAAGATCCTTGCTAACGTGGATGGTCTTAGAACCTTAAGGGTCATGGAAGCTCGTTCTTTCGAAGCGTCCAGAGCATCAACAGAGATGAAGGTTTAAATTATTCCTTATGTGCTTTCTTTAAATCTTCTCTCCTTTCATACCTTTCTTACAATTTCTTACGCCAATGATTGTGAATCAGGTATCCACATCTCCAATGGTTAATAGCATCGGCCCAGCTATCGGTAAAATGGAACAAATGGATATTGGCTCTCCTGCAAGGCCAGCCTCTATTCCTGTATGTTTTACTATCTTTTCTTCTTTTATTTCTGCTTTTCAGCATTTGACGATCCGGGAAATTAGAACTGTGGCCAAACTTGAACATGCATCTTGTTTTGTATAATTGATAAGTTTCTCTCTGTAAATACTAAATACTGAGATGTCCTCCAACTTCGGTGTTATTATGTGCACAGAATGTAGTTGATGCAATGTCAAGAACTATGGAAAAGCCAAGAAACTTGTCTGTTGAAAAGCCCAAACCTTTGGAGCTCATGGAGATTGTGGATCCTGCTCAATGCCGACAAGTGACAATGCCAGATAGCAAGGATTCTGTTAGCAAGGTCTGTTACTTATTTCTTAAATAGAGCCAGCCAGGGACTTCCATCACTTATATCCTATTTGGCTATTACAATAATGGTTATTATCATTTGCCACTTTCATTTTTAAGGTTGCTCGGCTCCTTTATACGAATTCGGGTGTTGGCATTTTGGCTCTTGGAGCAAATGGTGTCCAGAGATTATGGAAGTGGAGCCGCAGTGAGCAAAATCCAACTGGAAAGGTAATACAAACCTCAATTACAAACCCAACTTGTATGTTCTCCTGTCCAAGTTGCTGAAACTGTTATTTTTTTTTCTTCAAGGCTACCGCTAGTGTTACCCCACAGCATTGGCAACCTAACAGTGGTCTTTTGATGACAAACGATGTCCCGGAGAATCCTGAGGGAACTGTTCCATGCATAGCTCTTTCTAAGAATGACTCGTATGTTATGTCTGCTTGTGGTGGAAAGGTTTCATTGTTTAATATGATGACTTTCAAGGTAAACAACCTATCTATTTTTAATCTTTCCAGTTTTCAGACAATTACGTATTTGCCAGTGATGCCAGGAGTCTCTTAACTTTGGTACACTCAGCTGGAAATAAAAGCATCTTTGTAGAGCTGACTGGTATTTTTATTTTGTTCGTAGGTTATGACTACTTTCATGCCCCCTCCTCCCGCTTCAACATTCCTGGCATTTCATCCTCAAGATAATAACATTATTGCAATTGGAATGGAGGACTCAACAATTCATATCTACAACGTCAGAGTAGATGAGGTATTTATTTCATTGGTATCAATATCAAAAAATTTGAGGTTTTGTCTGCATCTTTGCCCTCAAAGTTCATCTTTTTTACTTTGTGGAGAATTTGTAATGGAATCGCTCTTTGAATCCATAGGTCAAAACAAAGTTGAAGGGCCACCAAAAGCACATTACCGGTTTAGCATTCTCTGCCACACTCAATATTCTGGTTTCCTCTGGTGCTGATGCTCAGGTATGCTAATGCTTCCTATTTCCTCGTTATGCTATTTAAGCTTTAAACAAACTTGGCTGTAGTAACTTAATCAACCTCTCTGTGCTTTTATAGCTGATATTTTGGAGTGTTGACACATGGGAGAAGAAAAAATCTTCCTCTATCCAACTACCAGCAGGAAAGTCACCAATAGGCGACACACGAGTCCAGTTCCACAACGACCAGGTCCATTTACTGGTTTCTCACGAGACACAGATTGCCATATACGACGGTTCAAAGATGGAGTGCATACAGAAGGTACAAAACTCAATCTATATTCATTTGCTTTCCTGGTTTTAGGTCAACGTTGTCATAATCAAGTGTTGTTTCTGTTTTTGTGCAGTGGGTGCCGCAAGAATCGCTATCTTCTCCGATAACCTGCGCATCGTACTCGTGCAACAGCCAATTAATGTACGCATCATTTGCAGATGGAAACATTGGAGTGTTTGATGCTGAATACTTGAGACTCAGATGTCGCATTGCCCCATCAGCCTACATGCCCCAGCCCATACCTAACAGGTTTATTAACCTTAATAAAACTAAGTCCTATAAACTACTCAAGTTAGATACATTTTGTTTCTAACAAAAAACTTTGTTTCTTTTTGGAATCACAGTGCTCCAGTCATGCCGCTGGTAATCACAGCTCATCCTCAAGAACCGAACCAAATAGCTGTTGGGCTCTCTGATGGGTCGGTCAAAGTAATCGAAACGCCGGAACCTTTTAGAAGATGGGGAGTTGCAGATAAAGCAGGGACAGAAAATGGAAATGGGCGACCTTCGAGTTCGTCGGCGGCAAATAACTCTGGTTCAGATCAGATTCAAAGGTAAAAGAAAAAGTATGACAGTTAAAAGTTAGTTGGGCAGTGTAAATCTGTAATAGCTTTGGTCTTTTTTGCGTTTTGGACAAAGTAAAAAACTGCTTTAGACTAAAATCAGCAATCAGTAGGTGTAGTTTACTTTTTTTTCTTTTATGTTTTAGTTTTAAATTTTTAATGATGAATGCATTTTGTCAAAGTCTTCTTTGTTTCCGATAGTCATGTGTAGGACAAATTACTGGTTGATTTGATAATGTCCTAACTCAGTCAAATATCCTTAATTTAAAGGGTCACGCATTTTTGGGATTTCAAGATTTTATTTTCACATAACTTATCCATTTTCCAGTAGAATTATAAAGTACAGTATTTAGATATGAATACAAAAAAACAGTTTTATTTTTTAGTACAAAATTGAATTTTGACATGCACACGCTCGTTGTCACTCACCAAGAACCCTGACAAACTTTCCTTCGGTTGTTGGCTTTACAATCTACAAAACAGAGAGAACTAACACCCAGTTAATAGTATTCCACACTTGGTTCTTTCAATCCCCAGTTTTATCTGAGTGGACACTCCCAAAGTTTAGTTTAAGACTAGGCAATCATCCAATAAACGAAATCCGTTTTGACAATCTCAAGACATAGAATATTCGCATACAACATCCAACAAACGGTTCACAAAAGAAGTTAGAGCGAATAGGTTCATATATTCAAGAACAACACATAGGAGACTTAGGTTATAAGAACAAGTCTTAACATCAAAAAGAAAAATAAAAGTATTCTCAGCTCCCCTATCTACTAGATCTCTAACAAGATTAATTCATCCACTTTCTGAAGCATCTTGCTTATACAACTCAGCGTTCTTTTCTTCATCACTCATAATCTTGGCTAGTAGCCCCCTGCTTGAGTGCACACTTATATAAAAACCAAATAAGGAATGAAAAAGAAGAAAAGTTATGAAATGAGAGAACACATCACACTTACTTGCATGTTTGATTTTCATTCTCTTGATAAAGCGAGTAATATGTTTGAGATCATTCACAAGAGATTCCACAGTTGGATTAGGTGTTGTACCGGAGAGCATAGCATTGTTGGGATCTAGTAGATTCGGATTAGCATAGGTTGTATCACCAAGAAAGGTAGAAAAAATTCGTTGAACCTTGAGAAAGTGGTATATGAGATTAAGGAAGACTAACCTGAAGTGGTGCGTTCTTGAGCGCCAAAACTCTGTATTATCTGATCAAATACAAACTCCTAAAAGTTGAGTTCTCAGAGATTCTCAAGCATGTAGATTAGCTTGGCATGATCCTGCCTCAAAGCGATCTTGTTCATAGTAGGTATTCAGTTGTATGTAGTAACCTATCTTGTACATTACAACCATGGTCATAGATAGATGGTTGGAAGAGAGATATTCCCGATGATGCATAGTGCCACCAGACAACAAAATTAGAGCCTCATCAATATCCTCCAACATCTCAATCACATGTTTGTTTTGAGGGTACTCAAGATTTTCATGTTGAAACATTTGGTTAAATGATGTCATAAGAGAGTTTAGACATGTACCCACTGAACATAACTATGTGTTGTGAGGCATCATGATACTCCATGTCCGGAAGATTGGCTTAAAACTCCCTAACCACTTCCTTAACATACGTATCCACTTCCGTTAATGTGGGAAGCAGACCATCCTGGCCAATGAGTTGTTGGGCCCCGAGTATCTTTGGATCATCTAAGAGACATAAACCTCATATTATTAAAGGCACGGTTTCGAATTGAGCACTTACCAACTGTTGATTGAAAGGAAGAGTCCAAGGCGCCAAATTTGACCTTCACTTTCTTTCCACTTGTTTAGGTGTCAAGAATCAAATTAATATTTATAACCTAACTTACACTTATATAGAGAATTTGGTCAAATGAGAATCCTAAATTGTAGCATAGTTTAGGGTCAAACCCAAAAGAAGCAATATTGATTTAAGGTTAATTCAGTTTAAGTTTGGAATAGATATGTAGGATAATCATAATGCAAAATGTAGAGATGGGGTTTTGACTAACTACTTGTAATATTAAAATGCTTAAATGTAAATAAAGAAATATAAAAGAGCATAAACTAAAGCTAGAGCATAAACATAACTAGGAACAAAGTATAAATCTAAATGAAACATAAAACATAAATAAGCAAAATAAAGAATTAACTAAAGATAATGACTTTAGATGTTGTTCACAAAATTGATGATTAGAAAGGGTATGGATATGATTATTTTTGGAAGGATGGTTTAAGTATCAAAGCTTTATGATCACTGAGATCTCAAGCAAATATTTTTTTTCATTAGATTGAAGCTATATGACTTGAGATAAACCGTTTTCATGGTCAAGTCTCTTTTTTAGAGAAATTATATAGCTAGATGTCTTATAGTATATAGCTTGGTTAAAAGACCTTAAGATTTATGCTTCATATCTTCCATATATGGCCTTAAACATAGTTGTCAATGAGTAAAGGTCTAATATATGCCTAACATGTTTTTATAGGCAATCCTTCATTATTTTTTTTGTGATTGAAGGTTCAAACTTCATTGTTTGATTTTATCACTCTCTCACAAAGCTTTAGGATTCATGTTAAAGATGAAAATTTTATATGAAATCCCAAGTAACCAAGACATCAAACTAAAAAATCCAACATTTTCCTCATATCGGCACCCCTTTTGATGCTCTACTCATACATGATCATGAGAAATATAATGATGAAGAACAACATCAAGAGATTGTTAAAAAGATGAAATTTAAATGTAAAAGAAAAAAGTAAAGAAAGAAGTGTGAGAGTTTTCTTCGATCCATTAGAAAATTTGGGCTCCAGCAAGAAAGAGATGGTCTTTCTAGTAAGGAATCATGCTAAAATTCAAAAAATCATAAGAAAAAACTCAACCCTTTAGAGCAACAATAGAGGTTTGAACCTTCACTCTCTCTCTAAAATTTAGAATTTGAAACTAACTTTCTATTACGTGAAAATTTGATTGTTTTACAAGAGGGAATAAACTTATATTTACAGCTATCACTCAGTACCTTAGGGTAAAATTTAGAAGCTACCAAATTACTTAAAATGGTGCACGTTTTGCCTGCCTGAGCTTCGCGCCTACGATATTGTCCTCAATGCGCTTATGGGTTCCTCCGTTTTCGATATGATCGACTATGTGGGTTTAATATGTTTCTCCAGATGTTCCGTTGTTGGTTTGCTACGTTGATGTCTTATTTCACATTTTTCGATGCCTCCAACGATGTGTGGGCTTCTTTGCTCCAATATCTTCACTTTTCAGGGGTTATGGTCCATGCGTTGATGCTCTACTCCTCGCCGACGATGTGACTCCTCCATTTTTTTTTATCTTCACGATGTCCCTAACTTCTTTGGTTCCTTCTTGATTTCTTCTTAAAGCTTGAACCTCTTGATCATTACATAGGGTTTAAGCTCCTTATTATCTTACAAAAGAGAGATCATACATGGGGGAGTAAGTGCAAACACAAAAGTTCCATACATATGATAGATAGTTCAAACCTGATGATTTAGGCTTGATATGAATTGAAAAGGATGAATTATACTCCTAAACAAATTACTAGCTAATAAAGGTAAAATTCTCACCTTCTACTTCCAACTGCCAAACAAGACAAAGAAATTAGGTGAAAAGCACTTGAGTATTTTGTACCTACCTAACCCGCGTCTCCAACTTGATCACCCCTTTCACTTGGTATACTATAAATATTTCTCTTTCTCTCTACGAGAAAGGGTATGATCTTTTATCTTTATACTCTCACTATTCTTGCTCTATTGTTTTTACCAATTTTTCCTTGTAGTTTCCATCTTTTTTCTTAAAAACTATAAAGGTTTGATGTAAAAGAACTTTGCAAAACTACATTATTTTCTCATCTCCGCTGAGATCTTTTCACTTTCTCTTTCGAGATCCCTCTCGGACTTCACTAATGTTTCTAATGATTCTTAACCAAGCTCCCCAGTCTAGCTCTTACAGTTATTTTATTTCACCAAAATTTTGTCTCAAACGACATAGTACTCCGTTAACCACTTCTCTTTTTTTCCATAGTCAACTGAAACCCTTTTCCAAAATTGTTTTTAATTTCCAACCTTGGTCTACTTTTCTCTATACTTTTCTTGTCTCTTTTTGTCTTGAACAAAATCTTTGGAAAATATTTCCCATCATGTTTTCTAGGGAGTTCACGATATTCTTTTTTTTATAAGAGATTTTCTCCTTGATAGTCTGAGCCTCGCCATATTTCAGTAGATTTTAACCTATACCATGAGTCTCTAGCCTTTGAAAAAAACCGATCCAGGAACACACAATTTCCATCCCGAAATGACTCATAAGCTGTCGAGACACATTTGAAACAATTCAAGACCATCTTTCGAGGAAAAAAGCCCAACAACAAACCCATCTTTAAACACAAGGTCAAACTTTAGAAAGACATGACAAATATATCATTTTTTACCCGAAACAGATATATATCGAAAACATTGCTTCTATATACGACACACATTATAATGTATTAATAATATAGGAAAACAATCTATCATTTCAGAAAGAAAAATAACTTAAATGTCAAACAATACGAAGTTTAACATGTTAATTTATATATATATATATATATATATATATTATTAGTTGTGTTTTACTCATTTATTAAAAAACAATAAGTCTTTGTCTAGAGATAAGTATTTTACTTTTGTTCTACTAAAAAGAAAGAAAAAAGGAAATCAAACAATGGTTCTTAAAGAAGCTGAAGTTCTCAAACTTGAAAAGGCTCTTGATTACGCAAGAAAAGAGTCCGTAGCTGAAGAATTGTCAAGGTTAGTGTTCATTTTAATACACTCATACACTTCATATATATTTCAGTTGTGAAATGTTAATTAGATTTTTTTATTCAGGAGTTGAAAAAGTTATTGGTCGACTACGCTGAAATATCGAAACTTATTGATAAGGTGTTCAATGTTCACCTCAAACTGTTAAATAATTCCATGGCCAAAAACCAGGATTCTTCACAGGGTAAACAGTGCTTTCGGATGAGAATAAAAAGATGAAGTAGTATTTTATATAATAGTGCATCTTGTTGTTTATTTCTTCTTCAAAGTTTTTATGAATAATTGATTTGGATTTGTTGTAATAATACAAGGATATTATCATATCTTTTATCTTTATTTTGAATTATGAGGGATTCCCATATTAATGAATCAATATTTAAAATAAAATAAAAACTGTCTACTCCTCTCTCTCTTGGACAACTCCAACTTTCGGTTTTTACTTTTTATTGTTTAGGATGAATTACTAGATAATGGAATAATTAATTAATTAATAAAGAGACGATAGAAAAATATATATTAATCCAACGACAACTAGATGTGTCATCTAATATCCATCACACCAAAAGATCTAAATGTCGTTATCCATTTTATCTATTTTCTCTCATTCAAACTAATTCATAGATAATAACGTTCAAAAATATGTTTATCGTCGAAGACTTAACAAAGATGAAGATGAAGAGGCAACAAACTCTTAAAACATTAATGAGCTAAACAATGACAAATCTGATTTCTTTTCATGTTTCATATTAAATTTGTTATGTAAATATTTTATATTTAAACTGAAACCAATCATTTTTTTTTATTTTTTTGATAACTTAGATTTAAGTTTAAACAGGCTCAAACTAGTCCTTCATAAAAGTGTAGGTGTAGTCCACGAATAATTACTTTCTCCGATTATGCAAATGGATCGAAACCAATCATGTTTTGATCGAAAATTGTTATTTGTAAAGACATTTTTAATGTAAAATATGAGATCATCAACACTTTTTTACTACAGCGCAAAAAAAAAAAAAAACATCACCATCTAAAATGGTACCTTGTTCTTCACTGAAATGAAGACACAATCAACAAAATCAAATTTTTTTAATGCTTTAAACTTATTTTTAACTACGGGATCTTCGTTTTGATAGTTTTACCAAGAGTTTATAATAAGAGATGCTATTTGAACAATACTCATAAGAACTGTACTTTAGTATATTAGTATCAATTTTATAATTCGTGACGTATAATCCAAAATCATATAAATTAATTCGATGAAGTGAAATTTTAATTTGTAATACTTAGATTAAATTATAATGAAAAGAAATTTGGATATTGTATTCATATAATCATATTAGATTTATTTATTGCCTCCAGATTTTAAGTTGTATATACAAATTTTTTAGAATAAATATATATATACACACATCAAATCTGACAGATCAAAGATCTCTTTGAAACAAAAATAGAATGGTAAAGGGGGGACATTTACTATGGATTTTTTTCCAAAAAGATATAGTAAAATTTTAGAACATATTTTCTTCAGCTTTTCAAAATGAAATCCAAAAACTATCCCAAACTAAAGCAAAAAGGAACATTGAACTTTTCCTAAACGTCATATAACAATTAGGTTATTTTTTTTGTCAAGATTACATTAAGACAATATTTCTACACAAAATCAACAAATGCGTGAAGGTATTATGGTAATATTTCTACACAAAGTCAACAAACGTGTGAAGGTATGAAAATAATTTTTGAGGGGTGTTTTTTTATGTTTTTCCTTTGTTCAAGTTAGTCAAGAGAAAAAAAAATCACGAGAAAAAAACAAAGATTAACAGGGATAGCAAAAACCTAAGAAAATAAAGGACGTTCCATAGTGTGTTTTTTAGTATCTGTGAGACACTTTGATGGTAAGAAAAATAGAAAAAATGCGTGAACTTTGTGATGAGATGACCATAAAATGGTCGTAAAACAAAGATGATGAAAGTCTTGAGGTCAAAGAACTCCATTAAATCTAGAGAGATAACAAGAGAGTGAATGGTTAAGGTAGTTTTAGGACTTAGTGTAAAAAATTGATCACTTTCTTGTGATATGAAAGGTTTTATTCATAGAGTTTCTCTAACTTGAGTTAATATATGGGGTAGAGGGTCAACTGATCGTTCATATGCGTCTATGAGATTTGATCAATATGAAGTACTCCATTGGTTTTGACTTGAGTTTTTTTTCATCCGCCAGCTGCCTAACAAGTTAATCTAGAGAAGTGCAAGGATAGCGATGTTCATACCACCATTAGCCACTAGTTTCCTTGTTGTAGTGCTCTAATAGCTAGTTTTGTGCTTTAGTGTTTTTGAGTTGCATGAGTGTCGATTTGGTCGTATATATTCATAGCATGTGTGAGAAAGACGTCAGTTCCAAGTTTCAAACTTCATACGTGTGACAAACTATGACATAAAAAGGTGGGGATTATAAGGCTCATTTATTTTTGAAGAGTTAATTTCTCAGTTAGGGGAGGGGATCGAATAAATACTTGTCAACATTTCAAAAATAAAAGAAAGGAATGAGGAGAGAATTTGGAGATGGAAGTGGAGTGAATATTACTCGGGATCCTTGGCTGCCAATGAATTCTCCTAGATCCCCGATTCTCAAGCCATGTTATCAAGGAGTAGTTTTTAATGTTGAGGATTTCAAAGAGCCTTGTTCAGATCAATGGAATAATACCGAGGAGGCTCACTAGATACACTGAATGTCCTTGGTGTGGAGCAGCTGAGGAGACGATCAATCATTGCATGTTTTTATATCCTTTTGCTCGTCTATTATAGGGCTCCTTTGAGGTGAGCTTCCTTTACTTTCCTTCCATTTATGATAATCTAGCCAGAGGTCTCTTACCTGGTGAGACAAGCACAAAGGAAACAAATAGAAGAAGGAAAACTTGGTCATGGATTATGTGGCGTATTTGGAAGGCGAGGAACGAGTTGTGTTTCAGCAATAAAACTATTGAAGTTAACGTGGTACTAGATCGAGTGAAAAGAGATGTGGAGGACTTGGAATTATCCCGTCAAAGGTTTTCTCATCCTTCACATCAACAACATGTTGTCCACAGTTGATAAATGGCCTCATGAAAATTTCCTCAAATGTAATGTTGATTCTGAATGGAATGAGTCCAAAGATACTTGTGCAGTGAGTTGGATTGTTGGAGACCATGTGAGAAGACTAAGATGGTATGGAGCGAAGGTCTATCCAAAGCTACAATCCAGTTTGGAGGCAGAGGCATCGGGATTGGTATGGACCATGAGATGTGTGGATAACTTGAGACTCAAAAATGTAATATTTGAGAGTGATTTAAAGATTCTGATAAGGTGATCAAAGAGCCAGACAAATGAAGCAAGTTACAGAGCTTCACACTTGATATTTCTTAGCTCACGATGATTTTTAGAGCCTTCATTTTGTTTTATGGGGACGAATGGGGATTGCTAGATGTTTTCCTACCCAACCTATTTACTTTGGTATTTTAGATTGTTATTGTCCAAGTTGACTCTAAGAAGCCTTTTTTAGGTTTTTTGGTATCATGAATGAATAAGTTTTATGAGAAAAATAATTCAATCGAGTTAGTTAAGAAAACTGGGAAGACAATGAATCTACAAAGTCTTTTGTTAAACTACAGTAGAAACTCAATAAATTAATAATGTCGGAACCGTAATATTTTATTTATAGAGTTATTGATTTAACGTTAACTTAATAATTTATTAATTTATAGAGATAAATTCATACTTTGAGTTCATAGTTTAGAAAAAATAGTGGTCACAATCGTTAATGTTAATGATGAGATTGAAGATGGTATTACAGTACCTTTAGAAACTGTTAAACGTAAATTATCGCGTTTAGAACTCTTCACAATTTTTTTATGTGATTCGAGAAGACGACACCAAAAATTCTGATACAATAAGAAAAATGAGATGAACTCTAACGAGATTTGAGTTTTAAGATAAAATAAACAACACTAGAATCATATTTTACTAAATTGACTTAACTCTGTATACATAAATTTATGTACCTAATTATTAATTTATGCTATTATTGAGATCATATATTGACATGAATTTTTCTAAAAAATTATGGTTTTATTATCTTTCGAATTTTGTAAACTTTTATACTATCCCAATTCGGGACCAGATAAATTTATTAATTTATTGTATTTATTAATTTATCGAGTGTTAAATTATAGAGTTACTACTTATTTTAGTTTAGTACTTTAACTAAAGAAAATCCTTTTTTAAAAATAAAAACAAAAATTGTCGATTTTAATTTTTGTCACAGTTTGGGAAACGTGGTGGAACAACAAGCCCACAAAGCCCAAGGAAAGTAAAGACAGGAACTTAAGAAAGAGTATAAGATTTTTGTACTTAATAGTTAATTATTTGGAGGAAGTTAAGGCGTTACCGTTTTGATGAATATAATAATTTCAATAATCTATCAAACAAGTCTCATCTCAATTGACTACTCTTCTTAATTCACGTCTAAAACCCTAACATCGCCCCTTTTCAAACTCTGTGACAAGACGAAGAAGAAACGCTAACATCCTACAGACGCGTTAAGACACCCTCAACTACTTTTTTCCGATCACCGGCCTGAAAAATGTCGACTTCCCGTCGGATCCGCGGCGAGAATCGGTTTTACAACCCCCCTCCGATGAGGAAACTCCAACAGGAGCGGGAGAAGAAGAGACTCGAAGAGGAGGAGATGGAGCAAAAGAAGAGGATGGCGCAAGAGATGCTCGATCGACAGATTACGCCGTCGGAGAAGGAGATGAAGCGACCTGTATCCGCTTCTGGGGAGTGCTCGACCTCCGATTGCTCTGTGCCGGGTCGGGTCGCCACCAACACTTGCTCCAATTTGGGTCGGTTTCTGGAGTGCACCACTCCCGTCGTTAATACGCAATACTTGCCCATGGTAAAACTCCGATCTTTGATTTTTACTTGAATCGACGACTTGGGTTTATTCAATTCCGAAATTTAACAGTTATGAATCAGATGTTAGCATTGGGAGTTGCAAATTCAAATCCCTTTTGCATTGACCATTCCTGTGAACTAAAGATCATTTCTAGGGGAAAAATGAAAAACATTGTTATTCTTTAGAACCACAAGTATTAAGAACAATTGATGAGAGATGTTGTTGTGTCCACTTATAGTTTCTCTTTTTGTGCTTCAGACAAGCGTTAAGGGGTGGAGAACCCGCGAGCCTGAGCACTGTCCTTATTTCTTGCTAAATGATTTGTGGGATTCATTCGAGGAGTGGAGCGCCTACGGTGTCGGAGTTCCTCTTCTCTTGAATGGGATTGATTCAGTTGTTCAGTATTATGTTCCTTATCTCTCTGGCATTCAACTCTATGAAGACCCTTCCAGAGCCTGCGCAACTAGGTGGTGAATTCTCTTATCATTTTCCTTATATTATCTGCTAGTAAATCTGGTTCTTTGCTCTTGAAAACCTTGATCTTTGTTCATCATCTATATTCTGAGATGAAGCCGAATCTTTCCTTGGTTATTTTTGTTCTTCGGATGCAAGCATGATTGGAAAGCCAACCTTTAAGTCTACTTCTCCTAGGGATATTCATTTGGATCAGAACTAGTTTCATGCCCTCGACATTAGTCAGTTGTCTGCGTTATGCAGATCACATGGAGATATTAAACGTTTTGACTTGATGTGTGTTGTTAAACAGGAGAGCTGGTGAAGAAAGTGATGGGGATTCGCCTAGAGACGTGAGTAGTGATGGAAGCAATGACTGTAGAGTCTCTTTGGAAGAGAAACCTTTCGTTGGTTCATCGAGTGATGAGAGTGAAGTCAGCAGTAACATTCCTGGTGACCTTGTCTTTGAGTATCTTGAGGCTGCTATGCCATTTGGCCGTGAACCATTGACCGACAAGGCATGTTCTATTATTTCTTAACTAGTAGATTGTTACTTCTGCTAAATTTGATAGTATGTGGTGTTAACGGTCAGCCTTAAATTGCAGATGTCAAACCTTTCAGTGCAATTTCCGGCACTGAGAACATACAGGAGCTGTGATCTATCGCCTTCGAGTTGGGTCTCTGTTGCATGGTACTGTATCTAACCAGTCCTTAGTGAAACATTTTAACGAATTACTTTCTCTCTAAATCGTTCTTCCCTTTTCTTGAAGGTACCCAATATACCGAATACCATTAGGTCAATCATTACAAAACCTCGACGCTTGCTTCTTAACATTCCACTCCTTGTCAACACCCTCTCAGGGTAAGCCAAGCTCAAGCAAATCGGTTGCTAAGCTTCCATTGCCCACTTTCGGTCTAGCGTCGTACAAGTTTAAACTGTCGGTGTGGATGAGCTCAGAGAGTGAAGTGGAGGAGAACAAGAGAGTAGGGACGCTGCAACAAGCAGCTGAAGAGTGGCTCAGAGGGTTGAAGGTGATTCTACCGGATTTTCGACACTTCGTAAGGCATAATGGTGGTTCGGCGTGGAGATGATGATAACTTATAATCATTTCTAAACTCTCAACTAATGAATAAGCCAAGGAGTGATATATATATTTGGTTATGGGGTTACATCATATATATAGCAAAAGTGAAACATTTTTCAGTTACTTTTGTTTTTTTGTTTTCCTTGGAGGGAAAAGGAGAATTTGTATAGACAGCGGCGATAGTACATTTGTCTTTTTATTACTGTGGACTTGTGTTATATATTTTAAACAGATCTCCAAGAAAACAAATGTTCATGAGAGCTTTTCTGTTATATCATTACTGGGCGTCCAATATCTTTTACTTTGTTGATTCGGGACTCGAAAAGTTTCTGTCCAATAGCAGCAAGTAAGCAGATATTATAATGAATAATGTGGATAATTTTTCAGATATGCTTATTAGCATTCTTCTACTTATTTTCTAAAATAATTTGATTGGTCAAATTAGATGATGTATCTTTTAATTCACGTCACTATCATTTATGACATTTGATTTCTACTTTTTTTTATTCGGATTATAGTTCTTGTCATTGTGGATGATGTTTGAGTATACATTAATGATATCAATCTATATTTTAAGATATGCATAAAATGTTAGTTTAATATGAGTCGAAAAAGCAAGAAGCTCTCGTAGCTCAGTTGGTTAGAGCACCCGTTTAGTAAGCGGGAGGTCTTGAGTTCGACTCTCAACGAGAGCATGGTTTTTACACTTAGTTATTTTTGTTTCTTTATACATAAATTTTTTCTTGAAGGGTTGCGTATTATAATTGTCATTCTTTTGTCTCGGGGTTTCGTACGTACGGCCTCTTTTCTTCGGACAGAACTTGACACCTCAACGTCAAATTCAGAAACGACGACAAAACTTTTTTTTTTATAAGAACGAAGACAAAACTTGGTCTTATTATTAGTTTCTTTACTACGCTACAAGAATGATATTAGTTTAGGTGTACTTAGGTACGTAGTTAAATTTTGGTAAAATGATTATGGTCGTACAATAGTAAAATCATTATTAATGAAATTACATTGGGAATTCGGAAAAAAAAAAAAAAATTCAACTTTTCACGAATGGCCAAAAAAATACCAAACTTTTCTTTCTCTCCTAAAAAATACCGAACTATTCGATTCTTGCCATTTAAATCCCAAACTATTCGTTATTCGTTGACTTATCATTTTGAGCACGACGTTAATTGATCAAATTGAAAATTAATACGGTGTTAAATCACCGTTTACAATAGCCGTTAGTGGAAACGACGTCGTCTCGTCTCGTTGATTAATTTAAAGGAAATTCGGCCAAAAAAAGACTCAACTTTTCAGGAATGGCCAAAAAAATACCAACCTTTCTCTCTCTCTCCTAAAAAACACTGAACTATTCGATTCTTGCCATTTAAATCCCAAACTATTTGTTGACTTACCATTTTGAGCACGACGTTAGTTGACCTAACAGAAAACTAATACGGTGTTAAATCACCGTATACTGTAGTCGTTAGTGGAACGACGTTGTCTCGTCTCGTTGATTAATTTAAAGCAATCCTCCAAATGACGTCGTTTTGAATGTTTTAACATTCAAAATTTTTGTTTCCCATCGGACTCGAACTCGGACATATAGGTGGTTCTTGAAAGTCTTTTCCACACCTGCTCTTATTATGTCCTTGTTGTTGACAGTTTGAGCAAGTGATGGTTCGACCGGCATGGCTAAGCTTAGTCTCTGTTTCATTCTGACTGTTCTTCCCATTTAAACAAGTGATCCTTCAACACAAATTCAGCTAAGCTCTTTCAATTCGAATTAAAACCAACTCGAAGCTTCAAAATTCAATTTTTCAATAAAACCAACTTCTGAGAAGCTAAGAAACACTTACATCTTAGAACGTAGGGCATCGAAAGAATGGTCGGCCGGGATTTTCCTTCGTTTGACATGCGAATCGCCATTATCCGAACTCATCATCCAAAATCCAACATATAAACAACCAATTCGGATTGACTGTGAGTTTTCACCAAATAAAAAGAAGTCTGTTGGATTAAACATCGAATAAGCCACTAGCCCAGTGGCGACAACCTTCCTCTTAAACCTATATGTCCGAGTTCGAGTCCGATGGGAAACAAAAATTTTGAATGTTAAAACATTCAAAACGACGTCGTTTGGAGGATTTGTTTTAAATTAATCAACGAGACAAAACGACGTCGTTTTCACTAACGGCTACAGTAAACGGTGATTTAACACCGTATTAATTTTCTTTTAGGTCAACTAAAGTCGTGCTCAAAATGGTAAGTCAACAAATAGTTTGAGATTTAAATTGCAAAAATCGAATAGTTCAGTGTTTTTTAGGAGAGAGAGAAAGGTTGGTATTTTTTTGGCCATTCCTGAAAAGTTGAGCATTTTTTTGGCCGAATGTCCTTTAAATTAATCAACGAGACGAGACGACGTCATTTCCACTAACGGCTATAGTAAACGGTGATTTAACACCATATTAATTTTCTGTTTGGTCAACTAACGTCGTGCTCAAAATGGTAAGTCAACGAATAGTTTGAGATTTATATGGCAAGAATCGAATAGTTCAGTGTTTTTTAGGAGAGAGAGAAAGGTTGGTATTTTTTTGGTCATTCCTGAAAAGTTGAGCCTTTTTTTGGCCGAATTCCAAAATTACATTTGTGAGCAATTTTAATAAGAGAAAAAAACTTAGTATTATCAAATAGTTATATTTAACACTAATATCACATGAATTTTTCGTAATTTCAGAAATACCATTAATAAAAATCTTTTTAATTCTATTTTCGAAAAATGAAAAACTTTTTTCGAATTTGTGATTATCCTTCATGAATTTCATGATTTGCTTCCTGAATTTATGATTAGTAAACAAAAACAATTTCGAACAGTTTTTGGGAAGGGTTTTCTCGAATTTCATGATTTTGTTTCCTGAATTAATGAAGATCACAAAAAGCTTTTCTCAAATTTTTGTCTATATTTCCCGAATTTCATGATTTGCTTTCTAAATTTTTGAAGATCACAATAAACCTTTTCCAAATCTCTGTTTATCCTTCCCAAATTTCATTTTTTGCTTCTTTAAATTCCATGATTTGTAAACAATAACAATTTCAATAAGCAACAAATTTAGGAAATCCTTCCCAAATTGCATGATTTGCAACCTGAATTTCCAAAAACAATTTCAGAAAGCATTTGTACAGAATTAGGAAAACCCTTTCCGAATTGCATGTTTGTTTCTTGAATTTCCATAAATACCATTAAAAAAAGTTTCATTAATAATATTTTTGGAATTACGAAAACACATGGTAAAATAGTCTTTGATGTAGTTTTTTCATGTTATTATTGTCTATCATTTTAAAAGATTGTCATATTGCTCCTGTCAATGGAGCTTTCTATTTTTTAATTATCTTTAACTAAAAAAAATTGTCATATTGAAAAATGGCATATTTTTTAAAATGGATCTATCGAAATAATATAAATGAAATTTGGAAAAAACTGTGCACATGTTTGATCCGCTAGTTAAAAAATCTTTTTTTTTTTAGTCATTTACCCAATTGAAGTTCATAATTTAGTCATCTTGTATGTATTTCCGGCTAGTTATCTTAATGAGAATGATGGCTTAAGAACCTTAAGAACAAGGTGGCTCATTGAGGTAAAAGTAAGGGTTTGGTGGCTTGAGAGATTTACTTCTTAGAACTTGAAGGCTTGACCTAAGCCTCCTATTTAACCTCGCTTATATAGCTCCAGGGAACGAGTCTCTAGGTCGGTGAAGGGTTTCCAAGACTTCGGGTTTAGATAAATCCCGCAAAACGAATTTTCTTTCTTCTGACCGACTAGACGAGTCGGTCGACTACATCTACGAGTCCGTCGACTACAGCTTCGAGTCCATCGACCTAGTCTTTGGTTCAATACTTCTTCATTTTTGCTTCAAATCGTCTAAGTCTTCTCCAAATGCTTCATCTCGTGAGATCACCTGTTTATCATGCTTAATAGTGCAGAAAAGGTTCGAAACCATATAGAATGTACTTGTAAAACCGGTCAAAATATCAATATATCAATTTAATAGCTTATGATGCACCATCCTCTTATAAAAAAGCATCGAAACAAACGGAGTTGTTTGGTGCAATGGGCAAAGAGATTGACGCTTTGGAGCTGAATAACAAGTGGGATTTAGTACCTTTGCCAAATGGAAAACATGTCATCGAAAATAAGTGGGTTTATAGTATCAATTACGATTTCAAATGGATTGCTTGAATGTTACAAGGCAAGATCGGTAGCTCTTGGAAGTCGAAAAGAAGAATGAAAGGATTTTCATGAGACTTCCGCTCTTGTTGTAGAGATCCAAGGTTCGTTATTTAATTGTTATTGCAGCTTCTGTGAACTTTATTATTCAAAAATGAATGTTCACAATGCATTATTTCATGGTGATTGGCAATGAAGTTTATATGACGTTACTGCAGAGATTCATTTCTAACAAAAGATCTCTCATTTGTCGTAAAAAGAAAACGCTTTATGGGCTACGTCAAGCCCCTCGATGTTGATTCGTAAATCTCAATAGCTCTTACTAAGTATGGTTTTGTTTAAAATAGGATGGATTATTCTCTTTTCTTGTTTATACGAGGTGATTTCGATAAACATATTTTGGTCGATGTTGACAGTTTCGTGGTTATGAGCAATGATGTTTCTTGTCTTTAGAAGTTTAAGAAATATTAGCAAAAGTGTTTTTATATGAAGAATTGGCTCCTTTTGAAAAATTTTTGGGCTTGAAAGTTTCACACAGCTTCAAAAGTGTTTTTTTTTTTTTTTAGACAAAATACGCTTTGGATATTATTGCTGCAACTGGTCTTCTTAGCTCGCGTCAATCATCTATTACTATCGAAAAATTCAAAATCTCATGAAGGATGAGAGTCTCTTACTTTATGATATTTTCCAGTTTTTGTTGGACGTTTGTTTTATCTCTCGTATACTCTATCAAAGCTTTGTTATATGGTTCAGGTTTTGTTGCAATTTCACTATACTCAACAACAAGCTCATTAGCAGGCTGGTCTATGCGTAGTCGGTTATCTAAACGGCTCTTCAGGTCAGAGCCTTCTTCTCAATTCGACATGTGATCTTTAACTTTATGCTTATTGTGATTCTGATTATGCCTCTAATCTGGTTAGAATACGTTCTTTGAGTTCGCATATTATTTTCCTCGATAGTTTCATGATTGTGTGGAAACCAAGAAGAAACCCACCATTTCTCGTTCATCTAACAGAGCAGAATATCATTTGATGACTTTTGCTAATGGAGAGCTTAAGTGGTCCAAAGAACTGATGTTGTTAATGAAGTCTTCACATCCTCCTACAATGAAGCTTCATTGTGACAGTAAAACAACCATATATACTGCACAAATCTACTTTTTAATGAGCTTACAAAATACATCAAATTAGATTGTTACAAGGTTCGATATATTGTTAAAGAGAACATTATTTCATAGGAGCATGTTTCATCTTCAAGTCAATTGGCTGATTTATTCACAAGGTTATGGATCGTTTTTCATGTTCTAACTTGAGAGGGAGTATTGGGCCTATTGATTTATCGTGTAATTATAGGTTCTAGAATAACTTGTAGATTAAAACTAAATAATCTTGTATAAATGCCCTATATTATTATATGAAGTGTCATCTAAATGTTTTTGCTGAAATGGAGTTGTCTAATTGGTTTAGACATAAAAGTTTATGACGTGTAAATGTAACATGTATCAATGTTATAATTTGATTGGAAGAAAATCAGGAGAAATGATGTAATGTAAATTGATTTTTTGAGAGGGATCAAAACCAAACTAATGAGTCCCGAAATTACCGTTTTTTAGAGTCCTTTTTATGTATACTTTTTGGGCCTAAGACATCTTTTTAGCATATAAATAGTTGTATTTTCACTTAGTTTCATCTCTTTTGCATCTAGAGTTAGGATCATGCATATTTGCATATGTTTTGGATGTTTTGGTTCATTAATAGGTTGCAAAGAGGAATCAAGGAGCATATGGAGCTTAGCGGAGACTATCGGGATCAAGACACCGCACTAGGAGAGAAGCTATGAGTAATCGGGTTAAGCCGAAAGCACGAAGCAAGCTCGTGCCCACGACACAAGGGAGCAAAGGAAAGCCAACTCAAGTCAACAGGCAGGCCGTGTCAGCAACACATAAGCTTTCTTGGACGGCACAAATGATCCAGAATTGAATCCACAAGTGAAGAAGACCCATGCCACCCAAAGACCAGGCCGTGTCGGCGGCACAAAGGGCAAATCGTCCCAAAAAGTGGTAAAAGACCAGATTACCCCCCGCAGCCTTCTTTTTTTAGTATAATATGTCTCTTAAGTTTAGGTTAAAAGGAGAGGAGAGAAAGAGATCTTAAGTGGAGGCTTGTTTTCCATTTGAGGGTTTAGAGAGAGAAAAGTTGTGATCTTTGCAAGATCCCTTGTAAGAATCACAATCATTATGCTTTGAATCTTCTTCCCCCTTCTAATCTCTTTATCTTTATGCATTTATTTACTTGCTTTGCTTTGAGGCTCATGATGATCCCAATGGTCATGTGTAAGTAGTTGTGTTAGATTGAGTTAGGGTTTTGATTAGGAAAATGATGAGATGGGTAAATGATTGAGGATTATAGAACTATTTTGTCTATGGATCTCAACGATTAGGAATGGATTGATCAACCCAACCTAAGCTTCTAGGTGTTTTGTTGCCCGAAAGATGTTCGATGAAGGGCTAGTAGCATATTCAAGGATTAAATCTTAATACCACAAGAGATTGTAGGGATTAGGGTTTAATATAGACACTAAAGGATGAAGGAATTTGGTGTAGGTTTTCAAAAATTTTCTAAAACCCGAATGACAAATTCAATAGCCCGGATCTATGTTTATTGATACAGTTCACGGATATACCTGAAGTTTATTAGCAGCGGAATGATCAGGATATCGAGAACAAGAGCGCCTCAGATGCTGCGCCTCTACAGAAGTCCACACACACAAAAACTGGAATCGGGATGCTAGTGCCTTTGAGAATAATTCTCTTGGGATTCAAAAGTCTCTGGTGGCTGTAAAACTAGGTTCAAAACTCTCTAGGTCGTGCCTCTATCTTATATATGGCGACCTAGAAGAATCCCTAGTTAACCGATGGATTAACCGGTTTAAATTAAGTCATTGATTAAAACCCGGTATCTTTAATCCTGAGTTGCATCGATCGACACCATCACTGTGTCGATTGACACACTCATAAAAACTCGATATCAATGTGTAACAATTACACATTGATGAGATCATTACTCTAATGATCATTCCCAGTACTTGTTATCCAGGTGTGTGACCCTATAGGATCATATGATACTGGCAATGAGTTCATAACTCATAAGTTATAAGCGGCTTCTAGCAAAGCATTATAACTACTCAGTATCACATGATAGTCTTATCTCGACTTCACAACTATACTAGAGTGAATACAAGTATGATCTCCAGGACACACTCCCTTCAATCTCCCACTTGTACTGGAATCAACTTATTCCAATAATCCCTTTCTCTCTATATTTCGATTCAGCATAAGGCAATAACTCGTGTCATCCTTATAAAGCCAAATCACGTTTATCGAACTCTGATTTATACTAATAAAGGCAAACAACTGACATTCAGCTTGTTTGAGTGTGGCCACACATTCCCTCAGTATCAAATCTTCGATAGGTCCAGAGATATTTAACTCCCGTTATATAGGAGGGACAAATCCCATCTTGTTCCATCCCCTGTTCCCCACACACTTCATGATATGCCCAATCAATGTCTGAATAATCACCAGTTACGGATGACGTTTGACAAAGTCAAAGCAGATCAATTCATATGCAGGAAATCATGATGAACTCAGGTCTAAGGACTATACTCTATAGTCGTAATGAGAAACTCATATGACACTCATATAACAATCTTGTTGAGTTCTCATTAGCGGGTCATATCCAATACCATGTTCACAACACATATCTATGTGATTGACTTTGATACTCCTATCAATGACACCATGAAACTTGGTCATCAGTCACATCACATACTAGTCTCGCGCGGTTATTAATGTCCCAATTTAACAACCTTTGACCAGGGACCTCAGTAATTTATGACATCTATGGCTTATAGGATTTCATGATCAAATCACGTATTTGATGACCTATTAGAATGTCTTAAATTATTTTGGGACTATTATTTAATAAGTCAACTACATTATTAAATAATACTGAAATAATTTCATTAATTAAAACATAACCAAAGTATGTTTACATGAACATCAAAAGAAAATAAATAACTCCCACTCAAATTAAGATTACTACTCGAGAAATCTAATTCCTATTGTCGCAGCATGACTCTCATGCTTGGGTCGTGGGAGTGGCTTAGTCAGAGGATCAGCAACATTCTCGTCCGTCGAGACTCTGCTGATCTTCACATCCCCTCTCTCAATGATATCTCGTATCAGATGATATCTTCTCTCAATGTGTTTGGACTTCTGGTGTGATCTGGGTTCCTTTGCTTGAGCTATTGCTCCATTGTTATCACACAACAACGCCACAGGCTCAGAACTGCTAGGAATCACACCAAGTTCAGTAATGAACTTCCTAATCCAAACAGCTTCCTTTGCCGCTTCTGAAGCAGCAATGTACTCAGCTTCGGTCGTGGAATCCGCTACAGTGTTCTGCTTGGAACTCTTCCAACTGACTGCACCGCCATTCAGACAGAAGACGTAACCAGATTGAGATCGGAAATTGTCTTTGTCCGTTTGAAAACTAGCGTCGGTGTATTCATAAATGGATCGATGAAGCTTGCATTCTTTCCTAGGGTTATTAGGATCTACGAAACCCTCAGGTTGTGTCATATACACATCCTCTTCCAGAATCCCATTCAGGAAGGCGGTTTTCACATCCATCTGCCAAATCTCATAATCATAATAAGCGGCAGTCTCTAGGAGAATTCGAATGGACTTAAGCAGAGCGACACCATGCACTTGTTTGAAACCTTTTGCCACCAATCTAGCTTTGTACATCTGTACATTACCATCCACTCAATGGCTTTTGCACCATCGGGAAAATCTTCCAAAGACCAAACTTTGTTGATTGACATGGACTCCATTTCGGATTCACTGGCCTTAAAACCATTTTTTGGAGTCAGGGCCCAACATTGCTTCTTCGAAATTAGCAGGTTTGTCACTATCAACGATCAGAAGATCATGACAGTTAGTCATGAGAAATCCGTATCTCTCGACTTCATTACGAGTCCTTTCGGACCTGCGAACTACAGGCACCACAGGTGTTGGTTCCACAACTTCTTGTGAATCCAACGGCTGCTCTCCCTCATCAGGTTGAACAGCGTCCTGTGGTTCTCGAATTTCTTCGATTTGTACTTTAATCCCACTGTTCTTCTTGGAAAGAAATTATCTCTCAAGAAATACACAGTTCCGAGCAACAAATACCTTGTCCTCGGATCGGTTGTAAAAGTAGTATGCCTTGGTTTTCTTAGGGTAACCAACGAAGTAGCACTTATCAGATTTGGGTGCGAGCTTATCAGATATCAATCGCTTGACATAAGTTTCACAACCCCAGATTTTAAGAAAAGACAGACTTGGAACCTTTCCAGTCCACATCTCATATGGAGTCTTTTCAACTGATTTTGTTGGAACTCTATTCAGCGAAAACGCATACGTTTCAAGAGCATATCCCTAGAAGGATAACGGTAGATCTACATGACTCATCATCGATCGAACCATATCCAATAAAATCCGATTCCTCCTCTTAGACACACCATTCCACTGTGGTAATCCAAGAGGAGTGAGTTGTGAAACGATTCCACAATCTCTAAGATGATCATCGAACTCTTGGCTCAAGTACTCACCTCCACGATCAGATCGAAGAGCTTTGATATTTTTGCCAAGTTGGTTATGTACTTCATTCTGGAACTCCTTGAACCTTTCGAAGGATTCCGACTTATGTCTCATAAGATAGACATAACCATATCTACTGAAATCATCAGTAAATGTGATGAAGTACCTAAAGTTTCCTCTTGCACTAATGCTCATCGGGCCACACACATCTGTATGTATAAGGCCCAACAAGTCACTGGCCCTTTCATTAATCTTGTTGAAAGGGGCATTTGTCATTTTGCCCAATAAGCAGGATTCACACTTCTCAAATGATTCATAATCAAATGAGTCTAAAAGCCCATCACGATGGAGCTTTTGAATCATTTTCTCATTGATGTGGCCCAAACGACAGTGCCAGAGAAAAGTCGGGTTTGAGTCATTTGATTTAAACTGTTTGTTATTTATGTTACAAACAAGCATTGATTGGTTGAGAATATAAAGCCCATTCTCTAATGGGGCGCTACCATAAAATATATTATCTCGAATAAAAGAGCAACATTTGTTCTTAATCGAAAATTCAAAACCATTCATGTCTAAAACAGAAATAGAAATGATATTCCTGCTTATCGCATGTACATAGTAGCAATTCTCCAACTCTAAAATCATTCCTGATGGCAGAGATAAATGATAAGTTTCTACGGCTAATGCAGCAACTCTTGCTCCATTCCCAACACGCAGGTCCACTTGTCCCTTCTTCAGCGTTCTACTGCTGCGTAGGCCCTGCATATTAGTACAAATATGAGCACCACAGCCGGTATCCAATACCCAATAATTAGAACCTGATGAAGTAACATTTACTTCTATAACATAAATACCTTTAGATGCCGTCTCATACGACTTCCTTAGGTTCTTCAAACCTTCCAGGTATTCCTTGCAGTTTCTCCTCCAATGCCCAGGCTTCTTGCAGTAAAGACAAGTATCAGTATCAACTGGGCCACGCTTGGGCTTGGAAGACGACTCAGGCTTGTCCCGGTTCTCAACCTGGACATCCTTGCTCTTTCCTTTGACCTTAGCAGGTTTCTTAAACCCTTTACCCTTTTGTACCATAAGTACATCAGGAGCAGCCTTCTTGATATTGGGTTCTGCCGTCTTGAGCATGCCATGCAGCTCAGTCAGAGACTTCGTTATGTTGTTCATATTATAGTTCAGAACAAACTGATCGAAGCTAGTCGGCAGAGATTGTAGGATGATGTCCGTAGCCAACTCTTAGCTAAGGGGAGAGTCCAGTTTAGCCAGGTTATCGATATAACCCATCATCTTGATGACGTGGGGCTCACTGGACTGTCCTTTGACATTTTACACTCAATGAGAGATTTAACCGTCTGGTATCTCTCAGTACGAGCTTGCTCATAAAACATAGATTTCAGGGTTATGATTATCTCGATCGGTGACCCCGCGTTCTCAAACTGTGTCTGTAGTTCCGAGTTCATCGTGGCCAGCATCAGACAAATCACAATTTTCACATCATCCGAATGCTTTTCTCACTTGTCCTTATCAACAATGGGAGCATTGGATCTGGGCTTTTCAGGAAAAGGTTTCTCAAGAACATATTTCCTCTTCTCATTTCTGAGAACGATTCTTATGTTCCGATACCATTCCAAGAAGTTGGATCCTTTCAACTTTTCGTTCTCAAGGACGGATCTCAACGTGAATGAGTTTGTGCTGTTGTTGTTAGACATAGCTGAATCAAGAAAAGAGAGAGTTTAATTAGTTTTGATGTTCAAGGAATGAGAAATCTTAACATTTAAGACAACTCGCATTATATTCAAAATTAATTTTCCTCAAGTTGAATATAATGATCCAAGATCCATATTTCACTGAGATTTGAGTGAGTTTGGCTCATCGCCCAAACTTCAGTTATTTAGGTGAGCAACTCTTTGCTGATCATATCCAATATGACTCTTGGTCTTGGATTGATATCCTATATAAGATTCAATCTTATGTCTCTGGGCCCAAAACCATTTTGATAGCCCATTCAAGCAAACCAATATTCGAGTCATGTGGTAACGATTACCACCTGCCTTACTCGTGTAGTTGTGAATGCCTTGCTTTGGCAAGCCCATCACACAACAAAACAAGACCCAGCAGCTGACAAGATATGGAAAGACATCAAAGAAGCTTGATATTTTTGTTTGAGAAATGGAACATTGATCTTAAAACATATCACATATGTGTTTAAGAAAGATTAGATTTAATTCAAAAAGTTTTAATCTAATTAAAGTTGATTTAAATCTAGAGCGCTGAATCTAATTGAGACTTCGAGACACCTAAACCAATTCAATCGCGGTTAAACCATTTAACCCGATTAAACCGATCAATCTTTGATTCAATCCAATTGAATCGGTCTCGGTTTATGTTTGTGTCGACCAATACGTAGTTATATCGGTCGACACGAGCTAACCGGTTTGAAATCATGATGAAATTGACCAAACCAAATTAGACCGATCATGCCAATCCGGTTCAATCCAATTGAACCGATGGCGATCGATGCGTGTCGATCGACACAAATTATGTGTCGATCGACACAGGCGATTTTCTGGAACATCGATCATTTGATCGACTTTTAAAGTTTTACACTGCGTTTAAACCTACATCGACCGACACACGCTCTGTGTCGATCGATGCAGTCTCGCGGAAAACCCTGATTTTTTGTGTTTTGAACGAAAATCGTTTCACGAATCAACTAGCTATGTCGATCGACACAGTTATGGTTTTCGATCGACACACCATCACAGAAACCCTAATTTTCTTTTTCATCAAAAATGTTTTTTCAATCAAATCTAGCATGCTTTCTTATACACAATTCTTGTATATCAATTGAATCCTTATAATTCATGAAGCATACAGTCAGATTCAATAATAACCTGGCTCTGATACCACTGAAGGAATTTGGTGTAGGTTTTCAAAACTTTTCTAAAACCCGAATGACAAATTCTATAGCCCGGATCTATGTTTATTGAATCTTTGATACAGTTCACGGATATACCTGAAGTTTATTAGCGGCAGAATGACCAGGATATCGAGAACAAGAGCGCCTCAGATGCTGCAGATCTACAAAAGTCCACACGCACACAAACTGGAATCGGGATGCTAGTGCCTTTGAGAACAATTCTCTTGTGATTCAAAAGTCTCTGGTGGCTGTAAAACTAGGTTCAAAACTCTCTAGGTCGTGCCTCTATCTTATATATGGCGACCTAGAAGAATCCCTAGTTAACCGATGGATTAACCGGTTTAAATTAAGTCATTGATTAAAACCCGGTATCTTTAATCCTGAGTTGCATCGATCGACACCATCACTGTGTCGATCGACACACTCATAAAAACTCGATATCAATGTGTAACAATTACACATTGATGAGATCATTACTCTAATGATCATTCCCAGTACTTGTTATCCAGGTGTGTGACCCTATAGGATCATATGATACTGGCAATGAGCTCATAACTCATAAGTTATAAGCGGCTTCTAGCAAAGCATTATAACTACCCAGTATCACATGATAGTCTTATCTCGACTTCACAACTATACTAGAGTGAATACAAGTATGATCTCCAGGACACACTCCCTTCAATCTCCCACTTGTACTGGAATCAACTTATTCCAATAATCCCTTTCTCTCTATATTTCGATTCAGCATAAGGCAATAACTCGTGTCATCCTTATAAAGCCAAATCACGTTTATCGAACTCTGATTTATACTAATAAAGGCAAACAACTGACATTCAGCTTGTTTGAGTGTGGCCACACATTCCCTCAGTATCAAATCTTCGATAGGCCTAGAGATATTTAACTCCCGTTATATAGGAGGGACAAATCCCATCTTGTTCCATCCCCTGTTCCCCACACACTTCATGATATGCCCAATCAATGTCTGAATAATCATCAGTTACAGATGACGTTTGACAAAGTCAAAGCAGACCAATTCATATGCAGGAAATCATGATGAACTCAGGTCTAAGGACTATACTCTATAGTCGTAATGAGAAACTCATATGACACTCATATAACAATCTTGTTGAGTTCTCATTAGCGGGTCATATCCAATACCGTGTTCACAACACATATCTATGTGATTGACTTTGATACTCCTATCAATGACACCATGAAACTTGGTCATCAGTCACATCACATACTAGTCTCGCGCGGTTATTAATGTCTCAATACAAGTATGATCTCCAGGACACATTCCCTTTAAAGGAGGATTTAAAACATGCTTGTGAGGAGAAATTTGAGATTTTTGGCTAATACCCACTAAGGGGACTTATGGAATCTAATGAAGGGTTTGGTGAACAAGAGATTGGCCCAAACTACTTAACAACTTCGATGCACTAGTTGGTACTTAATGAACCTCCTCCAATCACCCAACTCTAGTCTCACCCTAGCCATATAAGTCCCAAAGCTCAATCTTTTCTTGAATATTGTCATTTACATTTACCAAATCTTGCTTAATTTTACTTGCAACCTTTTGTAATTTATTTATGCTATTTACTTTCTTCTTAATTATTGCTTAGCTTAGGATCAGATAATCAATCAAACTATCAATCTAGTTAATTCACCGCTTAATATTGGACTTAACAACGCTTTTTTCTACCTCCTTTGGGTTCGATATCCATACATACCACGTGCTACTTATTAATTCAGCAACAATGGGTTAAAATCGGGTCTATAAATGAGTTGATTGAACCGGGTTTAGCTAATAATGGCTAGGCTGAAACTCGCGCTCCGTCAAATGGCGCCGTTGCTGGGGAGGTAATTGGTTTAAGGAAAATACTAAGCACGGATATACTAGGTTTCGTTTCTTTTCTTTTTACGGTTTTAACTTGGTTTGTTTCTTTGCCTTTGCTTTGTAGGTGAATACATACAAGGCGAAACCCTAGGAGACCAATCGAGCCACCACTATCACCACAATAATTTAGCATGAATCGAACGGGAAAACTGAGTTAAACCACGAGAAGATCGTCGACAACACGAAATGGCGCACAACCATGATCAAAACGAAGATACCATCAGTGACTACGATATCCCGATTCTATTGCCTTCAACTATGGGAATCAAGGCACCACCTTGTGGTAACAACAACTTTGAGATCAAGACAAGCTTGATCAACATGCTTCAAACAAACCGCTTCATGGGGACGTCACACGAGAACCCTATCGAGCATCTTAACCAATTTGAGAAATTGTGGTCAGCAATCAAGATCAACGGAATCTCGGAAGATATGTTGAAGATGACGTTATCCCCTTCCCACTCGGCGATGCCGCAACTCAATGGGAAAATGAAGTGAAAACTATCACTGTCACGACTTGGAGTGCATGCAAAGAAGCATTCATAAACAGTCTCTTCGGAGATGCAGCCATAACAAGGAATAAAAGATAAAAAAAAATTTGTTTCATCCCTGACGAACACAAGCCCGTTTTTCGCAGTAATTTTTTCTGGCAAAAAATTACCCTACACGTAAGCTAGGCCCGATCCTGCAGATATGCGTTCTCTTGGACGTAGTTGGGCTGTTCACCCTATCACTATAAGTGGCCCAATCGAACCCACAAAAAATTACATTTCGAAGCAAGCGTAGTGGTCCATTTCAATCCACATCTTTCGTAAGCCGAGCTTGCTCGCTGGGGTTGGAAATGGTTATACTAAAAACTGTACACCACGATATCTAAAACTCGCTTTCCATTGAAAACTGTCGAAAGCAAAAAAAACCCGAAACAACTATTCGTATTCATGATAACTGTTGTTGCAAAGAAAAGAAAGAGCTGAAAGGAAGCTAAGATAGGCCGAAAGTCCCTAAGTCAAGATCGGCATCTTCGACGGTTGTAAGAGAGAGAGCATCGGCTTCAGCTGAAAGACGCGCCAAATCCGCTTCAAGACGAAGGCGAAAATCTTCAGGAGCTTCAATCCCAAAATCCTCCTTCACAATCGACAAAAAACCCATAGCAGTAGTGGCCTCGTTCACAATCACTGCGCTATCCACAACCTGGGACTAATCGGCAAGCGCGCCTCTAAACTTGGCAGCAAAACGGCTGACTTTGCGATTTCCCTCGGTAAAAATCCGAGAACGAGCATCCGACGCCGCTCTCCTTATCCTCGAAGAAATGAAGGCGACGCACTGATCCGGAAGAGACCTGTGTCCGAAAGCAATCGGGCGTTCTCGAGCTCGAGGCTGGCGACGTCGAACTTCAGCTACCCCATTTTCTTCTCGAACCTGACGCGAGCGGAATGGGCCATATCGGTTTCCTCATGAAAACAAAGGATACGATCGTTCCTCTCCCTAAGGTCGGTCTCCATGGAGGCAACCGCGTTGACAATCCAGTTTTGTGCCTCGAGCTGGCTTGCTACAAGAGTAGTCTCAGCCTTTTCGAGTCGAGCTTGGAGAACCCTCAACTCCCTCTCATATTGGCTGATAGCCGCATTACGGGCAGCAATACCCTGAAGGATAAGAGAAAGAAACATAAATACAATCCAATAAGAAAATACAACCGAAGGAGGATAAAATTTTGTACCCTCACCTCACGGGACTCAGAATCCCGGAGCAATGGAGCTTGGATCATTTCGTTGGAAAGGAAGATGTCCACATTCACTGTCATCATGTTCCAAAGAAATTCGAGAACCCCGACACCATCCTCGTTATAACTCCCATCCGCCTCACGGTTAAAGTTGAAATCTAGGCTCCGAGTTTGCTGTTCGTCCTTGTCAGACGAACCAGAAGCCTGAGAATCAACTGCATGCTCCACCCTCAAAGTTTGGTTTGGTTGAGCGGAAGTCTCCCTAAAGCCTCCGTCAGAAGTAGGAAGAAACACGTCTTCCGAGGACCGGCTTGAAGGGAATGTCCTGGATATCATACTTGTATTTACTCTAATATAGTTGTGAAGTCGAGATAAGACTATCATGAAATACTGGGTAGTTATAATGCTTTGCTAGAAGCCACTTGTAACTTATGAGTTATGAACTCATTGCTGGTATTGCATGATCCTATAGGGTCACACACCTAAGCAAACTGGATAACTAATATTGGGAATGATCATTAGAGTAATGATCTAATCAATGTGTAATTGTTACACATTGACATGGTTATTTTAAGAGTGTGTCGATCGACACACATGCTTTGTGTCGGTCGACACAGTTCCGGATTAATGATACCGGGTTTTAATTAATGACTTAATTTAAACCGGTTAATCCAGACGGTTAAGGAATTTCGACCATGCCTCTATTTAAAGGCATTAGGTCACGAAATTTCAGACTTAAGTGTTTTAACCTAGCCGTCCAAAGAAATCTCTCTTCTCCCAGAGGCACTAGCATCCCTGATCCAGCTTTGTGTGCGTGTGGACTTCTGTAGAGGCGCAGCATCTGAGGCGCTCCTGATCTCGATATCATGTTCATTCCGCTGCTAAGAAACTCCAGGTATATCCGTGATCCGAACAATAAATTCAATCAACATGATCTAAGGGCTAAAAGGAATCACTAGGTTAATAAAAAGGTTTTATAACTTAAACAAAAATTCCTTCAGTGGTATCAGAGCCAGGTTGTAATTGAATCTGTAAAAGATGTCTAAATGCTTTGAATTCGAATTTGATTCATAATATTCATAGAGATTCATGTTAGATCTTTTGGATGCAAAGTTGTTTTGAAAAACTGAAAATTAGGGTTTATGTGGAAGGCGTGTCGACCGACACGAAGCGTGTGTCAATCGACACGGCCTGTTGATTCGCGAAACGACGTTTTTCGAAAATTTCAAAAACTAGGGTTTTCTACTTGGTTGTGTCGACCGACACAAAGCGTGTATCGATCGACACAAGTCATAAAGCATAGTAAAACTGTAAGTGTCGATCCAATGATCGATGTTCCCACAAATCGCCTCTGTCGATCGACACACTGTTCGTGTCGGTCGACATGCGTTGATCTCAATCGGTTCAATTGGATTGAACCGGATTGGTATGATCGGTCTACCCTGGTTTGGTCGATTTCATCACGATTTCAAACCGGTTAGCGAGTGTCAACCGATACAACTACGTATTGGGCGACACAAACATAAACCGCCACCGATTCAATTGGATTGAATCAAAATTGATTGGTTTAATCGGGTTAAATGGTTTAACCGCGATTGAATCGGTTTTTGTGTCTGTTGACCGACACTAGGTGTTAGTGTCGACCGACAGGTGTCTCGCAATTCTGAAGAAGTTGTGTCTGTCGACCGACACTAGGTGTCTGTGTCGACCGACACAAGAGCAGAATTTGCATTCTAGATTTAAATCAACTTTAATTAGATTAAACTTTTTGAATTAAATCTAATCTTTCTTAAATACATATGTGATGTGTTTTAAGATTAATGTTCCGTTCCTCAAACATAATATCAAGCATCTCTGATGTCTTTCCATATCTTGTCAGCTGCTGAGTCTTGTTTTGTTGTGTGATGGGCTTGCCAAAGCAAGGCATTCATAATTACACGAGTAAGGCAGGTGGTAATCGATACCACATGACTCAAAGATTGGTTTGCTTGAATGGGATATCAAAATGGTTTTGGGCCTATAGACATAAGATTGAATTTAATATAGGATATTAATCCAAGACCAAGAATCATATTGGATATGATCAGCAAAGTGTTTGCTCACCTAAATAACTGAAGTTTGGGCGATGAGCCAAAGCTCACTCAAATCTCAGTGAAATATGGATCTTGGATCATTATATTCTATTTGAGGAAAATAAATTTTGAATATAATGTGAGCAGTCTTAAATGTTAAGATTTCTCATTCTTTGAACATCAAAACTAATTAAATTTTCTTTTCTTGATTAAGTTATGACCACTCCTCCTCATAATACTTACGCCCTGAGATCCGTCCTTGAGAAGGACAAGTTAAATGGATCAAATTTTCTCGATTGGTATCGGAACTTGAGAATTGTTCTCAAGCTTGAGAAAAAGGACTATGTCCTTGTAAAGATTCTCCCCGATAAACTAAGATCCAATGCCTCACATGCAGTAAGAAATGCTTGGCATAAGCATTATGATGTTGTGGTCGATGTGAATTGTCTCATGTTGGCTACCATGAACTCGGATTTGCAGAAGCAATATGAGAACGTGGAGTCGCCGATTGAGATAATTACTAGCCTGAAAGCGATGTTTCAGGAGCAGGCACGAATTGAGAGATACCAGACGGTTAAGTCCCTCATTCAGTGTAAGCTACCAAAGGATGGTCCAGTTAGTGCACATGTCACAAAGATGATGGGTTATATTGATAACCTAGCGAAACTGGACAGTCCCATCAGCCAAGAGTTGGCTGCTGACATCATCCTGCAGTCACTGCCGTCGAGTTTTGAACGGTTTGTTTTGAAATATAACTTGGACAACTCGACGAAGATGTTGTCTGAACTGCATGGCATGCTCAAGACAGCTGAGCATAACATCAAGAAGGGTAAGAGGTTTGAGAAACCTAGTAAGGACAAGGCAAAAGACAAGGCGGTCCAGATTGTGAATCAGGACATGGCTAAGCCCAAGCCCAAGTCTGACCCTTCTGATGTTTATAAGTGTCGTTACTGTAACAAGTCTGGGCATTGGAAGAGAAGTTGCATGAAATACCTGGAAGATTCTGAAGAGATAAAGAAGATGTACGAGACTTCTTCTTCAGGTATTTATGTTGTAAAAGTAAATGTTACTAATCCAAGTTCTACCTCATGGGTATTGGATATTGGTTGTGGTACTCATATTTGTATGAATATGCAGGACGTAAGCAACAGTAGAACTCTGGAGAAGGGGCAAGTGGACCTGCGCACTGAGAATGGAGCAAGAGTTGCTACATTAGTCGTAGGGATTTTCATTTGTCTCTGCCATCAGGCTTGGTTTTAGAACTTAAGGATTGCTACTATGTACCTGCTATAAGCAGAAACATCATTTCCACTTCTTGTTTGGATTTAGAAGATTTCATTTATCGATTAAAGACAAGTGTTGTTCTTTTGATCATAATGACATATTTTTATAGTAGCACCCCATTAGAGAATGTGTCTTATGTTTTAAACCAACCTGTGCCTGTCTACAACATAAACACCAAGCGGTTCAAGTCCAATGATTTGAATCTCATTTCTCTGGCATTGTCATTTGGGCCACATCAATAAGAAACAGATTCAGAAGCTCCATAAAGTATGGGCTTTTAGACTCATTTGATTATGAATCATTTGAGAAGTGTGAATCCTGCTTATTGGGCAAAATGACAAAGGCCCCTTTCAACAAGTTTAATGAAAGGGCCAGTGACTTGTTGGGTCTTATACATACAGATGTGTGTGGCCCAATGAGCATTAGTGCTAGAGGAAACTTTCTGTACTTCATTAAAATTACTGATGACTTCAGTAGAAATGGATGTGTCTATTCATTTAGACTCAAGTCGGAAACCTTTGAAAAGTTCAAAGAATTCCAGGATGAAGTACAAAATCAACTTGGCAAAAGTATTAAAGCTCTTCGATCGGATCGTGGAGGTGAATACTTAAACCAAGAACTCAGTGATCATCTGAGAGATTGTGGAGTTCTTTCACAACTCACTCCTGGAACACCTCAACGAAATGGTGTGTCCGAGAGGAGGAATCGGACCCTATTGGATATGTTTCGATCAATGATGAGTCACACAGATCTTCCATTATCCTTATGAGGATACGCTCTAGAAATGTCTACGTTTACGCTAAAATAGGGTTCCACAAAATCAGTTGAAAAGACTCCATATGAGATGTGGATTGGAAAGGTTCCAGGTCTGTCTTTTCTTAAAATATGGGGTTGCGAAGCTTGTGTCAAGCGATTGATATCTGACAAGCGTGCACTCAAATCTGATAAGTGCTACTTCGTTGGTTTTCCTATGAAACCAAGGCTTACTACTTCTACAACCAAACCGAGAACAAAGTGTTTGTTGCTCGAGACTATGTCTTTATTGAGAGAGAGTTTCTTTCTAAGAAAACAGTGGGAGTAAAGTACAACTCGAAAGGTTCGAGTATCACAGGAAACTGCTTAACCTATTAAGGAAGAGCAGCGGTTGGATCTACGAAGAGTCGTAGTATCTACACATGTGATGCCTGAAAGTTCGCAGATCCGAAAGTATTCGTCATGAGTCCGAGAGATATAGATTTCTCGTGACTAATTGTCATGATTCATTGATCGTTGACAATGACAAGTCTGCGAATTTTGAAGAAGCAATGGTGGGCCCTAACTCCGAAATTGGTTAAAGGCCATTAGATCCGATATGGAATCCATGTCAGAAAAACAAAGTATGGACTTTGGTGAATTTACCAGATGGTGTTAAAACCATTAAGTGTAAATAGATTTTCAAAAGGACAATAGACATGGATGATCATATACTGATATGAAAGTTAGATTGGTGGCTAAAGGTTTAAAGCTAATTCATGGTATGACTATGAAGAAACCGATTCCCAATCGCTATGCTTAAGTCCATTCGGATTCTCCTAGCAACTGTCGCTCATTATGATTATGAGATTTGGCAAATGGATGTGAAAACCGCCTTCCTGAATGGGATTTTGGAAGAGGATGTGTACATGACATAGCCTGAGGGTTTTCATTGATCCTAAGAATGCTGCAAGCTTCATCGATCCATTTATGGATTGAAGCAAGCATATCGGAGTTGGAATCTTCGTTTTGATGAAGTGATCGAAAATTTTGATTTCATCAGGATCGAAGAAGAATCACGCGTTTACAAGAAGACTAGTGGGAGCGCAGTTGCATTTCTCGTATTGTATGTAGATGACATATTGCTTCTCGGAAATGATATTCCGTTGCTTCAGTCTGTTAAGACTTGGCTTGGAAGTTGTTTCTCGATGAAGGATATGGGAGAAACCGCATATATTCTTGGAATAACGATCTATAGAGATAGATCGAAGAGGCTAATTGGACTGTGTCAGGATACTTATATTGATAAGGTCTTACGCAGGTTCAATATGCATGATTCCAAGAAGGGCTTGCTTCCGATATCACATGGCATCACTCTCAGCAAGAAGCATTGTCCTTCGACACCTGCTGAGCGAGAGCGCATGAGTAGGATTCCCTATGCCTCTGCGATAGGATCCATCATGTATGCCATGCTATGTACACGTCCGCATGTCTTTTGTGCTTTGAGCAAAACGAGTTGATACCAATCTTATCCCGGTGAAAGTCACGGGACAGCCATCAAGAACACTTTCGAGTTTTTGAGAAATACTAAGGTAAAAGTTCTTGGTGTGCAAAGGAAGTGATAAGCTTGTAGTGAGTGGTCATACGGACAAAGACGATTTATGGTTGTAGTCCGGTTATGTCTTTGTCCAAACAACGGTGCAGTTAAATGGAAGAGTTCCAAGCAGGACACCGTAGCAGATCCCACGGCCTAAGCATAAGAGTTATGCTATTGTTGTAGGCATTAGATTTCTTAAGATGTGATCTTAATTCTAGTGGGAGCTATTAATGTTTTGATGTTCATGTAAACATACTTTGGTTATGTTTTAGTTAATGAAACTGTTTCATTATTATTTAATTATGCAATTGATTGATTAAATAATAGTCCCAAAATAATTTAAGGCATTCTTATAGGTCATCAAATACGTGATTTGATCATAAAACCCTATAAGCGATAGATTTCATAAATTACTGAGGTCCCTGGTCGAAGGTTATTGAATTGGGACATTAATAACCGCACAAGACTAGTATGTGATGTGACTGATGACCAAGTTTCATGGTGTCATTGATAGGAGTATCAAAGTCAATCACATTGATATGTGTTGTGAACACGGTATCGGACGTGACCCGCTAATTAGAACTCAACAAGATTGTTATATGAGTGTCATATGAGTTTCTCATTACGATTATAGAGTATAGTCCTTAGACCTGAGTGCATCATGATTTTCTGCATATGAATTGGTCTGCTTTGACTTTGTCAAACGTCTTTTGTAACTGGTGATTATTCAGACATTGATTGGGCATATCATGAAGTGTGTGGGGAACAGGGGATGGAACAAGATGGGATTTGTCCCTCCTATATAACGGGAGTTAAATATCTCTGGGCCTATCGAAGATTTGATACTGATGGAATGTGTGGCCACACTCAAACAAGCTGAATGTCAGTTGTTTGTCTTTATCAGTATAAATCAGAGTTTGATAAACGTGATTTGGCTTTATAAGGATGACACGAGTTCATGCCTTATGCTGAATCGAGATATAGAGACAAAGGGATTATTGTAATAAGTTGATTCCAGTACAAGTGGGAGATTGAAGGGAATGTCATGGATATCATACTTGTATTTACTCTAATATAGTTGTGAAGTCGAGATAAGACTATCATGAAATACTGGGTAGTTATAATGCTTTGCTAGAAGCCGCTTGTAACTTATGAGTTATGAACTCATTGCTGGTATTGCATGATCCTATAGGGTCACACACCTAAGCAAACTGGATAACTAATACTGGGAATGATCATTAGAGTAATGATCTAATCAATGTGTAATTGTTACACATTGATATAGAGATTTTAAGAGTGTGTCGATCGACACACATGCTTTGTGTCGGTCGACACAGCTCCGGATTAATGATACCGGGTTTTAATTAATGACTTAATTTAAACTGGTTAATCCAGGCGGTTAAGGAATTTCGACCATGCCTCTATATAAAGGCATTAGGTCACGAAATTTCAGACTTAAGGGTTTTAACCTAGCCGTCCAAAGAAATCTCTCTTCTCCCAGAGGCACTAGCATCCCTGATCCAGCTTTGTGTGCGTGTGGACTTCTGTAGAGGCGCAGCATCTGAGGCGCTCCTGATCTCGATATCCTGTTCATTCCGCTGCTAAGAAACTCCAGGTATATCCGTGATCCGAACAATAGATTCAATCAACATGATCTAAGGGCTAAAAGGAATCACTAGGTTAATGAAAAGGTTTTATAACCTACACACAAATTCCTTCACGGCTCTCACCGTCCCTCGAGCGCGCAACTCAAGGCGCATATTTCCTAACGTCCAAACGACGCATTTGGAAGGAACGGGCGGGCTCTCGGATCGACAAGGTACCCGACGACATGTTCTTCCTTTTAACCGAACGCTCCGCCTTCGTCAGATGAACGGCGAACTTCCCCAAGTATCGAGGGCGACCACCTTTCTGATAGAGCCTCTCGAGTGCTCGGACTACGCGCTCTTCCGCCTCCTTCGGCAAACTCAAAATGCGTCGTTCGAGCATTCTCCTAGACATCTCCTGAAACCGAGAAGAATGGTACATAGAAAGAGAATACTACTTCGAAGTCGAACTCCAAATGTGCGGCTGACTAAGGACCGGATGCTCCAGTGACGCGAAATTCTTCTTCAAGAAAAATAACTTTTCTTCCCAGCCATGAAGTTTGGAGGACGCAGCCTCTACGAGCCCTCAGGATTTTGGAAAGGGAGCGTAAAAGTCCCCGAAATGCGGATGTTCGTCGAGACCATCATCATCTCGTCGATAAAATCCCGGTAGATCTTGAGATCGAGCCCTGCAGCAATAGTGATAATGCCGACGATGTTCTGAATCGAAGGAGCTGTCAGTTGTGGAAGAGCAATGATGTGCCACCTACAAAATTGAGTTATCAGAGTGGGGGAGAGGAAACCATAGCCCGCATTCCGAGAAGTAAGCTTCGTAGAGACATATGGAGTCTTTCGGACATGTATCTGGGCGTTGGTGAGATCCCATAATTATTATTTTCAAGTCACGAGGATGAGGGTCACGATCGAACGTCTCCTCCAGAGAGGGAGACTCGATTTTGGTACTAGCAAAACTTCTAGAAGCTCAGAGAGTATTGTCCGCGTTACCTTGGCCCCTCGGGCTGCCAGCGGCCCCGTCATCCGAATTGGAAGATTCGCCTCGATGGTTAGAAAGGTTAACATCATTGCCTCGAGTTATCGACATCGATGTTGGAAGTGAAGGAACGAAGTAGGAAGCTGAAAGGGCGACGATTGACGTGACTGCTTCACACCCCCTTGATCTAGACAAAACCCTAACAAAGCTCAATCAAGATACGCCACGCAACCTATGCTACCGAGCGTGTATCACCAATAATCATGACCTAAAAGATGCTAAGGAAATGGCGTTTCCAAGAGGGGACCCAGGATTGATTCGACGCGTCCCTTCTCTGAAGAACAGTACAATGACGCGACGCCACGATAAAGTACTCGGGGGGGGGGGGGGACTAACTGTTGGAGGTGAGTTTAGCACCCCCATCGAAGGGCTCGGTTCGAATCAAATCCAAACCCACTAACAAAATATCCCAATGTATATAAGACAGGCCATAGCGGGCGTGGCCCAACCCAAACCCATAGACAAGTCTTCAGCTTCAGCTCGACCCCTGAAAACCACGACGACGTTCGATCAAGTCAGTAAAAAAAGCAACACGTGCTCTACCTCACCAACTCGAAGATCCTACTTTCGATGGATGCTCGACACGTAGCCTACGCCGAATGAGGGCCGTCGATCAAGGACGCGTTAGAAGGAAGCGACTGAACTTAGACGTAACTGCCTCCTGACCGCAAACAGTTCGACCACAAAAGAAATGATAACCTACCCAACTACCCGCAGCCCTAGCTCGGCAACCTCGCAGCAAATGATAACCCTCGAGACACGAGCTCACCTGCTACGAGCTTTAAGCTCATCCTCTTAGTATAAATAAGGGATGCAGTCGACATAAACTACACACATTAACTCCAGACAACGCTCGAAATCACGATTAAAGAGATAGAACTTAGACCGTCTTTAACATTCTAGCTCGGCTTCCTAAGTCATTAAGTGTTAGATTCCGATCTAGGCTTCTCATTCGATCTTACTCGTCAAAATCGTTTGTCTTTCTTCCTTTGTAACTCCCTCTCACTTATAATAGAAAGGTCTAGAACATCTTTTCCGAACCTCTTATTCAATCCTTTTTTTCATTCAAAGTTTACCTCATCGTTGAATCTACGACCCTCACATACGAACATAATAATTGTACTTGATTTGCTCTGAATCGCTCGGGTTCAATACTTGATCCATATATCAATCCGAAAAAATATGTTTTAAATGAATTTACTTTTTCTTTTTAATTTGAAAAGAACAAAAAAATCGATGTAAAATTCAAATTTGTTTGGAAAACGAACCCAAACTCAAAAGAAAATCGTCATTAAAAAAACTCAAAAGAAAATCAAAATCAAATATTCATATTAAATAAAAATTTATTTTGAATCTAATTATTTGTAAACCAAAATTTTGAAAACTTCACAGCATAACGAGTATGGCTGCGGGTTGCGGGAGTTTTGTAACACGAATATCTTCAGTGGTAAGTCTATTTCCATCAGACGGCCGGTGCTAGAAGACTGTTGTGCTTTCTAGCGTTAATGACCGGTTTTGTAGGACTGGTATAGTGATTGAAAATAGATGCTTATGAGACATTTTTGACTGGTTTGCAAGCAGTTGTTAAAAGAGTATAAATGTTAAGGAATATTAGTAGAGATAAATTTTAATTAAAAAAAAACGAAAACCATATTAATATGATAAACGACTTCAAAATAACTAATGCTAACCATGAAATAATCAGAGATACAAAAATATATGGTGAATCAAAAAAAGTTGCTACCTAAGAAAGAATTTTTGAATTTATTTTATTAATTTATATAATTTATTTTATATATTTTAAATAAATAATATCTTGCACTGTCTCGCCACTGCAAACACTTGTGAAAAATAAATTTTGATTTCGAATAGTATGTAACGACTAAAAATAGTAAAAAACGGTTATAATGATTGTTGGTAAACACTAAGAACGGCTACTCTCCGCAAACATAATTTTTTTTAGAAAATAACGGATGTACATCAAAACCCTAAATAAAGACTCTGAATAAAACTGAGCCGAAATGAGAACCCACCACTTCTGATAGATGAGTCTTCTACATTTTCGTGAGCTGGAGACGAACGAATAATATATTTATTCATCGTTGGTAGGAGAAAAAAAATAAAAGAGAACTACTGGCAAATGTTGAATATTGATTGGTATTAAAAGCAAGATACAGAAGTTCAAGAGAAAAAATGAAACAGTAGTGTTTACTAATAACTCGATTTTAGACATATAGTTGAGCTTGATCATTGCAAATAACGTCACTATCCAAAAAAGTTGAGTCAAATATCGTTTCAATTGGTTAAGGAGGTGGCTGGATTCACATGTGAGACTTAATTTTCAAATATTTTGATAATTCTTATCAACTTAACATGACACGTTGCCTCACGGGGAAGCTCCTCCTCAAATTGACACTACAACAACTCTTAATTGTGTGGTCACTATTATTCTTCGTTAACAACTTTAATAACAGAATCAAATGCATAGAAAAAAATATCAGTTACCAAAATAAAATTGAAATCCACAAACAATATCAAACTACACGGTTTTTTTTTTTCTGAAGAGAATCTCATTTTATTATATCTTGATTCTTAACTGTCAAACAAAATAAATAGTATTTAGATTTTACCTTAATAAATGAAATGAAAAATTATGATAAAATATTTGACAATATGATATTTATAAACAAATCTAAATCACCTAAATTCATGCTTTAGCAAAAAGTTAAGCTGATGCAGCTGAATTTATAAAAAAAATTTTGGACCAAGTTTTACTCTATAGTCGTAAAATTGTTCTAAACATCTCCAATGCAAATGGAGCATGCCCTTCATGTCTAATTTGGGCAGGTCAGAGCTTTCTCAGCCATAATAATATTAAAATAATTTTTGCTTTTGAATCTTCAAACTTGATAGGTGATGTTACGAGATCGAAAGCATGGCCATCCTTAAAAGAACAAGAATTATAAGTATTATGTAATGAATTTTTGAGAATGAAAATGCAACTTGAAACAAAGTTAACCAATAGAGTTACCATTCTCATTGTCCAGGGTGTCACTAACAACGAGTATACACAGTCAAATGTTACAAATGGTGAACCGGCTTGGCCCATTAGTCTCGTCTTCGATGAGATAGCCTTTTGTATCGGTTGAATAATATATTTGACATTCCTCTGGTCAAACCTTGATTTAAATGCCAAGAAAGTGAATGTTGCATGGAGCAAAGTAAATGAAGAGAGAGTATTGGCCTTATGATCGATAACATAATCGACTAAGAAAGTGTTTTGGAGCTGATATGGCAACTTTTATCATTGCATTCTTCAACTTGGATTAGTTGGATACACATGTATTTGATACCAAAATGATCATTATGGTCAGTGAATGAAACATCCACGCTGGGTTGATGGATGAGGAATAAACTTCTAAAATGCAGGTAGTTGACTAGTCCAACGGTGAAAGTCGATCTTCTAAAATGCAGGTAGTTGACTAGTCCAACGGTGAAAGTCGATGTCTATAGTGGTTTACTTATCATTCTGGCACAACTATTGGTCTCCAATGGGCACGCTGCTTCATATCACGGGTATTCGAGGCTATATAGATTTGGTAATACAACTACATTCATCGGATGCTATGGTGCTTGCGACTCATGAAAGGAGACACCATCATGTTGAAATTCTAAATAGCATAAGAGATGCAATTGATCAAGATACACAACAAATTTTAAGTCATGATGATGATGTGGTTTTGTGGGGAGAAAAATTAAGAGATTGATATACACCAAATTTCAGATCTAATGAAACATGAAAAATGATAATAGTTACAAAACACATTAAAAAATGGTATAAGGATCTCTCGTTTCCACACGCTACACCCAAATACACATTCTTACTATGGCTTACAATACTTAATCGGTTATCAACTGGAGAATGCATGTCAAGTTAAAATATTGGTGTTAATGTGTCTTGATATATTTTTTCAAAACCCTATTGAAACTCGAAGTCATTTATTTTTCAAGTGTAGATTCTCAGAGGTGGTGTGGTCATGCCTTACACAACTATTTGGTTATAAATTTACCACAAGTTGGGAAAAAATCTTAAACCTCATTATCGATAATTCGCAAGACAAGTTACATGTATACCTCTTGAGATATATGTGTTTAAATAAAATTCTATTGTATATGGTGACAAAATAAATTGTAGCCTACTATTCCTTCACGAATGGTTCAAAGAATGGGTAAATAAACCATAAAGATATTGTAGTCTATAAAAAATTGTAAAGACATTTTTTGTTTTTTATTTACTAAAATAAAAAAAAACTCATATTAATACCAAATCAGCTTACATCAATGTTTATCTATAGAGACAACAATATCAAGGCAAACCGGTAATTAACAATCTAATAAATTTGAGTAAGATGAGAAAGGAACGATGTAGTTTGTAATGAAAATGCTATTTGATTGGATTCACGTTTCAATAGTCGGAACTGAGACTTAAAATGTATCCATTACTTCGGTATCTCTGCCGCGAGGTTTCCAATGGTCATAGTGTTCGATCCAAATTGCTTGATACAAGTTACTACAATTCACCCCAAAGATTACATTCTCTATTTCCATATTTATTGTTTTTTTTTTTAATTAATTTTTCATTCAATACAAGAAAAAAAAAAGTAATTTTATATTAAAAAAAAAAAAGTCTTTTTGGTATTTGAGAGAGCAGCTAGATATTCGTTTACGAAAAGCTTCATCTAATCTAAACATTTTCCCCTCCCTGTAAACAATTGAAAAAAACGTTCGTTTTCTTATCATTCTTTTGTATCAAGTTGTATTCCAATAAGTTAGGATAATTTATAAAAAAAGATGTAAGTAAATAGTATAAATTTGAATGTTAAAGAAAAGAGCTGATGAGTTGTGTTAGTGGAAAGCAAACATAGGAGGAAATCCACCAACATCACTTACCAAAGTGCATTGCTGCCACTTTTCCCAATACTATTGGACACGTTACACACACAACTGTGATATGTGTCTCTTTGGTTTATTGTTATCATTATTTTATAATATAGGGATGTTTCGACCATGCAAGTGGCAAATGCAATTGTGAATCTCTTTTTGTTTTGCTTCTTTTTTTTTCTTTTCGTTTTCGTTTCCAATACTTGATAACAAAAAGTTGTATGAAAATTAAAAAATCAGACGATATTCGATAACATTTGACCACTACAAATTTAGTATGATCGACCAAAACAAATTGTTTTACCGAATAAAATATAGCCTACACGTTCAAATGTTCAATTAGTCAGACATCTGGAAAACATATTATGAAATTTATGTAGTTAATAGCACATCCAGGGGCGAAGCTTACCACAGCTATTTGAAACATTCGTCTAGAGTCTTTATTTTTTAAAAGATCCTTTTTACAGTTGTGATAGCGGTAATATTTACGATTTCGTGTGAATTCCTCTTTAGACCATGATATATATCAAATAAAAATAAACTAGTGAATACAAAATATATGATAAAAAATGGTTAATTGTTAATAGAGAATCCTTACAACTAAAAGATAACTCAGGTAAACTCAAAAACAAAACACGACCAACTAAAAAGTATAGTTGAAAAATCTAATGATAAGTTTTTTTTTTTGTTAAAAAGTCCACAATAAAATATAGAAAAGAATTGACTAATTATTTTTTTACATAACCCAATTTAGTAATAGATAACATAAGTATCTATAACCCAATAAATAAAAATGAAAACCAAAAAAGTAAAAAACCATTGTGACCCTCATTTTTTTTTCGCCTATAATAATCGCAATGTCAGCTCCGTCCTGAGTACATCAAAAACAAAAAATAACAACTGGTAAAATTTTAAACATCTTTGAAAGTATAATACTGAAAGATGAAGCAGCTCATCATTCACAAGACCAACTGAATTTGGCAAGCTACACGAGATAGATTTTGAATAAACGGAGGAGATTCTTTTAAAGCTCTCTTTTCATTTCAAAGCAAGACAGACCAATCAATGTGGATTTAATTGCAGAGCATGCAATGTTTATTCAGTTACTTTGTAATTTTAGATTATTGGACTCTTCATTGCTTAATCCAACGGTTCAATATACACAATTGAGTTGGCTGTAAAAAAAGATTTTTTCAAAAATCATCAAAAAAAATTTCCGAGAATAGCCCTGAGTTTTTTTTAAAAAAATGATGGTCAATCTAATGACCTCAAAAGCAACCTGAAAATTGTCCATCCTTATATATTGTGATTTTCACAATGTTAAGTTCAATAAAAAAAAAAAAAGTGATTTGAATGACAAAACAGCACTGTTTTAAGAAGGAAACAGCGTGATGCGTGCGAATATCATCTTGTTAACAGTGAAAAAACAACGTGATGTTTTGATAGTGTGCAATTGGTTGATAGGATTTAGAATTTTCAAATTTGGGAAAAATAAAATTAGAGTTCGGCGATTTGGGTAAAATTAAATTGGAAAAAATGGGTGAGATGATGTTGTGAGAGCACAATGATGCGTGGCTAGCTGTTGAAGTCGAGGGTTTGATGATTCGATAGGTTTTTTTTTAAGTTCTGATAGGTTTGTTTGAAAATACGATATGTTTGTGTAAGGGTTTAAAGTTTAACATTGTATCTTTTAGGTGCTATACTGTTTTGTGACTAATTATATTCATGAAGTATTATGTATCATTTTTAACAAAAAAAAAAGTATTATGTATTTCTTTTGTTTCAAAATAAATAATGTTTTAGGCTTAAATTTTTTTTTTTTTTTGCTTTTAAATGATGTTTTAGACTCTCAATGTAACACTAATTTATTTTTAATTTCTTTTAACCAATAGGCTGTTGCATTCTGTTTTATTATTGGTTAAATTACTTTAAGTTAGATAATTAACAATGTTTTAATTTAGAAAAAACTCAAAAAGTTATGAATTAGTGTGCAAAAACTTTATATCACTCGTTTTAAATCTCTACACAGATGATCAATTTGTTAAACGTGAGATAATGATTAAATATGTTAAAATACCAATATAAAAAAATATGAAAAATGATATTAGAGATTGATGAAGTTTAGAATAGGGTTGAGTATCACTTTTGAACCGAAATATAATCGATAATTCTAAATTATCTATCGGCCATGCAGTGAAATTATTTATTAAATTTTGGTTCAGGTTCTAAAATGAACCTTTATTTAAACCTAAGGATTTAAATCTTTAAATAAAAACTAAGAACCCTATATCTATATTCCAAATGTCTTCCACCATCATTATGTTTCCTACTTTTTCTTATTTTCTCTATGATACTTTTCCAAAAAAATCTTTATCGTCGTGCTTCACCCCCTCCAACGCTAATAGCTTTGATTTTGTCTCTCCTTTATGTATATTCTCCTTCATTATATCTCTTTTTCGACATCTTTGTTTCCACCCACTTTTTCTCCATCTTAATCTCGAAATTTTCTTTTTTTCGACCTTCTTCTTAATAAATATTGTAACTTTGCCATATTTATTTTTTTATGAAATATTTTTATTTTGTGACCAAATTAAACCGAATACATAATTTTTAAATTTAGAATATTATTAGATAAGATTTGCTATTTGTTGTTCATCATTTTGCCTGCTTCATGTCCATTCCCTTCTTTTCTTAGTCAACGTGGGATAAAATAATTTTGCTGCAAATTGGATTTTTAATTAATGGATAAGCTAAGTAATAAATGAGTTAATATTTAATTTCGAGGAATTGTTTTATATTAAAATTCTAAAAAAACCCGCAATGACTCATTTAAAAAATTAATGACTTAAAATATTTCGATTGGTTAATTTTGATGATATGTCCTTAAATCTTGTTTGATCGAGACCTAAGCTAGTATTCTCATTTTTCTCTATATTAATATATACCAGATTTAATTTCGCACCAAATACGGTATATATTCATATAAAAGGTTTTCAATTACAATTTGATATTTAGAATAATTTACTTGTTATTAAGTTAAAATATTTATAATATTTCTCTTATTTCATTATCATGTAATTAGAATATATTAAACTATAACATTTATATTAAACTAATAATGTTTTACATGTTTGCTTTTGAAATTTTTTAAAATAATTAAGTTTTTTTTAGTTTACTCTTATTTAAAATTGGAATATTCTCGTAAAAGATTTTTAGTCATCTTCTTTTATACTAACATAAATACATCAACATTGTTTTATTTTTCCGTCTCAATTAATAAATAAGAGGAGATATGACAAATAAATATTATATAATATATTATTATTTTTTGTTTATTTCAAAATAGGATTTTATTTTTCCCGTTGATTTAAATATGATTTCATTTGCAGTAATACACAATATCTAATCCTATTCTAACCTATTTTAATATATTTTGCTAAATAATAATGTTGGAGCTACACTATTTTTATAATATTTTATTATTTATAGAATTATTAATTTATTAATATATTTATTTGAAAAAAAAAACTAATTTGAGACCTAAGAAATATATTGGTTTATCGAGGTATTACACTACAAAAGAGTTATATTTTCCTGGCCGGCACATATGTAAGGAATCGGTCGGGAAAGGCCATTACTGTTGATGGTGGGATTAGCAACCCAGATCAATGGCTTGGCAATAATTGAGTTTCGGTCCCTACCGATCTTTTCCTTATTACGGATTAGATTCATAAGCCCATTCAATAGAATTTGAACCTTCGACCTAGACGACCGAAGGACACCTCGGTAAAGAATGGTTGGATTTTAGTGTCCGAAGCGGAGGTATAAACTACTTCGTCCAAAGCCGAAGTCTAAACTCGGAGAGAATAAGATCAAATCTTATCACAGATTTCCTGATTTCGGAAAAATGGAATATTTCCATTTTTCCGAGATTATCCCATGGACTTAGATAACCGACTACAGAGATATATAAATACATACCCCCCTTCTCTAAAATAGGTATTCAGAATCAGGGAGACCTTACTAGCAAACCTAGGTTTAATACTTCTCTTTGATAAAGTTAACTCGGCATTCCAAGCTAACACCCTTGTAATCGATATCAATAATAATATTTCTTTCCGAAGATTCTTTTTGTCTTTCTTATTTACTTAACTTACTCTAACAAAATGAATCCCTCAAATTATAAATAATTAGAAGTTGAACCCAGTATCAACAATTACCTACGAAAAATTGTTGTCGATTTGAGATGGTGGAAAATGGCAAAACCGTCGGGAATAATTTGGTAAATTCTGACATATTGGAATGGTCCGGATATTGTTGATAATTCCTAACAGATTCACGACAAAATAGAGACCGTCATACCGACAAGATTCCGACAAGCTCCGACGGATATATTCCCGACGGTCTCTCGACATCTTTTCCCCAACTGAATCGCGACATAAGGTTAACGGATTTTTCCACCAACCTCCCGAACATTTCTCAATGAACATTACCTGACCGCTTACCAATGCCTACTATTGACCATTCCCTGACTAAATCTCCATGAAAAAATTAATTGAACAAGTGCTATCAAACAGGGTATTGGTTGAAAACGGTCAGGGAAATTTATAAATTCTCCACGAATTCCTGATCGACACGTTAATTGTATTATTTTGCTTAATTTAGTGTTTCTATTTAAAACTATAATAAATTATTAAAATTAGTAAAAATGAGAATAGAAAACGAAATTTGTTTAAAAATTTGAAACAGACATTAGAATAAATCCTAAAACACTAAAAATTAGATATTTAAGTTCAAACAAGAATAACTAAAAAAAACAACTACTAAAATCGGCCTCAGAATTCATCTTGGAGGAATGCCATCATTTTCGCACTAACAGTTTGCAAAGATTGAATTTCCTCGTTTTTATCTTCAATAACTTTCTCAAAACCCACCGTCGACCCATGTTTGTTCTTCATGAATAGTTTTTTCTCCTCCGATCCGGATGGTCTTCCTGTAAAAAGCATATATGGCAATCAAACCAATAAAACTTTTGTCCTTCGAGCAAATAGAAAGCTTTGGTGTGCTCATGACAATACGGACATGATAACTTTCCATGCGTTGACCTTCCGGATAACATCCCATATGTTGGAAAACCACTAATAGTCCACATAAGCACCGCTCGCATCATAAAATTTTGATGCAAAGAAACATCATATGCCTCGGTTCCTTTCTTCCAGAGCTGTTTCAACTCGTAAATCAATGGTCACAAGAAAATATCAAGTGATGTCTTAGGGTTCTCTGGGCCAGGAACAAGAATGATGAGAAACAAAAACTCTATTTTCATGCACCGTGATGGAGGAAAATTGTACAGTGTCACGATTACCAGCCATAGTGAATATTGTCTCTCGTTTTTTTCGAAAGGGTTGAAACCATATGTACATAAGCCAAGGTATACATTCCTTGGCCTAGACGCAAATTCAAGATACTTCGACTAATAGTATTTCCATGCTTTTGCATCTGAGGGATGCGGAATTTCTCCTTCCGCTCTATGTTCTGCATGCCATCTCATATTTCATGTCGTACGCTCCAACTGGTATAGCCTCTTCAACCTTTCTGCTAAAGGCAAATACCACATCCTCTTATAAGGGACTTTTCCACCTCTTTCCTTGAATCAGTCTTAACCACAGTAAAAGCATTTTGTACGACCCTTGTCGTGTCTCCAGATCAACATACAGTAATCAATGCAGTTAACTATCATCTGATATGGGAAACCAAAACCTTTCACCAATGCCTCTATTGTGTTGTACGTTGCTGGCGCAAGATCGTTTTCAGGAAAAGTGTCTTTCACAAAATCAGAAAATGCATCTATACATTCCTCACTCACATTGTGATCCGTCTTTATGTTCATCATTCTAGTTGCGGCATATAATGGCGAAATACCATCTCTACAACCATCATATAACGGTTGGTTAGCTGCGTCTAATATACCGTAGAACCTCCGCGCTTCCAAATTAGGTTCCTCCCTAACTCCGTCATCAACATTCACTATTATATGTTTCAGATATGCATCGTTAACCATCTGAACAGAATCTACTCGCTCTATATCTGGTGTTGGTTCCTCTAACCAACATGATATCCACTAGTACTACCATAATCCACCATTGAATCATTTTCTCCATGATAATACCAAACTTTGTAACCCGGCGTAAACCCATTATCCAACAGATGTTTTATTACGTCAAAACCAGGTTTGAATCGAAGACTACCACAAATAGAACTAGGGCAGTGCATTTTACATATTTGCTTTGTATGCTCTTGTTGTGCGGCAAACCTCCTGAATTGATCAACACATGCAAAGAATTCTTTTGTAACTGCCCCCCCCCACGATCGAAAATAATTCTAAGGATATGAATATGTCATTTTTGGTGGTATTTTCGAACTTTTGTTCTCAATGTTGTGAATGATGGGTTAAACCATTTTATAAGAGATATCAGAAGATTTCCCGACAGAATCCCTATCGGTTCCCATCCGACTACCGACCAATTCCCGACCGTTAACTACCACAGTCATATTAACGACTATTTCAACAACGGTTATGTCAACTTTAATAACGGGTCGATTTTTGTCGGAAATCAGTTGGGAATATTTTTCGACAGTAATACTCTGTCAGTTTCTGGTCGGTTTTAGTAATGTATATATTTTCGTCGGGATACGGTCGGGAATTGTTTTCGACAACTTAAATCCGTCGGTAAAATGTCGGGGAATTTCTAATGAATTTTTGTGGTAAGGAAACGGTGGGGATAGTGTTAAATTCCTGACCGTTTTCTGATAAGTTTTGTCCATCATAAATTTCCCGACCGATTTCCGACCATCCAATCCTTCCAACTACTTACCAACGAGTTACCGACGAATTTTCCCGACCATTAATGAACGATCAGAAATTCGGTGAGAAAATGGGTATTTTTCTTGCAGTGTTAATTTATCAAGTATTATATCAAGGTTTTACTGTGCGTATACAAAGTCGTGTGATAAATGAAAACCTTTTATCAAAAAACAAGTTGTGTGATAAATGTATACATGTAGTGTGTTAGAAAAAGAAGTTTCTCTCTCCTAAAAAACGCTCCCAACCCAAATCAGTTCGCCCTAGCCGCATCTCAAAGATATGAGACCGGTGGGTCTCCTTCTGTGGCCGACGCTTGCTGTTGGTTCCAGTGAGGAGTCCCCGCCATTTTCTTCTCTCGCGTTTTACTGCTTTGCAGCGTCGATTATGGTTGTAGCTTCCCAATTTTGGAGGTTGTGTGGTACAAATGTTGGCGTCTGTGGGTTTTATCGAAGCAAGGCATCGGTCTTGCGGTGGCGAAGCGGTGAGATCTAGCTTGAGGAAGGTGGTGAAGATGTGTGTAGGTCTCCACGCTTTAGAGGACGAAGCTGAATCTACAGATCTGATCTCTCTCCTCTTACGGCGATGGTTCTCTTCCAAGCAACACCGCCGGCTAAACGATAGCGAATCACGGTGCTGATCAGGGAGTTCATGGCGGCTCCTCATATGGCGACTTCTCTCGATAAGCTCCTTCTCTCTCATGGTTCATATCTGAGAGCTCGAGGACAGTTCAGGGTTCATGGGAAAGATGACCAAAGCTTGTCAAGTCGCCGAAAAATCCTTTACATGTAATGCTCCTCCGTTAACTCTCCGTTTCCAGTGTCTCTTTGTCATACACCTTACTGTGTACGCTGCTCCGGATAGTTTTGTTGGCTTAGTCTACCGCAGGTTTTTCGGCGTCTGTCTATTGGTCCTAAAAGGTTTGAGTTTCGTCCTCTGAGGTATCGGTGTTCCTTTATCCAACAATCTCATACCAAAATCTCTTTAACCTTAGCCATTAGATGTGTTTTCCTGCCTGGATTGAGATTTATCGGTTTATAGAATAATTATCGGATCTCTTGTTGTTGTTGTGAATAAGCGGATTGGTCTCATTTCTTGTCTAGCGGATGGATAAGATCTTTGAGGTATCACATGTTCTTTTTTGGAACTTTTCAATCTCAGATCTTTTTCGCTCCACGCAAAGACAGAAGTTGAGTCGTTGGAGATAAGGACAGAGCTTTTTATTTGGTCTCCCATTCATGATGAGATATATTCTATCGTTGCTCAACCTGGACAAACCAAAGGAGGAAACATTTTAGACCGAATTAGGTAAAGCTAGATGACGGCTATCTGTCAGGATGAAATCTTATGGTTCTTTAATCCCTAGTTTGATGCTTTTAGTGTTTGTTGTGATGGTCTGGGATGTCTAGGTTTCCTCGGGCTCTTTGGACCATATGTGGAGGTCTTGGTTGATTTGGATATAGTCTACACGGATAGATATGGTACAAGGCAACTCCAACAATGGTGATATCTGGTTTGGAGTAATATTTTAGCCCAACGTGAAGGTCAGCGACTCAGAACTCCCTATTGGTCTTTCGTACCGGCTCTACTCAAATTTCGGGATTAATTATTCCTGCTTCTTAGTTTCCAACTTTATTTTATTTTCATTCTAGCTCTAGTGATTGCGGTATGGGTGTCTAAGGAATGAACTTGTATGTTAGGTTTTATCGAGTATGCGCTGGTTTGAGTTGACAGAGATCTGTTTTCTTCCAGATGATGTATACATTTGCTATGGGCGGGTAGGAGTAAAGATTTGGTTTGTTCCAAGTTATATAAAATCAAATCCTTGTAAGTCATTGTTTGGTTTGAGCTTCAATACTACCCAAATGAAAAAAAAAACAAAGAAATATGTTAGAAAATGCGTTGCCCTAATCATATATGTTTGAATGTGCGTCGATGTATTAGTTTATAAAATTATCCAATCCATTAATTTAATACCATATAGGTGAGAGAGACGCATAAGATAAAAGGAATAATTATTAATAATTTCGAAAAAAAATAGATCTAAATATTTGGGAGGATAATTTGGTCTTGTCTTTTCTTGGGTTCTTGGTTAAAAACAATTGTAAAAAATAATAAGATGATATGAGAAAATAAATAATGTTTTTTGCCAGTAAAGTGAAAACTCTTGGAGAACAATAGTAATAACATAATTTTATAAGGTTGGGTTTATAACAGAAATATTTAGAAGCCATGGTCTTTGTTTATAAAATGAGTTAAACTATCATTTCATTTATGAGCTGGATCCACGCATCAAGAGTCTTTGCAGACCCACCTTTTCTCTATTATTAACCCCAAAATTAAGATAACATAACATCAACCCCAAATAGTTTGATATCTTACAATAACAACCCATGTTTCATTGTCATTTAGTTTTACTTTAAAAGTCCAAAAAAAAGAGAAAAGAGAGTAGTAAGTTTGATTTGAATACCTATACGTACTATTCCATCTTATTAAATTCATCAAATAATACTAGAATTATTTTCATCTGAAATTTTTAAATGATAAAAAAAAAAATAGAATAAGATTTAAAAACAAATAATTGCGAACTATTACTGAGTTTCTAAAACAAAAGCCAACCAAAAAAATAAATGAAACAATAAAACAACGAAAAACCAAAATTCGCCTGAAAACTAGAATTGAATATTAAATGCAACTAACTATAAAAAGATGAAACCATCATATTGAGATGAGAAAACCATAAATATGTGTTTGTTTATCAAAGGTTAAAGGAGAAAACCATAGATATATGTTTGTTATCAAAAGTTAAATCCTGAAATGAATCTTATTATATTGATAACCACACTTGAGGTAGTCACATGAAACAATTTTGGCCAAATCCATCTCCAAGACCATGGGTTTATGAATTCGTGTCACAAAGAATTCCTTACCAATCTCAAATCCAACCTCACACCTTCTAATCATAAACAATCATATGAGGTATAACTGAAGGAGAAAGAGCTTACAAAATCTTTATGTTCCCGGAACAGCTGAAAACTATTTATTTTTCGCGGGAAAACTCATATCAAACGAGATATCATGGTAAAATTCACGCTCTTAACTTCGGCAAACACCATAGCACCATATGTTAATTAGCTTAGGAATCTTAGTATCACACGTAAGTTAGTTTAGAAAAATCTCTTACTGCCATGTGTACCTTACTTTAGACATATCTTTTTATTGGGATGTACCAGAAGTCATGGAGCGGCCGGATCTGATTACCTGAAGACACCAATGCCCTTTAGATGGTACCACCAAAGCCTCTGCGTCAGAACTAATAATATGACTACATTATCCAAAATGGGAGTGTTGGGATTGGGACATAGTGGTCATGTAGGAGTGGTGCACTGACTCAACAATAGCATATGGGGGCATAGCATAGGGATTTCACCTTCGTCTCCCTCTCGAAGTTTATTCGTCACATACCCCTTAATTGAGAAATACTAAGTGAATGGTGATCCAACATTAAAAGTACCACAATGATGTCTTCACAACTTATATTGAGTGTCAAAACTCGGGCCAATTAATGGTTCATTCACTAAGTTAGTTCTAGTTATTCCCTTTAATGATATTATCTCATTCGAGGAAACTTGGTGATAGTGGTTAATACATATCCATGCGCCAGCTAGCATTAGGATCAAACACTCGCTGACAAAGCCATGCGACGCAATGAGAAAAAAAAAAGCATGTCAAAGAACTTTGCGTCGACTGCATTTGCACCTCCCCCCTCCTCCTACAATGGACTATGAACACCTTGAGAATATTTTACTGGTCATTTGTTAGGTAAAATGCATTCAAGTGTTTTATACCAACACGATCTGTTTCTCAACTGATTCATTCACCTGACTCTATCTACTATTATGTGTTACGTAATCCATATAAATACACCCCTCTCTCGCTACGAGGAAGGGACATATATTTTTCCACTTACACATTGCTTTAAGTTTTCCTTCTCGTATTTATAAATTTATTTTTTCTTCATTGAATTTCTCACAGAGTTCACACCTTTTTTCTTCAAAGTCCCCACCTTCATAGCGGATAAAACCTGAAAGGTCCAGCCTTTACGCAAAAAAACTCAGCATTTACACGATTTCAAGCCCAAGACCACTATTTTCTTTTGTCTTTACGGATGACCAATTACTCCCTCCACTAAGAAAAACCTCCAATCCTTCTTTTTCGATTTATCTTAACCAAGCTTCGCCCTAAAACTCTTAATTTAATCTCTTCTACCAAATAACCACCCAAAACGCCAAAGTACTCCACAACCCAACCTTTTTCAGGCTCATTTCTTATTTCCTAAGTTCATTTCCGATTCCCGACCCCTATCTCATGGTCTCTCTTTATTCTTTTTTTTTGTGACTTAAGCGGAGAATCTTTTGAGAATACAACCCCATCGTGTTTTCCAGAGAATTCACTATGTTACTATTATGATAAGATATTTTCTCCCTGGTATACTAAAACTTAACCTTTTATGCCTGCTTGATATCTTTTCCCAGGAATTCTCTCTAGGCTAGGTCCTTCAGAAATTTGCTCTAAGTAACTATTCAAAAGATACTCCGGTAAACTACGACATTTTTCTGTATTGTGCCCGTATGCAGCATGGTAATCACACTATGCCAAAGGGGCCCCTTCCCTTCTGATTTTGGGCTTCATCTTATCCTTCTTGTGTTGTCCTGAGTTCTAATTTCAAAGTTCGGCAGCTAAGAATGCAACCCTTGCTCTGACTTTTTCGTTTCGTTCGAACGCTCCATCATACTGTCGGTGGGGTTCTTTATACTTTGGCTTTATTTCCTTACCCTTAGAAACATTTTTGTAATCTTTGGACAACCCAGCTCTACTTTCGTCTGCTCTAATATATATACTTGCTCTATAGAATGCATCTTCAATGGATTGCGGTTGGTATGTCGAAAGCTCTTCCCAAAATCTCGTTTCATACCAGAGTCCGCTAGTTAACGCGTCGATGGCTAGTTCGTCCGGGATATCCAGCTGAAAATACATTGCCTTGAATCTTTTTATGAAGCTTTGAAGCGGTTCGGTCGACGCTTGTTTTATAGAGTAAAGATCGGAGACCACTGCTGGATTTTCAAGATTGAACATGTATTGTTTCGGGAATTTCTGTCGTAGCTCGTCAAAACTTCTAATCGAATTAGGAGGAAGGTTAGTTATCCAGGTTTGAGCGTTTCCGCGCAATTCCGCGAAATATTGACATTGCTTCTCCTCCCTTTTGGATGAATGGATCTTAGCTTGGTTGACTGTGATCATGAATGCTTTAAAAAAAAGCTTTTGGATCTCCCATTCCGTTATAAGTTGGGAATTGTAACTTCCCTTCTTTTACCGAGTAAGGACCGACAATTGCTTCCCCATATGAGTCTTCGTCCGAACTTTTGCATATCTTGCTAACGTGTGGGATAGAGTATTTTTGAAGCAAGGCTTTCATGTCCCGAAGTTCACGGTGAAATTCCGCTATTGGGTTATCCGTTTTTGAGATCGGATCTCCACCTATTGACCTTGTATCACAAATCCTCTCTTGGCTTCTCCGTATCAAACCCTGGTCTTCTTCTACTTCTTCTAAGTTTTAGAGTGTATCTCGTTCTTCCCCTCTTGGTGGTGGTGATAGGCAATTATTCGAGAATATGTTCGTCTGTTCGTGGTTTGGTTACCTTTTTCTTTGTTTTCCAAAGGACTCCCGATGTTTATTACATCACTTGAAAGCTCTCTTTGTTCTGGGTTTATGTGCTGAGTTGATATCCCGAACTCCGAGGTGGCAATTTTGATGGGTTGTTGGTCCCAGCGAGTCATTCTTGGTTTTCTTTTAGTTTTAACTATCATTGGCTTAGTCCTTCCGCGGTTTCTTTTTGCTGAAACTGATACCCCCTACCTGGCGCGCCAAATGTTGAGATTGTGTTCAACTTCTAATTATTAATAATTAGAGGGGTTCGATTTTGACGTAAGTTTAAGTAAAAGACAAAAAAGAATCCTCAAAAAAAATAGCTTTATTGATTATTGCAGTTACAAGAATGTTAACTCGGAATGTCGAGTTAACTTTTATCAAAGAGAAGTATTAAACCTAGGTTTTCTAGTAATTCTTCTCTCCGATTCTCAATGGTCTTCTTCTGTGAAGGGGGGGGGGTGTGTATTTATATACCCTAGTAGTCGGTTATCTAAGCCCATGAGTTAACCTCGGAAAAATTGAAATATTCCATTTTTCTGAGATCAGGGAATCCGTGATAAGATTTAATCTTATTATATCCGAGCTTAGACTTCGGCTTGGGACGAAGTTTGTTTACACCCCCGCTTCGGACACTAAAATCCGACCTTTCTTTACCGAGGTTTCTAATCCTATTGAAGGGACTTATGACCTGATGAATCATCAGGGAAAAGTCGGTAGGATCCAAACTTTAATTATCGCCAAACTATTGATAAGGGGTGGTAACCCCACCATCAACAGTCCAGTTCTCAAACGATGAGGTAAGCCCGACATTTTTTTCAACAAAAGTTTTATATTACGCTAGAATGAGGTGGGCATTCTCCCAGTAAAACACATTTTTTCCAATAATGTGGTACCACCATCATGACGATTACCAAAGAACCATCATAACTCACTGCTCAGGATGATATCTCACGAAGGGGAACATAAGAAGGTTCACGATTTGCTCATGACAGCAATATTAAAATGTCCTGAAGGATTTAGAAAGGAAACACGTTCTTGTTGCTGCCTCCTCAGCAACATATAAGCCTTTAACTTACTATAAATAAAACACCCGATTCTGAAAAACGACTCCCTACTCTTTATCACCAGGTAATTTGGTTAGAATCCTAAATGCAAATTCCTTTTAGGCTAGCGATGCACCAGCCCCAATGCATGAAAAATACTAACCTGGTATAAAAAGTAGGTTTCGCGGCGTCTCTGCCCCACCCCCTAATAAATATGTGTTACCCCTTTCCTTAGAAAATCCAAAGGATGCACAAGCCAGAAATATAGCTAGAATATGTTCTGATACGAAGACACTTCCCTGATATACAAGAGCAGATAACTCATCATGGAGCAGAAGGATAAAAATCCACACATCAAGGAGGAAGTAACGAGACTCATCTTTAGAACCATCGCCCAAACCCAATAGAGGCAACTAGGGTTACATAAATTCTCTTGGAAGAGCTAGAGGTAAGCATAAAGGCCGTCCTAAGGAGGATCCATGGGTTATTGCTGCCATATAAACGAGTTATGTATGACTCCCTCAACGACTCACTGTTTAGTGAGGACAACAAATCAGTTGAGATTCTGACCAACTTTTTTAGCTTTGTGTCGGTCATACCATACTACGGGATGAAGGATTCAGAAAACCACATGTCATATAAAATGTTTCAGATGATGGTCATTTTTATGCCTCATCTCATTCGGGAAGCATACATTTGCAAGAGCTTTTGGCTCTAGTTTTCCTAGGGCAGATCTCTAGTGGTTCACCAATACACTTCATGGAAAGATCCCCTCGTTTGGTAAGCTATATGACCAGTTATTCCACCAGTTCAAAATTATTCCGGACGTAGGATGAACTCACCACTCTAACATTATGTCTCATTGCGCCACTGAGAAATGGTAGAAATCAATGACTAAAGAGTCTTGAAAGAATGACTCGCGAGCTAGTACCATGGGTGTGATGACGATGGATTTTGGCCCGAATCATAATACATGAGTCCAACACTCGTTATTTGAGCGCCTATAATACCGAAGAAGAGAGAATTCCATCTAAAGATGAGCAAGTTCCCACCTTGGAGGAAGTGGCTCTCAAAGCCTCCCCATGCATTATTATGCACCCTCGGACATAGGAGAGAATACCACATGGTATAACAAAAAACACCACAACGCTCCTCCCAAAAGCGAACTCCATTGGTGCTATTTGCATCAATCAAAAGGATACTCACCTAGAAAAATGTTGATATTGTGTTCAACTTCTAATTACTTGTCATTAGAGGGTTCGTTTTTGGAAAAGTATTAAGTAAACAAAGCAAAAAAGAGACCTTGGAAGAAGAACTTTATTAATGATTTGGATTACAAAAGTGTTAACTCGGAATGCCGAGTTAACTTTATCAAAGACAAGTAATTAAACCTAGGTGATTTAGTAATTCTTCTCCTCGATTCTGAATGGATCTTATTAGTGAATGGGGTATGTATTTATATATCCTTAATAGTCAGCCTTGTAAGCCCATTGGCTAACCTCGGAGAAATGGAATATTTTCATTTTTCCAAGACTAGGGAATCTGTGATAAGATTTGATCTTATTCTGTCTAAATTTTAGACTTCGGCTTAGGACGATGTTGTTTACACCCCCACTTCGGACACTAATTTCGATCATTCTTCACCGAGGTATCCCTCGGTCATCTCGGCCGAGGGATAATATTCCTGTTGACGGGACTTATAACCTGAGAAGTTATCAGAGAAAGGTCGACAGGGACCGAACCTCATTTATTGCCAAACTATTGATAAGGGGTAGAACCCCACCATCAACAGTATGTCCCCCCCAGTTCATCCGAGGATGTCTTCGAGCAGCGTTGGCAAATTTTCATTTTAAATAGCTTGTCAATAAATGAAGTTCGGTATTGGTAGATCTTCGTCTTTAATAATCTTCAGTAGTCTTGAATCTTCGTCTTCAATAGTCCTGAATCTTCTTCTTCAATAGTCCTGAATCTTTGTCTTTTAATTTGGCGGGAAAAGATCAGATAATGAAAGGTTTAGTTCGCGCAAACTTCTTCGTTTCCGTAAAACCTTTCAACTCCCAAGTGACGTGTCATCTCGAAAACGGACGAAATTATATGAGAAGAAAAGCGCCCCCTCTTGCCTCTGGTATTGGCTAATCAGGTCATTTCATTGCTGTAAACGAAGCGTCAATCACCATTTGTTCATCCTATAAAACTGTTGTTTTACGATTAATTCCCCTTAAAATCAGTTTTTCACTCTCCGAGGTAATCTTCGATCTTCCTTTTTTGATTAATATTCCTTTTAACAATGTCTGAAAGAAACAACCCCGAGGTTTCGATTTCTAGAAATACACTCTCCTGGCCGGAAATCCCGGATGTCGGAACTTTCCTCTTTCCTAGATCTGAAATTGGATCAATCAAAAGGAGAGCTCAAAACCCCGAAGAAATTGAGATCCTAGTCCCGAGGTCCGATCAGAGACCTTGGACTCCGCCACCAGGTTATGTCTGCCTTTATGAAAGCTTCTTCTCCGAAGCCAATCTCTGGTTTCCAATCCCGCAATTAATGGTAAGCTTCTGCGCCCATCGAGGAATGGCGATGTCTCAAATATCACCCAACTTTGTCAAAATCATCACTGGGCTCCTAGTACTCGCGGGTCGGTGCAACATTCAATTATATTCTTGGAAACTCGAAGAGTTAACGAACTTCTCGAGTGCTGGAAACCCAGAGTGAACCTTCAAACTTAGTATCAAACCCAAGAAGAAAATCCTCACTGAATTCCGTTCAAGCACGAAGTTGTGGTTCCGAAGCTACTTTTATGTCTGAATCAACCAAGCTTCAATTTTTAAACCTGATGCCACAATCTTCCGAAATTGGAAGATCCTAATTAAATTCTAACCTTATCTTGTTTTTATTTTTATTTTAGTTAAACCAAGCTGCTTCCGAGCTCTTCCGCCAAACTTCTCCGACGATTTCGAAAAACTTAAAGACCAAGGAGAACTTCAGTGGGGCGACATACACCCTTCCCATTTTTACAAAGCTCGCTTCTGGGCCGGTATGCTCTCTCCGAACTTCCTGATCCTTTCCGAACTTCTACTTATTTCATGATTGATCTTACAGAACGAGAAGATTAATAAGGACTCGACTCTTCTTATAAAAAGAAAAGATCAAACCCCGAAGCAGCTTCCGGCAGCAATCATAACCTCCTCCCAAGAAAGAACAAAGTTTCGAGGCCACCAGAAAGCAAAATGCCGAAACTTCTAAAAAACAGAATGCTGAAAACAGGAAGCTCATCTTACATGTAATGGAACATTACGCATTCAAATCCGAGTTCGATGGTGTGGATTTGCTATTCAAGGACAAGAAGAAAAGCACCGAGCTCTTGCGTAAGGTGAGCGGTTATGACAATCATCTACCCGAGATCTGCTGCGAATCGGATACATTGGAGGCCCTCTCTTTCTCACTTTTTAAGGTAAACAACCGAGCCAAATTTTTTCTTTTCTTTGGATCCTTCTACAAACCTTAACATTTTTACATATATAGTTCAGTCAGTGAGTTTCGTCGGTCAGTCGATTCCTCGGTATGAAAAGAAAATTGCACAATCTAATCTAAAGATGGATTCCCTTCAAATCGAGAATGAAGATTTAGAGAAGAGATCCCTTGACGCCGAGGAACATTTATCTAAGGCGCGAAGTGAAGTCGAAGATAAAGATAAACGCTTAGGTAAACTGAAGGCGCACTTTGCGGAGGAAGAGTCGAGAATTTCCGAAGTTTTCGAAGAAAACTCTCGGCTGATCACCAAACTGGTTGAGGTTAAACGTCAGATAATTGATATCTCGGAGGAGCGGGATGTCAATAAAGCTATTATGGATTCCAAGTGTGCTGAAAGTTACCAAAAGGGACAACGTGCGGTCCTCGACACCTGTTAGAAGACATCGATTACGCGGATCTCTTGATAAGTTTTCCGAGGATTATTCTGAGGCTTTCAGCAAAGCTAATGAATATGGGTAGGCCGCGGCTATTGCTCTAAATCTTTGTTTTCTTCTTGACAAGGGATTCCCTATCCCGGAGGAGGATATTTTTGAAGCCAAAAAGGAACGCGATCAACTGGCCGAACTTGCAAATACTATCTCGATTCCGGAGTTTCGAAATAAAGATTTTAATATTTAGATTAGAAATCTTTGTATTAAAACCCCTGAATTGACTTTAATAGTAATAAAATTCTTTCTTCTTCTTTCCTTTCCCAGCTTAGGAACCTTTGTACGTAAGAAATCTTGATCCCAATTGTGATATCTTCGGATGTTTAATAAACTTTGCTTCTCGTATGATTGGATTTGTTTACTCTAAATTTTGTTTCTCGTATGATTGGATTTGTTTACTCGAAGTTTTTTTTCTTGCATGATTGGATTTGTTTACTCGAAGTTTCAAAATTTGATATTTTGAAACCCGAAAATAGCAAAACAAAATAAGGCGCGCTTTCCCTATTTGTTCGCTTAAAGTTTTACGATAAGTTCTACTTTATCAGACTAATTTTCAAACTTTTGCATTCGGTAAAGAATGTGTAAGAGATTTGTTTTTCATTTTGTACCCTTTAATCTCTCGGCCTTACTTTATCGGGCTCCGAGATTCTTTCATGCAATTTTTCTATTAAGACAACTGTCCTAATTCTGGTCGAGAACGTGACCAAGGTTACGACTTTTGTATGAACCTCGGCATAGTTGAGTCATAAACTTCTAGACTAAAACCGGGATTCATGGTTTTATAGTTGAACCCTTTGAAAGGCTGCCTACATACCCTCAGAGGGGATCAAGCAACACGTAGTTCGAGTTTTCGAATATCTGCTGATTATCTCGGGAAACCATAGATATCAACGTTTTTTATTCTTTTCTTTTTTTTTGCCTTCAGGAAAGAACTAGGCTCTTCCCCTCCGAACTTCTTGGTAGTTCGTCCTAAGTATTGCTCCCTTTCGAAAAGTTCTGCCAAGATTTCAGCAGATGTTAGTTTTTTCTTGTTCACCACGGTTATTATGAGAGACTGATCCGGGGTTTCCTCTTCGTTCCGTATTTCGCGTCGGAGTTTGTTTTCTGTTACGAAGCATCTCCGAGCCAGTTTCTGGTCACCTCGAACTGTGAAATATCCTTTTGGAGTTGAGAATTTTAAGCACTGGTGATAGGTAGATGGAACGGCTTCCATAGAGTATAACCACGGGGTTCCGACAATCGCGTTGTAAATGGTGGCTCTTTCTACTACCTCGAACTTCACAATTTTTGTTACTCCTCCGACTGATAGCAGGAGTTTGATGGTCTCGACAGTTGAAACTGTCTCTCCTTTGAAAGTTGTTAAGTGTTTAACCCGAGCTTTAATCTTCTGATCCTTGACGTCCATCTTCTGAAGTGCATCTCAAGATATAACGTCTACCGAGCTTCCAGTGTCTACGAGTATCCTTTGGATGTCGCAGTCACCTATCTGAAGTTCGATTACAAGTGGATCATTGTGAGGAGCGTCGATGCCCTTTGGATCTTCGGTAGTAAATGTCAATTCCTTTTGCAGAGTCATACTTCGTGGAATCTGATCCGCGGATAACCTAAAGATGCTAGGCTGAATCGATCGAACGGAGTCCTTACAATTTGCGAGTCCCCCCATTATCATGTTAATATTTTTCCTTTGAGTTGGAAGCGGTGAGGGTAGAGCTTCTCCTTCTTCCGTGTCTTCGCGAGGAGGTTGGTTTTCCTCATTTTCCCGTGTTTTACGCTTCTCCTTTTCTCGGTCCTTAGTCTTATGGCCCGGCCTTTTGTGATACTCGGGTGTAAGTATACTTTGACTTATCCTTACAAGGTGCATCTTTTAGTGAGTTCATCATGGAAAAAGTTATTTCTGACTTCGATTTATCCTTTTGTGGTTGATCCCTTTCGACTCTCTTCAATCCTTATATGAGTATTTGCTCGGTGAAACGCGTCGTTCATGGATTGGGGACGGTGAGCAGACAGTTCATCCCCAAAATCTCGTCTGTTACCATGTTTCCGCACTGAGTGCTCCGATTTCTAGGTCATCAGCGATCTTTAGTCGCGAGTAAATTGCTTTGAACCTTTTAATGAAATCTCGGAGTGGCTCTTTTGGTCCTTGCTTAAATGCGTAGAGGTCTGATGCGGTTGCTTGTTGTTCCAGATGCAACATGTACTGTTTGAAGAAAGCTTTTCGGAGCTCGGTGAAACAACTGATGGAATCGGAAGGCAGAATAGTAAACCAGGCTTGGGCATCTCCTCTTAAGCTCTCTAGGAAGAGTTGACATCTTCCTTCATCTTCTTCGCCTCTTTGGAACTCGGCTCATCCGACCTTGACCAAAAATGCCTTCATGTAGACTGCTGGATCCCCGGTTCCGTCATAGGTTGGGAGCCTTAGCTTATCATTGAGCGGTACTCGTGCTCGTGTGATGTTGTGTGTGAACGGCCTCCTTTCCATTTCTGCCAGTAGCTGATCAACTACCGAGGTGATGCTTGTTGCTTTGTGGACTAAAGTTTGCATCTCTTCTAATTCCATTTTTAAGATCGCGACTGATTGGTCAGTACTGGGGGTTTGAACTCCATCATCCCCACTTCTCAAACTTCGGCGGGTGGTGGATGTCCTGGGTTCTCTTGAGCCACTCTAATCGTCCTCGAATGTTACTCGTTGAGTGGCGGTTCGCGAAGGCCTGACCAAATTTGTTCTGAGGGTTTGATTATGATTCTGAGCTCTCAAAGCTTGGAGTTCTTCTGTTACGATCGCGAGTTAATCGATCAAGCTTCGGTTTACTTTTTGTTGGTGGATAATTTGCTCCGCCAGCCAATCCTCGCGTTGTGGCTGCGTTCTCACTATTGCCCTTTCATTGCCTGTTTCGGGAGTTACCACTTCTACTAAACTGGGAATTCGATTTGTTGTCTGATGTTCTTCTCTGTTATACAAAGATGGCATTGTCGAAGGTTGCTCATCTGATCGAGGCTCAGGACGAGGTGTTGTCATCATGCTTGGTTGTTCCTGGACATCCCGAGTTTCGATCGTTGAAGTTCCGACTGACTGATAAATAGTGGTTATGAATCCATGTTCCCGGGTTTGATTGGGCGTAGCTTGGGGGTAATTTAATTCGTGAACTATGTAATCGCGATTCTCGAACAAGGCTCTAGCTGACTCCCTGGTCTGATGAGTAGTATTCTGAATCGTAGCTTGTTCCTCATCGCTGACATCCGCGATTTCACCATCTCGATGTTCCTCTGCGAACGGCTCCTGCGTGTTTATCTACTTACTTTCCGAGATCCTGCTTTTCTTTTCCCTAAAAGTGCTGCCCCCTTCCTGGCGCGCCAGATGTTGATATTGGGTTCAACTTCTAATTACTTGTAATTAGAGGGGTTCATTTTTGGAAAAGTATTAAGTAAAGAAAGCAAAAAAGAGACCTCGTAAGAAGAACTTTATTAATGATTTTGATTACAAAAGTGTTAACTCAGAATGTCGAGTTAACTTTATCAAAGAGAAGTAATTAAACCTAGGTGATCTAGTAATTCTTATCCCCGATTCTGAATGGATCTTATTAGTGAAGGGGGGTATGTATTTATATATCCTTGATAGTCGGTCTTGTAAGCCCATGGGCTAACTTCGGAAAAGTGGAATATTTCCATTTTTCCAAGACTAGGGAATCTGTGATAAGATTTTATCTTATTCTGTCTGAGCTTTAGACTTCGGCTTAGGACGATGTTGTTTACACCCCCGCTTCGGACACTAAATTCGATCATTCTTCACCGAGATATCCCTCGGTCAGCTGGACCGAGGGTTAATATTCCTGTTGACGAGACTTATAACCCGAGAAGTTATCAGAAAAATGCCGGCATGGACCGAACCTCAATTATTGTCAAACTATTGATAAGTGGTAGAACCCCACCATCAACAATGTAAGTGACAAAAATACTAAATATTGTATCGTGTTTTGGGAATTAAGTGCAACCACTCTTTAGAAAAAGGGTCCGTTATACAATTTCTCTCGGATGGAGCTTACAAGATGCTGGAATCCTAAGAAATAGCAGATAAGAAACCGGTGAAAGACAAGAAAAATTGGACCCTTGTGCCACCCAAACAAACTATCAACTCCACCCGAATTCTCTAGACAGACAACATATCGGCAAAGCATGTAGTAGTTGTTGCCACTGAAATATCTCATGATCCCGCGCCGTCAACCAATCTAGCAATCTTATTTTAAACAACAAGGAAAACAAAGACCAGCCTAGAAAGATCTGATGATCACCCTCGGCATCTCAGACTGTTTGATTAAGAGACTTTTGGTGGGTAAAGGTAGCTCAAGTAACCCACTATTCCTTCCTACATTCAAAAAATGAGTTTGTACATATCCAAATTGGTCATGATTATGGTGGACAAACTTTATCGATTGGGGGATCACTCTCTCGATTTACAAGGAAGAAACTATGAAGAATACATTGTTCAAGATCGCCGACTCCCCCTATGTTTATAAAGATATTCTAGAAAGGTCATAGATTCACACCGTGAAGGTCATCCGTCACTTACCATCAAATTCTCCCCCAGGTCGAGAGTGGGTCAAATACTAATATAGCCATATCAAGTCTCCTTTCCCACTCTTGAACAGGAGACTAGATAAACGTACCTTAATTGGTCAAGAAAAGGACGTAAGTCAAGTCTGAGAAACACAAGCATAGCCAAGTCAAACATAATAAATGCTTTGAAGCCCAGCAACAAAAAGGAACATCCATGTTTCATTGGCCGAATTGGTGTATTTTCCAGGTTTTTTCCGTCTTGGCTGAGAATCTACAACCCTTCAATCAAGAACTTGGATCGACCCAAAGGCGGATTGCTATGTCGAAACTCAAAGTTCATATGTTGGTACACCTTTCTTTTAATGATCACAAAACCGAATAACCATTGTACATATAACTCAAAGCCACTAAAGAAGCAGTAGGCGCAGATCTAACAAGAAAGAAATATAAGCACTAAAGCATGTATGCTTCACTAGTCAGATCATGCATGCTGATGGGAAAAGTTCAACCCTTCAAATAAATTTTCGTTGGCTTTAAATACATAGTGTAAAAGTTGTGTCCTTATCTTTATCAACACTCTTTTATAAAACATCCACATGCAAGCCAAAGAGGAAAACCCCCAAAAGCCAACATGACCCAAAGGAGGAACCTAAGGGTTTAAGAATCGGCTACGTGCTAGGGATGACATTATGAGAGAATACCCATAAGGCTTCCTTAACATTGACCCTCCCGAGAAGGATTACAACACCCATTGATCGTGCCCTTAGGGGTCTAAGTCAACTCACCGTCGTCTCTCCGAATCGACTAAGTCCCCACTCCATCATCTTTATTTTTACATTGCCATCTCTTATGTTAAGAAATAAGGTTGTAGTAAGTCACATGCAATGTATACACCTTAAATTTATTTTCTAGTTGAACCTGCTTGCTCTTTTAATGAAAAGTAAAAACCAACAAATTTTTTGATAAATAAATTAGGTTCCTCAAATAACAAACTGTACTCAACTCAAGAATTCATCGTCATCTTTATAAAGCTACAGCAAACTACCACACATCTACATATTTGCATATAAGGAGAATATATATCCTAATTATTTTAAGACAACCTCGGCTACTAGGAGTGGACCCAGTAGGGGATCACACAAGCAAACGATGCCAAGTGTATTTTAGGGGCAAAAAAAGAGAGCGTTTGTTGCATATAATATAAGACCAAGAGTCACCGTGGAAATGCTCCCAAGGAACTAGAGGAGGGGAAACATTGTAGAAATACCAACAATAGGATATCCCTCCCTTGTTGGTTTTCTCCAAGAAAATCTACAAATCCACCAGCATGATAAAGAGAAGTCCTTTGATAAAGGACTCTTGAACAAATAAAGGATGTGAAGCCATCAGGAGACCTAGCGTCCCATCCTAGGAAGACTAAATACCACAAAAAGATACTTCATATGTCAGAACATGAAGAAGAAAAAGAAGAAGAAAGGGAATTCAGTTTACAAAGAATTTTTCCCAAGGACCCATTCCACCTAAACTCAAAACTCTAGGCCGCGAAACCCGAGAACACTAGATAATTGGTGCAAGAGGCTCTCAACGACAGTGGCAGCAAATAGCTAGCATCGCTTAATTGCTAAGACGGCACGAGTAAGGAAAGGTGTCAAGCTTATTAAGAGAAACAAGTCACCGTACATTTACTCCATCAAATGTCATCTCATAGCAGAAAACAGAATTGGTGAAGAATTCTATAGAAAAGAAAGTCTAATCCCACTGGAGAGAAAAACCAATAAGAGAAAAGTCGAAACGCAAGAGTAAGTAAGAAATATCGATGAACTGGTCTTATTTAGGCTAATGGGAAAGTCAAAAAGAAACAAATATCTCTTGAAAACCACTCAGTCAATTCGATAGCCAATGGACAGCCAAACGACGCTTGGTGTGAAAAGTTATAATTTTAAAACTTTCCTATACAATAAATGACCCTAACAACTCAATAGATAGAAGGCATACATCAGCGCAAATATTGCATTAGAATTTCAAGAACTACACGGAAACATAAAGCATGGCCACCTCTTCACCAGCGCATGATCGCCACAAAAGTACCACATCCAACAGTGGGGATGGTAGCATACTCACGAAGTCTCAAAAAGGCCACTCACAACAATGCATCAATTTGAACGCGATGATCTTATCAACACACCATCCACAACCATGTAACTCCCCGACATTGTGGGTCTTTAGAGGAAACATACCTTAAGTCCTAGGCTACAATATTGAAGGGTCGTAAACAGCTTTCGAGCCTATGCTACAACCTTGATAGGATAAAATCCCCCAACAATAATCTCTGAAGTACCATAATATATGAGAATGAGAGTTAATGCTTCCCAAGCATATTTTTTTTCCTCTTTTTTCCAATCACGTTTTTATCTCCAGGGCCATCAAGCCCTTCGTCTCATCGGTTTAAGAAGTTTCCACACTTTTGGTAGCATTGCGCCTGTTGTCTTAATGGGTAGGGGTTTCCACACTTTCGAGCATTACACCTTATTTTCCCACATATTTATGGTTTCTAGCACCTCCAAGATTTCAACACCCACTGTCCACGGCTTTAAGGGTTGCAACACATCATGATTCTAACACCCTTATCCTAAAGGAAGGGTTCCAGCACCTATTCTTACTAACGTTTACTTCCTTGAATTTTAGGTTATACTTAACGTTCATGTTAGTGAGACAAAATCCATTCAAATTCTTATTCTACTAAGCGTGGAGGAGGCCCGGGCAAGGAGACTTCCACTTCAAGAGCCTGCTTAACCCAGACTCACAAAATGGGTGGTAAATTGTTGGGTTAAACTTCATTCTCATAGCTTCGGTGAATATCGTAACGCCTTTTTTAACTTAGCTTGAATATTTTAGCGTCATGTACCATTATTCATGAGGATACTTGGGTATTATTACGTTAGGACCCCTCGTGTCTCTACATGTGTGATAATTAGGACCCATGTGCCCCAAAACAAGACAATGCAGCTACATTATCTAGACTGAGAGTGATGGGGATACATTGGTCATGTAGAAGGATCTCTGTAACCTAACTAAACAATGGCCAAGTTCATAATATAGGGATCATCCCATTGGTGTCCTCTCGGTGGGGGTGTATTCGCCACATACCCCGGCGTTGTGAAGCACTAACTAAATCGCGATGCACCACAAGGAGGTCTTCACAACTTGAGTAGGATCTCAAAACCTGGGCCAAGTACACATAGTTTATTCACAAAGTTACTTTGATTTATTATGTTCTGTAATATGGTTTTTTTCAAGGAAACTTGGTGATAATGTCATGTGCACATCTATGTGTCAACTGCTAATAGGAATTAACACTCATTGATAAGTCCACACGTCTCAACAACAAAGAAAGCATGATGCATGACTATGCATTGGCTGCATATGCATCATTAGAAAGAAAAAAACAATACAAAGCGCATCTTGTTTTCTCATGCAAGAACGTCTCGGCACCTCGAGAATATTTTCCCCACTAGCTTTCCAAAACGAACAATAAAGTAGGTTAAAAGATTTTGAGTGTTTCCAACCAACCAAACTTGATCTTCCACTGGGTTATCCATCCAAACTGATCTGCTATTCTGGGTCACATAATCTCTATAAATACACCTTATCTCACTAAAAAAAATAACAAATCTTTTTTCACTCACATTTTTTTAAAAGTTTTTTCTCTTAATTTTATCAATTTTCTCTATCTTCACCGAACTTTCATACCTTTCCCATGGAGTTCACACATTTTTCCCAAAATTCTCAACTTTCTTACCTCAAAAACCTTAAAGGTCCAATTTTTTCTTTAAATTTTCAACTCTCTTCACAAGATTTCTCACAAAATTCATTTTAAAAAAAAGATACACACATTTTTCCTTAATTTTTTTTACTTCCTTAACTAAATAACCTTACAGGGGTCTGATGTTTACAAAAAATAACTGGCATTTAATCGGTTTATGATCCATTACCACTGTTTTCATTTGTCTCTCCACCGACCCCTTGATTCCCTCCCTAGACAAACCTCATATCCCTTTTTCCAGTTTATCTTAATCAACTTTCACCCGTAAACTCTTCTTTTTATCTCTTCTTACCAAAACACCAGAGTACTCCACGAAAAACCCTATTTCTAGTTTGGAGTAAACTATTTTTCCTTTCTCTTTGGTTTCCCGAGTTTCTTTCTAATTCTTGATCTCTGTCACGTGGTCTCTCTTCTTTTTCTTTCTTAAATCTGACTTGAGCATAGGAAAACAATCGGAAAACAAAAACCCATCGTATTTTTTGAAGACTTCATGATATTATTTTTATTATAGGAGATTCACACACCCCCTTGGACAGACCTTAGCTCTCAGTGCAACTGCAACGTGACCCAATTTCACTCTTATAGGTGTAAATCCTAGAAGACCTCAACTCCGAAGAGCGCAAAGTCATTGTGGTGTCAATAAGAAGCTGTCTAAACCAGAAAGAATAATCTTCACTTGATTCCCAAAGAAAAGAGCGTTGCAGAACGTCCATGTCTAACCCCAAGGCCATATTTTGGAGGACGTGGAAAATCCAAAATAGTTCACTTAAGATAGAGATCTTAAATTCATAAGTTCGAAACGTCAGAGATAACTTGATTGACCTTAGGATATTTTCCAATTTATTACCACAAATACTAAATAGAATCGAGATTATAGAGAAAAGAAAGAACCAGTCAATGACTCCATCACCATGGCGTCGAAAACCAACAACGTGAGAAGCCAAGAAACTGTTGTCGGCAAGCCACCTATCCATGTCAACAAAGACCGATCACAACCATAACGCCGCCTACATAACTCGTCCACAAGATCAGCACCGCAAGATAGAAATCTCCGACAATTGTTCTCTTTCGCGCGAAGAGGATCAGAGCTAGTAACACCACTATAGCCTCAGGAAAACAAGTTCTACCTTCCTCCAAAACCCAAATCCGATCTCTCACTGATTTTTACCACGATCTCGATTCGCCATTTTAGAACAAATACCTAAACAAAAAGTACAACAAAAACAAGCAAATGGGCCCTCTGATGGCGTTAACAAAAAACGTCGGTCATCGAAGAAAGGCGGCAAAGTGATGATGTTAACAACGGTTATGAGAACTTAAAGAAATATTTTTTTGAATGTGATAACTTATATCTGAAAAAAATAATTCTAGTAATTTTTGTAATACATATATAAACTGAAAAAACGTTACCGTTGAAACTATTATAAATTTAAATTATGGTGCATATATTAACTAAAAGTATGGTGCATAAAAGTCATAAAATATTTTTTGTTAGAATTAGGGAAAAAAAATTAAAAACAACAACTTAAAAAAATAAGAAGAGAAGAGAGCCGACAAAAAGAAAAAGAAGAGGTCAAAAAACCTATTGGTTAAGGAGTGTAATATAGATTTTGTAGACTATGAAGTAAAATCTGTAAGTAAAATCTGTAAACTATTTTTTAAAAATCTAAATTTAGATATTAGTTTTAGCATATTTCTATTATTATTTTATTTATTTTATGTATTAGAATAGATAAAAAAAATATATTATGATCTTTTTGTCATTATGTTTGTTTGAGTTAAATACACTATTTTAATGTGGATAAAATATGTAATGTCATGTGTAATTTAATTTAGTAGAATCTCATAATACTACGTGTAATAGCGCCACATGTGATCTTAGTTTAAGCAAATCTTTTAGTAATGTGCACCAAATTTTTTAGAGCATCTAGTTCTAACCATGTGAGAATCTCGGTACTCTTATAGGTGGGACCACTAAGACCCATGTTCCTCAAGTCTCAGTGGCGTGTTTACGCGATTCAGATTGTGTTGAGGAAAAAATGGCCATATAGAAAGAACTCCATGGTCTGACTCAACAATGGTCAAGATGCATCGAATATAGACCATATCTTTTATGTCCTCCTTGGTGTAAGCCCCAAAAAGAAAAAGTATTAGAAGCAAACTGGTCCAACCAATGCAACACTTTGTGGGGGACTTCAAAACCTAGGTTAAGTATCATAACCCTAACTACGTATTTTAAGTTTATTCAAGACATTACTTAATTTAATCAATTCATTGGTTTCTTTAAGTTATACGATCTATGAAAATTAACGCTAATATTCTAAAAAAACTCAAGTGTCTGGAATATATAACATCAAAACATTAGTTGACAATCCACATATTCGAGAACACTAAAAACATGTTAAAGAATCTGAGACAAATGTAGACGCAAGAATAGTGCACCTGATTATTTTGTCTCTCAACTGGCCAACAAGATAAAGAAGTTTAGGTAAAATACGAGTGTTCCGTAGAAGTCTTACCGCCTTCGAATAGATCATCCATTTGATTCGATATACTAACCCAAATTAGCTACACTCTATAATACACCTTCTTCTCGTTACAAGAAGAAATTCCATATTTTTCCAAGTCTTTATAAAAGCTTTGTTTTCTCTATAAAAATCCTAAAATTTCAATCTTTAAGTTTTTTTTTTCCGAGAAACCGCTTTTCTTTTTCTCTTAAGTGATTTCTTTCATACTTCGCCTTTTCCGGTCAAATCTTAAACAAGTTTCACCCTCAAAATTTTACACTTCTTCTATTTCACCAAAAAGGTTTTTTAAAACACAGCACTTCGCGAACTATCCTTTCTTTCTTATTGGAGTCACTAAATACTTTTTCCGATTTTTTATTTCCGATCTTTACCCATGGTCTCTCTTTATTTATTTTTCATTTTTTTTTATAACTAGATGGTCTGGTTCAACGGACACCATGAGCTCCGAATTAAGTCGTTGGACCTCATTACCCAAACTGGTTTTCGGGTCAACGACTCATGAGATCTGACTAATCTCGAAACCATAGAGAACCATGTAAATACCCATGATTGATGTCAAATACAATTGTGACTTTGTTTTTAAGAAGATTCGAATCTGGAGAAGGTTGATAACGCATTTCCAAGTCTTGCATTAGCATTGACTCTTTTCCATTTTTTAGTCGAACGTCAAAAGATTTCAAAAAATACCCCCCTATACGTCACTCAGACACTGGCAGATGAAATTACCCACAGGCCACAATAGATGAAAAGGATTTGAAGTAAGGTTGAAAAAGTATTTGGTATATATGGAGAAGAGTAAATAATAAAGGGCATCTCTGCACCACGTACATACACATACACATACACATACACATACACATACACATACACATACACATACACATGTACATAAATAAGTATATATAATATTTCGTATTTTTCAGATTTAATTTAAATTATTCGAAGAAGCCTCTAAAATAAATCTGTAACAGAGAAATCGAGCTTGAAGCCCATACCTTGTTCTTCTCCGACTCTCACATCTCATCTCACCTTACCACAAGCATAAATCCTTATTCCACCTCTTTACCGCATAATTCATATGCGCGTATCACAAATTTGAAATTCTCATCATCATCATTATCTGGGCATCAATTTTCTTACTTTTTTTCCTGGAATCCCCAATCCTTCGAATCAAACCACGTCAATTCTTCTCTTTTTCTGGGCATATATTCTCTTCTTGTTCAAACTTTGTGTCGCTTCTTCACTTATCGTTCGCTTTCTGGACAAAAATGATAAATCCGGGTCACGGAAGAGGACCTGAGTCAGGTGTTGTTGGTGGATCCAACTCGGACCCGTTTCCGGTGGGTCTTCGAGTTCTCGTAGTCGACGATGACCCAACCTGTCTCATGATTTTAGAGAAGATGCTCAAGACTTGTCTCTACAGAGGTACGAATCAAAATCCTTTTAATTTATTAACTTCAAGGGTTCATGGTTTGTATGGTTTCTTGGTTCTTATGGTTCAATTTGCGATTTTTTTTTTTTTTTTTTGTAATTTTGTGGATTATTATGGTTTAATTACGGTGGTTGACTAGCCAAAAATAGAAAAAAAGATCTATGAAATTGACTAGAAATTTCACCCGACTGTTAATCACTGTTAGATTCAGATATGATCAAGTGAAAGATTCTGATTTTAGGGTTTATTTTAGTTGATTTGAAATTCCTTCAATTTTGTTTTTTAAAAAAAAACAAATTTTGATCGATAATCTAATAATTGTCTTCTACAGATTTGTAATTTGATGCTTTACTGACTAATCAAGTTTATTTTTGTGGTTTAATCTTGTTTTACAGTAACGAAATGTAACAGAGCAGAGATGGCATTGTCTATGCTGCGGAAGAACAAGAATGGTTTTGATATTGTGATCAGTGATGTTCATATGCCTGACATGGATGGCTTCAAGCTCCTAGAGCACGTTGGTCTAGAGATGGATTTACCTGTTATCAGTACGTTTATTTAACCAGTCACATTGCTAAAACACAAATCATTTTGTTTCCGTCTCTTTGATATCTGAAAGGTTTGAAATGTTATTTTGGTGTAGTGATGTCTGCGGATGATTCAAAGAGCGTTGTGTTGAAAGGAGTAACGCACGGTGCAGTCGATTACCTCATCAAACCTGTACGTATCGAGGCACTGCAGAATATATGGCAGCATGTGGTCAGGAAGAAACGAAACGAGTGGAATGTGTCGGAACATTCTGGAAGTATCGAAGAGAATGGCGGAGACAGGCAGCCACAGCAGCAGCAGCAGAGAGAAGATGCTGATAACAACTCATCTTCGGCTAATGAAGGGAATTGGAGAAGCTCAAGGAAGCGGAAAGAAGAGGATGGAGATGAACCAGGGGATGATAAAGAAGACACGTCGAGTTTGAAGAAACCACGTGTCGTTTGGTCTGTTGAATTGCATCAACAGTTTGTCGTTGCTGTGAATCAGCTCGGCGTTGACAGTAAGAACCAAAAACTCTTTTGCTTCTGCATTTGTGTGGTATAATCTTACCTGGTTCTCGGCATCGAATGCAGAAGCGGTTCCTAAGAAGATCTTGGAGATGATGAATGTACCTGGACTCACGCGAGAAAACGTAGCCAGTCATCTCCAGGTAGATTTCTCATAGAAGACAAGATTGAAAGTTGTGTTTCATTATCCTGTGTTTAATGCGTTCTTGGATTTATGGAATTGCAGAAGTACCGGATATATCTAAGACGGCTTGGAGGAGTATCGCAGCAGCAGGGAAATCTAAATCATTCGTTTATAACCGGACAAGATGCGAATTTCGGTCCACTTTCTACGTTGAATGGGTTTGATCTTCAAGCTCTAGCTGTTGCAGGTCAGCTTCCTGCTCAGAGTCTGGCACAGCTTCAAGCCACAGGTCTTAATCGGCATGGAGTCACTAAACCAGGTCCACTCATAGATCAGAGAACCTTCTTCAGCTTTGAAAACCCAAAGATTAGATTTGGAGATCCACAGGGACAGGCGATAAACGTTGGTAATAATAAGCACATGAATCTGCTTCACGGTGTACCAACGGGTATGGAACCGAAACAATTTTCCGGTAATCGGATGATGATCAGTGGTGGTGTGCGTACAGGACAGAATGTACAGAGCAACGGAAAGTACAGAGTAGCGGCGGATCAGTTACCCCGAGGAGGGCCGTCAATGCTCGGCCAACAACAGCCTATCTTGTCAAGTAACGTCTCAAGGACCGATGGTGTCTCGGTTAGCAGCAGAGTGTTGCCAGTTTCTCACTCGGCTTTCAATAACTTCCCATCGGAACTACCTCGAAACAGCTTCCCCTTGGCAAGTGCGCCGGGGATATCTGTCCCGGTCTCGGTTTCTTACCAAGAAGAGGTCAACAGCTCGGACGCTAAAGGCGCTTCCTCAGCTCCTACCTCGACTACTGCAGGGTTTGGTAACACAAGCTACGACGTATTCAACGATTTTCCGCTTCATCAACAACACAACAACAATAACAACAGCAAACTAGATGATTGGGATCTGCGGAATATCGGATTCGTCTTTAATTCCCATCAGGACACAGCATCCGCGGCTTTTTCCACTTCGGAAGCCTACTCTCCGTCTTCTGCACAGAGAAAAAGGCGGCAAACAGATGTATCGGCGGTGGCTAACCACGTGCAGAACCACCACCACCACCAGCAGCAGCCAGTGAGCCGGAATGTAAATCATTTAAACCAAGTTTACATAGATGGTGGTTCGGTTAGAGTGAAGTCAGAGAGACTGGCGGAGACGGTGACTTGTCCTCCAACAACAACAACACTGTTTCACGAGCAGTATAATCAAGAAGATCTCATGTCCGCACTTCTCAAACAGGTTTCATTTCTATTTCAAGTCCCATTTTTACTATAACAGCCATAACTCTGCAATTGAAAGCTTGACACTTGATTCATTCTTCTGTACCCAATGCAGGAAGGTATTCCATCGATAGATAACGAGTTCGATTTTGACGGATACTCTATCGATAATATTCCGGTCTGACTTCAGAAACTCAAGACTAGACTGCAAATATTCTTTGTTTTTTCTTCTACCTCCCCTTAGGGTAAAGGAAAAACTCTACAAATTGCGAACACACAACGGATCATGTATTGATCTTTAGATGATATAGTCTGCAGGAAATTCATAAGCAGATTATATAAAGATAATAATCGTCTTTTTTTTTTTTTTTTTGGATATTAGGAGTAATGGAGATATTTTGTTTCAGTCTTACATAAAGACCGAGACATTTAGGGTTCTTGATCGTCTAATTTCCGACAATTAGTAATGTCTTCTTTTAGGAACATTTGTGTAAATATGTTTCTATGCGTTGTTGCTTCATAAATCATAATAATAAAGCTACGGTGTTAATTCGATCAATGGTTAGTTAAATTCACAGAACTCACTCTTGACTGTTGCTTTCTTCTTTTTTTTAACAAGAGATTGTTTGGTTACTTGTGGGCACATTCTTGACCGTTTTAACAGTTTGGAGGATTAGGATCAAATCAATGACTGATAAAATAAAAGAGTCAAAATATAGTATACACATAATACTGACTAGTGGTTTGCTGAAACTCTAATCAGAAACAATACAAGAACAGTAACATATCTTCAAAAACACCTATATTAAGCTTCTTCCAACACTCGTCATCAGTTGAAAAAGAATCGATTGATTCTCTATTCGAGAAATCACAGAACTGATCAGCCTTCAGGTACACCGGGAAAGAATCAAGCCACCAACACAGGAGGCTACACACGCAGTATCAAGAGAGCCAAAAGCGGTAACACCAGAAGGAAAAGGGAGATGTGTCTCCGGTGGTGACTGTTGCTCATGGGAAGTACAGATGGGAGAGAGCACTCCTCACCGTTGAAGAACACTTTGGTCGGGAAGCCATCTCCACCTCGAATGTTGATCCCAGGAGTCAGTTTCTTGGAGAATGAAATAACAGATTGTTGTTTCCCTGGAATCCGAGGGTCTCTCAACGGATTGTCTCCATCACTTTCAGCTACGAGATAGTTCAATCCGGGAAGTCCCTCCATGAAAATAGTGTTGTTCTCTCCATTCATACCAAGTGCGGTTGCGTTGAACGAGTAAGCTCTCTCAAAACCCGGTGCGGCTTTCTTCATCTGAATCGCAGTAAACCAATCCGCAAAGTTTGTTTCTCCCCAGTTAAAGAGTGTGACCCGAGCTGACCATCCGCCTCGATAATCTGTAGCCAAATGCCAGTTGATGCTAACTCCACAGTTATCTCCACAAGGCATTGGGTTTGGCACGGGACGACGTTTTAGATAAGCCCAAGCCACAGTGAGTGGGGTTCTGTTCTCGAATGGAACGAGAAGAGCTTGTTGAGGTAGAAGAAGAGCTGGAGCTGTTGTGCTGCATGTACGAGACGCTTTGCTGTTGGAACACCCGCAAGCGCAAGTCTTGCACGGGATAATCGAGTCGTTGAAGTAAGCAGAGAATGATACACAGCATCTAGGACTCGCGCCTTTTGCCTCGGTGATGTTGCAGACCACTTGCCAGCTTGCGAAAACTGTCCGGTTTGATGGTAATCCACTAGGATCAGGGAATTGGCTGGGGCTAACTCGAACAGGAGGGCCACACTTGTAATCCGGGTTAAGTGAACCGTTGATCCGCCAGTTCTGAGGCGGCGAAAGAGCCGACATGTTCTGATCTGGTGGCATTTTGTACACCTGCATCTGGAAAGCTGAAATCGATTTGCTAGGATCCATTGACCGTGGCAGAATCGTACCATTTCTGCAGCAAAAAGGTTTAAAACCGAAGTCTGAATCGTTGTATTTGGTAAGAGGGAGATCTATGAGGGTTGGCCGTCTTGCACAGCTTAACACGTTGGAGAAGTCAAGTTCTTGATAGTATTTAGCCTGTGGACCATCCACACAATCCGATGAATCAACAAGACTCGGGTAAGCTCCTTTCATGGTGTAGATAAACTCGTCTCGCATCCAGTCAAAACTCAGTTTCCAGTTATCCAACCGGCCAAGTGAGTTATGATTCTCCATCGTCACTTGTGCCCAATAATTCGATGAGTATGATCTAACCACATCGTACATGATAGTGAGATCTCCATCTTGTCTGGGAAGGAACTTTCTATCAATGACTTCTGAGTTATCATAGTCTGGGTCTGGCGTGCAACATACTTGCAAAACATTTTTACCTGGTAAAACAACAGTGAAAAAGAACAGTACCACATTAAAATCTCCCCAATCTGTATAATACTCTTCAGCATTACTTACAAGTTCCAAACCGCAACACAAAACATATATTCTCGAATCAATTACCAAAACTAATTCTCCCTTGTCAACAGCTTAATGTTTGGAAATGTGTTTATAGTGGATATATATTCAGATTAGATCCTGTTATGTTACTTCAAATTCAAGCTCCATAAAGTCATCTAAGGCTCATATGATTGATCATTGATCAGGTACCCATGAATCATTTATCAAAAAGAATCCAATATAGATTCCCCATTGAAAAGACTAATTCAAACGTTAGGTGTATAAAGTAACATGAAGACTTATTCCACGAGTGAGCACATGGGGATCTAAATAATGCGGTTGTTGCTGGAGTTTGACTATGTCTAGTAATCTAAGCATTGTATTGGATCTAATTCTAAGTTAGATTCTTCATCCTAAACATAGCAAAATCAAGATCAGTATACAAAACTGCTAAATATAGCAAATCAAGATCAGCCAAAAGAGCTTTAAATTACTAGAGATAAGAAAATAAAGAGTATGATGAAAAATCTAGCACAACCAGAAATCTCGGAAAGACATTTTACCTTTTTGCGTGGCTTTGGGACACTTCCATCCATCAGTAGCGAGAGTGAGATTCTTTGGAAGTGGCACATTCGGCGGCGCCACTCCGAACTGCGTCCCAACGAGCTCGACCTTCGCTTGCATCTGAGTGATGTCACCCGCCGTTTGAATAGCCGACTTCAAATCCGACGAAGGATAGCCGGCGAATACGGTTCCGTTTTCGACGCTCACTGGGAGACTCGAGCCGTCGGAGAGCACCGCGTTGGAGGCTGACACGAGGATCTCTTTGTGGGCGAATTTGACGAAGACACGCCATGATTTGAGCTCGTCGCGGCCGTTGTTGAGCACCGTTATCACAGATTCGAACCGGTACGGCTGATTGATGGAGACGTTAGGAGGGATTCTAGATCCCTTTGTGTAAGTGTAAGAAACGAAGACGCCGTTGCACAGATCCGAATCCGAAGGCGGGGAAGGAGACGGCATGGTATCCGCGTCAGACTGAGACGCCGTCAGGGGAATCGTGACGACGAGAAGCGAGAGTAGAAGTAGAATGAAATTGGGACCTAAATCCATTGAATCCAAAATCCGTCAGTCACAAGAGAACCTTTCGGGTTTGAATTTTGTTTCCCTTCAAAATTGGGAGGAGGTGGAGTGGAAGCTTTTGAAGAGAAGAATCATAAAGCGACCGCGTTAGTGCAGCTGTAATGAAATGTGCGTGTTGTAATTCAAATTCTCTGGAGCCTGGATGTCTTGGCCTTTTTCTGGAGACCAAAACTCTTTACATAATTATTATATAACTTTTTAAAATTTTAAATCTGCTTATAAAGATACAAAATAATTTCTTTCTTTTCAACATGCAATATAATTTGAATTTGAATAGTAGTGATACTTTAAAGGGTGATACAATACAACTGATACTATCATAAATCAAAAAGTTGTAGTCAAACACAGAATATACATTTGAATTGGAAAAAGAGCTAAAAATTATTTTCTATAACGTACTTTTCTTGTGGGCTTCTAAATAAATCATTAGGAGAGTTGAACTTGTTCTTGGGGAAACATCGATTTTGTTCGAATCATCGTGAACGAAATACTCGTCCACTAAAAAGTGATTTTGTGTCTGGCTCCGCTTAATGCATCGGGGAGAGGTCTTGTTCTCCCACAAATCCTATTAATCTACCATGTCACAACCAATATAGTAAGTAACGAATTCGGAGCCTGGTTATCTAAATATGATTGAATGATTTTTTTAAAAAAATATATTGGAAAAACAAATTTTAATCTAAGTTTCTTAAACCTTCACTTACTTGAATGAAGACCGCGCTTCAAATATAGGTTAATTTATTGGCAAAACAGGGTTCAACATAAAATGGGTAAGAGAAATTCTGTTTTTAGTTAATTCAAAAGATTAAACTCTCAAAAAGAAGTAATATTTTGTTTTTTAAAATAAATGGGGTGTGATCACACCCTTATAAGTGGGTTCGCCTTTGAAAAAATGGTAGTTAAAGTTTTGAACTTATGTTAGATGATTCTTAATCCAATTCACTTTTAAAATTTTGAAAATAGTAAAAGATTTTTCTGTTGGTATAGCTAAAAAATCTGTAGCTATATTAAAATAGTTGTTCTTCCATATTTACCTTGGATTTCGAAGAGTCCAGGTTCGACTAGGAGGTCCCTCCTATTAAGACACCGAACAAAAAGAAATAAAGCTGATCAAATAGAAAAAGCGAGCAAGTATTGACCGCCATGTCGACCGACTGATATGAAGGTCGATCAACGCCGACGTCAAATCTAAAACTACAAGATAATTTATTTCAAATCTGAAGACTCGTATAATAGATATTTTACCCTTAAATCATGAATGTAACTTATATAAAGGATCATATGCTCTTGTTAAGGTTAAACACACCGAATTTTAAAATAGGTTTGATAATTTGTCTCTTACTTTCGTTTTAGCTGTACGTATTATTTTTTACTTTGTTCTATAACTCTAAAGAAGTAAAAGAGTTTTTCTTGCTTCATTGAGAATTGTGAACCTCTAATCTTCTATTATCTACTCTTGATTAAATGCAATTCAGATTTCTAATCATGATTTGTGCATGGATCTCCATGTGTGAGTAGTTTACTCATTAGATTTAGGATTTTCGATGGTTTTCTATGAATTGCTAAGATAGTTTTTAATCAACTAGTTGTATCTATTGATTATTCACTACAATGGTTCTTAACTGATTAGAATGGAATCGCGAACTGGAATTAATCTATCATAGGTCGAGATTTAGTAACGACAATCTACTAGATCAGCATGAACTCTCTTTAGTGAGTAAGGTGTTTCTCAGGTCATAAGAAATTTGTTTGGGATACCTTGTGAACAGATCTAAGTTACACACTTCTTATGTTTTCTTATTCTCAACGACAATTCAAAGAAATTTAGGATTTAGGTTCATAAGCAAAGTCGTGGTCATAATCACCATTAGGCCATTGAATAATCACGTGTTTAGAATTCTAGAATCAAAAGAGATAATCTCGTTGAGTGTTTAATTAAATTCATAGTTACCAATTGAATTTCCATGAATCTAATGTTCCCCAATCTTGAATCCAACCTACTAAATTTATAGTTTATGTTTCTTAGATAACTAGATCCGTCTCAACTCACTTTGGGACCTCAAAAGTTAGATCATACGATGGATAGACTATGTGAAATTTCGTTGTATTTTAAAATGTTTTTTATTACGATATGTATGGGATTGAGTCGACAATAAAATCTGTCTTTTCGATTTGTTTGTATGTCCTGGGTAGAGTAGGAAGGAATGTAACATTTGGTTTGTTCCAATGCTCAAAACCACTCTGTAAATCTGTAACCAGTTCAATTTAATATAATTCAGATGAAAAAAATAAAAAAAATAGAAACTTCCATAATCCAGCGTTAGAATCGACTTCAACTCAGTGGACGCGCTCTCGAATTTAGAATCCAACGTGTCCAACCAAAGAAGAAATATCGAACCCCGGTCTTATTGTGTTCCTAATTTAGTTCCTTGTCCGGAAACCACTTTGCTGCTCAAACGATCGGCTAAAGCACAATAAGACGTTGCATTTTTACAGGAATATCTTTCATGATCTCGACATGATTCGTTGCATAAAACATTAAATAAAGAAATTAATCGTGGATAATAATACTATGTTGAGTGTTGACTCTATAATATTAATAAGTGATTTGTTTTTCTTGGTTGTCACATAAATCATCTGCCTCGTCAGAAAGTAAGAAAAGAAAAAAACTTTAAAAAATTATGACCTTATCTACAACCGCAACTCGTACAACTTGGTCATCAATTACTACATTTATTTTAGATACACACAAACTTGCCGCTGTGTATAGTAACTTTTTTTTGGAAATGCATCTTGTTACAGAAAAATCAGCTTTTACATAATACTAAATTTAGAAAATTAAACGAAAATATTCAGAAGATCTCCCCCAAACGAAAGTATTCGCAATTTCGACAAGAGAAAAAATTTAAAATTTTATTTTTGTTGAGAAATAACTTTGAATTGAGTTAAATTGCAACAACGATGATCATCTCCAAGATATTTGCGGATAAGATCAATTTTAGTTATACGTCCTAATCGACAAATCCTATATATTTATAGATTGTTTCCATATCTTTTCTTTCTTATCCTTCACAGTTTAGATTATATAACATATCATCTTTAACTATTTGTGCAATTCGGCTTTGCTGATATTGCAATTATGTTGTTGATATTATGATATAGTTGGAATTTGTTTCTATATAGAAACACAAACACGAAATATGTTTTATCCTTTTTCTCGAATTGCGAGAGCGTTTACGTAATCTTCGTATCAAAATAATTTTTATATTTATAGTTTCTTAAAAAGAACTAAAAATCTAAAAAATTAATTTCGGTTAGTTCAGATTTATCTGAGCGAAAGGACAAAAAATTGCAAAACCTCCCATTGTTACTGGAAATTTATAGTCCCTCCCCCTCCTTCCTTCGAATCAGTTGATCATCAAATCTTCCTCTCAGAGATCGCCGGAGAAAATGAGGATTGACGAGAACGAAGGCGTCTCCGCTTCCAGCAAGCACCTAGTCTTCGCTTATTACGTCACTGGACATGGTTTCGGTCACGCCACTCGCGTTGTCGAGGTTCTTTCTCCCTCTCACTCTCTGTAACACTCTCATCTGTGGTTTCTCTTCCAATGTTCGCTTGTTGGTTAAATCCCCGCTGAATCGTAGCATTTCGTGGTGTTTCAGGTTGTCCGTCACCTGATCGCGGCGGGTCACGATGTTCATGTCGTCACCGGCGCGCCGGATTTCGTCTTCACATCCGAAATTCAGTCCCCAAGGCTCTCTATTCGAAAGGTTCCTGACTCGGAGTTTTCGTCTTCTGATGATGATTATCTACTTGACTGGTCTGGAAACATGGGGTTCTTATCTGTTGTTTGTTGCGATAATAGGTTCTTTTGGATTGTGGAGCTGTGCAAGCTGATGCATTGACCGTCGATCGTCTTGCCTCCTTAGAAAAGGTTTCATTCATAATCACTTCTATGATGAATCTTGTCCATATTGCTTGAATGTATTTTTCTAAACATGTCGAGCTTACTGATGGTGTGTTCAGTATGTGGAAACAGCTGTGGTTCCTCGAGCTGCAATATTGGAAACAGAAGTGGAGTGGCTTCATTCGATCAAAGCCGATTTTGTGGTAAATACTTTTGTTCATACCGTCTCAGCATCTTTCATCAGACCCACTCATTACTTGCTCTGAAATTTTGCTTTATATTTTCCGACCAAGAGAAATTTTGTCATTTGTTAAACACAGGTGTCTGATGTTGTCCCAGTCGCGTGCCGTGCAGCAGCTGATGCTGGGATTCGTTCTGTCTGTGTCACCAATTTCAGGTTACATTTTGGATTTTCTACTATCCATTTTTGTATGTCTTGTTCTTTCATGGCCTGTACTATAAGTCTATAACCCTGTCTTTACCATTCAAAATGTCCATTTGTTTTTGTCATCAAGTTTTGTTTTAGAGTGAAATATCTTTAGTAAAAGAGTCAAATATTTACTTTTCTAACTTTTTATGTTACTTTTTTAGCTGGGATTTTATCTATGCTGAGTACGTGATGGCTGCTGGATATCACCATCGCTCCATCGTTTGGCAGGTAGAATTCTTTGTAGCAGCTGTACAATACTATCTTTTATTGGCTGATCAAGACTTAATTTTCTGTTGGCACGTCAGTTGTGGTTAATACTAAATTCACTTATTTGTAACTGATTACTTTTCTTCTCTGGCATAGATAGCTGAAGATTATTCCCATTGCGAGTTCCTAATCCGCCTCCCAGGATATTGTCCAAGTATGCAGCAGTTCTATTGCCATTTGTTTTTCATTAATCTTGTCTTTTATTTTCTTCCAAGTGTATGCTGTTTACTGCCTTACTTTTCTTACCTTACTATCTCGTAGTGCCTGCTTTTCGTGATGTCATCGACGTACCGTTAGTAGTGAGGAGACTTCATAAATCTCGCAAGGAGGTCTGTTAACAACACTTCATTGATCTTAGTTTCAATGGCACGACTAACATCTTTGCTCCTTTTGACCAGGTGAGGAAAGAACTCGGAATTGCTGAAGATGTGAAACTTGTCATACTCAATTTCGGTGGACAGGTCTGTCTGTTCTCTCATTTTTAGTTTCACCGTTTGTTTTGTTTTCCAAACAATGCTCAGATTTTGTATTACGTGTATTTACACTGTTGCTCATTGATCATGCGTAATATTTCTTATAGACATGATCATTGGTCTGTCTGCCTACTCTTTATTTACACTGTTACACGTGTATGTACGCGTATTTTTCTCGTGTGCAGCCCTCAGGGTGGAATTTGAAGGAAGAATCTCTACCGACTGACTGGCTGTGTCTGGTATCTCTTAACATATTCCCTTTGCCTGTATTGTATTGTATAGTTACTCTGAAGTGAGGATTCTATGCTGTTGAATAAACTTATCAATATGCTGTTCAGGTTTGTGGCGCATCTGAGACCCAGGAGCTTCCACCAAATTTTATAAAGCTTGCTAAGGATGCTTATACGCCTGATATAATAGCTGCATCTGACTGTATGCTTGGTGAGTATGTAACCTGATTAAGAAAGAGTCAATTAGATTAGACCGCTACTGCTGTCTCTATAATGGCTGTTTCCATGGTTTCAGGGAAAATTGGTTATGGCACTGTCAGTGAAGCCCTGTCGTACAAGGTGCCGTTTGTCTTTGTACGCAGAGATTATTTCAATGAAGAGCCTTTTCTGAGAAACATGCTCGAGGTTCAACCAATTCCTCTTTTGTTTTTGACTTTCTTCTCCTTAAATGCCTTGATTCTTTCACTTTAAAATTTTTGGATCGTATGTTCATATATTCTGGTCACATTTATTGTGCAGTTTTATCAATGTGGTGTTGAGATGATCAGGAGAGACCTATTAATGGGCCAATGGACGCCATATCTTGAGCGTGCAGTTAGCTTAAAACCATGCTACGAGGGTGGCATCAATGGTGGTGAGGTAGATGATCTATGCTGTTTTCATTTTATCTTTTTAACTTGTAAGAATCTAAGAATGTAGTAAGTGCTCGCCTTAAATTCACACTCCCTGTAAATTAACATTTTTTTTGTACACTGGTGCAATGATAGATTGCAGCTCACATCTTACAGGAGACAGCCATTGGAAGGCATTGTGCATCTGATAAGGTAAAATTCAAAGTATTCTGTAAAAATCATAGTGATATCGTGAGGTTTCTGGAATACTGTGCCGTCAGAAGTATCTTCTTCATGGGATCCTTTTATATCTTATCAGCAGAATCCTTATAAAATTATTTGAAGTATTCAGTTGGGTCTTCTGTGTTCTACAGTTAAGTGGGGCAAGAAGATTACGTGATGCAATAATCCTGGGGTATCAGCTACAGAGGGTCCCTGGAAGGGACATTGCTATTCCGGAGTGGTATTCAAGAGCTGAAAATGAACTAGGTCAATCTGCTGGATCATCACCTACTGCTCGAGGAAACGAGAACAACTCTTTGGAGGAGTTGTAAGTTTTGCTTCTTCTTTTCTCCGGCTACTTTCTTTTTCTTTTTTCTTTATCCCGCAACTTTTCTTGCAGGTACACCGATGATTTTGATATCCTTCAAGGTGACGTTCAAGGTCTTGCTGATACATGGAGTTTTCTTAAAAGTTTAGCCCAGCTAGATGCGTTTCATGATTCTGAAAAGACTATGGAGAAGAAAACCGTGCGCGAGAGAAAGGCTGCTGGTGGGCTCTTCAATTGGGAGGTAACACTTTTTTGTTAATTTCTTCTCAACTCTTTGTAGCTCCCACTAAGCATTCTACAGAAGGAAAAGAAACAAAAATATGACCTGGGTTCATGCCTAATAATGCCTTGCAAAAATCAATTTGCAACATTTCCAAAAGGATGGTTTTGTTGTTAATGTTCTTGGATGTCGCAATTAGATGGTGGCATTATATTTCCTTTAATTGATGCAAGCATGGAACAATTTTTCTATCAGTTTGAGTTACCTTCTTATAACTCTTGAGTTGGGTTGTTAATCATTGAAAAACTTTTGTGCTATTGCAGGAAGAAATCTTTGTTGCCAGAGCACCTGGAAGGTTAGATGTGATGGGTGGAATTGCTGACTATTCAGGAAGCCTTGTCTTGCAGGTCAGAATTCTCACCGGTGTCTGTTTTCCTGCTTTTTGGTTGGTATCTACTTCCAACGGGAATAGATTGTCAGTAGTTCAACTTATTGAGCATTTACCTAAGTCGCTTTAACACAAAGCATCATTCCTCCATATGTATTATGTAATAACTATAGAAATCCCGTACGTTCCTCCTTGCTAGAGTATGATCTATTAATTTCCTTATCTATGTTTCGACAACTTCAGATGCCAATAAGGGAAGCTTGTCATGTAGCTGTTCAAAGAAACCATCCTGGCAAACATAGACTGTGGAAACATGCGCAAGCCCGACAGCAAGCTAAGGGACAAGTGCCAACACCAGTTCTGCAAATTGTAAGTAAAAGTGTATGAATGAAGTCTTGATATGAATAATGTTTATTGTCCTAGCTAAAGACTTTGCTTTGTGGTCATGCTGGGATTACCTTGATTTTTTTTGTGTGCTTTAGGTCTCATATGGATCAGAGATCAGCAATCGTGCCCCTACTTTTGACATGGATTTGTCTGATTTTATGGATGGAGACAAACCAATTTCTTATGAAAAAGCAAGGAAGTTCTTTGCGCAGGATCCAGCACAGAAGTGAGTCTCGCCTCTTTTGTTATATATAAAAAAACTTCATTATTTTTTCGCTGTTAACAAAGTAATAATATCTTCCAGGTGGGCAGCATATGCTGCTGGGACAATCTTGGTGTTGATGACAGAACTTGGTGTGCGTTTTGAGGATAGCATCAGCTTGCTGGTGTGGCTTTCTTCATTCTTTTCTTATAATATATCATCCTCTGCTGCAAAATCTTTTCTCGATTCATCTTTGTTTCTTTGCAATTTCCAATTTTGCATGTGATCTGTTAGTAGATTTTTGGCCTGGTTGATGCACATACTTTAGTTTAATAGTTCAGCACAAAGGAGTGATTCAAGATTTAAAATGCAATTTAGGAAAGGGAATTAGAACTTGTGGATTTCCATCCCCTTAGAGGGCCACATTCGTGATGCCATTCAGTTATAATTCTGGAAACTGTCATGTTTCTGCCAATAGTCCAATTTTAGAGTTTCTAAAAATTATCAGACCTGTGTCCATCATTTAGCTGTTGGTGTTTATGCATATAAGATTATTGTTAGAACTGACTGATTATTTGTTTTGTTAGGTTTCTTCTGCAGTGCCTGAAGGTAAAGGTGTATCTTCATCTGCTGCAGTGGAGGTGGCGAGCATGTCTGCAATCGCTGCTGCGCATGGTAACATTTTCGTTATAGCTGAATATACACCATAGAAACATGATTGATTCTAAGCATCTTAGTGTGTATGGTGCAGGACTAAGTATCGATCCCCGAGATCTTGCTATACTCTGCCAAAAGGTTTCATATACGAGCTCATTTCCCGAGTTTTGTTAACGATTTGATTCCTTAATTCTCTTGTGTTGCCTGCTAGGTGGAGAATCACATTGTTGGAGCTCCATGTGGTGTTATGGATCAGATGACTTCGTCCTGTGGAGAAGCCAACAAACTATTGGCCATGATCTGCCAGGTAGGTCCTATCGCTAAGCTTAATCAAGTGTTAATGAACTCTCTTGGCCATTTTTGTTCTCCTTGTTATCTTTAATATTTGATGTGCTCCTTTTGTTTCAACTTGTCGGCTAAACAATGTAGCCTGCAGAAGTAGTTGGACTTGTTGAGATTCCCAACCATGTCAGATTTTGGGGTATTGATTCTGGAATTCGACACAGGTAGAGGGTCTTTCTCTATCGGTTTCTGTTGCTATGTTCTTGTCAAAGTGTATTGGCTTCCCTCAGGGCATGTAATATCTGTTGAATAATTGGGTTTTTCTCTGGCAGCGTTGGAGGTGCAGACTATGGGTCGGTCAGAGTTGGTGCGTATATGGGGAGAAAGATGATAAAGTCAATGGCGTCTTCGATTCTGTCACAATCAGTGTCGAGTGCTAATGGAGGGAACCCAGATGAATTAGAGGATGAAGGGATTGACCTAGTGGAGTCAGAAGCTTCACTAGATTACTTGTGCAATTTGTCGCCTCACAGGTGAGAAGAGAAGCACCTCACATATTATCATCAGCTATAAGATGCTAATTAGGTAGCTTGCAGATATGAAGCCCGTTATGCAGATAAGCTTCCAGATTTCATGGTGGGTCAGACATTCGTTGAGCAATACGCGGATCATGATGATCCAGTCACAGTGATTGATGAAAAGCGTTCTTACAGTGTTATAGCTCCTACAAGACACCCTATATATGAAAACTTCCGGGTGAAGGTCCGTTTTTTTCAAATTTAACAAAAATCTACATGTAACAACATCACAAATAGAAAATTTTCATCATCTTGTGTTAATCAGAAGATGAATGTTTTGGTTCTTTTGTAGGCATTTAAAGCCCTTTTGACATCTGCAGCCTCGGATGAGCAACTTACTGCTCTTGGGGGACTTCTGTATCAGGTATTACTTGAAACTAGCTGAAAAATGTGAAAATAAATCCTAACCAGAGAGAGTTATGTCACAAATAATAGTTTCTTGATGATAATTGGTTTTAACATGTTGATGGGTATACTTTGTATGTTCAGTGTCACTATAGCTACAGTGCGTGCGGACTAGGATCAGATGGCACGAACCGGCTGGTGCAGTTAGTACAAGGGATGCAGCATAACAAGTCTAAAACCGAGGACGGAACTTTATATGGAGCCAAAATCACCGGGGGTGGCTCCGGTGGAACTGTCTGCGTCATAGGCCGTAACTCCTTGCGCAGCAGCCAACAAATTCTAGAGGTACATATATATTCATGGAGAACTTAATTATATATATATATATATATGTATGGGCTCATAAATATTGAATGGTGGTGAATGTGTTCAGGTTCAGCAGAGATACAAAGCTGCGACAGGATATTTGCCACTGATATTCGAAGGTTCCTCACCTGGAGCTGGCAAGTTTGGTTACCTCCGAATCCGACGTCGTATATCTCTCTGATTCCATTCACCCTCTCTCCCTCATTTGGTATCTTATTTTATTTATTATTACGTTTCTTAATTCGTATTATTAGGGAGTTCGGTTCGGTTCCTCTTTAGAGTAATTAGGTCGCTGTTCTCCGCTCTCAAAAATAAAATGAGTCATAATAAAGTGTAATCTGAATACTTTTCTTTTGTTGAACCTTGAGACAGACTCTTCTGTGGTTTTAAATATAAAATGAATTTGTATACTACAACGTTGGTTGAAGGAAAAAATAATTGTTCACATTCACATTCTGTTTATGTTTTGTTTGAAAGTGTTCATGGTGTGGATCAGACTCGTAGTTCTTTCAAGATTTTGCTCTTTCTATTTGTATTTAGGCTGGAGAAAATGATTAAAATTACTTTGGGTGAACAAATAGAAGCTAAATATCCAAAGTAGTGGCAAGATGAAGGCTGGGGCTTGGGGAAGGTTCTAGGTGGTATGGTATCAGTACAGGCACAGTACCCGAGGATGTTATTTATTATTGCTCATTTGCCTTTAATTGCTTTACATTACTCGATCCTCTTTACTTTTTCTTTGTCTTTTTGTTTATAAAAAAAAATCCTATTTTAAATGACGCTGATGTCGTTGTTATTTTTTTATAGAGATAGTAAAAGCTCATTAGTACAAATGTTAATTTAATAGTCTGGTTTTAAGCTTCACATCTGACCAAAAAGATTTTCAAATAAATGAATATGAAGTCAAAAGGGTAAGAAATCGCAATGGAGACATTAAAGAGGAGAGAGCAGAGATCCGAACAATATGAAAGGGCACCTAGTTACATGAGCCGACACGGACGCACGTGCTCCCTTCTACTCTTTACGCGTCCTCATCGGATCCTATGAGTTTCATTCATCCTACCGTCCTCATTCTTCCACGTGACTCTTTGCATTCACCCCATTCGTCATTTGAAATAGCCATTTGCTTCAAATACCACCGTGCAAACAATACCATCCAATTCAATATAAAGTCAAGTTAATACTACTCCCAATTTCCACATTTTGCATTCTAAAATTTCATTTTTGTTTCGAAGAATTGTATTTGTTTTATGTTATTTCTCAATTTTACTATGATTATTGTAGTTTATTAATTAAAGAAATACTTATTTAACGTATTAATAAAAGACATACAATTTTGACACAATATTTTTTTTCATAAATGATACAAATTTTCGTTTATAAACAAAAATGACACAAGCTTTTTAAGATGTATATACTTAATATAGCATTTTGCTTTCTATACATGAAAAGATTTTTATTTTTTCGAATATTTGTTTTCCCAAACACCAAAATTTTTTTACAGAGAAAGTGATGAGAAATTTTACTAGATTAATGCTTTGTCCACTCGCCTTCTCATAGTAAAAGGAGGTAATATATTTGACGACCTTAATTCTCTATTGCCTCTTTTTTTTATAGTCAGATGATCATGTTTAACGGATACCATGAGTTCCGAGTCAGGTCGTATGAAATTTTACAATCTAAGTGGTTTTTCGGATTTATGGGTCATGAGATTTGACTAATCTAGGGATAGGTAATCTATTGGTAAACTGGTCCATCATGTAAATACCCAAGCGAAGGCCCGAGTCTAACTGATATCCAGAGTAACTGATATCCAGAGCAATATGACTTTGTTTCATACAGCAGGTAGAACAAACCTGAGAGGGCGTAACCACTCAATCTCGTTTCTTTACCAATCGACTACTTGATCCCAAACTTTTTTATTGCGTTTTTAATCATAAACTAGATAAAACTTCAGTAAAAAAAATTGATAGATACAAAAATAAGATATATTTGCCTTAATCTCTTATAAGGCATTACTATGCATTGAAAAGTTCCATTAATGAGGATTGAGTAAGATATCGGGGTAACAAATTTGAATGCATAGTTAATGGAAGTGTTGATAAACCTTTTAAACGTTGGTTTTAATTTAAGAAATCACACTTTGTATTTTTTACATATTAACTTAAGAAATCACACTTTGTACCTTTTACTTTGCGAAAATCACTAGCCAACTCTATAAGGTAACAAATTTGATGTGAAAGATACAAAGTGTGATATAAATAGTGTGATTTTTTAACTTAAGAAATCGCACTTAAGAAATCACACTTTATACCTTTTACATATAAAAATCACAAAGCACGCTATTTATATCCATTTTCATTGTTATTCTTCTTGTAATTTCAATATTAAATGTGAACCAATTTATGGTGGTCTTGGGACTAAAGTTCTAATATTTCAACTGCAAATTCAGTTACAAATTATTCTAGAGTTTAGTCTAACTTTCGATTCAAGATTTCTGGTTATAAATATAAAGGAAAAAGAAAACAAATGTCTAAGTCATTATGTATTTTTCAGTAAACTATTTATATAAGAATATGTAAAATGTGGTTATTAGTAATAACTTATTACATATATATGACGTATATAATATTACATGATGAGGTACATAAATATAGAGTTTACAGTAGAAAAAATGTTAGAAATAAAAAAGAAAAGGTGAGAAATAAGAGGCAGTCTACACGTTCTTGTGCCTTACTCTAAGCACTTGTTTCCCCTCTCTTCTTTGTCCTCTTCCTTCTTTCTTCTTCCTCAAATTCACCTTTCACATTCTCTCATCAGAGACACAAACTCCAGATTCATCCCGACAATGGAAACTTTCAGAACATTCCATTTCTTTTTCCTTTTCCACCTTCTCTTCTTCGCATTCACTACGCTGACATCAGCAGCAGCATCTCAGGTCGCAGACTGTACAATGTGCACTTCCTGTGACAATCCTTGTCAGCCAAACCCATCTCCTCCTCCTCCGTCTCCTCCGTCTCCTCCGCCTCCAGCCACCACCACCACCCCAGCGTGTCCTCCGCCTCCCTCTCCTCCTAGCTCCGGCGGTGGTGGTAATAGTGGTGGTGGCCCTTACTACTACTACCCACCTCCTTCTCAATCTGGATCTTACCGTCCACCACCGTCTTCATCCGGCGGAAGCGGTGGTTACATTTATCCGCCACCAAAAAGCGGAGGGAACTACCCATATACGCCGCCGCCGAACCCAATAGTTCCCTACTTTCCGTTTTACTACTACAACCCTCCGCCACAGTCTGTTGTGTCCGGATCCGATGCCAAAATCAGATTCTCTTACGGATTCTCCTTTCTCTTAATTTTGTCTCTTTATTTTTAGTTTTATATAATAATAATAATAATAATTACTATTGAGTAAGGAAAATAATAGAAGTTAATATGTAATAAGGAACCATCACAGATCAGAATCCTTGCAGAGCCGGCTTGTGATTTTTGCAGAGTATAAGGTTGGAAGAAGACTATAATATGCATGAGAGATCTTCACGCTACAAAATTTAAACAGTGAATATTGTTTCTCCGTTTTACTCATGGATCTTTTACTGCTTTTTTTGCTTTGTACAAGTAGAAACATATTTGTACTTCTATAACAATATGTGTTTTATTATGAATGTAGTTTTTTTTGAGAAACAATTTTGTTTTACAAGAAAAAAAATAAACAAGTCGGTTTTTGTTTGCCTTTTTTTTTTTAATTACTTCTTTGTGTTTATTACATTCCAATCTCGACAAACTATTTGATTCAATAGCATGTTTATAAGTGACATTAAAATGCATCATTTTCTTAGTTCAAAGTTCAAACCAATGTTAAGAAATTCGGTAGACGCAAATAGGACGTTCCAAAATAACTAAATGCCTAGCTAATGAATTAGACAATTGTTTCGTATTATAGTATCTAATTAATGTAAACACTAAATATATAAAGTCATATACTATTTTTAGGATATTTTCTCTATTTTTTCAGAAAACTTATAAAATACATTAGTTAACTGCGTGGTCCGATTAACTGACCAAAAGTATTTGACGAAAAATGGGACGGTCGAATGATTTTAGCTGTCTAGGATGAGCGATATTGAAAAGATTGGCATTAACTATCATATTACTCTTTAATAGAAAAACCTCTTTCAACAAAAAAAAAAACTATCATATTACTCCATGATGTGAAGACAAAGGAAGAAGATATTAGATGATTATTTCTTATGATGTGGAGAAGGAAAATGAGCCACACACACAGACAGAGAGAGAGAAGTAGTGACTAGTGAGTGTAGTGAATAACCCACTCGACGATCTTTTGGGTCCTACTTTCTCTTTCTTTTTCAGAAAAGCCCAAAAACTGCTATTAAGTGATTTTGGGCCTACACGCTCTAAGAGCATCCGATGTAAGTTGATGTTTTAACATCGTCATAGCGATTGTAAACATGTTTGTTTCGACCGGTGACATATTTCAACAACGAAATTTGGTGATTAGAGACTAAAAGTCAAAAGATTTCAGTTTTATAACATTTTGGCCGCCCAACTCGGTCTCGAAGCATGCCCCATCGTTGAAAACAAACATGTTCATCATCTTCACAAGATTAGTGTTAGAATTGATTTTAGAATTGAATTCAGTCGAGTGAAGCTTCTCAGGTTCAAACTCTCATGACTCTTGCTTTGATGTTCAATAGACTAATCATTTTCTATGGTTTTCATTTCCGAGAGATTCAACTCTATAAACCATTGGTGGATAGCTGTTTGTTTCCTTTCTTTATGTTTTATTTATGTGTGTCTAGTCGCATTGTTTACATCACTCATCGTCTCCAGGAATTCTTGGCCTGCCCCCACAACGCCTATCACACGAGGCTCATCTCAATCATGGACATTGGAGCAAGCAACTACGTCACTAATTAGCTAAGTATGATTTGTTCTCTTTTTACTAGAAACATCAAACATATTTCCTTTGTTACTTTCGGTAGTAGATCTTTTGCTCGCACTACCAATATTGGTCACAATGGACTCCTAGCATTTTTTTCATCGCAAACTCAAGGAGAAGATCGTAGATCAAGCTTGTGCAAATTTGGCTCTTTCTTCTATCAAAATATTTTACCAACAATTCCACACAAGCTTGCTCCACGATCTTCCCTTGAGTATTTCTTTGATATCTGACTAATCATTGTGGTTACCGATTCCTTGAATTTTTCATTAATCACATCATCTTATCTCGCCACGTGGTTTTTGATGAGACATGTTTTTCGTTTGCCACACTTGCATAGTCCTAAGCAATGGTTTCATCGTCTTGAATTTTGTCATGAACGAATAGTATAACAGGAATGTGGTCTTTAGTACCATGGATCGCAAATACTAATAATTTTTTTGTTTCATGTGGTTGTCCATGCACAAACTTAATACATATGGAAAGATGGTTCGGTGGCTAATGGAAAATTGCGACAACTTTGTATTAATTATAGCATAATAGTCTGGTTGTGAAACTTGCCACTATATGCACGTTCCTGTTATCGTAAATGACGTCTTCATCAACTTAATGTCAGGAATGCTCTATTACATATAGACCTCAAAGGGACTATTTACATGCACCAACCTTCGGATTTTCATGATCCTTCTAAACATAATCTTGTTTGTCTCTTTCATCACTCGTATTATGATCTCAAACAGGCGTCGTACACTTATACACACATTTTTCTCGTCTTTGCTTGATGCATGTGGTTTCGCGAGAGTTTCTCTAGTTTGTATCTCTTCATTTTAAATTGTGAAACTGCGACAACTTATTTCCTCCTTTGTGTTGGTGACATTTTACTTAGATATTTGGTTATCTCAACTCGATCATTGGTTCACTTAGCCATGAATTCTATATGGCAGATCGTGGTCCCGCTCATAACTTTCTTGGCATCAGTGTCACGCAAAAATGAGAAATGTTTATTCCTTCATCAAAAGAGCTATGTGGTTGATCTTCTTCAACGTGTTGGCATGACCGACTACAACACTTGCAACACTCTAGTTGATATTAAGTCCACACTTGCAGTCGATGATGGGTCACCTATATTGGTTCTTACATTTTATCTGAGTCTTGCGAATGCACTTCAATATCTTACCTTCATTCACCCATATATATGCGGTGCATCAAGTGTGTCTTTATATGCATGATCCTCGTGAGTCATACTTTAACGCTTTAAAGCGCATACTACAGTATGTTAAAGGAACTATCTCTCATGGTTTATAGCTTCATTATGTATATCTCTCTCTCGCATTTAGTGGATTAATTTTTAATTTTCATTAGGTTGGTAGTCCTACGAGTCGTCGTTTTACTTCGAATTACTATGTTTTCTTGGGTGACAATCTTGTCTCATAGTCTGCTAAGCGCCAACATGCAGTCTCACGTTCTAGTGTTAAAGTTGATTATCGAGTGATGCCAATGTCGTAGCTGAGCTCTCTCTCTCTCTCTCTCTCCCGTTGTTTTCTATGAATCTCTCCTTTAGTCGTGTTCATCATCAATGATATGAGGGTATTTTGGTGGATTTAGGCCATAAATTTATTAAGATTTAAGGATCTAAATCTCCATTTTAGGTTGTAAATAGTTTCATTCCCTCTCATTTCCATCTAGAAGTTATAGGATTGCATTTTCATAAGCATATGGTGCATTGTGAGGTTTATATGTCATAATTGAACATTTGTGAAAGCTAAGGAAATGCATCAACTAAGATGGAGAAAAAAGGAGAAGAAGAGACAAAAGGAAATAATCTGAAATTCTCTGCCGCCAGAAGAAGATTCAAAAAGGAGCTGACATTCATGATTCCTGTTGCAGGCAGACAGAAAAAAGGAAGTACCGGTATTAAAGATTTCTACCGCCGTCATGATACAAGATAGATGACGGCAGACAACTTATGGAGCTTTCTACCAGCCAAGAAGAAAAGTGTTGGGGGTTAATATTATTTAGGTCGTTATCTAGCAATTACCCTTATCAAAACATCATTTATAAGTCTTTCATCACCAAATTCTAAGTCTGTATTAAGTAGATGTGGTAAGTAAGGGAATTGAACCCAAGAGGCACAAATGTGGTTGAAGAAAAAATTTAGTAGTTGCAATTCTAGTAGATTATCTTAAACAATGCTAAACAACTTTTATGAAAACAAGATGATTAAGCTTAACAATATATTAAAGATATGATTTTGGTTTAAGATATTGATATAGTGTAAAATTTCATTGGGTTATTAGTGATTTGAGGCCCAACAATTGAGTTCAATCTAGAGGAATGGGTATTAATCCATTCACTGATCATACTTAACAGCTAATGATTTCTCATGCATTAAACATCATTAGTGAGAAATTTATATATTCACCAAACACTAATATTAGGTATGGAACCATCAGTCTCTTGTAAAGCTCATGAACTAGCCCTTAAAAATAATTAGAGCATTTCATCAAACACTTTACATGCATGAGAAGCCTTAGACATGTTTCTAGGTTGATCACTTCTAAATCCATACATTAACCAATTTTTAAGATACATTTCTCATAAATAACCTCCAATCATCAAAACCCAACTTCTTATTACACTAATCAAGCCTTAACCTAAGCCATTCAATAACTACGCACACATGATCATTAAATTGATCATGCTGAGAGAAATAGGGAATGAAATACACATAAGATTAGGGTTTAAGAGAGATTAGATTTTTGAGAGATTTCTCTAGGGTTTCGGAGAGAATTAAGAGATTTTGTTTGTGAGTGAAACAACAAACTTCTTATGATAAAAGTTTTTTCATTCATAATTTTCCTTTGTCTTTATGTTTATTTTATTTTCCATCTTTCTCATCATGATCAATCTAATGATAATGTGTAAGTGATCGTTTTAAGGCTTACGTTAGGGCTTGATTAGGGTATTCGAAAGTTAGGCAATGATGATTTGGGGCCATTAATGAGAAATCTATCTTGAAAATTGGTTAAATGTGTGAATTTGGAAGTGATCAATCTAGATTTACAAATATGGCTTTTATTACACTTAAGGTGTTTGATGAAATGTTAGTTAGGCTTTCAAGAGCTAGTTAATGGGTTTTACAAGAGATTGATGGTTCAATGGCTAGTATTAGTGTTTAATGAACATATACATTTCTCATTGAAGATGTTTAATGCATGAGAAATCATTTGTAATTAAAGCATGATTAGTACAAGGATGTAAAATCGGCTAAATTATATGTGGGAACTTGATACGAGATCTAAATCCACCCCAATTGAATTAAGAGGTCTATTCACACATGAGAAAATGAAACTGTGCTAATTTATAAAAATTGACATAGTTTAGTGTCTAATCTTACTTAGATGTTAACAGCCGTTAAATTAAGTTAACGACGTTGACTCGGATGTACACATCATCAGTTACGTGTACAGTGAACGTCGTCGTTTTAGATATCTGAAGCCAAAAAATCTGGGTCAAGGCCCAATTGAAAGCCCAAAATGATGGTGTTTTAATAAACGACATTAATTTTCCCATTAATGAACGTCGAACTCGGGTTGTGAGAGAACGGTTTAAGCCATCAGTGTTGTTTGGTCGCACTTGTTACCTTTTAAAATTAATAAGTGTTATTAGAAAGTCAAAAGTAGTAAATGTTTTAGGAACAAAAAAAAAAAAGACTTAGTTTCTCATTTTTCATATCTTCATCGACAAAGATGCTCTCGTATACGATTTTAGGGTTCTTAGAAATCATCGACGAAAAAAAAGTTAAGGGAATCGATAGAGGCTGGTTTATAGGGTTAAATTCAATTGTAGAGGAGGCATAATCAACCCCATTCGATGTCCAAATCGAGGTAATTTCTAGTTTTTTTTTTTCTTTTCTAAAAATCGTAAAAATCTGAGTTTCTAAACACTACAGAATTTTGTTTCTCTACAACTGAATATCTTCGATTTGAACATGAACTGTATGATTCCTTGTTTCGTGAATGTATATCGGCAATTAATTTTACGATTTTCACCATCTATTTATGTTTTTTCAGATAACTTGCAGTGGCGATGCTTTTTCGTGTGTTTCTACGACGGGCGTTTTATCACACATAATGGAGAACCAGTTTACATGGGTGGAGAAGTACACACAATTGAATGTGAGGCCCACTCATTGTTTAAAAATGTTGATTGAGTTGGATGTCTCGCTATACAAGCAAAGGATTTGGTGCAAACTCCCTTATGAGAAGATGACCGAATTGAAACTGTTGAGGGATGGTTTAGATAGCTTCCAGAATATGTGCTACGCTTCAAAATGGTGTAAGTAGACTGCTATCTACATGGAATTAGAGGACATAGATGAAGAGGAAAATGCTCGAGAGGGCAATGATGATGATGATAAAGAGAACATCGGTGTGGATCATGTGTTTGGTGAGAAAAATAGCTAGGAGAACAACTCTGATGATGGTTTTTTATTTATTGATATAGGTGTTGGGGCCACTGAGTTTGCTGAGATAGGTGGAGGTGAGGAAAGCATTGAAATGGAAGTTACATGATACACCAAATAATTCAGAAGACGATGTTTCCTTTGAAGAAGATGCGAGAGTTGAAGAAAGGGTTGTTGGATTCATTGACAATGAAGAGAAATTTGACTACCATGATACACCAGATAATTCAGACGCGGAGGAAAATGCAGGAGGAGGAGGGCCTAGAATGTATGAAATCTATGTTGAGGGAAGTGGATAGTTAAAGCTAAGACAAGGATTTAACTCAATCTCAGAGTTCAAGGCTGTTGTTATTGATTATGTACTTCAAAAGAAGTATAATATGAAGTACAAGAGATGGGGAGATAAAGAATGTGAAGCTCGTTGCAATATCGGGAAATGTAAATGGAAAGTTTATTGCTCCTATGAAAGATCAGTGGGGAAGTTTATGATCAAGACTCTATCTGCTAAAAAAACACAGTTGCACACCTAAGAACTGTTGCGCGATTTTGAGAGACGAAGTCATTGCCAATATATTTCTCCATGAATTAAGGCAAGACATGAATTTGAGGCCACTGTTTATGCAAAACGAGATGCAAGATAGGTATAGTTTGGATGTTTCACATAAAATATGTCGGAAAGCAAAGGCGAAGGTGTTGAAGATGCTTCAAGACGAACACGACAAGCAATTCTCAAGACTCAAAAAATACATGAAAGATATTTTAGTGTAAGTAACTTTTGTTTTTTTTAATTCTCTTTTATTTTTTCTGTTTCTTTTATTTGCATGGGTAATTAACTTATGTTTTTTTATGTATATTGCTAGTACAAAATCGGGATTCACATGAGAAATTGAGACAATAAGTAAGGAGGGAGAACTTGACATATTTTATCGTTTCTACGTTTTTTTTGAAACTCTGAGGAGAATATGTAAAGCTCATTGTCGTCCTATTATTGGAATTGATGGATGCTTCTTGAAATGCGATGTTAAAGGGAAATTATTGGTTGCGGTTGGACAAGATGCCAACAACCAACTTTATCTGGTTGCCTGGGACATTGTGCAAGTAGAAGATAAAGAGAGCTGGTTGTGGTTCATCGAGAAGCTATAAGTTTATTTGGGCCTCGGGAATGGAGAGGGTTTCATGTTCATTTCTGATAGGTAAAAGGTATGTTAAAATTGTATTTTTTTTGCTTTATTTGAGAATTGATGTAAGTTGAGATTTGATGTTTTTGAGGATTGATGTTTTCCTCTATTTGTTGGCATCTCAGGGTCTGCTTTACGCCATAAGCAGAGTGTTGCCAAAGGTGGAACATAGAATATGTGCGCGTCACATATATGGAAATCTGCGCAGTAAATTTTCTGGAAGAAAATAGCTGAAAAAGCTTTTTTGGAATGTTTCAGAGAGCTTCAATGATGATGATTATGAAAAGGCAAAAAAGGCAGTGGAGAGATAAGATGCTGGCGTTTACAAAGCAATGATGGAAAAGGATTCAAAGCATTGTATTCATGCTAAATTCACAACAACTTCTAAGTGTGAAGATGTGCACAACAATTTCTCTCAGAGCTACAATAACTCTATAGAAAAAGCACGAGAAATGTCTTTAGTGGAGATGCTGGAGAATATTAGACGACAAGCAATGCATCGCATTGATATCTGGAAGGCAAAAACTGTCAAACATGAAGGGACTTACAGTTTGAAAGTGGCAGAGATGATCGTATTCGTAGGGTTAGATGGAAGACTAGTTACCGCACCAAAAGAAAGAGGGATTCAACAACATTTTACGAAGGTAAATCTTCACAAAAATGTTATGAATAAGGTACTTTTGCTCCCTTTGATATTTTGGTTTGTCGTTATGTTTTTCAGATTTTTATTGAAGAGGTTTTTAGTTATATGTGCAGGCACGATCAGCTTAGTTTAAGATCATTTTATGCAGAAAAGATCAATTAATTGGCAGCTACATAGGGGTTTAATGGTTTGGTTTTTGATCCTTTTGTGGAGGCAATATCGGCTAGTTAGTGATGAATGAGTTATTTAGTTTATGAAGTTTGGATTTAAGGTCTTTTTTGGTGTAATCCAATTCACATATTTTGTTTCAACTTATTTTGGCAACCTTTGTGTTTGTAAGACACTTTAATGTCTAACATTAGATTCTAATATTGTCAACATTTACTTTCCACAATGCATAAACAAAATGAAACAATGTTTTACAACCATTTTGACAAACTAAATTCATCACATAAACTGCACTAAGCAAAGATCGTAAAGTACAATACCATCATGATCAAACCACAAACTACGATATTTTTGAAGCTCTGATGCTCCATCCGACAAGATTTAATCTCTTTTTCAAAAGAATATACCATTGCTTTAAGCTCATCAATCTCCTTCTCATTTCCTTGAACTTTTTCTTTCAAAGCTTCCAAGTCTTTTCCGAAAGGATTCACAACCACTTCACACGTTCTTATTTCACTGATTAAATTTCTCATCTCATTTTCGCAAGTTCTTAAAAATTTCCTTAGTTTCCCCACATCTCCTCGTATCTTATTAGCCTTGGTTTCAACTTTTTCAATTTATACCACCATGGCTTCATCCGTCCACTTGAACAAATGTGTTTGATCCTAAGACAATCCCTTGTTTATTACAAGAGAAATTACATGATTTTCAAAAAAACAAATACTCTTCTACTTTAGAACTTACTTGCATTGTCCTATACGGAAAACAATGATATAGTCGTCCCGGATTTGTCACTGAAGTCGAAGTCTTGATGATCGACCTTTCACCACATCGACGACACAGTCTTGGTATACCACCACCTAGTTCCCAACCGAACCAGCCCAATTCATCACTCACATCTACGCCAATTTTAAAAATTAAAACTTCTAGCTACTTCGAATTCCATTAAAAAAATTATAGTTCATTAACGTACCATACGATGCTGAAGAATACATCTTCTTTTTGAAATTCGTTTATGGTACAGTCTCTTAGATTCCTCACTGGATTATCATAACCCTAAAAGAGAGTTTCTTTGTCGCCGGCAAAGAATAGAAGAGGATGTTGTCTGGTGAATCGCGGCGTTATTTTAAGTTTCTCACCAAATTCCCTAAGACGATAATGTATAGCACTAATTTAATTGATGTTTTAACAAGTTCGAGCAAACATCCTCTGCCCACACTCCGAGTTCGATTCTCCCAAAAGGAGAAAAGATGTCTATGGTTTTTCTAAACGACATCGTTTGGGCCTCGACCCAGATTTTTTTGATTCAATATTTAAAACGACGACGTTCACTGTACACGTAACTGATGATGTGTACATCCGAGTGAACATCGTTAACTTAATTTAATGGTTGTTAACGTCTAAGTATGATTATGCACAAAACTATGTCAAGTTGTATAAATTGGGACAATTTCATTTTCTCATGTGTGAACATGCCTCTTAATTCAATTAGGGTGGATTTAGATCTCAAATCAAGTTCCCACAGATGATTTAGCCGATTTCTCGTACATGCATTAGTATGCATTAGTGACCATGAAAGTGGCTTTATCTTTAATAAACACCCATTCATCTAGATTACACTTAATTGTTGGGCCATAATTCATCCTTAATCCAATGGACTTCTATTGTGTATCAATTTCTTAACCCAAAACCATATCTTTAATATATTGTTAAGTTTTAATTATCTTTTTAGTTGATATTTATCTTAAATAAGAGTTGTTTAATACTAATTAGATAACTCCATTTGTGTTTAAGCATGATAACCTAGTTCATAGCTACTTTCATTGTTCCAAAACCACATTATGCCTTTCTTAGGTTCTTTTTTTTTTTTTCAAACATCAAAGACACCATATATTAGTTAGACCGGTGGAAAAAGGTTTGCATCAGTGCTAACCGGTCTTACGTAGCTAACATGAGAAAAAGGAGAACCTCGTGCTCGTGCCCCTTTTGCAAGGGCATCGGCACATACATTAGAAGATCTAGGAATGAAAACTAAGGAGAAATCTAAAAACTTAGCCCGAAGAGTAGTGAAGTAATCCAAATCCGCGAAGAAAGCAGACCAATCTGAAAGATTATCCGTCATCGTAATCAAAGTCAAGCAGTCTGTCTCTATCCTGACCGAGAAGAACTGCCTCTCAAGAAGACAAGACATAGCCTAGAGAATGTCATCTAACTCGGCGTGTAGAGCTGAAAGGCTTCGTTGACATCCTTGCATTCCCAATAGGTAGCAACCCCCGGTAACTCGTAGGCACCATCCCAATCCACTAACTAGTCCAATTTTGTGCCAAGAGGCATCTATCTGACATGTAAGGGCTTGAGGTGATACAAGAGACACATCGAAGGTACCTTCTTCCATATTTTCCTCTTCTTCGCCTTTCTGGTTAGCCAATCTCCAACTCTCCGCTCTAAAGCTGCTATCTGAAGAGTATCATTTGGCGATACATTCTTACTATTGAAGACTTTCTCATTTCTCACTTTCCAAATGTACCACATGATCCAAGGGAAAAGATCTCGTTATGTCTCTGATAAACCCGAATTTTTGATCCTCCAAAAAAGGTGATCCATATTTCAGTATAAGGAGGTATTCGGGAAGAAACCCAGAAGTGTGGGCATAGAAGACAATGCCCAAACTTGTAAAGCAGGGGGGCACTCAAATAGGAGGTGGTTAATCGATTCCTAAGCCCCACCACATCTTAGACAACTACGGTCTGTGCCTAAATGACGATACGCTAGGTTCTAACATGTAACAACACAACCCAAAAGTGCTTGCCACATAAAATGTTTCAACTTCTTGGATGTCTTCACTTCTCATACTTGGCTTTTTAATGGGGTAATGCTGGGTTCCAAAATCGGTTTAGGGCCTGGAGTATCTTTCATCTTGCTCGCTATCTCATATCATGATTTAACAGTATAAATACCGGATTTTGTATAAGACCAAGCATATCCATCCATGGTGAATTGTCGTTTCGGTCTCATCCAAGGATAAGCCGGATATCCTCTGGATGAAAAAGATCTCGCAGTTTTTTCTCATCCCATCCACTCGCATCATGTTGGATCAGACTATGTACCAACATGAAGCGTCTTGATCCTGAGATCGGATACCAGGTCTCGCCAGACGGGCTGGGATGTCTGGAATCCAAGGTTCATACCATACACTCGTGTTGCACCCTGATCCGATAGTCTTCCTTAGTCCTTGGAAAAGAAGGGGTCTAGCAGCTAAAATACTCCTCCATCCAAAAGAAGGGGACCGAGACTCGTAGACCTCGAGGGGACTAGAATGTCTGAAGTAACGTACTCTAAGGACTCTCGCCAAAAGTGAGGATGGAAAGTGGAGGAGACGCCATAGTTGTTTTGCTAGCAAGGCTAGGTTGAAAGCGTGTAGATCCCTAGAACCCAGACCTCCCAAATCCTGGGGAATACAAATCTTATCCCAAGCAATCCAATGTAGACCACTACTATTGTTCCTAGCACTCCACCAAAAATTAGAGATGGCACTACTAAGTTTGTGAGTAACACATTGTGGAAAGAGAAAACACGACATTGGGTATGTCGGAGGCGCTTGTGCTACTGATTTAATGAAAACCTCTTTTCCACCTTTGGAAAGTAGTTTTGAAGTCCAAGTATTGGCGCGGTTGCTTAGTCTTTCTTGGATATATTCAAACACTTTCTTCTTCGAGCCACAAATTTCTTTAGGGATTCCCAAGTACATTCTCATACCTCCTTCCTTATTACTACCAATAGTTAGTTTTATTTGTCTTTTGATGTGTGGATCCACCGTTTTTCCAAAAGTGATAGAGGATTTCGACCGGTTTAATTCTTGTCCCGACGCCTTTCCATATATCTCAATTATGGTGAAAATCTCTACATTTTGTAGGAGGTCGGCTTTACAGAAGAAAGAGACTATCATCCGCGAATAACAAATGTAAAATTGAAAGGCTAGTAATAACTTGAAATTGGTAATTAGAGATCTATAAACGATGTTTGATTAGAGGAATTGCTTAGGGTAACGACATAATAGGTCTTGCTTCCGTTTATCTAGTATGATTCGGATAACCAAAACAAATATTCTAACTAATTCAAAAGGGTCAACTTTCTCATTACAGAGTTTATAATTGTTCCTTTTTGTGACATGTGTGGACAACTTTTGTTTCATCGGATAATTTGCTTCATGTAGACAAATAATTGGGAGCCAGAAAAATGTTGCTAACCTTTAATTGAATTTGTAAAAACAAAAGTGGGACATACAAAAAAAGAAAAAGAATCGCAAGAAAATGAGAAGAGAGGGGCGCGTGGATTTGGTTTGTCACTTGTCAACATCACCGACTCTTTTTTTGGTTTATAATCCAATATGTTTTCATTTTCACCACAAAGCCCAAAAGTCGTGAGCTGTTTATAGCTGGCTCATTTCCATATCACGCGGTTCAAGAGCGCGTGAAATAAGGTCAGACCGGATACATAGGAAGGTAAACAGCTGGAATTAATTTGAGGAATTTTGAAAAAAGAACTTTACCAAATTGTCAAATTCACATTGTTCCCTTTCTAAATCGTGAGTGAGAAACGCAAAATAAAAGTCTTTATATCAGTTCGTAAACTTTATCATTTAAATTGCGGCCACCAGCATCATCATTAGACAATAATCCGAACAAGTTATTACTAGTGACAAAAAAAGTAATATTTTCAAAATTATGAACTGTAAAACAACAATGTCTCAAATGGGGCATTTTTAAGAATTTTTTTAGCAGAATACACAAGATTTATCATCGATCAAGAACTCATAATCTCCCAAAGTGAAAACAAATAATTAATTGATTAGTGAAAACGACATAGAAGTATAACATCAGCTGACCTAAAACATTTCCGACTGAATTACATATATTTATAATTATATGAATCTCTCTTAATCATCATTTCGTTAACTAACTTATTTTACCTAACTCTCTCAAACATTCAGACCAAAAAAAAAGAAACCAAAAAAAGAACTCAACCACAAGAGAGAGCCATGAGAAGTACTGCGGCTCGTTCCTCTTCACCAAGTTTCCTCCATTGCCTCTTCTTCTCCACCGCCGATCTCTTCATCGCCGGAACTTTAAACCCTAAATCCAAAAACCTACTAACTCTTTTCACATTCTTCTTGTTACTGCTACTGTTTTCATTCTCACCAGCTCCACTATCTGTCTTGATTTTGTTCTTAATTTCCCCTTTTCCGATCTTAACATTTCTATTCTCAAGCCCTAGATTCTCATTACCGGTCTTGCTCTTCATCTTAGTATCCTCTTGTCTAATCCCAAGAGCCGCTTGCCTTTTCTTCCTGCTCTTGATCCCACACGCATTGCACAACGACTGCAATAGACAAAATTCTTTCATGAGACCCAGAGTTAACTAAACCAAAATCATCAAAGCACTTCTGTAATTGGAACTGAATCAACATGATCACAACCTAAAACTGACTATTAACCCAGAAAAATCATAAAGATTAAGCTAGCTATCGATGATCAACAGATTTCAACTATCTAGTTCAATTGATATACATGATCACACCAATGGCGGCGAACTACACAAGATCAACCTACATTTGAGTACCCTATTGAGTAGATCTATAACAGGAAACACTAAAGCGGGGATTTTTAGGGTTTCACGAAGAAAGGGGAAAAAGATCAAATGATGATGATCATGGTTTCTTACTTTGGGTCCAGCGGGTCCACCACGCCAAAGAGGAGTCCGGCTTGTTCCGCAATCGACGCATGTCTTTTTCGTATCACCGCCGCTTCCGCTACTGCTACAGTTACCGTTGTCTACATCTGACAAGGATTCTCCCGCCGACTCGACCTTTGTCTTCGCTTCTTCCGCCATTGACATCTACACCCCATAGAAAAACATGATCGATTAGCCACAAGAGTAACAACAGCGTAGAGAGACCAAATGATCACGATGACTTACATTGATTCACTTCGAGGAAATGAAAACCAGATTTGAGAAGAATGGGAAGCCCTGTCTAGCTTAGCTTCAACGATCAGAGAAGCCGAAACAATGGAGCTGGAAAAGAGGAATCAGAACCCTCTCTTAGAGCTGAAGACGGCGAAGTGTAGAGTGAGAGAGAGTGTGTGATGATGATAAGGAAGAGAGAGAGAGACGCCGCAGAGGAGTGTAACGGATAAAACAAACGGAGAGGTTTTTTATAATGTAAGAGGAGGCGGGGACTGTAAACCCTAAATTTCCGTTTCGTAATGACGATATTACCCTCGAGCGGGCGCTTTTATTAGATGGGAACCACCCGCCAAATAACAAACAAGAAAGAAACTGAAAAAAACAAGAGGGAAAATCAACAAGCTGTAATTTAATAAATAAAATCATCAAACAAGGAAAGAAGAAAATTTGCACTGTTAATGCAAGGGGTTTTTTTGGTATCTTGCTACGAAATTTGAATATTTTCAAATCTGGCGCACAAATTACAAATTGAGTTGCTTGTTATAGTTGATCGATTTTTTATGCCACGTAATTTTCAAGATTGGGTTTAGACATGCATGTATTTTTATTACCTGTCTATATAGATCTTTTGTGTATTTTAAAAAACTTTTATATCAAAGAATTAAAGTAATATTGTACCGAGAAAATTGTAATTTCATTCATATGATATTTTTTTATGAGTTTTCACTTTTCCGATATATCAGCATACGTTTTTTTGTCAACTTCATCTATTTTAAAATTTTAAAACAACAGATTTTGCGCAAAACATTGAACTTTAAAAATGTAAACCTGCTTTGAAGTTGAGCATGAGCATTAATAACATCGATACATGTAGAAAGAAAAAAAAACATAGATATTTTTATATAGATAAGCGTGCAAATGGAGACAACAATAGCCCAAAATGACTCGGACCGCACTGGAGAGACACATTATAAAAAATATTAACAAATAAAGAGACGAACCAAACTGGGCTTTTTGTCACCATTAAAGACCAAATAAAGTTTGACCAACTTTTTATGTTTTGACTCTATAGTGTTTTGTGTACTACTAGTACAAACTTAACAAAACCCAAACGTGCCATCACACTTTCCAAATTCCCCCTTCTTAAGACTCCTACCCAACAAAAAGCTTATTGCATGACTCAAACCCCAACCCCCCGAACTGACTCCGACCTGACCTGACCTGACCTGACCAGACCAGGCTAGACCATTGACCATGGCACCCCATCTGACTTAACATAGAGGACCAGACTCTATTCAGACCCATTTTACCTCTTTAACCTCCCTGGACTCTTCAATCATCATGCTCTCAACCCCTGTTGAAACAAAACCAGACTCACAGACTCAACACAAAAACAGATTCAAGATTCAAAACAAAATGAATTGAATTTTTAATTATATACCTTTACTTGAAGTTGAATCCACCTGGCGGTACAGCTGCATCATTACCTCCAAACTGGAAGCCCTCATCACCGGTTGGTAAAGTCTCATCTTCCTCTTCCAACCAGTATGTCTCAAGAATCTTCACTGCCTTCTCATAGATTTCGCTGTTGTCATGACTCTGCAGATTCTCAATCTTTTCTAATCCCTCAGCATCGTCTATCAACTGTGCATAAAAGTTTACATCCCCGGTGTTTCCTGTCACCTTCTCAGCTTCCCCAACTTTCAGAATGTTCTCCAATCCTTCGAGACACACGGTGATAATCCTTGGGTCAGGGCATACCAAGAGATCACACAGAGGTTTCACGACTCCTTGTTCCACCATGTACCTAAGCAGCACCCAGCATAAGTGATTATTTTTTAAATACAAGAGCCAAGAAAGATGAGTTCAAAACAAGGTGGGGCTGATATCAATATAAATCCCTACTTGATTTGTTCAGGAGAACCGCCTGACGTGGCATTTGATATTGCCCATGCAGCTTCTTTCTTTATATCAAACTCTGCATTTTGCAACAGATTGACGAGGGGGCAAATCAAACCAGCTTCACATACAGCCTGCATCACCCGAATCAATATTAAACACTCAGCAAACATTTTCATCAGCCAACAAAAGGTTTTTGAAACATATGGTCCAAACATTAATAGTGTATGAGCTGAACAGAAGCAGCATTAATTTCCAGCACAAGTGTACCTGAATCTGGTCTCTGTTTCCCGCAGTGATGTTTGAGATTGTCCAGCAAGCTTCCTTTTTAATGCTCTTCTTATGGTTGTGCGTCAGAAGGCTCAGAAGGCTAAGGAGTGCACCATGACTAATTACACACTGCAGGAATAATTCTCATCAGCTCAGAGCCAACCAAAGAGGAAAGCAATATCTAAATTCTCGAGAATACATATCTAAATTGGTAAGGACATAGTTCTAGACTTGGATTGCCATTAATTAGTATATATCTATGAGAAAGGGGCACCGGCACCAGATACATTTCCATTATTTGAGAGAAGATACTAGGGTAGCTAAGTAAAAAGACATGCATGATACTAGGGGAAACCAAATTTAGAGGATAATGACAACTCATTCCAGAGGCTCAGACTCAGCTGCTAAGCCAGTGGAGTCTCGTTCTTCCAATCAACATTTTAGGAGAGAGAATCATAGAAGAACAAACATACCTGTGTCTGCGCATCATCTCCAGTGACGATGTTACCAATACTACGAAGCGCAGGAATAAGCACAGATGGTGATGGATGCCTAGAGCAAAATAAAATTCATTAGCACATAACATTCATCTACTTTTTTCCACAGTGAAATCAAAGGGTTAAAAAACTCACTGGAGAAGCTCGACAAGTCGGGGAACAACACCTGCCTCAATTACAGATTGAATTTTGTCATTTGTGCCATCGGAAAGATAAGAGAGGGCCCAACAGGCATCCGTCAACACTTCCTCATCGGTCGAATGGATAAGACGTTCAAGGGCTGGAAGTGCCGGACGAACCTGTTCATAAAAGATCACCAATATTAAGATTATAAAATAAAAACTTCTTTGGTCGATAAGAAAAAGTCAGGCAGAGAAAAAGGGTGAAATGAGAGACAGACCTGGTCAAAAGGGGGCTGTGGCTTTCCCCTGCAGAAATTTGAGAGGGTCCAAGTAGCATTTCTCAGCATTGAGAGTTTCGCATGCTCGTTCAACTGGGAGAGCAACGGTATCAAAGCTCCCTGGCTTAGGACAAGATCTCTGCACCGTGGAGAATCACCAGCAACGTTCCCTAATGCCCAAACAGCCTTTACACACGAAGAAGTCAAGATATAATCTTTTGAACATACTTGTTACCAAAATATTGAAACGTTGAGTAGAGATGCTGTCATGAGTAAAAACCATGGACTCATATTTTACCTGCTCACGGACATCATCACTAGGAGAAGCCAGAAGTCTGACAAAAATCGGAACAGCACCAGATTCAATGACCACTTTTGTATTCTCTGAAGTCCCAGAAGCAATGTTTGTCAATGCCCAAGCAGCCTCGAACTGAAAGCCACACACAAGGTATAATGTCTCAGACGAAATTTCTAGCAAATGTGACAGATATACTTAATGGAACCACCAAACCTGAAGCTGTGGATAATCCTCTCTGGTGAGAAATTCGACAAACCGGGGCACAACACCAGCTCCTATCACCTCCTCGATTGGAGGACTACGCTCTACCGAATTTTTAAAAAGAAAAAAGCAATTCGTTTCAAGAAATTGTCGAAATCGAATGCAAACTTGAAACCCATAAGAGAGATAATCAAAATTACCTATAGAAAGCAGTTTCCTGAACTGAGTAGTCGCTTCAAGCTGTAAGCTTCTATCCTCTGACCACACACCCCCAACCATGGAAGGCAAACTCTCCAACTTGGTAAAAGAAAAATCGAAGCGATCTAATCAGTTGTAGATAGAGAATCCAATACAAACCCTAAAAATCGGTTCCAGATCCCTAGTAATTTACCTTTTTCTCGACGGCAGAAGCAGCAGAAACCCCGGAGGAAGCCAATTGCGGTAGCTGTGAGGCTTGAAGACCTTCGCGACGCTTCTTCTGCAAGCTTTCTTCACGCTTGTTCTTACGGATCTCGACCATGTTGTCCTCTCTCCTCCGGCGTCCTTCCTCGGCGTCGACCGCCACCTTGTAGCGGTTCCGGCGAACCTCAGTCTTAGCGTTGGGTCTCAAAGACATTCTTTTTTCTTCGTCTTCTTACTTTGTGCCGATGTGTAAGAAGTCACTCAAATAAAACGATGCTTAAGCCGACGAGACTATGTTTATATATATAAAAGGGTATGTAGACTCGGCGGATAGATAGAGGATAAACCCTAGATGTTGGGGGAACCAGAAAAGAGGAAAAGTAGTAGAGATTGAATTTCCTTGGTTTACAAAAACATAAACATTTGGTAATTTTCACAGTGAGACTTGACTAAGGGGATAGTAGACTTGACTAGTCTCTATAATTCTTTTTTCAAACAAACATTGTTAAGATAACTTAAAAATACACATTTTGGGGAACGTGGTACAAATAAGAAAAAATTCTCAACAACAAGTTAAATAGCTCTTAAATATACATTTCCAAAATGTATTCCACATTGATAGCTTGATTCAACAACTATGAGTCCCAAAAAAAACTGGAGCTCTTTGACCCTTTTTACTCATTGCATTTAATAGGGCGGAATGGACCGTTTTAGCTTTCTCGACTAGAGCTGAGGTTTTTCATCTCTATGTTGCAATACCATATATGCTCTCATCTTGGTTATGCACGTGAAAGATCCAACCCATTCCACAAACTTTCGTCTCTTTGATTCAGGAAGCGTCAATATAGCACATAAGAATTTGCATGTCAGGCGGCTCCTCCTTTATCTCTGGTGGAGCAGTTTTGATGTAAGCTTGGCCGGTTAGGGTCAATCTCACGGTGGTTATGGAGCTTTGAACCGGATCGGAGGAACACTTGAACAAAGCCGGTCGAATGGATGAATGTAGCGGGCGGGATGAAGCCGGTTTAAGCGGGCCGGAGGGGCTCTTCTTAGGCCGGTGGAATGGTGGATGTGGAAGGAGAGGGTCGCCACACAAGTGTGCGGAATCACTTGTGATAAGACAAGGTTTTCAAGGTCGCCAAGGCTTCGCACCAGTGGAAAGCTTAGAAAACGTTTGAGAGAGTTTTTTTTATTAAAGAAAATGATTTGATTTCATTCAAGAGTGTCTTTCAACTTTACACAATGCAAGGTTTATAAAAATTGTAAATAATGCAAAAAAGGAAACTAGCTCGCCATTTTAATATAGCATTGATGGCGTGATGATCCTCTCTTGATGTTGTGAAGATCTCTTACTTGATGGCCAATTCTTATCCGTGAGTTTAATGTAATGGGTGGGCCGGCTTGCCTCATTAAAAACCTTGGCTGGAAAACCCAATTGGGACAAAACCAAGCTTAAGGGAAAAAGAGTGCAAGAGGTCCACCAAACTCGTGGATATTAGCTCAGGCCGGGCCGGACTGGAAGACTAAGAAGTTGGCGTGGCCGGCCTCGGTTTCTTGTGCTTGGCGTCCAGCTTGGGTCTTGGCTTCTAGCACTTGTTCTTCTTGCTCCATGAACTCCTGAATGGAAGCAATGAACTTGTCCCTTAGCTTCCTGGCTCCTGCTCTTGTCCTGGGCAAGTGGTTCATGTTGGTAATGCCTGGTTCATCAGCCGGTTCAGTGGTTTTCTCGGAGTCGGTTTCTTCTGGTTCATTGATGTCCTCATCAAGTTTGATGGGGTATCTTTTTAGTTCTTTATGCCGCCTCCCATGCCCTACCAGTGGTAAGGGCTCTAGCTACCACTTCTTTAGGGGTGAATTCTCTTCGCTGAATATCATGTTATTATGTATCGTCCAAATGTGCTAAAAGATGCATGAAAAGGGATTTATGGTCCCTTTCGTGGAAGGTGAGCCATGGAGTCTCCCTTTGGAGATGAGATCCTTGAATGACCAGAGGCTTGCCAACGGGGGAACGGCTAGCGGGGCCGCTCTCCAAATGTCCACTACAAATGGACATTTAAATAACACTTGGGTTGTTTGTAACGCCCCTGAACCGTTTCTGACTAAGATCCGCCGCCGGTCAACAATCAAACAAGAACATGACCGTCGGTTTCTCCTAGCCGGTGACCCAGAGACGTCACATAACCTTCCACGCCTCAGTCCAAACTTCGCAGCTAGTACCTCGAACGCGGAGTTGTGTGTGAATCGTAAGATCCAATATCATTAACAACACGCTTTATTTATAAAACATTTTGATTAATACATATAGTACTGAGTTTGGCAAAAACTGAAAATAATTATACATGCTGGCCAGCGGTCCATAGACCGGAAAGCATACATACATATATCTTGAAATAAAACTACTCCGACTTGGCCTAACGTCCCGCATCGGCTCTAGCTAATCAACTACTGGTTACCTGAAAAACAACAACGTGAGTTTAATGAGTAACCTAATGTCACTCAATGAGCTAGATCCCTTTACTAACATGCACAACTCCCCGAAAACTCCAGGTTAACAAACAACAAACATGTTCGGGGAGTTCAACAAACAAACATGCATAATAGCCGTAGCAGCGGAAATTAAACAAGCAAGGTGAGCCATGAGGACATGTCTCAAACTACATTACGCTAGCTAGCTATTCTCCTTAATCTCCTTTACATCCTAGGGCCCAAGTGTATTCGTTTTTCCCCACCCGTCAACCATATCAGTCAACCTCCTTCATTCACCGTTTCCCAGCGGAACGTGGCGAATAACACGTGAACCTCAACAAGTTCACACCCACGGCCCGATGATCAATCGGTACTGTTCTCCGGGGTCTTTCCGTTTCCGAAATATCTGGCATCCCAGCGTATTTCAAGAGAACGAAGCTCAACTCATACGGGAGAAAAACGAAACACCAATCTAATTAATGATTAAGATACAAAGATGCAAAATCACTAATCTCTACTCCGTATGTATTAAGTCCCCGGATTCCCATTTGGATCCGATTATTAATACCACGTTTCAGTCAGTTCTCTGAACTAGAACGAGACCGTCGTTACAAGATTCTAAAAGACCTCATGTCCATCTGGACATAGTCTATTAGACCCGCTTACCTCACGCATTAGGGTTATGAACTAACCACTATTACAGCATGCATCACTACTCCGTAATTCTACTCAAACAACCAAACAACAAGAAAGGTAGAGAGTAGACAAACAAACAATCAAATGAATAATCACCAGCGTGATTATTCATTAACAAACCGATACCTGGTACGACCCGGCCCTTCTTGGCTCGAGATCCGTACCCCGATATCGGGACCCTGCAAGTAGATCATGTCAACAAACAAGTTGATTTAACTCACAGTTCACTTATGTCGCGGTTGCACCCCGGTGGACTCCGTTGACCAAACCCGACCCTTCACTTCAGACTTCTCCTTGATTCACCTTTGCTGGTACCACTGAACTGGACCACAAACCTCCTTCTGGACCATTCTTGGATCTTGACCACTACTTGACTTGACCTCCAAGGAACTTCGGCAGAGTTCCGGCTGTTCTCGGGATTTATCTCTGAGATTCTGGCAGAATTCCGACAGGACTTGTATGTGAGGAAATCTTGTCGAAAATCTCCCACTTGGCTCTGGACTTGGCTCTACTGGTCTTCCGGAAGTTTCGACAGAGTTCCGACTGATTTCGGAGTTCTGCTCCCGAAATTCGAACAGAGTTCCGACAGATTTCGTATGGAGAGAAACCTGTCGAAAAGCACCTGTTCTCACACTTATACTCAAGAGACTGACCAAGAAATGCTGTGAGTGTCACAAACGTATTGGTGCAGCTCCGTCACGGACTCTACGGGAATTATTGGGAATTCCGACAGAGGTTCGGCTATTCCGAACGCTCGTTCGTGCCCAAAACGGAACACGGGCAGCTCCCTCTTACTAAACCGGACCGGTTAACCAGAATCCCAAACAGTGGTTCGGGCGGCTAAAACCATCCCGAGGCGTCGGATTTTATCCCTCAGCACCTCCTCCTTCTCTTTCTCCTCCTCGCCGGCGATGGTCGCCGCCGGCGGTTCTTCTTCTCCTCTGCCTCTCTTTCTCTCTCTCTCTCTTCTTCTCCTTCTCTCTACTCTCCTCTCTTATAATTCAAGAAGATTTGTGTGAGGAGAATGAGCAGCCCACGCCTTCCTTTTATAGGAAAATGGGCCGTTGGATGGCTGCCACGTGGCACGATCCTAATGGTCCATTATTCTATTATTTTTTTAATTTTTTTAAAAATAAAACTAAGAAAAATAATATATATTTTTCTGAATTAATATATATATATATTTTATTGTTTTTCGACCAATCAGAATTCTCCGTTCCTTTTTCGAGCGTTTCGCGTTCTGATTTGCGATTCCGCTTCCGCCTTCTTCGGGAATACTCTTTTGTACACTTCCCGACTTCGTCTTTTCTCGGAATTATTTATTTTGAATAAATAATTTACATGTTTTTGAACGAGTTGTTACATTGTTGTTTACGTACTCTGACATAACTTTCACACAATACCCAATTGAACTCCCCATGATTTTAGCCTTGATCGCATTAGTAGAGCAAAAGTTGCCGCTTTCCAGGGAAGCATTTTTATCCTAGGAATTGTTTTGGTCCTCCAAATGCTTGATGTTAAGTTAAAATTCTTAACGTAAGGGAGAACACTGGTTTCCATAAATAAGCCATATCATGATCTGAAACAATAGTTCCCATTCTTAACTAGTAATTAGACTACTCAATCTTCTCATATCGTCGATCCTAGGTGGAGCAATATGAAGTTATTTTTATAATGTGGAATAACTTTTAGGATCATGCCGGGGGTTCTAGTCTAATGAAGCTAAGCCAAGAATTATCTCAAACATGAATGTGCTCCCCATTTCCAACTCTCCAGCTTCGCCCTTATTTGAGCATTCCGCGTCTTGCAAGAATACTTCTCCAACTATATGATAGATTTGAGGTCATGTGGGCCTCATGAAAAAGTATTGGTGGCTATACTTGCCCAACATTACTCGAGCAAAGAGGGAGTCTGAATGATTTAGCAGTCGTCATCTCACTTTTGCTAATAGGACATCACTGAATGCTAATACATCTCAAAACCCTAACCCTCCCAAAATCTTCGGGTTTGTTAGCTTATTCCAGGAAATCCAACTGATCTTTTGCTTACCCATCATCCCAAAAGAACCAGAGCCGGATGTATTGGATATTCTTGCACAAGCACATCAAGATCTTAAAGCATGTCATATGGTAGGTAGGCAAGACACTCATCACTTATTTTAGGAGGACTATCTTGCATGCCGGTGAGAGGAACCGATTTAAGTAGGAAAGCGCTCTTCGTCTCATCTTATCGCCCAATGACGCAAAGACATCACGTTTCATCTGACCCAAAAAATTTCGGGAGTCCTCGGGTACTTTCCCGTAGTCATGTACCGCCCTCCTAGTAATTTCGAGCTTGCTTTTGACCATTTCTCTTTGGGACCGCGAAGTTTTAGAGGAGAAAGTAACCTACGATTTTATTTTTTATAAATTGATTCGAAACTGGCTCGTAATCCTAAAGGATCTTCCTTAAAAACGAAACGTAAAAACATCACATTTCTTCTGATCCAAATAATTGGACTAATTTGATCTATTTGATAGATAATTCATGTGATAAATTGTTTTTGTGTAAAAGTATCTATATTTACAAAAAAAAAGTTTCATTATTTATTAATTTCTTTAGCAAGTTTTTGTTTAAATATATTTTTGTAAATTTATTTCTTTTTTTATAAAAAAAATCAAGATTAATTTATTTATTACCACTTAAATTTTGCATTATCCTACCATGTACCTCCGAAAATTATAAAAAATTGAAATATATTTTATAAATTCAGCAAAATTCAATTATTCTACAATGTTCATCCAAAAATCATCAGAAATGAAGTTAGATTTTTCAATTCAAGAGTTATCATAATTTTATTTTTAAGTTATTCAACAAAATTAAAAAAAAAGTTTCTAAAAATTAAAAATAAATCAACAATTCAACAAAATTAAAATCAAGAGAATATACAATTCAATAAAATCGAACGACTACCATAAAATCGAACAATTACGATTAAGACCCTTAATATTTATTTTCCTTAGTCTTAATATTTATTTGAAAAATATCATCATTAGCAAATTTGAATTTGACATGGAATGGCATATACGAATTAAAAAGTATATTCGTTTCAGAGTAACAAGATATCATAACACAAAACAATCAATCGCATGAAGGCACAAATCAATTGCATAAAGGCTCAGCCCAGTAGACTTGGAGTAGTTTTTTTAAGAGGTATACACATATGTACGGCTGAGACATCTAATCTTTTTGAGGTCTTTTGTGATGTGAATAAAACAGGTGATTGGGATAGACATTAGGCCTTTAGCGGAGGTCGAGGACTTGGTATTTGAGTTTGGCGTTGAGAAAAACGTGCGAACAATGCTCGTAGATTGGGTTTCCGTCTTGTGCTTCTTCGTGCGGGTGGAAGCCTCGTTGTTGGCAGTTACGGATCACGGATACACCCGATGGATCCGAGAGGTGGAATATCCCGTGAGGGGTCGATTCATCTGTTGGAGCCATCACAATTGCCACTGCCTCTGGTAACATTATCTGTGGAACACATTGATATGATAAAACAAATGGTCCGAATATAATCCCGAGAAATAGTGGGAGGGGAAGTTTGTACCTGATAGGAGTAGTGTGTATGAAGATCAACTGATGACATGAAGCAAGTTTGCGTAGGGTGTGTCTGAAATCAAAATGTAGTTTAGTCGAAAACACGGTAAGCATGAAGGAAATCAGAAAGATGAAAGGAAATGAAATGGTTTTGGTGAGAGAACTTACATGAATCCAACCCAAGGGAAATAGAGAGAGTTTGTCCTGTACTTCGAATATTTCTTCTTCGTTTAGTGTTTGGCACTGTACATTCACAAATGAACATGGACCAAGTATGAGAATTTAAGAAATCGTTGTGGATGTAAATAGTTAAGAGAAACGAGGAACCTACAGAATCTGACGTAGACTCCTGCTTTGGGATTATGAGAGTGGTGATATGAAAAACCCTGTTTTTCTACAAAAAAAAAACATTGAATGTAAGTAGTGATGGAGAGATAATCTGAGCTAATCATGAAATTCGAGCACAAAATTGAAATGAAAAGGTTTCGGCTACTCACCAAAGAACCAGCAAGCACTCCACAAGTTTCTAGATTCCTTTCTGTGTTGGACCGAGCTAGCCTCAAGAAATCTTCCATTATGCGCACAGGCTTCATCAAATTTAAACAAAGGGAAAAGCAACATCAGTATTAAATTGACAAGACAACAAAAAAGAAAAGATTTTTCCCTCTGAAACATGGGCAATTTTCAACAAGCATATTCACTACGGATAAGCATATTTTTGCACAGATATAAAACAAGAAATAGCTGGAACTTACAACATGCAAATGCTGATAAGAATTGCTGCCTTCTTTTTCTTCTAGACAAGGCATTGGAGGTCCTGGTCTAGGATCAGCTACTTTGGACGGGCAAATTGGGGCCAACTCTTGATGCACTTGGGCAAGCACTGGAGGAGGGGAAGGTTGCTTCATACCAACAAACTGAAAAGGATCTTCAGTTGCGTCACTAATGAACTGAGAAGTCACTGCCTCAGAATGACGCTGCCATCGACCATCATCTAAGGAGAGCACAGAATTCAGCGCTGAGACCCCTTGAGAATCACCACTAAGTGATGTTGACGAACCACTCGGTCCAGCTTCAATCAAACTGTAAGAATCCATCCATGAAAAAAGTAAGAAATAGTCCATCACTTCTATAAAGAAATGCTTAAAGGCGACATAATATAAGTCCTTACCTTGAATTTTCAGCAGATCCCCAATCGCTATTACTCGGATATTGAACCTGTCATTCCATACAATATAAACTCCAATTAGCATATAAGAGAAATAAAGAGGGAGAGAACGTGGGAAAGATAACAAAGATCAGCAGTGTTTACCTTTATTTCAGTCTTGGGTGCAATCCATTGACTTTTAAGACCATTTGGACCTAGAAACGAATGTCTAGACAAGGTTGCTTGGTTTGGAGGCATAAAATCAAAAGATCTGCAGGTTCAAGAGCACAATTGAACTTAAAATGATCATATAGGGATTTAAAATTTTGACATTCTAAAATCTACAAGAACTAACGAGAAACTCTAGAAACGCAAACAACAATAATCTTCAAACATGATACCACAGAGAGAAAAGCCAAGCAGCATTTGTAGTTTAGTCCATCAGAATAGTAAATTCTCTGGTAATAATGACCCAAATATCTTTATTTGGTTGCATAAAAAGACTTAGAGGCAAAGCAAGAAAACGAATGACAGAAAAGGGATTGCATACTCCTATTTCAAAGAGTTTCCAAATGCGCAGAGAACTTATTGTGTTTTGACTTGTTTTTATACATACTGACAATTACACAAAGGGAGAATACTCACAGCTTTTGAAATTGTTGTTCAATCGGTGTACGATTTGAAGATGAAGTCAGATTATTGTTATAGGCTTGCTGCGTCCAGAGAACAAAGACAAAGAAAATGTAATGCCGGTAAGAAATCACATAGATTTGAAGATACGATGATAAAGTAACCAAAATAACGCTAGAGTAGTAAATACAAAGTTCAAGTTCTAAACCTTCTGAAGATCAGGTCTGTAGTATGTTGCCTTGTGGACAGGAGGCCATTCAACAGCATCTGAATCATATGATATGGTCGGGAGATCACTTCCAAGAGGATGTGATTCAACCTCAGCTCTGTTCAGTTCATCCACGAGCCGGTTAAATTCTGGTTTCAAAGACTCGAGCTCATCGATTACAGCACGCAACCTCTGTTGTAACAAAGAAAACCATAACTGAAGACATTACTATCTCTAGTAACACCAAACAATACTTATAACAGGATAAAAAAATAGAAATACCTGACCTTCCTACTCCCAAGTCTTGCTTGTGGAAGCGATGCCTGGTAATCTCGATGGAACGGAATTGTTTCAGAAATCAAACTGCGAAAAGAAGAACAAACTTGTAACTCTTTCATGGAAAACATAAGAAACTCAAAGTACATGTATTGATGCTTTTCTCCTCACCTCGAATATCTAAGAAGCATGATATACAAATCCACGACATTCTTCTCTTCGCGATATATGCTGGCCTGAGTATATTCAAACATGTTATTATTATGGAAATTTTGTAAAAAGGGAAACTCATTATACTTGAATCATCTCAAAACTCTGAACCATCGAAACCAATAAATCAACAGCTTTACAAGAACGCTTGTACATGTCCTTTACAAAATAATTTAAACAAAAACCTAAGAAAGTAGCCGATTAGGTTTTTACGGAAACTAGAAATCGATCACTGATCCAATTAACTTCGAATTCTAATTGATAGGAAACTTCGAGAAATTCCTGACCTTACATTCTCCAGTTCCTAAAGTAGCAGCGCAAAATCAAATCCTAGAAACGCTTAGCATGAATCGCGACTCTACATCTAGATTAAAATTGAGAAGGAGATTCGAATTGGAACAGACCTGTCGAAGAAGATTATCGGCGATGCGGTAGTAATTACGGAGAGGAATACTATTATCCACCTCGACCTTACGTGCCACCTTGTTCAGATCAATCTTCATCTTCACCGGTATCCTAGTATACAGTTTGATTCCGGGATTTCGATCACTTCTCCGGCGAAAGTTCCGCTGAGATCCAAGGATCAATGGCGCTGATAAGACGTAAAGTCACAGGAAAATAAAACTGTGTCGTTTTAAAAAAAACAATGTCGACATAATTACCAGTGCGGTCGTTCAAATCTAGCACGGAACAGACGACCGAGGTTAGAAGTTAACGTAATAAACTTATTGGGCAAGTTCGACGTTTGCCTAAAGTTTCAAGGGGTATATGTAAAACCAATCTTCATACTTAAAAATGCTTATCCGCCAATGATTAGGTGTTGGAACCAAATTAACAAGCCCAATGGGTTGTGTAATAAACTGTTTTACGAAGAGAAATTGGACTTTTAAAAATTCTTTTAGACGGTTGACAGTACAAACTAATGTATATCAAACAACTAATGTAATGTATATCAAACAACTAATGTATATCAAGCGTACCATCATTTTTGGTATATCGAATTTCATATAAGTGTAGACATGGTGTGGAGTATACTAAAGTGTAGATTTTGGTACATATTAGTGTGGACCATCATTAAATGATGAAAGTGGATAATAGTATGCACTAAAGTGGACTAAATAGTAGAAATAGTTTTTTTTTTTAATTACAATAATTACTAATAACATATTTTTTTTATAACTAATAATAATAGCATGTTTAAAAGAAATTACAAATCAAAATCTTCTACTTCGATTTTTCGATAACATATTTGTAATATTTTCTTGGATATTTTCCATAAAATATTTTCAATAGTATTTCAAAATCAAATTGTGTATTAACTTTACAAACGTAGATTGGGTCAAAATTTTTGAAATGCAATGTAAATCTGCTCATTGTTATTTTCCATTTAGCTAACTGACTTGGTATCTAGATTTTGATTATTTATTGTGACATGCAGGTATTACATGTTTGCTATACAAAAGTTTCCTCATTAGTACCTCAGCTTGTAGCATGGTCTGAATTTATTGCAAAGCTAGTAGATTTGGATCCTAAAGAGTGAGTTTGGTTCTGTATGATCAGACTTAAGTCCGAGTGTTTGGTGCACTTGTGGAAGTCTTTACGTGTGGTGCACTTGTGGAAGTCCGAGTGTTCCAATTGGTAAGCCATTGATTATACTGCAGTGATAGACGATCAGGGACACAAATGATTCATGAGGCTTTTTGAGAAGATGAAACAGAGACGGATTAGACCATCGATTTATGTATATCAAGCATTGATTGATTGTCTGAAAAAAGTATTTTAAAGAGAAGGCGATTGATGTACTTGTTGATGCAAATACACTAATATGATTTTAAAACTATGTTTTTGTTTGGATTTGTTTGAAATTGTGTTACTAGTAATACTTGATTTTACCAAGTATTACCCAGAATTCTCAAGTAGTTTGACTTAGTATTATCAATATATTTACTCCTTATTCTCAAGCATGTCGATTAGTCTATTTTTTCTCTTTTCTTAACAGTACATCTACTTAGGGTCCATAATTGAGATTTTGAGAATCGAAAAAGAGAAAAGGAAGAGTGAGACAAATTGTCGTTAATAATAGAGTAAGAGGTGAGGAGTGAGTAATGAAAGAAAAAGGAGAAGGAAATAAAATAAAGGCAACAAAAAACTAAAATAAAGGTGTGGGAATGAGAATGAAAGATTGAGGACGGAGTAGAGGAGATTGCGAGAGAGTTGTGAGAATGAGAGAGAATGAGAATGAAAGAATGAAAGGAAAGAGAGAGATAGGGGTTAGATAGCATAAATCTCAAAAAAAGGAGACAAAATATTTTATTTTTCGATTTTTAAGTTTTTTGGAAAATATGGGCGGCAAAATCAAATTTCATTTTTCCTCCAAAAATTTGGTCACAGTTGTCACTTACATATTAGTTGTACCAATGTTCCTCATAGTTGTACTGTGGTGATATCCAATTAAATTAGTATTAATAAATGTTTTTCTAGTTTTACATTTCAATTTAGTGTTGAAACATATAAGGTTGATCGTTTTATGCATTCATAAGTCTCACATCAAGTTTTATGTAAATAGCTTTTCCTATGTTGATTATTACTAACAAAGTGCTATTAGAAGTGCTTGGACAATGTTGTGTAAATGTTTTCACAACAACCCAACTATGATTTAACTTCTTATTTTCACTTTGTATAGCCTTGTGTTCATGTTAAAACATTTATTGCTCATATTTACAATCCCAAATAGCATGTGAAATAAATTTGTGCATCCAAAAATTACCCACAATTATAGACAATATCGTAGTTTTACTAAAGTTACATGTAGTTATACTCTGGCTAAGGAGTTAATTGCATCATGTTATAAAAAATGTTAATCTCCTTGACAACCTAAAGAAGCCTTTTCTGTAGTGCATCAATTAGATAACATGTAGTGATATCTAGTTTTACCATAATACCTCTTTTTACTCAATTTTACACAGGTTTTCACAATATTTTACTTAGCAAAAGTTAAAAACCAACTGGAACACCAATAGTTTTACATAACCAAATATGAACTTTACAAAGTTGTTTTACATAAAAAAGTACATAAGAAAGACAGAACGACCCATCAAACACCACATTCTTCACCTCAAAGAAACCATGGTAGGATTCTTGCCCGTATTTCATTATTCGTGCGTTTATGGCGGGATTCTCCCGCCAATGGAAACCTTCGTACTCTATTTTGAAATTTCCTTGTTTTGAAATCCGGAGGTAAGATTTGATGCTGCTTTGCTTCATAGTATGCTGCAGAGTAAGCAAACCTTGTCAACAAATGGTTGATTTTTTCCGCAACCAGAACTCACAGTGATGCAACAACCCCATGCATATGAATAATGAGGGTTCTCAACCCTTGGCCTGACATGCATGCACTGTTCATTATCTTTTGATAGACATCCCCATGGTAAAACATAGGAAGATCTAGAGGCAATCAAAGCTTTATGATTGCTTGCTCCTGAAGATGCGCTATGATCGATATGGATATGTCTAAATTAACATATGAATCATTGACAATTGTAGCTAAACATCGGAATGTTGTGTGCTTTCTTCTATTTCTTATAGAAACTTCTATTGCAATAAAATCATTTTGTAGTGATTTTGGAGTAAAAGAGAGCGGAAGCAGCGACCGAATACTATGCCATGAGTCATCATGATGAAAATTGGAAATTACGCATGAATTAATAGAGGTCTAATTTTAGGGGTTTTTTTAATTTTTATGTAGATTTATAAATTATTCTAGTGGAATTAATAAATATATATGATTGTATTCCTAGTGGTAAGAAACATGCTTTCCGACCCAACTGTCCCATGTTCGAGTCCAAGAAACCCAAAATTACTTTTTAGGTTATTTTTTTTTAATAAGGGAATTTTTGTAACTTTATCATCCTCTTCTTCAAACTGCATCTTCTCTAACCCTAATTCTCGCCCGCTGTCGACAGATTTACTCACAAACTCTTATTATTTTGCTTTTTTTATTTATTTTATATTTGACACAAAAGGACATGCTTATATAACACATATTAATCGATATTAATCGATTTTAAGTTTGAAAAGTAAAAAAAAACAAAGCTTGAAAAGTAAAAAAATTGAGTTTTTTTTAGCAATCCAATTTTTTCCCGACTTGGCCTAATCTCGGGGGTTAGGTGTCGCCGACCACCTTTCCGGCGCTTAATTGGCTGCCGAGACCGATTTTTCGAACACTGGTTGTATCAGGGGTATTTCGCGACTTACGTTTTAATTTTTTTTGCTTAACAGTATTTTAAAAAGATGTTATGTTTTCAATTGTTTAACTTTGAAATATAGTTGCGATCATAAAACAATTTATAAAGGCCATTACTATTTTTTCTCTCTAATTGTTTGTGTGATTTGAATAGATTTTTATTCTTAGTCCTTATTTTTAAAGTAAACGCTAATATATTTTTGTTCCTATAGTTTAACTCTTTTTTTTGTCTTCAAATCTACACTATTAAAAGGACAGTTTTGAGGTCCCATAGAATGTCCACGTCAAAGCTGACACGACACAGTTATAAGGTGAGGCAATATTAAGATGATGAAAGTTCCTCCTGAAGCTCCAACTAGGACATGCGATACTCTCTTTCAAAAAACAAGAACTCCTGCACTTATTGCATACGAAACAGATCAGAAGGTTCTCGGTTACAAAAATTAAAGGACTCAAGCAGATAAGATCTCAATGTTTTATTTCTCAAGCAAAACTGTAAAGTTAAAAAGCTAACAGAGGTTAATAACCAACAATGATGCAGATGAGAAGTTGTTTGACTCTTATCTTTAGGGAGTAAATAATTGAGTTTACTAACTTGTAACTGTTGTTGACTGAACAAAGAGAGAGAGCCAGTTTCATCAGAGGCCATAAGCTCGATCAGTTTGTTATGATCTTCGGGTGGATTTCCCGACTCCATTAGAGAAACAAAAACCTGCAAGAAAGTCGTTTTATGGCAGGTAATTTGTCATACGCTGTGTTTATAAGTTGAGATGAATTGGTAGGAGATAGATTTATGTATGTGTTATAAAAGCCTAATATGTGCAAACTAAAACGTGAAATCTGGAAAAGGCTGGTAGAAATTAAGTACTTTACCTACATAGATCGAAGAACAAGTTCTGGAAGACAGCACCTCCTACAGAGACCTCAGAAAATATAAGTTGCAGGTGTTTCAAGCGATCCCTCTTTTCTTGAATACCACGCGGTCTAGGTGGGATATATCCATTGTAACACCTGCCTAGTAAAATTGTATGTAGTTTGTTCAATTACCTCTTTTAGTACAATCAATCTTGGGATACTTCTCATGATGGAAGCCACAATCTGATCGAGGATAAGATGAGTTTGATTTTGCAAGGACATGCTTAAGTGTTAGTTCGGATAATATGCATTCGTGACAAAAATTCAGAAACCCGTTGACGGGTCTAATCGTCTCTGAGATGAGACCGATAGAGGTTATACACTTTGGACTATTAGAAGAGCGGTTCTCAGTTTCAAGGTATCACCAACCATCTATTCTCTACGCAAAATAAGCACAAACCAACTTTTCCTTTCTACCACTTGGATTCTTCATCCTTACTCTAGAGTTTTATGTCTTATACTCGCTTATTTGAGTTGGTTTTTAGATTGGGTTGTACACTTTTTTACATTTGCTCTACGGTAAGAAATTGTTAATGACCACCTTAAATATAACATTATTTTTAGGTAGCTTCATGGTTTTAGGGGAGAACTGTCATTCTCTACCCCTTCATCAAACTTTTACATTGTTTTGCACCTCCGTTCCAGTTTCGACTAAATTGCACTTTCTTCACAAATTTCAAATTGTACCATATTTTCAAATTTCGGGTTTGACTCTTGACCAAACCACGTAAACCGTAATCAAACCCGATTTTGATACAAATTGAGGATCCAAAACCCAATAACAAACCCGACCCGATTGAAAAAAACAAAAAAAAAGAAAGAAAATTTCAATAATTCAAAAAAAATTCAAAAAATCAAAATAAAATTCAAAAAATTTCAGAACATTAAAAATAAATTTTTAAAAATAAAAAACAAACTTCAAAAAAAATTCAAAAAATTGAAAAATGAAATAAATACAAAAAATCAATTTTTTCAATTAAATAATAATTAATCTTTTTTTTATCTTTCCATAAAAAAATGTCAAAATTTTTTCCGAAAAAAACTCATGATATATCATTTAGCATCTCCTCCAAACCTTCTTATACACTCTTCATCAACAAAACTCATGGGAACCAATTCATGATATGAAATACATAGATATAAAAAATATAGTTTTTCCAATGAATTTTACTAATATAATACACTAAGACAAACTACATATTTATATTTCTAGCAGTGTGTTTTTTACTTTGTAATTTGATTTTTTTTTTTATTTGATTTCTTATTTTCCTATTTCATTATGTTGTTGTGTTTCCAAATTAGGTTATTGTATTATATTTTTTAATTTCGTCATCAACATTAAAAATAATATCCATCATTTATTCTAAAATCTATAAATTTAACATATATTATCTTAATTGGGTAGTCTAATATGCTATTAATATATATTTATTATGGTGGCTTAAATCTTAATTGTCATATAAAATTAATAAAAAAATTTTTCATTTCCTCTAATCAAATTTTGTATGAGCACAACTATCTATCTCATTTTGTATGAGCACAAATTTTTTTCATGAAGGGTGCGTGAGAAGGTTTTGTGGAGATAATAACTGACATATCATGAGTTTTTTTTTGAATTTTTTAGATTTTTTATAAAAAAATTAAAATTTCTTTTTAATTATTAGTTTAGTTGAGAACAATTGAAATCTTTTTTGTATTTATTTTATTTTTTCGATTTTTTGAATTTTTGAAGTTTTTTTTTTACTTTTTAAAATTCTTTTTGAATTTTCTGAATTTTATTTTGATTTTTTGAATTTATATTGAATTATTAATTTTTTTTCGATTTTTTAATTTTTTTTTTCAGTCGGGTCGGGTTTGTAATTGGGTTTTGGATCCTCAATTTGGGTCAAAATCGGGTTTGGTTACGGTTTACGTGGTTTGGTCAAGAGTCAAACCCGAAATTTGAAGGTAGGGTGTAATTTGTTAGTAAGTTTGTGAGGAATGTGCAATTTGATCGAAACTGGAACAGAGGTGCAAAATGATGTAAAAGTTTGATGAGGGGGTAGAAAATGACAGTTTTCCCTGGTTTTAGAGGTGAAATTTTGTATTTTCATCTAGGGACGGAGGGAGGCAGTTAAGGGGATGTGGGGTTAGTTAACCCCACATAAATTTCTTAAATTAATATTAAATAGTTAATACAAATTAAATTGCACCCATATATATTTTGTCTGACCCCACTAAATATTGAATCATAACACTAAAAATTTATTTAAATTGATAAAATGGATTTAATCTTTAACGTGAGCCCACAAACAATTAATACAGGATTCCATATCTTAATACGCTTAATTTAGTAGTACAAATATAAAAACAACCTTATAAGGATGTGTTATATTACATGTAATGCAATTGAGAATTAATTAGAAGCAATTATATTCATTAAGGATATTATGGGAATGAATAATCGAGCATCTTATTGACTGATTTTTTTAAAATCCTTATTTATTCATCTATGAAAATCTTAAATAAATAATTAATTATAAATCTCCTATGATTTTGGAAATAAAAGTTTCGATGGAAATTTCTAACAAACAATTAATTACAAATTACAAATTTCTTTTAATATTTGGAAAGGAAAAATTTTATGGAAATCTTAAACAAACAAATAATTATTAATCCCCTATATTTTTTGAAAGGAGCAATTTGATGGAAATTCGTAGAAGAAAGATAATGATAATTTTTTTAATATTTCGAAAGTAAAAAATTCAGCTAAAATATCCCTCTAATCTTTCATCCTCAATTAAAGTTTCCAAATTTTTTAGTAAATTTTTGACTATATATTCGGCAACAAATCACATCTTCTCCTAAATATTTGGTTTCTAATTAGTTTCCAATCTTTTCAAATCCCCTATATCATTAAAAGGATGTAATTTTTTTGTCCACATTTTAAACCCATGCTTTTTTTATTTTTTATTTTTTTTAATTCAATAATATTTTTGTTATGTAAATGTTTAACACTCATATTAAGTCGAAATTTCTTAAAATTATTAATTTCCAAATTTAAAATCTTCAGTATTTTTTGTTTCCTAATTATAGTTTAACAATATGACAATTTTAAATTTCATTTAATTCCAATCTATTAATTTTCGTAATATCTTCTTAAATCTTTTCTAACAATATTAGTGGTTATTTTGAAAATGAAAACCCTACCTCTACTTCAGCTCTTATATATACACACATAAGCCTCATTTATACCGTCCACAAATCAATATCGTTTCTTCCTTTTCACTTTTGGATTTATTTCATTTTTCTCATTTTTTTATTTTTTTCTTATCTAAATGTAAAACATCTCGAGTGCTTCTTCATTTTTCTCTCTTGTCTTTTGTGTTTATATATTTTTGATGGTTTTTTTTTCTCCATCGGATTCCTTTAGATCTTTTTCGTTTGCTTTATATTGTTTTTAAGAAAAAATATTCTTCGAATGAAAAACGTTTTGGGTATTCCATCATCTTTTTCTTAACTTTTGTTTTCTCATATGTTTTTATATGTGTTTCATTGTTTGTCACTACACAATGACCGACGACTTATTCTTTTTGTGGTTGTGATCATTGAATTCGACGGCTTTAGTTAGATGGTGATGTATCATTTATTCATGGTGACTATATCAATGACTTATTTTTTTATCGGGGTGCACAATTCTTTTAGTGTACGACCAATCCTTTTTTTTTTGTGGTATTTTTTATGTGGATAAAGGGATTTTTTTTTTTTTGTCTTTTTTACTTTTTTATGTCTATTTTTTTATCTACATCGGTTACTTTTCATTATTGTTTCTAAATAATTAAGAAATAAAATTCGAATTATTACTATTAGTCATATTAATTAATGGTCATATGTTGAATAATGTTTTGACGTTTTTAGTTACTTTAAATCTTTTTTAAAAAATTTCAATTAATGGTTGTTTTTAGATATTTAAAAATTAATTTAAAGTTTTTGTAAAAAGGTGTTTAAACAATATGTTTCACTAAATTCCATAGAATATCTAATACATGTCTAACTTTTAAATTTAATCCACGAATCATAATTATTCATTTTTTGGAAAGTTAACGTTTAAAATTAAGATATCTAAATTCAACCCTAATTAAATTTATATTTTTCCAAATCTCTTATTTATGAAAAAGTCTTTTTGGTATGGTGTAAAATTTCTTAAAAATTTTTTCAGTTTTTTTCATTCCTTTGTATTAATTTGTATATTTTATATTACATTTAAAATAGGTAAAGAAAATCAATTGGTTTTGGTATTCAATACTTCTGAAATTATTATATTTAAAATGTATTTCCATTAAATGAATATGATAATTTAACAATAATTTTAATATGGTCCTAAATCCTCTAATTTAATCTAAATTTAATGTACAAAGTTTCCTAAAATCACGTTTAGAATTTTATTTTTTGAATATATTTTACAAAAAAATATTAACCGAATTTTTTAACGAATTTAGTGATTTAGAGAAAAAAAAATGAAAACAAATAATCATATTTTCTAATAGAATATTTTTATCTTGCTTAACAAGAGATCCTATCGAATCATTAAATATCAAATTGGTGTGGAAAAAAAAAATCGAAACCGTAGACATATACCTATATATAGATCCAATCGAAGATCTTTTCTATTTTTTATTTTAAATTAATTATTAATGCGAACCATTGAATTATTTAAATTTTACATGCCACCAAAATATGAAATCTTCAGTTATTTAAGATTGTTATTTGTTCCTAAAATATGTGGACCAGAAAGATTTGATGACTTTAAATTTTTAAAATGAATAAATAATTTTTCTAATCCTCAGGCAAACTATTTAATTTGACTTTTGGTAACAACTTTCTAGCGATTTTTTTTGTAAATATTCATGGACATAAAGTAGAGATTCATGTAAATGAAATCTTTTAGAAAAAAAAAGTACTATGTAAAGGATTTTTAGTTGACAATATATCCGAATATTCACCATTCTCAAAATATAAGTTTCAATTTAAATTTTATATTAGATTAATTTCAACGTTACAATAATATTTTATCTTATATCACTGAACAAAAAATAAGGAGAAAATATTAACAACGAAGCTAAATTTAATTAGATTAGTGATAAAAATTATAGTGATGGACAAAGATAAATTCAGGACAGAAATTTGAGGAAATATGATGAGAATTTGGGAATAGAAATATATGCTCCAATTTAGACTCATTTAAAATCGCGATAAAGTGGGACAGGACATGACAGAATTAAAATGGGACGGGACGGGACAAGCGGGAACATGAATTCACATACCAAAAAAGTTATAAAAAGTATGCATTTTAAAAATAAGGAGATAATACTAATAACAAAGCTAAATTTAATTAGAGTAATAATAAATTATAATGATGGAGAAACATGAATTCATAAATGTCAAAAAAAAAAACATGAATTCAGGACGGGGATTTGCGAAAACATGACTAATTATACCGATTCATTTTTGGAAACATATTATTCCAACATTGGAAAAAATTGTCAAAGTCTTCCCGATAAAGAAACGAGATGAGAAATTCAAATACGATAAAGGACATAACAGGAAGGGACGGAAAAGAGAACCGGAAAGTTAGGAAAATTTGAGCAAGTTTAGAAAAATTTGAGAAGACTTTGGAACATCTCATAATTTTTTGAAAAATAATATTTCGAGAAATATGACGGGAAATAAGGGGAACTTGACGGGTAAGGATAATTCGAGTATTGGAAAAAAGTCATGAAATATTCTTGATAAAGAAACGGGTTGAGAAATTAGGGTACGAGAAAAGACATAACGGGAAGGTGACATGAACGAGAACTGGAAATTTTAGAAATGTTTGGAAATTTCGAAGCATCTCGGTAATTTTTTGAATAATAATATTTTTGGAAACATGAAGAGAAATAAGGGGAACGAGACGGGAACGTATAATTTGAATATTGAAAAAGTCTTGAGTATGGGCTATAAAATGACGGGATGAGAAATTATGGTACGGGAAACAACATAACGGGTAGGTGACGAGAACCGGAAATTTCGACGGTTTTAGGAAATTTTGGAATTTTCATAACATCTTGATAGTTTTTGAATAATATGAAGAACGGGACGGGCAAGGATAATTCGAGTATTGGAAAAAAAGTCCCGAAGTATTCCCCATAAAAGACATAACAGAATGGGGACATGAACTAGAACCAAAAATTTTGAGAAATTTCGTTAATTTTAGAAAAAAGGTTGGAAAATTTCAGAGCATCAATGTAAATTTTGAATAATAATATTTTTGGAATCATGAAGGGAAATAAGGGGAACGGGACCGGAATGTATAATTCAAATATTAAAAAAGTTTCGATTATTTCCTATAAAATGACGGGATGAGAAACTAGGGTACGTGAAACGACAGAACGGGTAGGGGACGAGAACCGGGAATTTCGGCTTTAGGAAAATTTGTGAATTTTCTGAACATCTTAATAATTTTTGAATAATAATTTTCTGGGAAACATGACAAGAAATAAGGAGAACGGGGCGGGTAAGGATAATTCGAGTATTGGAAAAGAGTCTCGAAGTATTCCTGATAAAGAAACATGATGAGAACTCGGTACGAGAAAAGACATAACAAAAAGGAGACATGAACGAGAACCATAAATTTTGAGAAATTTCGGTAATTTTTTAAAAAGGTTGGGAAATTTTAGAGCACCTCGGTTATTTTTGAATAATAATATTCTGGAAAACATGACAGAAATAAGGGGAACGAGATGGAAACATATAATTTGAATATTTGAAAAAGTCTCGAGAATGGTAAGCCTCAGAAGACTACAAAAAACATTGTCTTCAGAGAGATTTTTCATAAAGTCCGTCAAAACATATAAGGTATGTTTTTCCACTTATATTTAAGTTTTTTTTTTTTTTGCTTTGTTATACATGTTTAATCGTCTTGACGAAAATATTACTAATTATGAGTAATAATTTTCCCCTATGTGATAATGTTGACGAAAGAGATCTTTAAGATAAAAAGTTCTTTTGACGAATATAAGCCAATATTTCATGTCTTCGTAAACATTTGATGTGGTGAACGATACTATTTTTCAATCAATTATCACATCTTATGTATCAAAAAATTATTAACATATATATTTTTTTTTCAGGTTTATTTCATTTAAGCATGAGTAATATTTTTAAGTTTATCAAACTTCATTTTGTTTTATTTATTTCGATCATTCAAACTTATGTTCCTACTATGTTTTGAAGTTGTCTTCACTTTCCAATCCAACCAAAATAAGCCATTGCTTGGTAACGAGTTCTCCATTTCAATCCGCGCGATCCGTTCCACCCAACATGTTTCCTTTGAACGATAAAAAAAAACAAAAAGAATTCACATACCAAATAAAATATTCCAACAAAATAAAAAATCGTTAAAAAAATAATCCTGCGCGTGTCGCGCGGATCAAAATATAATTAGTTATAATTATCTTAATACTTCTAAAAATGAAGTACAAAATGTAAAATGCCCTTACCTTAATAACTAAAATTACAACAAATACCAATATTATTATAGACAATAGTGTATTCGATGGAGGGTATTATCGTCTAAAATATTGAAGAATGTTAAAAGATATTTTCGTCCAAAAATCGGATCAAACCAAAAAGGTCGGATCTTACCTGGTCGGCTATAAAAATGACGTTGATTTTCCTTTTTTTATCTCGGCCGTTGCTTTTTTTTTTTTGTCTTAATCTGATATGTTGGTTTTAACAATGTAACTCGAATTTTCTGTCAACGAAAAAAGAGATGGACCTTTATCTTTTAATAACATAGCCCGTGATAAAAATAAATCTGGTTGTATTTTTTTGGAAATTTTACGAAATTCGTTTGTCGTTTTAAAGAAATAACTAAATACGAAATTGAATTCTTTTCAAATTTCATTTCCCTAAATATCCTCTCATTTTTGTTATTTTCATATATTTAATTATCATTCAATACTAAGATACGTCCATATGCAAGATTTTTAAAGTTAAACTTTGATTACTGATATTTTTTTTTTATGGAAAAGATTTTCTATATTACTAAAATTTTGGGATTTTAAAAATTGTTTATCCAAATTTCTGGCCAGTATTTAATAGTATATTGATGTATCATGGATTTTACCGGTTTTTTGCCATGATATAGTAGGTTTTATGGAGTCTTTGTAGCATGTTTTGAGTATTTATGCAGGATTTACTTGCAAAAGACACTTGGGAGTAAAAAAAAGCTAGAAAGAAGATTTTATGGAAGTTTCCACGTGAATTGAGAAGACTTAGAAGATTTGGAGCCAAAATGAAGAAATGTTGCTGGGAGCCCCGAGTCGACCGACTGGAAGAGATGCAGTCGACCGACTGTGACGCCGACTTAATTTAGAAGATTTTCTTATCGGGCCTTTCGCGGAACCCTAGACCCTAAGACTCATTCACGACCTAGATAAACACCCCAGAAGAACTCAGAGCAATACAAGTTTATCTTTGCTTTCCATTGTTTTAGCTTTTAGATACTGTTCTTAATCATTGTTCTAGACTCTGAAGAAGGTTAGAGAGGTGTTCTTTCTCATTTGAGATTCGTGAACCTCTGATCTTCTATTGTCTAATTCGTTTTATATGCACTTCATTCACAAAAATATGATTTGTTTTACCAAAACCATGTCTGAGTAGTTTATTAATTAGATCTAAGGTTTTCAAAGGGTTTACAAGGGATCATTCAAAACGGTTTTGATTTGTGGAATAAGCCACGTGATTTTTCACTACAAACAGTGTTTCATATTTAGAGATGACGTAATTAACCACTTTTAGATTATCAAGGTCGATCTTTCTACCGGAAACGAAGATAGAGACACCGGAAGAGTCTGTAGTGAGCAAGGTGCATTCTAAATCAAACGAGAGTTTGTTTAGACACCTTGTGAACAGATCTAACTTGTTCGCATTAAAGCTTATTTACTTCCAGCGACAATCCAAAGAGATTTGAGATTTAGGGATTTAAATAAAGGCTATTTTCTAGTTCACCAATAGGATTTAGTATTTTAAAGTGTTTAGAGTTCAAGAAGACAGCAATAACCGTGATCTTGAGTTTTCCCGACTGATTTCCTTTAGATCTAATGTTTCTTTTAAAGTTTGCAACACATCACAAAGTCATTAGCATATTAGAATTGTCATAGTTCGGTTACATTTGTATCTGAATCCAAACTAGCCATAGCTCTCTGTGGGATCGATAACCTAAATACTACAACTGTACACTGTGCACTTGCAGTTAATTTTAGGTGAATAACTTCACACATCAAGTTTTTCTGGCGCCGTTGCCGGGGAGCTTCGGTGTTTAGTTTGGTTTTCATTAGGAAGTTTGCATTAAGATTTCGCATAACATTGCATCAAGATATTTTTCGATTGAGACGTCTAGAAACCTTTATTCTGATTTGATACAGGTAACAATTCATGATGAATCAGGAAAGAGACACGCAAAGCCGATCAATTGAAGAGGACGAACACCCGAGTCGACCGACTATATCACTTAGTCGACCGACTCGCGATCCACCTCAAGAGGAGAAGAAAGAAAAGCAGGAGAGAGAGGAGGAAGCCACTGAGACAGCCAACGAAAACCGTATCAACACTGCTGAAAGTTCTGAAAACAAAACAATGGAGGACAAATCCAAGGTAGCACAAGGAGTGATGAGCATGTCAACATCGAACAGCTTGACGAACGATTTTTCAAAAGAAGAGGAGAGGGAAGAAGAAACAACAACCGAATCTAGACAGATCCTCGACTCAAAAAGCACTGAAGGGCGCATGATCAACTCAAATTTTGGAGAAACATTTCGTTCCATCCGCACAAGCCCAGTCGACCGACTGGAGGCAGAAGCCTAATTTGATTAATTTCAAGACGGAAAGAGAAGGTCAACAGGAGATGCCTGGACTAGAAGATGATGTCTATGCTACCGCCAATGATGGAAGTTCTGAACAAAATTTCTACCCTAGACGAGGGTATGATCCAAACCACATCAAGGCCGCACTAAAAGAAAGTGAGCTCAACATCAATACCAAGGTGATACAAAGTCTATTGGAGATCGAGCCTTATGAGAATGGAAGAAGCAGCCCTCTGAGACATTTGAAGGAAGTAGAAGACACATTGGCACGAACTGCCAAGGATGAAGGTACCTACAACAAGATATGTCTAAACCTTTTCAAGTACTCTTTGTGTGGAGGAGCTTTACTTTGGTATGAGAGACTTGAGTCCAAGAACATCAGGACGTGGAAAAATCTGAGGGAAATGTTTATTGAAAAGTTCTTGGTTGAACCACGAATGAACATTGCATCATTTGCACAATCCGAAGACGAGAGTTTCAATGAAGCATGGAGAAGACAGGAGGACCACCTGCGAAATTGCCCAAATCATGGTTTCAATCCAAAGGAGTTAGTTTCAATCTTCTATAAAGGTTTGCTATGGGAGAATCAAGTCATCCTGGACACAATGAGCAATGGGAATTTCGACGCTCTAAATTTCAAGAAGGGAACCCAGCTAATACAAGATTATGTAAGGAGTAAAAGCGTGAATAACAGGGGTACCAATCAAATCAAAGCATCAAGGCACGACAGGGAAATCCAAGAGATCAAGAGGAGGTTACTAATGATTGAATTTTCAAATCATGGAAGAGAAGAAGATGCCCATTATCAAGGCGAAAGGAAGGCTCAGGAGCAGCCAACCCGAGGACCCATGCAAGGTAACGCGATGAAACCATTTAGGAGGGCACAACAAGATGGGAATTACAGATGGATGAGTATGAACAATCAACAAGAGATCGCTGAAGAAAGAAGAAGGAGAATGGTGAACAAAAATCTTGGAGGAGAAAATCAATATGGGAAGCCGCGAAGTCATCCTCATTTGAAAATAGATATCGATAGAGGAGCTGAATCAAGATCCAGGGGAGAACTAAAGATGCTTCAAGTAATCAGATCCCCAAGGAGAACCTACAATCAAGCAATCAAGACAAAGGAACAAACCGAAGCATTTCAGTAGACCGACCTGGTCATGAAGTCAACCGACCACCCTGGAGACGACCGTCTCTCACTGAGGGACGATCGACTCGACATCTCGAGCAAAGGAGCATTTAATCTCTTTCGAAGTTGTTTCACACCGATCCTCCATTCCAACTTCAGAATCCAACCACAAGGAAGAGCATCCAATCCAAGAATGTTGAAGATTGAGGAGCCACCCAAAAAGAGACCACCTCTTGACAAGAATGGAGCACTTAAGAGAATGACGATTTGTTTAATCGAGCAGAAGATGAAGGCAAAGGAACTCCCGGGTATGAGCATCACTAGTCCCAAGATGCAGGATGTAAAGTCACTGGAAAGCAACCCACAGTACGTGAATAAGATCAAAGGAACAAAGAAAGTTGTTGAGGAATCAAAAGGGCTCACCCAAAAAGGGAAAAACCAGTTCATGACGAGCAATTCGATCCAATTCAGGGAAATATGACCACTCCAAAAAGCTGTTCCGAGTGCCTCAGTACAATTTCAAAACGAAGCGAGTACAGCAACAGCCAATCATGCATTCAGAACAGAGCCAGAAGGGAGAATCATTAACCATCATCCGCAGTCAGCCACTCATGACACCTCTACAGCATACAGTTACAACCGGCCACCACCACTGAACCAGATTCAATTACCACCATATTACTTCCAATTCGTGAAGGAAGAAAGATTCAAGACACTAGAGAGAGTGGTGGAGGAGCTTGTGACATCTACGCAAAGTCAGATGACCAGATTAATAACCCTTTTTGGCAGAGTGAGCAATCTTGCATTCCAAAATGCAAATGATCTCATCATGATGAAGACCGCCCAGTCACTGGTTACTACTAAGGCAAATCAACATCCGATTGCCGTTGGGGAACATCAAATAGACACATGAGTCGACCGACCATACTCATAATCGGCCGACCATTGTTCTCTGGAGAAGGAATTCAATTCGCAGCAAGTCAAGAAGCTATTTCACACACATGATGAAGTGGAAGTCAAGAAGTTGAACTTTGGAAGTAATGAGATGATGTTATCAGGATGAACTGCACTATTAACAGCAAGAAGTACCCCAACTCAGCTATTATTCATGGGAACGAAGTCAATATGGTATCTGCCACCCTTGCAACAACTTGGAGAGAAACTGAAAAATGTGATTTAATGCTGAGGTCAGAGGACGGAACCCTCTGTGTAGCGAAGGGATTAATCCGAAATATCACAGTGCGCGTTAACAAGGTGCCGATCGTCACAGATTTTGTTTTACTCCGCTCGATCGTTTTAACCGAAGAGAAGTTCATCCTCAGACGACCATTCTTTACACGCCTGGAGGTCGCAGTACGGAAGTATTTTCAGTTGTCCTTGCACCCATCTTACGAGCACAACCAGCCCTTATCCATCATCAAAGTGGGCGCTGGAAGCACTGCTTCCATTTCACCTCGGCCATAGTCGCCAATCTTAGTCAAGCTACTGACTATAAACAAGCGCTGAGTTGGAGGCAACCCACTAGGTACGTTTTATTTTCATTTTTAGGTGTTTTTGATTTGATTTCAGGCGAGGAGATTCAGCAAAACTGGACTATACGCTACCCGAGTCGACCGACCTCTCATTAGGGTCGGCCGACTTCAACTCGAAGGTACCGCGTTCGATCCTTTTACAATTTCACTTCGCATTTCTCCTCACTTTTGTTACACCGAGACGGTGTAATTTAAGTCTGGGGGAGTTTACCCATGCTAATGAAATTCTTGTTGTTTATCTCATGGTTTTGCGCCTTGTTTTTAGTTGTTTTTATCGAGTCAAACCGTTGAGGGAACAATGATTAATCTGGGACACTAATCACATTCTGTTTCACACTTGAGAACATTGATGCAGGAACACAGTTAGAGTCTATGACTATTGGAAAACCTTGACACAATTCAATCAACCAGAAAATACCTATATCCTTGAGTCATGAAATCCATGTAAGTCTGAGCTATTGCACTTTCATAACTATATGGGTCAGTCCTCGTTCAAAGTCATAATGAGAATGTCTGGATATCTATAGCATTCCACTCTCCCTTATTTAAATGAAAAGAATCCGTTTTTAACTAAAACCTAGTGATGAGGCAGAGGGAAATTCCTTAGGATGCCAATTATTCGTCACTAAAAGCTCGGGATCTATGCGGTTAGGAAAATTTCCTGCGATACCATTATGCATTTGAACCTTTGAGAACTTGGTTGATAGCGAGGTTAGGAAAATTTCCTATAATACCACTATTCGCTTAAACCTTGAGAGTTTCAAAAGATAAAGAAATGAATAAGTGTAGGGGAGAGTGAAGTAATTTTATGACTTCTTATTATGATATTGAAAAGGGAAGGAACTTGTTCCTTGGGCAGTACTTTTATGGTTTTAAAGTAGCTATGATGCTTTGGATTGATTGACTTGTGAATCATGGGGAATGCATGGAAGATTGTTGAGTTGATAGGGAATGTACATGTTGGTCTTGACTTGATTGGTTCTGGCATTTCTAAACTTTTCGCTTATGTGATTTCCCAAATGAGTTCTCAAAGTCATTAGAACTTTACCTAGCAGCCTTGATTATTTGCTTGAGGGCAAGCAAAGGTTTAAGTCTGGGGGAGTTTGATGTATCATGGATTTTACCGGTTTTCTACCATGATATAGTAGGTTTTATGGAGTCTTGCATGTTTTGAGCATTTATGCAGGATTTACTAGCAAAATACACTTGGGAGCAAAAAGAGTTAGAAAGAAGGTTTTATGGAAGTTTCCACGTAAATTGAGAAGACTTAGATGATTTGGAGCAAAAATGAAGAAATGTTGCTGCGAGCCCCGAGTCGACCGACTGGAAGAGATACAGTCGACCGACTGTGACGCCGACTTAATTTAGAAGATTTTCTTATCGGGCCTTTCGCGGAACCCTAGACCCTAAGACTCATTCACGACCTATATAAACACCTCTTAAGCACTAGAAGAGGCATGACACCCCAGAAGAACTCAGAGCAATACAAGTTTATCTTTGCTTTCCATTGTTTTAGCTTTTAGATACTGTTCTTAATCATTGTTCTAGACTCTGAAGAAGGTTAGAGAGGTGTTCTTTCTCATTTGAGATTCGCGAACCTCTGATCTTCTATTGTCTAATTCGTTTTATATGCACTTCATTCACAAAAATATGATTTGTTTTACCAAAACCATGTCTGAGTAGTTTATTCATTAGATCTAAGGTTTTCAAAGGGTTTACAAGGGATCATTCTAAACGGTTTTGATTTGTGGAATAAGCCACGTGATTCTTCACTACAAATAGTGTTTCATATTTAGAGGTGACGTAATTAACCACTTTTAGATTATCAAGGTCGATCTTTCTACCGGAGACGGAGATAGAGACGCCGGAAGAGTTTGTAGTGAGCAAGGTGCGTTCTAAATCAAACGAGAGTTTGTTTAGACACCTTGTGAACAGATCTAACTTGTTCGCATTAAAGCTTATTTACTTCCAGCGACAATCCAAAGAGATTTGAGATTTAGGGATTTAAATAAAGGCTATTTTCTAGTACACCAATAGGATTTAGTATTTTAAAGTGTTTAGAGTTCAAGAAGTCACCAATAACCGTGATCCTGAGTTTTCCCGACTGATTTCCTTTAGATCTAATGTTTCTTTTAAAGTTTGCAACACATCACAAAGTCATTAGCATATTAGAATTGTCATAGTTCGGTTACATTTGCATCTGAATCCAAACTAGCCATAGCTCTCTGTGGGATCGATAACCTAAATACTACAACTGTACACTGTGCACTTGCAATTAATTTTAGGTGAATAACTTCACACATCATATATCATTGGTTTAAATTTAATTTTGAAGAATATTAAAACCGAAAAAAACTAACCCTTTAGCCTTTCCCTATAAATTAAACACCAACCTTTTACATCTCTTTATTCTAAGTTTTACGCTTCATTCCTTAAATTTTATTTTGATCTTTTGTTTCATCTTTTACATTTATCAGTATACATTTCATTTATTTACAGATGTCTAATTATTAAAATTCAACAATCTATTATCACTTCATGTAGTCTCCATATAGTTCTTATTAGTCATTTTGTATTGTTTACACATATGGTCACATTTATTTTTTGGTTAAATCTTTATTTTGTATTTGTTAATATGTAGAAAAATATGTTGCATGTGTATCACCTGCTTCTAGAGAAACTGAGAAAGATCCGAAAAATGAAAATGATTTTTATGGAGAGTAATGAATCTGTTGTATCAAATGAGTGGGCTTGAATAAGTCACTACCATCGAATAATAACAAGTTATTCTTTTTCATAAGTACTTAAAAAAATATTGAAACAACCGTAGCATCAGTTCACCACGATAAAAAAAATGCCACTTCTTACATTAATAGAAATCCATGTGACACTACTTCAATTAAGCTAATATGCTATGCAACAACTCAAAAATTCAAACATAAAGTAAATCTAACCATATGTTGATGTTAATAAAAGTATTTTGTGAATTATCATCATAATGTAACCCTCGTTTAACAAAATCATCACAATAGGCTCTTATAGGATTTTTTAATTTTTATATCTATTTCTTACAATTTGGTATCTAAAAAATATGAAATACCAAATCATAATTTTTCTTATTTTAAATCCAAATTAATAAAAAGTTTTCTTTTCTTTTTGCTAAAAGGGTTCTAATAGAAAGTTTCTTTGGTGGAAAAAAAAAATTGCCAAATCGATATGAGCATTCATTTGTAATTGGTTCAGAAACTATAAGTAGTTAAAAAACAATTTCATTAAACGAAAATATTGGAAGTTTGCCACAAAGTAGATTTTCAATTTTAGGAAAATCATGATATTAGGTTTTCAAGAAAATCAAAGAGAAACTTATATTTTTATAGCAATTCTATTTACATTTGTGTATAACGATTTTTAAAAAATTTATACCACTTTAAGTTAAATTGTTTCATCTTTTTTATTGATTGCTTGGTTTGGAATGATTCTCCTCTAAACAAAATACTTCATACAAATAAATTGGTTGTTTGGCTGAGAGATATTATTTGATTTTTGGATTGATTGTTCTATCAGTTTAATCAATAATTTAATAAATTTTTCTTTTTCATTATTTCTTTTAACGGTAACTGATTAAAAACGGTATAAACCCAAAATGACAAATCAACCAAACCAATATGATATTAATCTTATGTGAAATTAAATAATGCTAACCAAAGATAATTACTTTTGGTTTAATTCTCCAAAATAACCTGAGACCGAAACCAATTAAAGTCGTTAAAATTTACTTGATTTATAAAAAAAGTTTAACCAACCAAAAAAAAATCAACCGTCCAAAACAGAAAAACTGAATTGTATTTTTTTTTTTTTTTGATATCACAAGAACAAAATAAACTTATACAAAATGTTTGGAAAGCCAAATGAGAGGAATACTACTTATATAAGAGAATTCTCTATCCTGAGAATTAACACTACATGCCAAGCAATCCGCCTTATCATTAAGTTTTCGAGCAATAAGAGTGAGGGTAAAAGCTTAAAACTGATCTTCTGAGGATGGAAAAGTCAGCAAATATGACGGCAAAAGCAGGTCATTCATCCATCGTCCTAATTATCTTCACAAGCTCCGAGCTGAATTTGTATTTCAAAAATATAAATTATCTAACGGAAAAAGAAGTATATATATATATATATTTTTTTTAATATTCATTTATTAAAAACAATCTAAATATTCACTTCATTTTTCTATTCGGCTGTAACCGATTAAACCGTCATAAACTAAACTAATATCTCTTACTTTAGCTATTTTTTTTTTCTTACCTTTTAAGTTCACAAATTTCATTGGATATGAAAGTTGTAGTCTTTTATATTTAACACATAACTATATGCAATAATAAAATAAATTCATTCACTCAGTATTATTGCATTATACAACGACTCAAACACGATTAACTACAAATGCATTGATTTTATAATAAGTTTATATATTGTTTTTCCCATCATTATCTTAACACATACCTTACTATAGAAAAGCGATTATATCTAAATTAATTTTCTCCGTCAGAAAAAAAAAATCAGAAGAGAAAATAATCCACGTGTCACGCGTGGATCAAAACCTAATTAGTTGTTATCATTAGTTAAATTCTCAGAAGGAAAAAAAAAAACCAAAATACCCTAAGTCAAAAAAAGTTATTATCGTCTTCTTCTCTCTCTAACACACATGAAAGTTAGGTATGCTTAATTTCGTTTCTTTTTCCAACTTTTACTTATGTAATGTAAATTTATCAGATAAACAAATGGATCGATTTCTTCTGAAAAGAAAATCTCCTTCAACAGTAGATCACTTTGATTTAGATAATTTATCTGATGATTCTGGTGAGCGAAAAGCAATACCAGAATACCATCCTAATCAACGAGATAAAGTAAGACGCATATATTTGTCTAAAGGACCTTATCAACCTCGTGATCATCTTTTTAAACAACGCCCTATAGGAAATACACCGAGGCGATTTAATCGTCATTGGTTTGATTAATATGATTGGTTGGAATACAGTGTGAAGAAAAAAAAGGCATATTGTTTCTATTGTTACCTATCTAGAGATAACAATGTAAAGAAAGGCGAAAATATTGGATATTTTGAGGGATTTGATAGCTAGAATAAGCCTAGTAGGTAAACCAAATAGTTTGCATAACAGAGCTAGGAAGAAGTCTGAGGATCTGTTGAGACAAGATTGTTCAATCAAACATGCTTTTCAGAAGCAAACTAGTGTTATGAAAATGAGTATTGTGTTCGATTAAAATGCTTCAGTTGATGCTTCTAGATTCTTATTAAGGTAAGGATTATCATTTCGTGGTCATGATGAGTCACAAGATTCTAATAACAAAGGAAAATTTTTGGGGTTAGTGTAGTATACAGCTGAACAAAATGAAGATGCCAATAAGGTTGTGCTAAAAAATGCTCCTGGAAATAACCAAATGGTGTCTCCTCCAATTAAAAAAGATATTGTTCATTGCTTTTCGGAAAAAGTAGTTAATTCCATCATTTAAGAGATTGATCATGATGTGTTTGCTTTGTTGGTAGATGAATCTGCTGATGTTTCTAAGAAAGAGCATATGGCTATAGTTTTTCGTTTTGTTGATAAACATGGGATAGTCAAAGAGAGATTTGTTGGTCTTATCTATGTGAAGGATACTTCTTCTTTCTCTCTGAAATCTGATATTGATTCATTGTTTCCTAAATACAGGTTGAGTTTGAAAAAGGTGAGAGGACAAGGCTATGACGGAGCAGGAAACATGAGAGGTGAACTCAATGGACTGAGAACATTGATTTCAAGAGAAAGTAGCTCTGCTTATTATGTCCATTGCTTTGCTCATCAGCTTCAACTAGTTGTTGTTGGAGTTGCAAAGAATAATCCCGAAGTTGGAATTTATTCGATATGATTTATGTGTTAGTAAATGTGGCTGGAGCTTCTTGCAAGAGACAAGATATGATTCGAGAAAGTCAAAGGAAAAAGATTGAAGAGGGAATCAGCAGTGGCGAAATAATAACTAGAACAGGGCTGAATCAAGAGTCTTTACTTCCAAGATCTGAAAATACACGTTGGAGTTCTCATTATAAAACATTGTTGCGGTTAGTGGTAGTGGAGTTGTTCCCTTATGTGATTGAGGTGCTTGAGTATGTCGAGAATGAAGGCACGGATAGTACCAAAAGACAACAAGCAAATGGTCTTCTCAAATACATTCACACTTTTGATTTTGTGTTTTATCTATAGTTGATGATGCATCTATTGAGACTCACATAAAACTTATCAATGACATTGCAAAGAAAAGATCCAGATATCGTAAATGCTAATTCACTAGAGGAATCCACTAAGCGAAAAATACAAAAGTTAAGGGATGATGGATATGATTCTTTTGTGAAAAAGGTTAATTCTTTTTGTGAGAAGCACAACACTGAAATTCTCAACATGGAGGACAACTTCATTGATCCAAGGAGGCCAAGGAAACAAACCAAGATAATCAACTTTTACCATTACCAGGTCGATATTTTGTATGTTGTACTTGATATGCAGCTTCAGGAGTTTAATGACCGTTTCAACGAGGTAAACTCTAAATTATTCGTCTGCACATCGACTTTAAATAAGACTGATTCATTACGTGAGTTTGACAAAGAAAAACTGTTAAGATTGACTGAATTTTATCCTGAGTATTTTAGTTGTGTAGAGTGCAAATCTTGAGCAACAACTTGACATCTACATTGATAATGTACAAGGAAACGAAATGTTTTATGATTTGAGAAATCTTGAAAATCTAGCACGGGTAATGGTACAAACTAAAAAACATCTTTTGCATCCTTTGGTTATAGGCTTTTGAAGCTAGCTTTGACTTTGCTTGTTGCTACTGCAACCGTCGAGAGATGTTTTTATGGAATGAAGGTTGGGAAGACCGAACTACGAAATCACATTGGTGACCAGTTTTTAAGTGATTGGCTTGTTTGTTTTAGCAAGAAAAAATTATTTTTGGATGTAACAAACGAAACAGTGATAGAAAGTTTCAGGCAATGATTGAACGTAAAATAAAATTGTAGAATTTTTTTTTAACAATTTATAAACTAGGCTCTAACTGGTAACCACTAAGGGAACAATAGGAATGAGTAGGAAAATAATGAAGAGGAAAAAAAAGAATGAAACTATTGTTCCTATTTTTCCTCATCAATTTTGAAGGGGAAGATTGTTATACTATAATTCTCTAAAAACGATGGAATGAAAGAGAATTATGTGTAAAAAAAATTCCTTATAAATGGTATAACTTTTAAAGAATGATAAGGAATGTGTAAAAGTTATTCCTTGTATTTTTTTAAGGAATGATGAGGAATTTAATGTTCCTCCTTATTCCTTTGGTCATCATATGATTTTTTTATGAAAAAAATCTATGCCCCCACTGAAACAATTTATGGCTCCACCACTGCTTTTATGTAATAGTAAGAATGATAAAATCTGTGATGTATGGATAGGGATGGACATATTTCCCGAAACTCGAACCCGAACCCGGATCCCCGAACAAACCGGTTCGGTACAAGTATGGGTATGTCTTCAATAACTGATTGGTACTTATGTTGAGGATCCATTGGGTTTTGGGTTAACTCGAACCGCCCAAATGGGTACCTAAAGTAAACCTAACTAAATAAGATTAGGTGGAAATTCCTCTGATGAATATGTCCGATACTTTTTCTCCCAAGAAACATTCTCCAAACTTTTCTTGTTTTGATTTTGATTCTTCCGAGATTTGGAAACAAGAAGATCTGTTACCCAAATCTTGCAAGTTTCTATTTCTAATTCCCCAAATCATGGTGTATCTTCCAATCTTGTTCTAAAATACCCGAACCCGAACCAGACCCGCATGGACTTTGGATTTTTAGCATAGACTCCGAAGCGACCTGAACCCGGCATAACCCGAACTGAACCCGACCCGAAATTTTGTAATATCCGAATGGTACCTATGAACCTAAACCCGAAAACCCGAACCAAATCCGATTGGGTACCCGAACGCCTGATATGGAATACTCTTTGTAATTTGAAATTCTATTATAAATTTAAATAAACGAAAAAAGTCTAGTTTAAATTCTGGATTGTTGTGAAAGTCATAAAAAGAGGTTGTCACGTTTTATACATTATAGATTATTTTATAATTTGTGTGGAGCCCACACGTCCCTATGCAAACATAGTAAATCCAACATTTTACCTCTATATAAAAGATCAAAATCGATCGATGTAAAACACAATTCAAATATACATCTTATTCTGTAAGAGAGAAATATCTCTGTCTAATATATTCAAGTATCTCACTTCTTTCACGGGTATAATATTTTTTTTCTTATTTATTATTTATCTTTACGATAAAATACAATTTCATTACAGTTATCAGCACAATCACTCTACAATTATGCTGAGTAAATATACATATATTTATTATTATTATAATAGGCGATATGTCGCTTCAATAAGAATTTATTATTTTCACAGTGGTTGTTTACCGCACCATCATTTACTTAATATTACTATGGGAGGTTTTCGCCCTGATATTAATTTTATCTCATGGTTGCTGAATGCGCCATAAATATTTACTTTCTTGTTATATCATGGACGGCTGAGCCGCTGATAATGATTTATTTTTATTTAATATTATATCATGGACGGCTGAGCCGCCGCTAATGATTCATTTAATGTGGTTGATTTAAACACCACAATATTGCTATTAAATCCAGTTTATATTATGATTCTTATATATTAATCTTAAATTAAAAATGTATAACTTTGTATTTTGATGGAGTAAAATTGATTGTTTAATTATTAATCTTTGATTTAGCATACGTTTTTGTTTTTCACCCCAACGGTCACAAAGAAAAATTTTCAAAATTTTTCCGCTTTTCAAACAGCTATGAACAGTGTTTTTCATCTATAAAAACATCTTTTACTCATTTCATCAAACCTAACCATTTTAAAATTTTGTTCAACACTTCTCAAAGAAAATTCCTTAGTTTTCATCTTGTGGGAAAAATGTTTTGGTTTTTGATTAGCTTATCGTTATGTGTAATTTTATTATTTGTTTACGGTTTTCTTGAAGGAGAATTTACCCCTGAAGAAATAACTACAACCATTGTATTGTTTTTCTATGTAATTATGTTCTCCGTAATCGCCATACTCATTAAAATATATGGTTCCTTTAATTTAATATTAATGATATTTTAATGTCTTTATTTTAGAAAATTAATGGCAAATATCGAGAAACTCCAGTTTCCAGCCCTAGACATCACTGGTACCAACTACATATCTTGGGCCACAAATGTCGAATTGCATTTGGAATCTTTGAACTTATCGGAAACGATAAAGGAGATAAACACTCCGACAGCCCAAGAAAAGGCAAAGTCGGTGATCTTCCTTAGAAGACACCTTGATGAAAGCATCATGTATGACTATGTGTTGTGAATATCCTGAAATCACACTTGTATTTACTCTAGTATATAGTTGTAGAGATAAGACAATCATATGATACTAGGTGATTATAATGCTTTGCTAGAAGCCACTTGTAATCTATGAGTTGGGAACTCATTAGAAGTACTATATGATCATACATGGTCACACACCTAAGCAAACTGGATAGAGTATATTGGGATTGATCATTAATGTAATGATCAAATTATTGTGTTTTTGAACAGTGTGTCGACCGACACAAAGTTGTGTCGATCGACACACAGCCCGAACCAGAATTGTGATTTTGGTTTTCGGTTTAATTAATCATTGGTTTAGACCAATGGTTAATTAGGTTTTTCACAAGTCATTATATATAGGATATATGCACGACTTTGTGATCTTAACCTAGTTTTCTCGACTTTCCAGTTTGTGTGCATGTGGATACCAGTAGAGGCGCGGCATCTGAGGCGCTATTCAATCTCGAGTTCCGGATCTCTTCCGTTGCTCAATCAATCAGGTATATTCAAGATCCATCAAGTAGATTCAATTCTAAATATGAACACATGATTTTGGGCTTAGAATTTGTCATTAAGTTATTTTAAATATGATTTAAAACCTGTAAAAATTTCTTCAGTGGTAGCAGAGCCTAGTGTTCTAATTGATTTAAAGCATGATTGTTAGATTAGTGAATTTAATTGATGTTAAATCATGTAAAGAATCGCAAATTATGTTTTAGAGTTTCGGTGTCGACCGACACACTCGCTGTGTCGACCGACACACCTTGAAATCGCTTAAAAATTTAGGTTTTTGAATTCCCTTGAATCGCTATGTGTCCACCGACACGTGTCGATCGACACTAGCTGGAAATCGCGATCGGTTCAATTGATTAAATTTTTAATCGCGGATTGAACCGGGTTTTGATCGGTATCAATCGATACAATTTGTGTCGATCGACGCTGATCGGTCATCGTGAACTGTTTTTTGCGGATGTAGTGTCGATCGACACTAGCGTAGTGTATCGATCGACACTGATCCGATTCGGGCTGTGTCGACCGACATTAATGTAGTGTCGATCGACACTGGTTGGTTTTGCAATTGGTTTAATCGGTTATCACGATTAGTCGCGATTTGATTTGGGTTGTGTCGACCGACATTAATGTAGTGTCGATCGACACACTCTCAGAACCCGAAATCACATGACTAATCCCCCACTCTAGAATAATTAACCTTAATTAGATTAGTTATTTTAATTTGTTTCTAAAACTCCAGGATACATATTTGATATGTATTAGTTATAGAAAGTTCTGTTCCTCAAATAAATATCACATTTTATGTCTTCCCAAACCTTGTCAACTGTCAAGACTCATTTTATTGTGTGATGGGATTGCCAAAGTAAGGTGTCCACAATTACATGAGTCAGACAGGTAGTAATCGTTATTACATGACTTAAAGGTTTGGTTTATTTGACTAGGCTATCAAAATAGTTTTGGGATTAGAGATATAGGGTTGGATTAAACATAAGATGTTATCCACAACCAAGAGTTATATTAGATATAATTGGAAAAGTTGTTGCTTACCTAAATAACTGAAATTTGGGCGATGAGCCAAAGCTCACTCAAGTTTTAGTGAAGTATGTGACGAGGACATCAGCGATCCAAACAATTCCTCGGAAGATTTGCCGGAAAATTTGCCGGAAGATCAAGAGCAAGGCATCACCAACATGAACCACCTTCCAAAGACAAGGTCAGGAGCTAGGAAGCTTAGAGAGAGGTTCATTGGATCAGTTCAGAGCTTATTGGATCAAGAAGACATGGAAGGCAAGGACGCCGTGCCACACGCTGGACTAGCTCAAGAGAAGACACACGCCGTACCACACGCTGGACTAGCTCATGAGAAGGCACACGAAAACCAAGTCATGTTGTTTTCGATCCAGCCCAAGTCTGGCCCAACTTAAGACGTCTAAGATGCACCAAAACGAACAAGGTAAGTATTTCAATTTGATATATGTGTTTGTTCATTTTGCAGGATCAATTAGAATATGAACTTTCCTTTTATGTTTTATTTTGTAGCTGTTTGATTTGATTTTGTTTCCTTAGTTTATTTCGTTTAGAATCAAGTGTACTAGGGTTCCCATAGCTGCATGAACCATTATATAAGGTTCATTTAGCAGCCTTGTAAAAAACAACTTTTGATGAAATAAAATAACGTAGTTCTTCTAGCAAGAAAAACCCTTGTTCTAAGCTTTCTTTGGAGAGATTCCAAGGCGACCTCTTGAGCTTTGTCTTATCACAAGATTATCCATCTCTTGTGTGGCGACCTTCACCCCATTTCCATCTCTTGACTGAATCAGAGAGTGCCCCTCTGGCCAGCTGATTTAGTTCCATCAATTCCGCAACATTCGCTCATCCACCGTTCTTGTAGAGAGTGCCCCTCCGGCCAGCTACTTGAACCCATCACCACCGTGAGATCCGTTTACCCATAGAAGATTTTACATCATCTGGTATTAGAGCTAAACGCTCCTAACATCAGGTGTTATCTATCAATTGTTATTCTTCTTTTTGTTTCATCGTATTTTTGCTTTCTTTAAAAAAAAAAAAGTATCTTGTGTTTCTGTTTAATTTTGTTTTATAAAAACCAAAAAGAATTTTGATTTCTGCTTGTTATTGTTTTGATATTTGATTCAGAAAAAGAAAAGAAAAAGAAGATCGATCCGCTGTACCACCCGCTGTACCACCCGCTGTGCCACTCGCTGTACCACCCGTTGTGCCACTCGTTGTACCACCCGCTGTGCCATTCACTGTACCACCCACTGTGCCACTCTCCGTATCACACGCTGTGCCACCTGCTGTACCACCCACTGTGCCACCCCATCTATCAATCCATCACCATGGAGGACGATGAATATTACGAGAGCGATTGGAGCCAAGCAGATGATTCCGACCAAGACATAAGCACCAACGAATCCGAATCTGGAGACGAGCGTTGGTACGAAGATGTCCACTCAGAATCTGGTGCTGAAGTAGAACCTGATGGAGAAGAATTCGAACCAGAGCTACCAGACGACTACTCTATAAGCCAAAGAAGTTTCAATGAAAGTGAAGAGAAGAAGCGGAAGAACGTGAGGAAGAAGAATATGAATCTGAAGATGACTATGGTAACGACACAAAGTTCAAAGATGAAGAACCAGAATCATATCAAGAGCACTCCACCAACCAATCAAAATCATGTGAGCCTCCAACAAATGAAGAGGTAGATTCTGAACCACGATACATCTCTTTCTCAGGTCATGGCCAAGGACCAGAAGCGTACTTAAGATGGGAGAAAGACATGGATGAATGGTTTCAATCAAACCAAATCAAAGAAGAGGACATGACGTTAATAGCTGAAGAAACGTTAATTGATGAGGCCTTTCTACAATGGGATATGGATGCTTGCCTCCGACATAAATATGAGCTACCAGACCGCACTTGGGAGGAGATGAAGCAACTCTTATACCAAGAGTTTGTGGAGGAGACGGAAACCGAACCCTTCTACCCAAGGCCACTAGTTCCTAATGAGCCAAGGAGATGGATCACAGTTACACCATCAAAGAACGTCTCCAGCCTTAAAACAAGAAGAAAAACATCCGACATTCCTAAGGGGAGAACCAAAGCAAAACCAGAACAATCTGCCAAGAGGAAGCCACGAGTTTCTAAGGTGAAGGAGGAACCGCTAAATGCAGATCAAGGAGAGAAAAAGCAGAGCGTAAAAAAATCGCAAGAAGAGATCAATATCTCTAGCTCTATTACTCTACAACACCGTCCAACAGCAACACACCAAGGTTTTGATACAGGGTTTGAAGAGATGAACAAAGAAGAGAAAGTCAAAATCATTATGCAACTTGCTGAAGCTAACAATGTAAGAACAAGTACCACACGATCTATTCTTACAATTAAAAGGTCAGATATGATGCACTTGTTCTTTCCATCAGAATTATATACAGGTACAAATTTAGAGATAGAGTACAAGGCAAAAGAGTTTGTAAGGAGCAGAAAAGAGCATACCTTATGTAAGCAATCAAGGATTCAAGAACTTGAAGTAGTACCTGCCGCGGCAATTACATTCAAATTCGAGACTGGCCAAAGTACTAGAGGAAAAGAAAGCATCAAAGAGAAACCACCGGATCCAGCTAAGAACACTGAACATGTTAGGCAAGTAAGTCTCTCTTTAACTCTCTTTGTTTCTAATGATGCCACATCTGTATTAAAGAATTTACTTAACATACAAGAGTATGAGGAAACCATTTGTTTAAATTTGCAAATAGAAAATAACTTTGCTAAAACTAGTGATGAAAAATTAGATTCAACAAGTTTAAATTTTCATAGAGAATCCATAATGCACTTGTTTCTTGTCCAAAGTGTCAATTTTAAGTCAGGAACTAAAGGAGCAACGCAGAAGGAAGTTCCATCGAAAGAGAACTTGCTATTAAACCAAGTTCATAACCAAAGAAGAGAGACGCCAATGGTGATCAGTTCCACAACCGCCAAAAGAGATCATGTTAAAACAGGACAAAGCAGAGGAGTAATTCTATCCTACCTGCTCAAAGGAGAACCCCCATACGCCTCACACCTCACCAAGCCACAAACATATCAAGGTAAGACCCTAAGCTCAAAAAAGAGAATGAAAGCTAACTTGATTTCTCTTGGTGCATGATTCATAGTTTCGAGGTCGAAGCCTTTTCAAGAGGTAGAGTATAACGAGGACATCAAGTCACCCTCAACCAAGGAGCAAGGCATCATGAGACTAGGGGAGGACAACTTGAACCCGAGGAGAGCTATGGAGACTTGTGAGCTGAATGAAGCTGAAAAGGAGACCAAGCCTGAACATTCCAGCTCAAACAACACTTGGAGATCATACTCAACTTCTCTACAGAGCTTCTCAAAGTGTAATCATCCCAATACAAGTTCAGAAGAAGAAGTTATGAAGTCTTTAAATCGGGTGGGTCTGAAGTTACCCGATTCGGACCTATATACAATCTTTGGAGGTTTCCAACCAGACCAAAAAGATTTAGATCAAGAACTGACTTGTTCTAGAAGTTCAACACATCAGAGAGTCACGCCGAGTTGGAATCAGGTTCAAATCAATTTTGGTTTAGAAGATATTCAATCTCTAAACAAAAGGTTTCTCGGCTTGCCTTATTTGGAGTCTCACGAGTTTGGTCAACATCAAACATACTTGTGGCGACCATGAGAGTTTAATAAGCTTCTAGAATTACCTCTAGACATCATACAATTTACCAACACCCAGAGGATTAGGCGAATCCTCTTGTTTATCAATTTATCATTTTTGGACACGTTCACACTTGGAGCAATCAATCACCAACGGCTCTTTCCTTATGTGTTTGTCCACGAATTGGAGACTCTTCCTTACCTCCAGAATGTTCCAAAGACGTGCGCCTACCTTCCCAAGCTCTCAAGATACAAGCCACAAGACTTTCCAAGTTTGGACCGATTTGCTCATCAATTCTCTAACGGCTCCTTAGAGAAGAATACCGCTAGTTACAAGAAATCGGCTGACAAAGGACGCAAGGAGATCATCTTCAAACCAAGAGATTGGGTCTGGATTCACATGAGGCCAAAGAGATTTCCAAACCAGAGGAAGAGCAAGCTAGCACCAAGAGGAGATGGTCCATTCAAAGTCTTGGAGAGAGTCAACAACAACGCCTACCGCTTGGAGTTACCCGGTGAGTTAAACATTTCACCAACTTTCAATGTAACTGACTTGTCTCCTTATCGTGCAGATGAAACTGTTCTGAGGTCAGAACATTCTCAAGAGGGAGGGAATGATGAGGACATCAGCGATCCAAACAATTCCTCGGAAGATTCACCGGAAGATTCGCCGGAAAATTTGTCGGAAGATCAAGAGCAAGGCATCACCAACATAAACCACCTTCCAAAGACAAGGTCAGGAGCTAGGAAGCTTAGAGAGAGGTTCATTGGATCAGTTCAGAGCTTATTGGATCAAGAAGACATGGAAGGCAAGGACGCCGTGCCACACGCTGGACTAGCTCAAGAGAAGACACACGCTGTACCACACGCTGGACTAGCTCAGGAGAAGGCACACGAAAACCAAGTCATGTTGTTTTCGATCCAGCCCAAGTCTGGCCCAATTTAAGACGTCTAAGATGCACCAAAACGAACAAGGTAAGTATTTCAATTTGATATATGCGTTTGTTCGTTTTGCAGGATCAATTAGAATATGAACTTTCCTATTATGCTTTATTTTGTAGCTGTTTTGATTTTATTTTGTTTCCTTAGTTTATTTCGTTTAGAATCAAGTGTACTAGGGTTCCCATAGCTGCATGAACCATTATATAAGGTTCATTTAGCAGCCTTGTAAAAAACAACTTTTGATGAAATAAAATAACGTAGTTCTTCTAGCAAGAAAAACCCTTGTTCTAAGCTTTTTTTGGAGAGATTCCAAGGCGACCTTTAGAGCTTTGTCTTATCACAAGATTAACCATATCTTGTGTGGCGACCTTCACCCCATTTCCATATCTTGACTGAATCAGAGAGTGCCCCTCCGGCCAGCTGATTTAGTTCCATCAATTCCGCAACATTCGCTCATCCACCGTTCTTGTAAAGAGTGTCCCTCCGGCCAGCTACTTCAACCCATCACCACCGTGAGATCCGTTTACCCATAGACGATCTTACATTAGTATGGGTCTTGGTACATTATATTCATTTAGAGGAAATATATTTTGAATATAATGAGAGTTTCTTAATTGTTAAGATTTCTCATTTTCTTGATCATCATAACTAAACTCCTTTTCCTTTTTTTTTTCAATCAGCTATGTCTACCACTCATCACAACTCTTTTTCCCTGCGATCTGTCCTTGAGAAGGACAAGTTGAATGGATCGAACTTCCTCGAATGGTATCGGAATTTGAGAATTGTTCTCAAGCAGGAGAAAAAAGAATATGTCCTTGAAAATGTTCTCCCTGCAAGACCGGTGCCCAATGCTCCACATGCAGAAACGAATGCTTGGGATAAGCATTCGAATGATGTGGTCGATGTTTGTTGTCCCATGCTGGCTACCATGAGCTCAGACTTGCAGAAGCAATATGAGAACATGGAGTCGCCAGTTGAGATGATCACTAGCCTGAAAGGGATGTTGCAGGAGCACGCACGAACTGAGAGATACTATACGGTTAAGTCTCTCATCGAGTGCAAGCTATCAAAGGACGGTCCAGTTAGTGCTCATGTCATTAAGATGATAGGTTATATTGATAACCTAGAGAAACTGGACTGTCCCATTAGCCAAGAGTTGGCTACTGACATCATTCTGCAGTCATTGCCGTCAAGTTTTGATCAGTTTGTTATGAACTATAACATGAACAACATGACGAGGCCTTTGACTGAGCTGCATAGCATGCTCAAGACAGCTGAGCCTAACATCAAGAAGGGCACCCCAAATATACTTCTGATACAAGGGGGCAAGAGGTTTAATAAACCTAATAAGGACAAGGCAAAAAGTAAGGCGGTCTAGGTTGTGAATCAGGACAGGCCTGAGCCCAAGCCCAAGTCTGGCCCTTCTGATGTTGATAAGTGTCATTACTGTAAGAAGACTGGGCATTGGAAGAGAAACTGCAAGAAATACCTGGAAAATTTTAAGAAGATGAGGAAGACATACGAGACTTCTTTCTCAGGTATTTATGTTATAGAAGTAAATGTTACTACTTCAAGTTCTACCTCATGGGTATTAGATACTGATTGTGGTGCTCATATTTGTACTAATATGCAGGGCCTAAGCAACATTAGAACTTTGGAGAAGGGGCAAGTGGACATGCGCATTGGTAATGGAGCAAAAGTTGTTGCTTTAGCCGTGGGAACATTTGATTTGTCTCTGCCATCAGGCTTGGTTTTAGAAGTTAAGAATTGCTACTATGTATCTGCTATAAGCAGAAACATCATTTCTATTTCTTGTTTGAATTTGGATGATTTTCATTTTTCGATTAAAGACAAATGTTGCTCTTTTGATCGTAATGTTATTTTCTATGGTAGCGCCCCACTAGAGAATGGGTTTTATGTTTTAAAGCAATATGTGCCTGTCTATAACATAAACACTAAACGGTTCAAGTCCAATGACTCGAATCCCACTTTTCTCTGGCATTGTCGTTTGGGCCATATCAATGAGAAACGGATTCAGAAGCTCCATAATGATGAGATTTTGGGCTCATTTGATTATGAATCATGTGAGAAATGTGAATCCTGCTTATTGGGCAAAATGACTAAGGCTCCTTTCAACAAACAAAATGAAAGGGCCAGTGACTTATTGAGCCTTATACATACTGATGTGTGTTGTCCAATGAGCATTGTTGATGGTTGGGTTCTACCCCTTATCGATAGTTTGGAAATAATTGGAGTTCGGTTCCTGCCGAGCTCTTCCCTGATAACTTATCAGGTTATAAGTCCCGACGACAGGAATATTAACCCTCGGTCCAGATGACCGAGGGATACCTCGGTAAAGAATGATCGAATTTAGTGTCCGAAGCGGGGGTATAAACAACATCGTCCTAGGCCGAAGTCTAAAACTCGGACAGTATAAGATCAAATCTTATCACAGATTTCCTAGTCTTGGAAAAATGGAAATATTCCATTTTCCGAGGTTAGCCCATGGGCTTGCTAGACCGACTATTAAGGATATATAAATACATACCCCCTCCCCCCCCCCCACTAATAATATTCATTCAGAATCGGAGAGAAGAAGAACTAGACCGCCTAGGTTTTACTTCTCTTTGATAAAGTTACCTCGGTATCCCGAGCTAACAAACATTGTAATCAAAATCATTAATAATACATTATTTTTCCAAGGTTTCCTCTTGTTTTCTTACTTTATACTTTTCCAAAAACGAACCCCTCTAATGATAAATAATTAGAAGTTGAACCCAGTATCAACATTTGGCGCGCTAGGAAGGGGGGCTTCGATATCGCTTTTAGCAAAAGAAGAAAGAGACCTTGGAAAACAGGAGGATGAACACAGAAACACCAGCTACAGACAAACGTCGAGACGGCAAAGTCGCAATAGTAAGCGATGAAGAAGATACGGTCCAGAATACCAACCATCTAGCTAGGGAATCGGTTAGGATCCTATTTGAGAGTCGCGATCCTATAATCCGTGAACTGAGTTACCCTCAGGCTACACGTAGCGCGTTAATAAATCCTCGGACAGCCGAGCAACCCGTGGAAATACAACCGTCAAATAACGGAGAAGAACACCAGATAACAAATGGAGTTTCCAATGTAGAAGAGGTGACAACCCCCGAAGGAGCAATGATAAGAACACAGCAGCAGCGTGACAGTTGGCTGGCAGAGAAAATTAACCAGCAGCAACGGGTTAACCGAAGTCTAATCGACCAACTCGCGACCATATGGGAAGAACTCCAAGCTTTGAGATCCCAGGGTCATAACCAAACTCTTAGGACAACTTCAGTTATACCTTCACGAACCACTTCACAGCGGGTAACATTCGAGGTTGATCAGACCGGCCCGAAATAACCCATGACGCCCACTACTCGCTGAAGTTTGAGGAGTGGGGATGATATAATTCAGACTCCAAGTACTGACCAATCGATCGCAGTCTTGAAAAGGGAACTAGAGGAGATGCGATCGCTAGTCCACAAAGCAACAAGCATCGCCCCAGAATTCGATCAATTGCTGGCAAAAATGGAAAGAAGTCCGTTCACTCATAACATCACACGAGCACGAGTTCCACTCAATGACAAGCTAAGACTCCCAACCTACGATGGAACCGGAGACCCCGCAGTCTTGAGGGCCTTTTAGTCAAAGTCGGCCGAGCCGAGTTCCAAAGAGGTGAAGAGGACGAGGGAAGATGTCAAATTATACATACACTCGAGATCTTGACGATCCGACCACCCCCTGGTGTGAATATCACAAGCAGTGTTTTTAAAACCGGACCGGACCGGCAGTCCGACCGGATTAAACCGCGAACCGGAAAACCACCCGAAAAGGTTTGATAGTAAACACAAGGGACAATCGAACCGGTTAAAAACCCGGATTAAACAGCAAAAAACCCGGTTTTTTTTAACCAAAAGAACCGATTGACCCGAGTTTCATTAACTCACTGCATATATTTTCCTTAGCGATTACAAATTTGGGAAATTTGTAGAATTTTTTTCATTACTTTTAGTCTTTATTTTTTTTTTTTATAGGGTTTTCACTTTTCTAATAAAATTAGATTATTAAACTACTTATCTCTGCAAGTCAAAAGACTCGAAACCAAGAAAAGATGAATCAAAAGGTAGATGATGCTTTTTGTTTATTAGAAAAATAGTTTGTGATATGATTTCAAACATTTTATTATTATTAAAGTATTTTTCTTTCATAATATTGATTTATCTGTACCTATATTTAGAGGTTGGTATTTGAATATCAAAATTATATATATATATATATATATATTATTGTATACAAAAATAAGATCGAACCCGGTTGAATCCGGTCGAACCACATTGACCCACGACCCAAAAACTATCCCGGTTCGGTCGCCGGTCCGGTTCTAAAAACATTGATCTCAAGAGACCGGGTCACAAAACCGAAGATTGCCGAAACTTAAAGAATCATCTAATGGCCATCCGATTTGAACAAGACCGAGAAAAGGAGAAGCGTAAAACACGAGAAGATGAAGAAAACCCGCATTCCGGCGAAGATGCGGAAGAAGGAGAAGTTCTGCCTTCACCGCCCCCAAGCCAGAGAAAAAGGATTAACATAATAATGGGAGGACTCGCAAATTGTGAAGATTCTGTTCGATCAATTCAGCAAAGTATCTTTAGACTGTCCGCGGATCAGGTTCCACGAAGCTCCACTTTGCAAAAAGAGCTGACATTTACCACCGAATACCTGAAAAGAATCGACGCTCCTCATAACGATCCACTAGTAATCGAACTTCAGATAGGCGACTGCAACGTCCAAAGGATACTCGTCGACACTGGAAGCTCGGTGGAAGTCATATCTTTAGACACACTGTAAAAGATGAAGGTTAAGGATAAGAAGATTAAAGCCCAGGTTAAACACCTATGCGCTTTTTGGAGGAGATACAGTCTCAACTGTGGGAACCATCAAACTTCCAGTATAGGCCGGAGGAGTAACAAAAATTGTGAAGTTCGAAGTAGTAGAAAGAGCCACCATTTATAACGTGATCGTCGAAACCCCGTGGTTATACTCTATGGAAGCCGTTCCATCTACTTATCATCAGTGCCTGAAATTCCCAACTCCAAAAGGATATTTCACGGTCCGAGGTGACAAAAAGATGGCTCGGAGATGCTTCGTAATAGAAAACAAATTCCGACGAAGTCAAGAAGAACCCCTGAATCAAACTCTCACACTAACCGCGATCAACAAGAAGAAACCAACATCTGCTGAAATTTTGGCAGAACTTTTCGAAAGGGAACAGTACCTAGGAACATTGATCTCTAGGATCTTCCGGGATAGTCAACATATACTCACAATTCAGAACTACGTGTGGCTTGATCCCCTCCGAGGGTACGTAGGCAGCCTTTCACAAGGTTCAGCTACAACACCATGAATCTCGGTTTTAGTCTGGAAGTTTACAACTCAAATAAGCCGAGGTTCATACAAAGTCGGAACTTTGATCATGTTCTCGACCAAAATAAAAATTGCCTGAAAGAAGCTCGGAGCCCTTTAAAGTAAGGCCGAGAGATTGAAGGGTACGAAATCAAACAAAAACATCTTACACATTCTTTACCGAATGTAAAAGTTCGACAATTAGTCTGATAAAGTAGGACTTATTGAAAAACTTTAAAGCAAAAAAATAGGGAAAACGCGCCTTATCTTTTTTGCTATTTCCGGGTTTCGAAATATTAATTTGAGAAACTTCGAGTAAACAAATCCAATCATACGAGAAACGAAGCTTTCATTAAAACGTCCGAGATATCACATTCGGCTGAAGATTGAAAGATTAGTAATCCAAATTATACGAGAAAAACAAAAAGTATTAACGTCCAATAAATATATTTACAAAGAGAGTCGAATTGAAGTTTTAATACAAGGATTACTAATCTAATTATTAAAATCCTCATTTTGAAACTCTGGAATCAAAATAGTATTTGCAAGCTCGGCTAGTCTGTCACGTTCCTTCTCGGCCTCAACAACATCCTCTTCTGGAATCGGAAGTCCCTTGTCAAGACGAAGACGAAGATTCATAGCAACAGCTGCGGCCTGTCCATATTCGTTAGCTTTGCTGAAGGCATCAGAATAAGCTTCGGAATACTCGTCAAGAAACCCGCGAAGATAGTTTAACTTCTTTCGAAAAATGTCGACGGCTGCGCGTTGTCCTTCCCGGTAGCTTTGGGCACATTTGGAGTCCAGAATAGCTTTATTAACATCCCGTTCCTCCGAGATATCAACTACCTGACGCTTCACCTCAGCCAGTTCAATGATTAGCCGAGAATTCTCCTTCAAAATGTTGGAAATTCTCCATTCTTCCTCATCAAAGTGTGCCTTCATTTTACCCAAGCGTTTATCCCTATTGGCGATTTCATTTTACACCTCAGATAAAGCTTTCTCGGCGTCAAGGAACCTCTTCTCTAAATCTTCCTATTTTCGTACCGAAGAACGCCTGACCGACGAAACCCACCGTCTAGAGCAGATATAAGGAAAATTTTAGCAGAAGTTTCCGAAGAAAAGAAAATTCGTCTCGGTTGTTACCTTGAAAAGTGAGCAAGAAAGGGCTTCCAGAGTATCCGATTCATAGCAGACCTTGGGCAGACGACTGTCATAACCGCTTGCCTTTCGCAAGAGCTCGGCGCTTTTCTTCTTATCCTTAAAAAGCAGATCTACACCATCAAATTCGAACTTGAATGCATGGTGATCCTTCACAGGCAAGATAAGCTTTATGTTCTCCGCATTCTGCTTTTTTGCGGCCACGGAGCTTTGTTTCTTTCTTGGTAGAAGATTCTGATTTCTGCCGGAAGCTCCTTCGGGGTTTGATCTCTTCATTCTAGGAGAAGAGTCATTTCCTTCCCAGTCTTCTAGTCCTACAGAAAATCAATCATAAGAGGAAGCTCAGCAAAGAATTAGGAAGCTCGAAGAAAACGTACCGGCCCAGGAGCGAGCTCTAAAAAATGAAGAAGGAAGTATATTGCCCCACTGTAGTTCTCCTTCTGCTTTAATTTTTTCGAATTCTTCGAAGAAGTTCGGCGGAGGCGCTCGGAAGCAGCTTGGTTTAACTGAAAAGAAAACAAAGAGAGTTTAGTGTCGGAATAAAAAAGGAAAGAGAAGACCTAGTTTCTACCAATTATAATCTTCCAATTTCGGAAGATTGTGGCGTTAGATTTGTAAACCGAAGCTTCATTGATTCAGACGTAGAAGTAACTTCGGAACCATAATTTTGCACCTGTACGAAATTCAGTGAGGATTTTCTTCTTGTGTTTGATGCTTAGTTTGAAGGTCCCTTCTGGATTTCGAGTATCAGAAAGGTTTGTCAGTTCTTCTAGTTTCCATGAATTTAATCGAATGTTGCACCGAGCTGCGAACACCAGAAGCCCGGTGATGATTTTTTACGGAGTTTGGTGTTAGTTGTGACATCGCCATTCCTCGACAGGCACAGTAACTTACCAATAACTGTGGGATCGGAAACCAAAGATTGGCTTCGGCGAAGAAGCTTTCGTAGAGACAAACGTAACCTAATGGTGGGGTCCAAGGTCTCTAATCGGACCTCGGAACCAGAATTTCAATCTTTGCGGGGATTAAAGCTCTCCTTTTAATTGACCCAATTTCAGATCTAGGAAAAAGAGAGGGTCCAACATCCGAGATATTTGTCCAAGGATGAGTATTACCAGAAATCGAAACCTCGAGGTCGTTTCTCCCGGACATTTCGTAAAAGAATATTAATCAAAGAAGAAAGATCGAAGGTTACCTCGGAGAGCGAAAAGTCGATTATGAGAAAAGTTAATCAACAATGAGCGGTTTTATAGAACGAACAAATGATGATAAACGCTTCGTTTACAATGATGAAAATGTCTGATTAGCCAACACCTGAGGCGAAAGGAGGCGCCTTTCTTCTCATTTATTTTCATATGTTTTCAAGATGACACGTCACTTAGGAGGTGAAAGATTTTGCGAGAATCGAACAGTTTGCGCGAATGGACTTTTCGTTGTCCGGTGTTTTCCCACCCAATTGAAAAACGAAGAATATCTGAGAATAAAACTAAGACTATTGAAGACGAAGATCGACTGATACTGAACTTCATTTATTGGGGAAGACTGCATTCAGCCCCCTAAAAACTTTCATATCTGCCTCTATCTCCCCAAATATTTTACCTCTGCCCGATTCCACCTAATTCAAATTGAAGGGAACCATTGTGAGGATGTGGAGAATAACTCTGTGGAGTCATTCAACAAGTCTATTGATATGGCTAGAGAAAAGGCTTTTGTTCCAATGATGGAGACTATTAGGAAATTGGCCATGGTTAGAATTGCTAATAGATCAGCCAAATCTGAAAAACATGATGGGATTTGTATTCCATATGCAATGGAGTTTCTAAGTTTGGAGGAAGACAAGGCAAAAAAATGTACAATCAAGCCAACCACCATTGGCTGTTATGAAGCAATCCTTAGTGGTTGATCTCATCGGATTCATTTGAAAGACAAGACTTGCAGCTGTAAGAAGTGGGACATCACGGGGATACCCTGTGAACATGCTTATGGATTGATACTACACAAGAAGTTAAAAGTTGAAGATTTTGTAAGTAAGTGGTTTCACACGAATCTATGGAAAAAAACTTATGAAGAAGGAATAAATCCACTACAGGGAGCTAGATTATGGCCATCTTCTTCCAAGTCGGTCCAACAACCACCATATGTTGACAAGAAAAGCAAGAAAGAGAACAGAAAGAAAGGAAAAAATGAATCACCTCAAAAGAAAAAATCATATGCTGAGAAATGAGAAATGCATTGTAGTGTTTGTAAGGCAGCTGGACATAAGAAAATGTTTCATGAACCTAAAAAAGTGCAGAAGCAGAAGGTTAGTCTTTTTTTTTTTTTGCTGAGTTTTTGGTTCGTCTTTAATGGTTACGGTCTTACTGGTTTGCAGGTCTATGAAGCCTCAGGGAGTCAGCAAGTGTGAAAAGTGACGGTTTGCTTAATCGAGTAGGAAATCGGTCGGTAATTGGGTCACTCGGGTAAGAAGTATGTTTTTGTTAAAAACTCGGTAGTTTGGTATCTATATCATGTAAGAATGATGTATTGATGGAACCTATAATTATCTATTTCAAATTGTTCTAAAATATGATGCTTTGAATGTTAAAATTGTGGATTTTGTGTTTGTCATTGGGTTTTAATAAAAGGATACGTTTGGTTTCGAAACAGTATTTAACAAAAAAAAATCTCAGAGCGGTGAACAATATAAATAATACAGTTGTTCAATATATCCATATTAGATGACATAGAATATTGGTTCTAAACATTCTCCACACACCTGCAGAACCCAAGTTCTTATTTTGAGAACCTTTTTTCTTATTTTCTTTAAATTTTGTGGCTTTTGTGAAGTTGGGTCGGGTTTCGGTTTCATGAGCGGGGTTTAGTTTCAGTCGCAGCCGGTTTGGTTAATGGTGAACCATGTATAAGATCAATTTGGGGATATAAGCATTACAGTTTGATTTTAGGGGAATTAGGCAACAAAATTTGAATTAGGTGAAATCGGACAGAGGTAAAATATTTGGGGAGATACAGGCAGATATGAAAGTTTTTTTGGGGGGGGGGGGGGCTGGAGGCAGTCTTCCCCATTTATTGACAAGCTATTTAGAGTGGAAATTCGCCAACGTTGCCCAAAGACATCCTCGGACGAACTGGGGGGACTTACTGTTGATGGTGGGTTCTATGCCTTATCGATAGTTTGGCAATAATTAGAGTTTGGTCCCTGCCGGGCTCTTCCCTGATAACTTATTAGGTTATAAGTCCCGACGACATGAATATTAACCCTCGGTCCAGATGACCGAGGGATACCTCGGGTAAAGAATGATCGAATTTAGTTTCTGAAGCGGGGGTATAAACAACATCGTCCTAGGCTGAAGTCTAAAACTCGGACAATATAAGATCAAATCTTATCACAGATTCCCTAGTCTTGGAAAAATGGAAATATTCCATTTTTCCGAGGTTAGCTCATGGGCTTGCTAGACCGACTATTAAGGATATATAAATAGATACCCCCCCCCACTAATAATATTCATTCAGAATCAGGGAGAAGAAGAACTAGATCGCCTAGGTTTTACTTCTCTTTGATAAAGTTACCTCGGCATCCCGAGCTAACAAACATTGTAATCAAAATCATTAATAATACATCTTTTTCCGAGGTTTCCTCTTGTTTTCTTACTTTATACTTTTCCAAAAGCGAACCCCTATAATTATAAATAATTAGAAGTTGAACCCAGTATCAACAAGCATTAGTGCTAGAAGAAACTTTCAGTACTTCATTACATTTACTGATGACTTCAGTAGATATGACTATGTCTATCTAATGAGACACAAGTCGGAATCTTTTGAAAAGTTCAAGGAATTCCAGAATGAATGACATAATCAGCTTGGCAAGAGTATTAAAATCTTCAATCAGATCGTGGAGGTGAATACTTAAGCCAATAATTCAGTGATCACCTGAGAGATTGTGGAATTGTTTCACAACTCACTCCTCCTGGAACACCTCAATGGAATGGTGTGTCTGAGAGGAGGAATCGGACCCTATTGGATATGGTTCGATCAATGATGAGTCACACAGATCTTCTATTATCTTTCTAGGGATACGCTCTAGAAACGTCTGCGTTTACACTGAATAGGGTTCCATCAAAATCAGTTGCAAAGACACCACATGAGATGTGGAATGGAAATGTTCCAAGTTTGTCTTTCCTGAAAATTTGGGGTGGTGAAGCTTATGTCAAGCGTATGTTCACTGACAAGCTCGGCCTCAAATCTGATAAGTGCTACTTCGTCGGTTATTCTAAGGAAACCAAGGCTTACTATTTTTACAACCAAACCGAGAACAAAGAGTTTGTTGCTCGGAGCTGTGTCTTTCTTGAGAGAGAATTTCTTTCTAAGAAGAACAGTGGGAGTAAAGTACAACTCGAAGAAGTTTGAGAATCATAGGAAACTGTTCAACATGTTCAGGAAGAGCAGTGGTTAGATCTATGAAGAGTCGTAGTATCTACACTTGTGGTGCCTGAAGATCACAGATCCGAAAGGATTCGTCACGAGCCCGAGATATATGGATTTCTCGTGACTAACAGTCATGATCTGTTGATCGTTGATAGTGACGAGCCTGCGAATTTAAAAGAAGCAATGATGGGTCCTGACTTCGAAAAATGGCTGAAGGCCGCTGAATCCGAAATGGGCTCCATGTCATAAAACCAAGTATGGACTTTGGTAGATTTACCCGATGGTGTAAAAGCCATTTTGAGTGTAAATGGGTTTTCAAGAAGAAAATCGATGTGGATGGTAATATACAGATATACAAAGCTAGGTTGGTGGCTAAAGGTTTCAAGCAAATTCATGGTATTGACTATGAAGAAATCTATTCCCCAGTCGCTATGCTTAAGTCTATTTGGATTCTCCTAGCAACTGCCGCTCATTATGATTATGAGATTTGGCAAATGGATGTGAAAACAGCTTTCCTTAATGGAATTCTGGAAGAGGATGTGTACATGACACAACTTGAAGGTTTCATAGATCCTAAAGCCGCTAGGAAAGTATGCAAGCTTCATCGATCTATTTATGGATTGAAACAAGCATCTCGGAGTTGGAATCTTCGTTTTGATGAAGCGATCAAAGAGTTTGATTTCGTGAGAAACGAAGATGAACCATGCGTTTACAAGAAGACTAGTGTGAGCGCAGTTGCATTTCTCATTATGTATGTTGACGACATACTTCTTCTCGGAAATGACGTTCTGTTGCTTCAGTCTGTAAAGACTTGGCTCAGAAGTTGTTTCTCGATGAAGGACATGGGAGAAGCCGCTTACATTCTTGGAATAAGAATCTATAGAGATAGATTGAATAAGTTAATTGGACTGTGTCAGAAAACTTATATTGATAAGGTCTTACACAGGTTCAATATGCATGATTCCAACAAAGGCTTCATATCAATTTATCATGGCATTACCCTTAGCAAGATGCAGTGTCCTTCGACATATGCTGAGCAAGAACACATGAGTATGATTCTCTATGCCTCAGCTATGGGATCCATCATGTATGCCATGCTCTGCACTCGTCCGGATGTTGCTTGCGCTTTAAGCATGACGAGTCGATACCAATCTAATCCCGGTGAGAGTCACTGGACTGTTGTTAAGAACATCCTCAAGTATTTGAAAAATACTAAGGATAAGTTCTTGGTGTAGGGAGGAAGTGATGAGCTTGTAGTGAGTGGTTACACGGATGCGAGTTTCCAGACGGACAAAGACGATTTCTGATCTCAATCTGGATATGTCTTTTGTCTGAATGGCGGTGTATTCAGTTGGAAGAGTTCCAAGCAGAGCACTGTAGCAGACTCCACAACCGAGGCTGAATACATCGCTGCTTCTGAAGCGGCGAAGGAGGCTGTTTGGATTAAGAAGTTCATTACTGAACTTGGTGTGGTTCCTAGCATTTCTGAGCCTGTGGCATTATATTGTGACAACAATGGTGCCATTGCTCAGGCGAAGGAACCCATGTCTCACCAGAAATCCAAACACATAGAGAGGAGATATCATTTTATCCGTGATATCATTGACAAAGGAGATGTGAAGATCAGCAAAGTTGCAACGGACGTGAATATCGCTGATCCCTTGACTAAGCCCCTCCCACGGCCTAAGCATGAGAGTCATACTGATGCTATAGGCATTAGATTTCTTAAGATGTGATCTTGATTCTAGTGGGAGTTGTTTTTCATTTATGTTATGATGTTCTTGTAGACATACATTTGGTTATGTTTTATTAATGAAATTTGTTTCAGTATTATTTAGTTGTGTTATTAAATAATAGTCCCAAAATAATTTATGGCATTCTTATAGGTCATCAAGTGTGTGACTTGATCATGAAACCTTATAAGTGATAGATGACATAAATTATCTAGGTCCCTAGTCAAGGTTATTAGAGTGGGACATTAATAACCGTGAGAGACAAGTATGTGAGGTGACTGATGACTAAGTTTCAAAGAGTCATTAATATGAGTATTAAAGTCAATCACATAGATATGTGAACACAGTATTGGACTTGACCCGTTATGAGAACTCTACAAGATTGATATATGGGTGTCATAAGAATTTCACAATAGAACTATAGAATATAGTCCTTAGACCTGAGTTCATCATGATTTATTGCATATGAATTGGCCGGTTTTGATTTTGTCAAACGTCAGCCGTAACAGGTGACTATAAAGTCATTCATTGGACATGTCATGAAGTGTGTGATGAACAAGGATGGAACAAGATGAGATTTGTCCCTCCTATATAACAGGAGTTAGATATCTATGGGCCTATGAGAAATACGTGGCCGCGCTCAAACAAGGTGATTTTCAGTCGTTTGTTTTATCTATATAAATCAGAGTTCGATAAACATGGTCTAGCTTAATAAGGATGACACTAGCTCTTGCCTTATGCTAGATCGAGATATAGTGACAAGGGATTATAGGAATAGATGATTCCAGTACAAGTGGAAGATTGTTGGGAATGTTCTGAAATCACACTTGTATTTACTCTAGTATATAATTGTAGAGATAAGACAATCATATGATACTAGCTGATTATAATGCTTTGCTAGAAACCACTTGTAATCTATGAGTTGGGAACTCATTACTAGTATTATATGATCCTACAGGGTCACACACCTAAGCAAACTGGATATAGTATATTGGGATTGATCATTAATGTAATGATCAAATTATTGTGTTTCTGAACAGTGTGTCGACCGACACAAAGGTTGTGTCGATCAACTCAAAGCCCGAACCAGAATTGTGATTTTGGTTTCCGGTTTAATTAATCATTGGTTTAGACCAATGGTTAATTAGGTTTTTCACAAGTCATTATATATAGGATATATGCACGACTTTGTGATTTTAACCTAGTTTTCATAGCCACCAGAAACACAGGAATCCCGAGAGCTTTCTTCAGAGATTTGATCTCTCCCGGAACTAGCATCCCAGCTTTCAAGTTTGTGTGTGTGTGGATACCAGTAGAGGCGCATCATCTAAGGCGATACTCAATGTCGAGTTCCTGATCTCTTCCGCTGCTCAATCAATCAGGTATATTCGAGATCCATCAAGTATATTCAATTCTAAATATGAACACATGATTTTGGGCTTAGAATTTGTCATTAGGTTATTTTAAATATGATTTAAAACTTGTTCAAATTCCTTCACTATGCACACATGAAAGATCCCAAAGAACTCTGAAAGTCCCAGAAGAACCGTTTTGGTCATCAGAAAGACATAACCCTTCCAATTGCTCGGGACGAATGGCAAAGCCTGAGATTTCAGGATTTTGACAAACAAAGTGATCAATTACAACTCTGCTATGTTGAGCATTGTGGCCAAACTGAGGTACTGTGGTGAAACCATCACCGAATCTCAAATGCTTGAGAAGACGTACACGACGTTCCACGGAAACCCCATTATCCTACAACAACAATACATGATGCGAGGGTACACCAAATTTTCGGATTTGATTGTGGCTCTTCTAGTAGCAGAAAATAATAATTACCTGGTTATTAAGAATCACATGTCCCAACCTACCGGATCTAAGGCATTACTTAAGGTGAATGCATTGGATGTTAAAAATCCGGCAAGGGACAAGAAAGCCTTTCGGGGTCATGGACGTCGAAACAATCGCGGACGTGGGAGAAATTATAACCCACAGAACAGAAATCTATACCAATGAATCCGCTCTGAACATTTTCCCAAGGGGAAAGAAGTTCAAGGAAGCACCTCCTAAAAGCGTGAGGAATTTTGCTTCAGGTGCGGTACCAAGGAATATTGGTATAAACAATGCCGAACTCCTGAACATCTTTGTACTTTATACAAAGAATCCTCCAAGGGAAAATAAAAAGAGGTTAACCTCATGGAACACTCCGAGGGCATAATACACCTGGAGTCTTCCGACTTTGAAAATGGTTTCGACGATGCCAAACTCATGGAAGAATAAAGTGCCTATATGGACTCTCGAATTTCTATAAATTGTTGTATGCTTTAAACTTTTAATGTTTTTTTTTATGAATAATTGCTGTATGGTTTTGAATTTCATGAATAAAGTTTTTTCTATTTATTAATTGTTTGCGTTTACCTAGGAAATGAATCGCTATACAAATGAAACAACATCCAAGAAAAATGTTAGAGACATGTGTATAGCAGATAGTGGAACAACGCACACTATCCTAAAGAATAAGAGATATTTCTGTGAATTAAAACCAGCAAAGGTTATTGTCGATACAATATCAGGTCCAACTGTTTTGGTCGAAGAAACTGGTAAATCCAACTTCACCTTGTCTAATGGAACGAAATTCTCGATAAACAATGCATTGTTTTCTCTAAATTCTAAAAAGAATTTGTTGAGTTTCGAAGATATTTATCTTCATGGATATGACACTCAGTTTGCAACTGAGAATGGAAAGAAGTATTTGTATATAACTTCTAAAAAATCGGGAATGAGGCAAGTGTTAGAAAAGATACCTAGACTTCTTTCTGGTCTGTATCATACTTATATAGATGCAATATAATCGCACCTTGTGGTCAAAAGAAATCCAGAAGATTTCACACTTTGACATGATCGCCTTGGTAATCCAGGCACCACGATGATGCGAAAAATCATTGAGAACTCACATGGGCATTCACTGAAAATCCAAGAGATATATTAGGGGAATAAAATGACATGTGCTGCATGTTCTCTTCAAAAATTGATTATAAGGCCATTTCCAGCTAAAATCAACACAGAATCACTGAAGTTCCTGAACGGATTCAAGGTGACATTTGTGGACCCATACATCCACCATGTGGACCATTCTACTATTTCATGGTATTGATTGACGCGTCCAGTAGATGGTCACATGTTTGTCTTTTATCATCTCGAAATATGGGATTTGCGAGATTTCTAACTCATATAATCAAACTAAGAGCTCAGTTTCCCGATTATCCAATCAAAAGAGTTAGACTAGACAATGCAGGTGAATTCACATCCCAAGCATTCAATGATTATTGTATGGTAACGGGGATTAATGTTGAACATCTAGTGCCTCATGTTCATACACAAAATGGATTGCCTGAATCATTGATTAAACGTCTGCAACTAATTGCAAGAACATTGATTACAAAATCAAAACTCCCAGTCTCTGTATGGGGACATGCCATTTTTCATGCTGAAACACTTATACGTGTAAGACCAAACGCATATCATAAGTATTCCCCATTACAGTTAGCTTTTGGCCGAGAACCAAATATTTCTCATATAAGGATCTTTGGTTGTGATGTATATGTGCCTATTGCACCTCTACAACGTAAAAAGATGGGAATCTATGTTGGTTGTGATTCTCCATCGATTATACGGTACCTAGAACCGTAAACTGGCGATGTATTTACAGCACGCTTTGCGGATTGTCATTTTGATGAGAATGAATTTTCGGTTCTAGGGGGAGAAAATAAACAAGTAGGAAAAATATAAAATGGTGTGTACCATCTCTTTTACACCTTGACCCTCCTACAAAACAGTCAGAATTAGAAGTTCGACGAATTATGCATTTGTAGAGTATTGCAAATCAGCTACGTGATGCATTTGCAGATACCAAAACGATAATCAAATCACATATACCAGCTGCAAATACTCCTGCTCGTATTGAGATCCCACAAGAACGTGGAAAAGCAGATGATACACGTGAGTCTCGAACACGCTTGAAGCGTGGTAGACCCGTCGGATCTAAGGATAAGAATCCTAGAAAGCAAAAGGAAGATAAAAAGTATAATGATCCCAAAATTACAGAAAGTATTTTGGAAGAAACGAATCATGAAACTAATGACGATGTAGAGCATCATGAACCTAAAGAAAATCATGAGATTTCTATAAACTACATTCAAAATGGAAAGATGTGGAATCGAAATAAGATGAATGTTATTGATGACATTTTCTCATACCTCGTGTCAAAGGAAATAGATGAGGAAAACGAAGATCCAGAGCCAAATTCTGTATATGAATGTCAAAAGAGACATGACTGGATAAAGTGGAAAGATGCAATACAAGCCGAACTTGATTCGCTTAACAAACGAAGTGTATTCGGACCTATCGTACTCACTCCCGCAGATGTGAGACCGGTTGGATACAAATGGTTCGTTCGAAAACGAAAAGAGAAAAATGAGATTATGAGATACAAAGGTCGTCTCGTAGCTCAAGGTTTTTCTCAAAGACCCGGGATCGATTATGAGGAGACATATTCCCCCGTCATGGATGCAATCACATTTAGATTCTTGATGAGTTTAGCGGCATATGAAAACGTAGAGATGCGTCTCATGGATGTCGTTGCGGCATATTTATATGGATCATTAGATACTGATATCTATATGAAAATACCATATGAATTTAAAATTCCAGAAGCTTTAAGCGCTAAACCTAAAGAGTTGTGTGCAATAAAATTGCAAAGATCATTATATGGGTTAAAACAATCTGGACGAATGTGGTATAATCGTCTTAGTGAACATTTAATAAAAGAAGGATATGTGAACAATCCTATATGCCTATGTATTTTCATTAAGAAAACAACATCCGGATTTGTAATAATCGCAGTATATGTTGATGATCTAAATATTATCGGAACTCAAGGGGAAATACAGAAAGCAACAAGCTATTTAAAGGGAGAATTTGAGATGAAAGATCTCGGAGAAACAAAGTATTGTCTTGGCCTACAAATTGAGCATTCTCAATAGGGTATATTTGTACACCAATCCACATACACAAGAAGAGTGTTAAAACGATTCAATATGGATAATGCAACTCCACTTAGCATTCCTATGGTTGTTAGATCACTTAATGTTGAAAGTGACCCATTCCGACCACATGAGGAAAATGAAGAGGTACTTGGTCCTGCAATACCATATCTAAGTGCGATTGGAGCTCTTATGTACCTCGCAAATTGTACTCGGCCAGATATATCATTTGCCATTAAACTATTGGCAAGATTCAGTTCATCTCCAACGCGAAGACATTGGAATGAGATTAAACATGTCTTTCGCTACCTTCAAGGGACTACTGACTTAGGATTATTTTTTCCTAAGAACTCAAATGGTCAAATGATTGGTTTTTCAGATGCAAGATATTTATCAGATCCAGAAAAAGCTCGATCACAAACTGGATACGGCTTAACAATTGGAGGCACCGCTATTTCATGGCGTTCATAGAAACAAACACTTGTGGCTACCTCTTCAAATCATGCTGAGATCATTGCTCTCCATGAAGCTAGCAGAGAATGTGTTTGACTCAGATCAATAAGTCAACACATCTAATCAAGCAGTGGAATCCGCGTAAATATGGAGCCAACTATATGAAGACAATGTTGCATGTATTGCCCAAACAAAGGAAGGATATATCAAGACTGATAGAACAAAGCACATCCCTCCGAAGTTCTTTTCATACACCCAAGAACTTGAGAAAAACAAGGAGATAAAAGTAAGATATGTCCTATCATGTGACAATACTGCAGATCTCTTCACAAAGTCACTACCCACCGCTACATTCAGGAAGCATGTCCATAACATTGGAATGCGCCGTCAATGAGACCTATAAGGTACTCCCTTGATCAGTCAAGGGGGAGTTGGTAGAGTTGTACTATTTTACCTTTGTAGCGCCCCCGAACCGTCCTCCCCGCTGACCGACCTGCCCGACCGTGTCGCCAATCAAACAAGAACAGTTAGTGGTCGAACATCTCGGTCGACGACCTGCTCGAGTCACTACAATATATGACGATATCTGGTTCCGCGTCAGCTAGAGCAATAATCACGAAGACTATCACCCTCCTGAGGCTTCCCCAGACTATCGCCCCCTCATATCTCCCGAAGGAGAACAAGGTTGTGCCGGTTCGACAGAACCTTGTACCAGTGGAGTCCGCCAACCGAAAATAAGAACACGCAGCGGAAAACATGCAACAAAGAAAACAATAAAAACGGTTAGTGGAGCTCCAATAGAACAATTTAAAAGTCGAGTCAAAGCGGGATTTTAACAAACCATTTTCACACACAAATGCAAGCAATCAATAATCAAGGTATCCGGTAGAAAAGCCTCCTAGACTCCTATGATTCTCCTTTAACCTAAAAGGGTGGAAAAGGGTGAGGGGTGAGTAACACCGACACGTTACTCAGCAAGTGGGATCCACCTAAGGGATCAATTCTAAGACCGAAAATCAACAATCAATAGCCGAAGCAACAAACAATAAAATCAAGCAAGAACAGATACCCGCTACTTCCCCTGAAGTAACGAATACTGAACACAACCTCCTTCACATCAACCCAGCGGAATGACATCATCCCCGATGTCAAACCCAACTACAATACCGCGGAATAGGAGCACTGTCCTCCATACGACGGGACGTACATCAGACAGTCTCCTATAAAAATCCTAGAAAGAAAAACATCACTCTCCGTCTACTAGGGCCCTAGTGATATCGTAATCCTCGGGATAGTCACATAGACAATCCCCCAATCACCATGTTCTCAGCAGAAGCATGGTACACGGGCTCCTCAACAGGACGTCACACCCACGGCCCGATGATCAGTCGGTACTGTTCTCCGGGGTCACTCCGCCACCGTAAATATGGGGGTTTACGGTCACGAAGATCAACTCTCCTTAGGGGATTACAGATACACCTCCTATTAGTGATAGTGTCTCTGACCCGCGGGCCCGGAAACACTTCACTAAAAACATCCAACCTTGCGGAGACTCTAGGGAATCACTCATCTCACTCTAACGCGGAATAAATTACAACCTAGTCTATTCCAGACCATATCTCCGTTACTTCCCTAGCTACCCATAAACATCAACATAAATCCGCAAGGTGGTCAAGAGTCTACACAGTGACGAATCATCACCCTCGCAACTCCGCAACATCGTTCTCAACAGACACGATGCCACTTGGAGCCTATCATTCTCACGGCGAGACCTGATAGCTCCCATACACGAGTTGAGCTACTAAGGGTCTACTGCGCTCATCATGAGGAACAGCAGACACACTCTGGAGTCCATCATTCGCACATCGCGACAAGATGGTTCATGCTCCACCCAAAACCCCCTGAACTCGAGGTTCCAGTAGTACTCTACTCTCTCACATCTCCGTCTGGGATTGTTTCTCGTAAGAAACAACTCCCTACCCTAACTCCGAATCTATCTGCATATAGATTCGTTGGCTACTACTCCGTTGGCCCTGTAACCAAACCTTATATCACGATAGTCAGAGTCTGGTAGTCAACTCATATACCCGAACACTGACCCACTTGTGGTCTAAGTCCGTTAGCCCGACCGTGTACCAGCACTCTATCAACTCATGATCCAGGTCCGTTGATCAGTCCATACCTAGTCTTTCTTCTAGACAAGGGTCCACCGGACAATTGGGCTGATCAAGGAACCTCTCCGTTTCCCGCTCTTGGCGGAGATTCGACCCTCTCCGTATCATACACATCTGTCTATTCGCCAATGGGAGATAGACAGTCCACTGACACCATGCCAAGTGGTCCACAAACAAGTCTATGCTACAAACAAGCAAGTGAGGATAAACAATCAGGGTGGGTTACTGCACCGCTGACTCCTCAACACAATCAATTAATCAACATTCAATCATTATCTACATGCAATGCATCTTTACTCCTTATCCGGTATTACGAGTTTCACTAGGCATGCAAATAATTATACGTATCGGTCCGTACCGAGTACGTATTCCAGATTCATGGGTACATTCTATAAAGATCCTAAGGTTTGCTCGGGATCTACATGCATTCTACCTAATGCATCAATCAATCAAACATGCATCCACTCACCTTGCTATATGCTGCGGCTGATGTGACTAAGTGATGACGATGGAACCCCTGCCTGAACCCTTACTGACTCTGAGAAGCTTCAAGGTTAATGACTTGCTGCCCAAGTTATCTTCCTTTTCTTCCTTTGCTGCTTCTTCACTCCTTAAATTGCTTATCCTTCCTTATTCTCCAATAAACCAGCTTCAATTGGGTCTCGACCAACCCAAATCCTCCTTAAACCTCCAATTTGGCCTAACCAGAAATAACCGGTTAAACCAACTGGTTTAACTAACCCAATTAATCCAGGATTAACCAATTGGTTTAGCTAAACCGGACCAAACCAAGGTAAACTAACTAAACCGGTCCAATTGAATTAAACCGGGTTAGACCAGTGAACCAAACCAAACCAATTATGATTTAATAAACCAAATGTTGATTTATCAAACCAAACCAATCGGTCAGCAATGGTGGTGGTTCACGGCGGTTAACGGCGGCGACGGCGACAGACCGGAAAATGCGACTTGGGTATTAACGGGAAGGTGACGACGGTGGCAATGCATGCACGGGGATAACGGCGGCGATGGTGGTTTTGTCAAAGTTGATTTTTGACAAAACGATGAAACGACGGTGATTTTGAGGAAACGGACCACCGGAAACAATGCAGAAGAGAGAGAAGATGGATCGCCGGTGAAAAGGGACGCCGGAAAATGGCGCCGGCGGCGGTCAACGCCGGTCAACGCCGGCGGCGGACCGTTGACCGGTGACTGTCGACGGTTGACTGACGGCGGCGGTGGTGGTCGGCGGTGAAGAGACGGTGGCCGACGGTAGTTGCCTCCCTTGAGTGTTCTTCGTTTTTCGTTCTTCGTTCTTCGTTCGAGTGTTTTTCGTTCTTCGCTTGAATGTTCTTCGCGTTCTTGAGTTCCCCTTGAGTTTGATCTTCAATCCTCCAGAGAAAACTTTGAGTTTCTGTTTTTGCAGAACAGTGAAAAATGAATAGTAAATCCATTTCCCGCTTTATATAGTCTCTTTTCCCGAGACTTTGCTCCCTCGTCTCCTAGACTTGTACCACCTGAATTGCTTCGGGTTTCGCCATAAGAACTCCGTTTCTTCTGAAATTTTGCCCATAAATCCGTCTTGAATTTACACGATTAACCCCGTTTGCGGCAAGCAAAATTAACGTGTAAATTTATTTTAAAAATTCCAACACTGAAAATAATCCTGAAAATCCTTTTTAATTCATCTCGGATTATTTCAATGCGGAAACTCTTCCGTCTTCACCTAGAATTTCCTCTGAATATTCTTGAGTCTTCAAATCACTTCTTCGATATACTTATCGCCTTCTTAACCATCTTCTTGGGAATTTTTATTTTGGTCAAAAATTCCCGTCTTCGCTTGACTTTGACTTTGACTTGCTCGGTCAGCTCCTTGATTATACTGGTTGTTACAACCTTACTATGGTTTTTCCTAATGAGTTTTCCTAGAAAGTTTTTTAACGAGGCAACATAAGACAAACTACAATAGTGATAGTGGTCTCCAAGGGGGAGTGTTGTAAAAATCATAAAAATAAAGTGTCACATTTTATACATTATAGATTATTTTATAATTTGTGTGGAGCCCACACGTCACTATGTACACATAGTAAATCCAACCTTTTACCTCTATATAAACGATCGAAATCGATTGATGTAAAACACAATTCAGATATACATCTTCTTTTATAAGAGATAAATCTCGCTGTCTAATATATTCAAGTATCTCATTTCTTTCAAAGATATAATATTTTATTTCTTATTTATTATTTATTTTTATGATAAAATACAATTTCATTATAACATGTATGATATTATTGATGTTAATCTTAACAAATCCTATACTTTTTTTATAAGAAAAATATGTCCCGTCAGTGTCTTATTCTCTGTGCGTTTTATTTGGCGTCTTACGAAGCAGTTTTACTTCATCGTATCGTTTAGCATTTGTCAACTAGTAAAAGGCCAAGTTCGTAAATAGGACCCACATTGTGAAAGAGCCAATAACATCTCACCACGTTTCTACTGTAACTAGTTTGGACACACGCAGAAAATAATTGTTCATAATTAACTTTAAAGATGCCATTTTCTTTTAATTAGTCATAGAATTCTCGAATGTACCAGTTCAGTTTTCCATCATCAGTCTGGCCCGCTTCTTTATTGACTTTTAAGATTTACACTTAGAGTTCTTGAAAGTATCAATTTAGTTCCAAACTAATTTAACTTATTTTTTAGTTCCAAATTAGTTCCAAACTAATTTAACTTAGTTCCAAACTCAAATTTAACTTAAGAATTTTTATTATTATTTTATTTCGTTGGCTAGTTATATCTATAAATTATATATTTCCTATCAATTCAAAGAACAGATAAATATTCAGGTATAGTTAACTCAACCAATATATATAAAAAACTGTATCAATAGACAAATTTGAAAAAATAACAGATTTGGAAGAAAATAGCTTTTAGTCTTCAGTATAGAAAATATTTGCCTTCAAAATTATTAAGCAGTACATTTTATGATTGAAAAAGTTCTGAAAATATGCTAAATTTTAGATGCAGTCAATAAATTGGGAGTACAATCAAAGGTTTTTGGAAGATAGTATAAAATTAAATTTTAGGGGGGCACAAACTGTGAAAAATCAAATTTAATGGTCCAGAGAAATATTGTTTAATGCGAGTTAACTCATAACAGTACAACTTCCGTTGAAACGTCAACAGACACAGACAATTTTATCTCTAAAATGTTTTGCCTTAAATTAAAATTAATTAAAAATTCGGTGGAATTGCTCAAAATCGGATTGTTTCCGTGTTTTTTCTTTTTTTTTTCTATCTCTGTCATAATTTCGTATTTCGACAATTTTCTGCGTCTACACTCTCCCATCGACTGGTAATTTACTTTGCTAGGGTTCTTCATCGGAACTTTTGTCCCCGGAAGAGGGATCATCGGACGTGAAGATGGCCGGCGTCGATTCCGGCAGGCTTGTCGGCTCGGAGATTCATGGATTCCATACTTTACAAGGTTTATTCTAGCTGATCGTTCGTCCAACAAAAAAGTTGACTGTTCTCTTAATTAAAAAAAAAATCGCAAAAAAATCGCTCGTCTGGGTTTTCGTTCGCCGAACTTTTCCCCCTTGATTTTTTATGGGTTTTAGACTTTTCCGATCGCTCTCGATTCTTGCGGCTGTGGAACTTAGAATTTGCAGATAGTTTTGGAATTAGGGGTTTCGCATGATTTGAATGTGGTGAATTGAATAAGAATCCACGGACATTTAGGCGAAGACTTTGATCGAATCAAAACAGATCATCATTTGGTCACCGGATTGTTGATAAGCAAAGCATGTCTCAATATATTCAGAGTTCATCCATATTATTGAGAAAAACAAAAAATGAAGGAGCTAAAACCTTTTTCCTTGAGGTTGTTATTGAAAGTTTTGATTGTTTGTTGCAGATCTGGATATACAAACGATGATGGAGGAAGCACACAGTAGGTGGCTCCGTCCAAATGAGATCCATGCTCTCCTCTGTAACCATAAATACTTCACCATCAACGTCAAGCCTGTTAATTTACCCAAAAGTGGAACGATTGTGTTGTTCGACCGTAAGATGTTGAGGAACTTTAGAAAAGATGGCCACAACTGGAAAAAGAAGAAAGATGGCAAGACTATCAAGGAAGCTCATGAACACCTTAAAGTGAGTTTTTCTTAACGTCTTTGACTTTCTTGTCTCCTCTACAGTTTTCTTAAAGTTAGTATACCATTCTTCCATCTTCAGGTTGGAAACGAGGAAAGGATTCATGTTTACTATGCTCACGGTGCTGATCAGTCTACATTTGTTAGAAGATGTTACTGGTTATTGGATAAGTATGTAGCTACCAAAGAATATTTTTTTCCTCCAATTTGTTCCCAAAAGGTTATGAAAATAAACCAGCTCTTCCTGTAATGGCAGGTCTCAGGAGCACATAGTTCTCGTCCACTATCGCGAGACACATGAGGTTTGTGTTTTTCCTGTCTCCCCAACTTTTTTATTTTATGTTACAAGTGGTTATGGATTAGGATGGTGTATTTGTTGTTGTCGAATAGTTTTAGCTGCAAAAGAACAATATTCGTCTGAGGAATTTTGGTAAAAACAGGTTCAGGCAGCTCCATCAACACCTGGGAACTCGTATTCAAGTTCTGTCACTGAGCATTTATCGCCAAATTTCGTGCCTGAAGATATTAATTCTGGTGCCCGTAATGGTAGCAATAATAGCATTTCACTCGTATTCATATTCCCTCTATATTAGCATTTCTTTTGGATTTTGAGGGTATTTGTTTGTTTGTTTGAAGGATTTGAAATGCGCAGTAACAGCCTGGGTGCTAGAAATCATGAGATAAGGCTTCATGAGATCAATACACTTGATTGGGATGAGCTTCTAGTTCCAACAGATATTAACAGCCAGTCTCCTCCAACAGAAGGTACTTATATTACTTGAGCACAGACATTAAGCTCTTCACTGTTTTCATTCTGTTTGTCTTCTGCGTACAGAAGATATGTTATACTACACAGAACAACTGGAAACTGCGCCTGGAGGATCTGCAAAGCAAGTGAGTGCTTTCTCCATTCCTCAAGTGGATTTCCCCATCTTTTTTTTGTTTCACCATTTGTTTTCGTCTTGTTCATTGTGCAGGAAAATCACCGTGTAGTCTACAACGCACCAACAGATATAGCATCATTTAACGGTCTTGCAGATCACCTTTATCAAAGTAATAATGGTTCAGGAGGATTTTCTAATCAGCATGGAGTAGTATCAACTGAACATGTTGATGGTTTACTTGAAAACGGTTTCGGAAGTCAGGAAAGTTTTGGAAAGTGGGTGAAAAACTTCGTAAACGACTCTTCTGGTACTGTGGAAGATCCTAACTTACCGGAGCAAGTATTCAACATAACTGATGTTTCACCTGGTTGGGCCTATTCCACTGAGAAAACCAAGGTTTCGAGATCCTTCTCTGTTTGATTATAAGAAGTACGTTTCAAGATCTAGTAAGTATTTCTTGAACTGTTTTGCAGATTCTTGTAACCGGCTTCTTTCACGATAACTTCCAACATTACGGAAGATCAAACCTCGTCTGCATTTGTGGAGAGTCGCGTGTCCCAGCAGAGTTTCTGCAGATAGGGGTCTATCGTTGCTTCCTTCCCCCTCATTCTCCTGGAGTGGTGAACCTTTATCTGAGTGTCGATGGAGACAAACCGATCAGCCAATTTTTCAGCTTCGAACACCGCTCAGTTCCAGTTGTTGAAAAATCCAGTCCTCAAGACGACGAGCTACACAAGTGGGAAGAATTTGAGTTCCAAGTCAGACTTTCGCATCTTCTCTTCACTTCTTCCAACAAAGTCAGCGTTTTCTCAAGCAAAATCCCTCATGATAACATTCAAGAAGCTAAGAAACTCGCAGGCAGGACTTCTCATCTGTTAAACAGCTGGGCGTATTTAATGAAGTCAATTCAGTCAAATGAGGTGCCGTTTGATCAAGCAAGAGACCATCTCTTTGAGCTCACTCTCAAAAATAAGCTCAAGGAGTGGCTTTTGGAGAAAGTGCTCGTAAACTACAACACAAAGGAGTTTGACTCTAAAGGCCTTGGAGTGATCCATCTCTGTGCTATTCTCGGATACACTTGGTCGATCCTTCTCTTCTCCTGGGCAAATATATCTTTGGATTTCCGTGATAAGCATGGTTGGACCGCTCTTCATTGGGCTGCATACTACGGAAGGGAGAAAATGGTGGCTGCTCTTTTATCTGCCGGAGCAAGGCCAAATCTGGTGACGGATCCGACTAAGGAACACCTCGGCGGCTGCACGGCGGCTGATCTGGCACAGCAGAAAGGTTTTGAGGGTTTAGCAGCTTTTCTTGCAGAGAAATGTCTTGTAGCACAGTTTAGGGACATGAAAATGGCTGGAAACATCACTGGAAACCTTGAAGCTATCAAGGCAGAGCCTTTGTCGAGCCCAAGGACTGCAAATGAAGAGGAGCAGAGCCTGAAGGACTCACTGGCGGCGTACAGAACGGCTGCAGAGGCTGCGGCGCGGATTCAGGGAGCATTTAGGGAGCACGAGCTGAAAGTTAGGTCAAGGGCAGTTAGGTTTGCAAGTAAAGAAGAAGAGGCTAAGAACATAATAGCTGCGATGAAGATTCAGCATGCGTTTCGGAATTACGAGACGCGTAGAAAGATTGCAGCTGCTGCTCGGATCCAGTACAGGTTCCAAACATGGAAAATGAGGCGGGAGTTTCTGAACTTGCGGAATAAGGCAATTAGGATCCAGGTACAAGCAAACGCTGATCTATATTCTATACTAAGCAGTAAATAAACGAAACATTCTCTGAGTGAATGTGTGTTTGCAGGCTGCGTTTAGAGGGTACCAAGTAAGAAGACAGTACCAGAAGATAACATGGTCGGTGGGAGTTCTTGAGAAGGCGATTCTAAGGTGGAGACTGAAGAGAAAAGGATTCAGAGGGCTTCAGGTTAACCAAGCTGAGGATAAGGAAGGAACTGAGACGGTGGATGATTTCTACAAGACAAGCCAGAAACAAGCAGAGGAGCGGCTCGAAAGATCAGTGGTTCGAGTCCAGGCCATGTTCCGGTCCAAGAAGGCTCAGCAAGATTATAGGAGGATGAAACTGGCTCATGAAGAAGCTCAGGTCTGCTTCATAATATTCTCTTTAACTCAATTCAAATATCTAAAAGTTTTGGTGATAATTTTATGTCTTACTATAAAATGTGACACAGGTGGAGTATGATGGGATGCAAGAACTTGATAAAATGGCTATGGAGTGCTAAAATGCAATAATAAAGAGAAAATGTTGGGTGGAACTGTAAATTTGTGTAAATGACGAGGAGCAATTTCTACCTTTACAAAGCTGTCTTTCAGAAAAAGTTTTGAAGGGTATTATGGTAAATCGATCCTGGAGCTGGACGATTCCCATAGAGCGTCTCGTTGTTATTGTAGTTTTTGTTAAACGTCATGTGACTTGTGAGATTTGACGTTAAAAAAGCTAACGTTTTTTTCTAGTTGTTTGTGACAGCAGTTTGTCCATAGATATATTTTAAACTATGCGTATGTCACAATCTGTTTTTTTTTATTATACTACTAAAACAATAATCTATGATGAATATTAAAAAGAAAAGTTGAAACAAAACATACGTGAAAACAGAACATGTATATAGGAGGCTCAATTTTCGTTCCTTGGGAGAATGGAGCTAAAGTACAAATTGTCTTGTTTCACAAAACTGTTGTTACAGGCTGATCTCTCAAATTGGTCTTGTTTTATATTACACAGCAACTTTTACACTTTGTGCTGTAGTTGAAACTGGACTTTCGACCTGAAATTAAAATTAAGATAAGCAGGAGTTGCTTGCCACTAATATCGGAGAATGCAGATCAAGATTAGGGTATTTTACCTTGGCTGCTTTAAACAGTTCGTCGACAACTTCAGACAGTGTTGGATGTGCATGAACCGCGTATTTTATGTCCTGCATCATCATCATTAAAAATATCACAATCTAAAGCCCAATGATCACAATCACAGAAGGATTAGTTTACCCAGGGAAAAAAGGAAAGAACCATACCTGAATGCGTGTTCCTAAAGCAATGGCGTTGGAAGCTTCATGGATAAGATCAGCAGCATGCAATCCAAAGATATGAACTCCAAGGATTTCACCATTATCAGGTCTGTATATCATCTGTGCACAGGAAGAGCTTGTTCAGTTATCTTCTTATTCAAACAACATTCTTTAGATTTTCTCAGATTTAGGTCTTCTCCTTACCTTAGCGAGACCTTCTCCTTCATTTTCGGCTAAGGCCTTTGTATTTGCCTTGAAGCTTGTCTTGGCAATACTTACTTTAAATCCTTCTTTCTCAGCTTTCTCTCTCGCTTGAGGCTGGGATATGAATACCGAATCTTAAAGGTTACGGTTACAGCTTTTAATAGAAACCCCAGTGCTAAAAGAGTTAGTTACCTCTGTCAATCCCACCATGCTGATTTCAGGATGAGTAAAACAAGCAGCTGGGATGCTAAGATGATTAAGCACATGATCTCTACCTGAGACTTGCTCCACCACTAGCCAAAACAAGCAGATGCACAGAGTTTAATAAGCGGCCGATCATCTTTGGTAAAGTGAAAAATAGGAAAATAAGACAAATGCATTAATAGTCCATTTACCAGAAATTCCTTGGGCACTGGCTGCGTGAGCAAGCATCAGTTTACCGTTGGCATCACCAATGCAGTATAAGTGTGGAACCTATCAACCAAGAGTAGCTCAGAAACAACTGCTGGTAAGAAATAAGATGTGCATATGTTAAGAAACACTAACCAGCTTTCCATTTCCATCGATAACACGCATTCGCTCATCAACTGGTATAAAACCTCTCTGCGTCACAACATTGATCTGTGTGGAAAACATAGCTTTAAAGGTTATGTTTTTTCATAACCTAACAAGCTCCATAATGAAAAATGATATTTGATAAGGGGATGAAGTTTATTGTCATCTCATACATTTTCCAGGCCAAGACCATTGGTGAATGGAGCTCTTCCAGTAGCAATTAGAGCAGCGTCCACCTTCAATAAGGAAACAGAAGGTCATATTCACAGTGCAGAAAAATAACCATAGTGCCCAACGGAGATAGGATTCAAAGACATTTCTAATTTTGTTTCCTTTGTAGGAAAAAAATGATCAAGTTCTTCAACTTATGTACTTCAGTGCAAAAAAGAAAACCTATAGTGTGAAGCTTATACGAACCGTATCACAATATTTGGTGAGAAGCATAAAAGGATCTCATAACTGGACAATTATTCTCTTTTGTTTAAATTCAGATAGCTTTGTTACCTCCAAAGTATCCTTGTGTTCCTTGGTTTTGGCATCAATAAGCTCAATCATCACTGGTTTTCCATCCTTTGCTGGAGTGATCTGTAAAGAAGAGTTAAAAAGAAATAATAATCGGAAGAAATGATATTTTGAGTGCATGAGATAAACAGGCTTACTTTGCTTGCAAACACTCCAGTATGATAGTCAATCTTTCTTGGATTTATCAGAACTCGTTGAGCCAGCTTACTGATCTCAGGGTCAAATCCAGGCATCAGCTGATCCAGCGCCTCAATAAAAGTTACCTGCAGAAATTTTTTGTCCCGATTTTGGTCACTTCCTGAAGTAGTAGTGCATCACAAACCATAAGTAAGCAAAACATAGCACTATCTCATTTTCAGTCCGATCAGTAAACCAATAGAGTACCACCTAAGAGCCTTTTGTTACTATTGAGAGAAAACAAAACTGAAAGCAACAAACACAACTTGCTCATACTAATGCAAATAATTAGTACATTACCAACATGATACCTCACTTCCAAGGGCCGTGTAAACGTCACTAAACTCAAGACCGATATAACCACTTCCTACTATTGCAATCCAGTCGGGAACAGACTCCAATTTCAACGCATGGTCACTTGTGATAACAGTCTTTCCTGCAACACAAAATATGAGGAATATTAAAAGAGACGAGACGGTTTAGTTTTTGAAGCTTTTCCCCTAGCATATAGATATGTTTCAAAACAAAACACATACCGTCAACTTCAATTCCTTTTGGGACAAACGGTACAGATCCAGTTGCGATGATTATATCTTTTCCGGTGATAATATTGTCCTTTCCATATTTAACCTTTTGTGGGCCCTGCACGAACCCACAAAGACTAAAGGGTATTAAGATCGATAATCAAGAACAAAGTAATCTAGATTTAGTCAACCATGGACAATAATACTAACCAGAACAGTTCCAAACCCTGTCAAAATGTCAACACCAAGTGCCTTCATTGAATTAGTGAGATTATTCCTAATTTTAGTAGCCAGGTTACTAGCATGGTCAGCCACACCCTGACGGTCATAACCGGCAGCTGAAACCTGTTGTTCAGGGAAAACAAACGAGAGCAAGATAGAGTCAGGGCATGAGAGATAATACTTGCTTCACCATAAATCGAAATCAAGCTTGAGCGTCTACAATCTTTTTATGAACTGTTAGTTACATTTCACAGCAGGCTGCATTTTTGATAGGTCTAAAGCGGTATACTGCGAGACTAGCGATCCTATACGAGCCAACAACAGTTCTTAGTACCTGGAGACCAAAGGCCTTCATGTGATGTTCGTTCTGGAGTTCCCGCATCCTACCACTAACCGCAAGGAGAGCTTTGGACGGCACACAGCCTCTGTTAACGCAAGTTCCTCCGACCACATCTCCTTCAATGATGGCAGTTTTGAGTCCCTATTGAAGGTTAACAAAACAAAATGAAAGTTCGTGCTTCAGGTTCACATAAACTAAGAACCATCACGCTAAGAATGAGTCGATTCGTGTTTTGAGAAACTAAATGTACTAGGATCAGTTTGAATTAGAATATTGGCTACTCCTAACGAGCATTTCACCAGTTAATAGGCGAACTTGTATTCAAAATTAGAATCAGGAAGAAAGAAGACCTTCTCAACGGCGTGCAATGCGGCTCCGTGGCCGCCAACTCCAGCTCCGATAATGATCAAATCATAATCGAACGATTTCGACGGAGCTCCATTGCCACCAGCAGTGGAAGAAGCAGCGGCGGCTGAGACTTGTATTCTCCTGCTGGGTAGTTGGAAACGGCACGAGGTCAACTGCTTCGCCGGAGAGATACCAAATGCCTCTCGCCGGAGTCCGCAGAACCGGAGATTTCTCGGCGTAGAAAGAGCAGCGTTGGATGAAAAGAGCGGACGATTCGGTATAGGAAGCGACGCCTGTGAGAAGGAAAGAGAAAGAGCGGATTGCATTGTCAGAGAAGGAGAGAGAGATATCTGTGGAGAAATGGGAGTGACGGAGATGACAAGTACTACTCACTCCGGTGGGAAAGAGAGACAGAGACGAGCGGAGGCGGAGATATCGAAGCCGGACACGTGGCACGTTTCTCGTCGTTAGACCGGAGAGTTAAAACTCGAATTGTATGTCTAAGCCCATTGGGCTTTGATTTGTCGTCTGACGTTCAGTAATAACTTCTTCAGGAATAAATGCCACGTGGGAAGGAGAACGAGGAACAGTTCAAACCTCAGACCCCGACACGTGTGGAGAAAGAGAAGACGTGTCAAGGAAGTGGGGAGGCTGTTTTTGTTCGGTTCCACAATCTGCTCCTTACTTGTTGTGAAGAGAGACGTATTAACACAGAAGCCCGGAGATAAGTGAAAGAGAGAAGATAAAGAAAATGGAGAAGAGTGGAGGAAGAAAGGTTGTGGATGAGATAAAAAGCTTTGAGAAGGCAAGCTTGTTCGATCTTGGTCATCCTCTCCTCAACCGCATCGCCGATTCCTTCGTCAAAGCCGCCGGAGTAAGTTTCAATATTGCAGACTGGGTATAGATATACATATAAATATGCACTAAGATGGCTTATTAATTATATATGGATAATGAAGGTGGGAGCGTTACAAGCCGTGTCGAGGGAAACTTACTTTACGGTGGTTGAGGGTAAGAAAAAGAACTAGCTCCGGCGTCAAACAAATAAATCAATTAAATTAATTTGTATATAATTGAAGGAGCAGGGTTTGACTCGAGTAACGTGGGTCCACCATCGGAGATTACCGGTAACAAGAAAAATAGGTTCCCTAATCTCAGAGGTTTGTTATGTCGTATAGATTATGTATCCTATATGTAGTTGGCGTCATGTTATGTTTTATTAATATATTTTACGGTTGCTTTCTTCAGGGGAAAGCAGCAGCAAATCTCTTGAAGCACTGGTGAGTTTCTTTCTTAAAACGCTAACCTTTTTTGTTTTTCGTTTTGTTTATTCATGTTGAATATTCGTCACATTCCGTACAAGTGCTGTGTGCATATGTTTTGCAATGTGTGAGTGAGTGTGTGTAAAGCAATTAAAGGCTATACGATTTGATGTTACCGTCTAAATGGTTTGGTATGTAGGTGAAGAACACGGGAAAAGAATCTCTCCAGTGGGGTGAGTTTTGTATAAATATAGAAAATTAAACGTCGCGAGTAATATAATTAGAAAGAGTTAAAATGAAGGATTGTGATATTGGAAATGGTATGGCAGGGCTAGCCGCGGGATTGTACTCGGGTATCACTTACGGTATGAAGGAGGCTCGTGGAGGAGCTCATGACTGGGTGAGTCAAATTACCATATTATCCTTATGCCATCAATGGACACATGATTTAATGTTTTAATTTTTAATCATATGTATGCAGAGGAACAGCGCTGTGGCTGGAGCATTGACAGGAGCTGCAATGGCTATGACGTCGGAGAGGACAAGCCATGAGCAAGTGGTTCAGTCTGCTCTCACCGGAGCTGCTATTTCCACCGCCGCTAATCTCCTTTCCAGTGTTTTTTAGAAGGTTTTAGTTAGATCGTTTAATCTCCTTCATGTTTTAGTACATGTATGTTTCGTTAATTTCTCTAAGGTCTTTATGACCTCGTTTGAAACTCTGAATCCAGAGATCACTTTTCCTTCTATTAGAACTATTGGTTTTTTTTTTTGTTGGCCCCGAATTGTCTTAAAAAGTAATGTACTTTTGGTTTAGAAAATAGCCTGATTCCAGGACCAAAAATAAAAGAAAAGAAAAATAGCCTTATCCCATTTGGATAAAATTGCGGGTCCTGTGGGACCAGAGGAGAGAAAAATTGTCACGTAGCTCCTGTGAAGCGGCAATTAATGTTTGCAAGTATTTTGTTCGTTTACATCTCGTTGTAGTTGCATGCGATAGTTAATTAATGTGCGGTTTGTGAGAAGTTGTAGTTGCATGTGATAGTTAGTTAATGTGTTTTATTGAGCCGATCACCTGGATTTTCTCGAGTAAATTAAAGAATTTTGTCAACACTCAACACTTACAGTTACAGACTTCGGTTTTGATAAAACGATCGAAAACAAACTAATAAATTTTTACACCTCTCATGGGCCGTCCAAGTCATGTTGTAGAGCTTAGTCTTTAACCAAATGGCCTATTCGATCAGACAACCAGTAAACTTTTTTTTTTGGTCACGAACCAGTAAACTTTAACTATGACAAAATAAACTAAAGAACTAAAAATTTATTATGTTAAAAAAAGTTGTTAAACAGTACAGATGCACAACAATTGCTTTAAAATGCTGAAACGTCACATACACAAGCCGATATATATGTTGGACGGACTATAAGATATTCTCAATATATATATATATTAGAAGTTAGAACTTGTAAACTTTTTGATAAATGTATGATCGAGTTATTGAAGTTCTATAGCCCAGTAGGCTGGTGTTTTAGGCATTACAAAAATGCGAAAATCAGTGGAGGAAACTCATATTGTAATTTATATCCATGATCAAGAAGAAGGCTAGAGATACAAAGAAATGCATAACTAAAATTAAAAGAGAGAAATGAGAAATCTTTGGACTAATCCATGGAACACAAAGAGTTTCCTTCAAAGGAAAGACTTGATCTTGGATTACCCATCCCCTACCCAAAATCTTATAGCCAAATGGTAGATTCAAACTTAAATCTAAAACAAAAAGGAAAAATAGAAGGAAAGATCAAAATATCACTTTGAAAATAAAAAGGATTCAAGATTGTTCAAGGATTCTAGAGTTCAAATATTTTTTATTTTAGAGATAGGGTTTTTGCTTTTATAAGCCTAACAAATGTTAACCATAGTCAGACGTCTAAACTAGAGTTAAGAGAGATGTTTGAAAATTCAAAGTTTTGATTATGTGTTTCTAGTCGCTAGTAGGTGGGAACATTTGGCTCATGGGAGGTCATGTCGTGGTCTCCGGGTGGCGACAAGTGAGTTCATGGGTTGAGTGTTGCTAACCTTCTCTCCTGTTAGTGGTGGCAGTCGCTTTTGAGACATCTATTGTTGTTGATACTGGATTCAATTTCTAATTATTTATAATTAGAAGGGTTTGTTTTTGAAAAAGTATTAAGTAAGAAAGAAAGAGAAACCTCGGAAAGATTAACTTTTATTAATGATTTAAGTTACAAAGGGTGTTAACTCGGAATGCCGAGTTAACTTTATCAAAGAGAAGTATTAAACCTAGGCAATCTAGTAATTCTTCTCCAGCTAGGCCTTGCAACTTAATGGAAGTGACATGGGAGGAAGAGGATGGACTCTCTCTGCTAAGGCTTTTCCATTTCCGGAAATGCGAAACTGGTACACTGAATTTTATTTTTGTTTTGGACTGTATCTTTAAAATGTGTTGTTGATTATGCTATATATATATCATGTCTTGCAACCCAATTATTGCAGTATCGTTAAGGTTAATGGATATGACACTTGGCTTAGTAAGTCTGATATCCAATGCCAGTTGAGTAAACTTTTCTCTTCATGTGGAAAGATCAAGGAAGCCAGAATTTTCGAGAGGTTTGTGGCTTCCTTCCGCCTAACCATTATACCCAACTTTCAAGTTATTTAAGTTGTCTTTTTTACAGCTTCTCTCAAGTGTTTCTAGAGGGAGAAGACGTAGTAGAGAATGCGCCAAAACTTAATGGGAGCGACATAGGAGGGCGCAAAGTAGTTGTTAAGCTTATTTCTCAGGTGGGAAAAGCCACTGTCCACCCCCGCCGTCTCAAGGGTTGCAGCATCGGCCTTAACGACCTTGTTCGCCCTCCTCCATGTACGTAAATCTCTTCTTGATTCTTGATTCCCGATTCTTGGTAACAAAGTGTAAAAGCTTTCGTGTTTTATTTTATTTTTTTTAGATAAGACTGCAAAGATGGCTTTGGACTAGAAAGCACGAAGCTCTTTGATGTTAAAGAAAAAAAGCAACTAAATGACAAAAATTACAAAATCTTATCAGTCTCAAAAACAAGAGAAAATGGGGTCAGCGAGAAGGAGGAGAAGAGAAAAAGATGACAAGGAAATAAACAAGAAAACCAGCGACAAGTATTCCTCCGTAGACCAATGTTTGATATGACTTGACTCCAACTGTGTATTTGTAATCTATCTTACAGCATCTCATGTTCTCCCTTTCCGCTTCCAGTACATGTTCTACGTACCTGCAACCAAATATTTCTTTGCTTTTTTTGCCTATCCCAAAAAACCCAAATAAACTCTTTTAAAAAGACTTACTGTTGTGTAAACATGGTGGTCTGAAGAATCTCTGAGCTGTTGAGATGAGCATCGTACAGTTTATGATCGTATAACAAAGAAGATAGATCCACCAGTTGTTCCTCTACGGTCTGTTTGTTATAACAATATTAACAGACAACAAAAGAGTGTAAGAAAAAAACATGTCCAAAAATGAAAACTTACGTCAAGATATTTCTCAAGTCTTTCGACCAGCTCGTGTGGGAAAGGCTCAGGCAATGTGGTTGTCTTTTTGTAGAATTTCTCCACCCATAGCTCTGTTTTTGTTTTGTTCTTTTTATCTTTCACTGGCTCCCCTAGTGGTGTCTTTAGGTATTCAGATGCAAAGTTTTGTACCGCCTGCTCATAACAACAACAACCAGAATTCATCAACATTTTAATTCATATATTTTTATTTATTTATATAATTGTTTACCTCTGATGTTTCACGGATTTTGTGTAGAGCAGAATCAACCCGCGCATAAATAGTATTTCTCTGCGGAAAAATTTACAAGGCGCTTCAATGCTATGTTCTTTTTTTTTTAGAAATCAGAAATGGTTATACTTAAAAGAGATGATTCGTTTACCAGTGCAACGTCCTGAAGCATTTGACTCATTTGAGAAATGTTTGAAAACGGTCCAAACGGGTGACATCCGGTTGCCCAAAGCCAATTGGTGACAGGCCTTTCATGTGCGTGAGAGGTTTTCTCATATGGTGCACTTACACCGCCTAAAGCAGAAGCTATACCTGCCAGTATATGCCGCTGTACCTGTGATGGAACCGCATGCTGTCTCTCTGTTTCAGATACATAACTGCCAAACCACACAAGAATTCAAAACCGATATGATGACCAGCCAAGTTTATCATTTTTTGTTGCGTTTTGCTCACCTCAAAGGTATTTTCTCGTTTAGATGCTGAAGCACAATGACTACATCACTGCTTGCCCACACGAGGCTCTCATCTTCCATCATGAGCATTGGATCCACATCGGCTAATGAGAGTATAAACCTATATAATTACAGAGTCAATCAAGATTAACTACACAATTTCTGATTTGGTTGTTATTCAAAATCTTAATCTTTGGATCTTGCTTGGCCAGTGTAATGAATAATCAACTCACACTGGAATCACTCTTGTTCCGTATGTCCGGTAGAGATCACCTTTTTTCTTAACGACCTTCTTTTTCTTTCCCTTTTGAGTTTTCGTGTTATAAGATGACCAGAGAGGCTTGTGCTTTACTATGGAATCACTCGAACCTTCAGATTCATCTTCCCAGCTCTGGGTACAAAAAGTATGGAATATTTGCCATGACAAACAAAAAAACATAACCTGTGAAAGAAATTTGCATATGAAATTTCTGAGATTTACCTGGCGGAGAAAATATTTATTAGATAGTCCAGGGTCAGACACGTCGAGTAAACCAGCAGCTAGAACATCAGTAGATCTTTCCATCTCCTGCAAAGACCAATCAAAATCACGTGAGAATAGCACCAAGGTTAAGAACTATTCTTTTTTATCCAAAGATTTTCTTAGCTTAACCGAACTCAGAAATCTCAGTTTCCAGGATGAGCAGAAACTATAGTAACTCACTTCTTTGAGAATCGCACCATCAAGGTATGTTTTGGTATGCACATGGAATCTTCCGTCTTTCTTAGTTTCCTGAAGGGAATGCCCACGCATGGCTTTTGAGACAGCAATAGCTAACTTCTCATGGCGATGCAATGGATGAGTCCCTCCAACTATCACTACTTCTTGCCCCTGATGAATCATTTTCTTTACCTGCAAAGACTCAGAACAGCTAGCATGTGAAAACCTATAGAGTCAAATCCCTGTGTCTACTTCCGAAAATATAATGCGTGCTAACTTTCTGGTAGCAGTGAACTTGGCTAATATTTCCTTTTACAATTCATATTGACACATAGGGATGAAAACACCATCCAACGAACAAAAGATAAGAACTTCCAGTCTTTCACGCACATCAATTCATTCAGGGCTTTAAGTCTTTACCTCGGATTCTATCTCTTCAACGTTTATGCTGTAGTTTTGTCCTCTTTCCATGATATTATATCGATTGTGGTTTTGGAGCACAATGATAGGCACAAGCACTCTAGTTGCTAGATCAACCGTCTCAAACCTGGTTGCACAACATAGAATGAATCATCTAAGCATAATCTTCATTGCTAGAAGTAAGGGAAGCTCGTGTGGCATATTACCTGACATCGGGGGCTATGACGTGCTCAATAGTAGTAGCCACCAACGCAGCTAACTGACCAGAAAAAATATCATGGGTAGAGTGATGACCAACAGGGCTAACGCTTCCTGGAAGCACAATGTTTCGTATCCTTGGCAATGTTCTAGGACTAACACTTCCCTCTTCAGTTTCAATCTTCCCATATGTACAAGGCCCCGCAGATAAATCTATGACAACATATCTACCAAAAAGAGAAAAGAAATCAGAAATAATAAGAACAGAAATAGTTACACCAACATATCTCGAATATTATTTATAAAATAAAAAGCCGATTACTACAGTAATATATGTTAATCAAAATGCAATGATGTAAATATTAAGTGCTTATCTTTGTCGTGTTCGTCTTAATGTTTTTCTTTTCTGCCTTATATATAATCAACTAAATGGACAATGATATCACACATCTTTTTGCAAGTATAATTTGATGATACCTTGATAGGTATAATGCTTTCAGAGAAGACTGTTAATTTTTACACAATCATATCACTCATAGGGATAACATATTTTACATCAACAGGGAAACAAAAACAAAGATGAGTTTACCTGCCTGATCCAAGCCAAACTTGGGATGCTCCTCCACCATTGTATCTATATCGATAAATATAATCTGCCTCTTGTTTCTCTTTGTCTGCATCACTAAGCTCTGGTAGCTTTGCAAACATCAAGCTGTCTAGATCAATCTCTGTATTTCTAGGGTCCATTCTTACCTGAACAATGAATTAAGAAAAGAAAGGGGGAAGTAAAAAACCCAGCAGGATAGAATCAATTACTGAGTAGAAGCAAACATGACAAGAACAGGTAAAGCATTCGGACATTTTGCATTTACATATGCAAGACTCAAGAAGTAAGAAGAGCACTGCAGGCCATACCTTATCAAAATTAACTACAAATATGGCACTTGGTATAGGTTTATCCGCCGTTCCTGCTGACCCTGCTCCCACATCCATATCAAATATATAAGAGTAAAGCCGGTTAAATGCTGACTCAACTTTTGTTGCCTCTACGTCATAGGCAGGTAAATGTCTTCCAAAATCAGCCTAAATTCAAAAATAATGTTCCAGCTTAGCGCCATATACATTATGATGTAGATTTTACAGCAATGAAATTTACATTTCAGCAACATATTTTTTATATGTATATGTCTCTGTCAAGAGGGACCATTAAATTTGAGATGATAAGATAACAGCAACCTCTAGTGCAGTTCCAGCGGGCACCATGGCTTCCTTCACTGCCTTCTCCAGAGCTATTAGTTCCGGTTGCCCAATCTAAAGAAAGAAAAGCAAAGAAGACCATTTAAAAGTGAAATCTTGCAATCAGAAGTCACTAATGATATTGAGTCCAAACAACTGCATGCCAGCTCAAGCAAATTCAAGATTCCAGAACTTGCATAGCTTTGTTTGTGAACAATCCAAAAGAAGAAGAAAAAGTATCCACCATTTGATCTTGAGGCAGAAAAAGCAGAACAATACAAAATCATGAAGACTGGTCTAAGATTTTCATAATTACTCACTGGAAACACATTATAAACCACTCGATGTTCGATATCAAGCGGCTCTCCCGTCTCTTGGCATGAGGGCCTATGGGTCGAGAAACTAACTTTCAAAAACTCCTCCAATTTGTGAGAATCCACGGAATACCTGTATCCTCCATCTCCATTGAAACCTAAAAGCACTATATTCACTTCCAGAGGAACCTGAAATGGTACCTGCCACAAAAAGAGTAGAGTCTAAACAAAAAAGTTTCATAATATGAGATTCGATTGTCGATGTGTTACCCTAAACTAGACAATCTAATAACTGTCCTCAAAGATCCACCGATCATTTGAGAATTCCAATTCAGAATCGCATGCACGAACAAAGTTGTGATCATAGGCGTGTAACAACAAGAATTAAATCATCGTGACCCTGGCGCGTTTAATTTCACTGTGGTGGCTAGACAAAGCCAATTACTCGATGATGGAGGCCCTTGGATTCAGACTCGCTGATGATGATTCACATTCTTAAAGGTGGAGATTTACCTCGGCACGGGAGTGAAGCATACGGCGGACATCAGATCGCACGCTCTCTCGTACGTCGAGGAAGGCGCTGTGATGCCAGTGAGGATGACCCGGCTCGCGGCGGAAAGGTTGCTGAGCCGACTCGGTTCGGGAAACGAGTCCGCTGAGAATCGTGAGAAAGGCAACGAATAGAAGAGAAGAAAATGAAGCCGACCATGAATCTGATCTCAGCTCCATGACTGAATAACCGGTGATTTCGCCCACTCCGATTTGAACTGGACTGGAGAGAGTCGCTCCTAGTCGCTACGGGGAGGGACGAGAATTGGAGGAAGAATGAAATAGTAATTACTCATTTACCCTCAGATTTAGCTGAAATTTACGAATGAGGAATAGTCGTCATGCCTGACGAAGATATTAGAAGCAACAAGCAACGTGTCACTTCTCATGTGGCGCTATCCCCCAAGAAATATCAAACGAGACAGCCAATTAGGTCACGGCACGTGTCTCCTATCAGTCCTTTTAACAAGCTCGTAACTGTTTCATTTGTCCCAAAGTCTCTTCTTTCCTTATCTCCGGGAAAGCAAAAAATGAATCGCCTCGTCTTCTTCCTACTCATCGCCGTCACTTTAGCCGGCGCCATCTCCGGTGAGGTGGAGGAAAGTTTCGATAATCCTATCAGGCAAGTCGTCCCGGAGCAAAACGATGAACATCTCCTCAACGCCGAAAACCACTTCACTCTATTCAAGTCCAAGTACGGTAAAACCTACGCGACTCCGGAGGAGCACGATCACCGTTTCCGTGTCTTCAAGGCTAACCTAAGGCGAGCAAGGCGTCACCAGCTTCTGGATCCTACTGCCGTCCACGGAGTCACGCAGTTCTCAGATCTTACTCCAAAGGAATTTCGCCGCAACTATCTCGGGCTGAAACGGGGATTCCGTCTTCCCTCCGATACTCAGAAGGCGCCGATCCTTCCAACTAGCGACCTCCCGAATGATTTCGATTGGCGTGAACAAGGAGCCGTCACACCTGTTAAAAACCAGGTACGTGAAGAGTGAATTAATCTATTTTTAGTAATCTCTCGTTGACATTTTTCTCCTCTTGCAAAATTTCGATCGTAGAGAGTGTACGATATATTCGTGATTCTGTCATTGATGTGAATAGGGTCTGTGTGGGTCATGCTGGGCGTTTAGCACAACAGGAGCTCTTGAGGGAGCGCATTTTCTGGCGACTAAAGAACTTGTCAGTCTCAGCGAGCAGCAGCTCATAGATTGCGACCATGAGGTTTGTTTTTTTCTCCTTTACTCAAGCAACAATGTGTTAGGTGAAGTGGTTGTAACCAACTTTTAATATATGTTTCTTGCCGCTTTAAAATTTACTCTTTTTGTAGTGTGATCCAGAACAAGCCGGGTCATGTGACTCAGGTTGCAGTGGAGGATTAATGAACAATGCTTTTGAGTACACTCTCAAAGCTGGTGGTTTGATGAAGGAAGAATCATATCCTTACACAGGACGTTCCCATTCCACCTGCAAGTTCGACAAGACCTTAGTCGCAGCAAGCGTCTCTAATTTCAGCGTTGTTCCAGCGGATGAAGAACAAATCGCTGCAAATCTAGTCAAGCACGGACCTCTAGCTAGTAAGTTTAGAAAAACTCTCTTTTTCCTTTGTAACAAATTCAAGAATTAGAGACTTAACACGTTGTCTTTGCTTGCTCAAAAACAGTTGCTATCAATGCATTGTGGATGCAAACATACATAGGAGGAGTGTCGTGCCCGTATGTATGTTCAAAGTCCCAAGATCATGGAGTGCTTTTGGTTGGGTTTGGCTCATCGGGCTATGCACCAATCCGTTTAAAGGAAAAGCCTTATTGGATTATAAAGAACTCGTGGGGATCGATGTGGGGTGAGCATGGTTACTATAAGATCTGCAGGGGAAGTCATAATATGTGTGGTATGGACACAATGGTCTCTACTGTTGCTGCTGTTCAGACCCCTTCTCAGTAGAATTATTAGGACACGACTGGGTTTGATCTGTCTCTGTGTGTGTGTATATATATATATATATGTATGGATGTATAACCATACTATGGACTCTTATTGTTAGTATGTGTCTCTCTGTTTCAGACTGTCAGTTTTAATGTAAAATAGCTTGGGTACTAATCTATGTAGCATCGAATGCTGAAGACATGATTATCAACTCGAAAGATGGGATTATAGAATATTTGATATGTTTTATAGTATGTATTGTATGAAGCTTCGTTAGTTATAGAAACGTAAAATGAATCGGGAATGGTACACTAGCATTCTTACAAATTCCCTTTTGGTGCAACCGATTTCCATTTCTTCCTCTTTATATACATTCATATATGGCCATGTTTTTATTTGTCTTTTCTTCCATCTTAAAAGCTATAAATGGTTATGTCAAATATGATATCTTACCAGTAGGATCGAACAATGTAGGAGTTAACTCTAATTGCGCCCACTGTGGAGAACCAGGAACAGAACTCCATACGCTGTTCAAATGCAGTTTTGCGAGGAAGGTGTGGGACCTAACACCGACACGGGAAAAATTGTGTTTAGAAGACCTGACTGAAAACAAGGAGGGACTGATCAGAGCTAAGGAGTTGATAGCGCTCCCACCAACGACAGACACCGGTGACTCCATGGATATTATGGACGATTTGGTCAGCAAGGAATCACAGAATTTTTGAGAATCGACGTTTTTCTGAAGAAGAAACGGTGGCCAAGGCCCTACAAGACGCACGAAGCTGGCAGGATGCACAAGACGGGCAAGGAAAAGTGGAACAACGAATAGCAGCAGGAAACAGAGCAAGGGATCAGGTGCTTGACGAAGGAGAGAAGATATGCTTAACAGATGCGTCTTTTGACAAGGAAGGAAAAATGGCAGGAATTGGATGGTGTTTTAAAGACGGGGAAGACATAGTGAGAGGAGAAGGGTGCAAAAGGAGCACGCATGTGGGTTCAATAATCATGGCGGAAAGCCTTGCCATTTTAGAAGCAATGAAAGTGGCAAAGGAGAGAGATTGGAACAAGATACGCTTCAAATCGGATGCAAAAGAAGTGATTAAAGCCATAACAACGAAGAAACCACAAAAAGAAATCTATGGAATCATCCAAGATATCTTAGCGCTAGCGGAAACATTTGAGAGTATCTCATTTTGTTATGTACCGAAGGAGTTGAATGTACAAGTGGACTCTCCTGCAAGGTATGCCTTGAGAAACAATGTAAACCTTGTCTAAGTTTAAATGAAAGAATGATCAGTGACAAAAAAAAAAAAGGTTATGTCAAATAAAAAAGCTATAAATTGATTGTTACAGTGGGAGCAGAATGATCTGTGCGGATTACATCTTTCTAGAATCTGGGAAGACGATAATCCGTTGCGGACCAATTCATTTTTTTCAAAAAAGATCATAATTTGTTAACGGTGAAGCTTTTTCTTTCTATTTGATCTGTTGTAAACCAAAATTTATAGATTTTGATCGCTCGATCGCTTTGACCGAACCATTACAAAACTAGTTAGCAAACCCTCTAACATCTCTATCATTACAAAGGAGTAAAGTATATCAAATGTGGTGTGGTTCTCCTTCCACATTTCTATCATTTCACCCAAGGTCGGAACAACCATTGCAGCGAGATCAATCCTATCAGGCCTCCATCATCAAAGCTTCAGCAATTCGTCTCCTATCATCAAAGCAGCATCTCTGTCCAAAAGTCCACACACAGATTATTGAAACAACACTTTGACTATGAGTGAACATAAACTGTTTGAAAATAGGTCCAATCATGTTGAACACTTTAAAAGTGACAGCACCGAAAAATGATAAGTGAGATGTAAGAGAGTAATTGTGATTTGTGACTCAACTTTAGTTCAATGGGCGTACAAATGAACCCGAGGAATGGATTATTCATCTTCTTCTTCTAAACATCGAGAAAAAAAATCGAGACAAAAATCAAATCCATCAACTAACAATGCAAATGATAACACCAAGATCAAGAAAAGCACATAGATACAGTTAGGTGGCTTAAATCCATCAACTAACAAATACTGTTTTCTTGATTGACAACTTTGCCAACGAGATAAATTGGTGTAGTATAGCATCGTAGCCGTACTCTCAAGAGGTTTGGTCACATGAGATTTACGAACTGGACACCTTCTAATGGCTATATTAAACATAAATCACAAGAAAATCAAAATCAAACTAGAGCTAGATTAACTCGAGTTTGCATAAGCATAATTGCTGATGTGTCGATGTTCTCAAGTTTTAAATTTATAAAACACTTCAATCGTTGTCAAGTATAAGCAATACTCGTTGTAGTAATTGAGGAAACAAACCCAAATGAGTTAGGGGATTTATCGAGAGTTTTAAAACCGAATAGAAACCAGATGTGAAAACATGGGGTTTTGTTGATTTTGTTTTGTTTTGAAAGTAGTTTAGTAAACACTAATTAACTTATAAGGTTTTAAATAGATGTTAAAATGTATGGGTCTTATGAGAGAAGATGATGGGTATAAGAGAACTTAAGTAAACTAACTTAGTACTTGGGTTTTTGAGTACTTGTTAAGTGATTTTGTTCGATTAATTCGATGGTGTCTCGGTGAGAACCGAATTGTTAGGTATTCGCTCTAACAACGGGTCGATTGAGAGAGACAAATAATCAACGACCTTAAGATTACAAACACCATTACTATTTTTAACGTAGCGATTTAATTCTAAATCTTATAAGTTGATTCAAAAATTTCTTATAATACATCTAATTCTCTAGATCACTCTCGTAACATTTTAAGCCATTTAAAATGAGCTTAACGCAAGCTTAGGCATAGACATAGACATACAAAGGTTTCCACAAAATATCCCTAAAATCTAGTTGAAACATAAACCTATTAGGTTAGAGAAAGCCTATCTATTGATAACTTAGACAACTCATCAAACACATAGAATTGTAAGAGAGTATAGAGAAGGAATTAAGTGATAGGAGATGTCACTAGTCCAATCTCAACCCATCTCTAATGACCCATGACTAAGAGAACTAAATCCTAATTAGTTACTTAAATAGTTAATTGATTAACCCTAATCATTATTAGTTACTAATCATCTCATTAATTCTCTCTCTCACTTAACCCATATATGATGAGAGAAAGAGAATAAAATAAATCAAAAACTTCATTTAAAATCAAAGAGAAAAATATATATATATTTAGTTTACTTGAAATATCAAACAAACAAAATTGCTTCTCATAAGAGAGCAAAATGAACTAAAATAATAAAATAAAAATGTTAAATATGAGTATATATCTCAAAGGGTTGGACATATGTTATTTATAGGGGACCAAAATCGACTGGATCAATTTGATTATTTTTCTTTCAAACAGTTTCGTATTGATCGATACGGGTTCGATTTATTCCCTATATATCAATTGATATAGGGTCGATACGAGGTCCAATTCGAGATTTGATTTCAATATTTCCAGTGTGGTGTCGACCAGTCTTCAAAATGTGTTGACCGACATATTAATAACGGTCGATAGTGGATCGATACGACCATTTTGTCTTCTTGAAATTGATCTTAATGCTAAATCCTTTCAATTCTCATCTCATCAATTGCTATCAAAATATGAAACATCAATTGAATTTCAACAAGGATAGATTTGAACTTGTGGAACCGTGCGGAGAGAATCATTGACGGTAACTTTTTGACGAGCCACATTTTGGGTCTAGTGGTAAATTGGTAATCTGAGCTGTGTTGATCTACACAGTTGCATTTGACTGTGCACATGAGATATGATCTTTCCCCTCCTTCGAGAGAAACCCAAAATGGAAGAGATGGCCGATCAGACCTTCTTCCCATATTGCGTCCACCGACGGCCGTCGTCCTGAGATTCCTGCAAGCTCCTTATGGAAAGCCCAAACGTAGCGGATTCGGTTCGATTGTTTTTGGTATTTCTCTGGTCTACCTTTAGTACCCGGTTATCAGTCTGGAAATAAGCAGATTCAAACTAAACCGGTGCATTTAACTTTTCACTGAATTAAAATCTCAGGGCGAGGTGGGTTTGACTTTTGGCTTTCTTCTTCTTTCTTCGAGTCAAAATTCGAATCCCCTTATCCCCTGCAATGGAGCTCAAACCTTCCAACTGTAATACTTGATTTCTCTGCACCTCTTTGCTTCGTTCTCGTTTTATTCGAACAATATCATCAGTTTCTAGAGTTCTCTGTGGGTGCAGATACCATTCTTGAGCAGCTGAGACATGGTTTCGCTCGATTCGAGCTCGTTTCCTCCCCTACTTCTTCTGTTTCAGATTCACTCCCCGCGTCCCTCTTTGGCGCCGGGAAGGGAACAAGCTCTGTATTCTTCGCCAAAATCGGTTCCTCCATGTAGGTTTTTCGTTAAACAGCTCTTAATCTGCGAATTTTCCTATTAACCGTCCGGTTCCTATATTCAATCTGCAGGAATGGGTCCCCGGCGAGGAAAAAGGTTGAGCAATACGGCGTGGATAGAGTTACTGGTGATGGGCGGTGTCTATTTCGAGCACTGGTATTGTGCATTCTCCTCCGTTCGATCTTGTATGTTCCTGAAGAAATGATGTAACTGTGTTCCATATGTAAATTAGGTGAAAGGGATGGCCTTTAACAAGGGTCTTACTCTTAACCCCCGCCGCGAGAGAGATGATGCAGGTGACTGACTAGATGTCGATGATATCAATGAAGTTAATTTTCTATTATCCCATAAGCATGATCACCACCTCCATAAGCCAGAACCATATTCATCATAGTCTTTGTTTACTTCACCATGTTGTGATTCCCCTTATATCTGTTTATACGGTAATTTAGTCTTTAGAATATGAATTCTATATGATAGATGACTGGAATGAAAACTGTTTCTATATGATTTAGATTGTTAGAATGTAAACAATTTATTTGAATGTTGTTTCACAGATGAGTTACGAATGGCTGTGAAAGAGGCAATATGTGAAGACACCAAGGAAAGGGAGAAATACAAAGAAGCTGTAATTGCTATCACAGTGGATGAATCGCTCAAACAGTAAGTCTTAAGAATTCCCATTTTGAATGTGTTTCTCTCTTATCACATATACACGTTTTTGCTTCAGCTATTGCCAGCGGATTGGAAGACATGATTTCTGGGGAGGGGAGTCGGAGCTACTAGTGAGTTTCCTTCAATATAAAGCTCAAAGAGTTGCAATCATAGATAGATAAACGATCTAAAGTCAAAGGTTTTTGTCTTAAACAGGTTCTCTCCAAGCTATGTAAGCAGCCAATCATTGTCTACATACCCGAGCACGAGGTAAAAGTCCTTTTGTTCTAGTAAAAGTTGTACTTGGATCTTTGATTAAATGGTGGTATTGTTGTTACTTCCAGCATGGAAAAGGAGGGTATGGGTCTGGTTTTATACCGATTGCAGAGTATGGAGCTGAGTTTCGTGGAGGCTGGGGAATAGGGAAGACGACGAACAAGAATGTTGTTAGGCTTCTTTACAGTGGTCGAAACCATTATGATTTGCTTCGCTGACCCTTATTGACCTTATTTTGAGAGATATTGGAATTTTGTACCCTTAGTGCATCTGCCTTATGCACATATAAGGAGGCATTTGGAGAGAAAGTTACCCTAGCTCTTAACGACAATGTTAGCTATCGATAACTCTCTGCTTTGTGCCATGTTTATTTTGTTTACTTCAAATGTAGTATCACAACTTTTGGAACCTTAACAATCGCATGATTTTATTTTCACAACTTTTGGAACTTGACATATTGGATTTTTAATTGGTGTAGTCGGTTTTCCAAACTTTAGCCGAAACTAACCGAATTTTATTTTGGTTCGGTTCTCGGTTTCTTCTTTTATTTTTTTTTTTGCAGAATTTAACCAAAATTTTCGGGTTTTTTGAAGAAATTTGGTTCATTTCGGGTAAATGAGAGCATTTTTTTGAAGAAATTTGGTTCAACTGATTTATAAATATAAAAACAAAACCCAAATAACATAACTGTTCGTATATAACTTTTAAAAATGATATGTTTTATCATTTCCTAATTTAAAGTGGAATTTTATGACACTATCTTGAGGTACTAATGTGTGATACTACATTTGAAGTAACCAAAATGTAAAAAAGAGAAAGGTACAAAGTAGTAGAGTATTATTTAAGATCCTTGAAAATTGTCTACAACTTGGAAGAAGGTTTCTTGGTACCACGTCCAGCTATAAACTCCTGCATCTTCTTAAACTGTTCCTTTGTCATTCCGTTGTAATACGCATGAGCTCGTTCCTGCGCAATCAAAATTTGATCGATAAAGTAAAATAACTAGCAGATAGATTTATTCTACAATAATGTCAATAAGGTTTTACCTTCTCGAGTGTGAGAGCATGACCAAGATCAAGCTTTAGTCCATCATTGATGACAGATTTAATCCTCAGAACCATGCCTTGTTCATTCTTGATTATAGCCTCTGCGATTTCTCTAGCTTTCTTCATAGCTTCCCCTTCTTCAACCAAATGGTTTACAAACCCTAACTTCTCAGCCACGTCAGCGGTCAATGGCATCGATGTTAAAGAAACTTCCCGAGCTTTGTTTGCTCCGATGATCCTCGACAGCTTCTGAGACAGACCCCAAGACGGGAATATCCCAAACCTTCAAATATTCACACATTGAATATTCACATTCATATCATCGCAGAGATTCATCTCAAGGCGAGAAATAGAATTTTGAATATGATATGAACAGAGTGCTTCAGAACAAATTTACATGATCAAAGTTTTAAGTCTGCAAATAAATTGACCTAATTGCTAGAATCAGTCTCATGATCCCAAAAGAGATTATTAGAGGTTACAGATATTTCTACAGAACCAGGAAACGAATTGAGAATATTGAAACGACATCGTATGAGAAGAGAGAAGAAACCTGGCGTGAGTGTCCATAAACTTAGCTCCTCTGGAAGCAACCAGGATATCGCAGGCCAAGGCGAGCTCGAACCCGGCGGTGATGGCGTAACCGTTAATTGCTCCGATGATCGGCTTTCGTAATCGCTCCATTTGGATTACCGGGTCGGTCTCCGGATCCTTCACGTCTCCCTTGAAAACCGATTCCGCCGCAGTCAAATCGACGCCTGAGCAGAAAGATCGACCTGATCCGGTAAAAATCACGACCTGGACCGATTCATCGGCGTCCATCTCCTTGAATGCTCGTGCTAGGTCCACCATCATCGCTCTCGTCAGCGAATTCAGGGATTTCGGACGGTTGATTGTGATGACGGCGATCCCGCATGATTCCTTGTTCACTAGGATGAGATTTTCGCAAGCGCTTTGATCCATTTTTGACAACTCTGATCAAAAGGAACAAAATTTTGAATCTCCGATCGGTTTTCAAGAAAAGCGAGAATTAGTCAAACGCACGAAGAGATGATGAAGAGCCTCCTGGGTTAGTGTGCCATTATTTTGTCGTTGGTAAACTGTGTCCCGTTTTTGCCATTATTTAGACGCTGCGTGTTTTATCTTCTGGAACATTAAAACGGCAAGTAAACATGAAAACGCTATACACGAACTTTTTCTTTTTTACTCAAAAATCAAAATCAAAGTTTTTTAATGAAAGGTAAAATATCCGAAGAGCATTAAATTGATTAAGAACTTCTCAACAATAAAATATTGATATTTTTCATTTAATTTAATTAGAGAATTAAAATTTAGTTTTGAAGAAATATTGAACCAAGAGAAATAAGATTTTTTAAAAATATTTTTATTTTATTTTAGTTCTTAAAATTCCATTAAGAATCTTCAATACAAATATTCTAATCGACTTCGATTATTTTTTTCTCTAAAATTGTTTTGATTAATCTTGAGGAATTTACATGATCATTGTACAAATTTTTAATAAACCATAAAAATGAGAAAAAAAGAAACATCATTTGGTAATCTTCTTTTGGCAAATAAGTTTGATGGTTGATTTTTGTCTCTGTGAATCCATTAGAACCTTATGTCTTCATATTTGGACTTTACGAATCCAATTATAAAGACCAAAATGTTGGTGTTTCCCATTCACCAAATCTATTAGCCGTTGGTTATCACCTTTGAATACAACTTTAGTTCAATTTTCAACTCAATAATATTGTATTGCCATGACCAAAGCTTGAAATTTCGCTTCTAATGGTGAATTTACTAACCTTCATGTTATTTGAGCTGAATAAACATAAAATCTTTAGTCATCTTTGATAATCCATCTTTCTTTGAACCTAATCTCTTTTAAAATATAAGAAACATCAAAATTACCCTTTAGTGGAGGTCATAATGACATAAAATTGAGATTATTAGAACACTTTTGAGATGTCCCTAAGTAATAATCAATATAGTTTTCATTTGTTTCTTGAAAACTAAAAATAAGAATTTATGAGAGGCTAATAAAAATTTATAGTTTAAAAAATAAAATTTGTTATATGTTTAAATCAAATGAAATAAGTCTACATGAATTTTGGTATATAAAAAGTAATAATTTATTATGAAATAAATTTTCTTATTAAAAGTTGTCCCGGATCTAAGAAGATTATGGGTTTCGATCCAAAACTTCCTTGATATAAAAAAAATCTCTTGCTAAAGAAAAAAACACTGATACCGTGCATATATGTACAATATTATTACTTTTCTTCAAAATTTAGCGAATGGGATGATTGAGTAGACATCTAAAACATAGCAAAAAAGTCGAAAATTAAGTTTTGAACTTTTAATTATTTTTAGCATCTTAATTCATTAGTATTTTTTGTCATAAATATTTAGAGAAATCTTTAGCAGAAACTATATTTAGATAGACTAAAACTATTTACGTGTTAGTACAATAATTAAATTGTCTTTTGATTATATATGTGATCTCTGAAATATAGATTTCCAATTTTCTTTATTTTATTCAGTTCAATAGATATACAGTTTAATTTTCTGATACATTAATAAAATTACATCAAAGTTAGTTGAACGTTAATTTGTACAAACACCTTTAAATGAAAACACTAAGAAATATTTTGAAGTCAAGAAAAATTGGAATGAGTTATAACACAACATAAAAGATAATGATAAAAAATAAATATGAATAAGAGAAAGGTTGTTTTATGACCTCAACTCTCATTGGTGGGTTCAAAAGGTAATTTATAACATAGCGTCTGGTTTAACTATACATAATCAAGTGCATGATAGTCAACTCATTCTCTATAGCAATAGCAAGCGTCTACTCATTATAACTATGTATTCCAAGACTTAAAGCATCATTTAAGTCATGTTCATATTTAAAATTGAATTAGAAGTGCTCCTTAGAGAGAGCAATGTTACAAACTTTCCTCATACTTATGCCGCGAGTTATGCCACTCTTGCGGCATGTCCAAGACCAAAGTCGTCATCTTATGACTATTCGGGTTAAGAATTCTATAGATAAGATTTATTAGTATTCCTCACATAAATTAAATCTTAGAAGATCTCACATGTTAAAAGGTTTGTTGTCATCCTCTAGAGGCATCGTCACCATTGCTTTATCCATCTCCAACGACATCTTAACCACTTTTAATGATGGAATCACAATCATGATGGATCAAAGAGTTTCAATGAGAACCAAGATTTTTAATGGATCAAAGAGTTTCAATGAGAACCAAGATTTTTAACCGAAAATACATAATGTAATGGTGTTATGCATTCTCATATTTTTATTATTATTTTTAATTGTTTAAGTTGTAATCAGGGTATGTCCCAAACTAAAACCCAATAGATTGGTTTTTTTGGCGTCAAAAATATATATAGTATTTAGGGGTATCATTTCTTGTAAAATTATAGTGGTATAGCGATTTGGTATGAGAATAAGACCGATACAAAACCGAGTTTGAACCGCATTTTGTCATTCTGCATATTTTTTTAGAAATTTTCTTTGTAAAATGGGTTTAATTCTGCATCTTTTGCTTTAGGCATCAAAATATTTAGGACCGGTCCTGGTTGTAATAATGAGAGAAGTGGTATATGTACGTGTAAGAACCATTTTTCTATTTTAACTTCATTATAGGAGCTACGTCTCCATTTCTTATTCATGTATAGCCAAAAAAACTTAATGAAAAAGCCAAAAAAACGTAATCATGATTACACCAACTCAAGTGTCTTCTTCTAAATTTGAAAAAATTCAGAGCTATTCATTTATTGTTCTAAGTTTTGACACGGATAAAAACTCCAAATCTGATCAAATGGTATCAGAGAAATTTATCCATAGACCTATACAACTAGATCTATGAAGTTCCAATCTTTGACATCTACTACATCGATGAAGAGGCAATGTTCTATGTCTACGATGATGTATACAGTGATGGAGAATCCATCTATGACAAGGATGTCAAGTCACCAATTCAAGGTCGTATTAATTATTCATTTACTCAATGATATTATAAATGATTCAAGTTTTGCTCATTTACAAAAGAACAATGAATTATTCAAATAATTCAGGTGACGTGTTTCATGTTGGAGCCCCACACATATTTGGATACAAATTGTTACTCACAAAAAATATTAGCGCGCCAATTCTGTCCCGATGTGCCCAACCCGAAGCGAAGAACCATTGACCCTGACATGAAAGAAGCTCAATAAAGAACCATTGGCCCCGACATGAAAGAAGCTCAACGAAGAAAAACTAGTTCTGGATAAACAGCCACTGTTACATGATAAAAAGTCAATTTTTGAGGTGTTGATAGAATGCTAAGAGATTTACCCGTAACGGACGCGAGTTGGAAAGATGCAATTCAGCTCCTTTCGAGACATAAACCTTGTCCTTAATTCAGAGAGTTTTAATTAGAACCATGTTTCTTGACTGGTTATACATTGGGTAATCGTGGTTTTCATTCTCATATTTTCATTATTAGCTTTAATTATTTTCATGTGTAATAATGAAGGATGTGTGGTCTTCTTACATATAGAAACTATCTTCTCCATTTTTTCTTCATTATTGGAGGTAAATCTTTATTTCTTTTTCAGCTTTCATCTACTTTTCTATTTAACTTAATGAAAAAGCCAAAAAAAGGCAATCAAAATTGCCCAAAAAAGTGTCTTATTCTAACTTTGAAAAAATTCAAGGTTGTTCGTGACGTGATCCTAAGTGAGAGGATTTGTCCCTTGATGCCATTTGTGGGTTGTGATGAGAATGATCAGAAGAATCTAATATCAAAAGACAAAAAATGATGATGCAAATACTAAATTTTGGCCTAATACTGTTCGATGAATGCTCTGGCAAGAATTTTATGACAGTTTCCTTTGTTTAATCAACACTGAGATGGATTGTGGAAGATTGAGAGTGTGCGATAAAGGGGAATTGGATCTGGAATGAATGATATTTCAAAGAGGTGGCGGAATTTCTCTTGACTATCAAAGAGTGCTTGTAATGTAAAGATGAAGATCCAAATACAGTAATCAAACTTTTGATCAAAGGATTTCAAAGAAGGTTTTTGATAAAAGAAAGTTTTGATAATATGAATTGCAGACCATAAGGTCTTACATATAGAGTCTAGAGTGCATATGAAATACCAAAGACAACTAAGGGAAATAAATAATCAAAGACTAACATTAAAGCAAAGTCTTCTTCTTTCTTTGATTTCGAAAATGAGAATTGAAGTGGTATGGATTTCATCAAGAGTCCTTGTGTATAAGTGTTGTGGCCTTGCTTCATTAAAAACCTCGGTGGTAAAACCCATTGGGACAAAACTAAGAGGAAGGAAAAAGAATGCAAGTCACAACACCTCTCTTGATGATGCTTAAGTGGCTTAAATCACAACCAAAGTAATTGGATTAGCACACTCAAGTTTAGCATGTATAAGGTGTAAGAGATTGTGTCGAGTCTGCTTGAATCTAGCTTGTTTAGATCGAGCCATAGGACCATGAGGAAGTTGTAAGTCTTTTGGTTCGTGCTGCTTTTCCTTCTGCCTGAACTGATTTATGAGCTGCTTCAGCTTCGTTCTCTTTCCAAGTTTCTTTATGAGCTACTTTATGTGTTGCTTCATCTATATTTCTGGCCATGATCATATCAGTTCGTGTATTTTTTATTAGCTTTGATAGGGATCAAAGTATCAAACCTTATCATTTAACATAAAGACTCAACAACTGTTTAGAGACCCTAGATGAACATCAAACCTTATCATTTAACATAAAAGACTCAACAACTGTTTAGAGACCCTAGGGGAATGACTTACATGCAATTAAAACCACTGGAAGAGCACCCAAAATTTATGAAATAACCAACATTGAGACTACTATTACCCTAATCTACCAAGTCAAATTGAAAAGAAACAAACCCATAAATTTGAAGATGAACCCAACAAGCAAATGAATCCACACTGAATTTCCTTTATGTTTACATGGCTGCGCCTAGAGTCTCATTTAGCCCCAATGTCTATCTTGCAAACTTAAAAGTCTCCTTTAGTTGGTCGTACCAGCTAGGGTAGAGAATTTAGTAGAATAATAGCTTGAACCTCCCCGACTACCTCAACTCTTGTATCATTTATATCACACTCAATGATAATCTTAAAAAGTCATCAACATCAACATATATACTCTTAGCTTAGTTCATCTCAAATATCTCTGATGTAAAGCTTGTTCAGAGTAGACTACATATCAGTTGTTGTAGACTACATATCTACCAATATTTTGTAGGACCTCCATTACTGATGTTCATTAATCACAATCAAATTATTGGCCTTCTCAGCTTTATCAAACTTCAATCGATGGCCCTAGGCTCAAGAGCATATGCCTTAATTAGATCTTTTTTAGCCTCATCTATCTATTTTCTAGTTTGTTGATATGACACATTAAGTAGATGATCATTTATGACATCCTTCAATATGTGTAATTAAAATGGGAAATTATCCTTAACATACACAAGAAAAGTCACTGATGCCATCAAACATGTCCACGTCTCTTTTTCCCCTATCAGATTCAACCATCTTGCTAGTCTTGAAGATTAGAGCCAGTAACATGTTTTTTATACCACTTGTTAGGTTTAAATTTGATTTGGTATGAATCTAGCTGATATACTTAAACTACCTAAACCGATTAATCTAATTTAACCTTATGAATCTAGCTGATATACTCAAATCGTAAACGAAATTAAAATACAAGATTTCTTCAACAAGATTCATCTCTCAATAATCCACTATTATTACAATCAAAACTTTCAATCGAGTACAATAGTTCTTTCGATCAAACAATAATGATCAAAATCTCTCACCTTCTTCCTTTTACAGTTTCTATATGTGAGTTCACCACGAAGTGAGACCAGGGACGAACCAAGGCTTGATAACTCTGACATGTGCCACACCCAAAAAAAAAATTTCAGAAGTAATTAGCTTGAAATTCAATTACTATTTTTTTCATCCAAATATTAGTTAGAAAAAAATATGTATGTGCCCCATGCTAAATAAACATCTAGATCTGTCACTGGGTAAGGCTGCATAATTTATGAGAAGAGCAAGACATGCTTCGATATCAATTAGAGTTTCAAGACCACGATGAGAAGACTGCCGGAGAATCTAGACCTTCAAATGCTTGAATAATATGACTTCTTATTCAATCCATAATAAAAAATCTACCTTCATTCTCTCATGTATCTTTTGAACGTTTTCTATAAATTAGTTGTGAATGCTTACTATAATAAAAAATTATTATTTTCCACATTCTATTCCACGAGCTTTCTCTTCCCTTCCTTCTAAACAAGTTGAAGGCATTAATAGGTCAAAAACACATTTTGTGTAAGACTCTGATCTCGCCATTTTGAGGTTCACCCCAATTCCTTTTTATAATCCACTTAGGTTTAAACCTAAGGATGATGTTTAACCTGAATCCAAATCTTTTTGAACCTAACTGTTGTGGAATGATTAAGACACCATTTTCAACATATTACCTAGCTAGAATCTAAGATCACGAAAAAAAAGAAAATTAAAGATCACGAAATACTACACGGTTTTTATGATAATTATTACATATACAATTGAACCATATGAGTGTTCTATTGGAGCTTCCTTTATACAATTGAACCACACGTTTTCTCGACTATATCATGAAACAATTAATAGTCTTATCTCCACAACAAGTTGAGGTAATTCAAAAACAACCACTTGTTCATTTCCATTTTAACTCTATTTAATACACTAAGCATCTTTAAAACAGCAAATTGTATTATCCAGAGGCAGCATTAACTTCTCACAAGCTTTTATTCATATTTTTTTGCCATGATATAGTAATTTTTTATTGCGTGGTCGAAGTTTGGTGGAAGTTACATTGCAGTATGCAGAGTACAACATTAACTTCTCTACTGCCGGCCGGGAGAACAAAAAGATACCCACGTTCTTTTCATTATTGACAGTATGGGTTTTGTGTATATTAAAAGTAACATGTAATGTATGTTGGTGAATATATATATATATATATATATATATATATTGTGAGGGTTATTCTAACATTTGTTGATTTGGTAATTTTTTTTGGCAAACTACTGGATTTTGATGTATAACATTATATATTCTAATAAATAATAATCTTGGACTTCTTGAGTATTATGTTATCTAATTAAATTGATTTAAATATTCTAATAAATACGCTTATGTTGTAGCCTTTTCAGGCATAGGCCTTTAATACCAAACCGGCCAACTTTTTTCCAACTCGGACTTTGTATGTGCTTCTTCTAAAACCAGAATACATGTATTCAAAAATATAATTCTATATTTTATTCGTAGTCATTTTCCAACTCCTTAGAAATACTATTGTTTAAAGCTCTGAATTAAACTGGACGTCAACGCAAAAAGCTTTGAATTAAACTTCTGTGCGATTCTCAACAAAGAACCCATTTGCTATTGGAGAGCAACAAAGTACAAAAGCTTATATATAGTATAAAGTATATAACATCTTCTTTAACTTCTTTCTCTCTTTCATTCTCATACTCACCTATCTTCTCCAAATCTTTAACAAAATATTAAATAATAATCAAATTTGTTTCTTCACGAAAAGAGTTCCTACTTTTTCTCGCTAATATATATTTTCCCGGAAACTGAGTAATAGCCGTGATGTTGCTTGGTTTTATTTGCCAAGTTATAGCGTTATTGTTCTTGTTCTTCTCCCAAATGTGTCTCGCCGGCCAAAAAATTCCGGCGAATTTTGTGTTCGGAGATTCATTGGTGGATGCTGGAAACAACAACTATTTAGTCACATTGTCAAAGGCTAATTATGACCCCAATGGGATCGATTTTGGATCAGCTACTGGAAGATTCACCAACGGAAGAACAATCGTCGATATCGTATGTAAGTTTTATTATACTCAAGTTCCCATGCAAATTGTAATGTCAAAGCCGTAAAGCATAAATATTGTATTTAATGTGAACACATTATTATAGATTTGACTTCCAATATTAAACAGTGTTTTAAAGTTACAACAAAGCGAACGTTTTCTAACGGTTTGCTTCGTTTAAATTCAGTTTGCTTACAATCAAATATAGACAGGTCACGCCACTTTTCTGTGATGTAATATCTAAGTAATAATCTGATTAAATTTGAGTTTTTGTTTTCTGCTACATCCACGTATTTTTTTTATTTAATAATAAATAAATTCAACAAATTCCGGTTTGACTGGTTAACCAACCATCCAAAGACATTTCTGAATCGGTATTGCGTTCGATTTTCAAAACAGCTGTTTTAAAAGAAAATAACAACTCATACGAAACAAATAATTTTAGTTAATTGCTTTTCGGGTTCGATAAAGAGAAATGCTAAACCGGAAATTGGAAAATGGCAGGTCAGGCATTGGGTTCAGATGAATTCACTCCACCGTACTTAGCACCAACAACAAAAGGATCACTTCTTCTCAAAGGCGTCAATTATGCTTCAGGTGGAGGTGGAATCCTCAATTCCACTGGCAAATTATTTGTAAGCATATATTTCATTATTACTTCTTTAAATTTCTTCTTTTCACACATTTATTTTGATTAATTGTTACATAACTTAATCACAGGGGGATCGGATAAATCTGGATGCACAACTTGACAACTTTGCAACCACGAGACAGGACATAATTTCTTGGATCGGTGATTCCGCAGCAGCTAAATTATTCCGGTCCGCAATTTTCTCGGTTACGATCGGTTCAAACGATTTAATCAACAATTATTTCACTCCGGTGGTATCAACCGTCGAACGGAGATTCGTGCCTCCAGAAGTCTTCGTTGACTCGATGATCTCAAGATTCCGTTTACAACTCACGGTAAAATCTTTTCCCTTTAAACCGAAATTAAACCAAATTGATTAAGGAAACTCATTTCTCATACGGTTCTCGGTTTGTAGAGACTGTACCAACTGGGGGCAAGGAAAATCGTGGTGGTTAATGTGGGCCCCGTTGGCTGCATACCGTTTGAGAGAGAGTTTGATCCGACAGCTGGGAATCAACTATGTTCGCTCGAGCCCAATGAGGTCGCGCAAATGTATAATCTCCAGCTTAAATCTGTCGTAGAGGATCTAAATGCTAATCTAGAAGGTTCCAGATTCGTCTACGCAGACGTTTTTCGTATTGTTTATGATATTCTCCAGAATTTTTCCTCTTACGGTGCGTAGTTTTAACCATTCATCATTCTCTTCATGTTTTTTTTCTTTCTGTAAATGTATAATAGTCTAAAATTTTGATATTGCAGGATTCGAGAGTAACACGACACCGTGTTGTTCGTCAATAGGAAAAGTAGGTGGGCTGATTCCATGTGGCCCATCTTCGGAAGTATGTATGGACCGATCCAAATACGTATTTTGGGATCCTTACCATCCCTCCGAAGCAGCTAATATCATAATCGCCCGACGTCTCCTCTCCGGCGATAAATCTGACATTTTCCCAATCAATATTCGACAACTCGCTAACCTTAAGCTAAACATATGAATTGTGGAACAAAACCATCTACATCGAGATATGCTTCGTGTTGGCTATTGGCGTTTGCATTTTGATCATCTAATTAATTTTTTTGGTTTATGATATGATATTTATTTTAGTGTTTTTGTTATATCTCAAAATTTTAGAAAGTTTAGTGTAGCCGGTTTTAGAAGTTTAAGCATTTTTTCTCCGTGTTAGCGTTTGAAATGGTTATATACATGTATTAAGTAACAATGAAACGATTCGATTGTCTATCTTCATATCCAAGGCATTTTAAGTATAGTGTTTCAAGAATACCTTAATTCGTCTTAATGACTAAGGCACCAAAATAATGGATTTATGTTAATTGAAAATTTTAGTGAATAAGGTAGTTTTAAAAGTATAATTAGTCAATGACTTAATGCTTTTACACCGAGATAGAGCATTTTTTATTTTTTTTTATCAATTTGTTAGATCTCGTGAGCCGAAGATATATCAAAGAAATTTTGTCGGGTTCTCGTGCGTCGAAAATAAATCCAAAAAATCTTGTGGGGTAAATCATTATTTAAAGATAATATCAAATATCATGAGATAATGTAGTAGTCGAGACACTAATAAAAAAGTATAATTAGTGAATAAATAGTTTAAATAATTTATTTAAGTGTTGTTATGCGTTATCATTAAAATATATATATATATATATATAAAACTTATATATATATTCATCTAAAATAATAATCGTATGGTTATATTTATTGGTTGTAAATCCGATTTATGAATCGGTTTCATTCCTTTTTATTTTCATTTTTGATTTTAATAGGTTTTATAAAAATGGAAACCATAAAAAATCATATGTGTTTCGGGCAAAAATTGTTGTCCTGCAACTTCCGCGGGGTTTCGAACATCTTGGGCCTCAAATGAGATTGGCCTGAACTTTTAGTTTATCAGATGCTGGCGGATTTGTAAAGGGAGGAAAGTCTCATGATCCGGTACGGAGTTCACCAGGGTATGAACTTTGGGTTCTTCGAAACCACGAGGCTGAGAACGAGTCAGAACGGGTGGGTGTTGAGTGTTCCAAGCAACTTCTAGGTCCACCTCGGGGTGTACCTAGGGTACTCCGAGGTGTTGCTAGAATATGATGTGGAGTGGATCCATCATGTCGGAGAACAAACTTTCACAACAACAAAGACTGCTTGAAATCTGTGGGAGAACACGATGGGGGTGTTTTCCGAAGATTCTTCGATGCTCAAGACAGCAATAAGATCACGAGACTGGGGCCGGAAAATGGAAATGATATCGAAAAAAACAGAAAGAGACAAGGTTCGTGGTATAACCGGATTTTAGTGGTTTTTTGAGGGCCTCATTTATGATGGTGTAGAGCTATAAACTGCTACTTTGTCTATTTTTATGCACTTTCATGTAGTTTAATCTCAATTTTGGTATTCGGTGTATATTCATGCATGTTATTTGCATTTTGGAGTCAAAGATATTTAATAGGTCTTAAAGGAGCTTCAAGGCGAACATGTGAGGATTTGGTGCCCAATTTTGGAGCACAACCAAGTATAGCACATATTTTTAGGAGTTTAGAAGTCACAAGAGAAAACGGATAATGAATTAGAGCTGAAACGAAGGAGAAATAGAGGATTGAAGAGGAGCATGCCAAAACCGGCTACTCAGGCGACGCGCCGTTTTTTCCTACTTCCAAACCATAAATTTGCCCTTTTGAGCCTCTTCCAGGCCCACCAAGTCATCAAAATTAATTATGTTCTATGTGAACTCCTATTTAAAGGAAACAACTAGAGTTTCATAATAAGTTACGTTCTGCTAAGTTTTTAAGAAAGATTTATAAAGATTGGATCTTTTTTCTTGAGAGTTTGAGTGAAATCAATCTCCTTTTTCTTCCTAAATCAAGTTTTGTTTTTATTTTTTGTATAATCACTCTTTGCTATGACTCTCATGATAGTCAAGTCAATGATCATGTCATGTGTGAGTATTCCTCTTGAGATTTGGGGTTAGTGTTGATTCAAGAGTTCAATTTTTAATTATTTCTATTTAAAAGCTTCCTAAAGGTGTAAATAAGCAAAATAAAAAGGACTTGTTCAGAAAGTAAAGTCTATTGATTATCGAGGTACAAAAGTGCAAGTTCTGAATGCCGAACTTGTTTTAATCAAAGAAAATGTAAAAGGTGTTAGCTGAAATTGCTTAGTTCTTCCCTCCGATTATGAATAATATTTTTGGTGTAAAGGGGTATCCTTTTATAGGTCCTGCAAACGGTTCTATGAGTCCATAAAATAAATAAAGGATAAGGAAGGTTTCCTTATTCTCTGAGATTTAGGAAACCTGGAAAGATTTTATCTTATCTCTTTCGAGCTCAGAAGTCGACCTAGACAATATGTTTAATACCCCTCTCGGACACGGAACCAAGGTCAATGATATGACTAACACCTATTCGGCTAATGGGGCCGAGATCTTCGAATGATCAATACCCCCCCCTCGATGTAAAGAGCCGAGGTTAATGATTAAACTAACACCCCCTTGATCGGTTTTATAACCTAACTTGGATCAGGGAGAGATCGGCGAGGGCCTAATCTCAATTATCGCCAAGTTGTTGTTAAGGGGGTGCTAATCCGACCATCAACAATTAGCTAAAGTGATCTTAGGGAAAAGTTAGGAGAGAAGGATTTGAGGTTTATATAATGAAATCTAATTAATACATTGTGGAAATTAATAAAGAAAAGTTTGATCACCTTGAACCTAGATTTAGACTTTTTATTGCACATAAAATGTTTGATAAAATGCTTAAATAACTTATTTAAGACTAATCATAGTTATCAACATGAGAATATTAGGAAACTTGATTGGTATGATATTTAATTTGGAAATCATGGTTCACATCTCTTTATGGATAAATAGTTATAGTGTTAAGAAGTTAAGGTTGTGAAATGGTTAATAATCATGGAAATGACATAACTAGGTGTGAAACTCAAATTTCTAGATTGTTCTATTAAACAAGCTTCAATCCATATATCCTAATAGATTACTAAGTGATTCAATAATTATAGTACCATAGATTCTTTCTTTATCATTGTTATTTAATATCAATCACTTTCTTAGTCTGCTTCATTTTTACTTATATTTCATTTCTCATTTATTGTGTTTTGTTATTATTATCTTTATGGATTAGCCTTCTCTAATCAAAACCATAAATTACTTAAATTCTAGAATGAGTTATTCTTAACTAATATCTCTCGGATCAACCATTTATTTACTACTAATCTGCTCTCTTAAGAATTACAATTTGGGACAAGTTTACGGTATTAAATATATATGTTTAACGGAGAGATCTTCTTCCTTAACGACACAAAGATAAAAAAAAACCTCTTTTGCCCGTTTGTTCAGCTCCAATTCACAAGAACGGATCGTACCGGAGCTATTTGTGGCGAAAAGAGAGTTAAAAGAGTCGTATTTGAGCTGGACGAGGTCAAATGTGGCCAAAAGAGTCTTATCTCAAAGGAGGAGCAATCCTCCTAAGGGATAAGCAATAAGGTTTGAAAACGGTGGTCTTGGACTGAATTTTCATAAAAGGTCACGTCTCTTAGAGAGAGATCAGTCGTTTCAAGGGTTTAAGTGAAGAAAGGTCAGACTTTTACACCTAAATGTCATAGCTTTAACCACAAGATCTCAGCCCTAGCTAGTTGGAGTCATGACTGTTCTCGAGAAGAACTCGCCAAGAGCTGGCAAAACTCACGGGTGAAACCCAGTTACAAAACGAGTGAAAACCAAGGTTAAATAAGGAGAAGTCCTTACACGAGTAAACAAAGGAAAAATCAGAAAACTTATGCTTATCTATGAGTAAATAAAGAATCAACCATTTCTTGTTGCAAGGTAGGGTCGTATTTATAGAGGATACTTGACCCTAATTAGTATGCCGGGTATTTGGGTTGGTTTAGTTTGGTTGATTGGGTTGCCATTCGGCTGTTCCAATTGGCAACTGGTCGGGTCGTACTATGCATTCGAGTGCTTTTTACCTAAACTTTTGTTGTCTTGAACAACTGACATATATTCCACTCAAGAGGCGATTGTGATCCGTATCAGATGGGTATGAGAGGCGCTTTGTACCATTTGTCGCTTGTTGATAGAGTCCTTCAATGTAATTTTGATGTTATTGAAGTGCATGTGGTATTCAAGTTGGTGTTTTGACCTGTGAGTTCCAGACATGTATAATTTAGTAAAAGTTGCAAGCAAATTTTCATTGGCATGGTAGTTTTTTAGGTTCACTGGATTGAAATATTGCAAGTAAATACTTAGTTGACACGATATCATGGAGACCGGATTTTTTTTATCAGCTTTCAAGCCTTAAGGTCGCGTGCATCCCTTCGACGAGTCCTAATATGTCACTATAATAAGTAAAAGTGGGGGAGAACTGAGGGTTTTTTACCTCATCTTGGACCTTGGTTAAGGAACCGAATCTTACTTACATTTCTAGGGCTACTTGAGGCCTCAACCCTTACCTTAACTGGAGCCTCAACCCTTAGCTTAACTGGACCCTATAGTGCTCTATACGGGTTGGTTAAATATGAAGAATCCGCTGATTAACAGAGACTCCATTAGCTTAAGTCGGGGTCTTTATGTCCCCATTTCAGTTTTAGATTTAAGTAGGCTTATCATAATTTCCAATCATTTGTTCCTCCCTTTGTTGTTGAACCAGAAGTCTAACATATGACTATGTTACCTTCATTGGATTTATCAGCCTTATTGCCTCTGTCAAGTGGCGGATACTATAGAGGAGACGGTTCCTCTCAACCCATTTCAATTTCACCAACCAAATGTTCCATTCTTAAACCAAATCCTCTTTGCATTCTAATTTATCCTTTCAAACCTTGATTTCTCATCTATGAATGGTTCCAAATCGTGTAAATATCTTGTACTCCTTGTTAGTCTCATGCCCCTACAAGCAACACAAATGAATAGTATGATCAGTAAAAAAAATATTCAAAAAAAAAAACCAAATCAATCATAATTTCAATCTTAATTAAATTTCTTCTCCGACAACAACATAAAAACTTGATGGAATATTTTTTAGAGTTTACCTAAATTAAAACTTAAGACCTCAAGTGCAAGGCTTACTGACTCATTGTAATACATGGTTATCATACTCACAAGGAGCCGAGTTATTACATTAAGAAACTAAACTAGGAGTGAGATTAAGCTTAAGAAGAGGTATTTGATTATGACTAACAACCTAAACGAAACACAATTACCCAATCGATTAACTTAAGCGAAAATGATTAAAATAATAACTAAAATTGCATAAAATTAAGCAAGTATTAACTAGACAGTTATTTAGTAACCTTAATATGCATTGGAAATATTAAAGAAAGTTTAACATGTAAAACTAAAAAAGTCAACAAATCAAACTTGTAAAGTCAATAAAAAGTCAAACTTATGAAAATGTGATTCAAATGTTGATATAGAAGGGTTCAAGACGAACCAATGGATTCTAAAGACAACTTAAATATTTTTTTTCTTTTGGTTACTAATAATCTCTTATCTAAAAGCTTAGAGTCCTAAAGTTAGATTAAGCCACTTCCATAGTAATCCCTGTACTGAAGATTCTTAACCATCTATATTCCTCATTATGGTTAAAGTGATGACAACTATGATGTTTAGGTTCTTACTGAGCAGTCTAAAATAAATTTTTAATGGAAAAGATATGTTAAGTTCCCTCGAGAGTTCTCTTAGAAAATATAACAAACACTTGATGCGCATTGTTAAACCTAAGCTAAGATTGAGATGATCAAACACTTTCCTATCATTATCAATCACTAAAGAGATAAATCCAATAGGTTATAGGTTTAGAAACCAAGATCTAAAGTCTAAACCTATATGTACCCTAAAAATCATAGTCAAACCATATAAAAACTACTCACACATGTCTATTATTTGAGTCATGATGAGAAATATAGAGAGAAATAAAGAGAAAAAACATAAAAAGAAAGATGAAAATAAGCTTGGAAATCTAAAATAAAAACATGAGATCAAGGTTACAAGAAAGAATAGTGTTTCTTTCTAAAAACTTCCCTACATATCTTTTTTGAGAAAATACAATTTAAACTTAGCCAAACTTAGGGTTTTAGTGCAAACAAACTTAAATACAAGTGGAGTTTAACAAAATCCAGTTTCGTATAATGATACCGAAAACTAATCGACCAAGAAGAGGAGAGAGTAATCGACTTTGTGTTTTGTAGACGCAGAGCAATCAACTGGAACTAAATAACCCAATTTACCTTAGTTGATTGGTTTTAGTGTTGTGTGATCAATAACTAATCAACTAGTACCAATCGATTGCTCCTCTTGCGTGATCGATTAGATTTTGTCTAATTGTTTCTTCTTCTTTTCTTGGCCCTCTTGATCCAATTCCTTTCCTTTATGTTCCTTATCCTTCCTTTTTTGCTTGATTCTCCATTCACTTCCATGCCTCATGAGTTTTATAGGGATCCCAAGAACTTAATATGTACAAGAGACACTATAAAATACATGCAATTAATGAACTCTTAGAAAGTTATGATTATCTTCCTTATTTTTTCAGGCATAAAAATTTTCTCCCAGTTTTGATTCCAGGGATTTTAGTTCTTTATTTCTACCGGTTTTGTATCATATAAAATTTGCAAATTACAATTAAAATGTTCTACAAGTGCTACTATGAAATATTCATGACCGATTTGTCTCATTAAGATACTGTGGTGTAGTGGTTATCACGTTTGCCTTACACCCAAAAGGTCTCCAGTACGATCCTGGGCAGCATCATTTACCCTTTTGCTTTAACTTTTCTTAATGCAAACAATTAGTGCGTCGTCTATTTGCAAATAATAAGTTACTTATGCTTCTTGAAATGCTTAGGTTAAATTAATTTGTTTCACTCTTGTGTGTTCTTAACCAACTTATGTCATTCATTTGAATATCATAAGTATGACATCTCTTAACATCTATATAAGGACGAGTGGTTAATATTTTTTCTATGTATCACTTATTTCATTCATAATATAAAGCCACATCAAATACAATCTCTTCTCTCTATGGCTTGGTACACAAGTAAATAAACCTAGAGAGCTCAATTCAAAATCCACCGCCAACGCCTCCTCCTCCACCAGCACCACCGCCAAATCCTCCACCAGCTCCACCACCATGGCCTCCTCCTCCACCAGCACCACCACCAAATCCTCCACCTGCTCCACCACCGTGACCTCCTCCAGCTCCACCACCAAATCCTCCACCCGCACCTCCACCGTGGCCTCCTCCTCCGCCAGCACCACCTCCAAATCCACCACCAGCTCCACCGCCGTGACCTCCTCCAGCACCTCCGCCGAATCCTCCTCCAGCACCGCCACCGTGGCCTCCACCAGCACCACCACCGAAACCTCCTCCGGCTCCTCCACCAGCACTACCACCGAAACCTCCTCCGGCTCCTCCACCAGCACCACCACCATGCCCTCCTCCAGCACCACCACCGAATCCTCCACCGGCACCACCACCTTGACCTCCACCTAAACCACCACCTTTTCCTCCGCCGGCACCACCACCAAATCCTCCACCATGACCTACACCACCACCTAAACCACCACCTTTACCTCCACCAGCACCACCACCACCACCGAATCCTCCACCATGACCTCCACCACCACCTAAACCACCACCTTTGCCTCCATCAGCACCCCCACCAAATCCTCCGCCAGCGCCGCCGCCATGGCCTCCTCCTACACCACCACCAAACCCTCCACCAGCACCACCACCAGCACCGGCTCCTCCACCAAAACCACCACCACCGCCTTTTCCACCACCAAAACCACCGCCTCCTAAAGTCTCTTTCTCTATTCTCCTACATTCTGCAACCCCAATAAGGAGCACCACAAGCATCAAACCCCAAAACCCATTTCGCTTAGACACTTTCCCCATTTTTCAAAGTGTTGTTCTTTCTTCAGTACTATTGGTAGTGACTCACATTACTTACTTACTTTGTCTATTTATAGAAGCCAAAAATAAAGAAAAGCATTAATGAGAAATTGGTTGAGACCCTTCACCAATCACTAATTTGAATTTCTCTTACATTTCGCCATCTGCGATGCTACAATTTTTCTTCAGGGTCATTAATGAGTGCTCGGCAAGTGTTTCTTTTTCAAATTGTTGAATTCCAGTCATGCTTTTCAACCCTATCATTTTCTTATAACAAAATATATAATTTTAGGGTGTAGACTACTTTTTTTTTTTTTATCACCGACGATGTCAATAGCCCCCAAAATAAGCTTAGCATGTGAATTCTTACGGACTTTTGTTTCAAAACAAGCGAGTAAATATAAATTGGGCTAACCTATGAGTCTATGAATATATGCATTATACCTTGATTTGTTTCCATTTTACTATGCGGGAATTTCAATATGTTTTTAGATCTAAATTGTAATCAAATTTTCCAAAATCATCAAAAGAATTCACCAAGTAAAATGAAATATTATCTTATTAATTTTATTTTAGAAACCATATGATAATCTAAAAACACACACACATGGCATTATCATAATCAATAAATTATTTTCGAGAGTACTTTTCTTAAGCTTCCCACTTGTGAAAGTAGAATTTATTAGTTTAATTTATTTTTCATGGCTGACATACAAACATGGTGTTCGCTATACATTTTAAATATTGACAAAATTTATTTATGTTTTACTAGCATTGAAATAGAATATTTAACTATTAAAATTGAAAGTACCTTAAAATCTCACAAATTAAATTTTACTAACTAAACTGCAAGGTATAAATATATCTTATGGAATTTCTGTTGAATTCATTATACAAAGAATTAAGACGTATCACAAAAAAACAAAGCAATTAGCATTACTTATTTAAGTATCTAACATTACTTTTTAGATAATGCTAACAATTTAGCATTACTTTTACAAGTAATGTATAATACAATGATGCTAAGTTTATTAGTATTATTACTTAATTAATATTATTTACTATATGTTTTAGCACCATTTACCTTATGTTTTAATATTACTTTTTCTCATCTTTTTTTTTTATCTTTTTTTTTTTTTATCAGCATTATTTTTTCTCATCTTTTAACACCATTTACCATATGATTTAGCATTACTTTTTCTCATCTTTTAACACCATTTACCATATGATTTAGCATTACTTTTTCTCATCTTTTAACACCATTTACCATATGATTTAGCATTACTTTTTCTCATCTTTTAACATTACTTTAAAAATGATACAATCTAACAATACCAATGATGCAAAATCTAACATTACTTTCTTTGTTTCAAACATTACTTTTTCTCTGTTAGACAGTAAGCAACAATATAAATATTCACATGAGATACAAAAAACTTTAAAATTTAAATATAACCATCTGATGATAAATAAAACTCACTTGATAGCTGGAATTCATTGGACCGGCCCTGTAAATATATCTAATTTGATTGCATAACGAGCTCCAGCACAATGAACCCTCACGACCCTGCGAGAAACACAGATAGAAAGAAAAAATCATATTAAGATCCAGAAAAGATGAATGTAGCACTGGTGAAGAAGGTCAGAGGGAAGTTTTAACCTGAATGGATCGGTAAATGCAGAACAAAAGCACACAAAGAGGTAACAAGAAAAGGAATTTAACGAAGAGTTCATCAATTTGGTTTTGGCCACCTCCAGTTCTAGGTAGAGTTTCCTCAAGCTTTACCCTAATGCTCTGAATTTGTTTGCGGTGAAAATCAGACTTGGATACATATTTACTAAACAGAAACCTTAAAACCATAGAGAACTAGAAGAAGACCTACTTGCCATGCATCAACAGGTTTCACGAGCCATGCTGTCCACCAGTCCCAAGGCTTAAGAGGGCCTAGAGTGTAGTGAATAACGTGAAGCTTACTGTCATCCACCATCCACTGCAGAAATAATTAGAAAACTCAAGTTTATAAAACTGAAACAGCTGAAGGAAAAAAGAACCAAATATATATTCCAAGATCACATCAATTTTATAGCAAGCCATGGAACCAATTTTGTTTCCTGACTGAGAAAGCACAAAAAATACCTTATTAGCAAGCATATAGAGACCAACATCAGCGTTGTATAATGTTGAAAACCTCTCCATATCAGGAACTGGTATGGTTTTCAAGACTCCAGGGGATACAGTAGGATCGAAAACACGAGCATTTGGAAAATCTGGATAGTAGGAATTCAAGAACCATTGGTCTCCTCCAGTATAAGAGGACAAAATCTTCACTTTACCCATCATATCATTGAAAAGTGATTCGGATGGTTCAACAACCATGACACCAGAGTTAAGCCTCTCAGAGTGCTTCAAGTTTGCGCAAAACTTAGAGCACTTAAACAGATCCTCACTGTTCTTTACCACAATAGTATCAGCATCAAGATACACAACTGCACATACACAAAGCTTTAACATTTAAGTTCTCAGAACATCTCTTATGACTAAAAAACGCCAAAGAGTTTTACCTTTCTTATAAGCTGTCATGTTAAAGATCTTGAGCTTTGTATAGACAGCCCAGAACCTTGTTGGATGAACTTGATTTGGATTTGCCAATAAACTAATCTTCTCTACTTTCCATCCATCAGCCTGTAAAAATCAAAATACAACAAGCAGGCATCTTTAAGTAACGGATTTGATCAAACTCCAGAATTGAAAAGATAAGGTTCACTCCCAAACCTTGAGTAGCTTCTTAGAGTAGTCTGAGACGCCATCAGAGACCAAAGACGAACTTAGGTATCCCTACACATCATACAAAGCTTCAAAATGATAATCCTCGAAAAATGCAGGTAAAAATAACTAGACACATTAAAGAACAAAATTTGGATTAGTTTTTATGTGAATCTATGATATAAGTAGAGATAAAAATGAATACCAGTGACCCATGTAACTTGATCTGACCATGGATCTTGGATGCTAGGACGACCTGACCTAAAAAACAATCAATTGAGGAGATTGGTAAGTCAAAAATCGATCTAAAGATGGCGAAATAGGTCGTATTTCTTTACCTGCTAACACTTACGACCTCAATTCCGTTGGTGATTGCTGCTTTGCATATAGATGAGCCAATGAAACCATTGCCTCCAAGAACTACAACCTAAACTAAGAGATAACTGCCTTTTAGCTAAGACATGAAATAGCATGAACACATAAGTAAAAGGCTGTGTAATTCAATGATATGGCTTTGATGTCTGCTTCAGATTCCTGAAGCTTCTTAATCTCTGCATTATACCGCTCAATCTAAACCACAAAAATGAATCAAAATTACAATCTACATTCGCGTACACTCACAAAAAATGGATTCATTCGAATTCCTAAATCAATAAATCGAGCATGAAATTGATCCAATTATGACCTATTACCTCGTGATTACCAAGCGATTCGATTCCATTGGAGATCGGATACCTCGAAGCAAACCTAGATACCTAAAACCACTGGAATTTCTTCGATCGGAGTAATTTCAAAATCGGGAAATGAAAAAGCCAAACCAGACGAAGAGAACATGGATTGCGATACCTTCGGCGAGAGCTAATTGCGATTGGGATTCCGAGCTTCGCCGGTGACGACGGAGATATCGTGATTTGAGATATCCCAGAGATGACAGTGTCGAGATGGTTTGTTTAATTGTTGAAAAAAAAACAGAAATGAATATTTGCAGAAGACTCTGCCTGAGTGAGAAGGTTTCAAGAAGAGATTACTAGTACTACTTAAGAAAATGATTTTACTTTGCATCATTTTGATGATTTTAGCATTACTTATCAAAATCATGTTAATTAAGTGATGCTAAATGCCTCTTTTTTTAGTGTATATAGAACTATACAAACAAATTTAAATTTTCATAGCAACTTAAACAGTTACCCACAAAATATAGCATATAACCAGTATGTATATACAAAAGGAATATCTACAAAATTTTTGAGAGAAGATCCCCTCAACCCCCTCCCCCCTAAACTGTAATGTTTATGTTATAAACTTACATTCTATTCAAATTCAGAACACCCAAGAGTTTTAGTACATATGCTAGTTATTCTCTGATGTTGAATTTTTTTTTTGTCTGAGTTAACTCATGTGTATGACATCTTCCACAAAATAATACTCTTTTTGTTTTTTAATGATAAATTTTCTAAAACCTTCACATATCTTAAATATTTAACAATTAATACAACAATTTTTGCAATATAAAAAATTTTCTATAACTTTTAACCAATATTAATTCAATTACTACAATTAATATTTTTTGGGGGTTAAAATTTCTCATTGAAAGTATATAAAAAAATTGAGAACAATTATCTCTTAGAAACATAAAAAAAAAAGGTTAGAAAATCTATCTTTTAGAAAAAAAGGGAGTAATTGATTTTGATGTGTTTTGTGAAAGACATGATTGGCTCCTCCATTGACACTGAATTTTAGTACTATAGTAGTAACTATATTATTATTACTAATTTATACTCCCTTTGTTTTTGAAAGAATGTCAATATTCTATAAGTTTTTACACATATTAAAAAATTATTAAAAATTCTATTTTATCCCTTATTAATATTATCATTGTATTAGAATATTGATATTACAGTAAAACCTCTATAAATTAATATTCGGTAAAGTAATACATTTTTAGGTCCCAAATTAATTTAATGATCAGTTAATATATCGATAAATTAATAACTCTATAAATTAGTAAAATATTATAAAATAGTGTAGTTCCAAATTTATTAATTTACAGAAGTTTTAATGTATTATGGATATCAAAAAATTTGAAAGATGTAATTGAAGAGAAAATTTCAGAGAAAATTAAAGGTGATGGTCGAAAGGGATTTGAAGATCCACCTACTACTCAAGATGAGGTTCGAGGTGAATTTAGATGGGATGTCGAAGACGGTTCTCAAAAGACACCAATTACTGAAGAGGAAACTTGAGAGGAAGTAAAAGGGAAACTTGAAAGGGATTTGAAGATCCACCTACTACTCAAGAGAAGGTTTGGGAGGGGGGAACCTTGAGGATGGTTCTCGGAAGGCACTTGTTACTAAAGAGGAAACTCCAAATGAAGTTAAAGGAAAAGGTTGAAATTGATCTGAAGATCCACCTACTACTTAAGAGTAGGTTCGAGATAAAGCTCAAGGAGATGTCGAAGACGGTTCTCGAGAGACACCTAATACTGGAGAGGAAACTCCAGAGGAAGTAAAAGAGGAAGCTCGAAAGGGATCTTAAGATCCATATACTATTTAATAGGAGGTTCGATGGGAAGCTCATGGGGATGTTGAAGACGGTTCTCGAAAGGCACATCTTACTGAAGAGAAACTCTAGTTAAAGGGAAAACTCGAAAGGGTTTTATTTCCGAATACGAATACAACAGTTTCCAAATGCTGTTTTTTCGCCAAGACAATCAACAAAAGCCGGGGAAAAACGTTGAAAAATGTGTATGTGACTATTTCATGAGTAACCTCCAGGAGTGGCTTGAAGATTATTCTAGTTGGTAGCGACGGTAAACTACAAAAGAAAACCATGAATGTCATTTATACTGAAGTCTTTGAAGATATGTGGAACCGTTAGGCGATCATTAATTTTATCCCACTTTTAAAAATTTATTTTTGTTTTAAGCTTAGGAGTTACAAGATAAGGGATTTGTTTTAATTATTACTGATCCGACTTTTAGAAAGAAATTATTTTAAAAAAAATTAAAAACAAAATTGTATTATTAAAGAAAGGTGAAATTGACAATAATAGCATGAAAAACTACGTCAAAGATTAGTTTACCATAAATTTTTTCGGCAAGAAAATATACTGATTAGGGAAGGCTTTCTCGAATTGTGTTTTTCCTTCCCGAATTTCCAAAAATACAATTCGGGAAGAAAACACTATTCAGGAAATCCTTCCCGAGTTGTGTTTTCTTTCCCAAGTTTCAAAAAATGCAATTCAAGAAGGAAAAACACTAATTCGAGAAGGGGTTCCCGAATTCCAAAAATACTACTAAAAATGTTTCATTACTGGTATTTTTGGAATTACAAAATTTCGTGTATTATTATTGTCCAACATAACTTTTCATACTAGTTAAGTCTTTTTCTCTAGAGAAAAAGCAATAAGATGTTAACCATATCATATGTTTTTTATTGTTTAGTTAAAGTAATAATTTTATCAACAAATATATCCATCAAGAAATATGGTTATAATGATTCTCATTGATATCTCAAATGATGAATGGATTTATGTGCTGATATATATATATATATATATATATATATATATATAATATCAAAACGGTAAGGTCAGTAATATTCACTTTAATAATATTGCGATTTATGAAAATGAGTGATTGTAGTTGTGATGCAATTAAATGATATATATATATATATATATATATCAATAGTATATGAATAAACACAATTTCGATATACGTAAATAAGATAAGATAATGTAATGAAATACAATAATAATCGCAAACAACAACAAAATCATTTCGCGCGGTATCGCGCACGAGACATTGTATAATAAGAGGTGTACGTAGGGAAACTAATAAAAGTACATGGATACGATTTTTGTATGATATATATGAGCCGTAGAGGATTAGTTAAAATAAAAGAGCATCTCACTGTGGGAGAAAAAGGCGAATTGAAAATCCAACGTGAGTTTGAAAAAAATTGAGTAGGGCTGGTGATGAGGTATCAGCAAATCAATTAAGATGCCTCTCTTTTTCTCAGCGTCTCAACTACTTAGATTTGGTCTTATATTGGATCTTTTAACCTAATATATCCATTTACTAATCGTAATCAATATCATTATGACCTGCCGACAAATTTATTACTTATTTTGAATTTGAGTGGCATAGTTATATTACTGAAATTATATAGTTTTTTTCAAACTGATATACCAAACTGGTTAGTTATACATAGTTTTTTTCGTCTGTAATATTACTGAAATATGAAAAAGATTTGGATTTATAAAAACACTGAAAACAACAAAAGCCGGACCATAAAGACAGATGTGTAGCTTAATAGAGAGCTATGTTACACTTCTTAGAGAGACAAGACAATGATCAACTAGGAACACTCTTCTTTAAAGACCCTCCGCAGCAAATCTAGAGGCCCACGAGCCACATGTGTCTGTCTAAATTCTGGCTTGATTATGCTTTTGGTAATAAGAAATGGTCCTTTGTTTGATGCACCAAACTTTTATTCCATCAACCAATCTTTTATGTTTCTAAGAAGCTGAGAGACTTGGCGCTTTAAGCGAGCCTTGGAAAGAGTTTTTGAGGCATGCTCTTGATTCTTCAATTAAAGTTACACAAAATAAAGTTAATAATATAATTATGCGCGCATAACATAATCTAGTTTGTACTTATGTTTAAATATAAGCTAAGTAACTCATGGATCAAAAGTAGTCAAATTTGAACTTATATATTCGACTGTCATTGATTTTGTATTCTTATACTTTCTATAAAATTAAAGTAACAAATGACATTGGTTGAAACACAGAAACAAAAACATCAAACATATGTGAATCAAAGATCTCTACTCACTTTTCATTAAGGCTATAATGAAATGCACAATTCACGGACCAACCAAAAATGGTCCGCCATAAAACTAATCACCGTTCCTCCTAAAGCCTACCCGGGACCTGAATCAAAAGCATTCACTAAGCAGGCATTGTCGAGCGGTTCAGTGGAACCGGAAGCTCGAGAACGACTAGGAAATAAGAGCGTTCAGACTCTCTTATATACTGAACTTCGCCGTTCATTAGCTTGAGAATCTTCCTGCAAACGCTTAGTCCTAATCCTTCTGGACTCGTCCATCGACTACTATGGAACATGTCTTGCACCTTCTCCGGCGCCACACCTTCCCCGGCACACGCCATTCTATACAATAAAACATTAGCTTTTGATCTCAGCTACATTTACTTATGGAATTGGAGAAAGCGAAGAAGTTACCTGAACTCCATGCGTATAGCGGAGAAACCGTCAGCCATTTGTTTCAGAACAGGGCGTAGATGGAGTTCCACGGCGCCTTCCGAGGGTGCATACCGGACGATGCTTATCAGAAATTCTGCAAGGACTTGTTGGATCCTTATCTGGTCACCGTAGACCGCCATGGATTTGATCTCCATGGGAATGTCATGGGTCAGCTGCAGATTTCTCTCTTTCACTACCAACATGGCTTGGCTTACCACTGCGTTTATGACGCTGCCGATGAAGAACTCTCTTCTCTCTAACTCAAATGAACTGATAAACAAAAAAAAAAAACAGAGAATGTTTGTTTAGTTTTCTCAATGAAGGAGTTTAAAAATGTGTTAAAGTCTCACCCGTCTTCAATGCTTTTAACGTCCATGTTTCCTACAATCTTCGAGATCTGCTTCTCGCAAGAAACACTCGTTTCTAGAAACTGTTTCTGATCCTCGTTTAGTTGTGAAGCTTCCAAAAACGAATTTGTGAAACGCAAACCGCTTAATGGATTCTGTAACACTTGGAAAATGTAAGCCAACTCTTTCCCCCTCGAGTTGCTTTCACTCTCCTGCCTCCGCTGGATCTCTAGAGCTTGCTGCAGCTCAGGACTCGGTATCTGCAAGAAACAGAAAGCTCCAATAACCTCACCATCCATATTGACACGTTTGTTCAAAGTCAGGAGCGCCTGAATGAATTTCCCTTCTCGGTCAAAGAACGGGAACGGGAATTTATCCGTATCATGGCCACCGATTGCGTTATGCAAAACGATCATGAACTTAGTCAACGCATCAGGACCTTTTAGCCTGCAACAGCTCCCAAACACTTCTTTAACAAGCAATTTCCCAATCACTTCGCTTCTAGGCCACCCTGTGAGCTTTTCCATGGCGGTGTTCCATTCAAGGCAGCAAGTGTTCTCATCCGATGCAAAGATCGGTGGGATCAGCGGGTTTGGGCTATGGATGATAGCCTTGTAGTCCCCTTGTATATTGATGAACTTGTCCATTACCATTTTCTCACCAGTTACATCTTTTCCAACAAAGCACACCCCAATGATATTGTTTAAATAGTCTTTACTCGAACATGAATTCACCACCACAAACACCGCTTCTTTCCCTTGCACCATTGCACCGAAAGTTTTCAGCTTCACCTCCACATTCTTTCCTTCCTCCCCTGCACCATTCGTAAAATGTTAAAGAGTTCTCCACAAATCCAAAGGTGAAGAATTTGCATTTATTTATACCTTTGAGAGCATTAGAAAGAAGCTTATCGACAGTTTCTTCGTATTCTTTGTATATCAAATCTCGAATCAGAGATTTTCCCATAGCTTCTTCAACGGAAAGACAAGTCAGCTCCGCAATCTTAGCGTTCCACCCATTGATGCAACCATCAATGTCCACAGCAAATATAGGAACCGTCGCAGTCTCAATCAGCCTAACCATCTCTCTCGCAACTGCACCTATCTCATCCATCCCTTGCTCTGTCATAACTTCTCCATGTGGCTGAAGCACCCCAGCAGCAGCGGCAGCGGCTTCCGATTCTTTAAAAGAGTCTCTTAGAATAAGCTGGAGTGAGTGAATAGCATCCATTTCAGCAGTTTCCCATGGCTGACAACGGCTCTTAACAACTTCGAGAAAAGCCTTGAACGATGAACGCGGATGCATTCGTTGTCCATCATCTTTGTCTTCAGGATGATGCTTAGCTCCTCCCCATTTGATTTCTTTCTCAGTATGAGACCTGAACCAGAAAAGAAAATCCCGTTTTGTGATGTAAGCAACCGCCATACCACACACAGCGTCTCCCAAAGCAGCTGCCTTTGGATAACCCGCATCGCTTAAACTATCCGTGCTTAAACCAGTCGGATCAGAATGTTTAGCAAGCAACCACTCCACAATATCATTTATCTGAGCCTCACTCGGAGCCACACCCAACGAATAATACTTCCCATGGTAAAGAAACGCAGCGCCGTTACATTTTACTAAATCCATTATACTAGGACTCTGCGTCACAATCCCTGCGGGTGAGTCACGCAGAAGCATATCGCATAACAAAGTCTGCATTCGTAGAACACGTTTTTCAGAAACCTGCAGAGCTAACTGCAACTCCATGTTTAGCTGTAAACCAAAAGCTTGCATTAGAAACTCGCAAGCATACCTCAGAGGAAAAGGTATGCAACGAGGAGATGATGTGTGATGGCAAACTACTAAACCCCAAAGCCTCATCGAGTTTCTTCCTCCAGTCCCGTCTTCTTCGTTCGCGTTTATTATAACTGCCATTGCTAAGGATGCAATAGTGCCCATGTTAGCCATGTATTGAGCGTGACAGCCATGAGGAGCTCTTAGAGTCGAACCTACCAAGCATATAGACTGTGTGAGCCTATCGTCTTGGACCACACGAACCGGTGAAGCATGGCAATTTACGATCATCCTAACACGGTTCTGCTTGAACAGAAACCGAGATGCTTGGGGAATATCAGTAGCCGGATAATGCAAGCCGATGTATGGTTCTAAATCTTCTCGTTTACTCTCCGCGATGACCTCGCCGTGTTCGTCTTCGTGAAACTTGTACACCATAACGCGGTCGTATCCAGTGAGATCTCTGACGCTATCCACAACAGTGTCACAGAGAAGCTTGATGTCGCCGCCGGGAAGAGATTGTAAATGAGAAATCGCGCGGACTGCTAATTTCTGCGATTGGACCGCACCGGCGATTGAAAGCGCCGGGTCTTCCGATCTAGCCGGTTCTAAATCGATCACGATTCCTACATCGACCCTGTGGAGAATCGCGTAAAATGGTTTGCCAGTGTTCTTAGAGTGAATCCAAACAGGATTGAGGAGCGTGATTTCGCGAGCCACGAACGCCCGTTGGAGGAGAACGATGCTCGATGGTTTGAAGAGGGATCGCAAGTCCGTGCCAATCGTCAGAACCTCCTGCTTGTCCTCGATGTTTGGTACGGATTGGAACTGAAGCCCTAGCATTTCCCGCGCATTTTCGCTGTAACCGATGATGGTGAAGGTGGATTCGTCGATTGCGATCAAGCATCCGAAAGGCTGGATATAGCCGCCGCGCTGAATCCGCGAGAGATAAGCAGTGATCTGCTGCTCCGGCACGGAAGAACCATACGTCGTCGATTTAAGAGACTGCGAGTAGTCAAACGACTTGCCGGACTCTCCAGACTGCTCGAAAACGGCGTGGAGTCTCGCGTCGACAGTGTATTGTTGGATAGCTTTGCTGATGGACTCCGTGCTAGCGCGATTTTGTGGCTGATTCTGTGACTTTAATGCTTTGCTTGCAGACGACTGAGATTGTTCTCCACGATGATTAGTCGTGTGACGGCTCTGATTGACGCGATGGCTTGACGAGGCTGCCTCTTTCTCGCGAGCCCTATCGCTGGCTTCCCCACTCCCTTGGGAGACCATTTTGTTCTTTCGTAATTCGTTTCCGGCTTCCAAAACGAGAATTAGAGGAAGAGACGGAGAAATTCTTCGTCAATCATCGGATTCGAGGCAAAATTCTGAAGTGGGAAGTATTCTTTCCAGTGTTTTGCATCCATAGATGATTATGAAGGGCCAAAGATGGATTTTCGGAGCACCGTCGATAGCTCGAGACGGAAACCAACTTTGATGTCTCTTTGGAAAAAGTGCTTTGACGTATACTTTTATTTATAGACGCAAAATTGGAATTGGAGAGTATCGGAAATAGATCGAAATGGAAAGAGAGTAATGAGGAAGGGAAAATGATTTTGTCATCTTTGCTGTGGGTGGCTTCATCTATCCGAATTTCAGAAACAAACCCCAAAACTTTTGTTTTTATCAATTTAACGCAAATTAAACTTTGGCTTTGTGCTGTTTTCTGAGGGACCTGTATCACGTGGGTGGGTTATGGATTTTTCCGACTAGTGGGCACACGAGGGAAGAGAGATGGCCCTGAAAAGGACGTGGGAGTCCAAAGGGTGGTGTATATATATTTAAATCAAGTTGTAATAATGAATGGATAATGAAAGTCATATTTTCTAGTGGCGAATATCGAAACTGGTTCTGACTTCTGATATTCGTCAGTAAATTTTAAAAGTGCTGCGATAAAATGTTCTTATTCAGTTTCTGTATTAAAAAAACATATTATTACTCTCTAGTTTTTACAGTGAAGAGGGTGTTAGTAATTTGAACCACAAGTCAGAGAAACACCAGAGCTAGCTAATATTTTGTATTTAGACTATTTGTTTGACAAGTCCATGATGCTAAAGAGTTTATGATCACAATAGAAAGTGATTGATTTAATTATCATATCTACAAAGAGAAAGCCAGTTAGAAAATTTGAATATATGTATTTCGAGTACAATTTTGTAGACAACAATATTCTGTGTGTGCTTTTTTTTTTGTAGTAAAGGATCACATTTCTCAAATTTGCTTTAAGCCTCTTCGAATCTAGGCAGGCACGCACGATCATACTTACATTTGTCTGACAGGTAATTTTGAACCAGTAAAACTATCCACATGTAAGAGAAAGCCATCCAAAAGCGTCACCAACGTGGCCATATATCGCATCACTAACATTTCCTATTTCAATTATGAGTTTTCATTTATTTATTACAAAAACAAAGGGGTCTTAATTGTGCAATGTCATTTAGTTTGAGATGAGGAGTGGATATCTAAAGATTGTGACATCTGTTATTTGTTTTATATTTTATCACGATCGATGTATTTTCTAATTATACTAAAGTGCAAGTCAAACGGATTAGTGTCATGCTTGTGTCGGCCTCTTTACTGTACATAGTGCCAATATCATACCGTGTGATATTGTCATTAGGTCATAATCATACACAAACACATTACTCATAAAGAAAGATTTTGCAACGCATCATTGAATATTCCCTAATATAGTTAGTTAATTAATTACTCCTTATTTATCCATTCACAAGCCATCACTATGTATATATATATAGGATTCAAGGTACATAAAACTTAGCACTTTTGATGTAATCTTGGATCATTCCCCGGTTTCACGACTCGTCCATAAACACAACGCCATAACCACTTGACCTTACAAACTTCTTGAGCAAAAGAACCACAATCGCAATTGTGAGTCCAATCGCTGCCCACGTGAACAGCCTCTCATCACTCGGTCTCTGAGCCGCCCTCACAACGGTCTCCTGCCGCCTCACCAGACGGTTTACGGTATCCTCTACCACTGCATTTGCTTCTGGAAGAACGGTCTGAGCTGCCTCTTCAGCGGTTTGATCAACTACTGGACTCTCTGCAACCGCGGTTTCAGGTTCTGATATAGCCGTTGCAGCGTCCTGCAGCATGGTTTGGGACTGATCCTCTGAATCAGCCAAAGGCGTTCTGTGAGGTTCCTGAGGATTAGGTTTGGGAGCAGAGGGTGTCTTACTGAGCATGTATTGATGGATCTGCGTACATCAAATCAAAAGGACATGAATATAAAGTTATCTCCCCAGATTGTAAACCCATGTCAAATATAAAAACAAATATGAAAAAAAGACCCATATTCATATTTCTCCAATGGAATAATGTGCATTGTAGATCAAAAGTTCAAACATTGTTTTGAAAGGAAGGGTGATCTAGTGGAGTACCTCATCAATAAGTTTTTGACGCTCAGGAGAACCATATTTAGGTGGTGTATCGCGTGATTTAGTGGCTAGTGCCCGTCTCTCCTCCTTTGGGAAATCTACTGAGCCCAGTGCGCCTTTGGGGTCTGAAGGCATGAATGCAATGAGAGCTACCAAAGCAGTCCGAACTGCAAAGAAGCAAGAACAATCAGATGAGTATAAGAGATGATACTATTCAACCTAGGCTCAAAGCAGTTCAAATCTAAAAGCTTTATTCAATTAGGTGGAGAAAAGGTAGTGTAAATGTTTACCACTCCATGAAGGTTGCCAATGCTCGGGATGGTAATTAGAAATGCTCAAGCAAATCTTGGTGTTGGTTTCAAAACGACCACTAGGCTGTAACAAGAGCAGAAACATTCATCAGATATATATATATAAGAGGAAAGACATGTTTGTGAGTACGGTAAAGTAAAGTAGGAATCCTTACGGTCAACAACAAGAATGACGGAGGTTTAAAAGGATACTCTGCCGGTAACTTAATTCTCCCGTGATAAATCCCTCCTTCGAATTCAGTGTCACTAGGACCTCGGATTGCGAATTGCCATTCAAAGATATTCTCCTGAAATTAGACCATATAGAGCAATCATGTAACTATTTGGAAAGCACAGGTTCAAGAAACAACTATAGCCTTGCACACAACCGAAGAATTCATGTCAAATTGGAAAAACGACAGGTTTGGAAACTTGCGATTCCAATTTGAAAGGTTAAAGATTGTTAAAAAATATACGAAACTATCATGAAAGCGGCAAGATGTCAAGGAATGAATCACAATCTTCTACCAGATGGCTCAATTGATCCCATAAAAGGACCAATTTGAACGATCTCTCCCAATGACAAGAGCTCCATAGACATATGTATGGATACATGAGACCATTTCTAGAGCTATAGATACGAAACACCGATATATACATGAGACCATTTCACGAATCGAAAGGAATTTAAAACTTTCGAAAAATCGAACTCCGATTAACCCTAATTTGAATTTGAAACAAAGAAAGAAATCTACCAATGGGAGAATTTTTCACTGCAATGGCAGTAAGATCAGACATGGGGAGAGAAAAGAGAATAACAAATTACGCATCATTTTAGAAAATCAACCTCGAGGGGAAGAGACATGAAATCATCAGACGGATTTGCTTGCATCTCCTTAACTTCTTGTAAGATCCTCTTCACCGCCGTATTCTTCCGGTTAAACTTCTCATCCGCCATATGTTATCGCCGAAGATCTGATCTGAGAAATTCAATCCACCGCCAGCCAAAGTCCGCACATAAACACAAAGTTTATCGAAAGATAAATGATTTAATGCAAGAGTGTAAGGTCAACGCCGGAGTCATGTCTTATAATGTCTGCCGCGTCATCATTTTAAGAGATTCATTACGTGTAAACCGCTGATTGGTATTTTGTTCGTTCAGTGACGAAAATAGGATGCAAATATCGTTATTCCGACGACCCATAATTTGCCACGTCATCGACGATTTACAATCGTTCTTTTACTACGATGGGCCTTAGCCCGTAAATGCTTCGACGACGGATTAATTGGTTCTCGCCGAAACTTTTAACGTCTCCTTGTAAAATCTTTTTCTTTTGACATTTCATTTTTTTTTGTTACGATAAGGAATTATATAGTTCTGAAATTTCTTTTTATTGAAATTATTTATGGGATGATTTTTATCAAAACGATACTAAAGATTCAGAAAGAATCTCAAATGATTCACTTATTATTATCTCGATTCTACAGGATCACTCGACCGCCGTACCGTCCCTCACGCCGGCGAAGCTAATCGCGTATTTCGGCTGTTTATTAGGATAAAACACACCAAAATGCTTCTCGGTCTCAGGATTCTTCTGATTCTCATCATACATGGCAAACAAATACGTCTCCACCCCTCTTCCAGGTCTCTTCGGCGTTCCTCTGTTCTCCCTCACATGCGCCGCCAGATTCGTGTAATAAGTTCGCGCGTTGTCGAAAGTCGCCGCGTTTCCGCCGGCAGATGGCCATCCGCTCTCCGAAACGACCACCGGAAGAGATCCACCACCTGATCTCTCGACGGCAGAGTAGACGACGTCGAGCATGGCGTCAAAGAGGTTCTGGTAGCCGCGAGATCCGTCCCTGACGACGACGGAAGGAGAAGTGAAGAGAGCGTAAGCGAGAGAGATCTCTCGTGGATTGCCAATGTAGCCAAAGTAGGGATAGATGTTGGCCAGTAGCGCCGAGTTCGTACTCGCCAGAAACCTATTTAGCCACAGAGGAAAATGGGAATGATCATTTGGTTTTGAGAATGTATATACGTAATAAACCAAATAGTTGAATTCGAATTTTTTATTTCTATTCAATCAAAAGCAATAAAAAAAAAAATAGATTACCTGATGATGGGATCGATATAAGACCTAACGTCGCCACGAAACTCTCCAGCGGAAGGAGGGTAAGAGTTTCCAATCAGAGCCATATCAATCGCAGTAGAGACTTTAATCCGACCCTGAAGATTCGCACGTCTAAGAGCATCGTAAATGTTACGCATGGCAGGGAGTACATCGCCGCCCTTCGACGGAGACACTTCGTTACCGACGGCTATGTACCTGAAACTAACGGCGGGATAATAGTTAAGGACGTTGTTTTGGACCCACTGCCTAGCGGAGGAAGGGTTAGTGAGCGAGCGTAGATCGGAGTTTGCAACGCCAACGATGACACCGATGCCGGTGTTTTTAAGAGCGTTTAAAGCCTCGTGGTTGGGGTCGTAGAGACGGACACGTCGGATGTTGTTTTGTCTGAAGAAAAAAACTGTGTCTGGTTTAGAGGGAAGGTTATTCCCCAACATTCCATAGCATATACCCACTGGTTCTCCACCTAGTTTCATCATTTACTTTAAACATTAGTCAACTTTATATATGAGATTATTAAGGTTATAATCTATAGTTAATAATAATGAGAATGAAATTATGTGGAAAAGAGAAAGACCTGTTGGACTGAGGATGGTTGTGACGATAGCAAGGAGGAGAAACAATGGAGTCATTGGTGGTGACATCAAAATCGAAATTGATGTCGAAGCTGTTAAGGTACTGATTTTGTCTAATTGGGTTTGTGCTTAGCGTTTTTGATACAAACTATGTGGTACGTATAACTTGTATCGTTTTTATACTTTGTTTTATGATTAATATCTTTCTTAATTTCACTCAACTTTTTTGTTGACTCACTAGCTATTTGAGTAAATAAGGTCAACTTGAGTGCAATAAATGGTATGAATTTACCAATCTTAAAAGTTAAAACAAAGGAGAAAATCTTGTGGAAAATTTGGTAGAGAAAAGTCTTTTTCTTAACTCAGAGAAAATTAGGAAATTGCTTAAATTTTTCAATATTGGATTCAACCTATAGTTATTTTCTAACATATTCTAGTAATCATTTACATTTTGGGTCGATTTAGTTTGTACTAAGTGTACACCAAGAACAAAATAACTAGTATGAAATTCATACTAAGTACGGACCAAAAATAGAAAACCATTTTCTAGTACGTACTTATTTTTTAATCCACCACAAAACTCTAACGGACCAACTTCGTACTGAACTTATTGGTCCGATCAACTTCGTACTGGAGCAACCAAAACGTATGAATGACGAACATTAGTAACTTCACCCACAAATACAACATTTTGACGTGTCTTACTTACGTGATACAACTTCTAACATGTGAATTCTAGAGAGATTTAACTCGGTAGATATTCTTGTTGCTTCATGTATAATTCACTCATGACACTTGGTTACTCATTATTTGTCTTTGTGGTGTGCACCAATTTTGAATATATTTAGCTTAAGTGGTTTTTTTGTTTTTTCTTAATTACGACTACATAAGAGATAAAAATTTCAAATTTAGACAAAGGTTACGAACCTAAACTATTGATAAGTGAACAGCGAATTACACATCATTTTAGAAAATCAGTCTCGAGGGGAAGAGACATGAAATCATCAGACTAATTTGCTTGCATCTCCTTAACTTCTTGTAAATTCCTTTTCACGGCCGTATTCTTCCGGTTAAACTTCTCATTCGCCATGTTTTCGCCGAAGATTTGAAGCATTCTTGTAATCTCTGCCGCGTTATAATTCGCCATCCGCCATGTTGATCTGAAGCATGTTGGAAGAAATTTTTGAGCAAATGTTGTTGAAAGTCAAATTTGAATTGGGCTTTGCAAATTTGTTTCAAGTGTGAATGAGAAATGAGTTTAGCCTATAAAGATTGAAATGTTTTTATTGGCTATAACTACTTGTGAAAAGGTAAATTGTCCCACATTGAAAACTTGGAAAGTTTCCAAGTAGTATATATATGAACTAATTTGTGTATTAGTTCAAATGGCTAACACAATGGTGTAAGCAAGAGAGTATGGAAAGAACACGCGCGCCGCCGCTGGTCGGTCGGGCTTGGGCTTGAGTCTTGGGACTAAAAGGCCTCTGCGTGTTCTTGTCTTTTTGGGCCAAATTTAAATGGTTGTTTTGGGTATAGCCCAAAACTTAATTCAAACCGGATGGTTTCAGTTTAGTTGGAATTATTGTCGGTTTGGTGTGTGATTAAAAACCTCTCTTAACCGAGATATTAATTTCGTTTTTAATCAACCTAAATCTCGGCCCTAGATTCTCAGATTGGCTGCGTGATTATCTCTTTGCAGTAAATATTCTTTTTAATCATGACCGACTAAATCCTACAACACAAGAGAATATTCTTATTCGTGTTTATCTAAAAATTATTCCTTGAGAATATTCATTTCTGCTCTTATCAATTCGGCTAAACTTGATGAAGAAGTCGGCCCCCTCTCTCCTATATAAAGGACCCCTCAGACTCTCATTCAGTATATCGAATCATCGAAAAATCATAACCACGCATGTGGTCAAAATCAAAAGTTCCTTCAATCCTCCTAGGTTAGTCTCTGAACTCGAGAGTATAGTAGATCTCATGGTCGCTAGGATCAAATTGATCGAATTCGAGTATTGCGAATCGATCAACCTATAGTTGTATCTTGGGACTCATGAATTCGTGAAAACCTCTCAGACTACAAAGAATTCATTGAGTTAAGGAAAGAGATCAAATCTCGCCTTCATATTCGGTTTTATATTCGTTTAATTTTGCATCGATTTAATATCGTTTCCTTAACATATACTTGTGATTGAATTCTATTGTGTAAGTGTTAAATTTTTAAGGTCCTACAGCATTCTCATAATCCCATAAACATTCAGTGAGGGTGTAAAGTCAACGCCGGAGTCAAATCTTACCGCGTTATCATTTATGAAGATTCATTACGTGTGTGTGAAGCACTGATTGGTACCTTGATCGTACGGTGACAAATTCGAATATCGTCATTTCGACGATCCATAATTTGCCACGTCATCACGATTTTTTCAATTGTTCTTCTTCACAGCTCACAAACACAAGTTCGAATCCTGAATATACTACGATGGGCTAGGCCGATAAACATTCAATCCAATAAGAATGGTTCAATTTTAGCTTTAAAAGAAAAATTCAAATTCTTTTTATTTTTAAATTTAAAGTTCTGAAATTTCTTTTTATTTGAAATTATTTATGGGATGATCTTTCCCAAAACGATACTACAGTTTGGGGATAGAAAGAATCTCAGATGTTATTATTATGTATCTCGATTTTGATTTTGCAGGGATCACTCGACCGCCGTACCATCTCTCACGCCGGCAAAGCTAATCGGGTATTTTGGCTGTTTGTTTGGATAAAAGACACCAAAATGCTTCTCGATCTCAGGATTCTTCTGATTCTCATCATACATGGCGAACAAATACGTCTCCACTCCTCTTCCAGGTCTCTTCGGCGTTCCTCTGTTCTCCCTCACACGTGCCGCCAGATTCGTGTAATAAGCTCGCGCATTGTCGAAAGTCGCCGCGTTTCCGCCGGCAGATGGCCATCCGCTCTCCGAAACGACCACCGGAAGAGATCCTCCTCCTGATCGCTCGACGGCGGAGTAGACAACGTCTAGCAAGGCGTCGAAGAGGTTCTGATAGCCGCGAGATCCGTCCCAGACGACGACGGAAGGAGAAGTGAAGATAGCGTAAGCGAGGGAGATGTCTCGTGGATTGCCGATGTAGCTGAAGTACGGATAGATGTTGGCCAGTAACGCCGAGTTCGTACTCGTCAGAAACCTATTTAGCCACAGAGGAAAATTCGAGTCACTAAGAGAAAATGGTAGAGATCATTTGGTTTTGACTTTTAAGAATCTATTTACGGAAATAATAGAAGCATAATGAAGGAATTAAGAGATAATTAATTACCCGATAATGGGATCGATATAAGATCTAACGTCGCCACGAAACTCTCCAGCGGAAGGAGGGTAAGAGTTTCCTATCAAAGTCATATCAATTGCAGTAGAGACTTTAATCCGATCCTGAAGATTCGCACCTCTAAGAGCGTCGTAAACGTTACGCATCGCAGGGAGTACATCGCCGCCGTTCGACGGAGTTACTTCGTTACCGACGGCTATGTACCTGAAACTAACGGCGGGGTAGTAATTAAGGACGTTGTTTTGGAGCCACTGCCTAGCGGAGGAAGGGTTAGTGAGCGAACGGAGATCGGAGTTTGGAACGCCAACGACGACATCGATGCCGGAGTTTTTAAGAGCGTTTAAAGCGGCTTGGTTGGGGTCGTAGAGACGGACACGTCGGATGTTGTTTTGTCTGAAGAGAGAAACTGTCTCTGACTGAGACGGAAGGTCGTTCCCCAACATTCCATAGCATACACCCACTGGTTCTCCACCTAGTTTCATCATTTAAATTTTAAACATTAATCAACTTTATATGATCATTAAGTTTATAATCCATAGTTAATACTAATGAGAATAAACCTATGTGGGAAAAGGAGAGACCTGTTGGATTGAAGATGGTTGTGAAGATAGCAAGAAGGAGGAGAAATAATGGAGTCATCGGTGGAGACATCAAAATTGATGTAAGCTCTTAAGCTATTGAATGATTTTGTGGGTTAAGATAAATTTCTGATTTTGCTTAGTCGGGTTTGTGCTTAGCGTTTTATATACAAAACTTTGGAACGTATATAACTTAATTATGTTTTTATTTTATGATTAATATCTTTGTTTAATTAATTTAATATTTTGTTGAGTCACTAGCTATTTGAGTACATAAGGTCAGCTTGAGTGCAGAAATGGTATGAATTTACCAATCTTATCAAAAATAGGGTAGAGAAATGTTTCTTTCCCAACTCGAGAAAATTAGGACATTGCTTTTTTATTTTCCAACATTGACAATATTGGTTTCGACTTAGCTATTTTCTGTTATCTGACATATTTTATTGATTTGCTATGACTGACGAACATCAGTAACTTCGCGCACAAATACAAAATTTTGACGTTTCTTACTTACGTGAAATAACTTCTAACTTGTGAAATCTAGAGAAGATCTAACTCGGTAGATATTCGTTGGATCAAGTATAATTCCACTCATGACACTTGGGTTACTCATTACTTGACTTTGTGGTGTGCACCAATTTTGAATATATTTTAGCTAAAGTGAAAAAAGTTCGTATTATGACTACATTAAGAAAGAAAAAAACTTCAAATTTAGATAAGGTTAAGAACCCAAACTATTATTGATATTAAATGTGAAAGCAGCCCCTTGCGAAAATCTTTTAATCATCAAATGGTAACCCCCGTTTTCTAAAACCATGATTCATTTGAACATAAAATTCAAAATACTAACGTAGTAATCACAGCATTATAATAGTAATTTTGTATAGAAGATTAGATATATCAACTTTTTATAATACCACACGTTATAGCAAAGTTAGAGCAGCCGGCGGCTAAGACTGGAAGCTACTAATCTATCAATTTCCAGTTTCCACGTATTTAAAACTTTCAGATCAGCCCCACAGAAATCACCAAAATTATAATTAGACCGATTAAAACAAAAAGGATCACAAACGACCCTGAATATTCTGGAACTAGATAAAAGCCCCCACGGACAAAGTAACTCATATTTGTACAGAGGATCCTTGAAATCCAATGTAGGATACACTCAAAGAGGAACTCAAGAACACGTTACATAGGGAAAAATGGAATCTATTCTCTCCAACGGTGGCTACAATTCGGGTTGCAGCAAACGAAGAACAGAGTCATTCCTTCTTCTCCTCTAGCCGTAGCCTGCAAATTCAATTACACACACACAAGCTATATATGAAAAAACTGAACAGCTAGATATGGTAGTGTAGAAGTAGCATAACCAAATGAAAAAAAAACAAGAAAGCAAAAGAAAGAAATGCACTTTTGATCTTTAAGTTAGATCAGAAAAAGAAAGTGTTTTTTTCTTTAAAGAAAATAATAATGAGTCACCTGGAAGAAGACAGCCTCGCCGTGTTGACACTTAGCACAGCGCACGGCCTTGGTACGAGGAAGAGTTGGGTCAGAAGCAACGTCGGAGAGGATTTGAGTTTGTTCACTTACAGAGTGATGAACCTCATTTCTGTACACACAGTTGTTATCCGCTGCTTCCTGCATAATCCAGTTGTACAATCGTAACAAAATCCAGAGAGGCTTGTTCACCAAACGGATATAGTTGAAACTATAAGTGCTTTTCAAAGCTTAAAGTTGCAGAGACCCTCTAAGCAGTTTAGAGTTTCTCAAATTCTTACATTTTTTCACAAGGTCACAAAAAAGTCGTTTAACGATAATCATCAATCTCTCCTACTAACTAGGATAATAAGCTGTATTGTGGATCTGTGAACTCTTTAAATTCACTTCTCGGTTAAATTACAAGTTCTTGCATTCGGTACTTTAACCCCATATAAGACATTTACAAAGATTAAACATCATTTTATCAAAGATTCAATAAATCTCTGCAAGAATATTCACCGATTTTAGACCACATTGCCATCAACAGTAACACATAGAAGTAGAGTCATGATGAAACCCTAATTCGAATCAAAAGAAAGCAGAACCAAGTTTACCTGATGATCACAATTACGGCACGCGTAGAGGAGGATCGATTGCTCCTTGTCTTCCTTAGGATATAGAATGTTATTACTGAAATTTCACAAAAAGATAATACAGAAATCAAAGCTCCATAGATAGCGAAATAGAGGGAAAGTTTGGAGCTTTAATCGAATTGAAAACATAAGCAAAATCCACTTCAGCTAAAATTCCGAAACAAAATCGCAAAATTCGGGGCTTAGACGAACTGGGTGCAATATCAAATTCAAGACAGATTCAAACAAACTAAGACTAAGGGAAAAAGAGCTCAAACATTGATTTTTCGCAACGATTCGGATAAAAGAGCAAAGAAGAGATTCGTTTTTACCATTCGCGACAAAACTTCATAGTACTCATCTTCGCTGAATCTTTTTAGATAAACGAATTTCGAGTTCTTCCTGATTTCACTCTCACTCTCTTTGGCGGGATCGTTCACTCGGAGACGAGAGAGGTCAAGGTCTAGTAAAAACTGTGTAGTGGCAATCGGATGTAATTTGATCGACTTTCTTGGGTATTTACTCAGTTCAGAGTATTATTCGTAAAGCCCATGGGCCGACCCATTACATTTTGATACTTTTAAGTTTTAACTTTGTTGTAACTTAGGTAAGAAAAAGAAAGGACCACAGAAAAATAAATTGATTGACCCTTTCTTCATTCAAGACAAATGTACTGGGAATTTAACAACCACATGCAGTTTCGCCATGCATCATCATAGATCATGTTGTAATTATTTGTACGTAGGTAGTTTATAATAATTAGTGTTGATGTAAAAATATATGAAATAGTATATTTCATATTATTGTTCATAAAAACTGTGACTTCTTCCAACTATTGAATTGGTCTGTCTTTTAACTACTCCTCCTGACTCTACACTGTACACCGACACATCTCGCCCTGTCTCTCTTGAACAAACATGTTATATTTTTTAACAAAAAAAAACAAACATGTTATATTTCTACTTTATTTACTACAGTTATCACAACTCTCTCTCTTTTCATTTTTCATTTATTTATTTATAATATTTTCTAATAAGTCATATCAAACAAAAGACAACAAAACGAAAATTAGCCAATTAAAAATGTTTTGTTTTTATTAAAATTATATTCTATATATTAGAAAATCACAATTTTACATTTCCTTATATACAATAGGCCTAATATACATGCACGCACACACAATAATAATTTGCATACATATGATTAATTTTACGAATACGTAATGGGGTTGTTGCAGTGCACATGCAGTGAAATCATATGAAAATATACAATATATGTGTGTGTCTATTTGTAATCAATGTATATATAAAAATGGACACACACACTCTGTCCTAAAATAGTACCAAACTCCTGTGAAACGTTAAAAACTCATCAGAAGAAAGTCGAGAGATCATTATCATACAACAATGACGAAGCTCTTTCACTACTTGTTCCTTGTGCTTTTCGCTGCAATGCCAATTCCATCAGTACTCTCCCACAATCCAACCAACTTCAGCGAGCCGACTTGCGAAGACGGAAATGGAGAAACCGGTTCAGGCTTCGTTATAGGGTTCGGTTTAGTTCTTGATTTCGGTTTATACCGGAATAGCTGCCCTGAAGCAGAGTCTATCGTCTATTCTTGGGTGGAGACTTCGGTTATACAGGATCCAAGAATGGCGGCTTCTCTTCTCCGTCTCCATTTCCACGACTGTTTTGTCAATGCAAGTCCCATGTTGTTAATTTTCGTCATAATTGTTATGGTTTTAAAGTACTAACCGAACCGAGTAACGGTTAAGCAGAGCAGAGAGATGAACCGGGAAGTGCTAATTGAGTTACATTACATTTACAGGGATGTGATGGTTCAGTGTTGCTGGATGACACAGAAGGACTGGTGGGTGAGAAAACCGCGCCACCGAATCTTAATTCTCTTCGAGGATTCGAAGTGATCGATGCGATAAAGTCTGATCTCGAAGCTGTATGTCCAGAGACTGTTTCCTGCGCCGACATTCTTGCCATGGCCGCTAGAGATTCCGTCGTTGTGGTAAGCTACTAGTGTTGATCACCTTTACTAATCATACTCATGTATAAAACCGGATTAAGTTGACTAAACCGGGTTTGTTGATGAAGTCGGGTGGACCAAGGTGGGAGGTGGAAGTAGGAAGAAAAGACAGTCGAACCGCGAGCAAACAAGCCGCAACCAATGGCTTACCATCGCCAAACTCAACCGTGCCAACTCTCATCTCTAACTTCCAAAATCTTGGTCTTTCGCAAACCGACATGGTCGCTCTTTCCGGTAAATACACTGGCACTCTTCTGTCTATTTACATAAACCCGACCGGTTTGGTACTTATAAACCAATTCATTTAAATTTAGGCGGACATACATTGGGAAAGGCTAGGTGCTCATCGTTTACGGCTCGACTGCAGCCACTGCAAACCGGAGAACCGGCTAACCACGGAGACAATCTTGAGTTCCTGGAGTCGCTACAACAGCTTTGCTCGACTGTTGGTCCCGCCGTAGGTATCACTCAGCTTGACTTGGTGACGCCGTCAACATTTGACAATCAATACTATGTAAACCTCCTCTCGGGTGAGGGATTGCTTCCATCGGACCAAGCATTGGCGGTTCAGGATCCAGGGACGAGGGCCATTGTTGAGACCTACGCTTCAGACCAGTCGGTTTTCTTTGAGGATTTTAAGAAGGCTATGCTTAAAATGGGAGGCATAACCGGCGCTAGTGACGGCGAAGTTAGGAGGAATTGTAGAGCGATTAACTAAGACAAAAAAAAAGCTATTCATGTTCACGACCAGACTTATTGATCTCCCTCCCAATAACAATTAAAGAAATCTACATCTATAATGTGACTTTCGATTTTAAGATATGGATGAACCTTGTTAAACAGGGAAATTAACAATTGGAACTATGGTTAAGGATTTGGTTACGATGAAATATCAAACAATTGAAAAAAAAAGAGGAAGAAATTCTCCGACTATTCAGGTTACCCATTGATAAAAGACAAATAGAGGTAGGTTTTGGTTTAAATTGAAATCTCCAACCGGGATTGCTCATTGGTTAAATAAAGAATGTACATATTTTCAAGGATATATATGTATTGACTCCTAAATCTGGATCAAAGTTTTTAATCTTACTCCTTACTAACACAACATGAGGCATTGGCTTGCGCTATATATATTACAACAGGGGACTTGTTTTTTAAGCTCTTTAAATGGAAAAAGAAGAAAAAAAAATGGATTTCAGATGGTCCTATCTATTTAATAACACAAGGGCGTTAACTAAATCAGAGACCAAGAGCACCTTTCCCTCTGCTTCACTAATTAGCTCCTGAGGTTTCTATCTAAAAGATTTAGCTCCTACTTTCATATACCTGCCACAAAGATGCAACTTCAGACTAAAGAAAGATATCTCAATGTGTTTCAGTAATGAGACAGAGGAGGAAGATCCTAACCTGAAGCTTTATTCTTCCACATGAGTTCCTGGAAACAAAAGATACAGTAATCAGATAAATAAACCAAGTATTGTGAACAGAGACGCGTTTTGGATCACTGAATAAAAAACCATAGACACCTGTTGAGTTCGTGACGGATCGTTCATTGAAGGTATATGTGACCGACCATATTCCTGGACAATCCAAATAACATTACAACAAATATAAATCATGTATGCTCTCGATGAAGTTCAGAACGCAATCAGAAGATACGATAAATGGTTATATATGATAAAAAGATATACCTGAGCATTTTGACCATTCCCTGACATAGGAAACTGCATTATTCAGAAAGAAAAATTAAGATATTTTTTAACTAGACAATATATGCTTAACGTTTTCTTCTATTACAACACTACCACAACCATATATACACATTTGCTTATCTCCTTAATCTACTCTAGTATACTATCGGGCATCAGTTGTCGAACTCGGAATCAATTACTAGTCCAATGTGAAATAAGTATACAGATTCAGATATTCACCTGATTATTTTGACCAACTCCTAGTGATGGAAACTGCATTTCAAAGGGGGAAAAACAGATATTCACGTTAGATGTATTTCAAAGCTTAAGCAAAACCATGGCTTAATTGAATTTTACATGTACTCGTCCATATCCTTATTCTACTAGCTTAACAACTCGAGAATCAAAAACTAAGAAGAAAGAGATATACACCTGAGCATTCTGGCTGATGATCCCTGGAGTTGGATACTGCAACTACAAATAGAAAAGAGTAAGATGATACTCAAGTTAAAATACAATGTAAAACAAAACTATTTGAATGTAACTAGGCATATAAAGGAAACCAACCATTGATGAATAGAAAGGCTGCTGTAATTGCTGATGCCCCTGATATTGCTGGTGAACCTGTTGCGGTTGTTGCTGCATCGGCTGGGCCTGCTGTAATTGAGCCTGAGGTTGCTGTATAGATGGCTTCTGTTGATGTTGTTGCTGTTGCTGTTGATGTTGTTCAAACACTACCATTTCCTCAGGTTTCTCCCACTGCAAAACTCAATTGTACACATATTATGCTACGTATCGAAGAGCTTCTTACAGAAGAACATACATACTTACTTATGCCTGCCCAGGTTATAACGAAATAACGTAACAAACAGAAGGAATCCTTCTGAAACTTACAAAGGGAAAGATAAAATAAAAGAGGACCGAACTTTCTCACCTTGCTTTCTCCCGTTAGACCGTTGTAATAATATTTAAATCCATCAGGCGAGGTATGCTCTGTCCAGTTACATTTGACAGAAACAACGCTCTGATTTACTGCAGGTGTAGCTGAATGCACATCTCCAACTTGTGTAGAACCAGTAGTGCTAACAACTGTTGGTATTGCAGATCCAGTCCACTGATAAAGTAGCAACGAAGAGGAACATTAGAAGCGAAGAGCAGAACACTAAAACACATGATTGAATGAAAGACAAGATGTCTATCAGGATATAATCCTAAGTTAATACAACACAACAGCAGCTGAGGAATCCGGCTGGACAGACTATATACACACCTGCTGTTTACCGGCTTGGCCATTCTGTGAGACTGATAGATTTGGGTTTGGTTGCTGCCTGGACTGCAACTCCTGCTGCAGCTGAGAAATTGCTTGCTGAGAGGATTGGAAGGTTGCTTGTAGAGTCTGAGTTTGCTGAGACAAGAGCTGTGCTAGCTGAGAAGGAGGATGTTGCATCTTCTGTAGCGGTTGCTGTTGAGCACGATGGGGAAATTGATCAGTTGCAGAAGACAGAGGTGTTGGCCTTAGATTAATGTTCAAAGGAGTTTGAGGAGCAGTTGCAGGAGTGACATTTTGCTGTGGCGGCAGCTGAGAGGTAGGCAACTGGTTGCTAAAACCGTACGGATTCTGCGAGGATGCCTGTGCCCCATGGAAATTAGTTTGTGGTCGAAGGGGGATACTCTGTGGACTGTGAAGAGGTTTTTGTAATGGTGATATCTGTTGGCCAGCAGCTCGGTTTTGCTATAGAATAGAAAAAATTTAATTGCCAAATTAGTCAGTAAAGGACTATCGGGTTTGCTTAATTGGAAAAATAAAGCTAAAGCACCTGTTGCGACATGACAGAAGATGAAACTCCAGAAACAGGAAGAGGATTTAGAGGAGGAACACCATAAACCCCCAACGGACCACCCTAACATTATAGAATGCCGCATATAAAAAAACTCAGATCAGAAATAGAAATGATTGAATAGAAAAATCAAGGCAATATCATTTGACCGCAACACACATCACGTTCGTTGCATCATACATGATCATGAAGATGTTCTCACCTGATTTGAGGGCATTGTTGCTTGAATTGGTCTAGGGGTAAAGTCACTCCCGTTACTACGGATACCAGTGTTACTAGGTGGGCCTATATTTGGTGAATTCGTTGGACGCCAGGGATTAGTGTAGCTTACATCCGTAATAGGTACACCAAGATTAGGTGTGGGCCTAACAAGTAAAGTTGAGGAGACCGAAATTAGTCAAGATATATAACTAGTTGATGAGCCTAATCATGATATGATCTCCTTTCGCCCCAGTTACCTTGGTCCTGAAGCTTGTAATCGAGGCCTTGAATTTGGTCCAACGGGAGGTACCGCATCCCTGGAAACAGACACTACTTATGAATATATAGAAAGCTATGCTTCGCATCTCAGGAGTAACTCAGGCAGAACCAAAAATGAAGGTATATACAATATCCCAGATAAGAGCATTAAAATGAGTCAACATATAGTCTTTAAGACAATACCTTGACTCGCCAGGTTTAGGCCTCTTTGGATCAGCAAACCGAACAATCAATGGCTGATTGCAACCCTGAAGAAAGGATAGAGGTGCTAAGCAAATAGTCCAAAGGGTGAGATATCTATGTGATTCAGAACTTACTCTCATGGTATAAGTTCCATTCAAACCATTAATTGCTGCCATGGCTACCTCTTTGCTTGAATATTTAACAAACCCACATCCTACATGAGCAAAAAACTCAGTTTAACTATCTCAACACTATCACGCATCAAACAACTTAACAGAACCTAGTAGCAATTACAAGACATACCACGACTCTGTCTGTATTCATCACGCATGAGATAGACATCTTCCACGCGGCCAAATTGCGAAAAGATCTGTTAAAGAAGAACAATCGAATTTTTTTATTCCAATTGATAGAGCCAATATTCCAGAAGGGTGGGTCACTGAATGATCATGAATTCATTTATAAATTATCAGCTGAGGCAAAAGGGGACATTGTAATGTAAATATTTAAATCTAGAACTCTTCCCAGTTTTGTTAATCTGCCATACGCAACGACTTTCATCAAAAGATAGGATACAAGACATACCTCCTCAACTTCTTTTTCAGTCGCTTGCTTGTTTAGTGAACCAACAAAAAGCTTAAACTCTAGCGCACCTTCAGAAGAAGGAAATTAAATCAGTTGGGACTTGAGAGTGAGGCAAAGAAAAAAAAACATAGAATCCACATCCTATAAATTCACATCATTTCCCACATTATCTCAACTCTTGTAAATTTGATTCATAGAGCTTATGGTCAACGCTGTATACACCAGATAATGAAAGCCACATCAAGATAAAATCTTATCCCCGGAAATTGATTACCTATCCGTTCTCTCTCACCATCAGCATATCGAACTTGAACAGGGCCAGTTCCCTGAAAATTAACAGATTATAAGATCTGAAACAAACTGTAATTTCCTGTTCTTGATAAGAGGAAGCATAAGTGATAGTTACCCCAGGAAGAGTTATCTGATTGTGCAATGCTCTAATTGCTCTCTCGGCATCTTCAGAAGTTGCATATTTTACAAAACAACAGCCTGCATTAAAGACTGATACTTAAAATGCTATTCAAGATTCAACTTTCCCCTCTATCAACATCAAGAGGTAGTAAAAAGCTTCATTACAAATGTAAAAGCCACAATACCACAATTTTGAAGAAATACATGGCACTACTCAAAAACACATAAGTTCAGTAGGAAAACAAATAGACATGTCCTGACAACCTCCACTTAGATCATCGGAGTAAAGTGTTTTTGTTTTTGTTTTTTCATTAGAATAAAGTTGTTGCACAGAGCAATCTAATGTCTCCTAGTGGATCCTATGGCAAGAAAAATATTTTAAAAAGAACACACTGGGGATCTACAGGAGAGACTTTCAGAGAAAGGGTGACTGAGTTTGTGCAAACAAAATCCATACATTGGAAGAAAATGTAAGAATATTTACAATATAATACCAACATAAATCATTACAGGGCCAAGGTAAAGAATACAACATGTAAAAAAATTCAATCACTGCATAACAGATAAATCTAACTAAAACCAGTATCATACATCACATTTTCGTCACAGACATCACGCATTTGAAAACTTTACAAAATCAAGTACACTTAAGGGCATGTATGTTGCTGACAAGACTTAAAATTAAAACCCACAGGTTAACAAAACCATAACCATTAAATACATAATTAAGATACTTCATGAAGCTGATCAATCCCGGCAGAGCGAGTGAGAAACAAAATGACGTAGTTAACATCATTAACTATCATAAAAAAATTAAAGCAATCATTTGTCTTCCGTATGTTAGCACCACCTAACTTTTCACAGAACTGAAGAAAGAGTTGTATGAATCTGATGCATTCAGATCGTGATATATTAACAGAAACAACTGCACTTATTATGCCAGCCACAGAGGTCTAGCCGTTACAGATACAATAACCTCTTGGAAACTAAAAAAATACAGTAATAAATAACCATGCAACACACACAATCACGTCATTAATAAGACAGAACTTGATAGAATTGTAAAAGAAGAGGAATCTCAATAATGAGGATAAGACAACTCAAAAACAAAAATTAGAACCAACCTGAAAGGCTTGGTTGGTGAAAAGGGAACATACAAACAAGATCCATCATCAAGACATCTCTTGCACATAACTATCAATCAACAGCAGTAGGGTCCCCAAATGGAAACCCACTCAGAAACGTAAGAGGTACTGAACTTAACAAAACATTCATTCATTCATCTAGAGCAAGAGATGGTATACCACATCACAAGCCGTCCAAGCAAAAGAGAGTGAAGAACATACAACAAATTGACATCTCAGGCCATTCAAAGAGAGGGGAAAGGAAAACAGTCAATCATAGTTCCACAGGGCATCCACACACAAAAAAAGCATCCATTCGATATCAAGCATCCAAAAAGGTACCAGGAATTCCATCATCAGCCCATAAAGACAGGACATCTAAAAGCGGATATGAAAGAAGATGAAAGAGATAGACAGCCAATACTAAGGAAAGGTCAAATCTTGACCAGCAGAGAGGCAAACCCTCTTTTGAACCTTGTCTAACTACCCACCTAAAAATACATTCATCCTGTCAAGACCTTACACAACATTTCCAATCCATCGAAGGAGGAGTAAAGAAAGATGGAATTTCATAGAAGAGGAAAACAGAGATGCTCTTTAAATCAATACCCACTATAAAGGCAACAACAAAACATCTTTTCAATTTTCTGTACATTAACTCCAACTCTAAAACACCTTCAAACACATCTAAAGTTCTACGATAGACACAAGTAGCACAACCTACTTGCCCAAGGTCAACTAAACCATTAGCAAGACAAGTAGTCTTCTTCTGTGGCGAACTGAACACAGATAAAGATGCTCGCAAGCATAAGCAATAAGCTCGAAAATGTTGCAAACAAATGGAGGCCAGTGATGAGACTGTGGTTGCTTCCCATCAGCCTCTTCAGGAGACCTGAAATTTAAAAAACTACAAATCACGAATATCTCCTACTAAAAATGAAGATAAACATACCTTGCTGATGTCCAGTTCTCTTGTCCTTGATCAAAGCAACTTCAAGAACATTTCCATGTTGTTCAAACAAGGGACGGACCTGGAATGCAATAACCAACAGAAGGAAATTAGAAAAGGTAAAAATCTCAACAAGAACGGGCAAGGTATGAAAAAAGTCTACGAGATTTGTGGTTTAGAATATCTCAACAAATGTGCATATATAGAGAACAAATCAGAAACAAATTCCATATTAACTCACTTCTTCTTCCATAGCCGTCCTTGGTACGGAGCCAACAAAAAGCTTGACGACACTGCTACGATCAGAAGCGTCTGCAAAACAAATTACCAGCAAAGGATGTTTGATATGAGGATGGGAAACATTCTGATTAAAACATACAAATGAAAATGGGAAGATCATGAAAAAACCTTCAAACAATCGAGTAACATGACATCTGGATTACCTTACAATATTCTAATCTCTGATTCTCACAAAAACAAGAGATCCTAGGAAACCTAAAATTACAAGAATCAAGAAACATGTAGGAAGAGTGAACCCACGCTTACCAGATTCAGTTAAGCTGCCATATTCCGAGAGAGGAAGCACTCTTTTTTGACCCGAAAGAGCTTGTTGGACCGGCTTTGGAGTCGGTCTTACAGTATAATCAGACTCACCGATAAATCTCTCTCCATCTAGGTTTTCCGATGGTGGATTTTTCACAGGTCCGTTAGGACGAAATCCTCCTCTGCCTCCACCAGCTCCAACAATTGGCCTTGTCCCTTCTACTCCTACGCCGCCGTTAGGACCCATCGGCCGAAAACCTCCACTGAAGGCAAAACTCATAGGACGAAAACTTCCACTATCGCGAAGACCCATCGGCTGAAAATCCACTCTGCCTGGAGGACCGTTCATCGGCCGGAAACCTCCTCCTCCAACCCCTTCTCCCGAAACATTACGATCCGCAGAGCTGTCATCTTCCCAGCGTCGACCAACACTGCCTCCGCCCCCAGTTCCAACTCGATAACTGCTAGGGCTGTTTCCCCGACGACGGCGACGATTGGAAGCTTCATCATCCTCGTCGAAGCGTAAGATAGAGGGAGAGTCTGAGAAGCGAGGCGGGCCTCTGGGATGAGCTCGGTGATTATGATAGGAGTCCTCGTAGCCGTCACTCCCATGGCGATCTCCTCGATGCCTATCCAGCTTGACGAATTGGGAAAATGCAGGAAATTAAGCAATTCCTATCGAAGAAATTGGTCCAATTCAATTGGAAACCTAGAAATTGGGATTTCTATGAAACACAAGAGAAAACTGAAGGTGAATTGAAGATGAGATCAATAGCTTGCTGTTGCTAGGAATCCTGATTTTGGTCCGAATGTTAAGAAATTCGTACTCGGCGATTTGAGTTTGAGCGGTACAAAGTACAAACCGGTAAAAGCGGGTTAATGGAGGTTGGACCAGTGGAATTTACTAAATCATTTGTCCGAATACGGATTAGATCCTGGGACCAATCTCGATATCCAGAGATTTCAAGATATTTGGATACGGATTTGTAGCTTTTGGATATTCAGTTTCCGAAAACTCGTCCAAATATCCGTGGATTTCGGATCTGGATCCATTAAAAATAAAAAAATAGAATAAAAGTATTTGAATAATATTTAAATAAAAATTTTGATATAAAAAGGTTTTTTTATTAATTGGACCCCAAATTAAAAGGACCTTTGTTGCTGAACTTGTAAAATGACGTAAATTATCCTTCCTAATTTGATTTATTTACGAAAAGACTGTTCTAATCGTTATCTTTTTAAAATGACGTAAACTGCCCTCTCAGTTTTCACATATTTACTGAAATGCCATCGTCTTCAATTTTCCTCCAACCACCATACCAACCGAATCGGAGCTGTAAATGTATGGAACAACCGATTTTACAAAAGTAAATGCCCAAGTGTGAGCTAATAGCTTCGATCTCGTCGATTTCCTCTATAATTTCATCCACTAAACTATCAAAATATGGTTTTCGAAATCCGTCGACATTAGATCTAACGCATTGAACAAGATTTGTGCTTAATAACGACTGGGTTTCCTCGGTACCGGAGTTGTAAGCAGCTGTTGGCCGTTTACGAAGCTGAAGACGAGCTGAAACCAAATATAGGTAAACTATTGTTGTTTTTTTTACGATTTTTCAGTATTTTAGACGAGCCATGGTTGTTGATGGTTGTCATCTACCTGGAAAGTATGGAGGTGTCTTGCTTGTTGCTTGTGGTTAAGATGAAAATTTTCAAATATTCCCCTTAGCTTTTGCCATTGTTGACTCAGAGAATGAAAATTCATGGGCATGGTTTTTCACCAAGTTAAGTGAGTGTGTATCCTCAGAATTTGCTTTGATTGTGGTTTCGGATAGACATGCCTCGATAAAGAAGGCCACTGAAACTGTGATGCCATGGGCAACGAGAGGGATATGTTACTATCATCTCCAGAATAACATAGTGACGAAGTTCAAAAGAAAGCATATGTTGTACTTGGTCTGGGGCGCAACATATGCGTATACCCATGGTGATTATAATAGATACATGGACGCCATTCGAGCATCGAAGCCTGAACTTGTAGATTATTTGGAGGCTGCAGATGTAAAATTATGGGCCAGAGTTCACTTCCAAGGTTTTAGATACAACATCCAAACAAGCAACATCGCCGAATATCTCAACTCCGCCTTTAAAAAAGCAAGAGGATTTCCCATACCATTCCTTTTGGAATTTATTCATGAGAAGCTAGCAAGGTGGTTTTATAAAAGGCGTGAAGATGCTACCAGTCTCACAACACCACATAGCAAAGGGGTTGATATGCTATACCGAACATGTGATTGTGGTTTGTTTCAAGTTGAGCAAGTACCTTGCCCTCATGCTATTGCTGCTGCACCTTTGTCTACAACGGCTGTTTCCGCACTGGTATGCCAGACATACAGAAGAGAACTCTTGTTTGCAACTTACAAGGACAACATGTATCCTCCTAATCGTGATGTCAAAGTTCCTCAGTTTGTGAAAGTCTTGCCTCCACTAGTCAAGCGCCCCTTGGAAGACAGAAGAAGTCTAGGTGGCAAACCTGGCTTGAAATTGCTAAGAAGACTAAGGACAAACCGCGAAAGGCTCACAAGCAATAGAGTTGTTCAAAATGCAAGCAACCTGGGCACACTCAACCTCATTGTGTGAGTTAAACATAATCACTTACCATCTTTGTACTTTAGTTTTGTGGGTGTTGACCTTTTCCTTGTGTTTTTTTTGTTGTACTTAAGACCCAAGGCAAGTAGAAGTATTCTGAAAAGCAGTTGGAGACTTCAACGTGAAGTCTCAGCATGAAGTCTCCTTCTAAAGTCTACTCATGAAGTCTTCTGGTGAAGTCTCACGAGAACTCGAATCTCTTCATAACTTCAGACATGTCTTGTTATGGATTTACAAGAAATTTCATAACTTTACAGTTATCTTAATTAGTGTATGATTTGGTGTTTTTGAATGAAATTTCATAAATTTGTTAAACATATCGTTAGAGATAGTCAAACAAAATACACAAGTACTACTACTCAACAACATCAACCTATCCTATCAAATTACATCACCTTGACTTGCTTAAATGGGTGGTACAAAAATATCCCCTCAATGACAGCCAAAATAATAGCAATGTTTTGTGTTATACAAACATTATATGCAAAAAAAACATAAAAAGGGATATTCTGGTTTGTCCTATCATGAAACGTACATGTCTAAACCATCATAGTCAAGTGGCTCTGTTCCCGTCATGCCAAGCTCGTCATAGACCTCCGCTGCGTACTTATCTCTTATTTTCTTGATGTTGGAGTCACACAAGAGGTGTTTAGAGAATTCTAGGCCAAGAGCATGACACTTGATGTACTTTAGCGCATATACCACTCTGCTTATTTTGAGGAACATTTTCTTTGCGAGCAACCTCCCATGTGTATGGAACATTGGGGTACAAATATTTCTTTTCAGGAGATGCAAGAAGGTTGAGCACATACCCAAGCATCACACAAATAGGCGTCACCGCAGCTGTCAACGTTTCTACACTGCATACCCCAAAAATGTTGTCCCAGATCGTGATGTGCCTCTTATGAAAATCAATCATCAATGCAACCCAATGCATATTCCCCAAGTTAAGCATTATGTATACCTCATCAACATCACGATCCCATACCTTATCACTCTGGCAGAACCTTAGATGCTCTCCTTTTTACAGATCCATCGCATTACTCGGAAGCAGCCTGCCCGAGCCATCAGGACTCGCAGAGGTGCAGAATAGATCGTACTTCTCCCGTCACAGTTGGGTGAAGATTGTATCAATGGTCTAAACCACTCTGGGTGATTATGGTACCGCTTCCTGAGTAGAAAGATAACAGCATCCAGATGCTACAGAAAGAACACACGAAGTTATTTCAACATTAGGCTTCAATTTAGTTATCAGATTTCACATTGAAATCTCACATGAGACTTCCTTATGAAGTCTTTAGTGAAGTCTCAAGCAACAAAAATAATGAGACTTCATCGTGAAGTCTCAAGCAACAAAAATAAGGAGACATCGTCGTGAAGTCTCATGTGAGACTTCAATATGAAATTTCACGTTACACAATAGATGGAATACTTACCATGTCCCAAAGCCATTTGGTTGGTGTCTTCATGATTCGATACCACCACGTGCTGGAGTCTTGTTTGGGGTTTTTGATACCTCTCTCTCTGTACAATTAATTAAAACAGAGTCATTTTAATTTGGTGTTACGCGAAAGACCAAGTGAGATAGAGAAAATGGTTTACAAGCAATTTTGTAACAACTCAGTTAGCGCTTTTGTCTTGTTTTTTTCAACTGAACTAAAAGGATCATAGCCACCGCCACGTACAGCTGGTGGGGTCTCTGTTTGGGTCTGTGGTATGCTATGTGGTTTGCTCTGTCTAAGCTTCTTTGCAATTGGGTGTACCGTAGTTTTGTTAGCTTGTGACTTAACCCACAGTTTTGTTGCATGCTCTTTAATGTCTTGTTTTTCTTTCAATTTTCCTACATCTGGGACAGCTGGCTGCTTTCCAATGAATACACAGCTCAGTTCATTTTCCTCATGCACACTACCCTGCAGAAGCGTTTAAGCAACCAAGTCAAACCTTAAAAACTATCAAACATAATGAAAACCAATCAACCATTTAATACTTGTACATAATTTTTCAATCCACTCGAACATACACAACACAAACACAATTAAACATAACACATGTCTCATTAAAACCACCACAAACACATTTAAAAATTAGCTAAGACTTAACCACATCAATATTATTCATTTTTTAAGCTAATCTAGTACTTGTTCGCTTGTCAATGGCTCCTTTATCACTACCACCTTCTTTACCAGGTTGTTCCTCAACAAAATCCATCTTTTTAAAAGGAAGAATACTAACCCCAGCAGCGACTGATTTGGCATCAGATCCACTGTCGATGTAATCCCCTTCCTTTGGCTTCTTCTCCTCAGCCTCCTTTGGCGCCGTCAGGGTTACGTCCTTAAGAACAACCGCCATATCTTAAACCTGCTTGGCAAGAAGGTTGAGTTGCATCCCCTGCTCCTTCAACTGCCCCTTCACCACCTCTGAGAACTCCAGGAATTGAGCATTAACAGCAACCACAAGTGCATCAGCCAAGCGCTTCTCCAAGTCTTCAACAGACGAGTAGTCAAGGCGAGCTTTCTTGTTGGTTTCCTCGTTCACAACATCTTCTATCTCTCTCTTAATGCCTTGCACAGGTTCCTCCTTCACCACCTTTGCCTTGTTGTTGGATGGCAACAGACCTCTCTGGCTCCAGTGGTTGGGGAGCCATTTCAAAGGCCTAGATGTAAGTTGGCCGTATATAGCCTTCAAGATGTTGTCAACTTTATAATATGCACCATCATCATCCCATTGAGGGAACATTTCCTCGAACTCCAACCGAATGCAGGGGTTGACAAGAGTCTACAAAAAAAAAAAAACTGATAATTACTATTTGACCAGAAGATACGAAGGAGACTTCAATGTGAAATCTCATATGAGAATCTATGAGACTGAGACTGGATGAGACTTCATTTTGAAATCTCATTTGCTAATCAACTGGAGATTTCACTGTGAAGTCTCAATAAACAGTGCAAAATGCAGTGACTAAATTACCTGCTTCACCATGCCTCTTATGAAGTTATTTCTGCCTTTAGCTCCTCCATATGCTAGCAGAGGTGGAGTACATACTTTTGGATTTGGAACACCATACTCTTCAGAAAATTTGGGTAATGTATAGAAGACCTAAGACTGCAAAGATTGGGAAAATCCATTGAGGTGGTAAGTCTTGGTGATATCAGTTTCCTTCACCGGTACCATCAGTTTTTCAAAAGCCACCCTCCCCCAAGAGTACGCAACAAACTCTTCCAGATCCATAACTAGCCTCGCTAGATTTACGTCAACGGCTGCTCCGTGTGACTTGGCATCAATGAAGGCAGCAAGCATGGAGAGATATCCCAACCTCAACCGATCCTCCCTTTCCCAACCACCGCAAAACTCACAAGCAGCCACCAACTCGTTAGTCCGGTCTCTACACTCACTCCCATCAGTTGCCAAAAGTCTTGCATCTCCTCCGTTACCTGAACCTTCGGCTTCATAAGATTTTCAACATAGTCACAGTTGAGCCCAGTGATGTGTGCAAACTCGTGAATAGAAAATCTGATAGGAGTTGTGCTGATAAGACTCCATATCTCATGCTTCTTGTTGCAGACGAGTTGGAAACCGAGAATGAAATAGACAAGCCTAGATGCCCATGATATCTCCATCTCGTAGAAGTCAATGAAGACACCCAGCCTGGATGTACGAATCTCATTCCATTCGTCTTCTTCAAGTATGTTCTTCAGATCCTCAAGCAGTGGTTTAGGTTTGCTGAAGTAGTTTATGCTTCTATCAGGTTCAAGCTCATCGTCTTTGGTGAATTTCCATAAAGGGAACTCATGAATCGCTACTTCCTTCTTAGCTAAGGCCTTCTTCTTACGATCATCAGCTTTCTTGGTCTTATTATCGGGGTCTTTAGCCATGAGAGAAGCTTCAACCTACAACACACACATTTACAAACACCAAACTCTTTCAGCAATGTATTTTTTTAACAGAAAACCAAGTTAACAAAGAATATACTAAATAAGACTTCAAGGTGAAGTCTGCGCTGGAGACTTCACTTTGAAGTCTATGCCAGAGACTTCACCTTGAAGTCTCGCCGTAGACTTCACTTTGACGTCTCCTGTAGAAACTCCTTTAAAAAAACCCTAGGTTTTCACGAAATCAAAATCGAAAATACCAGCAGTGGATATCAAAGATAAATGAAAAAGACATGGAATATATTAGAAAATCAAGTAAGAGTTAATGAAATCGAAATCGCGGTGGTGGAAATCCTCCATAAAGCGAATCAGACATGAAATAAACCTTCGCAAAGCGGGGAAGACGAATCACTTACTGGGGAATACACGGGGGCGATTGATAGGGTGGCGGACGACGGAGAGGAGCACTTGCTAATCTCAGATCTGCAAAACAAACTCGATTAAGAAATAAGAAACGAGTCAGAGATGGACAACTATAGGGTGTCCGTCATATACAGAAAGAGGAGAGCCGATAACCTTAAACATCGACGGTGGTGTTGACGATTTCTGGCGAATTCAACGAAGGTTCTCGATATCGTCTTGGGAGTATCGAGAGAACTTTATGGTTTTTTTTTTTTACAGTTTTTTTTTTTTTTACAGCAATTAAGAAATTAAATGTGCGTTATCGCAAAAATAACCGCTGAAAGGCAGTTAAAAATTTTCAAAATTTTTGGATATTTTTTGAAATTTTTTAAATTTGTGACTTCATAATGAAGTCTCTCACAGATTTTTAAAGCAGACTTCAACAAGAAATCTCAAAGCTGTTCAAATGAGACTTCATGGGAGAGTCTCGCATACATTTTCTCAGCAGACTTCACAATGAAGTCTCATAAATGTTCAATAAGGAAATATCAGTCAGGGCATTTTGGTAATTTCCTTAAATAAACCTAATCAGGTTTTCAGGTTTAGCCGCCAATCCATTGATTTTTGTTTAGGTTGTTGGCGCCTTTTTAGATTATTCTTTGAGACTTGGTGCTGCAGTCTCGAGACGAAATACTCAGAGACTTCATTGTCAAATCTCAGTTATAAAATTATATTCTGTTAAAAGTACATAAGCACTAACGACGATAAGATAAGAATAGAGAAATATGGATCTAAAACGATCACTAATTTAAAAAAGAAATTCCAAATTACAATTAACTTAGTGCAATATACAAGCAAAAAAAAGCAATTCTTGACTTGAGCCGGCCACAATTATATTCTTGAACTTGCAACATGCTAATGTTGACTACTTGAGGGTTTCGCCGAAGCTGTATGTGCACCACCACCTGCTTACCATTTAACAATTACAATTCATTATACTGTTATAAATTCATAGAAGGAGACTTCATTACGAAGTCTGCATGGTAGACTTCGTAATGAAGTCTCACAGTCCAATCCGAAAAATAACAACAAGTAAACGAACAACACTTTCAAATGATAGATCTGAACTTTTCGTTCGAACACAAAATGATTCAGATCTGATATTGATTGGTACGAAATACGTGAAAATAATACAGAGAGGATCTGCGAACTTAACTGGTTTGTTTCCCTTGTGATGAGCTGATAAGATAAGGACGGCGATGATATAAGCTTCAGCAACAATTTTCCGAGTTCTCACTCCGATCTGAGGCTGAAGCGAGGAAAATGGATAATAGAGTGACCACCACCGCGAGGAAAACGGATAAGACCGACGAGTTGTCTGCCGGTCCGGTGGCGCGGCCATGATGATATATTTGTCTCTGTATTACAAAGGTTTTAGAGAGAGAGATTTGACAAAATAAAGAAAACATGCTTTATATATGGATGCTGAAACTAGGGTTAGGTAAATGTTACCACTTTATGAGACATACATTTCACAATGAAGTCTCAGTGGTAGACTTCATTTTGAAGTCTCATCTAATCCCTATACTAAAATATAGGTTATTTAACGATTTTAATTAATAACCCCTACTAATTACTTATGTTTGGCATGAAAAGAGTCTTATCCCACACAAAACCTACCGAATCTATAAACAATTGTCGTTGGAATAAAAATATTCTAACCCCTAACTCCAATCCTGGAGACATATACATGTATTCTAACTCTTTCTCAAAACCTAAACCTCTTATGCCAATCCAAAGAAGATTTATATCACTTGATTTAGTTTCATGAAATTTGATAAGATTATATTTTTAAATCAATACATTTGTTATAGAAAGAATTATCTATCAAAAACTTTAATCAAATATTTTTTTAATATTTTTTAAATTTAAATTTACAAAATAATTACAATACGAGACTTCATATGTCTCATCGTGAATTATAGGTTTAACATATAATTAAGCTAAAATGATTTAATTTAATGCATTTTTCTTAAATTTTAGTTTATATACCTCATATTATAACAATATTTTTTTTTCTATTTTAAAGTTTTACAAAAATAATTTTTTATAATTTATTAATTAATTACAAGATTCAATCATCAATAAGACTTCTGAAGTTCTATACCCTAAAGTATAGCATAATCAAACTTACATGTTTAAATATTATTTAATTCATTAAAATTTTAATTTTAAAACTTTATCTTTGATTATAAATAATTTACGTATATCAAATTACAGTCTAGTTATTTTTATATATTTTATTAATTTAATTATAAGATTCAATCACGAATAAGACTTCATAATGAAATCTCTATACCGTAAAGTAGAGCATAATCAAGTTTACATGCTTAAATATTATTTAATTGATTGAAATTTTAATTGTAAAACAAAACATTTAATTATAAATAAATTACATATATCAAATTATAGACTATTTAATTTTATATATTTCATTAATTTAATTATAAGATTTATTCATCAATGAGACTTCATAATGAAATCTCTATACCTTAAAGTAGATCATAAACAACCTTACATGCTTAAATATTATTTAATTCAATGAAATTTTAATTTTAGACAAAATATTTGATTATAAATAATTTACGTATATCAAATTGCAGACTATTTATTTTTATATGTATTTTTTAATTTAATTATAAACTAGTTGATAATCCGCGCTAAGTGCGAGACAGTTTAGTTGAACTATTCTAATCGTACCATAACCGTTATATTTTATTTCTTGTTTCGTATACCTGAACCATTCCATTAGCTTTTCAACAAAACATATTTTTTACTTTTTTTTTTAACATAAAAACATTTTTTCTACTTTAATCATTAAAAACCACTTTTATCATTTTCTTTCTTTATTTGATTAAAACTCACACTGTTTCATAGTTTCAGCTCTCATTCAAACAACAATACTCTCTCTCTCCTATCTCACTCATTCTCTCTTCAAAACTTTGTTCGATCCATAGAAAGATCTAATGATGGAGCAGCAGAAGACACAACAACGTGTTTTCTCTCTCGCAGTAGACACAACACGTCTCTCCTCTCTTTCAACTTAACAATTATCCTTAATTAAATTAAAAACAATCCAATATTAAAAAAAAAATTAACTTAGTCTTTTATTAATTTTCATTGCAAAAGCGATTACCAATGAGAATTGTCTTTTTTTCTATCACTTGAGTTTGAATATGTTGGACATATACTATCTATACTTAGGTAGACTTTCCATCACCTAAATTATAGAAAAAGAAAAGTTGATATTGTATCATTTACTTTATATATTATTAATTAATAACGAATATGATTGTACAAATCCATGCTAATAAACGAAATCCACTATAGTTTTGAAAAGATTTGTTACACTCATCAATAATAAGATTTTACATTATGTTAATCAAAACATCTCCTAAATTCGTCATTGATTCACCCAACTCCAACAGCAAATAGCCATTCCAAAAATTCATTTATCTCTTGAGCTTTGTTACTATATATACTACCAAGTAAATTCATATTCTTAATGAATCTCAAATATCATATTAATTTTATAGGGTTATTGGAATATTTGTTCTACTTCCTTTGCGTATAATTGACAATATCAGTTGGAAATCACCACCAAATACTATAATTTTACCACCAAAAGGAATATCTTCGGGTGTCTTTAATATGTCACGCATACTATGATCAAGATTTTCAAAACAATTACGACTCATCATATGTGCTTCGTTCCATATTACTAAAAGTAGCTTGACTTACGAATCTGGTTAATGAACTTTTAATTACTTCGCGTTTTCAACTCAATCATAAGCAATGCACAATTATTTTTCTCTTTATTCTCAATTAAATAATAAATAGTTTTAGTCATAAAAAAATTATAAAATAAAATACTCAATATATATATATATATATATATATATTAACATTAGTTTCAAAAATAATATAAATTTTTTTGTATAATATGTAATATATTATGTAAGATTATTTTGGTAATAGAAATATTTATTTTAGTTACCAAGACTCTTTTGAAACTCTTTTCGTTTATACAATATAGCTTCCGTCATTCCGAAGTATTTTTTCATACGTGGACCAACATATATAAACTTTCAGATATATGCAAAACTAAAATATCTTTCTAACATAATCCTCTATCACCTATTATATTCCTATGATATGTTTTATATTATAGTCCAAAACCCTCTTTCCTAGCTAACATCTTTTAATGTAGAAAATATAAAATCATCAATATTTTTCATCTCATCATAAGGACTTGGACTTTTAACAATGTTTAGAATAAATCTCAAATAATAACGATCACTTAATGATGGATGAGCATGAGCCAATCTTCCAATCGAAAATCATTTAATTTTTTGGAGTCTATTCTCTTGTTCATGAATTGAGAAATGCGGTAGGGAATTGAGGGTAAGTAAAGTTTTTATCCAATTCCATATATTTTATTTTTTCTACCATCTATGCTAAAACACATCAATTTACACATAGTTGGTCGATTCGAAACATCATCAAGGACATCGTCATCGTCATAGTTAACAGTCTACTTTGGGGAAAATAAATTATAGTTTATGAACTGAAGTAGTTCAATGATATATAGGAAACGCTAGAATTCTCCATGTTGCCTCGCAAGCTGATTCGGATATTCGAAGAAAATTGTGGAAGTAAATTAATATGTTTTGTAGTTAGTTTGTAAATTAATATATGGACCATGTATCATCATCCCTTAAACAAATTCAAACAAACCAGGATCAAAAGTTGTGTTAGAGACCTCAACACATTTAACTTTTTCAATATAGTTAGGTGATGGAAAATTTCCAGAAGGATGAATAAAAAACCAATATGTGGATATGTGGAAGACCTTGCTTTTAAAATTCGACTGTATACATATCTATATTAAAAAAAAAAGTAAAAATTAATATATTAAAAATTTGTAATTATGATGGACGTTTATAATAAGATATATATATATATATATATATATATATATATATATATATATATACTTTCTACTGTCTTCTTTAGAATATAATTTTTCGTTGAATTACGCATCAAACTATCAAGTTTAAACTTGAAATTTCTACTGCATATGTCAGGTCTATCTTTTGGAAACCGGCTTTGGAAGCTATGTATATGTAAAAGTAATAAATAGATCAGAAAATCCCTTATATTTGCAAACAGCCATTTCATCCATATAATTCTCCCCCATATAGCGTGAAACACCAGTGAAAGAGGGAGACATTGTTATCCGTTGACCTTTGTTAAATATATCCGAATTACCCCATTTGATGCCTCAGCTAATGAATATGTATCAGCTCTTAGAAATTTTTGGTTCTTCCTTTAATAAAAAATCTCTTGCTTCGATCATTGTATACGCGTCAACCAATAATTGTTGGAACAATCTTTTTTATCGAATAACTGCATGTGATTCCATTAACATGTCTTGGATTTGATAAGAAAAAAAATATTTTTATACTAATAGAGTATAGTTTGCTCACCTAATTTCCAATATTTGTTGTCTTGATCCCAAGTTGGAAATCATATGCACCGTATGGAAAAAAAAATGGATATGAGAAACCAAGATAAGCTAAGTATAAAGGTGTCATGAGTGTGTGCTTAAGAATGATATCTTTTTTTTTCTACTCCAAATCGAAAATCATTTGGTATTAGTGTTGTCACTTCAGATCTTGTAAAAAGTTATGTGTCATTGCATCTTTGAAACGATCTTACACCAACACTAAATATAAGTCTTAATCCACTTAAGGGCCTTGACATCTATCTCGATAAGATCTAGATACCTTCACCAAAGGATAACATATATTCAACATCTTTTTTAAAGTGTATAATAATTCTGGTATGAGTTTTTATTTCTCGCCGCTATAATTATACGGTTAATATATTAGAATATAATAAACTCAATGTGTAGTACTTGTATGCAGAAATCCTATTTGGTATCTCATTTTCAATATCATGGAATGTACAATTGAAGAAATTTAGGATCTCCATTAGCTGTTGGAATCATATTTCTTATCAAATGGTGGTTTTATTTGTGTAATTGAAATACTCCTTTATTTATTGAACGATTAACGGTCCTCCAAGAGAAAGTAATGAGGATATCATGTTGCCTGCCCGTATTTTTTAACGATAATGCTGACAAATATCATCATCTCTTGTGAACAAATACATCAGCAAAAGAGGAAGTCGGTGCAGAAACGAAAATGTAATATTCTCCTTTCATACATCATAAAGAAAAAACCATACTTTTTAACCTTCTATGTTTTCCATGGTTAAACGCTTTACAATGAGAGCCTTAATCTTTAATTAAACTGAATACTTCACAATGAGAGCCTTAATCTTCATCAAAGTAGCCTATATAAAATTGTACAATTTATTTTAATACGTATTCATTAATTAAACTGAATATCTCAATTAAATATGATTAAGATTTTGAAATGTCATATAATGTGACAAATTAAAAGAGAATCTAACTTTACCAGTTGGAGGACATGGAATAAATGTCATTAATTACTCGTATTCGAGCTAGGTATGTCACTATGTCAGTATCTAAAGAATAATTATTAAGTTTGTATTCATCATGAATGTCATCATCAGTAGCATCATATGTTGAAAAGAATTATCATCGAACTTGGTATCGTAGTTGAATTTTCCAATTTCATCATCATAATCTACATGACAATTTGTTACCACGGTTCAAATTTGATTAATCACGTTTGTTTTTCAAATTTAAGTAGATTTAGAATGAAATTAAAAAATAGAACTAATTCATATGTAGAATATTAGGCCGTTCAGCTATGAAAAAATATTGAACTTTCTTTTATAGTAATTTATTGTTTAAAATTAGTTAATAATGTATTAAAAGTCATTTTTTTGTTAGAACGGTGTGTATGTCCTAATATATGTAAGGACAACCTCTAAAAATGAAATTTTTTTCCTATAAGTTATCACGCTCACATATCCACCATTTGAGTCTCCAACAATTATTCCAATAATTACATATTCGATTTGACTTATGGACAAATATGCAAGCATACCTTTCATGCTTGTTTGAGTAATAGCAATGAGATTCCCCAATATCATGCTAAGAATAGCTAGGATTTCCAAAAGAAGATGCCATTCATTTGATGAGAAATAAAAAGTAATAAAAATTCAAGTGGCTAAAGTTGAAGCAGCTACTTTCAAAGTATCTAAAAGAATATGTTAGCAAAAAATATAGGAAAAACAAATAAAGAAAAAATAATTTAAGAAATAATCTTGCAGCATTCCATAAAGATATGAATAAGATTTTCAAATAAACATTTAATATTTGATTTTTTGTTTTCATATTGGAGTGGTTTCTTTTGAACAATTAAATTTTGCAGACCTGAAAATTTTTTTAATGGAATTCGAGGAATTAATGGAATAAAATCAGAATATTTAAAACAATGACTCGGATATGATTAAATCATAATTAAATTGAATTGGAACTTGACTCTATTGGAATTAAGTAAAAATAAATTAAAATTAAATAACTGAAGACTCATTAGAAAAAAACTTAGAAAATCTTGATTGCGTTCATATTCCCTAATTTCTTGCAAAAAAAGAAAGAAAGATATAACTACAAATTTTAATTTTGATTTAGCAGTTATTTTCCATGGAAATATTGAAAAAATCGTGATTGATTTCATATTTTGTAAAGTTTAAATTTTAGTGTGATGTAAATGTAAATTAGATTGTGATGCAAAAATACCCAAATATATCAAAATTTATTTGTTCAAGGAATATTTTGAATTGGAAATCTAGAATAAACTCTAAACCTCTTTGTGCTACCAAGGAGGAGAGTTGTATTTTAATTAATGTTTGGTTGAAAAAAAAAATATAATATTTTTCTTCAATAATGTAATTAATCAAACCATATACACTATAAACTAGGTGTCTTTCCCGCGCGGTATCGCGCGGGAGATGAATTCCTAGTTTCTCGTCGTTATTATGTAATTGATTACATTATCTTATATTCACGTATATTGAAATTACGTTTCTTCGCATACTATCCGCATATCATATGATCTGGTCACAATTACAATCACTATTTATGTATATCGCTATATTATCGAGGCGGATATTACCGACCATTTGGATATTATCGACACAATAATCGATTCACTATTTTAGACATTCGATGAGTATCATCAAGGATTTGAATCTACTGCTTTAATTTATTGCATATCTCCCCTGCAAACCTCCTCTTGAGTAATAGATGGATCTTCAATTCCCTTTTAAGCTTCTCCTTTAATTTCATTTGGAGTCTCCTCTCCAGTAACAAATGCATTTTCATAACCGTTTTCGACATCTCCTCGAGCTTTCCCCCTCGAGCTTTCCCTCGAACCTCTCTTGAGTAGTAGGTAGATCTTCAGATCCCTTTCAAGCTTCCCCTTTAACTTACACTGTAGTTTCCTCTTCAATAACATGCGCCTTTCAAAAACTGTCTTCAACATGCCCTTGAGTTTCCCCTCGAGCCTACTCTTGAATAGTAGGTGGATCTTCAGATCTCTTTCAAGCTTCCTTTTGAACCTCCACTTGAGTAGTAGATAGATCTTCTGATCCCTTTCGAGCTTTCCCTTTCACTATCCCTTTCGAGTTTCCCTTTAGCTTCACATGGAGTTTCCTCTTCAATAACAGTAACATGTGCCTTTCAAGAATCATCTTCAACATAACATCAAGCTTCCCCGCAAACCTCCTCTTGAGTAGTAGGTGGATCTTCAGATCCCTTCCGAGCTTCCCCTTTTTAACTTCCTCCGGAGTTTCCTCTTCGGGGGTAACATGTGCCTTTCGAGAACCGTCTTCGACATCCCATTGAACTTCACCTCGAACATCCTCTTGAATAATATGTGGATCTTCATATCCCTTTCAAGCTTCCCTTTTTGCTTCTTCTGGAGTTTCTATTCAATAATAGACGCCTTTCGAGAACAGTCTTCAACATCCCATCGTTCTTCCTCTCTTACCTCTTTTTGAGTAGTAGGTGGATTTTCATATCCCTTTCAAGATTCCCTTTAACTTTTCTAGAGCTTCTTATTCGATAATAGGTGAATTTTGAGAACCGTCTTCGACATCCCCTTGAACTTCACTTTGAACATCTCCTTGAGTAGTAGGTAGATCTTCATATTCCTTTCAAGCTTCCCCTTGTACCTACTCTTAAATAGTATGTGGATCTCCATATCGCTTTTGAGCTTCCCCTTTAATTTCCTCATCAGTAACATGTGCATTTTGAGAACTGTCTTCAACATCCCCTCGAGATTCCCCTTAAATCGTTCTTGAGTAGTCGGTGGATATGTCGATCACTTTCGTGCTTCCCTCTAGCTTCCTTTGGATTTTCCTCTTATGTAACCGGTGCTTTTTGAGAGCCGTCTTTAGCAACCCGTCGAGCTTCCTCGCAAAGTAGTATGTGGATCTTCAAATCCATTTCGGAATTTTTCTTTAACGTTCTCTAGAGTTTCCTCTTCAGTAACATGTGTCTTTCGAGAACCGTCATCCACCTCCCCTCGAGCTTCACCTCGAACCTCCTCTTGAGTAAGAGGTGAATCTTCAGATCCCTTTCGAGCTTCTTATTGAACTTTCTCTTGAGTAGTAAGTGGATCTTCAGATCTTTTTCGAGCTTCCCCTTTAACTATCTTTTTGAGCTTTCTTTACCTTCTTCTAGAGTTTCTTCTTCAATAGTAGGTTCCTTTCAAGAACTTTCTTTAACATCCCCTCGAGCTTCCCCAGAAACTTCCTCTTGAGTATTAGGTGGATCTTCAGATTCCTTTCGAGCTTCCTTCGACCCTTCTTTTGAATAGTAGTTGGATATTCTGATCCCTTTCGAGTTTCCAATCGAACCTCCTCGTGAATAGTAGTTGAATATTCAAATCCCTTTCTAGCTGATCCTTTAACTATCCCTTTTAACTTCCTATGGAATTTCCTCTTCAATAACATGTGTCTTTCGAGAACAGTCTTCAAAATTCCCTTTACCTTCCCCGCGAAGGGAGCATTCCCTTTAACTTCCTCTAGAGTTTCATCTCCAATAACATGTGCCTTTTGAGAACCCTCTTCAAAATCCCCTCGAACCCCCTCTTGAGCAGTAGGTTGATCTTTAGATCTCTTTCGAGCTTCCCCTTTAACTTCCTCTGAAGTTTCCTCTTTAGTAACTGATACCTTTCGAGAATTGTCTTCAACATCCCTCGAACCTTCTCTTAAGTAGTACGTGGGTATCTCTTTCGAGCTTCCTCTCGAATCATCTCTTGAGTAGTAGGTGGACATGATTTGGTGTGTTAGTTGAAATACAAAATAAAGCATGAATGACCATGAAATTCCGATAGACGTTAATGAACATAACATATTACTCAAGAATATTGATACTTGATGGTGCGACAAAACTCTGAAACAATCAAATCATGTTGTAGTTTGCTAGACACCTAAAAATTCAAAACATTATAACCATTACTGAAATAATTGCAAAGTAATTTAAAGTAGTTACAATAATCATTACCTCCTAAACCCAATTTTGGCAAATCTTATTGTTCTTCATTCTTTTTCGTATTATCTTTTTTTTTTCGGACTTGTAATACCATTCATTTTAAAAATGTTTATTCGTTTTCTTCATCGTATCATTCTTATTATTTTTATTCTTCTTCTTCTTTTCCTAGACTTTTTTTTTTCCTTTTCATCTCCTCAAGCGCGTGTAATGCGCTTCAAAGAACTTGAATTTGATCATTTCAAAGGTTGATTATTCCTTGAATTTTTAGTTGTATAAATAAATGGTAAATGTATACATATCGAGATATGAATTTTAGAATATTTTTCATTTTTTCAATAATGCTTTTAAGAAACCATAGTTCAAAAACCTTAAATTAAACAAATGGATTTCTCTTTACAAATTCAAATGTAAATATAATTAACACTTGCAATTACATATTCTTATAAAAATAAATAAATAAAACAAAAATTCAACTTTTGAATCAACCTCTTATCTTTGCTTTCTGAGATGAAGAATCCATTAGCTTATGGCTTTCTTACCTCTGTATCAAAGCATCGATATTCTTCTGCTCCTCTTCCTTCTCCTTCTCCTTCTTGCAAAAAGAGAATCTTGCTTTTGTAATAACCACAGATTGAAGAACTTGCGGATGTCCGCTTATGCTTAATGTTTAGATATTCTCCAGGTAGTTGTTACTGCTCGTATTGGTCCGTAACTTCTCATGTGATCCCGATGCTTAATGATCCAATATTATCCTGGTAGTCATCACTGCTCGATGGTGGATAAAGTATTTAGGTCTTAAGCAAAGTAAAATATGGAAGATGGAAGGGACATCTGATAGCAACGAAATAGTCTAGGAACGGCTTTTGGTGTTTTAAATCTTTATGAATGTTGTATATATAGGGAAAACAATAAAGATAGTAATAAACATAATTTTTCATTTTCTTTTCCTCATAGATATGTACAAATTCCATTATTATCTATTGTAGTCACATTTTTCAACCAAATCGCCAGGAACCGTACCAACTATCCGATTACCATGTGCAAAAACATCGATTGATGCAATGTGAAATTCGTCAATATTATTTCTTAATTTTTGGGAAAATAGATTTATTTTTTTCCTTAAAGTAAAATATTATTCCTTAATTCTTTGTAAATTTGTTTGCAATTTAAATAGGAAGATTTATATTTATCTAAAGAATATAGAATAATTCCATATCTAAATTACAAGATATACATTTATATTTATTTTTTTCCTTTAAGATATATATTATTTCTTAATTTTTGAGAAATTCGATATATTTTTTTCTTTAAAGTTAAATATTATTCCTTAATATTTTGTAAATTCATTTGCAATTTAAATAGGAGGAGACTAATTTGCAATTATCCAACAATTCATTATGTTTTTTTTTTATCAAAAGAGAAGTTAAAGGCAATTAATTGATGGGCGATGATGTGGACGGCCTTAGAGGCCATTATGCTTCACAATTAATTATATTGTAGTACAATATAATATTTGGACACAATATTCCACTTGTGTGCTCTCAAACCGTGACCATATACAGCTCCTAGCTTTCCAAATAGGTCAAAGCTACCGTTATTATCACTTTGATCAGCCGACCCTGCATTTTTTTTTTAAAAAAGGATCTTCAAAGATACGAAGAGTTTTACACAAATTTAAAACGATAAAATAATTTAGAAGAGTTTGCATACCGAGTCGTTTTTCGTTTTGTCATTTTCTTTTAAGTATGTTGAACCGCCTCATCCTAACCAACACATGATCTTCTTTGTTGGTTGAATAATCATGAACCCTTAATTTTTCAATCATGTTGTACATATTAGCTATATACTTTTGAAATGGTGGAAGAGACATATAAGATATATGTGTGTGTGTGTGTTTTTTTTTTTTTTTTTTATGAATGTGCAATGCCCAATCCTTATAAATAGGGGATTTCAAAAAATTTCATTCCTTCTTTATATGTTGAATGTATAATAATTCCATATCTAAATTAGAAGATATGCATTTAGATTATTATTTTTTCCATTTAGAAAATATTATTTATAAATTTTGGGTTAATTTTCTTTTTCTCTTTAAAGATATACATTTTAATTATATTATTTTCGTTTTTTTTTCCTTTAAGAAAAATATTAATATAAGAATGTAGAATAATTTCATATTTAAATTAGAATATATATATTTAGATTTTTTTTCCATTTAAAAAATAATATTTATCAATATTACATATCTAAATTAGAAGATATAAATTAAGAGATTTTTTTTTCCTTGTAGATAAAAATTATTTATCAACTTTTGGGAAATTATTTTTTTTCTCTTTAAAGATATACATTTTAATTTTGTCAATTTCGTTTTTTTTTTCCCTTTAAGAAAAATATTAATCATCAATTTTTGGGAATTTTAATATAAAAATGTAGAATAATTCCATATCTAAATTAGAAAATATAAATTTAGATTTTTTTTTTTAAGAAAAAATTATCAGTTTCGTTTTTTTTTTTTTTCCTTTAAGAAGAATTAATTATCAATTTTTTAGAAATTTTATAAGATTAATAATAAAAAAATTTCAATTTAAATAGGAAATGACTAATATGCAATTATCAAAGATTTGATCATGGACTTTTTAGAACGAAACAAAAGTTTGAGGTCATTAATTGATGGCTGATGACGTGGACAGCCTTAGAGACCATTATACTTCACAATTAATTATATAGATAGATAACTTAGATTTTCGTTTTCTTCGTGTCATCATGATCATGATCTCTCCCGTCACCATAAACACGACGGCTAGCGAACACGGTGAAAATCACACCGAACCGGAGAGAGATTTTCTTATGAAGTTGAATTGAGCTAAAAGACACAACATATGCAAGGCCCAGACAACGGAAGCCCTCCCTCATTACATAGATACATGTCTATTTTCAATTAACAATCGATCAGTTCTTAGGTTTACCATCACCAACCAGACTTATTAAATATGTTGATCGATATAGGGGATTATAAATTTCCGGACAATTAGATTCTTTCCCGTCACAACTCGTTCACACTTTATATTTTTCTCTTAGATCCCACTTACTCAAAGCTTGGCAAACAATATAAAACCCAAAAAAATACAGAAATGGAAACAATATAGAGAAACTGAGAAAACAAATCAAATAAATGGGGAAAAACAAAAACAAAAACGATGAAATCAAACCAATTCAAAAGATTAAGTGTTCACCACAGCATGAGACAAACGACTTAAATCCGATGAATTCAAGATGCACAATTTCAATTGCACGGCTTGAAAAGAAAAAAAATGAAAAAATTAAATCAAGGAATATGCGTTGTTTATATGAACAACATGAAATTTTGACAGGTATGAATCATGGAGGTGTAAGAAACCTGCTATGATTTTCACAGCAAAATCAACCAATTTAAACGAAAAAAAAAATGAAAAATAAAAGAAATTGCTGGTGAAGTTTTTTTTTGGACAGAGCATTGCAAAAAGGCTTAGATATCGATAACTATTTATATTGGTGAAGAGGTGTAAAATCGTTAGGGTTTTTTTTTTTGAATTTTAAATATATAGATATCGAATAAGGAATGTCATTAAAAAATAGTTTAAAATGGTGTAACTAAATTTATTGATTATTAACGCAATTATAGGAGCTAAAAGATGAAATAAGGATATCGAGGTTATATAGGAAGATATAGAGGAAACTAAATTAATTTTGTTTACATTTATATAAGTTACGTTTTGGAAAGTAGTTTGTAATTATTTTCTGATGGTTTTGGTAATCAAATATAATTGCGACTTTATAGAGAATTTTTTTATAATATTCGAATATCTATTGCAAGTTATAAGAAAGTTTTTAAATATTCGAATATCTATGGAAACTTTTAACATAAATTTACCGAAATTTTAGTGGATATTAAATCATTATTGCTTTTTAATGCTGATTTTAAATTAAAAAATCGGAACCAAATTTTTTGGAGCTGATATTAATCTATACCGTTGAAATGAGTTTAAAAATGAACGTTTCAGATTTAATAAAATAGATCCGCGTCCCAACCCGTTTTACTAACCGGGTATCCGAGATTTATGACCCAAAATAGACCAGGAAATAAACCCATGAATAAAGTAAATCAAAAATAACTTAAAAAAACGTGGTGCTGACACGTATACAAAAATAGGGCTGCTTTAATATATTAGGGATGAGACAGGTTGATTTTATGGTTTAGAGCATAAACAACCTTACATGCATAAATATTATGGAATTGAATGAAATTTTAATTTTAAAAGTTGATTATTGATTAAAAATAATTTATGTTTATCAAATTTCATATTAATTATTTTTTTATTTTTTTTATAATTTAATTATAAGATTAAAATAGTAATTAGACTTTAGAGTGAAGTTTACGACGACTCCCGGTAGACTTCAATATGAAGTCTCATGGATCCGCGAGGGTTGAAATTGTAATTGCGGCTTCAGGTTTTTTTTACACATATAAGGGCGTCAAACGTAATATCTTTACCCCATGGGTCTAGTTCTGCATTTGATTCAATTTGGGAACCACTTTTATCATAAAACTCAATTTGGGGTCCATTTTTAGCAATTCCCCCTTAATGTAAAGCATACAAAATATAAGACTAGAATAGTAAAGAGTGTTATATTTTTGACAAACGATTACATATTTATTTCATAAAATGTCTTTCTCTTTTTCTAATTTTTATAATCTATTTTTTTTTTTGGACTCCTCATAGACCGGACGTAACTGGTATGGATGACGGAATCCAAGAGCTACCGTTGATGAAGGTAGCAACGGTAAAACTTGAAGCCTCCGATGCAGACGGAATGACCCGAAACCCAGGAGATGGGACCCGAGCAGAAGTGGAAGCCCCCGGACCCGTATTTTGAAACTCAGCATAAAACGAAGTCTGAAGACGCCCTCCCCACTGAAGCCAACCACTCGGGTCAATCAATCTATCGAGAAAAGTCTTGATAAACACGGTCCTTGTATGATTATCCCAGGATCGACCCAGATATGTTTTGGTGGATCCCAAAACGGGTAGGAGATCCGCAGCGGCGGTGACCCGAGAGTTATGGATGACAATTCCCGTGGTATCATTCGCCTGGTTCCTTGACTGAGCGGTTATCACTTGGACGCGACTAGGAGAACGGCGTACGACGATGTTGTAGTTCTGGAAAACGACAGTTGCATCTCCGAAGATGAAGTCTACAGTTCCTACTATGTCGCACTCGCGATAGAACTGGCGTTGGGAGTGCACGTAGAGGGTGTCCTGGTACCCCTCGATGCTACACCGGTTAAAAACATATCGATCCAAACCGGATGTAAGAGCTACCGCCTGTGCAATTGGACCCGCTGTATTTCGAAACGTGATATCACGTGCAATAAACCCGTCTCCCATCGCCCCTGCATTTATTTCAGAATAAAATATTTATGATTTTGACATTTTTTAATAAAGTAAGCCTAGAATTCTATACCTTCTTTTATTACCAACCAAATCATAAGTTTTTCCCAAATATCATTTACCACAAACAATAAAAATTTCCTCATCAAAGAGAAAAAATGGTTTAATATCAAATCATTGCAGGGGCGGCACCCTATTCACCTGAATCCAACGAAGTTTCGGAAAGAAAGAACCGAACTTTATAAGAAATGATGAATGCAATGTTGCAGTATTCAGGGTTGCCCCAGAACTTGTAGGGGGGGGGGGAGGGGAAGCGTTGCTCACCACAAATTACATCCTCAACAAAATACCTCAAAGTGTGGAGGTGCTTGGCAAGGAAATGTACCTTCATACAAATACCTTAAAGTGTGGGGGTGCTTGGTAAAAGTTGCAGTGCGACCTCCAAAGAAGGTCACAGTTGGACCTAAGACTGTGGATTGTATCTTCATTGGATATGCCCAAAATAGCAGTGTTTATCGATTTCTGGTACATAAGTCAGATACATCAGACATCCACGTTAATACTATAATGGATTTAAGGAATGCATCGTTCTTTGCACACATATTTTCATATAAGGATAAGCAAACTCCGAAACGCACTCTTGAAGACAGAAATGTTGTTAATCCAGTCAACGGAATTGTAGTAGAACATGTTGAAGATGAACCTAGACGCAGCAAAAGAGCTCGCACAGAAAAATCTTATGGTAAAGATTTCTTGACAGTATTTCTCATTGAGAACGAGCCGAGATCTTTTATAGAAGATATGTTCACACCAGAAGCTCCTTACTAGAAGGAAGCTGTCCATAGTGAGATGAATTCTATTATGCAGAATCATACCTATGAGTTAACTGACTTACCTCTAGGGTTTAAAACACTAGGGTGTAAATGGATATTCAAGACCAAGCTAAAGGCTGATGGTTCTATAGATAAGTACAAGGCACGCCTTGTGGTGCAAGGATTTAGACAAAAGGAAGGTCTAGATTTCTTTGACACCTATTCTCCTGGAACGAGAATAACTTCGATCAGACTGATGATTGGTGTAGCTGCCTTACGAGGTTTGAAAATTCATCAGATGGATGTGAAAACTGCATTTCTAAATGGTGATTTAGAAAAAGAGATATACATGAAACAACCAAAAGGTTTCGTGGTTAAGGGTCAAGAAAACAAAGTGTGTAGACTCGTGAAATCATTGTATGGACTGAAACAAGCTCCAAAACAATGACATGAAAAATTTGACAATTTGATGATGTCGAATGGGTTCAGCATTAATGAATGTGATAAATGCATCTACCACAAGAGTTCTCCAACTGGATATGTCTTGCTATGTTTATATGTATGTGACATGCTTATCATTTGCAGTAACAAGGATATCATTCAACAAACCAAGAACATGCTCAATGGAATATTTGACATGAAAGACATGGGACTTGCATATGTCATTCTTGGGATTAAGATAATCCGGACTTCAGACGGAATCAATCTGTCTCAAGATCATTATGCTGAAAAGGTCCTTGAGAGGTTTAAGACCTACTCAAAGGGAACCGCAAAAATTCCAATGGATATGCAAGCTCACCTGACCAAAAACGCAGGTGAACCAGTATTGCAAGTGGAGTATGCACGGGTAATTGGAAGTTTGATGTACTTAACCAATTGTACAAGACCCGATCTAGTGCACGCTGTGAATGTATTAAGTCGCTATACAAGTAATCCATGTCATACTCATTGGAAAGCCATACATAGAGTGTTGAACTATCTCAGACACACTAAGAGTTATGGGCTGCACTTTGGTAAAGAACCAGTTGTATTGGAAGGATACAGTGATGCCAACTGAATCTCAGATTCCAGAAATTCCAAATCCACAAGTGGATATGTCTTTACACTTGCTGGAGCAGCTGTATCCTGGAAATCTTCCAAGCAAACACTCCTGGCCAGATCTACTATGGAGTCATAGTTCATAGCTTTAGACAAAGCTGCAGAAGAAGCAGAGTGGCTTCGGAACTTTCTGGAAGATATCCCGATGTGCGAAAAACCAGTGCCGGCATTACGTGTACACTGTGATAGTCGGTCAGCTATCTCCCGAGCACTGAATAAATTATACAATGGCAAGTCTCGACACATACGAAGACGGCATAAGACCATTAGACATCTGATCTCAAGTGGTGTACTCACAATAGATTACATCAAGTCAGCGGCCAATTTAGCGGATCCGTTTACTAAGAGCTTGCCGCGAGATAAAATCATTAGTTCGTCAAAGGGAATGGGCTTATGGCCTATCAAGGAAGATAATGCTTGGAAATCCCACCTCCATGATTGGAGATCCCAAGAGGTTGGTTCAAAGGGACAACTAAGTCAAGCAGAATCTAATAAAAGCACTGAAAGCTGCTCTATTTCCAAGATGATCAACAATGCTTCCTGTAAATATGTAAGGGTAAGTATCATGGCTTTTAATGAGATAAAACCATAGCCTTCATATACATGTATAAAGAGTATAACAAGATACTTTCTGTGTGTATGACAGGTATAGTTGGCAATCACCTAGTGAGTGTGAAATGAGGCCGTTTATAGGAGGATGAAGATCATGCTATATTCTCCAAGTTCACTCACGAATACCAGGCATGTTTAAGGCCAAAATGAAGACAATAGAGAACTGAACTCTACGAGAAGACGAAGCTGGGTTATACATGTTGTCTAGGTTTACATAAAAATACGGGTGGTTCAAGACATCATGTTTACCTCCTAGCTGAGTAAACCCGACAGCTATTAACAATGAGGGGTTCAAGGCTGAAATATGCTACTACCTCAGACACAGTTAGTTTTCGCCTATACTCTCGAAAGTTTGTCTAAGTCTAGTCGAGTTTGTAGTCTAGTTTTGTAGTCTAGTCTGTATAGTCTATCGAGTCTGCATATGTTTAGAGTCATTTCTATTCATGTGGGGGATTGTTGGAACTCAAATTTTACTCAATTATTAATGAGCATTTAGTCTTGTAATATTGAGTTCAAATGTGAATGTGAAATGAAGTTTAATAAGCAAATGGGCCTTATAAACTCATTTGAGGTTTGGGTCTTAGCCTTTGAAATAAAATGTTCTCATTGGCTAGAACTCCTTTGTGTGGAAGTGTAAAAATCCCACATTGGTTAGCACAAGAGAAAAGCTCTTGTTTATATATGGGTGTCCCTACAACAAGGTTCAAAAGCCTTGTGGGAGTATAAAGGCATTATACAAAATCACATACGTGTGCGCCGCTGCCGCCAAAGCCGACGCTGGGCCGGGCCGGGCCGGGCCGGGCTCGTGCTCGTGCTCGTGCTCATTGCTCATTGCATTTCTAGTTGGCTCATGGGCTCTTGGGCTCTATATGAGTGTGGGTCGTGGGTCGGTCGGTTGTCATTATCCTTTAGGAATATTTTTTGCATAATGAAAGGATAAATCCAAATTAATTAAGAGATTGCGTCCTGATAATTACGGAAGATTTCTGTATCCTTTTACTTGCAGGAAAAGGGAGAATATCTACAAAATATTCATTTTCGCCAAAGTTTATCCCTTGGAGATCAAGACGACCTTCCCATATATAAATAGACGTCTCCTCTTCTCTCATTCTTCATCCTGAAATCATCAGTACACACAGAGAAAAAAGCTAAAGAGTTCCTTTAGAAGATCCTTCTCTCGTCCCTCTTATAGCGTTTAAGTTCAGTTCGTAGATTCTGTTTTGGGTGTTGCAAAACAGTCTATCACGGTTTTATCCGGGGATTCAAAAATCTCATCCAAACCATCACACATTACGGGCGATTTATTGAGTTAAGGAAAGAGATCAAATCTCGACTCCATGTTCGTCTTTATTTTCAATTGGTTTTCATCGCGTGTTTTAATCGTCTTTCCTTAAAGATTGTCGTTTATATTTTGTTGTGATTTCAATTTGGAGTTTTGCGGTCCTACGCTAAAATAGCGTAGGTTTCAGTAGTTTGTATGACAGTTAATCAACCAGCGGGTCACCATCATCTAGTATATGAGTAATAAATATAGAAAAGAAAGGCAATAAAGAACTATAAAACCAACCGAAAGAAATAAATTCTTATAATTAATAGCAAAAATAAACAGCAGGAATATAGAGGGAAAAATGAGAAAGTAAGGAGTCGAACCCAAATATAGCTAATCAATTGAACTAACCGATTACCATATATATGATTTCTTAAAACTAATTTATAACTAGTATAAGATACGTGCCCTGATCACATTGTAATGAGAGTTTAGTATTGTATTTGTACTTTAAACGAAGGTGAAAAAATAAGAAAGAATTATAAATTTTTATCAAAAACAAAAAAAAAATTAGAAAACATCAAATTGTTAACTTTTTATCACTAATTATTCAAAAAAATCTACAACAACCATAAAAATTATGTATGGGTCTAGTTTTAAAAATTTATCATTAAAACGTGGTTGTAGTTTTTATATGGGCTCTTCTTATATATCACTTTCAATTTCGCCATCTAGTTTTGATTCATGCAACACTACATTCTTTAGCTAAAACATATGCATGCTATATATATAGGGAAATCGGCCAAACAAAACACCAACTTTTCACGAATCGCCAAAAAAAGCACTACTTTTTTAACAAACCAAATAAAACCCGAATTATTGTTGACTTGCCATTTTATTCGCAAACTTTACGTTGACTTGCCAAATTAATCACGCTGTAACAGAACGACAAAACGGCGTCAATTCATCGTTTACTGTTGTCGTGAAGTGAAACGACGTTGTTTTCTTTTGATCCAAAATGACGGCAAAAAAAAGCCCCAACTTTTTAGGAATCGCCAAAAAAAACACCACTTTTTTTAATGACAAAAAAAAAGCATGAATTATCGTTGACTTGCCAATTTATTCGCAAACTTTACGTTAACTTGCTAAATTAAGCACGCCTAGCAATTTGTACACCCCGAGGTACTTGATCTTAGCCGAAAAGAAATCGATATTGACCTTGGATTAGGAATACCAGACTTAATTGGTTTTTCTAATAGTAGTCCACTTGAATTTTTCTTATGTTGACCTTCGATTAGGAACATAATGGATGATGTAGGGATTAACGCTTTACCACTCTCTTCATAATATGAAAAAATTCTATTTACAGGTAAAGGTAGTACATGATCGTGAATGTGTACGCACAAATAAGGTCAATAACTACGTTTTTATCCTTTCAATAGGCTTGACTTGTCAAATTAAGCACGCTGTAACAGAACAATGATGTGGTCGGTGTTTCAAGTTTAAAATTTATAAAACACATCAATTGTTTCCCAAGTATAAGTATAAACACATCAATCGTTGTAGCAATTGAGGGACCAAATCCAAAGGAGCTAAGGAACTTTATCGAAAGGTTTGAAAACCCAATGAAAACAAGATGTAAAAGTACGGGTTTTGGTTATTGGTTTGCTTTTTGGACGTCTTAGCCAAAACTAGGAGATTGCTATCTAAGTAAATAAAACCGGAAATTGGAATTTAGAAAATGAGATATCAAGATTGCTATTTTGGTCTAAAGCTTGGCGGGGCTGGTTAGAAGATAGCGAGATATGATAGTAATTCGATGAGCTAATACGAGCGTTGATCTAGATGTTTCGGGAACACAAACACAATACCTCTTAGATATCCTAAGCAATAATTTACATGACGAACTGATTCCACTCCACTAATTGGTTCTACGGTTTAGTGAGACCATTTAGCTCTCTTTAACTACTCTTCCTACATTTTAAGCATATTGAAATGATACAAACGTAGTTATTGACTTTATTTGTGCGAACACATTCACGATCATGTGCTACCTTTACTTGTAAATAGAAATTCTTCATATTATCAAGAGAGTGGTAAAGCGTTAATCCCTACATCATCTATTATGTTCCTTATCCAAGGTAAACTTAAGAGAAATTCAAGTGGACTACTATTAGAAAAACCAAATAAGATTTGGTATTCCTAATCCAAGGTTAATATCGATTTCTTTTCGGCTAAGATCAAGTACCTCGGTGTGTAAGAATTGCTAGGCGTGCTTAATTTGGCAAGTTAACGTCAAGTTTGCGAATAAATTGGCAAGTCAACGATAATTCATGTTTTTTCTGGCCACTAAAAAAAGTGGTGCTTTTTTTGGCAATTCATAAAAAGTTGGGGCTTTTTTTTACCGTCATTTTGGAAGAAAAGGAAACGACTTCGTTTCACTTCACGGTAACAGTAAACGGTAAATTGACGCCGTTTTGTCCTTCTGTTACGGCGTGATTAATTTGGCAAGTCAACGTAAAGTTTGCGAATAAAATGGCAAGTCAACAATAGTTCGGGATTTATTTGGTGAGTTAAAAAAGTGGTGCTTTTTTTGGCGATTTGTGAAAAGTTGGTGTTTTTTTGGCCAATTTCCCTATATATAAGATAAATTTAATCATTTTTTTTTGGTAACCATGCATATGTACCGATAGTAGCTGTATGAAACGTGTACATGCCGTCTCGAGCACTTTTGCTTCCGGTGATAATCGTCTTCCCTTTACCATCGCCTCTCAACGTGAGATTTTCTCTCCGAATCTCAAGATACTCTTGATAAAGGCCTTGCTTCACATAAATGTGGTACCTCCCAGTCCTTGAAGGAGCAGCATCAATAGCTTCTCTTATAGTCGTGAAATTGCTAGAACCATCTTTAGCTACCCATGAGGGGAATCCCAAACCCGTTGACAGGATCATTGATGCCACCAAAATGCACAAATTTTTTTTGAAAAACGTGGTGTAATTGATTAAAAACTGGAGTTTGAAATTGGATAGGATGAAGAGAAATGAAGCGATGAAAGTGGAGATTTATCTGATGAATATATTGAAAACAATCTTAGATAACTGTATCAGAAACAAATTTTAAGAGAAGATTTTATTTATATTAATGAAGAGAAATGAAGAAATGAAAGTGGAGTTTTATCTGATGAATATATTGAAAACAATCTTAAATAACTATACCAGAAACAAGTTTTAAGAGAAGGCTTGATTTGTATTAGTGAAAAACTAAGAGTTTTCCGAATATGTTACCAATAAATAGTGAAGAAAGATTTTACTATAGAAAAAGTGACCATGTAGTATGCAAGTATATATGAAAAGAGTTGATGACGATAAAAGAAAAGAAAAAAAAACTTTTACAATAAATAGTCAGAACGATGTGTCTATATGAATTGACTTTTTAATCCTTATATTCCATTTAGCATGACTATGGAATTGAATTCAGATTCTGTTTTTCAATAAATTATCTGTATCTAGTAAGTCATCTATATCTAGTAAGCACTAATTTTATAGTGTTTTGAAGTTTTGTCTACTTTAATTACATCTCTGAGGTGTTCTAACGAGTAATGCACTAACTTTAATACACTATAAAATTAAATGCGCTACCGATCGTAATTATAAATTAGAGAGAAAAAAATTTATAAAAGAGGGAAAAATGACTATGTATAAAATGGTATTTTAGTTTATCTTATTGTATTGGAATTATAAACTCTGAAATAGATTTATATATTGAAATCCCAAAATTTCATCTACCGATAATATTTGTTATGGTTTTAACATATAAAAAAACCATAACAAATATAAAACTATAAAAGACATGATTTGGATCGCATCGAAGACTTTAAACTCGTGATCAAGTTATGCAAACACCTTAGGGTTTTGTTTTTTTTCGATTTGTCATTTTTTTTCTCTCATATTTGTGGATTTTTTCGTGTTTTTACATCCATAAAATGATTGGTGAGATATTTGAAAAAAAATTTCTTTTTTTCTTTTTGAGAAAAATTACTTGAGAATTACATGTGAGAGGCATTTCCACCAAGCTCTGGACATCGACAACGTTACAACTGGCAACATTAGATGTTATATCCCTATGAGCTGCAGCTTTGATTTTTTCTTTTTTCACGCTTATTAATCTTCAAATCACACATTAGTAAGAGTGATCATAAGATAGATATTATTGCATAAAAGCTAACTATTTTCTAGGAAAGCCAGTGATCCTCAACATAATATCTACGTGCAATTCGGGTCAGTATCATTGTGGGGCCAATAAAATTGCAAGTACAAAATACAAAAGATACTGAAAGAAATCCATCGAACTCAAAGATTTAAAAAACAATATTGAAAAATGTAACCTATTAAAATATTAAATTTGAAACCCAAATACAAATACTTTAGACTAAATAGACTTAGACTTAATCATTTAGTTTTGTAATCCATCATGGATAAGTTTACTACTGTATAAGAAAATGACAATATCAAATAGATTCCTATAAGGTTTGGAATAACTTCACTTCTTAGAGGGTTTAAACAACTTAAAAGTTCCGTTACCTAATATCTTGATTCCATATAAATTTGAAAGGTCTCTTCTACATATTTAACCACATGAAAGCCCTCTCATTACAGTATGACACCAATATAGAATTGTCTTCCAAATAAGTATCTCTTACCGGGTTAATGTTTGTGATGTGAAAAATCCACCCGTTGAATTGTCATTGTTGCTGATGGAGACCAAAGAACATGTCATAAGCTTTAGAACAACTTTTAGATCAATATGGAACCATCTCCAAATGGCGGGTTTATCATAACTCCTTACAGTCAAAGTAGTCATTCTATTCTAGATATCCGACTCTACAAATAACAAATAAAAACAATAGAACCCTAGATGAAATGTTACCAACAATTGTCAATCTTGCAAAATAAATCTAAATTAAATCGACTTGGCACTGAATCCAAAGTACCATAAAATTCATTTTGAGTGCAATGTTTCTCGGGAAATTGTATTGTCTGGCATGTCCCGGATCCACTATTTCAGGGATCGGTACGAAAATTCCAAATTGTAGACACACCAAAAGACAAAAAAAAAAATTGTAACGAATACAAAATCGATAATGCACAGTCGATAGAAGAAAAGAAACCATCATGAAAAGGTTCACAAAGATTTGAAAATACCAAAGATCGAGACGTTAACTCAAGCAATTTCGAGATATTCCAAGTGGTGCAAATCTTGAGACAGCAAACTTGCAAAAATTGGATACAAAGACAAAGAAGACATAAGCTAAATGACGGGAAGAAGAATGCAACTAACTTTGAGATTAATAGAAAATGATCTACTGCTAAAAATGTAAAATAATTAATCTGAAAACAAATTAGATCGACTGATTTGATTATAAGTTTATAAAGAAAGACGTTTATCCATTGAGAGAGGTAAATAACTAACGTCCTTAAAGGCTATGAACACCATTACTATTCTTAATGTGGCGACTTGATTTTAATCTCGCTAGTCGATTCAATTTTTTTTTTAGAATACAATTAACTATCTACACCATTCTCCTAACATGTTAAGCAATTTAAAAGGAGCCTAACGCAACCTTAGACATTAGATATGAAATTTTTTCCACAATTCATCCCTAAGTCTGGTTGAAACTTATGCCTATTAAGGTAGAGAAAGCCTCTCTATTAGTCACTTAGACAACTCATCTAACACATGTGAGTGTGTGAGAGAATGTAGAGAAGGAATTGAGTGATAGGAGATATCACTAGCTCCATCTCAACTCTCCTCTAAGGACCCATGAATACGAAAACTAAACCTAATTAATTTCATAATTAATTAACCCTAATCTTAGTTAATCACTAACAATTTCCTTAACTCATCTCTCCCATTTAACCCACAAGGATTCTACTCACACATGATGAGATAAAAAGATAATAAAACAAAGAAAAAACTTTATTATAAAGAGAGAAAGAGACAAATAGAATATTTTACATAAAATTTTAAATATTAAAAGTGCTTCCCAGTAAGGAGCAAAAGAGGACTAAAAACAGCAAAAGAAAAGTGTCAGATCAAGGACTCTATCTCCAAGGGGCGGACAAACTCTATTTATAGGGGATCAAAGTTGGCAGGGGCAATTGGTCATTTTTCTTAATTAGACAGCTTAGTATTGATCGATATGGGGTCGATACACTGCCTCCTTATTGATTGATACCCAGTCGATACGAGGTTGATTTTGTGATTCGCTTTTTCTCGTGTTTCTTCAGAGCGTGTTGACCGTCATGTTGTGCCCATATCGGTTGATAGTGGATCGGTACAGCTGTCTTTACTTCTTAAAATTTCTCTTAAGCTCTTGTTTACTTCTTGACTCCTTGCCAAAGCTTGTAAGTCTCCTTCATTACCTGAAAATGTCCTAAAATGTACAAAGAAAATGTGCTAATGCATACTCCTAGGTTCTAAGAAGCAATGCACGAAAATATATCTTAAAATGCATGAAGAATGAAATAGATATGGATTTATTGATCTAAAATGTATAGAAATTAGGTGTTAAAACTCTCAAATTCCCATTTTTATCAATCCCCCCGGACCTAAGATTTTGCTTGTCCTCAAGCAAACAAGATCAATCCCGTAAGAAGAGTTTAAAATCCCTTGAAAATAATTGGATAATTGGTTTCAATATTTCGGTTTAAGAGTGTGATAATTCTGAGAACCAATCTTTCTTAAGAACATTTTCTTCAATCATTCAAGTATTCCTACTCACCAAATCTTCATATTGAGGGGATGTCGAAGATAGTTCAAAATGCACATATTACTGAATAAGAAACTCTAGAGAAAGTTAAAAGGGAAACTCGAAAGGGATATGAAGATCCACTTACTACTTTAGAGGAGGTTCAAGAGGAAGCTCGAGGGGATAAATGCAATAAAATAAAGCAGTAGATTCAAATTATAATATTTTATCATTACGCGTACATGTTATGCCTTCATAAATATTAAATTTCACCCATCGCGATGTGTTAGAGTCCTCCACATTTATATATGTCCAAAATTATAAATACATACACATTTGTGATATACAAAATTGAATGAATGTAATCCCATATAATGAAATGTACCGTACTATAATTAAGTATGCCATATCATGAAATACCTTATCCTCGCGCACCCACGCGGATGAGTCATCTAGTTTAAAACAAATATTTTTTTATGTCTAAATATTATATTAAAGGTGAAATAGTAGGCTTATAAAGCACGAACAAAATAAGGCCTTTGGCCACAAAACAAGAAACACGAACAAGGAATAAAGCTGAAAAACTAAAAACTAAATGATTGAATTCGGCATTTACATCTGTCACCGAGCAATTGACACTCTATGAGCCGCCACATCCATACCATTTTGATGGCACACGAAATCAAGAAATCAACCAAACAAAGAAATCAACCAAATAAAGGAAATCCACACCGAACCCTGAACCAAGGTACCTTGCCCTGAAAACCATCGCAATCAATAGTCAACACATTCACTAAGGGAGAGGAGAGGACACCACCCCGATGGTTCGCTAAACCGTGGATCCTAGTAACCCTAAAGCAAAATGATAATCAACCCCGTTCGATAAAGGAAACATAAACCCTAAAGCAAAATGATAATCAACCCCGTTCGATAAAGGAAACATAGAGACTAAAAGACACATAGGAGGAATCTCATTTTTCAGACCTCAGATGTTATCGACCAATCTTTCGATGAACGAGTATGAGTGTTACGAAAGGTGGGATTATGATGAATACACCAGCGTTAAACCCTATGTGCTTTAAAGTCCAAAATATGAGTCCTATCTTCATTATTAAATCTGCAAGCAAGACTCTACAGCTGAAGATAATAACATACCTATAACCGGAGAAAATAGAACGGCGAATCTCGCTCTTGGCATAACCAAAACTGAGACCCTGAATCGATGCCTCAACTGGTGATACTAATAACACCCCTCCGGAATGGAATCAAACACGAGTAAGAGATGGTGGAACCTACAACATCTCGAAAGGCGAAGAGCTCTAGCCACTCGTAAATCAGAGAGAAAAAGGAGCAGCAGAGCACAAGAACCTTTCGATCTAAACTTTTTCCTCGAAGTATAGATCTACAAAGAAGCGCAAGACGAAACCTTACCTCCAGAAAATCAAAGACCCGTAGTCAAACTGCCACTAACCCGAGACTACGCCGACGAGGAGGCACTCACCCAGAGCCACTGCGCGATCATCACTCCAAACCACCATATATGTCGGCTGTCCTCAAACCGAACGCGAAATTTTTATTGGAGAATCAAAGATAGCACATGGGTCTGGAGATGTCTCTGTACTCTAGCCACATAACGTAGAGCTATGGAATAACCCTCATCTCGAGAGGAGGAACCGAATCCCAATCAAGCCTAACTCCGAGAAAACATTGGAGACTCTGCCGCAAAGCAAAAAGATGACAGATGAGAGCCGTCCCACGACGATGACGAGAGGCTCTGGACGTCGAGAAGGCGATTAACGGTAGATCTACTTTCGACGGCTAGGATATCAATTTGGGAGATAAATGTCTCTCAAATGTTTTTTTCTATTTTGTCACGCACGCCCTTCAATAGTTTAATTTCTAATCTCAATTTAAAACAAATAACATGGTAGTACTTTTTTAGAAAGCATTTACCCCATTTTTTTCTAATACTCCAGCAATATATTTTCTTTGACAACAAAAACACCATACATTAGTTAGACCGGCGGAAAAAGGTTTGTATCAGTGCTAAACCAATCCGGTCTTGCATAGCTAACACGGGAAAAAAGAAAACCTCGTGCTCTTGCTCCTTTTTCAAGGGCATCGGTACGAACATTAGAAGATCTATGAAAGCCTAAAGTGAAATCTGAAAACTGAGAATGAAGTGTGGTGAAGTAATCTAAATCCGCATAGAAAGCAGGCCAACCTGATTGATTATCCATCATTGAGATCAACTTCAACCAGTCTGTCTCTATCCTAACCGAAAGGAAGTGCCTCTCAAGAAGACAAGACATAGCCCATAGAAGGCCGTCTAGTTCTGCATGTAGAGCAAAAAGACTCCGTCGACATCCTTGCATTCCCAAAAGATAACGGCCACCGGTATCTCGTAGGCACCACCCTAATTCACTGATTGGTCCAACATCATGCCAAGAGGCATCAATCTGACATGTAAGGGATTGAGATGATACAAGATACACATCTAAAACACCTTCTTCCGATCTTTCCTCTTCTTCGTCTTCTTTGTCTTTCTGATTAGCCAATCTCCAACTCTTCGCCTCTAAAACCGCTATATGAAGAGTATCCTTTGGCGAAACATTCTTGCCATTGAAGACTTTTTCATTTCTCGCTTTCCAAATGTACCACATGATCCAAGGGAAAAGATCCCGTTTTGTCTCTGATAAACCCGAATTCTTGCTTCTCCAAAAGAGGTGATCCATATTTTAGTATAAGGAGGTACTCGGGAAGGAATCCGAAAGTCTGGGTAGAGAAGACAATGCCCAGACTTATAAAGTAGGGGGACACTCAAAGATGAGGTGGTTAATCGTTTCCTCGGCTCCACCACATCTTGGAAAACTACGGTATGTGGCTAAATGACAGTATGCTAGGTTCTGACATGTAGCAACACAACCCGATAGCGCCTGCCACATAAAATGTTTCAGCTTCTTGGATGTCTTTACTTTCCATGTTTAGCTTTTGAGTGAGGTAATGCTAGGTTCCAAAATCGGTTTAGGGCCTGGAGCATCTTCCATCTTGCTCGCTATCTCATATCCCGATTTAACCATGTAAATTCCAGATTTTGTATAAGACCAAGCATATCCATACATGGTGAATTGTCGACTCAGTCTCATCCCAAGAATAAGTCGGATGTCTTCTGGATGAAAAATATCTCGTAGTTTCGTCTCATCCCATCCACTTTCATCATGTTGGATCAGACTATGTATCAACATGAAAGGGTCTCGATCTTGGGATCATATAGCAGGTGAATACTCTCGTGTCGATCATTCTTCAGAGCGTGTCGAAACAGCTCATCTATACCATGAACTTTCACCAGAAATGTCATATGGGAGCCACCATAGGTTCATCATACATGCACTTATACCATTAACGTTCACCGAAAACAATGTACGTTCATATGAATCAGCATACGTTCACCTACACCTTTTTATGTTGTGCCCATATCGGTCGATAGTGGATCGATACATTTGTCTTGTCTTCTCAAAATTCTTAAGCTATTGTTTACTTCTTGGCTCCTACCAAAGCTTGTTGGCCTCCTTGATTACCTGAAAATGTCATAAAGTGTGCAAAGAAAATGTGCTAATGTATACTCTTAGGACTCTAAGAAGTAATGCATGAAAAGATATCCTAAAATGCATAAAAAATGAAGTAGATATGGGTTTGTTGGTATAAAATGTATAGAAATTAGGTGCTAAAACTCTCAAATTTTCATTTCATCAATCCTCCCGGACTTAAACGTTTGCTTGTCCTCAAGCAAGCAAGATCAATCCCGAAAGAAGAGTTTGAAATCCTTTGAAAATAATTGGATAAATGGTTTGAATATTTCGGTTAAGAGTGTGATAATTCTAAAAATCAATCTTTCTTAAGAACATATTTTACATTCATTCAAGTATTTCTACTCACCAAATCTTCATATCGAGAGGATGTCAAAGACAATTCAAAATGCACATCTTCAAGCATAACTCTAAGAAAACAGTGGAGACTCTACCGTAAAACAAAAAGATGACAGAGGAGAGCCCTCCCACAACGACAACGAGAGGCTCTGGTCGTCGGGGAGACGAGCAACGGTAGATCTACTTTCGACGACTAGGATTTCAGTTTGAGAAATAAATATCTCTCAAAGGTTTTTTATTTTGTCAGGCCCTTTAATAGTTTAATTTCTAATCTCAGTTTAAAACAAATAATATGGTAGTACTTTTTTAAAAAAGCGTTTACCCCGGTTTTTTCTAACACTCTAGCAATTAGTATTGCATTAAGTTAACAAAATTGAGAAAAATGTTGAAACTCGAAAAAAGTATTGCATTAGCCCAACTTATCAATATAATGCTTTATTCATGTTAAAAAAATAAAGGAAAGTGCTTTAGTAAAAGAAGGAAAGTAGTATTAATTAAAAACATCAAACAATTGTTTTTTTTGGTTGGTCAGAAACAACATTAGCCTCCGAAAAAGGCTTTGCGTTCTCTCTCGCTCTCAAATTATTCCAGATGCGAGCTTCTCGATCTTCCTCCTCGTCTCCCGTAAGTTCTCGCTAGGCCAAAAATTGCAGTCGCCTTCGATTTAAAGGAGGGAATATTTGATTCTGGGTTTTTGTTTTGTAAGATTCAATAGGATCTTGTTGTGAGTGTAGGTAAAATTAAAGCCCTAATTTATTGGGATGATGGATTCAATCAGCAGTTTGCCAGACGAGATTATCGGGAAAATTCTGTCCTTACTTCCGACAAAAGTGGCTGCTTCGACATCGATTCTGTCTAAGAGGTGGAGGAACCTGGTGGTTCTAGTAGACACCGTTTGTTTTGATGACTCGATGATTTCGTATCCCAGCGCAGAAGAAGAAATTCGTGGGTCACGACGCTTCTTTGATTTCGTAGACAAGACATTGTCCCTGTTAAGCAATTCTACAATCAAGAAATTATCTCTGCGTCGTGTACATAGATATCGCGGTGACGCTGACGATGAATACTCTCGTGTCAGCCGATGGATCTCAAGTGCAATGGAACGCGGTTTATTGGAGCTACATTTGTACGCCCCTTTGTATGGTGTTGATATTGAAACAAAGTCGTTAACGAGCAACACATTGGTTAAGCTGACAATAGTCGGTGAATATGGTCTTGAAGTGGAGCGTGTGTTTTTCCCAGCGCTCAAATCACTTTCTCTCCTATCAGTTGGGATTGATCATGAAAACTATTGCCGGCTCATCCATGGCTGCCCTGCGCTGGAAGAATTACACATACGTGATGGTGATTACTCCCAGCCGCCGGGTTGCGGTAGAGATGTGGAAAGTAGATCTATCAAGCGACTTGTGGTTTCTACCGATCTTCCCAAGTATAAAGAGGCTCACCAGCTCGTTTATTTCCAAGCACCAAGTCTTGTCTACCTTGACTATTCTAGTTATGTCTCCGAACAGTATCAGTTTATTGAGTTGGATTCGCTTGCGGAAGCCAGGCTGAGTCTCAGGTTATGGGAGTCAACTAACGATTATGATTATTTGGATGATGACGATTCTGATGACGATGAACCAAAGGAGCCTTTATTTGGCGATGTTACAGGTCTAGTTGCGGGTTTAAGCAACATTACGACCCTTCACTTGTCTCCTGATTCCCTTGAGGCGTTTCATTTCCGCTGTAAATCCATGCCGGTGTTCAACAACCTCCTTAATTTATCTATTCAGAGTAACAAGGATAAAGGTTGGCAAGTAATGCCACTTCTGCTCAAGAGTTGTCCAAATCTATACACTTTAGTCCTCAAGGTAATATCAATGTTCTTTTTTCTTCTTCCTGTTGTTTCCAGTATTCATTCATGTCAAATTGGTCTTTGGTTTCAGGGTCTTGTGCACAGAGTAACAAATAGATGCGGAGATGCATGCGCTTGCATCCCTATGAAGCCAAAGAATAAGAAGAGGAGGAAGATTGTGAAGGAGAAGGAGGAGGTCTGTTGCCTATGGACATGCCAAGTGAAAGTGCTAGAGATTTCAGAGTAGGGAGCTTCTTTTCAAGAGCTCAAACAGATGAGACATTTCTTGGGCAACTTGGAATGTCTTGAAACTGTTAAAGTTGGTCTTCATGTCGACTGCAACAACGCTAACTACTACTTGCCATTTAATCTATTGGCTCTTCCCAGAATTTCCTCAAACTGCATAATCCAATTCATCTGACCACAGACCCACAACAATATCATGATATGTTATTAGATAGTTATATCGGTTTGGTTTTACACTTAGGCAAGGAGATCTTATTGAATTTGCCTTGTTTTTTCATATTCATTTCTGCTTCACTTTAAATCATTGGACTCCCACTGCTCTAAAATATCAATGTGAAAGTAACTTTAGCATGAGTATGGTTATAACTTATACCCACATCAAAGTTTTGTAACTATGGGATATAGGGAGCAAAACAGAAGCAGGTTCGTTTTCAATCCTGACCAGTGTTTCGAATTTGTAACAACAGTGATCAAACCGGTTAAAGAATGAATAACATATATTCTCTCTCTCTTGTTCATGGATGTTACTCTAAAATATCAGTCAAGACTATCGGGGAAGGGCTTGGTACCTTCGGCCCAAATTAAAAAAGAATAGGGAATCATTTAGATCCAATAAGGTCCACTCTTTTCGCCTCGTACAGCGCCTCGCAAATCTAGCATACGACCTCACCTAAGAGTCGTTAAGTAGTAAAGAGTTGACCTTTAGCAGACCAAACATGAAGTGATGTTTTGTCATATCACGCTTTTTATCCTGTCAGGACAAGCCGAAAGCATTCCTCGGAAATTGTGTTCGGCGCGTGATCTGACTCGTGAGATGTAGGGAGCAGTCTATCCACAGACTAGACTGGACTACAAGTCAACTTCAAGGATCTTCAGTCCGTTATAAATACCTTCGGTTTTTAGTAGGTAAGGACACATTGAATAGTAGAGAGAGAACAGAGAGAACATAGAGAATAGGAAGAACAGTTCGGTAACTTAGATCGAGTTTAACATCTTTAGCGATCCGTCGATAGGTGTTAGATTTCGCTATTTGCTTTACCACTTTTCTTGTAACCGACTTCTCAATCTCTTGTAAACAACGACCTCGCTTATTCAATAAATAAACTATCACCTCGTTTCATGTAACCTCGTGAGCTAGTCTCGTTCATTAAACAAGAGTTCCGACCCACAAACTTAATCTGTTCACAAAGTCACATCTCGTTATACTCATTCTCGCCTCGCATCATTCACCTACACCTCGTAGGTTACCAAATCTCGACCCAAAGGAACATTCAGGAATTCTTTACACTCGTGAACCAGATCGGCGATGAGGATTTACGCAGTAGGTCGCGTCAACATGATCATGAACGGTCTCCTCGATGTCAATGATTCAGTGAGGGCCATCAAAGAAAGCGGAAGAATAGCGGCCTGTCATAAACAGTGGTCGTTAGCTAACTCTGACAGGGTACATATCCACGATCCCGCGAATTCGATTACTTTCACCAATGAGGATTCTCACGAGGTCATCCAACCGCACAACGACCCCCTGGTGGTGTCACTGCAAGTCACAAACTGTGAACTATCGCGGATTCTGGTCGATACCGGAAGCACTGTGAACGTCATATTTCGAGAAACACTCATCCGAATGGAGCTTCAGAGCTACGAAATGAAGCCGAAGGTTAAACCACTAACCGGTTTCGATGGTGTTTCCACGCTGATGATCGAGACGATTAAGCTCCAAGTGTACGTCGGAGGGATGACCCGGGTTGTCAAATTCCTCATCGTTGATAAGCCGGCAATATACAATGTGATCGTGGGAATTTCCTGGTTGCACAGCATGCGGGCCGTGGCATCTACATACCATCAGTGTCTCAAGTTCCCAACAAGGGGAGGTGTCCATACTCTACGCGAGAGCCAGGAAGATTCACGCACTTGCTTCATCGTCGAAGATAAACTGTGAAAGATGCCGACCCAAGCCTGCCTCGTGGTCTGCGTGCAAACCGAGGTACATTGCCCACCAATGGAGACCTCCAACAAGGAAAATGTGGAACTTGTAACTGTCGACGAAGCTTATCCGGAGAGAACCGTGAACATCGGGGCCGGACTTCAAGACCACCTGCGGGAGGAGCTGATATGTCTGTTAAAGAAGAACGCGTCAACTTCGCTTGGACCGCCACGGATATGCCTGGAATCGACTCGACAATCGCCTGTCACGAGTTGAACGTCAGCCCAACCTTTAAAACCATCAAGCAGAGGAGAAGGAAGTTGGGACCCGAGAGATCCCATGCCGTTAATGAGGAAGTAGAACGGCTCGAGAAAACGGGGTCCATCGTCCCAATGCAAATCCTGAGTGGTTAGCCAACCCAGTCGTTGTCGAAAAGAAGAATGGAAAGTAGCGAGTCTGTGTCGATTTCACCGATCTCAATAAAACCTGTCCAAAAGATAGCTTCCCAATCCTGCAAATCGACAGATTGGTCGAAGCAACCGCGGGGCATGAACTACTCTCGTTCATGGACACCTTCTCGAGGTACAATCAGGTGATGATGCACCCTGACGACGTGGAAAAAACATCTTTCATAACTATTGGGGGTGGGCTTGGCATCCCCGGCCCAAATCAAAGAAGAATAAGGATTAAATTGGATCCAATAAGGCCCACTCTTTTTGCCTTCCATAGCTCCTTGCGGATCGAACATACGACATCACCTGTGAGCCGCTCAGTAGTAAAGAGTTGACCTCAGCAGGCTAAACATAAAGTGATTTTTTGTCATATCACGCCTTTTACCCTGCCAGAACGAGTCGAAATCATTCCTCGGAAATTGTGTTCGGCACGTGACCTGACTCGTCAGACGTAGGGAGCAGTCTATCCTCGGACTAGACCGGGCTACAAGTCAACTTCAGGGATCTCCAGTCCGTTATAAATACCTTCGGTTTCTAGTAGGTAAGGAAACATTGAATAGTAGAGAGAGAACAGAGAGAATTGGAAGAACAGCTCGGTAACTTAGATCGAGTTTAACATCTTTAGCGATCCGTTGATAGGTGTTAGACTTCGCTCTTTGCTTTACCACTTTTCTTGTAACCGACATCTCGATCTCTTGTAAACAGCGACCTCGCTTATTCAATAAATAAACTATCACCTCGTTTCGTGTAACCTCGTGAGCTAGTCCGGTTCATTAAACAACAAGAATTCCGACCCACAAACTTAATCTGTTCACAAAGTCACGTCTCATTATACTCATTCTCGCCTCGCATCATTCACCTACACCTTGTAGGTTACCAAATATCGACCCAAAGGAACTTGTGTGTGACCCGGTTCGCACAATAACTGAACAGGGAACGTACAGCTATCTAGTAATGCCGTTTGGATTGAAAAATGCAGGAGCAACATATCAACGCCTCGTGAATAGAATGTTCTCTGAGCAACTCGGGAAAACGAAGGAGGTCTACTTTGATGATACATTGGTGAATTCGATGATATATTGGTGAAATCCAAGAACGTCGACGATCATATCGAACATCTGCGAGCCTGCTTCGAGACCCTGAACAAATACAACATGAAGCTTAATCCCGCGAAGTGTAGTTTCGGAGTAGTGTAGGGGGATTTCATGGGCTACATCGTCACCCAAAGGGGAATCAAGGCGAATCCGAAGCAGATATCAGCTATAACCGGCCTACCCTCACCACGCACTACCAGGGAGGTACAACGGCTCACGAGTCGTAACGCCGCTTTGAACCTGTTGATATCCACATCAACCGACAAATGCCTGCCTTTCTACCAACTTTTCAGAGAAAGCAAGCGCTTCGAAGGGACGAAAACTGCGATGTCGCATTTCGTGAGCTGAAAAATACCTCACGAGCCCTCCGATTCTCGCCAAACCCGGGGCTCTCTACATTGCGGTCTCGATCTCTGCCGTCAGCGGAGTCCTTGTACGAGAAGACCATGGCGAACAAATACCTATTTTGTACACGAGCAAAACTCTCGTCGGGCCAGAGACGAGATATCCAGCCCTCGAGAAGCTCGCCCTCGCGGTAGTATCTGCGTCGAGGAAATTGAAGCCGTATTTCCAATCTCATGCGATTTTGGTTATCTCTAATCATCCATTGCGAACAGTGCTCCATAGCCCGACACAATCGAGTCGCATAGCTAAATGGGCAGTCGAGCTCAGTGAGTACGACATCGTGGGTCGAGGACGCACCATTGCAAAGTTGCAAGTCCTAGGCGACTTTATCGTCGAGCTCCCCAAGGATGTAACCCTTGGCTATGAATCCACATAAGGAGACAAGGAGTCTGCGGCATGGGCGCTCTACGTCGACGGTTTAGCCTCAAAGCAGGGCGCGGGGGTAGGAGTGTGCCTCAAATCACCTACCTGGGAAGTATTGGAGCAGTCCTTCCGTCTGGATTTCTCGGCGTCCAATAACCACGCCAAGTACGAAGCACTAGTAGCAGGGATGCGCCTCGCTAAAGCAGTTGGGGCGACCACCTAGAAGCATTCTCAGACTCTCAACTCGTAACCCGCCAGTGCAACGGTGAGTTCGACGCCAAGAACGACAGGATAAATGCCTACAAGTTGCTCGTCAGAAAACTCGCCCACGAATTTGAATCCTTCACGCTGAAGAAAATTCCCCGGAGTGAGAACTCAATGGCCGACGCATTAGCCTCGTTCGCATCCACGACAGATTCGAAACTTTGTCGGACTATTCCAGTCGAGACAATAAAATCCCCCAGTGTGGGAAGCCAAGAAATCGCGTTCGTCATCACTGATACCCGTAGCAAAGCAGAGCACGCGGATGGGTCAAGTGCAGGTGGTTCAACCGCGGAATCCACGCAACCCAAACATCCCACCACCGAAATGGCCGATTGGCGAACAGAAATCAAGGTTATATCAAGCACGGGACCCAGCCCGTCGATCGATGGGTAGCTCGCGGGTTAAGAACTAGATGCGCGTAGTATCACATCCTCAACAACCAGTTATATCGACACAACTCGAGCGGGGCATTGCTTCTTTGCGTCAGCCCCAAGGAAGCCCAAAACATCATCCTCGAAACACACGAGGGTGCCGCAGGAGAATCTCTAGCTGTCAAAATCCGTAGTCTCGATTTCTTCTGGTCCACCCTCATGGCCGACTGCAAGCAACACTCTGCCGCATGCGAGATGTGCCAACGTCATGCCCCGTCAATCAATGTTTCCACCGAGCTCCTCGCGATCGTAACACAGCCATACCCATTCATGAGAAATCATCGGCCCCCTCCCAGAATTCACTACTCGGAAGAGATACCTGCTCATTATGATCGAATATTTCACCAAATGGGTCGAGGGAGAAGCCTTCAAAAGAATCAAAGCCCCTGAGATCCAATTATTTGTATGGAAGAACATCATGTGCCGGCACGGCATCCCCTACGAGATAGTAACGGATAACGGGACACAATTCACATCCGGGTAATTCGAGGACTTTTGTGCGAGGTGGAAGATCAGACTAAGCAAATCAACCCCTTGCTACCCGCAAGGTAATGGCCAGGCCGAGGCAACAAATCGAAGGGTCGTCGACGGCCTCAAGAAACAGCTTGACGACAAAAATAAATTCTGGTCCGACGAACTCGACGGAGTACTCTGGTCGCACCGCACTACACCCCGGCGCTCCACGGGACAAACTCCATTCTCACTGCCTCACGGAATGGAGGCATTAGCCCCAGCCGAAGCAGCGGTTCTTAGCCTCCGCAAGAGAATAATGACAGTTGACCAAGTACTTAACAACGAGGCTATGTCAGTCCAATGCGACCTATTAGAGGAACAGCGAGATCGAGCCCTACTTCATATACAAAACTATTAACACCAGACCACACAGTACTATAACAGAAGGGAACATGACAACCGGTTCAAAGAAAGCGATCTCGTCCTCCGAAAGGTGTTCAAAAATACTGCCAAAACACCGATCTCCAAAATGGGAGCCAACTGGGAAGGCCCCTACCTCGTCTCCAAGGTCGTGAAGCCCGGCGTTTACGAGCTACTCAAAATGGTAGGCGAGCCAACCCCTCACTCGTGGAACTCCTTCCACCTAAAACGCTACAACCAATGAAAGGCTTTCCCGAATCGCGATCACCTCGCTTCAAAAGAAAAAAAAATATTATTTTATATAGTGAATTGTAAGAACTACGGTTGGCTTGATCCTCTTTGCGAGGAACATATGCAGCCTCATTTGAGGTCCAGTTACCTTCGTTGTTTAAATCTAAAACCTTTTTCCAGAGAAAAGTACCAGCACGACGTTTTTCACACGACATTAGTCGAACCTACCTCGCAGCCAAAAAAGCTTCGTCTCTGCGATAAGCTTAAGGCGGGTCAGCCTGCACAATTAACGTCGGACACAGACGTAGTAGACTGATCACCTACGATCAGTTTCTTAAGGAACTTAGTGGCCTAATCTATCCACATAGCCGATACGACCCTTTCGATCTGACATACGACTTAAGCCGAACCCATGCTTCGCAGTCAAAATTATATAAAAAAAAGGTTCTTAATACTCAAATTTTAGGATTGCAAATTCATTTCAACCAGGAATAAACCCCAGGGTACAATCTGACACCGTTCGGAAATTTTTTTTTTTTTATAAAAAAAACTACTCCCTAGATCGGGGAAACTGACACACATGCGAAACCTCATGTACTTCATCTTCTGGCGAACGAAACCCCACGACCTAGATGACATCAATGCTCCTGGCCTCGCTCTCCCTCGAGCGATTCATCAGGATCATCTTGGGGAGGCGGTGAGTTGGTAGTTTTCACCAAAGCCAGGTCGCGCTCCTCCAGCGTCGCAAACTGGGCAGCCCCCATTTCTCCTCGAATTTTGGCTTCGGCACGGAGCAAAGCACGCTCGTACCCGACTTTATCATCGTTCTCCTGGAGATGCTTCAAGCAGGCGAGCTCGCCTAGGGTATGATGAAGACGCATCTCAAGATCCCTAGCCTTGGAGCGATCTGCCAGGTACCGACCAACTCTCTCGATCACTTTCTCGAACCTGGCCCTCTCAGTTTCGGCGTTCCTTCGCGTCTCCTCCAGTTCCTCCCTCTTGGCTCTTCGGAAGTTCGCCTTCACCTTCTTTAGCCTCGCTGTAAGCTCGACCTTCTCGTTCATCTCCTATTGAATGGCCCTCGTAAGCTCTTCGGCTCGAACTCTCTCCCCATCCCTTTCAGCCTCGGCGGCAGCAGCTTTGCTTCGCTCAGTCCCAATGAGGAGCTCAAGTTCTTCATCTCCGGCCCCGGAATCGACCCGCGACTCTGCCTCGGCGAGCAACTGACGAAGTCCCCGGGCCAGGTACTCGTAGGACAGCACGATCTGGTTCTGAAGAGACAAGGCATGCATTCCAGAATCAAAAGGTCAGACAAAAAAATAATATCGGATCAAGCCAAAAGAGACGCTCGAAATTTCCTGAACGTTGGCCCGAGCCATTTCCGAGAATAAATCGGGGAAAGTCGAGGTATATGGATCCAGACAGCCGGAAGATGGAAACGGGATCAGCGATTGAAAGCCATCGCATTCTTTCAGATCCTCTAGAAGGGAGCACTCGGCTCGAAAGCTGAAACCTCCTCAAGAGCAGCATCTCCCGGGGCAGATCGAGAAACATGCGCGGGCTGAGGGTTCCCGGAGGGAATGTCCTGTGAAGCATTCTAAGCCCCCCTCTCTCAAGGCAGCTGAACCCTCTGGCTCGGGAACGATGTTTCCCACCTCTCTCTTGGGATTCTCTTCAAACGCCCCGGCGACTTTTGCCTCTGCCGCGACGTCCTGGCCCCCATCCGCTACCAGGTTAGCAGCCCCGTCCGTGTGAGCCAAGTGGAGCCTGGAGTCATCTGACTATGGTAGGACCGCATCATTGACTGTACGGTCGGAGGAAGGGTCAGTCCCCTTTGACGGGCTCGGAACCGCAGCCTTGGTGACCTCCCGAGATTCGAACCCCGGAAGATCTAGCTCGATAATCTTGTTCGGCCTGAGAGCCAACGACGGTTGCGTCAGAGTCGAAGCCGTTTTGCCCGGAGATTGGAAAACGCCTCTTGACCGACCATCTTTAACTCCAGGCTCGGTCTTCACAATCGAACCAGCCGCGGGACGTTGCTACATAGCTGGCAGGGCCTCGGTTCCCGGGACAGAAGCATGCCTCTTCTTCCCTGCCCTCGAACGTTGGGGAAGAACGACCCCACCGATATGAGGAATTGGAACGTCTTGTTTCGGAGGAGACATCGACGAAAAGGTTTGGGTACAAAGCAAGCACTGAAGAGCAGGTCTTGAGGAAAGAGATTCGGAAGCAAGAAAAAATATGAGCAAAGAAGGAGGGAGCCTCTTCCTATTTATAAGCCAAAGGAAGAATGCCGAAAGCCGCGCATGCGTGGCGCGAAATCGACGGCCCACTAAGCGCAGTCCGCGTCATTAAACGCTTTGATTCACGTCACAGCCACCGCATCAACCCATCAAGAGACGACACGTTGCTTGAATTAACTCCTTAGATGCGCCAAACTTCTTCATGATTTGGGCTTTCATCAATCAAATCCCAACGGCCTGCCGTCAGACTCGAGGGGGGACTAACTGTTTTGGGTGGGTTTGACATCCCCCGACGCAAATTAAAGAAGAATATGGATTAATTCGGATCCAATAAGGCCCACTCTTTTCGCCTCGCGTAACGCCTCGCGGATCGAGCATACGACCTCACCTTCGAGCCGTTCAGTAGTAAAGAGTTGACCTCAGCAGACCAAACATGAAGTGACGTTTTGTCATATCACGCCTTATACCCTGTCAAGACGAGCCGAAAGCATTCCTCGGAAATTGTGTTCGGCGCGTGACCTGACTCGTCAGATGTAGGGAGCAATCTATCCTCGGACTAGACCGGGCTACAAGTCAACTTCAGGGATCTCCAATCCGTTATAAATACCTTCGGTTTTTAGTAGGTAAGGACACATTGAATAGTAGAGAGAGAACATAGAGAAAGAGAATAGGAAGAACAGCTCGGTAACTTAGATCAAGTTTAACATCTTTAAGGATCCGTCGATAGGTGTTAGATTTCGCTCTTTGCTTTATCACTTTTCTTGTAACCGACTTCTCGATCTATTGTAAACAGCGACCTCGCTTATTCAATAAATAAACTATAACCTCGTTTCGTGTAACCTCGTGAGCTAGTCCGGTTCATTAAACAAGAATTCCGACCCACAAACTTAATCTGTTCACAAAGTCACGTCTCATTATACTCATTATCGTCTCGCATCATTCACCTACACCTCGTAGGTTACCAAATCACCACCTAAAGAAACTTGTGCGCGACCCAGTTCGCACAAACACTATTTTGAAGAGATGTGGACATTTTATCGTTTCAACCCGTCCATGTAAGACAGACGAGGAAGTCTAAAGAAAAAAAACTATTTATTTTTCTACACATGAGAGTCATTTAGTGGATTCATGACTACAGTCCTTGATTCGGCCTAGATTTGGATAAAGTTTCAGTAAGCAGCAACCAAGAAAACAGCTTCAAAAGTGTTCATATTTTAGATGTTGTGACACTAAACAATGACTTGTCCACTGAGCCACGCACATCTAAGAACCCAACAACATAAGAGACCCTCTCAATTATTTTCCTCGCTCGGGAGAAATCTTAGTCACAGCACCCATAGAAACTGTTGGACTTTTCAAACCCATGTCCAACTTCTCATTAGTACAATATTTTCCTCTTTGAACCACTTGCCCTCACGAATTTATCTTTGGGCTCCTTCCCAAAAGGTCTCATACTAGTTGGAGTTGGACATTACTTATATACCACTTAATTTCCCATCATATTTTCAATGTGAGACTCTTTCATATTAAAATAAACACCTTCTATTCCAATTGGGTTTATATTTAAGCTCATCTCTAATTCTAACCATCTTGTTAGTAATTACTTGTGTCTCACGCTCTCAAAGCTTATCCAATATTCTTCCTCGTAAGTTTCGACTTAGTCCACATCCGAACCAGACTGTGATACCAATTGTTGGGCATGTCCAACTTCACATTAATATGATATTTTTCGCTTTGTGCCACTTGTCCTCACAGATTTATCTTTGGGTTCCTTCCCAAAAGACCTCATAATAGTTGGAGTTGGATATTACTTATATACCACTTAATTTCTCATCATATTTTCTAGGGGTGTCAAAATGGATAACTCGACCCGACCTGACCCTAACCTGCATGGGTCGTGGATACTAATAGGCAACCCATACCCGCCCATTTATTTTATAGGAAGAAAATTTAATACCCATATCCAAATATGATATACCCATTAGCTTAATAGGTCATATGGGTTACCCATATAAAAATTAAATTAAATAATAAAAATCCAAAAATAGAATAATTAAAGTAATAAAAGTTCTTAAACAACAAATTAAACTAAGATAAAATGAAAAGTATCATAAAACCATAGAACAAAAAGGCATAAAATCGTAAAACAAAATAAAAACCATTCTAAATTAAAAAAAAAGACAAACTTCAATCTTCAAAAACCCTTTAAACTTCTTTATATGCATATGATTCCTTCTCTTTGATTTCATCTTCTCCTTCATTGTCTACTAATTATTTTTCAAAAAAGTTAGCTACTTGGATGTAATAGTAGATTAACAAAATGTTGAATAAAAATATGATACAAGTTTACCTTCTTCATCTTCTATGAAACCAAATAAACAAGATCTAGTGCAAAGTAAAGCTTGAACATACTTAGGAATGAGTCGACTCCGATATTTGTTAAGAACACCAAAGGTGATACTGAAAGATGACTTTGAAGCGACGGTAGTGATAGGAATGTTAAGTACATCTCATGCCATATATTCCTTTTTAGTGATGAACTCATGGGTTACCCACAACCCTAATGGGTTAACCCATTAGATCCACAAACCCCTAATGGGGTAATCCATCAAAACCCATTTATTTTTATGGGTTAAAAAGTTTAACTCAAATCCGCTAAAACCATGGATGGGTTGGGTAATTACCCATTTTGACATCCCTAATATTTTCGATGTGTGATTTTTTTTTATTAGTCCTATTCTAAGTGGGTTTATATTTAAGCCCATCTCTAATTCTAACCATCTTGTTAGTAATTACTTGGGATTCAAGCTCTCGAAGCTTATCCAATAGAAACACAACTGACAATGATTTTTAAACTATTGCGTTTTTATGATAAGAAACGCCGCTTCGATGGCTGCCTTTGATCTTCTGTAAGCTCCTTGTCAAGAGATTTGTCAATTTTATTGTTGCTGCAATTTTCTCTTTAAACGCAGAGTATTAGATGATGTCAAGAGGCATCTATCTGACATGTAAGGGACTGGGATGGCTCAAGGGACTCATCTAAAGCACCTGCTTTCTGTACTCTCCTCTTCTACGTCTTCTTCACCTTTCTGATTGGCCGATCTCCAACTCCCCGCCTCTAAAACCGTTATCTGAAGAGTATCCTTTGGCGAAACGTTCTTACCATTCTGTCTCTACTAAACCCAAATTTTTGGTCTTTTCCAAAAGAGGTAGTCTATATTTCAATATAAGGAGGTACTCATGAACTTTTGTTTTTTTTCCGATTTTTGATCATTTCTCGATTCCGGGTTTGTTTGGAATTGGGTAATTTGTTTATTTGAACAATATTCCCGTTTATCCCTTTAATCCATATCCATTTTCATCACACTGCGATTTTCCCCTTATCAAAACGGTTTGTAATCGTGTACAAAAATACCGAAAACTACAGAGATGAGAAAATTGAATTAAATGCATATATGTTCGTGTGTCACCGACTCACCATTTCCATTTCCTTCATATGTTCTCCCCAAATGACTGATGCTCGCAGAAAGACTAAAATGCCCCCTGCAAAGTTCAACTTTCTGGTGCACCGTATTCGGTAAAAGACTAAAATGCCCTTGAAATTAAGGTCCCGGTGCATCGGGTTTCCTATTAAATGCCCCATAACCAGAATCGCAGAGCCAACGTTTCCTCTTACTCTCTCTCTCTGTTCGCTAACGAATTTCTGACTCTACTCTCTTCTCCAAGAACGAGATCTTCAGCACCATAGAAGTTGGAAAGCAAGCTTTCTGATATCGTGAGTTTCCTCGGATACTTTTTTTTTTTCTTTTCCAGTTAATCGTTTGAAGTACATAGCGTTTCCGCTTTTCTCTCTGTTAGAACGAACGAATTTCTCAGTACTCCGCTCTTCTTTCTCTAAGCAACAATGGCTTAACGAATTTCTCATAATTCCCCTCTTTTGTTCATTTTGATGCTAAATCGTTTTGGAACCAACAGTCGGTAGCGATCAGAAAAATTTGGGGGGAGAATCAAAGAATAGGGTTTTCTTTAGGTTATTTTTCTGGACCTCTTTGGGTTTCTCTCCCCATCTTTTTTTATTTCTTTTTGTTTTTCCAAACAGATGGATGCCGATATTGAGGGAGCCGAGAATCTTCTTCTTCTTCAAGTTGAAAGAAGATTTCCAAGTTTGTATAATTCCCCTCGACACTATGCTCAACGTTGTGGACTTGTTGGATGTTCTATTTCTAACAGAGCTGATTCAAGCTATTGCTGTCGTGAACATGAGAATATTTCTAAACAATTTGCATTGCAAAGAAGAGCTTTTCACTACTTTGACGGTTTTTTGAACAAGGTAGAACTGTTCTCTAGAGGTTGACACTCGTTGTTTGTGAGGCAAAAAGTTTATTCATTTTCAATTTGTTTCCCCAGGTTTGATGAGCACTACATCAGTGAGCGAGATTAAAAGCGGATGTGGCAAATTCGATCAGGTATGAACAAAACCCTCTTTTCCACTCTCAGTATATCAATGAGATCTATTGACCATACTAATAGTTTCTGGTTGGATTATATTTGTGAGAAGAAAGGTGGGAAATTCTGGAATACTATCTTGGGCCCGTTCTGTTGTTATTCGGCCACTCGTTATCTGCTGGTTTTGTAGAATCTTTGCGCTAGTCTGCTAGATATTCTGTGGTGATCCTAAGCTCCACACGAATGCTTAACCGATAAAATGAAAAGTCTGGTTGGTCACTGATAGGTCGTGGCAATTGTCAAAACTTGCACTCCAAATGGTCTAGGTGATGCCATGGTGACTCTCAAGGTAAACAAACTACTCTTGGCAATGTGAATGCTTTCCAACTTTTTTCTGGTTCTATATGCCTCAAATATCTGTGTATTGCTTGTAGGATCCTACCGGAACAATTGAGGCCAGCGTACACAGGAAAGTACTCTCCGAGAGTGAGTTTGGAAGAGATATACGAGTTGGTGCAGTGGTGATACTTAGCTAGGTTTGCTATCAGTGTCATTGTTTTCAAGTTGCTAGCTTTATCAATGGAGATAGACTGAGACACAGAATTTTGCAGGTTGAACTTTGCTGCGCACCCTCAGGGTCATCACGCTATCTTAACATAACACTGAAGAACATCTCAAAGGTAACTAGTTATGTTTTCCTCTGTTAGTACCCAGATGAAAGGATTTCGTAAAGCTAGAGAGTCTCAATTACAGGTTATCATCACAAAGGATACTCCTGCTTTACCAAAGAAAGATACAGCGAATGGGAGGAACAGGTGATGAAATTTTCTTTTGAATTTCTTAGTCTGACCGAGAGAAACTCAAACTCTTAACTTTGGTGTCTTGCATCTTAACAGAAAACGAGGAATATATGCAAATGCAACCTGTGGAGAAAGGGACTCTACTTAAGGAATCATGAATAATCTCGGACATAAATGGTCATGAAGGCAGTCACTGCAATGAACAAATCTCAGCCACATTGAACAGAACAACAGTTTGACATTCTTTTCTTTTTTTTTTTGTGCAGCAGAAAATTTTGCTTCTGTTTTTTTTTTTCACCCCACATTGCTGTAAACAATTGGTTGGTGGTTTTAGCAGCATACTATTGAAATGGAAAGGGCACAGTTTGACACGATAACAAGATTGAAATAGAATTGCGCAAACTTAGAAAGTCGTTATTATGTTAAAACAAGTTTATAAAACAACCCCTTAGGATTGATTGCGAGTCATTCAATTTTGACACAGAGATGAATAACGAGAAAAAGATCTAAGAATCCCTTGATAGGGAAACAAGTGATGATAACGAATAACAGTTTGAAGACGAATAAGAAGATTGGGAAGCTCAAGTATTTCAAGAGGTAGATTCATATGAAGATGATGAAAACAATAGAAAAATCAAAGAGTAGGATTCCAGTTATAAACTTATTCGTTCAAAGAGAAAAATACCATCTTACAATTTCCTAACCAAAGCAAAACATCATCTTATTAGTGGGAAGTTTTTTTATTTTGAAACCAAATCAAGATCCATACAACAACCTTTTATTACCATAAGACAAGTTCCACCTCGTTTTAGAACACAAGACGAATCAGCTTACAACTTAAAGCCTATTCAGTGAACTCAATGACCCACAAATGGTATACACCGTGCAAAACCCGATATTCAGTGTACTTTAAAAAATTTTGTTGCATTAATATTTTTTATAATATCATTATCATATTTTCATAAAATAAATTGAGATTTTAAATTTCAAGTTAAAAACGAAAATAACTATCTAAAATGAATTATGACACAAAAAAATATATTTAATTTTCAAGTTGAACACAAAAAGTATCTATTTTAATTTCAATTTCAGTTTCTAGTTTACTAAGAAAAGAAAAACAAAGTTTATGTCATCATCATTTTATATAATAAATGGAAATGAAAAGGCACTAAAGCTTTTTAAAGAGGTCTAAACTAATAAAATTATTTACACTAATAAAATTATTTACAGTTTTAACCAATCATATATTTTGATCCATAATTAGTAGATTTTAAAAATAATATCTACAAATTAATATATATCAAAACTAAAGAGTTCAATCGCAAAACTAAATGGTCAGTCCCAAAACTAAAGGGTTAGTACCAAAACTAAATGGTCAGTCCCAAAAATAAAAAGATATAACAAACCTAAATTTCATATCCAAATGTCCAGTTCAGAAAAAAAAAAAAAATCAATAAAATGAGAACCCTATATATATACGAAGTGAAAACGCACTGAAGTGATTTTAGAAACTCTATCCCTATCAAACTGTTGAAACTATTTTTTATTTATTATCTTTTTCAATTTTTATATAGTTTGTAAATAAATAAATAAAACAAATAAATTGTGCTTATTATTATATAGCAAACGAATTATATATGCTATGTAGAATCAATGATTATTATAATAGAATAATAACAAATTATTTAGGTCAAATTTTCTAATCTCTACTAAATTTATTTATGTTTTAATTTTATAGAGGCCTCATAGATTGAATTTTGTATTAGGCTCCGGAATTATATGTAAACTCAAACGATAATACATGTAGGTACATAGGATTTTTTTAAACGGTAATTTTTTAACCTATATTTAACCGAACCAAATTAATTAATCCATAATATTTCTTTACACAAACCTAACGAGATATAAGAATAAGAACTGGTTTCTTAACCAGAGACCAGACACGAGATATGAGACATTGCAACAGATGTATCAGATCTTAACCAGTGGCTAGACAATTGTTAGAATTAGGTGAATATTTCCAATGGCTTAGATATTGAGCTCGATTTGGGCGACTCAGAAACAAGAACCAACGTAATTGTTAAGGAAGATGAGATTTCAAGAATGGAGTTTTGCTGGTGAATGTACAAGGAAAAGAACATAAGATAGTGTTTGATCATTTATGATGAATCTTGCTTCTAAAAGAAATGTTTTGAGGGAAGTGGTAAATATATATATGATCAACAATGTAAAGTTTTAAGTGGTAAATATATATATGATCAACAATGTAAAGTTTGAAGCTTTTAGAAACCAGATAGAGGTAGTATTCACCTTTGCATTATGATTTTTCCTTGGGTTCAACTGATAGTGGTAGAATTTTAGATTAAACTACCATAACATTTATGTACAAGGTTTGAATTTTGATTTTTTTTCTCTTCTTTTTCAGCTTTATATTCCTCGGACGAAAATTCAATTATTGAAAATAGTGAATTATTCACAGCAATGAAACGAATTGCAAAGCATCAACTGGTGATTACTGATGAAAGACGAAAGATTCATTCACATCAAACACGAACACAAATTATAAAATCACAAATCCAAGCCAATCACATATTTAGTTATATACATGTGTATATTCATATCCAATGTACTTTTTTTTCTGTGGTCTAAAGCTTGAATTTTTTTGTTGCATTAATATTTTTTATAATATCATTATCATATTTTCATAAAATAAATTGAGATTTTAAATCTTAACTAGATTTTGACCCGTGCGATGACGTGCGGGTGGCTTTTTCTGTTTAATTTTGTTTTTGAAAGATCGAAACTAATTTAGATGTAATCGTTTTCCTATATTAAGGTATGTGGGTAAATGATAATGAGAAAAGTAATATATAAACTTAGTATGAAATCGGTGCATTTGTAGTCAATTCAGTTTGAGTCGTTGTATAATGCGATAGTACTAAGTGAATGAACTTATGTTATTGTGGCATATAGTTATGTAGTGTTAAATATGAAATACCAAAAATTTCATATCCTATTGAGTTTGTGAATTTGAAAGGTAGAAAAAAAAAAGAGACAATGAAAATAACAGAGATTTGTTTGTAAAAATTAAGTAATGTAAAAGAAAATTTAACATTCTAGTGTTACGTAAAATGTCGGTTCTTTTTATTCGGATTGAGAAGTGTTGATTTAAATTCTTCGACAACATAATCTTTTAGATAGAAAAATATCTTTGAACATGTAGATTGGTTACATGACCATGTATTAGTATTTGTAATAATTTAAACTAATAGATTAATAAGTAATATAAGGATTTAAAATACGAAAGAAGTGAAAACGAAATAATATGATATACCTTCACTCTTCTCAATAAAGCAAACTATATAGCATAAACTGTTGGGTTAACCTCAATTTTTTGCCACATGTTTGAAAAATGTGTGTCAAAATTAAAAGAATTCATGTATGTGAGTTTACATGGTAAAATTTGGCCTCTAACAAAGAACAAATAATAATGACTATATGTATTAAATTTATTGATATGATATATTAGAAAAGGGTTTAGAGTATGAAAAATCTTACTTCTCATTCTGGAGATCGAAGTGGATGTCTCAAAATATTTTTTTTTGAAATCGCGTACCCAAGTTTGTAACATACCAACATTTACCACATCTCCCAATACATCTACATAATTCAAAAATATAAGACATAATTTAATATAAAAAGGTTTTAGAAAACGTTTTTAACAATGTGTTTCTCTAAAAATAAAGAACTTGTGTAAAATAAACCGAACAACTCATGTGTAAATGAAGTTTACTTAAACAAGAAAAAGAGGATATCTCAAGACTAAAGTTTTCAACAATGCGTTTCTCTAAAAATAAAGAACTCGTGTCCCTAAAAGTCCTCCTTTTCCATTGGAAAACATGAAACTTTCAAGAAAGAAAATAACATCAATTACCGAGAGTGATTTAAAGTCGAAAAACTGAAAAACCAAAAAGCAACTCCGACTAACCACTACGATTTTTTTGACTTTCTAGAATATCTCTTTGAAAACCACATTTTTGTTTTATGCTGAGGCGTTTCGTTTTTGTCAACTATAAGAACCTTCAAATCGGCTTTAGATTTAGACCCGTAACAACGTCTCGCACGGATGATTTGGTCTGCAATAAACTGTCTAACAAAACTTTCGACTCATACACATTATTTTTGACACCTAACAACATCTCGCATGTGTTTCATTTGAGTTTGCAGACCCGCGAGTGATTCAGAACATTTGAATAAACAATTTTTTTAAAATTATTTTTAAAATATGTTTAGTTTATATATAGATTTTGAAACCAATGGTTTTCAAATATGTAAAAATAACAAAATAGACAACTAAAAATATTTATTTATATGTGTTTTTATTTATTCTTTTAGTTGATGGCTTTTAACATTTTCAATTAACATCCAATTTTAGTTTACAATTCTTTTTTGCCATTATTATTGTCAATTGCAACCAACCAAAATCACCCTTCCCTAACATGTTAAAACAAAAATATATTTTTAACTTTAGTCATTTTCTCCAAATAAAAAAAATGTTAAATAAAAAAAATTTCACTTTGAAAGATTCCGCATTAAGTCTAGTGAAACCGCGTATAACAATAGATTACCGCGTATTTATTATCTAACCGCGTATAGCAATAGGATTACTTAATTATTAAACGATATTAGAGGCACTGGGTTTGATGAACCCACAAAGCATGAAAATATAACTAAATATTTGATAGAAATCTTAGTATATCTAAATATATTGAATAGAAATTTGGTTATCCAAATTTATGGAATATAAATCCCTTTTTTTAAGTACAAAAAAATTAATATCTATATTTTGTGTAAGTAAATATAAAATCATCTTGAAAATAAAGAGAAGTCGTTATTATTTATATTTAATGCAAAATAATTTGGATTTTAAAAAAGTAAAATCTTTAATTATATTTTTATTAGTAAGGCAACAACATTATAAAATTTAAAATATATTGTAAATTTCCCTTTATTTTTTTTATTTCCTATCATTGTGTTGGTTTTCTTACTTGGTTTGGTAGAACCAAATAAATTATTTACTTTTCAATACAAAGTAAAAGAAATTAGAACCAAATAAATTAAAATTCAAAATTTTCGCATAGTTTATACAATTTTGTTTTGTTATATTTTTAGTTGTCAATATTTTTTAAAAAATATTGACTCGTTCACAAAAAAATATTGGAACTTCTTTTCTTAACAGCAAATAGTTTACTATATACCAACATTTATAGTTTAATATGAACCAAGGGAAAAATATGATGCAAATTTATTATATGTTGAATCAATAGATATAAACATATTTGATAGAATACTAAAAAAAAGTTAAATTGTAGAAAATAATATTGGTAGAATCTCTTTCTTTTGAATCAAAAACTCAAATGCTAAATATAAGCTCTAGAACACCATTCATAAATAATTGGTAGAATCTCTTTCTTCTAGTTTCTTGTCTGATCTTTCTTTCATTCCATGTTAGCCTGAAAACTATTAACGATATTTCATATGATAAACAATATAAACATTATCTTTTAATTATTAAAAATGATGTAGAAAATTAAAAGAGAAACTTTCTGTTGAAATAATGCTTCCTTAATAATCTTCATTAAATCGAGAGTGATCCTTGCAGGAGATCTCATTTTCTTGTGATAGTCATTCCATGCTATGGAATTAATAAAAAAAGGAATTGTGAAATTAAAATATTATTTGTATAATAAGCTAATAAGATAGAATAAAGGGTAAACATAGAAAATGACACATACTTATCTTTTGAATGAATTTTAATTTAGAAAAATAAACAAATATAGAACTGTTAACTAAATAATGATACAAAATAATAATAGTGTAAATTTAAAAAAAATTGCAGATTCGTTTTGAAAAAGAAAAACGAATTAATGAAATTAGATTTACATAAACATATATATATATTTATATATATTAAACTTACAAATTGATTAGCTAACACCATGAGAAGAGATTGGTGTTTATTTTGCTATTCCTTTCTTGAACTTATAAACTTTAAGTATTGTTCATCTCCAACTTATCACCAATTTGATATTAGTAACCATTACTACAAAAAAACAAAAAAGAAAAGAGAAAAGTAAGTAATAAGGATCCAAAAATAACACATAAAACGAAACAATATAAAAAAACAAACTATTAAAACATTTAATTTTAAAGGTTTGTCTATGATTGGAGGCTTTAGAATTTGGGATGAGATGAGAAAGAAAAGGAATCACTGGATTTATATAGATTGATATAGATTGATAAGTATTAGGGTTTTGGGTTATAATTTAATTAATTAATTGACTGTGTAATTATTAGGAAATATAATTTGTTTTAGGAATTAAAATTTATTGATATTAATCCACCGAAAATTATGTGGAATATTCGGATTTGTGTTATGCAAATCTCTCATATATACGAAGTTTCCTAAATTATAGAGAAGAAAATTATGATTTCTTTTAACAAACGTATCAAAATTAGGAGGAATTGAATTTATTGTAGTACATTTAATTGTTTTCTAAAAATCAAAATACTAATAATTTTGTAATACAATTTTACCCTTATTAATTTTTTTAAGAAATTATAATGACATTGGTATTTGGTGTAATTTTAGTTATAACGGTAAGGTATTTTGTATTTTGTACTTCACTTTTAATAGTATTAAGATAGTATTAAAAATGAAATACAATTAGAAAAATGCCCCTACCATTAAAGATAAAATTACACTAATTACCAATACCATTATAATCATAATAAAGCCATTAAGTAAGGGTATTTTAGTCCCATATTTTATTAATTATAATAAAAAAACAAAATACACTTTCGTTCAAAACCAAAACCAGCGGATCTGACCCGACCCGACCCGATAACAAAAGGACACGGATCCTTTGTCATTTTAAAATCTCAGCCGTACTTTTTTATAAAATAATATGAGCCGTGCATTTGACAAATTGGACGAAATGACCGAAATAAAAATATAGTTGGGCCTTAATATTTTGGACGAAATGGCCCGTAATAAAAAGAAACACATTTCAAATCTTTCTTTTTTTGTCACAACCCTTTTCGGATCCTTTTATATATAAATTTCGTTTGTTTTAATATGAAAATCATTCCTAATCTTTTGTTTCTTATTTGAAAAATCGAAATGAATTGCCTATTAATTAGGAATTTCACAACTCACTTTTAAATTTATTGTTTATTTCCGTAACAATTGCCACGGTAATCATTAATTAATTCAAATATATTTTAAATATTTTCTCCACAATTTTAGGTAACGTTTAATTGATTTTTTAGATTTTTTCCAATATTTATAAAAACATTATATATAACTAAGAGAGTACCCGCGCTTACGCATGATTTTCAACATATGTTTTTCTTCATTTTTGTGTTTTTAAGAATTCAATCTAGATATTAATTATAAATAAAATTTTGTATAGTTGTAATTTGTCTAAAATTTATTAAATAGATACAAATATTAAAGAAAATTTTGTAATTTGTTTTTAGTTATCAAACTTATTATAATCTTCCACCACATAATCTTTAATTTTTACTCTTGATTCATTTGCTCTTCCCCAAACCTTACATTTTGTTATCATACTATTGTCTTCTAATATGTTGGTATTGTAAGGCAACATATTAGAAAAAGTTTACAGTAATTTAAAATTTAAGATATTATTGATATTGTATTCTTGTAAATGGAGAAAATCATTTCATTGCGAGTGAGATCACCTTAAAAACCTACTATTATTTTAGATGACTTAAAACTAATGTAAATGGGGCATTCTCGATGTCTAATTTTCACCCTTTTTCGATAAAAATAAAAAGAACATCAAATTCTACTGGATTTTTCATTTCATACATTATTCACATAGCTCGATAAGACGACTTTATATATTTCCACGTCTTTTTCTTTTTCTTGTGCTTAATCTATATTGTCCTTGTTACATCTTCACTTAGACTTCATTCGAGGACCTTAAAAATCTACAACTTCGTTCATTTGTCTCTAATATCACATTCACCATCACATCATCGCTCCACTTTTTTTTTTGCCTCCTTATTATTTTTGTCAAAAACTAAATCAAATAAACACAAAAACCCACATTTAGAAATTTTGGATTTATCAAATATCATAAACATGTAAATTTTTGTGCATTTAATTAAAATAATTATTTCACTTAATGTAACTTAAGGAATACCAAAAGATAATTGAATACAAAATTTTGAAAATTTTTAAAGGTTTTAAGTTTAAATAAAAAAATTAGTTGGGACACATGTCATTTTTATATATGCTTAGATGGCAACTCCATGAAAAAAGTTGGTCAAGTTTTATATATATGATGAAAGCTTGACAATAAATTGATATTAAATCAGAAAATGTGTAACGTTTAATAATTTCCTTTTATTTTTTTTATATCACCTAATTTTTAGGATTTTTTTAAAAAAAATTCTTAATATGAAATCTTTTGTTTATTCTTAAAATTGGCATTATCACTAAATATTCTTTATGTCAACCAATATCCCTTTTCAAATTAAAAAAATAAAGCCTAAATCCTAAACTTACCTCCCTCATTATATATATACATGAATCCTCTTAAATTTCTTCCACACATCTAAACCAAAACAAAATTAGAAATCGAGTCTCTCTTCTTTTACTTTATAAGCCCGAAATCATATTTTACTCTCTTTTTTCATTCATATATCATATTTTTCAATATCCTCAAGATGACTAAATTTGCTAATGAATTGGTATCAACACAAATTCGTTTAAGATGGCTATCTTGAAGATTCATAGTCATCAATTAAGTTGTATATGTTTTTGATTTGTGATATTTTTATATCAATATTTTTATGATTTATACCATTATTAATTTTTTATTCTTAATCGTATATTTATTAGTTTTTATTTTTTTGATTTTGAGTTTTTTTTCTTCCATATACATTGTAATTTACTAAAATAGTAATTACTTGATTTGATATTTATTTTTCTAAAAATCTAATGCGTTTGTAATTCCAAAAAAAAAAACAAATATCACATAATAGAGGGGCCATAAAATCGATGCTAAAGATTGTTTAGCCATGAAATAAACGAGTTCATGATTCGGTCACATATGTTTTTTTAAAAAATCGAAATCCTTTGTTTTTCATTTTTTTTTGTTATCAAATATGTTTGCCGATGGAATATTAGTCTATTAGTATCGATAGCCAACATAGATCAATATGTTCTCCATTTATGGCGGACATAACCTTCTTTTTTTTAGTTTTGTTTGGTTTTGCTTATGTAATTCGTTTTCTTTTCGGTAATCGGTTTTATTTTAAAGATTCTCCCTCATAAAAGATTCTATGATATTTGGCTGACAGATTATTGACCAAAATTTTCTTTTGAAGTTTTCTTTTTTGGTTTTTTTGTTTTACCACAATTCTCTTTATTTTATTAAATGTGTATGTGTGTTTCTTATCTCAGTTTTTTTTTTGTTAATTTGTGATTTTGTTCTCCGTCCCTCTCAATGAACGAGTCTTCTACTTCGTTGGCATATAGTTTAATTTTTGAGTTTTCACGTTTGCATTTTTATTTATGGTTGGCAGTCTTTTGCTTTCCCTTTAAATTCTTTTCTTTTCAGGTTCGTTTGTTTTTCAAATGCCAAACACATCACATTTGCTTTTTGTTTTGCTCTTAGGATTACAAATTGTATTTCCACATTATACAATTGATAAGAAACAAAAAATATTTACTATAAAATTGTATTATATTAGTTGCAAATTTCGAGATCGATTCGGTTAATTCGGTCTTAGTAAAACTCCAACTAAACTCAACCAAAATTAGTTTGGTTCAGTTTGTATACGGTTATCTATATTTCAGTTCAGTTGGGATTGGTTTAGCTTGGTTCGGTTTGTTCGGTTTAGTTATATTTTCATCCTGTGTACAACACAATAAGTATTAAATAATGTAATGTTTGGTAAAATTTCCAAATACCCAAAGTTGAAGCCGACCATACTTTTCTCTTAACAAAACGTGGGAAGAAGAAAAACAATATACATCTCTTCTACTTAATCTAAATCTATAAATTCTATTTTTTAGTAAGCATGATCTCTTTAAGAGTGATCGTAAGAAAGTACGATTACTTCTGCAAAAATTGATAGTTGTTGAATCACTAGGTTACAATTTTATTTTTAGAGATTTTGGTAGAATCTTAATAATAAATATGAAGATAATACGTTTTGGAAATATAATTTGAACAAAAGAAAAAGAAAAGTATGGAGAAAGTGTGAGTGTGAGGATGAAGATGGGAGGGCTTAGAGTTTACTCTTCGTCTTGGAATCTTAAAGGGTTTAGTGTTTCAACTTTCTAATCTAATAAGCACATTGGACTACTAATTCGGTTTGGGTTTAAATCGAACCGTTAGGTAAAAAATAAACTTAACTGAATAGGTTATAAATGTACTATGGTTTGGTTTAGTTCGGTTCTATTCAAACTTAGAAATTCAAAAAATAGTTTTTCTATGGGATTACTAGGGGTGTCATATTAGGTAACCCGACCCAAACCCACATGGGTTGTGGGTACTAATAGGCAATCCAAACCCGCCCATTTATTTTATGGGTAGTAAATTTAATACCCAAACCCAAATATGTTTAACTCATTGGTTTAATGGGTTATATGGGTTGAAAAGTATGGAATCAAGATGGACAATAGATGGGTTGTCCCCTATAACCGAACTCTATCTCTTCGTTATCGAGCTCACATCAATGTGGAATGGTGCAATCAAGTTGGTTCTATTAAATACTTATTCAAGTATATTCATAAAGGACCTGACATGGCAACAACAATTGTGGAACCCGTTAAAAAAACTTGGTCCAAAAGACCAAGTTCAAGACTTCTTCGACTACATGTAATGTTTTTGACGTTTATAACTATTTATACTTAATACATTTCATCAGCTGATTCACTTATTGATAAAATTGATTTTAATTATACCAGGTATGTATTTTCATGTGCAGCTGCTTGGAGAATTTATGCTTTCCTGATGTGTTACCGGAGTACTCCAGTGGAAAAGCTTCAATTTCATCTTCCAGGACAACAAAATATTGTTTACAAAGAGAATGAATCAGCAGATAGTGCCTTAGCTCGGGTATCTAATAAGGGAGCCACCTTCTTGCTTGGTTTGACGTCAATGTTCATGAAGACAATGATATAAAAGAGCTTGCAAATAGCTGCACATTTAAACAGATCTCCAATATGTTTACATGGAACAAGAAAAATAAGATTTTCAAAGAAAGAAAGAAAAGATTTTATGTTGGAAGAATTAATTACATTCCTCGCAAAATAGAAGAGTTGTACTATATGTGTATGTTGTTGAATACATCTAAAGGAGTTCAGGATTTTGATGACTTAAAATTCCATGATGACGTACTTTACGACACATTTAAGGAAGTATGCTGGATTAAATGTTTGTTAGAAGATGACAAAGAGTATATTGAAAGTATTGTGGAAATAGCTTTTTGGGCATCCGGATTTTTCACGAGGAAACTTTTTGTGATCATGCTTCTTTCTGATAGTTTTACTTCACATGGTGTGGTTTGGGAAACAACATGGATGCATCTATGAGATGATATTGAGAAGTTACAAAGGGAACTACAAAATCAACCAAGTGAAGTGACATTTATCAAATATTGTTGTGGATTGTTCTTAAAAATAAAAGCATGTTAGTTCCATTTTTATGTTGAAAACTATATTTATAGGAAAAAAATCACCCATTATTCATCTATATGTGTTCTTAACGTTAAGAATAACTTGATCACATGTTTTTTTTTTTTCTAGATATTTCAATGAAATGAGTCGTTTATTTTTTTTTAATAAAATCATAGATTAGCCATGTGTGACATAAAATAAAACTATTAGTGAATAAAAAATATTCATGCTAGAAAGGAGAATACGTACATTATGGAAGATTTAAATAGAGAGAGTTGATGAGGAGAAACATAATTACCATGCAATTCTGTGTAAAACTAATACGGTTACATTTTTGTATTCTTATGCAGATCTTACATTGGATGATGAGGAGAAAAGGAATTTTTGTATCAAGATCGAGAACCAACGAGCCTCTAATGGAAGTTCGCTCTCAAATTTTCAGTCTATGCCCCAACCAAATTTAGAAGGTATGGAAAGATTTAACTGTTTTATACGGGAGGAAAGAGATTATATACCAGCAAAGTTGAATGCATTTCTTGATGAATGGGTAGATAGATTAACAGATGAGCATAGGAGAATCTATGATGAGATTGTTGGTGTTGTTTTTAATAATACCGGAGGAGTGTATTTTGTTTACGGATTTGGAGGAAATGGTAAAACAAATTATGGGAAATAATATCTGCAACTATTCGAGTCAAAGGACTTATAGTGCTTAATATAGCATCTAGCGGTATAGCTTCATTAATTTTGATTGGCGGTAGGACAGCTCATTCGAGGTTAGCTTCTATGCAATATGAAGCGTGGATCAAAACTCGCTGAATTAGTTAAGGAAGCATCTATGATCATTTGGGATGAAGCATCAATGATGAGCAAATATTTTTTTGAGTCTTTAGATAGAAGTATGAGAGATATAATGGTAGATGCAAGTGACAAACCTTTTGGGGGAAAGGTTGTTGTTTTTGGAGGTGATTTTAGAGACTCCCAGTTATACCCGGTGGTGGTCGTCAGGACATTGTTCGGGATTCATTGTGTTCCTCTTATCTCTGGACGAACTGCACAATTTTTTAACTCTTACAAAAAACATGCGTCTCTTAGCCAATTTGAGCCCTGATGAAGCTCAAAACATTCAAGAGTTCTCTGAATGGTTGCTAGATGTCGGAGATGGAAAATTAACCGACAATGATGGGGAGGCAGACATTGACATACCTGATGAGTTTTTGATCAAAGAAGCAACCAAACCAGTGGAAGCTAGAGTTGCAGCTATATATGGAGACAGATTAGACAAGCCAAAAAACCCTGTTTTTTTCAAAAACGAGCTATACTATGTGGGAGTATTGGTTTATTCTTTTGCAATTTATTTTAATTTTGGTTTGTTGAGGTTCACGAAAGTGTATATTTTAAATTGAGAACTTTTCACATAAAATTAAATTTAATTCGTTTAGTTGTAGGGGTTTAGATTAAACTATCATAACGCATATGTATAAAGAAGTTTTTTTTTTTTAATTCATGTGATTAACAAAAATTTTATTGACTGAACACATATTTTCGCTTACTGATCATAGTAAAAGTTTATGTAAAAAAATAATGAGGTACATAATCCCTATCTAAATTTTTTTTTTTTCTTAATGCATGAACTGTGTTTTTGCAACAAGAGAAAAGGCATATCAATTCTACGAGAATTGAATTGCTAACCTAATGATCGTATTGTTATTTGCATCATGAGGTTTGGAATAATTGAAGTGGAACAAAACAAGTGAAACGGTACATCTGTTTAGGTGTTCAGCGATATTTTTGAATCCTCATGTTCTTAAAAGACTCATATGGTTGTTGTGTTTCGGTCACTGCACATCACAAATCAATGAAAACATTTATTTCTTTTGAATTTTTCGTTATTTTTAACGTTGTAAGAATTAATCCGTACTAGATGCGGGCAACCACATAGTAAAGAGATATATTACAAGATAAATAAAAAATAGATGAATAATTAAATACCTAAAGTGAAATACATGCATTTTGCAACATGGAAGAGTATAATGTGAAGAAAAGTTCTAGTTTTGACATATATGAGGAAACTATAAAAGACAAAACAATAAAAAAGGCTTAGCACAAAAGAAAAGATATAATAAAAATAAAAGACATAACATAATCAATGTTATTAAAAGACTAAAATATTATTTGGGAGAGGCTAACTCTAGTTTCGCTTTAAAGAGAGAGAAATGCATTGAATTATTTTCAATGCCAATAGAGCAAATAAGTTTTAGTATTCTGGTCCTTTAATTTAAAAAATTAATTGTGGCTTCAAACTCATGCCCTGCTTCAGTGCAAGAACGACACTGTTCATATCTCTAAATAAGTTCAAACCTCTGCTTTAGATAGCTGGTTTAGGTGGTCTAAGAGGAGACTCAAAGCGCCTTGATTTTGAGTCGATATTAGGAGGCTGAGGCTCGAAGGATAATCTGACTCGGGCCAAACCTACCGCAGGTAAGCGGTGAACCATCGTCGTTGATGTAGCCGATGAGGTGCCCGCAACTATTTCACCTGACCTTGGTGTTGTTGGATTCCTCAGTAATCTACAGTTTTGAAGAAGGGCATGAACTTGTCCTCATTTTCGAATCTAAATTTATGGGTGTCGACGGCGGCCAAGGATACTGTTCCTTTATTCCCGGCTTCGAAGTAGAAACTGGGTGGAAACAAATCGTTAGGATTCAAATTTAGATCCGATCCGCTTTTCTTGCAATTGTAGGTCGCGAATGTCATTACTTCAATGCTGATTTCTTCTCCTCTCTCGTCTTTTTCTTTTGTAATAGCACCTTCTCTCTTTGCTTGCTTTCATAAATGTAGGTAGGGATGTTAAAATGGATTTCAAATGTCTATGAGTTATGGATCTAGTTTAACCCAAGAAAAAAATATGGGCTGAATGTAGGGTTGAGTTTCATTCTAAATTGTTTGATTCGGTTTAGTCCATGTGGGTATCGGGTACCCATAGGTATTTTTTTAATATAAAAAAACTCTACGAAACGATTTCGTACGCTAACTAATTTTGATTTAAAAATTTTGAAGATGAACCCTAAAATGGATTTCATCGTCAATTTTGATCATTGTCGTCTCGACTAAAGTTCTGAAGAAGAACCTTAATTTCATCCTAGGTTACAAAGGAGAGACTCTAATCGAGCCCTAATTTTGTGAAGAATACTGGAAATTTAGTGCTTTTCGTGAAGATTCTCAAATCGTCGAGCTTGCCGGAATTACTAGGTAATCAATCTCGTCACGTTACTTTCCATGAATAGAGCAATACTAGAGAAGCAATACATATTTGGGAAACTTAGCAATATTGAAAGAAGGCTGAAAAAGATATATTTGGTGGTTGCGAGCATCGACGCATGGACTATGATGCTCACGGATTGGCGGCATTTTTCAATATTACGGTGCTTGTGGAGAATTTAGTGAACGTAATACCTTTAATTCCGTTGAAGGTACCATTTCTCTTTGTTTTGTTGCCACCTTAAAAAGTGGTTCCAAACAAGAGTGGTAGTATTCGCGTGATGGTAACTCTTCCAAAGGACGAGAATGTAATTATTTTAAAACTCATTTTTTTTTGGTATTCTCAAATATGAATTTATTTGAATTTGCAAGAAAGTTCAAACTTTTTTTATTCAATAGGAATTTTGAGTGAAAAGTTCAAATAATCGCATTTTAGTGTGGAAAATGGGCAATGGCAAAGCCATAACATCAACAATACTCCCTCCAACTCGGAGACAACAACTAACATAAAAATAAAAATTATTCTAATTTTAAATTCAATGCTTTGTGTGGACATCTATAAAGAAGAATAATTAATTTGCTGTTAATAATTCTATCAATACTGTCTACAATGCATAATGTATTCTTAAACGAATGGTTTATATTCTAATAAAATAATTAATTAGTATCTATGACAATTTTAGTTTGGTTTTTGTGCGGAAAAAATACAAAGATTTCAGGGACGACCTTCTCACAAATTTCATCTTCTACCTAAATTGAAAATTGCTTGAGTCATCAATTTTATAAAAGAAAATTTGTGCATCACGCGAATACTCACCTAGTACACATGATATATCAATCAACTTAAGTCGTGGTAAACCATTAGTTGGCCGATATTACAAATTTTTCTTACTAAAATAATAACTCAACCACTACGTTTTCTAAGTCGGTCAACACTAATGTGGTAGTACAATAATTATTTTTTAGCCGATTTATACAACACGTTCAAGCCGAGTTAATAATTACTATACACGAAATAAAAATATCAGTCACCAAACTATATAGATTCAGCGGGAATAACTTAAATCGGCTAAGGTCAATTTTTAATGTGATCTTTGTGTTGCTATATTTTTTTGTTTTTCATTCACTACGATAAAAAAATTTCAATTTTTTCCTTGAATTTGTAGCATGTTACCAGGAAATAGGATCAGAAATCAACCAAGTGGATGTCAATAGGAAGATAACGGATAGACAAGTGATAGAATCTAAAATCGGTGATATGCTTAAGTATGTGACGATAACAAAAGCTTCATAAATTAGAACCAAGATGAACAAGGAAGATGAAGAGCTTGTCAATGAAGAAAAGGCAAATGTGAATAGTGTAGAAGAATTTGTTGGAGATGATACAAATGGGATAAACGAGAATAGAGAACAAGTTGATAATGAAAAGAGGGAAGGCCATGAGAAAGTTGATGATATTAGGGTGTTCATGAGAATGTGGACATGGATAATCTTGGAAATTGGGAAAAAATAGAAGAGAAAATGAGAGATTTTTGGGTTGAGAAAGGTCCCCACACAAGACCACCGACTGACTATCCTTTTTTAAGAGATGAAATTGATAGATGTTTCACTTACTCTTGTTATACAAGAAAGATGAGCAATGAAGAGAAACAAGAAAAGAGATGGTTAGTTTACTCAAAAGCTAAAGACAAAATCTTTTTTTTGTTGTTGTAAGTTATTCACTCAAAAAACAAATCCTCCTCTTTTGGTAACTGCTGAATATGATGATTGGAGAAATGCTTCACAAATGTTGAAAACACATGAAAATACATATTATCATATTTTTTCCATGTCTCGTTGGATTGAGCTAGAAGTAAGGCTGAAATAGAGGAAAACTATTGATAAGCATTTGCATGAGGCAATTAACAAGGAGAGAATGCATTGGAGCAATGTGATGATGAGGATAATCGCAGTGGTTAAGACTATAGCGGAAAGGAATTTGGCATTTCCTGGAAAAAACAAAAATATCATTGATCCAAAGAGTGAAAATTTTAATGCTTTGATTAAGATGATTGGAAGCTTTGTGGAAGTAATGAAAACACATTCGGCGGATTAAAAACAAATAAATTTCTTACCATTATCTTAGTCATAAGATTCATAATGAGTTGATACGATTGCTTGGTGATGAGATTAAGATGGCGATTTTAAAGAAATTTCAAGATGCAAATTATTTTTCAATTATTTTGGATTCCACTCCTGATGTTAGCTATAAAGATCAAATTACCTTTCTAATTCCATATTTAAATATTCCTACGGTTCAAGATGCATTGGCTGATCTTAAGTTGAATATCGAAGATATAATAGGACAAGGATACGACAATGGGCAAAACATGAAAGGGAAACATAAAGAAGTTAAGATTGCTTGATAAAAACCCAAGGACATTTTATACTCCTTTTGGATTTCATAGTCTCAATCTTTCTCTTTGTGATATGACTAATTCATCTCAAAAAACAGTTTATTTTTCTGGCATTGTGCAGCGTATATACTGCCTATTTGCATTTTCAACCAACAATTGGGAAGTCTACCAAGAGAAGGTGAATGGTAGTAAACTTAAACCAATATCTCAAACCCGTTGGAAAAGTCGCATTGCTAGTGTTAACCAATAAAACGTCAAATAAAGAACGAACTATTACGAAAACGTCAAAATCGTGGTATAAAAAAGCTCCATCTGTTTTTGAAAACATCGATTTGATCATACCGTTAAATCCTCTTTTAACGGTGTTAAACTCCATTAATGGTTTTCGTTTAACACCAAAACAACGTCGTTTGGCGTTGTTTTAAATATAATTAAAAATGGAAAAAATGTCAAAAAAAAAACTATTTAGGAAACTCCATAAAAAAATCGTACTCTACCGTGGTATAATAAAAGCTTCATCTTTTGTTGACAACGCCGATTTGATCCCAATTTTGTTTCAGCGTTGTTTTGAATCCAATTAAAAACACAAAACAAAGATTCGGACCTCACACCTCTGTGCTAAAACCGATCGTTTTGTCATGGTGTCACAATGTGTTTTTTATAATATGATGAACCTACTGATATATATATGTCGAAATTGAATCTCAGTTTGTAAAATATGTAAAAATACGTAAAACACATATTTGATCTGAGACCTCTTTGCCAACATAGACTTATTTGTTATTGTGCCAAGATCATATATTGGTACCTTGACAAGACTACTAATATATAGAGTAAAACCTCTATAAATTAATAATTTCACTACTAAAGTAATTTATTAATTTATCGATAAATTAATAATTTATTAATTTAAAGTGGGGTAAATCCATAAAATTTAATACCAAGATAAGTTACGAGTTTTTTTGGCATTTTCAGAATAGTTCGTTCTTTGTTTGGCATTTTTTTCCGTCAAAGATACATGATGCTTTGTTGTTCTTGGAAAATACAGTGATAATATTGGGCATCATAGTGATGCTGCGTCTCTTGCAGATGGTGAAGTAAATGAAATTGGTTTCGAACGCTTGTTTGGAATAGTAATTTGGTATGATTTTCTTCATGCTGTCAATGTAGTTAGCAAAACCTTACAGTCGGAGGACATGGATCTTGAAGTTGATATTGCGTAGTTAGGAGGGCTTGTTGATAAGTTGAAAGATTCTAGAGAAACAATTTTTAGAAAGCAAAAGCCGAAGCTATGAAAATTGCCATCAATATGGAGATTGACCCAACATTTTATACAAAACCAAAACGCTTGGTGAAAAGAAAAAGCAATATGGTGAAGTTTTTGAAGTTGATTAAAGTAACGCGTTAAGTGCGCAAGAGCAATTTAAGATTGATTATTTCCTCAACTTTTTATATCAGCTAAAGTGTCTCTCAGGGTTAGAATCGAGCAATTTCAGAAATATGAGAAAATATTTGGGTTTTGTTCGGTTTGAAAATGCTAAAGTCGGCAAAAGATGATGAGTTGATGGCATCTTGTATCAAGCTTCAAACTTCTCTAGAGCATGATGGGGTTTCAGATGTAGATGGAAAACATCTATTTATAGAATTATAGTATCTTAGAAGAATGTTGGCCAAAAAAATCACAAAGGCGGTCGAAATGTTGGAAATTTTAAGAAGAATGGATGGTTGTTATTCAAACACATGAATCACTTATCGCATATTACTAACAATTCCGATTTCAGTTGCTTGCGTAGAAAGAATTTTTTTCAAAGTTGAAACTCATAAATAATTATCTACGTTTGACTATGTCTCAAGATTGATTGAATGGGTTGTCGATGATAACAATAGAACATGAGTTGGCTGAGAATCTCGATTACTCGAAGCTAACGAATGATTTCGTGGGAAAAAAAGAAAGGATGATTATATTTTCTGAGTAATGTATTATTGTTTTCGTATTGTATTTCTTTTAAAAAAAAAAAAAAAAACAAATTAAGTTTGAATGACATTTTACATTATTTTGATTATATACTTAAAACAAATGCATTGTAAAAAAAAATTGTTGTGGTAGGGGCATCATTTTTTTGGGCGCCAAATTACTTCGGCCGGGCCTGATCTTTAACATGATATCAGATAAAAACATAATTTTCATCGAGTGATTTGCACCAATATTACTATTATACTACATATTTGCATAAATAAACTGTAATTGCAAAAGCAACAGTGATAATATTTTAGGGAAAAATGATATTTAATTCTCCAACTTTCACGAAAACGCCAAAAAAGTCCAGTTAAAACTCGAGGTATAAAAAATTCTCCAATTTTTGTTGACTCTTTTTTTAACCCAAACTTTGCGTTGACAACATCAATTTGTGCTCGTCGTTAAGTAGACTAACGAAATCGATTGGCGGGGTTAATCTCCGTTTACTGTTTCTGTTAGTTGCGAAACGACGTCGTTTTGGCTGGGCGTTTAAATCATTAAAAATCCCAAAATCGAATTAAATTCTCAAAATTGGGATTTAGGGTTCTTGAAGAAGGTATCCCCAAATCGATTTGAATTCTCAAAATTGGGATTTAGAGACCTTCTTCGAGTCCTCATTTTGGGATTTTTAGTGATTTAAACGTCCAGCCAAAACGACGTCGTTTCGCAATAGATACAGAAATAGATACAAAAATACATGAAACAATAGTTAGATATGTCTGCAAATTTCCCCAATATAATCAATTCCGATTTCGTATCTCGTGGACCACATCAAATTAATTCCGGCGTCCTAAAATGGCGGGCATACGAGGAATTTAAAAAGTAGTCTGGACAAAGTTTTAATCCCAGACCACACCATACAAAAATGTATGTCTTGTGTGGTCGTCACCTACTACATCCCAGACCACATCATACCCTAAGAAGTTAGTCAACTACTTCAAAAAAATGCTGGTACTACATATGGAGTGTTATGCCCAATCTCACCAACTACTACGCTAAGTAGTTAGTCAACTACATCAACACTCTGTTTAGTTCACTTCACCTTGCTTTTTCACTTTGTAACCAACTACTATCCCCAAATAACCATCATGTGAATCCCACCAACATCCGAACTCAACCAACACTACACACGTTCTAAACCTATTCGTCTAACTAGTTATTAAAATCTACGAAACCCCCTGCTCAGCTACTCTGCACGCAACCGCACTAAAGTCCACATTTTATTTTAACCATTGGGGAAAGACATGTCAATCTGGGCAAACATCTCTTTACTCGTTGGGTAAAGACGTGATAATCTAATAAATTCAGCTGCTTTGCACGATGTAGGTAAAAGTCTAAGCTATCTATAAAAACGATAATACATTTACATAGAATGTACTTATTTGCCATACGACGTAGCATCATCCCATCATTTGTTTTAATATACCCACTGTAAATTATAGTAGTCAATTACTAGCTAAATGTAGTTATGAAAGTACATTAACATTACAGAGAAATGAACTTTTTGTTTTTCACACGGTGCCTGCATTTTTTCTTGCGAAGTAGTATCCACAAATAGCAGCATGCGAATCTCCCAAAATAGCAAAAAATTCTGTAAATTCAAAATATATTCACTGGTATATAAGTAATAGCCTATTATGAATAATATATTGAAGGAAATCTCTAACAATAGTTATATTTATATGTATCTTTTAAATATTTTATAAAAAACGCATTTTGTTTCTTGTGGGCCGCACTATATACGGCGAATAAACGGATAAAAATAAATAGTCCGAAAAAAGTTTAAAATGAAGACCACATCATATACATTTTTTTCCTTTTGTGTGGTCCAAAAAAATAAAAATAGAGAGAAAATGTGATGTTTAACCACATTAAAAGATAAAATAAGTAATATTGATGGCAAAATATATTATACTACTTTGGTTTTGCAAATATGGTGAAAATACATATTACTTTAGCATATTACTTTAGCAGATAGATCATCTAATAGTAACTCATATTCATTTTATAGCCATTATTTTCCTTAACCTCAATTTATGATTGGATTTTATTTTATTTTCTTACATTACATCTATTATTCGTCGTATTTAGCAGAACAACAGCAAACGACATGAGACTATTAAGTTATTAAAGATTTTATTTGTATGAAGGGTAAAATCCCATAAAACATGCTTGTATATGAACATATAAGATCATATCAGAGCAACATTCTCACAATGGCTCTAGCCACATTAGAGATTTTTTGCATTGATTTGGTCAAACTGGTTAACGGAGATTTCCCTTTGAACCCTTCTTCACATACAGAAGCTTCGAGACCAGCGTCTATCACACCGTCTTCGCCGAATTTCGGGACTCCTTTCGAGATAGCTTCAATGGCTTCGGGAACATCGGCGTTTAATATCGTTTTATATCTCCGACTACATTCGTCCAAAGCTCGTCTCAGTTCCGGTCTCTTTTTATACAGACCGTTGATTTCGTTCAACGTCTTCGACGCTAGCCCCTATGAAATTTTTAATTTATAAAACAACCCTGTAAGTTTGTATTATTATACAGAAACAACCAATAAGTTTCTATTTATCAAAAACAACCTAGAAGTTTTTTTAAAAATAAAAACCAACCTTGTTCCACCAGAATCACGGTAAAGTGATGAAGCTTGCATTATTGAAAGTAAACTGAGAGAATCTTAAGGCATGAAAATAATAATGTTAAATATAGTAACGGAAAATTAAGTGACTATTTTAAAAGGAATTATATATTATAAAACAACCCCGTAGATTTGTGTTTTCTACATAAACAGCCTCCGAGTTTGATCGGAAAAATCTATGGTATGATAACGAAAGTTTATATTATTAGTGAAATTGAAGGAAATCTTTTAACCAAAAATAAAAGAGATTGAGGGAATTCTTAATAAGGGCTCCCTCTTAAGCAAAGTAAATGCAATATTTAAGTTTAAATCGAAAAAAATCATGATATAGTAACAAAGCTTATACTATTACTGAAATTGAGGGAAATCTCAATCAAAGACCTAATTCTTATAAGAAATTAGATAAAATAGATTAAAATTTAAGTCGAAATAACTGTAAACATGAAAGAAAGTAGATCGATGAAGAACATAAATAAAAGACCTTGATTTTGTCGACGAGGATGAGAGCGAGGCCAGAAGTGTCGGCAGAGGAGCCACGTGGATCGGAGTCGAGAAGAGAGACGCAGAGATTAAAATCTGGTGTCTCTTTACATGTCTGCTCTATCACACTTGCTTCACTCACCATCATCATCATCATTATCATCATCATCATCATCTTCATCTTCCTTATATTCTTTGAAGATTAATATTATGCAAAGGATGGAGGATTTGCTTTAATTTTACGATTTTGGGGAAGAACAGTTATATATAAGTGTGTATCTGCGTGTGTTGATTTGCCTGTGCAGTGCACGTTTCGTTATATATAATTGAATTGATGGTGCCTTTACCAAAATCCCTCATAATTTCCCAGTTTAAAAGTTTCATTTTTTGATACTTTCACGCAATATTCTTGTCCAGTCAAATTTTTTTATTTGACTGTTTTACTATTTTTTTAGTTTAGTTATAAAAGTAATTTTTAGTTTCCAGTTTCCACTATATCCAAGAACACTAAATATAAACCTATCAGGTTTCGTTTTGATCCCAAATCTACTTCTTCTTCTTTGATCACATCAACTTCACCCTCCGATTAAATCAACTTCATCAAGTTCTCAACCCCAAATCTTCTCCTTCACTTTTGTTTGTTCAAAAATCTATCATTTCTTCTCAATTCCCCAAATCGATTTCAACATGATGCTAGATCGAGTATAGCGTGAGATGCATAGAGCTTTTCAAAAGGTTAAGCTCGGAGAGATCAAGATTCATGGGTAGTCCATCAAGATGCTCAATAACATTTCGATTGAGATCACCAAATATGTCTTGTTGTTCGGCCCTTGAATCCAAAATATCAACTCGCAGCTGATATCAAGAATACAATACCAAAAGCATGGCATCTTCTTGGGAAACTAAAAGGTGAAGCAAATGGTAATGGAAGCGTGAACTTTTATTTTAAGCATGAATATCATATGTTTGCAATTTTGGAGAGTGTTAAGTATACTTTTAGAGGCTGGATGTTAGATGTTGATAGATGGAGTCACATAAACTATTTGACATATCTTGACGATTCCATTATGGGTTTAGATTTAGAGATTTTCCAATAAATTTCGTCATTGAAACTTGGTGAAGAGTATAGGTTATTGGCTTGGGTGTGTGGACGATGTACAAATCATATAACCTATAACCACCAAACTAACTCGGTATGAGTAAAATTTTAGATTTTGATGTTTACAAGGAAATCACGCTTCCTCGAATCATAAAAGTTTTGAAAGGCAATCCCCCAACTCAGTTGGATTTTCGATATGATGCTCCTAAAAATATTATGCATTATTAAGCATGCAGGGAGTGACTATACTAGAAATTTAAGCCAACAATAGCAAAGTCATAAATTAATGAAGATATGCGAGGTTTATGGGGATCCAAGAAAATAGATAAACACAACAAGTATTTCGGTTGTTTTTGGATATATTCTTAAGGTGATAAGCAACATTGCCTTCACATCATCAGTTGCACTACGAGGGACCAACATAATCAATCGCTTGTACTTCATGTGGAGCCTCTTCAACTTCTATGCCTACGCAGTTAGACCAAAAACCACCAAAAGGAGTAGAGACATGTCAGCACATAGCATATGAAGCTAACCAAACTTCACAAATAGTGGCAATAGTACAAAAAATGTAAAGCTCAATAATCTTTATCCATTGAAGAATTATCCATCTCAAAGCAGAAAACTAGTCCAGTAGCATATGATGTATAAGCAGGTACTTCTCAAATGCAAGAAAAGACAAAGGGTCAGGAGGAGTCTCCTTTGACTCCATCAATATAAAGATAATTAATTAGAACTTTTACGGAACGCGGAACCCTCTGAAAATTTGGCAGTTTAAAGATATCATGAATTTTTAAACTCATGAAATTTTAAACTCATAATATCATGTTCCACGTAAAAACTGAACAAGGTGTACAATATGTGGAAGATTTAGGTAACCAATTGAGTTATTAGAAGTTTAAGGTAGTTCCTTCAATGGGTCGAATGGGTCGTGGTGGTGTTGTAACTACTTTTTGGCTTAAGGATGTAGATATCAAATTTGATCATACTCGGGCTCTTTATAAAAGTGATATGGATATATCTGATCGTTACTCCATGTCTTTCTTGTTTTTAGTTTATATTGCATTTGATCATTTGTCTAGATTCCATCAATAAGGAATCTAGTTAATAATATATCTTGAATCATTGCTAAATGTCTCATGCCACCTTGTTAATGGATCTCTAGCTAAATACAACGTAAGCTTTATACTTGGAGCCAAGTCATGGTTAAGGGCAAAACATAATAGTTGAAACAAACCTCCCATCAATAATCAAAAGCTTGGATATAGAAACATGTACGCGATCTTTGGGTTGTTAATGACATTATAAGTTTGCTGACAAAAAAATACTATATAAAACTTATCTTTAAAAAGTAAAATTTAATTTTAAAACTGAAACACACTTGTTAATTAAAATAACAAATGTGTTTTTTCAAAGAATAGTAAATATGTTAAGTTGATATTATCTAACAACTAAAATAACAACTGAAATAACTGCTAATTATAATGACAAATATGAGTTTTCAAAGAATAGCAAATATGCTAAGCTGCTATTAGCCATGTTTTCAAATTTTACCTAGACTACAAACATAACAATCTTCGAGTTACCATTAGTCGCCAATGATAAAAAGTAACCAAAAACATTATCAAATCAACCAACTTTTAGTTTTTTTACTATCATTTTGCTGATATTATTTTAAGTGCATACTTTATCAATCACAAATAACATAATTTAATTAATATATTTTATGCAATTGAAAGATAATGTAATCAACAATTTAAAACATGATTTGTTTAATCAGTAATACTGGACTGTCAGATTTTTTATTCCGATAGTGAATTTTGCGAGGATTTTTTAGATTTTAACAAGTTTTTACTATTGGATATTATACATGCAAAAGCGATGGATTTCTCAGTTTGACTACGAGTTTAAATTAGGTAAGAAAACATTGGATATCAATGATATATAATGATATGAAATGGGTGTTTGTGCATGTATGAATTTAGCTGTAATAATTTTAATATGTAAAATTAATACATTACAAATTCTTAGTCTCTTTTATATAAATCTAAAATCCGATATAAATAGGAATATGATAACTATAAGATCTTTTTTGTTTTCGAAAAAGAAAAAAAACTCCCAGACGTCTATCTTCATGTGGTCCGTGACATTTTTTTAGCTCATTTGAAAAAATTCTTTGCTAATACACATATATTTTAAGTTACTTAACATCAAAACTAGATATTCTTATTGATGTAACCGAGTCGCATACCGGATGTTGACTGGGTCGCAAATAGGGTCGATTACAAGATTGATTAGAGATTGGAGCGAGGTGACTTTTAGTCTCGTCGAGATTTGAGCGAGGCGGTGAGGGTCGAAGATCTCGTTAAATAAATCAACAGAAAACGAAGTTGGATGTGTATAAGTGATGCGATGGTCGCTTTGATTAAGGAGCGCGTGGGAGGCTCGATTACAGTGTGAGCGAAGCTCGAATACAAAGGGAGATAGACTTTTCGAGAAGAATTGCAACGTGGAGATCACAATGTAACACCTCATGACAAGGTCGCTGTGGGTGTTTGAATTAGATCTGAAGTCGAACTGTTCTATCTAAATCTCTTTGATCTTAGTTTTAGTCTGGTTCTATTAGATGATGATCCTCTTACAAATAAACGTGTTTATCCTTTTATAGGTCTTCTAAGCTTTCTTCCTATTGGTCGAGCGGGTCGGTTCGGATTGGACGTTGTCGTCCACGACGTGACAGGCGAGTTGTGAAATGACAGGGGAGGTGGGGGTACGTCATCCCTTGTCATTGTCCGAAAAGTCGAGGCTCGCCCGTCTCGACTTTTCACTATCGAGGCTGATCGAATCTCGCGGTCGGTAGACGGGTCCTCAACCGTATACTTTTTTTCTTATGGGACCGGGCGTGTTTGATTATGGACCTGAACAATTTTGGGCCTAAGAAATGTGCTTAAACCACCCCCAACACTTATTACTAGATTTCAATCCCAAATTCCGGTTATAAGAAAACAAAAAAAATATGTGTATCGTGATTAATGTCGGGCCAGGTGATAAAGTTTCTACAACTTTCCAACGAACCGGATGTATGCAACATCGCCATGTGGATGCACTAGTCGAGGTTAGCGTGTTACACTGCAAAGTGGATTAGTAATTAAAGAAAAGCTTAATCCAAATTAATCAAGGGGCTAACTTTTGCCCAGCCGTAGATTTGCCCTTTATTAATTGTTAGTTTGTTACCATTGTGGGCGAGCTACTGAGCGTTACATGGTGGAGAGTGGACACATCACATCATCTTTAGGATATAGGACTTTTTTTTTTGTCAAAAAGAGATATAGGATAAGTGTAACGTAAATAAAGCAAACAACTATTTATTGAGATTCATATTTATTTAAGAATCATAGCCTCCTTTATTATTATTATCTTCTTTTTTTTGCTTTTTTGGCCAAACAACTAAAAGATAAACTAATTCGTGACAAAAAAGAAAAGAAAAGAAAATATAGACTAATATTCAGTATAATATAAACTAAAAACAAAAGAGACATGGAGTACCGATCATCATTCATGTCTGATCCAATCATTCAAACATCATATAAAAATCTATATATAACCGTCCAATAATTATTTATATTTGTGTTTGGTAAAAACAATATCTAAACTATTTGATCATTCATGGGTAAAATAAATTCAGTAATCTATCAACATCTGATAGCTATTAAAATACTTAGTACAATTGTCATTTACGTTTGGGATGTTTTCTAAGAGATAAAAACAACTATATATATGTTCGGAGAATTGATTAAAGGGCTCAGACGACTGTTAAAAGGTTCCAAAACCGCCTACAAAAGGCCCACTGACATGTCAAAGACCCACATCTCTCACGATAGAGGTCGGTGACAGCCTAACAACCCGAATCTGTTAAAAGATACGATTTCAAGTTATCTAGAAGACGGATAACCACAGAGAATGAGATCCTGATCCTAAGGAAACTAGGTTTAAACATCTCCTATAAATAGAAAGGTCTGATAACAAGAGAGTGACACGAAGCAATAAGCATCAAACCCTAACAAGATACATTCACGCAACATGCTAAAGCAGTCAGCAACCTACGTCCACAACCCCCGGTAACTGTAGCTCAAGAAGCAACTAGCGTTAGTTACTAGAAAACTTTTTGGCAGTTGTTAGGTTGTTAGATTCAAAGGAATTGGTAATAAGATCTTGTTCCATCAATAATACAACTATTTTTCGATCGTTCCATAGTGTTTTACTGTCTTTAACCATGTCAAAAAATTATGGAAACAGTTTGGCGCTAGAGAGAGGGGCACTGATATTTCAACTACGTGAGACATGACGAACAGAGAAGACAACAACAACAACTTTCCGTTCGTCACTATTGAGACGCTTACTGCCCAATTAAAGGCTAATTAAGAACGGGTTGCACGACTGGAGGAAAAAAAAGCTTCCCTTAAAACGATCAACGCATCCTTGGCTATCGACGGAAGCACTGGTATTGGCACGCCTCATGGATTTCGAACACCCGTGGGTCGGATGCAATCACTAGAGACTCCGGACATCGACGTGGAGATGGCCGACCGAGCAAATGAGGTCTCTGAGGTTGAAGCTAAGCTCTCGAAATGTTTCGAGGTCCTCGAAGCGCTGATACAACGACTCCCAGGCGTAGCGCCTCCAATCGCAAAAACCACTCCCAACAGTTATGCGGATACTCCATTCACTGATGACATCACACTTGTGGAGATGCCAAAGAAGTTTGCATTCCCTTCAATGAAGATGTATGATGGAACGACTGATCCGAATAACCACATAGCGCTATACAAGTAGCAGATGTTTTACATCTGCTATCGCGAATGAACACTGTCAGGCTAGCATGTGCAAAGGATTCGGTTTGAATCTTGTGAGACCGGCTCTTCAATGGTTTACGAACCTGCCAAACGCCTCAATTGAATCTTTCGCAGCACTAACCGACCGTTTCGTCGAGCAATTTTCAAGTAGCAGGAATCTGAAAAAACAGCTGAAAATCTCTATGAGGTAATTCAGAATAAGGGAGAACCATTGCGTGAGTACGTAAGACGATTTAAAAATGAGAAAGTAACAATACCAAGTTGTGCTATGTGTACTGCAATATCTGCATTCAAAAGAGACCTACTCCATGATGGTGACTTGTACACGGAACTCACAAAGTATCAATGCAAGACTATGGAAGATGTGCTCTCTAGAGCATGGGCACAAATTAAATGGGAGGAAGATTCTGCCTACCGTCACCAGCACTCCCCGCGTTCTGAATCACGTGTGGCTAGGCACGAAAGAGCTGTTAGGGATGATACGCCTTATCAGAGACATAGAAGTGAAAGAGTTAGCAGCAGAAGCGACAAAAAAGACGCCCATCGACCGTTGAGTAAGGCTGAAAGTGATCAACGCCAGTCGACATGGCCTAACGTGAACAACCTCTCACTCTCCCACTTAGAGTTAGTCGGAGAACTGAAGCGGATGGGGGGAATGGTAAGATGGCCTCAAAAGATGAAGGCAGCGGATGAAAAACGTGGCACTTCCAAGTGGTACGATTTTCAAGTGCCATGTTTTTCACAATGAACACGGTCACAGAACCGAAGATTGCATCACGCTGAGAATGGAAGTAAATGAGCTACTAAAGAAATGCCACTTAAGAGAGTTCTTGTCGGATAGAACCAATAACCGCATATATGACGAGAACGACCAGAGAGACAAGAATAAATCGTTTCTTGTATCACCCCCAAGATACGATCGAGTAATTAACGTTATTACAGGAGGCTTGGAGGTTAGGGGAGTAACCCATACGTCAGCCAAAAGGAGCACTAGAAGTGCCAAAAACCATCAAGGCACCAACAGTTTTCGAAGCAAAGGAACACCAACTTGTGCGATAACCTTCACGTCAGACGAAGAAGAAAGGATACCAGCTCCGCATCATAATGCGCTAGTCATATCTCTGAGAGTGGCAAACAGCTTCATGAAAAAGATACTAATCAAAAACGGAAGCTCAGAAAACATCATATTCTTGGAAGCATACAAGGGGCTAGGCTTAGATGATGCTGCGATAATACGTAAATTTACATCACTGGTGGGATTTAGTGGTGAAGTTAAACATATGGTAGGTCAGATAACACTTCTCGTATGCGCAGAGGGGGTCAACAAACAAACAAAATTCTCGATAGTCGATTGTGCTTCAGCTTACAACGCGATAATGGGTCGTCCTTCTATTCATGAAATAGAAGTTGTACCGTTGACTCTCCATAAGATCGTTAAGTTTGCCACTCCGTGGGGGGTAAGGGATATCAAAGGAGACCAAGAAAATTCTCGTCAGTGTTATCAACAAGAGTTAAAAGGAAAGAGTCAACAATTGTTTCAATTGCAGAGCCCCCCAACGATCCTCCACAGTGAGGAACCAAATATTGAACAACTTGACGAGGTTCCGTTAGCAGAAGACGGCTATGAAAAGAAGGGGAAGGTTATATCTACGCCTCCAAGTCATTGAGGTACGCAGATCAAGAGCATACAAGCTACAGGGTAGAGATGAAAAATCTCCACCTAATAACTGGAGTGCCCTGTATCTAAAAGTCTACCACTTCTAATTGTTTTTTAAGATTTTTTTATATTTTTACAGCATATCGGTTTTGGGTAGTACTTTGGGGCTTTTTGAACATCCATATGAATTTTTCATTTATTCCGGATGTTGCTTTTGATTTTGAATTTATAAAGAGTGATTTTTACATATACAAGTCTCGTGGAAAACCCGTACGAATTCTACGGACACTAATAAATTGTTGCGAGCAGCTACGCTGTATAATGCTGAATACATGATCTCTGCATGTTGTTACAAATAATGGTAGAATTGGAGATATGGTCTCATTAAGTTGTTGAAAATAGTCATGAACTCTAAAGTCGTTATGTACAATGATGTTGGCATAAATACAACTATAAAGACATGTTCTTAGTAGGTTGCTAAATATAACACCAATCCCTAAAGTCGTTGTGTACAATGTTGTTGGCATAAAGACTGTATGACTCGAGATGCACGATCTCCTCTTACCAGCATCACTGTATATGCTGTCAAAAACAACTGTATAGCAGTAGAACTATCGCATCTGAATGTTTTCAAAGACGAAAAAGCGATTAAAATCATAAGTCCATTAATATGTGTGGCTAAGAAAATCTGGTACATTATAACAACAACCGCAGCTAGATAAATTAAGGGCCGCTAAGCACAAAGCATAAAATCTACTACCACAAGTAGAGTCAAGAGCTCACGACTTGAGCATGAAAATGTAAATAACTAATAAAAAGACTTTAAACGACAATTATGTCGGTAGGCTAGTCGGAGTTGTAAACAACAACAAAAAAAACGCAAACGATGGTTCCAAAAGTAGCTATAATAAAAAATGGTCGAAGATAACGTTATAAAAAGATTATTCATTTTTGGAGAAAGAGAAGAAACAACCTCCCATTAAGTAAGACACGAGTATGGCGTCAACTACTTCCCTTCTTTCTTTGAAAACATACCATCATTGTGGGGCCTGCGTCAAACAAATAAATGGAGATCATAGCCTCCCTAATAAAAGGTAAATGACTTGGTCATCGGTTAGAAATTATCAATTTTGTCATTGGTTAGAAATTATCGATTTCGTCGTCGGTCAGAAATCATTAACCGCGTCATCGAAAATTATAAACCTCTTCGTCAGTTAAAATTGGTCAATCGAATCAATGGTTAAAAGGGATCAATCTCGTCATCAGTTAAAGTTAAACCACCTTGTCACCGGTTGATATCCAAAGACTTTATCATCGGTGAAAAGCAAGAGACTTCGTCACCGATTGAAATACAGAGACTTTGTCACCGGTCGACATCCAAAAAATTTGTCATCAGTTAAAAGCAAAAGGATTTGTCATCGATTGACGTCCATTACCCTTGTCACCGGATAGAGGTAAGAAATTTCATCACCGGTTAGAGGTAAACAATCTTGTCACCGATTTATATATTGAGGGCTGACGAAAACATCTTCTCACATGCAACAACCTCCTTCGTTATATTGAAAGAGAGGGAGCCTATTGAACAGCTGTCTGCGAAACAACTTCCCAACAATTAAAAACGAAAAGTTGTCAAAACAACTTCCCAACTCTATTTTTTGGGTTCCTAGTATTAAAAATCGTCATGCGTTAGCTCAAGCTAAGTGAAAGGAAAACTTGGAAGCAGAAATAGACTCGGTGGGTATCGATTTTAAAATAAATGAATCCAACGGGTTTTCTTTTCGATTGTTGAAAATACGAGCAATTAAAAAAAATGATAAATGAAGAGGTGACCGACCTGAGATTTGGAGCTGTCAACAATGGAGGCCGATTAGGTCTGTTGTAGCGATGGTGTCGAGAAACCAAAAGGAAGAAGAAAGTTTATCTTAAGAAAAAGACGGGCCAAAGTGAAACAATGTTAAGTGGGCCTATAGGTCCAATGTTGATTATTTTTCTTTTGTCTCCGAGAAACCTTTAAATATTTAAATTAACAAGGTAAGGGACCCACTTTAGAATTAAGATACATGGAGAAAGTCAACAGTTTTACTGCTTACTAAATTTCTTTATCTCTTTATTGTGTGAGACCCATATCAAGAAAGAAAGACAAAAAAAAGGATAAATAGTATCAACTTACCAATAACACACGATTTCAACAACATCCGACGTTTCATCAACTCACCATTGCAGAGGGCCCCACATCAAATGAAATAAAGGAAGTAATGGCTTTTGAATTGTTATCAAAGTACAGCTAATAAGAGCATCAACAGCTTCCCATCTTTGCTTCAGAAACTTATTAACGCCCCCCAATGCCGTATTTTGGATTTCTGGTGACGAAAACCATCATATGACGTAAAGAAAAATTATTCACAACCTCCCATATACTCAATCGTATGTCCTATGTTTTGGGGAGTTGTTATAACAAAAATGCAACAAAAGAAAAAGATTTTCCATTTTTTTATTTAAAAAGGTAATTATTTCATCAATTCTCATTATTATTAACGATTTCGTAAGCTGTGGGTTGTAACCACGAGTGGTAACTCCCATAAGAAACTGATGCTGAGCTGCTAGTGTCAGATGATGAGTAGCCAAACAACCAGCCGACTCCCGTAAGCAGTTGGATTCTTTGCCAAGGGAGAAAGCATGAGATAAAAATATTTGCCCGACGACCTCGATAGTCAGAAAGCCTTAAACTACTCTCCAAATTCTACAATGAGAAAATGGAGAGTGGGGGGACAAGTTGTTGGGTAAAATAAATTTATCGACCTATTAATGTGCGTTAGCTGTCAAAACAGCTAGTACAGCTGTCATTTACGTTTGGGACGTTGTCTAAGACACTAACATAACTATCTTATATGTTCGGGGAGTTGATTAAAGAGCTCAAACGGCTCCTATAAGGTTCCAAAATCGCCTATAAAAGGCCCACTAACATTATAAAGGCCCACCGACATTTCAAAGGCCCACATCTCTCACGATAGAGGTCGGTGGCAGTCTAACAACCCGAATCTGTTAAAAGATACGATTTCAAGTTATCTATAAGACGGATAACCATAGAGAATGGGATCATGATCCTAAGGGTACTAGGTTTATACATCTCCTATAAATAGAGAGGTCCGATAACAAGAGAGGGACACGAAGCAATAAGCATAAAACCATAGCAAGATACATTCACGCAACCTGCTAAAGCAGTCAGCAACCTATGTCTGCAACCCGCAATAACTCTAGCTTAAGAAGCGACATGCGTTAGTTACTAGGGATTTTTTTGGTAGTTGTTAGGTTGTTAGATTCAAAAGAAGTTGTAATAAGATCTTGTTCTATCAATAATACAACTATTCTCCGATCATTCTGTAGTGCTTTACTGTCTTAAATCAGGTCAAAAATTACCGAAATAATGATAATTTTTTTTTTAGAAAGATCATTAGTGATAATTCTTGATCAGTTTTTATCCAAAAGAAAAATACATAGTGGATTTCTCTGATTGTTGGGACCATCCATTATATTTTATAAATGTTGTATACTCCTTGAAGTCATTTATTTTTTTTTTTAATTTTAAAATAGATAAAAAATGGATAAATAAATATATTGTTTATTGAATGTAAAATTTATTTTAAAAAATATATCTATATTTCTCATATTAGAATACATAGAGAAAAATCACAGTTCTACTATATTTTCTTAAAAATAACTTTGCATTCAATCAACAATATATTTATTTATTCTAAAATATTTTTTTTTTAAATAATCCGACTCTTAAATCGTAAACTCAATCTCTTAATAAATAAAGTTATTTATAAAATTTCAACTAGATCCCTTTTATGCTTTTAGTTTCTGTGTTAATCCCTTTTGTGCTTTTAGTTTCATAATCTTTTGAATATATGTAAATACATGATAAGATGCTGAAAATGGTTTAGAAGAAGTAGCATTGAGCACTTCAGTCACAAACTATGTTTTAACTGCGTACGTGATATTTTTGGAAATTTTTCTTATTTTTATGTTGTGTTATGTAATAATATTTATATAATAATATTTCATTTAGATAACGGAGAATTTATTCACTTCTTCTTTTAAAAGCTAAAATAAGTAGTTATGATTTGTAAATTTATAAAAATACATGGTGCTAAATTAATGATATATAAGAATATAATAATTTGTTTTGAAGGAAAAAAATGAGGAAATGGGTTGGAGCAAAAATTCAACTTTATTTTAATGTTATTTTATCTCAAATGAAAAAGGAAGAAATAATAGCAGATGGTCTAACCAATTACTCAAAAGTCTTTTTTGTGTGTGTTAAATTACTTCTTATTAGAAAATGATTTGTCTAAATTAAAATGTATTTTTCCTCAATTGTGCTGTACAAGTTATATATTTAAATGTTTGGACTTTTTTAAATACTCAGTTATTCACTATCCGAAAATTTACCCGTAACAAAATATATTGTCCATATATGATTCGTTCATAACGGTTTCATGGAGTAACTAATTATTTGCAAAAATAATAGATTTTTCAAATATAAAAGAACAAGTCCACATAATAACATACATTTGAACATCCACATCATTCAGATACTTTGCATATATAAAAACATAATCTTCTTTAATATTTGAAACAAGCAAAACTTATAGATGTAAAAGAAAAGAAAATAAAATTTAGAGACAAAATTTCAAATTCAAGTTGTAGTACTAGTAGCCTTGGGCATATTAACCGGAACCGCAAAACCAAATCCAACCGACATGGAATTGGCGGTTATGCTCGGTTACAGGTAAGTTAAAATAACCGAATGGCTCCTCTATAATTATTTTGATTTACCAGTTCAGATGAAATAAAACCCGATAAACAAATTAATATTTGAGACTAATGACTAGACTTCCTTTTTCGGTTGTATTCTTCATCATCATGAGCGGGAATTAAATCGTGTAACCCTAATTCACAAAAACTAGAAGCGGTATATTTCATTGATCCATCATATCCTCAGTCTCCTCCTTTGGTGGTTTGAATTCTTCTTCTCCTTTGATCATTCTATTTCTACTTATACTTCTAATTGTCGAATTCTTCTTCGCCGTCTCAATTCATTATCACTATCTTCAGTGGAGCTTTCTCTTAACAAAAATCTTAATAGTTAAAACAAAAGATTAGTGTTTTAACATTTATATTTTACCATTTATATTCTCAGTTCCCCTTGTTTTGTTTGAATTATGTTCTCGTAGGAGGTTTTTGTTTAAACATACAATGGGTTCAGTTCATAGTAATTCTTAGTTGTAGATGAACTAAAAAACTATTTTATAGAGATTCTCTGGTTCTAACTTTTTATAGTTAAATTTTTTTTTGAGTGTGGGACTATTAATTTCTTCTTCTTGTTGAATTCGATTTGAGGGTTTTAACTCTATCTAATTATAGGTGTAATTTCTGCATTGATTGCTACCTCAAGCTCAATTTAAGGTTTCACGTCGGTGTGTGTGGGGGTAAGCTAGCTAGTTCTTTAGCCACTAGGGTTTGATTCATCTAATTGTTGGCTATGATAATCCATGTCTTCAATTGCTACATTTAGCCCAAATTTTAGAAATAACTTTATTTATCCTAAAGCAAAGAGATCAAGTTCACGGATAAAACTAGAAATGTTGGTTTCAAAAGAAACTTAGTTTAAAGGTTGCTGCCAGTGGCTGGAGTTCATTTTGTTCTTAAAAAAGTGGTATAAGGGTGATAGAAGTTCCTTTAATTCTTAACAGAGTGGTATAAGGTTGAAAGAAGAACCAAATGATTTATCCGTGAACATATTAACAAACTCTCATGTAAGAAAATTGTTTGTTCATTTAGATTCAAATTTAATTGAGTTTAGAGAAAATCACATAACATCTTCAAGTAAGAATTAAGCCATAGGGTTCATCGATATTTGGACATCAAGTATGTTGCTAATTAAGAACTTGCCTAGTCATAAGTGAGGTAGCTATAATCATTAACACCTATATAAAAATGCAATGCAACCTATAAAGCATAATCTCAGTGCTCAGTTGTCATCTATCCAAACCCTAAAGAATATTTCTTATTGTTATCTCCTTTGATTATTGATTATATTTTATTTATTGAATATGTATTTTTTTTTTCCCTGATTTGTGTTGAAATCTCCATATGTGAATAGCTTATGTATTGGGTTTAGGGTTTTTGTAAGAAATTCATTGATTGCTGATTGTTAGATTAAGGTGTTCGTTTACCTTCAAACATATGTTATAGCTATAAATATATGTGTTGCTATATCTGGAATTCTATTAATGTAATGAAGGATACAAATGTTTTCATATTTTTAGAACATAGAAGTAAAGAGAGAGAAAATAAATAAAAAATCTATTATATAATAGCGGAGTGTTCTTTTCATATAAAGGGTCCACGTCACTTAAATTCTCCACGTCACCATCCTTTCTTTCAAAGCTTACGCTTGGAAAAAAAACACATAGTCCATAAAGCCTTTCCTTTTAGGCCCATAGAGCCCAACATTCTTTTACTCACCTTCCTCCTCTACTCGTCTTCTCCTCTTTATCTCTTTGCCGACGGTAAAGAAGTTTCAAAAATTCTCAACGAATCATGAATCATCTTCTGCAAATCGCCATCAATGCATTTAAACGCCATTAAGAACTCGCCCACGACTCCACGAAGCCATTATTAATTCGACTGTTTAGATGTAGTACTCTCCTTATGTGAATCTCAACTTCCATGGATTCACCTTCTCCAAATAAAAAAAAGTTCTGTAATTACTATCCCACTACATTGCCCGTTTCGTAATTTTTCGTAGTAATTGCCTAATTGATTCTTCATATTCCTTTGCTAAATCCTTCACTCGACGACTATAAATACCGGAGCTTCCACCCCGAATTTCAATACCACCCTTATCTTAGTCTATGAAATACATAGAACTCAGTTAACCTCCAGTTCTAAATGACCGCAGTTGATTTGGTTGCTATTCCAGCTGAAGCTAACTATGTCACCTTCGATGATTTACGACTTGGCCACTCCTCTCAACAGGTTGTGGTTAGTGGGGATTGTCCTCCTCTTCCTCGATGAAAAGGTTTTTTCTTTTTCCATAATCTTTCACGATTAGAAAACTATTGCGATTGAAGAAAGCTTTGACAGATTGAGTTTCATGTCTTTTTCGATCACTCATTTTCCAAAGAAAATAACATTACAACTTTCATCAGATAGTTTGCCTCTGATCTCCGTGTGGTTGTTCCTTATGCAGCAGATAGTTGGCTTTAAATTCAATTCTATATATATTTTTGGATTACTCACAATTAAAAAAGTATTAATGAATTCAATTCTCAGTTCTTCAAAGATCAATTCTTGCAAGATTTTCCCTATATTCGTTATGGAATATTTTTCAAAAGGAGACTGATAAATGGTGTAATTATATCTGAAAAATTGATAGCTGACCCACAATTATGAACAGGAATGTAACATAGAGTTAACGTTGTTTACATGTGTACCTGTAAATTAAATACTCTCATATATATGAATAATTTTCATCACTTTGTACTAGTTTTTGGGTTTAGTAATGAGAATTTTGGTTTGACAATGAAGGTGTATGATTCAGGTGAAAGCATCGAGGTGGCGAGGTTTTCTTATGATGGTACTATATTCATGTTTTTTCTTCCTGTACGTTATTGTGATAAACTTGAATTACATCAATAATTTAAGTAATGTCTTTGTATTTATGTATGTATGGCTTATCATGAAAAAATTGATACTAAATGACATATACAGAGAGTCGTGTGTATCATAGTGCTAAAAGTTGTTGTGAGCTGTTGGTATTAAGCTTTAACTTCTAGATACGTGCATATATACAGACTGGTGCCATCGTTTCTCCGTCACACTATAATGTAAGTGTATAATATAAGGTTTCTAAAGTTTTTGCAAGTATTGTGATTTGTAAGCTTTCTAAATCCTAATTACGATCCTTTAAAAATTTGACGTAGAGGAAGAAGACAAGCATGATGATGTGCTCTACCTGGAAAGAAACAGAGGAGAAGGAGAAGAGAGACGCATACAACATGTATGCAGAGTTGGTTGGTTCCATGAGATTTGTTGATACGGTTTCTTGGTCTAATATATTAGACTGGACCACGATAGTGATTATTATGAAATTAGGAGGCATAATATGTTTGGACGGCTCAAGTTTATTCAACCCGTAACATGGTTTTGGACAGATTACTGTGATTTATTTTGCCAAAGTAAGTTCTTGAGAACCTAGAAATAGAAAGTTAACCGCTAACTGGAAATATCTGTTGAATTCACTTAAATAGATGTATGGAATTTTCCATCTTTATTGGAATCATTTTACTTCTACATGTTTGGACTTAGGTATTTCACTAAGAATATAAATTGTTCTGATATTCTTGTCTAAAGACTTTTATGATTCTATTAGTAATGATACCGAAAGAGTTTCACAACTCGCATACATGAACGTCAAGACACTAATAGAATAAGAGATTTAACTAGATTTATGCTAGCCATTGGCTTCTAATAATAATTTTATCCTACAACAGTTTTGCAAGATTGAATATAAATGGCATAAACTTAAGCAGCTAACTTGGACAACAGTTTCTTTTTGACCGTTTTGTCGTTTGCTTTAGAATTGACGCGTAAGAGCAGCTCCATTGGTAGACTTTCTCCTAGAGTTCTTAAAAAAAAATTTTATTAATTTTTTATTAATTTTTCTTAAGCTGAAAAAAAATAAAAATTAATAATAAACGAAACAATCGTGACGCGCCACGTCGCGTGAACAGTGTAAGGACCGGTTCTTATTTAGGGATTTTAGGAATCTGTTTCTTAACTGTTCACGTGAGACCTATAATATTTTTTTTTTAATTTTTTTTTTTAATGATTTTTGCTAAGAACCCTCAATGAAGGTGCTCTAAGGCAACTTAAATATCAATTCAACAAAATCATCTTGCACGATCTGAATAGACGTCTAACACCAGATCTTTAAAGTTAAAATGAATCGTTAAACAAGCGGGTAACTGGTTAACAAGGAGTATGAATTGAGTACCCCAATAATAAACCAAAGAAAAAAAAAACCAAACATAACCGGTTTTTGAAATTTCGGAAATGGTTAAGGTTATGGATTCGATATTTGTTGGGTATATTTCCAATTCAAATTCGGTATAAATCAGTTTTTTTTTAAAAAGAATAACCGAACTGTTGGGTCGAACAAAACAGAAACGAATCGCTAACCAAACCTAAAGTAAACGGCGTAATACGATAAATGATAACCGAAACACATAATACTTTAAAAAAAAATCTAACTCCCTATGATCATCCGAATTTCAGAGTCAATGGTTCATCTACATCTTAACGCCTTATGATTTCGATACTCTATAGAGCTTGAAGTATTACGTTTGGTGAACTAATAAGCAAACAAACCCGTCCAACGGGCGGATAATTCCCTAATATAAACAATGAGAGAAGATAAACACATAAGAATGGAAAGAAAACTCAAAGATAAATTAATATAGGTGAGTGAAAATATCTCTAATGATAGAAACAATGAACAATGTTCTTTTAGGATTCTAACTTGAAATATAGAAGTTTTGTTAGTGTGATGTATTAGAAGAGAAGAAAGTTTAAGATAGAGATTCGTGTAAAGGAAATCAGTTAGTAACCGATAACCATTGTTTTCCAAAACAATATCTAATCAGCTAATTCCTTATAACCGAATACCAACCGTGACCACTTTTTTGTTCGGTTTTGGTTTGGATTATTTTCATTGGCTTACAAAAAACCAATTAACACCATCAAAGTTTGTTTTGATTAGACTTTGACTTGATCACTTCATATACATGTCTATTTAAATTTGCGCAAGATATAAGCCTTGTAACGGTCTATTGGGCCTTGTTTAGAGCCTATCGTCTCATTCACCTGCTTCAGAGACTAGAATATTCGATGAGAATCCAATAAAAAAGCTGGAGCGGTTTTGATTATTCGCACAAGTCGCACGTGTGATTCTCACAAAAAAAGAAGACAATAGTCTTAAATTTTTAATTCAGCTTGGCCCGCCGCTGTGGCGCTTGCGGCATCTTTTTACCCTTGTTCATCAAAACCACATTGTTCTCTTATATAAACCGTCCGATCAGAAGCCACGTCACCTATCCGCGTCTAGTTTAGATTGAACGGCTAAGATCTAACTTCGAAGACGGTACTGGTCGAACCTTCTAACCCTTCTCTCTCTTTCTCCTTCTCTTTCGCCTTACAAGAATTCTCCAGGAAAATCGATTTTTTCTCGGGAAATTCATTACTAGTTTCGGGAAGATGACTGGGGTTGAAGATGATAAGGACTTCAAAGAGGAACCTGTGATTCAGGTTATCAGCGACGACGACAGTGAAGAGGAAGAAGTTAAAGACGGAGGAGAAGAAGGAACCGACGACGAAGAAGAGGTCGATGGAGACGACGACGGAAGTGAAGGAGATGATGATGAGGAAGACGACGACGATGAGGTCCAGGTTTTGCAGTCTTTAGGTGGGCCTCCGGTACCATCAGCGGAAGACGAAGATGAGGAAGGCGATGAGGACGGAAACGGAGACGATGACGACGACGACGGTGATGACGATGACGACGACGATGATGATGACGAGGACGACGACGCCGAAGATGAGGTACGATACTGAAAAAAATCAATTCTGTTTCTATTTTCGAATTTTTGTGTTGAATTATTTCACTCTATGAAATTGAATTAGGCTATAATCTCAAAGATGAAACTCTAGATCCAGAGTTAGGGTTTTCTACTCTGCGATAGCTTTAAAATTCAATTGTGAATGTTAGCAGACGCCTGAATATGCTGAAAGGAGAACTGGATCTGTTTAACCTAAACTTCTTCTGAACAAATCTATAAATTTTCACTAGAAATTCTCCTGTTTTATCCCCAAATTAGGTTTTTTTTTTTATTTGTTCCTTCGAGGAAAGCTTTGTATTGTCTAAAGGAAGAAAGAAAACAGAGTCAACTCTGTACTCAATTTCTGTTTAATTGAGATTCAAAATATATAAGGACGGGTGAACCAATTAGGTTGGAAAGTGAAAGTGTTTATATTTTGGGTTTCATGTTCTTCTTTTACCCTTGTGGTCCTTAACTATCAGACTTTTGTTTGATCACTAAAGCCTGGTTATGAAACATGGAAGATCTGATGTTTGCTTTTATTTGATATGGAACTGCGCAGGAGGATCTAGGAACAGAGTACTTAGTGAGGCCAGTTGGTAGGGCTGAAGATGAAGAGGACGCAAGTGATTTTGAGCCAGAGGAGAATGGTGTGGAAGAAGACATCGATGAAGGAGATGAGGATGAGAATGATAACTCAGGTACTGGAAAATCTGAGGCTCCTTCAAAGCGGAAGAGAGCAGCTGAAGAAGAGGACGAGGAAGAGGATAGTGATGATGAAGATGATGATGAGAGACCTCCAAAGAGGTAGTTTAAAAGCCTGACAACAAGACGGTTCAAACTTCAAACAAACACAGAAAACAGAGAGCTTCTGTTTCTAAAACTTGGGGTCGTGAGATTTGAATCATTGGTTGGGGTTCATGTAAGTTTATTTACAAAGCAACTTAAGTAGTAGTTTAAGTTTTTAGTAGGAAGGGATTTTTTTCTTTTTCTTTTTCTTTCATTTATGCATTTCGTTGTTTCTTTTCTAGTGAGTCAGTCAATAACCAATGTTTCTCGAATAATTTACTGTCTAATGGTTTTTCCCCCCCTTTGTTAAGAGTTATTTCCCTTCGTTTCTCTATCTTTTTTCATTGAGTAAAAAGTGTAGTAGTTCTAGTTTTTTGGTTTTTTTTTTCTTAATTGGAATTCTGGCTGAAATGTTTCAAATTTTTTTTTATCCAATCTGAAATCGTAATTATGTTTTTCTTGGTCGTATATTTTGTCTATTATAAATTATGATTTTATCGTTAACAGTAGATCTTACTGTATGGTATACCGGAATTATAGAGTCTATACAACACTTCGAAATAGTACTGTGATCCGTGAATGATAGTTCACTATATACCAAACCCAGCTCAATCGACTCACACTTGGCTAAAACCGATTCGAACTAGATTTTGACCCGAATTAGTATCCGACTCATGACTTGACTCTTTTAATTACAACTGAACCTGAAATACTTCTCAATCTTTCGAAACATATTTTTTCACAATCATTTTTTCAAAATCATTTGGGTTAGATGGAGAAATCTGGTAACGAAACCGCGATTCCAAGTTCTAGACTCTCGGATGTGAAAAGATTGTTTAAATTTGATGTTCGTTCTCTTCTAGGTATTCTTCAAAATTGATGTAGAAATTTTTTGGATTTATATAGATAAATCATTGAAAAAATGTTTTGAAAAACAAAGTCCCAAAATCTAACGATCCTCGGTATGATCTTAGATCAGGATAAGCAAATACAACGAACAAGAAAGAGAAAGTGCTAAAAAAAACGAGTTTTTTAAGATGATGGAAAAGAAGGAATTGCAAAACCAAATCTCCTTTGCATATGCGCATATTTGAAATGAGTAATCAGGACCCTTCACATGTTTTCATTCTATCTCTTTATTTTTTACTTTTATTACTGCTCTATTTAGCATTGTTCCCTCAGTTAAGATAATTTCCTTATAAAAAACCAAATCCATTTCCTTACTGGTTGTTTTGCAATATGGGTCTATTTATATTTGTGCTAATTATTGCGAAATTGTTTCAGCCAGTAAAGTATTTTGGGGTCTGAGAAAATTTTCGGTTAGAATCAAGTACAGAAATAGAAAATCAAATGTGAAAAAATCATTCATATTTCAAGTTTAGGCCTCAACTTTAAATTTATGTTTTGGAAATTCTGATATTTAATGAAACAATCATCAAGACGAATGTAATGGAGGTAGCAAATGATCTAAGAAGAGCGAAGAAGCGCGCGTTGACAAATTTGCTTCAAAAAGCAGAAGCAAATGATCTACGAAGAGCGAAGAAGCGCGCGTTGACAAATTTGCTTCAAAAAGCAGAAGAAGAGAATCGGCAAATAGAAACCCGGATCAATATGCTTAAAAACCAAAAAAGACTTGTCAGACCTAACTCAGGCAGTCGAAAAGGTACCACTATATAACCTAAAATCAAAAGTTACAATATTTCTTTTGCTTAATCCTCATTTTTAAATCCTTCTCAAAACGTTAAATTTTTTCAGCTGACAAGCGGGATTACGGATTACTTAGAAGGCTATGACAATTGTAATGTCAAAGTGTAATGGTTTTTTAGAGTCTCAACTCTTTGCTTCATTTGTAAATCACTAAGAAGATGGACTAGACTGGTTTTTGCATTGTGTTTCGGTTAACTGGTTCCTCAAGTAAGCGTTGTTGTAGTTCAATTAGAAGCAAAAATATTTTTTGAGAATAAGAAAAACTAGGGATTTGATCTTCAAAAGAGCGGGGGATGTTAAGCTTTTTCAAACGGAGTTTACCCATAATCTCGCAAGGAATCGGAGTTTGAGTTTCAGTCCGTTTCATGTTATTTATAGTATCGTACCTCGCTATCCTCCATCAAATGACGAAAGCAAATCTGGAAGCTTCTATATCAAAGTAGAAAGCCTCCATCAATGAGAAGCATCATGTTTTGTCCCTTGAACCTAGCGACTTAGTTTGGACAGTTTTCATCAAAGAACACATGCCGACACACGAGTATAACAAGTTTAAGTCGGTAAGATAGGGCGTGCTGAGGTTCTTGAGCGTATTTCAACTGCTTCATCAAACGCACATTCGGATGGCTGATGTCTTTAATGTTAAGCACTTACCTCCATTTTTCCCCAAAAATCATGAGCCTGGTTCGAGGGTGAATCCTTCCTAATCTAGAGGGACCTGATGTAGCATCCATCCCACGATTGGTGAACGTCTCCAACACGCTTACCTTGTTCGCCAAGTTACTCTTTTATTTAATTTTCAGTTGGCCGTTTTGTTTTAATTCTAGATAAGTTTGTAATCTATTCTTAAAGCTTTTAGGATCTTAGTTTTATGTCTTAGTTTGTTATTTAAAGGAATTTGGCTTTCAAGTTGTATATTCACTACTTTGGTTTCGATTAATATACAAGAGTTTTTGATTCACAACTGCTTTATTGTTTTCTCGATTGAATCTTTCATCGAACAAGTGTTTCTAAGATCTCCTCGATATCTTTGTTTTCCTTTTGTTCAGTACGCTTCCGTTCTCCATCACTTGTGTTGATTTTTCCAACGAACTTGGCTTAAGAAACTATATCTATAACACGATTATAAGAAAACTTTGTTTAATTTAAATAATAATGGTATGATATTCTAATAGTATTTGTTGTTGCTCAATAATTCTCACATAAGTAATAACTAATGTATATTTTTGCCGATTATCAAACTTTTTATTAGTTGTGGGTATTCATTCTCACAATATTTATTACATGAATACGACAATTATTTTAGTTTAATATTCTGCATAACCAAAAACCTAACAACTACAATCAAACTCCAACTAAAACTAAACCACATAACTCCGAACAATTGCATATTATTAAACCAAATAAGACTTAGCAATTTCTCCATCAGCTCCTTTAGGGTAAAATCCACCCGGAACACTTTCATTTCCACTTCCATACACAATCCTTAGAATCTCCTCAGGTGTTCTATCAAACGCAAGCGACAACTCATCACCGACCAAAACGTTCCCAGCCACTTGTCCTTCTGCACCCTCGGCTTTGGGCACGACCAATCCCTCGTCTTTCACTCCCGCTTTTCCCAATTTGTTCCTTAGATACGAGATCTTATCAGTGAAAGACGCGACCGTGACACCATAAGGATGGACTATGTGTTTTGCCCTCGCATACAACATTGTTCTTATCACGGCGTCCTGACCTGACTCTACTCCCAAAAGTCCCGCTACTAACTGAAAAATGTTCGCTTAACATCAGAAAATTCACAAAAATTTATCTCAAAATCAATTGATAATAAGAATATAAACTCATCAATATTTTAAACCGTATTTAGATGGTTACTTTTCTTGTTTCAATATAAGATTTTGAGTACAGACCAAACATATTTTTTTGGTTTGATTAAATTTTAGACCTATATGTACACTGAAAGAGAAATATATCTATACAATGCCAATTTTTTTTTAAAAAAGTTCTATTTCTCTCTAAATCAATGAAGTTCCATAATTAAAAGGATATCTATCGATCACAAAACAGTAATTTGTAGTTATTAGACGATAGATATATAATAAATAAATGAAGAAGAAATTTTTGGAATGTTACCTTTCTTGAGGCGGGACATTGGAGTTTAGGGTTAGCACCAACGTAGCCGGTGAGGCCGACATAAGGCACCAAATATGAAGCAATTAGGTAGTTGTAACCATTGGCATAAGGATCAAATGGTGGCATAAGTTTTCTTCCAAACGCAGCATCCATCACTTTGGCAAATGATTTTTTACTCAAATCAAGTTGTGGCCTTGCAAATCCTGTCACCGTTTTCTTGATTGCCCTGTGAAATATTTTTAGGATTAATTATTATATATATATATATATATATATATATATATATATATATCAATGATGTCACAATCTTTAACAAATTTCGATAAATTTTTCGGCTATAAATAATGTCGAAAAAATATTTCTATAATCGTAATTTCTTATAGTTAAAATAACTTCTTCTAGCAGACCATAAAAAAAATCTCCCCTAATCTAATTATAGAATTAAGGAAAAAACTTGCGTAATATTTTGATAAAATTAAATAAACTATTTCCTCATTCCTAAACTACTTGCGAAACATTTTACCTCAAGTGGCCAACCTCTTGCCAAGCAAACTGCAAAATAATATCTCTTGTCAAAGGATCAAGATTAGCTTTCTGAGCTCCCACAGGACTTGGCCCTCCCATTGCTAAATTTGGTGCCACTTTATCAAGACCAAACCCTAACGCTCCGAACAAGAAGAACTCGGCTTCAAGATACTCCAGATTCAGCGGAAATTCCAATAGTTTCCTGTCTTGATCTGTACAATTTGTCACCTCTCCACAACCCATAACTTGAAGATGGTGAACGTTGAACAAGAAGAGCACCATCACTGTTGAAACCAACATGTTTCTTCTCTGTTTGGTGATTCCCATGTCTATATATGTTTTTGGCTTAAGATTTTGTTTTGGTTTTTAGGTTTGAATGTGATTTATTTATAGGGTTTAGGACTTAACTAAAGAGCAAAAAAGTCTCCTGTTTGGCCGGGTTATTTACTCCGCCGTAGATTTTGCGTAAAATGCCACATGGCTTTTGATATCCTGGAGGAGCTCCACATGGATATTTTGACCTTTTCAGTTACTCTTTTTCGGACACATCTTTGGATTTTGAGAAATGTACGGAAATGTCTTATTGTCTTGTTTCAGTTTGTTTGATAAGGGTTAGGTTGAAAGTTTCTTTTGTTAATTTTATACTATATCTATTAAATGTAGGAGATCGAATGATAAAATGTTATCAGAAAAAATCATACGTCTTTCAACTGATTCCAAAAACAAATACATATGCTTTCAAATTAGGAAGTTTGAATTGAATTATAACGGGTGTTAAAATTTAGATCTGCTGAAAAATAAATCTTTACAACTAATTATGAATTAACACATAATTAAGATGTTAGAGTTACGCAAATAGATAAATAAAACCAATCTAAACTTAAAATTTGTAATGATTTACGTCATTTTCTCTGTTTTTTAATTCAAAAGTGGAATCAATAATCTTTATCTGATGCCAAGATTGTCTCCTATGGAAACTTGGTTTTCTTTGTGTGTTTCATCATAATTTCATAGGCCGTTAATATCTCTAACACGCAACCTATTCTCTCTCGCAAAATTATAATTGACGTTACCATTTTTTGTGGGCCTGTTAACACTTAAAGATGTAGATATCTATTGTTGTAGCTAATCTAAAGGTGAGAAAAATAAGGCAAATGGGAATTCGGAACGCAGCGTTAATGTAAATTGGAAATGGAATTTTTTGTTCTACTTTAGTCTCGTTTAAGATTAGTAACTGAACGAGATACTCTAACTTAAGGCAACTTCAATATGATTTCTCACCAATAAAAAAATTTTAAAAATAAAAATTGTAGAAAATCGTCTCTCCCTTGAGAAACTGTAAAAAAAATCTCATATAAATTCTCTATGATGTGTCTAATTTGTTTTTTTTTTTTTTCTAAAATTTTATTATTTAATGTTGAGACTGGGTTCAACTTCTAATTATTTATAATTAGAGGGGTTCGTTTTTGGAATAAGTTAAGTAAAAGACAAAAATAGAAACTTGGAAAAGAGAACTTTTATTAATAATATCGATTATAAGGATGTTAATTCGGAATGCCGAGTTAACTTTATCAAAGAGAAGTATTAAATCTAGGTTATTTAGTAATTCTTCTACTCGATTATGAATGAATTAAATTAGTGAAGGGGGGTGTGTATTTATATATCCTAGTAGTCGGTTATCTAAGCCCATGAACTAACCTCGGAAAAATGGAAATATTCTATTTTTCCAAGATCAGGGAATCTGTGATAAGATTTGATCTTATTATGTCCGAGTTTAGACTTCGGCATGGGACAAAGTAGTTTACACCCCCGCTTCGGACACTAAATCCGATCATTCCTCACCAAGGTGTCCCTCGGTCATCTGAGCCGAGGATTCCAATCCTATTGAAGGGACTTATAACCTGACAAATCACTAGGGAAAGGTTGGTAGGGACCAAACCTCAATTATCACCAAACTATTGATAAGGGGTGGTACCCCCACCATCAACAGTAAGTCCCCCTAGTTCGTCTGAGGATGTCTTCGGGCAGAGTTGGCGAATTTCCAAAATTAAATAGCTTGTCGATAAATGAAGCTCGGTTGCTGTCGATCTTCATCTTAAAAAAACCTTAAATCTTCTTCTTTTCTTGATCTCATCCTTCAATATAGGCGGGAAAGAACGCATACAGTGAAGAGTCTCTTTTGTCACACGCGCTAACTTCTCGGTACTCTCAAAACCTTTCAACTTCCCTATGACGTGTCGCTCATACGCCCTTGAAACCTCAGATGTGACTTTTGGCCGGAAAATGAAAAAGGATTAATCATTAATTGAACCTAAGTCTCCCCCAATCTCGATTCAACGTATTCCAAAAGACGTCGGTTGAGTTTTTGTGACCCTAAAAATCATACCCCTTTAAATAGCCATTACGAGAAGATTACATTCTCAAGCTTCCCATTTCTCTAATTCCTCAGCGATATCTTTCTAAGAATCTTGAATCCTCCTCCTGTTTTTTGTAACTCTCTTAGGATGTCATCCGATAAGCAAAACTCTCTCGGTTCCAATTTTGAAACCGATCCAACTTCGTCTTCTTCCGGATCCAGCGGGTTTCAACAGAAGACCTCCAAAGATTACCAATCAAAAAATTCTTTGATCAACATAGAAGACATCTCATATGCCGAAAAGAACACCGAAATTGCGGATCTATCAATCCCGGCCAACTCCCCAGCTAAGAGTAACAACTCGGAAACCATCTCCGACAAAGTAACAACGGGAGGAGAAGAATTCCCGGAAGAATTCGGAGATTCCTCTTTCAAAGAATGCGATGTTGAAACTCTCCGATCATTCGCTTCAAATCCAGAAGACCTCGATATTCTGGTTCCAAAAATTGGTGACAGACCCTGGAACCCTCTAGAAGAGTTCATGTGTCTATACCTTCACTTCTTTACCGAAGCTCGTATTTGGTTCCCAATTCCTTTTCTAATGGTGGAGTTCTGTAGACGCTTGAAAATCGCTTTTACTCAATTGGAACTTGGCGCCATCAGACATATGGTTGCCTTCCTAATTCAGGCTGGAAGAGCCAATATCGTTGTTCCATGCTGGAAATTTATCGAGCTTCCTAAACTTGTGGACAATCGGGATGGCAAAAACTTGGTACACCATGGTAAGAATGTCGGCAAACTAGGTACTGGGTTTACTTCCAATGCCAAAGGCTAACGCACTAACTTCTTCTTCGTTTGGATCAACGAAGCCTCCATTTTTGATCCTAGCGAGGTAATTAAGGCATGGTCAGTTGATGCTTCGACAATCGTAAAACCGATTCTTTTCAAAGAACTCCCCCCAATCTTCAAAGAGGAAATGGATCATATCTACAAGCTTAGTCCACTGATATTCCCGAAGATTCCTGCAGATTTTATTAAACTAGCTCGACAACGCTCAAGTACCTCTTAAATTTTTAATTATCTTCTTTTCCTTTTTTTAAAAACATTTCCGCTTACTATTGTTCATATTCAACACTTGGTACTTCCTTTTAGGCTATGAAATCTCCGAAGTTGATTGTCCGTCGGAAAGATTTCCCTCGGATTACTCCAATAAATCACTCATCCGAACTCCTCCTAAGAAGTCGAGATTTCAGAAACTTCCGATGGGTGAAATTGATTCTTCCTTCCCTGACACTAATCAGGTGGTATCTTCAGAGAAAAAACACGGAAAAACCATCGCTATATCTCCGAAATCCAAATCTTCAAAGAAAAGGGCCGCTCTTTTGATTATTGGAACCCCTCTAACAAAGTGGCAAAAATCTCAATTTGAAGCCGAAGATGCCCCGTTTAAGTTCGAGTTCAACTAATCACAACTTCTCTCAAAGGATGAAGAAAAAAGCGTTGAGCTGTTCTGGAAGATGGCTGGTTGTGAATCCCTAAGGCCTAAGGGTGATTTTGCCGTGAAAGAGTCTATATCTACTCTCGCCAGAAGTTTTGTTTGAGTTTGATAGCCTATATCTACTTTTGTTTATCTTTTAATTTTATCTGAATCTTTACCGAGCTCCTTTCATTTTTCAGGAAGCTCTGAACAACTGTCTTATTGTCGGTGAATATGAGTGCTTGCTGATAGACACCAAAAATTTTATCGACAAACTTGAAAAGAAAAACGAGGCTTGGGAGGTCGATCGATCTTCTCTTGCTCATCAAGTCGAGGCGATGAAAAAGGAAGTTTGGATTGCCGGTGCTTCGTTAGCTCAAAAGGTACAATCCACAAAGAGGGCGATGGCTGAAAAAATCCAATATAGGCTAAATTCTATCCAGACGACCGTCCAAGCTCGAGAAGACGGACTTGTAAAAACCATGAACCTCGGTCAATCCCAGGCAGTCTTCGGGGTTCTCAGCGAACTTTCTTCTCAGGGTGTGAACATTCCTGCTGATCTTCTGAAGCAAGTGGAAAAGGATGCAAGTAAAGCCAAACAAGAAATGGAAGAATACAAGCTCGTCGAGTTTGAACCTAATGCCTTTCGTTTGGATATTTGATTACTTTTGTAGCGTTATTTTCCTCTCTTTCTTTTTGCAAATGTTTTAAGACTCTATTTGAATGACAATCTAGGGTTTTCCAAGATTATACTTCTTATGTCTTTTGCTTAAGTAATCTATCTTTCCTTGAATTTATACTTAAAATTCCACCTTCGAGCATTCTGTATGTTGGTCTTTTTCAAAAACTTCATTCAACAGATTACCGGATATTCATGGGCAGAGCCGAAATTTGTTTTAATTCAGTGAGTTAATCCTCAACTGTTTGACCTCTAATCCTTAGATCTTACTTTATCAGATCCTTAGATTCTTTGGGTACGAGTATTTATGTTTATTATAAACATAAGCGGGAATGACCCAACTTTGCCTTACAATCCCTCGACCCTACTTTATCAGACTCCGAAATTTCCAGCTGCATTCGGTAAAGAATGTGTAAAGGGATAAACCCTGTCATCGAGTACTTGATCAATGCACTGATTGTTTAATATTGTGAATCATGGTTAAGTATAGTTGAGTCGTAAAAACTTCATCACCATAAAACCAAAATTTAGTATTTGTAACTGAACCTCGTGGAAGGTTGCCTACGTACCCTTAGAAGGGATCAAGTCACACGTAGTTCCGATATTGGATATCTGTTGCTTATCTCGAAATTCCGAGATACCAACATTTTTTTTTTTTTTGCTCTACATTCGGAGCTTTTTGAGTCTCATTGTTTCGCTTCCGAGGGAAAGGTCGACTTCCTCTTCTTCTTTTGGGCTCCCTTGGAGGCCTTGCCTCAGCTTGATTTCTTTTTACCGAGAAGATTCCAAGTGGAGTCAAAAATTTGAGTCATTGATGATATGTAGAAACCACTCCTTTCATTAAAAATAGCCTAGGAGTTCCGAGAATTATGTTGTAAAGAATCGGTCTTTCTATTACGTCGAATTTGACGATTCTGATTGTTCCTCCAACTGTCACTGGGAGTTCTACCGTTCCGAGTGTTGAAACACTTTCCCTGCTAAATGTTGTCAATGCCTTAAGTCCTGACTTGATCTTTCTTTATTTTGACCATAATTTTTGAAAAACATCGATGCACATTACATTCGCCGAGCTTCCGGTATCCACTAATATTCGGGAGATTTGGTAGTCTCCAACTTGTAATTCAACTACTAACGGGTCGCTATGGGGAATTTCGACTCCTTCTAAATCTTCGGGGGGGGGGGGGTAAATTCGAACTCCTTCTGTAAAGTCCACTTCAGAGGAGTTAACTCTGTTTGATACCTAATTCTTTCTTGCTTCTCTGTGGGGAATTCTGAAATAATATTTATCCTCCTTCGTCGAGGTGAGGCATCTAACTAAGGGAATTCATTTTTTAGTTCACAGTTCTTTTTCGACATTCGTCTCTTCACTTCTGCTAGACACCTTTTCGCAGGAGTTTCTTTTAAGCTCTAAGTAATTCTTCAAAAGATACTCCGGTAAACTACGACATTCCTCTGTACTGTGTCCGTAGGCGGTATGGTGATAACACCATGCCAGAAGGTTTCCTTCTTTCCGAATTCTGGCTTTCATCTTTTAAAAAAAATTCTGATCTCGAAGTTCGGCGGCTAGGAATGCAACTCTTGCTCTGGCTTTTTCATTCCGTTCGAACGCTCTATCGTAATGTCGGCGAGGTTCCTTATACTTTAGCTTTATTTCTTTTCCTTTTGAAGCATCTTTATAATATTTGGATAATCGAGCTCTTCTTTCGTCAGCTCTAATGTATATACTTGCTCTATAGAATGCATCTTCTATGGACTGCGGTCGGCATGCCGAAAGCTCCTCCCAAAATCTTGTTTCATACCAGATTCTATTAGTTAAGGCATCAACGACTAGTTCGTTCGAGATATCTAGCTGAAAGTATATTGCCTTGAATCTCTTCATGAAGCTCTGAAGTGGTTTCGTTGATGTTTGTTTTATAGAGTAAAGATCGGAGATCGTTGCTGGAAGTTCGAGGTTGAACATGTATTTCTTCAGGAATTTATGCCGTAACTCGTCAAAACTTCTTGTTGAATTGGGAGGCAGGTTGGTTATCCAGGTTTGAGTGTTTCCGCGCAAACTTTCCGCGAAGTATTAACACTGCTTCTCCTTCTTTCGGATGAATGGATCTTAGCTTGATTGATTATGATCGTGAACGCTTTAAGAAAAGCTTTTGGATCTCCCATTCCATTATAAGTCGGGAGTTCTAACTTTTCGCTTCTAAGTGAGTAAGGTCCGAAAATTGTTGTTCTAGATGAGTCTTCGTCCATGTTTTTGAATGCCTGATTAGAATGTGGGATATCGATCGAAGATTTTGAAGCAAGGCTTTCATATCCCGAAGTTCACGATGTAATTCTGCTATTGAATTATATGTTTTCGAAATCGAATTATAAGTTCATGATTGCCACCTGTTGTCCTTGCGCTGCGAGTCCTTTCTCGGTTCCTTAGTATCGGGCTATGGTCCTCTTCTATTTCTTCTGAGCTATGGAATGTATCTGCTCCCTCCCCTCTTGGCGATAAGCAGCTTTTTGAGAACTTATATGTCTGTCCGTGGTCCTGAATATCTTTTTCCTTGTTTTCCAAAAGGTGACTTCAAGATTCTTTATGCTCTTGGTTCATCCGTCGAGTTTGTATCCCGAACTCCTGGGTATCAGTCTCGGTGGGTTGTTGGTCCCAACGAGTCATTCGTGGTTTTCTATGAGTTTTACACCCCTGCTTCGGACACTAAATCTGATCAATCTTCACCGAGGTGTCCCTCGGTATTCTGGGCCGAGGATTCCAATCGTATTGAAGAGACTTATAACCTGATAAATCATCAGGGAAAAGTCGGTAGGGATCGAACCTCAATTATCGCCAAACTATTGATAAGGCGTGGTACTCCACCATCAACATTTAACTAAACTAAAATAAAAATATTAATATTATATTATTTAGATACCCAAAATGAGAGACTTACTATTGCTGGTGCTCTGAGCGTTTTACTTACTCGACCCTTCAAGTTTCTCAAGTAATTCAATTGGATATATACGACGACCTTTCTGGGAGAATCAAATTCAACTCAGCATATAGATCTTAATTGTAATTGATTAATATTTTATGATTCAAATTTTTTTATAAATATAGTTAGCAATTTTTTAAAATATATATATATACAATATTAATTTTATTATTCTATATAAAAAAGAAATTTAGTATTAATTAATATTTTCTAATATATTTAGCATATATTTTGAGATAATTTAATATTGAAATAATTTTAAATCTTTTTAGATATGTAATTAATGAAGTGGCACATTTATAGAAAATTCAGATATTAAAACAGTTTTGGGTTTTCATTATTATTTTTGTAAATAAAAAAATTTGGTGAGGTGGCACTCTAAGGAGAAAATTATTTTTCTTTTTTCGTTTTGTTTTTATCAAACAAAACTGTTTATTTTGATATTGTATATAAATATGATGACGTCCCAGTAACATACCAATTTTCAATAAATATATTAATTATTATTTTTTTTTACTTATCAATCATAAAAATAAAGATTATGATTTTTTATTACGTATATATTGTTTTCGTTGTCCTTTTAGTTTACTTTGCTTCAATATATTTTTCTTTGATATAGACTTTGAGTTTCATGTGATCCCTTTGCTCACGAACTATTCTACACATGTTTTAGAACGTGAATTATTTTATTTCGCGGTTTCCTCTCGAGCATGATCTCGCTGTTTCCTCCACGGAGTGCATCTTCTTCTCGATCTAGGTCTCTACCCATCGAGCGTGTGTGAAAGTTCATCTACTGTTTTTTCTTATTTTTTCTTATTATATTTTCAATAAATACATTAATTATTTTTATTTTAATGAAGATTATGATTTTTCTTATCACGTATATATTGTTTTTCGTTGTCCTTTTAGTTTACTTTGGTTCAATATTGTTCTCTTTGATATAGGCTTTGAGTTTCATGTGATCCCTTTGCTCACGAACTATTCTACACATGTTTTAAAATGTGAATTATTTTATTTCGCGGTTTCCTCACGAGCATGATCTCGCCGTTTCCTCTACGGGATTCATCTTCTTCTCGGTCTAGGTCTCTCTCCGTCGAGCGTGTGTGAATGTTCATCTATTGTTTTTTTCCTTTCAGTTTGCTTTGGTTCAAAGTTTTGTTTTTTTTCTTTGATATAGGCTTTGAGTTTCATGTGATCCCTTTGTTCACAAACACATGTTTGAGAAGGTGCATTATTTTAATTCGATTAGTAACATTTAGATTTATTGTTGATGATTTTTGTTTTTTTTGGGTGCAGTTTTAGCTTTAGGTGCTCAGGATTAGAAACAAAAGTAGGTTGATGGCTTCGTTTTGGTTTCGGGTAATTAAAATTTGATTTCAATTTTGAAACTGTGAGAATTAAATTCTTATTAATATGATAGAAGAACATTATTTTGTTTTTCGGATGTTCTCCCGGATTTTAGCACCAACGACGTATATATTTTGTCTTTGGCGAGAAAGTCAAGCAACAAATGTTTTTTCTTTTGAACTTTCTATTTATTCTTTTTTTTTGTCTCATCTTTTATATGACGAAACGTTTATCTCTCACCTTTCTTTGATTTTGTAAGATTTGTTGTTCACATTTATATGATGAAAAAAGAGTCTTCAACTTACACACGTTTTTTTATATATTTTTTAAAAAAAGGGAGAGTTGAGCATAGTGGATATGTTGGTATTAACGAAGTGTGGAGTGATCCAATACTGGACAAGCATTATTAACACTTGGAGTTGCAGAACTAAATGTTTTAATGGATGCAACTTTGCCATAGGAGGAACAAATTTGGGTAAACAACTCTACTTAGCTTGGGCAGCTTGGTAAATTACTCAAAAACTTTATTTTTGTTTATCTGATTTTATGCATTTGGGTGGCTCTACTTTTTCCACATTTGTAGAATTTTCGTTGCTTTGCAGTAGTATATCCGGATCGGTGGTATGGCTGTTACAATTGTTATCTACTTTCGAGTTACAATTGATTTGATGTTATTTTTTTATTTAAAAATGACTTCTTTTTTATGTTGTTGTTGTGCAGGGATGCGTGATAATCCAATTCCTCTTAGTGATTGTGCTTGAAAATGATGATATCGATATAACGGTGACTATCTACCAACATAGCCATGTTGATGGAATACATTAGTGCGTAGTAACTAATCGAGTAGCTAGAGTTATATATGATTGGCCTTCATGGTATTTTAGTTGTTGTTGAAACCATTAATGGATGGTTTCCTTGATGTTCAAGTTTTTTTTTGAAAAGTTGGAGATGGTAAGAGTGATCTAAATTGTATTCTTTGCTTTTTAATCTCAAGTGATACTAAAATTATTATTATTTTATTTTTTTAATTGTAGATTTGGGAAGGGACGTATAGCACGCAGAGCCTAATATCTCGAAACAACCAAATAATAATTACCTTAAAGTATGGTTGAGTTTACCATGGATCTTGAAAGTATGAGGTTCATGGCGAGAGAAATAATCATAATTCATAGGCTAAATATCCAAATCTTATGAATATTTGTATCAAATGCTTCGAGCAGTATGTATCCTATATTTGAATATGGACCATGATCTCGCATGCAAATATACATGTTGATATTCTTTTTTTTTTTCTGCTCTTTACGACAAGGAGACATAGGTTATGTTGACTACATTGAGGAGTTGAACCTATCTTATTTTAATTCCATTTATATCTGGCCACATATCAAATTAAGATGAGGGAAAATAAAATGAAGAAAAATAGGACTAATGAGAAGAAGATAGAAGAGAGATAACATGATGGTGGAGACAATAGAAATGAGATAAATAATAATGCGAAGAAGAAGATCATACTCCTACTTAAGAATTTATATATACTTTCTTCTCGCAAAATGAGGATATACTCACTCCAAACATATATTTTTATTATAAAAAAATAACATATATCTTTATTGGAATGTTATCCTAAACATAATGTAAAAGTATAACTGCATGTTGAAGATATATAAGAACATAAATTGAGTACAAGACTATATGCATTCAATATTGAAAGTAAAAATATAAGATTCACGGTGCTGATCGGGTTCTACATAAACAATTTTGTTTTTTATTCTTAGAAAGCGATTTTTTTTTCAAGCCTTCATTGGTGAAATGCAAGAGGCAGAGGAGGAGAAAAAGAGATAGAAATCTTTTAGATACATAATCACATCATATAGATTCATTATAATTGCTTCGACCACAAATAAAAGATAAACTCTTTTCGGGAGATGCGATCGAGATGATTGCGACTTTGTGGAGGAGCAAGGTTTTAAGGGATATTCACTGAAGTTACATAGATTTTCCATTATGATTTTGTGTTGGAGATCGGTGATGCGGTTAAGCGTGGATTCTTTTCTCGAACTGTTATGAATAAGGGTTTTATCTTCTCCTTCGAATTCAAGTTGATCTATGATATTGTTGAGAATTTTCATTATGATAATTCGAAGTTCTGAAGAAAATAGAATAAGAAAATTTTATCCGGGGTGAAAATCATATTTTCTAGAACCTCTTCACAAAGGATTTAGTTCACATTAGGGTTTTGTTAAAACTACGCTGAGGAAAACTGAAGAAAATTAAACCAAATAAAGTTTAGATAGGAATTGTACCACTCTGTAGGTCTACAAGGTTGGGATTAGATTTTAAATTTTATCATTGGATGATGTTGAATATACGACTGGTACGCTTTTTGTGATTTAGTAAGGTCTAAAGTAACATTTTGGGTTTATAAGGTTGAGATTTATGTTTAGATATTAAGATTAAAGAATGTTCACTTGTTCGACTGTTATGAGTTATATGATTAAACAAAGTTTAATAAGATCGTTTGGTTATAATATGGAAGTTTTTGGACCCTTAGTTGGTGGTGGTGAGGCAGTTGGTGGTGGAGTTGCTTGACCGGAGTTCGAGTTGGTTTAGTAACTGGAATAGTGGTGAAATAACTAGAATGGGAATCACTGGTGGTCATGCAATAGGTGTGATAATTAACAAAGAGATTCTACTTGTGGTAAAATTGTGATTGGTGATGGAGTTGGGTCTTGAGTGATCATGAAATGGCAAAGAAACTCGAAAGATAAAAGTTATTATATTTTTTCAAAATTATACATAATTTATATTCTTACATTATATATAAGAAGAGAACGAGTGAGATATTTAGATCTAATTTTTTCTAATCCAACTAACTTTTACACATATACGTATTTTCTGACTTCTTAAAGTAATGCAACCATGTACGATTCATTGTGGTTCTTGCGTCTGTTATAAAATCTCTTCTTTGTAGGATTGAATTTGGTGCTTATCGGTTTTTACTTCGGTTTGAGACTCTTTTTTTTTAGTTTTTTTTTTGCTTTGAGACAATCGTCTTACTTATTACCATAATTACCTGCAAAGAAAAAAGCCTCACATTATCGAAAACTAAATCAACTTATTGGTATCTTTATGGCTTGGATTTTTTACACATGGTAAGGCAGTGGTGATGAATCTGATGTCGTAAGTGAACTTGGGAGTGACAATGATGGTGGTTCAGATGGTTGTGGTGATAGTGATGACAATTCCGAATGGGATATTGTGAGTGACGGTGCTTCTAAAGAAAAAATAAATTATAGCAAACCCGAAAGTCTTGACAATTTCTCTAATGGTAGTGATGACAGTTTAGATGATGATGGAGATGAAGACGAAATTGACAATAGCGATGGTGGTGATGGTGATGCTGACAATGTTCCATCAAAGAGACATCTCATTTACTAATTTATGGGGTTTTAGGATTTATAAGTTTTTTAGATTTTTTGGACCTTTTAGTTTTTGTTTAAATTTTTTTTTTTTTTTAAAATAGAAGTTGATTTTAGGATTTCGAAGTTTTTAGGCTTTTCTGGAGTTTTTTGGTTTTCGTTTAAATTTTAAATTTTTAAAACTAAAGTTGATTTTCTATTCACTATATTTGATTATCTTATTTACTTGGAATTGATATATGAAATGAATCATATATATGTCCAAACATACACTATCATTGAAACACTCTAATACTACAAAATTTTGATTGTTTTTTGTTGATTCAAACATCATGAGATTTCCGTTCGTATTTTTTGTCAATTACATTTACGTGTCCGCATTGGGTGCAAGCCCTCATAATTGTATATAAATATGATGACGTCCCAATATCACACCAAAAATTCCTTCTAAGAAAGAGTTTACAAGAAAGCTAAAAAATGTGAAGATATGAAAAGGATAATTTCACTTGTATTCCTTGTTAGCGTGCTCATCATATTTGTATCTTGTATTGTCTTTCAACTGTTTTTTATACAACATTTTCAAAATTTCAAGGGTTTTTTTTGTGCTAAAGATTTTTTCTAAATATCTTTCATATTGCCAAAAGTTTATCTATCTAAAATCTCTTCTTATTTGTATGTTCTTGGTACTTTAGTATATATTGATATTGTAGTATATCTTTTTACCTTAAATTTTATAGCAAATTCAGTGAATTCGTTTTTAGTATAAGTAGTATACATATTAACTTTTGGTTTCCATATGTTTCTCTAATGTTAGTAATTTAGTTATATATGTATATTTCTAAATTTTCAGAAAGTTTGATTAACTATATATTAAATAGTGTATACTTTTAATATTTTTACTGTAATTTTACTGTGAAAATAATTAAATTAGTTAGATAATAATTGATATACATGTTCTCTTTTTAATGTTACACTGTTGTTCTTAAGTCTTCTTCTCATTGCTATTTTCTTAGTATTATTGTACTTTATTTCTGTGGAGTGCATGCAAATACTCTTTACTTTTATCATGTTAAATTTTAATAAGGTATATATATACCATGATGTAGTTGTGAATCAGACAGAAACTTTTACGATAAGATAGATCGAATGGAAGTTACAAAGAGAAACAATCGTTCGGAAGTGAGAGTTTCTCAATAGTGCGTTTGTTATTGCTTTGAAAGTAATGTTCGGGTTACAAGGTCGAATACAGACAAAGATCGATGCCTAACACTTAGTGACGAGAGTCAAACGGAAATATTAAACACGATCTACGTTATATCTATTGTTCTGAAACTCTCCCGTGGATTATGTGTGTCTTATTCATTCAATGGCCCTTTCCTTTTATAGAGGTGAACTCACGTAGTTAAGCTCGTAGCAGGTGGGTGTGAGTTTCGAGAGTCATCATTTGCCATCTTCGTCCGCCGAATTAGGTCATTCATTGGGTTGGTAAGTAGGTAAGTCATCATTCGCTCTGTGTTCGAACTGTTTATAGCAGAGGCAGTTAGACTTCGCTTGTTCGATGGTCCTCGTAACGTGTCGAACATCTATCGCTCCGATTGTTTGGTGACGTGGTTTCCTCGGACATTGAATCGAAGTCTGTCAAAACCGGACCCGGACTGGACCTTCGCGTGTTAGGTGCAAAAAAGAAAGATGGGCCCGGCCCATTGAGGGAGGTACGAATCCTCCTCCAACAGTGAGTACCGTTGCTAAAGCCGGTTAACATCATTTGTAAAACCAATTTGGCTTTTTGTGTTATCCTAACTTCAATAATACAATGGTAAAGATTGTTATTATTACTATCCATTTAGAATCCTTGCAGTCTCAAAATGCACGAATGCTATAACGTGCAATATCATTTCATGTTGGCAAATACATGCAAGATACCAATTACATGGTATAAAATACACAATATATAGTTTATCAATCGAATTCCTAGTTCAAACAATCAACTAATAAACTGTTATCCACAATTATTATTTGTCAATGTTATGCTCCACACAAAAATATATTAAATAAAGTCTCTTAGAGGATTTATTGTAACCTTTTAATAAAATCTTTCGTAAATAAAATTTTGGACACATAAAACATTGGTTTCCATTATTACTGGTAACATCTAGACATGGAAATTCTTGTATTCGTTCGGATTCAGATTGAATTATTTTTTTCTTCCAAATTTCGGGTATTTTGATACTACGATTCAACTATAGACTTCAAACATAAATTAATGAATGACATATCATAGAACTCAAATATTGGATTATTACATAAAGTTAAAAAGGAAACCAACCTTTTATATATAATTAGGGATTTTTATAAATAATTAGAGAGTTTCTATCTATTTAAAGTGTCTACCTAAGCAAAGCTAATTTTTAGAACATTTACGTCTATTTCTAATTTCTAAGTCTATTTTAAAGGGTTTGTTTAATCATAATTCTTAATATTTAATACTTAATTAATTAAGTTTTACTTAATAATTATTTTTAAAAATAAGTAAATCCCTATATATTAATTGAGAAGACACTAAGAGAGATTTTCGTCATGTGTCTCACAAAGAGTAATTTAAGGGAAAAGTAACCAGTGAAATAATTCTATTCAGCCATGTCATTAAAAACTTCAACTTATTAAAAACTTTATAGCCCACTAATTGAATTAAATCGTAGCCCATTAAAAATTTGTAATCCATCTCCTCCCATCTACTTTTACATATCAAAAATGATTCCGCTCATCAACGAGATATTTTCAGGCTTCTCTTCAAAGTTTTAAACGTACCTGCATGAAAAAAAGATTTGAGATCTTCACGAAACGGGATATGTTTTTAAAACAAGTTTCAAAAATTTTTTTATTCTTGATTTTTTTTTATAACATTTATATAGTATATCATGTCACATAGTTATTAAATTTGTTTGACATGATGATATTGTAATTGATTCATATCTATATTTATATTGTATAACTTTTTCATTAATTTTTAAATTAAAGAATAAACTACAACTATACAATAACATATAATCTGTTAATAAATCATTGTATTTTGTATATCCATATTTTAAAAACGTTATACCGTAAATTAACTATTATTTTATAAAAAATAATTTAAATTAAACATATTATAAAATAATTTTATGAACATATAATACCAGAAATTGGATTTAGATTATAATATAGTAAGATTCGAAAGGATGAAACCATGGTAACTAAATGAAAAGATAATGTACGGAGGCTGAGATTTAAAGAATGGACAAGGATATAATTTAACTTTTGCTAAGGTTATGATGAATAATCTCTCTACTAATCTCTTTCCAAAAGGATGAGAGAAATTAGGTGTGTAAAATTTTGTTTCTACTTTGAAAGGAAATAAACTAAACAATGGAAAATAAAATTACATACTACAGATCATATTTGACTTTCTTTGGAAGAATATACATGAAAAAAAATTGGTTGGTAACTTAGTATAATATAAATTTTGGTAGGTGTGCATGCAGGTAACTATTCGGGTTCGGTTCGAGTTATTTGCGTTTTGGGTTTTTAGGTTTAGTGAGTTAAAATTCATTAGAGTATATTTCTATATAGCGTCAGGGTTGGGTTCGGTTCCCCGTGTATGGTTTGGATTCGGATTCGAGGTTCGATTTTTTAGTTTAGTTCCGGTTTTGTTTCGTGTAGTTCATGATTTTTTAAACGAATAGATCCCAAATTACTCGGAAATAACATAAATTTCTTTATGTAATCTAAAATTAAAAAAATAAGATTAACAAAATTTTAACTTGAAATTTAGTTTAAAATACTTTTATTTTATTTTAGTTAACAACCAAAGTATATTAATTTTTTTTAAAAAAAATCCGAAATATATTTCACATAATTATTGCAAAGTGAAATTAACAAAGTAAAAACAAAAAAATAATCCACTTCACCATACAATCTTGAATCTCTAAGTTCTTATCAAAATAAAGACATATTGAGTTTGGAAACAAAGAATAAGCTCGAAACATAAACAAATATAATAAACTCCTAACACGTTTATATAAAAGTCCAAATATAATTAATATTTTTTGTTATATGATTCTATTTCGGAACCCATTTAATTTCCGGTTCGGTTGGGTTCGGGTTTTTGGATATCAAAATCGAATATCCGTTCGGGTATTTTTACATTACATGTTCTTTTTCGGATCAGATTCATGTTTAAGATTCGGGTTCGGTAAATATGCTAAGACCTCTCGAAAAAAGATATTAAGAGATTGTAGATATGGATTCAAATATCTTAATTTTAAACTTAAGATGTGTGGATATATACTGTATTTAGATATATTATATAATTGATGAAAAAATAAGACCATAACAAAACAACTTCGAGATAGAATGTTGCAAGCTTCCTAATCCTCAAAACAATCTAAAAATTAACTGATAAATATAAAGATATGGAATTACCAAAATTCTTAAAATTTCCATCAGATTTGATAAACAACCTTATGAGCAACACTAATCGTGGATAAAGTTGTCACCACTAGAAAATAAAACCTTCAAATTCACTACCAATGATTTTTCCAAAACCTAAAAAAATAATTAAAAAAAAATGATTTAAACAGATCCAAGGGATCACAAAGACACTCTAAATACATAAACTCGTCTTCACATTTCATTGATAAATGAGAACCTCAATGTAAAGAGAAAATACATTATAAACGTGAATAATAACTACGAACATACATAGAACCTACAAACCCCAAATTAAACTATAATATCATCATATATATATATGAAATATCCACTCTCTCCAGTTTTGTGAGAATCACAGCCCACGACCAAACTCGACCCGTCACAGCCCACGACCAAACCGGACCTGGCGCTTTGACCCAATTCCACACTATTCTGAGCGGTCCAATGTTTTCAACGCACATGGTGTCTGAGGGAAACAACGCACCAACGTACTCCATACCATACTCTCGCTACAAACATCCATTTCCCACGTTTCTCGCGTTGGTCACCGTTAATCACAACACTTATCAAACTCGGTCTGATCACCACGCCGATCATATTGAAGAATTGCGGCAGGAAATGCGAGTCATGAACTCGAGGGTCCACCGTTCGGAGAGCGCTGCTCTAGAAATCGATTGTGTCATCCGAAATGCACAATATACCCCCTTTGCCCACAACATCACTCCGTGCCCTCTGAGGGATACCAGTAAGGTAAAGCTCCCTAGGTTCAATGAAGGCGCCGATCCCAGAGTCCACCTGGCCGCCTTCCACATCCATATACAGAAGGCTTGCTTCCTCCCCCACGAGAAAGAATCCGGATATTGCCGTATGTTCGCCGAAAACCTGGGAGATGAAGTTCTTCGGTGGTTCGCTTGCCTTCTGCCGAATTCTAGCAACCGCCTTAGCCAGCTCGAGACCGCTTTCGCCAACCACTACGCTGCGTTCGTCAAGAAGGACATCGGCGCATTAGAACTCTAGACCATCGTCAAGGTCCCTGGGGAAACGTTGCGATCTTACATCGATCGCTACAGAGACGTGTCGTCCCGTTCTTATATGCCCGACTGCATGTCGGTTCCCGCACTCCAAAACGGAGTCCGAAAAGGAACCCCGTTCCAGTACGAATTTAACATGCGTGAATCGCGGTCCTTGGAAGATGCTCTGTTCACGACTCAAATCTTCATTCAGATGGAGGAAAAATAGGGGCCCGTTGATCCTCTTCTCCAAGCCGGACCAGCCTTAACTCCATCCGGGCAGCAGCAGCAGTAAGCCACATAACTTCAGGTGAAGATACGTCGAACCACATCACACCTTATCGAAGAAAGAAGTAACCCCCACCCCCCGAATCTAGCGCGAAGCGATCGTAGTAAAATGATCACGATCCAAAGGCCTACTAAGACTACCACAAGAGGTCTGGACATTCAACCAAAGGGTACCGCCACTTAAACTATCAATTGATTGAAAGTTTCATGAAGGGCAAGCTGGTGGTCCCACCGCCCAAACCCCAGGAACGACACGAAGCAAGCAGCACCATGGGTGAACCAAGTCTCTATCCTTCAACCTCTAGAGCCGATGCAACAGCTTTGAGAAGAAATGCCTTGCCCCCAACAATCCGAACAGACCCCCGAGGTGATACTTCCTCCACCTCCTCGGGCGCGCATAAACATGATCATGGGCAGATTGATGAACTCTAATGACTCTGTTCGTTCAATCAGGGCGAGCGAAAGAAGGGCCATCGCAGCACACAAGCAGAACCCAGTCTTTATGTGCAGTTCGGAGGAGATGGAATCGAGCGTAACCTTCAGTAAGTTTGACCTCGACGGAGTGGTTCTCCTGCATAATGGTCCCCTTGTGATCACTATGACGGTTGCAGATTGCAAATTCGCACACATCCTCATTGATGCAGGTATTCCGATTAATCTCATCTTCAAGGAGACGCTGTATAAGATGCACCTTCACAGTTATTCGATCAAGCCAAAACCCCGCTTGATGACAGGCTTCCACAGACGATCGCTCTCCTTGTCGGGTGCAGGTATGGAACAAGTCTGGTTAAGTTACAGGTAATCGACAAGCCAACGATCTACAACGCCATCCTCGGCACCCCATGGTTGTACCAGATCAAGGCTGTCATTTCAACCTATCAGTAATGCGTGAAGTTCCCAACTAGGTCAGGGACGGCATTGATCAAAGGTTTCCAAGCTGAGGTAAGGGTGTGCTTCGCTAACGAACGCAAACTTAGGACCGGCACACCTCAATGCAGCATGATCCAAGTACTCGACTCCGCGCTTCGCATCGCGAAAAATAAGAAGCAAAGCCAGGGATTATCAATAGGCTCCCCTAGTCCTTTTCCTCATCTCTCCCTCGACGACTATCCGACCTCCTGGATCACACTCCTCGCCCGCCCTCTCATGAATGAAGTTCACCCACTCGCATGACCGAGCAACAAAAGCTACGTAAGATTCACCCACTCAGGAATCTGTCTAAATCGTTTCTCCAACAAAAGAAAAACCCGAGGCTCAGACCTTGTTACCTGTGTATAGAACTATAAATGGCTTGATCCTTCTCCCGAATGTACGTAGGCAACCTCCTCGGAGGTGCAGCTATAACAATATATATATAATGAAGGATTTTGAATTAAATCCTCGTTTTCGACGAACGCGAATCCGCTTTGCGTTAAAGTTTCTTATGACCAAAAACTACCCGTACACGTAAGCCGGGCCCGTTCCCGTAAATATGCGCTCCCTTGGACGCTGTTAGGCTGATCATCCTATCACTATAAGTGGTCCAATCAAACCAAAAGAAGTTACGTCCCGAAGCGAATGTTGTGGCCTAATTGAACCCACAAGTCTAAGCCATATTCGCTCGCACGATGCGCGTTTAAGTTAACGCCCAAAATCCTAATGTTATCCCGATCATCAAGGTTCCACGGATTATCTCAAAACTTTCGAAGCAAAGTTATAACAAGTTATTTCTTATCTAAAAACATGAACGAGACAAAAAAATTCTTTATTATCAATAATTTCGAGGTCACAAATCCGACCATCGAAAGATATCAAAGATATAAGGAAACATTAAAACATGGAAAAAAAGACCAGAGATACACTAAAGCCGAATAGCTCAAGGCCAAAGATACACCAAAAAACTCAAAGAGAAGCTTATGGTGCTTGTGAGCTTGAGGTGATGTCAGGAGAACCCGTGAGAGTCGCCAGAGTTAACCAATCTGGACTCATAACCGTATCATAGAGTTCAAGGATGTCCACCCCTTCAAGGAGCGCCTCCGCCTCATCTTCTTGCTCGACCAGTTCGACAACATACTCGTCCGAAATGGCAACCCCTATATCCTCACGAAGAGTTTTGACTCATAGGGAGCCGGATTGGTACATACCGAGGGTGAGCAGCGATCTAGGTACTCCTGCTGACTCTTCCTGAACGGACGCACTTACTTTGAGATTGTATTAGTCTTTCCGATAATCTCCTCTCGAGCTCGAGACACGCCATTCTCAACGGCACGCTTCAGCACCACCTCAGCCTCTTCCTTATCCTTGAGAAGTTGGCCTCGGAGCTCATGCACCCAGGCGACGAACCTGTTGCGTTACTCATCAAGTCAGAGGATTTGAGAGAACAGCTCCTCGGCTTCTTTCCGGGGCATGTCCCGGCCATAATCGGCCACCTCCGCTTTTTCCTCAGCTTTCTTCATCGCCTCTTTAGTCTGAGACGACTCGATAGAGAGTCATGCCACCCCTTCGGCGATACGATCATCCACGGAGCCTCTCACCTTGGATAGCTCAGCCTCAGGAGCCTCCACTTCCTCCCGAAGGTCTTTCACCTCTCCGTCATAACTGATAAGGACGCCATTAAAGACAGACTGGGCTTGCTGGGAAACCCAAAACGAAGTAAGAAGCAAAATAATCAATTTAAGACACAAAGATCAAGCAAAACTCACCCTAGCTAGAAGGTTCGTAGCCGTCCAAACATTCACGGCTTCGTCCAGATCGCCGGCATCCTCTAAACGAGGCATGCTCCCCTGAAACAACCAAATGATGCATGCACACGCATCAGGATTATGAGTGATCTGACGCTATTCAGGCTAGTCGAAACTGACCGCGTAGCATGCACCCCCACTTGAGGATACTGACGTACCAATCTCTCTGTGAGTCCTACTTCCCAAAACAGCTACCTCCTCGGTAACCGCTTTTTTCCTACCAATCGCCTTCTCAAACCAACTCATTCTCACCCGTTTGTTCGGACGGGTCAGCAAAAGAGTTTGAAAAACGCCTATCCGAGCATGGGCATAAAGAGTTCCCTCCCGAACTCCTGCATCGACGGATTGAACATGAATTCCCTCGAGAGGAACTGCACCAGATGAAGGGTTGGAGACAACCATGGCCTCATGTTCGGTAACAACAGCCGACGCACCGTTCAAAGTGATGGCGCCTGAGCCACCATCAACATGACCACATCTTGACGAGCACAGAATGTCAACATTAGTAGAAACATTAGGATATGCGACAGATGCTACTGCGGGAATCATAGGATTATGCTAAAATGACCGCTATGCTCTTAGTTCATGAGGAATCATGTGATTAAGAGGTTATTAGTGGATGACTAGAAAACATGAGAATTTTCTAATTTGTATTTGAGACATAAATGACTAGATTGGTATAGTTTATTGCTCTCCTTAGATTGTTAAACCCAATGGATATCTTGATTAACCAATTATGTTGAAAACTTTCTGTCGACCAACCAATTATGTTGAAAACTTTCTGTCGACCAACCAATTAAATGCAATACTGGAGGATGACTAGAGAACATGAGAATGTCATAGAATTCGTACTTGTGATATAAATGACTATATTGGTATATTTTGTTGCTCTCCTTTGATTTTCAAACCCAATGGTATTTTGATTAACCCATTATGCTAAGAACCTTATATAGACCAACCAATTAAATGCAACATTGGATCATGTTGGAACAAAGGTAACAAGATTAGGGGATGCACTCTGGGTTTTGGAGAGTATGAAAAATCTTTAGATAAGAAGAGTATGTTTTGCATTTGAGGATAGCTTTTTGGTGGTACCAGTAATGGTTTTTAGCGTGGCTATCTTTTAGAACTTAAGCGGGTAGGATTTTAAAAGAGTTGACAAATTTTAGGAATAGTCGGTCGTGCTGGATGTTAGAAATATAATCAACGTGCGGTGACCGGACTCTATCACATCTTGTGTGGTCTAGAGATACCTGATGTGGTTAAATGATATATTCGACGAAAAGAAGAAAGTGTGTTAAGTTATGAGTAAGACTTTTGTTTATTTATTGAGATTATTTTAGAACCTCTAGATACAGTCAATTGATATATTCTAATGAATATAAAGTATAATTGAGTGGAAACAAAGTTTATAGTAATGTTTTTTTTCCATTTTTTTACAATAGAAACTCTATAAACTAATAATATCGGAACCGTAATATTTTATTAATTTATAGAGTTATTAATTTATTGATAAATAGGGAATCCATATTTTCTATATATTTTTCTTTTATTTTCAAATTTTGATGATAATACTGAAGATTATAGTGATGTACCTTTAAAAGCAATTACATATAAGGAAACAATAATCGCGTCTAGATCTTTTCATAATTTTTTTTATACGGTTTGAAAATACGACACAAAAAATATTTAATGTTATGAGAAAAATTAGAGATGAACTCCAACGAGATTTGAGTTTTAAGATAAATCAAACAACACTAGAGTCATATTGACTTAATTATATATGTATAAACTATGTATATATAAATTTATATACCTAATTATTAATTTATGATATTATTATGATCATATATTTACATGAGGGTTTCTAAAAAATTATTATCTTATTATCTTATTATCGAATTTTGTAAAATTTTACATTGGTCCAACTTAATACCAGATACATTTATTAATTTATCGAGTATTAATTTATAAAGTTTCTACCGTCTATAATAATAATCATCATCAAACCATTAGAAAGCGTTATAAGGCCGGATTCAAACCAATCCTTTACACAAGCCACACCTTCCTTAGAGTAGACCATTAGAAAGCGTTATAAGGCCGGATTCAAACCAATCCTTTACACAAGCCACACCTTCCCTAGAGTACTACGTATACGCAGGAGACAGTGATAATTGTCCACTCGGATACACCGAGAAAACAAAAAAAAAGGACAAATTAAATTGTCTAACTCTTAAACTAGACTGCTCATAAGTCATAAGAAAAGAAAAAAAAAGAAAAAAAACTGTACAGTTTCTTTGACCAGTCAAAATCTCTTCTTTTTTTTCACTACAAATGTACTGCTGCAACTCCATGTGCAACTGCCACGTGTGTGCCTACTTGTTCTTTTGTAAAATACCTTTTGAATTTGACGTGAGAGTGATTCGGATTATTATAGGGAAAGTGAAGTGTAATTGTGATTAACACCTAATCTCTTGACCTATGCCCTACAGATTAGACTGTCAGGTTTCATTCTTTGTTTATAAGCATTTTCCTTTTCTAGTATGGATTTTAGGTGCTCCTAATTGTTATTATTATTACTAGAATTATTTCTTAATTTCATTTGGAACAAATGTTCTAGAAACCCTATAATCTATTACGTACCCAGACAAATGATGGTAACGAGATTTAGAAAAGAAGTATATATAAATGATGGTTTGATTTGATGTATTAATATGGGACGCTCTCAGTGTTATTGAATTAACTAACCTCAGTCTTATAATAACTTACAACACATTCAATATATACATTCATAGAAATTTTAACGGGTAAAACCAAAAAAAAAAAAGAACTCGTACATTTAATAGTAACAGAAAAGGTCGGATCGAATGGGTAATTTCATTCGTCTATGTGCTAATTTTAATAATGTATAAGATTTAAACTAGGACCCTCCTCAATGTCGTCATATTTTGCATATCCCTGATGGATTATAAATTGACAATTACTGTTTAAATTTGAATATTTTCAAAATACTATTTACTTTAGTATAATATCAAATTAATAGTTTTTTATAAATATATTTATATTAAAATAGTCCCATTTTCAAATATTTGTATCCATGATGTTGTTTGGATTCACGGTTTATTATTATTTTTTTCTTTGTTAAAGGGTTGTTTAATGATTCTATATATTTGTTTTCAAATATTAATAATGGTTGAAAATTGATCTTTTATTAGTTAGTCAAATGAGTTTAGAAATATCAACAAAGGTGAATGCTACAAATAGAGTTAAATGATCCCTCACACACCATTTTGAAATGCTCCTCTTATTCGCCAAGCATTCGTTGATGAAGATGCAACGAAAATTCAAAGAATTCTCATTCATCTTTATCGTAATGAATCATTGGTGTGGATCTTATAGCCAATGTAATCTATGACTCCAAAAGTGGGTACAAATTCATTAATACTTTATTGAGCATCAAGAAGAAATTGAGCCTCTCCCTCCTCTTTAAAAAAAGCTATGGTACAACCTCTGGAAAATAAAAAATTCTCCAAAAATCCGTCATTTTCTCTGGAAATCTTTTGTAGGTGCTCTAGTTGTTTGTACTCGACTTCTAAACGTAATATTTCAGCCGAGTCACAATGCCCTCTTTGTGGTTCTACTGTTATGTAGCGCGTGAAGCATGGAAGTTCTCAAAATTTTCTCTCCCCTCAAGTGGTTTCTCAACCAACTCGGTTTTTTTAAACCTCCACCACATCCTTGCTCAACTAAAAAAAAAGCAGAATGATGCAATCTCCTTCGTAGAGTTCCATGGCTGATATGAAAAGTATGGAAAGTTAGAAATGCCTTTGCTTTAACAACACTATATATAAAACTCAATCAATTGTTGATAAGGCAATGAAAGACTCAGACGCATGGTATTCGGCGAACTATCCAGCAAGTGATATTCCTATTATTGACCATACATCTCTCTATGATCCTAGATAAGTTTGGTAAAAATGGCAGCCTCCAATGCTTAATTGTAACATCGGTACATCTTGACTAGGAAAGGACAGAAACTCTAGAGTCTCTTGGATACTACAAAACTCAGAAGGCCATTCACTTGTGCATGGTAGACGCTCTTTCTAGAGAGTGCTAACAGTGATGGATGCTAGTCTTTTAAGTTTCTCATGGGCAGCCAAATCATTGAGAAACTCACGGTACATGAAAGTAATCTTTGAAACCTCCAATTCCTCGCTTCGTGATATATTATCACCTACCTCATCATCCACAATACAAACCATTTCTAGACTACATATTTAGTTTTTTTTATCGATTTCATGAATTTCCTGTTATTCAGACTCCTCCCTCCTGCAACTCTCCAACCACAAAAATGATTAAAAGTGTCACAACTCTCCACAAGCACCAATCCTACATTGCAAAAGGTGATCCTATTTGGCTTCATCAATCTCTACACCAAGAAGCAAGACATGCCTAAGTGCCTGGTTCTTTCTTTCTTTTATTTCTTTCTATCATCATGAATTTGTTTTTCATGTTTACTTCCACTACAAGAAAATGATATGTTGGTAGCGTGAAAAAAATACTACCATAGGCATTGGTAATTTATTTTAAAATGTTAGGTTCGCCGCAGCTACAATACACTCCCCTATCCTGACATTTTTTTAAATGTTATGATAGTTTGACCTATGATAGCACTAATCAATTGCTATAAAAATTTATTTTCTAGAGTCTTATTCATGCTATTATTCCATTTTTCGTATCATACTTTTAGTGCTGTAATTTATTTTATTTTTTACACAAATATAGTGTCATTAAATTTTTTTTGTGACATTTTTATATTGCTTTGAATTTTTGTTATTTGTAATGTTATTTTATTTCATTTATTTGAATTATTTTTTTGCATAATATATATTTATTATATATATATATAACTTTTATATTCCATAAATTATCCAAAGAATACCTATAATTTTTTATTACCTAACTTATTCAAAATATACATACCAAATCTTGTGTTAACTTAGACTACTAATATCAAAACAAGTCTTCGACTGACTAAACTACCAATCTAACCCTACTAACATCAAAACAAGTCCTTTCCTAGCATAAAAATAATATAACGCATAGACTTCCTTACTAGTTCCTTCCTTGTACGTTTAATTCTTCTCCAACGACAACCTCCTGAATAATAACAAAAGAGACTGATTAGTACGATTAGTAATATAGTACATAATTTCTTGTGGTACTATACCTATGTATTAAATACTAGACCATAAACATTGGTTTTCAATTTAAGAGGTTAACACATGCAATAAACATTGTTCTGATTATTCATGACTTTCTAAGCCAAATATTGATTTGAACAAGGACAAATTCACCTACTAAAAACCATGTTACGGCCTTGCTATAAGATAGTGTATGGAATAGCAAAACCTAGAGATCAATCTCCTATGTGAGTCAGAACATTGTATAAAATACCATTAAAGTAGATAGTCATATTAATCATATCCTATTAAATGCTTTAGAGATCTATAAAACCATTGAAAATCCCTAGATCTAACAACTAAACTACTCACACGTAGCAAGCAAAACCATAATCAATATCAATATCAATAGCTTGCATAAGAGTAGAGAGTAAAGTTTAGAAAATAAAACAAGTTGTGCATCTCTTTCTTTGCAAAATCCTTAATGAGTAGAACTTTAAGGAACCTTAAGAAAAAATGTAGCTTCTTGAGGCAATGGAGAGTTTTGGTGGCTTGAGTATCTTACTTCTTGAGAACTTGAAGGCTTCACCTAATTAATCTGCTTAGGAGAGTATATATAGCTCTAGTGGTCGTAAATGGGTCGGCAATGAATCTTTAAGACTTAGGATTTTAGTAAAAATCCCCTAAAACGGTTTTTCTTTCTTCGACCGACCTAATCGAGTCGGTCGACTATAGCTTCAGTCGATCAAATCTTGTCTTCTTCGATAAATTTTTTATTTTTGCTCCAAACCGTCTAAGTCTTTTTCAAATGCTCCATCATGTGGAATCTCCTACTTATCTTGGTTAAAATGTGGAAAATACTCGATAACCATATTAAATATGCATGTGAAAACCGGTAAAAATATCAATACATCAAATTCCGACATACTTAGCTTTTGTTCGCCCTTGAGCAAACAAAGAGCTAAACCAGTGAGGTTAAAAAAACGATAAAAACTATGATCAAACCATCATACTTCAATAACCATTTCTTTCATTGTGACATCATCTCAATAAAACTATTTTCAATTGTACTTCCGAAAGAAATCTTTTCAATAACATATCAGAATTAGCCAAACCACAGTGAAAATCCATATTCCAGATATCATCCTAGCAAAATCCCCTATCAATCACAGCTTTCCCTCAAAGTTTACCAAAAAACCGGTAATACATCACAAACAAAGAGTTAGACAGGCAACAAAGTGATTATAGAAGACAAACATAATGAAAAATTTCAATTGACTTACAACAGCTAAGGTAAGGAGCTTGCAATCTTCACGTCATTTAGCTTATATGCAAAAGAGCAACCCAAATCACCCGATTAAAGATACTAAAACATAAATAGCACTAAAGGTTTAGAATCCATTCAAAGATACTAAATATAAAGCAAAAACAATATTCAAACACTTTTTCTCTACTTGAAAATCATTCTACATAGAGAATAGAGTATATAGAGAAAGGAAATAGGTTCATGGAAATTTATGAAGCACTAAACAAACCTTTTTGAAAATTAAGCAATTAAATGATGATTATCTATAATTTCATTGATTTTTTCTCTCACCTATAATCAATAAAAAATTCATTAGATTAAAAAAAACATAAGAGAATTTTTTTTTTTTTAATTCGACTTAAAGAGACATAATGAAAGCTAAGGTTTAGTATCAAATTTAAAGTGCTTCCCAAAACATGTTTCACTAACATATCAATGCATCATCAGTCTTTCTTTTATGTTAAGCTAAATGAAAAATCAAACTAAGTGATATGATCAAACCTTCAAAAAACCAATCACAACCAAAACTAAAACTTACGAACAAAGACCACACTAAATTAAAAATAAGATTATTGCGTATTACACCTTGTTCTTCGTCATCATTGTCAAAGTATCAGGTTCTTTTGACTGTACAAACTCAAACACCTATATTTTTGGTTTCAGTCAAAACACAAAATTTTTGATCAAGAAACTGAATAAAGACTTGAAGAAAAAAAGACAAAAAAAAGATTTTTTTTTTGTGAGTTCGATATATTTCTTTCAATTACCTTCGATTTTTTGTAAGATTTTCTTGACTTTCTATTTGCAATCATCACAATGTATGTTCAATTTAAGAAAATAAGTATATAAAAAAAAAAAAAAAAAACAAAATCTCACATTAAGTCAAGATTTTTATTTAATTAAGAAGGAATCTGAGGTAAAATGGTGAACAAACCTGGATCTTCATCAACTATTCTTTACTCATTTTTCTTTAACAAGAATTGGTGTTGACGAAACTCTAATCTCTTTCTCTTTCTATTACACTGAATCTCAACAGTATTAGTCTCAGGCTCTCACAAACATTCATATACAAAAGAATCTTAAGATCATATTTCACTAGTAGAATTCTGAAAATAACCATGAAAATTTTTGTGGCGATAGGAGAAAATTTGTGGCTATATAAGAATAGCCACAGTATAGTCACTAAAAAAATTTGTTGTTATAGGGTCGTGGCTATATACATCGTGGATATATAGTCACGTCCTTATCACGGTACAGAGCCGTAACTATATAGCTACGATGTTACTAATATCGGTCCGATTTTAATTTTATGGACACTTTTAAGAAATGTTCTATACATAGTACTAGTCAGTTTTGAAACACTATGCATAATTGAGGCTGAAAAAATTCATTTACCAGCAATACTTACTGATAAAAATAAGAGCCCAAATTTTCATTGTCCCTGTCACTCTAATTCAATTTCCCTTTCACATTCCATCGTTTCACTTTCTCGAGCTTTCTCTCTAATCTAACAAAATTTCTTAAATTTTCTTTTGCAGAGAAAAAAAAAAGATTATCTCCTTCTCCTCCATCTATTATTTGCTAGGTTTAGATCTCAGCAAAAAATCTGCAAAAATAGGTTTAGATCTCGGCTAAAGTCTCCTTCTTTTATGTCAATTCTCTAGTGCCCTCTAAAGTCTTCAAAAAACTGCATATACTACCCCCCTCAAGCCTCTAGTCGAGATGCAATCTCTTATGGTGACAGCCTCTCTCTTGGAGCTTCTCGCTCCAATCCCCGATCTTTGTCCAAAACCGCTCCTCTATTATGAAAGGCCATATACAACATTTATCAAAATGCTATTGTATTGTTAGATAGTGTTTTTCCGATGCTATAAAAATCCAATATTCATGTAGTGATCCATTGGTAACATGATACTGATAATTTTTTTTTATTATTTTCATGCACATGAGGAGTGGGTACTCGGGTTATTACTAGATTTGCAGAACCAAGCATCTTCGCACATTTCCTTCTCCAAATCTGAGTAAAGCCTCCGCCGACCAGTAACCGCCACCTCTACCTGTTGAACCTCTCCTCCACGACATATTCCTTCACCAAAACCCTAATTACCGTCACCAAACTCTTCCTTAGATTCTGGCCAGCTCGATACTCTTCTCTCTATTACTCCCTCTTATCAAAGGATTAGATTTCCATACAAGATTTAATTTGGCACTCTCTGTGTTCGATTAGTTTCTGAAGCAAAAGGATTATCAACTAATGGAGAAGAAAATAGAGAGATTTGTTCGATTTGACAATCCTGATTACTCGACGGGATGAGCAGTTGCAAAGGAAGACATGAGAAAAGAAGAGAAGAGGAGAGACAATAGAGGACGAAGTCGGAGGAGCAAGGCGGTGGAGAAAAAAAACCACGGTCACGAGAAGAAGAACCCTTGGGTCGAGAGAGAAGAGATTTTTTTTTCTGTGTAGAATAAAATAAATTGGCTTAAAATAAAAAGTTGCTTAAGAAAAAAAAAAGTTGAATCCTGGCAAAACTAGAAATTTGGCTAAGTGTTTTACCTCCAAAATGAATTTTCAGCTATAGTAGTGATTTTTTCGTTACCGTTTAATGAATTTTTTTCCTAGGCCAGAGTTAATGCTACTATAAATTCTGGATCCGATTTTGACACTTTTGGTAGCAGTTGGTGAATTAGTGCTACAATGACCTGCTACTAATTTATCATTTTCTTTTAGTGTGCAGATCTTAGGGTTCACAAAGCATGCATCCGTTTCTGTCAAGCAACCAATACTTATCTTTATTATACATGATCATTCTATGAAAATTTGGATACCGCTCTTAAAATTAAAGGGTAAAACTTTTGCTAAATTATGAGAATAGAAAAATTTAGTAGAAAAACAGGTGAAAGGAAACATGAAGTGTATACGTAGTGTAGTTAGGAGTTTTATAGCAATTTTCTAAACTATGTTTTCAGAAAGCAAAGAATAGTGAGACACACAACTTTCTAAACATGTGTCTACACTCTTCAGTAAAATGGGTTAGCTGAGAGGATTAATATAAATATCATGAAAAAGGTATGGTTCTTGGCAAATGAGTATGGCTTGGAGGAGCAATTATGGGCTGAAGTTGATGCCCTTCCAATTTATGTGATTAACATATCCCCTACAACATTTATAGGTTTCAGGTATTCTGAAGAAATCTGGTCGGGAAAGAAACATGAGTATGGTCTCATAAAGAAGTTTGGTTAAATTCTATATTCATATATAAACCAAGGAAAGCTTCAACTCGTAACAGTGTAGGGTGTGTTCATTGAATATCTTATGGGTACAAAAGACTACAAGATATTGTTACATGAAGAATAAAGAAGTGTGATCAATAGATACATCAAGATCTATGAAAACCAAGTTTATATGGATTTAATAAGAGGAGATTCTCAGTCACCCACAAGTAAAGAGAAGAAACAATCATCTAGACCAAAAGATAAAAAGTTTTATCATGTATATACTTATGTTAAGTCAAAGAAGGATGCAAATCAAAGTGGAGTTTCTACATTAGTAACACATGAAACCAATTCAGCTTTAGGAATGGATCATGAAGATGAAAATGATGATTCAGATGATGTACAAGAGTCATCCGAGACTGATGAAGACAAAAATGGTGTATCATGAGGTCCAGTTGTGAGTTTGACTAATTTTTCAACTTGCACGAGATCAAAGTTAGAAGATAAGTTTTACCTCATGTGATATTAGTAGAATATGACAGCGATGAATATGAGATCGTGTTTTCTTTGTGCATATATGAGCTAATGTTAAAGAACCAAATGATTTTTCATAAGCAAAAGAGAGTCAAGAATGAAAGAAGTGGAAGGCAACTGCAAATGATAACATATATAATCGTTAAGATTTAGACTTGGGTATTGGAAGATAAACCAAAGAATGAAAAGGTTGATGCGTGAATGATTTCACCTAAACTAACTGCAAGTGCACAATACACAACTGTAGTACTAAAGGTTATCGATCCCACATATATTAAGTCGAGTTTCAATTCTTAACTGGAAAGTTTGAGTGAACTTATGTAACTAGCTAGTATCTTGTCTTGTGAGTTATGTATCAAAGACCTTGAACCAAGAGAAATTCACAGGAGATATAGATCATCATAAAGTAAATAATCAATAGACTCTTAAACACATAAGACATAAGTATTTAAATATCAATCTCTTTACACCCATGAATTAAATACTAGACCAGAGATATTGGTTTTCAATCTAAGAGGCTAACACATGCAATAAACATTATTGATCTGTTTGTTCACGACCTTCCAAGCCAAACATTGGTTCCAACAAGGACGAGATCACCTACTAAAAATCATGTTATTCTCTAGCTATAAGATGGTGTTAAGAATAGCAAAACCTAGAGATCAATATCCTAAGTGATCAAGTCATAATATTGTGTGAAATACCATTAAAGTAGAGAGTCATTACTGATATATCATATTAAATGTAGTAAAGATCTATAAAACCATTGAAAACCCTAGATCCAAGAAGTAAAATACTCACACATAGCAAGCAAAACCATAATGAACAACAATATCAATATCTTGCATAAAAGTAGAGAGTAGAGTTTAGGAAATATAACAAGTCGTGACGCTCTCTCTCTCTCTTTCTCTATAAATTCCTTAGTGAGTAGAACTTTAAGGAACCTTAGGAAAAAAGTAGCTTCTTGAGGCAATGGGAAGAGTTTTTGGTGGCTTGAGTGTCTTGTTTCTTGAGAACTTGAAGGCTTGACCTAGTTCCTCTGTTTAGGAGAGTATATATAACTCAGTAGACGTGCATGGGTCGACAACGAATCCTTAAGACTTTAGGGCTTGGAAAAAGGCCCATTAAAAAATTTCCTTTCTTCTGACCGACCTAAACGAGTCGGTGGACTATTGCTTTAGTCGGTCGACTTCCATCTTCTTCGATAAATTCTTCATTTTTCTTCCAAATAATCAAAGTCTTCTCTAAATGTTCCATCTCATGAATTCTCCTGTTTATCCTGGTTAAGATGTGAAAAAAGCTCCAAAACCATATAGATGGTTATTTAGGATCAAGCCTTGCATAAAAGATATAAAACCAGACATATAAACATGTCTAGATTAGTAGCTAGGAGCTTCTCTAAGAGAGAAGACATCGACTACCAAGAGGTATTTTCTCTAGATTAGTCATGTCTCAGTTCGGGCTCTTTTTTCTTTGGTGGCAAATTTTCTATATAAATTTAGTGGAAATGGATGTGAAGACTGTTTTTCAACATGGTTAGAAAAGGATTTGTTTATGTCTCAACCAAAAGGCTATGAAGACAAGTGTAAGAAGGATCGAGTGTATCTGCTGAAGAATTCATTATATGAACTCAAACAATTTCCACGACTAGCGATTTAACAGCTTCATGTCATCTTAAGGATTTAGAAGGAATAAGCATGACATGTGAGAGTGTGTGTCAAGGAAATCTCAGCAATAACTATATATATACATGCTGATGTACGTGGATGATATTAAATATGAGCAAGGAGTTTGGTGGATATCAAACAACTTAAAGAGCAGTTGAGTTTAAGCTTTCAAATAAAATATTTGGGTGCTATAAGGATGATTCTTGTAATGAATTCTTGGAATGGATATTATTAGAGATTTGACTATGTTAATCAGATTATCTAATAAAGGTGGTGAGAAACTACATAATGGAGAATGAAAAGTCATCATTGAACTCGATTGATGCTTATTTCAAGCTAACATCAGTGACTGAAGATCAGTGCACTGAGACAGAGGTAAGACCATAGTATTTTGTAGTTGGTAGTATTATGTATGCAATGATTAGCTCAAGGCTGGATCTACCATATGAAATATGTTCAAAGAGTAGGTTATGAGTAAGCATATTCATATCCATTAGGAAGCTATGAAATAGTTATTGAGGTACATCAAATCATATGTAGGGATTCATTTAGTGCTTACTAAGAATAAAGAAGTTCGGGTACAAGGCTTATGCAGATCTGGCTATGCATCACAAAGAAAATATCTAAATCTAGGTATGTTTTCATTGTGGGTGGGAATGTGGCCAGCTGAAAATCTGGTTTACAACCTTTTTTTGCTTTACCAAATACTGAAGCCGAGTTTATGGCCCTCACAGAAGCAAATAAATAGGCTATATGGCTGAAAGTTCTTGTTGAAGATTTTGGATTCAAGGAAGGATCTATTAAGATTAGGAACGATTTACAAAGTGTTATTTTTCTGTCAAAGAATATCATGTTCTATGGGCGTACTAAACACATAGCCAGTAAGTACTACATCATCAAAGATGTTATTGAAAAAGGTGAAGTGGAGATTATGAAGATTCATATAAGCTAACCCTACATACATCTTGAAGAAAGTGGTTCCATCGAGCAAATTTAACTTGGCGTTAGACATGCTCATGGTCTCTCAAGCTTAAATACTTGTGGTCTCCCAAGCGGTGTAAGTTTAGAATGTAAGTACACAAGAAGTAATCAAAGAAGGTTCGAATAAGAAGAAGGCACACTCTAATATGAGGCTGATGTGTGAAGTAATTCACATAAATATGACTACAAGTGCACAATGTACAGATATAGTACTTAGGTTATCGATCCCACAGAGAGCGGCTAATGATGATTGAGGTTGGACGGCTTTGTTACCTTAGGAAGAATCAAAAGAACCTCAGAGTATATAAATTTGTAAATTTAGTTGGTGCATTAGAGGAAGGTAATTATGATCTATCAAACAAATGTTAACGGATTATCATGCCCTCCTCTTACACAGGTGAATCTAGATTTATGAGCTATATTATGTCCTACTAATAAAGATGTTGCAATGGTTTACAACTATATGCTATATATATTTGCTACCAGATAATAATACTCTTTATTTCATAGTTGAATTTAAATTTTTCAAATAATTGCAATTCACTTACTCAAGAACTATGAAATAGATTAAGTGATGGGAATGAGTATCTCAGTTCTAATAGTATTGGTCCGACTTATACAGCTCTTGGGATGACGAGGTATATTCATCCGATTCCTTAATTCAATCAAAGTTTTTGGAATGTAAAACCATAGCATTATGTTGAAATTTGGACCTCATGTTATGTTGTTTAGAAACATTAACCCTAAAGAAGGGTTTTGTAATTGTATTAGGTTACAAATAACACAGTTAAACAATCATGCTATCGAGGCTAAAATTTTCACCAGTAATAAAAGTGGTAACAAAGTCGTCATATCTAGATCGGTTTTTACACCAACGGAAGACATATATCCGTTCAAGATGAGAATGAGACAATTTCTAATAGACATCGCTTATACAATGACAATCTACAAGAGTAATCTCGTTGAAGGGTAAACTCTTTTTAATGTCGGATTGTTCTTGCTGAGGCCGGTGTTTTCACACGACCAACTTTATGTACATTTATCTCAGATGAAGTCAAAATCAGGTATCAAGGTACTACCATTGAATAAAGACTTACCAATGAAACAAATAATGAAGTTTTTGAAAACTTAGGGTACTAAATTCTTACTTTTGTTATTTACACACTCATGACACGATCATGAACGTGTTAGTCGGTCAATCAGATTCCTACACATGTTTAAAAATTTAGTCTAATTAAATTTATATTTGTGGCTTTATTCAGTTGTAAAAAAATAATTACTACCAATTAGATAATCTTTAAAAACTAAACTAATTTCAAATTTAATTTATCCAAAAATTATAATCACTAAAAAAAATAAAGATAAAGCTTTTCTTTTTTTCCAACCAAACATTAATTAATTAAAACACCACACCCATGTTAGTAGCCCACACAGTAGGGGAATAGTTTACATATGAGCACTTTGTAAATAGAGTTCTTGAACTACGAGCCAAACAATTGGCTCTTACATTAAAAAAGCGGGAAATGTAGTAAATAGAAAAAAAAGAAAATTGAGCTCGAACCATACCAATCTCATCTAAAAGATTGGAGAAGGCAGACCACTCCTCAGGAGACTGTATCATGGAGACCAGTGCTGCACAATCAGTTTCAAAAATCTGACAATCAATTCTTCTGAGTAGAATGGTCTTCATTGCCCACAATAACGCTTCCAACTCTGAGTGAAGGGGTGAAAGAGATCTCCGCTGACACCTTGCTCCCATGACCACTATCTGATTGAGGCCCCGAAAACACACCCATCCCAACACAGAGGTTGGATCTGAATCTTTCCATGAATCATCAATCTGACATCTTAACGACGAATTAGTGTCCATATGATCTTCAACATCATCATCTTCATGCTCTTCATCCTCTTTCACTTGGGTCTCTTCCCAAAATATATTTTCACTCAAAGCAAGATTAAGAATATTCAATGGCTCATGTTGAATTCCTTCAAAGACCTTCTTATTTCTATATTTCCATAAATACCACATAATCCACGGGAACTCGGAACATATTAAAGCTAAATAGATGAGATTAAAGACATATTAATTAAAAAGGAAATAAAGTCACCAAATTTAATAATTTTTAAAGACTAAAAAAAATATTCCAAACAGACGCAGTAAGATTTAATCAATTAAAAAGTTTATTTATTTTGACAAACAAATTTAACTCTTTAGCAATAATACAATAATTTACTAATCCTAAAAATAGAAGGATAATACATTTTAAAAACTAATAATATTGTCCAAATTATGAATTCAAATCATGTAAAAAATTATATAGTTTGAAAAAATGAATTTGACGTTTTAGCAGTGAAACAAAGGAAAATTGTTTAGAATACACCGAAATTTGAGTTTTATCACAAAAGTACACTACCAATTCAAACAAATGCACAACTACACCAAAAGATAGACCAAATTACAGTTACCCTCTTATGACCAAACAAAAAAAATTAAACCGCAATTACGATTATAACCTGCGCGCTTCGCAGACTTATCATGAAGTTTCGCAATAGACTTCATGATAAGTCTGATACTAATTAATTAATAAATTTAAATTTTAAAAATATAAAAAATTGTTTTAGTAAATTTGTTTAATACAAAAATTAAATATGAAGTAACCTAATGTACTAAGATGTATAAATAAAAAAAAACTAATTAAATTTAACTATGCAAGCTAAACTATGTTATAAAACCCCAAAAGTTTGGAGACTTCTCTGGAAGTCTAAATGTGTATAAAATCTTAAAAATAAATTATAAATTAAGGAAAAATTATTATGTTAAATATTTTTCGACATGAATTAAATATAAACGATTGTGAAGTATATGAAATTAGATTTTCGAAAAAAGAACCAAATTAAACCATATGAGTCGAAATGGGGTGTATACCACAAACATTAGGTTTATATGAAACATTTACATATATCTTTAGGGTTAGGTTCAGGGTTTTAAGATGTTTGTGTTAAAATGTTGAACTTGCATATACTTGTTATATTTCGACTTTGTTAAATACTTTAGCTGATTATTATGCGGTTTACTTCATAATTTTGTCTACTAAATGGTAATTAGTCCATTTAGGGTATATCAGACTTCTCCATAAGCCTTCTTTACCCTAAAATATTAAATTTAAAATAGAAAATTACAGAAAATTATTTTGCTAAATATTCTTAACACAAAAACTAACTATATACAGTTGTAAAGTTTAAAAAATTAAATTTCATATAATTGAAACAAATTAAACCATATGACTCAAGATGATGTGTAAACCACAAAGATAAGGTTTCAAAGAACCATTTACGTATATCTTTGGGGTTTGTTTTGTTATAAGCATTTATGTTGAAAATTTTAAATTTTCATAAATTTGTTATACTTCGACTATATTAAATGGTTTTAGTGTTTTTTTCAGTTTCACATCATAACTTTATAGATTAAATGGTAATTGGTAGATTTAGGGTGTCATTTAGGGTATAAAGACTTCTATTGTACTCTTGTACTAGCTCAGAAGACTTCGTATGAAGTCTGCAAAAGCGGGAATTTCAAACCAACCAAAAATTTTGCCAGTTCTAATTTTTAACTTAACTAAAATTAAACCACATATATATAAGAAAATTTTATCTCATTTAACCCTAATTTAATCAAAAACCCTAGCCGCGTGACAGAAAAAAAATCCAAGCGGCTATGGTGAGTTTCTTCCGGCTTTGAACCCATGAAGCCGCTGGATCTCCTCCGCCTTCATCCGTCACCAGATTCGCAACTCTGTTTCTCTTCTCCGCATCTCCTCTTTCTTTACTCCATTTCTCTTTGTAGCCGCGACGCCCCCTAAGATTGAGCTCGAGTTCTTCGGTGTAACTATCGGTGCGATTTTCGATTTGACTCATTGTACAATTAATTTCAAAACTCATTAGGGATTTTTTGTTTTGGTTTTTGGTGGTTGTGGGTTGCAGCCGAAGCCAGGAAACGATGGGTCGTATCTGGCGGATAAAGCGAAGGCTGTGAGCGGCGAGAAGCTTCTGAGATCCATTATGCAGGAGAACAAGATCGAGCTATACGCTACTTATGTGAGTTTTACTTTTCTTGATTTATTCTTCAATCATTGATTTAATCACGAAATTCAATTCAAATTTTGCCATTAGATGCATCACGGTTGTTAGAAAATGGCTGAACTAATTTATGGAACAATTAACAACGAAATCGAGTACTAAGTCCTACATTTTCATGGAGAGAGTTTTTGAATCCTGAATTCCTGATCTAAGTTTTGGAAATTGCTTGATTAAGGGAAAGTGATGAACTGTGGAGGTGGAGGAAGCTGCGGAACTTGCATCGTGGAGGCAAGTGACTTGATATCTCTTGATTCTGATAATGCATTTATGATCTATGATTATCTTAAAATTCATGGAGGAAAAGAGAAAATAACTGCGTGTTTAGGTATAGAGTTTGAAAAGAAAAGTATGTTTGGCAGATGGAAGAAATCTTATGCCTAGATTTGAAGGTTAATGATGTAGATGAATGAATATGTAGTTAGTAGTTACCCTTTGTGTTTGGTCTATTATGATGATAAGCAATACTGTATTTGGTTTGTGTTGTGTGCAGATACAAACTAGACACATGGACTATGATTGAATGCGCAAGTGGAAGACTTCGAAGTCTGATTCTTATGAATCAAAAGGGAGAAGACTTCATTTGAAGCCATATATGAGTTAATTCTATAAGGAAGAGCTTATAGTAGACTAGACATCTAGAATGTATTTGGTACGGTTATGTTATGAATCCCTGGTTTTGAGATTGTTTCAGGCAAAAACAGCGAAGACCCTTGTTGTATTTTCTCACTTATATCCTTTACCAATTGCTTATCAATTTCAATCTTAAAAGTCATTATTTTCGTCTTTCTCCAAACCAAAAAATGTCGAGCAACTAATTGATTCAATCTTAACAGTTAAAAATTTTCAATCATCAAACACATTTTTTTTAGTCTACTTAAACAAATGAAAAACCAAAATGAGATGTGTGATTTTTGATCAATGACAAATTGCTTTTGGTGGAGTTGTGTGATTTTTGATCAATGGCAAAGTGGAGTAAGTTATAATGGGACAAAAACCTTGCAATTTGTATTGGGACTTAGTTTTTCGAAAAAAAAACAAACACACAAACTTCAAAGACATAAATCTGATATACTACAGACTTCATGCGAAGTCTCCTCTAATTCGGTTAATAGCTAAAAACATAAAAAAATTGAATCCAATATGAATATCACATATTAACTTGTTAGACTTCTACAAGATCAAAATAGATAATTAAGACACACTTTAGAACAAGAATAATATTTTTTCTTAATATAATTCCTAAGAAAATGATTTTTTTGATAAAGACCAATATTCAGATTTCAAACGAAGTCTCTTAGAAGACTTCGTCAAGAAGTCTTCAAATATGAGTAAAATTGCCAAAAACCTAAGAAATTTGATTCATAAAGAAATATCACATATAAACATGTCATATTGATACATGAGCAAGAAAACAAAGTATAACACACAAAAAAAAGAAAAGTTTTTTTAAAAATCATCATATATAGTTCCAAAATGAGATTTCATTTTCACAGACTGAAAATGAAGTCTTCAAATTTTAAGATAAGACTTCTCTAGAAGTCTGCATAAAACGTAGCTCTGCAATTAAAATTTTACAAAGGAGACTTCGAACGAAGTCTTCTCCGAAAAAGGCTTCCTTAAAAGTCTCGCTTGTAAATTTTTAGTGTAGTTTTGCAATTGACTAAAAGTTTGACTTTTCTCATAGACTTCATGAGAAGTCTAAAAATAAAAAGGGGTAGTTTTGCAATTGACCAAAAATTTGACTTTTTCAGAAGACTTCATGAGAAGTCTTTTTTGTTTTTTTCAGACTTCCTGAAAAGTTTTCGGTAAAAGTATAGTGTAGTTTTACAATTGACCAAGTTTGACTTTTTCACAAAAGACTTCACAAGAAGTCTGATGTACGTAGACTTCTTATGAAGTCTAAAAAAGTGTATTTTTGGGGTTGACGAAAATCTGAATTTAAATAATTCCAGACTTCTCCCAAAGTCTTCGAATTTTAAAATATTGAAAATTATTTTTCTCGATGGTCAATGTTTAGCAAATCTTGGTCAACTCCAAAAATACCCTATTTTTTTCCAAAATCAGACTTCTCAAGAAGTCTAGAATAATCCCGCTTTTGAGCAGACTTCAAAAGAAGTCTTGACCAAAAAGTCAACGTTTTGGTCAATTGCAAAACTATGCTCTCTTTTACAAAGACTTCTTGAGAAGTCTTGATGAATTTTTTTTTCTACACATGAGAATTTACATATTGAAAACGAAGTCGTTTAACCGCAACCTAGAAAAAAGGTCAATTGCAAAACTACTCTTCGTTGACCACCAGAGTTCAAATGAAGTCTTTTCCGAAAATGAGACTTCACGAGAAGTCTCAAATCACGAACCAGATCTCAAATTTGGAAATCATGTGAAAATCACCTAAATCGGGTTTTGAGCTCGTTTTTAGTTTTGTTAAGTGTCCATAACTTCTAATTACACCAATACCCAACAAATATAGCTGTGTTTAAGCAAGAATAACCGAAATCGCAAGAGATCCAGAATTTGTAAAATTTTAAAACGTGAATTCAAGAGTTTTTTGGATGAAATTGAAGAGGGAACGGGAGAATAGAAGGTTGTGAACTCTAATATGTAGTTTTAATGGCTCGAAATTGGTTGTATGAAGCACTAAAAACTCGAAATTTGGTTGTTAATGGTGGTTGGGGTGAATTGAAGAAGATGGCAGTTTAGTAAATATTTTTAAGCTAAAGGTTTTTTTTGTCTTTGAAAATATGCACCAGACTTCAAAAGAAGTCTTTTGTCTGAATATTCAAGTGTATGAAGGGTATATCTCGGTATTTTGAAAATATGAGGAATGACAGTGTACTTTTGTATTTGACTTCAATTTGTGGTGTATTTTAGCAAGAACCCCATGAAACGATAGATTACTATTCAAAGCTCATGCAAATGTAAAATTTTATAATAGGTTATTGTCCATAAAATATATATATTCAAATATATCACAAGAAGACTAGACATAATTACAATGTTAAGCACCATCAGCGGATTAAAATAGAAAATAAAATAAATCAAAAGAAGAGATCAATGAGTTAAAAACAAACGAAAAAAAGTTATTTGGAATGTCGTCACCTTTTTGAATGTGAATATCTAGAAATTTTTTCGCATTAGATGTACATGAACGAAAATATACAGTAACAATAACAAGACTACTATTACAGCTATGAAGCTAAATATAATCATCGATAATGAAAATTGTAGGCTAGAAAATATTACCTCAATATATGGAATTAAGAAAACAATGTTTACACAATGTTTTGAGACGATGTATGATACACTGAAACAAAATTGTGTGGGACAACAAATATGGGCCGTTGATCCGATAACACTTACATATAGTCAATTCCCGCACAAAACTCTATGAGCTTTATATTGAAAAACATGATCATAAAGGAAAAGAAAAAAGAGATAAAGAACTCTTTTAATCTCAATATACATATATATGATATTAATGTTTTCTCAATTATTATTATCATTGTTTTTAATCATAAAACTAAAAAAAATAATCATGTGATTCCAGTCACGTTTATTATAAATATTAAAAACACACAATAAATTATTTATTAATATTTTGATGAACGATTTGATAATTTTATAAACTTTTAAATACTTATTTAAATTAATGATTTGTTATCATGTCAGATATAAGTTGTAATTTTTAATTCTATAATTTTAAACGTAGAAAATATGTGTAACGCACAGATCCATATCTAATTAAAATATATATATAGTTAATTAAATATAATTCTATTACAATTTTTCGTTTTTTTCTAATGAAGGCTAAAAAAAATTCTACTTAGATTTTTTTTCATTATAGAAAATTTATAATTGTGTATTTTAACTTTATTACAAAATTTACCATCTCAACAAACTAAATCTAAACATACTTTTACAGAAAAAATAAAATTAAAATACAAAAATCTACAATATATTAAAAAAATCGTATTCTCTCGGGCTATAACGCAAATTGTCATATAGTTATTTTAAACAGCCGAGAATATTGTTTTAATTTCTGAAATAGTCAGAAAAGGAATAAAACTTAGCTAATTATTTCTATGATTTTTATTTATTTATTTATTTGCTTTAGCCCTATTGATAAAATGCTTTGATTGGAAAAAAAAATACCGACATCACATTAAATCCATGCCGATTTCATCTTCAAACTCACAACAGACATTCGAATTATAGTAAGTGACTATATATTGGAATTAATGTAGTGCGAGTCAATGAAGCTGCCCATAAAACTAAAAGTCTGGCCCCAAAAAGCTGAATCAATGTATAAATATTAATGTGGCAGTTGGTGGCCAATAAATTTGTATATATATAGGAACCATGTTCCATATATGCGAATGTATTACTGGTTGCCATTAACTTGATCCGACCAAATTCAAACCTTTTTATTATTTTATATAATTTAGTTTTGACTTTTTTTTTACATAAAAAGTTCTGGTTTATTAAAAGATATCCAAAGTTTGTGCAGTTTCAAGAAACCCAAAAAAGTCATATTTGAATAAAACTGTCACAAAATTTTGTTAGATAACCTGAAAAATATGAACGGGTTTTCTTTTCATCGATTAACTAATACAGAAGAATTAACTTGTTGCAAGTTTTTACATTAGACAATAGAAATCTTTCTAATTAGCAATACATATATGTTGTTGTACATTAATATGTTAAAACTTTCCTATATATAGACAAATATCTCAATAACCGAATTTTTTCTCAGTTTGTATTATTGGTTGATCTAGCTTCCTAATCTCATATGCTTTGGTCCATCTCATCAATCTTCCAACGAATAAACGTCCATAAACGTCAATGTTTACTTTTATAAGTTGTAATCCGTTAGCTATTATCAATTATGTAAAGAATATTATTTCTGATATTATAATATCTCACATATATAGGTTATCTGTTATTTAATATCTATTCAATTAAAAGGAAAGTAGCATTCCGGAAATTGTTTTAATAAGCATTGGCATATTGAATAGTAAAGAGGTCAACTTCTTTTGGAATTGCTGGTTCTACTCTAGCCTAGAAGTCTTCGATCAGCTGAATATCCCGAGGAATACAAATTTATATATGTGAAAGAGGTTTACAACGAATATTTGGAGAATAGTATGCATTCTCACAAATATTTAAAGAAAAAGGTGTGGGAAAAGATATTTCACAAGTTTGAATGATCTGACACGAAATCGTAATGGGAACTAGATCGATGATTACATTCAAAAAAGAAAGAAAAAGAAGTAGATCAATGTAAATTTAGAGGTTCACATTATATGCATTACATGTAGCATGCATGCAGAAAAGATCTCGTTATTAAAAATACAACATAGTGTTATAAAAAAGATATATATGTATATATAACCAATTAAGCGGTGAAATTTTATAAAAACTAGCAGTAAATTTGGTTTCGTAATTTCAAGTTGTAGAGGGTATTACTATATATATGCACCTTATTTTTATGTATATATACCTTTTATCATTTTGGTAATTATTTAGCTTATTCTATGTAACTAGCTTCGGTTAGAAATCTCGATATAAGTTCTTTTAGAAATAATAACTAATATAGAAATCTATTCTATACCTCAAAAAACATTCTATACTGAAATATTTTAGTCCGAATGTTTAATATGATGCGATTGTATCCAACGAACTCCACCACTTCTCGGGCTTAAGTCTGAATTATATATAAAAAAGCATCAGCATTTCTCTTTTTCTTTAATTATCTACCTTGTATATTTATAAGATTCCACCAAAAACAGAATTAACCCGTTGGTGCCTAATACAAGCACGTGATAACCAATTTTGGTCGCCAAACTTCTCTCTCTCTTGAGTGTATATAAATATATCCACACATACATACTCTTAACTTTTCCTTATATCATCTTCTCTCACACAATCTCCCTCTCTCTCAAAATGGTGAAAGGGTCCCAGAAAATCATGGCCGTAGATCAAGACATACCAATAATAGACATGTCGCAGGAGAGATCACGAGTGTCGATGCAGATAGTCAAAGCCTGCGAGACTCTCGGCTTCTTCAAGGTGGTCAACCACGGCGTTAACCAAACCACCATCTTAAGGATGGACCAAGAGTCCGTTAACTTCTTCGCTAAACCGGTTCACGAGAAGAAATCGGTTAAACCGGCTAACCAGCCCTTCCGTTATGGATCGAGGGACATCGGCCTCAATGGTGACTCTGGTGAAGTCGAGTATTTGCTGCTTCACACTAACGACCCTGCCTTTATCTCCCAGCTCTCCTTCAGGTACATGTATTTTGAATGTATTTATTGTAACCGTATTATAGGTATACGGCTCGAGTTTTAGCTTCACGTAAAACCTAAATCGTATTTATGACCATTAATATTTTTAATGAAACTGATATATACGGTGTCATAGTTGAATCTTCAGGTAAATATATAATTGCATGTGTATATTACAGAATTTTATAATATTAATGTGCTAAAAAAACAAATGTAGGCAAAATGTATGTTTATGTTATTTATTTCGAAATGCATGTTTTTTTTTTTTTTTTGAAACCCAAAACAGAAGATATATTTATCTGTGAGAGTATACAAGAAAAAATGAGTAGTTTGTCTATGTAAATTACATTACCAAAAAAGGATCAAATGAATGAAATAATAAAAAAACAACAGATCTCCTCTTAGCAAAGCTATGAAGTAAAATAATGGAAAACCGAGATTAATATGGAGAATAACGTTACAAGTGTTCCACTCATCATCGAAGAAGCTGATGTGAGATTGTCAGCCCCGAGGGAGTAAGCCACTCCCGATCCATCTTTCACTTTGATGCTTGATGAACAGTTGTGGTCTGCCCATCCAATCACCTCATTCTCCAGATCGTATACTACTAACTTGTTTGAAAGCACCAAATCTCCCAAAAGGATTACATCGGATCCGTCCTGAGTTGTCATTCCACCAGATTGCCAACCAAAGCAATACATGTCTTCACGAAGTGTGAAAAGATAGTCATGCGGATACACAATCAGTTTGAGTGAGTCCTCAAAATGGAAATTGACTACCGGAAATGCTTTATCTGTGTTTGAAGTGAAACTGAAACACGCAAAAGTGTCTTGTACCATGTGCAGTTTCACCGGTTGTCTAGCAGTAATCTTGTCAATCAGTAAGTTGTAGAGAGTCTGTGGTAAGTAAGCTAACGTTGTACCACTGTCTATTATGGTTCCTCCATTCCCGCCAAAACTAGCTAGGCTTGGTGGCAGGTCAACAGGTTCACCATCCACATCTATTTCCCTCAATATAACATTGTAATGTACTTGTTTAGGAACCAAAGGAGTTGTTTTCACTACTGGAGATTCCACTTCCCCAACAGCAAAAATTCCACCTCCATTCACATTGTCCAAACAATGTGAAAAAATTCTCTTCACTTTCCCTGTGGAAGCTAGTTGTGAAATGATAGATGTATTTGCTTGTCCAAAGCCCATAATGCCATCAACTGCTGAGTCTGTTTGCCCAAGCTGGCCAGACTGATTACTTCCACACCCGAATACCACTTCGTGAGCAAGGGGTGCAGTTCGAAGATTTCCAGTAACTTGATCCAGTGTGATGTTGTCCCTAACAAAATCCCCATCACTTGCGCTTCCATCTCCATACACTACATGATAACTACAGGGCTTCTTGGCTTCGCAAGTGTCCGTTTGCGTAAGGAACTGACAAAAGTCATCTTCACATCCAACTTTCTTTGAAGTCGAGGAAGCTTTGGAGTCATACAATGATAGAGGTATACCAAGATCAGTTTTAACAGGACATTTGGGACACGGGGCGCAATTGACCCAAAGTATATCACTGCCTGTATCAACTTGAACATAGTACTCCTTTGGTGGCGACCCGAGCTTGATTTGAGTGAAGTATAAACCGATGGAGTCAGCACGGCTATCGCCACCGAGAGGGAGATCTACATTCGCAAGCATTCGAGCGTGGCGCTTGCTGTCGTGAGCCTTGAGGTCAGACAATTCTTTCTCCCTTCCGGCGAACTTATGTGTCACATTGAATACGAAATTCCCAGAAGCAAGTTGGATCGCGATCATGAAAACCGCCGCCACAATGCCTACAATTCTACTCAAATCCATTGTTGTGACTGTAATGTCTCCGTGAGAAAACGATTGAAAATAATGAAATTTCTTTCAATTGAATTAAAAATGTTTATGGTTTTTTATTTTCGATTATGGATATTGATCTTCAAACATAAACCAAGGGAGCCAAGAGAGGAAGAGAGGGAGACATGGGAACGAGAAGAGAGGGAAATGAAGAGAAAGCGACGCGTTTTCAACGGTGGATTTAGTAAGTTTTGTATTATCACGAATTTATGAGAAGCTAAATAATTTACTTAAATTAGCTTCCCTTAATTTCTTCGCTTCTCGCTTTCTTTCTTCTCAGCTTCACGTTTCCCCTACTTTCCCTAATATTATGTTCAACTTTTTTTTCTTTTATTTTTTATTTTTTATTTATTTTATTTATTTATTTGTCATTAATAAATATCACGATACAAGTCTTTCCTTTAGTTCTTTTTACAACGAATCCAGAATAGAGGCACATTATAATTTTAAATTTAAGATTGAAACAGAGAAAACCAAGTAGTGAGGAACGATGTTACCGATGGTAAGTTCCGCTGCGCACGAGATAGTGGGTCTAGTCTGCAGCGAATGATGTCTTTTAGATCCTTGATTAACGCGGAGGCTGGTCTCGCTGAGTTATTGTGAAGGCGGCTGTTTCGTTCCTTCCATATAAGGTATATTGATCCTTGAAATGCCAATCTCATGATAAGAGATACATTCCCATCTTGGCAAAGGTTTTTAATCCATCTCAAAACATCAACAAATAACGTAGGAGGATTAAGATGCGCTCTGACCGAGAAAAAGGACCACACCTCATATGAGAATGAGCAATCAAAAAACAGATGTTGCCTTGATTCATCGTGCGAACTGCACAACAAACAATTCGGCGGAACCTGAATCCCCCAATTAGACAGCCTGTCTCTCGTTGTGAGCCTGTTTCTAGCCACCAACCAAGACATAAACGCGTGTTTCGGTATTCTACCCTTAAACCAAACTGAATTCTTCCAATCCACGAGGTTCACCGGTGGGTTCAACATGTGCCAAGTATCTGCAGTAGAAAAGTTTAGAGATGGAGGATTATCACCTAGCTTCCACATATACCTATCATCCCCAGCTTCACCATTTACCAAACTGGGATCCGGCAAACAATTCTTCAAGAGCGATATGATCGGGTTTCTACTTCTACTTCTCAATACCCACCACTCACCTTCACACACTGCATCAGCTACAACCGCATTCTCCGCCAGACATGTGACTCTAGGTCCACGGTCACCTGTGTTCTCCAAAAGGGGTCCCAAACCAGTCCAATTATCCTTCCAGAAGCTACACGTCATACCGGAGGCGACTTGACAAGTAATGAAAGGCTTTGCTAGAGGCCTCAACTTACAAATATTCTTCCATACCCAACTTCCTGAGGCTGACGGGTCCAAATCCCAAAATTTTGCTGCACCAATAAGGTTTCTCCGAACCCAAGAGACCCATAAAGAACCTCCAGCTGCAAATATAAGCCAAATCAGTTTCAAACCCAGAAATTTGTTCCAAGCTAACATTCTCCTAAGTCCTAGCCCGCCACTTTCCTTAGGAGTACAAACTGAATCCCAGCTTATCTTTGCTCCTCTAGCTGAAGAACAGACCCCATTCCAGAGAAATCCATTACACATTTTCTCAATCTCCTCTAGACATTGGTTAGGGAGTAAGAATATAGAAGCTCAAAATGTGATGGTAGAGTATATCACCGACTTTATTAATTGAAGTCTACCCGCGAAAGACAACATCTTAGTGGTCCAAGAGGAAAATCTCTTAGCAATTATGTCCAGCAAGGCTGATAATCTTGCTTTCTCAGCTTCTTTGAGGTTAAGGTAACCCCTAGATATCTCACCGGGAAGGAACCTAGCTGCAAACCCCACCTTAAAGCCATCATACGATTATGATGAAAATCTCCACCATCAATGAACAGAGCCGTCTTACTGTTGTTAATCCCCAACCCTGACTTCCTCCTGAAATTATCTAGAATGCCCATGATACCACTCAGCGAATCCTCTTGTCCATCAAAGAAAATTAGAACATCGTCCGCAAAGCTTAGATGTGTCACAAGGGGAGCTTCACACTTAGGATGAATCCGAAACACACCACTTAGAGCCCCTGCATCCATTTGTTTAGACAGCACATCCATAGCTAAAACAAACAACAACGAGGAAATTGGATCTCCTTGCCTAAGTCCTTTCTTACTAGGCAAGTAGCCAATCAGTTCTCCTTTAAAATCAATGCTGAAAGAGACTGTGGAGATACACTCCTTAATCCAGAATATAAATTGTCCTGGCAAGTCAATAGCCTTGAGCACATTTAGCAGAAATTCCCAGTTAAGGTTATCATAGGCTTTAGTGAGATCTATTTGAAGACATCCCCTTGAAACTTGTCCCTGATCATGAAAATCAACGACTAATTCAGAAGCAAAGAGAACATTTTCGCAGAGCTGCCTACCTTTAACAAACCCCACCTGATTCCCTTGAACTGCCTTTGAGATAAACATTTTTAGTCTCTTCTTAATCAGCCTCGAAATTACTTTGTAAATCGTAGTGCAACAAGATACCGGACGAAACTGATTCAAGGTGTCTGCTCCCTGAGTTTTAGGAACTAGAATGATGGTGGTACCATTGAATCTTCGAGGCAAGTGGCATGTTACAAAGAACTTTTTTATCGCTCTTACTGTATCCCCTCCTACCACTTCCCAAGCCTCAACAAAGAATTCCATTGGAAAGCCATCCGGCCCCGGTGCCTTATTCCGTTTCATTTTAAATAGAGCTTCTTTGATTTCCAAATCCGAGGGAATACTCACCAATCTCGAAGCCAAGTCTTGCCCACACCTAAACTGCACAATCCGTTTCAGCTCTTCCACTGAAGGAATATCAACATCGCTATTCTCAGTTCCCAAGAGATTCTGAAAATAAAACACTGTCATATCCTTTATCTGAGACTGGTTATCAATTCTCTCCTCATTCACCCCTCTTAAATATCTGATGCAGTTTCTTGCATGATTAGCGACTACCATCTTAAAGAAGTAGGCTGTACATGCGTCACCATCCTTGAGCCATCTCACTCTTGACTTCTGCTTATAAAATATCTCAAGGGCATTGGCAAAAAAGTTCCATTTCTTCCTAGCCACATACTCCTCACGAAATAGAACATCGGTAGGGTTCCTCATCAGTGTCTCTTGAATGGATTCGAGCTTCTGTAATGAATCATTCGTTCTTTGTTGCAGATTACTAAATCCTTCTTTATTTAACAACCTGCAGGCAGCCTTTACTTTTCGCATCCTCTGACCAAAGGTGAAGAGCTCAGAACCCACACATACTTCTTTCTGCCATGCTTGAGTAATGACCTGAATATACCGCGGATGCGTAGCTAAGAAAGAGAAATAATTGAAACTTTTCCTTCCCCTTCCTATAGACGAATTTTTACTGACCAAACATGGAGAATGATCTGAGTCTCCCGGTGGATCAAACACAGCTAAAGAATCTGGAAATGCAGCAGACCATGCTTCATTCACTACTGCTCTATCAAGCTTCCTCAGAATTGGGTCATCTGGCCGTTCATTGGTCCATGTAAAGAAAGCTCCTTTCGTTGTTAGATCAGACAACTCATTCTCAACCAAACAAGCATTGAAATCAGCCATTCCGGATAAAGGAAGATTATGAGGAATAATGGAAAAATGTTCTTCCACCGATATTATTTGATTAAAATCCCCCATGACTAAGCAAGGTCTCGAGATGGCTGGAGATTCCTTTGCTACTGCTTTTATTTCCTCCCAAAGCACTCTCCTTTGGCCTACTGTATTATACGCGTATATAAAAGCTACTGAGAAAGCTTCACTTGTCGCTGGAACATAAACCGAACAAAATATCATTTGCGGAGACTTCTTGAAGCATAATACCGATATAGCTGGGTCCCAAACTACCCAAATCCTGCCATTCTCCGCCTCTGAGTAATTATTAACCGACCTCCACCCTGGAAAAGTTGAACTTAAAATATAACCCGCATTATCCTCTGATACATGCGTCTCCAAAACACTGCCAATTAATGGCTTATTCAAAGCAATCCAACTTCTAACTACTCTCTGACGAGACCTACTATTCAATCCCCTAACATTCCAGCTAAAAACATTCGAAATGCATGTTGTATGTTATATACAACTTTTTTTTTTTTTTTTTTTGATACCAAGTGTATTTATGCATATAATAAACCAACCACTTGTTATCACTAGTTATCATTTTGAAAATTATGTAAGCTTGCTCTGTTTAGGTTTCAATTTCAATAGAAACAATATTATAGGTGTTGGCCAGTTGATGATAGTGCCACATTAAAAAATCCGGTGAAATAATTAGTTGACGAGTTCACAACTTTGGATGATAATGATTAGTCGGGTTTCGACTCGGAACAAACTTGATTATAGAAATCAAAGTTCATGGGTATAAGTTATTTATTAGCTTAGTTATAAACCTATATTTATGTCAAAAGGATACAGTTACCTTATACTAGCATTATTGACGTTATATATTATGAACTATAAACAAACGGTTCACCTTTCACTTATTTAATTAGGTATAGGTTTTTTTCTTTTAATTTATTTGGGGGATCTTAAACAATAGTGGAGTAACCAAAGTAATATAGTCTCAGTCTATCTCAAAAACAGTGTATGGATAATAATTGTGTATCTACTAACCTACACCAGACATGACATGTACTATATATATAGATACATTGCAGTGTAGACTTGCCATATTTGAATATAATAAGTTCTTAAATAATACTGATAAGAATTCTTATCTTATTGTAAAAAGTTTCGTACTTATGTTTCAACAGTTTCTTTTTCGTACTTAACTTAAGCAATGGTTCATTCTTGGCTATTTTCTTTTTTTCTGCTATACAAATAAAACCAACTTCTTTCTGAAAGTAGAAGTATTAAGGTTTCGTGGTTATTTCTTTTATTATATTTCTATAATAATTAACCAAAATAAGAAAAGAAGATGAATAAGAGTGCTGATGATGTGTGACGTATGTTTGACAGCTCGGCAGTGAATTGTTACATAAAAGCAGTTAAGCAGTTGGCTCGTGAAATCTTAGATCTGACGGCTGAGGGACTTCGGGTCCCACCTCACACCTTCAGCAGGTTAATCAACTCCGTCGATAGTGACTCTGTTCTGAGAGTGAATCACTATCCACCGTCCGATCAGCTTCTCGGGGGTGCCACACACTCTAATAAATCTGCGTCACTGACGAGGGTTGGCTTCGGAGAACACACCGACCCTCAGATCTTAACAGTGCTCAGATCCAACGGTGTAGGAGGACTCCAAGTGTCAAACTCAGACGGCATGTGGGTCCCTGTCTCTCCTGACCCTTCAGCTTTCTGCGTCAATGTAGGAGACTTGTTACAGGTCGGTGTTGTTGTTGATGTTTTTTGTTTTATATTTTCTCCTTTTTTTTTAACCCTGACAAAAAAAGAAGTAACTAAATATAAAAGCATGAGTGTCAAAAAAAAAAAAAAAAAATCTAAAAACATGAAGGAGATGAAAATTGAAACAGAAACCGAACAAATTGAAATTTATTGAAGTAAATATTTTAAGTATTCATGGGCCTTAAAACAAATATAATTATATTGTGTAAATAAAATATAAATCACATCTTTATTTTACTGTGTTTTAATTTTTTTTGAGTAAACTTAAATTCAAGCGGGAATTTCTTTTAAACCATACCACTCTTCTCTACCTTTTTCGTTCATTTTTTGTTATTTTATCTTTCATTCTTAAGTGTTTTAGTCATTTTATTAATTTCTTGGAACTATTTTAAAATTGTTCGTTGGGTTTTAAGGTGATGACGAACGGGAGATTTATAAGCGTAAGGCATAGAGCGTTGACCTCCGGAAGAGAAAGCCGGCTCTCGACCGCGTACTTCGCCGGACCGTCACTACAGACAAAAATTGGGCCTCTTTCCGCGATGGTTACGGCGGGGGATCAGCCGCGGCTATACCAAACGTTTACTTGGGGCGAGTACAAGAAGCTCGCTTACTCGCTACGACTTGAGGATAGTCGTTTAGACATGTTCCGTACATGCAAGGATGACGATGATGAGGAGGCTTTTTAGTAATAACAATGCTTGTCTTGAAAGTTCAGGGTAAAAGCACTGTGTGTAGAACTAGGACTAAAACGTTTTAACTTTTACGTATGATTTGTAATATCTGTTTGACATTAGCTTTAAGGAGATTTTTTTGATCAGGAAGTAAGTTTACAAGACTTCTATCATCCAATAATCTAAAAGTATCCCGTAAGTCGAGACCGGATCCCACCCTAGAAATTGAAATCGCCACCACAAGGAAACCACCTCTGTTGGTTGATCCCCGAGCCTGTTGAAGCTAGCTCCGTCGACAGGTAGAACTGTTGAGCCTCGGAGGGTTAGACCACGAAACATCAGACTGGGGAGATTGTAACATCCTCAAACCACCAGCCTAAACCCACCTCCAAGACGCCGTATCTCGAGACCAACCATCGCAGACTTGACAAACATAGGAGCACCGAAACTTCTACTACCTCTCCAAATTTCCGTCAAGCCCACAAAACCTCCGGTGAAAGACCAACACTAGGGGAGCCGCTGGTCGTCGGTCCCACATCGAGACCTAGAATGGATCTGGGTGTAGAAGTTAATGATTTCAATCAGAATTAAATGTATGTTGCTGAACTATGCACACACATACACGTAATTAATCGTTTAATTTATCGTTATTGGGTACCTTATCAAATTGCTAATATGGACTTACTAGTCTTTAGAAAAGTTAGGTTGATGACGATAAACCCATTTTATTTATGGTTCATATGTATGCAATAATTTATGAGATATGTGCCAATACTTAATTATTATAGCTAAGTTAGTTACAAAGTCTTGCCTTTTATAATACTTATTAGGCGATTCTCCGTACTCAATACTGAGTAAGAACATTAATTTTTATAACGTTAATTTTTATAACGATAGAATTAACGAAAATCCAAAAAAACTAAAAGAAAAAAAGTTTTAGTGATATAGTATATTACTCGTTTTGAGTCTTTAAAAAATAAGAGGACTCAAAAATATCCTTGAACACCTAAACATATGTAGTATTTTACTCGTTTTGTTCCATTTCAATAATTCCAAATCTTATTATGCAAATAACAATTATCAATTCAATTTATGTTGAAATGATATGTTTTTTTCTCATGTTAAACGCTATTGTAAACAATCAGTTCATGCATTAAGAAAATAACAAAATTTAGATGGAGATTTCGTACCTCATTAATTTTTACATAAACTTTTACTATGATCACTAAGGAAAAATATATGTTCAGTCAGTAAAAAAATCTTTTTAATGCACATGAGTTAAGAAAAAACCTTCTTTATATATAGGTGTTATGATGATTTAATCTAAAACCCTACCACTATGGGGTTAATCCAAGGAAAATCATAACGCACATGATCTAAAAGTCTTCTTTATAAGCTCTATATAGTTTTTCTTCGCCCTACTCAGTTTTCTGTTAACGGTTGTTCGAAGTTACAATAAGAAACTCCGTTAGGGTTAGTCTATTGAGAAAATCTACATATATTTTACAAAGAATTAAAACCGATCCGAAACAAACAACGCATCGGTACCAAACCGAACTAAACAGACAACAAACTGATTCAATAATCATTTTTTGTCCATATATAAAAAATCGAATAAATTTGAATACATGAATTAAACTTCAATCTTTGTGAAAAATTCTCAGCAACCACTATGTAGTAAACTCAAGGGAATCATAATGCACATGAGCTAAAATTCTTCTTTGTAAGTTCTATATAGTTTTTCGTCGTTCTACTCGGTTTTATGTTAATGATTGCTCGAGGTTACGATAAAAAACTTCAAGTTAGCTATCTCTCGTTAGAGTTAGTCTATTGAGAAAATCTACATATATTTTACAAAGAACTCAAACCGATCCGAAACAAACAACATATCGGTACCAAACCGAACTAAATAGATAACAAATTGATTCGATAATCATTTTTTATCCATATATAAAAAATCATTTTTTGCGAAACATGCATTGTTTAGATACTCTCTTCTCCTCTCTAATGGTGTATCATCTTCCTTTCTTCAAAACCCTCCTTTTTGCATTGTCGGTGCTTATCCTTGTGAAGTGGATCTTGGAAACCTCGTGATTTCGAATGGTAATGAATTGCGCTGTACTTATTTGGAAAAGAAGGTGCCTCTGGAGTTGTTTTTGATTATGCAATGGTAACAATAGAAGTATCCCATGGCTGGATAGCTACTTTGAAAGGCGACGGTATATTACGTCTCCAAGATGATCTAAACCTAGTTGCATCGGATTCAGACCCAAAGCGGATCCCTCTGCATCCTCTTGTAACTCAGCCTCATTGTTTAACTAAAATTGTCGGTAACGTGTCAATGTCCTCGTCTTGCCCCGAGGATGAGAATTGTATTGTGGTGGTCAAGTTCTTGGGACCTCAAATCAGCTTTTGCAAACCGGTTTAAACTAACTCCAAGTGGACCAATTTCAGAATCAAAGATCCTTGCTTCTACTCTTCTCGTATCATGTTTTCCAAGAAAGATGAAATGTTTCGCATACTCGGATTTGGGGGGGCCACCTCGTTGCATCCACTACAAGAAAACAGTCTATTTCTGACGAAATTTTTGACCAATTTATATCTGTCGCAAATTTCTAACAAATTTTCGACTTTTTATCGACAAAGGGACGTCTATGTCGGAAAGCGGTCACAAAAGAACTGACGGCGTTAATCGGTAAGAAATTTGTCGTAAATTAGTGACGGATATCTGACCAACACCATATTCTAACCGTTTTTTGACCGTCTTCTCCCTGTCACATATATTAACTGACTGGTTTCTAACCGCTTCTCAGCTGTCACAAATTTTTTTACTGATATCTGACAGAAATATAGACGTTAAACTAGCCGTTGATATAGTCGTTGCTATATCTGTCAGATTGGTCAGAAATCGATCAGATTTCGGTCACAAGAAAGGTCACAAGAAATTATGATGTCATCTATAAATATTTGGCAGCCCTCATTCTCTACATTTACTAAGAAAATTCAACAAACACCAAAAATGACATCTTCAGATCCTTACAATTATTTTCGCTCGTGGATGGATAAACCGCATAAAAAAGACGACGGATCGGGAACGGTTACAGATGATTTCTTAGCCGGTCTTGATCAATTCATGAAGTTTGCAACACAACAAGATTTCACCAAGCAAACAAATAAGATGTATTGCCCATGTTCTTTTTGTTGTAATGGTAGATTGAAGCCCGCTAATGAAGTTTTGCATCATCTATATGATTACGTGTTCATGCCAGGTTACAAAGTTTTCGTATTATCACGGGGAAAGTGATTCAATGGTGGATTATACTAGTACTAGTGAACATCATGTTGTAGATAGGTTAGAAGAACCAACTCCAGAGGTAGAAAATGTAGGTACTGTTCATATGGTCAACGATGCTTATCGGGAACATTTTACAACGAATGTTGATGATGGAGTTAGGGAGGAACCTAATTTAGAAGCCCGCAAGTTCTACGATATGTTAGACGCAGCTAACCAACCATTATATGATGGTTGTAGAGATGGTCTTTCGCCATTATATGTTGCGACTAGAATGATGAGCATAAAGACGGATCACAATGTGAGCGAGGAATGTATGGATGCATTTTCTGCTCTTGTGAAAGAAATTCTTCCTGAAAACAATCTTGTGCCAGATTCGTATAGTGCAATAGAGGCATTGGTGAGAAGACTTGGTTTGCCGTATCAGGTGATAGATGTCTGCATAAATAATTGTATGTTGTATTGGGGAGACGACTTAGGTCGAACAAAATGTAGTCATTGTCGTGCTGATCGAATCAAGGAAAGATGTGGAAAGTTCCCTATAAGAGGATGTGGTATTTGCGTTTAACAGCGAGGTTGAAGAGGTTATACAAGTCAGAACGCACATCAAGAACTATGACATGGCATGCAGAGCATACACCAGAAGGAGAAATTGCGCACCCCTCAGATGCAACCGCATGGAAACATTTCCAGTCAAAGTATTCCAAATTTGCAGCCGAGCGAAGGAATGTATACCTCGGTTTATGTACAGATGGTTTCAACCCTTTTGGAAGGAACGGGAGGCAGTATTCATTGTGGCCGGTAATCATAACGCCGTATAATTTGCCTCCATCATTGTGCATGAAACGGGAGTTTTTGTTTCTAACCGTTTTGGTTCCTGGCCCAGAAAACCCTAAGACAGCACTTGATATTTTCTTGCAACCATTAATTTGCGAGTTGAAACAGTTGTGGGATCAAGGAACTGAAACATACGATCTTTCTTTGCAACAAAATTTTACAATGCGAGCAGTGCTTATGTGGACTATAAGTGATTTTTCAGCATATGGTATGCTATCTGGATGGTCAACGTATGGAAGGTTATCGTGCCCTTATTGTCATGAAAACACCAAAGCGTTCTATTTGCCAAAAGATCAAAAGATCTCTTGGTTTAATTGCCATAGATGCTTTTTACCGGCCGACCATCCATATAGGAGGAGCAAAACAAAGTTCAGAAAGAACAAAAAGAATTTTGACTATCCACCTCCTACGTTAGATTGTAGCATATTGCTGGCTGAGATGAGAGAGTACGGTGCAGTAGCGACAGTAGAATGTGGTGGAAATGGCCATGGGGGTGTTGGCATGAAAGGGGTGTACCATAATTGGTACAAGAAGAGTATTGGGAATTTCCATACTGGAATGACCATCTGTTGAAGTATAATCTAGATGTCATGCACATTAAGAAGAACTTTTTTGAAAATATCATGAATACCGTTTTAAATGTGCAAGGCAAGACGAAAGACAATTTGAAGTCTAGATTGGACTTACCTGAATTTTGCTGCCGGTCCGAGTTTCATGTCGACAAGGAAAGGAGACCTAAAGCCCCTCCTTGTAGAAAAACAAAAATATATGGTAAACATTTTATTATGATTCATCACTTCTTAAAAATATATGTCGAATTAATCATTAAAATTACTTGTAGCAAAACAAAAACGGTGTGGAGCCGGATTGGATTATGCTCCTTGAAGATCTCCACACCAACAAGAAAACAAAAAGGATTCAAGACCCTGTTGCAGCGATATACATTGGCAAGTGCAAGGAAGCTGCAGATGTTCGACTATCAGAGCTCTTGATAGAAGGTTCGGTAGATTCCAACACTTTGCCTTTGGATGAGATTACCAAAATTGTTGAAGGGGTATGTATACATCCAATGCAAATATACTGTTTTATACAAGTGTTGAAAAAAGTTTAATAACTAAATTTTTTTTTGTTCCTAGATGATTCCGGTTATCAAAGGCCGCCGTCTCGGGATGGGTAAAGCATCCAGTATCCACATGGGGACTCCTTCGACAACTGCCCAAGCCGAGACCGATGTATTGAAACACGAGATTCAGAGTTTGCGGGAGACTTTGACGGAAAAAGACGCTGAGATGAAATCGTATCAGGCTCAGACTTTACGCATGATGAGATTACTTGAAGAGAAATACCCGCTAGATTTTCCTCCGGAAACACCGTAGTTGGGATGTTGTAGTCGAATTTCAATTTCATATTGTAATATTATGTTGTAGGTACGAAAGTCATTTTCAGTAGTTGGGTATCTTAAGACTTTAAAATCATTTTCGGTATAAGTTTAAGACTTTAAAATCATTTTTCAATTTAAAATCGAAATACTTATTATTATTTTTCTTTCTAGTTTAAATTAAATGAAATTTAGATTTAGTAAATTTTTATAAAAATAAAGAAAGAGAATCCGTCACGAATCCGTCATAAATTTTTGACTGGTTATTGACGGTATTTGGATTTTTAAATAAATTTTTAATCAATAAATTAAATATGTGCCGTCAGAAATCGGTCCAGATTCGACTATGATATCCTTCAGAAAGCTGTCGAAAACTTTTTGACCGATAATCGACGGACTCTTTGACCACCATATATGGTCGAAATCTCGTCGGGAGCATCCATCAGTATACAGTCGGAAATTCGTCGGGATGTGCGGTCGCTAATCCGTCAGAAATGTGCGACCGATTTATTGGTCAGTAATTTACGACCAAATTGTGACCAATCTATAATTTCTGACCATCTCAAAGTGACAAACAATGTTGGTCAGAAAACAGTTAGGAATGTCCATTTCTGACCGATTTGGGCTCGATTGTGTTGTCACTATTAACTGCTTTTCTTGTAGTGATCATGGGATATTCTCTGACCCCAAACCCCAATCCAAAGTGTCAGAAGTTTCGGTTTCAAAACCTTCCCGAGCTACCCAAGACCAAACAAAAGCTTATAGATTCTTGCTACACGAGCGAACACTTGGTGGAGTCAAGACCCACGGGTGAGAGTTTCATAGTTAAGTGGTACACGAACAACGTCGATGATAGTAGTGAAAAAATGAAGACAAAAGCTATGATGGTGTTTAAGCTAGAAGAAGATAAAAACGTTGTTTACACTAAAGACATTGGTGATCTCTGCATCTTCCTCTCAAATTAGGAACCTTTGTGTGTCTCTGCTAATTCCTTTCCTAGCATGTTCCGTAACAAAGTCGAATTCATTGAAACTGACGAATACGCATTTTTGAGGATGGCTGAATCATCCATCATTCGTGGTGAAAATTTTAGTCATGGTTATAGGACATGGACCCCTTACCATATTCTACTTCAATATATAAACTATTAATTTGGAATTTTAAGTCTGTCTTTACTATATAGTTTCTACGTGATTGATAATGTTGGAGACTGAAGTGATATATTCTCTACATCAAAAGTGACCTGGCAGACCTAAGACGAGATCTATTTTCGGATTAGACCTGTCTAGTTGCCAATTGCCAGATCTCACAGCGCCCCTATATATACTAGGGTCGTTTGTTGTAAAGGGGGGAGACCCAATGAGCATTTAACAAAACAAAGAAAACACAAAGTGTAGGTAAAATAGCTCGAACGTAGATCATATTTAACATATTTTAAGTGACCTCGTCCATAGGTGTTAAACTCTGATATATACATCGCAATTCTTCTCAAAAATCATATCTCTTTTTCTTGTAAAAGCGCCTCGTGCCGTTATTAATCATCACTTCGTTATCTCGCGTAGTTCCACTTGAAATATTCGAGTTGATTTATTTTAACGAGATTTTTGACATGCAAAACATCGCATAGAAAGCGGCTCAAAGTAAAAGTCACATTAGAAATACAAACTCTAATCTAACTTGCGTCCTAAACAAACCTGCTTGTGATCCGGTATCCACAATATTGGTGTTCTAGTTCGAATCTCTTTTACATTTTTTACGCAAAATAGTTCAGTTTTCAATTTTAAAGCGTTTGAATTTGTGTATTGAAACTGCTGACATCTGATTCGGTGGTTCGTAGTTTAAGAAAAGTTTGTAAAAACTTTATTTTTTTCTGAAAATAGTTTAACATAAGATTAAAAAAAAAGAAAAAATGAAAAAAATGAGATGTTAGTGGTGGAGGGGACGTGGCGAAATTAGAACCATTTTGTATTTGATACCGCGTTTACCCCTTGAGCTGCTCCACGTAAACACCAAAAAACTCTTGTGCAAGGCGGTGATAACTTCTCAGATCCTTCTTTCAACTTTTCTCTACGAATTACGAACCAAAACTATATTCGCCGGTGTTGTTCAATCAGAGATCGTCGTCATTTAAATCCTGTTCCAATGGCCGGAAAACTTATGCACGCTCTTCAGTACGATTCTTACGGCGGTGGCGTCGCTGGTTTGAAGGTTAATCTCTCTTCTCTTTCTATTTTCCGTTTTTCCTCATGTTCCTCTGTACAACCTGTTCCCTGCGCTGCTGTTTCGATTTCATGTGTTCAAGCATTTTAGGAGATTTTGTGTTCACTCTGCCGACGAATCTTCTATTAGTCTCTGTAATGATTTCGGACATTTTTCTCCGCAATTTGGAAAAACCCAATGAGACGAAAAGCAATTTTAGGGAAACGAGAACTGATTGAAAGCAGTTTATCTAAGATTATCCTCTAATTTCCGATATCAACCTGTAGGGATTGCATGCTGCATCATGTCTATTTATCTAGATTGGAGTTGAAGACAAAATTAATCAAGACATGATACAATTTATCTAGACTACAGTTGATAAATTTTGGTATTGAAAACGGAAGTTTTGGTTCCTTTCTACTACATTTTAAACAGACTCTGTGATAAGATCATTATGCCAAGTTAGTATCCTCATGTGTGCCTTTTGTTTCCGATGATGCATTTTTTGTGTTCCCTTTTTGTTGATTAGTACGCGTTTATCTGATATGTTTGCAGCATGTTCAAGTCCCAATTCCATCGCCAAAAAGCAGTGAGGTTCTCGTAAAACTAGAAGCAACTAGTATAAATCCTATTGACTGGAAAATTCAAAAAGGAATGATCCGTCCTTTTCTGCCCCGCAAGTTCCCCTGCATTCCTGGTATTCTAATTGCTTTCAAGATTTCTTTATCTTGTTTTTTTTTTTCCTTTCCTGGTCATATAAGTGTATGCAGGATAATGTTGAAATGAGCCAAGTTAATGAGTACATCACTGAGAGGAAAACTCATCCGTTTCTTAGCATAGTTGGTGTTCTTACTTGTAATAATAGTTGGTAGATCCTTTGGTATTTTGTATTGGGCAGCTACTGATGTTGCTGGAGAGGTTGTTGAGGTTGGGTCAGGAGTCAGAAAATTCAAGGCTGGTGACAGAGTTGTAGCAGTTCTCAGCCATATGGTAATTAAATTCTTTTGCCATTAACGTTGTTAGCGGTTAAACCAACTACCTCGGAACATGAAATACGTAACTGTGTTTTTGCTTGTTTTCAGACCGGAGGTGGATTTGCTGAGTTTGCTGTTGCAAGCGAGAAGCTAACCGTGAAAAGGCCTCAAGAAGTCGGAGCAGCTGAGGCGGCCGCTTTACCTGTGGCGGGTCTAACCGCTCTCCAGGCTCTAACGAGTCCCGCAGGGTTGAAGCTGGATGGTACAACAGGGAAGCAGGCGAACATCCTGGTGACAGCGGCATCTGGTGGGGTCGGCCACTATGCGGTTCAGCTGGCCAAGCTTGGGAATGCGCATGTAACTGCTACGTGTGGTGCCCGGAACATAGACTTTGTCAAATCTTTAGGAGCAGACGAGGTTCTCGACTACAAGACTCCCGAGGGAGCTTCCCTCAAGAGTCCATCGGGTAAGAAATACGATGCGGTGGTCCATTGCGCAAGCGGGATACCGTTTTCGACATTCGAACCAAATTTGGCTGAAGACGGGAAGGTGATAGATATCACACCGGGACCTAAAGCCATGTGGACTTATGCGGTAAAGAAAGTGACAATGTCGAAGAAGCAATTGGTGCCGCTTTTGTTGATCCCTAAAGCTGAGAATCTGGAGTTTTTGATGAATCTGGTGAAAGAAGGGAAAGTGAAGACTGTGATCGACTCGAAGCACCCACTGAGCAAAGCGGAGGATGCTTGGGCTAAAAGTATCGATGGTCATGCTACTGGGAAGATCATTGTCGAGCCCTGATTAACTTCTAGCTACTCTCTCATCGTCTCTCATACTAGATGTTAAAAAGTTTGTTTAATATTTACTCATAGCTTTCTTTATTTTTGTTTTCTGTTTTATGTATACCCGACTATGTGGAACTGTTGCAAAACTAGAAAAAGAAATACTAAAGTATTTTGAAAAATATGACTCTACAGGCAGTCTCTCATCTGATAAACTAATTTCAATTTTCAATTTTCCTCTGTTTCCAAATGTTTAGAAGAAGAAAAGGGAAGCAATTTTGGGTAATGCTTGTGAAGATGCATTTGCTCTAAATGAAAACAAAGACTATATCTTCTCGGTTTCAAGCAATACAAAGGTGATCGACAAACACAAAGGTTAGAAGTTAAGTGAGTCAAATAAGGGTAAATGCCCTAAGGGTAAGAAGAAGACATGAGACACCTTCTCTACCACCCTAGATGCTTCCAGGAGGCCTAGGGAGTTTCATTCGAGGGGTAACACTATAAGTCTCCACCCAATCTGCCTTCATGCAAAAATCCATAAACTACAAGATTGTGAGACAAGGCCTCTCAACCCCTTTTGCAAGTGTGAGGCAATTCTAAATCTTGTAATCTTTCACATATGTAGGAACGAGTGATCCTAAGAGGGCTACAACTTTTTTAGGGTTTTCGAGTGAGGATTGTTTGCAGCTTGTGTCACAAAGAAAACAAGCTGTAGAGTGATGTTATTGAGAGGGGTTAGACATCTAGGTTGGGGAATAAGCTTACAATTAAAATGAATAAGCTTACAATTAAAATAATGTGTAAGTGTTGTCTTTTTTTATTTATAATATAAGTGTTTTGCATTGAATCTCTACACTTTTAATAAGATTTGTAGCAAGCAAGCAGTTCTCAACTAGAAGACGGTTTTTAAGAAGGTAGTTTAATTCAGAGCAATTAGCAAGGATAGAATAGGCTTGAGACAGCTTACCAATAGATTATGGACAAATTTATATAGCGTGCTGAATAGTGATATCGAGGTAAATTCGGAAACTTTGGCTACTCCGACGCTTCGGTATAAGGATGAGGTGTGTGGTGTTTGTTGCAGAAGGTATGAACCCATCAGCGAATAATTGTTTTACAGCTAAAATAACCTCATAATCAACCATAGACCATGATGATTTATAGAATTCTGCAATGGAACCGTCAGGGCCTGACGTTTTACTGTTCTCCCCGCTTAAAGCTCCGAACGTTTATTCACCATTTGATGGATAGTGAAGCACAAGTTAACTCTTGTTTACATAATTAACTAGAAAATGAAAACATAGCGACCCAAATATTGATTACTCGTCCCATAATATATTATGATTTTTAATTTATTGATTATATTTTTGGCAACATGGTAGAAATTGTCAATGGAATAAAACATAAGTTATTAAAATCCTCTATTGCCTTCAAGATTTTTGGATCAAGTTTGATATGAAACTCTTTGAAATTGTCTTCACAATCTACTGATAAATGTATTGCTTCGGCGATTATAAGGTTTAAGCCAGTGAAATCCTTGGTTTCCAAAGCCTAGGGGACATTATTAAATTCTTTTCGAGCAATTTCATAATTCTCTGAGCAAATTTTATAATGCGTTTTAGTACGAGGATCAGTTATGGTTTCGACAAGTGCTTGTATTTTTGTTTGCATGTTTGAAGCATTCTGCTGCGCATAATTAACGAAAAATTTAACAAGGCCAAAAAGATATAGTTTTGTAATATGAGGTTTCGACTTGAAGAACTTAAAACAAAACGAAGTATTGTTGGCACTTTTACATATGGTATTAATCTCAGCATCTGTAACTGCTATGCTAAATCTTGCCGATGAATACAGAAGAAAAAGCACAGCCAAAAAAGCAAACAAAACGTTGTTTTTGAAAAACACAACCATTTTTTCCTATGGACTATTCAAAATGTTAAAATCGTTTGTTTTTGTAAGAACCCGAAACTCTATAAGCATAATATATATATATATATATATATATGATAGGGTGATTAAGACAGTTAATTAATATTAAATCACATATTAAATTTTGTTTTGTTTTTGATTAGTCATATTTGATAGCTTTCAATATATATAGATTTTTATTTAAGAAGTTTAGATTTTATTAAATGCATTATTAAATTGAAAATAAAATATATATTTTTTAAAAAAAAACATTGATTACTATCTAATACAAAGTAATAGATATATTAGTAAAAATGACGAATCGAGACCCAAGCAAAAACTGGCGCGTCGCCTAGGCCGCCGTTTTCGGTCTGTGACGAATAAAAAATACCAATTCTTTATATTTTAGGCTAAACCCAAACCCACTATCCTAAAATCCAATACTGACTTTGTGATCTTATATATACATCTCTTAATTTTAAAAACCCTAAGTTATCTTAGTTTATGATCTTCTAAGATCCAAGTTTTGTTCTTGAATGGTTCTTATTGATTGTTCTCAAAACCCTTCTTTCTTGAATCTTGGATTCCTTTATGATTTAGTTATTTGAATATCTCTTTATGATTTAATTTGATTTTTATATATCTTTTTTCTTTTTCATTATGGATCCATCAAAATCCATGGGTGAGTGATTTTCATTATGGGTTGAAGATTAGATGTTGAATAGGTGGAAATAGGCTGGCCTTTAGATTCTAGGCTATATAAAAAGAAATATATTATTTGAATGGTTTTGAAGTAATTATCCCTAAATCACATAACAGAGATTTATACACTCTAAATATTTGCTTAAATTCTCCAATCAACTTTCAAATGACCAAATTTATGCACTCTACAAAATTAGTTGTTAAATATTTTTTTAGTGTTTAGGAATGGACCTTAATGACTAGTAATGATTACTTAGCATGAGGAATCATAGTATAAGTATTGATTATTGGATGAATAAATTTCAATATCATGAGAATGAATTAGTTTTATAATGGAATTCCAACTTTTAGATTGAACATTTAAGAATCCAAATAGAAACTTAGGAAAACTGTCTATTTTCCCTTCATAACTATTATATTTTTTCAAAATCACCAACGAATTTTAAACCTCTTTCTAATTGTCCACTAAAAGTTGAAACACCTATTTTCCCTAGATTGAAAAATAGAAATGTATTTTCCCACATAGTGCAATTTTATTGGTTTATTGGTTCAAATCAACAATAGACTACCAAACACAATCATAAACCGAATTGAAACCAATTCCAACCAAACCCAACCTGGACCAAATTCTTTATCTTTCTTCACCAACTTTTTTTTCTCGCTGAAACCATTATTTTTTTTTTTTTAAGGGTTTTCATTTTTATAGAATTTTTTTATTTTAGAACTATGGAGACCATGTGTCAATCGAAATTTGTTTTAGTGGTCTGCATATTTTCAAGAAGAGGTACATTTTTGTGTAAGAAATGTCAGCATGCCATGTCCGCGAAATTTCGAGCCTATAGGGCCTCAAATGAGATGGGACTCGGCTTTCGGTTGCTCAAGTGCTTACGGGCTCATAAAGGGTAGTCTTATGATATGCTATGGAGTCCAATTGGGGTGAACTCTAGACTTTCCAGATATTCTAGGTCACAGGGCTGTGAGCAAATTAGAAGGGGGTACATACTTCGGGTTGCTTCTGGACTCACCTCGGGGTGGTCCGACAACGTTTTAGGGGTGTTGGAAGTATATGACATAGAGCAGGATTCGTCCCGTATAGTAACAAACCTCCTACAACATCAAGGAACCGTGTGAAGTATTCTGGAAAGACACGATCATGGTATGATTCCCGAAGATTATTTGACCCTAAATCAATATTGATTCCACGGGACTGAGTTTGGAAAACATAATACATATGAGGAAATAAAAGAAAAAAGGGGTTCGTTCAGTTGCGGTCCAAAAGAATAGAAAGAACCGAGGCTAGTCCATCTATTTGATTTTTTCTTGTCCTTTTTGTTCCCCTAAACACCTTTAAAGAATTATAAGAAAAAGTCTTTCACGATTGCGTTTGTACATCTTCGTTTTATATGAGTTAGTTCGCCCTATTTTACTTCTCTCTTCTCTAAGGAAACTACCGCTAAAATCATTGCGCGAGTGGGATACCGTTTTCAACATTTGAACCAAATTTGGCTGAAGACGGGAAGGTGATAGATATCACACCGGGACCTAAAGCCATGTGGACTTATGCGGTAAAGAAAGTGACAATGTCGAAGAAGCAATTGGTGCCGCTTTTGTTGATCCCTAAAGCTGAGAATCTGGAGTTTTTGGTGAATCTGGTGAAAGAAGGGAAAGTGAAGACTGTGATCGACTCGAAGCACCCACTGAGCAAAGCGGAGGATGCTTGGGCTAAAAGCATCGATAGTCATGCTACTGGGAAGATCATTGTCGAGCCCTGAATAGCTTCTAGCTACTCTCTCATCGTCTCTCATACAAGATGTTAAAAAGTTTGTTTACTATTTACTCGTAGCTTTCTTTTGTTATTGTTTTGTTTTATGTATACATGACCATGTGAAATAGTTACTAGACCAGAAAAAGAAATACTCTAGTATTTTACTCTACCGCAGTCTTATCTGATAAACTCATTTCATGCTGACCAAAAAAAAACTCATTTCAATTTTCAAGTTTCCTTGGTTTTCAATTTGGAAAGTTCAACTTAGATTACTGCGCGAAAATACTATAAATTTTTAAAGAGATATATATTGAATAGATTATAAACTACCTAGATAAGTTATTGCTAGTTTCAATCTACAAATTCAATTTATCATATATCTTGCTTGACCTTCAAATAGAGTGTCACATTCTTTCAAAAGCTATTTAATTTAATGTTTGTTTCCATAGTTATATATAACAAGTAATAAGATTTCTCGTATTGTATCTTCCTTTTTTCTCTGATACACGATGGTACAGAATAAAATACATTTAAGGGGATTTTTTAATATGTAAAATATGCGATCTGATTATTATATAAAAAGGAATCTTATTATATAACTGATCAGAGGTTATTAGAACATTCTTAAACCGCAATTTAAAATATTGAAAACAACGTGATAGCATATGAAGTTAAAGAAAAATCAAGTAATCAGGCCACCATCATAAGGCACTTTAGTTTGTGGGATCCAACTATCACCGTCGATTAACCTAGAGACCGTGAAATTGGAAGCAACAGTGGCGTTGATGATATGGTAACCTGGCCACGAAACGCGGTTTGAGGTGTTTGAACCTGGTCCACTATTGTTATACTCCGCGTAGTATAGCGTTTTCAATCCAACATTACCAGAGAATTTATCCCAACCGGTTGGTTCAACAAAGCCGTCTATATAAGTTTGCATGATGATCGTCCTGGAGTAAGGTTTCCACGGCCGGCCAAGATAGGTTTTTACCGTGTAATTGCTTCTGACCAAATCTTCAGTCGGTTTAATCCTACAATTCTGGATTATAATCCCCGACGTCTCATTCACCATTTCTCGACCTTGGGCTGTTATCTCGTTCGCGTTGCCTTTCCTTGGTTGGCGCGCAAATAGATTGCATTTCTGAAATACAACCAGAGCCCTACCAAAGATAAAGTCGATCGTACCGTACACGTCGCACTCTCGATAGTATTGTCTTTGAGCATATACATATAAGGTATCTTGGTAGCCTTCAATGCTACATCTGTAGAAGACGGATAAGTCCCCTCCGCTCAACAAAGCCACAGCTTGCTCCTTTTTCGGTCCAGCCGTGTTACGAATAGTGAGATTCATGCAGATAAAGTTTGGGCCAAAAACACCTGCATCCCCGTAAACAAAACAAAGGGTCAGTAAATAAATCATTAAGGATTTGAATATATGAAAAGAATTTTGGTTTATAGTAACGAATCTATTTGGCAATCAACAAAGTCCCAGAAAAATACTTTATTTAATAGCGGTGACGAAAGAAAAATCCCTATAGGAAAATAAATATGTACCCCCCCAATCTCTTATTTGAGATGACTATATTCGATTATCCTTATATGTTTCTGCGTTCATAAACTTCCCATTGAAAATGAAGAATGCTCCTTTTAAAGTTGTGGGAATTTGAACTTACTAAATGTGGCTGATCGCATAGTGCTCCCGCTATCAGCATTGGTATGATTCCCAGTGATGATTGTCTGGTTAATCCCAACTCCTGTTATCATCAGAAACTTTTTGTTCGATGGTATAACCACATACTCTTCAAAGATACCCTCTAGTATCTTTATATGAAAGTATCCGTCACTTCCATTACTGTTGTTAGGAGCTATGGCTATGGCATCATTTATTTTACTGAAATTCGCTATTCCTTCTCTACTCACGGTAACCGTGGCACTAGTTTGAACTTCACCGGCATCGTTCAGAAGAATTTCCTTCGTTGTTATAGTGCAACTTCCGAAGACAGGTAGTTGAACAAATGTGAAAAAAGCAAATAAGAGGTAGAACATTTTGTAGGTGGAAAGAGATAGAGATTAAAAAAGAGAGAGTAGGGCTAGTTGGAAGTTCAGAAACCTTAGAGATGAGGTAATTAAGACGGTTTTTTGTGTCTTGATTCAGTACTAGAGTGGTTTAATTTATAGCTGAAGGAAAAGTTTTAAAAGTTGTTTAGGTTGTGAAGAGAGAAAACATCTGACGAAACATAAGAAATTCGAACCACAATATATATCTCAAATTGGTTAGATCCTGGGTGAATTTCTTTGTGTTATAGTGGATTAATTGTCGGATTGTAGCTGTTTTATTTTCTTTGTCATGTCTTTGTCGACTAACGTGAAAAGAAAAAAAAAGCAACCAAACTTAAGATAACAACAATCAGTATTTGAAAACAAAACAAACCAAAAAAAGCTGAATTTACTCTAAGTGGTGATTGGTAACTTTTACACAGTTGTGTTAATTTTCACATATAAATAATAATAATTTTTTTGTAGAAAAAGAACTATTTAATAACTTGAACGTGAAATACATATATATATATATATATATATAGACACATACATATTATTATATGTATATAAATTGATTTTCTTAATCCTTAATTTGCATTTAGCATGATATCTGATGAGAATTTTAACAAAAAATGATATCTGATGAGAACTCTGGAATTTCAAGTCTTTTGTCAAAGAATTAATTTTAATTAAAATACTTAAAAGTTTTAAGAAATAGTTTTTTTTTTGTCTACTTTAAATTTAGATCTGAGGCAATGTTGTGACGGATAACGCACAGACTTTTGTTTCGATCGTTAATATCATTTACGTCTTCTATTTCCATGTATGCATGACTCATATTTATTCCAACGTGTTACTACGTATCAAATATGTGGTTACGCCTCAATTTTTCATAATATTTTTTTATCACGAACAATTTTCATAATTTTAAGTTTTTAACCATAAAATTTCTCATATAATGATTTCTTCATATTTTGAAATTTTTCTTATATTTCTGGATTATACATATATAAGTCAAAAAAATCAAATATTAATTTCTTTTTAGCAACAGTGCTGCTTACAAACTAAAAGAAGTAAAAAAAAAATTAGGAGAAAAGGAAACAGAGCAGATGAACACGAACGAATGTTTCAAAAAAAACCGTTAAAAGAAACTTGAATGAAAACGAAGTTTAATCTGAACACAATATTACTAATTGGTAAGATGCTCCAGGCTGTCGAACTAATGTAGTAAAATGTTAGTAATACATATCAGTCGATAATAGTTAGTTTCAAACCCAAAGAAGAATTCATATGTACACATGTAGACCACCAATATATTTATCTTAAAACTGGTAATTTATCGCAAACTTTAGGAAAATTGATTGTTTTCTAATCTTTAATTTGTTCATAATCTTTCCAACTGAAAATAGATATTAAATACAGTGTTCTAATTTCTGAAAGAACTCTGTATCTTTCTACATATTTACAATAATGATATAAACCAATTATTATCTTCATTTCATGTTTTGTTTTTATAGATTTTATTAACTAACAAAATCATTATTTCCTATTATATATTTTTATGCTTTAAACAAAATTTAAATTACTAAAAACAAAATAAATTGATGAAACAAAGAATGTCTAGTCACTTGACAGAAATCTCCAATCACATGTTAGTATACACGTGACAACTCATAAAACATGGGGGAGTTTCCAAGGACTCTTTAACGTTCAAATTGATTGAAAAACCAAGAGATTTGGTTGGAACAAAAAATAATCCGAACGCACATAGGAAATTGATCACTTAGTAACACAATGTATAAAACAAGAGATAGATCCCTGTATTTTCTGATATTTGGTAACTATGGTGAAAAAATAGTTACAAAAAGGTGTTTCGGGAAAGAAGATGACTGGAACAATGGTCGGAAAGTTAGGGAGATTGAGTTTCGAGGCTAAGAAACAACTTTATGTCTAGACGGACGAGGAAGAGAAAGGCTGAAACTCGAATCTTTGGAGAAATATGCGAATTTTCTAAAATTTGAGCCCATACATGTAAATATAAGAATGGTATTTTCAAAATATATATGCCCTAAGGTAGTATACAAGATAGAAGGGAGATTCAACCAGTCTGGTTTATAAGAAACACTCTCTAAGTGTTTTTTGTTGGGAAATTTCATCAAATACCTTGTAAGCATGTATCTCTTCATCAGCTTCGTCATCTCTCTATGTAGTCACTTCATGGCCTAGACTAGTAATCAAGACTATAAGGTTCAATGATTGGATCAAAAGGTGTCTTAGGGCAAATAAAAAATAAGGGAATGGTGTTTAGAAGAAGAAAAGGGATGCAATTTTGGGTAATGCTTGTGAAGATGTATTTGCTCTAAATGAATAAAACTTAGACCATCTCTTCTCGGTTTCAAGCAATACAAAGGTGATTGAAGAACACAAAGGTTATGGGTAAGTCATATAAGGGTAAATTCACTAAGGCTAAGAAAAAGACATGAGACACCTTCTCTACCACCCTAGATGCTTCCAGGAGGCCTAACAAGCTTCATTTGAGGGGTAACACCATAAGTCTCCACCCAATCCGCCTTCATAAAAAAGCCATAGACTAAAAGATTGTGAGACAAGGCCTCTCAACCCTTTTTGCAAGTGTGAGGCAATCATAAATCTTGTAATCTTTCACATATCTAGAAACAAGTTATCCTAAGAGAGTTACACCTTTTTAAAGGTTTTTGAGTGAGGAATTTTTGCACGCCACAAAGAAAAAAAACTACAAAGTCGTATTATTGAGAGGGGTTAGACATCTAGGTTGGGGATAAGCTTACAATAATAAAAACGTGTAAGTGTTGTCCTTTTGATTTCTAATATATGTATTTTGAATTAATCCCTGAGTTATGTCATATGTTACTCGAATCAATTGAATCTCTACACTTTCAATAAGATTTGTAGCAAGCAAGCAGTTCTCAACTAGAAGACGGTTTCAAAGAAGATTGTTTAATTGCGGGAAATTAGCGAGGATACGATAGGCTTGAGACGGCTTACCTATAGATTTGGGACGACTTTATAAAGCGTGTTACGCAGTGATATCATGGTAAATTAAGATAATTTGGCTGGTACGACATGCTTTGGTATAAGGATGAGCTGTGTGGTGTTTGTTGTAGAAGGTATGAACCCATCAACGAATAATTGTTTTACAACTAAAATAACCTCAAAATCAACCGTAGACCAGTATGATTTATAGAATTCCGCAATGAAGTCGTCGGGACCCGGCTTCAAACGTTTTATTATTCTCCCCGCTACAAGCTACAAGCTTCACAATTTGATGGATGGTGAAGCACAAGTTAACTCTTACATAATTAACTAGAAAATAAAACATAGCAATCCAAATATTGATGATTCGTCATATAATTTACGATCCATTATGATTTAAAATTTATTGATTATATTTTTTGCAGCATGGTAGAAATTGTCAATGGAATACAACATAAGTTATTAAATCCTCCATGGCCTTCAAGATTTGTGGATCAATTTTGATTGAAACTGTTTTAAATCATCTTCACAATCTACTGAATAATCTATTGCAGCTGAGATTATAAGGTTTAAGCCATGAAAATCCTTGGTTTCTAAAGCCTTTGGTACATCATCAAATTGTTGTCGAGCATATCCATAATCCTCTGAGCAAACGCTATAATGCAATTTAGTACGAGGATCAGTTATGGTTACGGTAAGTGCTTGTAATTTTTATTTATATGTCTGAGACATCATGTTGCGCATAACTAACGAAAAACTTGACAAGGGCGAAAAGATCTAGTTTTGTAATTCGAGGATTGGACTTGAAGAACTTAAAACAAAACGAAGTATTGTTTGCACTTTTACATATGGTATCGACTTACCTTCTGTAACTGTAACTGCTATGTTAAGTCTTGCAGATGAATACAAAACAAAAGATTTAATAGCTTCTACACCAGGTCTGGGGTTCGAATCCCAGATAATGCATTTTCTTGCAGATTATTGATGCAAGGCTTATCAAGGGTTTCAGCGCGCAGCAGGTAAAGCCGTCCAGTCTCGGGAGTCAAGGGTTAAGCTGTCCATCGTGGTATATGGTGTCAGGTCTAGCCGTCTGTCGTGGATTTGTGTATTGCGGACAGAGCCGCCACATTGGAGTCGTCCGTAGAATCTTGCAGGTAGATCATCATTGTAATAGGATAGTATCAAATATCATAATGATGTAATAGTCTCGAAAGTGTTAAAAAAAAAAAAAAAAACAAGTAAAGGGACAAACAAAATTTTGTTATTAGAAAACACAACCATTTTTATCTATAGACAATTTAAAAATGTTAAATTCGTTTGTTTTTATGAGAATCCGAAACTATGTAGGAAGAATATAATATATAATTGAGTGAATAAACCAGTTAATTAACATTAAATCACATATTTAATTTTCTTTGTTTTTAATTGGTTATATTTGATAGCTCTTAATATATATATATATATATATATATATTATTATTATTTAAGAAGTTCAAATTTTATTAAATACACTACTAAATTGAAAATAAAATATTGAAAAATAAAACATTGATTGCTACTTAATATATAAAAAATATATCAGCAAACAAAGTACAAAGATGACGAGTCGAGACCCAAGAAAAAACCGGCACGCCGTTTATACAGCTGTTTTCAATATGTGACAGATAAAAAATGTGTATTTTCAAACCCACCAAGCCATCCTAATACCCAATACTATATTTTTAATCATATATATATATATATATATATAAGTCTCTTAGGTGATATAGAAAATAATTATCTTTAAATCACATTACAATAATTTATGCATTGCTTAAATTTCTCAACCAATTTTGAAATGAACAAATTGCACCTAACCTAAGGAATTAGTTGTTTGGTAAGTTTATAGTGTTTAAGAATGGACTTTAATAACTGATAATGACTACTTCGCATGAGGAATCATAGTGTAAATATTGATTGTTCGAATACTAGTCTTCGAATAACGACTAAGAAAAATTCACTACATCAACACCTCTCCCAAGATCTAATTTTTGGAACGGTAACATCTAAACTTGGGATTTTATTATTCATTTTAGCACTATTTTGCTAATCCCATATGGCCAGCTCATTTTTTTAGCTGGTTCTACCCTATTTTTAAACCCCTTGTCGTCTTATTGTGATAAAAGTGCATTTTTCATATGCAAAAACGATGGAGATTGTGGGTCGGCTTAAAACATTTTCATTTCATGCAAGAAGTAACACGTCAATGGCTGACCTAGATTGGAATACATTGGAGGTTAAAGCAAAGCATGGTACTTCAATGGCTACTATGAAATTCCTGGTATTATTAGTACGTTTGGACATCTGACTTATAAATGCTGAGACAAACAGATCTTATGGTTTCATTATTTAAATCTTGTTAAAATCAAATCTCAATGATGTTTAAGGATATGATCCAGGGTATAAGGCGTAAACTCGTACTTCCCCGGAACCCACTTATTAATCAGAAAAAGAAAGAAAAAAAGTACACCAAGGAAGGCGAGAATAGAATTAGGATCGAAAACCAAAAGAAAGTTCTAAAATAACATCTTGCCACGAAGAGTACCATAAGATAATGAAAAGGAAAGGCAGTTAAAATGGGAATTCAGTGACATCAATATACCCGTTTCTCCTACAATTTTTCAAAATGAAATGCCTCATCTGGAGCGTCTAAGAACCCATACACTTTGCCTCTTCCACCACATTTTACAAAATTTATCCTGAAATAGATTATATTTTAAGGTATTTTTGAGATCTCACACATTTTAAATGAATGTAAGGAGTTAAGGGATGAAGATTTTGGATTATATGTAGGTTTGATGCATGGTTGGATAAGGAATGGAAAGGACTTGCTAGGACTATGGATACCTTGTGCCAGTCGAGGTTTGCTTTAGTGGTCTATATATTTTCAAGAAGAGGTATTGATAGGGGTAAAAAATGTCAGCATGCAACGTTTGCGGAACTTCGAACTTCTTTGGCTTCATATGAGATGGGACTGGCCTTTCTGTTCCTCGAGTGCTTATGGGGCAGTCTTATGATATGCTAATGAGCCCACCAGGGGGTAAAATCTAGGCTATATGGGTATTCGAGGCCACGAGGCTGTGAGCAAGTCAGAAGGCGTACATACTCTGGGATGCTTCTGGACTCACCTTGGGGTAGTCCAATGAGGTCTTGGGGGTGTTGCTAGTATATGATGTAGAGCAATTTTTATCCCGCATATAGAACTACGTGAAGTCTCCTGGAAAGACACAATCAGGGTGTTTCCCAAATATTCTCTGACGGTTAAGTCAGTATTGACTGCACATGACTAAGACTGGAAAACGGAATACATATAAGAAGAAATAGAAAAATGGAGTTTGTTCAACTTCGGTCCAAAATAATGGACATTACTAAGGCTATTTGATTTTTAGGGAACTGTTTGAGGTGAAAAGAGTAAAGGAAAACATGTTTGAGTTTGATGGGGTCTAAGTGACCGGAAATAAGCTTATCATGAAGGTGGAGCGATCCTCCAGAGTGTTAAGGTTTAGAAATGATGCTCTTGAATCTGATTCTCCTTTAAGATTGGATCTTTTAGATAAAAATTGAAACTTTTGAGAGTTTACAGTGAGAAAAAATTGGAGCTTTGCACATTAAGGGGGAGCTTTAACCACCAGGTTTCATTCCATGCCTGAGAGAAATACAACCACTCTCGAGAATTACTCAATGAGAGCTACAAAGTTCTCAAGTGAATCTTAGTGAATGGAACAAGCAAAAACCGAGTCGAGATTAAGACGAGAGTTCTCTAAGAAAACAGAGAAAAAAAAAATATATCCAAAGCTTAGAGTAAATGAAGAACTTCATAGCAAGATAAGGTTTTATTTATCGAAGATACATTATATCAAGTAATTGGGTTGGTCTGGTTTAGCCATTTTGGTCGTCGTCTAGATGCTCCCCATAGTTATGGGTCGGGGTGGGTCGGACTATGAACTCGAGTGTTTCTTAAATACCACTTCTATCGTTTTGGCCAGCTAACATAGCATATGTTCATGAGGCGCCTAAGATTGGTATCATACCGGTATGGGAGGTGCTCTGTGTCGTTTTTCATCTACTAACAGAAACTATAGCATGATTTTGGTGCTATCGAGGCATGAATCGTCTCTAACCTAGCCTTGTCACCAATGAATACCTGACACGTGGATTGGTACAAAAAATTATCAATAACTTTCCATTAGAAAGGATAAGGCTTGGTGGGAATATATAACTTATATGTGATAAATGACTAACTCATACCTGACCAGAGTTATGATACTCACCCGGCGGTGCGGCTCTAGGACGAATTTTCAATGTGCTTAGGGAACCCGTTGATAATTAAGGTCTGTGTTCTGTAGACCTCCTTAGGAATTTGCTTAAGCTAACTCATACCTAGCTTGGGTGAACCAAAATATAAGGATATAGGACTCCTCACATAATCAAACCCATGAATGTTGGTGCATGACGCTACAAAATTTGCGTAAATTAAGTTACACATGACGTTAAAGTGGTTTACCTAACTAAATTATGCATGGAGCTAAGATATCTCTGTAAGCTATTTTCCACATGTTGTTGCATATTTTGTAAATAATAAGAAATTGATTTTCACTCCAACATGTACCGTTTTCTAATAAGATGTGTAAGTTTTCGCTTTTCAAAAACCGTTCCTTTAGTTTTCTATTTTTTGCTTGAGGGCTAACAAATATTTAAGCCTAGGAAATGTGATAACACCATTTTATTACTAATTTTGAATAGCATTTGAGTCAAGTTTCAAATCTTTTCTAGCACTATGGATGCTTCTTTTTGTCTTTTGAGTATTTTGCAGGGTGTAATCAAGTATGGATGCTTTTGGGCACTTATAGAGTCATTCTAGAGCACTATTGGACACAATGGAGCATTTAAGCTATCAATCTAGACTTGTGGATTGATGATCACTTTTGGAAACATAATTCCTTTGAGAAATATAACTAAATAGAAGTTTGACAATTATTAATTGAACAAAGTAATGGATGAATCATGAGACAAGCCACATATCAAAAGATAGATATGAGAGTCAACTTTACTTCCAAGTGGAATCAAGTCATTATCTCTTATGATTTTCTAGATGTGTAAATTTTGGTGAGACATGCACATTTATCCAACAACAAAGACCAATATCGATCGATATCTTCAATATTGATCGATATGTGATATGTCCATCATCAGAAAGAAGCATAAGACCAATATCGATCAGTGTAGCAAATATAGATCGATATGTCAACATGATGAAGACCCAATACTTGAATATGTATTTATATTACCATGTTGATCGATATTGCCTCTAGGGAAATTTTCTATTTTTATGTTTTGAATTATTTTCCATGACGTTAACCTAGTTCGTCTAGGACTCTATACATAACATTGTCAGGTTATTCAGAGAGGAGAATACGTCGTAAACACCCCTCAAAACATCTACGTTCGTTCATGTTGTGTGAGTAGTTTATTTCATTGGAGAGTGGGTCTTCAATAACGTAACCATGCATGTTTAGGGTTTAATATACTAGTTGTATGGGAGGTAATTTTTGATCTTCATATATGAGTGTTTTAGTTTCATAGACAAGCACGATCATTTGATATATGCTTAAAGAGGTTCTAGGAAACCAAGAGGTGACTAAAATCTCGGATCTATCATGTATGTGCCATGTACTTCCTTTCCTTGTAAGAGAATTGTGGATATGGTGAACTAATCACTTGTTGATTTAAAATCATGATAAACTATAGGATTTGACTCACGGATGAGATAATCTAGGTGGTTTAGAGTCAGGGCCGTACCCAATATGTAACTAAAAAGGCGGTTGACTCATGTTTCATTTTTAATTGAATTTTAGGTCCAGTTTAATATATGCTTGAGTACTTAATTGGTTCAGTTTGTATATACATTTTCTTTTTTGATTTTGTTTTTTGCTTCAATAATGATTTTCTTGTTAATCTATTATGTTTCCTTTCACTTGTTGTATTGCTCATACATCTTCATTTATTTATTATCTAATTTATTTAATTCAATTGATTTCATTAGTCTATATTATTTTTTTTATGGTTATAAACATATTTTAATTTTTTGGAAAGAAAGATATTTATATAAACTTAATTTTAAATATATATTAACACAATCTTAATTGATAATACCTAAAAATTAAATTTTTATTATTGATTTTATCTTGTAAACCTTATGTTTTATCTTCAAACCAAAAACTTTATTTTTAATTCTTTTTAATTCTATTGCGTATATACATAACTTCGTATAACAAAAATATTTAGAATTATCTAAGGGACACATACCGTGTTTATAGACCGAGAAGAAGTCGACTTTATAACCGTGTTTCTTCCTAGTTCGGATATTCTTAACAAATATTTTCCATGATGTAATTAATCGTTTAAACCCTAGTTTTGCATTGAAGAGAATGTCCTGGATATCATACTTGCATTCACTCTAATATAGTTGTGAAGTCGAGATAAGACTATCATATGATGCTGAGTAGTTATAATGCTTTGCTAGAAGCCGCTTATAACTTATGAGTTATGAACTCATTGCTAGTATCATATGATCCTATAGGTCACACACCTAAGCAAACTGGATAAACAATGTTGGGATTGATCATTAGTGTAATGATCTGGTTAATGTGTATTGGATATACATTGATTTCAAGTTTCTGTGAGTGTGTTGATCGACACACCTATTGGTGTCGATCGACGCACATCTGAGACAGAACCAAGTTTTAATTTATAACTTAAATTAAACCGGTTCGGTTTGTCGGTTAACTAGGACTTCTTCTAAACCATCCTATATAATATAGAGGACGGCCTAGTGGAGCTCTTAACCTAGTTTTCACAGCTGCAGAGACTTTGAATCCGAAGAGAATTGTTCTCAAAGGCACTAGCATCCCGTTTCCAGTTTGTGTGCGTGTGGACTTCTGTAGAGGCGCTCTTGTTCTCGATATCCTGATCATTCCGCTGCTAAGAAACTCCAGGTATATCCGTGAACTGAATTTGATTCAATAAACATAGATCTAGAGCTATAGATTTGTGTTTAGGGTTTTAGAAAAGTTTGAAAACTCTACACCAAATTCTTTCATGCATGCATGTGACCCCTAGGACTATTATCACTCTTCAATGATCCTTTTTAATTTTGTTTTACATCTACTCATTTAGTTATTTCGTCTTAGATTAGTAAATTAAACCCCAAAACCATATTTCCAATGCTCACTAGATTAGGTTTAAATTTTGCAATTCGCGTAAGCATCAACTTCAGTCTCTATGGAATCAGAACTCTTTATGCTATAATTGAAAAAAAAAATTCACTAGCAATTTAGTTGATTTAAGTTAAAAATGATTTGAAATTTGAAAGCATTCCATAGCATATCAATTCTATCATGTAAGTTGTAAGCACTTCGGTCTCGCATAAACCCTGAACCAAATAGTCCCTTCTCAAGGTCTGATGTTATTCGGTAGTGTTCCATACATAAAATTGATCAAGGAACACTTAAGTTTGGTAGGAAGGATGGTATAATCATACTCTTTATAGGCTAATTCGATTATAGTGTTGCTTAGTAACTTCCCTATTCTTGTGCAGTAGCAGCGGAAGCCCCTTTAGTTGATGCAGGCAGGCGACGAGCATAAAAGAAGAGGGAAAGGGAGACCCATAAGCAAGCGGTGACATTTTAGATTCCTAGAAGGTTTCTATCAAACCCTCCAAAAGGTTGGAACAAGTGTCACCGGGGTGAGAATTTGACCTTGAATCCAACAAAGGCCAAATAGTTTGGAGGAACGGAATTCTAGTGGAAGATTTATAGGACTTCGTCCCTCATAGAATCCATTCCTGGAAAGTAGCATCTTCATAAGGTCGGAGGGACAATGAAAATTCAAAATTTTCCGCTTCAAAGGAGCCTCATCTTCTTCGGATTCCTCGTCATTTAGGATTAGCATGTCGGCTTATTGGTTTTGAAAACCAAAGCTTCGGCTTTTTCAGTACTCTTAGAACCGCTTTTGAAGAAACTTTTCACTTCTTAATCTATAGGGTATTTCGTAAAGTGGCAAAGTCTTACGGGTCAACTATGAGGGTCAGAAGAGGCGTTGTGGAAAACATAAGAGTGTCAAGGATTATCTATTTAGAAGCAAGTTATAGTTATGTAGATTTACCCCTCGTAGGAGCAATCACCTTCCTAGTCCTCAGGGGATCTCATCTTCAAAAGAAGGATTAGTGAAGTGAAAAATAAGATGTATAATACTCGAACACATCAGGAAAAGTGGAAGTAAAATTTACCTTCTTGAAAGCCTTGGGTTTAAAGTGCCTTATTTTCAAAGAGAGGGTGACGACAGGAAATTGAGTGAACAACTTGTTAAAGAGGCTCATTGATCGGAATCAGGGATCGATTTGTTCACAAATGCAAGAAAAAAACAAATTAGGGAACTAAAAATAAGTAAAATAAATAACAATACATAGAGGGAAAAGTCACAAATCGAACATGTATCTGTTGTCCAGGTGGACAAAAGTGGACCTAGTTTTGACTTCATTGACATTTTATCTACCCAGAAGAAGTAGGGAGTCCACCAAAAAATTTCTTTGCTTTGATCTCCCGATAGAGCCGTAGGGTGGTAGAAGCTGGTCAAGCACATGCGGCCCTCTCAAATATTACTGACTTCAATTACAAAAAAAAAAAGTTTCCTTAGGCTATTGGTATTATATCCGAAACTCCCCCCCCCCCTCCTCTAGGTTTCAAATTGAACCCTCATGCATATGCAATTGCGTTTCTTTTTATTCCTTTTACGAGAAACTTTTATTCAATCAATTTTAATAGACAACAGCCATTTTTCTCTAGTTTGCGACCCTTTAAATCCTAGGGACGGTTATGTCTCTCGATCAGCCCTGGCGGTGTGGGACACTGTTCCAGAACTACTATCTTGAGGCGATAAAATCACATGCATGGAAGACCCATATTTATCTATTCTCGTAATACTGAAAGAGGATTTTTCACACGTAATTGAGGTTAAATTGAGATAGGCAGAGTCTTATTACAGCGATGTATTTTACCAGCATTTTGGGAGGGGGGAATGAAGCCCACGGTCCTTGAATAGGCACAACAATAGCATGGGTCTTAGGGTTTTCACCGACAACCGAACTACGAACTCGATGGTGAGTTTTATTCATCTTATGTCTAGCATTCGGATTTTACCAAATAAAGATCAAATCGGATCCCTTACCCAAATTCATTTTACAGAATTTTGCATCCACACCATTAGGACTTCCTTTCTTTCTTTTTTGAGGCCTTCTTTTTTTTTGGTGACGGCACTTCCTTTATCAATAAAAAAAAGTGCGTTCGTTTTCTTAAAAAAGAAACAACAAATTTCGTTGGCTGTAAAAAAGAAATGTTGAAAGGAAAAAAGCACGAGCTTAGTTAAAGTATTTTAATAATGATAATGTAATTTTCCTCGTACAGACAATACAAAATAATTAGAGCGGCACATGATTGATGATTATTTCAATTAAGCTCTGCGTGGTAAGATGTTAGTGATAACAAGAGCAATGCCACAAATATTCTTAATTCCTTTACTGTTATTCACGACCGAAGCATCTACTGATGCCAATCTCTTGACATCATCCAAACATGTATCAGCTGCATCAAATGCAGCAGAGACCCTCATGTTCAACCCCATGCCATCTCCTGAAGCTAAAAGCTCAAAAGCTTCCTCAAGATTTCCCATTGCGTTCTCGTATTCATCTAAGCATGATCTGTATGCCAACTTAGATCGAGGGTCGACTCCACCATCGATAATAGCTTGGAGTCTTTTGAATGTCTGTGTTGTTCTTGATTGTATAGCATCGAGTGTGGTTTTAGCCAAGGCTTGAATATTAGGAGATGAGGATTTCGAATTGACGAAGTCTTTACAGAAAGATGGGTTTAAGGTTTTGTTGCAGATTGTTTGGATCTCTGAACTTGTGATTGCGTACGAGGAAACGATTAAGCAAAGAAACATGAGAGAAGACAAGAACGCATTGTTCCTTAGATTCGCTGCCATTCTTGTTTTCTCTGTTTTTTATAATGTTTTTTTCTAGTTTATGATGAGATGAGATATATAGTACTCGACGCAATCAGTATTTATACAAAGTAATTGCCGTACAACGTATTAGTCAAAAAAGAATCAAAAATAGAAGTTGATATGAGCGATGAAGAACGTTTCTTCTATTCTTAGGAAAATTACAAATAAAGTAAACAGTAATACGTAAGATGTTTACAATCTTTAGTTTTACGCCTATATATGATTTTCTCTCAAATAGAACGTATATATTTTTCTTAGTAGAAAAAATATGTATATTATATCGTCAGCTGTGCCTGTATGTTACGAAGCTAATAATTTTAATTTTAAGTGTGTCAACTAGTGAAATGTATATACCGAAATCACATTTGAGGTTAACCGAGTAATCATATTTGGGGTAAACGTAAACCGAAATCACAAAGTTGAACGGAAGCAAGAAATCAAAGCCAACTTGGTTTACTCAATAAACCAAAATGGGTTAGAGTGAATGTCGAATTGTTATTATTACGGATCAGGCCTAACCCGAATATGAACATATAAAGAAAAATTAACGAATAAAAACAGTATACTAACTTCTTCCATCTCATGCCAAATCCACCAGAAAGAAAGGAGAAATTGAAGGCTAACCACAGAAAAACCGAACCAAATGAAACCAAAATCAAACCCGGTTCTCGATTGAGCTTGTCATAGGTGGCTCTCTATCTCTCCTTTAAGTCTTCCTAGTGTGGGACGTGTGACAAAATAAGAAATCACAATCGGTAATCAAAACTCAAACAAAAACCGAACCAAATCAAACCGTGTAACATACCTGTTTGTCTTCAGATGTGAATAGGCTTGTCATAAGTGGCCATGGCAGCTTCCTTGAGAGCCTCGCTCATAGTGGGATGTGCGTGACAGACTCGAGCAATGTCTTCACTTGAAGCATCATAGTTAATCGCAAGAACCGCTTCATGGATCAGCTCTCCAGCGTTTGGTGCCATGATGTGAACACCCAAGATCTTATCCGTCTCCTTATCAGCTAAAATCTTAACCATTCCTTCAGCATTATCTATGGCCTTAGCTCTACTATTGGCCATAAACGGGAATTTCCCAACTCGATAGCTCACACCATCGTTCTTCAACTGTTCTTCAGTTTTCCCAACCGAAGCAACCTCGGGATGCGTGTAGACAACACCAGGAACCAAGTCATAATTCACATGGCCGTGTTTCCCTGCTATGAACTCCACACAAGCAACACCGTCTTCTTCAGCTTTGTGAGCAAGCATTGGTCCTGGAATCACATCTCCAATCGCATATACACCTGACACGTTGCTCAGGAATCTCTCGTTCACCAGAATTCTCCCAGCTTTGTCAGTTTCCACTCCGATTTTCTCCAGATCAAGTCCAGATGTGAAGGGTGTTCTTCCGGCTGAGACAAGAACCACATCAGCTTCCAGTGTGCTCTGCTCTCCGCCTGCAGCAGGTTCCACCGTCAGCTTCACACCGTTTCCAGAGGAGTCCACAGATACAACTTTGGTCTTGAGCATGAATTTCATCTTTTGCTTCTCGAGTGAACGTTGAAATTGCTTTCGGATTTCGCCATCCATCGAAGGAACGATATCCCCAGCAAACTCAACTACCGTCACCTCTGATCCAAGTCGACCCCAAACAGAGCCCATCTCAAGACCAATGTATCCAGCACCAATTACAATCAGCTTTTTCGGGACTTCCGATAGAGACAATGCTCCAGTCGATGAAACAATCTTCTTTTCATCGATTGTAATACCGGGCAAAGATTTGACGTCTGAGCCAGTAGCAACGATGATGTGCTTCCCTTTCACAACGGTGTTTCCTCCATCAATTGTGTCAACAGAGATTTCATTGGGGGAAAGAAACTTGCCATATCCCTTCACATAGGTTACCTTGTTCTTCTTGAACAAACCCTCAATGCCACGAGTTAGGTTCTTGACCGCATTGTCTTTCTGAGCCAACATAGCAGGAAGATCTACTTCAACCGAAGAGACCTTGATACCGTGGTGAGCAAATGAGTGCTTCGCCTCATGATACATGTGTGAAGAGTGAAGCAGGGCCTAATACAGCAGAAAAGATAAGAAAGAGGATTTGGGTTATTTTTTACCTTCACTAGAAGCTAATGACATCACCATACAATGTTCAGAAGCTGAAGTTGTTGGAAGTAAATTTATCAGGAGCTCAGCAAAACAGTGCAAATCAAACGAAAATTTCAATACAATTCAGAATTTAACTCAAAATGCTATGTTAATGTATCATAGATTATAGTCTACTAAGAAGTGAGTTAAAGTTTATGTGAGAGTAAATGTACCAGTAGCTTAAAAGAACAGTGTATTCAGTGAATTTAACCTAAATTGCCATGTTAATGTATCACAGATTCTAATCTACTAATAAGACGTGTGTATCATTTCAAACTGAGCTATGATACAAATACATACACAATCTGAGTTCAGGAAATTTAACAGCCAAACTTTCCCAAAAGTAACATCCATTTCATTTCCATGGAATCAAGGAGACGGATCTAGAATTTGGCAATATGGAATAAGTGCCCAAGGATTAGGCCATGAGGAAAACCAAAATGATCATCATAGAGAGATAACTAAGTCTCGTATTGATTCATCCATAAAAGAAACAGATCAAATATCTATGGTGATCGACAACGACAACAACAACAAAAACCAATTGAAAAACGAGAGGAGATTTTCGAAATCGACCTTCGAGGGAATGCATCCGACGTTGAGACAAGTACCACCGAGAGCGCCGCGCTTCTCGATACACGTGGTCTTAAGACCAAGCTGCGCCGCTTTAATCGCCGCAACGTAACCACCGGGACCGCCGCCGATGATGACCACGTCGTTCTCATCGGATCCTGATGACGCGAAACCACGGGAGAGGGAAAAGGAAAATCTAAGAGCGTCAGTGGGAGAGTTAGATACGTTTCTTGCGAGAAAATACGCCTTCCTCCTGGCTAAACTCGCCATCGACATTGTTGTTGTTCGAGAGAGAGAGAGAGGAGAGACTTGGCTTCTTCTAGAGACGAACAGAGCCGGCGAAATGTAAAGAGAGGCTCTTTTAGAACCCTTTTTCTAAATATTAAAATATTTCCTTAATTTGACCAATAAATAAAAAAGAAAATCATACTTTTTGGAAATTTAATTAACAGTTTGGGTCAGAAAGATATAAATACTCGAATTTCCAAAATCCCAATCACTAAATAACCTTAATTGTGTCCACCAAATATTTTGAAATTTATTACAAAATTATCCATGTCCACAATTGAATAAGTTTTATTCATAAAAATACACACTACAGAAAGAAACATAAAGAAAAAAAATATATGGACATGAAGATTTTTGGTGGAGAAGAAGATAAGAGATAGAGATGAGGGATGATGAGAAGCACTGACATAAGGTTGGGAATGAGGCTTATGAGATAACTCCAAAATCTTTCACAGTCCACAGAAACTCTCAAGTTCCACAGATATGGGAGAGCTAACAAAACCTCATGCTCTCAATCAAGTCTCAAACAAAATTTAGATTAAAGTGGCTGAATCAATAATCCTTAAAACAATAATGAGTACATCACTAATCCTCAAAAAACAAAGTTGAAATCCTCAAATTACCAGTTTGAATAACAAATCCTAACAAAACTTCAGGCTGCTTTTCTACTGAAACAACCAAACAAACAGATGAATCAAAAATGACCAACCACATTACAAACAATGTCTATCTCTCTCTCTAAGACTCTTATTTTATCTCAATCAATCCAAAAATCTCAAATTAGAGAAATAATCGCTTCATCGGTTCTAAAACCGATCTCTGTTGTTTATATATACTGTCAAAAAACTGCTTCAGTCACCTCCAAGCATCGCCTGTAACCGAGCCTTGGTTTCATCAGAAACACAGAACCTTAATCTACTCCTCTGCGATGGTTGAGGTGAAGATGGGACTGAAGAGAAGCATATAACCACAACCGTCAGATTATCTGATGAGTTAAGCCTCGCTGCTTCTTTTCCAAGTTCCATCGCACATAGCCTCGGGTCACCATGCCTCCTCAGTCCTTGCCTTACGTTACTCACTGCATTCTGGCTTGACACCACATCCCATATACCATCACATCCCAATATCAAGAACTCGTCGTCCTCTGTTAGACTGATCCGTTGAATGTCTGGATCTGAGATCAGAAGTGAAGAGGATGACTCAGTGAAAGGAGTCTTCAGTTCCCAATCCCCAATGGCCCGTGTGACAGCAAGGACCCCGTTGAGATACCCGTCTTCAAAGTATCCTCCTAAATCCTCAACCCGTCTTCTCTCTGGCTCATACGTTGATCTGTGATCGAAAGACATATCAACAGCCACTCCTCTCCGGCATAGCACTGCACGGCAATCTCCAGCGTTAGCAACCAGAAGATGTCGTCCGATTATGAGAGCGGTCAAGGCTGTTGTCCCACACGAACCACTGACAATGCTTTCATCAGACATGGCGATATCAGCCAAAGCAAAAGCTTTTCGGTGAGAGTCCTCCACTTCTTGTAAGAAAAAGGCGTCTACAATGGAGGGCATCTCTGGAAATACAGTATCTTGAAAGAACAATCTTGTCAAATTCTCCTTCATGTAAACAGCTGCCTCAGGTCCACCATGGCCATCAAACACGCCATAGAAAGCACTTGGTAACGAGATTTTGAAGGAGGATCCGAGATGATCTGATAGGTCGTCTATGCAAATGTGTTCATCCTCCATTGTTTCTCTGCTTCGAATGTCGGCGAAACTCCCAGACCGTATAGTTGGGATAAACTCACTGGTGGGTTCTTCAATGGTAGTGATTGCACAACTCATGCCCTGTAAGAGCGTATGAACAGAAATTGTTTAGTCATACTGTTATATAGTTTCCATAGAACAAACAGCAAATTCGCACAATTAGATCAACAGGACGGAGTATGATCAAACAATTCAAAGGGCATTCAAGTCGTTTGTAGACATTAATTCATGATAAGCTTAACTAATACTAGTTTTCACAATATAACTATAAAAAAGGCATAATTTTTCCCTAAAAGACACCCGCTTTTTGTCTACAGAACTTTTCGCAGGGGATTCAACATTGCTATGCTACAGAAAATAGCCAAACACTAATCTAACCCCTGATGCAGAATTGATCATTGTCACAATTTTGGGCGGCGATCTCATCTCAAAACTTAATTATAACTCGTAATCTAAGCGAACAACCTTAATTACGAGGAAGACAAACCAACATCAATTTGATCCAACTTGCAATTACATGAGAAATGCTGAATCGCACATATAACAGCAGAAGAAACATGGAATCATTATCAAGAAAAACAATAGCGGTTCAGATCAAGAACCCCAGAATACATACCGATCCGAATCGAGGCGTTTCAGCGGAACCCGAAATCTCAGCACGCACTGACTCGGAAACACGAACTTCGTCGATCTGAAAATTCTTCTGCTCTTTCGCAGCGGAGATATGGCACTTAACGTCGAGAACCCTGATCTCAGCCTCAGCAACCATCGTTTGACTCACAATCATGACTTCTCCAATTCTTATAACCAAACGCAGATCTGATTGAGAAATCCAACGAAAGGGAAAATTGAAGGAATAAATCCGCGAAATTGGGGTACTGGTGCTTTGCCTGGACGCAATTGAAATTCGCCAAAAGAATAAAGAACACAGGAAAAAGGAAATTAGGGTTTGGTTTCTGTGTTGGATGTTTATTTGCATATTTCTGTATCGACAGATACCCATATTAATAAATAGAGTTAAATATTAAATAACGATAATAATATTAAAATAAAATAAAATAACTCTTGAGCGTCTTTTTTTTGTCAAAGAAAAAAAGTCTTTGAAATTTCCATTAGAAGTCATGTATCAAACTCTTTGATGAGTTACATTTTGCAGTACTTTGAAGTACGTGTTTAACTCATAGATAACTAAAAAATGTCACATGTCATGTGTATGAGATTCCTCGTGAATTTGGGCATGAGGATAGATTGGGCTAAAGTTATGCGGGTTTCGAGTGGATACAAGTTTACGAAAAGGAAGATCCGTATGTCTGCTGCTGAGTCCACCACGGAGTGAACTCTAGACACTTTGATCTTTTTTGCCACGAAAGTAGCATAAGTTAGGCAGTGATGTGTTTATACTTATAGGAGTTGAGGGTGCACTCCATTGTAATCTAAAAATCTATTGGACGAGTTGGAATGTGATGTGAGGCGAGGTTCGTCCCGCTGGGTAGCAAACCTCTTACAACAACAAAGGGAAGTAAACGTGGCGTCTCCGAGAAAGACACAATGAAATTTTGTTTTCCGAAGATTCTACGGCGCTCAAATCAGTTATTTAATCATAGGACCGTCGCTGGAAAATGGAAGTAAAGTCGGAAAAACAGAGAGGGCTTAGTTTAACTCCGGTCCGGAAAGACTAAGTGGCCACGTAGTTGTATGATGTTTGCGAAAGCTCTTTTAGGTGAAAGATCAATGGAAAATGTGCGTGACCGGGGTAAGGCTAAAGATGAACTGAAAGACTCTTATCACGTAGGAAGAGCAATCCTCCAGAGCATAAAGGTTTGAAAACGGCAGCCTTTGGGCCTTAATCTCTCTGCAAGCTCTACTTAAGAGATTCGTGTGTGTGTGTTTTGTGTGTTTTCAGATCATCTACAAGAGAGACTAGAGTTTCATATATATATATAATAAATAGAGGTATAAGATGTTTCGGGTAAAGAAAAAGTCGTCTGCCATGTCCTCTGAGTTTCGAGATTTCTTGGGCCTCTAACAATGTGGGTATGGATTCATCGGTCCAGTGGACTTTGACATGTTTGATAAGAGGGGGTGCACCAATTTGGTACTGATCTCACCATGGGTGAACTCGAGAGCAAACGATATGCCAAAAGGCCAAAACGACATAAATAATAGGTAAAAAGCATGTGGGAGTGTAAAGACGATCTAATCCACAATAAACCAGAACGCTCTAAATGAGAGCCTAATCAACTGTTCAGGCCAACTTAATCACATGGTCTACTAACCCGGATCATGGATTCTCTATAAATATAACCATTGCTCAATACGAAAAAGGGTTGATTAAATTTTTATCTAAAAGCTTAAGTATATGTTTTTTTCTCGGAGAATCCTTACCTTAAGCTCCATTCGGATTCCCATAGGTTTATTTTTGACCTTCCATCGGAGGATTCTCGTCGACTCTTGCTTAGTACTTCTCGAGAGTGGTTGATTCTCCTCGCAGTACGGGTCACGATTTATTGATTAAAAGGTGAACGGTTCTAATAATTTCACTCAAAACCCTAAAAGGTTTGACTTTCACCTAAATGGCTAAGTCCAAGAGAAGATTTAGGATCAAAGAACACCAATTTGAAACCTTATCGCTCCAAATGATTGCACCTCCTACACGATAAGAATATTTATGTTCACTCATACCACGTTCAATCCATACATCTTTTGATTTGTTCTCTTTGCCTCAAATACCCCTTTAAGCGAAAGATAACACTATAACCACCCTTTCTTCACGACCGGAGTTGAAAAAACCATCATTGCTCGTTTTCTCGATATTCCTTTTGTTTTCCGACATCAATCTCGTGGTCTAAATACTGACTTGAGCTTCAGAGAGTCTTCGAGAAATAAACCTTCATTGTGTATTTCCCAGAGACTTCACGTACTACCCTTTTGCTATAAGAGATTTTCTTTTCAGCGGGACAAACCCCACACCACATCACGTTCCAACAACAAGCCCGAGATCATTAAACCACCGTGAGTTCAAAAGTAACTCGAAGTTCACATAGACCACTATCTCACTTGCGGTCTCAAAGACCATATTGCTCAGAGTTCACCCCTCGTGAGCGTTGTAGCAGATTGGTGCACCACCTCTTAAACATGTCAACGCCCACTGAACAGAGGATCCTAGACCCACATCTTAAGAGGCCCAAGAAATTTCAGAGCTTAGAGGAAATGGCATGTGACATTTTTTTTTTACCTGAAACACCCTATACCTCTCTCTATTATATATATGAACCTCTAGTCTCTGTTGTAAATGATTTAAAAACACACACAAAAAAACACACACACAAATCTCTTAAGCAAAGCTTTCTTTGTTTTACTTTGAGAATATCGTAGAATAATATGTTCGTCATATCTATTTATCGAGTGACGGTTTCATCAGTTATATTATAGACCTCACGATCTATGATTTTCGTCATACAACGGGTTTTCCGAGTTAAGGAATAAGAAGTTTTCCCTCGCCTCCAATGTTTGGGTTTTATGTCATTATTTTAATATCGTTTTACGAAACTCGCTTGCTTAACGTTTATATATATTTGTTAATATATGGATGCCTTCATAGTATTCAAATTTTTGATCCTACAACTCATTGTTTTGTTGAAGTCAACAATGAGCGATCCATTCAACATTATTTATTTTTAGTTTAAATTTTGATATTTGTTGTAAATAATAATATGGTATATAATTAATGCAATAATTTTGTTTTTTTAAAAGAGATATGTTTTTTGCAATCTAAATTTTGTAGGTAAGTATATTAAAAAAATAAGAGTGTATGTGACTAAATCTCTTATATAAAGAGAGTGTTTGCTCTTAGACCAAAAGTTAATCTTAAAAAAAAAAAAAATCTACAAAGACAACAACACAAAACTTTGAACTTGTTACCTTACTCTTAGTCATTTCTTTTCTTTTTTCTCAATCAACTGGTAATATTTACGTCTTCTGTTTTTTATATATAAGTGAGGAATCATGATCTAGAATTCGAGAACTGGTCCTAGATACGTTTAGAGATTCACTACACAAATTCGGTTATTCGGATAAAATCGATAATCAGATAGTTAAATTTCAGATTTATCAAAACTGGATCTGAATATTATGATTTAAGGTTCAAATATCTTGATATGGATTCATTAAATACATGGATATTTTATTATTTAGATTTCTACATTTTATAAAGGGGAATATGTATAAATATTCTTGTGATTTTTTTTCTGTTTTGGAAATATTCTTGTGATATATAGAAAATTTTAGTTTATAGTTATATACAACATTTTTTCAACGTATCTTGATCTAGGCATTTGCGAAATGTGCTAATGTTTGTGTAGATATATATCTGAAATTAACACATACAAATTCGGATATTTATGTTGTGACATGGATTCAACAATTATAATAATAAATTTTAGAAAGAAAAAAAAACGAACTAATTCATATTTATTTATTTTCAACACGCATATGTGACTGTCGAAGCCCTTGTAAAACATATCAAGACTACGAGACCACATAAATAAGAGTTGGGGATGATCCAACTTTTCGAGCTTGTATGACTTGCACATTTGGTATTTGTTGCTGTTTCCATATTCCTCCACCATCCAAATAATTCACTTTTTCTTAATATATATATCATCTCACCCTATAATCAATATTTAAAGTTAATAAAATGCAATCTCCATATATAGATAATGACATCTTGGTGTATTGATAAAACACAACAAGATTTCATTATCTCAACAAAGCAACCAAAGTATTTGATACAAGAAAACAAATGAAACTGAAACAACAAACTCATGAACAATATTTTTATTCATATAAATAAGCCTTTAAGCATACTACTAAAGACTTAAATTTGTAAACGACACGGCTATTTCCTCTCTCTAACTTTCCTTTCTTTTGCCATGTATTTATGTTTTTCATAAGCCTTTGCTTACATCTTCTTTAGAAGTTTAAATTTACCGACCTCTCACAAAATATTTATCATGTCAAAATTTCAGACAATGCTGAGATCTCTAAACTTTTCTAAATCCCTACCAAGAAAAAATATATAGCAGGATGAGAGAGAGAATGATGATTAGTTGTTAATCTTGCAAATCAAAAACTTTCATGACTCTTACGATCCTCGCATAACATTTTGAGATTGGTCCAGAGCATTCTTGGCGAATTTAAGAGAACTTTTATGCGGAACTCTCTCAGATTCCAGATGATGAAACTCTAGTTGATTTTAGTCCACGAGATCATTGAATCCAATGAAGGATCATCCACAACCGCATATAACCCCTTGTAGAATTAAAAAAAATGTGCTATCGAGAACGGTCATCATCATCACTAAACATTTCAAATATAAAATTAACGAAAACAAACACTATCACTTTATTATGATAAATAACATCCCCTAAAGAAAGTTACTTAAAAAAAGTAGAAAAGTTAACAACCCGTAACAGCCCTAAACCCTAAACTGTCTCTAAAACTGGATCTAAGAAACAACGAGAAATAATAGACCCATGGAAAAAAAAATCATCAAGGGCATTGACGATATGAGTGGATTTATATAACAATTAAGCAAAACAAACATAGATTAGAAAATAAGACCTCACGAGTTTCTCGTCTAAAACTCAATATGAACAAACCAATACACAAAATGTGCATGATTGATAAGGGATATGAACTAACCTAAGGTGGTGGCTTAGTAGTTAATACAAGGAGTTGATTCAATTACGACTTAGGTTCGAAATATTTGGAAAGATATTTGTTCTGATTTCGTGTCCATGAAGATTATAGTTTAGGTCTCAGTTTCGAGGTAATAAAAAGGAAAATAAATAAAAACAAAACATGGATATAGAAAGGAAGAGAGCGAGGGAAAATATGGTTGAAGTATGGAAAATTTTTCATAGCTAAACATAGATTAGTTGAAAACTAATTAATAAATTACTTGAAAAATGTAATATCATGTGTTTTTCGCAAATGTATAACTCTTTCTCTTTTTTAACTCTCTAAAATTTGTATGACCCGAGTCATAGTTATAATCTTCTCGTTTTTAAATTGCAAATCCTTTCAAAAATATAATATCAGGAAAATTTTGTGCCACAAAAAAATAACTAAAATTAATGTGTTTGTAAATTTCACGAATCAACTTAGGGTTTGACTAATCTAGAAATCGGGTATGTTTATCAGATGTTTCCTATATCACATAATCCTCTTATTATGGAGTTTAAAGATCCTTGGCTCTGAGCATGTATTTTAAAACTTAGTAAATAGGGGAGATTGAGAATGTAGTGTTTGAGTAAGTTTAAAATATGGTAGATATCAGTATGTGTTACATATTTTAGAGAGTGACAATAAGGTGTATGAGGCCACGCTGAGTCACTGATAAGATGTTGATATGTGAGAGATTAACGATGAGCCACGAAGCACACTGAGTTGAGTAACTGTTGGAATAGGAAGAAGCTTATTACAACCAGGAAGTAGCTGTGAGAAAAAAATGGTTTGTTGGAATTAGACAAACACTGTGACAACAAGGAAGTAATTGAACATGAGGACTGTTGAAACAAGATGTGGTGTGTTTCAACAAGTAAGCAAACGTTGGATTAAATCGATGATGTGGCAAGTGATTTGTTGAGTTGATTGTTGGGATATCAAATGTTCTCAATAACGTATTAGGTAAGTATATCAACTTGAAAAAGGTATCTATCGGAGATCGTCAAGAAGATCTGATGTGCTAGGTTTCATGAGTGCTATATATGCCGAGACGGTCACACAAAGAAGACACGTGTCTAGGGCTTCATCGCAGAGACACATACACAAGATGTAAGGTGTCATCCTACAAAACAGAAGAGAAGACAAGATATGTGAGTTCAGTTGGTGGTCTTGTAGTATATAAAAAAGTTTGTATACATCATTTATTATATTTTTAGTGGATTGATTCTGGATTTGGTTTCAGGGATGTAAGAAAAACCGAACCCTGTAACAAATCTCATATCTTCTTTATGTTTATACTCGTATATATCTTAAAGCGCATAGATCTAACTGCATATGTTTAATAATAATTTGTGGATTTTTTATTGTTAAAGAGAGGTTGTGTTTATAGTTACACAAAGCTAATCTAATGATTTTGTTTTCCTAAAGCCAATATTTTATAATTAAAAACTGATATTATGGATGTTTTGTATGCAAATATGCACAAAAGAGACCTTCAAGACTCATCTACCATAAAACTTTTAAGTGTTTTGAGCTATTACGGATGTTTTACATGCAAAAAAGGCACAAAAGAGACCTACAAAACTCATCTACCATAAAACTTTTATGTGTTTTGAGCTCTTTAGTTCATGTCTCCGTCCTCTTAATAGAATTCTATGAAGCATTTGAGAAGCATTACGCATAATTTATGCTTTCTAGTGTATACAAAGTGGTGCTTTGGAAGCCACAGATGCTCAAATTTGACTTAATGGGCTTTTACTTGGACTTTTCAGCTTAATGGGCTTATGTCGCTTCCATACGCGAAAGAAGAAGGAAGATCAGTCAGCTCAATGTCTTTCACTGGCTATTTTCGAAATAACATTGTTCGTCTTTGTCGATTCATCTTTTTCTTCTTCACCTTCATCTTCCGGCAACAGTTTGTCAATGGCGAGAAATAGGGTAAAATTTCCTCGATTCCTACTTTGTTTTATTTTCGTGATTTGGTCTAGGTTTATGAAGAATCAGTTCACGAAAATCTCACCTTCTTCAGTTTCTCTTTGTTTTCAACTATGGTTTTATTCGCTTAGTTTCGTTCATGTTGCTCTCCATTTCTGCGTAAACTTTCCTGATAATCTATCAAAGTTCGTTTTGACTTCGTTTCATGCATTATTATTCCTTGACAATTTATCATCGGGTTTACAAATTTGCAAGTGTTGTTGTTTACTGTTGACATCTCTTTTATGCATCTCGGAAGTTTTCTTGGAGTGATTTAGGGTTTGATTTTATTTTTTACTTGAGACGGGAGAAGCTTTTTCATTCCATTTGAGAAATTAGCACTGTTGGATTTTCAATTCGAGATACCAATTCATTCTAAATTTTTGTTTCTATGTGTTCTTCGAAGCAGGAGGGGTTGGTTTTGTTGCTCGATGTAGGCCCGGCGATGCATAGTCATCTCCCTGATGTTGAAAAGACATGTTCCTTGCTACTGCAAAAGAAGGTAACATCTTCATCATTTCTTCTGAAATTTTTGCTCACATCTTTCCCTTTGATCTAATGGAAATGTGAATTTGAGCTTTCTCTTTTGGCTATTATTTCACTGGCTTCGGTTTTTGTCTGTTTCCGCAGTTGATTTACAACAAGTTTGATGAAGTTGGAATTGTTGTCTTTGGAACTGACGGTCTCTTTCTCTTCTTACTGAGTCAATCTTTTTTATCCATACAAGTATTATCGACACTCCTTCCTAAGGCGTTTACTTTGATGCCTTTGATATCAGATTGATTTTGAGTAGTAGATTAGGAATATATCTTCTTCGGTACCTTGTTTGATATGGTTCATGTTTCATGTGACCTCTGCAGAAACCGAAAATGATCTTGCTAGGGAAATAGGTGGTTATGAGCATGTTACGGTTTTAAGGAATATCAGAGTTGTTGATGAACTCGTGATTGAGGATGTAAAGCGGCTTCCTCGAGGGACTGTAGCTGGCGACTGTATCCTGTTAGCCAATTTACAGCTACTTTTTTTTCTTCATGTTTTGCCGTTTTCTTTCGTTTATTCTCCTTGGGTTCTTTGACTGCCTTCAGTTCTTGATGCTTTAATTGTTGGAATGGATATGCTTATAAAGATGTATGGTGCTGCGCAAAAGGGGAAAAAACGGTTGTGTCTCATCACTAATGCAGCGTGTCCTACCAAAGATCCTTTTGAAGGCACTAAAGATGAACAAGTCAGCACTATTGCTATGAAAATGGCTGCAGAGGGTATAAAGATGGAAAGCATTGTTATGAGGGTCAATTTAAGCGGTGATGTTCATGAGATAATAGAAGAGAATGAACATATGTTGAATTTATTCTCTGGCAATGCAATTGCGAAAACAGTGCATGTTGAGAGTCCTCTCTCGCTGCTAGGCTCCTTAAAGACCCGAAGAGTTGCTCCAGTTACTCTGTTCAGGGGTGACCTTGAGATTAACCCAACAATGAAGATTAAGGTAACATTTGTGTGGTTGTCTTTTGCTTCTGTGCAATGTTTCTGGATTTCATTCAACTTTTAGTCCATTCAAGTTAATATAGTTGTTCAATAAAGTTTCTGAGAATGTTAAATTTGAATTTTGCAGGTGTGGGTTTATAAGAAAGTGGCTGAGGAGAGACTTCCCACACTAAAAATGTATTCTGACAAAGCGCCTCCAACCGACAAGCATGCCAAACATGAAGTAAAAATAGATTATGATTACAAAGTTACTGAAGAATCTAGTGAGGTTGTTGCTCCAGCAGAAAGGATCAAGGGCTTTCGCTACGGACCTCATGTTATTCCTATCTCACCAGATGAGATGGAAACACTCAAGTTCAAAACTGAAAAAGGCATGAAGCTTCTGGGATTTACTGAGGCGTCAAACATACTGCGGTAAGCACACAAACACATACACACACATATATATATATATAATTATGTTTGTTTGTAAACTCTTGGTTATTAAAAGTTTGAGAGAATGTTTTTCTGTGCATGTCAATGAAGACATTATTACATGAAAGACGTGAATATAGTTGTTCCTGACCCAAGCAAAGAAAAATCCGTTGTTGCTGTCTCTGCCATAGCAAGAGAAATGAAACAAAGAAATAAAGTGGCAATTGTGCGTTGTGTCTGGAGAAATGGACTTGGAAGTGTCGTTGTTGGTGTCCTGACTCCAAATGTATCTGAAAGAGATGACACTGTAAGTTAATAGCCCTTTTATTTGCTCACAGGAAACAATTGTATTTGAATCTGGAAAACTTGATGAGCATTAACTTTCTTGCAGCCTGATTCTTTTTACTTCAACGTGCTACCTTTCGCTGAGGATGTCCGCGAGTTTCCGTTTCCTTCTTTCAGCAGATTTCCTGCGTCATGGCAGCCAGATGAGCAACAGCAAGCAATAGCAGATAATTTGGTTAAGATGCTTGACCTTGCTCCTTCTGTTAAAGAGGAAGTCCTAAAGCCTGATCTTACTCCTAACCCAGTTTTACAGGTAAAAAACAATCATTATTGCAAAATAAATTGTCAACTCATTCTGATGAAAGATTATTTTACATATATTTATATCATATCAGCGGTTTTATGAATACCTTGAGTTGAAATCGAAATCCACGGATGCTGCTTTACCTCCGATGGATGAAGCTTTCAAGAGAATTATGGAGCAGGATCAAGAACTCTCTTCCAACAATAAATCCATAATGGATGCGTTTCGTGGAAGTTTTGAAGTGAAGGAGAACCCAAAGGTGTTGTGTTGTGTTCCCCTAAATTTAATCTGTTTTCATTCAGAGAAAGGAACCTGAAATGATCAATTCTTAATTTCTTTTCACGTGACTTTCATCGCAGTTGAAAAAAGCTTCTAAGAGATTGTTACGGGATAAGCCATCGGGTTCAGATGATGAAGACAATCGCATGGTGGTTACTTATGATGCCGACGAGAATAAAATCGATAGAGTCGGAGATGCAAACCCAATTCAAGATTTCGAAGCCATGATATCTCGTAGAGATAACCGTGATTTGACGGACAAAGCAATCAGTCAAATGAAAAACCGAGTACTGAAGTTGGTAGATAATAGTGCCGATGAAGGTAACAGGGCACTGGAATGTGTACTTGCTCTGCGCAAAGGCTGCGTCTTGGAACAGGTTTCCTCTATCTTCTTTCTCTATCTCAGACTTGTGCAATTTTGGTCTCTTATAAGGATTTGTTGTTTGCATATGTGTTGTGGTCAGGAGCCAAAGGAATTCAACGAGTTCTTGAATCAGCTATACGAGTTATGCCAAGAAAGAAAGTACACGCATTTTCTCAAACATTTCACGTCCAAGAAGATCACGTTGATTCCCAAATCCGAAGCAGCAGACAGGTTTTGTATCTTCAATTTGGGTATTTGTATTTTAATGGAAGAGATTCTCTAAATGTGTTGGTTGGTCGTTTGGTTTTAATAACCAGTGATGTGGCGGAGGAAGACGCTGGGAATTTCTCCGTTAAACAAGAGCCAAAGTTCGAGAGCACCTAACAAGTACTGTAGATTCATTCACCATAACAACCGTATTCTATCCAAGCGGCGCCGTTTTGTCTAATTTTCAATCGTTGATTTTTGCCTTTTCAAGAACATGCAATTTTCTACTGAATTTTTCTTTATCTGCTATAAACAGTTTTAGAAACGAGCGCTTATTGTAATTATTGGTTTGACGATTAAACGCTAGTGCTTAGTCTAAGTAAAACCGAATTAATCCCTCATAAAGATCCTGGCTACTGACAACTCGGATCACAGTGGCAAACGCACTAAGCTTTAACTAGTTGTGGCGCTGACTCACTAGTTAGAATTAATTTCTGGGTTAATTTGGAAAATACACCATATATTATTTTTCTGTCTTTTACTATGTGGAATACATTTTATCCTTAACTAATTCCAACACTAATTTGTTTTAAGAAATCAAATTATAAAATAAACAAAAACCGACAAAAAACAAATTATTAATTGATTTTGTAATATTGATTTTAGGGAGTTGTATGGAAACGGAGCGAATAAGCGAAGCGTAGAAGCGATTCTTCAGAAAAAAAATATGGTTTGGAAACATTTTGGAAGCGTGTATATATATATATATATATATATATATATATATATATATATATATATATATAATAGATAAATAATTAGATTATAACCCGAATTTGACTTGTATGTTAGATAATATATTGGCTGGGGTTTGAATAAATCCGATATTTATATGGTCTGGTTTTGCTATTGGGTAGTTCACTCTGGAGACATGGCTCAATCGGATCCTCCTATCATCGGTCCTACAGTAACGGTTTTAAAGGCACAATCTTGGAAAGTTGAGAGTCCCTCTAAATTAAAACACTTCCTCTGACAAATTACCTCAGGTTGTATATCGGTTTATCATTGTATGCGTAATCGGGTATTAATTGTGATATGGTTTGTCCTCGGTGTGGAATGGAGAGTGAAACGATTAATCATGCATTATTTGAATTCTCCCCTGCGTTGCATAGTTAGGCCCTATTAACATTTTATTTGTAAAATAATGGACTATGTTTTTAGAGTGTAGTAATGAGTTATGTTTTAGAGTGCAATAGTTTTAATGACATGTCTGAATGAATGAATCTCATTAGTTAGCTTCCTCTAAATTAAATAGAGTGAGACACGTGGAAAAAAGTTCTCTTAATGTCTTCTCAAATAATATATGAGAGATATAAAATCAAACCATATTAAAAATATTATTTAAGTAACATAATTCTTACCCGACCAAAAATAAGTTCATACAATTCCATACATAAATATTAAGGAAATTAAGTAATGATCAAAATTAAATGTTTAACCCATCATCTTCATCCTCATTTCCATCAGCTCCATAAAAATAAAAAAACTTCTAACTCGGATTCGTCGAGAGAAATATCAAGAAACTCAAATCTACCAAGATTGGTCTCATCCAAATATCATATTGATTACCTCCAAGATCTCACATATGATTAGGATCTTATATGTTAGCAAGATTTCTTCTAGATAGAAGATGAAGATTAGGATGTACAAATACGTCTTATTATTAGATTTTCGAAAGTATAAAAAAAGTCCCTATGTTTTTGAATATATGTATTTTTTTTTTTTTTAAATTCCTTCGCACTTCCAAAATAGGAATCAATGATTTCGTGAGGCTTCCAAAATGTTTCAATACGATTTTTTTGAGGTATCGCGTTTCTAAAAAGATTTTGATTCCGATTCCGAAACGTGAAACGTGCTCTTGTGGAAATTCCATGTAACATAGATTTTAGCAAAAAAAAACTAATATTGATTTTAAGAAAAGGTGGCATAAAATGTGGGCTTTTCTCTGTAAAAAGAACCCTTTAAATAATAAATTTTTGCATATCAATCCTCTACCTCTGAAAAATGTAGGAATAACTTTTGATTTAATTTCGGTTTAGTATCAATTTGGTTTGGTCTAAAGGAGTTTTCCTAGGCCAAAATATGTTCAAAATCCGTTTTAATTGATTTTTTAGTTTGGTTTATTTTTGGTTTAATTTTAATTTCAAAATTTTGACTTTGTTAAAATGAGATTGGTACGGTTTGACCCCAAATTTTTTCAAGAGATTTAATTTACAGAAATTTATTCAAATTTTACGGCTAATCGGTCAACATTTAAGTGATTCAATTTACTAAACCTAATCTTGTTCTATTCAGTTTAACTAAGGGATCAATTAGAAGTCGGAATGATTAGTGATAGTTAATTTGAATTGTAATTTATGTTTGATTGGAAGAAAAGTAAACTGTAACACCCTCGACTCGTTTCCCGCTGACCTGCTGACTTGACCGCGAGACAATCAAACAAGAACACATGCGTTAAACCCGCACTGTCAGACGGGCCAGAGATGTCACATTACGAAAGCCAAAGGTGGTCCGGCTAAGTCACATGAACAAACCCACGACACCAAAGTCAACCCATCCGCTATTTTGTTTTTTCTCGCGTCCACGACCTAAGGCTTTCCAACCTCTATTGCATGCACTTGTTGTGTGCTGGAAAAACCCAATATCAAAGTTCTCACATGCTAATAACTACTGTTATTTTATAAAATAAAAATCCAATACAAATTGAATGAAACACAAGTGCGAGCCCGACTTAGGCAAAGGACCAAGTGTTATCCTTTGATGGTTTGATGGTTTGGGGATCATATTGTATTTGGGCAGCAAATGAACAAGTGTTATACGAAATTTAAGTCGAATGTAGATGAAGATTGTGAGCAAGAGAGATCTTAGCGGAGAATATATTAAATATTATAAAGCATTAAATATTTATTCAATTTGAGTTCTCATGTTACATGAATTCAAGTAAAGTCTGAATCCAGAGACGAATATGATAGCAAAGTGTAATATCTAGTTTGGGTATGAGAGCTGCGAATGACTTTTCCATTAATCGCTCGTCTCAGTCTTTTTTTATAGACTTGATTCAAGCTTTAATCCACATTAACTCTAATGTATTCGTCATTCATACCTTGATCTGACCGTTACGATCTTATGTTTACCGACCGTTACTAAACGCTCAACTGACTTCTAACTTCCCTTATCTTGACTTTGGGAGGATTTTTTGAGCTCAGTGATACGAGCTCCAAGCCTTGACACAAAACAAGGGTTGGTTACCAACATGTCTAAGACCCTCTTTGGCTAATCCGGGATAGCGTGGAAGCGAGGGTGTAATGAGGTAAAACACAATAGGTGTGAAAGTCTACTGATACATCACAGACTCTAAGTCTTGGAATCCTCAACAAGACATGAAAGAAAATAGAGTTTTCTTCCAAAAAAAAAAAACTTAATGAAAAACCGTTTGTTAAGCAAAATAAATGTTGTATTAGAAGAACTACAAAAGATGGCTTATAAGAAGCCAATACCAACGTTATAATCTACTAAGAAATAAAGAAAATAAATAAGAAACAATCAAGGAAAAAGAAAGAGACGTTGAGGTCTTTAACTCCTAAAAATATATCTTGGTTCCAATTAAAGAAAGAACATCTTCTTTGGTCTTTAAGTCCTCAAAATGATATAATCAGACACTCTAGTTGAAATGGAGTCTTCTTAAATGTCTACCAACACTAAAGAACATGTGCTTAAGGGGGCTTCATGTTTGAGAATGAATAAGGCTCATTTGATCTTATCGGATAAATATGCTCACTGTTTTGTATGTATCTGGAGATTTGGGAGATCTTTAGTGGCTTGGAAAGTAGACTCATAGATATACCAGATTCTTCAATGTGTCTGAACTATTTCATGTGATCACTGTATCATCAACGTAATGAAGAAAAATCATAACATCTTTGTTTCATATGAAGACAGAGAGATGGATCTTTGATTATGCTTGTTCAAACCAAACTTTGGTGACAGTTTCAGATCATAGAAGGGTTTATGAAGATGCCATACATGATTAGGCTTCTTATTGTAAAAAAAACGTGTCGATTGTGTACAGTTTCAGTTAGATCTCCATCAGCCCTGGCTTAAAATATATTTGGGTCCAGTGCAAATTTTTTAAAAAATTCTAAATATACCTTGTAAAACTAGAAATTTCAGATTTTGGACCCTCATTTAGTTTTTTTTTTTAATATAAAAATGGACCCTTAAACCATTGAAAAAACACAAAAATTTTGTTGGGTCTGGTGCATTTTTACCTTGGGCACGACATCATAGTCGGGCCTGATTTCCATATAAAAATGCGTTCTTAACGTCCATTTTTTTAATTTCCCATTGCATTACTGTTTCTACATGACGAAGTAACTGGATAGTTGCTGAGTTGATCATTGAACCTATTAAATGATTTTTTATCTAAGGTCCAATCAGCCATTACCTTCGCTCAATGTATCCACTTATCCTTAAACATGCATGTTTGGAGTAAATGGCACTAGAGACTAGGTATTTGTTACAAAATAATTTTCTATCTCCTCTCCCATTACGTCTGTCCATCCTAGAAAACGTGTTTGAATGAACTGTTGTACCTCCGGTCATGAGGTTTCTATTATAGGGTGCTTCTCGCTAGGTTTCTTAGATCAGCCTTTTTGAATTGTGTGACGCACCTACCCGATGCTTGGCTGGGGAGCGATCGTGCGCGGGTGAAGGAGTGGTATTATGAGGGATTGCATGTAACCTTCATCGCGAAATCCACGCTGGTCCACACCCATTTTTTTGCCAAGCTGTAAAAGTCAGTTAATACTTGAAGATTTTCAAATTTTTCGTAAATATTTTCACACGCTGTTTGACCAACCAATGACCTTAGATATCTTCATATTGCTCCTTTAGGTTATTAATAAAGCTCTTCTCTAATGTTTCACCATATTCCTCTGCACTATCTTACAGTTTGCTTTTACCTACATGTACCTTCTTCTTAAGAGATTTCTTTCTCCAGGATGGGTCGTGACATCTTGTACATTCGATGGCACTCTTGTCTTGCAAATTATCTGTTTTCAATATCCTTGCTCGGGGAAGCCCACGTTCTTTAGTATCCTTACTCGTGCCGCCTAGTATGGCCGAGTTTCTCCGGGCGCTCTTGCTACTCTTGCCAGAGGTCACCTTGGGCCTGATTTCCTGTGCTCTTAGTTTGCGGTGCTTAGATTTTGAACTTAAGCTTTAGGTGGAAATGCACGGACGCTGGGGAGTCATTCCCTGGGATGTAAGCCCTTCGTGCGTTTTCTTGGAGAAGACCCTTCCAGGAGGGAGTTCCCTACATGGGTGGGTTCGAGTTCCTTTTTCCCTGGCGATGGAAGGCTGTGTTTTGCCAGAACGAGTCCTGAAACTCCATTTCTTGGTGGAGAAGGTAACTTTTCGTTCTAAGGTATCTCACTCTCTCCCTCTCCTATCATGTTGTGGTCGTTGCTCCAGGCTTTGGAGTGTCAGCCGCTCTACTTGGAGACGAATGTCTCTTAATGATTTAACTCAGTTATCCTATCCCGGGTGGGTACACCCCAATTTCCAAGCAACCCTTTCTCATATACTTTGTGGCATAAACATGTACTAAAATATGAGATCTTAAAAGAAATTTAAGTACTAAAATAAAAATTTAAAGCTGGGGGACGCGAGATTTAATCATTTTTGATGGCAACATTCCAATGTGCTTAGAGTCTCCCATGGGGTTGTGTAGACCGCTTCGGTGATCTTCGAAGTCAGAGTCAAAACCTTGCAGGGGCTCCTCCATCTCACTTTGCCTGATGTAGCTGAAATTCAACTTGTTGGTTCAACGTGTTCTGCACGCGGTTGTTAAGAGTCTTGATCATTTAGTATTTTAGTGATGAAACAAACCGTGTAACAGTATGCCGGTCAGAGCCGTACGTAGTAGGTTCTATATATGAAAACTAACATAAGCAGCTAGCCCGTCTAGCTCAGATCGTAGAGCGCAAGGCTCTTAACCTTGTGGTCGTGGGTTCGAGCTCCACGGTAGGCGTTTAATTTTTCAACCTTTTGAAATCATTTTATAAAATGAAATCACATGCTACTACATCTATCTACGAGGGCTTTGATCGTTTGAGAACATCGAATTCCAACTAAATCTTTTTATCAGTCGTCTTACAACTTTTGCATCGGTTTGGTTGGCCCAGTACTTGAGTACAATTCGAAGAAAGAAAAATACACTTTGTGTATTTGATCATTTTGAAAATATATGTAAGAACAAATAAATAAAATCATATATGGCAGCCCTTGTACAGGTGATGTGAATACACGAGTCAAATGTTGGAAAAGTCTGTACAGTACATCTGCAGACGTTTTTATATATACACATATGGAATATATATATATATATATATATATATATATATATATATATTTCTACGATATGATTACCCATAAACCTAAACCAGAAAACTGAACAAAATGAAATGTCCTTTGACCACAAATGCTGTGTATTGATCTCGCCTACCTGAAAACAAAAACAATAACCAGTCTGCGCGTTTAGACACTTTGCGAAAAGCAAACAAAACCAAAGAATTATCATCAGAGGAGGAAAGAGTCTTTACCGGAGAGACTTTTAAAGATTCAGACAGCTTTTAACTTGAGTTGGTGCCAAAAGTTGAAGATGTTGCAACTGAAGCTGGCATTTGTTGAGAAGCTCCTTCAGCCCACGAACTCTCAGATGCCGGGGAATATGGCCTCGTCACTTTGTTTTTCACCATTCCCTAAAACAAATACAAATAACCATAATAAACATCATTTAAATTGGATTCCGTGATTCTCCATTATGGTAACATCAATTAGAACCATGTTAGACCAATCAGTAATCAAAAGCACTCCTTACCTTTGCAGCGTTATCCCCGTACAAGTTAATGGCTTGATCGATGGCTGAGTAAACCTCAAAGGCCTGCTTGGTGTTGGGACTGCATTTGACAACACGGATTTGTTCTTTGGAATCATTTGGCTTTGCTCTCAGATAAAGAATTAGCCGCGAAGGTGGAGAGTTAGGCTGGTCTTTTTTCCCGTCCGTCAGTTCCATGGTTACCAGATCACTCCATAGAACGTCCCACTGTATCGAACACGCATCTTTGGCTGGGATGAACTTCCTTTGACCCATTATGTTGGACGGTTGCTAGAAACACATTGAACAGTAAACATTAGGCCAATATAAAACCTTAACGCATACACAGAGAGAGAGAGAGAGAGTATTGTGTGACTCACTTGTAGCAGTATGACTCTTCGATGTGTGATCATCAGAACTTTTCCTTTCGGAAGAATGAAATGACTTTCGTAAGCATCTGTCAATGCAAACTTTCCACGTACTTTGAACAGATCAACCTGGCCAAGGAATGAACCAGATTCGGCCAGCTGCAATATAACCTGCCCCTGTGCTCTGTATTCGTTGTAAGGACGAAGCAGGCTATCAGCACCAACAGCTCTTGGCAGTCTCCGGCGAAGAAGTTGTTCATCTGAAGTGATGGCAGCTGCTATCTTCATCCTCATTGCATTTGCACCTTCAGTGGTCTTTGACAGAAGATCCAGGACTCCACTCACGGGTTGGGCAGCAGCCCCAATAATTCCTTTCCCGAAACCCGAGACAAAGCCTTCCACACCAGATGACTTTGCACCTTCCAGAGGCTTTGTCAATATGCCTGTGACTCCTCTAAAAAAGCCTTTTGCTAGAGCTCCACCCCCTTCTCTGATAATACCAGTGAAGTCATCAACACCTTTGTTCTCCTGCCACATGTGAGAAACTCATGAGCGTGTGTACTAATAACAAAAGGGAGCATACCAAAGAAACAATATGGCAAGCCAAATACTTGCGTTTAAATATCACAAGCCATTGGACGAAATTCCAGAGCTAGAAAAGAACCTGTCTCTGTTGTCGACTCTGAATGAATTTTTTATCCATTGATAATGCAGCTATGCCTTGACTCATATGTCCAAGCGCGCTACTGGCATTGCCAAGAATGTCAACACCTGAGAGCAATTGAAGAGGCTGGCCAAGGAGATCCTTCTTTACGTTCCTAATAGCATTAGTGATCATAGTACTTTGGCGCATCGATATTTTCTCATTAAATCTTCCACTGATGCGTACCTGTTAGAATGAAAAAAGTAAAACATATGAATTTACAGGGGTTGGACTGAAAGTGTAGTAGTTGGGGCATTCAAAAATCAGATTCTTATTATTAAGACGCAATTTTACAAATGAATTACTATGGAAAACTTACTGGCATGTTTTCTGTATTCCCAAGAGCAGTCATCAGAGATGACCAAAATCCAAGCACTCCCCTCGGCCTTTGACTTGGGGACATGGCCATGGATACTTTAAATCTAACTTCCGAGATGTTAAGAACTCTGCATTTTTGGAGGGATGTAACCATATTAGGCAAGTGTCACTGAATGTACTCATTCTGCAAACTATATATCAGGAAAAACCTGTACATACCCGATTTGAATGAATGGATCAACTGATACAGCTGTCGAGTTAGAGTCGGATAGTCTACTCAAGTTGGCTTGCTGAATCATCTCATGAATGCGCCAGATTATAGGTTCATGAATGTTTATCAAAAAAGCAGTATTTTCACGTCCCTGGAAATCTATATACGGGTAGACACGGAGATCGAGACCAGCATTTGATTGCAAAGTAACAGAAAACTTTAGAATGTAATCAGCTTTATCTCCATTTTTCTGCGGTCTGAACAGAACCGGCATTGGAGCCAATGGCAATTGATTATCCACTTGTATCCCTTGCATCCTTAGTTTGAACCTGCAAGACAATTAGTGCTCAACATTAGTCCAGCGTGCTTTGCTTGTATAACAGCCAACATAAATGTGAATGCCAATTCATGATCAAAGCTAATGCGTCTGTTGAAAATTTCAAGCAAATCCTTTCCTATAATATGTAGAACTTTTTGCATTACTACTGAGTGCATAAAGACGGTAGTGGCAATTATCGCAATAGATATGAATTCAGAATTACTGCACTGGTGAAAAAATGGCCCTTGTATTTGTAAAATAAAGATAAACTCACCTGCTAAGCCCAGAGCCCAAGCCGGTTGAATATGCCACGAAGAGGTTTTGCACTGACATGTACAATATTTCCTCTGGAGCATGATCAATTATGGAGATTCCAAGCTCAGCGAACTCAACAATTACATGAAACTCTGACTCTTCCGAGGCCAGAAGATGAGATTGCTGAGACTCGTTTCCAGATAATTCTGACAAAGAAGATGCTGGAAGTCTTCTGCTTATGCTTGATGTAGGCTCAACTGCCGGCATCCAGTCACTGATTCTCACGATGTTCTTTTTGTCTTCCTGTAAAATAGTGACGCGTATGGGTCTGGTTGATCCAGTCTCACTTCGTGGTGGATGGTCACCTATCTTATCAATATCGTATTCTTCCGATTTAGAAGGATCATTGCCATCAACAAGGAGTTCAAATAGATGTCGTCTACCAAGATTTTCCCAATAAAACGAAGCAGCCGCATTTGGAGGAAGAAATTGCCAGGACTCACTGACACCATCCACTTGGCGATAACGTATAGGAAGAAACATCGAACGGTTCTCGATCCTAGGAGAGTTGATTCACATTACAGCGAATACACAAAGATATATAGTCAGTACGTAGTGAAAAAACATATGTTAAGGAGAGGGAAAACACACTTGGATTCAGTAAAGAAGCAACAGTAATTTCATGCAGGTTCTATGGTTTACTTCATTCACCAAACCGATAATGAGTTTCAAAGAACAGATTTGGCAGCAAAATAAATTTTAAATCATAAGTGCAGATATGGTCTACCAGTTGGAAAAGTACCATCTAGATTCAAACATACCTGTATGGGCCAGAGACAGAGTTTGGCCTGAAAATAACTTCATAACGTGAGTTCTTTGTCCCGCTTCTGACTTGTACTCTTAGCTGTGATTGATCAGCTCCATCTTCTCTTCCAATAGGTACACGCATTGTACCTTCGCTGAAGACACTGAATGGCGTGCTCCATCTGTATCCCTTCACTCGTAACTGAAAACATCGGGTCCACCGTAAGCACATTAATCATCATTAAAAATGAGATACAAAAATCTGAAGGTATTTCACATACTTTTAGCGACTCAAGACGGGAGGAAGATTGCCATCTAAAGAGCTTTGGAGGATCGGAAGGATTAATCCACTCTTCGGTCTGACAATCGCACTGTTGAATACAGATGCTCACTCCCACCCTGTTGATGAATAAAGTGTGTGGCTGGAGATGAATAACCTGAAAAACAAAAGATTTAGTCACCTTATGTTTGATTCAGAGTAAGATAATATCAAGTGGGACCTGATACTCTGACCCAAAAAAATAAAAATTTGATTTCAGACAAGTATGAAACTTATATCTGACCTTTGTTCTGTCAGATGTCATATTCAATACTGCTGAGAGCTTGTAGTACGAGTTATCTGAGCAGAATGCCTTCACATCTATGCGTTCCTGGAATATGCTTTTGGTTAATAAAAGAATGAATTTCTGCAAGGCCACTCAGCCAACTAAAGAAAATGGTGACAATTGGACAATTAACAGCAAAATACTTGAGTCAGAATTGGTGAATAAAGTGCAATTCAAGCCCTTAACCATAAGCAAATCAATTAAGACATAGCTAGTCACCTTTTTCTCAAGTTCAAGAAGAGAAATCCCAGGACTGTAGATCTCAGAATCCCGAGCTGCGACAGCAATACCAATTCGTGGGGAGACATAAGAATCCTTCTGAGATTGAAACAGCACAACGCCACTCCGGCCAGCTGACTCCTGTGGAGAAAGCATGCTTGGCATAGGACTAGTATCCTCAATAACCTCAAGCACTCGGAGATTTCTCCTCTGTTGTTTCCTCTCCATAAATCCAGGATTTATTTTAAAAGATTTAGAAGCCCTAGACAGACAAGGTGAGCCAGCTTCCACATTTTCTGTAGGTTCAATCTCCACCACTCTATAGCCTAGAGGAAGATATGAATCATTTGTAATCCAGTATGGGACAAAGAACCTTATAGTCTTTGGTGCTGCCCCGGTTTCTCCAACATCACGTTCTATACTTACACGCAATCTCCTGAAACTCCATAGGAAAAGAGTAAGATGTGGCAAAATATAATTTCATGCAATTTGTATTTCAAAGAAAGAATAACTGTCCTCATTTGATAATTCTCAACATAAGTTTTTATCAATAAATAAGATTCAGCTTCTCATAGGGGCTGCTCAGTTGAAAAGAGATACTGGCAGATATTATGACTCGAACCAATGATAACTTTGTAATGTGACCCTTCCATGGCCAAGAGCCATAAAAATGTTCTTGACCACATTTTTTAACAAATGCACATTTTCAAACATCTGGGGTAATAAGCAGGGTTAATAAAACTAACAATTCCAGGCAAAATGAGAACTAAAAAAGAAAGAGCGGCAAACCTTTTGCTCTGTTGATGGACGAACCAAAAGGATGACACGCTGTCACTTGAAGATAGATCTAAAACAGGAATAGGATCCTACAAAAGAAATTTGAAATTCAGTAATGTTTTAAGAAATTTTTCAATTGTAGGTAGATTCTTTTGTAGAATATCAAGGCAACCTTTTCCAAAGCCCAACCACCATGGATAGCTAGTGTAAGATATACAGGTCTCTGAATATCAGCTGAATACACATGAGCACTCTTTCTGGAGGATACTACACCCTGTTGTCTCTCAAGATATGTGCCTTCTTTTGTCTTTTCCCATACTGTGAATTTGACTGGACAAGGAAGTCTATTTTCTAGCTTCAAAGGAGAACTAACAGAAATTTTCCAATCATAAACAGGTGTATTAAGGTCTGTTTGAAGAACTGACGCATCTGCTCCCACGCTGAGCCAGAATGGCTTACTCCCCGTAGAGGGCTGGCAACACAAAAGCATATCCTTTTTCTCAAGCTGGTTTAATTTCAAAGAAAATGCAGATGCTCTGCTGCTTTGCTTCATAGTATGCTTCCGAGTAAGCAAACCTTGATCAACAAATGGTTGATCTTTTCCGCAACCAGAACTCACAGCGATGCAAGAACCCCATGCATAGGAATGATGAGGGTTCTCAACCCTTGGCCGGACATGCAGGCACTGTTCATTATCCTTTGATAAACATCCCCATGGTAAAACATAGGAGGATCTAGAGGCAATCAAAGCATTATGACTGCTTGCTCCTGAAGATGCACTCTGATCAGAAGATATGGATATCTCTAAATTAACATCTGAATCATTTACAACTGTAGCTAAACATCGGAATGTTGCGTGCTTTCTTCCATTTCTCATAGAAACTTCCATTGCAATAAAATCATTTTGTAGTGATTTTGGAGCAACAGAGAGCGGAAGCAGCGACCGGATGCTATGCCATGAGTCATCAGGACGAACTCCAATCCAGAAACCAGTGTCTCCGTCGACAAAATCTTTACTTTCCATATTTCTTAGTGTGTTGGGGATTGAAGTCTTCTCAAAATAAGAAGTGGAGACAAGCAAGCACCCATTGTCATGTATATCTTCAGCATTCTTCGTTTCATGAATCAAATATAAAATTGACAATGTATTTTATAAGAGCTTGTAAATACATTCACACAACCTGATATAAAAATACATTCACATAACCTGATATAAAGGGGAAATTACTAACCTTTCTCTGAAGCGTATAGGAACTTATATTCTCAGCATCATTTGTTTGGTGAAGCATCCTTACTGAAGCTACCTTTCTGAGCGTATTTTCTCCATGTCCAATAGGAAATGAAAGCGACCCAACAACCTCCCCTGCATTAGTCAAAACCTTACTATCATGTAACATTGGTACAATCTCGACTCAATGAACTCTTCGAAACATCCAATCGCTCAAATGAACAATAAACAATGCCAATTCACTCCTAAAAGAGCGAAATCACACACAAAAAGGACAACTAAATACATGGTTATGCATAACGGATGGGTCAAAGAACGAGAGATCAAAGAAGTCATAGAATTGGACCTTTTCCCGCTTTAGCAGCAAGGTTTGTTACCTCAACCTCCAATCTGGCCGATCCCTATAACAATCAAATAGAAAAAGGTTACTCATATGAGATAAGTCCATAATCATGATAATTGTTTCCAGTTCAAAAAGGAATATTGCAGATCGAAATACCAATCTAAGTTGTACCACTAACCATCTAAATCACTGAATACTGGGAGATACTGTTCCAATTCAATGCTATTTCTAGGCTTAATTGCTTATAATACCGCATGTTTGAAGTAACAGAGAAGATGAACAAAGGAAACATAAAATTAACTATTTCCTGATTACTACCTTCCTTGGAATTTCAAAAATGAAAAGTTCATTCCACTTGGAAGTGCACTCTATCAAATCATTGACAACTGTCATGGAAGGCTTCACACACTTTGTCCTAGCACTTTGTGAAAAAAGCTTTTGTGGTTCTGCACCCTGAATATCAACAACGAGGCGCAGGGTGCAAAAGAAATTGTGACTATTACCATCATCAACGATATGCAAACCCTGCACACAAAGTGAAATTGCCATCTTAACCATTAAAGTTTCCAACAGCCCGCTGTAAATATGTTAAAGGATGCTAAATATATAAATAGTAACCTTAGCCTCAAGAATCTGTACAGTCATGTAATTGCGTGCTTCTCTAGAACTGTCTGCAACATTTAATCTATTGGAGAACCTTGGAGGTGGAACCCAGACAGAAGTGTTTTCGTTGTGACACAATTTTACAACTACATCTGAGTTCTCCTCCAGCTTTTTAAGGTATATGTCACGGCCGAGTTTATTCTCTACAACGACGGTCTGAAAATCATCTTCGTCAAGAGCTGAAAAAGCTGAAAGATCTCCACTCTCACGAGAGACACCTGATTCCTGTACCACAGCAGACTAGTAAGTAACAAATTATGAGAATCATAATTTCACCATAAAAAAAAGTATAAATAATGCTTTACCTCTTTCATTTTGGCCGCTCTTTCTTCAAGTTCTAATTGCCTTCTCCAGGAAACAACGGCATCACCAAGAGTTTCCAGGTTTGCAGCACTAACATTTATGTTCAAAATGTTAGTAGCAGCAATTCGCAGCCGCTTTCCTGGCTTTGATGATTGATTCAAAGCAGTGTCATATGTTTCCAACCTTCAAAGGAAAAGTAAGAAATCAATATATTATTCCAAACACTACATCATAAATCAAAAGCTTTACTATCTTTACTTGAATATTCCATCAAATGGCTCCAGAAGAGGCTCCCACGCTTCCAACTGTGGGTTAAATGTTGAAGCAGCGATTGAGGAAATAAGTTCTGCATTCATAGCCTCAGGACGACCATGAGTTTCTAACTTGATATTGGTGACAGTTATGTCAAAGAGAGGAGTCATCTGAAAGCATTCAGAATAGGATCAAGATTTTAACACAGGGTTCCGACAAACTGGCTATAATAAATCTGACCATATAACGTACCATTCCATGTAAGCCATCTAGAAGTGTCAAAGAGATGCATCTCAGCTTAATTTCTGCATTTACATTTTCCTGTGTCTTCGGCTTTACAGATTTCCCAACAGCGAAAGCCATTTTACTTGGAGGCCTTTTAAGATCAGAACGTGCAAGGAAAGTGCATGCCTAGACAAGGTATCAGCAGCTATATCAGGATTGGCATATACTTTTCACTGTGTGTAATTAAAGCTAAAAAATGGATTGTAGCTGTTCACAGAGACAGATGGTCCTACAGTTCAATGATGACAGCCTTCAAAGAGAAAGAGATTGCATCAAAAGTTAAATGGATTGTCGAACCTGATTATCAACTTTCCAAAGGCTCCAGCATTGAGAAGACTTTGAACTTGAAGATCTTGACACAGAAGCTTCATAAATGTTGGCCTGGTTAACAAGATCAATCCTTGGACAACAGAACGAATCCACTTGTGGCGCTTCATCAAATCTAGTGAGAACGCATCCTAGAGAAACATAACCAGAAGGTGCAACAGGTAACCAACAGAAAACTTCATCCAAACCTTTCCCCACAATATGTGCGACTTTTGTGAACTGCACAGGTTTTGCAGCAATCTGAGAGTCATCTGCTTTGAATAGTATTCCCAGTGCCGGTGGCTCCAATCTAATGAGAGAAGAAGATGTCAAAGGTTATGAGATTTATATCAGAAAATAATCCCTTCACGGTAGCTAATCTGAGACAAAAATAAAAGTTAAAATTACTAACCCTTCAGTTATGCTATCACCCAATATGGCAAAACCAGGACGTGGTATAGGCCGCCATATTGAGACAGGTCTACGAAAATCACCACCCTTGTCCCACCAGATTCTTTCAAAATTAGGAGTTGAGACATGATAACTAGTTGGCTTAGAAATGGACCTGACAATGTCCCAACCTGATGAACTTCCTGTCTGATCACTTGTTTGCTCGCTTCGAGACTTACTTGTAGAAGATGGGTCAGAGCATGTAGATGTCTTCAATGGAAGGGGATTCCAAAGAAGACAATGACTGAGGCCAGAACTATATTTTTTGGAAGGAGCTGCGGTTGAAGAGTGAGCATAGAATGATCCAAGAACATTATCAGTGCGCCACATGCTGAATCCAGACTCAAACGATGAACTGGAGGGCACAGTGTATATGCACTCAGAGAAACTGCTCGAAGATACAAGGTCAGACCTTAGACAATAAACAATGTGATCAGGTGGTGGCTCATTTCCTAAATTCGCAACACACCCCATAGCTGTGTATCCTGCAGGAGCTACAGGCATCCAGAGGGAGCACTCATTGCTATCACGAGAATGTTGACCATTATCCCCTCCTGAACCTTGAATAACAGAGAACAGGCCAATGCAATTAAACCCAATCGGCTTCCTCACGCGTCCATATGTATTGCTTACTGCCATTACTGCTTGTGTAGGAGGAATTGCCCTGTAACGAAAAATTTCAACGAGATTAATGATATAAGGCAGCTTTAACTTCTAGAAGAAGAAAACATCTGCACTCTGGATTGAACTCTTTTTAAACAGTTGTAAGCACTGGCCCCCGTATGGTAAAATAGAAGCTGACATATTACACCCAATAATCCATTTAGCTAACTCCAATATGACAAGAGATTTGCTTGTTTCTGTCATGGGCTGGTTTGTTAAGAATTTCATGGACGCACTTTAAAATGTTATAAACGAGTCTGGATAAATAAGTCACAATGAAACATAAGGTTTTATCCTCAAAACAAAAGAATCGTGAAGGACGTTAGACACAGACAAAAGAGGATTATAACCATAGTAAGCTTTTTTGTAAGGATAAATAAAAAAATCAAAGCAAAGGTGACAAGATATACATATGACCATATGCGCCACTAATAATATATTACCTTGACGTCACACAGTCTCCCAATATGACATAGTTTGAAGGAGCCTGCGGCCTCCAAATTGTGAGGTTGTTCCTGGGTCCATTTTCTGTTCACCATCACCATAACGAAATTATCAACAGTGTAATTATCTGATTCAGTTGCTTAAGAAGATAGACTATGTGACTAAACCAAAAAATCACACGCTTTAAAAGTTACACTGTGCTACATAACTTAACTGATGCCCTACCTTTTGGTGAAACCCAAATCCTGTTGAAGTTGGTGCATGAAGCTAAAGGAATAGCATTTCCAGATTGCAAAGCTAGAGTTACTTGGCTCTGTAGATTCAGTAGGAGAGAAAGAGCACTCAGAGAAAGGTGAATGTATATGTCAGTTGACGTCAAGGACATATTCGTTTTCTCTTTGACAGAAGTGTAACCCCCGGAAATATCGACTGGGTCGAGAATGATAAGACCAGAACCAGTTTCAACCACCAAATTCTTTAGTAAGGCTCGAACCCAGATGTCATTTTCTTTTGAGGCATACCTGTTGAACCAATAACAAAAATACATCAATAATGTAACATGAAACTTTAGATCTATTAAGCAACTAGGGAATAAAAAAAATTTGTTTTCAACGTCATGAGCAGGATGTAATGGAGCTCAGATAGGGGATGACTTTAGTACGATTCTTTCCTTATATAGGCATAGAGATAAGTTAATCAAGCAATCATAACTGTGTCACAGGATATATTGGGTTGTTGAATGCGCTCAGATCTAACAGTCCAGAACGTTGATAAACTTAAATCACCAACACTTAGGTTTAGAGAACGCTGAACTTACATAAAATTAAAATCCAATTTCACTCGCAGAAGCTTTTCTACAGCAGAGGAGTCATCCAGAGAGGATTTTGTACCATCAAAGAATGTGAACTCGGGAGAAACAACCTGCACAAAAACAAGCTATGAAATTGACAAATACAACAAAACCAGAATTTCCATTTTCGTTAATCAGAATTTGTGGAAGATGGCAACTGAAAAAATGTTGAGGAAGAGACCTCTATGTAAACAGTGTTATGTGTCAAAAGTAGAAGAAAAAAACACCAAAACCAGGGAATAATGATTAAAAAGTAAGGATAGAAACCATATATCATTAATTGGTTCTCGGTTGAATAGAAAGAAAATAAAATCAACAATGGAGTAGATGAACCTACCTGAGCTTCGAAAGTAAAACTCTCGCCAGACTTCAAATCTTGACAAGTGTCTGAAACATCTGAAGATTTGTGCGCATTGTTAAGCACATTCTCAGGATTAGTTGACGCACTTTCTAACATTGAGATATCAACACCATCTTCCGTAGAAAATAAGCAGCTACTATCGTTACTCAAGTAAATGCACTTGCTCAGAAGCGATCCATTCTGCCACATAGAAAGGAGAAAAGAAACGAAGCAGCAAGCAAGAATCAAGAATCTTGAAAAAGGGGACTGTGAAGCAATATATACAACACGAAAGTTCCTTCTACTCTTCAGGCTACAAGCGCTTGGAAAATGTATAGAAATTTACTCTCCGCATACAGAGTGACTATGTAAAATTACATAACTATGTATTTAATATCAAATAAATATAAAGAGAAAAGAGTCCCAACCTTAATTTTCACATTGACGAACCGCAACTTCTTTCCATGCCCAATGATTATGATGGGTTCTAATCTTCCTAAATTTAAATCCTTCTCCCCTTCTTCACTCAACGAGATTACCTTTCCGCATCCGTCATAAGTATATTCATCAACCCCCAGTGCATCTGCGACCAATTGTCTACACGGGGACAAGTGCACAACATCTTCTGTCTGTTTATAGAGAGGCTCGGAGAGAACGATGCCACTACTTTTAGTGATTGGATCATTTGTTGGATCTAGTGTTTCGTCTCTTCCTGTTATTGCACGCAAAGCAGGAACAAAAAATTCACCAACTGCAAGAAGGAAATCAGGAACAGCAAGGATACGAGGTTGTTGAACCCGTAAAACACATGACTGAGAGGATGCTCGCCATCTATAATCCATCAGCAACATTGTTGAACATGGTGCATCAAAATCAAGAACAGCCCTAGAGTTGGAACGCTTAAAGCTTCCCTTATCAAGGGAAAAGGGAAGAGATCCAGAAGAAGCTTGCTTGGAAGCATCGACCGATGAGCCGAGCATCAGCCGCATTTCAGGCTTTGTATTAGGACGGATATCCAGAACAGAAACTTTAGGAACTGACACATACAAGTCTGTCTCAGATAGTGACGTCATCCTATAGGATACCCATAATCCTTCAAGCTGTTAAATCAAAGTGAATGACAAATTGGTATCTTAGATATCTGGTATAGTTGCTAGCGGAGAATACGTATAAGGTAATAGAAGTATCAGGCTCAGAAGCACGTACCTCAACATGAGCTAATGGTGACTCTTCATTAACACTATTACGTAACTCAAGAAGAGCATAATTAATATCAACGGCAAGTATGGTAACGGTACGTGACATTATCATCTGACTATTCAAGTTAACTTTGTCAGCCAGCAGACGCATTTTATCTTTGGGACCAGAACTGCTACCACGGAAATCTGGAGGTAGCTTTGGCTCCTCAAACAAATTCAAGGTTGTGCAACTTACAATAATATCATATTCTTTGTCAGACATCACACCGTGCAAAAAATCAATCTGCACAGTAAATATTGAGAAACTAATTAGTCCTAAAAGACGACTGCTGATACCAGTAGTTAAGAGAATGTAACAAGTCTATCCATAGTATCTATGATATACAAAGAGAAAAAAAAACGCTGTAAGATGACTCCCAGATTTTCAAGCTTGCCTGGATGACTATGAATAATATAAAATCGTGACTACTTCATCCTTTGTATCAGATAGCAAGGCAATATTTTTAAGATAATAATAATGTTTACGTATAGTCATCCCTAGTATAGAAATATCAAAAAGCAAAGACAAAAAAAATACTAATATTGTTTAAAGTCTAGGTTCTTGACACCCAAAGAAAATATTTAAAAAGGTCAAACATTGACATATGGAGAAGAAGAAAACCAGTACCTTAATCTCAACTGAGAGTGTAGGAACTTTCTTAAAAACATCTCTTAGGCTACGGCGGACAAAGATATCCAATCCCTGGCCGTCACGTATCATTGGTTTACCAATTGAACCATTAATGCCCACTGACATATTTAGTCCAAGAATCTTTACAACAAAAACCAATAGAAACAATCATCAGGCTAGTGTATTCATTCCGCACGTCAAATAAAAGTATTCCATACTTCTCGTAATATATATGTACCTTCGCATGAAGAACGTCTACGCGTACAGCACTGGGATCTTTCTCTGGACACCCATGCCAACTTATTTCATTTGATACCTCCAGCTGACCAAGGTCAAGTTGAATGTAACTGCAGCAAATAAGAAGTTTGTTGATATTTTACCAAGAGTCAGAGAAAAAAACGATGTAACCTTTTGGAGATTCAGCAAAAATAAGTAACATGTTACAGACCTCAAGCTCTAAAATTCTTTGGAACAACAACATAAAGACCAGATTCTACGTCAACTATTTTGATGGCAACTACTAGACTGTGATAATTGGCATACCTAGAAGGTATCAAAAGCTTTACAGAACCATAAAAACTGAAGTATTGTCCAGAACCTAATAAGTATTTGATATCACAGCACATATTAAGTATTACCACACACCATGTTCACTTACTCTTTGCTCAGAGAATCTCTAGGGACAACAATTATGGGTGTGTCTAATGAAAGGTCCAGTTTCAGCGCAGTAGCACCATCCATTTCATATTTCTGGATTAGCCACTCAAAGCCTCCAACTTTGTCAACCAGCTTGATGACTTCTTCAGAATGAGGAGTGGCAAGTCCCATGAAGTACGCTGTAACCTGAAAACCATTTCATTTGGTAGGTCCACAATAAGATGATGTCCGAAGAAGAGCATTTGTGTTAGTTTCGTTTGCAGTTCAAATTGACTAGGTAAGGGGCAGGTTCAACGATCATGGTACCTCTTGAACAAATCTGTAGAGGAATACAATGCGAACAGCCGATAGTCTACCAGATAAGCTATAGTCATATCCTTCATAGTCGTCATCTCCAGCACTATACGAGCTGAATTTGAACTGCAGAATAAAACAAGAATTCAGCAGATGTACAACCACAACAAACAAAATCAACAATATCTGAGAAACTGCAATAAAACAATCAGAAACTTATAAATAATATTCAGCACCTTGATAAGAGACTCAACACCAGGATCACGTATGTCACAGAGCCAACTCCAACAGTTTCCAGAGTCTAACGACTTGTCACAGAGTTTAAAATTTCCCAGAGTCCCTTCTATTGAAAGCGAGCTCGGGTGAACCTTGAAAAATAACCAAATTTAGCCAAAATACTAATTAACTAAACAGATTTTTGGTGATTAAGACATTTAGCAAGAAGATCAACTACAAATTCAACTTTCCGAAACCCAATTACAATAGCATCATGAACAAATTGGGTTTTTGTGTACGACTGTATAGGCCCAAGATTAAGAGTAGATTAGAAACAAAATCAAATATGTCAAATAAGATGCCCCAGGCCAATATATATATATATATTACCTTAATGTCCAACACAAATCGTTCCTGCACAAACATCGCAAGCTGAGAGCCATCCTCCTTGTTCAGAAACACAGTCACACTATCGACATTCATGTTCAGGTAAAATACTACACGGTCCTTTCCATATCCAAGTAAGCCTTCAATGCGTCCACTTTCATCATTTGGTTCTTTCTCACTATCAGATTTCTCAGATGCCAGAATGTTGGCATCTTTATCATTTTCGACATATGTTGCAGCGCTCAAGTCAAGCCCAAAACCAATTAGAGCAACTACAGTTGGTCGGTTGCAAAAGAACTCCAGTTTTGACATGCGAATGCTCATCTGAAATTGATTTTATACATAACTTAGTAAAGCTGATAAGGTATATATGCCGCAGTATGATGTCCTCCCATGGTCATACAATACATACCTGTGTGTCGATTCCATTATAATCGTGGGAGCTAGAGCTCCTCGTCAAGAAAACAACTGATACGAAATCAGAAAACTCACCACCCTGCACCTCATAGAATACCTCATCGCAAAGACCTTTTCCCTGAGATGTATCTTTTTCATGAGACACTCCTTCAGCATCCTCGAGTCCCCCATGTCCATCAGAGTCCATCATCATGCTGCATTGAATCATATCCATATCCGGAGTACCTGGTTCTGTTGGAGACAGAAACTCAGGCAAAGCATCTGTGAAGGCATCTTCATCATCTGCATGTCCTACAGGCATCGCCTTGTCAAAAGAATCACATGCTCCTAATGACTCTTGTATGTCTTCGTTCTTCAGAACAGAGTAAGCCAAATACTGAGCACTTCCGGACTGCTGATGCTGAAGTTCATCTTTGATTTTCAGAGAGTGCAACTTTGTCCTAACGGTTAAGCCACTCTCTGAACTTATCACGTGCACCTGCAAAGCAACACAATTCTGCCTTTATCAAACAAGTATATTCTGCCTTTATCAAACAAGTATATTATCTAGAACTTTAACAAAGAAATAAAATTAGCTTGGAAACAAATTGTAAGGCATATCAGGCAGCGGAACCCTATAAGTGGAAGAAAGGCAAACATCCAAGAAATGGCAACTTGAAAAGTGGTGCTTCTAAGACATGAAATATGAAGCAAAAAATCCGCTAAGAAATTTCTGTTGGAAGTTTCTATCTTATGATCAGTTTAGCCAGGCTTAATGAGATAATATCATTTTAACCAGAACCCAAATATCATGGTGTTAGATTGTCTAAGTTTTGGACACCCAACAGGCCTCGTCCTTTTTCTCTTCTCTCCTTAGTACCCACGACACAAAACACGCGCATATAACTCACTACCTCAATATCAGCTTAATGCAGTGTAAAATGTCCAACAAACACAAACCTTTCCTCCGGAAGCAAGAACTTTAAGAAGCAGAACCTCGTCAACCTGCTCATCACATTCATCCTTGATCTGCGGGATATATAGGATTTCAAGTCAATTAAAAATCAGGAGAAGTTTCTTTCACAGGTTCCTAATCAGCAAGGTATGGCATAAAGATAGCAAGAGGTAGAAAGCTACAGAACTAACCTTTCCATACAAGTACAATTTCGTCTCAACCAAAGCACCATTTATAACAAGATCAGCAGCTTTCATGTTCCTGGTCGGAGATTCATTGAAGTCGCCATCACCATCACTTGTTTGACCAAGTATATCCTCCGACAGAGGAGCCTACAAAAGGACAAGATTTTTTCAGCATGAACCAAACTTGCAGTTAGAAAGCCCACAGAGAAAAAGATATGGGATTTTAAAATATATACAGAAGCTTGATAGGTGGCTTGAACAAGTCCTCTCAGCCAAGCTGCCTTCTCATCCCCCTGAAACTCTATAATCCAGGTGCTGGAAGATTCCAGGGCCTGAAGAATGCATAAGATCCATCATCTTTAATAGAAAAACAGAAATGAGGTACCACAAACAAAACGAGGTTGTAAAGGAATAACTCAGAAAGCAACTTCAATAATAGTAAGATCCAGAGAACATCGATACTCTCAACGACCATCTTATTGTTCAGGAAGGTAACCATTCGAAGATTTAGCAAGCATACCCAATCCATAAGAGAGTATATTTTATTCTCTGTACAACTTATAAATTTGTTCTAACATGACTTCTATTATTTACAGTAAAGACAGTAAAGCAGCTTAGCGTACCTTTTTAAGATCCATTCCCCTTAGACCGACAGCAAGACAGTCTGGGGAACCACCAATATTTGAGGGCGGAACCTCAAATACTTGTCTGCCAGCCATGCTGCATATACAACGTTTATAATTTAAAAGTCTTATATTAACACATGCAAAAATCTTTGTAATAGCAACGATTACTTCAAAGAAAAAGAAAAAGAAAGTAATGAATAAAGAATAGCACGAACCATAAGTAACGTTGATAATCAAGCGACCTCTCTGATTCAAATGTATACAGGTATAAACCAGATAGAGCAAGGTGACAAGATTGCCAAGTAGCAACAGAGTTGCCAATTCCCTGAAACAATAGATTCCATGAAACAAAGCTAAAATAGATCTATCAAGTTTTAAAAAAGTACATATATATAATAATGCATACCTTCCAAACTAAGATTCTAGCATCACTAACAAGATCTGCAGGACTCCATGGTTGGATTCCATCTGGGATTTGATCAACAGGAGCCTGACTGTAGGTTTTCATAGCACCATACAAGATGTCGGACAGTTGCATGATCCTCATGTATCTTGTTGGCGAGAAATGAACACCAATGTTTGGGACTTGGATGGAAATTCTTGTGGATGGGTAACTTGGGTGAGGTACTTTGATCTTAAACAAGAAATAGATCCATGTCAAGTAGAAAGGCCTAGTCGTAGCAGTTGACTCATAAAAATAAAATTTCACACAAGGAAATACCTGATCAACAATAACTGCCATTCCACACCTATCAATAAGGGAATAAACGTTGTCGGCTTTCTCTAGAATGGGAGACAGAATTGGCTGATTCGTGAAATCTTCCATGAGTAAACTGCAACCTCGATTGTCAGATCCACAGTCCGTAAAGAAAGCAGCAATATCTCTTCCGGAAATGCAGAACCGGGAATATAAGTTTTGCCTTTGCTCCTCAGACCGAGTATCCTGCAATTGTACAAGAAATATAAGTAAACAGAAGAGAAACACTAGTAAACTCAAAGGGCTAGTCTGGAAACTTACCATGGTGGTTAACGTAAAATTACCAAAATCCAAAAGGAAATGGCTACTGCACTTAGACGATCCTGAAGCCCTCAAAGGAATTCTCACTTTTGGAGCATCGAGATCAATGTCGAGAGCAAATCTGAGAAACCAAAGGCCAAGCATAAAGGAAAGCTGGTGAAAATTTTGCTAATTTTAAAAGATGATAAAATAATTAGATATAATTTCCAACAGACTACAGGGACAAGAGCTTTTGTCCCATGCGACAAATATCTCAATTTAATCGCTACCAAATGGTCCAACGCTGATCTTATGGACAAAGATAACAAGAAGAATACATAAAAGTCAAGTTAAAGTGTTTTAACCTGCTTTGCTCCTCCAACACTATTTGAAGTTGCTCTTGAGCTCGTCGAGTCACTTCCTCTAGTTTCATCTGTAATCAAGACGGTGAAAATATAATAAAATGCTATAGCCCATAAGTATGCAGGAAATTAAACGTACAGAAATCTTTGATTGATTAATCCCTAAGGATCATTCATCATAGACTTGAAATACAAGTTTTATTGTCACCACGACAATATATGCAAAAGAATCTACGTAAGAAACATGACAAGAATACGAAACGTGACTGAGCATTACACCATTACCTGAAGCACCGCAGCAGTTTCCAGCGCAACAGTAGGGCTGACTGCATTACTTCGTTTCACAAACTCCAAGACACGATCATAACTTTCAGTCCATATCTGCGAAAATGCAAAATGTGGTCAAAGAAGTGGTACCAGATAGAAAGACGAAAGAAAAAAATAAAATACGGAGGATACAGAAAAATATCAAGACAGAATATAATGAAAAACATCATCAACAGCATCGAACTAAGTCAATTCAAATATTCCAAAAGATCAAACAATTTGGTATATATCTACGTTATTCAGTCGTGTTTGGCATCAAAATTAAACAGGACTGAAGAAAACGAGTCGTGCTATCCCCAATCACCAAGTTATCTAATTCGCAAAAATCTTAAGCTATCCCGAACGGAGAGTGCTAGTGCTTCCTTGGTACCAGCTAGGTGTTAAATGTTGTGAAGTGTATCTTTCTCAATAAGAGATAAGACTTTATCTTGTCTCCAAGTATCAACTGAATTCCAAACTTAGAAAAACATATGCCCATGAAAGTTACAAGTAATTCTTAAATGAGAAGAAAAAATTAACAACGTATAACCTTCTCCCACCATAATTTCCGAAAGGGAAACAAACAGCATACAGGAGCTTTAAATTTTAAAACTCTCTCTAAGGCTCTGACCATTGACTATCCCCAATCTTCCGGAATCCACACACTTTATTCAAAGCCATCAGCTAAATATTAGATAGACACCGCTATACTCTACACTTGTCTTACAATTATGTGACTATTAGGCAGATTATAAAGGCCCAAGTGCAGAGCATACATATATGAAGAGATTACCGTAGCATGACATGGGGATATTGTTGCTGATAACCTCCAATCAATGTTCTCTCCAATTGGTGAATTCACAAAACTAGCTATCAAGGCATTTGTCTTTCTCTCACTGGATACACTCTGCAAAGCCAGCATGAAACAGAGAGGGAAGGTCAAATCTTCATTTCATAGGCAGGAATATAGAATCTTATCGCAGAGATTACTGACCCTAATTATGGTGAAAATTAAAAACACACCTGCGCAAGCGAACCTTCTGGTGCAGATAAGCCATAGAACTTCAGTGATACATCACACTGAGTACTCCGATGTCTGAACTTGGTTGTCACATCCAGCTGCTCAAACCTACCACACAGCACTTCAGTCTGATTTATATCAACAATCCTAGCAGCACCTTGACCAATTGATACAGTTACAAGAAAGTGAGTCATATTCTGCATGTCTTTTCCTGAATACAGATTTATCTCTTCGTCTGGCTGATGACTCAGTAACTTATTAATGGCCTTCCATTCTTCTTTAGTCAATCCTTCCTCCATCAATTTCGGTCCGCCAGCCACACTATCGACTTCAAGGTCATCTTCAGCTTCTGTCCGCCTTCATGGAGATAGTAACCACAAAAGTTATTACAAAAAAAAGGTTTCTGCCAGTGAGCTGCGTTCATGGCTACGACAAGAAAACATAACTGAACAGCCAAAAAATCAAAATAAAATAACTTTAGACTGAAGCAACAAACACCACTGACCATTTAAATGTGAACCAACTACCCTTTTTCAGCTTCCTCTGCTCGGCTGCTTCTTTTGACCTTACAGATTCTACCTTTGCATGTGCAAGCAACCTATTACGCCGATGCAACATAAAAACATGATAAGTCGGAAGGAGGGAAAAGCAAATATATAGAACAGTGCCTTTGAGAATCTCAATGAAAATAGAGAGGAAAAAGGCAGAGCTTGAACTTCTTATGAGCAAAATTTGATATGACAAGCCTAAATGTAGATCAAGCATTTTTTCAAACATTTCTGTAAAGTTTCATCAATCCAAGGCTTGGACCTCCAATACATACATTATTTCCAGGGGAAGTGACAGTCAGTGGGCATCCGAACCACACAAATATTGAATAGAAACAAGCTTGTATGCTAAGATGATCCAGCAAGTTTGAGCATTCAAAGAACAAAATGGGAGCACAAAGAGAGTGAGTCAAATCATTCTTACTAAGATAGAATAGCGCCTTAACGAAAAAATGTTCTAAATTATACAACTGACAGAGAGACTAAACCATAAACACAAACACATCCAATCATAACAGGGCAGTAACGACTACATCAGCACCGTAGAGACGAGCATAACTGCACCTACAATTTGCGACTACGACATAAGCAACAGCTAACTTAACCATTCTGAAAATCTAAGGCAGATGTTTAGGAGTAGAATCTACTTGACTATATTTAAGACTTATCCATGTTCATGCCAACTTCCCATATCAATCAGAGATAAAGGACGGAATTCCAATGGTGCATCAAGAAAGAAAGGTGGAATCTGACATTGCTAAGAAACCACATGCTTTCCACCCAAAATGTGTGGAAATGATCATTACCTCCACAAAAGAATCACTTTGGAATCAAGGTCCTTTTCAATTTCTCTCATCTCTAGGTGATTATCAATTGATGACTGCTGCAGAAAGTTGGCATACAGCTGAATATAGCGCCGACGTAACTGGCAAAGATGGTGAATGCTATCCCAGGAAAATCGATAGCTGAAACGGGGTCATGTAAAATCAGATAAAAATATACAATCATTCCACAGATCTAGTGCAGAAGAATCTCAAGATTATGCAAGACTAAAGACCAAATAGCTATGCCAAAGAAATGCTATTTCTTCCTGCTTTTCAGTGAAATCCTACATGAGAGAGTAATGAAACAAACATGTACCATAATCTCTTTTGTTGCAAACTAGCTTGAGCAGCAAAGCGCCACCACATACGTGGGGCCTCTGAAACAGGAACCATGGGCCTTAAATGTGAAATCTCTATATAAATTTTGTATCTGGAAACAACTTCGACTAGCTTAATCCAATCTTGATATTGCTCCTGTTAAGAGAAAGAGGGGAGAGAAATTACAAGTGACTTAAGTCCAGCACGTCAAGAAAAAAAAAAGAAATTATTAAGCAGAAGCGGCATTAAACTCTAATGGGTCTCAGAAAGTTTGGAAGAAAGACATAATAAATCAGAAATTTACGCCTAGTCTCAAAGAAAACGAGGAAAACTTTCTAGTAAAAATCGAACCAACTATTTCAAGTACAGAAAGTGGTACCTCTGTGATCGTCACGTTAACTTCATTTAAGACAACTGCCGCCCTTTCAAATGGAATCTCCGGATTATTTCTCTCCTGATTTCCTAACCGGTGATATTTAAGAGATCCATTGATAGGTGATAACAGATATCGACGATTCAAGGCCCACTTCGACTTTATTTTATGCTCGGTCTGCTCTTTTATGCCATCTTCAAACATCTGAAGGAAGAGAGTCGATATTTAAGTACATTGAACCTCAAAAAACATCTCATTTGACTAATGATATGGCAAAAAAGAGGTGCGTAAGAACAAACCTCGACCCATTCCTCAGGACTAATATCATCCCATTGCTTCTCTATTTCCCAGGGTAAGCTATTAGAATCATGATACAGAGCAAGCCTTTCAAGTTGCAATGACTGTTACAGAGACCATGTGTTAGCCTAAATGTTTGGCTCACGCCAACAAGTAGCAGCGTCATCATGCATCACACTTCAGATATTCAATTAACAGACCCCGTGATAAAGTACATTACAGATGAAAGTATCAGCATATTAATTAGCTTAAATATAACTAAAACTCAAAACGAATACAGAAAAAGGAAGGGATAAGCAACATTAGAGAAAATCACTAACTGAAGAGAGACAATAGAAAGAAAAAAAAAAGAATAGTTTTTTTAAAGTCCGAACCATTCTGGTATAAGAGCCTAGAAGAATATTTAGAACTGCTACCTCATTCATCCATGCCATTTACAGAAAGAGAAACAAATAACATTATCTCTTAAAATTATAATTAAAGTTCTCTTGTTGAAACCTCGTGGAAAAGAGCCCTTGAGCTTCTTAGATGATGAAACAACAAAATGGGAAATCTTTGAAATTTGGAGATTTCTTAAGAAATGGAAAGACTAGATCTATATTTCAACTATGAACCACGAGAGAAATCAAGTGTCCTAAGAGAATCATATAGACTTATAGTCCAAATCAACTTCCAAACACGATGCTTTTGTAAATTTACACCTGCTTCGCCGAGTTGAGAATGGAAAGGAAAGAAAATAAAGCTTACCTTACGCAGTTTGTCCAAAGCGCCACTTGTGTCAAAGGTCTCATTTCCTTCCTCATCCATTGTAACAGCTGCGAGCTTGGCCAAGGTGATGCCCGCAGCAAAGGGGTGCCCTGGATTACTAGAGCAAATATTGTTGAAAAGAAAAAAGTTAATCAAGTAGTCGTCTCTAATAAACACCAACAACATAGACACTACAGTGAACACAAAAGTTAGATATGGCCACAAAAGCCGAAGATGAAACAGATACTTAGCACAAACCTGGTAGAATCCTCGTATCTAATATGTACATTGCTGATGGACACTTTCAGATTACCAATTATTGTAGCAATAAGTGAACCTAGCCATGAGTTTCCTGATGGAGGCTGCAAATAACCAACCATAAAAGAGCTAGAAGTTATAACATGCTTAGCATATGGGAGTTTCTTAGTACTTAGCAAAGTGTGCATATATCCTTCGTAAATGATCATAACAAATCCTCTAAACAGGTCAGGAAAATTCGAGTGCCACTCAAACAGATACCCTCTGAATAGAAAATAAGAAAGATAAACCTAAGAATATAAGTTATCAAGTTTAGAGACATACGCTTCCCTGCTTAGATTTTGCTCTTGCTTCAAGAGTAGCTGATTCTGCTTCCTATTCGTAACAGACACGAGAATGACAGCTCAGAATAACATAAAATTTATCTTGTTGAAAAGGAAATCCAAGTCTCATGTAACGATCATATTCAGAGGTATGCATGAAGCTACATCGCCCAGAAATATTTAGTACCTCGATCTGCTGAAGCTTGGTTTCGAGAAGCTTTTCCCTGTCTTCCTCCTATTATGTAATTAGTGTAAAACAAATTCAATACCAACCAAATTGAAACGCTTAAAGGCAAGACAAGCAAACATAAATAACAATTCCAACAGAATACCTCAAGTGTCCGGCCATCAGGGGCAGGATAAGCAAGGACAAAAACACGGTCGATCAGAACAATGACTGGCTCTTTCCCTAGACTTTTCCAAGGGACCTGAAACAGAAGCTTGGTATGATTCATTTTCAAATTCTAGATTTTCTACCTAGCCAGAATTACAAGAGTTTCCTGACAAACTAACATTTACGGCATTACATACAAGTCAGATTTCAGATATCAGGGAGGGTACTTGCAATCACCATGACATTTGACTTCGTATCAAAAGCTTCAATATATGCAACAAACAAAAACACACGTATATCTATTTTATCAAAGCACATTATTACCTAAAACTGACCACGTTCACAATAAAACTCTTTCTAGTGCAAGTTTCTCAAGCTAACCTCTTATAGCTAACACTGCTAATAGATTACAACTCAATATTCATGTGAACAGTGACCTAAGTTCTCCACTCTGATCATTAGTATCAACCAGCATGTTCCTCATAATCTAAAGCAATCAATTTTAGCAGTGCTATTGTACATCAATACACGAGAGCATCATACATGCTAATATTCTTGGTCATCTAAGCATCTATAGCTATGTCATCGCTAAGTGTGTTGGTATTCATTTATTTCCATTATCATCTCCCACTACTGAAGAAATCAAAGAGACAAGAACTTGAACTTATATCACAATCAACGAAAGAGTTTTTCCTCTCATTAAATCCTTAGACGGCTTTTAGTAGACATAGATAGCAATTAGTGTGTGAGATGCTGCAAGTAACTCTGGCAAGGATTACCAATCAGTTCTTGACAGCTAAAGTAAGCAAACTTTCAAGTAAGAAAAAAGATGCTATATCAGTCTAGGTTATAGAACGGGAACTATATGGAGGAGAAGCAACAAAATTCACCAAGAGAAAATAATAACAACCTTCAACGTGATGGTTCCAACAAAACCGGATTTGACAGCGACTGGAAGTTTCAGTGAATTCAGAGCCTCCGCCTTTAACTTCAAATCTTTAAGAACAACATCCCCTGAAACATCAAGAAATGGAAGAAATCAAACTAAAAACCAATTCACTAGACAGCCAAAGGATTACATCTCTACATATGTCAGTGAATACTGTACACGGTAAAAACTGCTTCACGATACAGGTAACGAATCATAAACAGTCTTTGCACAACAGAATTGTCCCCCTAGAAGTATATAAAATCATACGCAAAAAGGAAAAGCCAACCTTTCCACACACTAATCCTCAGAGCCTCTGTTGAGAGTCCATGGACATATTCACCCAAATACCTCCGAAGCAGATGTAATACCTGAATAACAAGTGGTAATTGATAGATACTCCATCCAATCAATTAAGGTGGACAAGGAACTTATAGAATAAAAAGATGAATCGACAGTACTATTTCTACCTAAGAGCAAAGATATCCTGCAGAAAATTTCACTATAATTTCAAAAGGGAATACAATGAGGAAGATATAGAGTAAAGGAATATTTCTGCAAAACAATCTATGCTTATCCAATTAACGGTCCAAGACAGTAATTAGAGAGTTCTCAAAACGAACCAAGATTAATTGTTCTGTTCGTCTTTTCTATTCTAATTAGAATGCGCTATCGACTAATTAGTAGTTCTCCAGCAACAGCTACCATTGCTACTCTCTCGGATGCTAAGGACCCATTTCGGTTTCGATTTTTACATATACATAATTTGGCCCTGAATTTTTCCATCGGTAATTCGAAAACATTCTCATACAACGAGACGAGCTAATCCATCGCCCAGCATCGCAACATCGAACTAGACCACACATGATTTCAAAAACTGAAGACCAGAAATAGCCGGAAAGAACTCGTCGCAAACCCCAAAATTAACCACCAAAAAAGAGGGCTTACATGAGCTTCGAACATGGCCGCGACGAACGAGTAAGGAAATTAGCTCGGAGAGAAACAGAAAGCTTTTCTTCACGTTTGGTTCAGAAAGCCGAGGATCATCGAGATCCGAGAAACGAACTGATTCAACATTAAAGAGGGAAGTACGATCTCAAATTTCAATCAAACAGGGGTTCATCGAAGCCCAGCGATCGATCTACCGAGAGACCGGAGAGAAGCAAGCAAAGAGACTCGAGAGGGAGGGAGAGGGAGAGAGACGGTTTGGGAGAGAATGATGTGAGAGAAGAACGAGAGTCGGGGATGAATTTCAGGTAATATACGTGCCGGTCCTAAGCAAATTGCATTTTGTATTTTCGTAATTATGGTCAATACAGACTTTTAACAATTTAATTTATATATCAAACAACAACAGCTAAATTTGCTATTGACCCCCCTTGTTTCTTAAACTTGTCTAACTTCTTCATAAACTTTGTATATTTTCAGAATTGTCAACATTTTGAACTACAACGAATTAATTGTTTGAAATAATGACTTTGCAATAACCACCGAATCAACTTGTCGTCAGGCATCGCGCGCAAGGGTGAAAGATTTTTAACTCGATATGATTGTCTAATGATTACGAATATCTAACGAATCTGATTGGTGAATAAAAGCGGAACGGATATATTAGTGGTTAGCGGAAGTGGTGAGCGGTTGGGGAATAGTACAAAACTGTGAGAGAAAACTATTGGTGAAAGCGGTGACAAAAAGCTGAGAGAAACATTGTGACTATAGCTTTTGAAAACGTTTTTGTGATTGGTACAAACAAAAGCATTTTATTTCAACCGTTTTTTATTATGCTCACCAATCAAAGCCAACATGTACATGTATATACTTGAATCTATTGAATTATTTGACTATATATAGTCAATCTAAGTTTCGTCATATAACTCACATAACTGTAATAGTAGTCAACTATGACATATGATAACGACCTATGTATATCTATATGATAACAACCTATATATATCTATATGTTTAAGAAACGCATATACTTGAAAAAGGAAAGACCGAACCCATATTCAATAGTGTAAAAAGAGAAATGAAAATACGGATCATTAATAATAATTATGAAAAGTTTCAATTGACATTGAAATTTGTCAAAAATCACCCCACTTATTGTAATAAAAGTAGATAAATATAAAACATAACTATTTATTCCTCTAATAAACACAGAAAACCTTCTTAATAATTAAAAGCGAAAATAACTGATCATAACCCCAAGTAGTGTTAATCATATTCTCAATCATCTTCTTTCTCATCACGATGAATAAAATCCCTGTAAGAGTTTTCGTACAGATCAAGCTCTTCGTGTAATGCAAGTAATGATGGGACAAAGACACGGCGTTTCTAAAATTAAAAGCGGAAGAGAGATCGTCGTATATGGACCGTCGTTGTTTGATTGATTGCAGAGGAATACATTTTCAACATAATCTCCTTCACAAGTCCAAAACCTTTGAATCGGCGGCTAATTTTGATAGCATGTGTGAAAAGTTTCTTCCGCTGGAGTATTCATCTTTGATTCCTCAATCAAGAGTTTTTGCGTCGAAGAATGAGCTATTTGTCGCTCTCTACGAAGATTATGTTCTTTTCAAAGATGAAAAAAAGGTAACTATCGATCCATCAGTTTTTACACATTTTCAACCTCTCAAACTCGGAATTAAGCGCATTGAATTCTTAAACGAAACCTTCCGATTCTTCAAGACTCTACCAAAGTTCGTCAGACTTCTTGCGCTCGGATTCCAACTTTGCTCGGAGGACCGCTACCTTACTCTCAGTATTTGTACTTTTTACCTCGACAGCCTTTGACGTCTTAGCAGTAACCTTCGATTTTTTGTTGGTATCCTCTTGAAGAACCCGGAGTTTTCGCTGCTCTTCCTCATAATGGATGATGAGGTCGTTTTTTCGCTTGATCACCTAAATTGATGGTAAAGTCCAAGCACGTTAACTAACTCTTCAAAAAATATGGAGAAGAAAAGAAAAAGAGCATACACGCACATTCACCCAAGCCATGTCCTTGAATAACTCTGGTATGTGGAGTGATTAATTGGCGGGAGCTATCTCATATCTCCTCCCATCTCGTGAAAATAGGATATCAACGCTTCCCGATCTTCTGAGGGAGGTTGGATGGCTTTTTGCTTCGTATGACCTTGAGAGAGCCTCTCACTTGGTGGAATCTCATCACCATCCCAAAAAAATAAAACAGCTTTAGTTCTAGAAGTTGCGGTAAGTCCCTGCTAAAACTGGATGACGAAGCCGCAGCTTCCTGATAATGACGAGCTTTCGGCAAAAACCCCAACACCCTTATTAAAACGACATGCTTCCCTCAAACCGCGACTGATTTTCGGGGCTACTGCTTTGATGGCTAGTTGGAGCCGTAGAGCGGGACCCTTAGAACTCCTTCAGCTTCTCTTGATGGCAGGTATGTTTTGCAGGAGTCTAGGCTTTTTTTTTTCTTCGAGGAGGCCAAGCTATCCCCCTCTCTTATGACGATGGCCCCATCACCTATTAACATCAGCATCGGGCCCCAATGGTCTTTTGTGAATGAGCATCAATACCTCTGGTGAGCAACTAAAAGGTCTAGTCGTAATCAACCTAAAGCGCTTATCAAAAATATATTTATGAGACCTAAACTTAGCCAATGTTTATTCAATAAAGATTAGATAGTGGTAAGTAGAGGGTGGAACCCAAAGAAGCTTGGAAGTTTATTTAAAGGTTGAAAATCAGATATAAATCGAATGTAAAAGGGGATTTTTTTTTTTTTGGTTTTGTTTTAGAATAGTTTTGGTGAACCCAAATTAACTTGTAAAGTTTGAAATTAATATTTAAAAATATGGGTCTTGTTAGAAAGAGAATAAGTGACTAATAAAGATCTTAGATGTATGAAAGTTACTCAAGCGACTGTATATCTTAGATGCTGCCCTAGGAAAATCTGCTCTACAATCGCATAAGAAAGAAGACCGTGAGGACGATTGCAATTAGGAGAAAGCTACTCAAGCGACTGCAACTCTCGTCGTCGAGTAAACAAAGATTTCTTCCACAAACTCGGAATCGAAACCCCAAGATCTAGCCGACTCACATGCACATAACGATTTAGAAAACCTAAATTCCCTAATTAATGATAGAGAAGAAGCCAGAATTTCACATGTGATGGATCTATAGGGTGGATTAGAAACAAGAAGCTCTGGTGATGAAATTTTGGCTAATTTCATTGAAAGAAAAAAGAAGAAGCATAAATCTCAGAAGAAAGTGATGGAAGCTCAGTCCAGTCGTGCTTCTAAGACAAACATGCAAAAGGAGAATAAGAAAGAGAATGTCTATGATTCCTCAAATCCTAGTTTTGTTGTGTAAAAGAAGAGGACTCACAGTTCTCCGACCCGCCTCAGAAGAAGAAGACAACGACTGGTTGTTCTCTAAGAATCAAAACCTTTTTTGGAAAAGCTCCTCGCCTGCTGTTAGATCTAAGCGCTTCACAACTAAGAAAGCCGCTGAAAGGTATGATCAGCTCATCACCAAGAAATTAATTAGGCAGCGCTTTGTAGATTTTGAAGATCTAGAGTTTGAAGAGCTTGGACTCCTTTTTCTTCAAAATCTCTTCACCTTAGCTTCTTTTGCTCCAAAATATCATTTGATTGCTAGACCCGTATAAATACCTAAAACATACTAGAAAGACTCTATAAAAACACATGTATCATGGTAAAAAACCAGTAAAATCCACGATACATCACACAACCTCCATAAGGTACATTTCTAAAATTTTAATAGCCATTAAACTCATCAAGTACCTGAATGTGATTACATCCATGACCGGAAAATATGTCTCATCATAATCAATTTCCGGTCTTTGAGAAAAACTTTGTGCTACAAGGCCAGCTTTATATCTCTTGACCTTATTTTTCTAATTTCGTTTTTTCACAAAGACCCATTTATATATGTCTGGTGTTACATCACCAGGTGTAATAACAACAAGTCCAAACACATTTGTTTTATTGAGGGAGAGCAATTCATCTCTCATGGTCATTTGCCATTTATCCCAATCGAGCCTGTTCTGGCACTCTGATACGGACCTTGGATCTAAATCATTTTTCATCATTAATTTCTTTGGATATATGAACGGAGAATATTCCATTATCATCTTCTATTTCATTTCTTACCCATATGTTCTTATCTTGGGCGTAATTAATGGAAATATCATACTTTTTTTCTCGTTCGTTCTCTAAAGAATCTCTTTATCTCATTCTTCAGGAGCCTTTTCATATATGTCATATTGACATTTCTCTTTGTGTGGCTCAACTGGAACCTTTTCATTTATTTCTCCCAATTTTCTTTTCTTCCGGGGATTTTTATCTTTCAAGCCTATCGACCTCTCCCTTTTCAATTAAACCTTGAGTTCACTTGCATTGCTCCCATCATTATTTTCTTTTGGGATTTCCATCATTTGATGGAGAATTTGCAGCGGGTATATAAGACGTAGTTACCCTCTTTGTATATATTAACGCATTTGGTAACTGGTTTGCCAAACTTTGCATGTGTATAATTTTCTGGACTTCCACTTCCCATTGATTAGTAGGAGGATCAAGATAAGCCAAAGAATGTATATACCAGGTGGAATCTTTTGGTGATTCTGTTAATCCTCCCCCTAACGCTGGAAATTCATTTTCTTCAAAGTGGCAATCAGCAAACCGTGCCGTTAACATATCACCAGTTTGTGATTCATGAAATCGAATTATACTCGGTGACATGTACCCAACATATATCCCTAATCTCCTTGGGACCCCATTTTTGTTCTTTGTTGGTGGTGTTATTGGAACGTAAACAACACACCCAAAAACACGAAGAAGGGATATATTATGTTATTGTCCAGATACTAGTTGTAATGGGGATTATGTATTAAATTCACTTGGTCTAAGCCAGACCAATACAGTCGCATGCAATATAGCATGTCCCCATACATAAACTGAGAGTTTTTTTCTTAGTATCAATGGCCTTGCAATTAATTGCGACTGCTTTATTAAACTTTCAGACATGCCATTTGTGTATGCAAATGGGGCAGTGGATGCTAAACATCGATCCCCATTGACATGCAATACTCATAAAAGCTTTTGAAGTGAATTCACCAGTGTAATCAAATCTAATTTTCTTAATAGCGTAATCAGGTAACTGAGCTCTCAACCTGATTATTTGGGTAATGAATCTTGCGAAAGCCGTATTTTTTGTGGTCAATAGACACACATTTGACCATCTACTAGATGCGTCAACTAATACCATAAAGTATTGAAATGGCCCGCATGGTAGATGGATTGGTCCACAAATATCACCGTTAATTTTTTCTTTACCGTGGATTCATTCCCGACTTTGGGTGGTGATGGCCGCGCAATGAGTTTCCCTTGAGAACATGCATTACATGGAAACTCCCCTGATTGAAAAATTCTCTCGTTTTTCAACGGGTGGCCACTAGAATATTGCACAATTCTTCTCATCATTACTGATCCTAGATGTTCTAGCCTTTCATGACATACTTTAAAAGTTCTAGTGACCTTCTGGTTCACTGTAGAATATGATTCAATCATGTTTATTTTTGTATTATATACTTCGGAGGCTAACACTGATAACTCTTACAATAAACATTTCTTCTCAGACATAATACAAATATATTGAACGCCTTTCTTATCCATAGTCTCAATGTGATATCTATTTCTACGGATATCTCGAAAACTTAACAAGTTTCTCAAAGATTTTGAGGCATATAATGCATCATTTATCTCAAATTTAGTTCCCTTTGATACTGAAAAACTTGCTCTTCTGAAGCCTGGTATTATATTTGCACTACCGGATATGGTACTCACTCTTCTAGCGGATTTCTTTATTTCGAGATAGGAGAAATATTGTCTATCCTTAAGTATAATGTGCATTGTAGTACTATCTGCCATCCTGAATCCCGATTTGTGACATGCTATGTGTGACAACCATTTTATAGAGATGCATGAATAACACAAAGTTTCTTATATTGTTACTCTATGTTACAGCTAAAAAAATGTATTTACAAATCTTTTAGCAAGGATATATTTCACAGATTCCTTAAAAACCACCGCAAAGGTTTGATACAAAACTATATCATGCAAACAAAACGTTAAGCTATAGATTTATAATTTTCTTCTATAAAAATTAATTGATTTTAATCGCTTGACTTTTCGTTGACATTTTCAGTATCAACAAGAAAATCGGTGATATCCAGATGAGTATCTTCATTTAGACCGTTGAAGGAAGGTCTAACATCATCATCGACGAAGTATGTTTCAACCTTCTTTCCCTTAGCATTTCACAATTCTTGATACAGATTAACGAAGTATTTGGGCGGACGACAAATGCGATCCAATGACCTTTCCTTCTTCCTATGTAACAAGAGCTCTTGGTATGCTTTGTGATAGCACGACCAACTTCATTTATTTGGAAATTTTTGTTTTTGGTACCAAAATTAGAATTATTAGGCTTGGATCCATTCCTTTTCCATTTCCACAACCTCGTCACACAACCACAACTTTTATCGCGTGTGTGTCCTTGTCAATTATCATTACTTCCGGATGCTACAACATCCGCTTGGGGAAATGGAGTCGATCTAGGCGGACGGGTTTGATGGTTCAACATCACGAGTTTATTGTTTTGCTCGGCAACAAGGATAACTTGCATCAACTTCGAGTACTGGGTGTATTCTTTAGCCCGTTATTGTTGTTGCAGGACTACATTACCAGGATGGAATATGGAGAGCGTTTTTTCAATCATATCAAAATCGTTCACTTTTTCTCCACACAACGTCATCGTGGCGATGATTCCGAACAATACTGAATTGTATTCCTCGACACATTTGTAGTCCATTCATCGGAGGTGCAACCAATAATATCTGATCCTTGGTAAGATCACATGTTTTTGATGATCAAACCTATCTTTGAAGGATTTCCAGAGATCTGAAAATCCTCTTTTGTGATGTATTCATTTTTCAAACTATCATGGAGATGGTGGCGTAAAAACATCATAGCTTAATCCTTAATCTCATATGATGTCGTTTCCGACAAATCAATGGTTTTTAAGAGCATGTTTGATCTCAAATGCATTTTTGCATCTGATTCGAAGACAGATAGTTTGTTCCAAATATATCAAGGACAATGATCTCGAGCTTGGCCAAATTTTACATGATATATATATAAATATTTTTAATATTGTTAATTTAATTAAGCTTTCTTAAGTCAATAATATATAAACTCCATAAATAAAATTATTAACCATAATAAGCTCATATATATATATATATAATGACATAATAGAAAAAAAGTATTATCAAAAGAGGTAATATTGTCCATGAGATTTCGGGGAATCAATGTTTACTACTGGATTTAAGAGGAGACTTAGTGTATCATTCTTTTATGCAACAAATTTAGTCGGAGGATACTTGCTCTACCACTCCCTAAAGCATAGACTTAATCGGAGGAGACATAGTCTACAACTCCTTACACTACAAAAAAAAGGCACGTTGGTACCGGGAAAAAAATGTTACCGTAGGCTTTGATAGCGTATTTTAAAACGCTGGGTCACCGCAGTTACAATAGACTCCCCCCTTCTATCGCCGCATTTTTAAAAGCTACGGGAGTATGACCTATGATAGCGCTAATCAAACTTTATAGAAATCTATTTCCTAGCCTCTAATTCGTGCTATTTTTCATTTTTTCTTGACGAATTTATAGTGTTGATAATTTATATTAATAATTATATAATGCCATTGAATGTAATATAGTTTATATTAATAATTTGTGGTGACATATTTTTAGTCGGTATGGTGAAGTATTCGTCATCGTTGTTCCATTGTCAATCCTCAATTCTAAATATGAACATATCAATGTGGGCAAGGATTTGCATCCATTATATTGATGTCGTAGAGAAGATCTGAAATGTAGACACTATGGGTTAGTAACAACCCATGTGGAGTAAAAAGATCCTCAATCCCAAGAAAGTAGGATAGAGCGCCCAAATCATTTAGAAAGAAACGCTTAGAGAGAGATTGAAGAGAGATTGAATGAAGAGATGAATGTTGATGGTGGGGTTCTACCCCTTATCGATATTTTGACAATAATTTGAGTTCGATCCCTGTCGAGCTCTTCCCTGATAACTTATTAGGTTATAAGTCCCGACAACAGGAATATTAACCTTCGTCCCAGATGACCGAAGGATACCTCGGTGAAGAATGATCAAATTTACTGTCCGAAGCGGGGGTATAAAATGCATCGTCCTAGGCCGAAGCCTAAAGTTCGGATAGTATAAGATCAAATCTTATCACAGATTCCCTAGTCTTGGAAAATATTCCATTTTTCCGAGGTTAGCCCATGGGCTTACTAGACCGACTATTAAGGATATATAAATACATACCCCCTCACTAATAATATTAATTCAGAATCGGGGAGAAGAAGAACTAGATCGTCTAGATTTTACTTCTCATTGATAAAGTTAAGTCGGCAATCCGAGCTGACAAACATTGTAATCACCTTCATTAATAATACATCCTTTTTCCGAGGTTTCATTTTGTTTTCTTACTCTATACTTTTCCAAAAACGAACCCCTCTAATTATAAATAATTAGAAGTTGAACTCAGTATCAACATTTGACGAGCCAAGTTGGGGGGGCTCTTTGACTTTTGGTAAGTAAAACAGAGATCTCGGAAAAAGAAACACCAATGATAACTACGACTCGTGGAAAACCACAAATAACTCGATGGGATCAACCACCCATCGAGGTTTTAGATCAAAAATCCGGATTACCGACTCGGTGGACAAACCAAAGGCGTGGAGAATCTTCAAACGGTCTTCTAGAGGACAAGGAAGCGAGTAATCAGGATTGCGAGCCAATAAACAGCCTTCCATCAAACTGTCTATCATCAGATGAAGCAAAACAAGGTACGGAAGAGATAGAGGAAAATCGGAACGAGACAACAAGAACTCAAGAAAAGATTATCAGCAGAAGGTTAACAGATGACGAGCCGACTTCCATAACAAGTGACTCGATAGCAGAACTGCACCGTGAACTTTGGGATATGAAAGTTTTGCTCCAGAATCCTCCGGCCAATATCTCACACCTAAATCAAGCATTCGAGAATACAGTTAAGAACCCATCCGAGACAACCAAGTTCGGATCCGATTCGTTCGGAAAAGGGAAATTGGAGTTACCAATCTATAATGGAGTAGGAGACCCGAAAACTTTCCTTAAAACATTCATGATCACTATCAACCAAGCTCGGATTCACCCTTCTGAGAAGGAAGGAAAGAAGTGCCAATATTTTGCGGAGAGTTTACGTGGAAACGCCCAAACTTGGATAACCAACTTACCTCCTAATTCAATAAGAAGTTTCGACGAATTGCGGCAGGAATTTCTAAAGAAATTTATCTTTAACCTCGAATGACGAGCAACGATCTCCGACCTTTACTCCATAAAACAAACATCGACCGAGTCACTCTAGAGTTTCATGAAGAGAATCAAGAGAATATACTTCCAGTTAAATATCTCGGACGAGCTAGCCATCGATGCTCTGGTTAATGGAACGTGGTATCAGACGAGATTTTGGGAAGAACTTTCGGCTTACCGGCCTCACTCCATAGAAGATGTGTTTTACAGAGCAAACTTATACATCAAGGCGGACGAAAGTAGAGCACGGTTATCCGAGAACGATCAAATTACTTCTGAAGACGAATAAATAAGAAAAAGGTTTAAAGAACCTCGTCGACACTACAATAAAATGTTCGAGTAGAAAGAAAGAGCCAGAGCGTAAATTCCATTCCTAACTGCCGAACTTCCAGATCAGTATCTAGAACAGAAGAAAAAAGCTAGGATTAAAAGAGAAAGAATCCTTCCAGCGTAGTGTCGTTACCATACCGCCTATGGACATATCACAGAAGAATGCCGTAACCTACCATAGTATCTTTTGAAAAAAATACTTGGAACGGGTTCCCAAGCAGCCAAGCTTAAGAGAAACCCTTACCAAAAAATACCAATCGAAGTTGAAGGAGCGACTCTTGAAGAAGAATCATCAAAGAAGGAAAGAATCTCCCCAAGTAGGATCCTCATACTACCACAGATTGATAAACGTTATTTCCGAACTCCCTAGGGAAACACAAGAGCAACTCGAGCAGCAAACGAAACCGAAGTTAACTATACAAAAGGAGCTTGTCTTTACTCACGAAGACTTAGGAGGAGTTGAAGTCCCACATAACGACCCTTTGGTGATAAAATTACAAGTTGGAAATTACGAAGTTCCCCGAATATTAGTCGATACCGAAAGCGCGGCGAATGTCATAAGTATCGATGTTTTCCAAGAATTATGGTCAAAGGAAACAAGGATCAAACCAGGGCTTAAGTCACTAACAACCTTCAGTGGTGAAAGTGTTCCGACTCTCGGGACAGTGCAAGTCCCAGTAACGGTTGGAGGAACAATCAGGATCGTTAACTTCGATGTAATAGAAAAGCCAATTCTCTACAACATAATTCTCGGAACCCCCTGGCTATTTCTAATGAAAGGAGTGGTTTCAACCTATCAGAAATGCCTTAAATTCCCAACTCCACTCGGTATTTTTTCGGTAAGGGGAAGTCAAGCCGAAGCAAGACATTGCCTCCGAGAAGGCCTAAAGGAGAAAAAAGCCGAACTTCCCTTTGGAAAGGAAATTCTAAATTTCAAAAGGCTCTGAATATAGAGCCAAAAAAAAAATCGTTGATATCTCGGACTCTTTGAGATAATTAACGAAACCTGGGAACTACGTGTGACTTGATCCCATCCAAGGGTATGTAGGCAGCCTTTCACAAGGTTCATCTACAAATATTTAATCTTGGTTTTATAGTAATGAAGTCTCAACGAGTCGACTATACTTAACTACGATTCACTAAAAACAATAAAACATACGAAATCGATGCCTTGATCACGTACTCGATAACGGGGTTTATCCCTCCTAACACATTCTATATAGATTGCAGCTGAAGGTTTCAGAGTTTGATAAAGTAGGGCCGAGGAACTCTAAGGCAAAGTCGGGACATTCCCACTTATGTTGGTAAACATAAAAAACTCATACCCAAAAAGAATCCAACGATCTGATAAAGTAGGATCTAAGGATTAGAGGTCAAACCAGTCGAGGTTTAACTCACTGAATATTTTTCGGCTCTGCCCATGAACATCCGGTATTCTTTTGAAGGAATTCTTGAAAAAGACCAACATAAAGAATGCTCGAAGAATCTTTTCTTGAAACTACGATTTAACGGTTCGGAAAAATTCGATTTCGGAAACTACCATTTAACGGTTCTTGAAACAAAGAGAAAATAGAAACAATGCTACACATCGAAGCTAAAGGCATTATGCTCAAATACAGGGAAAGTATAATCCTTGGCTTCCCGTTCATCTACTTTGGCATCCTCCTCCACTTGCTTTAGAAGATCAGCGGGGATATTTACACCTTGAGAAGATAGAGCATTAAGTACTCCGAAGACTGCCTGAGCCTGACCGAGATTCATAGTCTTTTCAAATCCATCCTCCCGAGCTCGGATGATTTTCTCGATAGAATCCAGCCTGTGCTGGATCTTCTCAGCCATCGCCCTCTTGGTGGATTGTACCTTATGAGTTAAAGAAGTAGCAGCAGCACGAGCTTCCTTCTTCATAGCCTCGACTTGGTGAATAAGAGAAGTCCGGTCAACCTCCAAAGCCTCATTCTTCTTTTCAAGATTGTCGATGTAATCATTCTTCTCCCTCAGCAAGCCTTCGTACTCACCCACGATAAGACAAGTGTTCCGAGCTTCCTGAAAAACAAAATTTGTTGAGACCTCGGAATATTGTAAAAGATAACCAAAGATAGAGACATATCATCAAACACGGATACATGCTCCTTCACGAGAAAGTCACCTTCTGGTTATAAAGAATTACAATCTGCCATCTTCTAGAAAAGTTCGACTCTCTTCTCCTCATCGTTTGAGAGAAGCTGTGGCGAATTGAATTCAAACATAAAGGGAGCATCCTCGACTTCAAGTTGAGATTTCTGTCTTTTGGTTAAAGGAGTCCTAATAACCGAAGAAGCAGACCTTTTCTTTGAAAACTTGGCTTTCGGAGAAGTGGTGGTTGCTTTTCCACGTTTCCTCTCCGAATAAGTTGAAGCTCTGTGGATAGAGGAGTCGATTTTGCCTTTTTCTCATTTTTGAGACTTCTGGAATCTCGGCCGTTTTGGGGGAGCTCGGATAAGCAATTTATTGGCATAATCTGAAGGCGATCTTTCCAATGGACAGTCAGTTTCAGAAACTACATAGCCTATAAGAAAAACCGAACAATAAGAAGCAGCAAACCAAAACTTTGAAGGAGGAAATTCGAGGTACCTGAACGTAAGCGAGCAAGATTGATTAGCTCCGCCGGAATTTTCGAAAATACCTGTGGAGGAAGGTTATAAATCTGGTCCATCTCCTTTTAAAAGATCGGAGGGAGTTCTTTAAAAAGGATCGGTTTTACAATTTTCGAGGTATCAACTGACCACGTCCTAATCACCTCGGCACTAGGATCAAAGATATAAGCCCTATTGATCCGAAAGTAGAACAAGTTAGTACGCCAGTTTTTGCGTTAGAAGTGAATCATTTTCCTAGTTTACTGGCGTTAACCATAGTATACCAGGTTCTGCCATCTTGATTATCAACGAGTTTGGCAAGTTCGGAGAATTTCCAGCACGGAACGATAATATCGGTCCTGCTAGTCTGGATCAGAAAAGCTACCATATGTCGGATAGCATTAGGTCCTAGTTGAGTAAAAGCAATCTTCAATTGTTTGCAAAATTCAACCAGAAGAAAAGGAATTGGGAACCAAAGTCAAGCTTTGGTAAAGAAGTGAAAGTAGATACACATGAATCCCTCAAGAGGGGTCCAAGGTTTTTCTCAAGACTTCGGAACCTGAATATCGAGACCTTCTGGTTCAGAGACGAATAAACGGAGAGTTTCGATGTCACCTTCTTTGAAGATAGAATCTCCGAATTCTTCAGATAATTCTTCTCCTGTAATTGCCTGGTCAGAGATGTTGCTTTTGGATGGAGAGTTTGTCGGGATAGGCGAAGTAGGATTTTCAGTTTCCTTCTCGACAGAAGAAACACCTTCGATATCAATCAGGGAATCGATTGATTGATCTCCGGGGTTTTTCTGCTGAGATTCGCTGAATCCGGAAGAAGAAGATTTAGAAGAAGTCGAGGTGGGATCAGTTTCGGAACTGGAGCTAAGAGAATTTTGTTTAGTGAGCGACATTTTGGGATAATTTCGGAGAATAAGAAGATTTAGAGGAATTGCGAGAGTAATAAAATATAAAGGATATGGATTTAGCCTCTTTAAATAGTTGTTTAGAGAGAGGCGGTTTAACATTCGCGGAAGATCAACCGACGTCTTCAAGAGGTGTTGAAATTGTATTGGGAGAAATAAGGGTTCAATGAATGAACCACGATCACCTTTTCCCGCCAAAAGTCGCTTCGGATGATTCGAGAGTATACAATCGACACGTCATCGGAGGGTCCTGTAATACCCGAGAATTTCACGCCAGAAAAGAATGGACCTTTCGTTGTCTGATATTTTCCCGCCAAATTAAAGAACAAAGAATATTGGAGAATTAAAACTAAGACTATTGAAGACGAATATCGAGTGATATCGAACTTCATTTATTGACAAGCTATTTAGAATGGAATTTCGCCAACGCTGCCCGAAGACATCCTCGGACGAACTGGGGGGGACTTACTGTTGATGGTGGGGTTCTACCTCTTATCGATAGTTTGGCAATAATTGGAGTTCGATCCCTGTCGAGCTCTTCCCAGATAACTTATTAGGTCATAAGTCCCGACAATAGGAATAGTAACCCTCGGTCCAGATGACCGACGGATACCTCGGTGAAGAATGATCGAATTTAGTGTCCGAAGCAGGTATAAACAACATCGTCCTAGGCCGAAGTCTAAAGTTCGGACAGTCTAAGATCAAATCTTATCACAGATTCCCTAGTCTTGGAAAAATGGAAATATTCTATTTTTTCGAGGTTAGCCCATGGGCTTACTAGACCGACTATTAAGGATATATAAATACATACCCTCCCCTCTCACTAATAATATTCATTCAGAATTGGGGAGAAAAAGAACTAGATCGCCTAGGTTTTACTTCTCTTTGATAAAGTTAACTCGGCATTCCGAGCTGACAAACATTGCAATCACCTTCAATTAATAATTCATCCTTTTTCCGAGGTTTCCTCTTGTTTTCTTACTCTATACTTTTTCAAAAACGAACCCCTCTAATTATAAATAATTAGAAGTTGAACCCAATATCAACAATGAAGATGAGATTAGTTGTTGTCCGTGAGGATGATGCTTTTTACATACACAACCATATAAAGGAGGATACCGACTTGCATGAATAAGAGAGATCGTGAAGGCGATCGAGACACTACCAAAAAAAGTGGGCATTGATAGCATACTATGATAACACGGTTTCTGTAGCTGTTATGATAGAGGGTATGCTAGATTGTAGTACTCTATTATAGCATTTAAAAAAACCTAAGCCGAAAAATCAATAGGGGGGACGCGAAAAATAATTTTCGGAGCCTAACTTTATTAGCGCCAATACATAACCAAATTTTGGTTTTGCCAAAAACATTTCCCCAATTTTTTAGGTTCTTGTGGAGGTTTGTTTTTATTACTTTCTTTCATTTAGTTCTCAGCAATCAAAAAATAATAATATTATGGTGTTATAAATCATTTCAAGAAAAAGTACGTTGGTAGCGCTAAAAAATGCTATCATATGCTTTGATTGCATAATTTAAAACTCGAGGTCGCCGTAGCTACAATATAACTCTGTTATCGTAAGATTTTTTTTTTAAAGCTATAAGAGTCTTATCTATGATAGCGCTAATAAAATGCTATAGAAATCTATTCCCTAGCATCTGTTGAAGGTGGGTTTAACACCTCCAATAAAAGGGCCCGGACCGAATAAGACAAAGTCCACTCCTAACATATCCAAGGCTTATAAAAATGGTTGTGAGTCGTCGTAGTCCAAACCAAGCTAAAAGTTTGTCTCGCGACTTCGACGTCGACAACTACTGGAACCAGTAAGCAAGCCCACACGCTCTACTTCTTTAAACCGAGAAATCTATTTTCAGTGGATGACTGACATATAGCGTACACCGAACAAGAACCGTCGATCAAATGATGCGTTAAAAGAAAGCAACTGCACTTAGACGCAACTGTCCTATCACCATAAATCATCGAATTGAACCGACCGCGATGAATCCGCTAGTGTCGGTCGACACAACCTTTGTGTCGGTCGACACACAGCGATTCACGAGTTCGAAAACCTAAATTTTTCACGCTATTTAACAGGCCGTGTCGATCGACACAGTTATGCTGTCGATCGATACACCTTCGCAGAAACCCTAGTGTTTCCACTTTGCATCAAAAACGATTTTTTTGAACAAAACATTTAACATGAAAATCCTATATATCATATGTATATCAATTTGAATTCATCCAATTCAATTTACATGTTACAAATTCAATAGAACCTGGCTCTGATACTACTGAAAGAATTTGATCAGGTTTTAATCTTATTAAAAACCCTAAAACAAATTCTATAGCCCGGATCTTGTGTCAATTGAATCTACAATCAGATCTCGAATATACCTAGAGTTTTGAGCAGCGGATTAAATCAGGATATTGAGATCAAGGAGCGCCTCAAGTGCTGCGCCTCTACAGAAGTCCACACGCATACAAACTGGATGATAGGGATGCTAGTGCCTTTGTGAACAATTCACCTTTGGATTCAAAAGTCTCTGGTGGCTGTGAAACTAGGTTAAAAGCTCTAAAATTCGTGCCTCTATCTTATATAGGATGACCTAGAAGAAGCCCTTGATAACCGATGAACCGAACCGGTTTGATCTAAGTTATAAATCAAAACCAGGTTCTGTCCCGGGCGTGTGTCGGTCGACACCAATAGTTGTGTCGATCAACACACTCACAGAAACTTCAATAATGCATATCAAATATACACTAATCAGATCATTACACTAATGATCAATCCCAACATTGTTTATCCGGTTTGCTTAGGTGTGTGGCCCTATAGGATCATATAATACTAGCAATGAGTTCTCAACTCATAGATTACAAGTGGCTTCTAGCAAAGCATTGTAATCACCTAGTATCATATGATTGTCTTATCTCGACAACTATATACAAGAGTAAATACAAGTGCGATTTAAGGACATTCCCAACAAAATCGACTTCAAGGGAATGAAGATTACCTTCACAAAACTCGGTAACCAAGTCTACCACCGAACCTCGACTTCTTTTGATTATTGTGGAGCAATCTCATATGAAGAATATGAAGAATCCGTATGAGAGAATGAAGTTGAGGAAGAATTGAACGAACTCGAGAATGGCGAGGTGTTGGCGATAAACATATGCCACGCCGTCATGACTAGTGACGAATAAGAGACAAACCAAGAAGATATGGAGGTCAAATACCATGTTTTCACAGAGATGCTAGAAGAGAGCCTAACCAATAAAAGCCCGCTCAAATGGACATGTTTAAGCTACTTGTAAAAGCACTCCACAAGGTGATACCGAGACTCCCAAGATTGCTACAAAGGAGGAGAGTTTCACCACTAAAGGTTATTCTCTACAAATTCTTCTCCGACCTTGACGAATCGGAACGAGTGTTTGACCGGGAAGGAGAAATTACCGTCCCGCAGACGAGAAACCGAGGAGTTAATATGCTACCACATCGAAGAATGCTTGATACTCAACCCTAGACGGGACAAGCTTTGATGCTTTATTTGTCGCCGCGGGAAGAGGAGAAACTAGACCATTCCAAGTCCCCGACTTGAACGAAATCTCACGTGAACTAGAAGCTCAAGAAAGGCACGCTTACCGAATCCCGACTTTGTCAACCCGAGCAAGCGAAACTGAAACAACCCTTCTTCTCAAATCCCACGCATTCTACGATGGATCGATCCACTATCGGATTATGAATCAAGGAATAAAATCTTCTTTCACCCACGCTTGTGCAAGACTAAACGAAGAAGTCATTACCGCGGACCGAAAGGCTAAGCTCCTCAACAACCCGATCAAGATCATCCTAAAGAACGAAGGAGATGAAGAGATGAAATAAAGATACCACGGGTCTAACGGTAGACCTAACCATGGGCAAAGGTAAGTCCCACCTATCCATCACACCATTGTAAATACCACTAGCTCTTTAGGATTATGTGCATTTTGCTTCTCTCGATTTAATTCCACGGGGACGGTGTCAATTAAGTCCGAGGGAGGATTTTAGAGTTACTAATCTCGTTTCTCTCTTTTCTTATTTTCTATTTTAGTAGGATCTTTAATCATTTAGGCATCCTTAGTGATGTATCATGGATTTTACCGTTTTCTACCATGATATAGTAGGTTTTATGGAGTCTTTGTAGCATGTTTTGAACATTTATACATGATTTACTAGCAAAACACTTTGGAGCAAAAGGAGCTAGAAAGAAGGTTTTATGGAAATTTTCACGTGAACTGAGAAGACTTAGAAGAATTGGAGCCAAAATGAAGAAATGTTGCGAGCCCCGAGTCGACCGACTGGAAGAGCTGTAGTCGACCGACTGTGATGCCGACTTAATTTAGAAGATTTTTTATCGGGCCTTTCGCGGAACCCTAGACCCTAAGACTCATTCACGACCTATATAAGCACCTCTTAAGCACTTGAAGAGGCACGCACCCCAGAGAACTCAGAAGAAAACACAAGTTTACCTTTGCTTCCATTGTTTTTAGCTTTCTAGGGAGATTGTTCTTATCATTGTTACAAACTCTGAAGAAGATTAGAGAGTGTTCTTCCTCATTGTGAGCTTGTGAGCCTCTGATCTTCTATTGTCCATTTCGTTTGTATTCATTTCATTAATAAAAAGATGATCTGTTTTACTAAACTCATGTCTGAGTAGTTACTTTATTAGATTTAGGGTTTTCTTACGGTTTTGCTATAAATTGCTAAAATAGTTTTTAAACAATCTTTCAATCACGAAACTCTTCGCTACAGTTGTTCTTCACTGAGTAGACGGACTCGCGAACCGTTTTGTTCAATCATAAATCTAGATCCGGTAGTCGAGAGACACCGAGGATCGATAGACAGTTCTGTAGTGAGCAAGGTGCGTTCTAATTCAAATGAATGTTTGTTTAGACACCTTGTGAACAGATTTAGCTTGCACTCTCATGCTTGTTTATTTTCAGCGACAATCCAAAGAGATTTGAGATTGAGGGATTTAAACAAAGGCGGTGTTCTAACATCATTAGAACATCGTAGTTATTATTGTGTCTAGACTTCTAGAGTTTTGAGATTTGAAATTGATTGTGTTCCTAATTCATAAAATTCATAGTTTCCAACTGGAATTCCCTAAGATCTATTGTTTTCCCGAATTTGAAGTCACCAAACGTTTTTAAAAAGTTTTCTCGGTTACAAAGAAGTTTACTTAAGATATTTCACTCTCAATCAACCACAAGCTCTCTGTGGGATCGATAACCTAAATACTACAACTGTACACTGTGCACTTGCAGTTAATTTTAGGTGAATAACTTCACGCATCACTTACCCCCTAAGTTCTTTCTACAAAAAGAAAAAAAAAAAAAAAAAAAGAACCAAAAAAACCAAAATTCGAATCTTGGTATCGACCGATATTGCAGTCGATACAGTTGTATCGACCTATATATCGATCGATACAAAACATTATGTAAGATATGTGAAATATTTTTATTTTCGAGATTTCGAAGCATATCTTACATTTAGTTGCATCCCTATGCTAGCCTAAACGTAGAGTCGAGTCTAGAAAAAATTTAGGTTGCATGAATAAGCGTGAATTGAAATTAAGATTTTCTTTGACAAAACGCTTTTGAAATGGTTTGTATCTTGGTTAAGGAAGAATGAGGAGAACATGAGAATGGAAACTCTTATCTTTCAATCAGTGATCTCAAAACCTTTTTCAATCCTTGAAAGAATTGCATGAAGTAATCTTACCTCACACTTATATGGTTTAAAATTGTATTATGTTTTGTTAAGGAAATCTTGAAAAATAACCTTGTGGTAACCTTTATACACATTTGGATCTTCTTTTCCCTCTTACCACTCTCTTGTGGATCCAAATGGCACATTCTCACCGATGGTTATCCCCACCTTATACCGAAACCTTTTTCTTGAAACCTTTTTTTAGTGCATACTTTGCAAAATATTTTGAGCCTCGATATCGACGAGACTAAGGTCGTCATGTAGGAGCTCACTCGCTTTTGAGCTTAATGATAGGGTTAGGTTAGAATAGGTTGGGGCTGGAATTGATCTTATCAAAAAGGATGAAAAGAAATGTGTGTAAAAAGGGAAGTGAAACCCATAAAAGGGAGTTTGGTCTATACATAAACAAAGGCTCTAAGTTCTTAATGAATACTTTGTCCACAAGTCTAAAGAAAGGAACCTATTTTTCATGGACTATGAATAAATAAATAAAAAGAGAGAGCTACCAAATATATATATAGAGAGAAGAAAGAAGGAATCAAGGCAAAAGCCTTCGAATCAAGGGTAGAATAGGACGGGAAATAGACTTTGCCTCGATTTTCAATTCATTTAACTAGGATTATAGATGCAATTTGGGAAAGAGTAGATGGCGATATGAACCTTGTATGCACCAATTGTTCTTGGCTCTTAGTATTTTTTTCGAAAGTACCGTTCTTTTCGAGAAAAACCCCGAGTACATATAAACATAACCCTTCAAATTAAGAAACCTTCTCCCTACCAAGCCAAGCAAGTTTGTTTGATTGATTTCCTTATAAAAACCTCACCAGTGGTATCTAAATTGATAAAGAGGTTAAGAGGATGAATTACAATGTGGGTTGTAAAGGTTTGGTGAGTGAGAACACTTGAATAAATGGAGAGTATGTTCTGATAGAAAACAAGTTCTTTCTTCCACCGTACTTTCAATTTGCGAATCAACAAACCATTTACCAATTTGTATCAAAGAATTTCAAACTTTTCTCTAAAAGACTAACATTTGTTTATTCGAGGACGAGTAAAAGGCTAAGTCCGGCGAAATTGATTAGATGGGAAATTGAGTGTTTAAACACCATATTTTTACAAGATTTTATCCAATTATCCCATCTTTATTTCATTTTTCATGCATTAGGATAGATTTCCGTGTTTTGCATCTTAGTAGTTCTAGGAGTCTGCATTTGCACGTTTTGTGTGTGTTTCAGGATATTTTCAGGTTACCCGAAGGGACAAGAGCTCAAAAGCATGAAGCGAGTCACGAGAGAAGGCAAGGAGCTAACGATCAAAGGCCAACCTTCACCCATATCGAGATCCTATCGATCGATATGGAGGTGAAGGAGATCGACACCCATATCGATCAATAGTGGTGAGCCAGAAGCGAAAAGCAAATGACCAAAATACCCATGGCCGACTTTAGACTCCTATAAATAGCATGTGTCCCCTCACTTGAAACACACCAAATCAAGACATTCTTTCTCTACTCACCTAAAAGGTGGCTTGTAAATATTTTTTTTTTTTTTTACTTTTGTTTAATTTTCTTATTTAATTTATGAAAAACCTTTTTTTTTTATTTAACATTTTTATTAATTATGTTTAATTAAGAGGGATTAATTATGAGAGAGGGTAATTAGAGATCTCATTAATTAGGGTTAATTAGTTGATTCATAAGAGAATTAATTAGGTTTAGATCTTTTAATCATGGGTCCTTAGAGGTTAGTTTGAGAAGGAGTATGTGACACTTCTTACACTCACTCTCACCTCTATTCTCTCTAATCCTTGTGATTAATTGATGAATCTAAGTGATTAATTGAGAGACTTTCTCTACCCTAATAGAACTATAGATTAGCATTTAAGGTTGAATTGTGGATACTTCTTCACACTTATCGCCCAAGTTCACGGTAGCATCCTTTCAAATGGGTTAACATGTTAGGAGAGTGAACTAGATAATTGATTGAATTCATAGGAAATTGTTGGATCAATCGATGAGATTAGAATTGGAAATCCACATTAGTAAATGCAATGGTATTTGTAGTTATTAAGGCCGTTAGTCGCTTGCCTCTCTCAATGGACCCGTTGATAGAACAAACGCCTAGCGAATCGGATGTCCTCGAGGAAGTTCTCGGGACAACCGTATAAAACCTCTCGTGAAACAAATCCCTAACCAAGGCTTATAACCTTAGTTAGTTAGTTTCTTAAGACCCCTCTCAAACCGAACCATTCTCCTCTTATTTTCACACTTTTATCTTAGTTAGATAGATTAGTTACGATAAACCCAACCAACCAACTATAAACCCCCCCCTTTTTTACAATCCGGTTTCGATAAACGGTTTTAAACGATTTGATAACTTCTTCGCTCCTTTGGGTTCGATCCCTCAATTTGTACAATGAGTATAGCTTATACTTAGGCTAAGACTGAGGTGTTTTATAAATTTAAAACTTGAAAACACCGACACATCAGCATTGAATAAACCATAGTTGCTAGGTTGCAGTTTGTTATACCTTTTTTTTTTATAGATAAAGAACCACATCTGCCTGGAATGTACCATATTTTCTATGTTGCAGCTTATTGTACGTACCAACTGGGAACCTCTTCTTACTAAAGAACATCAGCACAACATCATATTTTTTGGGAACTATGGTTCTATGTTGCTTTTCAGCATCAACCTTATTCTTCTTAAGACTATCTGAAATCATTTTGGACTGGAATTTTCGTTCTTACTTCTGAAGTTTCATAGAATAATAGAACATCTGCCTTTATAAAAAAACAATGATTATTTTTCAACAGAATTTGGATTTTTAACAATAAAAACATGATTATTTTTCCATCCCTTGGAATCCTAATTGGTTCTATTCCTCTGTTTCTTTGCCGATCTTTGTTAGCATTGTAAACTCGATTTATTTACACCCTCATCTTATTGGAAAAATCAGTAGCGACATCATTATTTCCATCCCTTGGAAATTCTTCTTTTATGTCTCTTTGTTCATTTTTGTTGTTGTAATGATTCTAATCTTGGTCTTTCAAGTTGCTACATGATTGTTTAAAGCACTTAAGGTCGAGATAATAGCCTTATTAAAATCCTAAAAATCTGCTTTAGACAACTGTTGATTTCCTATGGTTGATCAAGCTTTGAAAACGTCTGGCAGTCGGAAAACCTGTTATAATGATGTAATCGTTTTCAAACTAAAAGTTTAGTTGATTTAAAGATAAAAATCGAAGAATATCAGCAAGAACATATATCTCCACCAAGAATATATGCTATTCATTGATTTTTTAACGTGATGTTTTTTATTTTATTCCACCAATTTTCGTTTTGGTTTATGGCTTTCACGTAAATCATTTATAATCAAACTTTTATGACATGTTAGCTTGAAATCTAGAGCTTTAGGTCATACAACCTATCCCTAACCAATTTTACATATTTTATAATCTATAGAGCTAGTTATGGGAGTTAAGAAGTCATCATGAAAAAGCTTCCAAATAAGAATAGATCATACATCTGGTTAGTGGAGGGTAGGTAGAAGAGATAAGCAACAATATTAGAAGAGTGAACATTAAAGTGAATTGTTTTATTGTTTGAATATTTATGTTTTTAGTCGAAATCTCTTTTTAAAAATAATGAAGATAAAGAAAAAAAAAATTGGGGTTTTACAGAGGAAATTTGTGGATAGTAAACATATATATGGTTTTGTCCAGTTTAAATTAATTGAATATAATAAAAATAAATTGAAAGCAAATCGGATCTACGAGACGATCATCCCTGGCTTCTTTACTTTTGGTTTGATCATTTCGTGCTTAAAGACATTTCAACTGACTTTTCCATGAGATATTTCATCATTTCTTCTGAATTTATTTGACTCCAACCTTTAGATTTGATTCTTTGATCACATAATTTAGTGGGTTTTCTCCCACTCAGCGCTTGTTTTGGGTTGGTAGCTTGAAATTGTTGGAGATTAGATGAAGGGATGATGAGTTCATATTCTGATCAGGTTCTCATGGCACTAGTTTCCTTATAATTTATGCTCGATTCTCATCAGTATATGAATATAAGTTCTTGAGGAAGTAAGAATCCCAGCTTGATCAAAGTTGTAGCTAGGAGGAATTATCCAGACTAGCTCCTTGAAGCTTTGGTAAATGTTATAGATGATATGTTTTTCTTGATGTCTTCTTCTCTCTGATTCCAACTTGATTCACCCCATCCCGGACTCTAAGTCTGGTGAGGTTGTTCCATTCGATCCCGCTCTAGGGTCAAGCCAATCAGTTTAGTTTTTATTGTATAATTTATATAGTTAGTCATTTCATACTTTTATTCTGAGATTAATTACTAGAGTCAATATGCGGAAGATATAAACATAGTCGATATGCATTAATTAAGAAGTACTGGACTTTTTTTCGATATATTATGATTCAATACAATATGTTTAGGTTTTGTCGTTTTGCTTACATAAAATAATTCCATCCTAGCACTACCTAGTCTTCACATCATCCATCTTCACTGGACCGCCAATCGACTCGCTTAGACACGATCCTTACCTCGATTACCATCTTTTTCTGACATGCCAAAGAGACGTAAGTAATTCGACAATTTATTAGTGAGTCCAAAACCATATATCGATATATATGCATGAATGAAATGATATGCAGATCACGCAATAGATCAACCATACACTTAGACTCGTTTGCTAATCCGGAATAAGTCCATTGTCTTCATAACGGTCGTGTCTTAACAGAATTATTTCGTTCCCCAAGCCACTCGCCTTCTGTGATGCCTTAATCCCAGACTTAACCATTCAATGTAAGTTAAGCATAATCATGAGATGAACAGAACCCTAAATCAGACTGTTTAGTCGGATTCACCCAACTATTATGATCCTATCATATCCGGTGAACCAGACCCGTACTCGAACATAAAGTTTTGGTTCCCACTCACCGTTGTCTGGCGGTTGGATTGTCGTCAACCGCTGCACTTGCGGACATATTCCGTTTGATCTGTCTCTAGCCTTGTCAATTCTCGCCTTACGCAACTCGCCCTCCAATTCCCTTTGAACTTCTCTTCTTTTTTTCCCTTCGTTCTCCAAACTTAGAATAATTTCTTGAATTTTTCCCTTATGCGCGTGATGACGAATTTCTGTCCCGTCTCCTTGTACTTATAGGCCCGTTTGTCGATTTTGTGAGAAAAACCGCTTTTCCCTCGACCAATCAGATTCTAGACCGAAAGGTCGCGAGTTGCACCAAAGGGTCACGAGTTATCTTTCGCACGATTTATGGTGTAACCGCCTAACCGTTCACCCATTTGGTTACCTCATCACTCCCTTGGCTGAGCTAAGCTAGCTGAGTTGATTGACTGCTCATCCAACTGATCCAGCTGGTCCTTTCTCAACGATCCAGCTAATCCGAGCTGATAATCCGATAACTCCCACTTTCCTTGATTCAATCTTAATCCAGGTTTTGATTCCTTTGATCCTTTTTAGACTCGGTCTATATGACTTTGGATGAGTTTAACTAGCCCATGGTCCATCCGCGGTTAAGTTCTTAGGCCGCCCGGTCACTCGCGGATACCAACCCCCCTATATAGCTTATATGCCTTTTTTGATCTATCAATTAGACATTGGAATGTTTGTCGAGTCACCGTCACCTTCTACATTAATTAAATTAATCTAGAAAGTCGTGGTTTTCACCATGGCCAGGTTTAAATCTTCTTCTTCACGGTTTTCTTTTCCAAACTCGGCCATGACACGTCTCGACAATACTATTGCGGACGGAGGATGTTACAAGTTGGTAGCTTGAAATTGTTGGAGATTAGATGAAGGGATGATGATTTCATGTTCCAAATCAGGTTCTCAGGGTTGGTAACATGTGCCTTTCGAGAACCGTCTTCAATATCCTCTCGAGCTTCCCATCAAACCCTCTCTTGAGTAATAGGTAGATCTTCATATCCCTTTCGAGCTTCCCCCTTAACTTCCTCTGGAGTTTCCTTTTCAGGAACATGTGCCTTTCGAGAACCATATTCAACATCCCTCGAACCTCATACTGAGTGGTAGGTGGATCTTCAGCTCCCTTCCGAGCTTTCTTTGTAGTTTCGCTTCAGTAACAGGTGCCTTCAAGAACCATCTTCAAAATTCCCTCGAACCTCTTATTGAATAGTAGGTGGATTTTCAGCTCAATTTTGAGATTCGCCTTTAACTTTCTCTCGAGTTTTATCTTGAGTAACATGTCCGTACACTTCGAGTAATTTATTGACATTTCAGGTATTTTAGTGGCATCTCGGGTAATTTATTAGAATTTGGGGTTCGGGTTCGAGTATTATTTTAGTCATTCGGGTATTTTAGTTGCATTTTGGTAATTTATTGACATTTCGGGTTCAGATTCATGTATTTTTTTGTCATTAGATTCCAACTTATGACTATACATAAAAAAAATACATGTGATTACACTGTATGTTCAATGTTTATTGACTGGTGAAATGGATAAAAACATTTTAATTTAATAATTAGAGAAAACATAAGAAATCTAAAATGCATGCAGAATGATAATAAAAACTAAAAAAAAGAACTTATCTAGCAATTACGAAGAAGAGTTACCTTCACTCAAATTGAAAGCATAACCTTAAGTTGAACTGAAGTAAAAAAAGGTAAAGATATTAAAACTTCGACCAAACAAATTCTTCTTCCCAAATAAAAGTAGAAATTCAGAGTATATATTTCATCGAGTCATCTAGAAATATATATAATTAATATTTTACCATCAACAGTCTCTTTTAGTCCTCATCAACATTTTCAGATAAAGAAGGCATGGATTCTTCATGCCGACTCTATTGATGTTCCAAAGTTCCAAAGGGTATTAATATAATTTGATGTTAAAGTTTTATCTAGGCTTGTAAACTATTTTTAAAATTAAAATCTTTTAAACCAAAATTCCAAACTAAAAGTAAAACCCACATGCAAAAACATCAGTAGAGAAATGCCAATGACAAACACAAATCTTTACAACACACAAAAAGAAAACACATGAAAATGTTCAAACTTTCAGTAAACTGGTCATGGTAAATTCTTAATTAAAATAACAATCGATTCTTGATAATAAGTACCATAAAATATAATTAAAACAATCACAACGATTCGAGATGAAATGAAGTCACCAACATAATAAGTTGAATTTAAATAGGACAAAAATCAAAGAAAAAAAGTCGTTTCAATATCTAAAACCTTGAATGGTTTCGCTTAATTAAGAACCTAGTCTTATAAAGATTTATTGTTGGCCTAATTTGAATTGACTTTGAATCATCTCAAAATTGTGAATATCCATCCTGTCTTCTCTATTTTTTACATTCCCCAAAATCCTCTACAAAATCTCGTTCAATAATTCAATTACTTGTGGCGCAAACAACTGTTTCAACTTTTTCCTTGTTTTGTTCGTTCTTCTTTCTCTATATGTACAACATTCGAAAAAACACAAACAATAGAGAATAAACAACTAATCGGGTGAAGATGATCTCTTCTTCTTACTTGTAGTGCAAGCAATGAAGAATGAAGAATGAAGAATGAAGAATGAAGAATGAATAATGAATAATGAATAATGAATAATGAATAAATTTTTATCACAACAAAAGGGCATAGCTTCCATCTATAATATAATGTTATGAACGCCCCAAAGTTAAAATTAATGAAGAAACGAAAGATTGAGTTAATAGAGAAAATATTGCTGGAAAGTTAAGTATCGATGGCGAGGTACGGTATAATGTATTTGATGATGTTAGTCATGGATTTGGCCATCTTGTCTTAGGTGTTCGATCGATGACAACTTAAAGGGGATAACGTGTTGTCGCTCTCATCTCGAAAGGTTTTCTTGTAGAATCTCATGGGACAGATTTGATGGGAGATCGTATATTTCCTGAGATAATAGATTTGAAGTCGCATCCGATACTTATAAAAGGTTGGAAACATACCGACGTAGAGCATGAACGCAAGTCTACATAGATTTCAAAAAAAAAATAATAACATGATATATTTTAGAAACATATGTGAAACCTAAATTATTTATAAAAAAAGTGACTTTACTTTGATTTTCAATTAAAATCTAAAACTTTAATCGATCGTATGCTCAGACCAAATTTAATTCTTGTGGTCATTAGTCATTATAATCTTGCAAATAAATGAATACATAGTTCAAACTTAAGGATTATAAATATCTAGACAACCAAAATAAAAGGACTAAGACTTGTTGGAGATTGAAAATCAAATTCTCTAAATAAAGAAAATATAAATATAAGCCAAGATTAATCCAATGCTGAGAAGAGCGTATTTCCTTTTTATATAATAGCTATTAGTAGAATCCAAAACCAAATTTTTCTTTTCTAATTTATTTTGTTCATATGTCTCTCTTCCTACACTGATATGCATTATGTTGTTAGAAACAGAAAATGAAACCCTATCACACAATTCTTTCCAATAAAAATATAGAGCATTAAACGATATTGATGATTGTTTTAAGTCACTTAAAATCAAAGAGATATAATGGTTTACAAACCCAATTGTATGTTCTATATGAATCATCACAATTAATTTGGGATGGTGTAGCTACCAACCATCATTTAGCATCTAACAACACCATCTTGTTCCGACAGTTGCCATCAACAAAGTATTTCAAATGTTACAAAGACATGAGACTCTCGATGTTATGCATGAAAGTACGAATCTCATATCCGACTCCATTTTCCATCAAAGATTCTTAGACTTTTCTTGAAAGGGTTTCTCTTTAGATCGTCAATGATACCTCTTAGCTCTAAGTCTAAAGTAGTTTTTCAAGTCTTGTCATTATTTTAGTGAATATAAGGAGCAGAAATTCTTTACTCAACTACTTGCGTTTCTCTTCTCTATATGTCCCTCTGTATCTCCATACTTCAATCACCATGATTGATGAAGATAAAAAAAAGTTTGTTACTTACATGTATAGTCCGACAAAGATAATCCAGGGTGTAAGGTTAGCGGCTTAAGTGAAAACCCAAGACATTTTTCACCAATATTTTCAGTATTTCATCCTCTCGTTTGCAAGATATCCTTCGTTTCCCTTATTTATTTACCAAGCCTAGATTTGGTTGGTCTAGTCTTTTTTCTTGCTTGGTAAAAAAAAATTTCTTGTGATCTGTACAATTGGCCGTTGAAAGGGTTTTGTAGTCTAATTAAATATAAACAAAATACAGTTTTCATGTACCTTTGCAGAAGTCAGATAAAACCAAGTTGGAAACTCCGTATCACAAGTCAAAAATATAATTCAACCATACGGCAACCAAACGTACAACACAAACTCTTCATCTTCTTGTACTTATTATTCTTCTTCTTAACAAAACAAACATTCTGCTTCTTCCGTTACGGTAACCGGTAACCGTAACCTCCACGATCATGTTTCTTCTTCTTCTTCACCCAAGATAATGTTTATAGTATCTTCATCTTCCTTTAAGATAAAACTTTATGCTCTTATTTTTCTCACCCTTAACGTTTTCTTGATATTATACATCTTCCTCTTCTTCTTCTTTTCATCAAAACCCTAAACGTTTAGCTTCTTATTCTTTCATTACGGTTACCACCTCTCCGATCAATCTTCTTCTTCATCCAAAACTTGTTTTTCTTCTTATTCTCATCAAAACCGACTATAGCAATATGGAAGGAAACATACCTTTAGAGTTCTCAGAAGCATAATCTTGAACCCTATTCATCTCAATCATATTGTACGTGTTCACTATTGAGTTTTTAAAAGATGGAAATGACATCTGATAGGAACGAATTAGGTTTAGGAACGGTTTTTGGTGTTTTAATTTTTATGAATGTTGTATATGTAGGGTAAACAATAAAGACAATAATAAACATAATTTTTCTTTTTCTTTTTCTCATAAATATGTACAAATTCTATTATTATCTATTGTAGTCACATTTTTTCTTTTTTTTCCATAATAGATATGTATTAATTCTATTACTATTATTATTATTTTTAAAAGATATATATATATATATATATATATTTACTTCCACAATTTTCCATTTTTGTATTCCTCACAGATATGTAGTAATTCCATTATTATCTATTGTAATCACATTTTTCATTTTTTTTTCATAATAGATATGTACTCATTCCATTATTATCTTCTAATTTCGTTTTTTATTTTTTTAAAAAAATTACCAAAATTAAACATGCTAAAATTGCAATTATCAAAGAATTCATTATAAGTTTTTTAGCAAAACAAAAATTTAAGGTCATTTATTGATAGGTAATGACGTGGACACCTCTAGAAACCAAAATACTTCACAATTATATATAAGAAATTATTGATGGGTGATGACGTGAATAGTTCTAGAGGCCAAAATACTTTACAATTATATAAAAGAGATGGGTGTTATATGGTAATCAGCAAAACATGTACCAGAAAATAAATACAGTAAAATCTCTATAAATTAATAATGTTGGGACTACAATATTTTAAAAATATTTTATTAATTTATAGAGTTATTATTTTATTAATATATTAATTTATTTAAAAATTAATTTGAAACCTATAAATATTTTAATTTATAGAGATATTAATCAATCGAATATTAATTTATAGAAATTTTATTTTATGGTGATGTGTTGTCATTGAGACATATATATATGTAATGTATACCTAACAAATTTGGTGTCACTTCGAATATCTTTCATAGTTTGCGGCATAAAGATTTAGTAAAGATACGTGTCGTAACTACGTAATACTTTTGATGGAAGAAAAGAACCACTAACAGAGAGCGTGTTACGCGTGGAACTAAAGTTTCCACGTGGCGTGAAGTTGAGCCATAAGCCATCAGTCCATCACGATCCTTTTTCGTAAAAAGTTATAACTTCGACCCATGAGATATACACGTGACATATAGAGACGAAATAAAAGACTCATGTCATTTCTCTTTATAGTCCTCAACTCCTCATAATCAAATAAGGTTCTCTTTAAAAACTTGTGAAATAGTAGAGTTTTGTTTTCTAAAAAAATAAAAAAATCATCCAATAAGTGGTTGGTATTTGAAATATACTCTAACTCACTCCCAAAAATTAAAATAAGATATTATTTAATATTCTTATTATATTTTAGATGTAGAATAATTATCCCCTAATATCTCTTAATAGTTAGAGTTAATTGGTTCTCTCACTACCATTGGTTTTGGAAGAAGGCAAGGAAAAATGTACTTTCGGTCCCAAATATACTAAAAACTTTTTTGGCCACTTATTAGTTTATGTGATTTCAGTAGAAAATTATCTAAAAACGGGGTAAACAGTTTGAACATAACTGCTATCTTTTGTTTCTTCTTTTCTGAAAAAAACTATTAAATTCCAAAAAAAGTTATGTTTCCGGCCCACATAAAGTCTGGGCCGGCTTTGCCACCAAGACCGGCCCAAAGTCATATGATGTCTAAAACACATCCAAAAGATGATATCCCTCGACCGAAATAATCAAATGGTGGTCTTGTGAGTGAACCTCTCTCAACATAAAAAAAATCTCTCATTCTATATTCAATTTTTTTCCTCAATTTAAAGAATTATTCATCTCCACATTCTCATAGTGTAAAACTAAGATTGATAAAAAAAAGCGAAAAATTTGATTAAGATAACAAATTCAATCAAATATTTTCTGATGTTGATAAGGAAAAAATAAATAATACATGGAGATGTGGTTTCTTATCAGGTGTTGCCACGTCAACATTTCAGTGTTTGGAAACAATGACATGTGCCATTTTTTATATTATCATCTCTTAAGTAAATTATTAATAAATTTAATATTATCTTTAGATCACTAAGAGAATATGAAAAGTCATTGTAAATTTAATTGTATCTTTAAACCACTAAGAAAACATAAAAATTTGTTTCCACTGCCACGTCAACATTTTAATGCTAAGAGAAAATGACGTGTGTTATCTTTTATATTATTTAAGTTACGTTTTTTCAAAAACAAACTAATAATAAATTCAACGTTACCTTTAAACCACTAAGAGAACATGGAAAGTTATTTCCTTCGTTATTAAGATGGAAGACCAAATCATTATACATAATTTCATCTAATTATTTATAACCCCTAATTCGTTAGAAAACTCTAATAAGAGAAAACAAAAATAGGAGGCAAAGGGTGTCACTGCATTATCCACCGATTGTAGACGCAATATAATACTTTTTACTATGTTGATGCAGACTTGGTGCAACATACGATTGCCGCGAGGAAGCTTGACCATAAAGATTGAGAGATTATTGTTCGTACTCTTGTAGTTGGTGACATATTTTACTACACAACCAAGGTATGTTTTCGAGTTATGTTTTACTTTGGATTCTCTTTCATAACAACTATTTCATATACATATGAATCAATATATCAAATATTTGATCGATGGATCTTTGATTTTGAAAAATTATTGGTGATTGATTTCTGACTTGAAATTCTTGTAGTAGAGTTGAAATCAAATAATTTGTAATATATGCTATACAATATATCTTTCTTTTTTTTGTTAAGCTCTTAAAAAATTTTTAGTGAAAAACTAAAAATTATTAGTACGATAAAAACATTGATCAATTATTTTTCTTTGCTCATTAGTCTCTTTGTGTTTGAATTTTTATTTTATTTTTAAAGGAAACTCAATTTTGCAGATAATGGCAAAGCAAAATAAGTTTTTATATTTTTTAATTTGGACCTTCAAACTTAGTTTCACAAGTCATCATTTGCTAATTATAAACGAAGGTACAATAAAAACACCAGACCTAAATAACTTAACAGCGAAAGCTGGTTCTCTATAGAATTATGTTTGTGTTCTAGAACAATTTTTAGTTAGATTTCCTAGTAGATTCCCGTTTTGATTCAGACATTCCGCGAAAATCCCGAGACCTAGTGTTTTTTCAAATCAGTTAACAACAAGTTGGAGTTCTCGTTATTTGCATTTCAATACTTGATTCTTGTGTAGCTTAATTTGAAACTAGAAGTTGTTGTGTTCTAAAGAGTCTATGTGGGGTTCGACACCTATATACTACATTCGCATTCACTATGCACTTGCAGTTTTGTACGGTAAAACTTTATCTACATCAAGGTTTTGGAGCCGTTGTCGGGGACTCTGATTAGAGCCAATAATTTTTCTAGGATTAAGGTTTAGTCTAGGTTTTGTTTTATTGTAGTTACTTATGTTTTTCTTTTCCTTGTCTCTTTTAGGTGAGCAACAATGCCTCCAGCAGTGATCATGGTAGAAAGGAACGCAAAAGATCAGTTGGTTGATGTTCAGGGAAACAGATATAATGATCAGGGAAACAGAAGGTCAGTTGGATGCAGCATGGAATGTGGTCCCTAAGCAACTTGAGCAGCATTTCTACGCCAACAGATCAACTATTTACCTCCGTTTTTTGAAGGATATTACTTCGGGATGATGTTACAACAAATTCTTGAAGGCCAACAAATATGGAGAGATGAATTAAATGCCCAGAAGTGGGATTTTGAAGTGAAGGAAGCTCTAGTTCAGCAAGTCAGCGAGTTCGAGATAATATGTCAACAAATTCTTGAAGGTCAACAAAGATGGACAGATGAACTGAATGCCAAAAAGTGGGATTTTGAAGTATCTCAAACTGCAATGGGTGTTACAGAAGGAACAAACCAGAAAGAGGAAATCAATGAAGTTCATGAAGAAGTGGAAGAAAAAGCCGATTTTTGATGTTTCTGATAGTGTGTCGGTCGACACGGTCCTGTGTGTCGACTGACACAGGCTTACTACATTCGCATTCATTGTGCACTTACAATTTTGTAGGGTAAAAATTTATCTACATCACATATTGATCAACTATGATGAGATCTTGTTGCACATAATCGGAAGATTAATATGCTGCATGTTCTACTTATCTAGATTTTTTTATGTATAAGAATTATCATTTTTTTTTTTATTCATATGCTTTTGGAACATATCATTACACTAATATACAATATGAACCTAAAAATATAGTAAAAAAAAACAAATTTAAATGTTAAAATGAAATTTTATCTATTATTAAAAAATAAATTGGTACATTATAAGCATTGTCAAACAAGGGGAAAGATTAGATTTATATATATATATATATATATTTTAACTTTTTTCGAGGATTTTCACAAATAATTTTTATAATTAGGAGTTTCATTTTGACATATTCGTCCGCTTATGTTGTATACTTGGAAAATTAAATCTTTCAGGTAATGACTGGCTCTTTTAATTATAATTTCTTGGACTTGTAGACATAACAAAAAATTGATGAGATAGAATTATAAGATTTTCTTAGGATAGGGTTAATTACAAAATGTTGTATACATTTTATGCCAACCTAGAGTTTGATAACAGTCCGTTCTTTTTTGTTTTGTTCTTCATACTTATTGATTAAAATCTAGAATAATTAAATATGTGGGTTATCCGTTTCCAAGTTTATTTTCTTGAAATTATGAACTAGTATAATCAAACCACTCTTAGATTTGTTGAAGCTCACATTTCATTAAAATGATATATTTTACGGAGTTTGAGACCGAATAGAATAAATTATTTATCCATTCACCTAGGATTATCGTTCATGTTATGGATCTTTCATGAACCTAAAACTTTATGAAGATGATATTATTTTGATGATATATTATTAATACCATTTATAACTTTTTGTTTCACGTCTTTCAAATACCAAAATATGAAATTTCCACAAAATTTTCTAAAGACGAACTGCTAACTTTTGTGATGCAAACAGTTGTGGTGATAACCCGAATACAAAACATTGCATTCTCCTAATATGAAACTCCAGATAATCATACCAATGAAATCTAAATGCAAATATGTAAGTTACTGTGAGGATGAATCTTAGCAAATACCTCATCTAATTGTCTAATAATTCATGTAAAACAAAATAATCCGCGAGTAAGCGTTGATATTTATCTAGTATATAATAAGATGAAAATAAGATTTTAAACAGACAAGAGAAAATTTATTAGATCTCATTAAGAAAAAAATCGATCAAATTTTTCATGGTGTTGATAAGAAAAAAAAAAGAATAAAAGTAAAACATGGGTTCAAACCAAGCTTATGAAGATGATGAATAACACCTACGACCACTACCCAAATGAACTTAATCGTAAATTGATGCCCCTAAAATATGATATATTGTACGGTGCCTAAAGCCCTATTTTTATGTGTTTTTTAGCACATGGTCGGTCCTGGTTACCACCTTCAAACGCTACGTTTGCGGGAGGTTGCGGTTTGTAACGTTTTACAACGATCACGAGAACCGTATCATATTACTCTTTGCTGCTTTGTAACACTCAAAACCAAAATTTCTTTTTCGTTGGCGTTTGCGGTGGCGGGCGGTTAATTACAGGATATTTTTTTTTTTAAATAAAAAGAAGAAAATAAATTATCTTTAAAATTAATAAATAATTATACAAGATTGCTCTGAGACGTAGTTCTTTATGGTCCCATCGACCAAGCCTCATCCCTAACTTTTCTTTTCCTCTCTTTGAGACAAATAACCCCCTAAAGTTACGAAGAGCTTTACATACCTCTTTTTCATTTCGGCCGAAAGACAATTTACCATTTTAAACCCTTCCCTCCTCTTTTTCATGATATTCTTTCTAATTTTCGGCATCGACCCTGTGGTATGTTTACTAACTAAAGTGTCAGAGAATCATTGAAAAATACTATCTCCGTTGTGCTTTTTCGGAAACTTCATGTGATTTTTGTCTTGAAGGAGATTTTATCCCGAGTGGTATGAACCTCGTTCTCAACTTTCCTAACAAAACTACACCGTAACGAGACTAACCCCTATCCAAAAAACTAGTAACCTGGAGAGCGTTAAGTTCACTTATGGTGAACTAAGAAACAATCTGAACGATAGAAATCCAACTTGTTTTTGAGAAGGAAAAATGCATTTAGTAGTGTAAAATCAAGTTCACAATTCAAATCTCTGAAGACGTGGTATACCTCATGTTTTTTGACAAAAAAATTATAGTAAGATTTGTTATAATTATGTAAAATTGGTTTAATACATTTAAAAAATCAAGATGTTGAAAAGATTGCAAACTGATTTAATATTTTTAAGAAATTAAATAAAAATAATGTTATAGGAGGAAAATAAATTTTTATTTAATTTCAAAATTCTTTCCAAAATAATTATAAATATGCCCATAATTTAGAGAATATGGTATACACTTTTAATTATATCATTTTCGAAAATATAGATTTGATTAAATGAGACTTAAATCAATTTTGGATATAAATAATATTGTATTGATAATGTTTCTTGAAATTGAAATGATTTATTTGATTATAAAAATTAAAACTAAAAAAGTATGAAAAATAATGTGGTGGTGACACGGAAACAAAAATTAAAGATGGTAAAAATTTCACATAAAACCCACGTCAAGAAATTTCTCCGAAATACAAAATGATCAAGAAAAAAAATATACATATATATACACAAGTTTACAACTAATAAAAGAGATGAGAATATGTACAAAATATGATATACATTTGTTAATATATATATATATACTACTCCCATAAGGGAAAATTTGGAATAAAAACAATTAATTAACGGACAAACTACTTTTCACGTTTGAAGAATAATGTCGTAGTCTCTTAAATTTTCCATGCATTTTGGCCGACACTAAACAGATATAAATGTTTCTTAAGAAGTTTGATGATTTTTGGCCGACATTAAAATGATTTTTTGTTTAAAAATAAAGAAAACACAGAAATGTGGGAGGACAGCTCGTTTCAAACATTACGAACCAAAGGATTAAATACCGGAGCCCGCCCAACTTTTCCTCCGACTTCAACGTCCACAAGAAAATGCTCAACTACAATACAACAAAGTGTCACGAGAATTGTCTATTTGTAAAAGTTTTGCTTCTCAATTATTTATTTCATATATATTAAAATGTATATATACGACTATACAAAACGTATATGTTCGCCCATATTAATAATGTTCTAAACATATGTGTATTTTCCTCCTACCGTCCTACGTCGGCACTATTAGTATAACACAATTTAAATTTGAAGAAGCCAAAAGATTGGGTATATATAATGAATGTATGTCGGTTTAACCTATAGTTTGAGTTATATGGCAGACTTGTGTTACATTTAGTGTGAATGAAATCGATAAACTAAAACCGTAAAATCCATACCAAAATTTAACTTATGTTTCACGCTACTTAATCTCTTTACCTAGAAGGAAAAAAAGACAAGTGAACAACAGAGTTAATGAATGATGATGATCACATCCTACCACGAAATCCTTACTCCTACTAGTCAACTAACTTCCACATAGAGGTAATATGAGAAATTCTATCAATCAGATAATGGGGAGATAATCAAAATCCCATCTCGTAACACTCGGTCCCTTCGGAGATCACACACCTACTGCATAAGCACGCAGCAATACCAGAATCTTTGATGGACTCTTTCCACCATGCCACAACAACTATAGGGGACACCATCCCTACATATCATCATAGGAAAGTTTGACTCGCCCTGCTCCCATTTTAAGAAGATCATCATTCTCTTACCCTTCAAGAAGATAATTAGTCAGTTAAGGATAACACTTGGATGCAGTTACGCAATGCGCTTGCAGAATCACTCAAGTGGATGATCATTGCCGACAGGAAATTCCGTTTTATTTCTGATATGGCCTAACATTTATCTAATCATATCATATTTCTATCAATGTCATATCGACTCCAAATTTCCATGCAAACAAGCCTCATTATCAAGTCGTCAAATACTACATCGTTGTGATTCTTTCACATAAATAACATGTCATTGGATGTTCGCTACTTGGCTCCATATTTACCAGTACCTCTCCACATGAACGCCATGTCACCATATCATTACAACACATATGCCACATTGACATAAAAATGACACATGGGCGCTATGCCGCCAGTGCCACAAAATTCCACGTCATTAGACAACTTAGTTGCCATGTCAAAAACTACAAAATCTTAGATGGCACGCCACCTCTACTAAATTATACTATGTAAGAAATTAATTAGAAATTAAATAAAAATTGTAAGTCACATCCTCTCTTAGTTTAAATGGATTGAGATGAATGGGTTTGTACCCAAACTCCTAAAACATGGCTTTTTTTTAACTTCACTTATCCTCTTCCAGCCCAACAAGATTCAGATCTCATGGGCTGCCTAGAAGGTAGTCTTTGACCTTAGGGCCAACTCCTTCTCATTTGCTCCGATCTTAGGTCCAGATTCTCCAATACATTTCCACATGATCCTGAACTTCACACTGATTTTCCTTTTGTATGGAGTTAGATACAAGAATCCAAATTACCCATGTAAAGTTTAAGGTCATCGATCCGGATGTGCTCCTCTAAACTCAAATTTTCCTCGAATAGATTTTTCTCTGCAGAAATATATACCGGTAAAACTACCATAACTCTCAAACCACAATGAATCTGACAAAAACCCTTCAACAAGCTACTATATCAGAGAGTGGAAAACTTACGTGTAAAATTTCATCTTGATCCAAGTAATTTTGAGCCTCAAAACCTTATCTTCTCCCTCTCTCTCTCTCTTTCACGTCGGGAGGACTTAAATGCGATCTCTCTATCTACCTTGATAGGTCGTGCCTCTTTCTTATGTTAAGGAGGGAGGATTCTCTTATTAGGTTTAAGATTCTCGCGTAAAAGATCCTCAATTTTGGGTTTTTTTTTCCTTTTGAGACTAACTCTCTTATACTAGGCCTCCAACAATTTAAAGGAGATAAGATAGTCTTATAACTTACAAATTCACAGCCAAACTTATTTTAAAAAATTCGTCCAAACAGAAAAAGTCCAGAGACTCGTTTTTATAATGCAACAATTCTCTCTCATTTAAAAAAATATGTTCTCAAATTTACGGTGTCAGACTCTCCCACTTAAAACTCACCTTTTGGTGTGTCCTTCTCCAAAGTGGTTCCCTACACTTCCACTCTCACTCCGGTTAATGAAAGTCCACCCATTTCCTTCCATCCGAAAGACTTGGTAATCTGCATCCCTCTTCGAGTTCCTTACTTCGATTCAAACGCCTGCTCCATTGAAGGGTTGTCTCTCCTTACAATCACTTCCATTTGTTTAGACTTTCTAACAATCATTTATAGGAAATAACTCATCGATCTGAATTTTCTTTACATAATATAAATATATATTATTACCAACTTCTTAATAAATAAATGTAAATGTGGTTACTATATGCGTATGCAATGAAGCTGGAGAGCTTACACAAAATCTTAAATCATATAAAACGTTTTCTTAAGAAAGAAAAGATATTAATTTTTCTCAAGAAAAAAAAAAACGTTATCTTCTTATAATAAATTTTAAAGATGATTTAAATACATATTAAAACGAATAGAACCAAATATAAAAAATTAGTATTTACTAAAATACAATAAAATATTGTTGATACATATAACTTTGTTTTTGAACATTTCTCACAAGTTGGCGAAAAAAAAACCATTTCTCATAAATAAAATTTAAAAAAAAAAAAAAAACATTTCTCATAAAATAAGTAGGCTATGTGAACAATTGAACAAAGCAACCTTTAATTATTAAACAGTGGCGCGCACACACACACATCACGAAAGAACACAATATATTATGTATTCCCTTATGTATTCTAATCATTTGGTTTTTACATTTAGCTATATATTGGTATATTGTAATCAGTTGTTCAATCAACATTATTATTATAGGCTGCATGTTTTTTTGCATAAATAACAACTAAGTAAGTGTTCAAATAGTTTAACATATCAAAACAATAAATTCTTTTTTTAACTTAGTTAAGATGTAAAAGTATTAAAAATATATTTTACTAGATAAATTTTTTTAATATTATTAATAAATATTTTAAATTGATTCAAAATTTATATAATATTATTTATTTTAACAAAAAATTTTATATAATTTTTTATGTTATCTAACACCGAATATATTAACCTGTTTTAAAATCCAGTTTCTCTTTTATTTAGAATCTTGAAGGATTTATTTTTGTTTAACATCGACCAAAAAATAAAAAATAAGATGTGACATGAATCATTTTTTATAAATAGTTTAACATGATGTGACTGGTGAATTACAAGTATTAATTTGGTATCATCATATATCTAAGTTGAAAATTTTTATTCAGTTTTATTCAAATTTTTAATGAACCACATAATTAAATCAAAATAAATAAACATTATAAATATTTTGATAAAAAATACAAAATCCCCTATATATTTATTAAGACAGAAAAAAAAATAGTGTTACATGTTAGCGTGAGATTACTGAGAATATATAAAAATAATAAAAAATGAATAAAATTCAATAAATTATCATTAGTAGATTTTTTAGGAAACATTTCAATTTGAAAAATTTATTTACTATTAAGAATTTCAAAGACCAATATAAAATTATTAATTTAATACAAATTATAATCACATGATATCACACAATTGAATAAAAAACATATTTTAAATATTTTAATTTAATAAAAAAAAATTATTTAAATATTAAATTATAACTACGCATTAATAATTAATAAAAAATATATAATGCCTGCATTTGGTTCGGGATATAATCTAGTTATAAATATTAAAGTAAACCACACACCCATCCGTTGCCGCATAGCTAGTTGTTCATTGCTTCTGTATTCCTGTGGCCCAAGATTCTTATTTATCAAGTCGGCAATACATGTTAAAACTCTAGACCTCCATCTATCTTATCATATATGTTAAAAGAATACATGTTTCGCCACGTGGCGTCACCACATCCCTCTAAAGACTTAGATTTTCTAAAATGTCATTAATGAATCAACTTAATTACATTTCATATGTCATTGATACATAAATTACATAAATATCCTTAATTAAATCCTAAACATTAAATCATAATAAATCACATATTTAAACAATATGCGGTCTTTATATTAAACAACATAAAACCAACCAAATTATTAACTACTAAAATATGAATAACTCAAATCTTTCACCTTCGTTTTAATTATTGTTTTAATCTAATTTCTTATAGAAATCAAACACAACATATTAAACACTTGGGCTTTAACTTAGTTACTTATGGTCAAATAACATTATTCCTTCTTTAGAGACTTCATTAAACCGTCTTGTCATAAAACATTTTCTCTTCTCCTTCAAAAACAGTTAAACACGTTAAATTGGTAAGATGTTTCTTCAAAAAAAACAAAACATTAAAACCACTTTTCAAAAAGTTGTTTCTTAAAATTTTTAACTAAATTTTCATCTATAAGCATTTTTAGGTGAAGAATATCACAAAGACTATCTATAAGCATTGATACTTCATACACTAGCAGTGCTGATGAAATGGTTTATACTCATGCATTTCTTTATAGTGTCAAAGTATCGGGATAGCCGAATCATTGTTTGAAATTGAAAGACGTGATCATGTTGATCTAAATTATCGATACAAGAAATGATTTTGTGTACAAGACTAAAAGTGACTCAGTTCGCCAATCACGTGATAGATGACAAAATTATTAATGGATACTATAGTAAGCGATTTGGTTTTTACTAACTAGGAATTCTTTGTCTCCAGCGGAAACAAAGTTCCCTTTTAAAATACGGTGTAGTCAATTTTCGGTGACAGTTGCATTTGCTATGACAATAAATAACAACCAAGGTCAAACCATGGAGACGGTTGGTTTCTTTCTACCCAAAGCCGTGTAATCTCATGGTCACTTTCACATAGCTATATCTAGAGTGGAGTGTAGATCATGCTTAAAAATCATCATCATAGATGAATAATTAAAATCGCAACGCAAGACGATGAATATTTTCTATACAGAGGTCTTCGCAGACCTTGAACCCAAATAAAATATTTAGGTCATTAGCTTTAGATATCGTAGAATGTATATGAATGTGATTGGGTTCCCAAAGAAAGATGACTAGATTCCCAAAATAAACGTATCACAAATATCGTGGATTAAATATGAATGTTCTTGGGTTCCCAAATGAGGGTATAGGGTTTAGATTCTCCAGATAAAAGTATCGTTGATATCGTGGACTGCATATATGAATGTGCATGGGTTTTCAAAAGAGGTTATAGAGTCTAGATTCCGTAGAAAAACATTGTACACATCATTGACTTTATATAAGTGTGATTGGGTTCCCAAATGAGCGTCTAGGGTATATATTTCCTAGATAAACATATCATTGTGGACTAGTGCTGGGATTTTTAACTAAACCGGACCGGACCGAACCGAATGTTTCAGTTCTCAGTTCACATGCTATTCCAATTTTCGGTTATTTCGGCAGTTTAATATCTGGGTTCTTTGAAATTGTCGTGTCTTTGATCGATGCGTGTTTATCGCTTATAAGCAAAAAAAATTCACTGGTTGCGGGTCATACAAAATCTTAATCAAATTAAACTCTAGGGTATAGATTCTAAGAAAAATATATCATACATATAGTAGACTTTATATGAATGTTTTTGGGTTCCCAAAAGAGAACCTAAGGTATAGATTCCCTAGAGAAACATATCATAGGTATCGTGGACTGTATATGAATGTGTTTGGGTTCCCAGAGGAGGGTCTAGGGTTTAGATTCCCCAAAGAAACGTATCATAAATATCGTGGAATGTATATGAATGTGTTTTGGTTCTCAAAGGAGGTTGGGGGTCTAGATTCCCTAGAAAAATGTATCGTAGATATTGTGGACTGTATATGAGTGTGCTTGAGTTCCAAAAGGATGGTCTAGGGCATAGAGTCCCAAGAGAAATACACCGTACATAAAATGAACTGTATATGAATGTACTTTGTTTTCCAAAAGAGGGTATAGGATCTAGATTCCTAGAGAAACGTATTGTAGATGTCATGGACTATATATGAATGTGTTTGGGTTCCTAAAGGAGGGTATAGGGTATAGATTCCCCAGAGAAACGTATTTTAGATATCGTGGATTGTATATGAATGTGCTTGGGATTCCCTAAGGAGGATTTATAGCTTAGATTTTCCAGAGAAATGTATCATAAATATTGTGGTTTGTGTATGAATATGCATTGGTTTCCAAAGGAGAGATGTGGGTTTAGATTCCTACACAAGTAAGCATTTATAAGATATTATGATCACTTACACCTAATTTACGATACGTTTATACGTCTCTTCATATAGTAAGCACTAATTTGAGAATCTCGATAAGAGTATGCGAGATATAAAGTAGTTTAATGTATTAAATTTTACTCTATTATACCACTTCTCCGCGCAACCGCGCGGCAAGTTCCTAGTATATAAATATATATATATATATATATATATATATATATATATATATATGAACCTTCAGTCTCTCTTTTAAAGCACCCGATCAGAGAGTAAAACAAAGAGAAAAACTCACATAAATTTTTGAATCTTAACCAAGTTCTATTAATCTTTAACGCTTTTTATTAATCCCTACCGCTTCAGATATGTCTTTGTTTCAAGAATATCGTATTTTTAATTTTCGTCTGATATCAAGTGTTTTAAATCTTTTCTCTGTTATTCGGTTTTCCATTTTTTTTTGTATATTGTTTCGGGTAAAAAAAATCGCGTATCACGTTCTCCGAATTATGAGTGGATATGACCTTTAAAGTGAATGGGCCTAGTTTTTATGGGTTCGTGAGTGTTAGCGGGTTGATGTAAAGGGGGGGGGGTCCACCGATCTACAGTTAAGCTCACCTCAGGGTGATCTCTAGACTCTCCGGTTTTCGAGTCGCAAGAATGTATCTGATTTTGGTTTGAATCTTAAATCTCCGTGGGTTGTTGGAAAATGATGTGGAGCTGGGTTCATCTCGCTAGGCAGAAAACCTCCTAGAACTGCAAATGAAGATGTGAAATATTCAGGAAGGAGACAATGGGTTTGTGTTTACCAAAGATTTTCCGACGCTCAAGTCAGTAATTTGACCATGAAACTAATGTCGAAAAATGGAAAGAAAGTCATGAAGCCGAGAGGGTTTAGTTCAACTTTTTTCCTGAAAACATAGTGGTCTCGGAGTTATTTAATATTTACGGAAGTTCTTTAAGTGGGAAGAAAAAATTAAAGGCGTGTGAGCGGAGTGAGGTCCGAAATGACTAGAAAGCCTCTTATCGCGTAGGAAGAGAAATCCTCCGAAACAACAAGGTTTGAAAATGGTGACCTTTGGACCTAAATCTCCTTAAAATCCCAGTTCTTTGTAGAAAGGTCGAGACTTTAGGGGTTTCTGAAAGAGGAAATCAGGTAAAAGACGCTAAAATTCTGGAACTTAGAGAGAAGTTGACTGCTTACGAGAAAAAATCTACGAGATCCAGTGATATTACTCCAGCGAGATATTAACTAATCTAACAAGTAAAAACTAAATGAATATTAGCGAAGCAAGAGTTAGCAAGAAAACTCTATGTGATAATGATTAACCGGCCATTTCTCGTTGCGAGTAAGAGTTGTATTTATAGAAGATATTTTACATGTGTTAGTAGACAAGGTGATTGTGTTATCCGGGTATGACTTGTTTGGTTCTGATTAATCTAGTTTTGTTGCAGATAGCATCGTATTCACACTCGTTTATTTTTTACCTACCATTTCTATCTTTTTGGCTAGTTGGAATGTCATCCACTTCAGAGGTGTTTACAGTCGGTAGCATAGTCATTTGAGGTGCGAATGTAGCTCAAACGATCCTCTCCTCATGTGGATACCTGACACACAAGCATGTACCAAACACTATTAGGTCGCTTTCAAATATACAACCATTGGCATGTTTTGGCTTATCGGCTAAGGAAATAACTAAATAGTGCGCGAAATCTTACTCGTGTTACGATACTTAACTCAGGCTGTGCTAACTTCATGTCCACACTCTTCAGGTCGGATCACCTAACTTTTAGCACATCTCCAGGCCGGGGTAGATGGGGAGTAAACCTCGTCTAAGAGGGCGGCAAGGAGACGACACCCATGCTTTGCACACATGTCATTCTGTCCAGAACACTCCCAGATGGATAGCGTAGCCACAGTGTTGGTACTGGGGCGCAAGGGCTCTAGTGACCCCACCTATATAGATACACGGGACCTCACGTAATTAGACCGGACTACCTCATGAATGATGGTGCATGGCGCTAAATAGATTCTCATTAAGTAAGTTACATGTGGCACTAAAGTGATTCACCTAACTATACTACACATGGTACTAAGAGGAAGCGAAATTTACCGTTACATATTATCGAGATTTCATCACCACTTTCGTAGTATTTGAATTTTTGATCCTACAATCTTAACTCAAAGAAATCTTTTCGTATTTTATGAACATCTAACGATTTAATCGTGAGTACATATACTTTTTTCTATTGGTTTTTATAAACAATTTATCATTCGTATTAAATCGCTTCTCAAGCCTGGTTTGCGAAGAGTTTCATAATTTTTTCCAATAGCTTCTATGCGGTTTAACCGAATTTTTTTATGGTTTTCATCACCCTTTTAAATCGTTTTTAAATACGTGGTTTTTGTAATGCTTCTTAAACGTGTTGAGTGATTACCTTAAAGTGTTTCGCTTGATTGTCTTTTGGAATGTTTCTAAATGCTTCTAGAGTTTGCAAACGGTTCACAAAACACAATTTTTCGCAAATATAATTTCCCATCGATTAGGGTTTGCAAATGCCTAACATCAAACAGGTTTATCTCAGTTTTACGAATGCTCTGCGGATTGTTTATGATGGGTTTAACACCCCGTCTTAGCTTAGCCCAACTCAATAGTCTACTTGAATAGCATGGGCTATCCAAGGCCCATTTCGGTCCCAACTTACTCATAAGAAAGGTTGGTGATCTCGTCACAGTCAAAGAGAAAATAAAATATTCGACGATAAATAAAAATCTCCAAAGGATCAACACATCTCATCATTATCAGTAATTCTCCATATAGATAAATGTTAATATTCCCTTAAGATAACTATGCAAGAAAAGGAAATGTAGCCGACTTCAACCACAATATAAAGAATAGGATTCAAGAAGAGAATGGTATGGGGAGGAATACATTCATACACAAAATACTCGAGAGATCAAAGCTAACAAGAAGAAGAGAGCAAGAAAGCTACAACGAAACCCTTTTCGATACTTGTTAAAAAGCCCTAGTTTAACTTTTGTTCTTTCTTAAAACTCGATAGCTGAAGTCCTGTTTAGATCTAAAGACTTATTATAACCTTGCTTTAATCTAAAGAAAGAAGTTCTCCGCCCTATTTACTCTATTTTTACGAAATTTTGAATTTCACTTTTCAACACATAAGTTTAGATACGAACTCACGGTTATTTTTTATAAAGCGATTCGATAGCGGATTTAAATTATGTATCTTGATTACGATTTAATAAAATCAAATACTCTAGTTTTATTATCTACTAATTAAATAGGTATCGATTAGGGTTTGTCTTTTCATGATGAAAAATGACAACGGCTCCAAAGTTGTTGATGACGGGAACATCAAGAAGCCCTAGGGTACTCCTGAAGTTGTGGTTGGTTGAGACTAAATTGCTAAGGTAAACCATGTCCCTTCTCGTGAGAAGTTCGACAACATTGCGTTTAATATGTGGAAAAAAAGATATTCTTCTATCCAACAACGCTCAACCTGTAGAAATAAAAAAGTAAGGTGAAACATGTCATCCCAGAAGACAACACCGACCTGCATGTGCTTGCAACAATTAAAGCTTGGAAACATACTGACTTTCTGTGGAAAAATTACATTATGAAGAGAATTTCTAATCCGTTGTAATATGTATATGGCAACGTGGAAACATCTAAGGAAGTTTGGGAATTCCCTAGGTAAGAAGTACCAAATGAAAGATTATGGATCCTAGAAATTCACCATAGAAAAGTTCCAGTAGTACATAATGGTGGATTCAAGGACATTGATGAAACAACTCGAAGAGGTGTAGAATCTCCTTCGTGAGATCTATGCTGAGAGAATGTGGTTGTATGGAACCTATAAGGCTTTCTGCATCATCGAAAAGCATCATCCAGGATGGACTGATTTCAGGAGTTACATCATATTGAAGAAAAATAAGATAAACTTTGAGGACCTGGTTGTCCGACTACGGGTAGAATCAACAAACCGAGAACATATTGGTATAGTGTGTGTAAATTCATGAACCTAACACGAAGATGGTGGAATACCAAAATCACAAGCAAAGCAAGTGAAAAAATAAGGGAAGTCACGAAAAAAAATATAAGGGATAAATCCCACCAAAAAACTTCCAGAGTGGTCATTCCTCTCAAAAAATTTGGACATGGCCGGCTCTATAGGCGCCAGGAGCAATGGCCCAGCCAATAAAAGGGGCCATATACTATTAATTATTTTATTAAGATTTTGACAACAATTTTATTGTTTACCAATTTATTAGTGTTTTTATTTTGATCAAGATTATACAATTCTTAAAGGGTCATGAACCACACTATTTTCACTTAAGGAAAACTAAGTATTTTTTAGCTTCTTCCTTTTTATTCACGGTGGCCAAAACTCAAAAAATCAAAACCAATTACAATATTTTAATTTTCTAATTAATTTATTCTAGATGCAAATCGTATAGATAATCAATAGTCAAAAACCAAACTTTTGAGGTATGATATAATCGATTAAATTTTATCAATTTAATTTTAGATCCAATGGTAATAATTGTTTATTGCGTAAACACATTTTTTTCTACAAAATGAGATTATATTACCTTTTCTGCAAAAGAGTATCGTTTTATACTGAGTCAGATAACCAAGGGGATACATCATTCTAAAACAAAACATTATCATTACATAAAACAAGAAACTTCGAAATCTTATCCGGGCTACTACTACCGGATCATCTTTGAAAAAAAAAGTGACATTACTTAAACCTCGATGCCCATCTTCGAATCTCCACTAAGTCATTATAAATACAAAAACTAGTTGTTCTCCTGAATTAAGACATTCAATCAACACATGGGAATCACCTTCAAACTCAAAGAAAGAAAATCCACTTAGCCGAACATATTACATCGCCCAAACAAGACCTCTTGCCTCAGCTTCAAGTGCCGATTTAGCCATCCCTAGTTTACAATCTTCTACTCATAGAAACTTATTAGTGAAATCCCTTAACAACCACCATGTTTTCATCGTCATTAAGCGTTTATCCCAAATTGAATCAAAATTACACTTGACTAGTCAATCCTCATGAGGAACCCATATTTTATCACGTCAATCACTACCACGACCAGCCTAATTATTTTGATCCGCCACTGTTTCCTCCAATCCAGCTTCATTTACACCTTCCCATTCCAGTGTATTCTCCCTTGCTTTACCAATGATTTCTTCTCAACTTCTGGTGATCCCGTCGAAAATAAGTTCATTCCGATCCTTCCACAATCTTCATAATAACTAGACAGGAAATGAATCATCAGATTTTTTTTGACATAATCCATAATCAACCGCATATTCTTTGTAATTGTAGCTTGATGAAACACTTGGGAAGCCAAACTTGTTCCAGATTGTCTCCATGTTGTTGTATCATGTAAACAGGTGAAAAAATGGTTTATTGTCTCCTCTTCCGCACAACCCTGCTTATGGTGAGGAACAATACCTATTCCAAAAATTTACATATCAAAACCGACACCTAATCCACTTGAAACAATCCTCAATAGGAAGTGTTGTAGCCTGCAGAATATGGAGACGCCATACAGCTTTTCGAAAAAACATTTGAGGTGTAGCAATGGGACCAAATTCCATAGTAGGTTTTTCTTGAACACTTAAAAATATCTTGACTTAACATTATACTTTTCAGAATCATTATAATCCCACACCCATCGGTCATGAACGTTTTCTTTACTATAAAATATAGCATGGATCTTTAGAATGTCTTTTTGATCAATTAGTGCTTTCAGCCTTCCCATATCCCATATTTTTTTCACGCTACAACGAAGGTCAGCCCCTCATAAATTAGGAACCGAAAATCTACCAGGTCCACTAGCTCCTCGAGGCATGTCTTCATGTCTCCACAGATCATTCTACACTTTAACACACTCACCACTTCCCACCACACAACACAGCCCTTTGATTAAAAAAATCTCGACCTTCTAAAATAGACCTCCACACAAATGAAGGTATGTATCCTATTTCTCGCATTCAATATATCACCATCAGCAAAGTAATAGGCTTTAAGCAAGCGACTGAAAAGGCTCTTTGGATTTTCCATAATTCACCAACTCTGTTTCGCTAAGAAAGCATCACTAAGACATGTTTGTATATTGGTCTGTATGTGAGTTATTGGTTTATATTTTATTTCACTAATTCAAGAAATCTCAAGCTAACTTGACCGAGGCAGCCATGTGTATTGTTGTCACCAAGACAAATGTTGCTGAAAGTCACCCAAAGACCTGGTGGTTCGGTAAAGGTGTACCAAAGCACGTCTGCATGGATCAAAAGATGTTTTCAACATACACGAAGAAAAAGAGCGATGGCACGCTCTTTATGGGAAACTTTGTGACTTCAAAGATTAAAGGTCACATGTGCAAGAATTTATGGATCCCTCAAGAGTAAACACGGATTCACTGTCAAGTTGGAAGGTAATAAATTTATCCTAACCAAGAATGGATGCTTTTGGGAAAAAAAAATTTGTGATATGTTGTTTAAAATAAATGTTGGGGTAGTGATTCGTAAGAATAAAATATTTATAACCGAGTCTTCCACCTTGAAGAATGAGAAGATGAATGGAAAGAAACTAGCTGCATAGTTTTTTAATATTTGACACAAATGTAACTCATCATAACTTCAAGGCTATAGGTAGATTGATGGACATGAATATGATTCCGAAAACAAACAAAAAAAATAAGAAAAGATAAATGTGAGTTTACATGCAAACCAAACTCACTAAAACACCATCACCGAGCGTATAAAAAAGAATTGAACCCCTAGGTTTAATTCATACGGATATGTGTGACTTAGAATTTGTGCAAACTAGAGGTGGAAGGAAGTACTTCGTGACATTCAGAGACGGTTGTACAAGGTTATGATGTATCTCCACTACACTGTAAAGCTTTGGAGAAATTCAAAGAAAACAAGTTAGAAGTCGAAAATCAGCTTGATAAAATTATCAAAATGATTTATTTATTTTTGACAAAAACCAAAAAAATTATCAAAATGATTAGAAGTGATAAAGGAGGTTAATATAATAAATTATTTGATGCATTTTGCAGAGAGAATGACATTGTTCAATCAACAAAAGATATTAAAAATATTGGTTCAAACCTGAAAATGTTACCTATCAGATATAGTTATATTTTCGCATGCATACTCTCCAAAGTATGTATATTCTAGTCGAATCAATGTCTAGCCTAAACAAGTCTTGTTTAGTTTATCGATTTTGTGGAGTCGTCATAAGTTTAGAATCATTTTTATTAATGTGAGAGAGTGTTGGAACAATTTTTTGAATAAACTGAGATTTTATTAAAAATGTGTGTGTGAATGAGAAATGGGTTTTGGTCCATGGAATGCTATGATTTTATTAGCTATAACTGTAAGTGTGAAGTGTATTTGTCTCACACTGGAAACTTGGTAATTAGTATAAATGTATGGAAAAATTCATGTCTTGGTTCAAATGCCTAAACACTATGGTGTAAGTAAGAAAGGATGGAAAGACCACACACGCACCTCGCGCCGTTGCTGGACTCGGGCTCATGGCTCGTTGCCTTTTTATTGACTCTTAGGACTCATGGCTCTATTCGAGCATCCGGATTCTTGGGTATATCGAGTGGTGATTAAAAAATATTTTTAACCGAGATTGTATTTTATTTTTATTTTTTAATCATGTATAAATCTTGTGTCCTAAGATTCGTGTTTATCAAGTCAGTGAGATCTATTGAAACCCTAGATCTCCTTCTCTTCTATATAAACCTTAAGCCTCTCTTATAGTTATAGAGCACCCGATCAGAGATCAATAAAAAAAAATCACGCAAATATTTCCAAATTTTAAACAAGTTATTTCATTCACCTAAAAATTTAGGTATATTTTGGTTTGGACAGTATCGCAGATTTAATGTTCGTCAGAACCAATATCAAGTGATTCGATTCAGTTTTAAACGGATGTAACTTGAAACTCATGAATTGTCATTATCATGTTGATTCTTTGAATTAAGAAAAAAAATCAAATATCGTCTCTATTATTCAGTTTTTAATTCGTCGTTTATATATTATTCTTTGATAGTCCCACATTAATCCCGTCAAATGATCAATAAATTGTAAGTTTTTTTTTTGTTAAAGATGATAATTAATTTTAGTTTTTTTTCTCAAGGAATTATTTTTTGTTAAAAGCATTCTTTTTTTTTTGTTAAAAGCATTCTTTTATATATATATATATATATATATATATATATATTAAAAAGCATTCATTTTTTTTTGTTAAGGATTTTTATCATAGTAAATTTTAGTTGTTGTCCAATTAAAGATCTAAAAGCATAACACCAATTATAATTTATGATCGTAGCTTTTATTCAAGTTTAGGGTTGTATTTTAATAACGTCACAGAGTTTGTGGTAGAACATAAAAAGATACAAACTCGAGTGCATAAAATTCGCAAGACAGCTATTGTTAGTTATGTGTTGGTGGATATTAATTACCAATATATTAAGATATCACGAGACTAGAATTGGAATGCAGTTCGCTAATCAGACAGTAATCACGTTTAGCTCTTTCAGTTATTTTGTTCTCTTTGTCCCCGTCACATAATTTTGTTATATATACTATATTAACTTGACGTGGCAGTAGTTTGCATGGGGATTGGAGGAGTAACCCTTGTACTGTCTTGCTGTAAAGTTTAAAACTATTACACTCATTTCAGAATCGAAAAATTAAGCTGGTGACTAGGAGGACATAATTTCTAACTAGCATCAATATTATGCTGAAGCTGGATAGATACAATTAAGCTGGATCTGATCTTTTTATAATAAAGCTTCAACCCCATACTTTATAATTATCTTATTATATAAAATTCCAACCCTAAAACTTGTAAGTCAAACCTATTAAATTAGATTTTGAAATGTATTAAAAACTTTTTCCAATAAAATTTTATCATATGTCAAAATAATCTTAAATACACACGAAATAAGTAGTGTTCATTTTTTTCGATATTTAGTACTTGAATGCACACACGTGGGGTTCGTTTACCAGCTTCATCAGTTGTCAGCCTAGTTTTCAAGTGTCGAGTCGAAGTCGGAGGATGAACTCTGGGTTTGGTTTGTGCTGAGCCGGCTCGGATTCATTTTCATGGCCTTAGATTTGTTAGGAGTGACTTAGGTTAATTCGACCCGGATCCTTATATAGAGGGTTGCTAAACCCATCTCCAACACTATATATTTTATTGATGGTTTCACAAAACTTCATACTATCTCAATCATTAAGAATATATTTCTATTGAAATTTTTTCATAATATAAAAATTATAGGAAAAAAAAGTAAATAGTGCAATGTATATAATTCATGTCTAATATATAAAAATATAATATGCCAACTTAACATATAAAAATGAAAATTACAAGTTTAAGTAAAAAATAATTTTAATTGAAATAGATTTTTTCTTTTAACGAATTCAAATACTAGAAAGATGATAATTAATTCGTCAAGATCTTGGGAACACACAAATCTAAGTAGCTAAACTGTTAAAAATTCCTATGTAATTCAAATAAAAATAAAAATAGATATTTATTTGAAAATATGTGATAAAATTTACTTCCATATAATTAAAAAAAACAAAAATAAATAAGCATCCCTTAAATTATCTCTAAATCGTTTCACATCAGAATTCTCAATCTTATTTTTATTTCATTTCATGAGAACTCTAATTTATTTTCAATTTTTTGTTTTCTTTTTTAAATCACATATTAAAATTTATAAATTATATACTCGTTTATACGCGGATCCTAATCTAATAATATAGGAAGTATGATCAAGATCTCTAGAACCTCGCGAGATATATAGGCTCTAAATGGTGTAGTATAATGGTTTTACCATTGGTATAAATATTCTACTAAAACCACTCAACTTTCATTTATTCTACTAGATTTTACGAGAAAAATAATCATTCTACCAGATTCAGTAAGGCTGGGCAAAATATACCGGACCCGAATCCACCTGGAAAATAGAAAACCGTACCCAAACACGAAATACCCGAACGGGTTTTAATCTCATATACCCGAACAGAAACTCGAATGGATACCAGAAATAAAATTAAATACACAAATATATTAATTATATTTGTATTTAATATAACTAAATTACCTAAAATTACGATTATATACAAAAGATTTGAATTATTTTTTGATATAAATAACAAAAATACCCAAAATAATCCAAATTTTGTAAAATTCGTAGTTATGATTGTCAAAATTTAATTAAATTTTATTCAAATTTAACCAACGTTTTTATTGTATTTTTTCCAATACTTCGGGTACCCGGATCCGATCCAAACCCGTATATACCTGATCCGAATCCGAATGGGTACCCGAACGCCCACCCCTAAATTCAGCTAAAAAAATAATCATTTTCTTTCTAAAATGGTTCCACCAAATGTATCTATTAAATAGATTTTTCATATTTATCTCAAAATAGTTAATTTTGATAGTTTATGATTTATTTGATTGTTCACTAGATTTCTTTACATTTCTCCTTTAGCATTTATTTTTTTTAAATAGAATTTAATTTTCACAAAGAAATAAATAATAAATAGTTAGTTTTGATAGTTTATATGATAATTATGTTTGACAAATTTAGTTTCTTTAATTATTATATTGACAAAAAATGATAATCAATTATTTATAAATTAATTTTAATAATTATAATTAATTTTTAAAATTTAGACAAAACCGTTACCTTTTAACTTTTATTTAATCAGCTAGATTCAGTTAAAAAAAAAATAATTCGACTAGATTCAATTATTACCATTTAATTTTATTAATTATACCAGATTCAACCAGAAAAATAATAATTCAACTAGATTCTATGGACATTCTAGATCCATAGTGCCAAATTACCTTCATCGTCATAAATTTACTTATCCATCACTCTCTCATCTCATATGTAAAAAGAGAATCTAGAATTACTAATTAGAAACACTCAAAGGTTAAGTGAAGAGAAAATATGGTATATAACTATATACAGAGTTCGATATGACGTTTTCTTATTTTAAGAAATAGTTAGACTTGTAAAATTATAGTTCACTATGTACCACGATTGATGTAAATATAACACATAGGTTATATATGAAGAATATATATATTCTAAAAAAATTCTTGTTACAATAGGTGATTATGACACACAAATCCTTAAATGGATTCATTTTATTATGCTACTTTAAATTGATTTTAAAATTCTACTCACCTACCATTTAGAAGTGTTTTTAGTATTTTTCCGTATATATATCAATCTAAAGTTCTAAACATTGGTCTAAGACAGAGAAAAAAACATTATACGGAAAAAAATGGTAATAAAAATCGAATGGAGAAAAAGACAAGTCGTAACAGCAATAGAATATTTGCTAGGTAAAACCAAGTCTTTTATAAAAAAAACTTGATGCCCAACACAGCAGAGATAAACTCCGGAATCAACCAAATATCAACACGTGTCATCTTCACAGACTTCAAACTCCATTGTCTCTGTGTGTGTTTGGTTGCTATATAACACACTTAAACCTTCCTCTCTCTTCTCATTCTTCATAACCAGTTAGCAATGCGCAATCTCAGTGGCATTCTCGTGATTTACATAATCTCCAATGTCCTTTTTGGTCACTTGATCTACGTGGCGCAAGGAAGAGCTCATTACCATAAGAGACGCGGTCTCTCCGATCCTCCTCCTCCTCCTCCTCCCGTCACTGCCGATCCACCGCAAGTCCCTTCCGACCCGTACCCGAATCCAGACCCGGATCCGGGAGACTCCGACTCGGGATGCGTCTTCGACGTGACGACGTTTGGGGCAGTGGGTGATGGGTCGTGCGATGATACAGCAGCGTTTCGAGCTGCGTGGAAAGCAGCTTGTGCTGTTGAATCCGGTGTCGTTTTGGCACCTGAAGGCAGCGTTTTTAAAATCACCTCAACTATATTCTCCGGTCCATGTAAACCGGGACTCGTATTTCAGGTGAGCAAAGAAAACAAAAACAGATTTTTTCTCTTAACAGAACAAAGAAAAACATTTTTCTTTAACCAAAAAATAAATGTTATAACATTTTTATCATTGGATTACCTCCCACGCTCCTATATGAACAAAGTTATCAACAATAGTCACAAAAATCTGTCAATTAACTTTAAAAATTACTTAATCAACAATAATAACGCATGTTGCTTAACAAAAAAGTTAGTGAGTAGTTTTTAAAACAAAGATTAAATTTTTGTATTTGGGGGTTGTGAAGTTGGAGGGAGTGTTGATGCCTCCGGACGGACCGGAAGAATGGCCGGAGAAAGACAGCAAAAGCCAGTGGTTGGTTTTCTACCGCCTCGACGGTATCACATTTGCCGGCAAAGGCACCGTCGAAGGCAACGGTCAAAAATGGTGGGACCTACCTTGCAAACCTCACCGGGTAACCGACTCTCCTTTTTTACATCGTAGATTTGCTGATTATACTAAATCGTGGCCGTGACAAAATACAACACGAGACAAGAAACCGTACTATTATATTTACTCATCTGATTTTCCCTATATTATACGAAAGAGGTATATTTGGATTATGTGTTTTATTTTATTTCTTAGGGACCAGACGGATCAACGTCGTCCGGACCATGTGTTAGCCCAACTGTAAGTCCAATTAAATCCGAACCAAATCACTAAATTTAAGACCGGTCTAATTTGGTTTAAATTTTTTTAGATGATTCGGTTCTTTATGAGCAATAATATAGAGGTTAAAGGATTGAGAATCCAAAACAGTCCGCAATTTCACATGAAGTTCGACGGATGTGAAGGAGTTCTAATCAACGAAATTCAAATTTCGTCACCAAAACTAAGTCCCAACACCGACGGAATCCATCTCGGAAACACTAGATCTGTTGGCATTTACAATTCTCTAGTTAGCAACGGTACCGTTTTTGTTATAAATTTTCAATTTTTAATCGATTATTATTATGCATTGGAAATTGATTACGAATATTGAAAGTTGGGAATTGAACATGAAACAGGGGACGATTGCATTTCGATTGGAACTGGCTGCTCAGATGTTGACATTCAAGGTGTCACTTGTGGGCCCAGTCACGGGATCAGGTTTCTCTCTTTTTATTCATTAAACGTTGATTTGATTTTATTTAATTTCTCGGATTGATTCCATTTACCAAGTGTATTATATGGATCACGGATATTCGACGTATGGTCCCACTGAAAATTGAACTTAGAACTAGTTGACAAAAGTAGCTAAAAAGAAAAAGTTATTGATATTCAGAGTTTTCCGTGTAAGAATAAATTTCATTTTCGTATTTAATTAAATACTTCTTTCAGAAAAATATAAATGTTGTAGGCTACAGTGACAAAAAAAAAAAATTTACGTTAAAAACTCAAAATTTAAATTTTCTCATACCATTTTTGTGAGTCACATCAATGTTTTTTTCCAATCGTATTTTTTTTAACTAAATCTTCTCAACTAAGTACCGATGATCAATTGTCTTATTTGAATCTAAAATAGTTTTTTTATAAGAAAAGAAATATAGAATGGTAATAATTTTGCAAATTAGCACAAATTGTTTTTGCAATTTTGACAAGTTTTTTCACCGATCCTCTTGTTATCAGAAAACGTCAAGGATTTCGACTGTGACTTGATTTCTAACTGCTAAAAATCTTTTTAAAACACAAAACGCAGCATCGGGAGCTTAGGCGTGCACAATTCTCAAGCCTGCGTTTCCAACTTAACCGTTCGAAACACCGTGATTCGCGATTCCGATAACGGTCTCCGTATCAAGACATGGCAAGGCGGAACCGGATCCGTCTCCAATCTCCTCTTCGAGAACATCCAAATGGAAAACGTCCTCAATTGCATCATCGTCGACCAATACTACTGCCTCACCAAGGAGTGCCGCAACGAGACGTCGGCGGTTCGAGTCTACGACATCGAGTACCGTAACATCAAAGGGACTTATGACGTCAGGAGTCCTCCGATTCACTTCGCCTGTAGCGATACCGTCGCTTGCACGAACATCACGATGTCGGAGGTCGAGCTTCTACCGGAGGAAGGCGAGCTCGTCGACGATCCGTTTTGTTGGAACGCTTACGGAACTCAGGAGACGTTGACCATCCCGCCCATCGATTGCTTGCTTGATGGCTCTCCCGTGGTGGAGGACGCGTACGATTCGAATCCCGGTTGCTGACCCTCTGGAATATGCGCCACGTGGACGGATAAGATTGCAAAGGTAGTTATATATGGGCCATCCCTTGTAGGGCCTTTTAGTTGAAGCCTTATATGTGCGATGAGATTTATTATAAGAAATTTAGATGCCGTCTATATGAGGCTTATTATTTTCGGTTCGCTATATATTTTATCTTGTCTACCAGTCTTATTTGGGAATGACCTTGCGAGTTCGGATTTCCTTCTCGTTGATGAGTCATACAATTCCATTCTCTTCAATTACTCAACCCATGAACCCGCATGAACCCGTATGAACCCATATTTTCAAGATAACTAGTGAAAAAAGTATACCTGGAATCTGACATACTCTGAAAGCAAAAAACAACTTTTGTTAACAAAAAAAAAGGACAAAAAACAAACTTCAATATTCAATCTGAAACTCTTTTGAGTTGAAACAAATTAAACAGGGAAAACCCCGAGAAACAAGTGAAACTGGGACTTTTACGATGACCAAAAAGAGAAAGGAAAAAACACAAAACGTGACAAGACAACTGACAAAGACATGAATTTCAGATACAAATAACTGAAAACGCAACAACTCTCAGGTCAAATCAAATAACCAAAACGCAACCACTAACCGCAAACCTTCAAAGATTCCCTTTTTGATGTTTACCCAGACTGCGGATTCTCAAGTCACCAGTCAGACTCATCATCTATACAAACAGAAGCCTTTCCTCATGCCACATAGGCATCATATATAAGATGACCAGGATTAACCTCGGACTTTAGAGGTTGACTATATAAAGGAAACAGATAAAAAAAAAACAACCAACCCAGGGTTTACTTCTGAAGTGAACTGGGGTCCAGAGGAATGGTACCGACTGTTACGATTGCAGGAGATCCAGTCACTTTTACAGGCATTGATCCGACTTTGACAATGTCATTCGTATCAGAAAGAGAAGCATCAACCACTTCAGAAGGGTTTTTCTTTTGGTCAGAGCCAGAGAGGGACGGTTTAGACTTGGCTTGACTCTGGTTAAGCTGAGAACCAGAGGTTGAGTCAGAGTCTGTACCAGTCGGATCGATGACGAGAGAGGCGAGCTTCTTCTGCGTGCAAGTGGTATTTTCTTCATCACCTTCCTTTATGGTGGTCTCCACATTCTCATCTAACTTTGAACCAATCTCCTCAGTTTCTGCAGAGGTTACTGAAGGTATCTTCAAGGCTTCCATGGAGATTTTCTTGTTTCTGTCGCTGAAATCTGGCCTCGGTAATGGCAAAGGGCTAAGAAAGGTCCTGTATGGCAGTCTGTTTTTCTCATCCTGCATGACTCTCTGGCGGTTTTCGTAATACACAAAATCATCTAGTAGAGAAGTCCTTTCGGAATGATCTTTGAATATTTTTAGCACCTCCAGACCTTGTTTCAGCATTATCTGCACAAGAAAACGTTAATTTTCTGAGACCTTGAAGCAACCATATAACAAGAAAATGGAATTTCGAAAATCTAGGCGAAATTCACCTCTTGTGTGTCCCGACTGTTGGTAACTGGCTTATTCTCGTTGTAATGTAATATGATGTGTCTAAAATAGCTATTGGGAACATCTTTAATGATGTGCCATTTTACAGGAAAGCTTCCGCTCCATTTGTCTTGCTGCCAAAAATCCATGTCTTTGTCAAAAGAAACTGGACCGGTCATCTCAGCCACGCCACAGAACAAACCACTCGCATTGACCTAAAAAAGAAGAGAAGCACTACATTATAATACGCTCAATATGTTAACGCAAATGTGTGACAAGAAAAGGAAAAAAAACTCACAGAAAAGAATAAGAATATCGGGCATTCACAAGACTTCTCGGTGGCTATTCTCTGAGCATCCTCATATGCACTTTGCAATTTCTTGTTCCCGTGCAAAGTTGATGACCAGATATTGTATTTGATGCTCTTGTGAACATCATCTTCACTATATGATTTAATCACAAAAAACTTGGCATTGCTGTAATCGGTTCGGAGATCTTCTTTATTATATTGATCAGGATCGATCACAATATTTCCTTCGGCATCAGCATTTCCAGCTTTTGTTGTATAAGCTTTTACAATTAGCTGATTTCTTGATCCTTTCGATCTTTGACCTCGATTCTGTTCGCTGACTGTATCTGGACTTATATTTCCATGAACACCATACAGCTTGGGCCGAAGATTGTTATTATTTCTTGCAATGGATGGAAAACCATTACGTTCAGGTGGAGCAACGTCTCCTTGTGCAGAAGATGATACTCTGCTACTGGAAACAACGTCCACGGGTTTCGCACTAACAGAAGTAGCTCTTCCCTGCAAAGATGATAGCGCAAGTCCAGAGTTAAAATCAGAATGATACAGACCTCTCCTAGCATTACACAACCAAGTTACTGAATGCTTGAAATATTAAAATCATAAAAATTTCGATATTCTTCCCAATTCATCAACCTTCTAGTGTCAATATCCAAAATGAAGTAACACCAGGAATTATTTACACGAAAAATATACCTGGAGAGTAGAAAATCCAGTAGAAACACTCTTTTCCGTTCCTAGTTGTCTGTTTTGTCCAGTGTTAGCCCTTGGCTTCTCAGAGGACCTGCCAACAGAATTTGCTGCAGGGACTTTTGGAGCATTCCTTTGAAGTCCATCAGTTGCTGAAGCATTTCTATGGCGGGATCCTCTCCCATCAGTTCGACCCCTATTAGCTAAACCAGTCTCTACCAAAGAGCCCGTAGGGATGTTGGATATGATATCAGGCTGAATAGCATATGGAACAAAAGAAGGTGACGACGCAGGATTCTGGTAAGGAGGAACAGAGTAAAATTGTTGGGAACCAACAAAAGGAGATTCAACGCCTATTGAAGCGCCAGGTATGTAAGGATTGTATGGATTGTAAGGAGACTGTGCATATCCATAACTAGGCGTATAGCATATATAGGGAGAATTTTCATTCTGCCCACCCTGGAGAAACAAAATAGATAAAATGTCAACATATAGAAAAAAATGTATGAGAACAAATCAACAATAAATGACAACTCCTTGTATCTGAGGATATTACCGTGTATTGAACTTCAGAACCATCTACACCAAAAATCATCTGATGGTTCTCCCATTCACCGGGTGACTCGTAACCTGAAAAATTCAGAAGATTAAGGAACTTGCCGCATTTAGGCCAAGAGGATATTTGATACCATGAATCCAACTTATATTACCTGTACAATAATAGCCATAACTGGCATCAACGGGGTAATACATGCCCTGGTCAACAACAAAATCAGAGGCTCCCTCGGTGGTATACATTGATTTTAACTTATCAAACAAAATGTTGTATCAATGGAGTTTGGATAAACACCTGGAATTAAAGCAAACAAAAGAAAAACCATGACATGAGCATTTGTGACGATAAAGTCGAACTAAAACATATGGATTCATCACATAAATGCAAAACCAGGCACGACAAGAAAGTAGCTCTATTCCAAAATCAGAATACAAATATTCTTTTTGCAATACAGAACTAGCCCAATTTAGAGTCGAATTACCCCAAAAGATCTCAATCGAATATAAAAGATCCTAAATCTAACGGAAGATGCATAAAAACACATGGAAGTTAGATGGACGGAAATATAATCTTACAAAAAACATCTCGAAACGTATACACAAGATGCAAATCATGAGAAAAAAAATATGGTCCTTATGTTACCCTACGAAACCCAGAACGGGAAAAATAGATGAAGATAAAGCTGAGCCAATTGCTTGAAATTAATCGAATGCACAGATAGATAGGAAAAGTATAAAAACGTAGAGTAGCAATAGCAGAAATTAAGTTTATCAGGTTACCAGAAATTTGGCAGAATCACGACATGCTTAGCCTATGAAGTTCTTCGAATTAAGAAGAAGGAACGGCTTATTTCAAAGAGACAGAACAGAAATTATGAGGAAAGGGCTCAGCAGCATGAGTGGAACAAAAATATCTGCGGAATCGGAACCCTAACCCTAGAATGAGAGGGGCGAGATAGAAGGAGAGGGAGATTCGACGAATTTCGGAAAATGAAAGAAAAAAAAAAAAAGGAAAAAGAAAACCAGAAGACGCGCAAAGGCAGATTCCTCCTTATTAGTTTTGATGCAAATACGCTGCGTTTTCAACGGGTGAATCTAGTTATGGACTTGGTTCGAAAGGTCTAAAATACCCTTGTATTTTTTATTTGATGCAAATACGCTGCGTTTTCAATGAATGTGCCCTTTTCTCTTTTAAAAAAATTAATTGGGTGCTTTAAACGATATTGAAAAATAAATGCGTTTTAGAGTTAAGCGAGAAAGTAATCTATAATAGATAAGCAAAATTAAATCAAAAGATTAATCAGGTTCATAGACAGAATAGGAGATGGTTCATGTAACCAAGGCTGAAGAAACAAACTAGCTAACTTTGGATTGTTAGTCATTTGGATTTAGATGAAGAAACAGGATCGGTCCAAACATTTTTGAAATCGTAAGCGAAAATAAAAATTCATAAATGAAACTAAATATTTATTGTTTTCGTTTATTATTTTCATGTGAAAGATTTGTCATAATGACTGAAGAAACTACATTTATGTGACAAAAATATTTTGGGTTACTTATTATGATAATAATTAAAAATATCTTTTTTTTGTTTTTTTTTTACAACAATTAGAAATATCTTAAATGTGGTATTTGGTTAAATCTATATATATAAAGTTTTTTGTACTCTCTCCATATGAAGTCATATCATCAATTGAGTTTCTACAATTGTAACACCTCATCAACTTATTTTTATATTTAATTTATTAACATTCATTTGGCCCATTAGAAAAATTATGATTCAATTCTTTAAATTTGATTTATATTTGTGTACATGCATTTTAATTTAATTAAAAAAACTTTAAATACATAATATAATTCATATATTTATAATTGTAACTTATTATATATATCTAAAATAATAAAACTAAATCTTAAGTTAAAAAAATGATCTTATATTATAACATTTTATTATGATCTATGAAGAGAGAACATAACAATCATGGTCTACGGGAAGGCCTAACGTTTTCATTGGAGATCCATATTCAATAAATATATATCTAACTCAAATTCTAGACAAACAACTATAAATATTATAAAAATGATTGAAAATCCATAAATAGATTTTTCTCTAATATAGAATTTGAATCTCTAGAAAGTTTTATCTGTATTATAAATACGATGGGAGGGGGTTGCGGGAGTGAACTAACTCAAATTCTTAAATCGATTTTTGCGTGGTTAGACTGTAGGGTTGTTTCGACTATGTGAATTCAAGTTGATAGCTGACAAGGCTGAGTAGCTTATATGGCCAATTACAATATTTAAAATGCAAGATTGGTGCAAAAGAATGGTAGTAGCGTTTCTCATGTTGTATTAACTGCTTTTCATGGTAAATGTCGTTTTTGGAAACCATAGACATTTGAAACAAATGATGGGGGGGGGGTAATGAAAGTTTGGGATAAAGGCTCCCAGATACCGAATCAGAAGGAAGTACAAATCCGACTGGAGGTATTCAAATATGACGTTGTGCCAAGTCCTCCCAAAATCCTTTTGTCGATTCAGGCACTCAAACACTTTTTGTAAGTATACTCTGCGATAAACACTTACTTTTTTAATCTTTTTACACCAAATTTTGTTGATCAAGTGTCCACATGTCTAACTAATGGTTTAGTCTTTTTTGAAGTAGAAAAATCATTACCGTAAGTCATGATTTGTGTACTCAATTATAGGAGATTTTAATTATAGAATTCAACATTTTGAATGTACTACTTCTAGAATCAGTTTTAACATTTTTAAAATTTATCAGATATTAAATCTTTACGTTAGAAGAAAAACGAGTTGATCGTCACTTTTGTACATGAGTGGTTGAATCTATAATTATAAAGCTTAGTATTTACAATGACGATTATAGGTTTTAGTATATAGATAACATAATATAAAATTTAATTACAATTTTGCAATATTGGAAAAAATTTCACCCACTAAAGTGTCGTAGGTAAACTTTATCTGAATGTGACATTCGAAACTATTTTTACTTTGACAACAAGGTTGAGACCACAAATACCTTCACAAAAATAGTTCAATCCCGCCCGAAGGACGGGTCATCCACTAGTAATAAATGAAGTTAACTTTTACAAAAATGGGTAATTTTTCAACACTTTATTGATAAATCTTGTTCAAAAGATAACATAGGTCCCATAAAACTAGCATCTAACGCTCAAAACTGTTTCATCTCTTCTATGTATATTTGTGCATCATTGGTATATGTATATACACGTCAAGACTTTAATTTCAGATTTGGAATATAAGCTGCCGCTTCTACAGCTTATGCTGTGGGCCGGCTCTGTGAAGAAACAAGCTAGCTAGTTAACATTGGTCTGCTAACACGGCATGACGAAGCACAATTATGATATTGGGGATGTTACTGTGATCGAGGACGGTGTTTATCTCGTAATTATTTCTAACCAATAACATTATTTTAAAATTTAAAATACTTTCAACTATAACTATTAATAAATTTTAAAAACTTATGTGGCACATGTTTATTTTCAATGTATATGTTTGAAATTTGAAATGATAATGAATTTTAGTTTCTTGTACAGACATTGGAACCAATTTTCATGTTTCGCGAAATATTTTTGTCGAGAGAAGTCTACATGTGTGAAATGCCGCACTCTAATTTCGAAGAAAACATCAAAGAATTCTCACACCAAAGACATCGTTCAGAGAGTCACCAGCTAATCTAATCCGCCATTGACTCACTTCAAGATAGGCATGGGGCGGATGGTTATGATACCATTTTATGTCACCACGGTAAACTGCTATATAGCCTCACTTTTCTTCGAAGAGTGTTGGAACAAATTTTGTGGACAAATGTTGGCATAAGTCATTTTTTGATGAATCAAGAAATGGGCTTTTCAAATTTGTTCAAGTGTGAATAAGAATTGGATTCTAGCCCAACCAAATGAAATGTTTTCATTGGTTATTACTAAATGTGGGAAGTGGAAGTATCCCACATTGGAAGGAAGGAAAGTTTCCTTGTTCTTTATATATGGATTGGTTGTGTCATTGGTGTGTGTTTTCCCCTCTCTTGTTGTTAGTCATTTGAACCAATGACACAACAATCCATATATAAAAAACAAGGAAACTTTCCTTATTTCCAATGTGGGATACTTCCAATTCCCACATTTAGTAATAACCAATAAAAACATTTCATTTGGTTGGGCTAGAATCCATTTTTTATTCACACTTGAACAAATTTGCAAAACCCATTTCTTGATTCATCAAAAAATGACTTATGCCAACATTTGTCCACAAAATTTGTTCCAACAAAGAGAACGTGGAATATTGTAATAAAACGATCTCCTTTGGTTCCTTTGGCTAAAGGCGAATGGTTTTCTTATGGTCACTCAAAATACATTCTAACAAAATGGCTTGCAATGGGTGATAAACTCTCAATGGGAGATTGTGTGATTGTGTGAGAGCTTGGTCCTCTCTTATGCAAAGCGTGATCGGGCGTGCTTTCACATCTGATTGGACAAACTCTTACAACTCTGATATGCTTAGATAATTTAGGTTCGAAAAGAAAGTTCTTGCTATCTATGCTTTTCAAAGCTCGGTGTATCACTTGTAGAGGGAACGAAATTTGCAATGCTATGGTGGTTCTCCGTCTCAAACGCAAGATCCGTCATATTGATCATTCCGTCAAGGATAGATGTATTGTATACGTAGGGGTCTCCATCAATTTGAAGACCATTCGATGTTTTCATAGGTTATATGAAACAAAACCCAGTAGACTAAAATATCTCGAATTTATATTTAGGATTCAATGGTTTCGGTTCGGCTAACTCGACAACGATGATGAAAGGACAACTTATTTCTTAATTTATAAAAAAAATTACAAGAAAAATCCCCCCTAACTAAATTAACTAGAGAAACTTGGATTGAGAAAAGTATATTTGTATTGATAACAACCAGGTCTACACCATCAGCCTACGGACAAATCAAATCTCTACCATCTAACTTAAATTAGCAAACCGGATCCGGTTAAAAGGGATTTGACCAGCTAGGCTATTATGATACTGTACATTGGCTTTGAGGAAAATGCATCCAAAAAGATTTAGCTGCTCATTATCTGCAAATCCTGTACAAGAAACTGAGACGTGTGAGATAAAGAGTTTGGATCTGTATACCATATGTGAGTCTTGCTCACGGCAATACTCAGCGTGTGTTGGAAATGAGAAACTCAAAAAGTTTTAGAACCTGTGAGGCTAGTGAGAGGCTAAGGGTGTTTTGTTAATTTCTAGGATAGGCTTAGAAGAGAGATTAGATTTACCTTGCATGTATAGAAGACCAGCCGAACGAGACTTCAGGAGTCCATATCTCTTGGACCTGAATGTGACTTGTCAAGAGCGTCCTTGATCTTCTGCTCTTCACTAGAATCAACCATGTGTTTTCTGTCAGATGACTTCCGCTTAGAATAGGTCACCAGTTTGATAACTTTCTCTGGCTTATCTGCAGACTCCAAATGATATTTTTCATTAGAGAGCTTTGTGTTACTTGAAAACTTGTCTAGTTTGCTGGTACATACTGCGTTGACCCCACCATTCACAACCTCCAGATCAGACTCAGCAGCACAGCTAGTCTTATCTCCGACCTTCATGGCAGAACCATCCATATCCTCACTGGGGTCTGAATAATTTAGTTTGCTGGTTGAACGTTCCAACTTCTCACCACCGTCGGTGGCTATATCTCTGTTTCTCTCTGTCGTAATTTCATCTGTACCGTTCATTGTGGATTCAGAACCAGTGGTTTCAGTTGCAACACTTTCCGGTTTCGCAACATCTATAATCTCTAATTCCGCTGCAGCATCAGCAGTGGTGGCAGAGTCGTCTACTATTGGTTTGGCAACACTAGTCTCTTCTTCAGTTACAATCTCAAGAGAGTCACTCTTTCCTCCTTTGTCTGCTTCCTCTTCCGACATCTTAGGTGAGTTGGTAGCTTCTATATCATTTTCATCATTCAATCTAGTTTCAGACTCGTCAGCAATTTCATCAACAAGTTTATCATCAACTGCCATTGGGTTAATCTCAGTCCTAGATTCTAGGGATTTTCCAGAATCAAGCACATCTAGATCACAAGCTGGTGCTGGTTCCAGATCCATAGCTATAAGAGTTCTAGATTCCGGTTTTCCAACCGTAAGATCTTTACTAATCGCTGCTGTCTCGAAATGGTCACCTTCTTTGGAACCAGTGTCAATGTTTTCCGAAGAATCAACCATATCTTTATCACCAGATGCTACAGTTCCAAGTCCTGTAACTTCATCAGTTCTAGAATCCGAGCACTTGGAATCAATGTCATCTTTTTCATCAACTTCCATCGGTTCAGAAAGATCCATAGACTTATATTCTACTTTCTCAGAAGAGATCAAACTATCTTTGTCATCAGGCGCTGAGGATGGCGAGTCAACAGAATCAGTATTATTGTGTAGTAAATTCGTGGGTGAATGAATCAGGCTTCTATATTCGTAGTACGCCTCAGCCTGTGGATTTCAGAACACATCAAGAATAAACTAAAAGTGATCAAAATCAGGAATCTCGTCGTCATTAACTGTAGAAACTACCTTTGGCCTCGGAGATACTGCTTCGAACACATGAATTTCAGGCTCCTCATATTCCGGAATTTGCAAAATTATGTAGGCTCCTTTATTGTTGCGTCTCTCCTCTGTATCCTGCATGCAACACAACATGTACTCAAGTTTATGAAGTGGCTCAAACATAAGTAACAGCTAAAAGATAAGATAACAATAGAGCATACCTGAAACTGGGGATGATCAGGAGCACTGAACAAAGTTAGAAGCCCTTCATGGTCTTTTGCATATCCGTCATCCATTGGTACAAGACCATCTCGTTTTGCCCTTGTGTCCGGGGATTCCTTCCCTCTGATTATTAACTGCCAAAGAAAGAAATGACATCATCATAAAAGCATTTGGTTGATTAAAACCTATCAAATTCCTAAAAAGCTTCTAGGTATGAATTTTTTTGAAATCCGACTGATTGATCTATTACCTTTAGATCATTGTCTTGCAGGAACTTTGCGGTGCAATCGGGACCCCACAACAAACCAATGCCTCTCTCTTTGTTAACAAAGATGCCGGTGTCTATCGATGGATCTGACCAAAGAATGTCACCAGGAATCAAGTTTGAACCTTCAGTAGGAGGATCCATAACACGCCTTTTCACTTTGGTTAAATCTTTCAAAGAGCCAAGAGACACGGACTCCGATCTATTTTCAGCCTCAACAACACTATTATCCACTTGCTTTTTCTGAGTTCGCTTGCGTTTTCTGCTTCGTTCTTGTTTGTCTGAAAGAAAGCTTGATATATCACGAAAAAGACCTCCATGAGCTGTGAATACCTTCCCACCAATCACAGAAGCCAATGGGAGTAACTGGAAGCATTCCAAGCATTTCTTGTACACATCTGCTCCTTTATCTCCATACTTGGTTAACACTTCGTTTTTAAATCCATACAGTGATGTACAACTCTCACTCTCGTGACTGCCACGTAGAAGACACACTCTTTCCGGTAGAAACACCTTCCATGATAAAAGAAGCAAGAAGGTTTCTAAACCCCACGCTCCTTTATTGACATAATTACCATTGAACACATAGAACTGATCACCATTGGGGAATCCTGCATCCTGCATGAGGAACAGCAAATCATGTAGCTGCCCATGTAGATCTCCAACCACAACCACCTTTGCTTTGTCACTATCTATCCTAACGCAGTTTGGCTCTTTTTTCAGGATTTTGGAAGCAGAGAGAACCAGCTCATCCAAGACATTAAAAGGCAGAACACTTGAAAATTCACAAGGTGGGAGATTCCTCGAAGACCAATCAAATCCCAACATTACGTCACAAATCCAACTGAAAGTAAGCTTCCCTCCCGAAGGCCAGAATAGAGGTTTCTGGGAAACTGATGGTAAAGAAGGCTCACATCCTATATTCTGAGCAGGTGGCATCACCGAGAGACCATCTTCTATTCCCATTTCATTCAGAGGTAAGCATTCCATTTCTCCAGACAATGGCTTGGGCGATTTTACTGTAGGCGTAGGTTGAGGTAACATCAGAAATGGTTCTGGAGTTGGAGCTTGACAACCAGAGCCTACAACAAAATAATTACCAAATTTCAAAACATAAGTCTTTTGAAAAGTCGTCTAGGACCCCAGCATGTAAAATATTCTGCATATGTGATTAACTTGAATATTCATATCATGATATTGATTAGGTAATATTTAATCATCTAAGGAGAAAGGAATATATCATCTACCATTATCAATTCCTTTCTTCTCTTGGTTACAATCTAATACATCACTATGTCACTAAATCACTATGAAAAGAAATTCCATAGTTCTTGTGGAAATCCTACCATTAGATAATGAGCCTAAAGGCGCATTGAGTTGAAGGGCGCCTGCACACATATCAACAATATCTTGTAATGTTTGCCTCGCAGTGTCCACAGTAAGGTCTCCTTCAAGCGAAGCCTTAGATCGAGCATGGATGGCTGCTACTCTCTGAACCTGAAATGTATATTTGGTTAGTGAGATTTAAGTAAGCCGGGAAACCATAGAATTTGTGATGTTATCCACAATAACTTACAAGCACTTGGAAAGCAAATCCAGTGGGTAGAAACTGCCCAGGGCGTCTCTCGTTCATAGGACTAATAATCCTTCTAGTAATTCTGCGGTACCACTCCATGTAAGGATCATTATAGTCCATTGGGCTACACTCTGCTTCACCGAAAACAACAGACGACTCACGTGCCTCCCACAGTTCAATATGTTTACTATGACGTGCTGACCAGTCATACTCTGATTTTCCTCTTTTGTCAATAGCATGAAGAGCCTTTTCATTATCACAAGGTGTTGGAATTGTCTGGTGAAGACCAAACTGTCTAAGTACTCTATCAGGACGATGCCATTCAACAACATCGAAACAAATTAAGGGTGCGACGGTTCGCCATATGTTCTGACCACTGACACATATAAGGGGAAGCTTCGCTAAAAGATCCTGAGTGTAAGGCTGCCACATCACCTACATCCACATTATAAACGAAAAATCTAAGTCTTTGCATAAACCACATTATCAGAGATCTTTTGAAATAAAGAAGCTTGCATGATATCTAGAGAAGTTTTTATACCTGCTCATTTTTCTGCTGGTCAAATTGGTCCCTGTAAAAGTCGAGTCCTCCGCGAGGATTCTCTTTATGACTCAGAGAAGCCCTCCACCTAGCTTTCAAGGAGTTTCATAAGTGAAAGAAATTGAATTAAACTTGTAAGAACAAACTGAAGAGACTATGATAAATATTAATTACCTACAGCCTAATGGATCTGGTAAAGGACCATCTATGCCATCCATATAAGAAGCACCAACGTCTTTAAGTCTTCCTGGACGACCAACATGAAGTCGTTCCCATGCCCATAGCTGCAGCAGAACAAGAGGTCCACAAATGGTAGAAACAGTCCTCTTACTTGCCCGACACAACTCTCTGTAGAGAAGTGCTAAAGTAGCACTACCCCAGCTTAGTTGAGCCACTTCATCAAAATCTCTTAGCAGAGGAAGAAACGTCAAAGCCACATCATGCTTAGACTTATCCCCGTAAAGGAAACCACTCATCAAGGCTAACACAAAGGCCCTAGTGTGAGACTTCAATGTATCTTCATCAGGATCAGCAGGTAAATTCCGGAAATTATCACGCAACCATGCTAGGGAGACATGAGAACCATGTAGATCCTTGGGACCAGGTCTGCGACCTAGCAGGTCCTCACATAAATCAGCCCAGTTGTATTTTGTACTACCAGTTACCGCAGGTCCATCCACACGGAGTCCCAACAGTATATTCACATCTTGTAAAGTCACTGTGATCTCTCCAGCAGGAAGATGGAAAGTATGCGTCTCAGGTCTCCATCTCTCAACTAGAGCTGTTATCAGAGCATAGTCAAGTTGTATAAACGCAACCTTGTACACTCCATACAGACCAAACTCGATCAACTTTTGACATACAAGAGGGTCGAGAGGCCAATCTCGCATACCCAATAATTTGTGCCTACATGTCAATTCACGGGGAGGAACCTGAAAAGGGAAATAGTTTAAAAAACGGAAGCAGAGCAAGAAAAAGATAATGGCTAATTGACTAGTACACACCTCATCTTCCCATATGGCAGCTGACCTATGCTCATGTTGCCATACCAATATAGATTGATCAACAGGACCAGGATCCAAATCAAAGCTTAATAGGCTCTGTATCTCCATCTACATGATAAATATCACAGGGCATCAATACAATGATCAATGAATGTACAAAGAAAAACGACAAACTATACAACCATAGATTCAATTGAAGAATAAAATTATATCACTGAGTTCTCTAGCATTTAGACAAATTAAGAGCCATTATAAAAGAAATTCAGCAACTTAATATTTAGTAGCTAAAATATTAAGAACCCGAAGAGTTTCCTACTAATGCATCAAGGTTCTGGAGACCCAACTAGAATATAGAAACAAACAAAAAACAGAAGACACAAAGACTTATTCCAAATTATGACTATCTAAACCGTCGAAGGAAAAAGACAATAACTCAAAGAAAACTTCCAGTTCTGGACACTCAACAGAGAATGAGTCCTGCTACAAACCCTAAACTGGCACGAACCGAGTGAAAGACAGGCCGCGGAAAAATCAAGCTAATTAGAATCAAGCAATGAAAAAGAGGTAAAACCAATCAAAAACAGGTTCCGAACTTCGACGATAAGGACGATTAACATAAACAAGTGTGGGTAATTAGAATCAGAGGCCATACCTAAGAAAAGGTCCGTGATCAACAAAAATCAGCAACGGAAATCGAAAGAAGACGTTTGAAAAACCAGAGGACGAAGAATAAGCAGAGAAGCGTTAAGCGGGAGAGGAAACGAGAGAGAGAGAAGAGCTTCCAGATCCGACAGAAGTTTTCGGCTTCTTCGCCTTTCCCCCAAAGCCCTCTGGTATCCTTCTAGGTCGGTCGGAGGATCTAATCTCTTCGATGTTTAACCTAACACGGCACCGTATCATCAGAAACTTTTCCATGGGTCGCGTATCATCATCGACCATAGCCTCGGCCCAAAAATTAATAAGACTACTACGACAGCGTTTTATGTGCAAACTCGAACATTTGTCGATTACAAATTAAAAAAATACAAACACTTGAGTCTCTAGAAGTTCATCGTATTGTTAAGAAAGACTTGTTTATGTATGAAGACTATACATGACATGTGGCGCAACCCCAGATCATGAGATGCCACGTGATACTCCTGCATGCATCCCATTGAACTTCAAGCCTCGTTCTCTCATTTTCTGACTTTGATCTCCGAAATCTAATCTTAGTGATCTCTATTTAACTGACTCTCAACTCAATTTCTAATACCACTATATCCATTCACACCAATAAGTAGCTGCATTTCTATATACAAAGAAAATGCCAGGGATCACACTAGGAGACACTGTGCCGAACCTAGAGGTGGAGACCACACATGGCAAGTTCAAGCTCCATGACTACTTCGCCAATTCGTGGACCGTTCTCTTCTCTCATCCCGGTATTTTACCCCCTTACTACCGGTTAATCATAAGCTGAACCGAAATCAGCATCCTATATATAAACCAACTTTCTTACAAGTCTAACTTGATTGAGATTGACCATTTTGTCTGTGGACGCACAGGGGATTTCACACCCGTTTGCACAACGGAGCTCGGAGCGATGGCAAAATATGCTCATGAGTTCGAGAAGAGAGGAGTGAAGCTCCTTGGTTTGTCTTGTGACGATGTACAGTCTCACAAAGACTGGATCAAAGACATAGAAGCCTTTACGGTATAACTAAATCTCATGCATGCATACAATTACAAATCTAATTAATCTTTGATCTAGCTAGAGATCATACTATGGTTTTGGTGACATATATATATTATATATAGCCAGGAAGCAAGGTGAAGTACCCGATAATTGCGGACCAGAACAAAGAAATCATTCCTCAGCTTAATATGATTGATCCAATCGAGAACGGTCCGTCTCGTGCCCTTCATATTGTCGGTCCGGATAGTAAGGTAAACTGTATAATAGTTTCATTAACTCTCATGATTAGTCCATGTATGATTAATTGGTGTCGATTATTGAAATTTGAATGTTATACAGATAAAGCTGAGCTTCTTGTATCCGTCCACCACGGGACGTAACATGGATGAAGTGTTGAGGGCTTTAGACTCTTTGTTGATGGCGTCAAAGCACAAGATAGCCACTCCGGTTAACTGGAAACCGGGTGAACCGGTTGTGGTTTCACCTGCTGTCTGTGACGAAGAGGCCAAGAAGATGTTTCCTCAAGGATTCAAGACCGCCGATCTACCGTCAAAGAAAGGCTATCTGCGTCTCACCAATGTTTCTTGAAAAAAATGTAAACTAATTATATCATAATGAGTAATGAATAATTACGTCTGTAACGTGTGACTAAAAAAGTAAAAGTTAATTTGTTTTTTGTAGCTTATGGTGTGTCATACATGAGCACAGGGTATGACTTATATTAATAAAAATATGGTTGAAACGGTCGGCTCGGAATAGACCTATGTTCAATCTCTTCAATTCAACCAAGTAGTTTTGAATCTTAGATGATGATAAATTTTATAACTAAACCAAAAATAAATCAAAATTAAGTCTAGGTTATCTAGTATTTATATATTTTTAATAGTCGATTATATAAGTCTATGGGTTAACCTCGAAAAAATTGAATATTTTTATTTTTTTCAGATCAGAGAATCTGTGATAATTTTTAGACTCCCGCATCGGACACTAAAATCCGACCATTCTTCACCGAGGTATCCCTCAATCATCTGGACTGAAGGTTCTCGACTAGAATTCTAACCTTATCTTGCTATTTTTCAGATTTAACTGAAGAATTCGAAAAATTAAAAAAGGAGGGAGAACTTCGGTGGGGCAACATTCTCCCTGTTCATTTCTACAGAATCTGTTCCCGGACCGGTATGTTTTCTCCGAGCTTCTCAAATTATTCTTTCAAATTCTTACTGACTTCGGAAATAACTTTTTAGGACGAGAAGACTGGGAAAAAATTGACCTTATTCCTAAAATGAAAAGATCAAATCTGGAGGAGCTTCTAGCAGTAATCAAGATCTTCTTCCGAAAAAGAGACAAAACTTCGAGGCCGCCAAAAAACAGAATGCTGAAGCTGCAAAGAAGAAGAATACCGAGAACATGAAGCTTATCTTGCCGGTAAAGGAACAATACGCGTTCCGGTTCGAATTTGACGGTGCAAACTTGCCTTTTAATGATAAGAAGAAAATCACCAAACTCCTGCGAAAGGCGAGTGGTTACGATAGTCGTTTACCCGAAGCTTGCTGTGAATCGAAAACTCTAGAAGCCCTCTCTTGTTCACTCTTTAGAGTAAGCACCAACCCATGTTTTTTCGTCTCTTAGACGTCTTCTATACTTAATTTCTTATTTTTCATATTTCAGTCGGTGGGTTTCATCGGTCAATCGTTTCTTCGGTATGAGAAGAGGCTCGTTGATCCTGACCTGAAGATTGGTTCCCTTCTATCCAAGAATGAAGGCTTAAAGGGGAAATTCCTCGATGTTGAGAAAGCTCTTTTCGAAGAAAACTCTTGGCTGATCACCGAACTGACAGAAGCTAAGCGTCGAATACTTGATATCTCGGAAGAACGGGACGTCAATAAAGCTATTTCGGACTCCAAATGTACCGAGAGCTACAAAAAAGGAAAACTGGATGGGCAACGCTCAGTTCTTGACGCCTACCGGAAGAAGTTGAATAATATTCGTGGATATCTTGACAAATATTCTGAAGCTTTAAAAAAAGTCAACGAATATGGACTAGCTGCAGCCGTTGCTCTAAATCTTCGTCTTCTTTTTGACAAGGGACTCCCTATCTCGGAGGAGGATGCTGTTGAAGCTGAGAAAGAATGTGACTGACTGGCCGAACTTGCAAATGCTATTTCGGTTCCGGAGTTCCAAGATGAAGATTTTAATATTTAGATTAGTAATCTTTGTATTAAGACTTCCAACTTGATTTCAGTCTTTATTGTACTTGTATGTTTCGAATGTTAATAAAATTTTGTTTCTCGTATATTTGGAATAAAATTTTCTTATGTTTGTATTGTTTACTCGAAACCTCAAAATTTAATATTTTGAAATCCGAAAATAGCAAATTAAATAAGGCGCGCATTCCTTATTCGTTTGCTTAAAGTTTTACGATAAGTCCTACTTTATCAGACTAATTGTCGAATTTTTGTATTCGGTAAAGAATGTGTAAAAATTTGTAATTTCGTACCTTTTAATTTCTCGGCCTTACTTATCGGGCTCCGAGATTCTTTCAGGCAAATTTATTTTGGTCGAGAACGTGATCAAGATTCCGGCGTTTGATTTGTGTGAATCTTGGTTAAATATAGTTGAGTTGTATAAACTTCTTGACTATAAAACCAAGATTTATTTTGATGTTGTAGCTGAACCTCGTGAAAGGCTGCCTACGTACCCTCGGAAGGGATCAAGCCACACGTAAGTCCGATGTTTGATTATTTGTTGACTATCTTGGATAGTCCGAGATATAAATGTTTTTTTTTTTTTTTTTTTTTTTTTGCCTTCGGTTAAGACTAGGCTCTTCTCTTCCGAACTTTCTTGGTGGTTCTTCCTAAGTATTCATCTCTTTCGAAAAGTTTTGTCAAAATTTCGGCAGATGTCGCATTCTTCTTGTTAGTGGAGACTACCATGAGAGTTTGATCTGAAACTTTTCCTTGAGTTCGAGTTTCTCGTCGATGTTTATTTTTCGTTACGAAACACCTCTGAGCCATCTTTTGGTCACCTCAGACCGTAAAGTATCCTTTTGGAGTTGGGAATTTCAGACATTGGTGATAAGTAGATGGGACAACTTCCATAAAGTACAACCACAGAGTACCGACGATCGCTTTGTAAATGGTGGCTCTCTCTACTACATCGAACTTTACTATCTTTGTTATTCCTCCAACTGACACTGGGAGTTTTATCGTTCCGACAGTTGAAACTGTATCTCCCCAAAACGCCGTCAAATATTTCACCCGAGCCTTAATCTTTTGATCCTTGACCTCCATCTTCTGAAGTGTATCTAAAGATATGACATCCACCGAGCTTCTAGTGTCGACATGGATCCTTTGGACGTCACAATCATCAATCTGAAGTTCGATTACGAGAGGATCGTTGTGAGGGGCATCGATCCCTTTCAAATCCTCGGTCGTAAATGTCAACTCCTTTTGCAAAGTAGTACTTCGTGGAATCTGGTCCGCAGATAGTCTGAAGATGCTTCGTTGTATCGAAAGAACAGAGTCTTCGTAGTTTGCGAGTCCCCCATTATCATGCTAATCCTTTTCCTCTGATTCGGAGGTGGTGAGGGCATGACTTCTCCTTCTTCTGTGTCTTCCCGAGAAATTTTGTTTTCCTCGCCTTCACGTGCTTTACACTTCTCCTTTTCTCGGTCTTGCTCAAATCGGATGACCATTAAATGGTTCTTCAGATTTCGGCAATCCTCAGTTTTATGACCTTGCCTCTTATGATACTCGCACCAGGGGATGGTCGGATCGTCAGGATCTCGGGTATATGTATACTTCGATTTATCCTTCCAAGATGTATCCTTTTGTGGGTTTGTCACGGAAAAAGACATTTCTTATTTTGATTTGTCTTTCCGAGGTTGGTCTCTTTCTACTCGTCGTCTTTCTCCTTTCTCCTCCGATTTTATATCTTTGTTTACTTTGGCGGATCCATGCACTTTCGCAAGTTCGGCATGATGCTCCTCAATTCTTATGTGGTTATTTGCTCGGTGAAACGCGTCGTTCATGGACTGGGGACGATGAGCAGACAGCTCATCCCAAAACCTCGATTGATACCACGTGGCCATACTAAGTGCTCCGATCGCTAGATCATGATCTATCCTTAGTCGTGAGTAAATCGCCTTGAATATTTTAATAAAATTTCGGAGTGGTTCTTTTGGTCCTTGCTTTACTGCGTAGAGGTTTAATGCGGTAGCTTCTTGTTCCATGTGCTGTATTGTTTAAAGAAAGCTTCTCGAATCTCAGTAAAACAACTGATTGAATGGGGGGGGGTAGACTAGTAAACCAAGCTTGTGCGTCCCCTATTAAGCTCTCCAGGAAGAGTTGGCATCTTCCTTCATCATCCTCTCCTGTTTGAAATTAGACTCGTCCGACCTTAACTAAAAACGACCTCATGTAGATCGCCGGATCTCCGATTCCGTCGTATGTCGGGAGTCTTAGTTTGTCATTGAGTGGTACCCGCGCTCGTGTGATGTTGTGGGTGAACGAATTTCTTTCTGTTTTGGCTAGTAATTGATCAACTTCCAGAGTGATGCTCGTGGCTTTATGAACCAAAGATCGCATTTCTTCAAGCTCCCTTTTTAGAATCGCGATCGACTGATCGGTACTCGGGACCTGAACTCCATCATCTCCACTTCTAGAGTTTCGGCGTATGGTTGGTGTCCTGGGTTCTCTTGATCCAATCTGATCGTCTTCGAACATTACTCGTTGAGAAGTGGCTCTTGAAGGCCTAACCGAGGTCATTCTGAGATATTGATTATGATTCTGAGCTCTCAAAGTTTGGAGTTCTTCTGATAGGATTGCGAGTTGATCAATCAAACTTCGGTTAACCCGTTGTTGGTGGCCCATTTGTTATGTCATCTAATCCTCACGTTGTTGCTACGTTCTTGCTATCGCTCTTTTGTTGCTTGTCTTGGGGGTTGTTACTTCTACTACGCTGGGAATTCGATTCGCAGTCAGGTGCTCCTCTCTGTTATTTGATGATGGCGTTGTCGAAGGTTGCTCGCCTGATCGAGAGTCTGGCTGAGGTGTTCTTGAAGTATTTGGTTGTTCCTAGGAGTTCCGGGCTTCCGTTGTCGAAGTTCCGATAGTTTGACTAATAGGGGTTACGAATCTCTGTTCGCTAGGTTGACTGGGAGTAGTCTGAGAATAGCTTAATTCGCGAACGATGGAGTCGCGATTCTCGAATAGGGCTCTCGCTGATTCCCTAGCCTGATGGGCGTTATTCTGAACCATTGTTTCCTCTTCATCGCTTACTTCAGCGGCCTCGCCGTCTCGATGCTCCTCCGTAGATGGTTCTTGTGTGTTCATCCTCTCGATTTCCAAGATCTCTGCCTTACAATCCTCAAACTGTATACCCCCCTTCCTGGCGCGCCAAATGTTGATACTGGGTTCAACTTCTAATTATATGTAATTAGAGGGGTTCGTTTTTTTTTTTTTTTTTTTTCTTTTTGTCACTTTGAAAGAAAACTTATAAAAATGGCTTTGTGATCTAAGTTGGAGGAACACAACTTACATAAGAAAATTCCCTACCCTGAGCAGTAGCATTACACGCCAAACAGTCCGCCTTTCCATTTGATCTTCGTGGGATAAGAGAGAGGGTGAAAGCTTGAAACTGGCTTCTGAGGGCATTGAAGGTAGTAAGAAGGGCCACTCGGCCATCGAGGTTGTCATCTTCAGAAGCTCGGAACAGTCAGTCTCAAAAGCCACTTTGTCCTCGTTTTGATGTAGCATACATTCCATGGCCTAGATGAAGGCTTCCATCTCAGAATGCAATGGAGATAAACCTCGGCGCAAACCCTTGGCACCCAACAAAGGGGTCAATGTGGTCGAACTCTTAAAGCTCCAACCCAGACCTGCAAAAAGACTATCTTTTTTCCATGAGCCGTCTACCTGACAGACATTATCAGCCATGGTGGATATGTTATCCGAAGGGGTATCCGGTGAGTACATGGCCATTTGAACCCTATCCCACCTAGCTCGATCTGACAAGAAGGTTTGTGCCTCTGCCCATGCATGGGCTTCACCAATAGCATGTTTAAGGATGTCTGGCGGTGAGCGATTGAGCCCACTGAAGACCTTGTCATTACGAGCTTTCCAAATAAACCATAGGATCCAAGGGAATGGGTTCACATTCCAATCCTGAAGACAATTCTTAGGGATCCTGGAGAAAAGAAAATCCATGTTGGAAAAAACGTGGAAGACGGAAAAGACAGATGCCCACTTGGAATAGGGGAGAGAGCCCAGACTTGTAAAGCCGGGGGGCATTCAAAGAGAGCATTATTAATTGATTCACTTATTGCCCCACAGTGGGGACATGCCGTATCACAATTAATACCGCGATTCCTTAAGCGTTGGTAAACCGATAGACAACCGAAAGTAACTTGCCAAAGAAAATGTTTTAATTTGGAAGGACCTTCAATTTTCCAGGATTTTGCTATGAGCGCAGAAACAGATGGACCAACAAGGGGCGGCTCAGATTTAGCCATCGCGATAGAGTGAGCAACACGATAACCAGAACGAACTGTATAGACACCTGATTTGGTGAGAGCCTAGCCAATCCTATCCGGAATTGGGAATCTGCTAAGGGGGATTCTCCGGATAAGGACAATATCATCTGGATGAAAGAATTCATTCAAAATGTTCATATTCCAAGTCCGTGAGATGGGATCTATCATATGACTCACCAGAATATTTGGAGGATGACTCCCTTCCCGTTGACGGGCCGGTCTCGGCCATTCATCGGGAATCCAATTATCAGTCCATGCAGAAATAGAATTACCCAAACCTACAATTTTAATAAGCCCCTTTTCCAGGATGTGTTTAGCGGAACGCATACTGGTCCAACCGTAGGGCGGGGAATATACACGATTATCAGACATTGGATGAGAAGAGCGGTAGTATCTACTCTTCATGACCCTGGCTAGGAGGAAATTCAGAAATTGGATGAGTCGCCATAGCTGTTTAGCCAATAGAGCCGAATTGAACTCATCAATGGTACGGAAGCCGATACCCCCATCCTCCTTTGGTGAACATAAAAATTTCCATTTAAACCAATGAAGCCCTCGCTTGTCACCCCCAGAGCTCCACCAGAAACGGACAATAACACTCGTAAGTGGGGATGTTAGAGTGTGAGGAAAACGATAACACGTCATAACATGATTAGGTAAGGCTGAAGCAACCGATTTTATAAGAACTTCATTTCCTCCTTTAGAGAGGAGTTTAGAGGACCAGGAAGTCGTTCTTTCGTTTAACCGATCCCGAACAAAAGAAAATACTTTGGATTTAGCCCCCCCCCCCAGACTTTCAGGAAGGCCCATATAGGAACCCATGCCGCCCTCGGTGTAGATACCCAAAATTTCCATAAGGGTATGCCGATGATCCTCAGGAATAAGTTGCCCAAACTTAACCGAAGACTTATCAAAGTTAATTCGTTGTCCCGAAACCTTCCCATACTGGTTCAAAATCGCTAAAATAGTTGCACATTGACTAGGATCGGCCTTACAGAAGAACAGACTGTCGTCAGCAAAAAGGAGGTGAGACACAGTAGGGCAAGATCTAGCCACTTTGATACCGGTAAGTCTATTTTCATTCTCAGCTTTCCTAATATTTGCAATAAGCACTTCCGTACATAAGATAAATAGATATGGGGAAAGCGGATCGCCTTGCCGAAGTCCCCTCTTGGGCACGTTAAGCCCGTGAGGGTAGCCATTAAGAAGAACCTTATAGGAAACCGAGTTGATACATTTCATAATCCAGTCAATCCACTTAGAATGGAAACCCATTCTTTCGAGGAGTTTTCCAATAAAAGTTCATTCCACCCGATCAAATGCTTTACTCATATCAGTTTTAATTGCCAGAAAACTACCCTTGCAAGAGTTATTAGTACGAAGGTCATGAAACATCTCCTGCGCAATGAGGATGTTGTCCGAAATTAGCCTCCCAGCCACAAAGGCAGATTGAGTCTCAGAGATAAGGTTAGGGAGAACTTGCTTCAGTCTCTGACAAAGAACTTTAGATATGATTTTGTATCCAACATTACATAAGCTAACGGGATGAAACTCTGTCATCTTCCGGGGTCTTGAAGTCTTCGGAATCAGACATATATTTGTTTCGTTTAAACGTTCATCAAACACCCCCAGCTCAAGGAAACCATTCACCGTTTCCATCAAGTCATGTTTAATGAATTCCCATGATTGTTGGAAAAATAACGCAGTCATCCCGTCGGGCCCAGGTGCTTTATCCGGATGCATGAGAAACATGGCCGACCGAACCTCTTCCTTTGAAACCGGGGCAATTAGCATGTTGTTCATATCCTCAGTGACCCGAGGTTCAACCGGTTCCAAGACTGGGTCAAAGTCCGAGGGGTCAGAGGATGTGAACAAGCCCCTAAAATAATCACACATAACATTTTCCAAATCATTATCATCTTCCACCCAAACACCCTCATTATTCTCTAGCCCCGTAATTCGGTTGCGAGCCCTACGCTGTTTGGTTACAGCGTGAAAAAACTTTGTACTTTTATCACCCATTTGGTGCCAATTGATCCTACTTTTTTGTTGCCAAAAAACCTCTTTATCGTCATAAGCCTTTTTCAGCTCTTTTGATATCCGATTAATTTCAACTTGTGGAACAAGGTCATCAGCTTTGGCCAACTCAGGCTGATCCTTGAGGATATTAATCTTTCCCTTGGCATACGGAATCTGGGATTTTTTCCAGTGAGCGGCAATTAGCAATCCGATCCACTAAATCAATTCCTTGGTCTGCCTATTGACCATGCCAGCCATTGGCAATGGCCTCCACCATTCCATCCTTTCCAACCCATCTTTGGTCGAACCTAAAAGGACCCCTCCGTTTTACATAGCCTGCTTCACTTTCAGCCAAAAGGGGCCGATGATCAGAGCCAATTATCTTAAGATGATGAAGATGAGAATATGTGGAGACAGAGTGCCAATCCCCATTACCTAAAGCCCGGTCCAGTCGGCATCTAACCGGGCCATCCGAACGATTCCCTTTCCATGAAAGAGAATCTCCCGAATAATTGAAATCCAACATACCACAATTGGCAATCATAGTATTAAATGGAATAAAGGAGGAAGCGTGTCTCAACACACCACCTTTCTTCTCATGATTTCCTGAAATTTCATTAAAATCACCAATCATAAACTAGGGGCCCGATCTTGCTAAACTAATCCGGGTTAACTTTTCCCACACATAATCTCTAGCTTTCGTTACAGGATCGCCGTAAACAAAAGAGATATATATTTTCTGCCCCCGAGCGGAGATCTCAATATCTATAATCCTTGGACTGGAATAGAGGATCCTTACATCAAAATTTTTTATTGTAAAATAAAGTCAAGCCTGCACTCCAACCGATAGGATCCACAGTGAAAAGATGGTCAAAACCAAAGTGGGCCTGAAAGCGCTGCATGTAGCAATTGTCATGTTTGGTTTCCGACAAAAAAAGAAAATCCGGTCGGTATTGCTTCCATAATTCCCTCAGATGATGCACAGTAACCTTATTACCGAGACCTTGACAATTCCAACTAAAGATTCTCATTAAAACACGGTAGCTTCGGGAGAGCTACCTTCCCTTTGGTCAAGAAAATCCCATCCGAGAGCGAAGAGCAAACCAATGATACCCTTGGAAAGCAGGAAGATGAGGCCATCCAAAGAAATAAGAACATAAAGCTCAAACAAAAAAAAACAGACCATACAGAACCCGTAAAGAATATGTAACCGACCAGGTTGTACACCCAATGATGTTAACAGAACCCAGAAAAATGTGTTATTCTATAAATATTTTTTTGAAATATTAAACAATAACAAAATTTTGAATGAGAACATAAAAACAACCCAACCATAATTCAAGGCAAAGCCATTAAGACCTTTTTGGAAAAGGGAATCGAATCTGAAAAAAATAAATCCAATACGTGCAAGAGATAGAGATATAACAGGACTAGGAGACAAAGTATTTGATATAACTTATTCATCAAATAAGAGATATCTAACCAAGATAGAAAATATTGGTGATACAATTTCCTCTTATGAAAAGCAGTAATTCTCAATAACCATAGAAGGGAAAACCATATCAAAATGAAATGGTCCAATACAAGCAAAGAAAGGGGAGGACAAAATAAGAAGTAAAAAAAAGACCTCAACCAAAAAAGGAAAAGACGACAGAGGGAAACATCAAAAAAATTAAACAACAGCATCATGAAAGATTCAAAGATCAGTTGCAGACTTCTTTGTAACACCCTTAGTAGCACCAGACCCTCCCGAAGGGTAAAGTACTTCACCAATACGCACACCATTTTTACCATTCTGTCTCTTCTTTGGAGAAGCCAAGTTATGAAGGTTCTGCTTCTTAGAACTAACACCAACCAGAGGGGGAACTGATTTACCTGCCTTCCTCTTAATGACTTGAAATTCCGGCTCACCACCCCTAGGCTCACCATCCATCACTTCAGAGTCATCATTTAAAGCTGATCCATTGTTCACAGCTGAGGCAATGTCCTGCCAATCAAGCTCTTTCAAATCGAGCCCCAGAACCTGGTCCGACATAGAATTCTTGTCCACCTCTTCCGAAACAATCTCGCCCTCTTCATTTCCAGTCTCCAAGACATTGGAACCAAGAACAAGGGCCAGAGAATTCCCATCAAAGGGAGACTACGAGTCAGCCACAGGATTAGCAAGCACCTCATTCGAGCGCAGAGGGGAAGCATCAGTTTCCATACCCTCCGGAATAGGAAAAAGCTCCTTCCTAGCGGATACACCTACACCCAAAGAAACTACCCCAACCTCCTCAGTACTTGTGGCCACTATACCAAGATCCGAAGAAGCAACAGGATCCGAAGAAGCTATAGGGAGGGGAATGTCAACAGCTAAACTCGAGCCAGTATTGGAGCTCCCCACACCCGCCTACTTGGGCTTGTACACCTGCTCTAAATCCTCTTTCCCACTTCTTTTGGGCTTCCGCCCAAACTTAGAACCCGAGTGGTGATGATACCTATTGCTATAACGATTAGAACCCTGAGAATGGCCGCCATGACGCGGATTCGAGCCCTTAGGAGCACTCAAACGAGAGCTCTGCTCAGTTAGACCACCATTAGGAGCCTGAGCATTATCTCCATTCTGACCACCATGGGACACAGCAGCCGCGTAGCTCTGAAAGACAGGCCCCTTATCCTGATCAGCCTGTGTTAAATCCGTCTTGGGATCCTCTGAGAACCCATTCATCGGACATCTATCATTGCTGTGACATAGAAAGAAACAGACACCACACCAACCATAAAGCCGACCATAGCGCAAAGTGACTGGAATCTCCACACCCTCATCAAACTCTACCTCAGTATCAAAACACAAAGGTTTGAAACCATCTACAATAACCTGAATTCTTCCGCCATTGATATCTACTTCCTTAACCTCTCCTAAGGCTTCCCCAATACTCCGGAAAGTGTGTTCCGCCCAAAAATGAAGGGGAATCCCTAGTACTCTGACCCAAAACTTAATAGAACATGGGTACCTCGATTCCATAATAGGCTCCCAACGAACCAGAGAGAGCATCCACTGGTCAAAGTGAAATGGCTCGTGCTTTAACACCTCCACTATATCTTCCTCAGAGTCAAAATCCAGTTGAAACTTCCCTTGTCCAAGATCAGCTCCTGCAACTCTACCCTCCACCTTGAGAATACAGGGAAACATGTGCAACATATTGGAGACACAGTATTCCCGCGAGTTCATACACCGACCAATCAGGGTCTTAGAATATCCCTTGATAAGCTCTGAGTTATCGAATTTAGGAACCTTGATTCTTAACTTCGCAGGAGCAGATAGCTTAGCAGGGGCCATGGAGATACCCGAGATAGCAGCTGACTGGCTCATACTCCAAGACAGCACCAAAAGCAAAATCTCAGAGAACCAAATCACCAGATACAAAGGTCGATGATACCACAAAGAAACCTGAGGAGACAACCAAATCAAAAACCCATAAACGCAGGTCAGAGGAAGAAGGTAGCAGGGCAAAGAGAAAATTTCAAACAAAATTTTCCTATAAACATAAGCACTAGATAGCAACCTAGTCGAGTCAAAAAACTCTGCAACAACCAGAAAAAATCCAATGATACAAGGTGACCAGGAAAGGAAACCAAATGAATTAAGCAGGTTGGAACTATAGCAATCAACAATGCAAAAATAGAACCCAAGATCGAACAAAGGAGAACAATAACCAAGGTAAAGAGACCATACAATCAGCACAAAGAGATGAAAGTCTAAGACAAACCTTAACCTCCCAATACTAGAAAAACCAGAACCGATGCCTTTGGAAACAATTGAGAGCTGGTATATAAAGAGACCGATCTTCCCCAGAAGGAGATCCTGAATTGAAATTAAAAATCCCAGCAGAATCCCTAAATGATACACTCCTATCAAATCAGCGCTTAATCTGGGTAAAACGAAGCTGCCACTCTCCTTTAAAAGAAAACGGATTATAGAAAGAGGAGCCGGAGAGCGAGGATCAAGCGCAAGAAATCCTGAATCATCGCCAAAGCCCCAAAACAACATCAAGGTCTGATTCTTTCTATAACGAATGTAACAGAGAAAGGAAAGCAAGAATTGAAAGCCAATCGATCCAATTCTGCATTCAAAACTGCAAATCTAAGCCAGCGAAACCGAAACCAAACCAGATCCCAGGAAAACGAAGAGAGAGAAACGGGCCGGAGAGAAAGAAACCAGAAGGAAGCAACTGCTCTCTTAATTCACACACCGTAACAGCAGGGATAAGAGGGGAAATCTCTACACAATCCCACAGATAACAAGACAAACCCAAACCAACCAAAAAAATCCCAAAAGGATTCCCAGCAAAACAGAGATGGGAAATCAGATCGGGAATACAATCGAGTCCATAACACCGACCACCGAGAGAAAGCCCGGAATCCAATCACAACCATTGTTAAAACCTCAGAGACACCAGTGTCGTCGCCATACGTTTCTTTTTTTTTTAGAACTTTTTTGTTGTTCCCTGATTTTGTTTTTATACAAACATAGAGGGGTTCGTTTTTGGGAATGAATTTAGACAGAAGACAAAAGAGAAACCTCGGAAAAGAGAATTTTATTAATTATATTGGTTACAAGGGTGTCAGAATGCTGAGTTAACTTGATCAAAGAGAAGTATTAAGCCTAGGTTATCTAGTAATTATTCTCCCCGATTCTGAATGAATTCCATTTTTCCGAGGTTAGCCCATGGGCTTACATGATCGACTTCTAAGGATATATAAATATATTTCCATTTTTCCCAGATCAGGGAATCTGTGATAAGATTTGATCTTATTCTGTCCGAGCTTTAGACTTCAACTTGGGAAGAAGTTGTTTACACCCCTGCTTCAGACACTAAAATCCGATCATTTTTCACCTAGGTATCCTTCGTTCATCTGGGCCGAGGGTTCTAATCTTGTTGAAGGGACTTATGACCTGATAAATTATCAGAGAAAGGTCGGCATGGACCGAACCTCAATTATCACCAAACTATTGATAAGGGGTAGTAACCCCACTATCAACAACATTCCCTTTGGATGTCTATTATAATGTTATAAAAGCGCGTAAGATGCTGCCTCATTAAAACCCTTACCAAGAAAATCCATTGGGAAAAACTATGGATAAGGGAAAGAGAGTGCAACCCACATTTACTCCCCCCTGATGAGAACATAACTCGAGTCTTTGAGACGAAGCAATCTGATATGTTGAACTAACTCCTTGAAAAAGGTAGATATAGGTTTTCCATGACAGCTTGTATATGTTCCATGTAAACAACCATATCTTGAATTCTACCATCTCGAATGACTTATGCAATTTGGAGATGAAAATAGACTCAATGATCTTTATCTGGACACCAAGATAATTTTTTAACTCTGTCGAGAAGGTCTTATTAGGTTGAAAAACTTTTGATTATGTCTCACGAATGGAGTGAGCTCATGCCTTGATTCTTTATCAGGATCATTCTTTTCAGCTTCTCTTAATCTTGGAAATTTTTTGAATTGATAGATATTCTTCATTTAAGTGATAACATTTTTTTCTTTAGGTGTCTATCATTTTTGTGTTCTTTGTTGCCTTATTAAAACCTTGACATGGAAAAATCCAATGGGATAAAAAATATTATAAGGAAAAAGAGTTCGACCACACACATCATCATCATATATCTCTCCCTGGAAGCATCATGTTCGGGAGATGCATTCCAATCATATATATCATCTTTATGGGAATTGCTATAAGCATAGCCTTGAATAAACTCGTGATTATCATATAATCTCTTAGATCACTAGATCTCACTCATAACATCCCTTTCACATAAAATGTCATATCTTGGTCAATTTGGACCAAATTTCCTTGACATCCCTTTCACATAAAAGGTCATATCTTGGTCTATTTGGACCAAATTTCCTTAACATACAATCTTCATTTACTTGTACATAAGACTTATTCATTCTCTTCTTATAGAAGTTATTAGTATGACCATCATTCTTGTCATACGAAATCCCATCTTCCAATTAAGAAAGAGATCTATAAATTTCTCAATATCATTTTCAACATGGTACTCCATGACCAAAAAACTTATTCCTTTTTTATGTTCAATAATGTTTTCAAGAGCTAGCATTTCCTGCTTCTTGTAGTCCAGACACTTTTTGGGGCTTTCATAGAAATGATATTGTTCTGTGACTCTTAATCTTTTTCTTGTTGTCTGATAAGAAACTTAGCAATAGTTGCTTCCACCACATGACCACATGATAATATGTTTCTTTAGAACTATAGGTCTTTGTGAAAACCCTTGTGCAAATACTGCTTTGCATCTCACAATTTTATCATATCATTTATTATTTCATAAAGATCCATTTATGTACCACTCGTTTTTACACCACTAGGTGTACGGACTACTAGTCCGAATACTCTTCTCTTTTCAAGAGATTTTATTTCTGCATCTATTTGTTTATTTCCCTTTTGGTCAATCACACTTTGTGTACACTTTTCAATAAATGGTTCATGATCCACATTCTCATAAACTGCTACATTGCATGCATAAGTATTAACGACGTCGATTTGATATCGGTTCTATATTATGCAAACATGACTTAACTATTTGAGATTTCCTTATTCTCAGGTACCTGATTTGCTTTCTTTGTCATGTCTAAGGTCTCTTTTAGAGATCCTTAGTATTTTCTTCCTCGTTCTTGCCATTCTCAATCTATGCTCCTTTTCTTTTCCGAGGATTCTTATCTTTGGAACCAATATGTCTATCACGCTCCATGCGATCTTTAGACTCACTAGCAGTTTTGCATTGTCCTTCTTGGACATCCAATTTAACTGGAGGATTTACAGCTGGTACATATGATTTTATCATTCTATTAGGGTTAGTTTAAGTATTTGGAAACATATTGCTTAATCTATGTACATGAATTATCTTTTTACATTCATTTGGACTTCTACTCACGTCTTAGTCCGATGATCAATGATAATTCAATTCATTTTCTTTTCCATCTGTTTATTTTCTCCCCCTGATGTTGGATATTTTTCATCAATGGAGATTCATAACCTCCTTTGAGGTCCCATCTTTTAGCGTTGTGGTGGAACAACTTATCCAACTTTTCTAGATGGAATATCTTTGGTTCCTGATCCAAAATCAATTTGATGAGGAGAATTATTAAATACTCTTTAGCATTATATGAATCAATGCTGCTGCATATTGTGTATTAAAATTAGCTACAAGATGTTCAACCCATATCCTAATGGGCATACTATAATCATCAAAGGCTTACGCCAAGAATTCACCAACATTACCAAGTAATCTCGCAAACTTTAAGTTGTGGATCTATAACAAGGATACATACGGCCATCGTGTCGATTCATTAATAAAAACATATGATGGATGATCAGTCCACTAGTGGGTGATCAACCCCACAGATATTTCATTAAATACTTTACAAAAAGTAAATAGATTCCAAATCTATTATGGCTGGTGAAATCGTTTTATCGTAATTCTTTGTAAACAAGCAGCAATATAAGAGATCATTCGTAAGAATCTCTGGTTCTTCAACGAATGTCGATATGACTATCTTTCGCATCACTACTTGACCCATATGGCACAACCGGTCTGCCAAAACCTTTCACTAAACTTCTAATTTACTATAACACTTATCTCCATTATATCAATCACTTGTGTAGTATAATGCATATATTTTCTTCAAAATACTTATACTGCCTCGGGTATTACTTTTGTTGAAAACATTTAACGTTTCCCTTTGCTTATTGTCTCAACATGATAAGAACTGAAATCCCTTGGATTTTTTATATTAAATGATTCATGAAGTCCATTTTTCAGTGTGAACATAATCTTCTGGATGTTCCACTTACTATAGATATGAGATTCTTTATCTCTCCCCCTCGAGATAGTGACACCCCAAGTTCATCTATCTCGAATTGAATCCCACTTTAGAATAAACAACACATCCAACTTGGATCATGTATATTATCTAAACCCTTTGGACCTTTGAGACTTGAGAAAATATAACACATTAAGATTTCATATTACGTTCTCATAGGCAATATATATTTGCTCTTCAAGAGCTTTCAATAATCTGTATACAACTTGGACATTGTACTCACACTAGCTTCTTTCATCGTCACATCAGAGAAATATCTCTTGTTTGTTACGATCTTTATTTTCTCACTATTGGTGAGATTATCAATACTTGAAAGAAACTCATATGGCTTGACCTTGACCATATCATATTCTCATCTATATTCATATCCACATTCACGTCTACAACCACTTATTTACCCACTTCCTCGAGCATTTTTATTATTGTGGTATTTTTCTTTCTCAATATATGTTGTAACATTCACTTTAGAGAATGGACCATAATCAAGTAGACGTGATTAGTTCATAGTACTTTACTTCATTTTTCATAATATTGTGTCTATAGGACAACAATATTTACATGAAAAATAGAATATGTATTCTCTAACATCTCTATATCAATACTCATTCATCGACGTAAAGTCTTGTAATATTAGATTAATCATTCAAGATGAGCTTCATGATATATCACATTCTAGTGATCATGTTTCTTTTGCATTGCTCATAATAACATGTGGATATTTTACGTCAAACACTCAATATAGAAAACTTCATGTCCGTGACTACAAAAAAAAAAAAAAAAATGATCATCAACTTATGATCAAACTACACAAAGAATTCTACCAACCAATACTACTCACTAGTTCGTTACTATCATGCCACTTAATTAGGTGCTAACTAAATCAATTCATTAAACAAGATCAGGTTTATTATGAAACCGTGGTAAAATCGGCTGGACACAAAACCAGATAAAATAATCCATATTAATAATAGAAAACCCGTGCTAATTTTTGGATAAATTTTTTTTCTTAAAACCTTTGGATATAGTGAATATATCAAACCAAACAATTAAAACTTGTGACGATTTTCCACAAAAAACGACTAATCCAAAAATCAATCAACACCCATGGCCATCACACTAATTTAATCATTAGTAAAATAATGTGTTACCTCCATATGGAATCGACTTAAGTGGCTTGATCGGGTACAAAGCAAAGCGGATATGTCGGAGAACAGAAAAAAAACCCGAAGATTTGCTCTTATTTTTTTTTTCTTTTCTTTTTTTAAGGTGTTGCTTAAAGAAAAGAATGCAAAACGAGGACTTCCGAAAAGATCACTCATCCTAGTACTACTCTCGTCCAAGCACGCTTAACTGTGAAGTTCTAATGGGATCCGGTAGTGATGGTATGATTGCACCCAAGATTTGCTCTCTTTTATACTAAAACAATCACAAACAAGCCGATCAAATAAACATTGAATACTAGATTGATCTCTCTTATAAGCATGATTCGACCGATAAAACAATATAATTAACATAAAAGATAATGACTCAAGTAACATCAATTTGTATACTAATTACTAATCTAACACCTTCAAAAAAGTTTACTAGAGTAACACTAATCTTTTGGTAAAAGACAACTTAACCCTCAATTACAAAAAAAAAATATAAGAAAAACTATAGTAGATCTAAAATTCAAAAAAATATATAAAAAAAAACTCTGCATATTTTTAAAAATTAAAAATATCTAAAAAAATTAAATATTACTAAAAAACGAAAAATATCAAAATATCAAAAAAATCATTAAATATTCAAAAATGTTATTAAAAAAATAAAAAATCGAAAAAAATCTAGGAAAAATTAAATTTTGAAATAAAATTTAAATGTCAATATAGTTTAGAGACAATGACAATATAATCAGTAGTATGTCATGTTGTTTTATTTATAAAGTATTTTTCGAATTTTTGGATTTTTTGTTGGAGTTTCCTTGAAACTTTTTTATTTTTTTTAGCATTTTAAAAATTTATGATTTTTTTTAAATTTTCTTTTATTTTAAAAAATATGCATAATTTTTTGTCTATAAGAAACTATGGAATTAAAGGGAAAAAATCAATAAATATCTTAATTAGACAATTAAGGAAAATCATAAATAATTAAAAATCCTTAATTAAATTATTTAATCAAATAAGGAGAATTATGATTTAATTTTTTTTTTGTTTATTTTCGGAAATTAAGTACGGCAACCGCATTAATTTCGAAAATTAATTAAACAAACGGCTTTAATAGCGAAAATTAAGGAACCGCGGTAAAAAAATAAAAATAAACGTGCCATAACATGATTACAAAAACCTACCATGAAAAATCTAACATGGAAAACCTGTCATAACATAATTAAATGAGAAAAAGTCAATCTATTAAGAAATAAATCTGCCTTAACATGAGTTTAAAAACCTGCCACCATAATACCAAAAACCTACTTACAAAATAATTTTGTTGCAACGTAAAATAAACTTACTGTAACGTATATGTCAGTATAGTAATTTGAAAATTTAATAGATTTATTGAAAATCTCAAAACTCTACCATGTCTTTACAAAACTCTGTCATTGAATAAAAATCTGTTACAACATGAATTTATGAAAAACTCATAAAACCTATGATTGCAAACAAATCTGTCATAATTGAGTGAAAATACGTATATGCTTAAAAAAACCTGTCACATAAAAAATAAAACTGTCGTTCAAAAAATTAAAATTATCGTTCAAAAATCAAATCTGTCATTCAAAAATTCAATCTATCGTTGAAATATAAATATGTTGTCAAGTAAGAAAAAATTGCCGTATTTAAATAAAAATATCGTAAAAAATCTCTTACTGATTCAAAAATCTGCCGACTAATTAAATCTAAACCTACTGATTTCTATTTTCAGAATCTCTCGGAGCCTAAACCTATTTTCTGGTTCTCTCCGGGAGTCCCTCACATGTTTTTTGGTGTCTAATTTTCTCTAATAGACTAGAATATAATTTTCTGGGATCCTTTCGTTAGGAGGAGGAGGTCCTCCTTTTATAAGGGGAGATAGACGGTCTATTTATGCCCAATAACCTAACAATAAGAAATATTTTCTTATTCCCCAAAGATAAGGAATATTTCCTTATTTCCTGAGAAATAAGGAGTATTTCCTTATTTTCGAGAAAAAAAGAAATATTTCCTTATTTCCGAGAAGAAAAGAAATATTTCCTTTTCTCAATATATAAGGAATATGGACGAGATTTAATCATATCCTTTCCAAACTTAGACTTCGGCCTGGACAAGATAACTCATATCCCCTTTAGATATCAAAATGAGCCTAAACCTCGGCAAAGCAAGTCTCGACCAAATGGACCGAGAGTGATGATAGAACTAATACCCCCAACAAATGAGCTTATGACCTAATTTGTGATTAGGAAATATTGGTAAGAACTAAACCTTAATTATTGCCAAGCTGTTGATAAAGGGATGCTAATCCCACCATCAACACAAAGTATGAAACTCCATTAATCCTACCCCATTCTATCTCAGTGTGCTAATCACCCCAAAATCTTTTTCGTACCCCTTCTTTTTTTTTTTTTCTTTTTTTTTCGTATTTTTTTTTCGAAACTCCTTTTCTACTCTCTTTTTTTTCTTTTTTATTATTATTATTATTATTATACACATTTTTTTATTTAATTTCCGCGAATACCGCCTCATTTACCCTTTTACGGTTTCATTTCTCTCTATTTTCTCCCCTTCTTCTTTCTCTTTTTTTTTACGAGTTTCTCCTTTCTTAGCTCAATTCCCACCCCTTGCATCTTTATATCCTAGTCTACTCTATTGCAAAGCTTAATGTGAGCTTGCTTCTATAGATTTTCCTCCTTTGTCATCCTAAACCCAACACTTTTTGCTAATGATTCACAAAAAAAAAATGCCTTTCCATCTCTCAAGAGAGTAATGTTTGACTTGAAATCAAGATTTGGGTTATAGGTAGGGACAAAATCGAGTTTTTGAAAGAGAGTGGTGGAAAACGGTAGTTAAAACTCGAGTAAAATCCATGAGCAAACTTTATCACCAATTAATACAATGCAAGAAAGTTTATGGTTTGATTCAAATCACAGCAAGCATTCAACTGTTGCATTTTCATTGGACTAGCACAGAGGTAAATCGAAGTTTATTAACTGTTGCTCAAGATCTTAAGCAATGCATTAAAACTAATCCAAGTTTATTCCACAAATTATTGAAATTTCATTTCGAAGAGGTTTTGCTCATCATTGATCCCTATGCAATTCTATATGTCCTAATCTATCCTAAACCAATTGTTAAAAATGCTGAAAAATTAAAAGAAACAAAATTCATAAAATAAAATAAAAATCTAACAGAACGTTTATATCGACCAAATATCGACCGATACAAACTTCGTATCGATCGATAGAGGTTCGATATAAAGCTTCTGATGACGAGAATCCTCCTAATTTTATTTTATTTTTTTGATTTTTTTTTCTCTTTTTTTGAAAAAAGTTTTTCTTATACAAAATGATTACTAATAATACAAAAATAAAACTAAAAATGCAATGGAATGAATGCAATATGTACAAGTTGGGTTGATACCTTAGTGATCAATCTTCATCGGAAGACTCGGACACTTCCACTCGCGGTCTCTTTCCTCTTCCTTCATAATCGGGTCCTCGAGTGGAGGAGCTATGGCGAGGCAATGTAGGTTCGCGAATCATCACCCCTTCTTGAGAGAGGGATCGTCTATACGCTTCCTCTTCTAAACTCTCACGGTCTCTAGCCATGCTCGACTCCACCCTTAGCTCGTCATTCTATTTCCTTTGCTTTCTTACCGTCTTGGTCAGCCTTTTCACTTTTCCCACGAGACTACAGAGTGTGCGGAGGATGAGCTTATCCCAAAGGGTTCCGTTCAAGTTTCTCCTCCCTTGGTAGTTTTCGCAATCGAGAAAGTATTTCGTGAAGGAATTTGTGTAGGTTTTTTAAAACTTTTTCATAAACCTATCAATTCCTTTTAGCCCTAGATCTATGTTGATTGAATCTATTGTTCGGATCACGGATATACCTGGAGTTTCTTAGCAGCGGAATGAACAGAATATCGAGATCAGGAGTGCCTCAGATGCTGCGCCTCTATAGAAGTCCACACGCACACAAATTGGAAACGGGATGCTAGTGCCTGAGAGAACAATTCTCCTTAGGGATTTTGAAGTCTCTGCAGCTGTAAAACTAGGTCTAAGGCTCTCTAGGCCGTCCTCTATCTTATATAGGACGGTTTAGAAGAAGCCCTAGTTAACCGACAAACCGAACCGGTTTAATTTAAGTTATAAATCAAAATCTTGTTCTGTCTCGGACGTGTGTCGATCGACACACTCAAAGAAACTTCAAATCAATGTATATCCAATATACATTGATCAGATCATTACACTAATGATCAATCCCAATATTGTTTATCCAATTTGCCTAGGTGTGTGACCCTATAGGATCATGCAATACTAGCAATGAGTTCATAACTCATAAGTTACAAGCGGCTTCTAGCAAAGCATTATAACTACCCAGTATTTCATGATAGTCTTATCTCGACTTCACAACTATATTAGAGTGAATACAAGTATGATATCAAAGACATTCCCTTCAATCTCCCACTTGTACTGGAATCAACTTATTCCAATAATCCCTTTGTCGCTATATCTCGATTCAGCATAAGGCAAGAACTCGTGTCATCCTTATAAAGCCAAATCACGTTAATTGAACTCTGATTTATACTGATAAAGACAAACAACTGACATTCAGCTTGTTTGAGTGTGGCCACACATTCCATCAATATCAAATCTTCGATAGGCCCAGAGATATTTAACTCCCGTTATATAGGAGGGACAAATCCTATCTTGTTCCATCTCCTGTTCCCCACACACTTCATGATATGCCCAATCAATGTCTGAATAACCACCAGTTACGGATGACGTTTGACAAAGTCAAAGCAGACCAATTCATATGCAGAAAATCATGATGAACTCAGGTCTAAGGATTATACTCTATAGTCGTAACGAGAAACTCATATGACACTCATATAACAATCTTGTTAAGTTCTCATTAATGTGATTGACTTTGATACTCCTATCAATGACACTATGAAACTTGGTCATCAGTCACATCACATACTAGTCTTGCGTGGTTATCAATGTCCCAATTTAATAACCTTCGACCAGGGACCTCAGTAATTTATGACATCTATCGCTTATAGGGTTTCATGATCCAATCACGTATTTGATGACCTATAAGAATGCCTTAAATTATTTTGGGACTATTATTTAATTAATCAATTGCACAATTAAATAATAATGAAACACTTTCGTTTAATAAAACATAACAAAAGTATGTTTACATGAACATCAAAACAAAACAAACAACTCCCACTCAAATTAAGATTACTACTCTAGAAATCTAATTCCTATTGCAGCAGCATGACTCTCATGCTTGGGCCGTGGGAGTGGCTTGGTCAGAGGATCATCAATATTCTCGTCCGTCGGGACTCTGCTGATCTTCACATCTCCTCTCTCAATGATATCTCATATCAGATGATATCTTCTCTCGATGTGTCTGGACTTCTGCTGTGATCTTGGTTCCTTTGCCTCAGCTATGGCTCCATTTTTATCACATAACAACGCCACAGGCTCAGAAATGCTAGGAATCATACCAATTTCAGTAATGAACTTCCTTATCCAAACAGCTTTCTTTGCCGCTTCTGAAGCAGCAATGTACTCAGCTTCTGTCGTGGAATCTGCTACAGTGCTCTGCCTGGAACTCTTCCAACTAACTGCACCGCCATTCAGACAGAAAACGTAACCAGATTGAGATCGGAAATCGTCTTTGTCTGTCTAGAAACTAGCGTCGGTGTATCCACTCACCACAAGCTCATCACTTCCTCCGTAAACCAAGAACTTATCCTTAGTATTTCTCAAATACTTCCGGATTGTCTTGACGGCTGTCCAGTGACTCTCACCGGGATCATATTGGTATCGACTCGTCATGCCCAAAGCACAAGCGACGTCCGGTCGTGTACATAGCATGACATACATGATATATCCTATCGCAGAGGCATAGGGAATCCTACTCATGCGCTCCCACTCAGCAGGTGTCGAAGGACACTGCTTCTTGCTGAGAGTAATGCCATGTGACATCGGAAGCAAGCCCTTCTTGGAATCATGCATATTGAACCTGTGTAAGACCTTATCAATATAAGTATCCTGACACAAACCAATTAGCCTCTTCGATCTATCTCTATAGGTCCTTATTCCAAGAATATACGCGACTTCTCCCATATCCTTCCAAGCCAAGTCTTAACAGACTGAAGCAACGAAATATCATTTCCGAGAAGCAATATGTCATCTACATACAATACGAGAAATGCAACTGCGCTCCCACTAGTCTTCTTGTAAACGCATTGTTCCTCTTCGTTCCTGATAAAACCAAATTCTTTAATAGCTTCATCAAAATGAAGATTCCAACTCCGAGATGCTTGCTTCAATCCATAAATGGATCGATGAAGCTTGCATACTTTCCTAGGTTTATTAGGATCTACAAAACCCTCAGGTTGTGTCATGTACACATCCTCTTCTAGAATCCCATTCAGGAAGGCGGTTTTTATATCCATCTGCCAAATCTCATAATCATAATAAGCGGCAGTCCCTAGGAGAATACGAATGGACTTAAGCATAGCGACTGGGGAATAGGTTTCGTCATAGTCAACACCATGAACTTGTTTGAAACCTTTTGCCACCAATCTATCTTTGTACATCTGTACATTACCATCCACATCAATCTTCTTCTTGAAGACCCATTTGCACTCAATGGCTTTTGCACCATCGGGCAAATCTTTCAAAGACCAAAATTTGTTGATTGACATGGATTCCATCTCGGATTCACTGGCCTTTAACCATTTTTCAGAATCAGAGCCCAACATTGCTTCTTCGAAAGTCGCAGGTTCGTCACTATCAATGATCAGAAGATCATGACAGTTAGTCGCGAGAAATCCATATCTCTCGACTTCATTACGAATCCTTCCGGACCTGTGAACTTCAGGCACCACAGGTGATGGTTCCACAACATCTTGTGAATCAACCGGCTGCTCTCCCTCATCAGGTTGAACAGCATTCTATGGTTCTCGAATTTCTTCGAGTTGTACTTTACTCCCACTGTTCTTCTTGGAAAGAAACTCTCTCTCAAGAAAAACACAGTTCCGAGCAACAAATGTCTTGTCCTCGGATCAGTTGTAAAAGTAGTATGCCTTGGTTTCCTTAGGATAACCAACGAAGTAGCACTTATCAGATTTGGGTGCAAGCTTATCAGATATCAATCGCTTGACATAAGCTTCACAACCCCAAATTTTAAGAAAAGACAGACTTGGAACCTTTCCAGTCCACATCTCATATGGAGTCTTTTCAACTGATTTTGTTGGAACTCTGTTCAGCGTAAACGCATACGTTTCAAGAGCATATCCCAAGAAGGATAGCGGTAGATCAACATGACTCATCATCGATCGAACCATATCCAATAAAGTCTGATTCATCCTCTCAGACACACCGTTCCACTGTGGTGTTCCAGGAGGAGTGTGTTGTGAAACGATTCCACAATCTCTGAGATGATCATCGAACTCTTGGCTCAAGTACTCACCTCCATGATCAGATCGAAGAGCTTTGATACTTTTGCCAAGTTGGTTCTGTACTTCATTATGGAACTCCTTGAACCTTTCAAAGGATTCCGACTTATGTCTCATAGGATAGACATAACCATATCTACAGAAATCATCTTAAATGTGATGAAGTACCTAAAGTTTCCTCTTGCATTAATGCTCATTGGGCCACACACATCTGTATGTATAAGGCCCAACAAGTCACTGGCCCTTTCATTAAACTTGTTGAAAGGGGCCTTTGTCATTTTGCCCAATAAGCAGGATTCACACTTCTCAAATGATTCATAATCAAATGAGTCTAAAAGCCCATCTTTATGGAGCTTTTGAATCCTTTTCTCATTGATATGGCCCAAACGACAGTGCCACCGAAAAGTCGCGTTTGAGTCATTTGATTTAAACCGTTTGTTATTTATGTTATAAACAGGCAATGATTGATTGATAATATAAAGCCCATTGTCTAATGGGGCGCTACCATAGAAAATATTATTTCGAATAAAAGCGCAACGTTTGTTCTTAATCGAAAAATCAAAACCATTCATGTCCAACATAGAAATAGAAATGATATTCCTACTTATCGCAGGTACATAGTAGCAGTTCTCCAACTCTAAAATCATGACTGAAGGCAAAGACAAATGATAAGTTCCTACGGCTAATGCAGCAACTCTTGCTCCATTCCCAACACACAGGTCCACTTGTCCCTTCTTCAGCGTTCTACTGCTGCGCAGGCCCTGCATATTAGTACAAATATGAGCACCACAGCCGGTATCCAATACCCAAGAGTTAGAACCTGATGAAGTAACATTTACTTCTATAACATAAATACCTTTAGATGTCGTCTCGTACGACTTCCTCAAGTTCTTCAGACCTTCCAGGTATTCCTTGCAGTTCCTCCTCCAGTGCCCAGGCTTCTTGTAGTAAAGACAAGTATCACTGTCAACTGGGCCACGCTTGGGCTTGGAAGACGACTCAGGCTTGTCCCGGTTCTCAACCTGGATAGCCTTGCTCTTTCCTTTGCCCTTAGCAGGTTTCTTAAACCTTTTACCCTTTTGTACCATAAGTACATCAGGAGCAGCCTTTTTGACATTGGGCTCCGCCGTGTTGAGCATGCCATGCAGCTCAGTTAGAGACTTCGTCATGTCATTCATGTTATAGTTCATAACAAACTGATCGAAGCTCGGCGGCAGAGATTGCAGGATGATGTCTGTAGCCAACTCTTGGCTAAGGGGAGAGTCCAGTTTTGCCAGGTTATCAATATAACCCATCATTTTAATGACGTGGGGGCTCACTGGACTGTCCTTTGACAGCTTGCACTCAATGAGAGATTTAACCGTCTGGTATCTCTCAGTGCGAGCTCGCTCCTGAAACATAGATTTCAGGGTTGTGATTATCTCGCTCGGTGACCCCGTGTTCTCAAACTGTTTTTTCAGTTCCGAGTTCATCGTGGCCAGCATCAGACAAATCATATTTGTCACATCATCCGAATGCTTTTCCCACTTGTCCTTATCAACAATAGGAGCATTGGATCTGGGCTTCTGAGGAAGAGGTTTCTCGAGAACATACTCTTTCTTCTCATTCTTGAGAACGATTCTTATGTTCCGATACCATTCCAGGAAGTTGGATCCTTTCAGTTTTTCCTTCTCAAGGATGGATCTCAATGTGAATGAGTTTGAATTGTTGTTGTTAGACATAGCTGAATCAAGAGAAAATGATAGTTTAATTAGTTTTTGATGTTCAAGGAATGAGAGATCTTAACATTTAAGATTGTTCACATTATATTCAAAATTAATTTTCCTCAGGTTGAATATAATGATCCAAGATCCCTATTTCACTGAGATTTGAGTGAGCTTTGGCTCATCGCCCAAACTTCAGTTATTTAGGTGAGCAAACACTTTGCTGATCATATCCAATATGATTCTTGGTCTTGGATTAATATCCTATATTAAATCCAATCTTATGTCTATGGGCCAAAACCATTTTGATAGCCCATTCAAGCAAACCAATCTTCGAGTCATGTGGTAACGATTACCACCTACCTTACTCGTGTAATTGTGAATGCCTTGCTTTGGCAAGCCCATCACACAACAAAACAAGACTCAGCAGCTGACAAGATATGGAAAGACATCAGAGATGCTTGATATTATGTTTGAGGAATAGAACATTGATCTTAAAACATATCACATATGTATTTAAGAAAGATTAGGTTTAATTCAAAAAGTTTTAATCTAATTAAAGTAGATTTAAATCTAGAGCGCTGAATCCAATTCAGACTTCGAGATACCTAAATCGGTTCAATCGCGGTTAAACCATTCAACCCGATCAAACCGATTAATTTTGGTTCAATCCAATTGAACCGGTGTCGGTTTATGTTTGTGTCACCCAATCTGTATTTCTATTGGTTGACACGAGCTAACCGGTTTGAAATCGTGATGAAAGCAACCAAACCATGGTTAGACCAATCACCAATCCGGTTCAATCCAATAGAACCGATTGAGATCGACGCGTGTCGATCGACACGAACAGTGTGTCGATCGATTTGTGGAACATCGATCATTGGATCGCACTTAAAATTTTCATTCTGCCTTTAAGACTGCATCGACCGACACACGCTTTGTGTCGATCGACACATCTTTAAAACTGCATCGACCGATACACGCTTTGTATCGATCGACACATCCGCAGAAAAACCCTAGTTTTGAAATTTTGAAAACCGCCGATTCGCGAATCAAGAGGCCGTGTCGACCGACACACGTTTTGTGTCGATCGACACGCCTTTTGCAGAAAACTTGTTTTTTCAGTTTTTTAAAACAATTTGCATCCTAATAATCTAACATGCATCCTTTGTGAATTTTATGAATCAAATTCAAAATCCAAGCATTTCGAATTCATTTTACAGATTCAATTACAACATATGACTCTGATACCACTGAAGGAATTTAGGTGTAGGTTATAAAAAAATTTCATAAACTTATCAATTCCTTTTAGCCCTGGATCTATGTTGATTGAATCATTGATTCAGATCACGGATATACCTGGAGTTTCTTGGCAGCGGAATGAACAGGATATCGAGATCAGGAGTGCCTCAGATGCTGGGCCTCTATAGCAAGTCCACACGCACACAAACTGGAATCGGGATGCTAGTGCCTTCAGAGAACAATTCTCTTGGGATTAGGAGTCTTTGGTGGCTGCAAAACTAGGTTAGAGACTCTCTAGGTCGTGCCTCTTATCTTATATATGGCGACCCAGAGAATCCCTAGTTAACCAGTGGATTAACCGGTTTAAATTAAGTCATTAATTAAAACCCGGTATCTTTAATCCGGAGCTGTGTCGATCGACACAAGCATGTGTGTCGGTCGACACACTCTTAAAACTTCCATATCAATGTGTAACAATTACACATTGATTAGATCATTACTTTAATGATCATTCCCAGTATTAGTTATCCAGTTTGCTTAGGTGTGTGACCCTATAGGATCATGCAATACTAGCAATGAGTTCATAACTCATAAGTTACAAGCGGCGTCTAGCGAAGCATTATAACTACCTAGTATTTCATGATAGTCTTATCTCGACTTCACAACTATACATTAGAGTGAATACAAGTATGATATCCTGGACATTCCCTTCAAGTGCTTGACAAACTTCTTCGATCGTGAACTCAAACGCTTTCCCTCCTAGCTTGAGTCCGATTGTTCCTTGACTATCCTACATCTCCGGCTCCTCGTCTTCACAATCTTCTTCCATTGGAGTGGGCTGGTCATACTCGATGGAGAGAGTGGCTAAGAAGTGTCTCGTGATCTCCGGGTATGTGTAATGCGCCATGTGGAGGAATGAGAGACATCCAACCTTCGAGAGAAAATCACTAACATCATCGAGAATTCCCAACTTTATGCTACACACGGATTTTGTTTTTAAAATATTTTAGATCAAAAATAAATTACTTCTTTTATGAAATAAACCTTAAAAATCAAAACAAAATTGTTAAAAATGTTATATGTGATTTTATCTTTAAAAATAAAAATAAAAATGAAAACCCTTTAATCGAAAGAAGAATCCAAGTCGAAACATGTAATTGGTAGAGATGTAAAATATGATAAAACATCGTGATGTTATTTTAATGTAAAATCAAACTCATGAGACAATTTATAGACAATAGAGATGACTTTATGGAACTTCTTGGAAACCGTAAAGATACCGTAAGGAAGTTATCCATTTTCGGTTCATAAGTTCCTCATCTACTCGCCTTCTATAAACCAAACGTCTTGATTCCTCGAAAAAATCATTTTTTGATCTCAATCACTCCACCCTTTGCTAACCAAGATTTTAAAGCTAAGAAATGCGTATTGCTCCTCCATTTCATCCTCGAAAAATCTTTTTATGCACCCTCTAAAACTCTTATATATTCTCGTTTTAGCGTGAACTAAAGATTCACTTGTCTTTGAAATTTTTTATAAAGAAATTTTTTATAAAGAGAGAATGAATGCATGCTGGGAGAGAAATTAAAAAATAAAAGTAAAAAAGTAATGTGTTGAACAATAATTGTCTTATAAGTAGAAGTGCTACAAAGGATGTGTTATTTTATATGTTTTTTGAGACGTTTGCATCTAAATGTTTAGCTATCAAGATACGTGGTCACAATGTTTTTTTTTGTCCCTATGTGCATTTTCTAAGTGTATTTTCTAAGCCTGGATTCTATGATATTGGCAGCAGGCCAAGTTAAATGAAGATGGGATAGGGAAGCTAAAAATAGATTGGGAATATTGTAATTAGTCTCATTGGTGTTTAAGAGGATATAATTTCTAATTTTCATTCTGATTTTTTCCTTTTACCTCATAAGTATTACTAGCAATGACTCACTCACTGTTTGTACTCGGTTTGCAGATAATCCTTGGTGCCAAAGAACATATAGGACTTGGGATGTAGAGGACATGGTTAAAAGGGAGAAATCGATTAAAAGGCTATGAATGAGTTCCATTCCCGCAGCCCGTGATCAAACTTACCGGTACCACCCGACACGTCTCGCGAACTGGTCCTCGATACACCGAGTGATCACGCGGTTCATGGACGCAATCTCACCGGTGGCTTACCAATCCAAATACCGCGAACGAGCCTGGTGACCCATCGACATTAATCACGGTTGTCAAGCGGGTAATCTCGATCCTCGGAACCTTTATCATTCCTTTCCATTCACATCAAACACAATCAACAATCAACACATGCAAAGCCCTACCGTTCACTAGCTTCCCTTAAACATTCCTTTACTTTCCATATCCTTTGCTTTCCATCAATTTTTTCTTTTACTTTATTTAACCTCCTTCCTTATTTAGTTTTCACGCGGATCCGGCTCAGGGTTAAAAAACCTAGCCGCCGCCCCTACATGTCTAGTTTCCTTAGTTTTCTTTTTATTTCCATATCTAACATCGGATCACATCTAGGGTTAGAAACCCTAGCTGTGCCGCCGCCACTTCTTCCCTTCCCATGCATCACTCTCGCAGATCGCAACTAGGGTTAGAAACCATAGTTGTGCCCCCCCTACATGTCAAACATGCGGATAACAACTAGGGTTAGGAAACCCTAGCTGTGCTGCCCCTAATCTAGCCATGCAATACTCATCACTCAATCATCCACCGCAACGATCATTCATTCATGCACTTAAAACATCATGAACAAGAGGAAATCGTTTCCTAGAATTGGATCATGACTAGCAGATCTTTTCTAGCACTTCTCTACGTTTTGGATCAAGGAAAGGAGACACAAGGCATAGCTAGCTAGTAAACCGCACTCACCTTAGCAGTTCGTCTGACTAGAACGGATCTGTTGAGTGCTCGAGCCCTTATCTTGCGGTAGGCTAGACTCCGCAGCCTTGTCGTGATTGCCTTGTTCTTCTCCTTCTCTCTCTCTCTCTCTCTCTCTCTCTCTCTTTCTCTCTCTCTCTCTCTCTTTCTCTCTCTCTCTCTCTCTCTCTCCCCCCCTCCCTCCCTCCCTCCCTCTTACGGCGGCACTGAAAGGGAATAATGAGGACGCCTAGGGTTTAGGGGCTGCTCCCTTATATATAGGTGGTCAGTTTTCTTTTTTTCTCTATTTTCCTTAATTCCTTATGTTTATCATTTCTTTTTTGTGATTATCCTATTTCCTTTATTTAAATCATGTTTCCTTATCATTATCTCTTCCTAAAATCATTCTCATTATTTCATTTTTTCTTATTAGAAAAACTTAATCACACGGTCCCACCTAATGTGGCTGCGTTCCTCCCTTCCTTTTCGGCCCGACGTCGACCCGTCATCTCGCACTCCCATCTGCCCACTTTTACGCTTCAGCCCATCTGCTTCTGGTCCTTCCGCGTATCCGCATGATGCGCCCATTTCTACCAGTGGCCTTCGTGCCACCACTGGCCCGCTCACCCCTTCCCTTTTGGGTCGCTCCTCATGCAGCCCGTTCACTCCGGACACAACTCTCTGTTTGAAGAATTCGTTCCATTTCCTACTACCTCTAGCTTCATGTTACTATTGCCGATTAGAATAGCATACCTTTTCATAATAACAGGAGCGTAATGTTACAGTTTTCCTCTGCCTCTGCTTAATATTACTACTTTTTTTTTTCAGTTACACAATATCGTCATATTGGTTCATATTTTTTTTTTGGTCATTTCAAACTTTATTCAATACTCAAAAAAAATTTGTTACATAAGAAAATGCTAATGCTCTCTTGGCTATAGAGTCCGCCAGTTCATTGTCTTTCCCAGAGATAAAAATGTAGTTAACATAAATGAAAGTCCTAGAAATCTTCTCGATGTCACTATGGACTCCATAGATCTCCTTTGATGAGGCTTTGGATTTTATTGCCTGAATTAGTGAGAGTTAGTCCGACTGTAGTTACAGCCGCTCCACCCCTCTAAGCTAACACATTACCAGTGCCTCTCGTATCGCCAACGCTTCTGCCATCAACGGCGAGCTTACATGCTCCACTCGCTTTCCTCCTTATCATTCCTCATGTTGTGTGCTGGTTCTGCAAACCCATCCTAATCCCGCAAGCAAGGTTCTCTGATCCCAGGCCGCATCGGTATTACACTTTGTGGCTGTGGCCTGAGGCTGTCCCCTCCTCTCTCTTCGCTACCGTTTCTGGACTCTTGTCTTTACCTTCTGCGCATGCATCCATTCCCTTGCCTCGACTATCGCCTCGTTCATCGTTACTTCGCCCGTGATTCTCCAGTTTTCAAACACCTTTTTGTTCCTAGCTGCCCATATCTTCCAGCACAGCCAAGCAAAGAGAGTTTCACTGTGGATACCAATTGGAGGAAGGCATACTAGAACTTTGGCGAGCTTAAAGCTTTCGACCAGTGAAGAGCTCTCTCCTATATGCAACCTATTCAAAAATGGCGCTTTGTCCTAGATTTGCGTAGCAAAGTTGCAGTGAAAAAGAACATGTGGGATCATCTCCCTCTTACCACACCTGCAGCAGGTGTCGACTTCGCAAACTCTTCTCTCCACTAACTTGGCACTCATCACTAAATTGGTTCATATATTATATCAATTTGTTGAAGGAAATAATGACTGCATTACATTTTTAGTAAATATACGTGAATATATTAACTGGAGGTCTACAACTTGCCAACCAAAACACCAGTTGTAACCTAGACCGGAACCAACCAGAAAAGCCCGGTTTAGATCAAGTTCATTTATGGTAAACTAGATGGTGGGCCGGTATGGTATGTGCAGGTTGTGAAAAATTTCGATATATAACTCATCTCTGGGGATATTCCGAATGTGTATTTTTTGAAACTGATATCTGCGACATACAAATGTAAAGTAATGAGAAAATTGAAATAAAGATCACAATGTATAAACCATTAATATAAGGCTGATATATAAGGGTCAATTACTTATTTAGTATGAAATAATACTATAATTACTAGAATAGTACTAATTTTTGGGCCTTAGAAATGGATATTTTCGTGACTAAATAACCCTTGTAACCATTTGGTGAGAAAAAACTAATTACAAAAATGCCACATTCCCATTGAAAAAATCCGTAGATTATTTTTAAAAAATGCTCAATCATGTGTTGGAGATTTTATTTTTTGCGAATTTTATTTAACGGATTTGTTTCTACGGATTTGTTTATGCAGATTTAAATTTACGTGTTGTAGATTTTTTCTTTTGTTGCAGATTTTTAGAAAATCTGCATCAAAGGAAAAGATTGTAAAAAAATTATTAAAGTAGTACATATTGTCGCAGATTTTTTTCTTTTGTACCGGAGTTTTTTTTTTGCGGAGTTTTTTTTGCAGACTTTTTTTTTTTTGCAGATTTCATTTGAAGATTTGTTTTTGCGAGTTGAAGATTTTTTCAAAATTTTGCGGTTTTATGTAGTGTTGTAGATTTGTTACCTTTGTTGCAGATTTATAGAAATCCGCGATACTACAAAAATTACCCAAATAATTACTTAATTAGTATTATAATGTTGCCGATATATTTACTTTGTAACAGATTTGTTTTAGATTTCACGGATATTTTGTAATGCAATGACGTGGCAAGAAGGTTTATTTTGCTGATTTTTTAAAAAAATTTGAAAAAATAGTACTTATTATTTATTTAGGAAAAACTAATATTAATTATTTTAAATAGTTATAAATTGAAATTTTAAACTATCTCTATTTTCCAAATATTTAAAATTGATATTATTATATTTTAAATTTTTGAAATCGTCAATTGTTATTTTTGAAATTGATATTAAAAACTATTTGTTGTCGTAAAATAATTTAATTTGATATTAATTAATTTTTAAAAATAGTTATAGAAAATAACTTATTAAAAAAGTTTTATATTATTTCATAAATAATAATAAGACATTATTTTGTACTGATTTAGAGAATTAATGGAAATTATTTTTAAAAAAAATTAAATTTTTTAAATTTATCATTTTTTATTTTTGATTTTCGATTTTTAATGTCTAACTTTTTTATTTTTTTCTATAATTTTAGTTTTTTTTTATATTTTATTTTCGTAATTATTTTTAATTTTTTTATTTTTTTCGCGATTTTAATTTTTTTATTTTCGTTTTTGTTTTTTATTCTTTTTAAATTATTAATTTTGAGATTTTAGAATTTTGAATTGAAAGTTTAATGCAAAAAATAAGATTAATTAGTAATTTAATCATAATGACAATTTAATCTTTTTACATACTTTGAATACTAGTTTAGTAAACTTTTAGTGAATGATACTAAACTAGTAATTTCAGTAAAGATTAATACTAATTTGAGTAAATATCACGATATATAAACTAAAGTATAATTCGTATCTACTTAGAAGTGAAATACTCCGGTAGTTAGTATAAAAAATTTTATTTAACATTCAGCAGAAGAAACATCTCTAACAATAGTAATTGAATATATAGATGTGTTAATGAAATAACACTGAAATCAATATATAGATATCTACCTTTAGGATCAATTACTTAATCAAATCTAATGTTTGATAATCTCTCTTTTGATAACAAATAATTAATAATTACAAATGATTAATAAATTGTTTAGTTTATAATATGTTGTGATATTTTGTATCCAAAAAGAAGTTTCATTTACCAAATATACAGATGATCTTCCAAGATTTTAAGACAAAAACAGCTTGATCTATAATATGAATATTCCATTTCCTTTAAAACAGATAAACAAGTCTCTTTTAAGTCACACACTCGAAATCTTTATTTATTTATGATTTAAAAATCTTTATTTAAGATTCTGCCAAAGAAACATTTCTAACAATAGTAATTGAATATGCAATTGTATTAATGAAATAACACTGAAATCAATATATAGATATCTACCTTTGGGATCAATTGCTTGATCAAATCTAATGTTCAACAATCCGTCTTTTGATAACAGATTATTAATACTTATAAATGATTAATAAATTATTTAGTTTATAATATGTTGTGATATATTGTATCCAAAAAGAAGTTTCATTAACTAAAAATACAGATGATCTTCCAAGACCTTAAGACAAAAACAAGTTGATCTATAATCTTATTGGCCCATTTTCTTTCAAACAGATAAGCAAGTCTCTTTTGAACCACACACTCGAATTCAATACCCCTAATTATTATGATATAAAACTTACAATTATTGTCGATCGAGGACTTTTAATTTTCATTATCGATGAAGAAATTTTAATTAAAAAGATAAAGATTTTTAATAACTCACTTGAGATCTTTGATAGAATATCGATAAGAAGTTTTTGTGTTCTCAGAAATATCCTCAATCAAAGTGGCATCATAATTTACACATCTAATGGTCTCTGAAACGATTAGATGCTTAAGGAAAACATAAATTAATGAAATTTCGACAAAAACATGAAGTTCATATTTTATGTAAATTTATATATAGAAACTAACCAATAAAATATTTGGATTGTGAACTATATTTTAAGATATTTCCGATTGCATGGAATCGCAAATACGACTTGTGCTTTACAGTTTATTCTCATTGAGAAAAACGAAGGTAAATCCTACATTTTACATTATTTTTTTTTCGTTACTTTCGTTTTAAGAAACAAAAACTAATTTAATTAATAATCTGTTGATTTCAAATGATGGAGAGATTAATACATGGTCATGTCATCAAGTTAGCTGTTCGAAAATACTTTTAATCCAAAATATCTTGATGTCAAAGAATTAAAATAAACACTCTCAAACCGAAGAAAAGAAACTGGCGTTTTATCACACTGGAATGTTGAAAATTCTTTTCCATTACTTAAATTTTATTACTAAAATCTTTGTTAGTTTTATCGAATTATTTATGATTTCGTCTATCTTTATTTTATTAGTTGAGGATATTATTTTTTAAACTGTTTGGTTTATCTAAGATTTAGTTGCACCTACTTCTAGATCTCACAATAGTTTAAGTTCATTCACTCACTGCAATCAAATTATAATCTACTCAAACTACTACAACATCATTGATTTCATAACACGTTTAATACTAAATATTTTTCATCAAAATCTACGCATACCTTAATATATAAAAACAGAAACATCAAAATTCATTTTACTGTTAAAAAAAATTAAGATGAAAAAAAAACCTGTACGTTCATCACGTTGGTCAGAACCTAGTTTTCTTTGATTACCAACGTTTTGAAAATGGAAGAAGAAAATAAAAGATGACGTTGACAACATTTTAACTAAAGAAAACAAATTTTGCAATAAGTATTTTCCTAACGAATCCCTCAAGTTAGCTAATTTTTAGTCAAGAGATATATAGCTATATGTGAGTTCAAGAAAGGGATATCTAATATAGTGTAGAATACGATGGGAATTGAATATTAAATTAATTTTCTAATTGTCAGGTTTTAGGAATAGAAAAACACTTAAATAACCCTAGTAAGTTATATTGGACTTCGGGAAACCCTTCCCAAATATATATTTTTCCTTCACGAATATGTGTTTTTCCTTTTTGAATAGTGTTTTTCCTTTCCGAATATATGTTTTTGCTTCCTGAATATGTGTTTATCTTTCCTGAATTGATACTTTAAAATTTTATAATATTCTTTGGAAAACTTTAAAATATGTACTTTTTCTTAAAAATTTTAGATTTAACTTTTTCATAGGAAACTATGATATAATTTCTTTATTTTCTAAATTATTTTTTTTCCTAATCTATTAGTTTTCTAATTTTCTAAAATTTTTTTATAAAAACCTATGATATAATTTTCTTATTTTTTAAATTCATTTTTTTTTCTCTTCTATTAGTTTTCCATTTTCTGAACGCTGATGTGGAGCAATATTAATGATGGATTTCAATCCAACGTGGACAGCCTTAGGGGTTTATTGCTCCAATTTTTATTAGTAGTAGACTAAGTTTTTCAATTGAGCTACGCTCGGGTTTGTTAATGTTTTTTTTTAGTATATATTTATATATATTTTTATTTTAATGAATTATATGGTGACTTTTAATAATTTTTCAAATTTTTTTTTCTTAATACAATTTAACTTTTCATTGTTTTTGTTATTCAAGTAGAAATTGCTTTGACAACATTTTTTGAAAAATATTGTGAAATTAAATGTATCATTTTGTCAATCTATATGTTTTCTTTGAAAATTAAAAGAAGTTTTTCAATTTTTTTTAATTTATTTTATTTTAATATTTGGGTTGCAATGATATGTTGGTTTGTTGTATTTCCGCAATAAGTTACCATTTGAATTTTATAGATTTTTATCGATGACGCTAAATCTTTGTAGACCGTGAAAAAATTAATAAGTTTTATTTTCTAAAACCAAGTGGTAGCTTTTTTTTTTATGTTTATATATTCAATTAATAATAACTAACTGAAGTTGTTTTTAAATTATTTGTTTTTAACTGGCAATTTTGGATTCATATTATTATATTATAATAATTGTATTGTATAATAATATTGTTTTTATTGTCATTAATATCCTCAGATTTGAATCTTGTGTAATTTTTTTTATCTTTTTAATTAGATTAATGTTTTTTAGTATAGTCTTTCTTAGTTTATGGACTGTTGTTTAAACTAATTATTGTTTGTTTTTTTTTGTTCTTTCTATATACCTCTGTTTCATTAAACTTTATTCGTTGTTTAGAAATGTTACTTAAGTTAAATGACGCCACTTGTTTCTGAGAGGAACCTTTTTGAAGAGAATACGACGTTGTATAACTTAAATCTCTCAAACAATACTCGAATCCTTGACTTGAGCAATTCTTCGACATCTAATTCTCCTTTGTTGTTTCTTTCGGTTTAATTTCTTCTGTCAATTTCACCTGAATTGATGAGAATTTCGCTCTAATACATGCATGCCTAAGCGTAGAATATAAATGGTATAAGAAAGAATATACGATGTAGTTCCCTTGTCAATTTATCCATATTTGAAGCCTCCTCTAATGTTTCAAAGTCGAGCTGCCATGCTTTCGTTCGCTTTGAGCTTTCTTCCTCAATCAAAAGATTGTAGGTTGTGTACCAGTACTTTTGAGTTTGTTCATAATCTATCCTCGTATCTCTCTCGTTTTGGTCTCCTTGTTAACATGAATTTTTTTTTTTTTGCTGCTGATGTATTGATATTTTGACCGGATTTACAAGCACATTCTATATGGTTTTGGTTCATGTTCTGCACTATTAAGCAGGATAAACAGGTGATCTCACGAAATGGAGCATTTGGAGAAGACTTAGACGATTTGAAAGGAAAATGAAGAAACATTGAACCAAAGACAAGGTCGACCGACTCGAAGCTGGAGTCGACCGACTCGTTTAGTCGGTCAGAAGAAAGGAAATTCGTTTTACGGGCTTTATCTAAACTCGAAGTCTTAAAAATCCATCAGTGACCTGAAAACTCGTTCCCTGGAGATATATAAGTGATCTTAAGTAGGAGGATTAGGTCAAGAACACTTGAAGCCTAAAATTTCTCAAGAAGCAAATATCTCAAGCCAGAAAACTCTTACTTTTGTCTTAAGGAACCACCTTGTTCTTAAGGTTCCTTGAGTTTATTTTTCTACTTGGATTTACATAGAGAAAGACCCACAGATTTGTTTACTCTCTAAACTCTACTCTTTACTTTTATGAAAGCTTTGATAATATTATTGATGATGGTTTTGCTTGCGATGTGTGAGTAGTTTACTTGTTAGATCTTGGATTTTTCAAAGATTTTATAGATCTATGCATGATATGATCAGTAATGACTCTCTACTTTAATGGTAATTCATACAATATCTTGACTTGATCACTTAAGATATTGATCTATAGGTTTTGCTATTGTAATACACCATTCTACAACATAATCATAACATGGGTTTTAATAGGTAATCTCTTCCTTGTTCAAATACACCATTTGGCTTGGAAGATTATGAACAATCGAATCTAAGTTCATTGCTTGAGCTAGCTACCTTAGGTAAAAAAAACATCCTTTCTGATCTAGTGGTTAGTTCATAGGTATTGCAGCCACAGGAGACTGGGTGCTATATAATTACGTCTTTCGTGTTTAAGAGTCTAATGATTGTTGATTGTGTTGGTCTATATCTCATGCGAATACTTCCCTTGATCTAGCACCTTTAATCCATAAGTTACAACACTACAAATACTAGCTAAGTTACTTTCATACTTTCTGATAGAATTGAAACTCGACATAATCTCTATGAGATCGATAACCTTAATACTACAATTGTACAATGTGCACTTGCAGTCATATTTAGGTGAATTACTTCACACATCAGCTGCTAATTTTCTTTATTGGTAGTATTTTAGGTGAAATATTGTGATTTCCGAACTAATTGACCAACCTATTTAATTTAGGTTTTGTTTTTATGTCCTCTTCGAGTTCTATTATAGAATTTAATTTTTCTATTTGTTTTGTAGATGAACCTAATCATAGATTTTTTTTTTTTTTTCGGATTACATATTATTTGTTTATTTATTAAATGTGTGATTAATTGTTTGCAGCACTTTATGTTGTCTCTTTGAGACATGAGACAAGATACTACATATAGAGGTCATTTGCAGGTTCGTCAATTAAATAGTTCAACCAAAGTTATAACTCTTGAGTGCTAACTCTGATGAAATTTTGTTTGTTCCAGTGGAAATTTGAGTTATATATTCAACAACATTGTTGGAGGTAGAAGTTTCAGCGAGGTTGTCTCCGAGAAAAAAAAGCAGGTTTCACTGCACCTGATCCAAGAGTTGATTTATCTTGATCTGATGTCTCAAAAAAGATAAAAACAGAGTTATCAAATAATTGACACAACATAGTTTTGAAACCTATGATAGTCTTCCTTTTTCATTTAGGTGATTATCCTTGCTCAAAAATTTAGACTAAGATTGGACCTCGCTCATATTCCTATTACGATAGGTTGAAAATTGTAAATAACCACGACAACACATCGAGATAAGCAACATTGGTACCATGAGTTTTTTAAAAATTCTTAGATTCAAACAATGACTTACACTCCATGATTTTAAATTATCTTATATATATATTGATACATGTTTTTGATGATTCATCGTGAATGATATAACTCCACATAAGTATGTAATTAAAAAAATTTCTGAAAACGCATAGTGTTTCTAAATATAAGTTAAACTGAATTTTGGGATCATGTTCTAAGCCCATTTTTATTACATTTCTTCTCGGGTCTGGTCTTCTTCTAAATCTAATCCGCTGTATATTTTGGTGTAAACAATATTTTGAGTGTACTCTCTGCATCACCATGAGATTTAAGAAAGGTTAGACCTTTAGGAGATGTTAGATGTGATAGTGTCACGTACAGTTGGTCATAACTGAAAACGGGTTGAAACATGTATAGGAGAACCAACTACAAGTTTTGTCCCTAGGTTTTACTAATCTTCATTTCATAGCATACTCTTATTGGGAGCTGTCTTCTTCATAATGTGAAAGGATGTTTTGAGTCAGTTGGGAAGAAGATTCTTCTTGGCAGGATAACTTTATTACCCGCCTTTGTTCCCGTGATTATTTCGCCCTCTATCACTCAATCACCCAAATGTGTTATTACCAATCGTGTACCATTGCATTCCTTTTGATTAATGTTACGAAGCATCATCAATGGTACTCCTACTTTTACAGATACTCAACCGTATACCACATCTCGTACTTTGTTGATATTGTGTCACTTTTTCCTATACTGTATGAGCTAAGATATTCTATTGATTTCCTCGCATTTTTATAACATGTATGCGTTAATCTCATCAGTCAATTTTGTTCCGGGGTGTTAGGATGAAGTCTCTGTAATGCTTAGATGTGTATTTTTGTTAGTCCGTTCTCTGCATTTGTGGCTTGAAATATTTTCTCCATATGATCTCCAGTTGATTGCATTAAGAATTTTGAATCAACTACCACCATGATCATAATCCCCATTATCATTTTTATTTCCCTTTGTGGATGCATATCTATCTCTAACATTTAGCAACAATGCTGCAAAGCTTGTTTTTGATTCTTGGAGTCTCATGTTATATTTTTAAGTGAATACATTGAAAAATTCCCACAAGTATGATTCTTTGATTGATTTTAAAAATTTATCTGCTCTAGAACCCTATGAAACGACTCGTAGTATTTTTCAGAAGTCACCACCTGGTAGTAAAGTTTTGCCTCCAAAAGGCTTATCCTTAGCTGCTTCAATTTTCATGTACATCAAATCTCGTAATGTTCTGTCTAGCGCTTCAAATGCATATGAATGTGTCATGGGCGCCTCATCCCATATGATAAGATTAGTTTTTATGATGAATTCAGCAAGCATTGTTCCCAGTCTTATATGACACATTGAATCTTCATTTACATTTATTGGTATCTTAAAAACGTGAATGTACTATCCTACATGCATGTAGAAGCAATGTTGTGATGCCTAACGAATCAACTAGCAGCAGTATTTTCTCTGCTGAGCGCAACTCTGAAAATGTGGAATGGTAAAGATAACACTACCACACGGTGTGAGACACGAAATAACACACGACTATTTTCTTTTACAAAGAATATACTTCGATTAGAAACTCTTATGATAAACTTACAAGAAATATCAAATCGCTCTTCTTACAAAAGAACTCGCTCTTTAATCTCCCCAAATGATCTAAGCCCTATGTTGTATTTCAAACCCTTGTCTATAGATCTTTCCCCAAATGATCTAAGCCCTATGTTGTATTTCAAACCCTTGGCTGTAGATCTTTCCCCAAATGATCTAAGCCATATGTTGTATTTCAAACCCTTGGCTGTAAATCTTTCCCCAAATGATCTAAGTCCTATGTTGTATTTCAAACCCTTGGCTGTAGATCTTTCCCCAAATGATCTAAGCCATATGTTGTATTTCAAACCCTTGGCTGTAAATCTTTCCCCAAATGATCTAAGCCCTATGTTGTATTTCAAACCCTTGGCTGTAGATCTTTCCCCAAATGATCTAAGCCCTCAGCTCTAGATCTTTCCCTCACTATTACAACTTGTGGAGTGATGACCCTCATACACAGGTCTTCGACTCTTTATATAGTTAGAGAGATTTCCTATGTTTCATTTTCTTACAACACTCGGAAATCCCTTAACTTCCTCTCTGATTGATATCCAAAGTTTCCTTATTTGCAACATTTGGAAATCCCTTAACTTCCTCTCAATCATTGATTGCCTTGATTTCTATAATTAAGGATTCTTGATTCTGCTCCAAATCTTTGATTGCTGTCAATCTTTGATCTCCAGAATCTTCATATTAAATCACCCTTTATATCCGCATTCCAGAATATTCTCCATTGATCTCGCATGCAGTCTCCGGTGTAGTACTTCGTCTGTCATCTCTCCAACTGCCACACAACTTAGCTCACCGGTTGACTTGCAATCTCAACTTCCACACAATCTTTGATTCCTTCTAATCCTTGATTTGTGGTTTCTTGATTCTTCACACGATCCTTGATTTCTCTTAATCATTGATCTCCCGAATCTTCGAATAACATCTGTTGAGATCCAAGAATATTCTCTTCCTTACTTGAGTCACCTTCTGTTCATCATCTGACTCATGTTCTGCCTCAACACAGTTCTAAACTCTGTCAGCACATACACTCTCACACTCAAAAATGATGGTTTTATAGAGGTATGTTTTCCCAGTTCCGCCATGACCATATTGGAAGAATAGTTTTTCGATATCATTGTCTACCTATTACATAACTGCATCGTAAACTATTTTTTGGTGCACATCAAACTCATGAAATATTTTTGTGTTTTTCTTGTTCCTCTTTTACATTGTATTGTAATTAAAAATCTCTCCTTGAATTTATCGCTTTCAGACGATCATCCAAACCCTATTTAGCTTCACTAAACATTTCTCCACTCGAATTACCAACAGCGAAAGAAAAATCTCAGCTTTGATTTTGTTGTTGTCTTCGTCGGTGAGAGATAGACGATTCAAAGATTTGATTGAGAAAAAATTGGATTGATATGAGAAGTTGTAAGGTGCAAGTCAAATCAGTACCAACAAAATTTTTTTTAAACAACAAAAAAACGTATTCATTTGAAAAACAAATATAAGTTTAAATTTAGATAATGATTTCAAAGTCATAGTGATTTATATATGTTTTTAAATAACAACAAAAAAAAAATTAGATAATGATTGAGATTCATAGAGGAAATTTGTAAAAAAAATCTAAAATGGGATTCAAATTTGCAAAATACATCATTTTTTTTTAAACTACACTTTTCTAGTGATTAAATTACAAAATTGATCTTATAATAATTTTAGTTATTACATATATTTAATTTATATTTTTTTAAAAATATATATTGATTTAGTTATACCCTCCAAAAAAATCCCTAAAAAACTGATTTTTTTAAAATAAAAAAATAAACTAACTTAACAAAATAAGATTTTCACTGCTTTTTTTGTAAAAAAAAATAATGACGAAAATAAAATAAAGAATCAAAAAACTTATTTCATGGAATATTCTTTTTAAAACTTTTTTTTTTTTGCCAAAAGTAATTTGGTTTAAATTTAAAGATTTAAGATTTTATTTGTTTGCAAAAAAGTTTCTTCAAATATATATTTTTTTAAAAACTAAAGTTTAATTGAGAAATTTATTCGAACGAGTGCATAATTTCAGATTTTTATTAAGGTTCGAGTATGTCAAAATAAAATTATATATTCTAAAATATTAGTTATATTTAGACGTGTAATACCCGAAATGACAATCATAAACTCGAAGATATTAGTACTTTTGAAACCTAAAATCCAAAATATTATTTTTTGCCAAAACCAGTAATTAAAATTCTATTTTATCGTTTAAGACATGTTTTATAAATCAATTATTCATTTTTCGAAATTTTAATTATATAAATTTATTTCGGAAATAATATTAATGTTATAAATAACTAAGGGTAAAAATATAATTTCACATGATAAAAGAGTTAGTTTTCAAAACAAATTATATATGATGTACTTTTCAAATTATCTAACTTAATTGGTATAGTTTTCAAATGATCCATTTAAAAATGATTTAAATTTACAATTTATAATGATTTAAATTCGTTTTTAAACAATAGAAAAAGGAAATATGAAAGTAAATTTAAATAATGATGTGGAAGTAAAAAATAAAATATGTGCTCAACTTTAAATTATAATTATTTAAAAAAAAAAAAGAAAATTAGATAATTATGTAAAAAAATTAAATAATTATGTTGAACTATGTGATAGGTGTTTTAAAATCTTATGTGGACAATCTAACAACGCTATAGTCCCAACTTTTATTAATAATAGATTTATGAATCTAAAAATACTTATACTATGCATAACACTACAAGAAAAACAGTTTATTACGACAACGATAATTTTCGCAAAAATGGAATTTACGACAAAATTAATACTACAATGTGTTGTTAAAATATTTCGTCATAAAGTAAAACTGTCGTAAATTGTCGTAAAATTACGACTATTTAACAGCTACATGAATGGACGTTAATCAGACGCAACTTTAACGACTACTTAACGACGAATTTTCGTATCATATAACGACTAAATTCCGACTCCATTGCCAAAATTTTAACGACATCAATAATCCGACTGTTTTTTTATCTATTTGTAGTTTTGAATATGGATTGGTAAATCCATTTTTTTTTTTTCGAATTGGTAAACTCGTTCTTTTTAAAGCTACAATTATAATTTGAAATTTTGCATTATAAATAAAATTTTGAATACGAAAAACATATTATCCAAATTTAGACTTTAATACAATAACCATTGTTTTCAAGTTCATAAAACAAAAGAACTACTTACCAAGTTAGCAAAAGAACCACTAACCAAAAAACATACATTTACCAGCTACATTCACCAAGTTTTCCCTGCATTCACCAAAAAGCCAACATTCACAATAACCAGAAGTTTGAAAGACATAAAACCTAAGGCCAAGAGGAACCCGATGTCGGAGTGGTTGCTTGATCACCGGTGTTAGCAACAGCTTCAGTAGCTTCCTTAGTCAAGATGTCTAGGAACATTGGATTGAGACCAAGAACTTTTTCATGACCTTGGCTTGTTGCTCAGCTGCAAGGTTAAGTAGCTTCGCTTCATGTGCTGCGTTTTTAGCGGCTTGTTCTTCCAACTTTCTATGAGTTTCTGCAAGTTGGTCTTGAAAAGATTGAAACGCAGATGTACCTTCTTTGAACTTGCGCTTTCTGTTCACCAGAGTTTGGATAAGGCTTCCTATTCCCTATTGTGTTCCTCTTAATTATGTGATTGTTGACTGCATAAGTAAAAAGAATATCAAAGTCAAGAATGAAAAGAGAATATGAAAACCAATGAACACAATGGAATGTGTAATCACCTAAAGAAAGATGTCGTCGTACTCTACCGAGGTTAGTGGTCGTGGTAGCGACATACCATCACAAGTATCTGACTCCAGCTCAGACCGCTTAGCTTGCAGGTTCTTCTTGTAAATTTGGGCGATCTTCTCTGCCTTCCGATCAGCAAACGTTCCATCGTTTAAAGGAACATCTAAACTCGATTATACCGGAGGAGCAGTCTGCATTATTTTACAGGATGCATTATTACATATAATGTTATCATCGCTCAAGAAGGAATTCATGCTTTGAATGTTAAGTGTCGATGCACAAGCTCTTTTATGGCGGTTAAGACAGATCTTACTAAGGCTTACGAGATAATCGAGTGGGATTTCTTACATCAAGCTATGGTCTGAATGGGATTTGATACAAAATAGATTCATTGGATTATGACTTGTGTTAGGTGAGTAAAATTTCTCGATCAATATCAATGGCATTCTTCGTTGTTTTATGAAAACTGAATATAGTATAAGGCAAGGAAATCTGTTATCCTCATACCTTTTTATATTGTGTGCGGAGGTTCTTAGCCAAATGATGAAGAAATCAAATGATGCAATGGATTTAAGTGGTATCAAAATAAGCTATTCAAGCCCTTCCATTAATCATTTACTTTTCGCAGATGATTCTTTGTTCTTTTGTCAAGCTAGTGAAAAAGATGCTGCCACTCTTATGGATTTATTGAAACAAAACGAATGGACTTCATGGCAACAATTTAGTCTCTCTAAATCGGCCATCAGTTTTGATAAGCGAGTCCCTCTCCAAACAAAGACAAGGATCATATGTCTGACAAACATGCATACACAATGATGGAGGTGTTTCGATATATCTAGGCATGCCATAACAGTTTGTGATGTGATCCTAGGTAGGATATAGTCCCTGAACGACTCCAAGAGGCTGTGAAAGTGATGGTGTGAAGATCAAGGTTGCGGAAGTGAAGTTATGGTGGTGAAAGTTGCGGATTTGTGAAACTTGAAGTGGATGGTTGAAGATCCTTGGACTATCTACTTGCTCTGTGTGAATAGCAAAGGCCGTACACTGTGGGCAAGAGGTGAATTGAAGTAAAACTTCCAAGCGGTGCGAAGATTCCCTTAGACTTTCGACTCTTGAGAGGAATGGGAAAGTGTTCCAAAATTCCTTGTTCAAGAGGATGATCAAACGAGTTTAAGAAGAAGAATTGCTAATAAAATGTTTGATAAACTAAATAGAGGACCAAAAGGTCTTACATATAGTGTTCAACATGCATAGGAAATAACAAAGGACATAATAAAAACATTAAACACACAAAGACTAAAGATTAAAGACTAAACATTAATGAAAGCTTGACTAGACTCTTGATCTCCTCTTCATGCACGAAATTTATAGATAGAATTGGGCTTGGGTTTCCATCAAGAGGCTTTACAAAAGTGTTGTGAACAAGTCTTATTAAAAAACCTTGTTTGGAAAATCCAATGGGACAAAACCAAACCAAGGGAAAAAGAGTGCAAGTCACAACACCTCTCTTGATGAATTGTTTAGGTGGCTTGGATCACAACTAGGATAGTTGGATTAGCACACACTAAACTGCCCTGGATGGTGTTGAGAAGGTATTGTAGTCTTGTCTTAAGTTTGGCTTGCTTGGATGGGGTAATGGGGCCATTGAAGATTTGTAGAGTTTTTTCTTCATTATCTGCAGGTTCTAGCTGCTCCTTAGCTTCTTCATTAGCTTCTTCCTCCTCTGGTTCTAGCTGCTCCTTAGGTTGTGGTTCCTTGCTGGCCATGCTCACATCATCCTCCCCCAGTTGAGAAGGATTTGACCTCAAATCGGTTTCATCTGCAAAATAGGGATCCAAATCAATAATATTGAAGCTTGAAAACTTGGTACTTACCTTGAAGATCCAGCTGGTAGGCATTTTCATTAATCTTTTTGATGAATTTGAATGAACCATCAACCCTAGGCATTAGCTTGGATTTCCTTTCACTCGGAAATCTATCTTTGCGCAAGTGAATCCAAACTAAGTCTCCTTCCTCAAAGGTTAGCTTTTTCCGGCCTTTATTGGCTTGTTGAGCATACATCTGGGTCTTATTTTCAATATTGAGTCGAGCCTTCTCATGAATCTGTTTAACCAACTCATCCTTTTTCTTTCCATCAAGGCTTGTCCTTTCACTCAAAGGTAAAGGCATTAGATCCAAAGGTGAGATGGGATTGAACCCATAAACAATCTCAAAAGGTGAATACTTAGATGCAGTATGCCTAGCATGGCATGATTGTATGCAAATTCAACATGAGACAAAAATTCTTCCCAAGTCCTAAGATTCCTTTTAATCAAAGCTCTTAACAAAGTAGATAAGGTTCTATTAACTACTTCCGATTGACCATCCGGTTGTGGGTGACAAGTTGTGGAGAAACAAAGCTTAGTTCCTAGCTTAGACCAAAGTGTTTTCCAAAAGTAACTAAGGAACTTAGTGTCTCTATCTGATACTATGGTCCTAGGCATGCCATGAAGTCTAACTATCTCCTTAAAGAACAATCCAGCAATGTTAATGGCACATTCCATTTTATGACAAGGAATAAAGTGAACCATTTTGGAAAACCTATCAACTACAACAAACACAAAATCCTTTCCAGTCTTAGTTCTAGGTAATCCAACAATAAAGTCCATAGAAATATCATGCCAAGGGTGCAAAGGTATAGGAAGAGGGGTATACAAACCGTGCTTATGGATTGTGGATTTGGCTTGCTTGCAAGTTACACATCTTTGGCAAGCTTTCTCAACATCACTTCTCATATGTGGCCAAAAGAAGTGTTCTTGCAGTACAGTCAATGTCTTTTTGCCACGCCAAAGTGACCCATAAGACCACCTGCATGTGCTTTCTTAACAAAAAAATCTCGCAAAGAAGAGTTAGGCACACATAATCGATTATCATAAAACAAGAAGCCTTCACTCTTATAGTATTTTCTGAAGGAATTTGGGTAGGTTTTGAAATTTTTTTCATAAACCCTAAACACTAATTCATAGCTTGGATCTATGTTGATTGAATCATAGACTCGGATCACAGATATACCTGGAGTTTCTTAGCAGCGGAATGAACAGGGTATCGAGATCAGGAGTGTCTCAGATGCTGCGCCTCTACAGAAGTCCACACTCACACAAAGCTGGATCAGGGATGCTAGTGCCTCTGGGAAGAGAGAGATTTCTTTGGACGGCTAGGTTAAAACCCTTAAGTCTGAAATTTTGTGACCTAATGCCTTTATATAGAGGCATGGTCGAAATTCCTTAACCGTCTGGATCAACCGGTTTAAATTAAGTCATTAATTAAAACCCGGTATCATTAATCCGGAGCTGTGTCGACCGACACAAAGCATGTGTGTCAATCGACACACTCTTAAAATCTCCATATCAATGTGTAACAATTACACATCGATTAGATCATTACTCTAATGATCATTCCCAGTATTAGTTATCTAGTTTGCTTAGGTGTGTGACCCTATAGGATCATGCAATACTAGCAATGAGTTCATAACTCATAAGTTACAAGTGGTTTCTAGCAAAGCATTATAACTACCCAGTATTTCATGATAGTCTTATCTCGACTTCACAACTATACATTAGAGTGAATACAAGTATGATATCCAGGACATTCCCTTCAATCTCCCACTTGTACTAGAATCAACTTATTCCAATAATCCCTTTGTCACTATATCTCGATTCAGCATAAGGCAAGAACTCGTGTCATCCTTATAAAGCCAAATCACGTTTATCGAACTCTGATTTATACTGATAAAGATAAACAACTGACATTCAGCTTGTTTGAGTGTGGCCACACATTCCATCAGTATCAAATCTTCGATAGGCCCAGAGATATTTAACTCCCGTTATATAGGAGAGACAAATCCCATCTTGTTTCATCCCCTGTTCTCATCTATGTTCCAAAATATTTAACTCTCGAGAAACCTCTTGTTATGTTTTATTTAATGAAAGTGTTTCATTATTATTTAATTGTGCAATTGTTTAATTAAATAATAGTCCCAAAATAATTTAAGGCATTTTTATAGGTCATCAAATACGTGATTTGATCATGAAACCCTATAAGCGATATATGTCATAAATTACTGAGGTCCCTGGTCGAAGGTTATTAAATTGGGACATTAATAACCGCGCGAGACTAGTATGTGATGTGACTGATGACCAAGTTTCATGGTGTCATTGATAGGAGTATCAAAGTAAATCACATTGATATGTGTTGTGAACACGGTATCGGACGTGACCCGCTAATGAGAACTCAACAAGATTGTTACATGAGTGTCATATGAGTTTCTCATTACGACTATAGAGTATAGTCCTTAGACCTGAGTTCATCATGATTTTATGCATATGAATTGGTCTGCTTTGACTTCGTCAAACGTCATCCGTAACTGGTGATTATTCAGACATTTATTGGGCATATCATGAAGTATGTGGGGAACAGGGGATGAAACAAGATGAGATTTGTCCCTCCTATATAACGGGAGTTAAATATCTCTGGGCCTATCGAAGATTTGATACTGATGGAATGTGTGGCCACACTCGAACAAGCTGAACGTTAGTTGTTTGTCTTTATCCAGTTTGCTTAGGTGTGTGACCCTATAGGATCATGCAATACTAGCAATGAGTTTATAACTCAGAAGTTACAAGCGGCTTCTAGCAAAGCATTATAACTACCCAGTATTTCATGATAGTCTTATCTCGACTTCACAACTATACATTAGAGTGAATACAAGTATGATATCCAGGACATTCCTTTCAATCTCCCACTTGTACTAGAATCAACTTATTCCAATAATCCCTTTGTCACTATATCTCGATTCAGCATAAGGCAAGAACTCGTGTCATCCTTATAAAGCCAAATCACATTTATCGAACTCTGATTTATACTGATAAAGACAAACAACTGACATTCAGCTTGTTTAAGTTTGGCCACACATTCCATCAATATCAAATCTTCGATAGGCCCAGAGATATTTAACTCCCGTTATATAGGAGGGACAAATCCCATCTTGTTCCATCCCCTGTTCTCATGTAAACTCCTGGTGTGATCTTGGTTCCTTTGCCTGAGCTATGTCTCCATTGTTATCACATAACAACGCCACATGCTCAAAGATGCTAGGAATCACACCAAGTTCAGTAATGAACTTCCTAATCCAAACAGCTTCCTTTGCCGCTTCTGAAGCAGCAATGTACTCAGCTTCTGTCGTGGAATCTGCTACAGTGTTCTGCTTGGAACTCTTCCAACTAACTGCACCGCCATTCAAACAGAAAACGTAACCAGATTGAGATCAGAAATCGTCTTTTTCTGTCTGGAAACTAGCGTCGGTGTATCCACTCACCACAAGCTCATCACTTCCTCTGTAAACCAAGAACTTATCCTTAGTATTTCTCAAATACTTCAGGATTGTCTTGACCGCTGTCTAGTGACTCTCACCGGGATCGGATTGGTATCGACTCGTCATGCTCAAAGCACAAGTGACGTCCGGTCGTGTACATAGCATGGCATACATGATAGATCCTATCGCAGAGGTATAGGGAATCCTACCCATGCGCTCCCGCTAAGCAGGCGTCGAAGGACACTGCTTCTTGCTGAGAGTAATGCCATGTGACATCGGAAGCAAGCCCTTCTTGGAATCATGCATATTGAACCTGTGTAAGACCTTATCAATATATGTATCCTGACACAGTCCAATTAGCTTCTTCGATCTATCTCTATAGATCCTTATTCCAAGAATATACGCGGCTTCTCCCATATCCTTCATCGAGAAACAACTTCCAAGTCAAGTCTTAACAGACTGAAGAAACGGAATATCATTTCCGAGAAGCAATATGTCATCTACATACAATAGGAGAAATGCAACTGCGCTCCCACTAGTCTTCTTGTAAACGCATGGTTCTTCTTCGTTCCTGATGAAATCAAACCTTTTGATAGCTTCATCAAAACGAAGATTCCAGGCCCGAGATGCTTGCTTCAATCCATAAATGGATGGATGAAGCTTGCATACTTTCCTAGGATTATTAGGATCAATGAAACCCTCTGGTTTTGTCATGTACACATCCTCTTCCAGAATCCCATTCAGGAAGGCTGTTTTCACATCCATCTGCCAAATCTCATAAGCATAATAAGCGGCAGTACCTAGGAGAATCCGGATGGACTTAAGCATAGCGACTAGGGAATAGGTTTCGTCATAGTCAACACCATGCACTTGTTTGAAACCTTTTGCACCAATCTAGCTTTGTACACCTGTACATTACCATCCACGTCAATCTTCTTTTTGAAGACCCATTTGCACTCAATGGCTTTTGCACCATCGGGCAAATCTTCCAAAGACCAAACTTTGTTGATTGATATGGATTCCATCTCGGATTCACTGGCCTTTAACTATTTTTCAGAATCAGGGCCCAACATTGCTTCTTCGAAAGTCGCAGGTTCGTCACTATCAATGATCAGAAGATCATGACAGTTAGTCACGAGAAATCCGTATCTCTCGACTTCATTACGAATCCTTCCGGACCTGCGAACTTCAGGCACCACATGTGTTGGTTCAACAACATCTTGTGAATCCACCGACTGCTCTTCCTCATCAGGTTGAACAGCATTTTGTGGTTCTCGAATTTCTTCGAGTTGTACTTTACTCCCACTGTTCTTCTTGGAAAGAAATTCCCTCTCAAGAAAGACACAGTTCTGAGCAACAAATGTCTTGTCCTCGGATCGGTTGTAAAAGTAGTATGCCTTGGTTTCCTTAGGATAACCAACGAAGTAGCACTTATCAGATTTTGGTGCAAGCTTATCAGATATTAATCGCTTGGCATAAGCTTCACAACCCCAGATTTTAAGAAAAGACAGACTTGGAACCTTTCCAGTCCACATCTTATATGGAGTCTTTTCAACTGATTTTGTTGGAACTCTGTTCAGCGTAAACGCAGACGTTTCAAGAGCATATCCCCAGAAGGATAACGGTAGATCAACATGACTCATCATCAATCGAACCATATCCAATAAAGTCTGATTCCTCCTCTCAGACACACCGTTCCACTGTGGTGTTCCATTAGGAGTGAGTTGTGAAACGATTCCACAATCTCTAAGATGATCGTCGAACTCTTGGCTTAAGTACTCACCTCCACGATCATATCGAAGAGCTTTGATACTTTTGGCAAGTTGGTTATGTACTTCATTCTGGAACTCCTTGAATCTTTCAAAGGATTCCGACTTATGTCTCATAAGATAGACATAACCGTATCTACTGAAATCATTAGTAAATGTAATGAAGTACCTAAAGTTTCCTCTTGCACTAATGCTCATTGGGCCACACACATCTGTATGTATAAGGCCCAACAAGTCACTGGTCCTTTCATTAAACTTGTTGTAAGGGGCCTTTGTCATTTTGCCCAATAAGCAGGATTCACATTTCTCAAATGATTCATAATCAAATGAGTCTAAAAGCCCATCTTTATGGAGCTTTTGAATCCTTTTCTCATTGATGTGGTCCAAACGATAGTGCTAGAGAAAAGTCGGGTTTGATTCATTTGATTTAAACCGTTTGTTATTTATGTTATAAACAGGTATTGATTGATTGAGAATATAAAGCCCATTCTCTAATGGGGCGCTACCATAAAAAATATTATCTCGAATAAAAAAGCAACATTTGTTCTTAATTGAAAAATCAAAACCATTCATGTCCAACATAGAAATAGAAATGATATTCCTGGTTATCGCAGGTACACTAGTAGCAATTCTCCAACTCTAAAATCATGCCTGAAGGTAAAGACAAATGATAAGTTCCTACGACTAATGCAGCAACTCTTGCTCTATTCCCAACACGCAGGTCCACTTGTCCCTTCTTCAGCGTTCTACTGCTGCGCAGGCCCTACATATTAGTACAAATATGAGCACCACAGCCGGTATCTAATACCTAGGAATTAGAACCTGATGAAGTAACATTTACTTCTATAACATAAATACCTTTAGATGTCGTCTCGTACGACTTCCTCAGGTTCTTCAAACCTTCAAGGTAGTCATTGCAGTTCCTCCTCCAGTGCCCAGGCTTCTTGCAGTAAAGAAAAGTATCACTGTCAACTGGGCCACGCTTGGGCTTGGAAGACGACTCAGGCCTCTCCCGATTCTGAACCTGGATAGCCTTGCTCTTTCCTTTGCCCTTAGCAGGTTTCTTAAACCCTTTAACCTTTTGTACCATAAGTACATCAAGAGCAGCCTTCTTGAGATTGGGCTCCGCTGTCTTGAGCATGCCATGCAGCTCAGTCAGAGACTTCGTCATATCATTCATGTTATAATTCATAACAAACTGATCGAAGCTCGGCGGCAGAGAACGCGGGGTCACCTATCGAGATAATCACAACCCTGAAATCTATGTTTCTGCAGTTCTGAGTTCATCGTGGCCAGCATCAGGCAAATCACATTTGTCACATCATCCGTATGCTTTTCCCACTTGTCCTTATCAACAATAGGAGCATTGGATTTGGGCTTCTCAGGAAGAGGTTTCTCGAGAACATATTCTTTATTCTCATTCTTGAGAACGATTCTTATGTTCCGATACCATTCCAGGAAGTTGGATCCTTTCAGTTTTTCCTTCTCAAGGATGGATCTCAACGTGAATGAGTTTGAATTGTTGTTGTTAGACATAGCTGAATCAAGAGAAAAAGAGAATTTAATTAGTTTTTGATGTTCAAGGAATGATAAATCTTAACATTTAAGACTGCTCACATTATATTCAAAATTAATTTTCCTCAGGTGGAATATAATGATCCAAGATCCCTATTTCACTGAGATTTGAGTGAGCTTTGGCTCATCGCCCAAACTTCAGTTATTTAGGTGAGCAAACGCTTTGCTGATCATATCCAATATGATTCTTGGTCTTGGATTAATATCCTATATTAAATCCAATCTTCTGTCTATGGGTCCAAAACCATTTTGATAGCCCATTCAAGCAAACCAATCTTAGAGTCATGTGGTAACGATTACCACATGCCTTACTCGTGTAATTGTGAATGCCTTGCTTTGGCAAGCCCATCACACAACAAAACAAGACTTAGCACCTGACAAGATATGGAAAGACATCAGAGATACTTGATATTATGTTTGAGGAATGGAACATTAATCTTAAAACATATCATTTATGTATTTAAGAAAGATTAGATTTAATTCAAAAAGTTTTAATCTAATTAAAGTTGATTAAAATCTAGTATGCAAATTCTGCTCTTGTGTTTGTTCGACACCGACACCTAGTGTCGGTCGACAGACACAACTTCTTCAGAATTGCGAGACACCTGTCGATCGACACTGACACCTAGTGTCGGTCAACAGACACAAAACCGGTTCAATCGCGATTAAACCATTTAACCCGATTAAACCAATCAATTTCGATTCAATCCAATTAAATGGTGTCGGTTTATGTTTGTGTCGCCCAATACGTAGTTGTATCGGTTGACACGACCTAACCGGTTTGAAATCGTGATGAAATCGACCAAACCAAGTTAGACCGATCATACCAATCCGGTTCAATCCAATTGAAACGATTGAGATCGACGCGTGTCGACCGACACGAACAGTGTGTCGATCGACAGAGGCGATTTGTGGGAACATCGATCATTTGATCGACACTTAGAATTTTACACTGCTTTATGACTTGTGTCGATCGACACACGCTTTGTGTCGGTCGACACAACCAAGCAGAAAACCCTAGTTTTGAAATTTTCGAAAACCGCTGTTTCGCGAATCAACAGGCCGTGTCGATCGACACACGCTTTGTGTCGGTCGACACGCCTTTCGCAGAAACCCTAATTTTTCAGTTTTTCAAAACAACTATGAATTTGATGAATCAAATTCGAATTCAAAGCATTTAGATATCTTTTATAGATTCAATTACAACATATGGCTCTTCTACCACTGAAGGAATTTGTGTAGGTTTTTAAAACTTTTTCATAAACCCTAAACACTAATTCATAGCCTGGATCTATGTTGATTGAATCATAGACTCGGATCACAGATATACCTTGAGTTTCTTAGCAGCGGAATGAACAGGATATCGAGATCAGGAGAGCCCCAGATGCTGCGCCTCTACAGAAGTCCACACTCACACAAAGCTGGATCAGGGATGCTAGTGCCTCTGGGAAGAGAGAGATTTCTTTGGACGGCTAGGTTAAAACCCTTAAGTCTGAAATTTCGTGACCTAATGCCTTTATATAGAGGCATGGTCGAAATTCCTTAACCGCCTGGATTAACCGGTTTAAATTAAGTCATTAATTAAAACCCGGTATCATTAATCCGAAGCTGTGTCGACCGACACAAAGCATGTGTGTCGATCGACACACTCTTAAAATCTCCATATCGATGTGTAACAATTACAAATTGGTTAGATCAATACTCTAATGATCATTCCCAGTATTAGTTATCCAGTTTGCTTAGGTGTGTGACCCTATAGGATCATGCAATACTAGCAATGAGTTCATAACTCATAAGTTATAAGCGGCTTCTAGCAAAGCATTATAGCTACCCAGTATTTCATGATAGTCTTATCTCGACTTCACAACTATACATTAGAGTGAATACAAGTATGATATCCAGGACATTCCCTTCATTTTCCAATACCAAACTTCTCACAAGCAGCATAAATATCCTTAAAATCAGCATCAGTAACATATAACTCTTTGATTTGATTAAAACCTAGCAGCTTAACTTCTAAAGAGTTCAAGAGCACATACCTTCGAGAAAGAGCATCGGCTACTACATTCTCTTTACCTTTCTTGTATTTGATCACATAGGGAAAAGTCTCAATGAATTCAATCCACCTAGCATTTCTTTTGTTTAGCTTTTGTTGCCCTCTGAGATGTTTGAGTGACTCATGATCAGTATGGATGACAAACTCCTTGGTCCAAAGATAATGTTGCCATGTTTGTATGGCCCTTACGAGTGCATAAAGTTCTTTGTCATAGGTTGGATAATTGAGTGTGGCCCCTCCAAGTTTCTCACTAAAGTAGGCTATTGGCTTCTTTTCCTGCATAAGAACAGCACCAATACTAATTCCTGAGGCATCACATTCAATTTCAAAAGTTTTATCAAAGTTAGGAAGAGAAAACACCGAGGAGTGTGTGAGCTTTTCTTTAAAGGTTTGAAATGCTTCTTCTTGAGCTTGCTCCCATTTAAATCCCACATTCTTTTTGATAACCTCAGTGAGAGAGGCTGCTAGAGTGCTAAAGTCTTTGACAAATCTCCGATAAAACCCAGCAAGACCATGGAAGCTCCTTACTTCCCCAACGTTCTTTGGGCTCGGCCACTCCTTAATCACTTTTATCTTTTCCTCATCATCCTTAACTCCATCTGTACTCACAACAAAACCTAAGAAGACAAGGTTATCTGTTCCAAAAGTACATTTCTTAAGATTAGCATACAAGGTTTCCTTTCTAAGGACTTCAAAAACCTTTCTAAGATGTTCCACATGTTCATCTAAACTTCGGCTGAAAACTAGAATATCATCAAAGTATACTACCACAAAGTGACCTATGAATTCTCTAAGGACGTGGTTCATCAGTCTCATGAAAGTACTAGGTGCATTGGTTAAGCCAAAGGGCATTACTAACCACTCATATAAACCTTGTTTAGTTTTAAATGCAGTTTTCCACTCATCACCTTCTTTCATCCTAATTTGGTGATAACCACTCTTAAGGTCTACCTTAGAAAAGATATTAAAACCATGCAACTCATCAAACATATCATCTAATCTAGGTATAGGGTGGCGATACTTTACAGTTATATTGTTGATGGCTCTGCAATCAACACACATCCTCCAACTACCATCTTTCTTAAGCACTAGCAAAACGGGCACAACACATGAACTCATGTTCTCGCGGATATGACCTTTCTCCATGAGCTCAGTGACTTGCTGTTGAAGCTCCTTGGTCTGCAGGGGATTGGTTCTGTAGGCGGACTTGTTTGGAAGAGATGCTCCTGATAGAAAGTCAACTTAGTGCTCAATTCCTCGGATTGGTGGTAAGCCTTGCGGTTGTTCCTCCGAAAACACATCTTTAAATTCTTGCAAAAGAAGTAGAATTTCGCAACGCATGTCTTGCATAGATTGGTTAGTATGAAAGCATTCTTTTAGCACAAAGAGTAGGTGTGGTAAGTGACTCCCTGGGTTGGACTTAATCATAAGATTAGTCGACTGTTTAGCCGATGGTTTGATTGGCGGTTTGGTGATGGAGTCGGCATGGATTCGGATTGGGTTTTGTTTTTCTTTAAAGCTATCTGATCTAAATGAACCTCTTGTGTGGATAAAGGTACTAAAATATGTTTCTTTCCCTTAAACTCAAATGAGTATCTATTAGTAAACCCATCATGAATAACCCTTCTATCCGATTGCCAAGGTCTACCTAACAAGATGTGACCAGAATCCATGGGTAAAACATCACACAAGACCTCATCTTCATATTTTCCTATGGACAAAGGAACTAGGACCTGGTTTCCTTCTTCTAGCTCACCCTCATTGTTGATACTAGGTTCAACTTCTAATTATTTATAATTAGAGGGGTTCGCTTTTAGGAAAGTACTTAGTAAGAAAACAAAGAGAAAACCTCAAAAAAAGATATTAATGAAGGTGATTACAATGTTTGTTAACTTGGGATGCCGAGTTAACTTTATCAAAGAGAAGTAAAACCTAGGCGATCTAGTTCTTCTTCTCCAGATTCTCAATCAATATTATTAGTGAGGGGGGTATGTATTTATATATCCTTAATAGTCGGTCTTGTAAGCCCATGGGCTAACCTCGGAAAAATGGAATATTTCTATTTTTCCAAGACTAGGGAATCGGTGATGAGATTCTATCTTATACTGTCCGAGCTTAGACTTCGGCTTAGGACGATGTTCGTTTAGACCCCAGCTTCGGACACTAAATTTGATCAATCTTCACCTTCTATAGTCTTCAGACGATAAACACCAGGTCTTACCTTTGTCTCGATTAAGTAAGGACCCTCCCATTTGGCTCCGAGTTTTCCTGCTCCAGGTTCTTTTGTGTTTTCGAACACCATTCGTAGGACTAAGTCTCCTTCGCCGAGAGGGCGATCTCTGACTTTCTTATTATAGTATCGAGAAGCGATTTGATGGTAATTTTGAATACGAAGTAGTGCATGGTCCCGAAGTTCCTGTATTTCGTCGTTTCGTTCTTTGAACTTTGCATCGTTGATCTCGGTATCGTGTATCATTAGGGTTCTTCACAGACTCGGAACCCTAACTTTGGCAGGGGACATCGCTTCCATCCCATGAGAAAGTGAAAAAGGGGGTTTGTCCGGATGTACGTCTAGGAGTTGTTCTGTGTGACCATAGCACTCCTTCCAACTCGTCCGACCATCTTCCTTTCTTCCCGAGTAGTCTTTTCTTTATTCCGGCGACAATTGTTTTGTTCGTAGCTTCAGCTTGTCCATATCCTTGTGGGTACCTCGGAGTTGACTTGTTCATATGGATTTTCCATTTTTCGCAAAAAGCTTCGAAGTTTTTTGAAATGAACTGGGAACCATTATCCGTCACTATCTCGTAAGGAATCCCGTGTCTGCAAAGTATATTTTTCCAGACAAAGCTTTGGACCTCCCTGCATTGAATCTTCGGATAAGCTGCTGCTTCGACCCACTTTGTGAAATAATCAGTTAAGACTAGGAGGAATCGTTTCCCACTAGAAGACTTCGGAAAAGGCGTTACGATATCCATAGCCCATCGCATAAACGGATAAGGAGGGACCGCGGCCATAAGTAATTTTGTTGGAGCGTTAATTTCGGTGGCGTGTCTTTGACACTTCTCACAATGTGCTGTAAACTTATCATAATCGGCCATCATGGTTGACCAGTAATACCCTAGCCTCCGAAGTTTTACAGCTAGGAGTCTTCTTCCCGAGTGATTTCCTCCTTCACCAGAATGGGTGGAGGTCATTACTTCGTTTGCTTCTTCTTTACCAATGCAGTGGAGTATCAACCCTCTAGCAGACCGTTTAAATAGAACGTCGTCTATTAGTAGATATTGGGCAGCCACAGCTTTTAACCGACGCGCTGCCCATTTATCTGATGGGACCTCGCCATTTTTGATATAACGAACAATCGGTGTTCTCCAATCTTCTTTGTCTTCTCCGAGGATTTCCAGTTAAGCGTCTTCTTCTTCTGGGTTCATAATTGTCAAAGTGTGATGTTCGTTACTGCTGATACTCAGATAATCAATTGTTTCGACTGGGATTGTTCTTTGTAGATGGGGATCTGCCGCAGTTGCAAGAGCGGCCAATCAATTTGCTATCGTATTTTCTCTCCGTGGAATCTGTTTTAAATCAAATTCTTTTAAATGTTCGGCTAAACGCCGCACCAATTTTACGTATGCCTCCATTCGATCGTTCTTTGCTCCGAACTCGCCACTGAACTGGTTGGCTACTAGTTGAGAATCACAACAAGCTCGGAGATATTGAGCGCCTAACTGTCTCGCGAGACGGAGTCCTGCGATTAAGGCTTCGTACTTCTGCCTCATTGTTCGATGCTTCAAAAGCTAAGCGGAAGCTCTGTTCTAAAACCTCTCTGGTCGGAGATTTCAGCCAAATTCCGATCCCGGATCCGATCTTGGATGAGGATCCATCGACGTAGAGGGTCCATCGCTCGTTCTGAGGGGCTATTGTCATTACTTCTGGAGGTAGCTCGAACAAGAAATTTGCTAACACTTGGCATTTTATTGTTGCTTTGGTCCGATATTCAATGTCGTACTCACTAAGCTCGACTGGCTACTTTGCCAGCCGTCCTGACTGCCCAGAACTATGTAGTATTGTTCGGAGAGGGTGGCTTGTCATTACAGCGACCGGATGCGACTGGAAATAAGGTCGTAGTTTCCGAGCTTCTATTACTACGGCAAATACTAATTTTTCTAGAGCTGGGTATCTAGTTTCAGCGTCGAGCAACGACTTACTTACATAGAAGACTGTTTTTTTTTCTCCTCTATCTTCTTCGACCAACACGTCGCTTACGGCCGACTCTGATACCGAAACATAAAGGAAAAGGGTTTCTCCATCTTATGGTTTGTTCAAGACCGGGGGGGGGGTCGACAAGTATCTTTTTAAATCTTGGAAAGCTTCCTCACATTCGTTATTCCATTCGAATTGTTTGTTTCCCTTCAAAAGATTGTAAAAAGGCAAACATTTATCAGCTGATCAGGAGATAAATCGATTTAGAACTGCGATTCGTCCGGTGAGCCTCTGTACTTCTTTTGAGTTCTTTGGGGACGGTAGATTCTTTATTACACTAATTTGTCTCAAGTTAGCCTCTATACCCCGCTCTGTTACCAAATATCCGAGGAATTCGCCCGAGGTAACCGTGAACGTACACTTATCCGGGTTTAACTTCATGCCGAAGCAGTTTAAGATATCGAAACAATCTTGTAGGTGAGTGACATGTTCGGAGGCCACATGAGATTTTACCAGCATATCATCAATGTAAATTTCCATCGTATTACCCAGCTTCTCTGCAAACATTCGATTGACCAACCTCTGATACGTTGCTCCTGCCTTCTTCATGCCGAAGGGCATTACTCGGTAACAATAGGTTCCTCTTTCCATGATAAAGGCGGTTTTCTTCTTATCATCTGGATGCATCATAATCTGGTTGTACCCCGAGAATGCGTCCATAAAAGAGAGAAGTTCGTTTCCTGCCGTGGCTTCCACCAGTCTTTCTATGCTTGGGAGGGGAAAACAATCCTTCAGACATGCTTTGTTTAGGTCTGTGAAATCTACGCAGATCCTCCATTTTCCATTTTTCTTTTTTACTACAACCGGGTTAGCTAGCCACTCTGGATATTGGACCTCGGTTATTGAACCTTTTGCTAGTAGCCGGTCGATTTCTTCGTTAACAGCCATTGCTCTCTCGGGTCCTAACTTTCTCTTCTCCTGTTTAACTGGTTTATGGGTAGGATCTACGTTTAATCGATATGATATTACTGCCGGATCAATCCCTACCATATCCTCGGATGACCAGGCGAACGTTCCTTTGTTTTTCCTTAGCAGGTCGATCAACTTTGTTCTTGTTTCTTTCTCAAAATTTCCTCCTATAGTTAAAAAGTGTTCTTATTTTTCCTCGTCGACAAATATTTTTTCATACGAATCTTTCTCAAAGACGTTTGCATCCAATTCTCCTATTATTGATAAGCTCGGATTTTCGTTGCGGGGAAATTCTGGTTCAGAGATTAACGAGATTGTTCGTGACTGATTCTTCGGGGGCATGGAACAGATTATGGCTATTCATTGGTCTTCTTTAACCGAACAAACACCATGTGGGGTTAGAAATTTAAGGCACTAATGATAGGTTGAAGGGACTGCTTCCATCATTGTTAGCCAAGGAACTCCCATAATTGCGTCAAATACGAGGGGTCCTGATACCACATGAAAGATAGTATCCATAGTAACTACTCCAACTGATATCGGGTAGACCACAGTTCCTACCGCTACTTCTCTCTTCCCCGAAAGTGACGCTATGGGCTATGTTCTTACCTCCATATCTTTAGATACTACATTCATTCAATTCATAGCTTCTAGACTTAATATGTTCACCGTACATCTGGTGTCTATGAGCACCTTTTCCATGAGATTTTCGGCCAAGAAGACACGGATGACCAAAGGGTCTTTGTGGGGAATTATAATTCCCTCGAAATCTACATCTGTGAAGGCTGCCGAAGAATGATACGTTGGGGCTGGGCTCGTAGATCGAATCTTTGGTATTTCTCTGATACACTTTTTATAATTCCTTTAGAATCCGAAGTATCGAGAACTACACCGATATATTTTTCCCTCCTCGAGGTTTCTTTTGTTTTTAAATAAATAGAAGTCACGACCCCCCTACCTGGCACGCCAAATGTTGATACTGGGTTCAACTTCTAATTATTTATAATTAGAGGGGTTCGTTTTTAGGAAAGTACTTAGTAAGAAAACAAAGAGGAAACCTCGGAAAATGATATTTTATTAATGAAGGTAATTACAATGTTTGTTAACTCGAGATGCCGAATTAACTTTATCAAAAAGAAGTAAAACCTAGGCGATCTAGTTCTTCTTCTCCAGATTATGAATGAATATTATTAATGAGGGGGTATGTATTTATATATCCTTAATAGTCGGTCTTGTAAGCCCATGGGCTAACCTCGGAAAAATAGAATATTTCCATTTCTCCAAGACTAGGGAATCTGCGATAAGATTCTATCTTATACTGTCCGAGCTTAGACTTCGGCTTAGGACGATGTTCGTTTATACCCCCGCTTCGGACACTAAATTTGATCAATCTTCTCCGAGGTATCCCTCGGTCATCTGGGCCGGGGGTTGATATTCATATTGCCAGAACTTATAACCTAATAAGTTATCAGGGAAGAGCTCGCCAGGGACCAAACTCCGATTATTTCCAAAGCTATTGATAAAGGGTAGAACCTCATCATTAAGCCATTGCAACTTATAGGGTTTAGACCTCTTAATAATCTCAAGTCCTAACTTCTCTACCATAATCTCACTATCTACATTGGTACAACTACCCCTATCTATCACTAAGCTATAGATCTTACTCTTAACTAAACAGCGAGTGTGAAATAGGTTCTCTCTTTGCTCATTATTCTCTGTCCTAGTTTATAAGTTTAAAGTTCTCCTAGTGACTAAAAGTTGTCCAGCATGGGGCATGTCTACATTTTCTTCCAAGGACTCAGCATTCGAATGGTCATCCTCTCATTCTACCTCACCATTAGCCCTAATAACTATGGCTCTCTTATTGGTACATTCCCTAGAGTAGTGACCAAAACCCTTACACTTAAAACACTGAATTTCCCTAGTTTTTGTGCTATAACCCATATCTATACCCTTAAGTTTCGAATCTTCTATCTTAGGTTTAGTGAAAGGCTTGTAATCTTTGCTAGACTAAACCTATTTGAACTAACTCCGGATTTGGGGTTCTTTCTTTTAATTTTTTTCTCAAACATTATGTGTAACAACCCGTATAGTCAAGGAGCTGACCGAGCAAGTCAAAGTCAAAGTCAAACGAAGACGGGAATTTTTGACCAAAACAAAATTCCCAAGAAGGTGGTTAAGAAGACGTTAAGTGTACCGAAGAAGTGATTCGAAGGGTCAAGAATGTTCAGAGGAAATTCTAGTTGAAGATGGAGTAAAGGCGGAAGAGTTTCCGCATTGAAATAACCCGTAGTCAATTAAAAACGATTTTTGGGATTATTTTCAGTGTTGGAATTTTTAAAATAAATTTACACGTTAATTCCGCTTGCCACGAACGGGATTAATTGTGTAAAATCAAGATGGATTTTTGGGAAAAATTTGAGAAGAAACGGAGTTCTTATGGCGAAACCCTGACGCGATTCAAGTGGTGCAAGTCCAGGAGACGAGGGACCAAAGTTTCGGGAAAAGAGATTATTTAAGCGAGAAATGGATTTACTATTCATTATTCACTGTTCTGCAAAAACAGAAACTCAAAGTTTTGTCTGGAGGATTGAAGATCAAACTCAAAGGAAACTCAAGAACGCGAAGAACATTCAAGCGTAGAACGAAGAACACTCAAACGAAGAACGAAGAACACTCAAACGAAGAACGAAAAACGAAGAACACTCAAGGGAGGTAACCACCGCCGGCCACCGTCGTCTCACTACCGACCACAACCGCCACCGTCAATCGACAGTCACCGGTCAACGGTCCGCCGCCGGCGTTGACCAGGCGTTGACCGCCGCCGATGCCGTTTTTCGGCGAGTTTTCCGGCAAGCTTTCTGGTGTCCCTTTCCACCGGCGATCCATCTCCTACCTCTTCTGCATTGTTTCCGACGGCCTGTTTCCTCTAAACCGCCGTCATTTTGCCGTCTTGTCAAAAAATCAAATCTTGACAAACCACCGTCGCCGCCGTTATCTCCGTGCATGTGTTGCCGCCGTCGTCACCTCTCCGTTGATACCCAAGTCGCGTTTTCCGGTCTGTCGCCGCCGCCGCCATCGTAGTCGCTGTCGTCGCCGCCGTTAACCACCGTGAGCCACCACCGTCGTTAACCGATCGGTTTGGTTTAGTAAACCAACATTTGGTTTATTAAATCATAATTGATTTGGTTGGTTCGGTTCACTGGTCTAACCCGGTTTAATTCAGTTGAACCGGTTTAGTTGGTTTACCTTGGTTTTGTCTAGTTTAGCTAAACCGATTGGTTAACCCTAGATTAATTGGTTTAGTTAAACCAGTTGGTTTAACCGGTTATCTCTGGTTAGGCCAAATTGGAGGTTTAAGGAGGAAATTGGGTTGGTCCAGACCTAATTCAGAGTTGGTTCAAGAGATTCAGAGATTGCTTGGTAAATAACAAAGAATAAGAAAAGAAAGAAAGGAGAAGAATCAGAGAAATGATAACTTGAGGAACAAGTTATCCATTTCTTGAGAAGCTTGTGACTCAAGTCAGTCATTTGGAGCTTTGTGGAGTCAAGCAGTGGGTTCAGGAAGGGTTCCATCGTCATCACTCAGTAACATCAGCCGCAACATATAGCCAGGTGAGTGGGTGCATGCTCGATTGATTCATACATTAGGTAGAATGCATGTCGATCCCGAGTAACCCTTAGGATCTATGTAGAATGTACCCATGAACCTGGAATACGTACTCAGTACGGGCCAATGAATATAATTAATTGCATGCCTAGTGAAACTCTTAATAACCGGATTAGGAGTAAAGGTGCATTGCATGTAGTTAATGATTGAATGTTGATTGTTTTTTGTGTTGAGGAGTCAGCGGTCCAGTAACCCACCCTGATGGTTTATCCTCACTTGATTGTTTGTAGCATAGACTTCTTTGTGGACCACTTGGCATGGTGCCAGTCTTTCTATCCCCCATTGGGGAATAGACAGATGGGTATGATACGGAGAGGGTCGAATCTACGCCAAGAGCGGGAAAGGAGAGGTTCCTTGATCAGCCCAATTGTCCGGTGGACCCTTTTTTAGAAGAAAGACTAGGTATGGACTGATCAACGGACCTGGATCATGAGTCGATAGACTGCTGGTATACGGTCGGGATAACGGACCTAGCCCACGAGTGGGTCAGTGTTCGGGTATATGAGTTGACTACCAGACTCTGACTATGATCGTACAGATTCGACCACTGGTATGAGGTGTGAGGCCATCAATCTTTATCTCTATTTAAGGATTGGTTACATGGCCAACGGAGTAGTAGCCAACGAATCTATTTTTGAATAGATTCGGAGTTAGGCTAGGGAGTTGTTTCTTGCGAGATACAATCCCGGACGGAGATATGAGAGAGTAGAGTACTATTGGAACCTCGAGTTTAGGGGGTTCTGGGTGGGGCATTAACCATCTTGTCGCGCTGGCGAATGATGGGCTCCAGAGTGTGTCTGCTGTTCCTCAGGAAGAGAGCAGTAGACCCTTAGTAGCTCAACTCGTGTATGGGAGCTATCATGTCTCGCTGTGAGAATGATAGGCTCCAAGTGGCATCGTGTCTGCTAAGAACAATGTTGCGGAGTTTTGCAGGGTGATAATCTGTCACTGCGTAGACTCTTGACCACCTTGCGGATTTATGTTGATGTTTCTGGGTAGCTAGGGGAATAATGGATGTTTGGTCCGGAATAGGTTAGGTTTGTAATTTATTCCGCGTTAGAGTGAGATGAGTGATTATCTAGAGTTTCCCTAAGGTTGGATGTCTTTTAGTGTAGTGTTTCTGGGCCCACGGGTCAGAGACACTATCACTAGTAGGACGTGTATCTGTAATCCCCATTCTTGAGTTGATCTACGTGACCATAAACCCCCATATTTACGGAAGTGGAATGACCCCGGAGAACAGTACTGACTGATTATCGGATCGTGGGTGTGGCGTCCTGTTGAGGAGCCTGTGTACCATGCTTATGCTGAGAACATGGTGATTGGGGGATTGTCGATGGACTATCCTGGGGATTACGATATCACTAGGGCCCAAGTAGAAGGAGAGTGATGTTTTTCCCTTTTTAGGATTGAGTAGGAGACTGCCTGAACTACGTCCCGTAGTATGGAGGACAGTGCTCCTATTTCGCGGTAGTGTAGTTGGGATTGACATCTTGAATGATGTTAATCCGCCGGGTGGATGTGATGTTTTGTTGTAATCAGTATTCATTACTTCAGGGGAAGTAGCGGGTATCTGATCTTGCTTGATTTTATTGTTTGTTGCTATGGCTATTGTTTGTTGATTTTTGGTCTTAGAATTGATCCCTTAGGTGAATCCCGCTCGCTAAGTAACGTTGCGGTGTTACTCACCCCTCTCCCGTTTCCACCCCTATAGGTTAAAAGAGATCATAGGAGTCTAGGAGGCTTTTCCACCGGATACCTTGATTGTTTGATTGCTTGCATTTGTGTGTGAAAATGGTTTGTTAAAATCCCGCTTTGACTCGACTTTTTAATCGATTTATTGGATCTCCACTAACTGTTTTCAATGTTTTCTTTGTTGCATGTTTTCTGCTGCGTGTTCTTATTTTCGGTTGGCGGACTCCACTGGTACATGGTTTGTCGAACCGGCACAACCTTGTTCTCCTTCGGGAGATATGAGGGGGCGATAGTCTGGGGAAGCCTCGGGAGAATGATAGTCTTTGTGACTATTGCTCTAGCTAACGTGGAACCAGATATCGTCATATGTTGTAGCGACTTCGAGCAGGTCCTCAACCGAGATGTTTGACCGCTAAGTATTCTTTTTTGATTGGCGAGGCGGTGGGGCAGGTTGGTCAGCGGGGAGGACGGTTCGGGGGCGTTACAAGTGGTGGTATCAGAGCATGGTTAGATTATATTTGGGAACCAAAAATGGTATCTGAATATGATTCTGATTACGCTACGGAGATTCATGCTTTTCTTATTTGGTTTTCAAAATGGCCCTTTCGAGTAGGATCCAAAGTTACAAATGCAAGTTTTATCTGTGGTAGACTAGTCTATATAACGTGGATGGATGAATTAAAGGATTCAAAACTTAAAAGACTAATAGATTTAACCCTTGCTGGTGTTTTCTTGTATGTTGCAGTTCAGAGTTCTAGAGTGAGTGGGTATGGTAAGGTGGATGTTTGGGTTCTCGGGTAGGAAGAAAAGTCCAGGGCAAGACGAGGCGGGACCATCTTCAGCAGCTGTTCCCGCTAGACAATCATCAGCCGGGTCGTAAGCAGCACGACCGCCGAGACCATCATCAGTGGAAGCAGACGCTATTGCAGGAGTGTCGTAGCTCCTCAACCTAATCCATCTTCATCCGTACCTTCAGCAAACACATCCAGTAGAAGATGCGGAGTCTTACGTCGGACCATGTCCGCAGAAGTATCCAGTGCACCTGAGCCAGTATCACAGGCAGCCGCGCCTCGTGATTCTCCGATGAATTCATCACCAGCCGAGCCAGTAGAGCCTCACATTTCTCAGGGGGAGGATGTGCCGGCCCCCGCCGAGCCATATGTCGCGCTAGGAGCAGTGCCTACCGGTTCTGACAGTTTTATTGGGAATACTCTATCCTAGTGTTGACTCCGGAACCAAGTCATGATACCAATGCCGCTCACATCAACGAGGGCTTGGTTGACCAGATCTTCGGCAGAGGCTATGTGTCGCCATATCACAGCCAGTTATCCAACTGACACACTCGATTTCCGCAGGAGGCACAGCCAGTGATCGTAGAGACGATGATGGGGATTCCAGTTTCTGGAGGTGACGTGCCAGCCATTACTATAATGAGGGCTACCAACCGATGGAGCGATCTACATATCATCCTGAGCCGGTGATCTTTGACATTAATGGTGTTTGTTCCGGATGTGCGTGCTTTGGAGGATATTATGCTTGGTGTGTCTACCGACATGTTCCATTGCCACTGCATGTTGGTTATTATTGCCCGCGATGTGGTCAGAGGGAACATATCGACAATGCATGTCCTTTGGTGCTTCAGTAAGCCGAGACAGTTCAGCCAATGCCATCGCCAACTCAGCCGTCTCAGCCCGTAGTTCAGCCAACTACAGCAGCAACTCGAGAAGAACCCACGTGCCCCACTCCTCCAACTTCCCTGGACTCTGAATAATATCTGCGAGGCTTGCATTGCTCTCTTTGCGGAGCTCACAAGAAGCACTGGTACCGCAACCTGGTCTGTAAGTGAAGAAGTCGAGCCTCAACCTTGAAAATGAAAATTATTGTGTTGTACTGTTTTGGCACGGGATGTGGGGAGCTATATGTATCGGAGAGTGGTGTATATGTTGTTGTTGTTGTTTCTTGCGTTGTAACAGTACTTTGGGTATGTAATAACTGTAAGAGTCATGTGAGTCAGGACACAGTATGGTATCGCCAGTACGACGATGCCATAACTTTTTCCAGTAGTATGTATAATATGAATAAGGAAAGTTTTTGTGGATCTCGGAAAGAGCATACCTACGAGTTGGTATACTCCAACAAATGACGACACTCAATACATCCCCAATCTCTATGTTAAAACCTTACAACACATATTAAGAATGAAATGTGAAAGAAGTAAGAATTAGACCTTATGATCTTTGATCAGGTCATGGTTCGTAACGGATGCAATGTCCATACGAGACCAATAATTGAATTATGTTAAGGAGATTGTTGCTAGACTCAAGAGCTGGAAGTGTATTTATATAAGGGTGAATATGAAACCTATCGGTTATCCATGATTGCTCGCACATGTTCTTGTTTGATTGTTGTGCGAACAGTTGTATATAGCTTATAGAGTCTACCGGGTGCCGATAATCAATTGTACATGTTCTTGTTTGATGTTGTGCGGTTATTTGTCGATACCTAGTAGCGGGACGTAACGCCACTATCTAGATATATGGAAAGTGTATTGGGAATAGTTTATGATGAGATTTTTGAGTTGTGTTGCAGGGGTTGATGTGACGGAGGTCACAGATTGCAGATCCGTGACATGAGTGAAGAAATGACGGAACTTGAACCCTGAAGATGAGCAAGGTGAAGACTTGAGTGAGAATCAAGTCGTCAGAGTATTCAGGATATTGTCAGAAAATCCTGGACAAGGAGAATGGTGTTTGGAATGTTAGCAGAATATTCTAAACAAAAAACGGAGGAAAAAGGGAAGAATCAGATGAAGAATCAGAGTAATCAGTGAAGAGTATCGAAGAAGAATTTGAAAGGAAGTAAATGGGTATCAGTAGGATACTCTGAATTTCAAGTGGGGAAAGAACAAGGCGGAAAGTCAAATGCAAGAGAAGAATAAAAGAAAAGCAAGGAGTGATCAGTGACAGTCCAGAGATGGGAAAAGGAAGAAGTTAAAAGGAAGTCAAAGGAAATCTGAAGACCGAGACTGAGGTATCAATGGAAGGCGCATAAGTCAAGAAAGGACAAAAGAAAATAAGAGAAAAAATAGAAAGGCGAGCCCCTTTGTGTTTTGAATTCGGGGACGAATTCTTATAAGGGGCGAGGGTGTAACAACCAGCATAGTCAAGGAGCTGACCGAGCAAGTCAAAGTCAAAGTCAAACAAAGACGGGAATTTTTGACCAAAAAAAAATTCTCAAGAAGGTGGTTAAGAAGACGTCAAGTGTATCGAAAAAGTGATTTGACGGCTCAAAAATGTTCAAAGGAAATTCTAGATGAAGACGGAGTGAAGGCGGAAGAGTTTCCGCATTGAAATAACCCGAAGTTAATTAAAAAGGATTTTCGGGATTATTTTCAGTGTTGGAATTTTTAAAACAAATTTACATGTTAATTTCGCTTTCCGCGAAAGGGATTAATTGTGTAAATTAAAGACGGATTTTTGGGCAAAATTTGAGAAGAAACGTAGTTCTTATGGCGAAACCCGAAGCGATTCAACGGGTACAAGTCCATGAGACGAGGGAGCAAAGTCTCGGAAAAAGAGATTATTTAAGCGAAAAATGGATTTACTATTCATTTTTCATTGTTCTGCAAAAACAGAAACTCAAAGTCAAGAACGCGAAACACACTCAAACGAAGAACGAAGAACACTCAAGGGAGGCAACCACCGCCGGCCACCGTCCTCTCACCACCGACCACCACCTCCATCGTCAGTCAATCGTCGACAGTCACCAGTCAACGGTCCGCCGCCAGCGTTGACCAGGCGTTGACCGGCGTTGACCACCGCCGATGCCGTTTTCCGGCAAGCTTTCCGGCATCCCTTTCCACCGGCGATCCATCTCCTACCTCTTCTGCATTGTTTCCGACGGTCCGTTTCCTCTAAACCGCCGTCATTTCGCCGTTTTGTCAAAAAATCAAATCTTGACAAACCACCGTCGCCGCCGTTATCTCCGTACATGCGTTGCCGCCGTCGTCACCTCTCCGTTGATACCCAAGTTGCGTTTTCCGGTCTGCCGCCGCCGCCACCACCGTCGAAGTCGCTGTCGTCGCCGCCGTTAACCACCGTGAGCCACCACCGTCGTTAACCGATCGATTTGGTTTAGTAAACCAACATTTAGTTTATTAAATCATAATTGATTTGCTTGGTTCGGTTCACTGGTCTAACCCGATATAATTCAATTGAACTAGTTTAGTTGGTTTACCTTGGTTTTGTCTGGTTTAGCTAAACCGATTGGTTAACCCTACATTAATTGGTTTAGTTAAACCAGTTGGTTTAACCGGTTATCTCTGGTTAGGCCAAATTGGAGGTTTAAGGAGGAAATTGGGTTGGTCCAGACCTAATTCAGAGTTGGTTCAAGAGATTCAGAGATTGCTAGGTAAAGAAGAAAGAAGAAGAAAAGGAAGAAAGGCGAAGAATCAGAGAAATGATAACTTGAGTAGCAAGTTATCGATTGCTTGAGAAGTTTGGAGTTCAAGTCAGTCCTTTGGAGCTTTGTGGAGTCAAGCAGTGGGTTCAGGAAGGGTTCCATCGTCATCACTCAGTCACATCAGCCGCAGCATATAGCCAGGTGAGTAGGTGCATGTTTGATTTATTGATGCATTAGGTAGAATGCATGAAGATCCCGAATAACCCTTAGGATCTTTGTAGAATGTACCCATGAATCTGGAATACGTACTCGGTACGGGCCGATGCGTATAATTAATTGCATGCCTAATGAAACTCTTAATAACCGTATTATGAGTAAAGGTGCATTGCATGTAGTTAATGATTGAATGTTGATTGTTGTTTGTGTTGAGGAGTCAGCGGTGCAGTAACCCACCCTGATGGTTTATCCTCACTTGCTTGTTTGTAGAATAGACTTTTTTCTGGACCACTTGGCATGGAGCCAGTGGGCTGTCTATGTCCCATTGGGGAATAAACAAATGTGTATGATACGGAGAGGATCGAATCTACGCCAAGAGTGGGAAAGAAGAGGTTCCTTGATCAGCCCAATTGTCCGGTGGACCCTTTTCTAGAAGAAAGACTAGGTATGGACTGATCAACGGACCTGGATCATGAGTCGATAGACTGCTGGTATACGGTCGGGCTAACGGACTTAGCCCACGAGTGGGTCAGTGTTCGGGTATATGAGTTGGCTACCAGACTCTGACTATGATCGTACTAATTCGGCAACTGGTATGAGGTGTGAGGCCATCAATCTTTATCTCTATTTAAGGATTGGTTACAGGGCCAACGGAGTAGTAGCCAACGAATCTATTTTTGAATAGATTCGGAGTTAGGCTAGGGAGTTGTTTCTTGCGAGATACAATCCCGGACGGAGATGTGAGAGAGTAGAGTACTATTAGAACCTCGAGTTTAGGGGGTTCTGGGTGGGGCATTAACCATCTTGTCGCGCTGGCGAATGCTGGGCTCCAGAGTGTGTCTGCTGTTCCTCAGGAGGAGAGCAGTAGACCCTTAGTAGCTCAACTCGTGTATGGGAGCTATCATGTCTCGCTGTGAGAATGATAGGCTCCAAGTGGCATCGTGTCTGCTGAGAACAATGTTGCGGAGTTTCGCAGGGTGATAATCTGTCACTGCGTAGACTCTTGACCACCTTGCGGATTTATGTTGATGTTTCTGGGTAGCTAGGGGAATAATGGATGTTTGGTCTTGAATAGGTTAGGTTTGTAATTTAATCCTCATTCTTGAGTTGATCTTCGTGACCGTAAACCCCCATATTTACGGAAGCGGAATGTCCCCGGAGAACAGTACCGACTGATCATCGGGCCGTGGGTGTGGCGTCCTGTTGAGGAGTCTGTGTACCATGCTTCTGCTGAAAACATGTTAATTGGGGGATTGTTGATGGACTATCCCGGGGATTAAGATATCACCAGGGCCCAAGTAGAAGGAGAGGTAATCCGCCTGGGATTACGATATCTGGAATAATGTTAATCCGCCGGGTTGATGTGATGTTTTTTGTGATCAGTAATCGTTACTTCAGGGGAAGTAGCGGGTATCTGATCTTTCTTGATTTTATTGTTTGTTGCTTCGGCTATTGTTTGTTGATTTTTGGTCTTAGAATTGATCCCTTAGGTGGATTCCGCTCGCTAAGTAACGTTGCGGTGTTACTCACCCCTCTCCCGTTTCCACCCCTATAGGTTAAAGGAGATCATAGGAGTCTAGGAGGCTTTTCTACCGGATACCTTGATTGTTTGATTTCTTGCATTTGTGTGTGAAAATGGTTTGTTAAAATCCCGCTTTGACTCGACTTTTTAATCGATTTATTGGAGCTCCACTAACCTTTTTCAATGTTTTCTTTGTTGCATGTTTTCCGCTGCGTGTTCTTATTTTCGGTTGGCGGACTCCACTGGTACAAGGTTTTGTCGAACTGGCACAACCTTGTTTTCCTTCGGGAGATATGAGGGGGCGATTATCTAGGGAAGCCTCGGGAGAGTGATAGTCTTTGTGACTATTGCTCTAGCTGACGTGGAACCAGATATCGTCATATGTTGTAGCGACTTCGAGCAGGTCTTCGACCGAGATGTTCGAATGCAAAGTGCTCTTGTTTTATTGGTGAGGCGGTCGGGCAGGTCGGTCAACGGGGAGGACGGTTCGGGGGCGTTACATTATGGCTTTATGGAGAAGCTCTTCTAGTTCTACATTATGATTAACCTCTAGCCTATCCATAATTTCTCTATTGAGGCCGCCCATAAACCTAGCCATAGTGGCTTCACTATCCTCTTAAATATCAGCCCTAAGCAACAAGGTCTCCATCTCCTTAAAGTACTCCTCTACGGTTCTAGATCCTTGAGATAGGTTCCTAAGCTTAAGGTGAAGTTTCCTATGATAGTGACTAGGTATAAACCTTCTCCTCATGATGATTTTTATTTGGTTCCACAAATCTATAGGTAAATCCCCAGCCCTTCTCCGAGAAGTAACTAATTGATCCCACCAACTTAAGGCATTATCTTTAAAAGCGGTTGGTGCTACTCTAACCTTGCTATTCTGAGTGTATTCCCTACATTCAAAGACTATTTTTATCTTCTTTTCCCACTCTAGGTACTCCTCAGGGTCATTGGTTCCATGGAAATAGAGGATTTTGATCTTAAGGCCAGCTAAAGGATCGCGGGTGTTAGTTTAAGTGTTCCTAGACATTCGATCATCTTGTGGCCTTCTCCTTCTAGATTGGTGTGTCCTAGATGAGTGACTACAATACTGCTCAGTATCATAAGGTAGAGGACGTCTCCTAAGCCTATCATTGATAGATCTTTCTATCTCAGCCCTCATGATTGCCATACTTTTGTCCATCACAGCCTTGAAGGAATCCGTGAGTTGTGGGTTGATAGAGTTTGAGGACTCTTCTCTATTGTGGTATGTTCCCACCATGATACCTGAAAGATTGAGACAACTAAACAAGTAAAATTTTCAAAAGAAAATACAAAACTTGGAACATCAATCCGCAAAAACAAAGACACAAAGATAAACCTTAGCAAAACATATTCTAGACCTTTGAAATTCCGGTTTTGAAAAGAGTGAATCTAACGACTTTAAAAACGTTTTCAAGTGGATTTCCAGGTTCTTATAAGTTCTAAATATAAGTTTAAGCAAGAATTAAACCTAGAAATATTCAAAACAAAATCACAAAATAGAAGGTGAATGGTCACAAAAACGTTTTGCAAAAAGGTGAAGAAGTGCGAATGAGTTGAAGAGTTACAACCTGGTTTGGAGAGGGCTCTGATACCACTTGATGTGATCCTAGGTAGGATCTAGTCCCAGAACGACTCCAAGAGGCTGTGAAAGTGATGGTGTGAAGATCAAGGTTGCGGAAGTGAAGTTATGGTGGTGAAAGTTGCGGATTTGTGAAACTTGAAGTGGATGGATCCGAGACAAGGGGTGGAATGAGTGATACTTCTCAAGGATAGTGGAAGATCCTTGGACTATCTACTTGCTCTGTATGAATAGCAAATGCCAGACACTATGGGCAAGAGGTGAATTGAAGTGAAACTTCCAAGCGGTGCGAAGATTCCCTTAGACTTTCGACTCTTGAGAGGAATGGGAAAGTGTTCCAAAATTCCTTGTTCAAGAGGATGATCAAACGAGTTTAAGAAGAAGATTTGCTAATAAAATGTTTGTTAAACTGAATAGAGGACCAAGAGGTTTTACATATAGTGTTCAGTATGCATATGAAATAACAAAGGACTTAATAAAAACATTAAACACACAAAGACTAAAGATTAAAGACTAAACATTAATGAAATCTTGACTAGACTCTTGATCTCCTCTTCATGCATGAAATTTATAGATAGAATTGGGCTTGAGTTTCCATCAAGAGGCTTTATTAAAGTATTGTGAACAAGCCTCATTAAAAACATTGTTTGGAAAACCCAATGGAACAAAACCAAACCAAGGGAAAAAGAGTGCAAGTCACAACACCTCTCTTGATGAATTGTTTAGGTTGCTTGGATCACAACTAGGGTAGTTGGATTAGCACACACTAAAATGCCCTGGATGGTGTTGAGAAGGTGTTGTAGTCTTGTCTTAAGTTTGGCTTGCTTGGATCGGGTAATGGAGCCATTGAAGATTTGTAGAGTTTCTTCTTCATTATCCGCATGTTCTAGCTGCTCCTTAGCTTCTTCATTAGCTTCTTCCTCCTCTGGTTCTAGCTGCTCCTTAGGTTGTGGTTCCTTGCAGACCATGCTCACATCAGTTTAAGCGCAAAAAAGTGGAATTATTTCAGCACATTGTTGAGAAGGTTAGAGACAGAAGAAAAGGTTAGAGTAAACGCTTCTTATCTCCCGTTGGTAAGGAAAATTTGCTTAAATCTATTGCTTTGGAAATGCCCATTTACACACTTGATAACGAATAGTTCAACAATTCTTTGTTGGCGAAACAAGTACAAACAATCATGGAGAATCCTTCTTGTCTTATGGCTTGTGTTTTGAAAGGTAGATATTTTGCAACATCACATATATTGAATGCATCAAAAGGCAAATCTCCTTCATTTCTATGGAAATTTTTACTCCATGGGAGAGATTTAATTTGTTATGGGTTATGTTTTAGTGCTGGATAAGGAACATCGATTCAGATTTCTACTGATCCATGGATCCCTAACGAAAATCCAAGGCCTCCAAGATTAATTGAAGATGTTTAACCATTGAATTCGATGGTTTTAGATCTGATTACAAGAAATCGCCAATAAAATGAAGATTTAATTCGAAGAGTGATACAAGAAGATGACAATACTTTGTTTTTGTCTCTCAAGATCCCACATGAGGCTATAATGGATGTTTTGGGGTGACATTAAACTCCGTATAGTAAATACACAGTGAACATAAGTTATTGGATGATTTATCATCTCCCTAAAAATATAAATGATTTTATCCTATCCTCGGTATTGTTCAATTGAAACAATGTATCTTTAAACTCAATGCTACACCTAAGATTAAATTTTTCTTATGGTGTTATTTGTCTTGATGCCTTCAACAGGCCAAGAGCTGCTAGTGAAAATAGTTAATACATATGTTATTTGTATAAGATGTGGTTTAAATTGAGAAACTACTAATCATCTCTTTTTTGAGTGTCGGTATGCAAGATCGGTTTGGAGAGGCTCGGGTGTAACTCCAACTATTGTTCTCAATCAAAGCTCATCATTACACCAAAATTTATGAGAAATTTTGAAACCGACATTGACGGGTTCATTGCTCTCTCGCAATAATATTCCGATTTGGATTCTTTGGTATATTTGGAAAAGTCGTAGCTAAGGATTGGTCTTGGAGAAAAATGGTTCGCTATGTTGTCCATGATGAAGAAGAATAGCAAAAAAATAACATAGAAAATGACTAATCATATCTCAAAATGCAAAAGCTCAAAATCTAACTGCGTGTAGAGATGTACGATTGGCCGTCAAATGGTTTTGTGAATGAAATCTTTGATGCAGGTTTTTCAAAGAAGCACTTGAGGGGAATAATGAGTTGAATTGTTAGAGACGATAGAGGAGTTTATATGGGGAGTTTCCAAGCTTATGGATCACAAGTTCATAACGCATAAGAGGCAGAGGCACAAGCATGTGGAGATCGAAGGTGATTGTCGAAATCCAATAGATATAATCCTTGGTAAAGCAAAGAGATTCAAGCTATTAAATTGGGTGCATGACACCAATACATGGATGAGGAAATTTGATGATGTTTGACTTCGATGATAACAAAAGAAAAGAACCAAGTTGCTATTGCTTAGCAAAGAATCCACATTAACATCAATAAAACTTCATCTATCACTTTTATATTCCTGTTGTAATTTCTCAATTCTTGCATAAAAACTTTATAATATTAACCAATTAATATATGATAATCAGTGTTAAAGAAAAACAAAATACCAACATTAGTTAAACAGAAGAAACATAATTGTAAAGCAAATAATACAAAAAGATATGCGAGAAACGTGGCGTCGCGACTCGTGACTGATCTTGTGTGATCTCTGCAAACCTTAACAATGCAAGCCTCCAAATGCTAAACGAAGACGAGCCACTCAGTTGATTATTGACGTATTCACATTAAAAATTGGATGGTTGATTTATCACATTCTGAACAAATATGTTTTCTAGATATTTAAAAAGAAAAAATTTAAAACAAAAATTTAGCTATTCAGGTGAACAAAAAAAAAAATTTGATCTTTATAAATTATTTTCTATGTTTATTAAAAAACTATAAAAATAAATTAGCTTACTTAGCCACCTAAATCTATTATGGAATTTAACTTGTTAAATTGTTAGTGATTAGTATAAACTCAGTTTGATAATAACTTTAGTTACCGACTTGATTATATATACTTCATGTATTTTTTGATAATAAATGCAGCTACATGTACTTCTTCTAATTATTATTTTTTAACAGCAAATAATATTTCATTAAAAAAGAAGCTTAAGCATTTAGAAGAGATGTACTAAGCAGAACAGATTTTGCCAGTTTATCAGCTAAGGAGTTATCTTTCCTAGAGATGTAAATAAAGGAGATTCGCTCAAAATAGCAAGATAGATGCTTGATATCTTGTGAAATCTCATACACTTCTTTAAGATCCGTCTTGCGCTTGATAGCATTGATAATAACCTGCGAATCAGAATGTAGGATTATCTTTCTCCATCCATCTCTTTTGGCCAGTAAGAGGGTCTCGCAGATTGTCATTGCTTCTGTCATCAGCGGGGAAGAGACATAGTCGACGTGCGAAGTTGTCTCTTTAAGCCGATACCCTTTTTGGGTAGTGAAAGGACTTCTTAGGCCTACGAAATAGGAACCAATCTTCCAGGCTCCATCAAAGAAACAAAGAACATCGTTTTGTCTCTGGGTGACAGGTTCAACCAATCAGTTTACCCTTTGTAATATCGTCGAGGATCTCGACTCTTCTTGTGCGTGTTTCCACTCTCTGGCTTCCCAAGTCCTTTAGCAATGACTTCCTTCGTTGTCAGTTTTATGTTCTCAAAAATCAATTCATTTCGCGCACATTCTAACGCCTAGCCGATCCAAGGATACACCGACCCTTCACCAATTCCTAGAAGAGGGAGACATGTCCACTTCTTCGACAATTGGAGTCCCTTTAGGAAAGAATTGATTTCTATTTGCAGAACTGGGTTGGTGGTTTGGATTGATTTCCATACCTCTTGTGCGAGCTTGCAGTGTAGGAACAGGTGATCTGTAGATTCTAGTTGCCCACATCTTAACGCAGTTAGAATTTGGATACATAGATCTCTTAACTAGATTTTCACCAACTGGGAAAGCTCCTTGTAGCACATTCCAGAGAAACACCTTTAGTTTTGGTGATAGCTTCTCTCACCAAATTTATGGTATTCACTTGCATATAGCTCCTTCGTTTGGATCTTTCTCCTCTTCTAGACTAATTCCTTATGCATCTATGGTTTGGTAGTAACCAATTTTTGTCGAGTATTCTCCGGAGGTCTCCGCTAACCAAATGTACTTGTCTTCTGCTCCTGTTTTGCTAGGCTTGAGGGTGATGATTTTCTCTGCGAGCTCTGGTAGCAATTGCCTCACTTTGTCTCTGTCTCCATCGTTTGTACTTGGTCAGATCAGTTCAGCCACAATCATGTTTATAGACTCTCGGGTGGTTTGGCCGATGGGTTTAGATGGTTCATCAAGAGAAATGCATGGATCTCCATATAGATGTTTTGTTGCCATTACCAATAGAAACACCCAAGTTACTTAGTAGCAAGTATTTTCCTAGCAAAATTCCACGCCATCCACATAATATTTTGTTGATGGTGGGTTTAGCATTCCTTACAAACAGCTCATAATTAATTAGGATTTAGCCCTTCCAATTTATCTATAAGCCGATTTCGGGTCATAAACACCAGATAGGGGTATTCCTTATTTCTTTCGGCTTGGCGAGCCGAACTAAAGTGGATAAAGTTGAATCTTATCTATATCCTTGATTTCTCGGCAATAAGGAAATATTCCTTATTTTTGGGGGAATAAGGAAAATTTTCCTTATTATTAGGTTATTAGGTCTAAATTGACCGTCTATTTCCCCTTATAAAAGGAGGACCTCCTCCTCCTAAAAAGGGGATCCAAAAAATAGATTTTAGACTGGGAGAGAGACCGAAAATAGAGGGAAAAATAGAGAATCGATAACTCGACCTTAGAGCCGAGTTAGTCACATGATCCCCAAGCCTTTAGCTCGGATTAACCTCCGTCTTCGGAACTACGTGTGGTTTGATCCCTTCCGAGGATACGTAGGCAGCCTTTGGTTTCAGGTACAAATCGAAGACCCCTTCGAAGTGATGTATCATGGGTTTTACCTGTTTTCTACCATGATATAGTAGGTTTTATGGAGTCTTTGTAGCATGTTTTGAGCATTTATGTAGGATTTACTAGCAAAAGACATTTTGGAGCAAAAAGAACTAAAAAGAAGGTTTTATGGAAGTTTCCATGTGATTTGAGAAGACTTAGAAGATTTGAAGCCAAATGAAGAAATGTTGCCGCGAGCCCCGAGTCGACCGACTGGAGAAGATGGAGTCGACCGACTGTGACGTCGACTTAATTTAGAAGATTTTCTTATCAGGCCTTTCGCGGAACCCTAAACCCTAAGACTCATTCACGACCTATATAAGCACCTCTTAAGAGAAGAGAACGACAGACAGCAACCCTGCACAAGAACTCAGAGCAATTCAAGTTTCTCTTTGCTTTTTGTTTCCATTGTTTTTAGCTTTTAGATATTGTTCTTAGCATTGTTATAGACTATGAAGGAGATTAGAGAGTGTTCTTTCAGTTGAGTTTTGTGAACCTCTGATCTTCTATTGTCTAATTCGTTTTGCGTGCACTTCATTTATAAAAAGATGATTTGTTTTACTAAAACCATGTCTAAGTACTTTATTCATTAGATCTAGGGTTTTCAAAGGGTTTACAAGGGATCATTCTAAATGGTTTTGATTTGTGGAATAAGCCACGTAATTCTTCACTACAAACAGTGTTTTACATTTAGAGGTGACGTAGTTAACCACTTATAGATTATCAAGGTCGATCTTTCTACCGGAGACGGAGATAGAGACGCTGGAAGAGTCTGTAGTGAGCAAGGTGCGTTCTAAGTCAAATGAACCTTTGATTAGACACCTTGTGAACAGATCTAACTCCTCAAATGAACGTTCGCACTAAAGCTTATTTATTTTCAGCGACAATCCAAAGAGATTTGAGATTTAGGGATTTAAATAAAGGCTATTTTCTAGTACACCAATAGGATATAGTAGTTCAAAGTGTTTAGAGTTCTAGAAGTCACCAATAACCGTGATCCCAAGTTTTCCCAACTGATTTCCCTTAGATCTAATGTCCTTTTAAAATTTACAACACATCACAAGTCATTAGCATATTAGAATTATCGTAGTTCGGTTACTTTTTTATCTGAATCCAAACTAACCATAGCTCTCTGTGGGATCGATAACCTAAATACTACAAATGTACACTATGCACTTGCAGTTAATTTTGGGTGAATAACTTTGCACCATCAAGTTTTTTTTGGCGCCGTTGCCGGGGAGCTTCGGTGTTTGTTTGGTTTTCATTACGAAATTTGCATTAAGATTTTGCATAATATTATTGCATCAAGATATTTTTCGATTGAGATGTCTGGAAGCCCTTGTTCTGATTTGATACAGGTAACAACTCATGATGAATCAGGAAGGAGACACACAAAGACGATCAATTAAAGAGGACGAACACCCGAGTCGACCGACTCGTGATCCACCTCAAGAGGAGGAGAAAGAGGAGAAGAAAGGCATTCAGATAGCAAACGGAATCAGTACCAACATTGCTGAAAGTTCTCAAAACAAGACAATGGAGGACAAATCCAAGGTAGCACAAGGAGTAATGAGCATGTCAACATCGAACAACTCGATGAACGATTCTTCAAAAGAAGAGAAGAGGAAAGAAGAAACAACAACCGAATCTAGACAGGCCCTCGACTCAAAAAGCACTGAAGGGCGCATAATCAACTCAAATTCCGGAGAAACAATTCGTTCCATCCGCACAAGCCCAGTCGACCAGACCCGAGTCGACCGACTTCCACGAAGTCGACCGACCTGGAGGCAGAAGCCTAATTCGATTATTTTCAAGACGGGAAGAGAAGATCAACAGGAGATGCCTGGACTAGAAGATGATGTCTATCTTACCACCAATGATGGAAGTTCTGAACGAAATTTCTACCCTGGACGAGGGTATAATCTAAACCACATCAAGGCCGCACTAAAAGAAGATGAGCTCAACATCAATACCAAGGTGATACGAAGTCTATTGGAGATCGAGCCTTATGAGAACGAAAGAAGCAGCCCACTGAGACACTTGAAGGAAGTAAAAGACACACTGATACGAGCTGCCAGGGATGAAGGTAGCTATAACAAGCTATGCCTACACCTTTTCAAATACTCTTTGTGTGGAGGAGCTCTACTTTGGTATGAAAGACTTGAATCCAAGAATATCAAGAACTGGGAAAATCTGAGGGAAATGTTTATTGACAAGTTCTTGGCTGAACAACGAATGAACATTGCATCATTTACGCAATCCGAAGACGAGACTTTCAATGAAGCATGGAGAAGATAGGAGAACCACCTGCATAACTGCCCAAATCATGGTTTCAATCCAAAGGAGGTAGTTTCAATCTTGTATAAAGGTTGGCTATGGGAGAATCAAGTCATCCTGGACACAATGAGCAATGGAAATTTCGATGCTCTAAATTCCAAGAAGGGAACCCAGATAATACAAGACTATGTAAGGAGTGAAAGCGCGAATAACAGGGGTACCAGTCAAAACAAAGCACTAAGGCACGACAGGGAGATCAAAGAGATCAAGAGGAGGTTACAAAAAATTCAACTTTCAAATCATGGGAGAGAAGAAGATGCCCATTACCAAGACAAAAGGAACGCTCAGGAGCAGTCAACCCGAGGACCCATGCCAAGCAACGCGATGAAACCACTCAGGAAGGTACAACAAGATAGGTATTACAGATGGATGGCTATGAACAATCAACAAGAGATTGCTGAAGAAAGAAGAAGAAGAATGGTGAACGAAAATTTTAAATGAGGCAATCAATATGGGAAGCCGAGAAGTCATCCTCATTTGAAAATAGATATCGAAAGAGGAGCTGGATCAAGATCCAGGGGAGAACTAAAAATGCTTCGAGTAATCAGACCGCCAAGGAGAACTTACAATCAAGGAATCAAGACGAAGGAACAACCAGAAGCATTGCAGTCGACCGACCTGGTCATGAAGTCTACCGACCACCTTGGAGACGACCGTCTCGCATTGAAAAACGATCGACTCGACATCTCGGGCAAAGGAGCATTTGAAATCTTTCGAAGTTGTTTCACACCAATCTTCCATTTCAACATCAGAATCCAGCCACAAGGAAGAGCATCCAATCCAAGACTATTGAAGATTGAGGAGCCGCTCAAGGGGAGACCATTACTTGACAAGAAGGGAGCACTTAAGAGAATGACAATTTGTATAATCGAGCAAAAGGGAAAAGCGAAGGAACCCCCGGGTATGAGCAACACCAACCCCCAGGACGTGAAGTCACAGGAAAACAACCCACAGTACGTGAATGAGATCAAAGGAACCAAGAAATTTGTTGACGAATCCAAAGGGCTCATCCAAAAAGGGAAAAAACAGTTCACCGCGAGCAATTCAATCCAATTCAAGGAGATAGGACAACTCCAAACAGCAATTCCGAGTGCCTCAGCACAATTTCAAAATGAAGCAAGTGTTGCAACAGCCAATCATGTATTCAGAACAGAGCCGGAGGGGAGAATCACTAACCATCATCCGAAATCAACCACTCATGACACCTCTACATCATACAATTACAACCGGCCACCACCACTCAACCAAATTCCACTACCACCACATTACTTCCAATTTGTGAAGGAAGAAAGATTCAAGACACTAGAGAGATTGGTGGAGGAGCTTGTGACATCTACGCAGAGTCAGATGATCAGACTAGTAAGCCTTTTTGGCAGACTGGGCAACCTTGCATGCCAAAACGCAAGTGATCTTATCATGATGAAGACCGACCAATCACTGGTTACTACTAAGGCAACATGACATCCGATTGTCGTTGGCAAAAATCAAACGGACACATGAGTCGACCGACTATACCCCCAGTCGGCCGACTATCACTCTCTGGAGAAGGAACTCAAATCGTAACAAGTCAACAAGCTATGTCAAACACATGATGCAGTAGAAGCCAAGAAAATGAAATTTGGAAGTAATGAAGACGATGTTATCAGGATGAACTGCACCATAAACAGCAAGAAATTACCCCAACTCAGCTGTTATTCATGGGAACGAAGTCAATGTGGTATCTGCCACCCTTGCAACAACTTGGGGAGAAACTGAAGAATTTGATTTAATGCTAAGGTCAGAGGACGGAATCCTCTGCATAGCAATGGGATTAATCTGAAATACCACAGTGCGCGTTAACAAGGTGGCAGCCATCACAGATTTTGTTGTACTCCGCTCGATTGATTAAACTGAAGAGCAATTCATCCTCGGACGGCCATTCTTTACACGCCTGGAAGTCGCAGTAAGAAAGTATTTCCAGTTGCCTTTGCACCCATCTCGCGAGCACAACCAGCCCCTAACCATCAACAAAATGGATACTAGAAGCCATGCTTCCACGCCATCACGGCCATAGTCGCCGATTTCAGTCAAACTATTGACTGAGTGGGAAGCAACCCACTAGGTACGTTTTATTTTCATCTTTAGGTATTTTTTATTTGTTTTCAGGTGAGGAGATTCAACAAAACTGTACTATACGCTACCCGAGTCGACCGGCCTCTCATTAGGGTCGGCCGACTTCAACTCAAAGGTACCACGTTCGATCCTTTTAAATTTCATTTCGGATATCATTCGCATTTCTTCTCACTTTTGTTACACCGGGACGGTGTAATTTAAGTATGGGGGTGTTTATCCACACTAATGAAATTCTTGTTGTTTATCTCATGGTTTTTCGCCAAGTTTTAAGTATTTTTAGTTTATTTTTATCGAGTCAAACCGTTGAGGGAACAATGATTAATCTGGGACACTAATCACATTTTGTTTCACACTTAAGACCATTATTGCAGGAACCTAGTTAGAGTCTATGACTATTGGAAAACCTTGACACGATTCAATCAACTAGAAAATACCCATATCCTTGAGTCATGAAACCTATGTAAGTCTGAGCTATTGCACTTTCATAACTATATAAGTCAGTCCTCGTTCAATATCATAATAAGAATGTCTGCATATCTATAGCCTTTCACTCTCCCTCATTTAAATGAAAAGAATCCGTTATTAACTAAAACCTAGTGATGAGGCAGAGGGAAATTCCTTAGGACACCAACTATTCGTCACTAGAAGCTCGGGATCTATGCGGTTAGGAAAATTTTCTACGATACCACTATGCATTAGAACTTTTGTGAACTTGGTTGACAGCGAGGTTAGGAAAATTTCCTATAATACCACTATTCGCTTAAACCTTGAGAGTTTCAAAAGATAAAGAAATGAATAAGTATGGGGGAGAGTGATGTAACTTTTGTGACTTCTTATTATGATATCGAAAAGGGAATAAACTTGTTCCTTGGGCAGTACTTATATGGTTTTGAATAGCTATGATGCTTTGGATTGATTGACTTGTAAATCGTGGGGAATGCATGAAAGATTGTTGAGTTGATAGGCAATGTACATGTTGGTCTTGACTTGATTGGTTCTGGCATTGATAAATTTTTCGCTAATGTGACGCCCCAATCCCAAAGTCGTTAGAACTTTACCTAGCAGCCTTTGGATTATTTTCTTGAGGACAAGTAAAGGTTTAAGTCTGGGGGAGTTTGATGTATCATGGATTTTACAGGTTTTCTACCATGATATAGTAGGTTTTATGGAGTCTTTGTAGCATGTTTTGAGCATTTATGCAGGATTTACTATCAAAAGACATTTTGGAGCAAAAAGAGCTAAAAAGAAGGTTTTATGGAAGTTTCCATGTGATTTGAGAAGACTTAGAAGATTTGGAGCCAAATGAAGAAATGTTGCCGCGAGCCCCGAGTCGACCGACTGGAGAAGATGGAGTCGACCGACTGTGACGCCGACTTAATTGAGAAGATTTTCTTATCGGGCCTTTCGCGGAACCCTAAACCCTAAGACTCATTCACGACCCATATAAACACCTCTTAAGAAAAGAGAACGATAGACAGCAACCCTGCACAAGAACTCAGAGCAATTCAAGTTTCTCTTTGCTTTTTGTTTCCATTGTTTTTAGCTTTTAGATATTGTTCTTAGCATTGTTATAGACTATGAAGGAGATTAGAGAGTGTTCTTTCAGTTGAGTTTTGTGAACCTCTGATCTTCTATTGTCTAATTCGTTTTGCGTGCACTTCATTTATAAAAAGATGATTTGTTTTACTAAAACCATGTCTAAGTACTTTATTCATTAGATCTAGGGTTTTCAAAGGGTTTACAAGGGATCATTCTAAATGGTTTTGATTTGTGGAATAAGCCACGTAATTCTTCACTACAAACAGTGTTTTACATTTAGAGGTGACGTAGTTAACCACTTATAGATTATCAAGGTCGATCTTTCTACCGGAGACGGAGATAGAGACGCTGGAAGAGTCTGTAGTGAGCAAGGTGCGTTCTAAGTCAAATGAACCTTTGATTAGACACCTTGTGAACAGATCTAACTCGTTCGCACTAAAGCTTATTTATTTTCAGCGACAATCCAAAGAGATTTGAGATTTAGGGATTTAAATAAAGGCTATTTTCTAGTACACCAATTGGATCTAGTAGTTCAAAGTGTTTAGAGTTCTAGAAGTCACCAATAACCCGTGATCCCAAGTTTTCCCAACTGATTTCCCTTAGATCTAATGTCCTTTTAAAATTTGCAACACATCACAAGTCTTTAGCATATTAGAATTATCGTAGTTCGGTTACTTTTGCATCTGAATCCAAACTAGCCATAGCTTTCTGTGGGATCGATAACCTAAATAGTACAACTGTACACTGTGCACTTGCAGTTAATTTTGGGTGAATAACTTTGCACCATCACTTCCAATGAAGACATGGTCAGTTGATTCCTCAACAATCGTAAAACCGATTCTTTTCAAAGAACTTCCTCCAATCTTCAAAAAGGAGATGGATCAGATTTACAACCTCACTCCGCTGGTATTTCCGAAAATTCATGCGGACTTCATCAAACTCACTCGTCTTCATTCAGGTATCTCAAACTTTCTCTCCTTTCTTTAAAATCTTGGTCCGCTTCTATTTGTATTCATTACTCGGTACTTATTTTAGGCCATGACGTTTTTGAAATCGACTGCCCACCGGAGAGATTACCCTCGGATTACTCTAATAAATCACTTATCTGAGCTCCTCCTAAGAAGTCAAAATTTCAGAAATTTCCGAAAGGTGAAATCGACTCCTCTGGCCTTAGAGCTCCTTACACGGCGTCTTCGGAAAAGAAGCACGGAAAAACAATCACTGTGTCTCAGAAAACCAAGCCTTCAAAGAAAAGATCTGTTCCTTCGGCTATTGGAACCCCTTTAACCAAAAGACATAAATCTCAGTTCGAAGCCGAAGACACCTCGTTTAAGTTCGAATTCAATTCATCACAACTTCTTTCAAATGATGAAGAGAAGAGAGTCGAGCTGTTCTGGAAGATGGCTGGTCGCAAACGGCCGAAGGGTGACTTCATCGTGAAAGATTACATATCTGCTCTAGCTAGGAATTCCATTCGGATTGGATGGCCTTTCTCTATTTTATCTCTTAATTTTATCCGAACCCTCTACAAACTGTCTTTTCTTTTCAGGGAGCTCGAAACACCTGCCTCATTGTCGGCGAATATGAAGCTTTATTGAGGGATACCAACAAATATATCGACGACCTTGAAAAGAAGAAAGAAGCTCTGGAGGTTGAGCGAACTTCGCTTGCTCACCAAGTCGAGGCAATGAAGAATGAGGCTCGGATTGCTGGTGTTTCGTTAGTTCAGAAGGTGCAATCTACCAAGGAGGCAATGGTCGCGAAAATCCGAAATAGGATGAATTCCATTCAGAAAACCGTCCAAGCTCGGCAATACGGACTTGTAAATACCATGAACCTCGGTCAGGCCCGGGCAGTCTTCGAAGTACTTAATGATCTTTCTACTCAAGGCCTCAATATTCATGTTCATATTTTAGAGCTAGTGGAGAAGGATACCAAAATTAGTTGAACGAGAAATGAAGGACTGTACTTTCCCTGAATTCAAGTCTAACGCCTTTTGTTTCGATATTTGATTTGTAATGTTGTTTTCTTTTTTCTTTTAGTAAGTATTTTTAATACTTTTGAGTGGTAATCCTCGGGACTTTCCGAGATCATACTTTGCATTTCTTTTAGTTAATCTATCTTTCCTTGAATTCTTATTTAAAATTCCAGAAAAGATTCTTCGAGTATTCTATATGTTGGTCTTTTTCAAGAATTCTTTCAACAGTTTTACCGGATTTTCATGGGCAGAGCCAAAAATTTTTAGTGAATTTAACCTCGACTATTTGGACCTCTAATCTTCATATCCTACTTTATCAAATCCTTAGGTTCTTTGGGTAAGCGTTTTTATGTTTAATATAAACATAAGCGGGAATAACCCGACTTTGCCTTGTGCCTCCTCGGCTCTACTTTATCAAGCTCCGAAATCTTCGGCTGCATTCGGTAAAGAATGTGTAAAGGGACGAACCCTGTTATCGGATAGGTGATCAAGGCACCGATTTTGTTTTTCTGAATCGTGGTTAAATATAGTTGAGTTATAGCAAATTCATCACTATAAAACCAAGATTTATATTAATTTCGTAGTTGAACCTCGTAAAAGGCTGCTTACGTACCCTCGGAGGGGATCAAGCCACACATAGTTCCGAAGTTCTATTATATGTTGACTATCTCGGAAAATCCGAGATGTTAACACCATTTTTTTTAGACTCTACATTCGAAGCTTTCTGAGTCTCAGTGTTTCATCTCCGAGGGGCAAGTTGACTTCCTTACCTTTCTTTGGGCTCTCACGGAGGCAGCGCCTTGCCTCGGCTAGATTTCCCTTTTCCGAAAAGATTCCAAGAGGGGTCGGAAATTTAAGGCATTGAATGATATGTGGAAACCACTCCTTTCAATAAAAACAGCCATGGAGTTCCGAGAATTGCGTTATCGAGAATCGGTTTTTCTATTATGTCGAAGCTGACAATTTTGATTGTTCCTCCAACTGTCACTGGGAGTTTTACTATTCCGAGCGTTGGAACACTTTCTCCACTGAAGGATGTTAATGATTTGATTCCTGCCTTGATCTTTGTTTCTTTTGACCATAATTCTTGGAAGACATCGATGCTTATTACATTCGCCGAGCTTCCGGTATCTACTAGTATTCTCCAACTTGCAATTTTATCACTAATGGGTCGTTGTGGGGGACTTCGACTCCTTCTAGATCTTTGCGAGTAAAGACGAGCTCTTTTTGTAAAGTTAACTTCAGATGAGCCAACTTTGTTAGAGACCTGTCTCCCTGTTGCGTCTCAGTAGATACTTCTGAAATGACGTTTATCCTTCTGCATCGGGGTGAAGAATCCAGCCGCGGGAATTCATTTTTTCGTCCGCGATTTATTTTTGAGATTCATTCCTTTTTCCGTCTGCTATTGAATTATCTGTTTTTGAAGTTGGATCATTACCTATCAACTTTGTATTGGTAGTCACTCCTCGGTTTCTCGGTGTCCTGTTATGATCCTCCTCTATTTCTGCCGAGTCATGGAATGTATCTCGTTCCTCTGATGACAAATAATCTATTGAAAGCTTATCTATCAGTATGTGGTCCTGATTACTTTCTTCATTGTTCTCCAAAAGACCACTTGGGGATTCTTCACGTCCTCGGTCTGTCCACTGAGTTTGCATTTTGAACTTCTGGTTTGTAATCTCGGCGGATCGTTGGTCCTAACGAGTTATCCGTGGTTTCTCTCGAGTTGTAGTTATCATTGGTTTTTGTTTTTTCCGAGGTCTTTGTCTTCTGTTTAAAGAAGATACCCCCTACCTGGCGCGCCAAATGTTGATACTGGGTTCAACTTCTAATTATTTGTAATTAGAGGGGTTCGTTTTTGGGAATGAATTTAGATTAAAGACAAAAGAGAAACCTCGGAAAAGAGAATTTTATTAATCGTATTGGTTACAAGGGTGTTAACTCGGAATGTCGAGTTAACTTTATCAAAGAGAAGTATGAAACCTAGGTTATCTAGTAATTCTTATCCCCGATTCTGAATGAATTGAATTAGTGAAGGGGGTATATATTTATATATCCTTAGTAGTGGGTCATATAAGTCCATGGGCTAACCTCGGAAAAATGGAATATTTCTATTTTTCCAAGATCAGAGAATCTGTGATAAGATTTGATCTTATTCTGTTCGAGCTCTAGACTTCGGCTTGGGACGAAGTTGTTTACATCCCCCCTTCGGACACTAAAATCTGATCATTCTTCACCGAGGTATCCCTCGGTCATCTGGGCCGAGGGTTCTAATCCTGTTGAAGGGACTTATCACCTGATAAATTATGAGGAAAAGGTCGACAGAGACCAAACCTCAATTATCGTCAAACTATTGATAAAGGGTGTTAACCCCACCATCAACAGGAGGAATGATAGGAATCATATTCATTATTTGTTAGACAATGAGGGCCAGAAAATAGCCTCTAAAGAGGGTATTCAAGAGGTATGCCTCTCATTATACAAAGAACTTCTCGGTACTCAACAACCACAGATGGAATCCGATCATAAGCTCAGAGTATGAATGTTGGCAAGGAAAAGGTATAGCTCAAGTCTTCAGAAACTGCTCATAGCTCCGGTCTCTGACGATGACATAAAGAGGTGGTGTTTAGGTTACCAAAAAATAAGACACCAGGCCTAGATGGATTCACAGGAGAATTCTTTCAAGAGACTTGGTATGTTTTGGGTTATGATCTATGTAAAGCAGTTAAGGGATTCTTCAAGAATGGGCAGATGCTGAAGTAGTGGAATACAACAGTGTTGAGCCTGATCCCTAAGGTGATAAATGCTGAAACAATACAAGACTTCCGGCCAATCGCTCTGTGTAATGTAAGATATAAGATTATCTCTAAAATCCTGGCCAAAAGATTTCAAAAAGCAGTAGAGGAGCTTGTTGCAAACAACCAGTTAGCTTTTGTTAAGGGTAGGTTGATGGTGGAGAATGTATTGCTGGCAACTGAGATGTTTCAAGACTTCCAAAAGAAAATCATTTCAGCAAGAGGGGCATTGAAAGTCGGATTATGGAAAGCTTTTGATTCTGTAAAGTGGGAATTTATGGCTGAAGTGTTGTTAACTGTTGGGTTTCTTTCTATATTTGTAAACTGGATTGACCAATGCATTCAGATCCCAACATTCTCAATTTCCATTAATGGGGAAGTGTGTGGCTTTTTCAAAGGAAAGCATGGGCTAAGACAAGGAGACTCCATTTCTCCATACTTATTTGTGTTGGCGATGGAAGTTCTCGCTAGCAGCCTGAATCGTAATTACGTTGAAGTGATGTTTGGGTTTCACCTCAATTGTAGAAGCCTTAAAATTTCACACATATCCTTTGGTGATGAATTGTTTATCTTATATGATGACATGATTGAGTCTCTCAAATGAATAATTCACACTTTGGATGAACTCAATAATATTTCTAGATTAAGAATGAATAGACAGAAAACCACTCACTATGCAGTGGGCCTCAATGACTATGAGATCACGGACTGTGCTGGGTTAGGATTCAAAATTGGCAACCTTCTTGTTAGATATTTGGGTCTCTCTTTACTGCATAGAAAGCTCCATGTGAAAGACTATATCCCTCTGGTAGATGTGTTTAAAGCCAAGTTAACAAGTAGAGAAATTAAACTGCTTTCATTTTGGGGTAGATTGCAACATCTAAAGTCAATAATTTCTAGCACGCTTAATTTTTGGATTGCTGCTTTTATTCTACTATCAGGCTGCATTAATACAACTCATCAAATGTGTAATCGCTTCTTGTGGAATGAGAAATTTTCCAAGACTTCGGGTGTAAAAGTTTCATGGAAGATGGTGTGTTTGCCTAAGGAATAAGGAGGATTGAGGGTCAGAAATCTCAAGGTTTGGAATGCGGTCTTAGTGCTAAAATTGGTACGGATGATTTTTTTTCTAAGGCTGGTTCTCTTTGGGTGGCATGGACTCATGATAAGTACTTCAAAGGAAATAGTTTTTGGGATGCCAAAGCTAAAGACTATGCATCATGGATATGTGACCAGCTTATCAAGCTCAAACCATTGGCAAGGTAGCATATGCTTTTTCGGATTGGTAGTGGAAGCAAAGCTTCGTTCTGGTTTGATAACTGGAATACAAAAGAGGGTTCTCTGGAATTTGTTTGGTGATGCAGGGCCTTCACATATTGGTATTCTAAGAGGTTCCTCGGTTCAGCAAGCATATGTCAGGGGTTGCTGGCAGTTTCGACCAGCAATAGCTACCACGGTAGAGGAATTTTAGATCTTCATCTCCATTATTCCGCCACCAAATATTGACGCTGAGCCAGATTCTTACGTATGGACAGTCCCTGGTTCTGCAAATCTTTTAGGAGAATTCTCAGCCGAACTGACTTGGGAGTACTTGACACCTACTGCTGTCACTCAACCTTGGTTCCAGGTTGTTTGGTTTAAACACCACACTCCTAAGCATGGTTTTCATTTCTGGGTTACAAATTTGAATAAATTACCCTTAAGAACAAAACTAAAAAAGTGGGGAATGGATGTATATGTTGTGTTTTTGCTTTGTAGTTGTGCATATGAGGATAGGGATCATTTATTCATCAAATGTTTCTTTATTAAAGAGCTTTGGACGAAATTCATACCACTTTGGGATAAATTCAGTGCCTTTCTCATATTAGAATAGGTTAATGGATTGGCTGAAAAATCGACCATCGTTGATGTTGAAAAGACTTGGTTCGAAGACCTTAATTTATCTACTTCGGAAAGAAAGGAAAGCCAGATTGCAAACTGACAAACCAGGCTATACCGCAGACTCTGTTTGCGCAATTGGATATGCATTTAAAAAATAAAATTCTTGCCAACATAAAAAGGAGGAAGTTAAACAACTTCCTCTCTCGATGGTTTACTTATGTCTCGATGGTTTACTTATGCCTAACTATGTTAGCCATAATTGATCTTCCTTGTAAAACTTCTTACAATACTATCTGCACTTATAAAAAAACAAAAAAATATAAAAAAGATTGATGTATTTGTGAAATTATTACAAGATTTTATTCAAAATTTTTTTATCAACTCTACAAATCCTATTTAATTTTTGATAATTAGTGACAAGAGTTTGATAATCAAATAGAAATGAGGATAATACCTAGGAACTAAGATTATAATAGTTTGAAAAAAATAGATTATTAAAATAAATAAAAATGATTATGCCATTTTATAAATTATCATGTTTGTTTTGTATTGTATATATAGTTTTAGAAACTATATTATATCTCTTTGGAGAAATATTGATAAAGTTCTCTCAATTCCCTATAAACCTAAACACGACACTACAAACGAGTAAGAAATTTTTTCCAAAGTATTTTTTATTTTCCATAAAAAATAAAAATAAAAATTTTTAGGTGTATAGAAAACAAAAACAAAGAATATCATTATGTTTTCACCTTTATTCTCCATAAGATCTAGAAAACAGTAAAAAAACCAATACCATTAGGATATATGATATGAAAATAAGAACATGGCATGGAACAAAAACACAATGAGCAACATTACGGAATTAAGATCACTAAATGAAATAAAGAACCAAAAAAAAAAAATCCGAGTAAAAAATATCAAACTTCTAATGTCGCCATTATCAAAAACTTAGTAGGCTATATATGTAGGAAAAGTTATAAGTAAATTAGGTCTAGTTTTGCTAATTTTTTGAAAATTCTTTTTTCTTTTAAAAAAAACTGACTTTTTCTAATTTTTTAAAAATATTTTGATTTACCTAAACCATCATATAATATCAAAAAATAGGTTTCTTTTTAATAATAAAAATTATTCTAATTTCTTTAGAGGTCGTTGGACTTAAATTGTGATACTTATCAAAATCCAGTTCGAAAAAAATAGAAATACTTGAATATATCTAATTCGAAAAATAAACCAGTTTTATTAAAAAAACAACAGAAAATACCGTTAAACCAATTTATTCATTTTCGGTGAAATCTATAATCTATCACATCCCAATTTTTAAGGTGACAGCATTTTCACTTTCTATTTCGTTAATAAGATAGTGAGATTGTTAAAAAATTGAATTTTTCACAAACATAATTTAAAAATTATTTTTCCTAGTAGAGAAATGAAGTTGATTTTTAACAGGAAACGAAAATTAGATTAATCCTCGTTTGTGTATATACTGATTTTTCAGATTAAAGTTTTATAATTAGCATTAAGCCTAGTTAGTTATAAAAAATATTTTTTTCATTTTTTTTGTGAGAAGTGATGAACATTTTTTGTAGATAAACATACAATTTTATTGCGAACTCCAATTATTTTTATAGCACTTTTTTTTTTCCTTTAAATTCTTGATTCACACAAAAGTGATATGGTTTGATTTCTGTGATGTCGTGGCTGGTGTTTCTGTGTTGTTTATATAACAGGACCCTCATAACACACTATCCATCATTCGAGTTTCTCTCTAAAATTGATTCTAACGCTAAAACTCTGTCCAATAAGAAAAGAATTTACTTAAAAAAAAAAAAAGAAGAATAATAATTTCTTACTATGGCTGAAGAAGGGCGAGAGATCCCTCAAGAGTACGACCTTTCCTTGGGATGGAACGAAGCTGAGATGCCTCTCAACGACGTTTCTATCTCTCCGATAAATAAGAGAGAACGAACAACAACAAGTGTATACCTCTTCGGAAAAAAATTATCGCAAGAGTCCTTTTCCTTGGATTCAAAGAAAACAGCGGTGCCTTTCACCGACGTTTCTATGTCTCCGATGAATAAGAGAAGTCAAACAAGTATATCGGAAGTGGCAAGAAAGATTAAGGAGATGAGGTTTTCCTCGAATGAAGAAAGAAAAGAGGAGGAGAGAACTGGAGCCTTGACACAGCTAGCTATTTCTTTGACTCAAACCAAGAATATGGTACTCCACGAGTCGCGAGAGATCCTAAAAGAATCTTCGTTCTTGGAATCCAAAGAAACAGGGGTTCGTCTCTTCGGCGTCACTATAAGGGAGAGAGGTCAAACAAGTATGACGAGAGATCTAACCTCTCGATGGACCATCGAGAAGACACTCAAGGCAAGCGATCTAGGCCATCTAACCCGACTTATGCTAAAGAAAAGCGACACCGAGAGCCACATCATGACACATCTCCCTGCCCATCTCCAAACTGCAATCCAACAAGAGAATGGAGTCAAGGTTAAAGTGCACGACCACGACACCGACACTGAGCATGACGTTGTTTTCAAGAGATGGGTCAACTCTTCAAGAAGCTATATTCTCAATGGTGGCTGGGTTGAACAGTTTGTTCGGAGGAGAGATTTGAAGCAAGGAGACAAGATTGGACTCTTCTGGGGTACTGCTGATTCTAGACTCCATTTTTCCGTTCTTTCACGAGCTCCTGCGGTCTGCAGATCAGAAGAACCCTAATTAGCTACAGTAATGGATTTTCATGGAGACAAATAATGAAGTAATACTGTAATACAAATATATGTAAATTATAATTATATTTGCCTTCTAGTTGACATATTGTTTCTTTCTCCGAGAAGATAAAATATTTTCACTTCGTCTTCCCGCATATATACATACATGCGATACATCTTCATCTTTCATTAACTATAGTCAGAAAGGAAAAAAAATGGACATTAAAGAAGATGACGAGTCTCGAGTAAAGAGAACAACCGAACTTCAAGTTCATGATTCAGTTTCCACAAGAAGTGGTAAATCCGTGAATAATCAATCATAAAGCTATTAATCGCGTTGTAGTGGTTCCCTAATTACTAAATTGTTTTTTCTTAACGAAAAACAAAAAGGAACGTTGTAGACGGCGGTGACACATAATAACCGGAGTTATAGGAGCAGTTGTTTTGTCGTTGGCTTAGGCTCGGTGTCCAGCCGCCTCAATAGCCTTCGCTGGAGTCACAATTTTCTCAGCTTTTCATCTCTCCGATTGCTATCGTTTTCCCGATCCCGACAACAGTCCCCTCCGCCTTACAACTGTTAGATAATTCCAAATAGTTTATTGGATAAGTTCTAAATAAGGGGTAGCTTATTTAGATAAGGAATAGAAATTCTAATTGTAATAGGATTAGGGTGTAGCCTAAATTCTATATAAGAGGTTCTTGAAGAGTTGTCTAAAAAAACCAAGAGAAAGAGATTTAGTTTTTGAGAAAGTTTTCTAAATCAATAAAGAAGGACAGTTCTTTATACAAATCTATATTAGTTCTTAACTTGAATTGGTATCAGAACGGAGAAGGAGCTGCTGCTATCGTGGAGAAGACGACATCGACTTGGTGAGAAGCAGAACCGCGATCAGAGAAACAGAGACGCGGTGGTGGAACAAAGTCGCAGTCGAGTGGCAAAGCTCCGATCGGGAAACACAGTCGCGAAAAAGGAGAAGAACCAGAGCCACGAAGAGCTACGATGGTGAATCCGGGAGACGAGCCGACACGAGGGCGAGGCACAGACGCACCTCCGATCAAAAAGGACCTTCAATGTCCTATGCTTACCTCAACCAACTACACAGTTTGGTCAATGAGGATGAAGGTGATTTTGCGAGTTTATCAAGTCTGGGAAACAATCGAACCAGGATCTACAGACTTGAAGAAAAACGATATCGCGATTGCTCTCTTATTCCAGTCAATACCTGAGGCGTTGATATTACAAGTCGGAGAACAGGATACATCGAAAAAGGTGTGGGATGCAATCAAAGCAAGGCACCTGGGAGCTGATCGAGTGCGAGAAGCAGGGCTCCAAACTTTAATGTCCGAGTTCGACAAATTGAAGATGAGAGATGATGATACAGTAGACGATTTTGCTGGAAAAATATCGGGATTGGTGTCTAAATCAGCATCGTTGGGAACAATCATTGAAGAACCGAAGATCGTGAAAAAATTCTTAACCGGACTTCCAAGAAACAAATATATCCACATCGTGGCGTCTCTCGAGCAAGTGTTGGACCTAAACACAACAGGTTTTGAAGATATTGTCGGGAGATTGAAGGCCTATGAAGAACGAGTTATGGATGAAACAAAAGAATCCGAGCAAGGGAAACTCATGTATCCGAGCAACAACAAACAGAATCGTGGAGGATCGAGCTCTAGTCGTGAAGGAAGATCGGACAACAGCAAAGACTATAACTCCAATGGCCAAAGCAGGGCAGAGGAGGTTATAGAGGAAGAGGAAGAGGCGGTAGAGGCAGAGGACGAGGAAGATTTAATGCTCAATATCGTGAAAAAGAAGGGACCAACAACCAAGATAAAGACAAAAGGGATCTTTCACACATACAATGTTGGAAGTGTGAGAAGTATGGACACTATGTAAACAAGTGCCCGTTGAGACCACAACAAAACCCAAGAAGCATATGCGTTGTATCTACACGAAATTGTGTTCCTGAATGAAGACAAGTTGTTCCCAAGAAAACTCGATGACAACAGCGGAGAAGGTTGTGTTTGGTACTTAGACAACGGCGCTAGTAACCACATGACGGGAAACAAAAGCTTCTTATCTACCCTAGATGAAAACGTGAAGGGTAAGGTGAAATTTGAAGATGGATCACAAGTAGATATAGTAGGAAAAGGGACGATTACCTTTGTAAGCAAGACAAGGGAAAGAAGAAGACTAAAAGATATCTACTATATACCAAATCTGAAACACAACATCATCAGCTTGGGCCAGTTAACTGAACATGGTTGTGAGGTGAATATGAAAGGAAGTGTCCTGGTGCTAAGAGATCCTCAAGGAAGACTACTTGTGGAAGTTACAAAATCCCCAAACCGGTCTATACAAAACACCAATGGAGATTGACAACATCAAGTGTCTTCAAATAGAAGGGGCGGATGCAATTTGGCCATGGCATGCCCGCCTTGGTCACATAAGCTTTGGAGTGATGAAGACCATGATGGATAAAGACATGGTAATTGATATGCCGAAGCACACACAAGACAAACATGTGTGTGGAGTCTGTCAAGTTGGAAAGCAATCACGACTTTCATTCCCTGGTCAAACCCAGTTTCGAGCCAAGAGGTCATTGGAATTGGTCCATGGTGACTTGTGTGGACCAATCACACCTCCCACATCATCAAAGAAACGATACATCTTCGTTTTAATTGATACTTCTCAAGATACATGTGGACCATGTTGCTTGGAGAAAAAAGTGAAGCACTAGAACGGTTTAAGAGTTTTAAAGCTTATGTCGAGAACCAAGCTAAGGTGACAGTGAAGACATTCCGGACTGATAGAGGTGGAGAATTCACAACAGAAGATTTCAATCGGTATTGTGAAGAGAATGGAATCAACAGACATCTAACAACACCATATACACCACAGCAAAACGGTGTAGTGGAAAGGAGAAACCGGACATTGATGGAGATGACTAGAAGCTTACCCAAAGGGATGAAAGTGCAGAATCATATGTGGGGACAGGCAGTGAGACATGCGACTTACATCATAAATCGCGTGGCTACAAAGGCATTAGAGGGAAAAACCCCATACGAGTACTTCACCTCCAAGAAACCTAATATCGAACACCTCAGGGTTTTTGGATGCGTGGCATATGCAAAGATCAATGGTCCGGGTTTGAGGAAGCTAGATGATCGATCAAGGGTTGTAATAAACCTAGGAACTGAGCCAGGATCTAAAGCTTATAGACTTTATGATCCAATCATGAACAAGATAATCATCAGTAGGGATGTGGTGTTTGATGAAAAGAAAGGATGGGATTAGACATCGAATTTGGAAGACAAGGAGGAAGAGCCAGGAACTTTTGTTGTCTCCCAATTCCAAGAAATGGATGATGATGAAGACGTGGAGAATGTTGAAAACCATCAACACCACGACAATCACAGCGAACCAGAAGATGAACAAGAGGAGGAAGTAACGAGTCTGGATGAGGAGAATGAAGACGGCTCACCTCAAGAAACCATTCAGGAAATAACAACGAGAACAGGTCAGATAATCAGAAAACCTAGGCATCTTAATGATTATGCTTTGCTTGCTGAGTACGAAGGAGAAAAGTTGCTCTTTACAATAGACGGTGAACCAGAAAACTACTTAGAAGCAGCGACTTTGGAAGAGTGGGTCAAAGCTATGATAGTTGAGCTAGAGTCTATCATAAAGAATAAAACATGGGAGCTTGTTGAAAAACCGGCTGGGGTGAAACCCATAGGGCTGAAGTGGATTTACAAGATCAAAAGGAAAGTTGATGGAACTGTGATCAAGTACAAGGCAAGACTAGTAGCCAAAGGTTATGTACAACAACAAGGCATAGATTTTGAAGAAGTCTTCGCACCAGTAGCTCGAATAGAGACTATTCGACTTCTCATATCATTGCCTGCAAGTAATGGTTGGGAAATACATCACTTGGATGTTAAAACTGCATTCCTCAATGGAGACTTGAATGAGGAAGTGTATGTGACCCAACCAGAGGGTTTTGAGAAGAAAGGGCAGGAAGATCGAGTGTACAAACTGAGCAAAGCTTTGTATGGTCTTCGACAAGCTCCTAGAGCATGGAACCTGAAGCTTGACAATACCCTTAAACAGTTAGGGTTTATCAGATGCAAGAAAGAGTCATCGGTTTATCAAAAGAAGACAAAGAGAGATATTTTGATAATTGCAATTTATGTTGATGACTTGTTCGTTATAGGAACATCCCACAATGTTATCAAGCAGTTCAAGGAAGATATGTCAAGAAGATTCGAGATGTCTGATCTCGGAAAACTATCTTATTACTTGGGAATAGAGGTAATGCAAGGAACTGATGGGATTAGAATAAAGCAAAAAGGCTATGCACAAGGGATCCTGGTTGATAACAAGATGGAAACAAGCAATTTGACTTATGTACCAATGGAGTCAAATTTGATGATTTCAAAGGCTGAGGGGGAGCAAGAAATCGATGCCACCTTGTATAGAAGGGCGATCGGCTGTCTAAGATACCTGTTACACACGCGGCCTGATCTCTCTTATAGTGTGGGTGTTTTGAGTCGCTATATGCAAAGTCCAAGAACATCACATGGGCAAGCACTCAAACATGTTCTAAGATATGTTAAGGGAACCACAAAATTTGGTTTGTTCTTCAAGAGAGATGGAGTAAGAAGAATGATTGGATATAGTGACAGCAGTCACAATATTGATGTTGATGATGGAAGAAGTACTTCAGGGCACATCTTCTACTTTGGCGCATCACCAATCACGTGGACTTCACAGAAGCAACCAACTGTGGCATTGTCATCATGTGAAGCAGAGTTTATGGCTGCAACTGAGGCTGCAAAGCAGGCGATTTGGCTAAAGGAGTTGTTATGTGAGATCCTAGGTAATGAAGGCGAGAAGGTCATACTAAGGATAGATAACAAGTCTGCCATTGCTCTCACGAAGAACCCGGTGTTTCATGGAAGAAGCAAACACATACTATCTCGTTATCATTTTATACGAGAGTGTGTGGAAAATCAACAAATTGAAGTAGAGCATGTTCCGGGAGTAGAGCAGAAGGCCGACATCTTAACAAAGCCATTGGAAAAGATCAAGTTCAGAGAAATGAGAAGCTTGATAGGAATGCAAGAGATACAATTGTCCGAGATTCGAGTTGGAATTAAGGGGGAGAATGTTAGATAATTCCAAATAGTTTATTGGATAAGTTCTAAATAAGGGGTAGCTTATTTAGATAAGGAATAAAAATTCTAATTGTAATAGGATTAGGGTGTAGCCTAAATTCTATATAAGAAGTTCTTGAAGAGTTGTCGAAAAAAACCAAGAGAAAGAGATTTTGTTTTTGAGAAAGTTTTCTAAATCAATAAAGAATAAAGAAAGGAAGTTCTTTATACAAATCTATATTAGTTCTTAATTTGAACAAACACACGAGAAGGTACTTAGTAACACCCGCCGTTACTTGTATTAAAAGATAACCACATAAACCATTCGTAAATCCAAATTCCACTCTATATTAATATAAAGTGTTTCAATATGTCTTAAAATAATAACCAATAATCCAAAATAAAACCAAATAATATCGCCTAAAATAAAAATACTAGAAGATGATCCCGAAAACCGGAATAATTGACACGACTCCTTCAGCTAACCTTCTCACCTGCAAGAGAGAGGGGTGAATAATTGGGATTACTCAGTGGGTGAGCTTAGGGGCTCACGGAATCAATACACATCATCACAATAAACCCTAGCCACTTGAGATATCTCTACATACTTAGAAACGGGATCTTGGTTGTGTGAAAAGGTTGACCTCATCGTAACCGTACCTGCGAGATAGATGATGATTCAAAGAGTCGTTAAAAAAAAACAAGAAAATTTGGTGTGAAGATGGTCAGAGTGGCTTTACCCTTTGTATCCGCAATACGTAGGCTTGTAGTTATATATGAGGAGGTTGATCAGCACTTTCTTAGATTGCGGTCTGTTATTTGACTTCCTTGCTTCACTGCACCAGTATTCACATGTAATCCATGAGAATCGAATTAATGCACATACTTAAGAGTGTTCTTGATTTGCATCTTTTGCATAAATACCTGACTAAATAACTCGCAGCTTGCTTTGTCACCTGAATTGCGTCCTTTAGTGTGAAATTTTTGATGACCTCTTTGCTTTAACAGTTGAAACATAAGTCTGTAGGTTAATTGGTCAAGTTCAAGTATACCTCAGGATGCCAGTTATAGGATATATTTCTTTGCTTTAACAGTTGAAACACAAGTCTGTATAAGAAAGATCCGTTCAGAGTAAGTTCCAGAATTCTCGAACTATTTAGAATCTTTATTATGGTTTGTTTATAGATAAAGAAATTAATACCCTGCAGGTTGTGACGATTTCAAAGAAACTAGACAGAGCAGTATTATTGCCTTGAAGCTTTGCTGGTGTGATACCATACTGGAAAAGAAAAGCAGACAGAAATATAGCAACTGCTCAAAAAGGAAAGAAAGCAAGTTAATACATGCGGGCGACTAGATTCCAATCTTCCGCAGCAAGTTAATTAGAGGGTTTGTGCAAAATACTAACCATGTGGTTCTGCATAACCAAGCAGTATATACTGAGTTTTTTCAGCAACGCTGTGCAGTAAAGAATTACAATGAGATATGATATGGAGTAATTGCAAAAAAACTGACGTAATGATGATACATATCATTAAGAAGAAAAACTAAAAGCATCATGAAATGGACCTTTGGAATAGAGTTTCTTTGATATTAACATTTTCAGCGAACTGGAGATTTGATGCGTGATTTTCTGCATAAAAAAATTCAAGAACGTCTCTGTTCTGTAACAAAGATATGGATTAGAGATATTAGAATGGATCCTAAACTATAGTGTATTACTATTATGTATTCTCAAATCCTGGTTCATGAGAGGGAAGATTCTTTACTGGTGATGAAATCAGCAAAGTCCAGAAAAGACTTAACTTTATAGCTCAACAGATATTGAAGTTGATTAAGTAACCGAATGTGGTTTCTAAAAGAGGAAAGAAGAAAGATTGACCTGACTTACGATCATTGTCATGAGCTCGAACCCAAAGGCAAATACCATAAACTGGAAATTGCTCTCTAAAGCTTTCTGTGAAAAACATTAAAATGTTGGATTTATATTCTACATCACATGCAAAACAAATTAAAGACAATTCAGCGAACTATTATGAAAAGTTACTTTGAAATTTTTTTGAATGATATCATAATACAATCCTTGTTTAGCCCAACCACCAGTGAATATCACACTGTTGACCAATTCTAGCTTCTGAAGCTGAAAAAATAACTCACCAAAAAATTAACTTGAATCAATTTTTGTGTAAGCTATCGACAAATCTTAAGACGAAAGCAACATTCCAAAACCTAATTACTTTGTGGTTTCAGGAAATCAGAATGACCTGAAAGAGCACTTCTTCAGGCTCGTTGTGGATAAGCGGGATGACACGTGCACCACCTGCCTCGGCGAATTTCACATACGACGCCGCGATGTACGTCACACTCGTATCATTGCTCAACCAACCTGAAGAACCATCTTCAGGATGGCTCACAATCCCGACCACCGGCCTGTAGTTCATGTTCGGATCCGGCGAGGAGTAAACAAGATTCCGAAACCCAAAGGCGCGTGAACCGTCAGCTCCGGTTTGAATAGGGAGGAAAATCGATGCAGAGGACTCGGAAGCCTTTCGCCACAATGAAACCAAACAGTAGGAACGCTAAGCACAAGTAAAATATCCACATCTCGGTGGAAGAAGAACGGTAAAAAATGGTGGATATTGGCAAGGGTTGATCTGAGAGAGAGAGAAAAGTACAATTTAGCTTGGCTTTTATGTAATCCATCCGATTCTGCCACGTGGAATTAAACCTACCATTTGACTCCACCTCTCTCTTTTCATACGCGTATCAGCCCCGGCCCAAACAATTTGGCAGCCCTAGGCGACAAAAAATAAAATAAAAGGACCCCTAAATCCAAACTATTATGAAAAGAAAATAAAAACATATACAGACTTCGGGTATGAATGGTTACACTCAACCGAGCAGTTGAGTTTTCTTTTTCCAAAATACTACCAATCAACAAGGCGTTTGAACATAGCGGTTGGAAAAAACGTTTGGAGAGGATGGATGAAAAGGGCGGTTAGAGATGATTTTTGGCGGTTGAGAAGGCGGAACCAACCGCTGCTAATTAGCAACGTTTGGGTACTCCATTTGCAAATTACGGCGGTTGAATTTTTTTTTTATCATCGTTAAAATGTGTTATAAAATAAATATTTCTATAATTGATATAACAAAGAGTATACTCAATTAAAAACATGCTAGCAAAAAAATAGTTTACTTTTTTTCTCTAACTATTTTTGTTTTCAATAATAATTTACATGTGAAAAAAAATCTTTGGTACAAAATTTTAATTTATAATGATCTTTCTAAGATTAAAAAAGAAAAATATAATTCTTATCCATGCTTCTTTAGCATTATGAAAATTTGAAAAAAAATTATTGTAATCTATATTTTTTTTATCACTATTATAATATATTCTTCTTAATACTTAATATTATTAATTCAAAATTTTCATTTTTCAATATATTAAACGTAATTATTTAACCTAAAATTCTAAAAAGATATCATTTTATCTATTGATACTATGCAACCATTACAATGCAACCAATCATACCAAATTTTCAACCGCCTTATGTAATCAAACCACACTCAAATATATACTTTTTATATATCGGCTGAAGTTAGTAGAAGTCGATACACAGTTGAAATATTTAGATAACAACAACGGCCATTTTCATCAAACTCAAATTATTGGACAAAATAATCAATTTGAAGTTTTTTCTATATGATATAATATATTTAGTTTTATTTCTATTTAATATTTTGGTTTGTTTTAATAATTTTTTAAAATAATTTAGTAATATTATTTTTTCGGATCTGGATACTCTAAAATTCCAGGGTATCCGACTTGTGTCCACCCATCAAACCAGGTAATCTACTTATGTTTCGGATAAACACATGGCTAATAAGCTTAAAATCTGGGCCGTCGATTTTGTAGATGTTTTATTATGTCTGTTTGTTTCATATCCGTTTCATATAAGAGAAAAGACACGCGGATAGTAGAAAATATTTGAAATTCGTGATTTCGAAAAATTATGATATTATTTAAATTACTATTAACGATATTTTAGGAAAAACATCCACATAATTTTAACTAAATACACCTTATCCACATAAAAATCAAAACAAATCTTATTAATCAAAAATTCATATTTTTTTTAACTATTGTAATATGTATTTTCATATTATTTCCGGGGTTATGGAAATCATATTCTAATTTCGAAATTCTACCATATTTTCTAGGGAATTTAAAAGTTCACACTACAAGAAAAATAGTTTTTTACGACTACGTGTTACGACAACAAAATCTATCGTAACTTTAAACCGACTATATTACGACAACATTTAGTCTTACTGCACCGAGATTTAATTTCGTCGTAAAAGTTACAACAAAACTGCGAATAAATTGTGACGGGTAGTTAAAATAGTCGTAATTTGGATGTAAAAATTATGTACCAGGGCACATAATCCATTCCCGTTCACATTCCATTCTAGTTTCCATTTGTTATGAGAAACACGAAAAGAAACGGAAACCAATTAGTTTTTACTCAAAAAATGTCGCGAAATTACAATCATAGGATTGATGAAGCAACGAGAAAATTATCAGCAGAGTTCAAAGCAGGGGTGGATCAATTCATGGCATTTTCAAATAGCCAGCCCCTAACACAGAGCAATGACGATAAGTTTTATTTTTTTTTGTAGTGATTGGAGAACATGAATTTTTATTTGAGGAAAATAATTTGGACACATCTTTATAGTAAATGATTTATGCCAAATTATTATATTTGGTATTGGCATGGATATCGATAGGGATTTATGAACGATTTATGTAGATACGACTTGGGTAGGTGGTAGTAAAGAAGTAGGTAATTTATTTGAAGATAGATATGTTGATATGGTGAGTGATGCATTTCGCGAAAAACGTTCATGAAAATTACTATCATGATGAGGTTGGTAGTTATCACAATGTAGAAGAACCGGTACGCAATCATTCCAAAAGTTCTATGACTTGTTAGAAGGAGTGAACAATCCATTATACGAAGGTTGTCGTGAAGGTCACTCGCAGTTATCATTTGATGTTGAGATCATGCAACATAAGACATATAACAATATGAGTGAGAGGTTAGTAGATTCATTTGACTTAGAACGCACCTTGCTCACTACAGAACTGTCTACCAATCCTCGGTGTCTCTCGACTACCGGATCTCGATTTATGATTGAATAAAACGGTTTGCGAGTCCGTCAACTCAGTGTAGAGTAACTGTAGCAAAGAATTTCGTGATTGAAAAGATTGTTTAAAACTATTTTAGCAATTCATAGAAAACCGTAAGAAAATCCTAGATCTAATAAAGTAACTACTCAGACATGGTTTTAGTAAAACAAATCATCTTTTTATAAATGAAATGCATACAAAACGAATTAGACAATAGAAGATCAGAGGCTCACAAAACTCAATTGAGAAAGAACACTCTCTAATCTCCTTCAGAGTCTATAACAATGATAAGAACAATCTCTAGGTAGCTAAAAACAATGGAAACAAAAAGCAAAGATAAATCTTGTATTGCTCTGACTTCTTGTGCCGTCCTCCTCTTCTAGTGCTTAAGAGGTGCTTATATAGGTTGTGAATGAGTCTTAGGGTTTAGGATTCCGCGAAAGGGTCTATAAGAAAATCTTCTAAATTAAATCGGCGTGACGGTCGGTCGGCTCCATCTTCTCCAGTCGGTCGACTCGGGACTCGCAGCAACATTTCTTAATTTTTGCTCCAAATCTTCTAAGTCTTCTCAAATCACGTGGAATCTTCCATAAAACGTTCTTTTTAACTCTTTTTGCTCCAAAGTGTCTTTTGCTAGTAAATCATGCATAAATGCTCAAAACATGCTACAAAGACTCCATAAAACCTACTATATCATGGTAGAAAACTGGTAAAATCCATGATACATCAATGCCAAATGAGCAACAACATCATACTAATGTACCATATAGTCGTATGTGGTATAAGCCTATTACTGACAAATAAAAGAGAATGTATCAGAGCGAGAAGACTGCAGCAGCAATGAGATGGCATGCCGAGCACCAGCCAAACAAGGGGGAAATGAGTCATTCGTCTAATGCGGCATAGTGTAAATATTTTCAAGATTAACATCCCAGGTTTGCCGAAAAACCCCGTAATGTTTATCTTGGATTGTGTACATATGGGTTCAATCCATTTGGCGGGTCAAAAACCATTTATTGTGGTATGTGATTTTAACTCTGTATAATTTACCCCCTGGTATGTGCATGAATACGGAATACTTGTTGCCAAATCATCCTGGAGGTAGTATGGATATCTTCCTCTAACCTCTTATTGATGAGTTAAAAGAATTGTGGTTCATTGGAATCGATGCGTACGATATGTCCTTAAATAAGAATTTTAATCTAATAGTAATGTTGTTGTGGACGATAAGTAACTTTCCAGCGTACTACATGTTATCAGGATGGTCCACCCATGAAAAATTGTCTTGTCCAATTTGCATGGATATACAAAGTCTTTTTATCTGAAGCACGGAAGAAAGTCGTGTTGGTTCGATTGTCACCGAAGATTTTTTCATCATGATCATCCTCTAAGAAAGAATAAAACAGACTTTTGGAAGAATAGAGACGCAGAGAAAGACTATCCACCAGGGTCTTTAACCAGTGAGCAAATTTTTCCATACCGCTTGAAACATGTAAAGCCACCGAAAACAAAAGAGGAAGAAGGGCTTTGGTAAAGAGCATAACTAGAACAAAGAAATCATCTTCTGGGAATTGCCGTACTGGAGGGACCTCACTCTGCAACATAATCTCGATCTGTTGCATATAGAGAAGAACTTTTTTGACAACATCATGAATACTCTTATGTGTGTGCTAGGTAAATCAAAAGATACCATCCCGTCAAGATTGGATATAGAAGAATTATATTCTCGGCCACACTTACATATTGATGATACGGGTAGAGCCCATTTTCCCGCCTACTTATTGATAGAAGAAGCCATAATAAGCTTATTGGAGTGTGTGAAATATTCGGTCAAATTCCCAGATGGCTATGCTACCAACTTATAGTTGTGCTGATATAGATCAGGCCAAGTTTTATGGGATGAAGAGTCATGACTGTCATGTTTTTCTGAAACGGCTACTTTCATTTATCCTTGCAGAACTAAAACCCCCGAACGTCCACCTCACAATATCATATACTAATTACTTATAGTTTTGTTAATATGCCACATGTAAATTTGAGTATAGTTTTTTATACTAACCATATATAGTTTCAATATATATAATATAGGGATCAGAATACTTTTTCGTGACTTATGTTCAAGAACTTTGCAGAAAAGTTGTGTTTATATCCAAAAAGAAAACATAGTTGTACTCTTATGCAATTTGGAAAAGATCTTCCCGCCATCATTTTTTGTCGTGATGGATGATGATACTGAGTTCAACTTCTAATTATTTATAATTAGAGGGTTTTTTTTTTGGGACTAAATTAAGTAAATAAGAAAGACAAAAGATTCTTCGAAAAAGAAGCATTATTATTGATATTGGTTACAAGGGTGTTAACTCGGAATGTCGAGTTAACTTTATCAAAGAGAAGTATTAAGCCTAAGTTTGCTAGTAATTCTTCTCCCAGATTTTGAATATCGATTTTAGTGAAAGGGGGCATGTATTTATATATCTCTGCAGAAGGTTGTATAATCCCATGGGCAATCTTGGAAAAATGGAATTCCGGAATCAGAGAATCTGTGATAAGATTTGATATTATTCTGTCCGAGCTTAGACTTCGGCTTTGGACGAAGTAGTTTATACCCCCGCTTCGAACACTAAAATCCGAGCATTTGTTACCGAGGTATCCCTCGGTCATTGTTGATGGTTGGGTTCGCACCCCTTACAAACAGCTTAGAATTAATTAGGATATAGTCCTTCCAATTTAGCTATATCTGATCTCGGGTCATAAACCCGAGATAGGGGTATTCCTCATTTTCTTTAGCTCGGCAAGCCGAAGTAAAGGGGATAAAATTAAACCTTATCTATATCCTTTAGTCATCGGAAATAAGAAAATATTCCTTATCTCTCGGAAATAAGGAAATATTCCTTATCTTTGGGGGAATAAGGAAATATTCCTTATTATTAGGTTATTGGGCCTAAATAGACCGTCTATATACCCTTATAATAGGAGGACCCCCTCCTCCTAAGAAAGGATCCCATAAATTATATTCTAGCCACTGAGAGATAACTAAACCCAGAAAATCAGGTTTTAGAGAGAGAAATAGAGATTTAGACAACCAAATAACCCACAACTCGGCCTTAGAATCTCGAGTTAACCATAATTCGGCCTTAGAGCCAGAATTAACTACAACTCGGCCTAAGAGCCCGAATTAATCACCAATGAGAAATAGGGAGAACTTACGACTCGGCCGTAGAGCCCGAGCTACAACTTGACCATAGAGCCCGAGTTACAGCTCGACCTTAGAGCCCGAGTCAATCTCCTTATTTACGAGCCTTAGGCTCGGATTATCATCAAAAGACGGAACTATGTGTGGCTTGATCCCTTCCAAGGGTACATAGGCAGCCTCTTACGGGATTCATCTATAACATGAAGACCCCTTCAGGGGACTCTTCAGAGCCGACCTTTTCCGTTATTTGCCGAGCGGTTGCACACCGAGATGAACCTAACTATTTAATCCCCCGATTAAATAAGATGTATTTCCAAAGAGGTCCTTTTGATTAGAAATAATCAAAAGCTGAAACCCCTGCATCAACATTTGGCGCGCCAGGGCAATGGAGGATGAAATTCGAGAAAGGGGTCATCATCACTCGAATCGATCTTGTTGATTCTCAATTTTGACTGCTTGAATTGACTACGGCTCTCTTTTGAACATCGTCATTTCCGACCAAGCTTGGATTCATCTCCGACCAAGCTCGGATTCATCACCTACCTTACAGATCGATAACCATAGAAAGAATAAGTCGGACAATAGAGATGACGTAATCACGGACAGATCAACGGCGACCCATCCTCGTGTTGTTCTAGTTTCAGTTCCGGTTGAAGGTTTCTCTGAAGACGATCTCAGTAGTTCCCCGAGCTTTCTCTTCCGGCATAAAAAAAAATGAAAGGGAAAAGAGACGAAGAAGAGAACTGAGAGGAGAAAAGAGAAAAAAAAACATAAGATTTTGTTAACGCAATCAAGGCTTGTTGAATTATGAAGCTGGGTCCGAACTTTGTTAAGTCTTAATCGAGGCCGAAGTTCAAGGATCAGTCTCAGTCTTCCAACCTCGGGTCATCATTAAATATCTCAAGAATTAACTTCGGCTACTATGAGGTGGTTCGGCATCACCGAATTGCTCGCCGAATGAGCACTACCAAATATTCAGGTATTACCTACTTCTTACTTTTCAGTAAATAAATTTATTATCTCGATGATGAGCAATTGGTCGGAACACAAATTCGCTTGCCGAATTAATCCGATCGATCCATCCGAAGAATCATATTACTAAGGGGAACAGACCTAATTATCTAATGATATTAAGTCCCGACCTCGGAAAAAGAATGGTTAGATTCAGTATCCGAAGCGGAGTTATAATCTATTTCGTCTAGGCCGAAGTCTAAACTTGGACAGAATAAGATCAAATCTTATCACAGATTCACTGGTTTAGGAAAAATGGAATATTTCCATTTTTTCGAGATTAGCCCATGAGCTTAGATAACCCACCTCAAAAAAACCTAGTAATGTTCGAACTACGGATGGCTTGATCCCTTCCAAGGGTACCTAGGCAACTCTTCGGAGTCCAGCTACAAAAAAAAAAAAAAACATTGTGTAATGTCATTAACATTCAGCACAAATATCGGTGTCCTGATCAGGCATCCGATATAAAAAAAAATGGAGAAATTCCCATCGCTGAAGGATTCTGACGCCCGATAAAGTAAGGCTGAAGAATCAAGAGGTGAAAGTCGGGTCATTCCCGCATATTTAAAACCACTTCAAGTACTGGATTCGATAAAGTAGAATTCGGTATGACAGATAATGGTCGAGCATTTCTCGTTAAAACAATTTCCCTTACACATTCTTTACCGAATGCAAAAGTTCAAAAATTTGTCTGATAAAGTAGGACTCGTTGTTAAACTTCCCTTTCAGCAAATGAATAAGGAAAGCGCGCTTTATTTGTTTTGCTCTTTTTCGGATTTCGAAATTTAGACTTTTGAAGTTTAGACTTCGAAGTTTCGAGTAAACATTATGAGATAAGTATTATTTAAGCAAAGTCATCAAGAACAAATTACAATGAATTCCGGAAAATTTCAGAATAGGTTCGTACAAATAAAATAAACGCCCTCGGAGGATGCCCAAAATCTTGAGATCCGATAAAGTAAGATCGTAAGATCCGATAAAGTAAGAACTTAAGATTGACGGATGACAGCCGAAGTATCCTCACTCTAATAACAAATACGAAACTTGGGCTTTGCCAAAGAACATCCGGTGATCTGTTCAAAGGATTAGTAAATTCGAAGTACAGATCATTCGAAGAATTCTTTGAATTAATGAAACTTAGTTTCGCCAAACAAAAGACGAGAGTTTACCCTCGCGTCAGCTCGGGACAAGTTTCCTCACGCTATAACCTCGGAATCAGGTTCCTTAGGAATCAGTTTCCTTACGCTATAAGCTCGGAATAAGTTTCTTTACCCTATGAGCTCGGAAAACTCTATCAGGTTAGGAAAATTCGTTAGACCAGTTTGATTAGCTTTCGGAAGATCGTCTGTTTCTCAGAGTTTCCTTGCCTCTCAGTTAGTTTAGTAATCCCTCGGAAGTTCTCCCACTTCTCGGAAGCTTCAGTTAGGATGATTTCCCTACCTCGGAAGAGTCCAACCTACTAGTTAGTTCAGTGTACTTGTTTCTCGGAAGTTCTCAGACTAGACAACTCTTCATAACCCGCAGTCATTTGACTTATGGATTTCAAAGACTTCAGCGGTTTCGTCACCTTATAGATTTGAAATGAACTACATATGGCTTGATCCCCTCTGAGGGTACGTAGGCAGTCTTTTTTAGGGCACAACTATAACATTATGAAGATGTTCCAAACTTCACCTGAACGAACCAGATCCCAATTAGTTCTGAGCAATGAATATTAGAAATTCGTTGACTCTGCTCAAGTTCCTTGTCAAGCGAACTAGGGGGGGACTTACTGTTGATGGTGGGGTTCGCACCCCTTACAAACAGCTCAACATTAATTAGGATAGTCCTTCCAATTTAGCTATATCCGATCTCGGGTCATAAACCTGAGATAGGGGTATTCCTCATTTCCTTTAGCTCGACAAGCCGAACTAAAGGGGATAAAATTAAACCTTATCTATATCCTTTAGTCCTCGGAAATAAGGAAATATTCCTTATCTCTCAGAAATAAGGAAATATTCCTTATCTTTGGGGGAATAAGAAATATTCCTTATTATTAGGTTATTGGGCCTAAATAGACCGTCTATATACCCTTATAAAAGGAGGACCCCCTTCCCTAAAAAAAGGATCCCATAAATTATATTCTAGCCACTGAGAGAGAACGAAACCCATAAAATCAGGTTTTAGAGAGAGAAATAGAGATTTAGACAACCAAAGAACCCACAACTCGGCCTTAGAATCTCGAGTTAACCATAATTCGGCCTTAGAGCCAGAATTAACTACAACTCGGCCCAAGAGCCCGAATTAATCACCAATGAGAAATAGGGAGAACTTACGACTCGGCCGTAGAGCCCGAGCTACAACTTGACCATAGAGCCCGAGTTACAGCTCGGCCTTAAAGCCCGAGTTAATCTCCTTATTTTCGAGCCTTAGGCTCGGATTATTATCAAAAGACGGAACTACTTGTGGCTTGATCCCTTCCGAGGGTACGTAGGCAGCCTCTTACGGGGTTCAGCTATAACATGAAGACCCCTTCGGGGGACTTTTCGGAGCGGACCTTTTCCGTTATTTGCCGAGCGGTTGCACACCGAGACGAACCTAACTATTTAGAAATAATCAAAAGCCAAACCCCTCCATCAACAGTCATCTGGGCCAAGGGACCTAATCCGTAATTAGGGAAAGATTGGTAGGGACCGAATTTCAATTATTTCCAAGCTATTGATCAGGGGTGCTAATCCCACCATCAACAGTAAGCCCCTCCCCCTCAGTTCTTCCGAGGATAAACCTAGGGAAGAGTCGGCGAATTTCAAAGTAGTGTAGCTTGTTGATAAATGAACCTCGTTTGTAGACGATCTTGATCTTCAAAAACCTTGAACATTCCTTCTTTCTTTGTTTCGTTGTTAATCTTGGCGGGAATAATATGGAAAACGAAAGATCTTCTTTGCCGCATGTGTTGAAATCTTGGTATCCTCAAACCATTTCACCTTCTTTGTGATGTGTCACTCTTTAAAGGGGTGCAATGAATAAGGAAGAAGAAAATACGCATCTTACCTTATAAATGTTGACTTCCCTAGACCAGAATTACTTCCTTATCACTTCATAATCCTCTTTAAACTTTCTGATCTTTCAAAAATAATGTCAAATCTTTTCTTGAAAAATCTCAAAATCTACAGGCCCCGGTTAGTCGTCCTCCGACCAGAGGAGCCAAACGGCGTCAGACATACAAGCGACTCATTCGGAACAAAATACTCCGAATTCACTTCCAACCAAACGAGCTCATTCGGGAATTCCCGGAGAAAAGCAATGGAGAAAGAAAATAAAAATTGAAGCGATTAAAGCTTCTCCTCGAAGAACTCTAGTCCAAATTAACATAGACGTGATCGATACTTTGGTGTCCAACCCTGCCTCTCTTCCACTTTCAACAGCTCACCCAGACACAACAATTACTATTTCGCCTAGCGACGTAAAAATTTCCACTCTGATACCTCCAAATTCGGAGCAAACCGTGGTAATTTCCGTCGCGGACTCTCAAAATCCTGGAGGAAGCGCGAATATTCCCACCTCCGAGCCCCAAGGTGGGAAAAAAGGTTCCTCAATCATGCCTCCTTCTAAAAACAAAGAAGTCCTTGCATCCTCCAGAACAATAACTCCCGCTGCCTCTGTCCCTGAAGCGAGTAAGCTTACTTCTTCTGCCGATTCCCTAAAACCCGTACCCCAAGCTTCCAACAAATAAAGCTCGGATAAGGTAACAAACCAGGGATCGCTTACCTCGGCCTTTTTGCATTCTTTTCAATACTCCTTTGGGAAATACGTTCATTTTTTTATGATTAGAAAGAATGTGCCAAACTTTTTGGCATGTATTGATTGAAAGTATAGCCGCTTCTCAATTCAAGGTTTTGTAAATAGCATACTTTTTATATTTCCTTTATTCTATCAGGCTTTTATTTACCTCGTCTTTATTTTTATTCACAGATAGCAGTTATTTTCAATCGTCTTGTTTCGGATGTTGAGACCAATCAATTAGTAACGAAGAAGGAAACTAAGGAGCTAAAATTCAAATTGAAGAATGCTTCCCATGACTCCGAAATTGCTCGAAGGATAGCCGAACAAGAATCATTAAACGTGCCAAATTCGCGGGTCAAACCAGGCGTCTTGAACGCGAATTAGAAGCAGTTCAAAAATCTAAACCATCCAAGCCTGCTCCTGGGTCGAGTGGGATAAAAACAAAGGAGAATGAAATGGACCCAAAAATGATTGGTCGGCTACGCTCTTGGAGAATACAAGGGTAAGTTTGAAAATATTCGGAAGTACGTTGACGCAAGCCGGCTTCGTAACTCTCTGAATCATTTATTTTACCAGGTGAAAGGAAAGTGCAATCTGGTTGAAATACTCGAGAAGGAGAAAGTTCATATTCCCTCCATCATGAAAGATGAACTTTTTTCCCAACTGATCAATCTCGAACTTCGACTGAAAGACTTCCTGAATTCCCTCTTAGTGCTTCGGATATGACTATTCCATCTTTGTTCCAAGGGGACTATGGGCGTAACCTTCGTTCAGAGGAGGTGAAAATGAATTTAGCTCCCGCAGTTTGTAATTCTTATGGATATTTTCTTGATTTGTAATCATTTTCCTTTTTTCTTTTTTAAACGAACCTATTCCGAAGTTTTCAGAATTATTTTTTGTTGAAATTTGATGATCTTTAGCTCAAATGTTACTTTATCACATTTTAAGCTTTTGTCATTTATTTTGAAATATTGATTTAACGAGAGATGCTTGACCTTTATCTGTTATACTGGATTCTATTTTATCGAATTTTGGTACTTGAAGTGGTTTTTAATATGCGGGAATAACCCGACTTTGCCTTACAATTTATCGGCTCTACTTTATCAAGCTCTAAAATCTCCAGCTGCATTCTGTAAAGAATGTGTAAAGGGATGAACCCTGTTATCGAGTACGTGATCAAGGTATCGATTTTTATTTTTGGTTATAGCTGGACTCCGAAGAGTTGCCTAAATACCCTGAAAGAGATCAAGCCATCCGTAGTTCGAACCTCCCTAGGTTTTTTTTTTTTTTTTTTTTTTGGCGATAGGAACCTACGGTCAGTCCGCGTAATGATACCTTTTTAAGTAGTATGAATTCCAAGCCCGAGGTACATCCTCACCATCCATGGTTTGCAAACGATAAAGTCCAGGTTTAACTTTCTTTATTACTAAGTAAGGACCTTCCCACCTAGCTTCGAGTTTACCACCTTCATGCTCCTTAGTATTTTCAAACACCTTCCATAAGACTAAGTCTCTTTCGTTTAGAGGAAGATCTCAGACTTTTTTGTTGTAATATCGAGAAGCAACTTGTTGATAATTTTGAATACGAAGTTGAGGATGATCTCGAAGTTCTTGAGTTTCGTAATTCCGATCTTTCAACTTCGCACCGTTTATCTCAGTATCATGTATCATTGGAGTTCTTCGTAAACTCGGCACCCTTACTTCTGCGGGAGACATTGCTTTCATACCATGAAAAAGTGAAAAAGGGGTTTGTCCAGACGTGCTTCGAAGAGTTGTTCTATGGGACCACAACACCACATCTAATTCATCCGACCATCGTCCCTTTTTGCCGAGAAGCCTTTTCTCTATTCCAGCTACAATTTTTTTGCTCGTAGCTTTGGCCTGTCTGTTCCCTAGGGGATACCTTGGAGTCGACTTGTTTAGACGAATTCTCCATTTTTCACAAAAGACTTCAAAATTGATGAAATGAACTGCGAACCGTTATCTGCCACTATCTCATAAGGAATTCCATGTCGACAAACAAGGTTCTTCCCAACGAAACTTTCAACTTCATTGCTTTGGATCTTCGGATAAGCTGCTGCTTCGACCCACTTGGTAAAATAATCGGTTAGGACCAGTAGGAATCGTTTTCCACTTGTAGACTTCGGAAAAGGTCCTACAACATCCATCTTCCAGCGCATGAATGGATAGGGCGGTACCGCGGCCATGTCTTTGGCATTTCTCGCAACGTTCCGTAAATTTATCACAATCTTCCATCATGGTAGACCAATAATATCCTAACCTCCGAAGTTTTACCGCCAACATTTTTCCTCCGAAATGATTTCCTCCTTCACCTGAATGGCTAGAATTCATTACTTCATTTGCTTCTTCCTGAATGGATACAATGAAGCATTAGTCCTCCAGCCAAAAGTTTGAACAAAACGTCGTCCATTATCAAATACTGAGCAGCTAGGGTCTTAAGTCGGTGTGCCGCCCACTTGTCTGATGGAACCTCTCCGTTTTTAATATACCGAACAATGGGAGTTCTCCAATCTTCAGCTAGAGGCTCTAGTAAAGCTTCTTCTTCATCCGTGTCTTCAACTACGAAAGAATGTCGTTCATGACTGTCGATACTCGGATGATTAATCGTTTCAACAGGGATCGTCCTTTGCAAATGAGGATCCGAATGCAGTAGCTAGAGTAGCTAAAGAATCTGCCATTGTATTTTCCCTTCGCGGAATTGGTACCAAATCAAATTCTTTGAAATTTTCTGCCAGGTTTCTTATCAATTCTACATAAGCACCCATCCGATCATTTTTTGCTTCAAATTCACCACTGAACTGATTTGCAACCAATTCCGAGTCACAGCAAGCTCGGAGATATTGATCTCCTAATTGCTTTGCGAGACGTAGGCCTGTAATTAAAGCTTCATATTCCGCTTCGTTATTAGAGGCTTCGAACGCCAATCGGAAACTCTGCTTTAAAACATCTCCAGTTGGGGATTTTAACCAAATACCGATTCCGGCGCCGAGTCTTGACGAAGAACCATCCACGAAGTTAATCCAACGCTCATTTTGTGGTACCATTGTTACCACCTCTGGAGGTAGTTCGGACAAAAAGTCAGCTAACACCTGAGATTTTATCGTTGACTTGCTTCGATATTCAATATCGTATTCGCTGGGTTCAATAGCCCGTTTCGCCAGTCATCTTGAGTGACACCGAGTGTGCAATATTGTTCGGATGGATTGATTCGTCATTACAGCTATCAGATGCGATTGAAAATAAGGTCGGAGTTTCCAAGCCGCAATTACTACGACAAATGCTAACTTTTCCAGTGCTGGATACCTAGTTTCCGCATCGAGTAACGAATTGCTTACATAAATTACAGGCTTTTACTCTCCTCAGTCTTCTCTTACTAATACCCCGCTCATAGCTTATTCGGATACTGAGACGTAAAGGAAAAAAGTTTCTCCATCTTCTGGCTTATACAATATCGGAGGAGCCGAAAGGTATCTTTTCAACTCCTTAAATGCTTTCTCGCATTCGTTGCTCCATTCGAATTGCTTATTTCCTTTTAGCATATTGTAAAAACGTAGACATCTATCTGTCGACCATGAAATAAAACAGTTCAGAGCCGCGATTCGTCCTTCAGGGACGGGAGATTCTTTATTGCATTGATTTGGCTTGGATTGGCTTCTATTCCTCATTTTGTTACTATATATCTGAGAAACTCTTCAAAAGTAACCGCAAAGGTACACTTATCTGGATTTAATTTAATACCGAAACGATTTAAGATATCGAAACAATCCTGTAGATGAGTGACATGGTCGGAGGCTGCTTGTGATTTTACTAACATATCATCTATATAAACTTTCATTGTGTTTCCGAGCTTCTCTGCGAACATCCGGTTAACCAGTCTCCGATACGTCGCACCGGCATTCTTCAAACCAAAAGGCATTACGCGGTAGAAATAGGTTCCCCTATCTGTTATAAAAGCCAATTTTTCTCTATCATCTGGATGCATCATAATTTGGTTGTATCCAGAAAATGCAGCCATAAAAGAAAGACATTCATTCTCGGCAGTTGCTTCCACCAGTCTCTCTATGCTCGGAAGAGGGAAACAATCTTTTGGACATGTTTTATTCAAATCTGTGAAATCTACACAAATTCTCCATTTTCCATTTTTCTTCTTCACCACTACGGGATTTGCTAGCCACTACGGGATTTTCTAGCCACTCCGGATATTGAACCTCAGCGATCGAACCTTTTGCCAATAGCCGATCAATCTCTTCATTGACGGCTGTTGCTCTTTCTGGTCCTAACTTTCTCTTCTTTTGTTTGATTGGTTTGTGAGTTGGATCTACGTTCAAGCGGTTGTGATATTACTGCATGATTAATCCCTACCATGTCGTTTGACGACCATGCGAAAGCTCCCTTATTCGTTTTTAATAAATCGACCAACTTATCACGTATTTCTTTCTTCAAACCTCCACCTATGGTTACACATCGTTTTGGATGTTCCTCGTCGATACAAACTTTTTCATATTGATCTTTCTCGAAGATATTTGGATCTAGCTCGCCCACTACTGATAACTTCAGATTTCCGTTATCCGGAATTTCTCGTTCCGAGATTAATGAGATAATGTGCGGTTTTGTCTCCGTAGGCATGGAACAAATTATGGCTATCCGTTGATTTTCTTTTACCGAACAAAAATCGCGTGGGGTCGGGAATTTAAAACATTAGTGATAAGTCGATGTGACTGCTTCAATCATTTTCAACCGGGGAACCACCATAATCGCATCCAAGACAGAAGGTCTTGACATCACATGAAAAACAATATCCATAGTTACTACTCCGACAGACACCTGGTAGACTGCAGTTCCTACCGTTATATCCTTTTTTCCCGGAAGCGAGGTGACTGATTCCATTCTAACATTCATGTCGTTTGAAACCACATTCATGCGATTCATTGCTTCTAAGCTTAACAAGTTTATTGTGGTCCTTGTATCTATTAGAACTTTGTCCATAGCATTTCCTGCTAAATAAATTTGAATAACCAGGGATCATTGTCAGGATAGGTAATTCCGTCGAGGTCCGCATCCGTGAAAGCCGCCGAAGGATGATAGGTCGGGGCTGGGGTTATTTGTCGAGTCATCGAAATCCTCCGAATACGTCTTCTTACGGTTCCTTTAGAATCCGAGCAGTCTAGAATTGTGACAATGTATTTTTCCATCTTTCTGATTTTTCCGAGGTTTCTTTTACTTTTTACTATAAAGTAGAGCCCCCCTTCCTGGCGCGCCAAATGTTGATGTTGGGTTCAACTTCTAATTATTTATAATTATGGGAGTAAATTATGTAAATAAGAAAGACCAAAGATTTCTCGGAAAAAGAAGTATTATTATTGATATTGTTACAAGGGTGTTAACTCGGAATGCCGAGTTAACTTTATCAAAGAGAAGTATTAAGCCTAAGTTTGCTAGTAATTCTTCTCTCAGATTTTGAATATCGATTTTACTGAAGGGGGGCATGTATTTATATATCTCTGCAGTCAGTTATCTAAGCCTATGGGCTAATCTCGGAAAAATGGAACTATTCTATTTTTCCGGAATCTGTGATAAGATTTGATCTTATTATGTCCGAGCTTTGACTTCGGCTTTGGACGAAGTAGTTTATACCCCCGTTTCAAACACTCACTACAAGAAAAACGGCTTTTAATAGCAGTCTAGCATAGCGTTTTTTTCGGTTCTGCTATCTTTGACATAACCCATAGTTTAAGATAACGTTTTTAAAAATGCAAACGATATCTTTTCTTTTCGGATTCTAAGGCTTAATTTTAGATAACATATATATCAATGAAACGCTATGTTTAGTTTAGACGGGACAAAGAATTAAGTAACGCCTCATACACTTAGCAAAAATAATAAAGGAATTTAGGTGTAGGTTATAAAAAATTTCATAAACCTAATGATTCCTTTTAGCCCTAGATCATGTTGATTGAATCTATGTTATCAGATCACGGATATACATGGAGTTTCTTGGCAGCGGAATGAACAGGATATCGAGATCAGGAGCGCCTCAGATGCTGCGCCTCTATAGCAAGTCCACACGCACACAAACTGGAATCGGGATGCTAGTGCCTTCAGAGAACAATTCTCTTGGGATTGGGAGTCTTTGGTGGCTGCAAAACTAGGTTAGAGACTCTCTAGGTCGTGCCTCTATCTTATATATGGCGACCCAGAGAATCCCTAGTTAACCAGTGGATTAACCGGTTTAAATTAAGTCATTAATTAAAACCCGGTATCTTTAATCCGGAGCTGTGTCGATCGATACAAGCATGTGTGTCGGTCGACACACTCTTAAAACTTCCATATCAATGTGTAACAATTACACATTGATTAGATCATTACTTTAATGATCATTCCCAGTATTAGTTATCCAGTTTGCTTAGGTGTGTGACCCTATAGGATCATGCAATACTAGCAATGAGTTCATAACTCATAAGTTACAAGCGGCTTCTAGCAAAGCATTATAACTACCCAGTATTTCATGATAGTCTTTTCTCGACTTCTCAACTATACATTAGAGTGAATACAAGTATGATATCCAGGACATTCCCTTCAATCTCCCACTTGTACTGGAATCAACTTATTCCAATAATCCCTTCGTCGCTATATCTCGATTCAGCATAAGGCAAGAACTCGTGTCATCCTTATAAAGCCAAATCACGTTTATCGAACTCTGATTTATACTGATAAAGACAAACAACTGACATTCAGCTTGTTTGAGTGTGGCCACACATTCCATCAGTATCAAATCTTCGATAGGCCCAGAGATATTAAACTCCTGTTATATAGGAGGGACAAATCCCATCTTTTTCCATCCCCTGTTCCCCACACACTTCATGATATGCCCAATCAATGTCTGAATAGTCACCAGTTACGGATAACGCTTGACAAAGTCAAAGCAGACCAATTCATATGCAGGAATCATGATGAACTCAGGTCTAAGGACTATACTCCGATACAGTGTTCACAACATATATCAATGTGATTGACTTTGATACTCCTATCAATGACACCATGAAACTTGGTCATCAATCACATCACATACTAGTCTCACGCGGTTATTAATGTCCCAATTTAATAACCTTCAACCAGGGACCTCAGTAATTTATGACATCTATCGCTTATAACGTTTCATGATCAAATCACGTATTTGATGAGCTATAAGAATGCCTTAAATTATTTTGGGACTATTATTTAATTAATCAAATGCACAATTAAATAATAATGAAACACTTTCATTAAATAAAACATAACAAGAGTATATTTACATGAACATCAAAACAAAACAAACAACTCCCACTCAAATTAAGATTACTACTCAAGAAATCTAATTCCTATCGCAGCAGCATGACTTTCATGCTTGGGCCGTGGGAGTGGCTTAGTCAAAGGATCAGCAACATTCTCGTCCGTCGGAACTCTGCTAATCTTCACATCTCCTCTCTCAATGATATCTCGTATCAGATGATATCTTCTCTCGATGTGTTTGGACTTTTGGTGTGATCTGGGTTCCTTTGCTTGAGCTATAGCTCCATTGTTATCACACAACAACGCCACAGGCTCAGAACTGCTAGGAATCACACCAAGTTCAGTGATGAACTTCCTAATCCAACCAGCTTCCTTTGCCGCTTCTGAAGCAGCAATGTACTCAACTTATGTCGTGGAATCTGCTACAGTGCTCTGCTTGGAACTATTCCAACTAACTGCACCGCCATTCAGACAGAAGACATAACCAGATTGAGATCGGAAATCGTCTTTGTCCGTCTGGAAACTAGCATCGGTGTATCCACTCACCACAAGCTCATCACTTCCTCCGTAAACCAAGAACTTATCCTTAGTATTCCTCAAATACTTCAGGATTGTCTTGACGGCAGTCCAGTGACTCTCACCGGGATCGGATTGGTATCGACTCGTCATGCTCAAAGCACAAGCGACGTCCGATCGTGTACATAGCATGGCATACATGATAGATCCTATCGCAGATGCATAGGGGATCTTACTCATGAGCTCTCGCTCAGCAGGTGTCGAAGGACACTGCTTCTTGCTGAGAGTAATGCCATGTGACATTGGAAGCAACCCCTTCTTGGAATCATGCATATTGAACCTGTGTAGGACCTTATCAATGTAAGTATCCTGACACAGTCCAATTAGCCTCTTCGATCTATCTCTATAGATTCTTATTCCAAGAATGTACGCGGCTTCTCTCATATCCTTCATCGAGAAACAACTTCCAAGCCAAGTCTTGACAGACTGTAGCAACGAAATATCATTTCCGAGAAGCAATATGTCATCTACATACAATACTAGAAAAGCAACTGCGCTCCCACTAGTCTTCTTGTAAACGCACTGTTCCTCTTCGTTCCTGATGAAACCAAATTCTTTAATAGCTTCATCAAAACGAAGATTCCAACTCCGAGATGCTTGCTTCAATCCATAAATGGATCGATGAAGCTTGCATACTTTCCTAGGGTTATTAGGATCTACAAAACCCTCAGGTTGTGTCATGTACACATCCTCTTCCAGAATCCCATTCAGGAAGTCGGTTTTTACATCCATCTGCCAAATCTCATAATCATAATAAGCGGCAGTCCCTAGGAGAATCCGAATGGAGTTAAGCATAGCGACTGGGGAATAGGTTTCGTCATAGTCAACACCATGCACTTGTTTGAAACCTTTTGCCACCAATCTAGCTTTGTACATCTGTACATTACCATCCACGTCAATCTTCTTCTTGAAGACCCATTTGCACTCAATGGCTTTTGCACCATCGGGCAAATCTTCCAAAGACCAAACTTTGTTGATTGACATGGATTCCATTTCGGATTCACTGGCCTTAAGCCATTTTTCGGAGTCAGGGCCCAACATTGCTTCTTCGAAAGTCGCAGGTTCGTCACTATCAATGATCAGAAGATCATGACAGTTAGTCACGAGAAATCTGTATCTCTCGACTTCATTACGAATCCTTCCGGACCTGCGAACTTCAGGCACCACAGGTGTCGGTTCCACAATATCTTGTGAATTCTCCAGCTGTTCTCCCTCATCAGGTTGAACAGCATTCTGTGGTTCTCAAATTTCTTCGAGTTGTACTTTACTCCCACTGTTCTTCTTGGAAAGAAATTCTCTCTCTAGAAAGACACAGTTCCGAGCAACAAATGTCTTGTCCTCGGATCGGTTGTAAAAGTAGTATGCCTTGGTTTCCTTAGGATAACCAACGAAGTAGCACTTATCAGATTTGGGTGCAAGCTTATCAGATATCAATCGTTTGACATAAGCTTCACAACCCCAGATTTTAAGAAAAGACAGACTTGGAACCTTTCCAGTCCACATCTCATATGGAGTCTTTTCAACTGATTTTGTTGGAACTCTGTTCAGCGTAAACGCAGACGTTTCAAGAGCATATCCCCAGAAGGATAACGGCAGATCAACATGACTCATCATCGATCGAACCATATCCAATAAAGTCCGATTCCTCCTTTCAGACACACCGTTCCACTGTGGTGTTCCAGGAGGAGTGAGTTGTGAAACGATTCCACAATCTCTGAGATGATCATCGAACTCTTGGCTCAAGTACTCACCTCCACGATCAGATCGAAGAGCTTTGATACTTTTGCCAAGTTGGTTCTGTACTTCATTCTGGAACTCCTTGAACCTTTCAAAGGATTTCGACTTATGTCTCATAAGATAGACATAACCGTATCTACTCAAATCATCAGTAAATGTGATGAAGTACCTAAAGTTTCCTCTTGCACTAATGCTCATTGGGCCACACACATCTGTATGTATAAGGCCCAACAAGTCACTGGCCCTTTCATTAAACTTGTTGAAAGGGGCCTTTGTCATTTTGCCCAATAAGCAGGATTCACACTTCTCAAATGATTCATAATCAAATGAGTCTAAAAATCCATCTTTATGGAGCTTTTGGATCCTTTTCTCATTGATATGGCCCAAACGACAGTGCCAGAGAAAAGTCGGGTTTGAGTCAATTGATTTAAACTGTTTGTTATTTATGTTATAAACAGGCATTGATTGATTGAGAATATAAAGCCCATTCTCTAATGGGGCGATACCATAGAAAATATTATCTCGAATAAAAGAGCTACATTTGTTCTTAATTGAAAAATCAAAACCATTCATGTCCAACATTGAAATAGAAATGATATTCCTTCTTATCGCAGGTACATAGTAGCAATTCTCCAACTTTAAAATCATGCCTGAAGGCAGAGACAAATGATAAGTTCCTACGGCTAATGCAGCAACTCTTGCTCCATTCCCAACACGCAGGTCCACTTGTCCCTTCTTCAGCGTTCTACTGCTGCGCAGGTCCTACATATTAGTACAAATATGAGCACCACAGCCGGTATCCAATACCTAAGAGTTAGAACCTAATGAAGTAACATTTACTTCTATAACATAAATACCTTTAGATGTCGTCTCGTACGACTTCCTCAGGTTCTTCAAACCTTCCAGGTATTCCTTGCAGTTCCTCATCCAGTGCCCAGGCTTCTTGCAGTAAAGACAAGTATCACTGTCAACTGGGCCACGCTTTGGCTTGGAAGACGACTCAGGCTTGTCCCGGTTCTCAACCTTGACAGCCTTGCTCTTTCCTTTGCCCTTAGCAGGTTTCTTAAACCTTTTACCCTTTTGTACCATAAGTACATCAGGAGCAGCCTTCTTGACATTGGGCTCCGCCGTGTTGAGCATGCCATGCAGTTCAGTCAGAGACTTCGTCATGTCATTCATGTTATAGTTCATAACAGACTGATCGAAGCTCGGCGGCAGAGATTGCAGGATGATGTCCGTAGCCAACTCTTGGCTAAGGGGAGAGTCCAGGTTAGCCAGATTATCAATGTAACCCATCATCTTAATGTCGTGGGGGCTCACTAGACTGTCCTTTGACGTCTTGTACTCAATGAGAGATTTAACTGTCTGGTATCTCTCAGTGCGAGCTCGCTCCTGAAACATAGATTTCAGGGTTGTGATTATCTCGATAGGTGACCCCGCGTTCTCGAACTGTTTCTGCAGTTCTGAGTTCATCGTGGCCAGCATCAGGCAAATCACATTTGTCACATCATCCGTATGCTTTTCCCACTTGTCCTTATCAACAATAGGAGCATTGGATCTGGGCTTCTCAGGAAGAGGTTTCTCGAGAACATATTCTTTATTCTCATTCTTGAGAACGATTCTTATGTTCCGATACCATTCCAGGAAGTTGGATCCTTTCAGTTTTTCCTTCTCAAGGATGGATTTCAACGTGAATGAGTTTGAATTGTTGTTGTTGGACATAGCTGAATCAAGAGAAAAAGAGAATTTAATTAGTTTTTGATGTTCAAGGAATGATAAATCTTAACATTTAAGACTGCTCACATTATATTCAAAATTAATTTTCCTCAGGTGGAATATAATGATCCAAGATCCCTATTTCACTGAGATTTGAGTGAGCTTTGGCTCATCGCCCAAACTTCAGTTATTTAGGTGAGCAAACGCTTTGCTGATCATATCCAATATGATTCTTGGTCTTGGATTAATACCCTATATTAAATCCAATATGATGTCTAAGGGCCCAAAACCATTTTGATAGCCCATTCAATCAAACCAATCTTCGAGTCATGTGGTAACGATTACCACCTGCCTTACTCGTGTAATTGTGAATGCCTTGCTTTGGCAAGCCCATCACACAACAAAACAAGACCCAGCAGCTGACAAGATATGGAAAGAAATCAGATATGCTTGATATTATGTTTGAGAAATAGAACATTGATCTTAAAACATATCACATATGTATTTAAGAGAGATTAGATTTAATTCAAAAAGTTTTAATCTAATTAAAGTAGATTTAAATCTAGAGCGCTGAATCCAATTCAGACTTCGAGACACCTAAACCGGTTGAATCACGGTTAAACCATTTAACCCGATCAAACCGATTAATTTTGGTTCAATCCAATTGAACCGGTGTCGGTTTATGTTTGTGTCGCCCAATCAGTATTTGTATTGGTTTACACGAGCTAACCGGTTTGAAATCGTGATGAAAGCAACCAAACCATGCTTAGACCAATCACCAATCCGGTTCAATCCAATTGAACCAATTGAGATCGACGTGTGTCGATCGACAGAGGCGATTTGTGGGAACATCGATCATTGGATCGACACTTAAAATTTTTATTATGCCTTTAAGACTGCATCGACCGACACACGCTTTGTGTCGATCGACACATCTTTAAAACTGCATCGACCGATACACGCTTTGTATCGATCGACACATCCGCAGAAAAACCCTAGTTTTGAAATTTTGAAAACCGCCGATTCGCGAATCAAGAGGCCGTGTCGACCGACACACGCTTTGTGTCGATCGACACGCCTTTCGCAGAAAACTTTTTTTTTCAGTTTTTCAAAACAATTTGGATCCTAATGATCTAACCTGCATCCTTTGTGAATTTTATGAATCAAATTCAAAATCCAAGCATTTAGAATTCATTTTACAGATTCAATTACAACATATGGCTCTGATACCACTAAAGGAATTTAGGTGTAGGTTATAAAACTTTTCATAAACCTAATGATTCCTTTTACCCTTAGATCATGTTGATTGAATCTATGTTATCAGATCATGGATATACCTGGAGTTTCTTGGCAGCGGAATGAACAGGATATCGAGATCAGGAGCGCCTCAGATGTTGCGCCTCTATAGCAAGTCCACACGCACACAAACTGGAATCGGGATGCTAGTGCCTTCAAAAAACAATTCTCTTGGGATTGGGAGTCTTTGGTGGCTGCAAAACTAGGTTAGAGACTCTCTAGGTCGTGTCTCTATCTTATATATGGCGACCCAGAGAATCCCTAGTTAACCAGTGGATTAACCGGTTTAAATTAAGTCATTAATTAAAACTCGGTATCTTTAATCCGGAGCTGTGTCGATCGACACAAGCATGTGTGTCGGTCGACACACTCTTAAAACTTCCATATCAATGTGTAACAATTACACATTGATTAGATCATTACTTTAATGATCATTCCCAGTATTAGTTATCCAGTTTGCTTAGGTGTGTGACCCTATAGAATCATGCAATAGTAGCAATGAGTTCATAACTCATAAATTACAAGCGACTTCTAACAAAGTATTATAACTATCCAGTATTTCATGATAGTCTTTTCTCGACTTCTCAACTATACATTAGAGTGAAGTATGATATCGAAAATATTCCCTTCAAACAATTTAACTAAAAAATGGCTCCAACTTTTTTTCCCCAATTATTTTTTGCTCTCCCTCCCTTCTTTCTTTCTCCCTCTTCTCTAAGATTCATTTTTCTTTGCAACCCCTAAAAATTTTCTCTTCCATCGCTGCCTCCTCTTCCTCTCCTATTCAAACCTAATCTCGCCAGTCACTCCTCACCGTCTCCATCTTCTGCTATTCTCACGCCTCACATCTCTCTGGTGAAACCCTAATCTACGACCTCAATGAACGAATGCTTCTCCACAAAATCTGTCAACACACCGCACCAGCTCGTTTCGAAGAAGATAAACAAAAATCCTTCAAACCCTAGATGAGGCTCCCTAGATTAAACGGAATCGTTTGGAGGCGACCATGAATTCTCTGTTGCAGCGTTACCGAGACGATTCCTGGAGTTTCTTATGTCGTCGGATTTGGAACGGAGCTTCGTTCGCCTCTGGTTCCTCTGCTCCTCTTGTCAAACCCTAGCCACCAACATCAACGTTAACTCTGCTAACCGTCAACGACTCTCACCGGTTTGAGTTCCTTTTATGGCCTTAGATATAGTAGGACTACATGTTATTTATCAACTTTTTTGTGGGTATGGTTATAATCAGGACGCGGTCCCGTAGATTCAGGGGTGCAGGAGGCTGAGGTAGTGGCGGCGGAAGAGGTTTCGGAGGAGGCCGTGGTGGAGGTCGAGGCGGAGGCGCTTTTGTCACTAAGAACTTGGTTTTTGGTACTGAATCCGTTTACAACGAGAAGGTCTCTATTTATGTAATCCATACTTTCTCTTTGATTTCAATCGAATGATTTTTGTTGTTTGTATTTAACAGTTTTAGTTGTTTGTATTTTTCAGAACGAAGATGGAACTAAATTTGAATATAGAGTTTGGAATCCTTTCCGGTCGAAGTTTTGAATCCAAACTGGGGGAAGATGGAGGATTGACCATTCAGCGGTGGCTTCTCACCTTCCCTGTTTGGAGCTGCCAGTTCATCACCATCGATCTTCTGCGGATTCAAGTTGTTTTCTTCTTTCCCTTTCTCTTTCTCCTCTCAAATTTCTTTTAAATCTAACCCACAATAAAACGAAAACTTAAAAAAAAAAAATTGATTTTGGGTTTTACTTGTGATTTTTACTTGTGATTTTTTGTGAAAGGGAGTGAGGATTTCAATAAGAGATATGGTGGTTATTGTTCTTTAACTTTGGAACTGATTATTTTGTTGAATTGTTGTTTACTTGTGACAGGCACAGTGCTTGGTCTGTTTGAGGGCAGCAGGTATAAATCTGATAGGTAAATGATAGTTTCCACTCTTCTTATTTCATATTCTTTTTACACCAAATCTGATTCTACTTTGATATATCTGTTAGGTCACTTCTTAAACTACTTTTGAACAGGAGCTAGTGGAGAAGATGAAAATGCCATAAAAAATGTGTCTAGTTATAGCTGACTTGAAGAATTCGTCATTGTATCATTCACCTCTTATGATGATAGCTTTGAAGCCATATGGTACGTATATAAGAACTCAAGAAGAGCTTTCTTTTGTGGTTTTTATCTTTCTTTTTTTTAGCTCACTCTCCTCATGTGTGTTTTTATTTTTATGTTTACTACATTTTACAAGGCCCTTTTCAGCAAATACATGTACGTTTCAAGCTATGTTGGGGGATGCTTTTCTTCACCAGTTGCCTCATGCTTTTGGTACAGTAATGGATACAATTGACTGATCTCTTTTTTAGTATCTGTATTGTTCCATGAATTAGCTTTAACGCTTCTCATTTCATTTTCTTTTATAATACTTTCTTTTTCGTTCTTATTTTATGGTTGTGGATTTTAGTTCTATACCAAAAGATATCTTTTTGAAAGTACAGTGTATATTATGGTCTGGCAGGTGGTGGTCACTCTCACTCTTCTGATCACCATGAGAACCATGACCATCATGATCATGATCATTCTCAGTCGGGCTCACATTCGCATTCTATACAAGACTTGTCTGTTGGATTGTCTATTCTCGGTAATTATCAAGGCACTTGCCCTTGTGTTTAATAAACAAAATGGTTTCACAGATCTTACACTTTCGCTCAAACATCATTCTTGATTGTTCAGCTGGGATCGTGGTCTTCCTTCTTGTGGAGAAGTTGGTGCGGTATGTCGAAGAGAACTCGTCTGGATCCAATACATGGGGCCACCATCATCATCACCACCATGCAAGCAGTTGGGAGACACTGAAGTTTTTGGTGTTTGTAGAATCACCGCCACGGAGTTGAAACAACAAACAATCACCAACCCAGTTGAACTTCTTATCTTAATGTTTACAAAATGTTCGAACTTATGTTTGTGTATTTGTAACACTTAATTAATAAAATAGTTTCATAGTTATAGTGTCTCTCGATCTAGAATCATATATATATATATATCGAATTAAAAAAACAGTAAAAAATTGTACTTACAAACAATAACGTAAATAGAAATGTTATTGTAATATTAAAAATAATAATTTGAAAATGCTATTAATAATGTTACCATAACGTTTTTGAGCTGCTATTATATATTATTTAATTACATTAAAAAAGCGTTATTGTAAGTTCCGATACGATAGCAGTGCAAAAAACGTTATCGAAAGCGTCTGACTTTTTATAACGGGCGAATAGATAGCGGCTAAAAAACGCTATGGTATCATTAGATAACGTTTTTCAACCGCTACTAAAAACCTTTTTTCTTGTAGTGACTAAAATCCGACCATTCTTTACTGAGGTATCCCTCGATCATCTGGATCGATGGTTCTAATCCTATTGAATGGACTTATGACCTAATCCGTAATTGGGAAAAGATCGGTAGGGACCAAATGGAACAACTTCCTATAAATTTTCCCTACGAAGCTAAATTTTGAGGTCCTGTGCAATACATGTGGATGTATCCTTTTGAAAGATTTTTCAAAAAGTTAAAAGGGAAAGCAAAGAACCAAAGATATGCATCAGGATCGATTGTTCAGTCATATCTAAAGGAGGAGGCATCTTATTTTACAAAACACTATTTTTGCTTGGATATACAAACGAATTCAAGGTAAACGCTATGATTAATATCAGACATACATTTTCCCATTGCTATACATGCTAGATATTCTAAATTTGTTTTCACTAATTATTCTAGATCAACAAGACTCGATGAAGGTGAAGTCCCCGAATATCATTTCCTTGTCCCTGGTATATTTATACACATAGACCGTCCAAGTGGGGAAATGACAAAAATTTGGCTTTCTGACAAATATAATCAAATCCCACAAGCATATATGTTTGCAAAATTGTGATTATTTTGAAGGACTTGAGAGGTATATTTTGGTATGTCTTACCGGCATCGAGCAGCTTCAGAATCTCTTTCTTTACCACGTCCTTCAGGTTCAGTTTTAGCCTCCTTTGTGTCTCGATTGACGCATTTGCTCCTTCTTCAAGGTGAATCCTATGCATACAAAGGTATGGAGAGATATCTACAATATCATCCAAAGAATACCCAAGAGCTTTGCAAAACTTGCGTAGCTTGCTTAGCAATGATGTTGTCTCAACACTGTTCAAATTAGCATTCACTATAACTAGGTTGGTAAAGTTTGGTTTAAGAAAAGCATACCTTAGTACTGCTGGTAGTGAATTTAGCTCGAGCTTAGGGGCATTCTCCTCACTCCAGTCGGCTACCCTTGGTTTCTTGGCCGGCTCTGCTGGTAGTTCTAAACTTTTCACCATATGTTTACATGTTCGCTTGAATCTAACATTTTTTCAAAACCATTTGCTAGATCGTCGAGATATCATTCTCTTCCACAAGTGACGGTTAGGGCCTTATCCAGCGGATCATTAATACTTATTTCTCTAAAGACTTCCTCAGCAATGTCAGAGATAACATCTACATCGAACATCTGCTCCTCCATGGGTGGTCTTCCGATAAAATTCTCCATCTGGAACTTTAGTTGTAGCTCCCCAAGTTGTAGGAAAATCCTCCCTATCTTCACGTTAATGATAGCTCCTGCAGTAGCCAAGAATGGTCATTCCAATATGATGAGATCAAAGGGTTCCTTGTCGAAATCCAAGATGACAAATTCAGCTCGTATGAAACATCCTTTTACTAGCAATGGTGTATGAAGTAGGAATCCTTCTGGATAGCGAACTGAACGATCTACTAGTACAAGACTTAATTGTGTAGGAATAAATTAACATTACAAGAAATCAAATGTGTTACATCGTTTATTGTCTTTAATAACATCTTTTTTTTTTTTTTGGCATCATGAAATAAACAGCTTATACAAATGGTTTGGTAATCCAAACAGGAGGAACACTACTTACATAAGAGAACTCCTTACCCTAAGCAGTAGCACTACACGCCAAGCAATCCGTCTTACCATTTAGTCTTCGGGGAATAAAAATGAGAGCAAACGCCTGAAATTGTCTTCTGAGGGTAGAAAAATTAGCAAGTAGGGCCGTAAAATTTGGCCAATCTTCCATCTTTGTAATCATCTTCACTAACTCCATGCAGTCGGTCTGGAAAGTCACCCTTACTTCTTGGATAGCAATCATGCATTCATCATCCAAAGGAGGGCCTCCATCTTTGAATGAAGTGAGGATAAACTCTGGCGATGTCCTTTGGCACCCATCAGAGCAGCTGGGGAGGATGAACTAGCAAACCACCAGCCGAGGCCCGCAATAGGACCCTCATTTTTTCACGATCCATCAAACATACAGACGCTTCCGGAGGTTGGTAAACTTCCATCCAGAGAATGTAAGACCACATTACCCTGCACCACCTACACACTCTGAGCATCAGACCAGGCCTGAGCCTCGCCAATCGCCTGTTTAAGAATATCCAGGGATTGCCTATCAAGTCCTTTGTAGAACTTATCATTCCGAGCCTTCCATATGAACCATAGGATCCATGGAAAAGTATTAATCAAAAAATCCTGCAGTGCGGCCTTCGGGATCCTTGAAAATAAATAATCCATATTAGAAAAAACCGATGAGGACGGAAAGGACATGCTCCCAGCTGGAATGGGAGAAAGAGCCCAAACTTGCAAAGCAGGAAGACATTCAAATAAGGCGTGATTAATCGTCTCGTACTCCATTCCACACCGAGGGCATTCCAAATCACAGTTGATGCCCCGACCCTGTAACCAGTGATTAACCGCGAGACATCCCGAGGTTACTTGCCAAAGAAAGTGCTTCAACTTGGGAGGACCCTCAACTTCCCAAGATTTCGCCTGAAACGCCGTTATTGAATGACCAATGGGAATGGAATCCGATTGAGGTGTTTCTCGCGAGTGAGCTACCCTATAGCCAGACCGAACCGTATAAACACCCGGTTTAGTCATTGCCCAGCCAATTCGGTCCGGAATAAGGGATCTACTTATCGGGATTCCCTGAATTAGAGAAATATCCTTAGGCTTGAAAAAATCTTGAAGCAAGTTAGAATTCCAAGTCCTAGTAATAGGGTCAATCATGTGGTTAACCATAAGATTAGGAGGATAATTAGCAGTCCGGGGTCGGGCCGGCCTTGGCCAAACATCAGGAACCCAATGATTCGTCCACAGATAAATAGAGGTACCTGATCCCACAACCTTAATGAGACCCCTCTCCAACACATGTTTAGCCGACATAATGCTCGTCCACCCATAAGAAGGTGAGTAAATACGTTTATCAGTCATAGGGCTACACGAACGATAATATCTCCCCTTCATAACCCTTGCCGAAAGAGAATCCGAGAATTGTATTAGCCGCCAAAACTGCTTAGCAAAAAGAGCCGAATTAAACTCATCAATGGTTCGAAAACCTATCCCCCCCATCCTCTTTTGCAGCACATAGTTTTTCTCATTTAAACCAATGTAATCCACGTTTATTGCCTCCCGAGCTCCACCAGAATCTGGCAATGGCACTCGTAGGTGTTGCAGTCAAAGTCTTTGGCAAGCGGAAACAGGACATAACATGGTTAGGTAACGCCGAAGCCACCAATTTAATAAGCACCTCTTTTCCCCCTTTAGAAAGTAATCGTGAAGACCAAATAGTCGTCCTATCCTTTAACCGTTCCCGAACAAAGGCAAAGACCTTACTCTTAGCACCTCCTAGACCTTCTGGGAGGCCCAAATAAGAACCCATACCACCTTCAGTAAGGATACCCAAGCAAGACATGAGTGATTGTTTCTGATTAGGCGGAATAAGGTGCCCAAATGTAACAGATGATTTATTAAAATTTATCTTTTGACCTGAGACCCTCCCATAATTATTCAAAATTTCCAAGATAGTCTCACATTGACTTAGGTCTGCCTTACAGAAAAACAGACTATCATCCGCAAATAGAAGATGTGAGACAGAAAGACATTTACAAGCCACCTTAATTCAGCCATCTTGATATTCGCAATAAGAACTTTCGTACATAAAATAAATAAATACGGAGAGAGGGGTTCACCTTATCTGAATCCCCTATTCGGAAGATTAAGACCATGAGGATGACCATTAAGAAGAACCCTAAAGGAGACCAACTTAATGCATTTCATAATCCACCCCGTCCATCTATGATGAAAATCCATCTTTAGAAAAACATATTTTTTTTATTTGATAACATCATTTTTTTTTTATTGATCCAAAAGAATTTGCATCACCTGTATATACTGATTTTGGAAATAGCGACTCTTATACTTTATATCATTTAAAATCAATTGATACAACTATTATCAATTCTTATATCAGTTATATCACATTTATATCAGTTCTTAAGTGATGTTAATATATGTGTCAATTGTAAAAATTGATATTAACTTTTTACATCAATTATAATAAGTGATATTAATATTTTAAAATGATTCTAGTTAAAAATATTATTAATTTTACATATTAATAAGTCTTTTTAGTTATTATTATTTTTTCAAAATATGTAAATAAATTTTGAATTTTCATATTATTTATTTATTAGTTAAAACCAATATGATTTAAAGAATATTATTATTAATCGATGGGATTTAAGTTGATTGAAACTCAATTTAGAGTTAAGTCATAATGATGTGGATATTATAAAGGAGTAAAGTCCTCCTCCTCATCTGCCCTTTTTCCGATGTGGGGCTAGGGATATTATGCCTTTTTTTTGTTTGAAAAATTGGGAGAAATAAGTCTATTTTTATTTCATTTTTTGAAATTAAGTTTTTCTTAATTTTTTACTAAAATAACCTTTTCTAAATCTTTTCTATATTAAAAAGTAGAAAATATCTTAATTAAATCTAGTAAATTTTTCAAATCTTTCCTATCTTCTTCTTAACGCTTTTTTGTTAAAAAATCCATGGATACTTTCTTGTTGAAAATTCATACTTCTAAAACTCTTTACACCAATTCCAATTCTTTCTTCACATAAATCAATTTTATTTATATTCTTTGATCTTCTTATTTATCTCTTTTGGTTAATCAAGTTTGTCTGCTTTATAATTTTTCTAATTTTTCTAAGTTAGTTGATGCATGTTTCAATTTTTTTAAGTTTCTATCTTTAAAGTTTAACGCTACTCCTATCCATAATTTACTTATAAATTGATTTTTTCTCTGAAATTTCGTTGAAGATTGTAGATTGTTATGCTTTTTGCTTACAAAATCTTTTAGAATCGTCTTCTTCGTTTAGAATTGTAAAACACTTCTAAAAGTTGTAGAATGTGTCTTTTGAATTACTATGCGTAGAATATAGTTTCTACAAGTGGTAGATGAGATTGCAAGTCAGCCGGTGAGGTAAACTGTTTACCAGCTGGTGAGATGACACACGAAGTACAGGAGACTACATGCGAAATCAGTGGAGAAGATTCTAGAATTTGGACATCAAGGTGTGATGTCATCTGAAGATTCTGGATATCAGAGATTGACAGCAATCAAGAATCTGGAGTGGAATCAAGAATCCTTAATTTAAGGAATCAAGGCAAGCAATGATTGAGAGAAAGTTAGGGATTTCCATTTGTTACAAATAAGGAAACTATGGAAATCAATCAGAGAGGAAGTTAGGGATTTCTGATTGTTGGGAGAAAAGAAAACATTGGAAATCACTCTAACTATATAAAGAGTTGAGATCTGTGTATTAGGGTCATCACTTCACAAGTTGTAATAGAGAGGGAAAGATCTAGAGCTAAGAGTTTGAAAAATAACATAGGGCTTAGATCATTTGAGAAGATCTAGAGCTAAGGGTTTGAAATACAACATAGGGCTTAGATCATCTGGGGAGATTAGAGAGCGAGTTATTTTTGTAAGAATAGCGATTTGATATTACTTGTAAGTGTATCATAAAAGTTTCTAATCGAAGTATATTCTTTGTAGAGAAACTATTGTGTGCCATCTCTGTCCTACTGTGTGATTACAGTACACTCTTTGTCATTCCACATTTTCAGTAGAAACTATCTCAATTACTTGTCGAAGAATATAGTTTCTAGTTTCTACATCTTCTAGAAAACGTCTTTTGAAATACTTCCCGCAGAAAACAACTTTTAAGAACTACGCCACGTAGAATACAACTTCTACTCTCTGTAGAATTCGTTTTTTACAAATTCAGTCATACTTTAACAATTTTTACTCTTTGTAGAATTTGTTTTCTACAAAGATAAGATCATCACAAGGAAAATGTAAAAGAAACAAATGATTTGCATGGATATCTAACTGATCTTTGTTACAAGTTTACGTATCTTTTTCTAGGCTGAAGCGTTTGGTGGTAGAATTCAAGCGAAAGATGAAAATAAACTAATGTTTATTTTGATTATAGATTTTTAGTGTTTCTTTCTCTTTTGACGATAACATTACGCTTTCACTTTAGGTTCTATACATTTGTTTGATTTTAGCTTGGTTTGATTATGGATTTAATTCACTCTTTTCGTTTCATTCTCAATGTGCTCATAATAATAAAAAAAATTTGGTTATCCGATGAAACTGACAGCTTTAAAATTGGTTTTGTTCTTTGTTTCCTGGAACTTCGTTTCCTTCACAATTCATAATCTTTTGATAATTATGTAATTTTGAATTGGATAAAATTTTTGTGTTCTCAATCTTCCTGAAAAACTAATAAAAGCAAAAGAAAGTTTCTAACCCATATTTATATAGTTTATTATGATTTTTTTAGTGCGTGGACCAAGACCTAGGACGACCCTATTACCTAGGACGACCCTATTACCTATAAATACATATTTTAAGCCATTGTTAGGCTATGCTTTATTTTACTTAGGATTTTTAGAGAGATTATTTTAGGGAGAAGAGATATTTGAACCCTTTTTGATTATTCTCTTGAATTCTTTTATGATTTTTATTCAATACATGATGCTTGCTTCAATCACCATGCTAGAGTAGTTTGCTTGTAAGGTCTAGGGGTTTCATATAAGATTGGTGAAGAATTAAGAACAATCACCATGCTAAACCCTAACAATTTAAAAGCATCAACAATTCCTCTTACAATCAAAGAGGAAGAATTGTTAACAATACTTTCGCATCTTTGATTGTTCTTAATTACTTGTTCTAAATTGATCACCTAGAATTAAACCTTTAGGTAATTAATAAATACGAAAGTATTGTTAATTGCTGGATCTATCTTAGGAGAGCAAAGTGGCCTAAAAGCGTATGAAACTTGTTTTAGGGACCTTGTGGACCAATCAACTTGTCTGCATTGCATATCTATATTCGGAAAGTATGCGTATGAAACTCGGTGCTTTAGTCTCTAGATATAGGTGTCTCGTGCAGCGAAAGGTGGCGAGCACATAGATGTGTTTGTAGTTCTAGACGTCACTTCATAGAAAACCCTAATAATTCTGTTAGTCACAATTTGGATTCTTATTAGGAATACTCTAGGCTTAACGCTTTTTTCCATTCTCATTTACAACCGTTTATTTTACATTGTTTTGGTGCCTTTTATTTACAATTTACATTACCTAGCTTAATCTGAATCTGAAAATCGTTGTGTCTTTCCAAGTCCTTGTGAATTCGACCCCTAGTACTACAATTGCATAACCGTGCACTTACGGTTCTTTCTAAGGTTAAAACTAGATCGTATCACAGTTACACGTAGTTTGAGCAAAAACAAGGAAACTGCATCAAGCTCTCCTTTGTCGAGAACTTCAAGCAAAGCTGATATGTCCTCTACTACTGTGAAATCAGATTCAAATGCTCCAGAAGTTGGTGTAACTAGGAAAACCAGAGGCAGTTTCACTTCTCAACCTTTTGTGTAATACTCAATGAAAGTGATGTTATTTGCGAGAGCACGTGAGCTGGCCGGATTCCACCATTGTTAAACACATAGATCATTTAGCTATCATACCTCCAATAAATGACGGCTAATAATACATTCCCTCAATATCCAGGCTTTGTATTTTCATTGGCAGAATAAAGATTCAGCTTCCTTTGTCCACCATAAATATAAATACAACAATCACGATATTTGATCATTCTAACAAAAATTTAAGCAAATTTCATTATTTTTATAATAGGGATATATTAAGATTAACATTATTATTATAAAGACTAGGAATATTCTCCGCGCAGCACGGGCGAAAACTCATTTTGAACAAGATGTTCATCGTAAAAGTAATATGTTAGCTTAAACATAAACTTTGAAAAACCTTCAATTTTTGTAATGGTTTATGTAAATGCATTTTAGTGGTAAAGAAAATCATGTTAAAACCAAACATAAAATTAGTAGTGATGAATATTAATCATATTCAGAATTGGTAGGAAATAATGATAGAGCAACTAAGAAACCAAAAAACTAACGTTGATGAAGTAACTTTTACTTTTTAGATTAAATGGATTAACTTGATACCAGCCTATAAGATAATATATTATTGGTAGAGATATTTGCGAATTTATCTCCACTGATAGTAAGTAAAGTGAGAACAAATAATCGCCATAGTCGAAAACGCTATCAGGCTCGAAGACCGAGGTACCACGTGAGAGAAAACTTTGGCTTCATCACTGGATGTCTCCTCGTCGTGATCCTCTGATGTTGTTCTGCATGTGCACCACTTCGGCTCCCAACAGTCGGCTTCCGTGTGATAATTCTTACAAAAATTACACATTTTTTTGCCTTTTTTTTTTTGTTTAAAACTATAAATTTCTCCTCTTGGTCATGCATTGAACGCACATTCGGTCGTGTTCTCGTTTCGTGAAGAAACACGATTTTCATGTGCTTGAAGGGTTCCAATCAGCTCTGTCACGGATCCTTTGTTTGCTCCATCAAAACCATTATGTTATCAAACATTTATGGAAAAGATGAGAATTTTCTGGACAATTTGATGGTCCGCCTTCTCTTCACCATGGATCCAATCAATTAATTTCTCTTTGAAAACCATGATATTTTCACCTTCATTCATCTTCAAGTTTTCATACCCTCTTCTCAACGATTTCAGTTTGATCAATCGAACTTGTCGAGTCCCTTGGAATTTGGTACCACGCCTCCTTCGAAGTAGTTGCTGGTTCTATGCGGGAGAATATATGATTCGTCACGACTATTTGCAGAATTTGCAGAGCCATCATATCATGTTTTATTGCTTTCTCCCATTTATTTTTCCATTGAAAAACTTCGTCGGAGTCTCCTCCGTTTGTGTTAGTCGGTATGGAACTCTATATTCACTACTGTCCACAATTTTTGGTCTTGAAGATTATTGTCATCTTGATACGCCAAAATCATATTTCTCCCCATCGAATATCAGAATCACTTGATACATTGTCGATTCCATCGTTTCTGTTTTTTCATAAGTTTCTCGTTGTTTTGTGATTTAACTCGAATTAATAAAGCTCTCATACCATGTTGAATTTTTTTCTTTATGCATTGAAAAGTGAAATATTGGAGGAACAGAGACATCAAATCGAAAATAAAAAAAATACAGAGAGTAAACCCGATAAATTGATATTATTCATTACAATAACAATAGTTTTAATAGGTTTCAAACATCACAAGTGAAAAGTTGTACCTCTTACTTGAAACACCCTGTCCCGGTCATCTTTAGACCTCGGTTAAGGAGTTTTGGTTTCGGCCACATCATGTCCAAACATCCTGATTGTTACCTCATTTTATATTAATCAATCCGTCGAGTTTCAATATTAAAAATCTAGTTTACAAATTTCACAAGTCATTTCCAGGCATTTCTTTCTACTTAAACTTTTCTAGATTCAAGTCCTTACCTCTGGCTCTATGAACCAATCATAACTTGGCCCAAATCATGCAATCTCAAGCATATATCATTCATTGATAATCTTAATCCGTTCAAATGCTAAACAAGTAACTACACACAGTGTACTCACCTTAACCATATTGCAAAATTTGTTTCGATGGAATCCACGACTCTCTCATGGTCGCACCACTTTATGATTGCACCTCTTCAAGATCCCACCTCTTCAAGGTCGCACCTTCTTATGGTCGTACATTTTCATGGTCACACGTCTTCGTAGCCGCACCTCATCCTAGTCATCCTTTGTTAAGCTTAACCCGATTCCTCCATTACTTAGTCATACAACCAACCAACCCCGCTGACCAAGTATACAAATAGACCGGACTTCACCCATTCCCGATCACGGTAGTCTTGATCTATCTGCCACTCCCTCTCGTACCGCTCGAATCTGCTCATTGATCTCGACCACTCTTCGGATCCGGATCAGAATCTTCCCGATGGGTTTTGAATCCTTTCAGTGTCTTTTATGTTTTTCAGAGATTCACTCTCCTATTTATGACTTGTGTGTTTATGTATTATGTGTATTATGTGTATTAGGCCACAAAATCCCTTTCTATATATAGGGGTCAAGGGTCACATTTCATCCATTGCAACCCTTTCTTATTCAATCTCCACCACTCATTAGGAGTAGAGATATAAGATAGCATCTTTTGACGAATAAACACCTCTTTTCCACAAATAGACACGTCTTTCCATCAAGGGTCACCTTTCTTCACCCGTTGGACATGTCTTTTGAACATCCCAACCGCCTTTAACTGCCTTAATCAACTGATCTCAAGTTCCAGCTAATCTATCCACACAGCTAGGTCAATACTCGATCAACTTATCTAGTTGAGTTGAAATGTCCACCAACTCTTCCAACTGGTTCTGGTCACTGAGCTAATTCAGCTAGTAACTCAGCTGGTTTAACTCCATGATTTGACCAAAGAAGCTGTCTTGAGCTACCTTAAGATCATAATCCTGATCACTGAGTCTTTTCTCCATGATTTGACTAAGTTTCTCAACCAAACCTATTGATTTGATTAATCCTTTGATCTCACCAAATTTTTTTTGACCTTGATCTGTGTTAGTTCCAAACAAACGGGCCCAACATCCATATCCTAGGATAGGGATGTTACATTACTTGTTGTGACTTTAAACAGAAAACTACCAATACTAACACATAAGTCACAACCATTAATACACACAAACCGATCATAAATACTTAATTATATAATTCTATAAACGTATGACAAAACTCAATCATCAACTAACATAATACACACGTGATGATGCCAGCGTTTGCCATCTCTCTTATATTCACCGTATAAAACTAAGTTTTAGAGTGTTGCTTTTTCTTTCAGTGATGAAAAATTCTATGTTTTAAAGAAAACAATTATTAAGCAGAGTTAAAATTAGAGTTAAATGATAAAATGCAGATTGAAAAATTACGATTTAGAGACAAGACAACAATCACTCACATTTTCGGTTTTCTTGATGAAATCATGGAGACTCACTCTCATAATAAAGAACATGGTTTATTGTAAAAATAATATAATTGAAAATCGTTGTTGGAATTAACAATTAGGTCTCTTACAAAATTAATAGTAAAAATGAATTGATGGTTTATGTTTAGATAAAGACATTTATATAAAGTTGAAAATACAAAATTTAATTTAAAAGATGCAATTTTAAAGATACAACTCCGTGAAGTCAAAAGTTATGAACTAAATGATACATATTAAAGAAGTTATATGTGAAAAATATGGATAGAAGAGTTACGACGAAGAGAGAGAACCCTTAGAAGCATTTATCAAAATTTCTATTGTATACTAAATGATAAAATGCAAATTGGAAAGTTACAATTTAGAGACACGACAACAATCACTCACATTTTCGATTTTTTTGATGAAATCATGGAGACTCAGTCTCATAATAAAGATGCCAAAATATGTTTTTTTTTTGGGTAAAAATAGTAGAATTGACAATCATTGTTGGAATTAAAATGGAGATCTCATACAAAATTAATATTAAAAATGAATTGATGGTTTATGTTTAGATAAAAAAATTTGTGTAGAGTTGAAAATACAAAATTAACTAAAAAAATAGAATTTAAAAGACATAGTTTTGTGAAGCGAAAAAATATGATGTAAAAGATGCGTATTAAAGAAGTTATATGTGAAAAGATGCGGATTGAAGAGTTACGATGAAAATATGCTATTGTATTTTTTTGGTTTTGCTATTGTATATCTAATTAGTTACCTAAAATTGTTAAAAAAAAAAAAACTTAGTTTCACAAAAAAGAGAAAAAAAATAACTTATATTTCCAAATCTCCATTTTTTTTTTCTCTTTTTTAAGGAAAGAAGCATATATCGTAAATAATTGAAATAATTTTTTAAAATGCGTTATTGTTTACCAACTAAAAATCTTTTGATTCTAATATCTAAAGTTATTTTTTAAAAAAAAAGAATATGACGTAAATCTTTCTCATTACTCTAAAAAAAATAATTTTACCAACTAAAATCTATTGAATCAAATATATAAATTCATAAGTATGTGAGAAAACAAATCCTTCTAAAAGAAGTTATAGTTGTATTAGGTAGAGTTTGTGTACATGAATTTCTGTTACTAAATATGAAACATTAATTTGCAAATCAGATATATTAATTTTAAGTTTGACTAATTTAAAATATTTTGTTTCTTTAAAAAAATAAAATTATATATATCAATTTTAGTGGGATCTTTGCTACCATCGTTTTCTTACACACATCATTTTGTTAAATTGATGCTAAAAGTTTTAATTTGTATTAAAAGTTTTAAAAGAAATAAATTAGTTTAAATTAGTATCACTTCAATTTATTTGATGCCAAATAAATGACATCAATTATTTTAAATGATGTTAAAACACATATTTAACATCACTTATCAATATGTGATTTTAATAGGTATCAGCTGTTTTTTGACACACTATTTGATACAACATACCCTTTTTTAGTGTCAGTATATCCTAACCTCTTAGCTACTGAATGTGACATTAGATTTACAGATGAACCAAAACCGCATAAGCTATGATCGAATTTCACATCATCAATGTTAATGTTAAGAAATTGCACGTGGATCTTGTTTCTTTGGCATCTTACTCTGCAGTATTGCATTGCACTCACTTGTCAGTAACATAACTCCTTCCTCCAACCTTGTAGGGTTGGCTATTACTTTTTTGGCGTATCGCATGAAAAAAAAGCGACATCTTTCAAGCATCTAAGAATAGAAGTTGTATCACTAGTTGTCCCACCAATTCCTTACATTTGGCATCCTGTATTTCCTTTTTGGTCTTCTTATTTCTTTTGGAGTAGGGTGGAATCGTCATGTAGACTCGCTTATCTCCAATTGGAACATCATCGTTCTTCTGTGGACTAGATCGGCTGACCATAACAGGGTCGGTCGACTCGAGGGTCGGTTCTCAAGATCGATTTCTTGTCTTTCCTGGTCGGTGGACTGCCTTTTGTTGTCGGTCGACTTTTGCTAATTTTCTTGTTGAGTTTCTTTCTCGCTGAATTACTTAGTTGTGTCTGATTGTGATCTGTGTCGGTCGACTTAGAAATAGGTCGGTCGATGGTTGTATCAATGTCGATTCGGTCATCTCTGAGGTTTGGTCGGCCGACTCAGGTGTCCGACTCAGGTGTCGCGTCTGATTCTCTTCTCGTCCTCTTCCTTCGTCAATATAGCTTGGCTCCTTGTGATTGCACCTTGCATACACTAGGAACACAAAAAAGAGAGAAATATCAAAATGTGAGTGATTGTTTCGTTTTGATAATACTAAGATTTCTTATTCTAAATCTAATTAAACACCGATTCTCCCTGTTGATACTGGGTTCAACTTCTAATTATTTTTATTTATAGGGGTTCGATTTTGGGAATGAATGAAATAAAAGACAAACAGATAAACTTCGTAAAAGAGAATTTTATTGATTATATTGGTTACAAGGGTGTTAACTCGGAATGTCAAGTTAACTTTATCAAAGAGAAGTATTAAACCTAGGTTATCTAGTAATCCTTCTCCCCGATTCTGAATGAATTAAATTAGTGAAGGGGGGTGTGTATTTATATATCCTTAGTAGTCGGTCATTTAAGCCCATGGGCTAACCTCGGAAAAATAGAAATATTCCATTTTTCCCAGATCAGGGAATCTGTGATAAGATTTGATCTTATTTTGTCCGAGTTTTAGAATTTGGGACGAAGTTGTTAACACCCCCGCTTCGGACACTAAAATCCGATCATTCTTCACCGAGGTATCCCTCGGTCATATGAGCCGAGGGTTCTAATCCTGTTGAAGGGACTTATGACCTGATTAATTATAAGGGAAAGGTATGGAGGGACCGAACCTCAAGTATCGCCAAACTATTGATAAGGGTAGTAACCCCACCGTCAACAGTAAGTCCCCCCAGTTCGTCCAAGGTGTCTTCGGGCAGAGTTGGCGAATTTCCAAATTAAATAGCTTGTCGATAAATGAAGCTCGGTCATATGTCGATCTTCGTCTTCAAAAGTCTTTAATCTTTATATTCTTTCTCGGTCTCGATCCAAGAACCAGAAAACTTCTTTATCTTGATCCTATCAAAACCTCTTTATCTCCTCACAACGTGTCACTCTCTGACCAAGTACATTGAATGTAGAAGTGGAATGGTCATGCTATGCCTTATAAATATTCCCTTCCTAAACCATAATTTCCGAAACCATGCCTCCGCCGAAACCATAAATTCCGAGCTCTACCGCTCCTAATCCTACCCCAACAGGTCCCCTGAAGCTGCTCCCCGAGGGTCTAGCTAAAGTTCCTCAACATGGTCCTGTTGTCCCACCTTCGTGTCATTCCTTCCGATACTCCTTCGGAAAAAATGTTCCTCTATTTGAAGACCAAAGAGAAAGTGCGAAACTCTTTGGCAGACTTGGAGGCCAATCCGACTCTCTTACTCCTCTTTCCGAAGCCGAAAAGGGCTCATTAATCGAAAGCGCGGCTTCGTCCTTTTTTTAGGTTTCATATTTGCTCGTGTTTTTATTCTATTAAACTTTATTTAACCTTCGTCTCTATTTACAGACGGCAGCCGTTTTCAACCGTTTTCTGTCGGATGCCGAAGTAAAGCAATCGGCTATGAGGAAGGAAATAAAGAGCTTAAAACTTAGAGCGGAGAAGTCTTCTCTTGATTCTGCAGCTATTTGCAAGATGGCCGAAGAGGAATCTAGAAAGTCTGCCAAGCTTGCTGGTGAAGTTAGACGTCTGGAACACGAACTAGAGGCGACTCGCCAGTCAAAATCGTCTACTTCCGGACCAAACGGGAACAAAGGTAATAACATTGACCAAAGATGCTTGGTCGACTAGATGGTCTCAGAGAGTGTAGGGGTAAGTTTGAAAAGATTCAGAAATACATCGATGCAAGTCGGCTTCATAACTCTCTTACCGATTTGTTTCATCAGGTGAAAGGGAAATGCGATCTGATTAAGGTTCTTGAGAAGGAGAAGATTTTGATTCCCTCTATAATGAAAGAGGAACTTTCTTCTTAGCTGAACAACCTTGAACATCGACTGAAAAAATTTCCTGCTTTTCCACATTTTTTCCTTCTGACTTAGTAATCCTGCCTTTTGTTCGTCAAGACCTCGCACGTTATCGCCGATTGGATGATGTGAAGATGAAGTTACCTTCAGGAGTGCATAATCTATATGGATCCTTTCTAACTTTGTAGCTCTTGTTTTTTTGCTTTTCGTGTTTTTCTTGTATGAACTCATTTAAAAGTTTAATTTAATGCCTTTTGACTCAAATGTGACTTTATCACATTAAAGCTTTTGTCTTTTTTGTAAAAATTGATTTAGCGAGAAATGCTCGACCATTATCTGTTATACCGGATTTTGTTTTATCGAATTCCAGTATTTGAAGTGGTTTTAAATGTGCGGGAATAACCCGACTTTGCCTTGTGATTTCTCGGCTCTACTTTATCAAGCTCCGATATCTCCAGCTGCATCCGGTAAAGAATGCGTAAAGGGATAAACCTTGTTATCGAGAACGTGATCAAGGCACCGATTTTTTTTTTTTTTTTTTTTTTTTTTTTTTTTGAAGATCCTATGGCTCGTCCGTGCAATGATACCTTATTAGATGGAATGATTTCCAAGCCCGAGGTACATCATCGTCTTCCATAGTCTTCAAACGATAACTCCGGGCTTAACTTTCTTTTCTATTAAGTAGGGACCTTCCCACTTAGCCCCGAGCTTACCAGCTCCAGGTTCTTTCGTGTTTTTGAGCACCATTCGTAAAACTAAGTATCCTTCATCTAGAGGACGATCTCGAACTTTCTTGTTATAGTATCAAGAAGCAATTTGTTGATAGTTTTGAATACGAAGTAGAGCATGGTCCCAAAGTTCCTAAATCTCATCTCGGTATCATGTATTGTTTGGGTTCTTTGTAAACTCGGAACCCTAACTTTGGCAGGAGACATCGCTTCTATCCCATGAGAGAGTGAAAACGGAGTTTGTCCAGATGCACTTCTGGGGGTTGTTCTGTGTGACCATAGTACTCCATCCAATTCATCTGACCACCTTCCCTTTTTTCCGAGAAGTATTTTTTTTATTCCGGCGACAATTGTTTTGTTTGTAGCTTCGGCTTGTCCATTTCCTTGTGGATACCTTGGAGTTGACTTGTTTAAACGGATTTTCCATTTTTCGCAAAACGGTTCAAAATTGTTAGAAATGAACTGTTATCCGTTGTCTGTTACTATCTTGTAAGGAATTCCATGTCGATAGACTATGTTCTTGCATACGAAACTTTTGACTTCACCACTTTGAATTTTCAGATAGGCTGCTGCTTCGACCCACTTAGTAAAATAATCATACAAGACTAATAGAAACCGTTTCCCATTGGTCGACTTCGGAAAGGGTCCCACAATGTCCATAGCCCAAGGCATGAATGGGTAAGGAGGCACCGCGGCCATGAGTAATTCCGTTGGTGCATGAATCTTTGGGGCATGTCTTTGACATTTCTCGCAATGTGCCGTGAATTTGTCACAATAATAACCAAATCTCCGAAGTTTTACAGCTAGCATCCTTCCTCCTGAATGATTTCCTCATTCTCTAGAATGGGTAGAAGTCATTCCTTCATTTTTTTTCTTTCCCAATGCAATGAAGCATTATTCCCCCGACTGACATTTTAAATAAAACATCGTCCAATATCAAATATTGAGCGGCCAAAGTTTTAAGCCGACGTGCTGCCCATTTATCCAATGGAGCCTCGCCATTTTTGATATAACGAACAATAGACGTTGTCCAATCTTCTTTGTCCTCCCCGAGGAGTTGTGGCTGAGCCTCCTCTTCATCCGTGCTTTCGATTACAAGAGAACGCTGTTCGTGATTGCCAATGCTCGGATAATTGATTGTCTCTACTGGAATCTTTCTTTGTAAATGAGGATCCGATGCCGTTGCGAGGGCGGCCAAAGAGTCTACCATCGTGTTTTCCCTCCGTGGAATCCGTTTTCGATCAAACTCTTTGAAATGCTCGACCAGGTGTCGCACCAGCTTTACGTAAGTTGCCATTCGATCGTTCTTTGTTTGAACTCTCCACTAAACCGGTTCGCTACTAACTGAGAGTCGCAACAGGCTCGGATATACTGAGCTCCCAACTGCTTTGCAAGACGCAGTCCCGCGATTAGGGCTTCATATACGGCTTCATTGTTAGATGCTTCGAAAGCTAACCGGAAAATTTGCTCCAAAACTTCTCCAGTTGGGGACTTTAACCAAATACCGATTCCGGAACCAAATTTCAACGAAGAACCATCCACGAAGAGAGTTCATCGTTCATTCTGCGGGGCTATTGTCGAGACTTATGGGGGTAGCTCGGACAAGAAATCAGCTAACACCTGAGATTTTATTTTCGACTTAGTTTGGTATTCGATATCGTACTCGCTAAACTTGATCATCCATTTCACCAATTGTTCGGACTGACGAGGGCTGTGTAGTATTGTTCGGAAGGGGTGGCTCGTCATCACGGCTATCGGGTGCGATTGAAAGTAAGGTCGGAGCTTCCGAGCTGCTATTACCACGGCGAATGCTAATTTTTCTAACACTGGATATCTGGTCTCCGCATCAAGTAATGACTTGCTTATGTAAAAGACAAGTTTTTTTTCTCCTCGGTCTTCTCGAACTAATATGCCACTTACAACCAACTTGGATAGTGAAACATAAAGAAAAAGAGTCTCTCCGTCCTCTAGCTTGTTTAAAACCGGAGGGGTTGATAAGTATCTTTTTAATCTTGAAAGGCTTCTTCGCATTCGCTATTCCATTCAAACTATTTGTTCCCTTTTAGCAGATTGTAAAAAGGTAAACACTTGTCAGTCGATCGTGAGATGAATCGGTTCAAAACCGCAATTCGTTCAGTGAGTCTTTGCACTTCTTTCGAAATCTTTGGGGATGGGAGGTTCTTTCTTGCATTAATTTATCTCGGGTTGGTTATATTCCTCGTTTTGTTACTAAATATCAGAGAAACTCCCCGGAAGTAACTGCAAAACGTACATTTCTCCGGATTCAATTTCATACCAAAGCGGTTCAAGATATCGAAGCAGTCTTGTAAATGGGCAACATGCTCGGAGGCCACCTGAGATTTTACTAACATATCATCGATATAAACTTCCATCGTATTTCCGAGCTTCTCTGCAAACATTCCACTGACCAATCGTTGATATGTTGCTCCAAGGGCATTACGAGGTAGCAATAAGTTCCTCTGTCCGTTATAAAGGCAGTTTTTTTCTCTATCGTCTGGGTGCATCATGATCTGATTGTATCCAGAGAAAGCATCCATAAAGGAAAGAAGTTCGTTTCCAGCCGTTGCTTCCACCAATCTTTCTATATGCTCGGGAGATGGAAACAATCCTTCGGACATGCCTTGTTTAGATCTGTAAAGTCTACACAAATTCTCCATTTTCCGTTTTTCTTCTTTACCACTACAGGATTGGCTAACCATTCCGGGTATTGAACCTCGGTTATTGATCCTTTTGCCAACAGCCGATTAATTTCTTCGTTAACGGCTGCTGCTCTATCGGGTTCCAATTTTCTCTTCTTCTGCTTGATTGGTTTGTGGGTTGGATCCACGGATGATCAAGCAAACGTTCCTTTTTTCTTGTTTAGTAGTTCGATCAACTTCGTTCTCATTTCTTTCTCTAAACTTCCTCCTATGTTTATACACCTTTCCGAACGTTCCTTGTCGACGCAGATTTTCTCGTACGAATCCTTTTCAAAGGCATTTGAGTCTAACTCTCCAACTACTGATAAGCTCGGATTTTTGTTACTAGGAACTTCTGGTTCCGAGATCATCGAGATACCGCGTGATTTGGTTTTTGTGGGCATGGAACAAATTCTGGCTATCCGTTGATTCCCTTTCACCGAGCAAAAACCTTGCGGGGTTGGAAACTTTAGGCATTGGTGATAGGTTGACGGGATCGCCTCCATCATCGTTAGCTAGGGTACTCCCATGATCGCATCGAACACAAGGGGTCCCGATACCACATAAAAAACAGTATCCATGGTGATCACTCCGACTAATACTGGGTAAACTGCGGTTCCTACTGCTACTTCTCATTTGCCCGGAAGCGAGGTTATTAATTCCTCTTACCTCCATATTTTTGGAGACTACGTTCATTCGATTCATCGCTTCTAAACTCAGCAAATTTACCGTGTTTCCGGTGTATATTAGTACCTTTTCCATGGGATTTCCTGCTAGATAAACGCGAATTATTAGGGGATCGTTATTGGGAATCTTGACCTCATCGAGGTCTGCGTCAGTGAAAGCTGCTGAAAAATGATACGTCGGGGCCGGACTTATCGAATGATTCCTTGGTATCTCTTGGATACGCCTCTTTATAGTTCCCTTGGAGTCCGAACTATTGAGGATTAGGCCAATGTACTTTTCCATTCCCGAGGCTTCTTTTTACTTTTTCTAAAGGAGGACCCCCCTACCTGGCGCACCAAATGTTGATACTGGGTTCAACTTCTAATTATTTGTAATTAGAGGGGTTCGTTTTTGGGAATAAATTAAATAAAAGACAAAAAGAGAAACCTCGGAAAAGACAACTTTATTGATTATATCGGTTACAAGGCTGTTAACTCGGAATGTCGAGTTAACTTTATCAAAGAGAAGTAGTAAACTTAGATTATCTAGTAATCCTTCTCCCCGATTCTGAATGAATTAAATTAGTGAAGGGGGGTGTGTATTTATATATCCTTAGTAGTCGGGCATTTAACCCTATGGGCTAACCTCAGAAAAATGAAAATGTTCAATTTTTCCCAGATCAGGGAATCTGTGATAAGATTTGATCTTATTCTGTCCGAGCTTTAGACTTCGGCTTTGGGACGAAGTTTTTTACACCCCCGCTTCGGACACTAAAATCCAATCATTCTTTACCGAGGTATCCTCGGTCATATGGACCGAGGGTTCTAATCCTGTTGAAGGGACTTATGACCTAATAAATTATCAGGGAAAGGTCGGTAGGGACTGAACCTCAATTATCACCAAACTATTGATAAGGGGTAGTAACCCCACCATCCACACTCCCCAACAACGGCGCAAGAAAAACTTGATGCGTGAAGTAATTCCCCCAAAATTGAGTGCAAGTGCATAGTGTACAAATGTAGTATTTAGTTTACCAATCCCACAGAGAGCTAGGGGTTATCTATGATTTAAGAAATCTCAAGTGGTGAAAATCCTTGAAAAACAAAGAGTCGAAAACGTTGGTTTGTGTTTCGATTATGGGAAACATTATATCTAGGGGATTTCGACTGGTTACTATGAATTATGATTTAAGCACTCAATCAGATTTTATCTCTTGATTCTAGCACTACAAGAAATATGGGTATTGGTAGCACACTGAAAACGCTACTGTAAGGTTTTGGTAGCGTTTCCATAAACGCTATGTTAGCCGCAGCTATAATAGACCCCCCTACCATTGCGTTTATTTTAATAATAGATGGACATATCGTAGCGTTTTATATCTGCTATGGAAAATAATAATATAACACATGATTCGTGCTATAATATTGCTTTCCATGGCAATTTTTTCGTGCTATAGGATAAGTTATTGTAACGTATATTTATCGCTACAAAGTAGTTTTCTATAGCGATATTTACGTGCTGTAGTGTAATCTATAATAACGAATATTTAGTTCTATCATGTATTTTTCGCTGGCAATATTATAGCGTTGTAGTGTAATTTATTAGAGCACTAATATATCGCTATCATGTAATTTATAATAACAAATGTTTAGTGTCAGTGAATATGTTATTGTGACTTTTGTGGTTGCCATATTATAGCATGTACCATATGCCACATGAAAATATTAGGTAGCATATTTTTCGTGCTAGGATATTCGTTATCATGGCAATTTTTTCGTGCTATATTACATTGTAAATGACACATTTATTGTTTATTTTTTGGTCGCTATTATGTTGTTCATATTTAATTGAACTAATAATATTAACGAATAAAACTACCAAAAATATGCTGAATTGAAACACAGTTAGAATGAAAAAGTAGAAGCATAGAAAAAACCAAAGAATAGCTATCAACCGATAACTAGTAAAGTCATTACAGAAAAAACATCATAGCAGAAGGTTCAGAAGACATTGGCATAATGAAAGGCATGGTTTTTACAATGGATTGGTCCGTACCATGCAATTACTCTACACACTTTCCCTTGCCTCGTGATGACTGTCCCTGTTCCTGTTTTGGGCGTTTTACTGACTTGCGTCCATTCTCCATCCTGTTTATGACAACTACGCGGAACATTGGGTCAATGTCTTCTTCACATTAGATCTCCTCCGAGATATTTAGGGCTTCGAAACTTCCTACGAAGACAAACTAGTAATTAGAGAAATCCAAGACTTGAACAATTAGGAAAAAAATCTAGAGTTTGGGCATTATTTCCTATCTTGTTTTCTTCTTCAGAGATATAAACGGACGAGTTCGATTGAGGCGTCGGAGAGACGAAACGAAGTTGATGCGACCGATGGAAATCGAGGCGAGACGGGAGTCGAGAAGAATGATGGCGAGGAATATTGACGGTTTGAGAGAATACGATAGATCTAGAAGTCATCTTCTTTTTAACCTAATAGACCTTTGGTCTTCTAGGTTATTTGGATATATAAAATACTAATAGGCTAAAAATTTTGGCTCCAAACATAAAACTTTTAGGTTCCCGCTATATTAGTTTTATTTTTTGACCTAATCTCGTAGCGTATTTAGTTTTTTTTGATTTATTAAATGATATGCTTTTTGGAAACTAACCCCAATACATTTCTTTTTTATTTGATACGCATGTTAAATGTTAATAATTACTTTTCATTAAAATTTTCGATATGTCAATCACAGAAATCAAATCGACAGAAGCATTTTCAATTACAGACCCCCTACATATGGTAACTATCAAATTGGACGTCAAAAATTAATTACACAGTAATTAATTTACACACTAACTTTCTCTACAAAAGCTTTTTTCGACTCTTTATTTTCGTTTAACATTTTAATCTCTGCAAACTCTTCAAATTTTTTCACAGACAATTTTCAATCAGACGGAAAATGGAGCGTATCACACCGATCCGAAATGTAAACAAGACCAGGAGCGACTGGACAATCAAGGCGGACCTCTATCGAGTGTAGAACGACGCCATCACTAACGATTTATGTTTCATCCTAACGGATGCTTCTGTGAGTTTTTCTGTAACCGTTTTTTTTTTCACATACGTGATGATGATGCATGTGTTTAATATAGCGATTTCATTTTGGTAGAATAATAGGATTGCTGGTACAGTACCTGGTGAATTAGTTGGTAGATTTTTTGAGATCATTAATAGGGAGAATTTCTGGTTAGAGTTAACTAATTTCAAAGTCAAAGATGCACCAGTGTTTTGCAAAAACTCGCCCCACAATTTCCATATCCGTTTGACTAGTGAGTCTCTCTTGAATTGGAAACCGTCTATCTTTCCATGCAGAATTTTTGATTTCGTCTCTCTGGAGAAAATTCAAAATGATCTTGCCAATCATACTACATCAATAGGTATATTATATTACATTCAGATCAATTCATTAATTTACCAAAAATATAATTGTAAACTGATTATGAATATTTTTCACATAGATCTTGTTGGAGCTGTGACAGACGTTAGTCCATTGAGAAAACGGTCTTACGAGAGAGGACTCCCTCATCCTTGGTACACTAGATTCTCGGTTGACTTTACGATTGAGGACGAAAAGTAAGTTATTTCTATTTCCGTATAACGAATTTTCTATTTATTTATCATAACAACAATGTTAATTTAATCACTAACGTTTTTTTCTGTTGTAGGCATCATTCGATTCATGCTGTGGCTTATGCTTCTCATTCTCAAGAGTTCACTGATCAATGGGAGAAGAAAAATAATCATTTCGTCATATGCTTTGTCAAAGCCTTTAGCATTATCAACGCTGAAGGTACTAAGACATATAATTAATTAACTTTGTGTTATATATTTTTGAATCCAGTTGCCTAAGCTATATATTGTAATTGTCTTGGATTTAAGAGCGTTGATGTTGATCCCAAAAGATCAATGAATATGTATAAATCACCGCATGATCCTGAAGCAGAAGCATTTGCAACTAGGTAAATATTTTATATTTAATTTCATGTTTAATATATATTCCTTATGAAACTTACTTTAAACTCTCTGTCTGATTTGATACCACAATTTTATATTCCGAGATGAGGGACTACCATCTTTAGCAGACGAAAGAGAGCAATCTGAATCGGACGAAGTCTAGCATGCCCACAACTTCTCGTTACTCCTCTCTTTTTTTTATTGCTTAATGAACAATATTCCCATTTTATGTTTGTTTTATGTTGAACACCGTACTTATTTATCTCTATTGCTGTTTTTTTGGATAATTATCTAATTTTCTGATGTTTGGTTAGTTTATTTATGCACTAAGTACTGAATACTTAAATAGATGGTTTTAAATTACACGACATAATAAGTTTGCATTAAAAGAAACACATAGTCTTAACAAGCCACAAGTTCATGTTCTGAAACACAAAGTTCTGGTTTACAATAAGTGTATTTTAAGGTTCTTCACGGTAGACTTTCACACTTGAAAACAAACATAACTTAATTTTTATTTTCACAAAATAAACAAAAATACAATCAACAGTCCAAAGATCTCACCATAATCACTTTATCTTCTGGCCAAGCTATATAGCTTCCAAGACTGATGCGTCTTTAACTTTCACAACATCCACCAACACTCTACATGCATCAATGCCCAGAGGTACAAAGTGGACACGCTGCTCAGGATCATTCGATGACCAACGTCCCTCAGCAACGACCACATTCTTTCTTTACAGATTCAGGAGCTTGCATTTTTTATTTTCCCTGAATCTGGTATGCTATAAAAGCAGAAAGCAAAAAAAAAAACAGAGCCAACATTCACACTTCAAGCATCATACCACAGATATACAACTATATCAATCACAAAAATTACCTCTAATGACGACTTTTAAATTGTATACTTCTCTTTCAAACTCGAATCAGGTTTCTTTCTCGCAGTTGATGGAGTTATAGGAGACTTTTGGGTTTGAGAAATAGGACTATATGATTTTGAGCTTGATGGCACTTCAGAAGGAGAATTTGGAGTTCTTCCCTCCATTATAACTCTGTTTGCGGGTCATGCTACAAAACACTTGATATAATCCTCCACTTTTCTCTTCTCTATAGTGGGCGTCCACACAAACGCCTGAGGGTTTACTACCTCATCCAAATAGACCTTTATTGCGTTTAGTCCAAGAGGAAGTCCATTAACTAGGGCTTTAGGTTCTTGAGACTGCCATCGACCTATAGCAACCACCTCTTTATTTGTAATATAATCCATGAGTTTGCACCTATTATTGGCAACTGTTGATGGACTCTGTGGAAGAAATTGGAGAACACATTAACACATAAATTTAAAACAAATTCATGAAATTAACTAAGCAAAGTAAAAAAACTTAACCTTAGGATCAGAGTCTTCTGGAATGAAACCTGCATTTGGAACAATGCAATAATCAACTTGCCATGCAATCATTTCTCCAATTGCATCTTCAATAGTAAACAATTGATGTGCGGACCTCCATAAAAATGTTTCAGGCTTGATTGCAGTTTCTACTAAAACCTTCACAGTGTTAGGTCCTAGGGGAATCCCATTAACTAACTCATCAGCATCTTGTGACACTACTCGTCCCTCAACAACATTCTCATCAGAGGAAGACCAGTCAAGCACATAACATTTGGGAATTGATTTGGTATTGACACTCTACATCAAGTACAACTCTTAGAAATCAAATATTGATTATAAATCTAATTTTGGAGGAACCCAAAGGCAATAAATTCTGTTGATGCAGGGGTTCGGTTTTTGATTATTTCAAATCAAAAGGATCTCTTTGCAAATACATCTTATTTAATCGGGGGATTAAATAGTTAGGTTCGTCTCGGTGTGCAACCGCTCGGTAAATAACGAAAAAGGTCGGCTCCGAAGAGTCCCCTGAAGGGGTCTTCATGTTATAGTTGAACCCCGTAAGAGGCTGCTTACGTACCCTCGGAAGGGATCAAGCCACACGTAGTTCCGTCTTTTGATGATAATCCGAGCCTAAGGCTCAGAAATAAGGAGATTGACTCGTGCTCTAAGGCCGAGCTGTAACTCGGGCTCTATGGTCGAGTTGTAGCTCGGGCTCTACGATCGAGTTGTAGCTCGGGCTCTTACGCCGAGCTGTAGTTAGTTTGGGCTCTAAAGCCGAATTATGGTTAACTCGAGATTCTAAGGCCGAGTTGTGGGTTCTTTGGTTGTCTAAATCTCTATTTCTCTCTCTAAAACCTTATTTTCTAGGTTTAGTTCTCTCTTAGTGGCTAGAATATAATTTCTCGGATCCTTTCTTAGGAGGACGGGGTCCTCCTTTTATAAGGGTATATAGACGGTCTATTTAGGCCCAATAACCTAATAATAAGGAATATTTCCTTATTCCTCCAAAGATAAGGAATATTTCCTTATTACCGAGAGATAAGGAATATTTCCTTATTTACGAGGATTAAAGGATATAGATAAGGTTTAATTTTATCCCCTTTAGTTCAGCTTGCCGAGCTAAAGGAAATGAGGAATACCCTTATCTCGGGTTTATGACCCGAGATCGGATATAGCTAAATTGGAAGGACTATATCCTAATTAATTCTGAGCTGTTTGTAAGGGGTGCGAACCCCACCATCAACAGTAAGTCCCTCCCAGTTCTCTTGACAAGGAACTTGAGCAAAGTCAACAAATTTCTAATATTCATTGGTCGAAACTAATTAGGATCTGGTTCGTTTAGGTGAAGTTCGGAACATCTTCCTAATGTTATAGCTGTGCCCTAAGAAAGACTGCCTACGTACCCTCTGAGGGGAGCAAGCCATCCGTAGTTCATTTCAAATATATAAGGTGACGAAACCGCTGAAGTCTTTGAAATCCGAGCTCATAGGGTAAAGAAACTTATTCCGAGCTTATAGCGTAAGGAAACTGATTCCTAATGAACCTGATTCCAAGGTTATAGCGTGAGGAAACTTGTCCCGAGCTTACACGAGGGTAAACTCTCGTCTTTTGTTTGGCGAAACTAAGTCTCATTAATTCAAAGAATTCTTCGAATGATCTGTACTTCGAATTTACTAATCCTTTGAACAGATCACCGGATGTTCTTTGGCAAAGCCCAAGTTTCGTATTTGTTATTAGAGTGAGGATACTTCGGCTGTCATCCGTCAATCTTAAGTTGTTACTTTATCGGATCTTACGATCTTACTTTATCGGATCTCAAGATTTTGGGCATCCTCCGAGGGGCGTTTATTTTATTTGTACGAACCTATTCCGAAATTTTCCGGAATTCATTGTAATTTGTTCGTGATGACTTTGCTTAAATAATACTTATCTCATAATGTTTACTCGAAACTTCGAAGTCTAAACTTCAAAAGTCTAAACTTCGAAATCCGGAAAAGAGCAAAACAAATAAGGCGTACTTTCCTTATTCATTTGTTGAAAGGGAAGTTTAACAACCAGTCCTACTTTATCAGACAAATTGTCGAACTTTTGCATTCGGTAAAGAATGTGTAAAGGAAATTGTTTTAACGAGAAATGCTCGACCATTATCTATCATACCGAATTCTACTTTATCGAATCCAGTACTTGAAGTGGTTTTAAATATGCAGAATGACGCGACTTTCACCTCTTGATTCTTCAACCTTACTTTATCGGGCCTCAGAATCCTTCGGCGACGGGAATTTCTCCGTTTTTTTTTTATATCGGATGCCTGATCAGGACACCGATGTTTGTGTTGAATGTTAATGACATTACACAATAATTTTTTTTTTTTTTTTTTTTTGTTGTTGTTGTTGTTGTTGTAGCTGGACTCCGAAGAGTTGCCTACGTACCCTTGGAAGGGATCAAGCCATCCGTAGTTCGAACCTTACTAGGTTTTTTTGAGGTCCGTTATCTAAGCTCATGGGCTAATATCGGAAAAATGGAAATATTTCATTTTTCCTAAACCAGGGAATCTGTGATAAGATTTTATCTTATTCTGTCCGAGTTTAGACTTTGGCCTAGACGAAATAGATAATAACTCCGCTTCGGATACTGAATCTAACCATTCTTTTTCCGAGGTCGAGACTTAATATCATTAGATAACTAGGTCTTTCCCCCTTAGTAATATGATTCTTCGGATGGATCAATCGGATTAATTCGACAAGCGAATTTGTGTTCTGACCAATTTCTCATCATCGAGATAATAAATTTATTAACTGAGGAGTAAGGAGTAGGTAATACCTGAATATTTGGTAGTGCTCATTCGGCGAACAATTCAGTGATGCCGAACCACCTCATAGTAGCCGAAGTTAATTCTTGAGATATTTGATGATGACCCGAGGTTGGAAGACTAGGACTGATCCTTGAACTTCGGCTTCGATTGAGACTTAACAAAGTTCGGACCAAGCTTCATTATTCAACAAGCCTTGATTGCGTTAATAAACTCTTATGTTTTTTTCTCTTTTCTCCTCTCAGTTCTCTTCTTCGTCTCTTTTCCCTTTCATTTTTTTTATGTCGGAGAAGAAAGCTCGGGGAATTACTGAGATCGTCTTCAGAGAAGCCTTCAACCGGAACTGAAACTCGAACAACACGAGGATGGGTCGCCGTTGATCTGTCCGTGATAACGCCATCTCTATTTTCCGACGAATTCTTTCTATGGTTTACGGATCTGTAAGGTAGGTGATGAATTCGAGCTTGGTCGGAGACGAATCCGAGCTTGGTCGGAAATGACGATGTTCAAAAGAGAGCCGTAGTCAATTCAAGCAGTCAAAATTGAGAATCAACAAGATCGATTCGAGTGATGATGACCCCTTTCTCGAATTTCATCCTCCATTGCCCTGCTTCGACTAAGCCCTTGTGATCGAATCGCCTATGGTACTTTAGCTCTAATGTCTTGAATTCGATTGGAGCTTGTCTTAGTGACGCGGATTGGGTCATCTTTCCGAACTGGATCTCACCCTTACGTCATTTTTCTTACGTTCTCTGATCTCTTTCTCGAGATGACAAAGGTCGAAACTAGTTGAGAATTGTTATAAACTTTTATCTCTTCGTGCTTGTACAATTTTATGTCGTTAGAGCTCCTCCTCTGATTCGAAACATGTTCCTGCCTTTGTTTGATGGAGAGGCCAGGTAACAGAAACCGTTCTCAGTGAACCATCTTTTTCTAACTCTCAAAGTTTCCTAACTTCAGACTCGTAAGAGTGGAGCTTTCCGTGCTCCTACATTCCAAATTTGTGATGAAGCAAGGTCGGAAACTATAACCAGGTCGGTAAGTCTTTGAAGCCTTCTATAAATTTTCACCAACAAAAACTTTCATTCGAAGATGATGCACAAACTTCTTATTCTCCAGTTGATATTAAATCATGTATCCATTCTGATCTTCTATTACTTCTCGTACGTAGTGTTCTTTGCATTTCAAGCTTTAAATTTTCTGTCCTTGGTTGCAGAGAAACATAACAAAGGCACGACGCGGATCGGAGATCCGAGAGTTCCAATTCTGAAGGTGGATGACTGCGGAGACCGGAGAGCAGCGTTAGAGATATGGGGCAGCGGTCGCAGAGTAACGTCGGATGCGTCGTTTATATCCCTGCTTGGATACTCTCCCCGTTTCTTAAATCCTAGGCATATTTCTAGATTTTCATAACAGCAGAGGTCATGAAACTCTAGGTCTTCTTTTTCGTTTCTTCGACCCCAAACAGGTGTAACCTAGAAAAAATTGTAAATCGCTGTAAGATATATCTTTGATTACTGAAGGGGTTTCACAATTTTTGTGATTAATAACAGAGCAAAAGATGGACGATTTTCCTTGTACAAACAAATTAATTTGTTCGTACAATTACGTCTCATAGGTAAGACATATATTCTTCGACTTTTAATAAAATAGAAAGGAAATAGAAAGGAAGACAAATTGTTTAATTAATCAGGTGAAGAAGTGGACTTGGCTTTTTATGTGAGAGAGGATTATTCGTCAAAAGGAGAAGATGAAGAAGGTTTTTGCGAAAACCCTAGATTTTTTCGTTGTTATCGAGCATGCTTTCGAGATTTACGAACTCGAAACCCCCCTACCTGGCGCGCCAAATGTTGATGCAGAGGTTCGGCTTTTGATTATTTCTAATCAAAAGGACATCTTTGCAAATACATCTTATTTAATCGGGGGATTAAATAGTTAGGTTTGTCTCGGTGTGCAACCGCTCGACAAATAACGGAAAATGTCGGCTCCGAAGAGTCCCTCAAAGGGGTCTACATGTTATAGCTGAACCCCGTAAGAGGCTGCCTACGTACCCTCGGAAGGGATCAAGCCACACTTAGTTCCGTCTTTTGATGATATCCGAGCCTAAGGCTCGAAAATAAGGAGATTGACTCGGGCTCTAAGGCCGAGCTGTAACTCGGGCTCTATGGTCAAGATGTAGCTCGGGCTCTACGGCCGAGTCGTAAGTTCTCCCTATTTCTCATTGGTGATTAATTCGGGCTCTTACGCCGAGTTGTAGTTAATTCTGGCTCTAAGGCCGAATTATGGTTAACTCGAGATTCTAAGGCCGAGTTGTGGGTTCTTTGGTTGTCTAAATCTCTATTTCTCTCTCTAAAACATGATTTTCTAGGTTTAGTTCTCTCTCAATGGCTAGAATATAATTTCTCGGATCCTTTCTTAGGAGGAGGGGGTCCTCCTTTTATAAGGGTATATAGACGGTCTATTTAGGCCCAATAACCTAATAATAAGGAATATTTCCTTATTTCCGAGAGATATGGAATATTTCCTTATTTCTGAGGACTAAAGGATATAGATAAGGTTTAATTTTATCCCCTTTTATTCGACTTGTCGAGTTAAAGGAAATGAGGAATACCTTATCTCGGGTTTATGACCCGAGATCGGATATAGCTAAATTGGAAGGACTATATCCTAATTAATTCTGAGCTGTTTGTAAGGGGTGCGAACCCCACCATCAACAAATTCTTACCCTGTGAATGGAGTTTTCACCCACATCAGTCTCTTCTGTTTGTTTATTCATTATGGCAATTACCTACCGTAAATCATAAACCTCTTTCTTCAATGTTATCTGTTTGTCTTCCATAACAGCCATACAATTGTTCTTCATTTGAAGAGAAGACAATATGGTTATGCTCATGCCTCTACCCATTGCTCTCAAGCCACCAGGATTATCAGGTTCCAAAATCTGAGTTAGCATGTCTTCCTTTGGATTCGATGTCGTTATATCTGATGGACACTCAAGTTCTGATGCCTTCATCTGTGAACCCATTTCAAAGTAATTTATCAACACTCATGATGTAAGCCAATTACTAGATTCACATTCAATTTATTACATACAACTTACTATTTTTTCAGCCGCATCCACATTGACAGGCGTACCATCCTTCTTAGTACGAGATTTCACCCAGACTCTTAGTCTGGTTACTTGAGCAGGATTATCTCACCATTCCTTTACGCCCGCAAGTGTGAGGAGTCTGCTTCTTTCTTCTTTCTTTGTATGAATCACTGACTACCTTGAAGGCATCACTAGTCTTCTCTCTAACAAATTTGCGCCACTCCGTTATATTAACATTCTTCGGACAAAGATTCTTCCTATCTTTAATGGTCTTAGCATTCCTGACAGATGTAACCAGGCGTGATTTGGATGATCTCCAGAGACATCTCATTTGCTTGAACACGGCAGCCTTTTTGAACTCTTCATCCAGATCAAACCTCGTCTGTATTCAGTTTCAAGAAAGTGAGAAGCTAAAATAGAATTGAAACTTCAACTATTTCAAAGTAGTTCCATATTACCTCTACAGGTTTCCAGAGTACTGTTTTAATATCCTCATCAACTTTTTTCCAGTTATCCAATGTGTCAGGAACATGTTCACGTCCCAAGGGACCTAGGTAAGATGATAGCAGAACATAACCTAGACCACAAGGTTGTCCCAAGTCAGTGAAATCAACATGTTGCCTTTCATTCGGATCTCTTGCAATGTGCTTCATCCTAGTTGGTCTTCTGCGTCTTTTGGGGGGTGGTTCATTAACTATTTCATTATGATGTTGTATATCTTCTTCTGTAGTTTCCTTCAGTGAGTTTGTCTCAACCTCAGCATGATTAGCGTCTTCTGCTTCCTCAAACGTTTCCTTGTTTTGGTCCTGCTCATTTTTGTCATTCAGATCACCTGATACATCCACTTCTACATCTTATGTCTCCTTATCTAGCTGGTCTGCTGCAGTAATGTGCTCATCCTGGTCTATTCTTTCAGTTTCATCGTCAAGGACTGGCTGACTGGATGCCTTAGGCTCCCGTGTCTTTCTGCCATGTTTGTTCTTGCGATTACCCATCTAACTTCACCTGAAACAACAACAAACTTAATCAACAGCTACAGTTTGTAGATGAACTCGAGCATCGACATAAAGAAACAAACAATGAAACCAAAGCAATAAACAATCAAAAGCATTTCACAAAACACATAACATTTCAGATGTATTTATCATCCACAATGGATTCATATCAAACTTATTTTCAAACATCAATCTAAATTATGACAAAATCTCAGACATAAATTTCTTCACAATCAGGCAGTGCATTTCTAGATTCATCAGTGAAGTCATCAGCATCCATGGATGCTAATGCTGGCAGTGGACCAACTTCTGCATTTCCATCATCAGCATCTTCTTCACTATATCTTCTTGTAGGACCTCTCATTGCTACAAACCAACTTGATATCTCATCTACCCTTGAGTAAAAGATCTGCTTTGCTTGAGAGGCTAATATAAATGGATCTCTTGCAAATGACACTTGACTTTGGTTGAGATTGACAAGAGTGAAGCCGTCTTCTACCTTCACTCCATTACCTATGTTTGCCCAATGACAACGGAATACAGGAATGTAGAAGGTATTGTAATCAAGCAGTAAAATCTCTACCACCCTACCATAGTATGATACTAAGTCAACCATCTGAAATGTACCTCTTGCACTAGCTCTACACATTGTCGTTGTCTCATACAAAACCCCACTGTTCTGAGTTTTCCTATCAACTGTGTTTATGTGAAACCTCAACCCGTTTATTATGTAACCTGTGTAAGACCTTGTGCTAAGACGAGGACCGTAGCACAACCATTTAAGTGTTTCTTCATGTTGTTCTGAGGTTAATGGTATCTACAGAAGATCATGTAAATTATAAATAAATATTGCAGACAATCATGTATCAACCATTCCAAAAAAACAACTTGTAACTGAACAGAAAAACTTGCCTGCAATTTTAACCAAGATGCAAAAATTTTTGAACATGCGTTTTCCATAAGGTTGTCGCATCACGTCTACATCTGTCACTAGTGTCTTGTAAATGTTGTAGGTGCATGCTTAAAATGGAGTGACAAACAGTATCAACAACTATATATATTTACATTGAGGAGGACAATATAATGTAAAACTTACTCCACATAAGGTTCCACCATGGCCAAATTCTGAAACACAACAAGATGGGCAATGTTGTTATCCTTCTCAGTAAGATAAAAGCTAGTAGCAGCGGAAATTGGACGACCCTCCAGTATAGAGCTGCTCTCAAACTCATTATTTCTATCAGATTTTTCCTCAACATTTGTTGTGTTTTTCAAGAATTGACTGCAGAACCGCATGCATTCCTCAGCAAGATACGCTTTAGCAATACAACCTTCTGGTCTTGCAGGGTTCCTTACGTAATCCTTCAAGACTTTCATGTATCTACAGACAAAGAGAATTGAACACTCAAGGCATGGTTTGTGACTGAAATTTGTAACAACTAATAAGTTATAATTGTACATCTCAAATAAGTACATTCAACGAAAATACACTGGTCCACATAGTCGAGCTTCCCTGCCTAGATGGACAGTTAGATGCACCATTACATTGAAAAAACTTGGAGGAAAGAACCTCTCAAACATGCAGAGAATTTCCACAATTTCAGTTTCCATTATTGAAATTGTCTCTCTATCAATTACTCGGTGGCACAAATGATTGAAGAATGCACATAATCGTCCAATAGCTATCCTAACACCATTAGGTAATAAACCTATAGAGAGATCAGCATTGGAGGTCAATGATAGGACATCGATCTAATGCTATAGTATACGAAGTTAAAAGGACCATCAGATAATACCTCTAATCGCAACAGGCAGAAGCTGTTGCATCAAGACATGGTAGTCATGTGATTTCATTCCTGTAACCTTAGATTCTTCTAGCTTTACATACCTTGAGATATTAGAGCAGTACCCATTCGGACCTCTAAAGTCCAATAAACGTTTACAGAATACTTTCTTCTCTTTGCTGGACAGTGACCAAGAAGCTGGAGGAAGATATGTTCTTTTTCCCCGAGCTTCAGTATGTAAATCCTTTCTAATGTCGAGTAGTTCCAGATCTTTTCGGGCATTAAGACCATCTTTAGATTTTCCACAGTGCAATAGAGTAGCAACAAGGCTTGCATCAACATTTCTCTCCACGTGCATCACGTTAAGATTATGTCTAACAAGTAGCTCCTTTGGAATACAAACATATATAAGATAAAAGATTGTTAACAGAAGCTAGAACATATCAATTCAGAGAAAATATATATAAAGTAAATTAGAATCATACCTCCCAATAGGGCAAGTTGAAGAAGATTGACCGCTTCTTCCATCTAGACAACTCTTCCTCATCAACTGGTTCTTCCTCTTCCTCTGATTCACTGGATTCATCATCCGTGTTGGAGTCTGATCCTACACAATCTTTCACTTTCCTTTTCCTTGCAGAGAATTTCAAGTTTCCAAGAATCCTACTTCTTCTCTCATGTTCAACCTTACCATCAAGCCATGCTTTCTTTCCTCTATAAGCATGTGTTGGAGGCAAACCTTTCCGATGGCCCATATAAACATGCTTCTTGCAATGAGTCAACCATAAACTATTTGTGTGTTTCCCACACAGAGGGCAAGCCATTTTGCCCTTTACTTTACAGCCTGCAAGATTTCCATATGCAGGAAAATCTTGAATGGTCCATAGAAGCATTGCTCTTAATGTGAAAGTTGTGTGGCTGAATGCGTCATACATTAACTCTTCTTTTTCCCACAGATGATTAAGATCCTCTATAAGTGGTTCTAAGTAAACTTCTATATTATTTCCAGGTTGGCTTGGACCAGGAATCAGCAATGACAACATTATGTTCTCCTCCTTCATACACTTTTTAGGTGACATATTGTAATTAACTAGCAGTACAGGCCAAGCACTGTAATTAATATTCTTCATGTTAAAAGGGTTAAATGAAGGGAATGTCCTGGATATCATACTTGTATTCACTCTAATGTATAGTTGTGAAGTCGAGATAAGACTATCATGAAATACTGGGTAGTTATAATGCTTTGCTAGAAGCCGCTTGTAACTAATGAGTTATGAACTCATTGCTAGTATTGCATGATCCTATAGGGTCACACACCTAAGCAAACTGGATAACTAATACTGGGAATGATCGTTAGAGTAATGATCTAATCAATGTGTAATTGTTACACATTGATATGGAGATTTTAAGAGTGTGTCGATCGACACACATGCTTTGTGTCGGTCGACACAGCTCCGGATTAATGATACCGGGTTTTAATTAATGAATTAATTTAAATTGGTTAATCTAGGCGGTTAAGGAATTTCGACCATGCCTCTATATAAAGGCATTAGGTCACGAAATTTCTGTCTAAGGGTTTTAACCTAGCCACCTAAAGAAATCTCTCTCTTCCCAGAGGCACTAGCATCCCTGATCAAGCTTTGTGTGCGTTTGGACTTCTATAGAGGCGTAGCATCTGAAGCGCTCCTGATCTCGATATCCTGTTCATTCCGCTGCCAAGAAACTCCAGGTATATCCGTGATCCGAGTTAATGATTCAATCAACATAGATCTAGGGCTAAAAGGAGTTGATAGGTTCAATGAAAAGGTTTTATAACCTATACCAAATTCCTTCAGTGGTATCAGAGCCATATGTTGTAATTGAATCTGTAAAAGATGTCTAAATGCTTTGAATTCGAATTTGATTCATAAAATTCATAGAGTTTGCATTCTAGATTTTAAAAACAAATTCTGCTCTATGAATTTTATGGATGCAAAGTTAAACCAATTATGCTCTATGAATCGCGGTTAAACCATTCAGGATGCAAAGTTGTTTTTGAAAAACTAAAAAAAATTAGGGTTTCTACGAGAGGCGTGTCGACCGACACAAAGCGTGTGTCGATCGACACGGCCTGTTGATTCGCGAAACGGCGGTTTTCGAAAATTTTCAGAACAAGGGTTTCTGTATGGTTGTTTCGACCGACACAAAGCGTGTGTCGATCGACACAAGCCTAAAACAGAATGAAATTTTAAGTATTGATCCAATGATCGATGTTCCCCCAAATCGCCTCTGTCGGTCGACACAATGTTCGTGTCGGTCGACACGCGTTGGTCTCAATCGGTTCAATTAGATTGAACCGGATTGGTGATCGGTCTAACCATGGTTTGGTTGCTTTCATCATGATTTCAAACTGGTTAGCTCGTGTCAACCGATACAAATACGTATTGGGCGACACAAACATAAACCGACACCGATTCAATTGGATTGAATCGAAATTGATTGGTTTAATCGGGTTAAATGGTTTAACCGCGATTGAACCGGTTTTATGTCTGTCGACCGACACTAGGTGTCAGTATCGACCGACATGTGTCTCGCAATTCTGAATAAGTTGTGTCTGTCGACCAACACAAGGTGTCTGTGTCGGTCGACACAAGAGCAGAATTTGCATTCTAGATTTATATCAACTTTAATTAGATTAAAACTTTTTGAATTAAATCTAATTTTTCTTAAATACATATATGATATGTTTTAAGATTAATGTTCCGTTCCTCAAACATAATATCAAGCATCTCTGATGTGTTTCCATATCTTGCCAGCTGCTGGGTCTTGTTTTGTTGTGTGATGGGCTTGCCAAAGCAAGACATTCAAAATTACACGAGTAAGGCAGGTGGTAATCGTTACCACATGACTCGAAGATTGGTTTGCTTGAATGAACTATCAAAATGGTTTTGGGCCCATAGACATAAGATTGGATTTAATATAGGATATTAATCCAAGATCAAGAATCATATTGGATATGATCAGCAAAGTGTTTGCTCACCTAAATAACTGAATTTTAGGCGATGAGTCAAAGCTCACTCAAATCTCAGTGAAATAGGGATCTTGGATCATTATATTCAATCTGAGGAAAATTAATTTTGAATATAATGTGAGCAGTCTTAAATGTTAAGATTTTTCATTCCTTGAACATCAAAACTAATTAAATTCTCTTTTTCTCTTGATTCAGCTATGTCTAACAACAACAATTCAAACTCATTCACGTTGAAATCCATCCTTGAGAAGGAAAAACTGAAAGGATCCAACTTCCTGGAATGGTATCGGGAACATAAGAATCGTTCTCAAGAATGAGAAGAAAGAGTATGTTCTAGAGAAACCTCTTCCTGAGAAGCCCAGATCCAGTGCTCCTATTGTTGATAAGGACAAGTGGGAAAAACATTCGGATGATGTGACAAATGTGATTTATCTGATGCTGGCCACGATGAACGGAACTGCAGAAACAGTTCGAGAACGCAGGGTCACCGATCGAGATAATCACAATCCTGAAATCTATGTTTCAGGAGCAAGCTCGAACTGAGAGATACCAGACGGTTAAGTCTCTCATTGAGTGCAAGCTGTCAAAGGACAGTCCAGTGAGCCCCCACGTCATTAAGATGATGGGTTATATTGATAATCTGACTAAACTGGACTCTCCCCTTAGCCAAGAGTTGGCTACGGACATCATCCTGCAATCTCTGCTGCCGAGCTTCGATCAGTTTGTTATGAACTATAACATAAATGATATGATGAAGTCTCTGACTGAGCTGCATGGCATGCTCAAGACGGCGGAGCCCAATGTCAAGAAGGCTGCTCCTTATGTACTTATGGTACAAAAGGGTAAAGGGTTTAAGAAACCTGCTAAGGGCAAAAGAAAGAGCAAGGCTGTCCAGGTTGAGAACCGGGATAAGCCTGAGTCGTCTTCCAAGCCCAAGCGTGGCCCAGTTGACAGTGATACTTGTCTTTACTGCAAGAAGCCTGGGCACTGGAGGAGGAACTGCAATGACTACCTTGAAGGTTTGAAGAATCTGAGGAAGTCGTACGAGACGACATCTAAAGGTATTTATGTTATAGAAGTAAATGTTACTTCATCAGGTTCTAATTCTTGGATATTGGATACCGGCTGTGGTGTTCATATTTGTACTAATATGCAGGGCATGCGCAGCAGTAGAACGCTAAAGAAGGGACAAGTGGACCTGCGTGTTGGGAATGGAGCAAGAGTTGCTGCATTAGCCGTAGGAACTTATCATTTGTCTCTGCCTTTAGGCATGATTTTAGAGTTGGAGAATTGCTACTATGTACCTGCGATAAGCAGGAAATATCATTTCTATTTCTATGTTGGACATGAATGGTTTTGATTTTTCGATTAAGAACAAATGATGCTCTTTTATTCGAGATAATATTTTTATGGTAGCGCGCCCCATTAGAGAATGGGCTTTATATTCTCAATCAATCAATGCCTGTTTATAACATAAATAACAAACGGTTTAAATCAAATGACTCAAACCTGACTTTTCTCTGGCACTGTCGTTTGGGCCATATCAATGAGAAAAGGATTCAAAAGATCCATAAAGATGGGCTTTTAGACTCATTTGATTATGAATCATTTGAGAAGTGTGAATCCTGCTTATTGGGCAAAATGACAAAGGCCTCTTTCAACAAGTTTTTAATGAAAGGGCCAGTGACTTGTTGGGCCTTATACATACAGATGTGTGTGGCCCAATGAGTATTAGTGCAAGAGGAAACTTTAGGTACTTCATCACATTTACTGATGATTTGAGTAGATACGGTTATGTCTATCTTATGAGACATAAGTCGGAATCCTTTGAAAGGTTCAAGGAGTTCCAGAATGAAGTACAGAACCAACTTGGCAAAAGTATCAAAGCTCTTTGATCTGATCGTGGAGGTGAGTACTTGAGCCAAGAGTTCGATGATCATCTCAGAGATTGTGGAATTGTTTCACAACTCACTCCTCCTGGAACACCACAGTGGAACGGTGTGTCTGAGAGGAGTAATCAGACTTTATTGGATATGGTTCGATCGATGATGAGTCATGTTGATTTACCGTTATCCTTCTGGAGATATGCTCTTGAAACGTCTGCGTTTACGCTAAACAGAGTTCCAACAAAATCAATTGAAAAGACTCCATATGAGATGTGGACTGGAAAGGTTCCAAGTCTGTCTTTTCTTAAAATCTGGGGTTGTGAAGCTTATGTCAAGCGATTGATATCCGATAAGCTTGCACCCAAATCTGATAAGTGCTACTTCGTTGGTTATCCTAAGGAAACCAAGGCATAGTACTTTTACAACCGATCCGAGGACAAGACATTTGTTGCTCGGAACTGTGTCTTTCTTGAGAGAGAATTTCTTTCCAAGAAGAACAGTGGGAGTAAAGTACAACTCGAAGAAATTCGAGAACCACATAATGTTGTTCAACCTGATGAGGGAGAACAGCCGGTGGATTCACAAGATGTTGTGGAACCAATACCTGTGGTGCCTGAAGTTCGCAGGTCCGGAAGGATTCGTAATGAAGTCGAGAGATACGGATTTCTCGTGACTAACTGTCATGATCTTCTGATCATTGATAGTGACGAACCTGCAACTTTCGAAGAAGCAATGTTTGGCCCTGACTCCGAAAAATGGCTTAAGGCCAGTGAATCCGAAATGGAGTCCATGTCAATCAACAAAGTTTGGTCTTTGGAGGATTTGCCCGATGGTGCAAAAGCCATTGAGTGCAAATGGGTCTTCAAGAAGAAGATTGACGTGGATGGCAATGTACAGATGTACAAAGCTAGATTGGTGGCAAAAGGTTTCAAACAAGTGCATGGTGTTGACTATGACGAAACCTATTCCCCATTGACTATGCTTAAGTCCATTCGGATTCTCCTAGGGACTGCTGCTTATTATGATTATGAGATTTGGCAGATGGATGTGAAAACCGCCTTCCTAAATGGGATTCTGGAAGAGAATGTGTACATGATACAACCTGAGGGTTTTGTAGATCCTAATAACCCTAGGAAAGTATGCAAGCTTCATCGATCCATTTATGGATTGAAGCAAGCATCTCGGAGTTGGAATCTTTGTTTTGATGAAGCTATTAAAGAATTAGGCTTCATCAGGAACGAAGAGGAACAGTGCGTTTACAAGAAGACTAGTGGGAGCGCAGTTGCTTTTCTAGTATTGTATATAGATGACATATTGCTTCTCGGAAATGATAGTCCATTGCTTCAGTCTGTTAAGACTTGGCTTGGAAGTTGTTTCTCGATGAAGTATATGGGAGAAGCCGCGTACATTCTTGGAATAAGGATCTATAGAGATAGATCGAAGAAGCTAATTGGACTGTGTCAAGATACTTACATTGATAAGGTCTTACACAGGTTCAATATGCATGATTCCAAGAAGGGGTTGCTTCCAATGTCACATGGCGTTACTCTCAGCAAGAAGTAGTCTCCTTCGACACCTGCTGAGCGAGAGCGCATGAGTAGGATTCCCTATGCCTCTGAGATAGGATCTATCATGTATGACATGCTATGTACACGACCGGACGTCGCTTGTGCTTTGACCATGACGAGTCGATACCAATCCGATCCCGGTGAGAGTCACTGAACTGCCGTCAAGACAATCCTGAAGTATTTGAGGAATACTAAGGATAAGTTCTTGGTTTACGGAGGAAGTGATGAGCTTGTGGTAAGTGGATACACTGATGTTAGTTTCCAGACGGACAAAGACGATTTCCGATCTCAATCTGGTTATGTCTTCTGTCTGAATGGCGGTGCAGTTAGTTGGAAGAGTTCCAAGCAGAGCACTGTAGCAGATTCCACGACAGAAGCTGAGTACATTGCTGCTTCAGAAGCGGCAAAGGAAGTTGTTTGGATTAGGAAGTTCATCACTGAACTTGGTGTGATTCCTAGCAGTTCTGAGCCTGTGGCATTGTTGTGTGATAACAATGGAGCTATAGCTCAAGCAAAGGAACCCAGATCACACCAGAAGTCCAAACACATCGAGAGAAGATATCATCTGATATGAGATATCATTGAGAGAGGAGATGTGAAGATCAGCAGAGTCCCGACGGACGAGAATGTTTCTGCTCCTCTGACCAAGCCACTCCCACGGCCCAAGCATGAGAGTCATGCTGCTGCGATATGAATTAGATTTCTTGAGTAGTAATCTTAATTTGAGTGGGAGTTGTTTGTTTTGTTTTGATGATTCATGTAAACATACTCTTGTTATGTTTAATTTAATGAAAGTGTTTCATTATTATTTAATTGTGCAATTGTTTAATTAAATAATAGTTCCAAAATAATTTAAGGGATTCTTATAGGTCATCAAATACGTGATTTGATCATGAAACCCTATAAGCGATAGATGTCATAAATTACTGAGGTCCCTGGTCGAAGGTTATTAAACTGGGAGATTAATAACCGCGCGAGACTAGTATGTGATGTGACTGATGACCAAGTTTCATGGTGTCATTGATAGGAGTATCAAAGTCAATCACATTGATATGTGTTGTGAACACGGTATCGGACGTGACCCGCTAATGAGAACTCAACAAGATTGTTATATGAGTGTCATATGAGTTTCTAATTACGACTATAGAGTATAGTCCTTAGACCTGAGTTCATCATGATTTTCTGCATATGAATTGGTCTGCTTTGACTTTGTCAAACGTCATCCGTAGCTGATTATTCAAACATTGATTGGGCATATCATGAAATATGTGGGGAACAGGGGATGGAACAAGATGGGATTTGTCCCTCCTATATAACGGGAGTTAAATATCTCTGGGCCTATCGAAGATTTGATACTGATGGAATGTGTGGCCACACTCAAACAAGCTGAATGTCAGTTGTTTGTCTTTATCAGTATAAATCAGAGTTCGATAAACGTGATTTGGCTTTATAAGGATGACACGAGTTCTTGCCTTATGCTGAATTGAGATATAGTGACAAAGGGATTATTGGAATAAGTTGATTCCAGTACAAGTGGGAGATTGAAGGGAATGTCCTGGATATCATACTTGTATTCCCTCTAATGTATAGTTGTGAAGTCGAGATAAGACTATCATGAAATACTGGGTAGTTATAATGCTTTGCTAGAAGCCGCTTGTAACTTATGAGTTATGAACTCGTTGCTAGTATTGCATGATCCTATAGGGTCACACACCTAAGCAAACTGGATAACTAATACTGGGAATGATCATTAGAGTAATGATCTAATCAATGTGTAATTGTTACACATTGATATGGAGATTTGAGGAGTGTGTCGATCGACACACATACTTTGTGTCGGTCGACACAGCTCCAGATTAATGATACCGGGTTTTAATTATTGATTTAATTTAAATTGGTTAATCTAGGCGGTTAAGGAATTTCGACCATGCCTCTATATAAAGGCATTAGGTCACGAAATTTCTGTCTAAGGGTTTTAACCTAGCCACCTAAAGAAATCTCTCTCTTCCCAGAGGCACTAGCATCCCTGATCCAGCTTTGTGTGCATTTGGACTTCTGTAGAGGCGCAGCATCTGAAGCGCTCCTGATCTCGATATCCTGTTCATTCCGCTGCCAAGAAACTCCAGGTATATCCGTGATCTGAGTTAATGATTCAATTAACATAGATCTAGGGTAAAAGGAGTTGATAGGTTCAATGAAAAGGTTGTATAACCTATACCAAATTCCTTCATTAAACCCATCCGTGGAGAGTCCAAGCCTAAGATTCCTTTCTTCAGCAGCAAATGACGGGTATTTTTCGTTCATTTGATCCCAGGTAACATAGGATGACGGCTTTTACCGTCAGTGCTCTTATTACTAAAATGCCACCTTAGGTCCTTCGACATTTCCTCTGACCTGAACATCCTTTTTAGCCTTGGAAATAAAGGGAAATACCTAAGTACCTTCTGTGGAATACCTTTCTTAACATCACCTGTCCGCGTGTCAATCTTCCATCTAGAAGATTTGCATTTCGGACAACTATCTAGCTTCTGAAACTCCTTTCTGAATAAACAACAGTCATTCACACATGCGTGTATCTTCTCATAACCCATTTCAAATGATCTCAGAAACCTCTTCACCTTGTACAAGGAGGTGTGCAAGACATTATCCTTGGGTAGCATATGCGGCAAAGTCTCCAGAAGAAGATCGAAACTTCTATCAGACCAACCACTCTGTGTCTTTATCCTAAAGAGTTTGCTGTGGTTTATACAATTTGGATACGGAGGTGTTTCAGCATCTGCCAGCTTTGTAAGAAACTCATCTTCTTGCTTATCCTCACCCTCAGCAACCTCACTTAAGTCACCTTCCCTAAGAAGCTGTTCATCGACAAACTCAGCTGCTTGGTATAACCCTAAAACCTCTTGGTTTCAGTGACTTGCATTGCTTCTACATTCAGTCGTCCCTGATGTAACTTCTCCGTGATGGTACCAATCGTCCCTCATCTTGTAACTCCAATCCATTCCCCTTGTTACAAGATGATCAACAACAACACTAGTTGGGTGACGATCTACGTTGCGACAGGCAAAGCATGGGCAAATGATCATCTCAGTTTCTCCTAAAGCTGCACCAACATACCTCACAAATTCCCAAGCACCTCTCTCATAACCAGGGTCAAGTCTTCGGTTTATAAGACATATGAAAGCGTCAAACAATAGCAAATCATAAAATCTAAATTAACCACCCATCAAATCCTTAAGTATATATAGTTTTGGTTAACCAGTTGAGATGAACCCATGACTTTTCGACCATTTCAATGTTCTAACCCATAAGCAACATAAAAAAAAAAAACCCATAAGAATATCTCAAACATCAAACAAAGACAATGTAACTCATCATTTACCAGCAATAAACTGTCCAAGTATTAATCAAGCAGAGACTTAACATTCAAAACAATCAAATAGCCAAAAAGGACAAAGCAAACCAATAAGCACAATAAGCCATAAACGAAAAGTTAAATTTGGATGAATGTATTTACCTCTGTAATATCTTGCAGCTTGTTTTTAAGAGTAGCAGGCGTCTTCAACCCAAAATAAGCCTTTAGATCTCTTTATGTTGTAACTTGCAAAGCCATATCATGAATCTAGTCAGACAAACAAGAACCACAAATCGAAAATTTATAAAATTAGTTTTTTTGTTGCGTATCTTTCTGCATCCAAATAGATATCTATGGCTTCCAAACTCTGAATCAAAGAGAGGTAAGGAAATTAATTTGGGAAATCGAATACAATTTGAATGTGGAATTAGATCTAGGGTTCATAACAACAGAAATCTTACCCGGGTTTTACCTGCAACTTTGCATATTATGACGACACCGGAGGAAACGACACCAGCTCAGGCAGCAGTAGAACTGATTTTCGATGAAAATTGTGATTACAGATGAAATTGTGTCTAAAAAGGTTGAATTGTTTACGAAAAAGAGATTTGTGTAATGGATTTTAGAGATAAAAAGAGATTTTGGGAGAATGAAATTTTTTGGACTTTATGAGCTTCCGATGCTCGAGACTGAGAATGGCGCAAAAATGAAAAAATGACTAAGTATTTTGCCTCCAAAAGAAATTTCCTGCTATGGTTGTCATTTTTTTGTTCCCGCGTATCGAATTTTTTCTGTATCACTAATATAGGGCTACCAAAAGGTTGGTGTCAGATTTTAACTGTTTTAGTAGCAGTTGGTGAATTAGTGCTACTATGCACTGCTACCAATACCCATATTTATTGTAGTGTAGAACTCTAAAAAAGTGATAGTATGGTGTCCTAAGAAAGTATTGTGACAACGCCTTTGTTTAAAAACCTAAATCCAAAAGTTTATTTGCATTGTCGCTGAAGATAAACAAGCAATAGAGTTTGAGTTAGATCTGTTCAAAAGGTTTCCAAACAAGCTTTGGCTATGACACGGAACACACCTTACTCCATACAGAGAGATAAGGCGATCATTGATGTATTGCTGCTATCAGATCACGACTATGTTTGGTGAAAGATGGTTCGCGATTCTGCTAATTCAATTAAGATCAACTGTAGTGAAGAACCTTTGTGATAAAACTGATTCTTTAAAAACTATTTTAGCAATTCATAGAAAACCATATGAAAAACCCTAAATCTAATAAGGGACTACTCAAACATGATATTGGTATCAGAAATCATTTTTGGATTAATGAATTGTATACACAATGCATGTGTTAGCTATATAGGTTGAAAAGCATCCTTTTTGATCTGTTGGTTGATTCATAGTGCAATACGCAAAGAGATTTGGTATTGTATACATTGTCTTTTGTATTTAAGAGTAGAGCAACATCTAATTTCATGCATGACCCATAGTACCCGCGATTTACCTAAGTCTAGCGTTTTTAATCCATAAGTTACACAACTAGTTACTAGATAGATTGCATTATAGTAGAATCGAAACTCGACATAATCTCTGTGGGATCGATAACCTAATTTATACTACAATTGTACACTGCACTTGCAGTTAGTTTTGGGTAAGGTTCTAAAAATCGGATTAGGCGGGTGACTAGGCGCCGCCGAGTCGTTTAACCGGCCTTACCGCCGCGATTTTACACTCATTGGTTAAAAAGTTGGCCAAAACGAAAATTTGTTAAAAACTTAGTTTTTTATTTAGAATTTCATAGATTAACGATAATTTTATGTTGTTTTGGTTACAATATATGATAAAATCATCAAAAATGACGAAAAAGGGATAAAAAACGAAAATAAAAACGAGAAATAAATAGATGAAGTCGCGGCGGCTATTAGGGTTATAGGGAAGAAGATGACTCTGAGAGATTTACGATTTTACCCTTTCCTATTAAAGAAAAAAACTTAACAATTACCCGTGCAGCAAGATTTGAACCTGGGTTGGAGCGTTTAACTGGAGCGCTTATGCCACTAACCAGCTCAACTTTCATTGTTTATGATTGTTATACTAATATTTAAATAGATACTTATAAAAACCCTTGTAATTTCCTCTACCGTCTAGGCCCCGATTAATCCTCGCCTAAACTGCTTAGGCGCTAGGCCTAGTTTACCGCCCGACTAGCGCCTAACGATTTTTATAATATTGGTTTTGGGTGAATAACTTCGCACCATCACTTGGGCAATTTAAAAGAGAGTTTTCTCATATTGTCTCTATCGTGGGCTAATAATTTTTAGGGATTTCTCACAAGAGGTTTGTGATGTTATAAATATTCAGTGAAATCCTAGACCTTTTCAAAATTGGGATACATTAAGAAAAATATATAGGGTTCCAAGTTTTCCTCCATATGTGTTGCCTCTGAATTTATAGCTACAATTTCCCCAAAAAATTTAATAACTTTCTGCCCCTTAAACAAAAAATTTACTATTGATCTCAATTCTTCTAACTTTTAGGTCTTTTGCACTGTAGTTATACATAACGACTTTAGGAGACGCAAAAAGTAAGAGTTGGACATCTGAATCCAATACATAGGCAGGAAATGACTTATCCTTTAAGATTTGTATCAGTAATTAAGTTTTCACTCTAGAATTTTGCATCACTCAATTGTTTAAATAGGTTTTGGCTGGCAAATAAACATTGGAGAAGGAGGGAAAAGTGGTTTCAGGAAATATATAATTTTTAAGGACATCTATTGTTTTAGGGACATTAAGAATGACTAGTTTACTATGCAAAATCCACAACTTCATGCTAGGAACGAGAAAACAGAGCATAAACCATTTTGTTGGAGCTGTAAGTAGTGGCGGACCCAAAAAAAATATATTATCAGAGTTAATTTAAATTTTAATTAAGTCATCATCAAAACAATAGAAAAACAAAATAACATTTATATAAATATTTTTTTCGTGTTACACTTACAACAAAGCAAAGAAGGTAGATTGGGAGACCCAGAAACGTACCTAGATTAGGAGAAAAGAATAGACTATATCTTTGAGCGTTACACTTACAGCAAAGCAAAGAAGGTTATTATGGCTACGGCTAAACTAACGGAGCATGCTCTCACATGGTGGGATAGAGAGGCTACTGATAGAAGGAGAGCACATGCTAATCATATTATTACTTGGTCGGACATGAAGCTTTTGATGAGCACTAGATATGTGCCTCCACACTTTCTTCGAGACTTGCAGCGAAAGTTTAGCCAACTCACTCAAGGCTCACGATCAGTAGAAGACTATTTTGAAGAGTTTGAGCACATAAGAGCAAGTTGGAGCTAGAAGACGCATATGATAGCTTGATGGTTAAATTTCTTGATGGTTTGAATGACCGAATTTTTCGAAAAGTCGAAAGGAAACCGTTTTAAAACTTATAAGATCTTATGCAAAGTGCCATTCAAATTGAGCAGCAAATCAAGAAGAAGACGGCCCTAGTCAACAAGAGTAAGCCACAAAGTTTATGGAATCAACGACCTCAAAAAGGCAAGGGTGCACAAGTGGATTCTAACTATAATGGCAAAGTTGTAGAAGTTTGTAAAGAAAACAAGTCCAACACCAGTAGCAAGACCTTTGATTCTACCTCAAAGGCACGTGATATCACTTGTTTTAAGTTCCAAGGAAGAGGACATAGGGCCAATGAATGCCCAAAGAAAAGATTGTTGATTACAACCGAATCTGGAGGTTATGAGTCTTTAAATAAAGAGGAGATGGTCACCATTGAAACTGATGATTTTGATCCTATTGAGTGCCCTGAAGAAGGAGAGCTTCTTGTAATACAAATGGTTCTTAGTGTTTTACCTGAACCTGAAGATCCACCACAAAAGGAATACATCTTCTATACAAGATGTAGCGTGAAGATAAGGTATGTAGTCTCATCATTGATGGTGGTTCTTGCACTAGTGCTGCAAGTATTCAAATGGTTAAGAAACTTGGCCTCGAGAGCAAAAAACAGCTTAAGCCTTATAAGATAATGATGCGGTCATCAAACCGAAAGATCAATTCCATGATTCTAAGATGGATCGACCACTCCCTGAGGCACATTTGAATGATTTCATCAGTCTATCAAGAGACCACACTAGTGAAGACCCAAGGAAGACAAGCCCAAGACCCAACTTGTCTTTTACGGATCCGAAATGAACCAAGTCACAATGGTTCTTTACAATATTGATTGGTCAGGACTTGGAGAGCTTCTACACCATCAAGAGACTCTCAAAGATGCATCATTATATGCCCAAGTTGTCCAGATACAAGCAATCTCCCACATTTCCTTATTTGGCCAAAATCGAGCATTAAATGCCAAATCAAGCAAACATTTGATTGATTTCCTTTTATGTTGATTGATTTGCTTTTATGTTGATTTATTTAGAGAATTATTGTTTTAAATGTCCTAATAAGAGCCTATATAAGCTCAACTCATTTCATTGTAAAAACATTTGATCAATAAAATTGTTTGGTTTTGGTTTCACCAAAGTCATGTGATTCTTTGTCTCGTGAGATAAGTCCGAGCCTAAAGCAACCCCTTGAAGTATCATCAGGCTTCCGCACCTGTTGTGGTTCAATTCTTGGTTGGATTGATCTTCAACTCCATTGAAGGTCACATCACTTCCTCCCTATGGGATTCGTGGCGGAGTTTAAACACTTTCCGCAAGAAGATTTTATGGGCTATAGAGGATTCTCAGAGATTATTTCGGCAAAACCGTTAGACGAACAAGGCATGACTGGTCCCTCAAGCTTGATGATGCACTTTGGGCATATCGAACAGCTTTCAAAACACCCCTTGGGACGACACCATTCCAGCTTTTGTATGGGAAAGCATGTCATCTCCCAGTTGAGCTCGAGTACAAGGCGTTTTGGGTAAAGCTGCTGAACTTTGATGTCAAATCTTCCAATGAGAAGAGACTAATTCAGCTCAATAAATTAGACGAAATTCGCTACCATTCCTATGAAAGTGTAAAGTTATACAAGGAAAGGACTAAAATTCAACATGACAAGAAGATCATTCCCAGTGATATTCAGCCAAATGATCAGGTGCTATTGTTTAATACAAGACTTAGACTCTTCCCGGGAAAAATCGGTCACGTTGGTCTGGTTCTTTCAATGTCAAAGAAGTTAAGCCATATGGAGCTATTGTGTTGACCAACAAGGGAGGCGAAAGTTTTACTGTGAATGGACATAGAGTGAAGCTCTACTATGGAGATGGCGTTGCTAGCAAAGAATCCATCATGCATCTCTACACTGCTCCTCCTAGTTCACTTTAATCGCCATGATAGTCAAGCTATTGACTTTAAACAAGCACTTTGTGGGAGGCAACCCACTAGGTCCGTTTTCTTATTTTTCTTTTTAAGTGCTTTTGGATTTTAGGCGAGGAGATTCAACAAAAATCGAAACTCGTGCTGCCCAAGTCGATCGACCTTCATTAGGGTCGACCGACTTAAACTCTTCTGCGGTAACATGATCTTTTTTATTTTCTTTCATCTTTGTTTTTAACATCCTTTACTTTCTTTGTTACACCGGGATGGTGTAATTTAAGTCTGGGGAGATGCATATCTATTTCTGATAAAATCTACTTTGTTGATCTCAAATTTTTGGCCACTTTTGTTTTATTGAGTCAAAACCATTGAGGAAACAATGATTACCGAGGACATAAGCCACATTAGCAGGATCTCAACCATCATTCCAGGATTCAGTTCAAGTCTATGACTAATGAAAAACCTGGGAGCATACCAACCAACCTTAAAATGCACATATCTTCATTTAATGAAACAAAAGTAAAACTAAGCTATTGCACTTTCACATTGTAGGAGCTAGTCCTCGTTTAATGCAAATATAAGATTTTTCATATAGCTATAGTTTCCAGTTCTCCCTTCACACAAGTCTTATAAATTGAATTTGTACTTAACCTAGTGATGAGGTAGAGGAAAATTTCCAAGGACATCAACTATTCAACACTATAAGCTAGCTCAGGTATAGAAATATCATTAGTTGATGTACCCTGAGAACCTTAGTAAAAGGGGCGGCTAGGAAAATTTTCTGTGATGTCATTATGCGCCTAAGCCTTGAAAATTTCAAAGAAAAAGAAAAGTAATTAAATGAGTAAGTCTGGGGGGAGAGGGAAGAAACTTTAGTTTGAGGATTTTCTTATCTTGGCATTGAAAAGGGAAAGAACTTGTTCTTTGGGCAATTTCTCTATGATGAAGAAATAGCAAGGATGGAAGCTTGTGTTGATTGATTGATAGATTGTGGTGCACGCATAGAAAAATTGCTAAGCTTAGGGGAAGTACATGGCGGTCTTGATTTGATTGATGATTTTTTTGTGTGGTTTAAATAGACAAGTATGATGTGGTTGTTCTCATGAGTTTTCAGTATACTTTTTCTAGCAACCTTAGTTATTTGCTTGAGGACAAGCAAAGGTCTAAGTCTGGGGGAGTTTAATGTATCATGGATTTTACCGGTTTTTTTACCATGATACATGTGCTTTTATAGAGTCTTTCTAGTATGATTTAGGTATTTATACAGGTCTAGTAATCAAAAGATTATTTAGAACAAAATGAGGTAAAGTGAAGAGATTTGGAACAAAACTAACAAAGGAGCTGCAGAGACAGAAACCGAAGCGAATAAGTCGGTCGACCTTTGACCCACTTATTTGACGACCCAGGAGACAAAATAAATATAAAATTGTAGGCAAGAGAGTTAAATTTCATTTGAAATTGGAAACAAGCCCAAAAGATACTTGAAGCCCAAGATATGGTCATTCTACTGAAGACATGTCATTCTGACGGGATTTAGAAGACTGGCCCGACTCAATCCAATGAAGCCGGACCCAAGTTTTAAGGATGTTCTGCACTAGGACCAACCTAAGGAGCTATAAAAGGAGGTCTCCAGCGTCAGGAGGAAAAACCAACCAATACACAAGCCACAGAAATCATTACTTGTTTCCAATTCATTCATGTTGTTAGTTCTTGTTTTGTTACTAGATCTAGCTTTTTGACTTTGAAGAAGTAAAGAGGTTGTCATTACTCCTTGGAGATCTACGACCCTCTGGCCTTCTACATTCCACTTTTGATCTTGTATTCAACTTATTTACCTTATAATGAATTGTGATACCTTTACTATGTTTGAGTAGTTACCTTATTAGATCTAGGGTTTTTCATCCGGTTTTTCTATGAATTGCTAAAATAGTTTTAATCAATCAACTTTTATCACAACATTCTTTGCTACAGTTGTTCTAACTGATACAGCGGAATCGCGAACCCTTTCTATCAAATCCTAGCAGTGATTTGTTAGCAAAGACGCATCAGTGATCGACGGACCGTTCTGTAGTGTGCAAGGTGCGTTCTGTATCATAGCCATGCTTGTTCAGAAACCTTGTGAACATATCTAGCTTAATCTCTATTGCTTGTTTATTTCCAGCAATAATCCAAATGAGACTTTTAGGTTTAGGGTTTCAGAAAAAGGCTTTACAATAATACACCATTAGAATAGAATAAATCAAGTGCATAGAGTTCTAGAACTAAGAGATAAAGATTGATTGAGTGCTTAATCCATAATTCATAGTTTCCAATTGAAATTCTCTAGGATCTAATTCAATCCCAATATTAAACACAATCCGATAAAGCTCTTGTTTTCATAGGATTTACAACTAAGATTTCTTAAAATCATAAATCAGCCTTAGCTCTCTGTAGGATTGATAACCTAACTACTACATTAGTACATTGTGCACTTACAGTCATATTTAGGTGAATTACTTCACACATCAATGCTACAAGACATGATCAATGGAGAATTCCTCAAGACAGATCTCCGCAGATTCAAAGCTTCCAAATAGCGCTGACCCTCATCCCTCCACCTGACCCGGAGTTAGGAGATGACATCTTTCTATGGCGTAACAAGACACTTTTTTAGCCATATATATTGGATGTATTACGTTTTCTCTATGTTTGTTTTGGCACTATATGTTTTTTTAAAAAAAATTCATCAACCACATATTGTAAACATGTAAAATTCCATCTTAACACATAAAATAAAACTAACATATTTTCAAAATACAACCAATATATATGGCTAAAAAATTGTCTTATAATTAGTCTATTTAAAATATCTCAGACTCAAACTAAACAGGTGTCTCTGCCTCCATCCTCCATCACCGCCGGTCTCTCATTCAAGGTGCATCGTCGGCAACCAGAGCTAATCACTCCAGTTAAACCAACGCCACGAGAGCTCAAGCCTCTTTCCGACATAGACGACCAACAAGGGCTAAGATTTCAAATTCCGGTTATCTAGTTATATAAACCAAGGGTTACATGTAATCAAGATCTAATCCAAGTGATAAAGAAAGCCCTCGCAGAGACGCTGGTTTACTATTACCCGTTCGCTGGTTTACTATTACCCGTTCGCTGGTCGACTTCGAGAAGGTCCAAGGTCTAAACCATAAACTAGCCGTGGACTGTATAGGAGAAGGTGTTCTTCTGTTCATCGAGGCTGATGCAGACGTGGCGTTTTCTGATTTGGAGGAAGCTGATCCTCTTCTTCCTCCTTTCCCTTGTCCTAACCTAGACACCCATATGCGGATGAAAATTGTCGTGAACTCGCGTTCCAAAGTTAACAACCCACCCCTACCACCGGGGTACTACGAAAACGTGTTTGCCATTCCTGTGGCAATAGCGACTTCTAGAGATCTTACCCAAAAACCGCTAGAGTTTGCGTTAAGGTTGATACAAGAGACAAAGGCTAGCGTAACTGAGGATTATATCTGATCCATGATGGCTCTAATGGCGACTAGAGGCCGGCCTATGTTTGTGACGACTGAGAACTACATAGTGTTAGATTTGAGAAGTTTTAATTTTGGGAAAGTCAATTTCGGGCCATGGGGTAAACCGGTGTACGGTGGAACCGCTACAGCCGGTATCCCGCTTTTTCTGAGCGTGAGCTTCTAGGTGCCATTCAAGAATAAAAAGATGAGATGGGAACTGTTGTGGCGATTAGCTTACCGGTTCCAGCGATGAAGAGGTTTGTGCAAGAGCTCGACCGTACATGTGTTAAAACAGCGCGGATGTTTGCTCTAAGAGCTTAGTCTACACATTACCATTAGAAACATATTCATCATCGTCAATGTAGTAACTAATGTGTCGTACACATGAAATATAATTTCATCAACAGCAAGTTTGATTTAGTAACTAGAAATTTGATTTCTCGTAGACATATTTGTTGTTGTGTATTCCCTTAATTTCTTAATAATAAATGTTTTAGAAAAAAAAATTAATGTGTTTTATATTTTTGTGTAAAAATTTGTGTAGCATTTTTATTTTCTTTCTGATAATTAGAAATATAAGAAATTATATCCAATCATGTTAATAAAATTTGTTGTTTCGGCGTTACCTAATTATGTTATGTCATGTTACCGTATTTCCAAGACGTTAACTGCCACGCTTACGAGTGCCATTACGAGATTTTAGTGGAGCTCTGGAAGGAATATGCGTGACTTACATTGGCTAAAATGAGAAAAACTATTTGTTACGAAAGAGGATGGGGGATAGGTTTTCGAATCATCGATGAGTTTAATTAAGCTCTTTTGGCAAAACAGCTCTGGAGGTTAATTCAATATCCGGATTCTCTTCTGGCGAGAGTGTTGAAAGGGTGGTACTTTCGGACCTCTAATCCAATGGATGTTAAAAGGGTTTATTCACCGTTGTAAGGATAGACTAGTATTTCGTCGGCTAAGTTTATTCTAGAACAGGGTCTGTTGATATTGGGTTCAGCTTCTAATTATTTATAATTAGAGGGGTTCGTTTTTAGGAAAATACTTATAAAGAAAACAAAGAGGAAACCTCGGAAAATGATATTTTATTAATGAAGGTGATTACAATGTTTGTTAACTCGGGATGCCGAGTTAACTTTATCAAAGAGAAGTAAAACCTAGGCGATCTAGTTCTTCTTCTCCAGATTTTGAATGAATATTATTAGTGAAGGGGGGGGGGATATGTATTTATATATCCAAATATTCGGTCTTGTAAGCCTATGGGCTAACCTCGGAAAAATGGAATATTTCCATTTTTCCAAGACTAGGGAATCTGTGATAAGATTCAATCTTATACTGTCCGAGCTTAGACTTTGGCTTAGAACGATGTTCGTTTATACCCCCGCTTCGGACACTAAATTTGTTTAATCTTCCCCGAGGTATCCCTCGGTCATCTGGACCGAGGGTTGATATTCCTGTTGCCGGGACTTATAACCTAATAAGTTATCAGGAAAGAGCTCGGTAGGGACCAAACTCCTCCGATTATTGCCAAAGCTATTGATACGGTGTAGAACCCCACCATCAACAGTACGTCCCCCCCCCAGTTCGTCCGAGGATGTATTCGGGCAGCGTTGGAAAAGTTCCACTCTAAAGAGCTTGTCGATAAATGAAGTTTGGTACCAGTTGATGTACGCTAACTCCTCGATTTCTCATAAAACTTCGTCGCTTCTCCTTGACGTGTCTTTTTTCAACCGGGCACAATAAATGGGGAATAGGAATGGACAAATCGTGCCTTATAAATAATCATTACCCGATTCCAAAACCTAATTATCAGCTCTCATTTTCACATAAAAATTTCCAATTCTTCTTTCTCTTTCTATCTCTAGAATGTCGAACCCCTTCATGAAGAACTTGAAAATCTACCAACCTCGGGTACTTATAGCACAGCCCGAGGAATCCAAAATTGAAGGGGAGAAAACCCCGAACAAAACATCTGTTTCCCCAAAAGTGAGTTTCCCGAAAACCAAAGCTTCTAAATGACAAATTTCGGAGACTCCGGAGAAAATATTGAAGTCGATGAGAAGGAAAACCGAGACTACTTCTGAGAAGTCTCTCGTTCCATTTACCTCCTCAATACCAAATTTCTCAGCTCCACCAACTTCTACTCTTCCGAGCGGCATCTCGACTAATCCAACTGCCTTTGAGACACACCCGAGTCCGATACCTTTGGAGAAAAATCCTGTCATTCGGGTTTCGGACCCTACCATCCCAACGAGAAACACCGATACTCCTTCAGAGGATCAAAATACTCTCAGAAACATGCCTCCGCCGATGTCCAATATTCCGAGCTCTACCGCTCCCATCTCTACTACAACAGGTCTCTCGAAGCCACTTCTTGAGACTTCTAACAAAGAGCCAGCAAAAGTTCCTCAACAAGGTTCTCAACATTCTTTCCGATACTCATTTGGAAAGAATGCTCCTTTATTCGAGGACCAAGGAGAATGTGCAAAGCTCTTTGGAAGACTCGGAGGTCGATACGGCTCTCTTCCCCTCCTTTGTAATGAAGAAAATGATTCTCTGCTCAAGAACGCGGCTTCTTCTTTTTTCAAGGTTCTTCACTATACTTCTATATTCATCTTTCACCTAATTTTTAACTGACTATTTTATTTCAAACTGGAGACAACAGCTTGCTTCAACCGTCTTCTTTCGGATGCTGAATTAAGAGACTCGGCGATGAAGAAGGAAATTAATGCGCTAAGGCTCCATGTGGAGAAGTCTACTGTTGACTACGAAGCTGTTTGTCCGATGGCTGCGGAAGAAACATAAAAATCTGCTAAGCTCGTTGATGAAGCGTGAGTTAGAAGAGGCTCGCCAGTCTAAACCGTCAACTTTCAGAACAACTGGGAATAAAGGTAATAACATCGATCCACATACACTTGGTCGCCTAAATGCCCTCGGAGAATGTGGGAAGAAATTTGAAAAGGTTCGGAAATACATCGACTCAAACCAGCTTCATAACTCTCTGACTGACTTATTTCAGGTGAAGGGAAAGTGCGATCTGATTGAGGTATTTGAGAAGGAGAACGTTTCGGTTCCTTCCGTAATGAAAGAGGAATTGTTCTCCCTACTGACCAATCTCGAACGCTAGTTGAATGAATTTCCAAGTTTTAATCTTAATCCTTTCGACCTTGAAGCTCCGCCTCTATTTGTTCATAACCTGAGGCCTCAACATCGATCAGATGATGTGAAGATGAAGCTACCTCCAGAGGTGTATAATTCTTACGGAACATTTCTTACATTGTAATTTTTCTCTTTTCCTTTTGTATTTTTAAAATTTTTGTTTTTAATGACTTCGGCTTCAATGCTATTTTATCACATCGAGGCTTTTGCCATTTACAAAAATTGATTTAACAAGAAATGCTCGACCATTATCTGTCATACCGAATTCTACTTTATCAAATTCGGTACTTGAAGTGGTTTTAAATATGCGGGAATGACCCGACTTTGCTTTAGAATTCCTCGGTCCTACTTTATCATGCTCCGAAACCTTCAGCTTCATTCAGTATATAATGTGTTAGTAGGGATAAACTTTGTTATCGAGTACGTGATAAAGGCACCGATTTTGTTTTTTTTTATTTTTTATTATAGTTGTACTCCGAAGAGTTGCCTACGTACCCAAGAGGGATCAAGCCATCCGTAGTTCGAACCTTACTAAGTTTTTTAATCTATGGCTCATCGGTACAATGATATCTATTCCGGTGGAATGAATTCCAAGCCCGAGGAACATCCTCACCTTCCATAGTCTTCAGATGATAAACACCAGGTCTTACCTTTGGCTCGATTAAGTAAGGACCCTCCCATTTGGCTCCAATTTTTCCAGCTCCAGGTTCTTTTGTATTTTCGAACACCATTCGTAGGACTAAGTCTCCTTCGTCGAGAGGGCGATCTCGGACTTTCTTATTATAGTATCAAGAAGCGATTTGCTGGTAATTTTGACTACGAAGTAGTGCATGGTCCCGAAGTTCCTGTATTTCGTCATTTCGTTCTTTTAACTTTGCATCGTTGATCTCGGTATCGTGTATCATTAGGGTTCTTCGCAGATACAGAACCCTAACTTCGGCAGGGGACATCGCTTCCATCCCATGAGAAAGTGCAAAGGGGGTTTGTCCAGAGGCACTTCTACGAGTTGTTCTATGTGACCATAGCACTCCTTCCAACTCGTCCGACCATCTTCCTTTCTTCCCGAGTAGTCTTTTCTTTATTCCGGTGATGATTTTTTTGGTCGTAGCTTCAGCTTGTCCATTTCCTTGTGGGTACTTCGGAGTCGACTTGTTCAGACGGATTTTCCATTTTTCGCATAAAGCTTCGAAGTTATTTGAAATGAACTAGGAACCATTATCCGTCACTATCTCGTAAGGAATCATGTGTATGCAAACTATATATTTCCAGACAAAGCTTTGGACCTCCCCGCATTGAATCTTCGGATAAGATGCTGCTTCGACCCACTTTGTGAAATAATCAGTTAAGACTAGGAGGAATCGTTTCCCACTGGAAGACTTCGGAAAAGGTCCTACGATATCCCTAGCCCATCGCATAAACGGATAAGGAGGGACCGCGGCCATAAGTAATTCTACTGGAGCGTTAATTTCGGGGGCGTGTCTTTGACACCTCTCACAACGTGCTGTAAACTTATCAGAATCGGCCATCATGGTTTACCAATAATACCCTAGCCTCCGAAGTTTTACAGCTAGGAGTCTTCCTCCTGAGTGATTTCCTCATTCACCAGAATGGGTGGAGGTGATTACTTTGTTTGCTTCTTCTTTACCAATGCAGTAGAGTATCAACCCTCCGGCAGACCTTTTAAATAGAACGTCGTCTATTATTAGATATTGGGCAGCCACAACTTTTAACCGACGCGCTGCCCATTTATCTGATGAGACCTCGCCATTTTTGATATAACGAACAATCGGTGTTCTCCAATCTTCTTTGTCTTCTCCGAGGATTTCCGGTTGAGCGTCTTCTTCTTCTGGGTTCATAATTGTCAAAGTGTGATGTTCGTTACTGCTGATACTCAGATAATCAATGGTTTCGACTGGGATTGTTCTTTGTAGATGGGGATCTATCGCAGTTGCAAGAGCGGCCAATGAATCTGCTATTGTATTTTCTCTCCTTGGAATCCGTTTTAAATCAAATTCTTTGAAATGTCCGGCTAAATGCCGCACCAATTTTATGTATGCCTTCATTCGATCGTTCTTTGCTCCGAACTAGCCACTGAACTGGTTGGCTACTAGTTGAGAATCACAACAAGCTCGGAGATATTGAGTGCCTAACTGTCTCGCGAGACGGAGTCCTGCGATTAAGGCTTCGTACTCTGCCTCATTGTTTGATGCTTCAAAATCTAAGCGGAAGCTCTGTTCTAAAACCTCTCCGGTCGGAGATTTCAGCCAAATTCTGATCCCGGATCCGATCTTGGATGAGGATCCATCGACGTAGAGGGCCCATCGATCGTTCTGAGGGGCTATTGTCATTAATTCTGGAGGTAGCTCGGACAAGAAATCTGATAACACTTGGGATTTGATTGTTGCTTTGGTCCGATATTCAATGTCGTACTCACTAAGCTTGACTGCCCACTTTGCCAGCCGTTCTGACTGCCCAGGACTATGTAGAATTGGTCGAAAGAGGGTGGCTTGTCATTACAGCGACCAGATGCGACTGGAAATAAGGTCGGAGTTTCCGAGCTGCTATTACTACGGCAAATGCTAATTTTTCTAGAGCTGGGTATCGAGTTTCCGTGTCGAGCAACGACTTACTTACATAGAAGACTGGTTTTTGTTCTCCTCTATCTTCTCGGACCAACACGCCGCTTACGGTCGACTCTGATACCGAAACATAAAGGAAAAGGGTTTCTCCATCTTCTGGTTTGTTCAAGACCGGGGGGGGGGTCGACAAGTATCTTTTTAAATCTTGGAAAGCTTCCTTGCATTCGTTATTCCATTCGAATTGTTTGTCTCCCTTCAAAAAATTGTAAAAAGGCAAACATTTATCAGTTGATCGGGAGATGAATCGATTTAGAGCTGCGATTCGTTCGGTAACCCTCAGTACTTCTTTTCAGTTCTTTGGGGATGGTAGATTCTTTATTGCGCTGATTTGTCTCGAGTTAGCCTTTATTCCCCGCTGTGTTACCAAATATCCGAGGAATTCGCCCAAGGTAACCGCGAACGTACACTTATACGGGTTTAACTTCATGCCGAAGCGGTTTAACATATATCGAACCAATCTTGTAGGTGAGTGACATGTTCGGAGGCCACATGAGATTTTACCATCATATCATCAATGTCAACTTCCATCGCATTACCCAGCTTCTCTGCAAACATTCGATTGACCAACCTCTAATACGTTGCTCCTCATTCTTCAGGCCGAAGGGCATTACTCGGTAAAAATAGGTTCCTCTGTCCGCGATAAAGGCGGTTTTCTCCCTATCATCTGGATGCATCATAATCTGGTTGTACCCCGAGAATGCGTCCATAAAGGAGAGAAGTTTGTTTCCTGCCGTGGCTTCCAACAGTCTGTTGATACTGGGTTCAACTTCTAATTATTTATAATTAGAGGGGTTTGTTTTTAGGAAAGTAATTCGTAGAGAAATAAAGTAGAAACCTCGGAAAGAGGATATTTTATTAATGAAAGTGATTACAATGCTTGTTAACTCGGGATGCCGAGTTAAATTTATCAAAGAGAAGTAAAACCTAGGAAATCTAGTTCTTCTCCTCCCGATTCTGAATGAATCTTATTAGTGAAGGGGGGTATGTATTTATATATCCTTAATAGTCGGTCTTGTATGCCCATGGGCTAACCTCGGAAAAATGGAATATTTCCATTTTTCTAAGACTAGGGAATCTGTGATAAGATTCTATCTTATACTGTCCGAGCTTAGCCTTCGGCTTAGGACGATGTTCGTTTATACCCCCACTTCAGACACTAAATCTGATTAATCTTCTCCGAGGTATCCCTCGGTCATCTGGGCCGAGGGTCGATATTCCTGTTGTCGGGACTTATAACCTAATAAGTTATCAGGGAAGAGCTCGGCAGGGACCAAACTCCAATTATTGTTAAACTATTGATAAGGGGTAGAACCCCACCATCAACAGTAAGTCCCCCCAAGTGCGTCCTAGGATATCTTCGGGCAGCCTTGGCGAAGTTCCACTTTAAATAGATTGTCGATAAATGAAGTTCGGGACCAATTGATTTTCGTCTTCAATTACTTCAACTTTAATTCTTATAAAATCTCCGTACTTTAATTTTGGCGGGAAAACATTGGATATTGAAAAATCGTCATACGTAAACTCTTCGATTCCACATAAAGCTTCGTTGACGTGTCTTGTTTTGACCGGGCACATTAAATGGGCAATTGGAATGGATTAAAATTGTGCCTTATATATAATCCTTGTCCAAATCCAAAAACCTAATTATCAATTCTCATTTTCGCATAAAATCTCCCAGCTCTCTTTTCTCTCTCTATCTCTAGAATGTCGAACCCCTTCATGAAGAATTTGAAGATCTACCAACCTCGGGTACTTATAACACAACCCGAGGAATCCAAAATCGAGGGGAAGAAAACCCTGAACAAAACATCTATTTCTCCGAAAAGGAGTCTCCCAAGAAACAAAGCTTCTAAATGACAGCTCTCGGAGACCGCGGAAAAGAAACCGAAGTCGAAGAGAGGGAAAACCGAGACCTCTTCTGAAAAGTCTCTCATTCCATCTTCCTCCGCAATACCAAATCTCATAGCTCCTCCAACTTCTACTCTTCCAAAGAAACACCTCGACTAACCCAACTGCAGTTGAAACGAACCCGAATCCGATACCCTTGGAGAAAAACCCCGTCATTCGGGTTCCAGACCTTGTCGTCTTAACGCGAAACACCGAGACTCCTCTCGGAAAAATGCCTCCACCGAAGTCCAAAATTCCGAGCTCTACTGCCCCCATCTCTACTCCAACAGTTCTGCCGAAGTCTCTACTTGAGACTTCAAACAAAGAGCCAGCAAAAGTTTTTCAACAATATTCTGCTGCTGCGACTTCACACCACTCCTTCCGATCCTGATTCGGAAGGAATGTTCCCTTATTCGAGGACCAAGGAGAATGTGCAAAGCTCCTTGGAAGACTCGGAGGTTGATACGGCCCTCTTCCCCTCCTTTCTAATGAAGAAAAGGACTCTCTGCAAAAGAACGCGGCTTCTTCATTTCTCAAGGTTCTTTACTCTACTTCTTCCTTCAACTTTCACCTAAATTTTGACCTATTGTCTTATTTTAATTTTCAGACGGCTGCTTGCTTCAATCGTCTTCTATCGGATGCTGAGTTGAAAGAGTCGGCGATGAAGAAGAAAATCAACTCGCTTAGGCTTCAGGTGGAGAAGTCTAATGTTGATTCGGAAGCTGTTTGCAGGATGGCTGCGGAGGAACCAAAAAAGTCTGCTAAGCTCTTTGATGAAGTTCGACGTCTGAAGCGTGAGCTAGAAGATGCTCGCCAGTCTAAACCGTCAACTTCTGGGACAAACGGAGACAAAGGTAATAACCTTGATCCACATACACTCGGTCGCCTAAATGCTCTTGGAGAATGTGGGAAGAAATTTGAAAAGGTTCGGAAATACATCGACGCAAACCAGCTTCGTAACTCTCTGACTGACTTGTTTCATCAGCTGAAAGGAAAGTGCGATCTGATTGAGGTGTTCAAAAAGGAGAAGGTTTTGGTTCCCTCTGTAATGAAAGAGGAATTGTTCTCCCAACTAACCAACCTCGAACGCCGGTTGAATGAACTTCCGACTTTTGACCTTAGTCCTTCGGATCTTGAAGCTCCATCTCTATTTGCTCAAAACTTCGGACCTCAACATCGATCGGATGATGTAAAGATGAAGCTACCTCCTGGGGTGTATAATTCTTACAGAACATTTCTTACCTTGAATTTTTTTTTTTTTCTTTTTTCTTTTGTATTTTTTTCTTGTATTCAACAAAAAATTTGTTCTTTTAATGACTTCGACTTAAATGCTACTTTATCACATTCAGGCTTTAGTCGATTTTAGGAATTGATTTAACGAGAAATGCTCGACCATTATCTGTCATACCGAATCCTACTTTATCAAATTCGGTACTTGGTTTTAAATATGCGGGAATGAACCGACTTTGCCTTAGAATTCCTCGGCCCTAATTTATCATGCTTCGAAACCTTCAACTGCATTCGGTATAGAATGTGTTAGGATGGAATAAACCCTCTTATCGAATACGTGATAAAGGTATCGATTTTGTTATAGTTGTACTCCGAAGAGTTGCCTACGTACCCAAGAGGGATCAAGCCATCTGTAGTTCGAACCTTACTAGGTTTTTTGTTAATTATAGTTGTACTCTGAAGAGTTGCCTACGTACCCAAGAGGGATCAAGCCATCCGTAGTTCGAACCTTACTAGGTTTTTTTTTTGTTTTTTTTTTATGGTGTGTCGGTGTAGTGATATCTCTTCAGATGGAATGAATTCGAAGTCCGAGGAATATCTTCACCTTCCATAGTTTTGAGACGATAAACACCAGGTCTTACTCTTGTTTTGATTAAATAAGGACCCTCCCATTTAGCTCCGAGTTTCCCAGCTCCGGGCTCTTTTGTGTTTTAGAACACCATTCGTAAAACTAAATCTCCTTCGTCGAGAGGACGATCTCGGACTTTTTTGTTATAGTATCAGGAAGCGATTTACTGGTAGTTTTGAATGCGAAGTAAGGCATGGTCTCGAAGTTCTTTTATTTCGTCATTCCGTTCTTTTAACTTTGCATCGTTGACCTCGGTATCGTGTATCATTAGGGTTCTTCTCAAACTCGAAACCCTAACTTCGGCGGGAGACATGGCTTCCATTCCAAGAGAAAGTGGAAAGGGGGTTTGTCCGGACGCACTTCTAAGAGTCGTTCTGTGTGACCATAGCACTCCTTCCAACTCGTCTGACAATCTTCCTTTTTTTCCAAGGAGTCTTTTCTTTATTCCAGCAAAAATTGTTTTGTTCGTAGCCTCAGCTTGTCCATTTCCTTGTGGATACCTCGGAGTCGACTTATTTAAACGGATTTTCCATTTTTCACAAAAAGCTTCGAAGTTATCTGAAATGAACTGAGAACCATTATCTGTTACTATCTCGTAAGGAATCCCATGTCTGCAAACTATATTTTTCCATACAAAGCTTTGGACTTCCCCGCTTTGAATCTTCGGATAAGCTTCTGCTTCGACCCATTATGTGAAATAATCAGTCAAAACTAGAAAAAGAAGTTTCCCGCTGGTCGACTTCGGAAAAGGTCCTACAATATCCATAGCCCATCGCAAGAACGGATAAGGAGGTACTGCGGCCATAAGTAACTCTGTTGGTGCGTGAATTTCGGGGGCGTGTCTTTGACACTTTTCACAACGTGCTGTAAACTTGTTCCAATCGGCCATCATGGTTGACCAATAATACCCCAGTCTTCGATGTTTTACAGTTAGAAGTCTTCCTCCCGATTGATTTCCTCCTTCACCAGAATGGGTGGAGGTCATTACTTCATTTGCTTCTTCTTTACCAATGTAATGGAGTATCAACCCTCTAACAGACCTTTTAAACAGAACGTCGTCAATTATTAAATATTGGGCGGCTGCAGCCTTTAATCGACGCGCTGCCCATTTATCCAGTGGGACCTCGCCCAAGTCGATCGACCTTCATTAGGGTCGACCTACTTAAACTCTTCTGCGGTAACATGATCTTTTCGATTTTCTTTCATCTTTGTTTTTAACATCCTTTACTTTGTTTGTTACACCGGGACGGTGTAATTTAAGTCTGGGGAGATGCATATCTATTTCTGATAAAATCTACTTTGTTGATCTCAAATTTTTGGCCACTTTTGTTTTATTGAGTCAAAACCATTGAGGAAACAATGATTATCGAGGACATAAGCCACATTAGCAGGATCTCAACCATCATTGCAGGATTCAGTTCAAGTCTATGACTAATGAAAAACCTGGGAGCATACCAACCAACCATAAAATGCACATATCTTAATTTAATGAAACACAAGTAAGAGTAAGCTATTGCACTTTCACATTGTAGGAGCTAGTCCTCGTTTAATGCAACTATAAGATTTTTCATATAGCTATAGTTTTCAGTTCTCCCTTCACACAAGTCTTATAAATTGAATTTGTACTTAACCTAGTGATGAGGTAGAGGAAAATTTCCAAGGACACCAACTATTCAACACTAGAAGCTAGCTCAAGTATAGAACCTTAGTAAAATGGGCGGCTAGGAAAATTTCTCGTGATGTCATTATGCACCTAAGCATTGAAAATTTGAAAGAAAAAGAAAAGTAATTAAATGAGTAAGTCTAGGGGGAGAGGGAAGAAACTTTAGTTTGAGGATTTTCTTATCTTGGCATTGAAAAGGGAAAAAACTTGTTCTTTGGGCAATTTTTCTATGATGAGGAAATAGCAAGGATGGAAGCTTGTATTGATTGATTGATAGATTGTGGTGCACGTATAGAAAAGTTGCTAAGCTTAGGGGAAGTACATGGCGGTCTTGATTTGATTGATGATTGTTTTGTGTGGTTTAAATAGACAAGTATGATGTGGTTGTTCTCATGAGTTTTCAGTATTTTCAAAACTTTTTCTAGCAACCTTAGTTATTTGCTTGAGGACAAGCAAAGGTCTAAGTTTGGGGGAATTTAATGTATTATGGATTTTACCGGTTTTTTTACCATGATACATGTGCTTTTATAAAGTCTTTCTAGTATGATTTAGGTATTTATACAGGTCTAGTAATCAAAAGATTATTTCGAACAAAATGAGGTAAAGTGAAGAGATTCGAAACAAAACTAACAAAGGAGCTGCAGAGACAGAAACGGAGGCGAATAAGTCGGTCGACCTTTGACCCACTTATCTGACGACCTAGGAGGAAAATTACATATAAAATTGTAGGCAAGAGAGTTAAATTTCATTTGAAATTGGAAACAAGCCCAAAAGATGCCTGAAGCCCAGGATATGGTCATTCTACTAAAGACATGTCATTCTGACGGGATTTAGAAGACTGGCCCGACTCAATCCAATGAAGCCGGACCCAAGTTTTAAGGATGTTCTGCACTAGGACCAACCAAAGGAGCTATAAAAGGAGGTCTCCAGCGTCAGGAGAAAAAACCAACCAATACACAAGCCACAAAAATCATTACTTGTTTCCAATTCATTCATGTTGTTAGTTCTTGTTTTGTTACTAGATCTAGCTTTTTGACTTTGAAGAAGTAAAGAGGTTGTCATTACTCCTTGGAGATCCACGACCCTCTGGCCTTCTACATTCCACTTTTGATCTTGTATTCAACTTATTTATCTTATAATGAATTGTGATACCTTTACTATGTTTGAGTAGTTACCTTATTAGATCTAGGGTTTTTCATCCGGTTTTTCTATGAATTGCTAAAATAGTTTTAATCAATCAACTTTTATCACAACATTCTTTGCTACAGTTGTTCTAACTGATACAGCGGAATCGCGAACCCTTTCTATCAAATCCTAGCAGTGATTTGTTAGCAAAGACGCATCAGTGATCGACGGACCGTTCTGTAGTGTGCAAGGTGCGTTCTGTATCATAGCTATCGCTTGTTCAGAAACCTTGTGAACATATCTAGCTTAATCTCTATTGCTTGTTTATTTCCAGCAATAATCCAAATGAGACTTTTAGGTTTAGGGTTTCAGACAAAGGCTTTACAATAATACACCATTAGAATAGAATAAATCAAGTGCATAGAGTTCTAGAACTAAGAGATAAAGATTGATTGAGTGCTTAATCCATAATTCATAGTTTCCAATTGAAAGTCTCTAGGATCTAATTCAATCCCAATATTAAACACAATCCGATAAAGCTCTTGTTTTAATAGGATTTACAACTGAGATTTCTTAAAATCATAAATCAGCCTTAGCTCTCTGTAGGATTGATAACCTAACTACTACATTAGTACATTGTGCACTTACAGTCATATTTAGGTGAATTACTTCACACATCAATGCTACAAGACATGATCAATGGAGAATTCCTCAAGACAGATCTCCGCAGATTCAAAGCTTCCAAATAGCGTTGACCCTCATCCCTCCACCTGACCCGGAGTTAGGAGATGACATCTTTCTATGGCGTAACAAGACACTTTTTTAGCCATATATATTGGATGTATTACGTTTTCTCTATGTTTGTTTTGGCACTATATGTTTTTTTTAAAAAAAATTCATCAACCACATATTGTAAACATGTAAAATTCCATCTTAACACATAAAATAAAACTAACATATTTTCAAAATACAACCAATATATATGGCTAAAAAAGTGTCTTATAATTAGTCTATTTAAAATATCTCAGACTCAAACTAAACAGGTGTCTCTGCCTCCATCCTCCATCACCGCCGGTCTCTCATTCAAGGTGCATCGTCGGCAACCAGAGCTAATCACTCCAGCTAAACCAACGCCACGAGAGCTCAAGCCTCTTTCCGACAAAGACGACCAACAAGGACTAAGATTTCAAATTCCGGTTATCTAATTATATAATCCAAGGGTTACATGTAATCAAGATCCAATCCAAGTGATAAAGAAAGCCCTCGCAGAGACGCTGGTTTACTATTACCCGTTCGCTGGTCGACTTCGAGAAGGTCCAAGGTCCAAACCATAAACTAGCCGTGGACTGTATAGGAGAAGGTGTTCTTCTGTTCATCGAGGCTGATGCAGACGTGGCGTTTTCTGATTTGGAGGAAGCTGATCCTCTTCTTCCTCCTTTCCCTTGCCTTAATGAGCTTCTCTTTGACGTGGAAGGTTCGAGTGATGTGCGTAACACTCCTTTGCTTCTCATCGAAGTATATATATCACATATCAAATTTCTTATCTTTTCAATTAATTTTGTTTGGAAAAGTTAAGCTGAACATAAAAGGGCTAACGTGTATCATACCAAAAAAAAAAAAGGGTAACGTCTAGGTCACACGCTTGAAATGTGGCGGTTCTATCTTTGCCCTCGGTTTCAACCACATCATGACTGATGGAGCCGGTTTGTCGCTCTTTCTGAAATTATTATGTGTAGTGACGAGCTAAAACTTTTTTTAAGTGGGGACATAATTTTTTTTAAAAAAAAACCGTATTCTATAATTTACCGAAAAATATTTACAACCGTATTCTACTAATCTCAAAAATTTTATCATTTTTTTTACATCCTCGAATTATTGTATTCTATATAGTGTGATTTGAGTGTTTTTTTTTTCCTTCCAAAAATTTATTAATGATGATATTAGATAATAAATAATGACCAAAAATTGTTACTAATTGCGAGTCTGATACCTCGGTGAAAGTCCATTTAGCCAACTATATGTGTATTTTCCAATATTATGATTTACATATATGTTTATTTATATATATTTTTATGTAAAATAACTAATATATATGTATCTTAAAAACAAATAACATTATGTTACATTTAAAGGGGTCAAAAAGAATAATTATATAGGTAAATTTAATTTTTATTAACTATTTAATATTATTTTATGTGAGTTGGCGTGTGGGTTGCACGTGCCTGCGGTTTCCCAAGTGTGGGACCGACATTTGTTGGTTGCGAGTGATTCCGCACATGTGACCCACACGCACCGCAAGTACAAAGATAATGTGGAAACCGAAGCAGTCTCTTTCGGATATTAGTTAGTTAGTCGGTCTTTCATTTTTGAGATGGAAGAAATCTTTTCTATAAGGAAACTTCTTCTGCCCGAGCTCCAAAGTCCTTCTTTTGAAACATTGACTTCATTCTTGTGGTTGTGGTATTGTCGAATTGTGCATTAAGTCCTAACCCAGACACCCATATGCGGATGACAATTGTCGTGAACTCGCGTTCCAAAGTTAACAACCCACCCCTACCACCGGGGTACTACGAAAACGTGTTTGCCATTCCTGTGGCAATAGCGATTGCTAGAGATCTTACCCAAAAACCGCTAAAGTTTGCGTTGAGGTTGATACAAGAGACAAAGTCTAGCGTAACTGAGGATTATATCTGATCCATGACGGCTCTAATGGCGACTAGAGGCCGGCCTATGTTTGTGACGACTGAGAACTACATAGTGTTAGATTTGAGAAGTTTTAATTTTGGGAAAGTCAATTTCGGGCCATGGGGTAAACCGGTGTACGGTGGAACCGCTACAGCCGGTATCCCGCTTTTTTCTGAGCGTCAGCTTCTAGGTGCCATTCAAGAATAAAAAGATGAGATGGGAACCGCTGTGGCGATTAGCTTGCCGGTTCCTGCGATGAAGAGGTTTGTGCAAGAGCTCGACCGTACATGTCTTAAAACAGCACGGATGTTTGCTCTAAGAGCTTAGTCGACACATTAACATTAGAAACATATTCATCATCGTCAATGTAGTAACTAATGTGTCGTACACATGAAATATAATTTCATCAACAGCAAGTTTGATTTAGTAACTAGAAATTTGATTTCTAGTAGACTTATTAATTGTTGTGTATTCCCTTCATTTCTTAATAATAAATGTTTTAGAAAAAAAATTAATATGTGTTTTATATTTTTGTGTAAAAATTTGTGTAGCATTTTTATTTTCGTTCTGATAGTTAGAAATATAAGAAATTATATCCAATCATGTTAATAAAATTTGTTGCTTCGGCGTTACTTAATTATGTTATGTTATGTTACCGTATTTCCAAGACGTTAACTGCCACGCTTACGAGTGCCATTGCAAGATTTTGGTGGAGCTCTAGAAGGAATAAGCGTGACTTACATTGGCTAAAATGGGAAAAACTATGTGTTACGAAAGAGGATGGGGGATAGGTTTTCGAACCATCGATGAGTTTAATTAAGCTCTTTTAGCAAAACAACTCTGGAGGTTAATTCAATAGCCGGATTCTCTTCTGGCGAGAGTGTTGAAAGGGTTGTACTATCGGACCTGTAATCCAATGGATGTTAAAAGGGTTTGTTCACCGTCGTACGGATGGACTAGTATTTCGTCGGCTAAGTTTATTCTAGAACGGAGTCTTTTGATAGTGGGTTTAACTTCTAATTATTTATAATTAGAGGGGTTCGTTTTTAGGAAAGTGCTTATAAAGAAAACAAAGAGAAAACCTCGGAAAAGGATATTTTATTAATGAAGGTGATTACAATGTTTGTTAACTCGGGATGTTGAGTTAACTTTATCAAAGAGAAGTAAAACCTAGGCGATCTAGTTCTTCTTCTCCAGATTTTGAATGAATATTATTAGTGGGGGGGGGGGGGGGTATGTATTTATATATCCTTAATAGTCGGTCTTGTAAGCCTATGTGCTAACCTCGGAAAAATGGAACATTTCCATTTTTCCAAGACTAGGGAATCTGTGATAAGATTTTATCTTATACTGTCCGACCTTAGACTTTGGCTTAGGACGATGATCGTTTATACCCCCGCTTTGGACACTAAATTTGATCAATCTTCTCCGAGGTATCCCTCGATCATCTGGGCCGAGGGTTGATATTCCTGTTGTCGGGACTGATAACCTAATATGTTATCAGAAAAGAGCTCGGCAAGGTACAAACTCCGATTATTACCAAAGCTATTGATAAGGTGTAGAACCCCACCATCAACCGTAAGTCTCCCCCAGTTCGTCCGAGGATGTCTTCGGGCAGCGTTGGCGAAGTTCCACTCTAAAGAGCTTGTCGATAAATGAAGTTTGGTACCAGTTGATCTTCGTCTCAATTTTAATTCTTCAAAAAGCTTCGTTCTTCAATGTGGCGGGAAAAATTGGATAACGAAAAGTTGATGTACGCTAACTCCTCGATTTCTCAGAAAACTTCGTCGCTTCTCCTTGAAGTTTCTAATTTCGACCGGGCACATTAAATGGGGAATTGGAATGGACAAATTGTGCCTTATAAATAATCCTTACCCGATTCCAAAACCTAATTATCGGCTCTCATTTTCACAGAAAAATTTCCACTTCTTCTTTCTCTTTCTATCTCTAGAACGTCGAACCCCTTCATGAAGAACTTGAAAATCTACCAACCTCGGGTACTTATAGCACAGCCTGAGGAATCCAAAATTGAAGGGGAGAAAACCCCGAACAAAACATATGTTTCCCCAAAAGTGAGTTTCTCGAAAACCAAAGCTTCTAAATGACAACTTTCGGAGACTCCGGAGAAAATATTGAAGTCGAAGAGAAGCAAAACCGAGACTACTTCTGAGAAGTCTCTCGTTCCATCTACCTCCTCAATACCAAATTTCTCAGCTCCACCAACTTCTACTCTTCCGAGCGGCATCTCGACTAATCCAACTGCCTTTGAGACACACCCGAGTCCGATACCTTCGGAGAAAAATCCTGTGATTCGGGTTTCGGACCCTACCATCCCAACGAGAAACATCGATACTCCTTCAGAGGATCAAAATAAAACTCTCGGAAACATGCCTCCGCCGAAGTCCAATATTCCGAGCTCTACCGCTCCCATCTCTACTACAACAGGTCTCTCGAAGCCACTTCCTGAGACTTCTAACAAAGAGCCAGCAAAAGTTCCTCAACAAGGTTCTCAACATTCTTTCCGATACTCATTTGGAAAGAATGTTCCTTTATTCGAGGACCAAGGAGAATGTGCAAAGCTCTTTGGAAGACTCGGAGGTCGATACGGCTCTTTTTCCCTCCTTTCTAATGAAGAAAAGGATTCTCTGCTCAAGAACGCGGCTTCTTCTTTTTTCAAGGTTCTTCACTATACTTTTATATTCATCTTTCACCTAATTTTTAACTGACTATTTTATTTCAAACTGGAGACAACAGCTTGCTTCAACCGTCTTCTTTCGGATGCTGAATTAAGAGACTCGGCGATGAAGAAGGAAATTAATGCGCTAAGGCTCCATGTGGAGAAGTCTACTGTTGACTCCGAATTTGTTTGTCGGATGGCTGCGGAAGAAACACAATAATCTACTAAGCTCGTTGATGAAGCGTGAGTTAGAAGAGTCTCGCCAGTCTAAACCGTCAACTTTCGGAACAAGTGAGAATAAAGGTAATAACATCGATCCACATACACTTAGTCGCCTAAATGCCCTCGGAGAATGTGTGAAGAAATTTGAAAAGGTTCGGAAATACATCGACTCAAACCAGCTTCATAACTCTCTGACTGACTTATTTCAGGTGAAGGGAAAGTGCGATCTGATTGAGGTATTTGAGAAGGAGAACGTTTCGGTTCCTTCCGTAATGAAAGAGGAATTGTTCTCCCAACCGACCAATCTCGAACGCCAGTTGAATGAATTTCCAAGTTTTAATCTTAGTCGTTCCAACCTTGAAGCTCCGCCTCTATTTGTTCATAACCTCAGGCCTCAACGTCGATAAGATGATGTGAAGATGAAGCTACCTCCAGAGGTGTATAATTCTTACGGAACATTTCTTACATTGTAATTTTTCTCTTTTCCTTTTGTATTTGTAAAATTATTGTTTCTCATGACTTCGGCTTCAATGCTACATTATAACATCGAGGCTTTTGCCATTTACAAAAATTGATTTAACGAGAAACGCTAGACCATTATCTGTCATACCGAATTCTACTTTATCAAATTCGGTACTTGAAGTGGTTTTAAACATGCAGGAATGACCCGACTTTGCTTTAGAATTCTTCGGCCCTACTTTATTAGGCTCCGAAACCTTCAGCTGCATTCGGTATAGAATGTGTTAGGAGGGATAAACCCTGTTATCGAGTACGTGATCAAGGCACCGATTTTGTTTTTTTTTTTTTTATTATAGCTGTACTCCGAAGAGTTGCCTTCATACCCAAGAGGGATAGCCATCCGTAGTTCGAACCTTACTAGGTTTTTTTTTTTTTTTTTTGTGTATTATAGCTGTACTCCGAGGAGTTGCCTACGTAACCAAGAGGGATCAAGTCATCCGTAGTTCGAACCTTACTAAGTTTTTTATTCTATGGCTCATCGGTACAGTGATATCTCTTCAGGTGGAATGAATTCCAGACGATAAACACCAGGTCTTACGTTTGGCTCGATTAAGTAAGGACCCTCCCATTTGGCTCCGAGTTTTCCAGCTCCAGGTTATTTTGTATTTTCGAACACCATTCGTAGGACTAAGTCTCCTTCGTCGAGAGGGCGATCTCGGACTTTCTTATTATAGTATCAAGAACCAATTTGCTGGTAATTTTGACTACGAAGTAGTGCATGGTCCCGAAGTTCCTGTATTTCGTCATTTTGTTCTTTTATCTAAGCATCGTTGATCTCGGTATCGTGTATCATTAGGGTTCTTCGCAGACTCAGAACCCTAACTTCGGCAGGGGACATCGCTTCCATCCCATGAGAAAGTGAAAAGGGGGTTTGTCCGGATGCACTTCTAGGAGTTGTTCTGTGTGACCATAGCACTCCTTCCAACTCGTCCGACCATCTTCCTTTCTTCCCAAGTAGTCTTTTCTTTATTCCGGTGACGATTGTTTTATTCGTAGCTTCAGCTTGTTCATTTCCTTGTGGGTACCTCGGAGTCGACTTGTTCAGACGGATTTTCCATTTTTCGTAGAAAGCTTCAAAGTTATTTGAAATGAACTGGGAACCATTATCCGTCACTATCTCGTAAGGAATCATGTGTCTGCAAACTATATATTTCCAGACAAAGCTTTGGACCTCCCCGCATTGAATCTTCGGATAAGATGCTGCTTCGGCCCACTTTGTGAAATAATCAGTTAAGACTAGGAGGAATCGTTTCCCACTGGAAGACTTCGGAAAAGGTCCTACGATATCCCTAGCCCATCGCATAAACGGATAAGGAGTGACCGCGGCCATAAGTAATTCTGTTGGAGCGTGAATTTCGGGGGCGTGTCTTTGACACCTCTCACAACGTGCTGTAAACTTATCAGAATCGGCCATCATGGTTTACCAATAATACCCTAGCCTCCGAATTTTTACAGCTAGGAGTCTTCCTCCTGAGTAATTTCCTCATTCACCAGAATGGGTGGAGGTGATTACTTCGTTTGCTTCTTCTTTACCAATGCAGTAGCGTATCAACCCTTCGGCATACCTTTTAAATGAAACGTCGTCTATTATTAGATATTGCGCAGCCACAACTTTTAACCGACGCGCTGCCCATTTATCTGATGGGACCTCGCCATTTTTGATATAACGAACAATCGATGTTCTCCAATTTTCTTTGTCTTCTCCGAGGATTCACAGTTGAGCGTCTTCTTCTTATGCGTTCACAATTGCCAAAGTGTGTTCGTTGCTGCTGATACTTGGATAATCAATCTTTTCGACTAGGATTGTTCTTTGTAGATGGGGATCTGTCGCAGTTGCAAGAGCGGCCAATGAATCCGCTATCGTATTTTCTCTCTGTGGAATCCGTTTTAAATCAAATTCTTTGAAATGTTCGGCATAATGCTGCACCAATTTTACGTATGCCTCCATTCGAACGTTCTTTGCTCCGAACTCGCCACTGAACTGGTTGGCTACTAGTTGAGAATCACAACAAGCTCGGAGATATTGAGCGCCTAACTGTCTCGCGAGACAGAGTCTGCGATTAAGACTTCATACTCTGCCTCATTGTTCGATGCTTCAAAAGTTAAGCGGAAGCTGTGTTTTAAAACCTCTCCGGTCAGAGATTTCAGCCAAATTCCGATCCCGGATCCGATCTTGGATGAGGATCCATCGACGTAGAGGGCCCATCGATCGTTCTGAGGGGCTATTGTCATTAATTCTGGAGGTAGCTCGGACAAGAAATCTGCTAACACTTGGGATTTGATTGTCGCTTTGGTCCGATATTCATTGTCGTACTCACTAAGCTCGACTGCCCACTTTGCCAGCCGTCCTGACTGCCCGGGACTATGTAGTATTGTTCGAAAGAGGGTGGCTGGTCATTACAGCGACCAGATGTGACTGGAAATAAGGTCGGAGTTTCCGAGCTGCTATTACTACGGCAAATGCTAATTTTTATAGAGCTGGGTATCTAGTTTCCGCGTCGAGCAACGACTTACTTACATAGAAGACTGGTTTTTGTTCTCCTCTATCTTCTCGAACCAACACGCCGCTTACGGCCGACTATGATACCGAAACATAAAGGAAAATGGTTTCTCCATCTTCTGCTTTGTTCAAGACCGGGGGGTCGAAAAGTATCTTTTTAAATCTTGGAAAGCTTTCATGCATTCGTTATTCCATTCGAATTGTTTGTTTCCCTTCAAAAAATTGTAAAAAGGCAAACATTTATCAGTTGAACGGAAGATGAATCGATTTAGAGCTTCGATTCGTTCGGTGAGCCTCTGTACTTCTTTTGAGTTCTTTGGCGACGGTAGATTCTTTATAGCACTGATTTGTCTCGAGTTAGCCTCTATTCCCCGTTCTGTTACCAAATATCCGAGGAATTCGCCCGAGTTAACCGCGAACGTACACTTATACGGGTTTAACTTCATGCCGAAGCGGTTTAAGATATCGAAACAATCTTTTAGGTGAGTGACATGTTCAGAGGCCACATGAGATTTTACAATCATATCATCAATGTAAACTTCCATCGTATTACCCAGCTTCTCTGCAAACATTCGATTGACCAACCTCTGATACGTTGCTCCTCATTCTTCAGGCCGAAGGGCATTACTCGGTAAAAATAGGTTCCTCTGTCCGTGATAAAGGCGATTTTCTCCCTATCATCTGGATGCATCATAATCTGGTTGTACCCCGAGAATGCGTCCATAAAGGAGAGAAGTTTGTTTCCTGCCGTGGCTTCCAACAGTCTGTTAATACTGGGTTCAACTTCTAATTATTTATAATTAGAGGGGTTCGTTTTTAGGAAAGTACTTCATAGAGAAATAAAGTAGAAACCTCAGAAAGAGGGTATTTTATTAATGAAAGTGATTACAATGCTTGTTAACTCGGGATGCCGAGTTAACTTTATCAAAGAGAAGTAAAACCTAGGAAATCAAGTTCTTCTCCTCTCGATTCTGAATAAATCTTATTAGTGAAGGGGGGTATGTATTTATATATCCTTAATAGTCGGTCTTGTAAGCCCATGGGCTAACCTCGGAAAAATGGAATATTTTCATTTTTCTAAGACTAGGGAATCTGTGTCCGAGTTTAGACTTTAGCTTAGGACGAGGTTCGTTTATACCCCCGCTTCGGACACTAAATCTGATTAATCTTCTCCGAGGTATCCCTCGGTCATCTGGGCCGAGGGTCGATATTCCTGTTGTCGGGACTTATAACCTAATAAGTTATCAGGGAAGAGCTCGGCAGGGACCAAACTCCAATTGCCAAACTATTGATAAGGGGTAGAACCCCACCATCAACAGTAAGTCCCCCCCAGTTCGTCCTAGGATATCTTCGGGCAGCCTTGGCGAAGTTCCACCTTAAATAGCTTGTCGATAAATGAAGTTCGGGACCAATTGATTTTCGTCTTCAATTACTTCAACTTTAATTCTGATAAAATCTCTGTAACTATGTAGTATTGTTTGGAGAGGATGGCTTGTCATTACAGCGACCGGATGCAATTGGAAATACGGTCGAAGTTTCCGAGCTGCTAGTACTACGGTAAATGCTAATTTTTCTAAAGTTCGATATCTAGTTTCGGCGTCGAGTAACGACTTACTTACATAGAAAACTGGCTTTTGTTCTCCTCTATTTTCTCGGACCAACACGCCGCTTACAGCCGATTCCGATACTGAAACAGAAAGGAAAAGGGTTTCTCCATCTTCAGGTTTGTTCAAGACCGGAGGGGTTGACAAATATCTTTTTAACTCTTGGAAAGCTTCCTCGCATTCGTCATTCCATTCGAATTGTTTATTCCCGTTTAAAAGATTATAAAAGGGCCAACACTTATCGGTTGATCGGGAGATGAATCGATTTAGAGCTGCGATTCGTCCAGTCAGCCTATGTACTTCTTTTGAGTTATTTGGTGACGGTAGATTCTTTATTGCATTGATTTGTCTTGGGTTAGCCTCTATTCCTCGCTCCGTTACCAAATATCCGAGGAATTCGCCCGAGGTTACCGCGAACGTGCACTTGTCCGGGTTTAACTTCATGCCGAAGCGGTTTACGATATCAAAACAATCTTGTAAATGATTGACATGTTCGGAGGCCACATGAGATTTCACTAGCATATCATCAATGTAGACTTCCATCGTGTTACCCAGTTTCTCCGCAAACATTCGATTGACCAACCTTTGATACGTTGCTCCTGCGTTCTTCAGGCCGAAGGGCATTACTCGGTAACAATAGGTTCATCTGTCCGTAATAAAGGCGGTTTTCTCCCTATCGTCTGGGTGCACCATAATCTGGTTATACCCTGAGAATGCATCCATAAAGGAAAGAAGTTCGTTCCCAGCCGTGGCCTCGACCAGTCTTTCTATGCTTTGGAGGGGAAAATAATCCTTAGGGCATGCTTTGTTTAAGTCTGTAAAATCTACGCAGATCCTCCATTTTCCATTTTTCCTTTTTACCACGACCGGGTTAGCTAACCATTCCGGATATTGGACCTCGGTTATTGAACCTTTTGCTAGTAGTCGGTCGATTTCTTCGTTAACAGCCGTTGCTCCCTGGGGTCCTAACTTTATTTTCTTCTGTTTTACTGGTTTATGGGTAGGATCTACGTTTAACCGGTGTGATATTACTTTGGGAACAATTCCTACCATATCCTCGGATGACCAGACAAACGTTCCTTTGTTTTTTCTCAGCAAGTCAATTAACTTTGTTCTCGTTCTTTTCTCCAAATTTCCTCCTATAGTTAAAAAGCGTTCTGGTTTTTCTCGTCGACAAATATTTTTTCATATGAATCTTTCTCAAAGGCGTTTGGGTCCAATTCTCCTACCACTGATAGATTCGATTTCTCGCCAAGGGGACGTTCTGGTTCCGAGATTAACGAGATAGTTTGTAACTGATTCTTTGGGGGCACGGAGCAGATTTTGGCTATTCGTTGGTCTCCTTTAACTGAACAAGCACCATGTGGGGTTGGAAACTTAAGGCACTGATGATAGGTTGAAGGAACTGATTCCATCATCGTTAGCCAAGGAACTCCCATAATCGTGTCAAATACGAGGGGTCCTGATACCACATGAAAGATAGTATCCATAGTAACTACTACAACTGATACCGGGTAGACTGCGGTTCCTACCGCTACTTCTCTCTTCCCCGGAAGTGACGCTATGGGCTCTGTTCTTACCTCCATGTCTTTAGATACTACATTCATTCGATTCATAGCTTCTAGACATAATATGTTCACCGTACTTCTGGTGTCTATGAGCACCTTTTCCATGAGATTTCTGGCCAAGAAGACACGGATAACCAAAGGGTCGTTGTGGGGAATTATAATCCCCTCGAGATCTACATCTGTGAAGGCTGTCGAAGAATGATACATTGGGGCTGGACTCGTAGATCGAATCTTTGGTATTTCTCGGATACGCTTCTTTATAATTCATTTGGAATCCGAAGTATCAAGAGCTACACCGATATATTTTTCCATCCTCGAGGTTTCTTTTGTTTTTTATTAAATAGAAGTCACGACCCCCCTACTTGGCGCGCCAAATGTTGATACTGGGTTCAACTTCTAATTATTTATAATTAAAGGGGTTCGGAAAACAAAGAGGAAACCTCGGAAAATGATATTTTATTAATGAAGGTGATTACAATGTTTGTTAACTCGAGATGCCGAATTAACTTTATCAAAAAGAAGTAAAACCTAGGCGATCTAGTTCTTCTTCTCTAGATTATGAATGAATATTATTAATGAGGGGGTATGTATTTATATATCCTTAATAGTCGGTCTTGTAAGCCCATGGGATAACCTCGGAAAAATGAAATATTTCCATTTTTCCAAGACTAGGGAATCTGTGATAAGATTCTATCTTATATTGTCTGAGCTTAGAATTCGGCTTAGGACGATGTTGGTTTATACCCCCTCTTCAGACATTAAATTTGATCATCTTCTTCGAGGTATCCCTCGGTCATCTGGGCCGAGGGTTGATATTCCTGTTGTCGGAACTTATAACCTAATAAGTTATCAGGGAAGAGCTCTGCAGGGACCAAACTTTGATTATTGTCAAAGCTATTGATAAGTGGTAGAACCCCACCATCAACAGGGTCTTATAAAATTGGTGGGCTGGCGGAAATCTATCTCAGTATGGACTGAGCATTGGATTCGGGGTAAATGGCCACGACCTGCCCGTCCTCGTAGTGCCAATTATCCTTCGAATCTCAAGGTTTGTCATATGGTTTACCCTCTTACGCGAACTTGGAATATCAATCTACTACATGAGTTTTTCATGCCGGAGGATATTGATATCATTCGGGGAATTCCGATAAGCAGAATGCCTATCCCAGATAGAATTGGATGGGCCTTATCCAAATCCCGTGTTTATTCGGTCCGGTCTGGCTATCAGGTGTGTTGATACTGGGTTCAACTTCTAAATATTTGTAATTAGAAAAAGATACGTCTGAAGAAGAACTTTATTAATGATTTGGATTACAAAATTGTTAACTCGGAATGCCGAGTTAACTTTATCAAAGAGAAGTATTTAAACCTAGGTGGTCTAGTAATTCTTCTCCCCGATTCTAAATGAATGTTATTAGTGAGGGGGGGTATGTATTTATATATCCTTAATAGTCGGTCTGGTAAGCCCATGGGCTAACCTCGGAAAAATGGAATATTTCCATTTTTCTAAGACTAGGGAATCTGTGATAAGATTTGATCTTATTCTGTCCGAGCTTTATAATTCGACCTAGGACGATGTTTTTTACACCCCCGCTTTGGACACTAAATGTAATCATTCTTCACTGAGGTATCCCTCAGTCATCTGGACCGAGGGTTAATATTCCTGTTGACGGGAGTTATCAGGGAAAGGTCGGCAAGGAAGGAACCTCAATTATTGCCAAACTATTGATAAGGGAGAGAACCCCACCATCAACAGTAAGTCCCCCCCCCCAGTTCTTCCGAAGATGTCTTCGGGCAGCGTTGACGAATTTCCATTTTGAAGAGCTTGTCAATAAATGAAGTTCGGTATTGGTCGATCGTCGTCTTTAATAATCTTCAATATCTCGAATCTTCGTCTTCAATAGTCCAGACTCTTCATCTTCAATAGTCCTGAATCTTCGTCTTTAAATTTGGCGGTAAAAAGATCGGATAACGAAAGGTCTAGTTCGCATAAACTTCTTGGTTCTTGAAAAACCCTTCAACTCCCAAGTGACGTTTCGATCATACACCCTCGAATCATCCGAAGCGACTTTTGGCGGGAAAAAGAAAAGAAAAGGTTTATTTATTGAACCCTAATTTCTCCCAATACAGTTTTAACATATCTTGAGGACGTCGATTGAGCTTCCTTGACAATAAACCGCCTCCTTCTAAACAGCTATTTATAGAGATTAAATCCCTAAGCCTTTCGCTCCTCATATCATCCATAGAATTTTTCTAAAGCTTCCTTTCTTCACTGAATTTCTCCCAAAATGTCGTCCGATAAACAAAATTCCCTTAGCTCCAGTTCCAAGACCGATCCCACTTCATCTTCTTCTTCTTTGTCTTCTGGATCCAGAGAATCTCGGCATACAATCTTCGGAAACAAATCAATCGATTCCTTGATCGACATTGAAGGTCTCTCTTCTGCCGAAAAGAAGACTGAAACTCCCAATTTGTCGATCCCGGCAAACTCCCCATCCAAGAGCAACAGTTCGGAAACCATTTCCGATCAAGCGACAGCTGGAGAGGAACTATCAGAAGACTTCGGAGATTCCACCTTTAAGGATAGCGATATCGACACTCTCCGATTATTCGCATCGAACCTAGAAGATCTCGAGGTTCTAGTTGCGAAGACTGGTCAAAGACCTTGGAGCCCTCCAGAGGGGTTTATGTTTCTTTACTTCTACTTTTTTACCAAAGGTCGTCTTTGGTTCCATATTTTTTTCCTCTTGGTTGAATTCTGCAGAAAACTGAGGATTAATTTTTCCCAACTAGGACCCGGTGCCATCAGACACATGGTTGCTTTCCTAATTTAGGCTAGCAGGGCCGACATTAGTATTCCGTGTTGGAAATTCTGCGAACTCGCCAAGCTCGTAGATAATCGAGATGGCAGAACCTTATATACCATGATTAAAACTGCTGGTAAACTTGGCACTGAGTTCACCTCTAACGCCAAAGGTTGGTGTACTAACTTCTTATTTGTCTGGATTAATAAAGCCTCTATCTTCGGTCTTAGTGCCGAGGTGATCAGGACATGGTCAGTCGATGTCTCAACAATTGTAAAAACGATCCATTTCAAAGAGTTTCCTCCTATCTTTAAAGAGGAGATGGATCGGATTTACGACTTTACTCCATTGGTATTTCCGAAAATTCCCTTGGAATTCATCAGACTTGCTCGCTTGAGTTCAGGTACCTCAAAACTTCTCCTTTCTTTAAAATCCTAGATTACTTCTTCTCATCACTTGGTTCTTCTGATGGGCTGTGTAGTCTCTGAAGCCGATTGTCCATTGAAGATATCACCTACGGATTACTGCAACAAATTGCTTATCCGAGCTCCTCCAAATAAGCTAAGGTCCCAGAAGTCTCAGAAAGGCGAAATCGACTCTTCTGTTCGTAAAACTACAGCTCCTTTGAAGAAAAAATGTTGAAAAACGATCACTATTTCTCCAAAAACAAAGTTCTCAAAGAAAAGATATGCTCCTTCGGCTATTGGAACTCTTTTAACCAAAAGACAGAAATCTCAATTTGAAGCCAAAGATGCCCCATTTAAGTTTGAATTTAATTCGCCATGAGTTTTTTCAAACGATGAGGAGAAGAGAGTTGAGCTTTTCTGGAAGATGGCTGGTTGCAACTCTATAAGGCCGAAGGGTTATTTCTTCATGAAGGAGCATATCTCGGTTCTTGCCAGGAATTTCGTTCGGGTTTGATGATCTTTCCCCACCTTTAGTAATTTTAATTTAATCCGAACTTTCAACAAATTCTTGCTTTTCAGGAGATTCGGAACATTTGTCTTATTGTCGGCGAATAAGAAGGCTTGTTGAGAGAAAAGAATGAATACATCGACAATCTCAAAAAGAAGAACGAGGTTCTGAGAGTCGATCGAACTTCACTTGCTCACCAAGTCGAGGCAATGAAGTAGGAAGCTCGGATTGTTGGTGCTTCTCTAACTCAGAAGGTGCAATCCACTAAGAAGCCAATGGCTGAAAGGATCCAGTATAGGCTGAACACCATCGAGAAAACCATCCATGCTCGGGAAGAGGGGAACGTAAAAACTATGAATCTCGGGCAAGTCCAGGCAGTTTTCGGAGTACTTAATGAACTCTCTACTCAAGGTATAAACGTTCCTGCTGATTATTTGAAGCAAGTGGAAGAGGACGCCAAAGAAGCCGATCAAGAAGTAAAAAATTATAATTTTCCTGAATTCGAACCTAACGCCCTTTAACTTCGAATTGTAATGTTGTTTATCTCCTTTTCTTTTGTTTGTTAAAGAACCTTTGATTGGTAATCCTCGGGATCGTCCGAGGTTGTATTCTTGTGTCTTTCTTATATTAAAAATAATCTACCCTTCCTTGAATTTCGAGAAAAGATTTTTTGAGTATTCTGCATGTTGGTCTTTTTCAAGAATTCCTTCAACATAATACCAGATATTCATGGGCAAAGCCGAAAATGTTCAGTGAGTTAAACCTCGACTGTTTTGACCTCTAATCCTCATATCCTACTTTATCAGATCCTTAGATTCTTTGGGTATGAGTTTTTTTTTATGTTTATAAACATAAGCGGAAATATCCCAACTTTGCTTTAGAATCCCTCAGCCCTACTTTATCAGGTTCTGAAATCTTCAGCTGCATCCGGTATAGAATGTGTTAAAGGGATAAACCATGTTATCGAGTACGTGATCAAGGCACCGATTTTGTGTGGTTGTTGTGTATTTTTTTTTTTTGTGAACCATGGTTAAGTATAGTTGAGTCGTTAAGACTTCATTACTATAAAACCAATATTTTTTGTTTGTAGCTGAACCTCGTAGACGACTGCCTACATACCCTTGGAGGAGATCAAGCCACGTGTAGTTCCAAGGTTTTTTTTTTTTTTTTTTTTTTCTTTTTTGCTTTATATTCGGAGCCTTTTGAGTTTTAGAATTTCCTTTCCGAAGGAAAAGTCGGCTTCTTTCTCCTTTGGGCTCTCTCGGAGGCAACATCTTGCCTCGGCTTGAATTCCTCAACCGAGAAAATTCCAAGTGGAGTCAGAAATTTAAGGCATTGGTGATACGTAGAGACCACTCCTTTAATTAGAAATAGCCAGGGAGTTCCAAGAATTATGTTGTAGAGAATTGACTTTTTTATCACATCGAAATTAACAATTTTGACTGTTCCTCCAATCGTCACTAGGAGTTGTACTGTTCCGAGAGTCAGGACACTTTCACCACTGAAGGCTGTTAGTGACTTGAGTCCTGGCTTGATATTTGTCTCCTTTGACCACAGTTCTTCGAAAACATCAATGCTTATAACGTTTGCCGCGCTTCCAGTATCTACTAATACTCGGGGAACTTCGTAATATCCCACTTGTAATTTTATTACCAAAGGGTCGGTATGGGGGACTTCGACTCCTTCTAAGTCTTCCCGAGTAAAGACGAGCTCCTTTTGTAGAGTCAACTTCGGCTTCGTTCGATGCCTGATTTGCTCTTGTGTTTCCATAGAGAATTCTGAAATAACGTTTATCCTCCGGCGTCGAGATGAGGATCCTATCTGCAGATAAAATCCTTTCTTCTTTCGTGCTTCTTCTTTGAGAGTCGTTCTTTTAACTCTAATTGATACCTTTTGGCGAGAGTTTCTTTTAAACTGGGTTTTTTGGGAATTCGTTCTAGGTATTTTTTCAAAAGGTACTCTGGTAAATTACCGCATTCTTCTGTACTATGTCCCTAGGCGGTATGGTTGATGTACTGTTATTTTTACCGGTTTTCACGATGATATTTTATGCGGTTTTGGAGTCTTTTCTGCATTTTATACAGGTTAAATGGAAGATTCCACATGCTGAGGTGTTTTGAAAGAATCTAGAAGATATGGAGCTAAAATGAAGAATAATGATCCGAAACCCGAGTCGACCAACTCGAAGAAGGAGTCGACCAACTGGAAGAAGGAGTCGACCAACTGGAAGAAGGAGTCGACCGACTCAGAGGCCGGTTTAGTAATATGGAAATTCTTTTCGGGCTTTCTTTTCGAAACCCTAATTGCTAGAGCTTCTTGGCCGACTCATGCATGACCTAAGGAGGCTATATATTCGACCTTAAGTAGAGGAAAAAGAGAGAGACGACTTCCATCAAGCTTTTGAAGCATTCAAGCATCCCTTTACCAAAAATCACCAAAAAGTTACTTAGATCTTGTTTTCAGGGAGCACCCTTGTGTGAAGGTTTTCTTGTGCCCCTGTTCTCTTGGTTTTTCAGAGAGAGAGAGAGAGCCACGTTTTTCTCTGATCTCTTTTGATATTACTTTCATATTGCAAACTCTTGATATTAATGATTATGATTGGTTTGTTTGCTATGTGTGAGTAGTTCCCTAGTTAGATCTAGGTTGTCAAAGGTTTTATAGGTCATTAGGTGCACGAATTGTTGCTGAATTCGTGACTACTCTCTGCTTTAATATTAATTCATACAATATTTTGACTTGATCACTTAGAATATTGAATTTTAGGGTTTGTTGCATCATACACCCATTTTACACTAAACCCGAAGCCTTGTTTTTAGCAGGTGATCTCGTCCTTGTACAAACGAGAGTTTGGCTTGGAAGATTATGAACAATCAAATCTATTCCCAATGCGTGCATTAGCTATTTAGGTTGAAAAGCAACCTTTCTGATATGTTGGTTGATTCATAGTGCAATACGCAAAGAGATTTGGTATTGTACACATTTGCCTTTTGTGTTTAAGAGTAGAGCAACATTCAATTTCGTGCATGGCCCATATTACCCGCGATTTACCTAAGTCTAGCGTTTTTAATCCATAAGTTACACAACTAGTTACCAGATAGATTGCATTCTAATAGAATCGAAACTCGACATAATCTCTGTGGGATCGATAACCTAAATACTACAATTGTACACTGTGCACTTGTAGTTAATTTTGGGTGAATAACTTCACGCATCAATGGTTGCAACACCACGCCGGGGGAATCTCATCTCTTTTAGCTTTCTTCCTCCGTTCTAGATGCTGATCTCGAAGTTTGGTGGCTAGGAATGCAATCTTTGCTCTGGCTTTTCCTTTTTGTTCGGATGTTTTGTTGTAGTGCCGACGAGGTTTCCTGAATCTTTTTCTTATTTCTTCATCGTCCGAAGCAACTCGATCATTTTCGGATAACAGAGCTCTACTTTCGTCCGCTCTAATGGATACACTTGCTCTGTAGAACGCGTTTTCTATGGACTGAGGTCGGTAGGCTGAAAGTTCTTCCCAAAATCTCGTCTCATACCAGATTCCATTAGTTAGAGCATCAATGGCTAGATCGTCCGAGATGTTTAACTGAAAGTACATTGCTTTGAATGTCTTCATGAAACTTTGGAGTGATTCGGTCGACGTCTGTTTTATGGAGTAAAGATCTGAGATCGTTGCTGGTCGTCGAGGTTAAACATATATTTCTTCAGAAATTTCTGCCGTAGTTCATTGAAACTCTTTATTGAATTAGGTGGTAAGTTGGTTATCTAGGTTTGGACATTTCCACGTAGACTCTCCGCAGAATAATTCTAAACAATTGGTATCAGCTCAGTTTGATAATTCAGTTTATTTTGTTAAATTCGAATTTATTAATTATAAGAAAATTGATATTGATGAATCTAAGTTTTTCTCTAAGGTTTATGTTAATCAGGTTGTTTTATTAATAAATTCGGATTTATTTTTGGATGAATAATTCAAATTGTGTTGAATCTGATTTTGCTTTAAAGTTTAGATATTCAATATGTATTTTGGGATATGTAGTTACATTGTTTGTTAGTTTTGAAATTATATATGTGTAGATCTAGTTTCCGTATTAATTCTAGATAAATGCATGTTTATTGGGACGTATATATGTTTTGTGGGTTTAGTTGTGTTTGGCTTTCGTTAAAGATATCTGCAAGAATTAAGAGAATTAAGAAGATATTGTTCTGTTGTTCACATAAACTCATTACATCGATATATATACAAAACTTTGGTCGGTTTAACGAAAGCCCAACATAACTCAACCCACAAAAGATATATATTTCAATAATGTTTCAATCCCTTGATCTTGATGCTCATAAGGTTGTGTTTCTGAAAATTTAATAATAACTTTCGGAGTTTATGTGAACAATTTTCGGATTTCTGAATTTAAGTGATATAGTGTTGCTCATAAAGTTTTAGCAATCTGAAAATTATAAAAATAATTTTCGGAATTTTTGAGAACAATTTCAATTCCTGGAATTCAGTATATTATGTTTCATACTCGTAAGGTTTTATTTTTTGAAACTCTAGAAATTTTTCGAAAATAATCGAGCAATTTTGTATCTCTTAATCGGCACTGGCGACTGCAGGACCGGCCCGAAGTCAAATGGCGTTTAAAGCACATCAAAAAAATGATGCCCTTTGATCGTAACAAAATTTTTTACACTGCTATAAAAAAAGGTGTGTACTGAAAGTAAATTTGTCAAATTTAACGGAATTAAACATGGTCCAAATCAATTTGGTTTTCGGGTAATTAAAGAATAATAGAATTTGATTTTCTGTGAAAATTAGTGTAAATCAAGTAATTTCAGATAACAGTTCCGTTTACTTATTTTTTAAATTAATCATATCAACTATTATTTGTCCATATTCTATTTTCTTTTTATAATATGCTGGGCCACACCCAAAATAATAATAAAGAAAAAAAATTTAAAGCCCAAACATAATAATTAAAAAAAATGAATGAAAGGCCCAAACTAGTTAATGAAACGATACGTTTCATACCTTTCTTCTTCTTCAGCCATAAACCCTACGTTTCGGAATGCGCAGCAGCCATGGCTGCCACAGAAAAAGAAAAAAAAATCATGTCGAAATGGAAAGAAAAAAAAAGGAGAAGATGAAAACATGGGTTTCGAACTTGGTGCTCTAGATAAATTGTTTTACAAACTAAACACTATGCAAAAGGAACACGACTGAAATGATGCCTCTATATTACCTAAGTTTTTTGGCGCCTAAAGCCATTGCTTTATGAGCTTTAGCTCAGGGCCGGCCCTGGGCGACTGGTTCATCCAGTTTTAAGGTTTTTCAGTTGAAAACTAAGTTGAAGAAGGAGTCTGACGTATTATTCTTTAATTGACTTTATTGAAATGTTTTCTTAATAAAGTTATTGTGGGTCCCGCCATTTTATGATTCTTGTGGCGAATTGGAAAGGTGGGGAATAATGAAACAATTCGTTTCATTAATTTGGGTATTGTAATGAAATTATGAATTTCATTAATTTGGGGGTTTATAAATTCAGCATATAGGCCCACGTGCTATTTAAGTCCACAACGTTTAATTTGTTGTTGCTTGATGGTTATTGATCTTTTGCACTTAATTCCTTAACCTTTCCCTTCTTCAACTATTAGGCTACAAATATATTTTTGCATATAGAGCCCTGAGACTTTTTGATCTACGTCTAAGTCGGAATAAAACTTAGGATTCTAATCAATAAATAAATTTAATTGTGCACGTTTAATATTTGAAGTGGATGGATTGATATAAGATGTCGTCAAAGTGAACTCTTTTGTGGATATTTTTTCATGAATAATATAAAATGTTGTGTGTATGTATATTCATGCAAATATTAAATTGACCCAAAAATATGTTTGTATTAGACCGAGTTACATACATACCTCTGATGATGAACATGTGACAATTATTGAGAATAACCATATGAATGATAAATCGGTGTAAAGAAAGGTTTATCATTTATCATGTATTATTGTCAGTGTTTGATCATTGCAACAAGAGTACCACTAATGTTTGATCATTGCAACAAGAGTACCACTAGCTGTTAATATTAGTGTCCAAAGACTTGATATTAATGTTGCACTTGGTATTTTGATAGGGGTTGTATAGGCTTTTATAATTTATTATTGATTATCTTTGGTTAAGCAGTGAGTTATCAATCAAGAATCGTTCTCTCTTTTCCACCAAAATTTGTGTTAGTATCTGCAAAATTATTGTTCTCTTTTTTCCATCAAAATTTGCTTTAGTATCTGCAAAATTAGGTTCAGTTCCAACTCTTAGTGTTTTCAGCTCTAAGGAATGGGAGATGGATTTACCTTTGGAAGGCGATCATATGGTTTACATCTCTAAGGCTCAGGGGAAAATAAAGAGAACTAAAGTTGTTCAGAATGATGCTGCTAAAGGTCCAACCCAATATAAACAAACGAAGGTTGTAGAAACTTGCTTCTTTTGTAAGGAAATTGGACACATGAAGAAAGACTGCAGTTTGTATTACACACTATGTGAAAATAAAGGCATGTCTTTTGATATGGTATGTTTTGTGGTAAACTTTAGTTAAAGTACCCATAAACACTTGGTGGTTAGATTCTAGTACAACTTCTAACGTCATTGTTTCACTAGAGGGTTGCCTAAGTTTTGGGAAACCAACTGATGCTGAAAGACGCTTTCATATGGTCGGTGGAATATCGAAACATGTGGAGGCAATCGCGCATTTTAGACTATTATTCAGTATTGGTCATTTTCTGGATTTGAAAGACAAATTAGTGGTGCCATCATTCATGAAGAATTGGACAAATCTGGATATTCTTGTCTTACAAAGAATGGTAGAGCCTATGTGTCTTTAAATTCAGTCTTAGTTGGAACTAGTACTCTTCTGGAAAATAATGGTCTTTATATGATAGAAATTATAGCTTCTCATACTGAAGCTTAAGTGTTGAATCAAGGGGTACAAAACGCAAGTACGAGAATGCAAATTTGGGAACTCAACAAAATCTTAGGATTAAATCTCTAGAAATAAAGTTGAGTGATTTGTATCAGATGGTATATTGAGTTCACTAGGCTGCATTGATGAGGAAACATATTGTACACAAGAAATTTGTGGCTTACCAGATTTACTCTAGGGAGAGGCCCTAATGCATTCTTATTCTGAGTGATCTAATGGCTATAAGTTTTATGATCCCACACTAAAAAATACTTTATGAGACGAGAACAACTACGTTCTTTGAGGATATTGATTTTGGGGGAGAAAAATAAAGTTAGGAACATCATCTTTGAGGAAGAACCGGTTCCAGTTTCTAAACCGATTCATAAAGTTGCTTAGGATAAAGCAAATTTGGAACTTCAAATTGAAGATGATGATAATATCAAAGGTCAAATTCAAAATCCTCAAGAACTAGTTGCGGTGATCCACTAGAGAAAGGAGAAATGTTATTCTGGATGATTATATAGTATTTCTTATGGAACATGAGGAAAACCAAACCCAATTGGAATATAATCCTATCAACTTTCGTAAGGCCATGGGTAGTTCCGGTTTAGATAAGTGGATCAAAGCTACTGAAGAAGAGTATCAATCAATGCTAGACAATACAATTAGGGAACTTGTCCAATTATCAGAAGGAAAGAAATTCATTGGTTGCAAATGGATATTTAAGACCAAGAGAGACTTAGATGGTAATATGGAGAGTTATAAGTCTCGTATAGTGACTCAAGGATATACTCGAAAAAATGGGATTGACTACAAAGAGTCATTTTCTCCAGTTTCATCAAAAGAATCTTTTAGGACAATCATGGCGCTTGTTGCACAATATGATTTGGAGATTCATCAGATGGATGTCAAAACAATGTTTCTCAATGGAAACATTGATGAGATAATTTATATGGAGAAGCCATAAAACTTTGTATTAGGTGATTCAAAGAATATGGTTTGCAAGTTGAAACAAATCCATCTGTGGGCTAAAACAGGCTTCTCGTCAATGGTACCACCAATTTCATGAGGTAATCATCTCATTTGGTTTCGAGGTGAATTTGGTTGAGGATTGTGTGTATCAGAAGTTCAGTTGGAGTAAGTGTGGTTTCTTGGTTTTGTATGTTGACGACATACTATTGGCCACAAACGATATAGGCATGTTGCATGAGACAAAGAGATTTCTTAAGGAAAATTCTGAGATGAAAGATCTTGGTGAAGCATCTTTTGTATTAGGGATCCAGATTGCTAAAGGAGACAATTTTTGTCTCAACCAGTGCCCTAAAGGAAATTTAGAAATTCAGGAGATGCAAAAGATTCCTATGAGTCGGTTGTAGGAAGTCTAATGTATTCTCAAGTTGGTATGCGTCCAAATTTAGTGTACATTGTTGGAGTTTTGTGCAGATACTTAAGTAATCCAGATTTAGACCATTGGAAAGAAGCCAAAAAGGTCATGAGGTACTTGTAGAGAACAAAGGTTTATATGCTCACATATCAGAGATAAGATAATTTAGAGAACATTGGGTGTTATGATTATAATTTTTCTGAATGTCAAGATAGTAGAAAATCTACATCCACTACAAGAAAAAAGACTTTTAATAGAAGTCGAGTATAGCGTTTTTTTTCGATTCTGCTATGGTTGCCTGAGGACGAGTTTTTCCATAGTGTTTCTATTTTTAGAAACGTTATGATAGAGTTTGGCTATATAAAAATGAAAAAAAACCTCGCATGACCTTTACTATCGATAGCAGATCGATTATTGATACGCTATTGTATATTTGGCGGTAATACATAAATCATTCCCGCGACACTTAGAGAAAATTAAGCTCAAAAAAAAATCCCCAAATTTTTCTGCCCTATTTTCGTGTTTTCCCTCTCTAGCTCAATTCTGCTCGACTCTCACAATTTCCACCATTTCCGTCTCTCACCCACATAAATTCTATCTTCAATACGTAAACTCTTTCCAGATTTTGTTCCAATTTCTCAGAAGCTTGTCTTCAATTTCTGTACTTCTCAAAGGTATTTGTGTTCTGATTATCTGGGTTTTGTTTCACTTTGGATTTTGCTTAATTATACATGTGATTTCAATCGATTTACAGCATTGTTTTTCTTTTGAAGGTCGATTTAAGCAGAAGATAAAACAGTATTTTATCAGGTAAAATCACTCAAACTTGAATATCCTACAAGATCTCATTGTATGTTGTTGGTCTGTCAAAAAAGTGACTGTCTCTGCTAATTACTTGTATGCACATTTGGTCTGAGCTTTTACAACATGGAGAAAGGTTGGGTCTGCTTACCAAGGTATATACTTTACTGCCCTTACACATCTTAATTGATTTTGATTCATGAATTGTGATTCTAGATGTTTATTTCTCATTTTCTATCAACACAGGAATAGCCTTGAGTATGAGCAAGAAGCGACTGAGTTTGTGTCTCAATCAGCAAGACGTTTGTGTAATCCCGCTGAAATGTTCTGTCCTTGCCTTGATTGCCGAAATATCTGCCATCAATCAACTGAGACAGTTTTCAAGCATTTAGTTATCAGAGGGATGGATGAGACGTACAAGAGATGTAAATACTGCAGTAAACACGAGGAAGATAAGACAACTGATGTTCATACGTCTGAATATGAGGCTTACGAGTTGATTAGGACAGCATTTACAGAGGGTGAAGGCAATCAACCATCCTAGAAGGAGAGTCTAGAAAAGTTTGACGATATTGAGTGTCCAAAAGAAGCCGAGTTCATTAAGAAGTTAGAGGACGCAGAAACTCCACTTTACTCAACGTGTCAGAAATACACAAAGGTTACTGCAATCATGGGAATTTATCGGATAAAGGTCAAGAGTGGGTTGTCAGAGAGATATTTTGATCAGCGATTGGCACTTGTTCATGACATGCTTCCTCTAGAGAATGTTCTACCGAAGTCTACAGCTGAGATGAAAATTTTTTTGAAACAATTTGGTTTTGGTTACGACGTGATCCATACCTACAAGCTACGGATATATGATGCCAAATAAATGAAACCCCGTTGTGAAAATACCATACTGAAAGGTTCACACAGTGGACAGAGATAAGGTTAGTGATTTCTTTTCTTATTTCTAGTAAATAATTATGTTTAGTTTAATGTATCATTTCAAATGACGCTGAACGGACAGTCTTTGTTACATGTTAGATACCCCATAACTCAAAGAACCATTCTAAAAGGCTGAGATGGCTTGCTATTGGACTAAGAAACAAGGTTAACAGCTATAATGGATACATAGTTAACGGGCACCGATTCCATACAAACGACGTCAAATGGAAGACTCAGAACAGTGGAGTTAAATATGAAGCATTTTCTATGTGTCGAGCTAGTGCTAAGGATTCTAATCAACAGGCAGACGTAGTCGCATATTATGGTGTAATAAAAGAGATTATATTGGTTGACTACCACTTGTTCCAGATTCCCCTGTTTAAGTGTAGTTGGGCTCATAAAGGGAAAGGATTTAAAGAGGAAGATGGTTTCACACTTGTCAATCTCCATATCCTTACATTCTGCCATCGCAAGCTAAACAAGTTTTATACTCTAGAGAAGATGACAGCTCACCTTGGTATGTTGTTATGAGGGCACCGCCTAGAGGGTATCATGAATTAGAGACTGAAGAGGATCTTCTTCCGGCTCCGCCACCAGTCCAGCTTGTTGAAGACTTAGGAGATCAATCATCCAATGACGAGATTTTTTGTGCTAGAGATGATTTTGAAGGTGTTGTAGTAGAGGATTAATGTTTTATTCGTTATGTTTCAGGTAATTTGGTACGATGACCAAGAAAGCTGTAACTGAAAATGTCTGTCGTAGTAAGCGCCAAGCAGGTGTTGATGTGAGTCCTGAAATTTCTTTGAAAAACAAAAAACAAAAGTAGGCAACTGGCAAGGGGAAGAACATTGAGAATTTGTCTCAACCATGTGATGATGGGTACGGGCAAGAGGAACAAGCTATGTCAACAGGCTTGAATACATTGAAAGAAAAGGTTGTTGACAAAGAAGTGGACCAAGACTCACCAAATTATGAAGAAGAGACCATCCCTTTTTCCACAGATGGAGTCTCCAACAACTCACGGGCACCTACACAACTGTCAGACAATTTTTTTTAAAAAAAGAGGTCCAACTAAATTGCGCAAAGTGGCAAAACATTTGGATGACAAGATAGAATTGGAGTGGAATGATATAGGTGTGCCTGTTGGTAGTGGATCAGTGTTACTTTCCTCTTTCCTTGGTACTCTTGCGAGAGAGTATGTGCTTGTAGTGTTGGATGATTGGAGACATGTCGAAGAAAAGACAAAAGACGCTATGTGGGATGAAATTCAGCTTATTTTCTTTGATTCTTATTTGGTCTGTATGTAAGTGGAGTGTTTAAAAACTTTAATTCTGACTTTTTTACAGGGAAGATTCAATATGACAGAAGAGTGGCAAAAAGATGTAGTTTTCAAGCAGATGGGTACGTTGTGGAGGTCCTCCAAGTCCAGGCTGTCTTCTAAACTTAGATCGATAAAAAACAAGGAACTCATGGAAATTAAGCCGAGTACCATCCAATCTACAACAGCTTGGAACTCTTGGATGAAAAGCAGAAGTAGCCCTACTTTTCAGGTAAAATAAAATGTGGACTGCTATATCGAAATGTACTTTTGGTATGGAACATGTTAAAAAAAAATGCATGTTCGTTTCAATAGGAAAAAATTGAAAGATATAGGAAACTCATGAAGAATCAAATTCCTCAAACCACCAGCCGTAAATGAATGAATTGTCTAGCTCATGAGATGGTATGCTTGTATCTACATTGAATTGGTAAATTGTCGACAATACCTGTGTATATTTATAATTTTCATGTATTAAAGTTGTAGAAAAAAAACTCTGATGATCCAAAGAAAGTTACTAGAACTAAGGTTTGGATAGCAGGCCACACGCACTCTGATGGGAGACCCGTTAAAGAAGAATTTGCTGAAACAATTGTAAGAATTATGTGAATTCTAAATACTTTTTCTTCTTTTAATTGTATTCAACTGTATACTGCTTTTGAGTGCAGGATAAGATCAAGAAAGTTGACAGTGAGATGGACTCTAACGACAATGAAAAGATCACAGACGATGCTGTGACTAAGGTTCTAGGAAAAGACAAATCAGAGCGAATTAGAGGTTTGGGCAGAGGGGCTACGGTGACCAAGTTGGCATTCTTACAGGCGAGAGACGCACATGTGCAGAAACTCGAAGCCAATCAATCAGAACTACTTAGCAAGATTGAGAGATTGCAGAATATGATTACGGACTTGGCCGCTAACAAGGTAAATTATCTTCCTTTTTTGTGCAAAATGATCCTTAGGTGACGAATATGGTTATAATTGTTTCCTATGTTGTTATGCCAAACTTGATAGACTAGCAGATGATGTTTCAATATCTGAATTAAGTGATGTTAGCAAGGGTATTAGGTGCCAGCTCCTGGATTGGTTTTCCACGGATGATGTGGTTGTTGGTGAAGGAGAATTCTGCTATGAATCAACATATAAGATTGGTCGGATTCCTCTGGGACCAAATGTGGCTGCTGTTATTGTAAGGTCCATATCAGACGTAGATGCAACTATCTGGACACCGACTTCAACCATTGCCTCACTTATTCAGGTTGTAGGTGTTAAAATAACATGGCCTGCTGACAAGATAATCATGGACACTGAAGACCACATCCAAGAACCTGATGAGACTATATGATCAGAGGTACTATTCACAGTTGTTTTATTTTAGTCTCAAATGATATTTGTCACTTCCTTACTAATATAGATTGTGTAAATATTTTACATGATTCATTAGGCGAGGTTTTCATCAATGGGGAGAGTTCAACTATTTAAATACTGGAACGATGATGATGCAGTGATTGCTGAGGGCTTGTTGATGTCTACTGACCCAACAGAATTGGTGAACAATATCCCGCTTGGAAAGAATGCTGCAATTGTTAAATTGATGTTGTTGTTAAGAATGCTTCTTTTCTATGGAGACCTCCCAATGGAATGACAAAGATGGGTGATACACTACATGAGATGATTGCATGGCCCATTGATAGGTTAAGTCTACAGCGTCAATCATTGATTGATAAATCTACCAAAAAAACCAGTCAGGTAAGTTTGAGTAACAAGTTTATATACTTGATCATGTTTATTTTTTAGATGAGCTCTAATGAATGTTTGTCATACTTGGTTTTAGATACCTTGACCTAGCACTGGTAACTCTGAAAAGAGTGTTAGTCCCAGCACTTGTAGCAGCAAATCGGATAAGCACAAATGCGCTCTATTGGACTTAAATGACTCCGAAAGGAAAATTGCAGTAGGTTGTGAGTTTTCGACCGATTCCCTGGTGAAGGTACATTTTCTACCTTTAGGTCACAATGCTACTAAGGTCTGGGTAAAGGTTTCAAAGGTTGATAAGCACGGATGTGGAGACCAAACACTGAAGTTGAAGTCATAGCAGATGCGGTGGGGTGTACATTGGCTTGGCGTAATGACAAACTTGTTTCCATATAACTCATTAATTTTTACGTGAACAATTGTGAACATAAGTACTTTTATGTTTGGGGGTAATGCAACAATATTGTGAACATAAGTTTAAATAATAGTGCAAAACCATGTTAGTTAATAAAATTGTCTTCCTTTTATTAAGCGAAGCATGAAAATAATGACAAGCTTTAAATTTGCAGACATCTCATTTGAATTTGAGCCGAAATTGGGCTCCAAATTTGAATCCTTAAATATCCACCAAACCATTAGGCCCATCTTTTGCTCCGACTTTATCCTTCGCCGAACCTTAGTATTGTCATTTCATCTCTTGTCATCGTAAAAACCTAATTTCTATTTGCGATTAAGACATCGCCAAACTCCGACTTAGCTTCTGCAGCTCCGTCACCACAAATCTCTCATCCGGTCGTAACCCTAAAACGATTTTTAATTTCTCTGTATTTCTGTCATTTTTTTTTCTCAGAACCCTAATTTACTTTTTCTATCACCTAAGTAGATAAGGAATCGAAGCGTCAAAGAGATCGAAGAGGAGTTCAACAGTTGCAGGTTATCTCCATATTCTCGATTAATTGGTTTTTTTTCCTTCTGAAAGTTGTTTACGCTATCTGAATCCAAATTCTCGTGGAATTGCTTTGCGGTTGTAGATTGTTGAGACCCGAGAACTCAGAAAATCAGTCTTGGTTCGTTTTCTAAAACTCTGTGACTTACAATTTTTTTTTTTGGTATTGTTTTTCAATAGTTTTATAAATTAGACACTTACTTGTTTGTTCATATGCTTAGTTTGATTACTATAGTTTTTTTACCATGAATAAAAGAAACACATAAACAACATAGATAACATGATATTGTTAAAACATTTAGGTTCATCGATCCGAAACAAGAAAATAAAAAAGAAATACAAACCAACATAATAAAAAAAAACTTAAAACCTTAGTTCAACATAGATAATAGCCGAGTTTAGATAGAGATGAGAAGGTAAGTGACATGGAGAAGAACTCATGACATGTAAAACCCAAGCTTAGATAGGCACAATGGGCCCGTGTCTTGTAACATAGGGATCACTTGCCGCTAACTAACTCCTGAAATCAGCAACCTCTTCGATCAAAGGGTCGAAACTGAAATCAGATAAGCCTTCATAGGTTTCAAGCCATGGCTCCTCATCCCTGTTCAAATACTTGTTGATCCTCCACATCTTCAACACCACAATGACCACTCCCATACCCTTACAGTTTGCATACTCATTTCTGAATTTGATAGCATTGTCTCCTCTGGCAACACACTTAATCTGATTCTCTCTATATCATGAAAAAATACCTTATGTCAACTACCCTAATGTAAATAATATATATTTCGATTATATATTCTACTAACTTACATGTTGTCTCTGATGTAGAACACAAACTATGTCCTTTTACGATCTCCGAAAGAGACTTTAAGTGGCTGCACATTGAAGACGAAGCCTATTATATCTGCAAAAGATAAGTTTCCCAAACCTGGTTACTTTTTTTTATTCATGATTTTGGTTAGTTTTAAGAATCATACCGATTGGATAGTCTCTGTCGGTGTGTTTGATCTGGTGGATTGCTTTGAAATCTAGATAATGGTGGTTGTTGAGAGGGTCGATGGGTTTGATTCGAGTCCCTTCAAAGACTGTAAGTCTGTAACGAGAATTCACATGCTTGAACCCTACGAACGATCTCTCAACTTGAACCCTGAAAATTTCAACCCACTTGCCCTCTTGATCTTGAAGTCTTTTGTCCACCCATTTGCCCTCTTTGTCACGAAATCCTTCAAATCTATTTGCTTACGATGGATAGATTACCATGGAAGTTTTAGTTTCCTGCATGTATGGTGATTATTAGTTATGTTAATTGTTGAATGTATCATTTTGAACAAGTTATGGTTACTTACCGCTTCGTCTGCCAGAATGTAATACCAGCATGGACCATCTCCGAACACTTCGTATGAGTATACCCTCAGTATCTTAACTCTAAACCGCCAGACACTAAGTTTGTCGTTAACCACCAAACTAGAAAGCATGTTGTAATCCGTCATGGTTTCTGATTTCTTTTCTTTTTTGGTGGATTTGCAGAGACGAAGATGTGAAAAAGAAGAGACGTAACTGCCTCTATTTATAAAGAAGTAAGATTAGGTTAACCAAACAATTTTTTTTTTATATATATTAATTGCTAATTCTAATAATTTTAAACGTCATAACGTTTGCAGAGATAAGAGAGAGAAGGGAATACGCAATGAGTGACGAGTTTTTGAACATGCACATCACTCTACATCCAATCAGGTCCATGCATGCATAGAAAACTACACTCAACATTAACGTCCATGCATGTAATGATGATTACCTCTGAACATCCACAATACTCCTCAAGTCTTCCATGTAATGATACCTAATCAGTCTTAAAAGTATAATTAATGACAAGAAAAGCAATCAGGTAAGTTTCTTTACTACCCTTTCTCTAAGAATATACAAATTTGAATCATATTTTGGTTTCTGATGAATGTGTTTGTCATTTACTCGTTTATAGTGAGGATTTTGGCACTGATAGTAGCAGCAAATCATGGATCTCTTGGACATTAAGATTAAGATTAGGGTTTCTTAGTATATATAATATTTTGTATTTCATTATTTGTTGTTGCACCAGATTTTGTAATGATATTTGTTTTTTAATAAAATTAAATGTTTTACAATATATTTGAATTTATTATAATATATTATAAATAAAATAAAACGAAATCATTTATATGAATTTATTATAATATATTATAAATAAAATACAATATAATATATTAGAAATTATTTAATATAGTGATTAAGAAACAATAATAAAAGATTAATAATAACGCAATGAAAACGTTGTTGAAAATATAATAATAGCAAAACAAAAATGCTCTTAAAAATATAATAGTAGCAAAACAAAAACGCTGTTGAAAATATAATAATAGCAAAAAAAAACGCTCTTAAAAATATAATAATATCATAAAGTCAACGCTATTAAGTATAATTTAATTGCATAATAAAAGCGTTATTGTAAGTTTCGATACGATAGCAGTGCAAAAAAACGCTATCGAAAGCGCCTGACTTTTTATAAAAGGTGAATAGACAGCGGCTAAAAAAACACTATTGTACCGTTAGATAGCGTTTTTCAGCCGCTATTAAAAAAAAAATTTCTTGTAGTGATCAGGTTTTGTTTTGTCACAGGGCTGCGAATTCTTGGAGGGATTGAAAAACCAGTAAAGTTATAATGTGACAATAAATAAGTTATTTTTTGCTCCAATAACAATAGGAGTTTGACAAAGTCAAGTTCATTGGTATTAAGTTTCTTGTAAAGAAAAGGGTACAGGGTGGAGAGTTTTTTATAGAACACTTAGGGACAAACTCCATGATAGCATATCCTTTAACAAAAGGTATACCAACTAAGGTTTTTCATGAGCATACTGCTCGTTGAGTCTTTCAGGGTTTGAGGATCATTTGGTTTAGTGGGAGTTTGTCACTTAGTTTTTGGGTTCTATGTTTTGGTTGTGTTTTACACATTTTCTGATCAGAAATAAAGTTTGCAGTTTACACTCTGTACAATAAAGTTTATGGATCTCAATAAAGTAGGACAAGTTCACAAATTGACATGTACCGATCACCATTCATGTGATTTCATGTCATACTTTTCATAATTTTTTGATGGTGGGATTAGCACCCCTTATTAACAGCTCAGAATTAATTAGGATTTAATCCTTTCAATTTAGCTATGAGCCGACTTTGGGTCATAAGCCCGATATAGGGGTATTCCTTATCTCATTCGGCTTTGCAAGCCGAACTAATGGAGATAAACTTTAATCTTATCCATATCCTTTAGTCCTCGGAAATAAGTAAATATTCCTTATTTCTCGGAAATAAGGAAATATTCCTTATTTTTGGGGGAATAAGAAAATATTTCTTATTATTAGGTTATTGGGCCTAATTAGATCGTTTATCTCCACTTATAAAAGGAGGACCTCATCCTCCTAAAAAAATGATCCAAAAAAATAGATTTTAGACTGAGAGATAGACCAAAAATAGAGAGAAAAATAGAGAATTGACAACTCGGCCCTAAGGCCGAGTTAGTCACCTGATCTCCGAGCCTTTAGCTCGGATTAATCTCCATCTTCGGAACAACGCATAGCTTGATTCCTTCCGAGGGTACGTAGGCAGCCTTCGTGTTCAGCTACAAATTGAAGTCCCCTTCGAGAGGTCTTTTCTCGGAGCCGACCTTTCCATTATTTGTCGAGCGGTTGTACAACGAGATGAACGTAACTATTCCTGATTAAATAAGATGTATTTGCAAAGAGGTCCTTTTGATTAGAAATAATTAAAAGCTGAACCCCTACATAAACATTTGGTGCGTCAGGAAGGGAGGTAATTTTGACATTAGTAAAATCTCGAAAGCGCGCTCGGCAACAACAAAAAAAACCTAGAGAGAGCCTTATCCATCATATTCTCCGTGGATCACTAAGATTTCCTTCCTTCATTCCTTGAACACAAGAAAACGATCCTTCCAATACAAAAAGCTAAGTCATCCTTTAATAATGAACGTAATCAGTTTACCGGTTTGTGAAAATCTATTGGATTGATAATACAAGCTTTTCTATAATATTATCCGAACTAGGACCATAGGCATCTTTCTGTTGGAACGATTCATGGCTAGCTTTCTATAGAAATCATTATACAATTGTGATTTTATGTCTGATAATCTCAAACCCTAATCAAAATCTTCATACTTGTTAAGGTTTCGCTTAAAGCCGAAGAAAAAAAAAAGGGAAAATAACAGATCCCTGGATGAGCAATTCGCCTCATCTTTTCACTTGGACGTCATCTTTTAATCCTCAAAATGAGTTAATATCTACTAGGGAAGCAAGAAAAAGAAGAACGGATAAACATAGGCATGTGACGTCTCTCCCGAATCTATTCTCCAGAGTCATGTTTATGCATCATTCTCCGACCTCTCCATCGTTTGATATCCGAAACAACGCCCTCTGGTCTCCGAGCAAGTACGCTTTGGACGCAATTCGCTTTATTTTCTTCCGTCAAAAGAGAAAAATTAAAGCCAAAGACGAGTGGAACGCTGCAATGAAAAGGAAAAACAAGATTTAGACAAACTCCATGCTCCTGAAATTGCAAGAGCTCAGCGCCCATGGAACTAGAACGAGTTCTGCGCTCCAGCGGAATCCACCAGCTAAAAAGATGAAGAAGAGGGACCTGTTACTCAGAGAATTAACATGAACATTCACGCATCTGCCTTTGTATAGGATCAAGTCCAAACAAGAAACTGAGATGGAAAATCTATTGGAAAGAGTAAAGGAAACCGATATAAAGACCCCGAGGTTTGATTCCCTTTGAAGACTAATCGTCCTCAACAAGCATCAGAAACTCTACCTTTCAATGCGGTTCTAGGACGCCGAGATCTCTTCGTTCAGCTTAGCTCTTTGTGTTTAAACAATCATCTCCTCTGAATTGGTTGTTTCCTGCAGTATAGTCCATTCACGATTTTGCAGCCAGCTCTACTGTAACCCATGAAAAGAGATGTTAGCAAAGTAGTTCTCAGTCAAGATATAAATAGCATTGCACTGAGAATTCGAGTTAAGGATAAGAGGAACATGCAGGTTCCGGTTCGACTCGTTCAAAAACGTGTCCGTAATCAGACATAAAGCTAAAAACCAAGCAAGTAAGAAGAGGAATTGGTTAAATCACACTTTACGCAAGACTTACACCGAAGACAACATAGTTTCCGAACAACAAGATAAGCTGTTTGCCCGTCGAACCTGGTTTCGGTTCATTTGGTTTCCGACCAAGTTTTGTCTCTAATTTACGATCATAAGCTCGGGTGCCAGTTCTCCCTCTCGGAGATTGGTTGAGGAATTTCATAAAGAAAAATGAGCAAAAACCAAGAAAAGAAGCAGAGATAAGAAAATCAGAGAAAAGAATAAGAACATCTAAGGCATTAAGCAAAGGATTACCCCGAGGTCAGGAATTTGCACAAGAAAGTCGGAGTGACTCACGGTCCAGGAAATCTCAAGAAGGGATCCTAGGGAAACGTTTTGTTCCTCGGCAACGACACCTCTAATCTCTGAGAAAAGTCATCATGAGCCACCAAAATCAAGATAAACTTATGAGATCGATTACTACCGTCGTAATTAAGGTCGATTGATAGAGTGGAACACAATTTGTCTTCTCCATCCGAGCTCTCCTCTCTTTAAGAAAGGAGAGAAAAGAAGAGATATGATTGATTCATCAGAGCAAAATCCTATACAAAGAAGAAGATCCAATCATAAATCGATGTCAATCTCCGGCAAATTATTCCTTTCCCTCCGATAAATATCGTCAATATCGTCTTTCTCCAAGTATCCGACACCGTCTCTCCGTATAAAACCATCTCCAATTAATATCTCCTCTTCTTCGGAGCTCCAATATAGATTTCGATTGAAAGAAGTTCCCAGAAGAAATCATATTTGGCCGTTCAGGCCGATTATTGAATCACAGATATCGGCCATTAACTTCTTTGCCGTCAATCAAGCTTTCCCTCCCTTCTCCGACAATATGAAAATGTGTAGAACAAGCGTAGACCGAGATTGTCTTCTTTGGTGTTAAAAACAATGGGAAAGGAAAGTAGAAGAAGCGAAAAATAAATAAGGAACAAAAGGTCAGATCTCAGGTTTTGGTTCAAGCCAAACAGACATTCATCCTTCGAATCTCGGTCTTTATTTTCCGAATCAACAAGTCAAGTTTTGGTTTCATAAAGAGCGCCTGCCAAAAATAATAACAACGTATTAAGGAGTGGTTTGACATTACTGAATCACGCTTTAATTTGTTCGTTAAAGAAGTACTCGAATCTCGGTTTCGTCAACCAACTACTTTCAACACGCTACGAGTACTCGAATATCAAAAAAAAGGAAAAACAAAAAGGAGACATTCGCCAAGCAACTTCGGTTTATTATCGAGTGATTCGGTATCACCGAATTACCCTTTAGTTTTATCAAAAGAGCGGTTCAAAATATTCAGATATTACCTACACTTTACTTTTCAATAAATTAATTTTTTCGATTATTGAGCAATCGATCGGAACATAAATTCGCTTGTCGAATTAATCCTCGAGAATTCTTTTACTAAAAAAAAACCTAGTGAGGTTCGAACTACGGATGGTTTGATCCCTTTCGGGGGTACGTAGGCAACTCTTCGGAGTCCAACTATAACCAAAAATAAAAATATGTACCTTGATCACGTACTTGATAAACAAGGTTCATCCCTTTACAAATTATTTACTAAATGCAGCTGGAAATTTCGGAGATTGATAAAGTAGAGCCGAGAGATTATAAGGCAAAGTCGGGTCATTCCCGTATATTTAAAACCATTTCAAGTATTGAATTCGATAAAGTAGAATTTGGTATGACAGATAAAGGTCGAGCATTTCTCGTTAAAACAATTTTCCTTACACATTCTTTACAGAATGCAAAGTTCAACAATTTGTCTGATAAAGTAGGACTCGTTGTTAAACTTCCCTTTAAACAAATGAATAAGGAAGGCGCGCCTTATTGGTTTTGCTCTTTTTCGGATTTCGAAGGTTAGACTTTCGAAGTTTAGACTTTCAAAGTTTAGACTTTGAAGTTTCGAGTAAACATTATGAGATAATTAACATTTAAGCAAAGTCATCAAAAACTTTCAATTTTTGCTTACAATGAATTCCGAAAATTTTGGAATGGGTTCGTACAAAATAAAATAAAATAAACGCCCCCCGAGGACGCCCAAAATCTTGAGATCCGATAAAATAAGATCGTAAGATTGATGGATGATAGTCGACGTATCTTCACTGTAATAACAAATATGAAATTCGGGCTTCGCCCAAGAACATTTGGTGATCTGTTTAAAGGATTAGTAAATCCGAAGTACAAATCATGCGAAGAATTCTTTGAATTAATGAAACTTAGTTTTACCAAATAAAAGACGAGAGTTCTTACTCGCATAAATTTCCCTGCATTATAAGCTCGGAATTAGTGGTAAAATAATCCACAGCTGGAGATCTCGGAGCTTGATAAAATGGAGCCGAGAGATCAAAAGGCAAAGGTCGAGAATTTCTTACACATTTGAAACCTTGAGTCGGTATTTAAGTTAATATGGCTTATTTACTTTGCTCTTGCATGGTGGTTATGTAACCTTTAAGGATGGTCCGAAAAGATGCATAAGTCTAGCGTCTTATATATTTGGCTCGGACGGAGGTTGAAGTATCGGGTTTTAAGGAGTAAAACCCGACGCTAACATACGTGACATCTCGGGTTTAGAAAGTCGTTTCAACTAGGTTAATAAACGCACTAGAGTACCTTTGGGTTAGTATATGACTGTGCCTAGAAGTCTTACTTCACCAGAGTTTACCAAGAATTAAGCATTCTGAATAGGAGGTTGATAGAGTAGTGCCGAGAGATCAAACAATACAAACCGAGAGTTTTCTCAAAATTAGTTTCCTTACGCTATAAGCTACGAATTAGATCCTTTACGCTATAAGCTAGGAATTAGTTCCTTTATGCTATAAGCTCGGAAAGCTCTATCAAGTTTGGAAAATCCGTTAGACGAGTTCGTCCACTTCACGGAAAATTCTTACCTCTTAGCTAGGCTAGTTCGTTTATCCCTTGGAAGTTCGTCCACTTCTCAAAAGCTTCAGTTAGGAAAGTTCATCTACTTCTCGGAAATCTCCAACCTACTAGTTATTTCGGTTTACCTGCTTCTCGGAAGTTTACAGACTAGACAACTCTTCATAACCCGCAGTCATTTGACTTATGGATTTCAAACACTTCATCGGTTTCGTCACCGTATAGATTTAATATGAACTACAGATGACTTGATCCCCTCTGAGGGTATGTAGGCAGCCTTTTTCAGCGCACAGCTATAACATTAGGTAGATGTCTCAAACTTCACCTGAATGAGCTAGATACCAATGAGTTCCGAGCAATGAACCTTAGAAATTCGTTTACTCTACTCAAAGTTCCTCGTCAAGCAAACTGGGGGAGGACTTACTGTTGATGGTGGGATTAGCACCCCTTATAAACAGCTCAGAATTAATTAGGATTTAGTCCTTACAATTTAGCTATGAGCCGACTTTGAGTCATAAACCCGAGATAGGGGTATTCCTTATCTCCTTCGGTTTTACCGCATATATGGTACTTTGGAACTTGTAAAAGTAAATCATGATTAGTGATATCATTAGACTAAAGCAAATGGGATGTTTCATCATTGGTTTAAGGGCGATAGATCCAAAGGATATCGTAGGAAATATAGATCAACAATCAATCAATAATCAATAGATTCACGAACACAGAAGACGATATATATAATAACCGATCTCTCAAGATATTATACTTATGAGTTAACCATTATATCAGAAATGATGCTTTCCAAACCTAATATGAAAACACATGCAATGAAACAGATCTGATTGTTCATAACCTTCCAAGCCAAACATTCCTTTGGTCGAGGACGAGGTTACCTACTAAAAACCATGTTCTGGAATCATTACCCAATGGTGTATTGGTGTAACTCCTCCTATGAGCAATAATCTAAATGGACAGATCATAATAAAGTAGATAATACCATTAAAGTAGAGAATATTGATTATATCATGTTGAATGCATTAGAGATCTATAAAACCATTGAAAACCCTAGATCTAACAAGTTGTCTACTCGCACATAGGGAAACTCATGCACAAAGTAAACTTCATAAAAGTAAAGAGGTTCAGAGATACAAACTCAGTATATTGGTATGAAGAACAGATCTCTTCTCCCCTTCAAGCTCTCAAGCAAAGCTAGTGTAGCAAAACCCTAGAAATCTAGAAAGCAAACTAATATTTGGTGGCTATGGATTTCGTGATTGGTGATTCTTCTGTGATGGCTGCTCTCTGCCTCTTAAGACTCCTTTTATAGGTGGAAAAGTCTTGCCTAGGTCAAAACCTCCTTAAAACTTGAGTCGAGCTTGATTGGAACTAAACGGGCCAGTCTTGTAAAATTCGTCAAAATGAACCTTCTTCAGTAAAATAACAATATCTCGCGCTCCAGAACTCCGTTTGATCTGATTTCAAATGAAAATGAAAGTCAACTCTCGGGGCTTCGATTTGATATGTAATATGTCTATTATACCCTTTCTTTAGGTCTGTCAAACATCCGTTGACTTCCAGACTTTAATTATGGCTCTGCACTTTCCTTTTCTTATAATTGCTCCAATTCTTTCCTTTTTGCTTCCTTTTGTTTCCTTTTGCTACAAAACACCTTTTGCTTGTAAAGCCTGTATAAATACCTAAAACACACTAGAAAGACTATATAAAACCAGTCATATCATGACATTGAATCGGTAAAATCCATGATACTTCAGCAAGTAAGGAGTGTTGATGGTGGGATTAGCACCCCTTATCAATAGTTTGGCGATAATTAAGATTCGGTCCCTACCGATCTTTCCTAAATTTAGATTAGGTTATAAGTCCCTTCAATAAGATTAGAATCCTCGGCCCCGATGACCGAGTGGTACCTCGACAACGAACGGTCGGATTTTAGTGTGCGAAGCGGGGGTGTAAGCTACTTCGTCTAAGGCCGAAGTCTAAGCTCGGGCAGAATAAGATCAAATCTTATCACAGATTCCCTGATTCCAAAAGAATAAAATATTCCATTTTTCAGAGATTAACCCATGGGCTTAGATAACTGATTACTAAGATATATAAATACATACCCCCTTCACTTAATTCAAAATTCAGAATCGAGGATAATAATTATTAACAAACTTAAGTTTAATACTTCTCTTTGATAAATGTAACTCGGCATTCCGAGTTATCATTCTTATAATCGATAATATCAATAAAAGCTTATTTTCCGAGGTTTCCTTTTTTATCTTTTAACTTAACTTGCTCCAAAAACGAATCCCCCTAATTATAAATAATTAGAAGTTGAACATAGTCTCAACATTTTACGCGCCAGGTAGGGGGGTTTTACCGTTTTGAAGTAAAGATAGAAAGGAGCCTGGGGAAAACCAAGATGGTGGACACCCAACAACCACTTTCGGAGGAACGAAGAGATGGAGTGATCGACGAAGTAAGTGATAGAGAAGAGAACACATGAGTTTAGGATAATCTTCGCAGGACCAGAGAGTCAGCAAGAGCTTTGTTCGAAAATCATGATCCCATAATCCGAGAGTTGAACTACCCACAAACAACGCCCAGCCAACTCGGCGTGCAAGGATTTGTGACCCCCATCAATCAAACAATCAAGGTGAAAATACCAGAAACTCAGAATTCTTATGAACAACCAAGGATATTGAGAACACCTCAACCCACCCCTCGATAAGATGAACAACCTTTAGTAACATCATCCTCGAACAACATGCAAGAATAGTCGGCAGCCAATCAAACTCCTAATAAGGTGGGGATAGCAAATCCCGAAACAGGAAACGAGAGAGCGTTAGTACGAACACATCAGCAACGCGAGGATTGGTTGACAGAGCAATTTAATCACCAACAACAAGTCAATCGAAGCATAATAGATCAAATCGCTAGTTTATCAGAAAAACTTCACACCTCAAGAGCTCAAATTTATAATCGAGATCCTGGAGCAACCCAAGTCTGACCTATACGAACCGCTTCCCAACGAGTAACGTTCGAAGATGATCGAAGCGGAACTAGAGAACTAAAGACACCAACTTCGGCTGTGCGCCGAAGTTCAAGGTCTGGAGATAATGAAATGCGGACCTTAAGTACTGACCAATCGATTGTAATCTTAAAAAGAGAACTAGAAGAGATGCATTCGTTGGTTCATTAAGGGACGAGTATAGCTACGGAAGTCGATCAGTTATTGGCAGAAACATAAAGAAGTCCGTTCACACATAATATTACGCGTGCACGGGTTCTGCTCAGTGAAAAATTAAGGTTCCCAACTTATGATGGGACTGGGGACCCGGCGGTCTACATGAGAGCATTCTTAGTAAAAGTCAGAAGGGCCGAGTTCCAGAGAGAAGAAGAAGACGAAGGAAGATGCCAACTTTTCCACAAGAGCTTAAAGGGGGATGCTCAAGCATGGTTCACCAGTTTACCTCCTGACTCAATCAGTTGTTTTGCTGAACTTCGAGAAGCTTTCTTTAAACAATACATGCTACACTTAGAGCAACAAGCCACCGCGTCAGATTTCTATGCGGTTAAACAAGAACCGAGAGAACCGCTTCGAGACTTTATCAAAAGATTCAAGGCGATTTACTCACATTGAGGATAGACGATGATTTGGCAATCGCAGCACTTAGTGCGACAACCTGGTATCAGTCGAGGTTTTTGGATGAGTTATCAACCCATCGTCCTCAGTCCATAAATGATGCGTTGCACCGAGCAAATACATATATAAAGATTGAGGAAAATTGTGTCGAGCTTGCAAAAGCACACGGGTCTGCAAAGGTGAATAAAGAGATGAGACATGAGGAGAAATGAGAAGGTCGATGAGCAGAAAGAGATCGACCTTGGAAAGACAAGTAAAAGTTAGAAACATCTTTTTCCGTGACCGATCCACAAATAGATCAACCTCGGAAAGATAAGTCGTAGTATACTTATACTCGAGAACCTGACGCTCCGGCCCTTCCGTGGTGTGAATATCATAAAAGACCGGGTCATAAAACTGAGGACTGCCGAAACCTGAAAAACCATTTAATGGCTATCCGATTTGAGCAAGACCGAGAAAAAGAGAAACGAAAAGCAAGGAAAATTGAGGAATAGCAACTTCCTCTAGAAGATGCGGAAGAAGGAGAGATCCTGCCCCCACCACCACCAACCTAGAGAAAGATATCAACATGATAATGGGAGGACTCCCGAATTATGAAGATTATGTTCGATCGATTCAACGGAGCATCTTTAGATTATCGGCAGATCAGATTCCACGAAGTACTACTCTACAGAAGGATTTGATGTTCACTACCGAGGATTTGGAGGGAATCAATACTCCTCACAACGATCCACTCATACTGTAATTGAACTTCAGATTGGCGACTGCGACGTCCAAATGATTTTTGCTGACACAGGAAGCTCGGTAGATGTAATATCTTTGGACACACTTCAAAAAATGGAGATCAAGGATCAAAAAATAAAAGCTTGCGTAAAGCATTTGACTGCTTTTGGAGGAGATACGATTTCAACTGTCGGAACTATCAAACTTCCATTATCAGCTGGACGAGTGACAAAAATCGTAAAGTTCGACGTAGTAGAAAGGGCCACCATTTACAATGCAATCGTCGGAACTCCGTGGTTGTATTCTATGGAAGTTGTACCATATACTTATCATCAATGTCTGGAATTCCCGACTCCTAAAGGATATTTGACGGTTCGACGTGATCAAAAGATGGCTCGGAGATGCTTCGTTACAGAAAATAAACTTCGTCGAGAAACCCATAATCAAGTGAAAACTTCGGATCCATTTATCATCTTAGGTTCGGATGACAAGAAAAAGCCGACATCTGTCGAAATCTTGGCAGAACTTTTCCAAAGGGAAGAATACTTAGGAAGGTCAATGAAGAAAGGTCGAAAGGGAAGAACATAATTTCTCCTTTAGGGAAAAAAAAAAAAAAAAAAACGTTGATATCTCTGTTTTCCGAGATAGTCAACAAATATTCAAACGTCGGAACTACGTGTGACTTGATCCCCTCCGATGGTACGTAGGCAGCCTTTCACGAGGTTCAGCTACAACATCATAATAAATCTCGGTTTTTTGGTTAAGAAGTTCATACAACTCAACTATATTTAACAGAGATTCGCACAAATCAATATGTCAGTGCCTTGATCACGTTCTCGACAAAAAATTAGGACAGTTTGCCCTAATAAAAAATAATAGTCTTGCCTAAAAGAATCCCGGAGCCCGATAAAGTAAGACCGAGAGATTAAAAGGTACGAAATTACAAAAAAAATTTACACATTCTTTAACCGAATATAAAAGTTCGACAATAAGTCGGATAAAGTAGGAGTTGTTGTTAAAATTTTAAGCAAATGAATAGGGAAAGCGCCCCTTATTTGTTTTGCTATTTCCGGATTTCAAAATTTTAAATTTTGAAGTTTCGAGCAAACATTATTAGCATATGAAAACAAAATTTTATTTTAAAAAAGTCATTGCAAGGCAATTACAAATTTGGGATCAATTCGGAGGCTTTAATACAAGATTACTAAATCTGAATATTAAAATCTTCTTCTTGAAACTCCGGGATAGAAACAACATTTGCGAGAGCGAACAGTCGATCACGTTCTGTTTCGGCTTCAGCAATGTCCACCTCCGAGATAGCAAACCCGTTTTCAAGAAGAGAACAAAGGTTTTGAGCAACAGCAGCAGCTTGTCCATATTTGTTAGCCTTGTCAAAAGCCTTGGAATACTTGTCAAGGGACACGCGAATTTTGTCCAACTTCTTTTGGCAAGCATCGAAAATCGTGTTCCGCCCGTCCAACTGCCCTTTCTTGAAATGCTCGGCACATTTGGAGTCCAGGATAGCTCGGCCGACATCCCTCTCCTCCAAAATTGCAAGGATTTGACGTTTAGTATCGGCCAGTTCAGAGATTAGCCGAGAATTTTCTTCAAAGAGATTGGAAGTTCTCGACTCTTCTTCCGCAAAGTTCGTATTCAGATTACTCAAGCTCTTGTCTTGGCTTTCAATTTTGCTTCGCGCTTCAGCTAAAGCTCTTTCGACATCGAGGGATCTTCGCTCCAAATCTTCATTCTCGGACAACAGAGTACCAATCTCCATATTAGAATCGGCAAGTCTCTTCTCGTACCGAAGGAATTTTTGACCGATGAAGCCCACAGACTGAAACACGGTATAAATAAAGAGGTCAATATTAAAGATGGTAAAAACAAAAGGCGTTTCTAGATCGGGTGTTTAGGAAAGATCTTCTAGAGTATCTGACTCGCATCAAGTCTTGGGGAGAATGCTGTCATAACCGCTCGATTTTCGCATAATTTCGGTACATTTTTCCTTGTCTTTGCAAAGAATTTTAAAACCATCAAATTCAAATTGGAACGCGTGTTGTTCTTTCACGGGTTTCAAGTAGTCTGTGTTCTCGGCGTTCTTCTTCTTGGCGGCTTCGGCATTCTTCTGCTCTGCAGCTTCAGGATTCTGCTTTTTGGTGGCTTATGCATTATGCTTCTTCCTCGGAAGGAAATTTCGACCACCGCCGAAAGCTTCTTCGGGGTTGGATCTCTTCATTGTAGGAAAGGTATCTAATTTTTCCCAGTCTTGTCTTCTTAAGAAAATTATTTACAAGGTTAATATTAACTTGGAATGAGGGTTGAGAAGTTAGGAAAAAAATCAAAAAACAGACATGTCCAGGCTATGGCTTTACGGATATGAATAGAATGAATATTGCCCCACCGAAGTTCTCCTTCTTGTTTAAGTTTTTCGAATTCTTCGGAGAAGTTTTGAGGAAGAATTCGAAAGCAGCTTGGTTTGACTGAAAAATAACAAAATATGTGGTTAAAATTTAGATAGAGAGAAAAAGAGGAGACCTAGTTTTCTACCAATTATGGTCTTCCAGTTTCAGAAAATTGAAGCAGAGGGGTTATCAATCAAAGATTGGTTGATTTGAACGTAAAAATAGCTTCAGATACACGATTTGGTGGTTGAACGAAGTCCAATGATTATCTTCCTTTTGGGTTTGATATCAATCTTGAAAGTTTCCCTCGGGTTTTTGGAAGCTGAGAAATTCGTTAATTCCTCCAACTTCCAAGAATTCATTCGAACACCGCATCTTGCAGCAAGTAAAGACAAACGTAACCCGACGAGCACAGTAACTAATCATTAACTGCGAAATTAGGAACCAAAGAGGAGCTTCGGTGAAAAAATTCTCGTAAACACAGATGTAACCCGGTGGTGAAATCCAAGATCTCTAGTCAAGCCTCTAAACTATAATTTCAATCTCGTCCGGTTGTTGAGCGCTTTCTTTGATCTCTTCCGATCCTAGATTTAGAAAAGAGAGAATGTCCGACATTCGGAATATTCGGCCAAGAGATTTCACTCCCAGAAACCGAATCCTCGGAATAGTTTCATTCAGTCATGCCAGAGAGTCAGCAAGAGCTTTGTTCGAGAATCATGACTCCATAATCCGCGAATTGAATTACCCACAAACAACGCCTAGCTTACTCTGCGGCAAGGATTCATAACCCCGATTAATCAAAAAACCAAAGCTCTAGTATTTGAAACTGATAATTCTCAGGAACGACCGAGTATATCAACAATACCTCGACCCATTTCTCGATCAGGTGAACAACCTTCAACAACGCCATCCTCAAACAGCAGGCAGGAACAATCGGCAGTCAATCAAACTCCCAACAAGGTGGGGATAGTAACCCCCAAAACGGAAAACGAGAGAGCATTAGTAAGAACGCATCAACAATGCGAGGATTGGTTGACATAGCAATTTAGTCACCAACAGCGAGTCAATCAAAGCTTAATTGATCAAATCGCAAGTCTTTCGAAAGAACTTCAAGCCTCAAGAGCTCAAAATTATTATCAATCTCCTGGAGCAGTCCAAGTCCGACCTTTGCAAACTGTTTCTCAACGGGTAACATTCGAAGATGATCAAAGCCGAACTAGAGAACTTAGGACACCAACTTAGACTGTACGCCGAGGTTCAAGGTCTGGAGATAATGAAGTGTGGGCTTTGAGTACTGACCAATCAATTGTGATCTTAAAAACAGAAGTAGAAGAGATGTGTTCATTGGTTCATAAGGCAACAAGCATAGCTCCGGAAGTCGATCAGTTGTTGGCAGAAACAGAAAGAAATCCATTCATGTATAACATCACACGTGCACGGGTACCGCTCAATGATAAATTAAGGCTCCCAACTTATGATGGAACCTGAGATCCAGCAAATTACATCAGGGCCTTTTTGGTAAAAGTCGGAAGGGCCGAGTTCCAAAGAAGAGAGGAAGACGAAGGGAGACGCCAGCTTTTCCTCGAGAGCTTAAGAGGGGATGCCTAGGCATGGTTTACTAGTTTACCTCCTGATTCAATCTGTTGTTTTGCTGAACTTGGGAAGCTTTCTTTAAACAATATATGGTGCATCAAGCCACTACATCAGATATATATGCAGTAAAACAAGGACCGAGGGAACCGCTTCGAGATTTTATTAAAAGATTCAAGGCGATTTACTCTCATTTAAGGATAGACGATGATTTGGTAATTGGATCACTTAGTGCATCAACTTGGTATTAGTCGAGGTTTTGGGATGAATTATCGACCCAGAGTCCTCAGTCCATATATGATGTGTTTCACCAGGCAAACACTCATACAAGGATTGAATAAAATCTTGCCGAGCTTGCGAAAGCACATGGATCTGCAAGGGTGAGTAGTGCAAGGGTGAGTAGGGAGAAAAAACCTGAGAAGAAAGGAGAAGGACGACGAAATGAAATAGATCAATCTCAGAATGATAAATCAAAGTCATAAAAATCTTTTTCCGTGACTGATCCACAAAAAAAAAGAAGTACACATATACTCGAGAATCTGACACTCGAGCTCTTCCGTGGTGTGAATATCATTAAAGACCATGTAATAAAACTGAGGACTGCCAAAACCTGAAAAATCATTTTATGGCTATCCGATTTGAGCAACACCGAGAAGAAGAGAAGCGTAAAGCAAGGAAGATAGAGGAAAAGTAGCTTCCTCTAGAAAATAATGGAGATGCAGAAGAAGGAGAGATCTTGCCCCCACCTCCTCCGACTCAGAGAAGAAGGATCAATATGATAATGGGTGGACTCGCGAATTGTGAAGATTTTGTTCGATCGATTCAACAGAGTATCTTTAAGTTAACCGTAGATCAGGTTCCACGAATCACTACTCTACAAATGGATTTGATGTTCACTACCGAGGATCTAAAGGGAATCGATACTCCTCATAACGATCCACTTGTAATTGAACTTCAGATTGACGACTGTGACGTCTAAAGAATTTTGGTTGACACAGGGAGCTCGGTAGATGTAATATCTTTGGACACACTTCAGAAGATGGAGATCAAGGATGAAAAGATAAAAGTTCGGGTAAAGTAATTAACTGCTTTTGGAGGAGATATAGTTTCAACTGTTCGTACCATCAAACTTCGAATATCAGCTGGAGGAGTGACAAAAACCATAAAATTCGACGTAGTAGAGAGAGCCACCATTTACAATGCAATCTTCGGGACTCCGTGGTTTTATTCAATGGAAGCTTTTCCATCTACTTATCATCAATGTTGAAATTTCCGACTCCGAAGGGACATTTTATGATTCGAGGTGATGAGAAGATGACCCGGAGATGATTCGTAATAGAGAATAAGTTTCGTCGAGGAACCCATAATCAAGTGAATACTTCGGATCAATCTCTCATAGTAGTTCCTGATAACAAGAATAAACTGACATCTGCCGAAATCTTGGCAAAACATTTCGAAAGAGAAGAATACTTAGGAAGGTCAATGAAGAAAGGTTAAAAGAAAAAAAATTAGTTTCTCCTATTAGGCGAAAAAAAAAAAAACGTTGATATCTCAGATTTCCGAGATGGTCAACAAATATTCAAACGTCGGAACTATACGTGTGGCTTGATCCCTTCCGCGGGTACGTAGGCAGCTTTTCACGGGGTTCAGCTACAACATCATAATAAAGGTTCTACAGTCATGAATTTCATACAACTCAACTATATTTAACCGAAATTCACAAAATTCAATATGTTAGAGCCTTGATCACGTTCTCGACAAAAATTTAGGACAGTTTGTCCTAATCAAAAAAAAAATTGCCTAAAAGAATCTTGAAGCGCGATAAAGTAAGACCGAGAGATTAAAAGGTACAAAATTAAGAAAATTTACTTACACATTCTTTACCGAATGCAAAGGTTCGACAATTAGTCTGATAAAGTAGGACTCGTTGTTAACTTTCCTTTAAGCAAATGATAGGGAAAGCGCGCCTTATTTGTTTTGCTCTTTCCGGATTTCAAAATTTTAAATTATGAAGTTTCGAGTAAACATTTCGAGAATATAAAAACAAAATGATTATAAAAAAAGACTCAAAAGAGTCATTATAAAGACAATTTATTATTATAAAAATACTGGGATCAATTCAAAGATTTTAATACAAGACTACTGGTTCGAAGATTAAAGTCTTCATCTTTAAACTCCGGAACAGAAACAGCATTTGCAAGGGCGAACAATTCATCACGTTCTTTTTCGGCTTCAACAACGTCCGCTTCCGAGATAGCGATCCGCTTCTCAAGAAAAAATAAAGTTTTTGAGCAACAGCAGCAGCTTCTCCATGTTCGTTAGCCTTGTCGAAAGTCTCGGAATACTTGTCAAGGGACTCGTGAACTTTGTCCAACTTCTTTTGGAAAGCGTCAAAAATTGCACATCGCCCGTCCAACTGCCCTTTTTGGAAATATTTGGTACATTTGGAGTCTAGAATATCCCGACCGACGTCCCTCTCTTCCGAAATACCAAAGACTTGACGTTTAGCTTCAGCCCGTTCAGTGATTAGCCGAGAATTTTCTTCAAAATAATCGAAAGTTTTCGACTCATCTTCCGCAAAGTTCGTCTTCAGATTACTCAAGCTCTTGTTTTGGTTTTCAATTTTAATTCGCGCTTCAGCTAGAGCTTTCTCGGCTTCAAGAGATCTTCGCTCCAGATTTTCGTTCTCCGACAAAAGAGTACCAATCTTCATATCAGAATCGGCTAGTCTCTTCTCGTATCGCAGGAATGTTTGACCGATGAATCCCACATAATGAAAAATACGGTAAAATAAAGCAGTTCAATATAAAAGAAGATGGTAAAAAAAAAAGGAAGATTTTTAGATCGATTGTTTACCCTGAACATAGAGCAGGAAAGGGCTTCTAGAGTATCTAATTAATGGCAAGTCTCGAGAAGACGGCTATCATAACCACTCGCTTTTCGAATAAGTTCAAGGCATATTTCCTTGTTTTTGCAAAGAATATTTGCACCATCAAATTCAAAGCGGAATGTGTGCTATTGCTTCACGGTCTTCGGATAGCCCATAAGGACGGAGTTCTTCTTCTTGGCGGCTTCGGCATTCTGCTTCTTCCTCGGAAGGAAATTTCGGCCGCAACCAGAAGCTTCATCGGGGTTAGTTCTCTTTATTGTAGGAGAGGGATCGATTTCGTCCCAATCTTATCTCCCTAGAAGTTTTTTACAAAGTTAGGATTGGTTTGGAATGTGGTTTAAGAAGTTTGAGAAAACTAGACCTGTCTAGGTGATGGCTCTACGGATATGGATAGGATGAATGTCACCCCACTGAAGTTCCTGTTCTTTTTTGAGTTTTTCGAATTCTTCGGAGAAGTTTTGTTGAAGAGCTCGGAAACAGCTTGGTTTAACTGAAAAATAATCACAAAATACGTGGTTAGAATTCAGATAGAGAAAGAAAGAAGAGACATAGTTTTCTACCAATTACGGTCTTCTAGTTTTGGTAAATTGGAGCAGAGGAATTGTAAATCGAAGCTTGGTTGATCCGAACATAAAAATAGCTTCAGAACCACGATTTGGTGGCCGGACGAAGTCCACTAATTATCTTCCATCTGGGTTTGATATCAATCTTGAAAGTTCCCCTCGCGTTTCTGGCAGCTGTGAAATTCGTTAGTTCCTCCAACTTTCAAGAACTCATACGAACACCGCATCTTGCAAAAAGAATTATGAGTCTGGTAATGATTTTCACTGAGTTCGGCGTCAATTGTGACATAGCCATTTTCTCGACGAACACAGTAACTAACCATTAACTGTGGAATTGGGAGCCAAAGATGAGGTTCGGTGAAAAAATTCTCATAGAGACATATGTAACCCTGTGGCTATATTGTTACAGGGTCTTTGGTCAGGTCTCAGAAAGATGATTTCGATCTCGTTGGGTTGTTGATGCTTTCTTTGATCTTTCCTATTATAGATTTAGAGAAAAGAGAGTGTCCGACATCTGGTATATTCGGCCACGGGATTTCATTCTCGGAAACTGAAGTCTCGGGATCGTTCCTTTCAGCCATTACTAAAGAAAGAACTAATAACTACTTGAAATAAAGCAGAGGAGAGACTGCAGATGACCTCAGAGAGAAAAGAAATAATTATGAGGAGAATCAACCATAAACTGAAGATGATATAAGGTTCATTAACGATGATAGACGCTTCGATTTCTGCGTCAAGGGGGTTTAATTAGCCATCTTATCAACTAAAGTAGGCGTCGTTTCTTTTTCATTTAATTGCGCCCCTTTTCGAAATGACACGTCATAGGGAAGACGAAAAGATATGAGAGTACCGAGAATTCTGCACACGCGTCAGTAGAGACCTTTCGTTTTCTGTATTTTCCCACCAAAATTTAACAATGAAACAAGAGAAAGAAGGAATCTTCGGGATTTCCGAAGATAAAGATCGATTGCAACCAAGCCTCATTTATCAACAAGCTATATTGTTACGAAATTTGCTGACTCTCCCTTAGGTTATCCTCAGACGAACTTGGGGGGACTTACTGTTGATGGTGGGATTAACAACCCTTATCAATAGCTTACCAATAATTGAGAGTTGGTCTCTACCGATCTTTCTCTAATTACGAATTAGGTCATCAGTCCATTCAATAGGATTAGAGCTCTCGGCCCAGATGACCGAGGGATACCTCGGTAAAGAATGTTTGGATTTTAGTGTCCGATGCAGGGGTATAAACTACTTTGTCCAAAGCCGAAGTCTAAGCTCAGACAGAATAAGATCAAATCTTATTACAGATTCCCTGATTCTAGAAAAATGGAATATTTCCATAGGCTTAGATAACCGACTACAAAGATATAAAAATACATACCCCCTTCACTATAATCGATATTCATAATCAAGGAGAATAATTACTAGCTAACTTTAGCTTAATACTTCTCTTTGGTAAAGTTAACTTGGCATTCCGAGCTAACACCCTTGTAATCAATATCATTAATAAAACTTCTTTTTCTGAGAAATCTTTTGTCTTTCTTACTTATTAAACTTACGCCCAAAAAACGAACCCCTCTAATTACAAATAATTAGAAGTTGAATCTAGTGTCAACAAAGCTGAACGACACAACCGCATACAGAGAATTGTTACTGTTGATACTGGGAAGAAAGAAAAAAGAGACCTCGGAAGAACAACTTTATTAATGATTTGGATTACAAAAGTGTTAACTCGGAATGTCGAGTTAACTTTATCAAAGAGAAGTAACTAAATCTAGGTGATCTAGTAATTCTTCTCCCCGATTCTAAATCAATATTATTAGTGAAGGGGGGTATGTATTTATATATCCTTAATAGTCGGTCTTGTAAGCCCATGGGCTAACCACGGAAAAATGGAATATTTCCATTTTTCTAAGACTAGAGAATCTGTGATAAGATTTGATCTTATTATGTCCGAGCTTTTGACTTCGGCCTAGGACGATGTTGTTTACACCCCCGCTTCAGACACTAAATTCGATCATTTTTCACCGAGGTATCCCTCGGTCATCTGGGCCGAGGGTTATTATTCCTGTTGACGGGACTTATAACCTAATAAGTTATCAGGGAGAAGCTCGGCAGGGACCGAACTTCAATTATTTCCAAACTATTGATAAGGGGTAAAACCCCACCATCAATTGTAAGTCCCCCCCAGTTCGTCTGAGGATGTCTCCGGGCAGCGTTGGCGAATTTCCATTTTGAATAGCTTGTCAATATATGAAGTTTAGTATTGGTTGATCTTCGTCTTTAATAATCTTCAATAGTCTCGAATCTTTGCTTTCAATAGTCTTGAATAGTCTCGAATCTTCATCTTTAATAGTCTTGAATAGTCTCGAAACTTCGTCTTGAATAGTCTTGAATAGTCTTGAATCTTCGTCTTCAATAATCTTGAATCCTCGTCTATTAATTTAGCGGGAAAAAGATTGGATAATGAAAGGTCTCATTCGAGCAAACTTCTTAGTTTTCGTAAAACCTTTCAACTCCCAAGTGACGTGTCATCTCGAAAACGGATGAAATTAAATGAGAAGAAAAGCGCCCCCTCTTGCCTCTGGTATTGACTAATCAGGTCCTTTCACTGCTGTAGACGAAGCGTCAATCACCATTTGTTCGTCCTATAAAACTGTTGTTTTATGATTAATTCTTCCTAAAATCAGCTTTCCACTCTCTGAGGTAATCTTCGATCATCCTTTTTTGATTCATTAATACTCCTTTTAACAATGTCTGAAAGAAACAACCCCGAGGTTTCGATTTCCGGAAACACACTCTCCTGGCCGGCAATCCCGGATGTCAGAACTTCCTTGTTTCCTAGATCTGAAATTGGATCAAGAAAAAGGAGAGCTCAAAATACCGAAGAAATTGAAATCCTAGTCCCGAGGTATGATTAGAGACCTTGGATTACACCACCAGGTTATGTCTGCCTTTATGAAAGTTTCTTCTCCGAAGCGAATCTCTGGTTTCCAATCCTGCAGTTAATGGTAAGCTTCTGCGCCCGTCGAGGAATAGCGATGTATCAATTAACACCCAACTCTGTCAAAATCATCATCGGGCTTCTAACGCTCGCGGCTCGGTGCAATATTCAATTAAATTCTTGGAAACTTGAAGAGTTGACGAACTTCTCGAGTGCTGGAAACACATAGGGAACCTTCGAACATAGTATCAAACCCCAGAAGAAAATCCTCACCGGATTTCGTTCAAGCACAAAATCGTGGTTTCGAAGCTACTTTTATGTCCGAATCAACCAAACTTCAATTTATAAACCTGATGCCACAATCTTCCGAAATTGGAAGAACATAATTGGTAGAAACTAGGTCTTCTCTTCCTTTTTCTTTTCGGATTCTGACCTCATTTCCTTTTTCTTCCCCCAAACTTCTCCGATGAATTCGAAAAACTTAAAGAGCAAGGAGAACTTCAGTGGGGCGACATACTCCCTTCCCATTTTTACAAAGCTCGCTCCTGGGCTGGTATGCTCTCTTCGAACTTCCTGCTCCTTTCCGAACTTATACTTATACTTATTTCTAAAATGAAAAGATCAAACCCCGAATGAACTTCCGACAGCAATCAGAACCTTCTCTTGAGAAAGAAACAAAGTTTCGAGGCCGCCAGAAAGAAAAATGCCGAAACTTCTAAAAAGCAGAATGCTGAAAAGAGGAAGCTCATCTTGCCCGAAAAGGAACATCACACATTCAAATTCGAGTTCGGTGGTGTGGACTTGCTCTTTAAGGACAAGAAGAAAAGCACCGAACTCTTGCATAGAGCGAGCGGTTACGACAATCGTCTGGCCGAGATCTGCTGCGAATCGGATAGCTTGGAGGCCCTCTCTTGTTCACTTTTTAAGGTTAACAACCGAGCCAAAAATTTTTTTCTTCGGATCCTTCTACAAACCCCAACATTTTTACACATATATTGCAGTCGGTGGGTTTCGTCGGTCAGTCGTTTCTTCGGTATGAAAAGAGAATTGCACAATCTAATCTAAAGATCGATTCTCTTCAAATCGAGAATGAAGATTTAGAGAAGAGATCCCTTGACGCCGAGAAAGCTTTATCTGAGGTGCGAAGCGAAGTCGAAGATAAAGAAAAACGCTTGGGTAAACTGAAGCTGCACTTTGCAGAGGGAGAGTCGAGCATTTCCGAAGTTTTCGAGAAAATTCTCGGCTAGTCACCGAACTGACTGAAGTTAAAAGTCAGATAATTGATATCTCGGAGGAGCGGGATATCAATAAAGCTATTCTGGACTCCAAGTGTGCTGAAACTTACCAAAAGGGACAACGTGCGGTCCTCGACACCTGTCAGAAGAAATTGAACCAATTACGCGGATCGCTTGATAAGTTTTCCGAGGATTATTCTGAGGCTTTCAATAAAGCTAATGAATAAGGGCAGGCCGCGGCTATTGCTCTGAATCTTCGTTTTCTTCTTGACAAGGGACTCCATATCCCAGAGGAGGAAATTGTTGAAGCCGAGAAGGAACGCGACCGATTGGCCGAGCTTGCAAATACTATCTCGATTTTGGAGTTTAAAAATGAAGATTTTAATATTTAGATTGGAAGTCTTTGTATTAAAACCTCTGACTTGACTCTAATTATTTGTATTTGTGCGTATTGAATAGAATTCTTTCTTCTTTCCGAGCTTAGGAACCTTTGTACATAAAAATCTTGATCCCAATTGTGATATCTTCGGATGTTTAATAAACATTGCTTCCCGTATTATTGGATTTTACTCGAAATTTTGTTTCTTGTATGATTGGATTTTACTTGAAATTTTGTTTCTCGTATGATTGGATTTTTTTACTCGAAATTTAAAAACTTAATATTTTGAAACCCGGAAATAGCAAAACAAAATAAGGCGCGCTTTTTCTATTCGTTCTTAAATTTTTACAACAATCCTACTTTATCAGACTAATTCTCGAACTTTTGCATTCTGTAAAGAATGTGTAAGAGGTTTTTTTGGTTATTTCGTACCCTTTAATCTCTCGGCCTTACTTTATCGGACTCCGAGATTCTTTCAGGCAATTTTTTCTATTAAGACAATTGTCTTAATTCTGGTCGAGAACGTGATTAAGGTTCCGACTTTTTTATGAGCATAGTTGATTCGTAAACTTCTAAACTAAAACTGGGATTCATGATGTTGTAGCTGAACCCTTTGAAAGGCTGCCTACGTACCCTCGGAGGGGATCAAGACACACGTAATTTTGACTTTTTGTTTGTATGCTGATTATCTCGGAAAATCTGAGATATCAACATTTTTTTTTTTCCTTTGGGAAAAGCTAGGCTCTTCCCCTCCGACCTTTCTTGGTAGTTTGTCCTAAGTATTGCTCACTTTCGAAAATTTCTGCCAAGATTTCGGCAGACGTTGGCTTCTTCTTGTTGATCGTGGTTAAAATGAGGGATGGGTTTGGGGTTTCTTCTTGATTATGTATTTTGCGTCGGAGTTTGTTTTCTGTTACGAAGCATCTTTGAGCTATTTTCTGATCACCTCGGACTGTGAAATATCCTTTTAGAGTTGGGAATTTCAAGCATTGGTGATAGGTAGATGGAACGGCCTCCATAGAGTATAACCACAGGGTTCTGACGATCGCGTTGTAAATGGTGGCACTTTCTACTACCTCGAACTTCACAATTTTTGTTACTCCTCCGGCTGATACCAGGAGTTTGATGGTTCCGACAGTTGAAACTGTGTCTCCTCTGAAAGCTGTTAAGTGTTTAACCCGAGCTTTAATCTTTTGATCCTTGAACTCCATCTTTTGAAGTGTATCTAAAGATATAACATCTACCGAGCTTCCAGTGTCGACGAATATCCTTTGGACGTCGCAATCTCCTATCTGAAGTTCGATTACAAGTGGATCGTTGTGAGGAGCATCGAAACAAATGATTGAATCGGGAGGTAGACTAGTAAACCAAGCTTGGGCATCTCCTCTTAAGCTCTCTAGGAAGAGTTGGCATCTTCCTTCGTCTTCTTCCCCTCTTTGGAACTCGGCTCGCCCGACCTTCACCAAAAATGACGTCATGTATACTGCTGGATCCCCGGTTCCATCGTAGGTTGGGAGCCTTAGCTTATCATTGAGTGGTACTCGTGCTCGTGTGATGTTGTGGGTGAACGGACTCTTTTCCGTTTCTGCCAGTAGCTGGTCAACTTCCGGGGCGATGCTTGTTGCTTTGTGGACTAAGGTTCGCATCTCCTCTATTTCCCTTTTTAAGATCGCGATCGATTGGTCAGTACTCGGGGTATGAAGTCCATCGTCCCCACTTCTCAAACTCCGGCGAGTGGTGGATGTCCTGGGTTCTCTTGAGCCACCTTGATCATCCTCGAATGTTACTCGTTGAGTGGCGGTTCGCGAAGGTCTGACCGGAGTCGTTCTGAGGGTTTGATTATGATTCTGGGCTCTCAAAGCTTGGAATTCTTCTGATGCGATCGCGAGTTGATCGATCAAGCTTCGGTTAACTCGTTGTTGGTGGATAATTCGCTCTGCCAGCCAATCTTTGCGTTGTGGCTGCGTTCTCACCATTGCTCTTTCGTTGCATGTTTTGGGGGTTGCCACTTCTACTACACTGGGAATTCGGTTTTTTATCTGATGTTATTCTCTATTATTCGAAGATGGCGCTGTCGAAGGTTGCTCGTCCGATCGAGGGTCGGGATGAGGTGTTATTGCTATGCTTGGTTATTCCTGGGCATTTCGAGCTTCGATCGTTAAAGTTTCTACTATCTGATTAATAGGGGTTATGAATCTCTCTTCCCCGCTTTGACTGGCCGTAGCTTGGGGGTAATTTAATGCGCGAACTACTGAATCGCGATTCTCGAACAAGGCTCTAGCCGATTCCCTGGTCTGATGAGTAGTATTCTGAACCATGACTTGTTCTTTGTCACTGACTTCCGTGAGTTCACCGTCTCGATGTTCCTCTGTGAATGGCTCTTGCGTGTTCATCTTCTTACTTTCCAAGATCCTTCTTTTCCTACATAAAAGAAGTAAGTCCCCCCCCCTACCTGGCGCGCCAAATGTTGATATTGGGTTCAACTTCTAATTACTTGTAATTAGAGGGGTTCGTTTTTGGAAAAGTATTAAGTAAAGGAAGCAAAAAGAGACCTCAGAATGATTTGAATTACAGAAGTGTTATCTCAGAATGCCGAGTTAACTTTATCAAAGAGAAGTAATTAAACCTAGGTGATCTAGTAATTCTTCTCCCCGATTCTGAATGAATGTTATTAGTGAAGGGGGTATGTATTTATATATCCTTAATAGTCGGTCTTGTAAGCCCATGGGCTAACCTCGAAAAAAAGGGAATATTTCCATTTTTCTAAAACTAGGGAATCTGTGATAAGATTTGATCTTATTCTGTCCGAGTTTTAGACTTCAGCCTAGGACGATGTTGTTTACACCCCCGCTTCGGACACTAAATCCGATCATTTTTCACCGGGGTATCCCTCGGGCATCTGAGCCGAGGGTTAATATTTCTGTTGACGGGACTTATAACCTAATAAGTTATCAGGGAGAAGCTCGACATGGACCGAACTTCAATTATTTCCAAACTATTGATAAGGGGTAGAACCCCACCATCAACAATTACATGCTCAAAAGTTGGTGAGAGGAATAACGGAAGATGGCTATGAGAGATTGCCTTCTTTATTGCATGGCTTCGAGCAAACCAACCCTGGAACGCAAACTGCTCTTGAACTAGATGAGGAAAATAGATTTAAATATATATTTCTAGCATTTGGAGCTTCCATAGAGGGGTTTAGGTATCTTAGAAGAGTCATTGTGGTGGATGGTACACATCTTATTGGGCCATATGGAGGTGTTATGCTAGTGGCGGCCGCACAACACAGAAACTTTCAAATATTTTCGGTATTGTAGACTCTGAGAATGATGCCTCGTGGGAGTGGTTTTTCACAAAATTGGCAAACTGCCTTTCAGCTCATGATCCTCTGGTCATAGTCTCAGATAGGCACACCTCCATCAAGAATGGGATTGAAAAGGTTTTTCCTTGGAACAAACGAGGCATTTGTTATTACCATCTACAAAATAACATAATCACAAATTTTATGGGCAAACATCTCATTTACTTGGTGAAAAACGCGGCGTATGCATATACGATGTTCGATTTTGACCGACACATGGCCTCCTTACGAGCGGTAAATCCTCTACTTGCTACATACTTGGAGGAGGCGGATGTTAGTCTATGGTCGCACGTTCATTTTGCAGGAGACAAGTACTGTCAGACATCCTATGCCATTTGATACCTATTTCAGACTTCTTTTTTTTGTCTGTGTTAACTGTTGATGGTGGGGTTCTACCCCTTATCAATAGTTTGGCAATAATTGGAATTTGGTCCCTGCCGAGCTTTTCCCTGATAACTAATTAGGTTATAAGTCCTGACAACAGGAATATCAACCCTCGGCCCAGATGACCGAGGGATACCTCGGAGAAGATTGATCAAATTTAGTATCTGAAGCGGGGGTATAAACAAACATTGTCCTAAGCCGAAGTCTAAGCTTGGACAGTATAAGATAGAATCTTATCACATATTCCCTAGTCTTGGAAAAATGGAAATATTCCATTTTTCCGAGGTTAGCCCATGGGCTTATTAGACCGACTATTAAGGATATATAAATACATACTCCCCCTCACTAATAATATTTATTCAGACTCGAGAGAGGAAGAACTAGATCACCTAGTTTTTACTTCTCTTTGATAAAGTTAACTCGGCATCCCGAGTTAACAAGCATTGTAATCGCTTTTATTAATAAAACATCCTTTTTCCGAGGTTTTCTCTTCTCTTTCTTACTAAGTACTTTCCTAAAAACGAACCCCTCTAATTACAAATAATTAGAAGTTGAGCCCAGTATCAACATTTGGCTGGAAAAATATAGTTTGCAAACACGGGATTCCTTACGAGATAGTAACAGATAATGGTTCCCAGTTCATTTCAGATAACTTCGAAGCCTTCTGTGAAAAATGGAAAATTCGTCTAAACAATTCGACTCCGAGGTACCCACAAGGAAATGGACAAGCTGAGGCTACGAATAAAACAATAGTTGCCAAAATAAAGAAAAGACTCCTCGGGAAAAAAAGAAGATGGTCAGATGAGTTGGAAGGAGTGCTATGGTCACACAAAACGACTCCTCGAAGTGCATCCGGACAAACCCCCTTTTCACTTTCTCATGGGATGGAAGCTATGTCTCCTGCCGAAGTTAGGGTTCCGAGTATGCGAAGAACCCTAATGATACACGATACCGAGATCAACGATATTCCTCGGGCTTGGAATTCATTCCATCTGAACAGATATCACTGTACCGACGAGCTATTAAAAAAAAAAAAAAAAAAAAAAAAAAAAAAAAAAAAAAAACCTAGTAAGGTTCGAACTAGGGATGGCTTGATCCCTCTTGGGTACGTAGGCAACTCTTTGAGAACAGCTATAATTAAAAAAAAAAAACCTAGTAAGGTTCGAACTACGGATGGCTTGATCCCTCTTGGGTACGTAGGCAACTCTTCGGAGTACACCTATAACAAAAAAAAAAAAAAAAAAAAAAAATCGATGCCTTGATCACGTATTCGATAACATGGTTTATTCCCTCCTAACACATTCGGTACCGAATGCAGCTGAAAGTTTCGGAGCCTGATAAAGTAGGACCGATGAATTCTAAGGCAAAGTCGGGTCATTCCCCATATTTAAAACCACTTCAAATACTGAATTTGATAAAGTAGAATTCGGTATAACAGATAATGGTCAAGCAGTTCTCGTTAAATCAATTTCTAAAATCAACTAAAGCCTTAATACGATAAAGTAGCATTTAAGCTGAAGTCATTAAAAACAAAAATTTTATAAATGAGTACAAGGCAGAAATACAAAAGAGAAAAATTACAAATTAAGGAATGTTCCGTAAGAATTATGCACCCCAGGAGGTAGCTTCATCTTCACATCATCTGATCGACGTTGAGGTCCGAGGTTTTGAGCAAATAGAGGCGGAGCTTTGAGATCCGAAGGACTAAGGTCAAAAGTCGGAAATTCATTCAACCGGTGTTCGAGGTTGGCTAGTTGGGAGAACAATTCCTCTTTCATTACAGAAGGAATCGGAACCTTCTCCTTTTCAAACACCTCAATCAGATCGCACTTTCCTTTCACCTGATGAAATAAGTCAGTCAGAGAGTTACGAAGCTGGTTTGCGTCGATGTATTTCCGAATCTTTTCAAATTTCTTCCCACATTCTCCAAGAGCATTTAGGCGACCGAGTATATGTGGATCAAGGTTATTACCTTTGTCCCCGGTTGTCCCAGAAGTTGACGGCTTAGACTGGCGAGCATCTTCTAGCTCACGCTTCACACGTCGAACTTCATCAACGAATTTAGCAGACTTTTTTTATTCCTCCACAGCCATCCGGAAAACAGCTTCGGAATCAACAATAGACTTCTCCACCTGAAGCCTAAGCGAGTTGATTTCCTTCTTCATCGCCAACTCTTTCAACTCAGCATCCGATAGAAGACGATTGAAGCAGGCAGCTGTCTGAAAATTGGAATAAAACAGTCGGTCGAAAATTAGGTGAAAGTTGAATATAGAAGTAGAGTGAAGAACCTTGAAAAAAGAAGAAGCCGCGTTCTTAAGCAGAGAGTCATTTTCTTCATTAGAAAGGAGGGGAAGAGGGCCGTATCGACCTCCGAGTCTTCCATAGAGCTTCGCACATTCTCCTTGATCCTCAAATAAGGGAACATTCCTTCCGAATGAGTATGAGAAAGAATAGTGTGAAGTGGGCGTAGCAGAACCTTGTTTGGAAACTTTGGTTGGTTCTTTATTAGAAGTTTCAGAAAGCGGCTTCGAGAGACCTGTTGTAGTAGAGATGGGGGCGGTAGAGCTCGTAATATTGGACTTCGGCGGAGGCATGTTTCCGAGAGTTTTTGTTCTGATCCTCTGAAGGAGTATCAGTGTCTCTCGTTGGGATAGCAGGGTCCAAAACCCGAATGATAGGATTTTCTTTCGAAGGGATCGGACTCGGGGTTGTCTCAACGACAGTTGGATTAGTCGAGATGCTGCTCGGAAGAGTAGAAGTTGGTGGAGCTGAGGGATTTGGTATCGAGGAGGTAGATGGAATGAGAGACTTCTTAGAAGAGGTCTCGGTTTTCCTTCTCTTCGACTTCGATTTCTTCTTTGGAGTCTTCGAAAGCTGTCGTTTAAAAGCTTTGGTTTTCTGGAGACACACTTTTGGAGAAAGAGATGTTTTGTTCGGGGTTTTCTTCCCCTCGATTTTGTGCTATAAGTACCCGAGGTTGGTAGATTTTCAAATTCTTCATGAAGGGGTTCGACATTCTAGAGATAGAAAGAGAAAGGAGAATTGGGAATTTTTCTGTGAAAATGAGAGCTGATAATTAGGTTTTTGGGGTTGGACAAGAATTATTTATAAGGCACGATTTGTCCATTCCAATTTCCCATTTAATGTGCCCGGTCAAAATAAGACATGTCAAGGAAGCTTTCTGTGAAATCGAGGAGTTTGCGTACATCAACTTTTCGTTATCTGGTCTTTTCCCGCCCCATTGAACAACAAAGATGTTTGAAGAATTAAAGTTGAAGTTATTGAAGACGAAGATCAACTGGTACCGAACTTCATTTATCGGCAAGCTATTTAGAGTGGAACTTCGCCAATGCTGCCCGAAGACATCCTTAGACGAACTGGGGGGTACTTACTGTTGATGGTGGGGTTATACCCCTTATCAATAGTTTGGCAATAATTGGAGTTTGGTCCCTACCGAACTCTTCCCTGATAACTTATTAGGTTATAACTCTCGGCAACAGGAATATCAACCCTCGGCCCAGATGACCGAGGGATACCTCGGAGAAGATTGATCAAATTTAGTGTCCGAAGCGGGGGTATAAACGAACATCGTCCTAAGCCGAAGTCTAAGCTCGGATAGTATAAGATAGAATCTTATCACAGATTCCCTAGTCTTGGAAAAATGGAAATATTCCATTTTTCTGAGGTTAGCCCATGGGCTTATTAGACCGACTATTAAGGATATATAAATGCATATCCCCCCTCACTAATAATATTCATTCAGAATCGGGAGAGGAAGAACTAGATCACCTAGGTTTTACTTCTCTTTGATAAAGTTAACTCGGCATCCCGAGATAACAAGCATTGTAATCGCTTTTATTAATAAAACATCCTTTTGCCGAGGTTTTCTCTCCTCTTTCTTACTAAGTACTTTCCTAAAAACGAACCCCTCTAATTAAAAATAATTAGAAGGTTAACCCAGTATCAACATTAACCGCGTTGTTTTTGTTGGTGAAAGGTACAAGCTAAAGACAAGCAACATTGTCGAATCTATAAACTCCTTAGTCAAGAAGGAAAAAGGATATCATATATCTTTGTTTTTGGAGTTCATACAAGAGAAGCTAGGGACGTGGTTTTGTACAAGGCGCCTAGATGCAATGAGTCTCACGACAACATTTAGCCGAGGAGCGAAATATTTGATGGCTATTCGTGAATATTGTGCGAGCTTTATGACGGCAGAACGCGTAGATGCGTATCAATTCATTGTTAAGGGAGGACATAGACATTGTGTGGTCGATTTGCACAAACGAACATGTGAATGTGGTGTGTGGGATTACGAGAAGATACATTGCTCACATGCAATCTGCGTTGCACTAGAACTTGAGCTACACCTTTGTGTTGATGGTGGGGTTCTACCCCTTATCAATATTTTGGCAATAATCGGAGTTTGGTCACTGCCGAGCTCTTCTCTGATGAATTATTAGGTTATAAGTCCCAGCAACAGGAATATCAACCCTCGGCCCAGATGACTGAGGGATACCTCGGAGAAGATTGATCAAATTTAGTGTCCGAAGCGGGGGTATAAACGAACATCGTCCTAAACCGAAGTCTAAGCTCGGACAGTATAAGATAGAATCTTATCACAGATTCCCTAGTCTTTGAAAAATGGAAATATTCCATTTTTCCGAGGTTAGCCCATGGGCTTACAAGACCGACTATTAAGGATATATAAATACATACCCCTCCTCACTAATAATATTCATTCAGAATCTGGAGAAGAAGAACTAGATCGCCTAGGTTTTACTTCTCTTTGATAAAGTTAACTCGACATTCCGAGTTAACAAACATTGTAATCACCTTCATTTATAAAATATCATTTTCCGAGGTTTCCTCTTTGTTTTCTTACTAAGTACTTTCCTAAAAACGAACCCCTCTAATTATAAATAATTAGAAGTTGAACCCAGTATCATTAATAAGAGGGGTACTTGATAAGAAAGTAAAGAAGAAACCTCGGAAAGAGAGTATTATTAATAAGAGTGTTTACAATGCTTGTTAACTCGGAATGCCGAGATTAACTTTATCAAAGAGAAGTAAAACCTAGGTAATCTAGTTCTTCTCCTCCCGATTCTCAATGAATATTATTAGTCAGGGGGGTATGTATTTATATTGATAGTGTATGTGCTGACAGAGTTTAAAACTGTGTTGAGGTAGAACATGAGGCAGATGATGAATAGAAGGTTACTCAAGTAAGGAAGAGAATATTGTTGGGTCTCAACAGATGTTATTCAGCTGATTCGGGAGATCAATGATTGAGAGAAATCAAGGATCGTGTGAAGAATCAATAAACCACAAAACAAGGATTATAAGGAATCAATGATTGTGTGGAAGTTGAGATTGCAAGTCAACCGGTGAGCTAAGCTGTGTGGCAGCTGGAGAGATGACACACGAAGTACTACACCGGAGACTGCGTGCAAGATTAATGGAGAAGATTGTGGAATGCGGATATCAAGGGTGATTTAATCTGAAGATTCTGGAGATCAAGGATTGACAGCAATTGAAGATTTGGAGCATAATCAAGAGAATCAATGCGAAAGGATTTCAATATATTTCAAATAAGGAAAACTTGGAGATCAAGCATAAAGAATATTTAAGAGATTTCCGAGTGTTGAAGAAAAGGAAACATAGGAAATCTGCTTAACCATAAAAGAAGACGAAGACCTGCGTATGAGGGTTATCACTCCACAAGTTGTAATAGTGAGGGAAAGATCTAGAGCTGAGGGCTTAGATCATTTGGGAAAAGATCTACAGCTAAGGGTTTGAAATACAACATAGGGCTTAGATCATTTGGGGAAAGATCTATAACCAAGGGTTTGAAATACAACATAGGGCTTAGATCATTTGGGGAGATTAGAGAGCGAGTTCTTTGATATTATCATATTATGCATCATTTACGCTTACATTAGAGTAGGATTCCATTTCATATTTGTCATTTTTTGCTACATTTATCATTGATTTCATTGCACTTAGGGTCTAGGTGTTGCATTAGGTCTAGGAGAGTCTTTTGGTGCATATTGGTTGGTCCTTAGGTACAAACGTGAGGAGAAGAGCTAAGGAAGGAGCATTTGATGGAATGGAGCACAATTGGAGCTAAGGATGAGCTGAGGAGCACTGCAGCGGCCGAGCGCAGCGGTCAAGGAGTGACCGCTGCAGAAGATTACAACGGACTGAAGCTGCAGCGGTCAAGAAGCAACCGATGTCAACTTCTGGAGTGTCCACAGCGGTCTTACAGCGGTCAAGGAGTGATCGCTGCATAGTCAACCACAGCGGTCACCAAGCGTAGCGGTCGAGGCGAGACCGCTGTAATCTTCTGGAGTGTTCACAGCGGTCATGCAGCGGTCACACTCAGACCGCTGCGGTTTGGTCCGGACAAAAATAATCGGGTCGAAACCCGGTTTGTCCCGGGTCGACCCGGTTTGACCCAATTTCATAAAAACCCCTTCTTTCTCACTTACATTTTTATGCTTAGTTTTTCCTAAGGGGTTTTAGACTCCTTCTCTCTTTTGTTCTTGAATCTCTAGTTTGAATCTTAATACAATTTGCATTTCCTTTAAGAAATCTTTGCTTTTTAGATTTCATTATCAATCTATCTTATTATCCATCATGATTTCTTCTCTAATCAAGCTTGGTTTTGGGAGAATCATCATGGGTATTGAGTAGTTCCATTAGGGTTTATGGATGGGTTAGATGAGGGTGATCTAAGCATGGGTTAGGGTAGTTTAGGGTTTAAATCAAACATTCCATCCATCTCTAGGAGTCCTTAAAGCTTCTTCTTCCATGGGAATGAAGTAGATGATATGAGACATTTCAAGAACACCAAGTGTTTAGAGATGGAATTATGATTTTTATGCCTAAGTGATTGGTGCTAAAGGTTTTAATTAGGTTGATCTAGTAATTTGGAAATGAATTCATTAATTATCATCACTCAAATGGGAATTTGCTAATGATGCTATAATTAGTGACATGATTAATTGCATGGAAATGAATTAGTCAATTAAATGGATCATTAACCTAGGGAATAGCTAATTAGTGTAAGCTAAATATTCTAAACCATGCTTAGTGATCCCAAATCAAAAATAACCCATCTAAGGACCCTTGTTTTAATCATTGCATAACTTTTAATCATCTAATCAATTGCACTTAGCTTAATTAGTTACTAAAAAACAACAAACAAACTTCATTAGGCTTAGATTAAGATGATCTTCATACTCTAGGTGTCAAACATAAGTGAGTTTGGATTGATAACCTTTTGTACTGCAACGTACAAAGGTAATTGGTGACCCGAAAACCGATCATCAATTTGGCGCCGTTGCCAAACTTGTTTTTGCATCTAGTTTTAAGATTCAGTTGAGACTCAGCATTTTACTTTTTGCATTTTACTTTTGAAAACTTGTGTTTCGGATTGTGAGCTCAATTGTGAGTATTGGAATTAGATTGTTGCTTGGTTTTTGGGCTGTTTTGTAGGTACATGCACACAAGATCCAAAGACAATCAAGATCTACTTCAACTCGCAACTCACCGTCGACCAAGCACTCGAGTTAGACAATTGATAGAGGAACTATAGACTAATACCGAACCTATGGCTGAACAACACCTTCCTCGCAATCTCGCTACTGTCGGAATTGGTGATACCGCTAATGTTCACGATGACCGCCACGGAATCCAACCACCAAGAATCGAGAACAACAACTTCGAAATCAAAACTGGTCTCATCAACATGGCTCAAGCCAACCGGTTCTATGGATTACCTAGCGAAGACCCTCTTGATCACATTGATCGTTTCAACAAGCTTCTCGATCTCCTCAAGATCAATGGCGTCTCGGAAGATGCTCTTAAGCTTCGGTTGTTCCCCTTCTCTCTTGATGACAAAGCTCACATTTGGGAAACAAATCTCTCTCAAGGTTCAATCACTACTTGGACGGATTGCAAGAGAGAATTCCTCAACAAGTTCTTCTCCCCGGTTCGAACCGCGACGCTACGGAATGACATATCAAGTTTCAAGCAATTCTCCAATGAGTCCTTGTATGATGCATGGGAGCGTTTTCGCGGATTAACTCACCAATGCCCACATCATGGCTTCACCAATGCCACTCTCTTGAGTACCATCTATCGAGGAGCTCTTCCCAAATTCCGCCAACTCTTGGATACCGCTTCAAATGGGAGTTTCTTAGCTAAGAATGTGGATGAAGCTATGCAACTAGTAGAGAACTTGGCTACTAGTGATGGTATTTATGGTGAAGATTATGATCGGACTACAAGAGCTACACCGGATCATGATGAAACAAAGAGAGATAAAGAGATGAAGGCTTTGAATGACAAGTTGGATAAACAAGCAGCCATGATGGATAAACAAGCTACATTATTCGATAAACTTCTATCTTCAACAAAGAAGGATACACACCACGTGGTCAACTATGTCGATGAAGCTACTTATGAAGAAGAAGTCAACTATGCACCGGAAATGGTTAACGAAGAAGAGATCAACTATGTGGATAATCAAAACTACAACTTTCAACAAACCCACCCCAATCTCTCTTATCGAAGCAACAATGTGGCCAATCCTCAAGATCAAAACTATCCTCCAAGGGGCAATCAAGGAAACCAATTTATCTCAACTAATCAAGCTCAACAAGCCCGCCCTCAAGGAAACTACCAAGGCCAGCAAGGCGCTGCTCAACCGAGGCCGAATCAGCAACCACCGGGTTTCTAAAGGCCTCAAAAACCACGATTCAATCAAAACCAACAAGGGTACACTCAAGGACAACAAAGAACAAACCCAAACCAACAAAGCTATGGACAGCAACAACAATAAGGTTATGGACAGCAACAACAACAAGGATATGGTTACCAACCTCAACAAGGTTACTCTACTCAAGGACAACAAGGGTTTCCTCAAGGTCAACAAACCCAACCTCCAAACCAAGCACCTCCACAAGTGGATTTGGTCACCATGATGCAGCAAATGCTTAGTGGACAATCCGCATTGACCAATAGGATTATGAACATGGAGGATGAGATCAAACACCTCAAGAGTCAAGAAGCTTCAACTTCTCGTCAAGGCCAACTTCCGGGAAAATCCGAGGCAAATCTGAAGGAATACATCAATGCTATTGAGCTACGGAGTGGGACTACCTTGCCTACAAGAGAGAACCCTTACATCAATGAGGACACTGAGAAACAAGAAGGGGGGGGGGGGTAGACATTGTTGATGAAGGTGAATTTGAAGAGGACCCTTACTTAAGCTCATTGGCAAGAGAATATGCCAAGGAGGATGCATTGCGCAAAGAGAAAGAGCTTGAGGAATCCATGGAGAGGGCCACGTCCTTAGCTAAAGCTAAGAAGGACAAATCCAAGGTTGTTGATGAAGAGACCACTAAGAAGCAAAAGTTCATCCCTCCACCATATGTGCCTAAACTTCCTTATCCGGGAAGGTTTAAGAAGCAACTAGCTGAGAAGTACAAGGCCATATTTGATAAGTCTCTCAAGAATGTTGAGCTTACAATGCCTCTAGTGGATGCTCTAGTCCTTGTGCCTCAACATGCCATGTTCATCAAGGAAATGGTAATGGAGAGATCCAAGGAGGTGGAGTCAATGATGGTCTTGACTCATGAAGTTAGTGACATCATCCAAAAGCAAGTGATACCCAAGAAGCTCAAGGATCCTGGTTCATTCACTATACCTTGTGAAATTGGACCACTAGCTTTTCAAAGTTGTTTTTGTGATCTTGGTGCAAGTGGTAGCCTAATGCCATTCTCGGTAGCTAAGGCCTTGGGTATTCAGAGAAATAAGGAGACCAACATGAGGCTGATCTTAGCAGATAGAAGTGTGCGGACTCCAATTGGTGTAATAGAAGATCTCCCGGTTTCGGTTCAAGGCTACACGGTTCCGACAGATTTCATTGTTCTTGAGATGGATGAAGAGCCATCCGACCCTATCATCTTTGGTAGGCCATTCTTAGCAACTGCTGGAGCTATAATTGATGTCAAGAGAGGAAAGAGAGATCTTCACTTGGGTATGGATGAGATTCTTGAGTTTGACATCAACAAGACAATGAAGAAGCCAACCATTGATGGCCAATGTTTCTACATAGAAGAAATGGATAGCTTGGCGGATGAGTTACTTGAAGAGCTAAGAATGGAAGATGGATTGGAAGTAGCCTTAACCTTGGATCACAAAGGAAATGGTTTCTTAACCACGGAGAGCCAATCTTATGAGCTCACACCTGACACTAAGGAGCCATTGGAAATAGAAGCTGGATTTATGGATCTAGCAAGGGAAATGGAAGCTAAGGGTATTGAAGAGGTTAGTAGTGAAGAAACAACCTTGGATGATGGAGATTGGAGTGAGCTAAAAGCCCCAAAGGTGGACCTAAAGGAGCTTCCCTCGGGACTAAGGTATGCATTCTTAGGTCCCAAAGAGTCTAACCCGGTGATAGTAAATGAAAATCTAAAGAGTGATGAATTAGCTTTGCTTATCAATGAACTTAAAAAGTATAGGAAAGCTATTGATTACTCTTTAGATGATATTAAGGGTATTTCTCCCACCTTATGCACACATAGAATTCACCTTGAGGATGAATCAAAGAATTCTATTGAACATCAAAGAAGGTTGAATCCCAACTTGAAGGATGTTGTAAAGAAAGAGATTCTAAAACTTCTTGGTGCGGGAATAATCTATCCGATCTCGGATAGCTCGTGGGTTTCACCAATTCATGTTGTGCCTAAGAAAGGGGGAATCACTGTTATAAAAAACGAAAATGATGAGTTAATACCAACTAGAACCATTATCGTGTATATGATGTGTATTGATTACCGGAAATTGAACTCATCAACTAGAAAAGATCATTTTCCCTTACCATTCATTGACCAAATGCTTGAACGACTAGCCAACCATCAATACTATTGCTTTTTAGATGGATACTCGGGATTCTTTCAAATCTCGATCCACCCGAATGATCAAGAGAAAACGACATTCACATGTCCTTATGGTACCTTTCCTTATCGAAGAATGCCATTTGGATTATGTAATGCACCAGCAGCTTTTCAAAGATGCATGATGTCTATATTCTCGGATTTGATTGAGGAAATGGTTGAGGTGTTCATGGATGACTTTTCCGTATATGGCTCTTCCTTTGGTGTTTGTTTGTCTAATCTTTGTAGGGTTCTAAAGAGATGTGAAGAAGCAAACCTAGTGTTGAATTGGGAGAAGTGTCACTTCATGGTGCAAGAAGGAATTGTTTTGGGTCACAAGATCTCGGAAAGAGGAATTGAGGTTGATAAGGCGAAGATCTCGGTTATGGTCAACTTAGAGCCACCAAAGACGGTAAAAGATATCCGGGCTTTTCTAGGCCATGCGGGTTTCTACCAGCGGTTTATCAAAGATTTCTCCAAGATTGCTAGACCATTAACAAGACTCCTTTGCAAGGAAGTGGAGTTTGTGTTTGATGAAGAGTGCATGAGAGCCTTCTTTGAGATCAAGAGAGCTTTGGTTAGTGCACAAATAGTTCAAGCTCCGGATTGGGATCTTCCTTTCGAGATTATGTGTGATGCTAGTGACTATGCGGTTAGTGCGGTTTTGGGTCAAATGAAGGATAAGAAGACTCATGTCATCTACTATGCTAGTAGGACTCTAGATGAAGCTCAAACCCGGTATGCAACAACCGAGAAGGAGCTATTAGCGGTTGTATTTGCCATGGAGAAGTTTTGGTCTTACATTGTCGATTCTAAAGTGATTGTCTACACCGATCATGCGGCATTGAGATACATCCATTCAAAGAAGGACACTAAACCGAGATTGCTTCGTTGGATACTTCTTCTTCAAGAGTGTGACATGGAGATTGTGGACAAGAAATGTATTGAGAATGGAGTAGCGGATCATCTCTCTCGGATTAGGGTAGAAGACTTGGTTCCTATTGATGACAAGCTAATGCAAGAGAGCTTGATGAGTGTGGGATCTTTAAGGAAAGAAGATGAAGTCATTTTGGGTGATTTATGTATTTCACAAGAGGATAATCTACCATGGTTTGCTGACTATGTGAACTACTTGGTTTGTGGAAAGGAACCACCACTTGAAGGTCAGAGGAAGAAGAGGTTTTTCAAGGTTGTGAAAAGATTCTATTGGGATGAACCATTCTTATACACTCTATGCAAGGATGGTCTCTATAGGAGATGTGTAGCTGAGGAAGAGTTTGAGGGAATCTTGTTGGCTTGCCATAATTCACCAAGTGGAGGACACTTTGCTTGCTTCAAAACAGCCACAAAAGTTCTCCAAAGTGGGTTTTGGTAGCCAACCTTGTTCAATGATGCTTATGAGTTTGTGAAGAGTTGTGACCAATGTCAAAGGAAGGGAAATATAAGCAAGAGAGATGAGATGCCTCAAAACCCAATCTTTGTTGTAGAGGTCTTTGATGTTTGGGGTATTGACTTCATGGGTCCTTTCCCACCTTCCTTTGGGAACCAATACATTTTGGTGGCTGTGGACTATGTGTCCAAGTGGGTGGAAGCAATAGCTTCTCCTACAAATGATGCCAAGATTGTGGTTAAGTCATTCAAGACAATCATCTTCCCAAGGTTTGGTGTTCCAAGAGTGGTAATTAGTGATGGAGGAAGCCATTTCATTAACAAGGTGTTTGAGAGTCTACTCAAGAAGAATGGAGTGAAGCATAAGGTAGCAACCCCATACCATCCCCAAACCAATGGTCAAGTGGAGGTCTCTAACTGCCAAATAAAGGCAATTCTTGAGAAAACAGTTGGGGTACTTCAAGGAAGGATTGGGCGAGCAAACTCGATGATGCTCTTTGGGCTTATAGAACCGCCTTCAAGACTCCCATTGGCACTACTCCTTTCAACTTGTTGTATGGGAAAGCTTGTCACTTGCCGGTAGAGCTCGAATTCAAGGCAAAGTGGGCTGTCAATCTTCTCAACTTTGATATAAAGAATGCTCAAGAAAGGAGATTGGTGGACCTTGAAGAACTTGAAGAGACTAGACTTAAGGCTTATGAAAACTCTTCAATCTACAAAGAGAGAACCAAGGCATTTCATGACAAGAAGATTCTCTCTAAGGACTTCAATCCTGGTGATTAGGTGCTGCTACTTAACTCGAGGTTGAAACTCTTTCCCGGAAAACTCAAGTCGAGGTGGTCCGGACCATTTGTGGTTAAGGAGGTGAGAAGTTATGGGGCGGTTGTGCTTGAAACAAAGGATGGAAGGGAATTTATCACCAATGGTAAAAGGTTGAAGAAGTATCATGCTAGGGAAGTCACTCAAGAGGCAATCTCAACTCCTCTTGAGGATGCTCCAACCACCACTTAGCACAAAAGGGTAACAAAGTCAAACTTAGAGACTTAAAACAAAGTGCTATTGGGAAACACCCCTTGCTTATCCTTGTAAATAGTTTAATTTCATGTTTTTATTTCTTTGTTAGTGCATTTTGATGTTTTTGCTAAGTGTTTTCAGGGGATTTAAGAAATTTTGGAAGTTTAATGCTCGCAGCGGTCAAGGAGTTACCGCTGCAAGAGTCCGAAGAGAAAAAAAATCTACAGCGGTCTCGCAGCGGTCAAGTGGAGACCGCTGTGATTTCCTGACCTTGAAACCCAGAATTGGTCGCAGCGGTCTTGCAGCGGTGACCGCTGCACTCATTTTGTTTGAAATCCGGAGGATTGACAGCGGTCACCCGCAGCAGTCAACTGCTGACCGCTGTGATCTTCTGGAGACAAAAAAATAATCGCAGCGGTCTTGCAGCGGTCACACTCGATCCTCCCTTCTTCTTCCTCATTTTTCACGACTTCTCCATTCTAAAAGTCAATTTCTCTCATTCTCAATCACAAAAACCCTTTGTTTCAAACCGATTTTCAAGCATAATCTTGTATTCTTCACTTGTTTTCAACATCTTCTATCATCAAACTAAGGTAAAATCAATTTTCATCCATTTTTTTGTGACTTTCATGGAAACTCATATAATTGTGATTGAAATTAATGGAAGTTGTAAAATTTTGCTTGGGTAATGCTAGTCTAGGCTAGATAGCTTGAAAATATGGTTCAATTTTGAGAATTCATGCCAAAATTTGGATTTTTCAAAAATTAGGGTTCTTGAGCATGATCAAAAACGAAAATTTTGGGGGTTTTTGAGTTTGATGGTTTGAATTGTTAAATTCAGTTATGGAAACTTGTTTAGATACATGAGTATTGGTTTTCATTAAGCAATTGTGATAGAATTGCTTCTTTGATCTCATTATTTGCAAGTTTCCTATGGTTTTGAAGGATAAAATGGGAGTGAAGAAAGGAAAAGCAATCGTGGGAGCCTCCAATGCCGAGAACGAATCAAGCGAAGTGAGTTCGATGTTCCGAGGCCACAACCTAAGAGGTCAAGGAAGCAAAAGAAGATAGAAGAGCCACCAAAGAGCAAACCAAGTCCTACTCAAAGGTTGAGAGCCATGAAGGACATGGAGTTTGTTCCAACAAGGTAGGCGGATCACCAACTCTTGGCGGATCTCGGTATCTATGACCCGGTTAGAAGCTTGTTCTCAAACATGGGCTTAGCGGGACTCTTTGACATGGCGCACATATCTCATAAGGCGGATTCCAAGGAGTTCCTTGCTACCTTAAGCGTCTTCGATGACACCGCTTTGGACATAATCGATGAAAACCGAGGCCGCATTAGCTTTAAGATCCACGGGAGGAATTACGAGCTAACAATGGCACAACTGGGTATGATCTTCAACTTCCCAGCCGGTGGCGAAGTCTATTCATTGAACCTCGATATGAATGAAGCAAAAGGAGTGTGGAGATTGATAGCTCGGGGTGAATACAAGAAGGGAGTTAGCAAGGCAACAGCTATCCGACATCCGGCAATCCGGTATGCTCACAAGTTCCTTGCTCACACCTTGTTCGCAAGATGGGATACGGGAAATGTGAAGGAAGAGGAGCTTGCTCTCTTGACCGAGGGAGTGAAACCCTTCTTACGTACCACGGGAACAAGTGAAGACTGCGGATATGACATCATTGGGCAACCAAGACCGGTCAACTTCGCTCACTACCTCGTGAACCGACTCCTCTCATTTCAAGATTGGGTAACTTCAAACAAGGACAAGACTCCTCAGCTCAGCATTGGGGGACTCATTACACAAATCTTGACAGCTTGCGGAGTAGAGATACGCTCACCCAAGGCAACACTACCAATCACGCGGTTAGACATGCCTTACCTTGCCACATTTCACTTCCTTGTAGGGTGCAAAAGGAACAGCTTTGGATACCGCTTCTATGTCACCGGGAACGAGAAGAAGACCGTCCTCCTTCCCAACACGGGTATCACCACCTTCGACACACGCGCCAATCTCTTGTTCAACCCGTGACCATATCTCCTCCATGATCCAGCTAGAGACGGGCCCCTTTCTTCTATTCACCGGACACGAACCGAGCTACCGCGTGAGGAAGATGAGGAAGAGCTTCCCGGGGAGACTTATGGAAGCAAGCGGTATGATTTTGAGCCTTACGCCGATCCAATCACGGGAGATGCTCTAAGAGTGACACACGAGCATATTGGCCTTCTCAAGAGGCTAACTAAATGGCAAGGCAAGAAAATCAAGAAGCTTGTGAAGACGGTAAAGAAGCAAGGGAAGCTTATCAAGAAGATCCTCAAAGACTCTAGCTCTTTACCAAGGAGAACCGAGGAGGGTGGCTTGAGCATGGCGATGATCATAGCTGCACCACAAACCGACGAAGCCGCGACATCTTCTCACGGTGGACAGCCAAGGCAAAACAAAGGGAAGACACCACTCTCGCCTTCTAGTAGCGGCTCGGGAAACCGCTCCTACTCCATGGACTTCTCCCCTTCTCATTCTTATTAGGTACCCAATTGCACCCTTGTAAATATATTTTGATTTTCTTGTTTCATTGCATGTTTAATTTGTCTTTAGGACTCTTTCTCGAATTTCTCTCACGCCGAGCCGGTGTGATTTAAGTTTGGGGGAGAGCCTTGCATTTGATGTGGTTTTTGTGTTCTTATTTTACATTTCAAAACTTGAGTCTCATGCATTGTTAGATTTTTCATGCATTTTTAGTTCAATTTTTTCAAATTTTAGCATTTTTCATATATGATTGAGTCTAGAATCACTTGCATTGGGAGAATTAGCTTAACCAAGGTATCACATTTTGACATTAATTCAACACCCTAGTTATTAATCCTCTAATGCTTTACATGCTTTGTTTGAAATCAAGAAAGAACCATTCATGGATCATGCTTCTGATAACCTTGCTTAGGTTCAAACTCTCTCTATTTGAAACTAGCCTCACCTAAGTGAAAACCATAATTTGATCAAATAATTATTGTGCTTATGCTAATAAAGTAAAAACCATGGATCACTTATACATACTTGGGCATTCTTATCCCTTTTTACTACTCTTGTGTGCCTAAGTAGCCATTTATGGTTCCCCCACCAAGCTTCATCCTTAAACCTTCTTTCTAGCCAATGCATCATTTGTGTGTGACTTTGTGAGGCCTCTTCCAAGCTAATTTGACAAAACGTGTTAGGTTTAGAGCGACAAGGGAACACTTTTGTGTAGATTTAGCTCTATCATTAAAGAGCTAATAGGGACTAACCTAGATTAGGTGGGAATGTGGTTTAAATTCAAGTTTGGGGGAAAATGAAAATTACAAGGAAAAGTTTTAGTTGAATTGGGAAGAATGAAGAAAGGTAAAGGTAATGAAAGGGGAACAAAAATGAGAAGAAAAGCTTCAAGGTAAAGCTCCAAGGAATACAAAGAAAAAGAAGCCTCAAACAAGGAAAGAAGAACTCCAAAGCAAGCAAAAGGAAAAAAGCCAAATGGTGAAAAGAGCAAAGAAAGAGGAAGTCAAAGCAAAAGAAAAGGAGCCAAAAGAAGTAAGAAGAATCCCCATTGAAGAGAAGATGGATGAAATGGGCAAAGACTCTTGGGTAGAATGGCAAAATGCCTTAGGTGAACAAAAGGGTAGATAGGATTTTTGATAGGAAATTGGCTAGAATATGGCTTAGGTTAGAGAAACATTAGGCATATGGGATAGACAAAGGTTTTTCCTTGTATGCATAGGTTGCTCTTTACCTTTAGTATTTTGTTAAAGTTTGGCTCATTCATTGAGAGATCCCTAAGCTAACAAGCCAATGCATTGACGAGATCATCTTCATCTCATAACCTTAACCTTTAGCCAAATGGTTTGATCTAAATTGGTGTAAGCACAATTCACAAATTTCATGAGCTAATGAATGTTAAGAGGCTAGTGGATAGGATGGATTGTCTAGACCAAGGTATGGTTTTGATTATGTATTGGGATGTGCATGGCTAACTTCTTTTGAGTAGACAAACTTTGATGCATTTTTGGCTTAGTAACTTGGATGTTGAGTTAATTTCTTTTTGTGATGCCTTGTTGATTGAGCTACTTCTCCCACTTCATTATCTCTCTCTTTAGCTTATTTGTTTGCTTGAGGACAAGCAAATGAGTAAGTTTGGGGGAGTTGATATTATCATACTATGCATCATTTAGGCTTACATTAGAGTAGGATTCCATTTCATATTTGTCATGTTTTGCTACATTTATCATTGATTTCATTGCACTTAGGGTCTAGGTGTTGCATTAGGTCTAGGAGAGTCTTTTGGTGCATATTGGTTGGTCCTTAGGTACAAAAGTGAGGAGAAGAGCTAGGGAAGGAGCATTGGATGGAGTGGAGCACAATTGGAGCTAAGGATGAGTTGAGGAGCACTGCAGCGGTCGAGCGCAGCGGTCAAGGAGTGACCGCTTTAAAAGATTACAACGGACTGAAGCCGCAGCGGTCAAGGAGCAACCGATGTCAACTTCTGGAGTGTCCACAGCGGTCTTACAGCGGTGAAGGAGTGACCGTTGCATAGTCAACCATAGCGGTCACCAAGCGCAGCGGTCGAGGCGAGACCGCTGCAATCTTCTGGAGTGTTCACAGCGGTCATGCAGCGGTCACACTCAGACCGCTGCGGTTTGGTCCGGACAAAAATAATCGGGTCGAAACCCATTTTGTCCCGGGTCGACCCGGTTTGACCCAATTTCATAAAAACCCCTTCTTTCTCACTTACATTTTTATGCTTAGTTTTTCCTACGGGTTTTTAGACTCCTTCTCTCTTTTGTTCTTGAATCTCTAGTTTGAATCTTAATACAATTTGCATTTCCTTTAAGAAATCTTTGCTTTTTACATTTCATCATCAATCTATCTTATTATCCATCATAATTTCTTCTCTAATCAAGCTTGGTTTTGGGAGAATCATCATGGGTCTTGAGTAGTTCCATTAGGGTTTAAGGATGGGTTAGATGAGGGTGATCTAAGCATGGATTAGGGTAGCTTAGGGTTTAAATCAAACATTTCATCCATCTCGAAGAGTCCTTAAAGCTTCTTCTTGCATGGGAATGAGGAAGATGATATGAGACATTTCAAGAACACCAAGTGTTTGATGAAATGCCCAAGAGAGTTTAGAGATGGAATTATGATTTTTATGCCAAGGGATTGGTGCTAAAGGTTTTAATTAGGTTGATCTAGTAATTTGGAAATGAATTCATTAATTATCATCACTCAAATGGGAATTTGCTAATGATGCTATAATTAGTGACATGATTAATTGCATGGAAATGAATTATTCAATTAAATTGATCATTAACCTAGGGAATAGCTAATTAGTGTAAGCTAGATACTCTAAACCATGCTTAGTGATCCCAAATCATAAATAACCCATCTAAGGACCCTTTTTTTAATCATTGCATAACTTTTAATCATCTAATCAATTGCACTTAGCTTAATTAGTTACTAAAAACAACAAACAAACTTCATTCATTAGGCTTAGATTAAGATGATCTTCATACTCTAGGTGTCAAACATAAGTGAGTTTGGATTGATAACCTTTTGTACTACAACGTACAAGGGTAATTGGTGACCCGAAAACCGATCATCATTCTTTTGTAAGAAGAGCGATTTGATATTTCTTGTAAGTTTATCATAAGAGTTTCTAATCGAAGTATATTCTTTGTAGAGAAAATATTTGTGTGTTATTTCATGTCTCATACCGTGTGGTAGTGTTATCTTTATCATTCCACATTTTCAATTGGTATCAGAGCCAATCACTTGAGTGTATTGGAAGCAGGTGAGGATCCTGAGGAAAAAAATGAGGAAGGGTAAGGAGTTTAGGACTAAAGAGATAGCCTTGGAGGAGAACAACTATGGCCATTGGAAGCAGCGAATGAAGGCCAACATAAGAAGCATTGATGAAGATGCATGGACAGCGGTGGAAACCGGATGGGCAGCACCAACCAAGGAGGTTGAAGGAAAGACGGTGCCCAAAAGCAAATCTGAATGGTCAGATGATGAGAAGAAGATGTCCAAACTCAATGCAAGGGCCTTTTCTGCTATTTGTGGCAAGGTGAACACTGAACAATTTCAAACTATCCAGAATTGTGAGACCGCCAAGGAAGCTTGGGACATTCTTCAGAGCGAGTACGAGGGAACTGATGCTGTGAAGAGGACCAGAATCGACTATCTAGCCTCACAGTTCAAGTTGATGAAGATGGAGGAGAATGAGTCCATTGGTGAGTTCAGTGCACGGATTACCAACATTGCTAATGAAGCCCAGCTTCTTGGGAAGAAATATAAAGAGAAGAAGCTGGTGAAGAAACTCATGCGGAGCTTGCCAGAGAAATACACCGCCTACAAGACAACTCTGCCAGTTTCATCCAATACTGATGAAACAAAATACAGTGAGATAGTTGGCAGGCTAAAGTGTTGCCAAACTATTGATAAGGGGTAGAACCCCACTATCAACAAAAGTGTTCCGACTCTTGGAATAGTACAGCTCCCGGTGACGGTTGGAGGAACAATTAGGATCGTTAACTTCGACGTAATAGAAAAGCCAATTCTCTACAACATAATTCTTGGAACCCCCTGGCTATTTCTAATGAAAGGAGTGGTTTCAACCTGTCACCAATGCCTTAAATTCTCAACTCTACTCGGAATTTTTTCGGTAAGAGGAAATCAAGCCGAGGCAAGACGTTGCCTCCGAGAAGACCTAAAGGAGAAAAAAGCAGAAATTTCTTTCGGAAAGGAAATTCTAAATTTCAAAAGGCTCCGAATACAGGGTAAAAATAAAAAAAAATAAAAAAAAATCGTTGATATCTTGGATTCTCCGAGATAATTAACAACACCTCGGAACTACGTGTGCCTTGATCCCATCCAAGGGTGCGTAGGCAGCCTTCCACAAGGTTCAGCTACAAACATTGAATCTTGGTTTTATAGTGATGAAGTTTCAACGACTCGACTATACTTAACCTCGGTTTACTAAAAGTAATCAAACATACAAAATCGATACCTTGATCACGTATTCGATAACAGGGTTTATCCCTCCTAACACATTCTATATTGAATGCAGCTGAAGATTTCAGAGCCTGATAAAGTAGGGCCGAGAAATTCTAAGGCAAAGTCGGGGCTTTCCCACTTAAAAAACTCATACCCAAAGAATCTTAGGATCTGATAAAGTAGGATCTAAAGATTAGAGGTCAAACCAGTCAAGGTTTAGACTCACTGAACATTTTCGGTTCCGCCCATGGACATCCGGTATTCTGTTGAAGGAACTCTTGAAAAAGACCAACATACAAAATATGCGAAGAATCTTTTCTTAAGCATTTAAGAAAGGATAGGTAAATTCGATTCCGAAACTACCATTAGTGGTTCTTGAAACAAAAAGAAAATAAAAACAACACTAAACATCGAAGTTAAAGGCATTATGCTCAAATTCAGAGAAAGTATAATCCTTTGCTTCCTGTTCAGCTACTATAGCATCCTCTTCCACTTGCTTCAGAAGATTGGCGGGAATATTTACACCTTGAGAAGATAAAGTACAGAGTACCCCGAAGACTGCCTGGGCTTGGCCGAGATTTAAAGTCTTTTCAAATCTGACCTCCCGAGCTTGGATGATTTTTTCGATAGAATCCAGCCTATCCTGGATCTTCTCAGCCATCACCTTCTTGGTGGGTTGTATCTTACGAGTTAAAGAAGTAGCAGCTGCGCAAGCCTCCTTCATCATAGCTTCGACTTGGCGAACAAGAGAAGTCCGATCAACCTCCAAAGTCTCGTTCTTCTTTTCAAGACTGTTGATGTAATCATTCTTCTCCCTCAACAAGCCTTCGTATTCACCCACGAGGAAACAAGTGGTCCGAGCTTCCTAAATGATGACATTTTTTGAGACCTCATAATATTTTAAAAGATAATAAAAGACAGAGACAAATCATCAAACCCGAATCGAATTCCTTGCGAGAATGGATATGTGCTCCTTCACGAGGAAATCACCTTCCGGTCTTAAAGAATTGCAACCTACCATCTTCCAGAAAAGTTTGACTCTCTTCTCTTCATCGTTTGAGAGAAGCTGTGGCGAGTTGAATTCAAAGTTAAAAGGAGTGTCCTCGGCTTTAAGTTGAGATCTCTGCTTTTTTGTTAGAGGAGTCTCAATAATCGAAGAAGCAGGCATTTTCTTTGAAAACTTTGTTTTTGGAGAAGTGGTGGTTGCTTTTCCACGTTTCTTCTCCGAGGAAGTTGAAGCTTTGCGAGAAGAGGAGTCGATTTTGCTTTTCTGAGACTTTTGAAACCTCGGTCTATTTGGGGGAGCTCGGATAAGCGTCTTATTGATATAATCCGAGGGCGATCTCTCCAATGGATAGTGGATTTCGGAAACTACATGACCTATGAAGAACCAAATAATAAGAAGGAGTAATCCAAAAACTTTAGAGAAGGAAATTCAAGGTACCTGAATGCAAGCGAGCGAGATCGATAAAATCCGCGGGAATATTCAGAAATAGCAACGGAGGAAGGTTATAAATCCGGTCCATTTCTTCCTTAAAGATCGGAGGGAGTTCTTTAAAGAGGATCAGTTTTACAATTGCCGAGCTATCAATTGACCACGTCCTAATCACTTCGGCACTAGGATCGAAAATGGAAGCCTTATTGATCCGAATGTACAAGAAGTTAGTACGCTAGTTTTTGGCGTTAGAAGTAAATCCAGTTCCTAGTTTACCGGCGTTTTTTATCATAGTATACCAGGTGATGCCATCTCGACTATCAACGAGTCTGGCAAGTTCGGAGAATTTCCAGTATGGAACGATAATCTCGGCCCTGCTGGGTTGGATCAGAAAAGGTACCATATGTCTGATAGCGCCGGGTCCTAGTTGAGTAAAAGCAATCTTCAACTGTTTACAGAATTCAACCAGAAGGAAAGGAATAGGGAACCAAAGTTGAGCTTCGGTAAATAAATAAAAGTAGAGACACATGAATCCCTCAGGAGGAGTCCAAGGTCTTTCTTTAGACTTTGGAACTAGGATATCAAGATCTTCTGAATCAATGGCAAATAAACGGAGAGTTTCAATGTCATTCTCCTTAAAGGTAGAATCTCTGAAATCTTCAGAAGGTTCCTCTTCTGCAATCGGTTAATAAGAGATGGTTTCAGAGCTGCCGCTCTTGGATGGGGAGTTAGCCGGGATAGACGAAGCAGGATTTTTGATTCCTTTCTCGGCGGAAGAACACCTTCGATATCTATTGGGGAATCAATTAATTGGTTTCTGGGGGATTTTTTCTGAGATTCACTTGATCCGGAAGAAGAAGAAGTCGAGGTGGAACTAGTTTCGGAACTGGAGCTACTAGAATTCTATTTAGAAGGCGACATTTTTTTAATTTCGGAGAAGAGGAAGATTTGTAAGGATTATGTAGATGATATGATATAGAGGCTAGGGATTTAGTCTCTTTAAATTGTTATTAGAGAAAGGCGGTGTTATATTCGCAGAAGTTCAACCGATTTTGTCAAGAAGTGTCGAAATTTTATTGGGGGAAATAAGACTTCAATGTATAAAGCACGATCTCCTTATTTTTCTGCCAAAAGTAGTTTCAGATGATCCGAGTATACGATCGACACGTCATCGGGAAATAGAAATGTCCTGAAGAACCCGAGAGTTTCGCACCAGAAAAATAAGACCCTCCACTATCTAGTCTTTTCCCGCCAAATTGAAGAATGAAGATTTTTGAATAATTAAAAACGATGATTATTGAAGACGAAGATCAACTGGTACCGAACTTCATTTATCGACAAGCTATTTAGAGTGGAACTTCGCCAACGCTGCCCGGAGACATCCTCAGACGAACTGTGGGGGACTTACTGTTAATAGTGGGGTTCTACTCCTTATCAATATTTTGGCAATAATCGGAGTTTGGTCCCTGCCGAGCTCTTTCCTGATAACTTATTAGGTTATAAGTCCCGGCAACAGGAATAACAACCCTCCCCCCAGATGACCGAGGGATACCTCGGAGAAGATTGATCATATTTAGTGTCCGAAGGGGGGTATAAACGAACATCGTCCTAAGCCGAAGTCTAAGCTCGGACAGTATAAGATAGAATCTTATCACAGATTCCCTAGTCTTGGAAAAATGGAAATATTCCATTTTTCCGAGGTTAGCCCATGGGCTTACAAGACGGACTATTAAGGATATATAAAAACATACCCCCTCACTAATAATATTCATTCAGAGTCTGGAGAAGAAGAAATAGATCGCCTAGGTTTTACTTACTGAATTGCCATGTATGATTGGTGATAGATTCATTGCTTTGGATTTTTACATCCTGGAGACTTTCTATGCTGATGAGAGTGATGGGATATAGCAGATTATACTTGGAAGATCGTTCCTTAAGACCGTTGGAGCTTTAATCGATTGCTAGGAGACACAATATCATTAAGAGGTCTGGGAAGTCCGAACATTAGTTTCAAGATCAAGGATAAAGAAGTTGAAGAATAAGATTTTGCCTGCTACTACCCAGAGAAGAAGAAATAGAGTTTGGCAGTCATCACAAGTTCCAAAACAAAGATGAGAGTTATCAAAGAACCCATAAGGAAGAGTTTTCGACGCTCGAGTCGGGCGACCCTACCACCAGTCGGTCGACCCTGCGCTGCGCAGTCGGTCGACTTGGTGGTCGAGTTTTATTAAAACCGAGTTTTTCTTCATAATTCCATTAAAACTCAATCTTCAAACACGATTTTTTCTCTCAATTCTCTCCCAAATTTTGTGATTCAAAGTCCCCTGGGATCGCAATTTTAAGCTCTATCATCCTGTACTAACAGTTTTCACGGTCTGCAAGATGTCTTCCTCTGAGTACGAGAGTGATGCCAACATTTGAGACAAAGCAGAGAACGAGAAGATCAAGGACCCATTTCCCGAGAGAAATCACGCAGACGTTGTTAAGTACCGCGCATGCCGAAAAACACAAAACCGGGATTGGGATGACTATGACACGGTTTTCTACAAACGCTACACGGAAATTCTCATCCAGCCGATGCGTTTCCTGGACGTGCCTTACATGTCACGGCTGAAGCTGAAGAACTATTTGAAGCGTTTGATGAAGAATGTCGGTATGGGGATCATTGGTTTCACTTGCTATGATACATACCCGGAGGTGGCGAGGCAGTTCTTAGCCTCGATGTGATGTGATCCTGGGTAGGATCTAGTTCTTGAATGACTCCAAGAGGTTGTGAAGGTGATGGTGTGAAGATCAAGGTTGCGGAAGTGAAGTAAAGGTGGTGAAAGTTGCGGATTGGTGAACTCTTAAGTGGATGGATCCGAAACAAGGTGGAATGGGTGATACTTCTCAAGGATGGTGGAAGATCCTTGGACTATCTACTTGCTCTGTGTGAATAGCAAAAGCCAAACACGGTGGGCAAGGGGTGGAATGAAGTGAAACTTCCAAGGGTGATGAAGATTCCCTAAGACTTTCGACTCTTGAGTGAAATGGGATAATGATCCAAATTTTTGGTTCAGGAGGATGATCAAACGTATTTAAGAATAAGATTTGCTAATAAAATGTTTGATGATTTAGAAAGGAGAATACAATAGAGTACTTATAGTAGTCTAGGGGTGTATAGGAATCACAAATGACTCCTAGGATTCCACCAAGACAATATATGAAAGACTAGGAAATTACAAAAAATCATAAATAAAGAAGTCTAAGACTTAAACACAAATTTAAAGGTATTTTTTACTCCAATTTCATGCATGACTGAGATAGAATGGGCCTTGATTCACCAAGAGGCTGTGGTAAAGTACCTTGGGCTTGCCTCATTAAAAACCTATCTTAGAAAACCCATTGGGACAAAACTAAGAATAGGGAAAAAGAGTACAATCCAAGGCACCTCTCTTGGTGAGGTTTAGGTGGCTTGAATCACAACCAATGTGGTTGGATTAGCACACACTAAAATAGCCTGAATGGTGTTGAGAAGGTGCTGTAGAGTTGTCTTAAGTTTGGCTTGCTTGGATCAGGTAATGGGGCCATTAAAGAACTGTAGAGTTTCTTCTTCATTATCCGTAGGTTCTAACTGCTCCTTAGCTTCTTCATTGGCTTCTTCCTCCTCTGGTTCTAGCTGCTCCGTTGATTGAGGCTCCTTGCTGACCATGCTCACATGATCCTCTCCCAGCTGAGAAGGATTTGACCTCAAATCGGTTTCATCTGCAAAATAGGGATCCAAATCAGTAATATTGAAGCTTGAACTTACTTGGTACATACCTTGAAGATCCAGATGGTAGGCATTGTTATTGATCTTTTTTATGACTTTGAATGGACCATCAACCCTAGGCATTAGCTTGGATTTTCTTTCATTCGGAAATCTATCTTTACGCAAGTGTATCCACACTAAATCTCCTTCCTCAAAGGTTAGCTTTGTCCGTTTCTTATTGGCTTGTTGAGCATACATCTTGGTCTTATTTTCAATATTGATTCGAGCCTTCTCATGAATCTATTTAACCAACTCAACCTTTTTCTTTCCATCAAGGCTTGTCCTTTCACTCAAAGGTAAGGGCATTAGATCCAAAGGTGAGATGGGATTGAACCCATAAACAATCTCAAAAGGTGAATACTTAGATGCAGTATGCCTAGCATGATTATATGCAAATTCAACATGAGGCAAACATTCTTCCCAAGTCCTAAGATTGCTTTTAATCAAAGCTCTTAACAAAGTAGACAAGGTTCTATTAACTACTTCCGTTTGACCATCCGATTGTGGGTGACAAGTTGTGGAGAAACAAAGTTTAGTTCCTAGCTTAGACCAAACTGTTTTCCAAAAGTAACTAAGGAACTTAGTGTCTCTATCTGATACTATGGTCCTAGGCATGCCATGAAGTCTAACTATCTCCTTAAAGAATAATCCAGCAATGTTAATGGCATCATCCGTTTTATGACAAGGAATAAAGTGAGCCATTTTGGAAAACCTATCAACTACAACAAATATTGAATCCTTTCCAGTCTTAGTTCTAGGCAATCCAACAACAAAGTCCATAGAAATATCATGCCAAGGGTGCAAAGGTATAGGAAGAGGGGTATACAAACCGTGCTTATGGATTGTGGATTTGGCTTGCTTGCAAGTTACACATCTTTGGCAAGCTTTCTCAACATCGCTTCTTATGTGTGGCCAAAAGAAGTGTTCATGCAGTACTGTCAATGTCTTTGCCACGCCAAAGTTACCCATAAGACCACCTGCATGTGCTTCCTTAACAGACAAATCTCGCAAAAAAGAGTTAGGTACACATAATCGATTATCATAAAAAAAGAAGCCTTCACTCTTAAAGTATTTTCCAGTACCAAACTTCTCACAAGCAGCATAAATATCCTTAAAATCAGCATCAGTAGCATATAACTCTTTGATTTGCTCAAAACCTAACAGCTTAACTTCTAAAGAGTTCAAAAGCACATACCTCCGAGAAAGAGCATCGGCTACTACATTCTCTTTACCTTTCTTGTACTTGATCACATAGGGGAAGGTCTCAATGAATTCGATCCACCTAGCATGTCTTTTGTTCAGATTTAGTTGCCCTTTGAGATGTTTGAGTGACTCATGATCAGTATGGATGACAAACTCCTTGGGCCAAAAATAATGTTGCCATGTTTGTAAGGCCCTAACGAGTGCATAAAGTTCTTTGTCATAGGTTGGGTAATTGAGTGTGGCCCCTCCAAGTTTCTCACTAAAGTAAGCTATGAGCTTCTTTTCCTGTATAAGAACAGCACCAATACCAATTCCTGAGGCATCACATTCAATTTCAAAAGTTTTATCAAAGTTAGGAAGAGAAAGCACCGGGGAGTGTATGAGCTTGTCTTTCAAGGTTTGGAATGCTTCTTCTTGAGCTTGCTCCCACTTAAATCCCACATATTTTTTATAACCTCAGTGAGTGGGGCTGCTAGAGTGCTAAAATCTTTGACAAATCTCCGGTAAAACCCAACAAGACCATGGAAACTCCTTACTTCCCCAACATTCTTTTGGCTCGGCCACTCCTTAATTGCTTTTATCTTTTCTTCATCAACGTTGACACCATCTGTACTCACAACAAAACCTAAGAAGACAAGGTTATCTGTTCCAAAAGTACATTTCTTAAGATTAGCATACAAGGTTTCCTTTCTAAGGACTTCAAAAACCTTTCTAAGATGTTCCACATGTTCATCTAAACTTCGGCTGAAAACTAGAATATCATCAAAGTATACTACCACAAAGTGACCTATGAATTCTCTAAGGACGTGGTTCATTAGCCTCATGAAAGTACTAGGTGCATTTGTTACGCCAAAGGGCATTACTAACTACTCATATAAACCTTGTTTAGTTTTAAATGCAGTTTTCCACTCATCACCTTCTTTCATCCTAATTTGGTGATAACCATTCTTAAGGTCTACCTTAGAAAAGATATTAGAACCATGCAACTCATCAAGCATATCATCTAATCTAGGTATAGGGTGGCGATACTTTACAGTGATATTGTTGATGGCCCTGCAATCAACACACATCCTCCAACTACCATCTTTCTTAGGCACTAGCAAAACGGGCACAGCACATGGACTCATGCTCTCGCGGATATGACCTTTCTCCATGAGCTCAGTGACTTTCTGTTGAAGCTCCTTGGTCTCCAGGGGATTGGTTCTGTAGGCTGGCTTGTTTGGAAGAGATGCTCCTGGTAGAAAGTCAATTTGGTGCTCAATTCCTCGAATTGGTGGTAAGCCTTGCGGTTGCTCCTCCGGAAACACATCTTTAAATTCCTGCAAAAGAAGTTGAATTTTGCTAGGCATGTTCTGCATAGATTGGTTAGTATGAAAGCATTCTTTAAGCACAAAGAGTAGATGTGGCAAGTGACTCCCAGGGTTGGACTTAATCATAAGATTAGTCGACTGTTTAACCGATGGTTTGATTGGCGGTTTGGTGATGGTGTCGGCATGGGGTTTGCTTTTGGATTCGGATTGGGTTTTGTTTTTCTTTAAAGCTATCTGATCTAAATGAACCTCCTGTGGGGATAAAGGCACTAAAATATGTTTCTTTCCCTTAAACTCAAATGAGTACCTATTAGTAAACTCATCATGAATAACCCTTCTATCCGATTGCCAAGGTCTACCTAACAAGATGTGACCAGCATCCATGGGTAAAACATCACACAAGACCTCATCTTCATATTTTCCTATGGACAAAGGAACTAGGACCTGGTTCTCTACTTCTAGATCACCCTCATCATTAAGCCATTGCAACTTATAGGGTTTAGACCGCTTAATAATCTCAAGTCCTAACTTCTCTACCATAATCTTACTTGCTACATTGGTACAACTACCCCCATCTATCACTAAGCTACAAATCTTACTCTTAACTAGACAGCGAGTGTGGAATAGGTTCTCTCTTTGCTCATTCTTCTCTGTCCTAGTTTGTAAGTGTAGAGTTCTCCTAGTGACTAAGAGTTGTCCAGCATGGGGCAAGTCTACATTTTCTTCCAAGGATTCAGCATTCGAATGGTCATCCTCTGATTCTACCTCACCATTAGCCCTAATAACTATGGCTCTCTTATTGGTACATTCCCTAGAGTAGTGACCACAACCCTTGCACTTTAAACACTGAATTTCCCTAGTTTTAGTGTTAGAACCCATATCTATACCCTTAAGTTTCGAATCTTCTACCTTAGGTTTAGTGAAAGGCTTCTTTGCTAGACTTATCCTCCTTAGATTGGCTAAACCTATTTGAACTAACTCCGGGTTTGAGGTTCTTTCTCTTAATTTGTTTCTCAAACATTATGGCTTTATGGAGAAACTCTTCTAGCTCTACATAATGATTAACCTCTAGCCTATCAATGATTTCTCTATTGAGGCCGCCCATAAACCTAGCCATAGTGGCTTCACTATCCTCTTGAATATCAGCCCTAAGCAGCAAGGTTTTCATTTCCTTAAAGTACTCCTCTACGGTTCTAGATCCTTGAGATAGGTTCCTAAGCTTAAGGTGAAGTTCCCTATGGTAGTGACTAGGTATAAACCTTTTCCTCATGATGATTTTCATTTGGTTCCACGAATCTATAGGTAAATCCCCAGCCCTTCTCCTAGAAGTAACTAACTGATCCCACCAACTTAAGGCATAATCTTTAAAAGTAGTTGGTGCTACTCTAACCTTGCTATCCTTAGTGTATTCTCTACATTCAAAGACTATTTCTATCTTTATTTTCCATTCTAGGTACTCCTCAGGGTCATTAGTTCCATGGAAAGAGGGAATTTTGATCTTAAGGCCAGCTAAAGGATCGCGGGTGTTGGTTTGGGTATTTCTAGGCATTCGATCATCTTGTGGCCTTCTCCTTGTAGATGGTTGTGACCTAGATGAGTGACTATAATACTGCTCAGTATCAGAGGGTAGAGGACGTCTCCTAAGTCTATCATTGATGGATCTTTCTATCTCAGCCCTCATGGTTTCCATACTCTCATCCATCATAGCCTTGAAGGAATCCATGAGTTGTTGGTTGATAGAGTTTGAGGATTCTTCTCTATTGGGGTCTGTTCCCACCATGGTACATGAAAGATTGAGACAACTAAACAAGTAAAATGTTCAAAAGAAAACACAAAACAATAATTCGCAGAAACAAAGACACAAGAACAAAGAAAAAGAAAAAAAAATCCTAACAAAACATGTTCTAGACCTTTAAGATTCCGGTCTTGAAAAGAGTGAATCTAACAACTTTAAAAACGTTTTCAAGCTGATTTCCAGGTTCTTATCAGTTCTAAGCTCAAGTTTAATCAACAATTAAATCCAGAAATATTCAAAACGAAATCGCAAAATATAAGGTGAAAAGTTTCAAAACGTTTTTGTTAAAAGGTGAAAAAGTGCAAATGAGTTGAAGAGTTACAACCTGGTTAGGAGTACGCTCTGATACCACTTGATGTGATCCTGGATAAGATCTAGTCCCTGAATGACTCCAAGAGGTTGTGAAGGTGATGGTGTGAAGATCAAGGTTGCGGAAGTGAAGTAAAGGTGGTGAAAGTTGCGGATTGGTGAACTCTTAAGTGGATGGATCCGAGACAAGGTGGAATGGGTGATACTTCTCAAGGATGGTGGAAGATCCTTGGACTATCTACTTGCTCTGTGTGAATAGCAAAGGCCATACATGGTGGGCAAGGGGTGGAATGAAGTGAAACTTCCAAGGGTGATGAAGAATCCCTTAGACTTTCGACTCTTGAGTGAAATGGGATAATGATCCAAATTTCTGGTTCAAGAGGATGATCAAACGAGTTTAAGAAGAAGATTTGCTAATAAAATGTTTGATGATTTAGAAAGGAGAATACAAGAGAGTACTTATAGTAGTCTAGGGGTGTATAGGAATCAAAAATGACTCCTAGGATTTCACCAAGACAATTTATGAAAGACTAGGAAATTACAAAAAATCATAAATAAAGAAGTCTAAGACTTAAACACAAATTTAAAGGTATTTTTTACTCCAATTTCATGCATGACTGAGATAGAATGGGCCTTGATTCACCAAGAGGCTGTGGTAAAGTACCTTGGGCTTGCCTCATTAAAAACCTATCTTAGAAAACCCATTGGGACAAAACTAAGAATAGGGAAAAAGAGTACAATCCAAGGCACCTCTCTTGGTGAGGTTTAGGTGGCTTGAATCACAACCAATGTGGTTGGATTAGCACACACTAAAATAGCCTGAATGGTGTTGAGAAGGTGCTGTAGAGTTGTCTTAAGTTTGGCTTGCTTGGATCAGGTAATGGGGCCATTAAAGAACTGTAGAGTTTCTTCTTCATTATCCGTAGGTTCTAACTGCTCCTTAGCTTCTTCATTGGCTTCTTCCTCCTCTGGTTCTAGTTGCTCCATTGATTGAGGTTCCTTGCTCACCATGCTCACATCACGATGTATTTGGATATACCGCGCCGCTGTGAGGACGTGAACCAATGGAGTCTCCACTTCAAGATCCGTGGTGAGCATTACTCGCTTACAGTGGCGGGCATTTGTCGTATTTTCGGTTTCCAGCGACATGGAACCGAATATTGGAGCATGAAGACCTTTGGAGAGCGTGATTAGATGTGGTCGATTATTGGGTCTGGAGTTTACGAGCCGACGAAGACGAAGGAGTCTTTGATCCGCCATCCTGCCCTTCAGATTTTGTCTAGAGTCATTAGCCACACACTCTTGAGAAGCACTGAGGTTGGCCGACTCTACGAGCCGGAGTTGACCTTGCTTTACTATGCATTGGGTGACTCGTTTCTGTTGCCAAAAGTACCTAAGGACACTGATTGGAACATGGGTGCGCTCTTTACACGCCATTTGGTTGATACGAGGAGTCACTTCTTCTTGGGGAATGCTACTTCTCAGAAGAAGGAGACCGTGGGGAACCTTTTGACCCCCATCATGAAGTGGTGTGAAGTACCATTTGATCTATTCAGGAAGGAAACCGCCGACGTGACGAAGATTACTCTAAATGAGGCTTCTTTAGATCGTTCTGAGATAGTTCATATGGGAGGATGGTACGAGTTCATTCAGGATGATCGCGCGACTTGCTTGATTCGCTCCCCGAACGAGAGTTATGTTAGGCTCAATTCACACGAGGACATTGGGTTTCACCCACCTGCTGACTTGCTGACGGTTATAGCCGATGCACCTACTCAACTACCAAAGGCCGTACATGCCCCAACTCGCCATACAAGACGCGCCGCCCAGCCACCTCTCACTTCTACTTCCCAGCCGCGTGATTCACACCGAGCTGACGACTTTACATTTGCTGGAGCGAGATTCTCTACTAGCGGGGTGCCAGATTTCTTCGAGTTACCCAAGCAGCCACCATTTCAGGCGAGTCCAGAGGTGAAGTACGAATACAAGATGGAGAGCCACAGGAGGAAGAACAAGATTACTCGATGGTTTTACTCGTTTTTCACAGGTTGTTCGTCTGACCGAGGAGTCCACGAGCCAACCAGGAGAGTACCAGAGCCACAGAGAGCTAAAGATACTGATGACTGACGAGATGATGATGATGCGGAGACCGAGTCAGACGACTTTACCATGAGTCGGTTGACTGCGGCACAGAGAGGGGAGACGATGCAGTTTTCCATAGCGCCGAGCAACTTGATGAGTTTCCCAGATGATCCTATGATGATGAGCCACGTGCCACCACATTTCTTTGGAGGCACTAGTTCTTCGCACGATTTAGACCCTACAGCTAAGAGGAGACGCACTCGCAGTCTCCGCGATTAGATACGGTTCTATCATTTTATTTTCAGCATTTACTTTTCTTTTTCTTTGGATTTCTCTCTGCACTTTTGTTTTGACTTGGTTTCACTGGGACAGTGAAATTTTAGTCTGGGGGAGGGAGTATTATGACTTTCTTTTGTTTTATGGATCTTTGGTGAACCTTTTTTTTTGCTATTTGATATGTTTTTGAATGCTATTATCACTTTCTACTTTGTTTAACTATGATTGAGTGACTCAGCAGCATTGACAAGGACCAACCATATGGAAATCCAGAGAGCTTGATAGATACAATACGGAGTAGACCCACGTGATTTTCTTGAAATTTTCAGCAATGCCAGAGCACAATACAGTTAAGTCAGTATCATTTCGTTGTCACATTAGCCATTATGTCTTGCTAAATATTCGTTCACAAGCATGCTTTTCGATCTTCAGCTCTCCCTAAAGATAATTTGATGAAAAGAGAAATATGTATTTTGTGAAAACCTAGTGAAGAGGTAGAGGAAAATTCCTTAAGACACCAATTATTCATCACTAGAAGCTCAGGATCTATGCGGTTAGGGAAATTCCCGACGATACCATGATGCATTTGAACCTTTGAGAACTCGGTTGACAGCGAGGCTAGGAAAATTTCCTACGATGCCACTATTCGGCTAAACTTTGAGAAATTTGGAGTTATAAATTGAATGATTAAAAAAGGATAATCTTGGGGGAGAGCGAAAAGACCATCTTGTGCTAAATTAAGTGACGATTGATAAGCATTTCCGGCTATATGATGACAGTAGAATGAGTTGCTTTGATGGTATCTGAAATATGGTCTTCATTGTGGTTGGGATAACTCTAATTTGTTCTTAATAAGTTTTTCATTGGAGAATACAACTTGGTCTGCGTATTGGTCAGCTGTTGGAGATGTCACAATGAAAGAAATGGTTGCTGAAGGTTGATAGCTTGATCATGGTAAACCGGATTTGTTTTTACCACTAACTAGCTCTTTATTTGCTCGAGGGCGAGCTTTGATGTTCCTTGATTTACTGTTATTTTTACCGGTTTTCATGATGATATTTTACGCTGTTTTGGAGCCTTTTCTGCATTTTATACATGTTAAATGGAAGATTCCACATGCTGAGGTGTTTTGCAAGAATCTAGAAGATTTGGAGCTAAAAATGAAGAATTTTGATCCGGAGCCCGAGTCGACCGACTGGAAGGAAGAGTCGACCGACTCATAGGCCGCCTTAGTAAAAAGGAAATTCTTTTTGGGGCCTTCTTTTTGAAACCCTAACTTCTAGAAATTCTTTGCCGACTCATGCATGACCTAGATGAGCTATATAATCGACTTTAAGCAGAGAAGAAGGAGAGAGACGACTTCCATCAAGCTTTTGACGCATTCAAGTATCTCTTTACTAAAAATCACCAAAAAGTTACTTAGATCTTGTTTTCAGGGAGCATCCTTGTGTAAAGGTTTTCTTGTGCCCCTGTTCTCTTGGTTTTACAGAGAGAGAGAGCCACGTTTTGCTCTGATATATTTTTTTATATTACTTTCATATTGCAAACTCTTGATATTAATGATTATGATTGGTTTGTTTGCTATGTGTGAGTAGTTCCCTAGTTAGATCTATGTTGTCAAAGGTTTTATGGGTCATTAGGTGCACGAATTGTTGCTGAATTCGTGACTACTCTCTGCTTTAATATTAATTCATACCATATTTTGACTTGATCACTTAAAATATTGAATTTTAGGGTTTGTTGCATCATACACCCATTTTACATTAAACCCGAAGCATTGTTTTTAGCAGGTGATCTCGTCCTTGTACAAACGAGAGTTTGACTTGGAAGATCATTAGCTATATAGGTTGAAAAGCATCCTTTCTGATGTGTTGGTTGATTCATAGTGCAATACGCAAAGAGATTTGGTATTGTATACACATTTGTCTTTTGTGTTTAAGAGTAGAGCAACATCTAATTTCGTGCATGGCCCATATTACCCACGATTTACCTAAGTCTAGCATTTTTAATCCATAAGTTACACAACTAGTTACCAGATAGATTACATTCCAATAGAATCGAAACTCGACATAATCTCTGTGGGATCGATAACCTAATTTATACTACAATTATACACTGTGCACTAGCAGTTAGTTTTGGGTGAATAACTTCGCACCATCAGAAATCCTCGACTCTTCTTCGTTAAAGTGTGCCTTCATTTTATCCAAGCGTTTGTCTTTGTTTGCGATTTCATTTTGCGCCCCCGATAAAGCTTTCTCGGCGTCAAGGGACCTCTTCTCTAAATCTTTGTTCTCGGCTTGAAGAGAATCGATCTTCAAATCAGATTCTGCAAGCCTCTTTTCATACCAAAAAAATGCTTGACCGACAAAACCCACCGACTGGAGTAGACATAAAAAGAACATTAGCAGGAGTTTTCGTAAGAAAAGAAGAATTTTTCTTGGATGTTACCTTGAAAAGTGAGCAAGAAAGGGCTTCTAAAGTATCTGATTCACAATAGACCTTGGGTAGACGATTGTCGTAACCGCTTGCCTTTCGCAGGAATTCAGAACTTTTCTCCTTATTCCTGAAAAGCAGGTCCGCACCGTCAAATTCGAATTTGAATGCATATTGATCCTTCACAGGCAAGATAAGATTCATGTTCTCGGCATTCAGCTTTCTCGGAGCTTCGGTATTTTGAATCCTAGAAGCCTCGGAGCTTTGTTTCTTTCTCGGAAGATTCTGATTACTGCCGGAAGCTCCTTCGGGTTTTTATCTTTTCATTTAAGGAGAAGAATCAATTCCCTCCCAGTCTTCTCGTCCAACAGAAAATCAATCATAATACAAGAAGAAGCTCAATAAAATTAGGAAGTTCGGAGAAAGCATACTGGCCCAAGAGCGAGCTCTGAAAAATGAAGTAGGAAGTATATCACCCCACTAAAGTTGTCCTTCCGCTTTAAGTTTTTCGAATTCTTCGGAGAAGTTCGGCGGAAGAGCTCGAAAGCAGCTTGGTTTGACTTAAAAAGAAACGGAGAAGGATTAGCATCGGAACAAAAGGAGAGAGAAGACCTAGTTTCTACCAATTATAGTTCTCCAATTTTGGAAGATTTTAACGTCAGATATGTAAACCAAAGCCTCGTTGATTCGGACGTAGAAGTACTTTCAGAACCATAACTTGGCGCTTGTATGGAATCCAGTGAGGATCTTTTTCTTGGGTTTGATGCTTAGTTTGAAGGTTCCTTCTGGGTTTCTAGCACCGGAAAGGTTCGTCAATTCTTCTAGTTTCCACGAATTTAGCCGAACATTGCACCGAGCTGCGAGTACTAGAAGCCCGGTGATGATTTTTACAGAGTTCGGTGTTAGTTGTGACATCGCTATTCCTCGACCAACGCAGTAGCTTACCATTAACTGTGGGATCGGAAACCAAAGGTTGGCCTCGGTGAAGAAGCTTTCGTAGAGACAGACGTATCCTGATGGTTCGGTCCAAGGTCTCTGGTCAGACCTCGGAACCAGAATTTCAATCTCTTCAGGGTTTAGAGCTCTCCTTTTAATTGATCCAATTTGGGATCTAGGGAAGACAGAAGGTCCGATATCCGGGATATTTTGCCAAGGGCGAGTATTTCCCGAAATCGAATCCTCGAGGTCGTTTCTCCCGGACATTGCGAAAAAGAAGATCAGAAAAGGATGATCGAAGGTTACCTCGGAGAGTGGAAAGCGGATTATGGAAGAAATTAGCCAACAATCTGCAGTTTTATAGAACGAAAGAATGAGGACGACGCTTCGTTCATCGTAATGAAAAGATGTGATTAACCAATATCTGAGATGAGAGAAGGTGATTTTTCTTCTCATTTATTGTCATCAGCTTTCAAAATGACACGTCATTTGGGAGGTGAAAGGTGAAGGGAATGTCCTGGATATCATACTTGTATTCACTCTAATATAGTTGTGAAGTCGAGAAAAGACTATCATGTGATACTGGGTAGTTATAATGCTTTGCTAGAAGCCACTTATAAATTATGAGTTATGAACTCATTCCTAGTATCATATGATCCTACAGGATCACACACCTAAGCAAACTGGATAAACAATATTGGGATTGATCATTAATGTAATGATCAAGTTGATGTATCTTTGATATACATTATTATGTGTTTCTGCGGAGTTTGTCGACCGACACAAGTAGTTGTGTCGATCGACACAGTGACTAAAATCAGACCGACTGGTTTGATTAATGATTTAATTAATCATCGGTTTAGCCCGGTTATTAATTAGGTTTTTCGTGGTCCCTATATAAGATATAGAGGCACAAAATTCTCAGTCGAATCTCTGATCCGCAGCCGTCTTACAAACACAGAATCTCGAGAGCTTTCAAGAGAGATTTGATCTCTCTCTGGCACTAGCATCCCGGTGATCCAGTTTGTGTGTGTGTGGACTTTCCGTAGAGGAGCAGCATCTGAAGCGCTCTTGATCTCGATATCCTGATCATTTTCCGCTGCTCATAAACTCTGGGTATACTCGAGATCTGAAAAATAGATTCAATAGACATAGATCCGGGCTATAGAATTTGTCATTCGGTTTTAGAGAAAGTTTTAAAAACCTACACAAATTCCTTTAGTGGTATCTGAGCCTAATGTTATTTTTGAATCTGACTATATGCTTGATGAATTATGAGAATTCAATTGATATACAAGAGTTGTATATAGGAAAGCATGCTAGATTTGATTGAAAAACGTTTTTGATGTAAAAGAAAATTAGGGTTTCTGCGAAGGTGTGTCGATCGACAGCATCACTGTGTCGATCGACACAGCCTGTTGATTCACGAAACAGTTTTCGTTCAAAACTCAAAACTAGGGTTTTCTGTGGGGTTGTGTCGATCGACACAAAGCGTGTGTGCGTCGACACGGGCCTTGAACGCAGCGTAAAACTTTAAGTGTCGATCATAGGATCGATGTTCCAGAAAATCGCCAGTGTCGATCGACATAATATTCGTGTCGACCGACACGCGTCGATCTCCATCGGTTCAATTGGATTGAACCGGATTGGTACGATCGGTCTAATCGGTTTAGTCTATTTTATCACGATCTTAAACCGGTTAGCTCGTGTCGACCGACACAATTACGTGTCGATCGACACAAACATAAACCGACACTGGTTCAATTGGATTGAATCAAAATTGATCGGTTTAATCGGTTGAAATGGTTTAACCGTGATTGAACCGGTTTAGGTGGGTCGACCGACACAAGGTGTCTGTGTCGACCGGCAGGTGTCTCGAGTTCTGAATTATATCGTGTCGATCAACACAAATGTTGTGTCGACCAACACAGGAGCAAATTCAGCGTTCTAGATTTAAATCTATTTTAATTGGATTAAAAGTTTTAACCAAGTCTTAAAACCTTTTGAATTAAATCTAATTCTTCTTAAACATATATGTGATATGTGTTAAGATCAATGTTCCATTCCTCAAACAAAATATCTAGCATTTTTTATGTCTTTCCAAATCTTGTCAACTGCCAGGTCTTGTTTTGTTGTGTGATGGACTTGTCAAAGCAAGGCATTCACAATTACACGAGTAAGGCAGGTGGTAATCGTTATCACATGACTCGAAGATTGGTTTGCTTGAATGGGCTATCAAAATGGTTTTGGGCCCAAAGACATAAGATTGGGTTTGATATAGGATATCAATCCAAGACCAAGAGTCATATTGGATATGATCAGCAAAGAGTCGCTCACCTAAATAACTGAAGTTTGGGCGATGAGCCAAAGCTCACTCAAATTTCAGTGAAATATGGATCTTGGATCATTATATTCAACTTGAGGAAAATTAACTTTGAATATAATGTGAGTTTTCTTAAATGTTAAGATTTCTCATTCCTTGAACAAAATTTACCTTTCTTTTGATTCAGTTATGACCACTCCTTCTCACAATACTTTCTCCCTGCGATCCGTCCTTGAGCAGAACAAATTAAATGGATCCAATTTTCTCGATTGGTATCGGAACTTGAGAATTGTTCTCAAGCAGGAGAAAAAGGACTATGTCCTTGTAAAAATTCTCCCTGATAAACTAAGATCCAATGCCTCACATGCAGTAAGAAATGTTTGGCATAAGCATTATGATGATGTGGTCGATGTGAATTGTCTCATGTTTGCCACCATGAATTCGGATTTGCAGAAGCAATATGAAAACATGGAGTCGCCGATTGAGATAATTACTAGCCTGAAAGCGATGTTTCAGGAGCAGGCACGAACTGAGAGATACATAACGGTTAAGTCTCTCATTGAGTGCAAGCTACCAAATGATGGTCCAGTTAGTGCACATGTCACTAAGATGATGGGTTATATTAAAAGCCGAGCGAAACTGGACAGTCTCATCAGCCAAGAGTTGGCTGCTAACATCATTCTGCAGTCACTCCCGTCGAGTTTTGGTCAGTTTTTTTATGAACTATAACTTGAACAACTAGACGAAGACATTCACTGAGCTGCATGGTATGCTCAAGACAGCTGAGCATAATATCAAGAAGGGTAAGAGGTTTGAGAAACCAAATAAGGACAAGGCAAAAGGCAAGGCGGTCGAGATTGTGAATTAGGACAGGCCTGAGCCCAACCCCAAGTTTGGCCCTTCTGATGTTTATATGTGCCATTACTGTAAGGAGACTGGGCATTGGAAGAAAAATTGCATGAAATACATGGAAGATTCTGAAGAGATAAAGAAGATGTACGAGACTTCTTCTTCAGGTATTTATGTTATAGAAGTAAATGTTACTACTCCAAGTTCTACCTCATGGGTATTGGATACTGGTTGTGATGCTCATATCGGTATGAATATGCAGGACAAAAGCAACAGTATAACTCTGGAGAAAGGGCAAGTGGACCTACGCGTTGAGAATGGAGCAAGAGTTGCTGCATTAGTCGTAGGAATTTTTCACTTGTCTCTGCCATCAGGCTTGGTTTTAGAACTTAAGAATTGCTACTATGTATCTACTATAAGCAGAAACATTATCTTCACTTCTTAAGATTTGGATGATTTCATTTTTCGATTAAAAGACAAGTTTTGTTGTTTTGATCGTAATGATATATTCTATGATAGCAACCCTATTCGAGAATGGGTTTTATGTTTTAAACCAACCTGTGCCTGTCTATAACATAAAAACCAAGCGGTTCAAGTCCAATGACTTGAATCCCGTTTCTTTTTGGCATTGTCATTTGAGCCACATCAATGAGAAACGGATTTAGAAGCTCCATAAAAATGGGCTTTTGGGCTTACTTGATTAGGAATCATGTGAGAAATGTGAATCCTGCTTGTTGGGCAAAATGAGTAGGGCGCATTTCAACAATCAAAATGAAAGGGCTAGTGACTTGTTGGGCCTTATACATACTGATGTGTGCGGCCCAATGATCATTAGTTTCTAGAGGAAACTTTATGCACTTCATTCAATTTACTGATGACTTCAGTAGAAATGGCTATGTCTATCCATTGAGACTCAAGTCGGAATCCTTTGAAAAGTTCAAAGAATTCCAGGATGAAGTACAAAATCAACTTGGAAAAAGTATTAAAGCTCTTCGATCGGATCGTGGAGGTGAATACTTAAACCAAGAATTCATTGATCATCTGAGAGATTGTGGAATTGTTTCACAACTCACTCCTCCTGAAACACCTCAACGGAATGGTGTGTCTGAGAGGAAGAATCGGACCCTATTGGATATGTTTCAATCAATGATGAGTCACACAGATCTTCGATTATCTTTCTGACTGCGTTTACGCTAAAATAGGGTTCCACCAAAATCAGTTGCAAAGATACCACATGAGATATGGACTGGAAATGTTCCAATTTTGTCTTTCTTGAAGATTTGGGATTATGAAGCTTGTGTCAAGCGTTTGACGCTTGACAAGCTCGGCCCAAAATCTGATGAGTGCTACTTCGTCAGTTATCCTATGGAAACCAAGGCTTACTACTTCTACAACCAAACGGAGAACAAAGTGATTGTTGCTCGGAACTGTGTCTTTCTTGAGAGAGAGTTTTTTTCTAAGAAAACAGTGGGAGTAAAGTACAACTCGAATAGGTTCGAGTATCACAGGAAACTGCTTAACCTGTTAAGGAAAAGCAGCGGTTGGATCTACGAAGAGTCATAGTATCTACACCTGTGATGCCTAAAGTTCGCAGATCCGAAAGGATTTGTCATGAGTCCGAGAGATATGGATTTCTCGTGACTAATTGTCATGATTTATTGATCGTTGACAATGACAAGTCTACGAATTTTGAAGAAGCAATGATGGGCCCTGACTCTGAAAATGGTTAAAGGCCATTAGATCCGAAATGGAATCCATGTCAGAAAACAAAGTATGGACTTTGGTGGATTTACCAGATGGTGTTAAAACCATTAAGTGTAAATGGGTTCTCAAAAGGATAATAGACATGGATGGTCACATACTGATATGAAAGCTAGATTGGTGGCTAAAGGTTTAAAGCTAATTCATGGTATGACTATGAAGAAACCTATTCCCCAATCGCTATGCTTAAGTCCATTCGGATTCTCCTAGCAACTCCGCTCATGATGATTATGAGATTTGGCAAATGGATGTGAAAACCGCCTTCCTGAATTGGATTCTGGAAGAGGATGTGTACATAACACAGCCTAAGGTTTTCATTGATCCTAAGAATGCTGGATGTGAAAACCGCCTTCCTAAATGGGATTCTGGAAGAGGATGTGTACATGACACAGCCTGAGGTTTTCATTGATCCTAAGAATGCTGGGAAAGTATGCAAGCTTCATCGATCCATTTATGGATTGAAGCAAGCATCTCGGAGTTGGAATCTTCGTGTTTATGAAGCAATCAAAGAGTTTGATTTCGTGAGAAACGAAGAGAAACTGTGTGTTTACAAGAAGACTAGCGGGAGCATAGTTGCATTTCTCATACTGTATATAGAAAATATACTTGAGAATCTATAGAGATAGATTGAATAAGCTAATTGGACTATGTCAAGATATCTTATATTGATAAGATCTTACACAGGTTCGAAAAGCTATGTCGATTGACACAAAGAGTTGTGTTGATCGACAAACGAGTCGATACCAATCTGATCCCGGTGAAAGTCACGGAACAGCTGTCAAGAACACCTTCGAATATTTGAGAAATACTAAGGTAAAGTTCTTGGTATGCTGAGGAAGTGATGAGTTTGTGGTGAGTGGTCACACGGACAAAGATGATTTCTGGTTGTAGTCTGGTTATGTCTTTATCTAAACAACAGTGCAGTTAGCTGGAAGAGTTCCAAGCAGGACACCGTAGCAGATCCCACGGCCTAAGCATAAGAGTTATGCTACTATTGTAGGCAATAAATTTCATAAGATGTGATCTTAATTCTAGTGGGAGCTATTTATGTTGTGATGTTCATCTAAACATACCTTTGGTTATGTTTCAATGAAATTTGTTTCATGTATTATTTGATTATTGGATAATTAAATAGTAGTCCCAAAATAATTTAAGGCATTCTTATAGGTCATCAAATATGTGATTGGTCATGGAACCCTATAAGCGATAAGTGTCATAAATTACTGAGGTCCCTGGTCGAAGGTTATTAAATTGGGACATTAATAACTGCGTGAGACTAGTATGTGAAGTGACTGATGACCAAGTTTCATAGTGTCATCGATAGGAGTATCAATGTCAATCACATAGATATGTGTTGTGAACACGGTATCGGACATGACCCGCTAATGAGAACTCAACAAGATTGTTATATGAGTGTCATATCAGTTTCTCATTACGACTATAGAGTATAGTCCTTAGACCTGAGTTCATCATGATTTCCTGCATATGAATACGTCAGCCGTAACTGGTGACTATTCAGACATTGATTGGGCATATCATGAAGTGAGTGGGGAACAGGGGATGGAACAAGATGAGATTTGTCCCTTCTATATAACAGGAGTTAACTATCTTTGGGCCTATCGAAGATTTGGTACTGAGGGAATGTGTGGCCACACTCAAACAAGCTGAATGTCAGTTGTTTGCCTTTATCAATATAAATCAGAGTTCGATAAACGTGATTTTGCTTTATAAGGATGACACAAGTTCTTGTCTTATGCTGAATCGAGATATAGAGACAAAGGGATTATTGGAATAAGTTGATTCCAGTACAAGTGGGAAATTGAAGGGAATGTCCTGAATATCATACTTGTATTCACTCTAATATAGTTGTGAAGTCGAGATAAGACTATCATGTGATACTGGGTAGTTATAATGCTTTGCTAGAAGCCACTTATAACTTATGAGTTATGAACTCATTGCTAGTATCATATGATCCTACAAGGTCACACACCTAAGCAAACTGGATAAACAATATTGGGATTGATCATTAATGTAATGATCAAGTTGATGTATCTTTGATATACATTATTATGTGTTTCTGCGGAGTTTTTCGACCGACACAGTGACTAAGTTCAGACCGACTGGTTTGATTAATGATTTGATTAATCATCGGTTCATCCCGGTTATTAATTAGGTTTTTCGTGGTCCCTATATAAGATATAGAGGCACAAAATTCTCGGTCGAATCTATGATCCGCAGCCGTCTTACAAACACAGAATCTCGAGAGCTTTCAAGAGAGATTTGATCTCTCTCCGACACTAGCATCTCGGTGATCCAGTTTGTGTGTGTGTGGACTTTCCGTAGAGGAACAGCATCTGAAGCGCTCTTGATCTCGATATCCTGATCATTTTCCGCTGCTCATAAACGCTAGGTATACTAGACATCTGAACAATAAATTCAATAGACATAGATCCGGGCTATAGAATTTGTCATTCGAATTTAGAAAAAGTTTTAAAAACCTACACAAATTGCTTCAAAAGGTTTTGCGAGAACCGAGAAATTTGTGCGAATAGACTTTTCACTGTCCAGTCTTTCCCACGAGATTGAAGAATGAAGATTTTTGAAGAATTAAAATTGAGATTATTAAAAACGAAGATCAACTGGTACCGAACTTTATTTAACGACAAGCTATTTAGAGTGGAACTTCGCCAACGCTGCCCGAAGACATCCTCGGACGAACTTGGGGGTACTTACTATTGATGGTGGGGTTCTACCCTTTATCAATAGTTTGGCAATAATTGGAGTTTGGTCCCTGCCGAGCTCTTCCCTAATAACTTATTAGGTTATAAATCCCGACAACAGGAATATCAACCTTCGGCCCATATGACCAAAGGATACCTAGGAGAAGAGTGATCAAATTTAGTGTCTGAAGCGGGGTATAAACAAACATCGTCATAAGCCGAAGTCTAAGCTTGGACAGTATACGATAGAATCTTATCACAGATTCGCTAGTCTTGGGAAAATGGAAATATTCCGTTTTTCCGAGGTTAGCCCATTTGCTTACAAGACCGACTATTAAGGATATATAAATACATACCCCCTCCTCACTAATAATATTTATTCAGAATCTGGAGAAGAAGAACTAGATCGCCTAGGTTTTACTTCTCTTTGATAAAGTTAACTCGGCATCCCGAGTTAACAAACATTGTAATCACTTTCATTAATAAAATATCATTTTCCGAGGTTTCCTCTTTGTTTTCTTACTAAGTACTTTCCTCAAAACGAACCCCTCTAATTATAAATAATTAGAAGTTGAACCCAGTATCAACATTTTACTGTTGATGGTGGGGGTTCTACCCCTTATCAATAGTTTGGCAATAATTGGAGTTTGGTCCCTGCCGAGCTCTTCCCTAATAACTTATTAAGTTATAAGTCTCGGCAATAGGAATATTAACCCTCGGCCCATATGACCGAGGGATACCTCGGAGAAGATTGATCAAATTTAGTGTCCCAAGCGGGGGTATAAACGAACATCGTCCTAAGCCTAAGTCTAAGCACGGACAGTATAAGATAGAATCTTATCACAGATTCCCTAGTCTTGAAAAAATGGAAATATTCCATTTTTCCGATGTTAACCCATGGGCTTATAAGACCGAATTTTAAGGATATATAAATACATACCCCCCCTCACTAATAATATTCATTCAAAATCTGGATAAGAAGAACTAGATCGCCTAGGTTTTACTTCTCTTTGATAAAGTTAACTCAGCATCCCGAGTTAACAAACATAGTAATCACCTTCATTAATAAAATATCATTTTCCGAGGTTTCCTTTTTTTTTTTCTTACTAAGTACTTTCCTAAATAAAAACCCCTCTAATTATAAATAATTAGAAGTTGAACTCAGTATCAACATTTGGCGCGCCAGGTAGGGGGGGTCGTGACTTCTATTTAATAAAAAATAACATAAACCTCGAGGATGGAAAAATATATCGATGTAGTTCTCGAGACTTCGGATTCCAAAGGAATTATAAAGAAGCGCATCCGAGAAATACGAAAGATTCGACCTAAGAGCCTAGCCCCAACATATCATTCTTCGGCAGCCTTCACAGATGTAGATCTCGAGGGAATTATAATTCCCCACAACGACCATTTAGTCATCCGTGTCTTCTTGGCCGGAAATCTCATAGAAAATGTGCTCATAGACACCAGAAGTACGGTGAACATATTAAGTCTAGAAGCTATGAATCGAATGAATGTAGTATCTAAAGACATGGAGGTAAGAATAGAGCCCATAGCGTCACTTCCGGGGAAGAGAGAAGTAGCGGTAGGAACCGCGGTCTACCCAGTATCAGTTGGAGTAGTTACTATGGATACTATCTTTCATGTGGTATCATGACCCCCTCGTATTTGACGCAATTATGGGAGTTCCATGGCTAACAATGATGAAAGCAGTCCCTTCAACCTATCATCAGTGCCTTAAATTTCCAACCGCACACGGTGTTTGTTCGGTTAAAGGAGACCAACGAATAGCCAGAATCTGTTCCATGCCCCCAAAGAATCAGTCACGAACAAAGTTGATCGACCTGCTAAGGAAAAACAAAGGAACGTTCGCCTGGTCATCCGAGGATATGGTAGGGATTCATCTGACAGTAATATCACATCGATTAAACGTAGATCCTACCCATAAACCAATTAAACAGAAGAAGAGAAAGTTAGGACCCGAGAGCGCAACGGCTGTTAACGAAGAAATCGACCGGCTACTAGCAAAAGGTTCAATAATCGAGGTCCAATATCCAGAGTGGCTAGCTAACCCGGTTGTAGTAAAAAATAAAAATGGAAAATGGAGGATCTGCGTAGATTTCACAGACCTAAACAAAGCATGCCCGAAGGATTGTTTTCCCCTCCCAAGCATAAAAAGACTGGTGGAAGCCACGGCAGGAAACAAACTTCTCTCCTTTATGGACGCATTCTTGGGGTACAACCAGATTATAATGCATCCAGATGATAGGAAGAAAACCGCCTTTAACACGGACAGAGTAATACCCTTCGGCCTGAAGAACGCAGGAGCAACATATCAGAGGTTGGTCAATCGAATGTTTGCAGAAAAGCTGGGTAATACGATGGAAGTTTACATTGATGATATGCTGGTAAAATCCCATGTGGGCTCCGTACATGTCACTCACCTACAAGATTGTTTCGATATCTTAAACCGCTTCGGCATGAAGTTAAACCCGGATAAATGTACGTTCGCGGTTACCTCGGGCGAATTCCTCGGGTATTTGGTAACAGAGCGGGGAATAGAGGCTAACCCGAGACAAATCTGTGCAATAAAGAATCTACCGTCCCCAAAGAACTCAAAAGAAGTACAGAGGCTCACCGTACGAATCGCAGCTCTAAATCGATTCATCTCCCGATCAACTAATAAATGTTTGCCTTTTTACAATCTTTTGAAGGGAAAAAAACAATTCAAATGGAATAACAAATGCGAGGAAGCTTTCCAAGATTTAAAAAGATACTTGTCGACCCCCCCTGGTCTTGAACAAACCAGAAGATGGAGAAACCCTTTTTCTTTATGTTTCAGTATCAGAGTCGGCCGTAAGCGGTGTGTTGGTCCAAGAAGATAGAGGAGAACAAAAACCAGTCTTCTATGTAAGTAAGTCGTTGCTCGACGCGGAAACTAGATACCCAGCTCTAGAAAAATAAGCATTTGCCGTAGTAATAGCAGCTCGGAAACTTAGACCTTATTTCCAGTCGCATCCGGTCGCTGTAATGACAAGCCACCCTCTCCGAACAATACTACATAGACCCGGGCAGTCAGGACGGCTGGCAAAGTGGGCAGTCGAGCTTAGTGAGTACGACATTGAATATCAGACCAAAGCAACAATCAAATCCCAAATGTTAGCAGATTTCTTGTCCGAGCTACCTCGAAAAGTAATGACAATAGCCCCTCAGAACGAGCGATGGACCCTCTACATCGATGGATCCTCATCCAAGATCGGAATTTGGCTGAAATCTCCGACCAGAGAGGTTTTAGAACAAAGCTTCCGCTTAGCTTTTGAAGCATCGAACAATGAGGCAACGTACGAAGCCTTAATCGCAGGACTCCGTCTCGCGAGACAGTTAGGCGCTCAATATCTCTGAGCTTGTTGTGATTCTGAACCAGTAGCCGACCAGTTCAGTGGCGAGTTCGGAGCAAAGAACGATCGAATGGAGGCATACGTAAAATTGGTGCGGCGTTTAGCCGAACATTTCAAATAATTTGATTGAAAACGGATTCCACGGAGAGAAAATACGATAGCAAATTCATTGGCCGCTCTTGCAACTGCGACAAATCCCCATCTACAAAGAACAATCCCAGTCGAAACGATTAATTATCTGAGTATCAGCAGTAACGAACAGCATACTTTGGCAATTGTGAACGCAAAAGAAGAAGACGCTCAACCGGAAATCCTCGGAGAAGACAAAGAAGATTGGAGAACAAAGATTGTTCGTTATATCAAAAATAGCGAGGTCCCATCAGATAAATGGGCTGCGCGTCGGTTAAAAGCTGTGGCTGCCCAATATCTAATAATAGACGATGTTCTATTTAAAACGTCTGCTGGAGGGTTGATACTCCACTGCATTGGTAAAGAAGAAGCAAACGAAGTAATAACCTCCACCCATTCTGGTGTAGGAGGAAATCACTCAGGAGGAAGACTCCTAGCTGTAAAACTTCGGAGGCTAGGGTATTATTGGTCAACAATGATGGCCGATTGTGATAAGTTTACAGCACGTTGTGAAGTGTCAAAGACACGCCCCCGAAATTCACGCTCAAACAGAATTACTTATGGCCGCGGTCCCTCCTTATCCGTTTATGCGATGGGCTATGGATATCTTAGGACCTTTTCCGAAATCTTCCAGTGGGAAACGATTCCTCCTAGTCTTAACTGATTATTTTACAAAGTGGGTCGAAGCAGCAGCTTATCCGAAGATTCAATGCAGGGAGGTCCAAAGCTTTGTCTGGAAAAATATAGTTTGCAGACACGGGATTCCTTACGAGATAGTAACAGATAATGGTTCCAAATTCATTTCAAATAACTTCGAAGCTTTCTGCGAAAAATAGAAAATCCGTCTGAACAAGTCGACTCCGAGGTACCCACAAGGAAATGGACAAGCTGAAGCTACGAACAAAACAATCCTCGCTGGAATAAAGAAAAGACTACTCGGGAAGAGAGGAAGATGGTCGGACGAGTTGGAAGGAGTGTTATGGTCACACAGAACAACTCCTAGAAGTGCATCAGGACAAACCCCCTTTTTACTTTCTCATGGGATGGAACTTCGGGACCATGCACTACTTCGTAGTCAAAATTACCAGCAAATCGCTTCTCGATACTATAATAAGAAAGTCTGAGATCGCCCTCTCGACGAAGGAGACTTAGTCCTACGAATGGTGTTCGAAAACACAAAAGAACCTGGAGCTGGAAAACTCGAAGCCAAACGGGAGGGTCCTTACTTTATCGAGACAAAGGTAAGACCTGGTGTTTATCGTCTGAAGACTATGGAAGGTGAGGATGTTCCTCGGGTTTGGAATTCATTCCACCTGAAGAGCCATATAATAAAAAACTTAGTAAGGTTCGAACTACAGATGGTTTGATCCCTCTTGGTTACGTAGGCAACTCTTCGGAGTACAGCTATAATACAAAAAAAAAAAAAATTAAAAAACCTAGTAAGGTTTGAACTACGGATGGCTTGATCCCTCTTGGGTACGTAGGCAACTCTTCGGAGTACAGCTATAATAAAAACAACAAAATTGGTGCCTTGATCACGTACTCGATAACAGGGTTTATCCCTTCTAACATATTCTATACCGAATGCAGCAGAAGGTTTCGGAGCCTGATAAAGTAGGACCGAGGAATTCTAAATCAAATTCGGGTCATTCCTGCATGTTTAAAACCACTTCAAGTACCGAATTTGATAAACTAGAATTCGGTATGACAGATAATGGTCGAGCATTTCTTGTTAAATCAATCTTTATAAATGGCAAAAGCCTCGATGTGATAAAGTAGCATTAAAATCGAAGTCATTAAAAACAAAAAATTTACAAATACAAAAGGAAAAGAGAAAAATTACAAAGTAAGAAATGTTTCGTAAGAATTATACACCCCTGGAGGTAGCTTCATCTTCACATCATCTGATCGACGTTGAGGCCTGAGGTTTTGAGCAAATAGTGGCGGAGCTTCAAGGTCCGAAGGACTAGGATTAAAAGTCGGAAATTCATTCAACCAGCGTTCGTTGGTCAGTTGGGAGAACAATTCCTCTTTCATTACGGAAGGAACCATAACCTTCTCCTTCTCAAACACCTGATGAAATAAGTCAGTCAGAGAGTAACGAAGCTGGTATACGTCGATGTATTTCCGAACCTTTTCAAATTTCTTCCCACATTCTCCGAGGGCATTTAGGCGACCAAGTGTATGTGGATCGATGTTATTACATTTATTCCCAGTTGTTCCGGAAGTTGACGGTTTAGACTGGCGAGCCTCTTCTAAGTCACGCTTCAGACGTCGAACTTCATCAACGAACTTAGCAGATTTTTGTGTTTCTTCCGCAGCCATCCGGCAAACAGCTTAGGAGTCAATAGTAGACTTCTCCACATGGAGCCTTAGCGCATTAATTTCCTTCTTCATCGCCGAGTCTCTTAATTCAGCATCCGAGCTGCAGCTTGAAATAAAATAGTTAGTTAAAAATTAGGTGAAAGATGAATATAGAAGTATAGTGAAGAACCTTGAAAAAAGAAGAAACCGCGTTCTTGAGTAGAGAATCCTTTTCTTCATTAGAAAGGAGGGGAAGAGGGCCGTATCAACCTCCGATTCTTTCAAAGAGCTTTGCACATTCTCCTTGGTCCTCGAATAACGCAACATTCTTTCCAAATGAGTATCGAAAAAAATGGTGAGAACCTTGTTGAGGAACTTTTGCTGGCTCTTTGTTAGAAGTCTCAGGAAGTGGATTCGAGAGACCTGTTGTAGTAAAGATGGGGGCGGTAGAGCTCGAAATATTGGACTTCGGAAAAGGCATGTTTCCGAGAGTTTTATTTTGATCCTCTGAAGGATTATCGGTGTTTCTCATTGGGATGGCAAGAACGAAACCCAAATGACAAGATTTTTCTCCAAAGGTATCAGACTCGGGTTTGTCTCAACGGCAGGTGGATTAGTCGAGATACCGCTCGGAAGAGTAGAAGTTGGTGAAGCTGAGAAATTTGGTATCGAGGAGGTAGATGGAACGAGAGACTTCTTAGAAGTTGTCTCGGTTTTTCTTTTATTCGACTTCGATTTTTTCTCCAGAGTCTTCGAAAGCTGTCGTTTAGAAGCTTTGATTTTCGGGAAACACACTTTTGGGGAAACAAATGTTTTGTTCGGGGTTTTCTCCCCTTCAATTTTGGATTCTTCGGGCTGTGCTATAAGTGCCCGAGGTTGGTAGATTTTCAAGTTCTTCATGAAGAGGTTCGACATTCTAGAGATAGAAAGAGAAAGAAGAATTGGAAATTTTTCTGTGAAAATGGAAGCTGATAATTAGGTTTTGGAATCGGGTAAGGATTATTTTTAAGGCACGATTTGTCCATTCCAATTCCTCATTTAATGTGCCCGGTCAAAATAAGACACGTGAAGGAGAAGCGAGGAAGTTTTCTGAGAAATCGAGGAGTTAGCATACATCAACTTTTCGTTATCCAGTTTTTCCCGCCACATTGAAGAACAAAGATCTTTGAAGAATTAAAATTAAGATTATTAAAGACAAAGATCAACTGGTACCGAAATTCATTTATCGACAAGCTATTTAGAGTGGAACTTCGTCAACGCTGCCCGAAGACATCTTCGGACAAACTGGGGGGGACTTACTGTTGATGGTGGGGTTCTACCCCTTATCAATAGTTTGGCAATAATTGGAGTTTGATCCCTGCCGAGCTCTTACCTGATAACTTATTAGGTTATAAGTCCCGGCAACAAGAATATTAACCCTCGGCCAAGATGACCGAGGGATACCTCGGAGAAGATTGATCAAATTTAGTGTCCGAAGCGGTGGTATAAACGAACATCGTCCTAAGCCGAAGTCTAAGTTCGGATAGTATAAGATACAATCTTATGACAGATTCCCTAGTCTTGGAAAAATGGAAATATTCCATTTTTCCGAGGTTAGCCCATGGGCTTACAAGACCGATTATTAAGGATATATAAATACATACCCCCCCCCCCCCCCTCACTAACAATATTCATTCAGAATCTGGAGAAGAAGAACTAGATTGCCTAGGTTTTACTTCTCTTTGATAAAGTTAACTCGGCATCCCGAGTTAACAAACATTGTAATCACCTTCATTAATAGAATATCCTTTTCTGAGGTTTCCTCTTTGCTTTCACTGTCCAGTCTTTCACGCTTCACGCCTCATTGAAGAACGAAGATTTTTGAAGAATTAAAATTAAGATTATTAAAGACGAAGATCAACAGGTACCGAACTTCATTTATCGACAAGGTATTTAGAGTGGAACTTCCCCAACGCTGCCCGAAGACATCTTCGGACGAACTGGGGGGGGGACTTACTGTTGATGATGGGGTTCTACCCCTTATCAATAGTTTAGCAATAATTTGAGTTTGGTCCTTGCCGAGCTATTCCTTGATAACTTATTAGGTTATAAGTCCTGGCAACAGGAATATTAACCCTCGGCCTAGATGACCGAGGGATACCTCGGAGAAGATTGATCAAATTTAGTGTGCGAAGCGGGGGTACAAATGAACATCGTCCTAAGTCGAAGTCTAAGCTCCGACAGTATAAGATAGAATCTTATGACAGATTCCCTAGTCTTGGAAAAATGGAAATATTCCATTTTTCCGAGGTTAGCCCATGGACTTACAAGACCGACTATTAAGGATATATAAATACATACCTCCCCCTTACTAATAATATTCATTCAGAATCTGGAGAAGAAGAACTAGATCGCCTAGGTTTTACTTCTCTTTGAAAAGTTAACTCGCATCCCGAGTTAACAAACATTGGGGCTAAATCACCTTTATTTATAGTTGTTCCCAATCAATATGCTTACACTCACATTTATTTATAGTTTTTTTCATCAGTCAATTGTATATGAGACTGTGCTCTCTTTTCGATGATACATGTAACTAAACCAGAGAAAGATAGAACTTCTGGAAGTCTGAAGTAGTCGCACTTGAGAAGTCTGAAGGAGAAGTCTGATGACATAGTGGGGTGTGATAGAAGTCTGAAGGAGAAGTCTGATAGTCATGAGTCATAGAATCTCTGGTGGGGTGTTTCCAGCTCAATAAGTCTTATGTGTTTCAGTTTTTCATGCATTCATTCAAGATGTGTAAACTGTCTATAACTTATTTTTCATGCATTTAGTCAAGATGGTCGGACTGTCTTAAACATAATTCATTACAACAAGATAGAAATAAAAGTCAGATCCGAGACTTCTAAAGAAGTCAGATCCCAGACCTCTATAAAAAGTCTTAAAGTAATACCCTAAAAATACCCTACCTAATCCCTACACCCCTTTCACATCACAATTGGCATGGCACAAAAAATTCCCCCACAATGTTAGCAAAAGGATGGATGAGTTTTCCTTACATCAATAAAATATAGAAATATGCAAAAGGAAGAATCCATTGTTTTTTGGAATCCAAAAGATATTGGGAAAGCTCTATTTACCCTCGTACAAGTCCGGTAGATGATAATCGTTACGTGTCTCTAAACCTGTTCGCCCCAGCGTAGTCATTATATTAGATGGCATCTTGTCTCTGATTGTCTTCATGTTCCTATCACACAGAAACTCCAGAAACGGCATTCCAAGAGAATGGAATTCAATGAACTTCAAACAGTAGACACCACAATCACCTATTTGGTGGTTTTGGGGAAGATCTGGGCTCCTAACAATCATGTAGGTGTACGGATCAACGATATAATTCCACCTATCATCTAGGGGGCATACAATGCATCACAATGGGAAACATCTCACAGATTGGTACCACTGCCGCACCTACTACCTCTTCTGTTTTCGGTCCAAGGATGATGTCCCATACTGTGATGTACCTTTCCGTGATAGAAATCATAACAGCTACCCAATGATTTCCTCCAACGAGCAAGACAATGTAGATTTGATCAATTTCCAGCCCCCAGGTCTTGTTTGTTCTGCAGATGGAAGGTAGCTCACCAACATGGAAATCCCAAACAGCAAGAGCCAGCCTCTTGGCCGTGGGATTTGGGTCGATTACCTTAAAATCCTCATAATGCTTCTTCCACAAATTACCAAGAAGTGTGTCAAGGAATGTCAGCCTCTCGGACCTGAACCATTCTGGGTGTTGTTGTTGTCAAAGCCTCAGCAGATCAATAAAAGAATCCATATGCTGCATTCAGTCAAAGAGTTCAAGGACTTCATTAGTCTTATAGAAAAAACACTACTGTCAGACTTCTAATGTAGTCTGACATAATAATTATGTAAACCAGGCCGATATGGAAGTCTGATGTCAGACTGCATTAGAAGTCTAAAAGAAGCATTCCAAGGAGCTTGAGACTATATACTAACATGTCATGCAGCCATTCCTTGGGGGTGCATAGATCATATATCCATGCTAGTGATGTGTTCGGCTCCCTATTTGGATAACCCCTACAGTGTAGATTACACTTGTTAGACATAAGAATAAATCCTCCACAAATATGGGTATAATTGTAGAACTAGAGTAATTATACATACAGTTGTTTTTTGGCATACTCATTAAGTGCCCTCACTTCCACCCTGGTTGCCTGAGCACACGGATCATATCTCTGTATGATTTGAATTTGTGTCTGAGGTCTAACCTTCTTGTTCACCTTCTCTTTCTGTTTTATCTCAATTGCCTTCGCTTGAACATATGCTCGGGCAGCTGCCTTCTTAATGTCTTCTCTCATCATATATTTGCCCTCAAATTTCACGCCGTCCGCCACCTTATCCACCATTACAAGACTCGTCTCGCTGTCCACTACACTACTCTGCATATACAAATCACACCACAAGTCAGAATGCAATTTTAAGTCTAAATTCAAAACCTACCACTCTCCATTATCAGACCTCTCTAGAAGTCTGATAATTTTTAAAAAAATTGTTAGACAGAAAACGAAATCTAATCAAATAAACATGTTCAGAGAAAAGTAAAAAAATATAGGGAATATAACTAGTTTTAGTTCTCATATGCACATATGTTCAGGTTTTACATACAACTACCTTCACACGTCTATTACTTAAGGGCTTTCTCCTTAAGTCTGCTACTCTTTCTCGTAACTTTTTGGGTAGGTTTAGGGTTTTGATGACTAACCCCAACAGCCACCACTGGTTTTTGGGTGTCTCCCTTTGCCTGCTCTACGGAAGCTTCATTGTTTTCTTCACCTTCTGTAGGAGCATCAGGCTGACTCTTCTTAATAAGTTTTTTTGGGTCCTTAGGCTTCCACATAGCCTTTTTGGTTTTGGTGCTTCTACACCATCAGCAGCTGGTTTTGGTTCATGTCTACCATCAAAAGCAGCTAATGCTTCATCTCCACCATCAGCAGCAGCCATTTCCCCATCAGCACCATCAGCAGCCAGTTCCCCAACTCCACCACCCTCCTTAAGATCAGAACTATTACCAACATCAGACTTCTTCCCATCAACATCAGACTCCTTCGCATCATCATCACCGCTCTTTTTTTAGCTTTCTCCCTTAAACAACAGAACTTCTTTGCAAAGTTCCTTCATTTGGCTGCCCAAAAGAAGGAAACCTTCATTAACGAAAGTAATGAGTCTGTTCATCCCTTTTTCAAATTGGTGTTCCAATTCCTTCATTGATGGAACAACACCACCATCATTCCCACCTAACTTGGCTGTCTTCTTAACACCTCCACCATCTTCTTCATCAGTCACATCATCAGCCTCATCATCATCATCCTTTATCGATTGATCATTTATCGATTGATCAACCTTCCTCTTAACACCTTTTCCCTTTCCCTTTCTCTTTCCCTTTCCCTCTCCCTCAGCTACCCCCTCTACCATTCTGTAAGCACCTTCATGTTTCCAGTGTTTAAAACTGAACTTCCAAGGTCTCTCAAACTGGCCCATCAATGCCTTGACAATGTTCACAACTTTCTTATCATCCTCACCATCATCGTCCCAATATGTGTTCAAACTCATGTAGTGAAAACCTAACCGGGTGAAGACCAACAAGTGACCAAATCTCATGCTTCATTAGTGAGCATGTAGTGCACCATCCTTGAACACCATACAAAGTTCAGCTCATGGAACCTTGCAAAAAACCCCAAAGGGAGAGATGCGGAGCTCTTCCCATTCTTCTTCAGTCAGCGCTTCATTTAGAGCGTCCATGAGATCCCTCCTACTCCTGAAGCAGTGTATTCTTTTATCTGGTTGAGGTTCATACCCGGGTGTGAACATCCTTTAAGGGAATTTACGCTCTGCCATTTTGAAACCTGCATCAACAACCACCACAAACCTAACAGGCAGACTTCATGCACAATATGAATATGCAACCAGACTTCAAGCGCAATCTGATTATGAAACCAGACTTCAAGCACAATCTGATTATGCAACCAGACTTCAAGTCAGACAATATACGAAATCTGAGTAGTCAAACCGACATATTGAATCGAAAAAGCGGGAATAGTCAAGAAACACAAAAAAAGGATAATCAAAGCCAGAGATTTATACTCAAACCCAGAGATCTATACTCAAACCCAAAAATCATTCTCAAATACACAGATCTGAACTCAAACCCACAGATCTAATCATCTAGTAAGTATAAAGAGGAGTCGAACTTAACTTCGATACAAAACGTGTACAAGCGGTGAAAACGACGGCAAGGGGAGACACACCAAATCTGAAAATCAGAAAGACAAGAGCTTAGCGCTAAGTTCGAGAAATCAATATTGAAGAGGTGAGGGTTTACGTTGAAGAAAGGCATGGAAGAATCTTACCGTCGACGACACAGGAGCCGATGTTATCGGCAAATTCCGGCAGGGGCGGAAGATGTCGGTTGAGTTTCTTCGAGAGAGAGAATCGTGTTTTTTTTTGGTAACTGTAAAAAAATGACGGGATTAAAAAACTCTTTTATATGTGTCCAAAACAGCAGTTAAAAAATACGGTCTTACCACCAAAAATACCTCTTGCGCAATATGATATCAGACTTTAGAGTGAAGTCTAGTGTCAGACTCTATTGTCAGTCTAAAAACTTGACACTTTATACGGCAAAACTTGAACTTTAGAGTGAAGTCTTATGTCAGACTCATTTTGCAGTCTGAAAACTTGACATTTTGGGCGGCGAAATTCCAGTTTTTTTTTTGTTTCTTTTTCCTAAGATATTAACTGATGATTTGACGTATTTCTAGATATTTCTTCTGCCATACTTATTTTGCCGTCTGGATTAGAATTCTATCGCAAGGACTTTTGTGAGTGGAAATTTTCTAAAGTTTAAGGTCATAATGTTCTTAGACTTCAAAAGCGGTCTAACAGTAGGTAATTTTTTTTAAAAAAAAGACAAATTGCATAATGAAATTTTTGGTTTCATGGCTAACAATAGTAATTGGCTATCAGACTTCTAATAGCGTCTAATACGAACAAAGCCTAATTTCAGACTTTTATTAGAGTCTAGTTCAAAACAATAAGAACTTTCAGACTTCTAAAAAAGTCTATTTTTCAAGTTTTATCGTTTAGATCGAGACGGAAAAATGAAAAATTCATCTTTGAAATACGCAAACGACACCAAAAAAATGATAATTTTTGTGTAGTTTTAACCCGAGTAAAATAAACTTAAGTCTATCTGTTTGTTTAGATCTAAGCAAAACATGGAAAACGGTCTTATTTAGTATAGATCTAGAACGAACTTAACATGGAAAACCAGTCTTTTTGTTTAGATCTAAGCAAATAACATAAAAAAAATGACTTATGTCGTATAGATTAAAAAAATCCAAGACAAAATTGATGAGAAGACGAAAATATATTTGTGATGAACAGATGAAGAGAGATATATGGGGGGACTGGCAAGGAGACACGAAAAAGGAGGTAATTACCAGAATGAATATGACGACGTCGGTGGGGTGGCAGCGGCAACGAGGGTTTCCGAAGAGAGTTTTGGGAGCGTTTAGAGAGAGACAGTCTTCCTGTTTTAGAAAGAGAGAGTTAATAATGATTTTTACAGAATAAGGTTGGTAAATTTAGTTTATATATGGGGTAAAATGACAAATAGAGTAACTTATTTGAGGTTAATTCAACAGTTTTTGTAAATAAGTTGAAAAACCCATATAACCAGACTAATATGGCAGTCTGATACACTCTAAACTTAATGATTACTACTTAAATACCATCATAAATATATAGAAAACTAATGACAAATATCAAACTTGTTTAATATATTCACAAACTAATCAGTATATGTAAATTTAACAATATAAATGAAAAAATTACAAACTCTCAATCTAATCCTACAGATAGAAACATGATATCCAACTTCATATGTCGAATATAGACAAAACTCTTGTTTTCTTAGACATTTGCACAATTAAATATTTGACTCGGCCTTCACATTCTTCTATAGTTAATTACACTGTATGAGCAAACTTTAAACCCTAATTCAACAAATATTGAGCCCGTAAACCCTAAACTCTAACCTACATGGTATTTAGAACCAAATTTTTCTCCAACAAACTCATTTCAATAAATTTATATGTAATTTTAATTTACATACGTCAAAATTAAGTATATGTAATTTATGTATTACAAATTTGTATCCAATAATTTTTAAAACAATTTTTAAATTAAATTTAAAAATTAAATATTTTTCAGACTTCTCCGAGAAGTCTGAGAAACTCTAAAGTTAGCGGACTTCTCTAGAAGTCTGGGAAACCCTAAATCTAACATTAGACACTTTTAAGTAATGATATTTAAACAAAACATCTAGGAAGCATCAAATTGGTGAACTATATGTACATTGTAATACATATGTGCAAATTAAAAATTTCATATGTAAATTTGGTAAACCATGAATCTAACCCTAAAGTTATAAGTAATTCTAACTATGATGAAGCATGTTTTGAGGTTTACACCCTACTTTATCTTACAAGTTTTTAATTTGATTCAATTTGAAGAAATTAATTTTTCATACTTCACAACCGTCTCTATTTAATTTATGTACAAGAAATTTTAAACGAAATATTTTCTTACGATATTTAAATTTTTATTTACTATTTAAATATGCATCAAAAGAAGTGTGACTCTTTTGAGGTATAGGCATCACTTAGGACTAACATTCTTTAATTTGAAAGAATAATATGATAAATTTAATTTATAGATTTTAATATCGTTATTTCTAGATTCTGTAAACAAAATTTTTAACAAATAATTTTTTTTACGATTTTTTAATTTATATTTACTAATTAAATGTTCATCAGATTTTCTTAGAAGTGTGACAATTTGGAGGTATAGACATAATTTAGGATTAATACTCTTTAATTTGAAAGAATTTTATGAAGTTTTAATTTTGTAAAATCTGAAATCATTAACAAAATATTTTTGTGTAAATTTTAAATTTAAATTTACTAATTTAATCAAAATTTAGACTGCTATAGAAGTATGACACATCGTGAAGATTATAATGGTAATTACGGTTTCGCGTTTTTTGTTTGGTCATAAGGGGGTAACTGTAATTTCCATGCCTTGAAAATGTATTTTTGCATATTTTTCAAAAGACGGTGTAGATTCATCAAAAAATGAAATTTTGGTGTATTTTCAGCAATTTCCTCTATAAAATTTCCTTCCAATCTTATTCGATTTTTTTTTTTTTTTTCTGTCAACCTACTTCAAATTATTGTACATGTATAAATCTGCTAAATTTTCAAAATTCATGTGGTGATTAAGGTGTGTATTGATGTAAATAATTCTAAATAATTTAGTGAAGTTTAAAATAATTTGGTGATGTTAAGTGAATTTAAGAAAATTGTTAAAATTTTATGCGTAATCTCATCCAGAAGCATGAAATTTATATATTTTTACCTTGAACTAATAACTTTTTCCAAGGAATTTATTAAAATCCCAATGTTGAAAAACATATGATAACCATACTGAATTTATAGAATTTAAGAATGTAATTATTAGGTTAACCAAATAATTATCGATATATACACGCATATTTTTTTTATAACAATTGTGTATTTTAAAAAATACGTCAATCTATATTACTAAGTTGGAATAACTATATACAAAATCCTAAGACTTTACAAAACAAAGAAATTCCTTGATATTCACTTATCAACTAAGTTAGAGAGGCCTCTAAGATCTACTTACATTATGCTCCTCTCCTTTCTTTTATAAAAATATTAATTAATCTTAAGTTTTAATTTTTTTTTTTATCAAAGGTTGTACTTTGAGCATATTTTAAAGTTTAATATATAATTATTTTAAGTGTATTTAAATTTAAAGTAAATTTTCTTTAAATAAACATGTTAAATGATGCAAGTAACAATAGATAAAATGCATTGGGAGATTATGGACCAAAGGTCTTCCAAGATTGAAAAAAAAAACACAATAGATAAAATGTACAAACAAAAAAGTGTGACAAATCAATATACTTGGAAAATAACCAATAAATTCTTTTTTAAGTGCTTTTATATAAACTTTTCCCTTCCTGTTTGGCCTACCAATACAGGTGTGATATACTAATTATTAATGTTTGGTTTAAAAAAAAAAATACACCAATAAACTTATTCACGAATAGATTAAAAAAATGTTAGACATGATAATTGTTTAATCAAACAAAATTAATATTGGTTGTAATTAGTTCACATCAACAATATGAAAATGTGTATGAAAATGTGTGATCAGTTAAAATATTGTATTATTTAACAAATATGATTTTATGATTGAAATTTCTTACAATGTCATTATCATATATATTCTTTTATTTTTTATTAAATAATTATAATCAAATTAATTTATTTATATATATAATTAATAAGTTGGACACGTTTCAATTTCTCATATATTCAAATAATGAGTGATATTTTTTAGAAATAGCCTTTCAATTTATATATATAGTAGATTTTAAACTTTAATTTTACAGTAATCATAGTCCTTCAATTAAAAAAAAAAGGCGGTACATATTATATTATATTATATTATATTATATTATATTATATTATATATATATATATTAATATTAGTTAGTTTTCTTGATGTATCTTAAACTCGATCTTGTTTTAAGGGAGCACCCTTGTGTGAAGGTTTTCTTGTGGTCTTGTGCTCTTGGTTTTACATAATTCTATCGTTTTTACCTAATTCTATCGTTTTTAATCCATAAATTACACAACTAGTTACCAGATAGATTGCATTCTAATAGAATCGAAACTCGACATAATCTTTGTGGGATCGATAACCTAATTTATACTACAATTGTACACTGTGCACTTGCAGTTAGTTTTGGGTGAATAATTTCGCACCGTCAAGTTTTTCTGGTGCCATTGTCGGGGATTTAACGGTGTTTTCGATTTTTGTGAGAATTAGAGTTAGGAAATTATGATAAAAACAACTACTGGATATTTCTCTTCTTTTGTGTTTGATAGACAGAAAATGATGCAAGGAAAGCACAAGGAAGATGGGAAGCCGGATGTGGATTTCGTGAGATCAAACCCCTACGGAGATGGATACTTCAACCCGCACTCGTTTTACAAGTCAATGCGGCCAACGAATGGAGCGGAGAGCCTAGTTGAAGAAGTCTTGGAGAGCAGAACATAACTTATGAGACCCTTTTGAAGAAGATGGATCAACTTTTCCTCACCCTTGATTCGCGTATAAGCCACCTTCAGATTGATGTCGGAAGACTTAATGAGCGAATGGAAGAGCTTAAAAGATTTGTGGGAGTCAGGAGAGTCACCAAATGTCCACTATCCATCCGAGCTATCCACATTAAGGAGATTGAAAAGGAGAAAACCCTGGAAGAAACAAGTGAAGAAGGATCGTCTGACACAGTCCGTCGACTGCCATCAATGGTCGGTCGACGTGTCAACGGTCGGTGGACCGAGGAGAAGGTCGGCCAACTCTTAGCTTCTGAAGAAGAAGTGGGATATCCTTTGATGAAGGTTCCACCCAGGAAGAGTGTCTACAAACCATGGTACACTAATCAATCAGTATATCCATGGATTCCAATTCATGAGTACGAAGTTGATGATTTGGGAATTGATGTAGAAGCTGAAGAAGATGATTGGGAGCTCAAGAAAGAAGTTGAGACCTATTCTAAAGTGTTGATGAGGAGGATGCCATTTGCAAGAGCATGCAAACTGAACACTGAGCTTGAAGACGTCCTCAGTAAGGTGATGAGTTGGAAGATAACCCCAGAAGATGGGAACTGCTTATTTGCTGCGATTTGTGACAGAGCGATCATGTACCGGATGCCAGACAAGAAGAAGGATCTTGGACAATTTGAGCTTACTTTGACAATTTGAGATCAAATCTTCAAGAGATGCATGTGTGATCTAGGAGCAAGCAGTAACACCATACCTTTGTCTGCCATGGAAAGGTTGGGACCACTCGAATTGAAGATCACCAAGAAGGAGATACGATTAGCTGACGATACAAGTATTGTGCCTTTGGGAAAACTCACTGGATTGACCATGTATGATTGGTGATAGATTCATTGCTTTGGAGTTTTACATCCGGAGACGTGCTATGCTGATGAGAGTGATGGGATAGAGCAGATTATACTTGGAAGATCATTCCTTAAGACCGCTGGAGCTTTAATCGATTGCTCGAAAGACACAATAACGTTAAGAGGTCTGGGAAGTCTGAACATTAGTTTCAAGATCAAGGATAAAGAAGTTGAAGAAGAATCTTTCGCCTACTACTACCCAAAGAAGAAGAAGAAGAAGAGTTTGGCAGTCATCACAAGATCCAAACCGAAAATAAGAGTTATCGAAGAGACCATAAAGGAGAGTTTTTGACGCCCGAGTCAGTCGACTCTACCACCAGTCGGTCGACTCGACTCCCCTGAAGCTAAACGAAGAGCAATTTCTATGACAGCTTGTTCTACGTTTGATGAAGAAATTCAATCCACTGCTCGTTGGATTGAGGACATAATCACTTTCTTTGCAAACTCATTGAAGGTACTTGAGACACAATTTAAATATGATGTGGAGGAGTTTATCAAAGAATGTAAGGAGATTTGGTCACTTATGAAGCAATGTGGAATGGAGATGGAGCTACAAGAGTTGACACCATACTTACTGAAGAATAAGATGGGAGCCAAGGAGTTTTGCGGTAGACTTGCCAAGATGTGTGATGAAGTGATCGAGAAATCAATGCCAAAGAAGCTTGGAGACTTTGGAAGAGCTGAGATTAGTGTTATGATTGGGCACACATGGTTTGAGAACGTCCCATGTGATACTGGAGCTGGAGTAAACCTAATGTCGCTCTTAGTTGCCAAAATGATGAAGTTTGACCAAATGGTGAACAAGCGAGTGCTTTTGAGGCTAGCTGATGATACTTACAAGATAACAGAGGGAATAGTGGATAATGTACCTGTGAGAGCCAACGGTCGGTCCTTCGTAGTAGATATCCACGTGGCAATGTTTGAAAGTGAGCCTCAACACCCGCTGATCCTTGGAAGACCATTCTTACACACCGCATATGCTGAGATAGATTGTAGAACTGGAAGAGTTAAGTTCAGAGCTGCTGAAATCATTGAAGAAGAGAAGATGAGGATGACTGGAACTACACCTCAAGGTTTTGAACGTGCCCTCTACAAGGGAACCTACATTCCAATCCTAAGGAACAAGAAGCATGTATCCACCAAACAACCATTGTTCAATGCAAGCATTGAGCTTAAGGAGCTAGTGAAGGAAGCTGATAATGAAAACAAAGTTGTGGATCTTACTGAAGATGATGCTGATGAGGATTGTGAAGATGATCCTATGGAGGAACAGGAAAGGGATCAAGGAGCTGAGCTGAGCTCTACCGAGTAAGGGATTCAAGTCAGAGAAAGTCAAGCTACTGACTGTAAAGAAGCGCTTAGTGGGAGACAACCCACTTGTGAGTCTGTTTTAGACTTTTAGTTTAATTCTTTAGGATTTCGTGCTTTAAGTCCCAGTTTAGATTGAGTCGTGATAAAAACATAAAAACAAAAACAGAAAAAAAATTAGTTTAAGTTTTATTTTGGATTTTGCTTTTGAGGTCCAGTCCGCCGACCCTGCGTTGTTGCAGTCGGTCGATTCGTGTGGCGAGGTTTTTTTTAACCCGAGTTTTTCTTCATAATTCTAATAAAATTCAACTTTCAAACACGATTTTCTCTCTCAATTCTCAACCAATTTTTGTGACTCAAAGTCCCCTGAGATCGCAATTTTATGTTCTATCATCCCTTGCTAACGGTTTTCACGATCTGCAAGGTATTTTTCTGATTCAACTCGTTTTCTTTTACGATTTTTTGGACAAAAAGTTGAAAAATTTAAAAAATTTGCCTGTTGATGATTTAGAGTGGGATTTAGGTTGAATTTAGTATAGAGTGGCCGAATATCGTTACATGTGTTAGATTATGCAAGAAATTTGAGTTCAATTGATGTTTTATAGCGGATTTGGTGATTGAATGACGGAGAAGTTCCCGTCGAGACCGGAGTCGGTCGACTCGCTTGAGCAGTCGGTCGACCGAGGTTGATGATTTTTGATGAAAATGGTTTAAATTCCTTTCGATTCTTCGTTCTTTTTGCAGATGTCTTCCTCTGAGTACGAAAGTGATGCTGATATTTGGGACAAGGCAGAGAACAAGAAGCTCGAGGACCGATTTCCCAAGAGGAACCACACGGACATTATTAAGGACCGCGCATTCCGAACGAGACAAAACCGGCATTGGGATGACTATGACACAGTTTTCTACAACCGCTACACGGACATTCTCACCCAGCCGATGCGCTTTCTGGACATGCCTTACATGTCACGGCTGATGTATAAGGACCATTTGAGACGGTTGATGAAGAATGTCGGTATGGGGATCATTGGTTTCACTTGCTATGATACATATCCGGAGGCGACAAGGCATTTCCTAGCCTCGATGTATTTGGATATACCGCACCGATGTGAGAACGTGAACCAATGGAGTCTCCACTTCAAGATTCATGGTGAGCATTACTCGCTCATAGTGGCGGACATTTGTCGTATTTTCGGTTTTCAGCGAAGGGGAACCGTATATTGGAGCATGAAGAGCTTTAAGGAGTGTGACCTGATGTGGTCAATCATTGGGTCTGAAGCTTATGAGCCAACGAAGATGAAGCAGTCTTTGATCCGCCATCCTGCTCTTCGGATTTTGGCTAGAATCATTAGCCATACACTCTTGAGACGCACTGAGGCCGGCCGACTCTACGAGCCGGAGTTGACTGTGCTTTACTATGCCTTGGGAGACTCGTTTCTGCTGCCATAAGCGCCTAAGGACATTGATTGGAACATGGGTGCACTCTTTGCATGCCATTTAGTTGATACAAGAAGTCACATCTTCTTGGGAAACGTTTCTTCTAAGAAGAAGGAGACCATGGGGAACCTTTTGACCCCCATCATGAAGTGGTGTGAAGTACCACTTGATTTTTTCGAGCAGGAAGCCGATGATGCAACGAAGATTACTATAGATGAGACTTCTCTCGATAATTCTAACATTGTTCGTATGGGAGGATGGTACGAGTTCATTCGGGACGATGACACGACTTGCTTGATTCGATTACCGAATGAGAGCCACGTTAGGCTCGATTCAAAGGAAGCCATTGGGTTTCACCCACCTACCGACTTGCTGACGGTTATAGCCGCTGCACCGAATCTGCTACCAGAGGCTGCACATGCCCCACCTCGCCATACAAGACGCGCCGCCCAGCCACCGCGCACTTCTACTTCCCAGCCGCATGATTCACACCGAGCTGGAGACTTTACCTTTTGCTGGAGCGAGATTCTCTACTAGCAGGATGCCAGATTTCTTCGAGTTACCCGAGCAGCCACCATTTCAGGCGAGTCTAGAAGTGAAGTACGAATACAAGATGGAGCGCCACAGGAGGAAGAACAAGATTACTCGATGTTTTTACTCGTTTTTCACAGGTTGTTCGCCAGACCGAGGAATCCACGAGCCAACCAGGAGAGCACCAGAGCCACAGAGAGCTGGAGATGATGATGACTGACGAGATGATGACGATGCGGAGACCGAGTCGAACGACCCTACCCAGAGTCGATCGACTGCGTCACTGAGAGGGGAGATGATGCATTTTTCCACAACTCCGGGTAACTTAACAAGTCAACCGGATGATCCTATGATGAGGAGCCACTTGCCATTACATTTCTATGCAGGCACTAGTTCTTCGCACGCATTTGACCCTACAGCTGAGAGGAGACGCACTCGCAGTCCCCGCGATTAGATATTGTTCTATCATTTCATTTTCAGTCTTTATTTTTATTTATCTCTGGATTTCTCTCTACACTTTTCATTTGACTTGGTTTCACTAGGACAATGAAATTTAAGTCTGGGGGAGGGAGTGTTATGACTTTCTTTCGTTTTATGGATCTTTGGTGAACTTTTTGCTATTTGATATGTTTTTAAATGCTATTATCACTTTCTACTTTCTTTAACTCTGATTGAGTGACTCAGCAGCATTGACAAGGACCAACCATATGGAAATCCAGAGAGCTTGATAGATACAATACAAAGTAGACCCACGTGATTTTCTAGAAATTTTCAGCAATGCCAGAGCACAATACAGTTAAATCTGTATCATTTTGTTTGTCATATTAGCCATTATGTCTTGCTAAATATTCGTTCACTAGCATGATTTTCGATCTTCAGCTCTCCCTAACTATAATTTGATGAAAAGAAAAGTATGTATTTTATGAAAACCTAGTGATGAGGTAGAGGGAAATTCCTTAAGACACCAATTATTCATCACTAGAAGCTCATGATCTAAGCGGTTAGGGAAATTCCCGACGATACCATGATGCATTTGAACCTTTGAGAACTCTGTTGACAGCGAGGCTAGGAAAATTTCCTACGATGCCACTATTCGCCTAAACTTTGAGAAATTTTGAGCTATAAACTGAATGATTAAAAAGGATAAGTCTGGGGGAGAGCGAAAAGACCATCTTGTGCTAAATTAGATGACGATTGATAAGCATTTCCGGCTATATGATGATAGTAGAATGAGTTGTTTTGATAGTATCTGAAATATGGTCTTCATTGTGGTTGGGATAACTCTAATTTGTTCTTAATAAGTTTTTCATTGGAGAATACAACTTGGTCTGCGTATTGGTCAGCTGTTGGAGAGGTCACAATGAAAGAAATAGTTGCTGAAGGTTGATAGCTTGATCATGGTAAACCGGATTTTTTTTGACCACTAACTAGCTCTTTATTTGCTCGAGGGTGAGCAAAAGCTAAGTCTGGGGGAATTTGATCTACTATTATTTTTACTGGTTTTCATGATGATATTTTACGTTGTTTTGGAGCCTTTTCTGCATTTTATACAGGTTAAATGAAAGATTCCACATGCTGAGGTGTTTTGCAAGAATTTAGAAGAATTGGAGCTAAAATGAAAAATTCTGATCCGAAACTCGAGTCGACCGACTGGAAAGAAGAGTTAACAGACTCAGAGGCCGCTTTAATTAAAAGGAAATTCTTCTTGGGCCTCCTTGATTTACTGTTATTTTTACCGGTTTTCATGATGATATTTTACGCTGTTTTGGAGCCTTTTCTGCATTTTATACATGTTAAATGGAAGATTTCACATGCTGAGGTGTTTTGCAAGAATCTAGAAGATTTGGAACTAAAAATGAAGAATTTTGATCCAGAGCCCGAGTCGACCGACTGGAAGGAAGAGTCGACCGACTCAGAGGCCGCCTTAGTAAAAAGGAAATTCTTTTTGGGGCCTTCTTTTTGAAACCCTAACTTCTAGAAATTCTTTGCCGACTCATGCATGACCTAGAGGAGCTATATAATCAAGTTTGAGCAGAGGAGAAGAGGAGAGACGAATTCCATCAAGCTTTTGAAGCATTCAAACATCTCTTTACCAAAAATCACCAAAAAGTTACTTAGATCTTGTTTTCAGGGAGCACCCTTGTGTGAAGGTTTTCTTGTGCGTCTGTTCTCTTGGTTTTACAGAGAAAGAGCCACGTTTTGCTCTGATCTCTTTTGATATTACTTTCATATTGCAAACTCTTGATATTAATTATTATGATTGGTTTGTTTGCTATGTGTGAGTAGTTTTCTAGTTAGATCTAGGTTGTCAAAGTTTTTATGGGTCATTAGGTGCACAAATTGTTGCTGAATTCGTGACTACTCTCTGCTTTAATATTAATTCTTACAATATTTGGACTGATCACTTAGAATATTGAATTTTAGGGTTTGTTGCATCATACATCCATTTTACATCAAGACCAAAGCATTGTTTTTTAGCAGGTGATCTCGTCCTTGTGCAAACGAGAGTTTGGCTTGGAAGGCCATGAACAATCAAATCCATTCTCAATGCATGTGTTAGCTAAGATTTGGCGTGGAAGTTGTTTATCGATGAAGGATATGGGAGAAGCCGCATATATTCCTGGAATAAGGATCTATAGAGATAGATCGAAGAGGTTAATTGGACTGTGTCAGGATACTTATATTGATAAGGTCTTACACAGGTTCAATATGCATGATTCCAAGAAGGGCTTGCTTCCGATGTCACATGGCATTACTCTCAGCAAGAAGCAGTGTCCTTCGACACCTGCCGAGCGAGAGCGCATGAGTAGGATTCCCTATGCCTCTGCGATAGGATCTATCATGTATGCCATGCTATGTACACGACCGGACGTCGCTTGTGCTTTGAGCATGACGAGTCGATACCAATCCGATCCCGGTGAGAGTCACTGGACAACCGTCAAGAGAATCCTGAAGTATTTGAGGAATACTAAGGATAAGTTCTTGGTTTACGGAGGAAGTGGTGAGCTTGTGGTGAGTGGATACACCGACACTCTGGTTACGTTTTCTGTCTGACAAAGACGATTTCCGATCTCAATCTGGTTACATTTTCTGTTTGAATGGCGGTGCAGTTAATTGGAAGAGTTCCAAGCAAAGCATTGTAGCAGATTCCACGACAGAAGCTCAGTACATTGCTGCTTCAAAAGAGGCAAAGGAAGCTGTTTGGATTAGGAACTTCATTACTGAACTTGGTGTGATTCCTAGCATTTCTGAGCCTGTTGCGCTGTTATGTGATAACAATGGAGCCATAGCTCAGGCAAAGGAACCGAGATCACACCAGAAGTCAAGACACATCGAGAGAAGATATCATCTGATACGAGATATCATTAAGAGAGGAGATGTGAAGACCAGCAGAGTCCCGACGGACGAAAATGTTGCTGATCCTCTGACCAAACCACTCCTACGGCCTAAGCATGAGAGTCATGTTGCTGCAATAAGAATTAGATTTCTAGAGTAGTAATCTTAATTTCAGTGGGAGTTGTTTGTTTTGTTTTGATGTTCATGTAAAAATACTTTTGTTATGTTTTATTTAATGAAAGTGTTTCATTATTATTTAATTGTGCAATTGATTAATTAAATAATAGTCCCAAAATAATTTAAGGCATTCTTATTGGTCATCAAATACGTGATTTGATCATTAAAACCCTATAAGCTATAGATGTCTAAATGCTTTGAATTCAAATTTGATTCATAAAATTCATAGAGGATGCATGTTAGATCTTTTGGATGCAAAGTTGTTTTGAAAAACTGAAAAATTAGGGTTTCTGCGAAAGGCATGTCGACCGATACAAAGCGTGTGTCGATCTACACGGCTTATTGTTTCGCGAAACGGCGGTTTTCGAAAATTTCAAAACTAGGGTTTTCTGTTTGGTTGTGTCGACCGACACAAAGCGTGTGTCGATCGACACAAGCCATAAAGCAGAGTAAAATTGTACGTGTCGATCCAATGATCGATGTTCCCACAAATCGCCTATGTCGATCGCGTCGATCTCAATCGGTTCAATTGGATTGAACCGGATTGGTATGATTGGTCTAGCCTGGTTTGGTCGCTTTCATCACGATTTCAAACCGGTTAGCTCGTGTCAACCGATACAACTACGTATTGGGCGACACAAACATAAACCGATACCGATTCAATTGGATTGAATCGAAATTGATTGGTTTAATCGGGTTAAATGGTTTAACCGCGATTGAACCGGTTTTTGTGTCTGTCGACCGACACTAGGTGTCAGTGTCGACCGACACTAGGTGTCAGTGTCGACCGACAGGTGTCTCGCAATTCTGAATAAGTTGTGTCTGTCGACTGACACTAGGTGTCTGGGTCGATCGACACAAGAGCAGAATTTGCATTCTAGATTTAAATCAACTTTAATTAGATTAAAACTTTTTGAATTAAATCTAATCTTTCTTAAATACATATGTGATATGTTTTAAGATTAATGTTCCGTTCCTCAAACATAATATCAAGCATCTCTGATGTCTTTCCATATCTTGTCAGCTGCTGGGTCTTGTTTTGTTGTGTGATGGGCTTGCCAAAGCAAGGCATTCACAATTACACGAGCACAATTACACGAGTAAGGCAGGTGGTAATCGTTACCACATGACTCGAAGATTGGTTTGTTTGAATGAGCTATCAAAATGGTTTTGGGCCCATAGACATAAGATTGGATTTAATATAGGATATTAATCCAAGACCAAGAATCATATTGGATATGATCAGCAAAGTGTTTGCTCACCTAAATAACTGAAGTTTGGGCGAGGAGCCAAAACTCACTCAAATCTCAGTGAAATATGGATCTTGGATCATTATATTCAATCTGAGGAAAATTAATTTTGAATATAATGCGAGCAGTCTTAAATGTTAAGATTTCTTATTCCTTGAACATCAGAACTAATTAAACTCTTTGTTTTCTCTTGATTCAGCTATGTCTAACAACAACAATTCAAACTCATTCACGTTAAGATCCATCCTTGAAAAGGAAAAGTTGAAAGGATCCAACTTCCTGGAATGGTATCGGAACATAAGAATCGTTCTCAAGAATGAGAAGAAAGAATATGTTCTCGAGAAACCTCTTCCTGAGAAGCCTAGATCCAATGCTCCTATTGTTGATAAGGACAAGTGGGAAAAGCATTCGGATGATGTGACAAATTTGATTTGTCTGATGCTGGCCACGATGAACTCGGAACTGCAGAAACAGTTTGAGAACGCGGGGTCACCGATCGAGATAATCACAACCCTGAAATCTATGTTTCAGGGGCAAGCTCGCACTGAGAGATACCAGACGGTTAAATCTCTCATTGAGTGCAACCTGTCAAAGGACAGTCCAGTGAGCCCCCACGTCATTAAGATGATGGGTTATATTGATAACCTGGCTAAACTGGACTCTACCTTTAGCCAAGAGTTGGTTACAAACATCATCCTGCAATCTCTGCCGCTGAGCTTCGATCAGTTTGTTATGAACTATAACATGAATGACATGACGAAGTCTCTGACTGAGCTGCATGGCATGCTCAAGACGGCGGAGCCCAATATCAAGAAGGCTGCTCCTGATGTACTTATGGTACAAAAGGGTAAAGGGTCTAAGAAACCTGCTAAGGGCAAGTGAAAGAGCAAGGCTGTCCAGGTTGAGAACCGGGACAAGCCTGAGTCGTCTTCCAAGCCCAAGCGTGGCCCAGTTGATAGTGATACTTGTCTTTACTACAAGAAGCCTGGGTACTGGAGGAGAAACTGCAAGGAATACCTGGAAGGTTTGAAGAACCTGAGGAAGTCGTACGAGACGACATCTAAAGGTATTTATGTTATAGAAGTAAATGTTACTTCATCAGGTTCTAATTCTTGGGTATTGGATACCGGCTGTGGTGCTCATATTTGTACTAATATGCAGGGCCTGCGCAGCAGTAGAACGTTGAAGCAGGGACAAGTGGACCTGCGTATTGGGAATGGAGCAAGAGTTGCTGCATTAGCCGTAGGAACTTATCATTTTTCTCTGCCTTCAGGCATGATTTTAGAGTTGGAGAATTGCTACTATGTACCTGCGATAAGCAGGAATATCATTTCTATTTCTATGTTGGACATGAGTGGTTTTGATTTTTCGATTAAGAACAAGTGTTGCTCTTTTATTCGAGATAATATATTTTATGGTAGCGCCCCATTAGAGAATGGGCTTTATATTCTCAATCAATCAATGCATGTTTATAACATAAATAACAAACAGTTTAAATCAAATGACTCAAACCCGACTTTTTTCTGGCACTGTCGTTTGGGCCACATCAATGATAAAAGGATTCAAAAGCTCCATAAAGATGGGCTTTTAGACTCATTTGATTATGAATCATTTGAGAAGTGTGAATCCTCCTTATTGGGCAAAATGACAAAAGTCCTTTTCAACAAGTTTAATGAAAGGGCCAGTGACTTGTTGGGCCTTATACATACAGATGTGTGTGGCCCAATGAGCATTAGTGCAAGAGGAAACTTTAGATACTTCATTACATTTACTGATGATTTCAACAGATATGGTTATGTCTATCTTATGAGACATAAGTCGGAATCCTTTGAAAGGTTCAAGGAGTTCCAAAATGAAGTACAGAACCAACTTGGTAAAAGTATCAAAGCTCTTCGATCTGATCGTGGAGGTGAGTACTTGAGCCAAGAGTTCGATGATCATCTCAGAGATTGTGGAATCGTTTCACAACTCACTCCTCCCGGAACACCACAGTGGAACGGTGTGTCTGAGAGGAGGAATCAGACCTTATTGGATATGGTTCGATCGATGATGAGTCATGTTGATCTACCGTTATCCTTCTGGGGATATGCTCTTGAAACGTCTGCATTTACGCTGAACAGAGTTCCAACAAAATCAGTTGAAAAGACTTCATATGAGATGTGGACTGGAAAGGTTCAAAGTCTGTCTTTTCTTAAAATCTGGGGTTGTGAAGCTTATGTTAAGCGATTGATATCTGATAAGCTTGCACCCAAATCTAATAAGTGCTACTTCTTTGGTTATCCTAAGGAAACCAAAGCATACTACTTTTACAACCAATCCGAGGACAAAACATTTGTTGCTCGGAACTGTGTCTTTCTTGAGAGAGAATTTCTTTCCAAGAAGAACAGTGGGAGTAAAGTACAACTCGAAGAAATTCGAGAACCACAGAATGCTGTTCAACCTGATGAGGGAGAGCAGCCGGTGGATTCACAAGATGTTGTGGAACCAATACCTGTGGTGCCTGAAGTTCGCAGGTCCGGAAGGATTCGTAATGAAGTCGAGAGATATGGATTTCTCGTGACTAACTGTCATGATCTTCTGATCATTGATAGTGACGAACCTGCGACTTTCGAAGAAGCAATGTTGGGCCCTGATTCTGAAAAATGGTTAAAGGCCAGTGAATCCGAGATGGAATCCATGTCAATCAACAAAGTTTGGTCTTTGGAAGATTTGCCCGATGGTGCAAAAGCCATTGAGTGCAAATGGGTATTCAAGAAGAAGATTGATGTGGATGGTAATGTACAGGTGTACAAAGCTAGATTGGTGGCAAAAAGGTTTCAAACAAGTGCATGGTGTTGACTATGACGAAACCTATTCCCCAGTCGCTATGCTTAAGTCCATCCGGATTCTCCTAGATACTGCCGCTTATTATGATTATGAGATTTAGCAGATGGATGTGAAAACCGCCTTCCTGAATGAGATTCTGGAAGAGGATGTGTACATGACACAACCTGAGAGTTTCATTGATCCTAATAATCCTAGGAAAGTATGCAAGCTTCAACGATCCATTTATGGATTGAAGCAAGCATCTCGGGCCTGGAATCTTCGTTTTGATGAAGCTACCAAAAGGTTTGATTTCATCAGGAACGAAGAAGAACCATGCGTTTACAAGAAGACTAGTGGGAGCGCAGTTGCATTTCTCGTATTGTATGTAGATGACATATTGCTTCTCAGAAATGATATTTTGTTGCTTCAGTCTGCTAAGACTTGGCGTGGAAGTTGTTTATCGATGAAGGATATGGGAGAAGCCGCGTATATTCTTGGAATAAGGATCTATAGAGATAGATCGAAGAGGTTAATTGGACTGTGTCAGGATACTTATATTGATAAGGTCTTACATAGGTTCAATATGCATGATTCCAAGAAGGGCTTGCTTCCGATGTCACATGGCATTACTCTCAGCAAGAAGCAGTGTCCTTCGACACCTGCCGAGCGAGAGCGCATGAGTAGGATTCCCTATGCCTCTGCGATAGGATCTATCATGTATGCCATGCTATGTACACGACCGGACGTCGCTTGTGCTTTGAGCATGACGAGTCGATACCAATCCGATCCCGGTGAGAGTCACTGGACAACCGTCAAGAGAATCCTGAAGTATTTGAGGAATACTAAGGATAAGTTCTTGGTTTACGGAGGAAGTGGTGAGCTTGTGGTGAGTGGATACACCGACACTAGTTTCCAGACGGACAAAGACGATTTCCGATCTCAATCTGGTTACGTTTTCTGTCTGAATGGCGGTGCAGTTAATTGGAAGAGTTCCAAGCAAAGCACTGTAGCAGATTCCACGACAGAAGCTCAGTACATTGCTGCTTCAAAAGAGGCAAAGGAAGCTGTTTGGATTAGGAACTTCATTACTGAACTTGGTGTGATTCCTAGCATTTCTGAGCCTGTTGCGCTGTTATGTGATAACAATGGAGCCATAGCTCAGGCAAAGGAACCGAGATCACACCAGAAGTCAAGACACATCGAGAGAAGATATCATCTGATACGAGATATCATTGAGAGAGGAGATGTGAAGATCAGCAGAGTCCCGATGGATGAGAATGTTGCTGATCCTCTGACCAAACCACTCCTACGGCCTAAGCATGAGAGTCATGCTGCTGCAATAAGAATTAGATTTCTAGAGTAGTAATCTTAATTTCAGTGGGAGTTGTTTGTTTTGTTTTGTTTTGATCCAGTTTGTGTGCGTGTGGACTTTCTATAGAGGCGCAGCATCTGAGGCGCTCCTGATCTCGATATCCTATTCATTCCGCTGCCAAGAAACTCCATGTATATCCGTGATCCGAGTCTATGATTCAATCAACATAGATCTAGGGCTAAAAGAAGTTGATAGGTTCAATGAAAAAGTTTTATAACCTACACCAAATTCCTTCAAAAATCTCTTATGAAATTTTTCATTTGTAGTAAGAAGATAAAACTTGACGATATCAATCTAGTAATGCTCTATAGGCCACTGTCTTTCCATTAATTTGCATCCGAGAACATTATTTTCCTTTTCGGTTTTAACAAACACATGTTGTACCTTACGAGAAGGAAAATAATGCATTGCATTTTAGTTTACTTACCAATTATAATAATATTTACATGAACTTGTCTCCAACTAAGCACCTTTAATCCATCTTTCTCAGCCAAAAACTAGAGAAGAAAAATGCTTACTTGACATACTGCTTCTCGTTATTTCTATCTATTGCTCAAAATATATAATCTAAATATCGTGATCCTCTTGCATAAAGGTATTTTCTACTTGGAGAGAAATCATCCCAACAACAGTTATAGAAAGCTTGTTATGAAAGGGAGGAACCTTGTTCCATGGCGCAAACGAAAGGAATGAATCTTGTTATGAAAGGGATGAAGGGATGAAACTTGTTATGAAAGGAAGAAATCTCATAAGGAATGCAAGACATGAGTGGAGATTTACAACACTAAATTAACGAAAACAATTGAGAAATATTGTTGATGGTGGGGGTCTACCCCTTATCAGTAGTTTGGAAATAATTGGAGTTTGGTCCCTGCCTAGCTCTTCCCTAATGATCTATTAGGTTATAAGTGCCGACAACAGGAATTTCGACCCTCGGCCCAGATGACCGAGGGATACCTCGGAGAAGATTGATCAGATTTAGTGTCCGAAGCGGGGGTATAAACGAACATCGTCCTAGGCCGAAGTCTAAGCTCAGACAGTATAAGATCAAATCTTATCACAAATTCCCTAGTCTTGGAAAAATGGAAATATTCCATTTTTCCGAGGTTAGCCCATGAGCTTATTAGACCGACTATTAAGGATATATAAATACATACCGCCCTTGACGAAGAAAGGACATTCAGAATCGGGAGGAGAAGAACTAGATTACCCTAGGTTTTACTTCTCTTTGATAAAGTTAAACTCGGCATTCCGAGTTAACAAGCATTGTAAACATACTTATTAATAATATACTTTCTTTCCGAGGTTTCTTCTCTAGTTTCTTATCAAGTACTTTCCTAAATACGAACCCCTCTAATTATAAATAATTAGAAGTTGAGTCCAGTATCAACATTTGGCGCGCCAGGTAGGGGGTTTATCTTTAAGTAAAGAAGCATCTTGGAAGAAAGGGGAAAGTTAGAAATGACTTTCCTCAGCGAAAAATCAGGAAAACTCGATGGGATCAATCACCCATCAAAATCTCAGATCCAGAACTCGGATTACCAGCTCGGCAGAAAAATCAAAGGAATGAGAGATCTTTAAATGGTCCCCTAGGTGATATAGAAGCAAATAGTGAAGGCAGTCAACCAATATGCAATATTCCAGAAAACTGTCTATCACTAGGTGAAGCAGAACAAAGAACGGAAGAGGCGGAAGAAGAACAGAACGGGCCGACCAAGATTCAAAGAATGATCGTCAGCGAGAGGCTCGTGGGTGACGAAATCACAAGAAACTCAATAGCATAATTGCACCGTGAACTACGGGATATGAAAGTTATGCTCCATAACCCCCCATACTTGACCAAAACTTCGGAATTAGAGAGGAGAATCCATCCAAGACAATGAAGTTCGGACTCGATTCTTTTGAAAAAGGAAAGTTGGAGCTACCAACCTATAATGGAGTAGGAGATCCAAGGACCTTTCTTAAAACATTTATGATCGCAATCAACAAAGCACAAATTCACCCATCCGACGAGGAGAGAAAGAAGTGCCAATACTTTGCTGAAAGTCTACGAGGGAACGCCCAAACCTGGATAACCAGCTTACCCTCTAATTCAAAAGGAAATTTCGAAGAGCTACGGCAATAATTCCTAAAGAAGTATATCTTTAACCTCGAACGACCAGCAACAATCTCCGATCTTTACTCCGTAAAGAAAACACCAACCGAATCACTTGAGAGTTTTATTAAAAGATTCAAGATAGTATACTTCCAGTTGAATATCTCCGACGAACTAGCCATCGATTCCCTAACTAGTGGAGCAGGGTATGAGACGAGATTCTGGGAAGAACTATCAGCTTACCGGCCCCAGTCCATAGAAGACGCGTTGTACAGAGCAAATGTACATATTAAGGCGGACGAAAGTAGAGCCCGGTTATCCAGGGACGATCAGATTCTTTCGGAAAATGAGGAAAATGAGGAGAAGAATTAAAGAGCCTCGCCTACACTATAATAAAACGTTTGAGCAGAAAGAAAAAGCTAGAATTACCTTCCTGACTTCCCAACCCTCGAGTCAGCATCAAGAACAGAAGGGAAAAGTTGGGATCAAAAGAGAAAGAGTCTCCCCAGCATGGTGTTATTACCATACCACCTATGGACATAGCACAGAAGAATGCCGCAATCTACCAGAATATCTTTTGAAAAAATACTTGGAACGGGTCCCTAAGGAAACTCTAGGTAAAAAATATCGACCAAAGGAGCGACCCGTGGAAAAGAATCATCAAAGAAGAAAGGAACTTCCTCAACCGGAATATTCGTTTTGTCACAGGAGGATAAACGTTATTTCGGAGTTTTTAGAAGAAGCACAGGACCAAGCCAAGTAGAAAACGAAGCCGAAGATAATTCTACAAAAGGAGCTCATCTTCACTCACGAAGACTTCGTAGGAGTCGAAGTCCCACATAACGACCCTTTGGTGGTAGAACTGCAAGTTGGGGACTACAAAGTTCCCCGAATATTAGTAGATACCGGAAGGTTCGGACTACGGATGGCTTGATCCCTTTCGGGTACGTAGGCAACTCTTCGGAGCACAGCTATAATATCAAAAAAAAAAAAAAAACGTTGATATCTCGGCTTCTCCGAGATAATTAACAACAACTCGGAACTACGTGTGGCTTTCCACAAGGTTCAGCTACAAACATCGGATTCTGATTTTATAGTAAGAGTTTCAACAGCTCGACTATACTTAACCTTGGTTCACCAAAAAATCAAACAATTAAAAAGTCGATGCCTTGATCACGTATTCGATAGCAGAGTTTATTCCCACCCAACACATTCTATACCGAATGCAGCTGAAGATTTTGGAGCCTGATAAAGTAGGGCCGAGAAACTCTAAAGCAAAGTCGGGGTTTTCTCGCACAAAAAACTCATACCCAAAGTCTAAGGATCTGATAAAGTAGGATCTAAAGATTAGAGGTCAAATTAGTCGAGGTTTAACCTCACTAAACATTTTCGGCTCCGCCCATGAACATCCGGTTTTCTGTTAAAGGAACTCTTGAAAAAGACCAACATACAGAATACTCGAAGAATCTTTTCTTAATCATTTAAGGAAAGATAGATAACTCTAAAACCAAAATTATTATTACTATTTAAACGGTTCTTAACAAAAGGAAGAAGAAAATAAACAAATTACAAATCAAAGCTAAAAGCGTTATGCTCAAATTCCGGAAAAGCACAATCATTAACCTCCTGTTCAGCTACCGAAGCGTCTTTTTCCACTTGCTTCAAAAGATCAGCGGGAATATTCACACCTTGAGAAGATAGAGTACTAAGTACTCCGAAGACTGCCTGGGCTTGACCAAGATTTATAGTTTTTTCGAAACCAACCTCCCGAGCTCGGACGATTTTTTCGATAGAGTTTAACTTATCTTGAATCTTCTTGGTCATCGTCTTCTCGGTAGATCGAACTTCATGAGTCAACGAAGGGGCAGCTGAACGAATCTCTTCCTTCAAAGAAGCGTGATCAATCTCCAAAGCCTTGTTTTTCTTTTCAAGACTATCGATATAGTCATCCTTCTCCTTCAATAAACCTTCGTACTCCCTATAAGCAAACAAGTGGTCCGAGCTCCCTAAAATAAAGGAAGAAGAAATTCTTTAAAAAGCCTTAGAAAGATGACAAGAAGCAGAGATAGAGTGTCAAACCCGAATCGAATTCCTTGCAAGAAGTAATATATGCTCCTTCGCGAGAAAGTCACATTCTGGTCTTAAAGAACTACAACCTGCCATTTTTCAGAAAAGTTCAACTCTCTTCTCTTCATCGTTTCAGAGGAGCCTCGGCGAGTTGAATTCAAAGTTAAAAGGAGCGTCCTCGGCCTCAAACTGAGATCTCTGCTTTTTGGTCAAAGGAGCCTCAATAGTCAAAGAAGTAGGCCTCTTCTTTGGAAACTTCACTTTCGAAGAAGGGGCGGTAGTTTTTCGGCGTTTCTCCTCTGAAGAGACCTTGAGATAGGAGGAGTTGATTTCGCTTTCTTGAAACCTCGGCTTTTTAGGAGGAGATCGGATAAGTAACTTGTCAGTATAATCCGAAGCCGATCTTTCCGAGGGAAAGTCCGTTTCGGATACAGCAAAGCCTATATAAAACCTGATAATAAGAAGAAGTAGTCTAAATTATGTAGAAAGAAGAGAATTCAAAATACCTGAATGAGATCGAGCTAGATTGATTAGATCCGTAGGGATCTTTGGAAATACCAGCGGCGGAAGACTATAAATCCGATTCATCTCCTTTTTAAAGATAGGAAGAAGTTCTTTAAACAAGATCGGTTTACTGATTGTCGAAGTATCCACTGACCATGACTTAATCACCTCGGCACTATGATCAAAGATGGAGGCTTTATTGATCCTAACGTAGAAAAAGTTAGTACGCCAGTTTTTCACGTTAGAAGTGAATCCTTTTCCCAGTTTGCTGGCATTCCTGATCATGGTATACCAAGTTTTACCGTCTCGACTATCGACAAGTTTGGCAAGTTCGAAGAATTTCCAGCACGAAACAATGACATCAGCCCTACTAGCCTGAATCAGAAAAGCTACCATATGTCTGATAGCACTGGGTCCTAGTTGAGTAAAGGCAATCTTCAATTGTCTGTAGAATTCAACTAGAAGGAAGGGAATTGGGAACCAAAGTCGAGCTTCGATAAAGAAATGAAAGTAGAGACACATGAACCCAACATGAGGAGTCCAAGATCTTTGTTTAGACTTCGGAATCCGAATATCAAGGCCTTTAGGATCAGAAGCGTATAAACGAAGAGTTTCGATATCGCCTTCCTTGAAGGTTGAATCTCCGAAGTCTTCGGAAGGGTCTTCCCCTACAATTGCTAGGTCAGAGATGGTTTTAGAGCTGTTGCTGTTTGAGGGAGAGTTTGCCGGAATAGACAGAGGAGGATTCTCTGTTTCCTTTTCGGCAGAGGAAACGCCTTCGATATCGATCAGGGTCTCAATCGATCGATATCCGGAGTTCTCTTGGTGAGAGTCGCTAGATCCGGAAGAGGAAGAATCTGAGATAGTGCCTGTCGTGGAACTAGAGCTAGAGCTAGGAGATTTTTGTTTAGTTAGCGACATTTTGATTACTTCGGAGGATAAGAAGATTTAGAAGGATTATGCGAATGATATGAGGAAAAATAGGGATTTACCTTCTTTAAATAGCTAAAGGCGGTGTTATTTGCGGAAGTTTAATCGACGTCTTCAGGAAGTGTCGAAATTTTATTGGGGAAAAGATTTCAATGTATGAACCACGATCTCTTTATTTTCCCGCCAAAACGTCACTTCGGAAGATCCGAGTGTATGACTTACACGTCATCGAGAAAACGGAAAGGTCGTGCGGAAAATGGAAAATGGAAATATTTCATTTTTCCGAGGTTAGCCCATGGGCTTATTAGACCGACTATTAAAGATATATAAATACATACCCCCCTTGATGAAGAAAGGACATTCAAAATCGGGAGGAGAAGAACTAGATTACCTAGGTTTTACTTCTCTTTGATAAAATTAAACTCGGCATTCCGAGTTAACAAGCATTGTAAACATACTTATTAATAATATACTTTCTTTCCGAGGTTTCTTCTCTAGTTTCTTATCAAGTACTTTCCTAAAAACGAACCCATCTAATTATAAATAATTAGAAGTTGAGCCCAGTATCAACAAATATCTAAATCCAAAAACACAAAAAACAATCGTATATTATACGACTTAAATTTTTTTAAATCTATAACATGTATTGAAACTTTTTCAAGACTAAATAGGAGGTAAAAAAATGTTTCATTCCGTGAATTTTGATTCATCTGTATCATAAAACCGCTAGGTTGGTGGCACTGCAACCAGAACTAAGAATTTGATTTATCTAAACTAACACGGTTCTTTGTTATGCAGCTTGGGATACTCGAACGGGTTTTATTATTGGCTGAAACCATATTGATATAATTCACATAAGACTTAGGCAAGTGAAGTAACCTCATCGAACAATGTCCTGAAACCTATACGTAAGCAACCTATTGAAAGGGAAATTAACACAACTTATTCCGATAACAGAGAAAATATTGGAATATCATCAAAAGTGAGAAATTGATCAGTAACAATATGTTTCGAATATCATCTTGCACTTGTTACAAATGGCACGTTGACAGTTGCTCAAAACCCAAATCCTAAGCTGGGAGTATCCTATATGTTGATGTATCCTTTCCAATGAACCTGATGAAATATCAATAATTTATATTGACCAAGTTGTAATGCCATAACAGACCCAACAAATGCAGAATATGTAGATCTATTGTAGTATGTGGAAATAAATTTCACCAACATTATTTTCAACGTAAAAATTTCAACCCACATTTTTTTGTTGCGAGAATCACGCTGCTAATATACTTCAACCAAATTTTCAACTTCGTTCCTAGAAAAAAACAGCATTCTTTGGTTTCTCTCATTTGAGTTTAGATACCATTGATTTCGTTGTAAATTATGCTTTGTGAATTAAGATTGCTAGAAAAAACACATATATTAAAGTTTTCAAAGATTGAAAATAACCAACATCTGCAAATGTCAAAGAAAACGATTTTCTTTATGTTTTTCTCATGAAAGAAAAATTTCTTATTATAGCCAACAAGTTGTACACATCATTTTACTCAATTAACTTTCAAAATCCAAAAGTCAACTACGTAAAACCAAGCATTGAATCATAACAACAAAAAGTATGTCAAGCATAAATAAAAAAGAAGAGACATAGAGACATATCTCATGGTTGTCTTCTGACGAATCTTTCTTTTTCGCGACTTGTCGACGCTTTTGCATTGAGGTACAACTTTTCTCTTAGTGGCTGAGTCGTTGATGGATAGATCTACGACAATAACATAATCTAGTTCAATGCTCTCACAGTAAACCCATAAGACATAATAGAGTTTATTAAATTTGATTCCTAATCATAGAGAATCCGCAGCTGAAAAAAATCAAAACCCAAGAAAAAAAAAATCTCACAAACCTCATATCTCGAAACCTCATATCTCGAAAATCTAATATATATATATGAATTAACCTTGTTTATTAATTACCAAAGAGAAACTGAAAAGTAGTAATAATTTCACTTTTTCATATATTTGTAACTTTAAGATAATTAAGATTTTTTTATTATTAAGAAATAAAATATCTAAATTACAAAGAATAAAACAAATAGGTAAGGAAGAGGAAGACCTGAAAAAATATACCATATGTCACTCTTTTCTATTCTTACGTATAACAAAACTAGAGAGAATCTGTCATTTTTTTTATATCATGATTACTTCACTACCTTAAAATTTATAAGATTTAATTGGATAATGATTCTGATAATTAAATTAAAAAAGCCAATATTATCACGTGTTGTCGGTAAGTAATGATTATATTTGGTTGTCCCAATTACTTTCTTATTTACCGCTATAGTCGAATACAAAATCTTGACGGCCAAACGTACAAGCTAAGAAAATGTTGGCCGGAATTACTAAACAACCGTCTTTTTTTACTAAAACAGTAAAGTTATTCATGAGATAAATTCAACCTAGAGTTCATCAAGAACTTAAGATTTGGAAGAAGCACATACTGATGTATCATGGATTTTACCGGTTTTCTACCATAATATAATAGGTTTTATGGAGTTTTTGTAACATGTTTTGAACATTTATGCAGGATTTACTAGCAAAAGACACTTTGGAGCAAAAAGAGCTAAAAAGAAGGTTTTATAAAAGTTTCCACGTGATTTGAGAAGACTTAGAAGATTTGGACCCAAAATGAAGAAATGTTGCTGCGAGCCCCCGAGTCGACCGACTGAAGAAGATGGAGTCGACCGACCGTGACACCGACCTAATTTAGAATATTTTCTTCTCGGGCCATTCGCAGAACCCTAAACCCTAAGACTCAATCACGACCTATTTAAGCATCTTTTAAGAGAGAGAGAGAAAGAACCCTGCCCAAGAACTCAGAGCAATACAAGTTTCTCTTTGCTTTTTGTTTCCATTGTTTTTAGCTTTTAGATATGGTTCTTATCATTGTTCTAGACTCTGAAGAAGGTTAGAGAGTGTTCTTTCTCAATAGAGCTTTGTGAGCCTCTGATCTTCTATTGTCTAATTCGTTTTACATGCACTTCATTTATAAAAAGATGATTTGTTTTACTAAAACCATGTCTGAGTAGTTTATTCATTAGATCTAGGGTTTTCAAAGGGTTTACAAGGGATCATTCTAAACGGTTTTGATTTGTGGAATAAGCCACGTGATTCTTCACTACAAACAATATTTTACATTTAGAGGTGACGTAATTAACCACTTTTAGATTATCAAGGTCGATCTTTCTGCCGGAGACGGAGATAGAGACGCCGGAAGAGTCTGTAGTGAGCAAGGTGCGTTCTAAGTCAAACGAACGTTTGTTTAAACACCTTGTGAACAGATCTAACTCGTTCGCACTAAAGCTTATTTATTTTCAGCGAAAATCCAAAGAAATTTGAGATTTATGGATTTAAATAAAGGCTATTTTCTAGTACACCAATACGATCTAGTAGTTCATAGTGTTTAGAGTTCTAGAACTCACCAAAAACCGTGATCCCAAGTTTTCCCAACTGATTTCCTTTAGATCTAATGTTCTTTTAAAATTTGCAACACTTCACAAGTCATTAGCATATTAGAATTATCGTAATTCGGTTACTTTTGCATCTGAATCCAAACTAGCCATAGCTATCTGTGGGATCGATAACCTAAATACTACAACTGTACACTGTGCACTTGCAGTTAATTTTGGGTGAATAACTTTGCACCATCAAGTTTTTCTGGCGCCGTTGCCGAGGAGCTTCGGTGTTAGTTTGGTTTTCATTAGGAAATTTGCATTAAGATTTTGCATAACATTATTGCATCAAGATATCTTTCGATTGAGACGTCTGGAAACCCTTGTTCTGATACAGGTAACAACTCGTGATGAATCAGGAAGGAGACACACAAAGCTGATCAATTGAAGAGGACGAACACCCGAGTCAACCGACTGTATCTCTCAGTTGACCGACTCGTGATCCACCTCAAGAGGAGAAGAAAGGAAAGCAGAAGGAGAAAGAGGAGAAGGAAGCCACTAAGATAGCAAACGGAAGCAGTACCAACATTGCTGAAAGTTCTTAAAACAAGACAATGGAGGACAAATCCAAGGTAGCACAAGGAGTAATGAGCATGTCAACATCGAACAACTCGACGAACGATTCTTCAAGAGAAGAGAAGAGGAAAGAAGAAACAACAACCGAATCTAGACAGACCCTCGACTCAAAAAGCACTGAAGGGCGCATGATCAACTCAAATTCCGGAGAAACAATTCGTTCCATCTGTACAAGCCCAGTCGACCAGACCCGAGTCGACCGACTTCCACGAAGACGACCGACCTGGAAGCAGAAGCCTAATTTGATTATTTTCAAGACGGGAAGAGAAGATCAACAGGAGATGCCTGGACTAGAAGATGATGTGTATCTTACCACCAATGATGGAAGTTCTAAACAAAATTTCTACCCTGGACGAGGGTATGATCCAAACCACATCAAAGCCGCACTAAAAGAAGATGAGCTCAACATCAATACCAAGGTGATACGAAGTCTATTGGAGATCGAGCCTTATGAGAACGAAAGAAGCAGCCCACTGAGACACTTGAAGGAAGTAGAAGACACAGTGACACGAGCTGCCAAGGATGAAGGTATCTATAACAAGCTATGACTAAACCTTTTAAAATACTCTTTGTGTGGAGGAGCTCTACTTTGGTATGAAAGACTTGAATCCAAGAATATCAAGACGTGGAAAAATCTGAGGGAAATGTTTATTGACAAGTTCTTGGTTGAACCACGAATGAACATTGCATCATTTACGCAATCCGAAGACGAGACTTTCAATGAAGCATGGAGAAGATAGGAGGACCACCTGCGCAACTGCCCAAATCATGGTTTCAATCCAAAGGAGGTAGTTTCAAACTTCTATAAAGGTTTGCTATGGGAGAATCAAGTCATCCTGGACACAATGAGCAATGGAAATTTCGATGCACTAAATTCCAAGAAGGGAACCTAGATAATACAAGACTATGTAAGGAGTGAAAGCGCGAATAACAGGGGTACCAGTCAATTCAAAGCACTAAGGCACGACAGGGAGATCCAAGAGATCAAGAGGATGTTGCAAATGAATGAACTTTCAAATCATAGGAGAGAAGAAGATGTCCATTACCAAGACAAAAGGAAGGCTCATGAGCAGTCAACCCGAGAACCCATGCCAAGCAACGCGATGAAACCACTCAGGAAGGTACAACAAGATAGGTATTACCGATGGATGGCTACGAACAATCAACAAGAGATCGCTGAAGAAAGAAGAAGAATAATGGCGAACGAAAATCTTGAAGGAGGCAATCAATATAGGAAGCCGCGAAGTCATCCTCATTTGAAAATAGATATCGAAGGAGGAGCTAGATCACAATCCAGGGGAGAATTGAAAATGCTTCGAGTAATCAGATCACCAAGGAGAACCTACAATCAATGAATCAAGACGAAGGAACAAATAGAAGCATTGCAGTCGACCGACCTGGTCATGAAGTCTACCGACCACCTTGGAGACGACCGTCTCACATTGAGAGACGATCGACTCGACATCTCGAGCAAAGGAGCATTTAATCTCTTTCGAAGTTGTTTCACACCAATCTTCCGTTTCAACATCAAAATCCAACCACAAGGAAGAGCATCCAATCCAAGACTATTGAAGATTGAGGAGCCGCTCAAGGGGAGACCATTACTTGACAAGAAGGGAGCACTTAAGAGAATGACAATTTGTATAATCAAGCAGAAGGTAAAAGCAAAGGAACCCCCGGGTATGAGCTACACCAACCCTAAGATGCATGACGTGAAGTCACTGGAAAACAACCCGCAGTACGTGAATAAGACCAAAGGAACCAAGAAAGTTGTTGACGAATCCAAAGGGCTCATCCAAAAAGGGAAAAATCAGTTCACCGCGAGCAATTCAATCCAATTCAAGGAGGATGGACCACTCCAAGCAGCTATTCCGAGTGCCTCAGCACAATTTCAAAACGAAGCAAGTGCCGCAACAGCCAATCATGTATTCATAACAGAACCGGAGGGGAGAATCACTAACCATCATCCGAAATCAACCACTCATGACACCTCTACATCATACAATTACAACTGGCCACCACCACTCAACCAAATTCCACTACCACCATATTACTTCCAATTTGTAAAGGAAGAAAGATTCAAGACACTAGAGAGATTGGTGGAGGAGCTTGTGCCATCTACGCAGAGTCAGATGATCAGACTAGTAAGCCTTTTTGGCAGAGTGAGCAATCTTGCATGCCAAAACGCAAATGATCTCATCATGATGAAGACCGCCCAGTCACTGGTTACTACTAAGACAACACGAGATCCGATTGTCGTTGGCAAAAATCAAACAGACACATGAGTCCACCGACTATACCCCCAGTCGGCCGACTATCACTCTCGGGAGAAGGAACTCAAATCGCAACAGTTCAACAAGCTATGTCAAACACATGATGCAATAGAAGCCAAGAAAATGAACTTTGGAAGTAATGAAGACGATGTTATCAGGATGAACTGCACCATAAACAACAAGAAATACCCCAACTCAGCTGTTATTCATGGGAACGAAGTCAATGTGGTATCTGCCACCCTTGCAACAACTTGGGAAAAAACTGAAGAATGTGATTTAATGCTAAGGTCAGAGGACGGAACCCTCTGCATAGCAATGGGATTAATCCGAAATATCACAGTGCGCGTTAACAAGGTGGCAGTCATCACAGATTTTGTTGTACTCCGCTCGATAGATTTAGCTGAAGAGCAATTCATCCTCGGACGACCATTCTTTACACGCTTGGAAGTCGCAGTAAGTATTTCCAATTGCCTTTGCACCCATCTCACGAGCACAACCAGCCCCTAACCATCAAAAAAATGGATACTAGAAGCCATGCTTCCACGCCATCACGACCATAGTCACTAATTTCAGTCAAGCTACTGACTATAAACAAGCGCTGAGTGGGAGGCAACCCACTATGTACGTTTTATTTTTATTTTTAGGTGTTTTTAATTTATTTTCAGGCGAGGAGATTCAGCAAAACTGGACTATACACTACCCGAGTCGACCGACCTCTCAGTAGGGTCGGCCGACTTCAACTCAGAGGTACCGCGTTCGATCCTTTTAAATTTCATTCGCATTTCTTCTCACTTTTGTTACACCGGGACGGTGTAATTTAAGTCTTGGGGGTGTTTATCCACACTAATGAAATTCTTGTTGTTTATCTCATGGTTTTTGGCCAAATTTTTAGTATTTTTAGTTTGTCAAACCGTTGAGGGAACAATGATTAATCTGGGACACCAATCACATTTTGTTTCACATTTAAGACTATTATTGCAGGAACCCAGTTAGAGTCTATGACTATTGGAAAACCTTGACACGATTCAATCAACCAGTAAATACCCATATCCTTGAGTCATGAAGCCCATGTAAGTCTGAGCTATTGCACTTTCATAACTATATAAGTCAGTCCTCGTTCAATGTCATAATGAGAATGTTTGGATATCTATAGCCTTCCACTCCCTCTTATTTAAATAAAAAGAATCCGTTTTTAACTAAAATCTAGTGACGAGGCAGAGGGAAATTCCTTAGGACGCCAACTATTCATCACTAGAAGCTTCGGATCTATGCGGTTAGGAAAATTTCCTGCGATACCACTATGCATTAGAACCTTTGAGAACTTGGTTGACAGCGAGGTTAGGAAAATTTACTATAATACCACTATTCGCTTAAACCTTAAGAGTTATAAAAGATAAAGAAATGAATAAGTATGGGAGAGAGTGAAGTAACTTTTGTGACTTCTTATTATGATATCGAAAAGGGAAGGAACTTGTTCCTTGGGCAGTACTTCTATGGTTTTGAATAGCTATGATGCTTTGGATTGATTGACTTTTTAAATCGTGGGGAATGAATGAAAGATTGTTGAGTTGATAGGGAATGTACATGTTGGTCTTGACTTGAGTGGTTCTGGCATTGATAAACTCTTGCTAATGTGATTTCCAATGAGTTCCCAAATTCGTTATAACTTTACCTAGTAGCCTTGATTATTTGCTTGAGGCCAAGCAAATGTTTAAGTCGGGGAGTTTGATGTATCATGGATTTTACCGGTTTCTACCATGATATAATAGGTTTTATGGAGTCTTTGTAGCATGTTTTGAACATTTATGCAGGATTTACAAGCAAAAGACACTTTGGAGCAAAAAGAGCTAAAAAGAAGGTTTTATAAAAGTTTCCACGTGATTTGAGAAGACTTAGAAGATTTGGAGCCAAAATGAAGAAATGTTGCTGCGAGCCCTCGAGTTGACCGACTGAAGAAGATGGAGTCGACCGATCGTGACACTGACCTAATTTAGAATATTTTCTTCTCGGGCTATTCGCGGAACCCTAAACCCTAAAACTCATTCACGACCTATTTAAGCATCTTTTAAGAGAGAGAGAGAAAGAAACCTGCACAAGAACTCAGAGCAATACAAGTTTCTCTTTACTTTTTGTTTCCATTGTTTTTTAACTTTTAGATATTGTTCTTATCATTGTTCTAGAATCTGAAGAAGGTTAGAGAGTGTTCTTTCTCAATAGAGCTTTGTGAGCCTCTGATCTTCTATTGTTTTAGACTCTAAAGAATGTTAGAGACTGTTCTTCGTTTTACATGCACTTCATTTATAAAAAAGATGATTTGTTTTACTAAAACCATGTCTGAGTAGTTTATTCATTAGATCTAGGGTTTTCAAAGGGTTTACAAGAGATCATTCTAAACAGTTTTGATTTGTGGAATAAGCCACGTGATTCTTCACTACATTTAGAGGTGACGTAATTAACCACTTTTAGATTATCACGGTCGATCTTTCTACCGGAGACGGAGATAGAGACGCCGGAAGAGTCTGTAGTGAGCAAGGTGTGTTCTAAGTCAAATGAACGTTTGATTAGACACCTTGTGAACAGATCTAACTCGTTCGCACTAAAACTTATTTATTTTCAGCGACAATCCAAAGAGATTTGAGATTTAGGGATTTAAATCAAGGCTAATTTTTAGTACACCAATAGGATCTAGTAGTTCAAAGTGTTTAGAGTTCTAGAAGTCACCAAAAACCGTGATCCCAAGTTTTCCCAATTGATTTCCTTTAGATCTAGTGTCCTTTTAAAATTGCAACACATTACAAGTCATTAGCATATTAGAATTATTGTAGTTTGGTTACTTTTGCATCTGAATCCAAACTAGCCATAGCTCTCTGTGGGATCGATAACCTAAATACTACATTTTTACACTGTGCACTTACAGTTAATTTAGGGTGAATAACTTTGCACCATCAGTTTACTTTTGCATCTGAATCCAAACTAGCCCTAGCTCTCTGTGGGATTGATAACCTAAATACTACAATTGTACACTGTGCACTTGCAGTTAATTTTGGGTGAATAACTTCGCATCATCACATACTAAAGATGACCAAAGGAAGAAGAAAGGCCACCTTGATGAGTTGGATTATGTGATGATAGAAGCAAACAATGATGGCGAGAATTTACATAGAGAGGAGAATAAAGATATATGATCGATTCTTCGCAAAATCGTTATTTCCATTATATAAACACATGCATTTGTTTTTGGGCTGGTTTACATTCAATTCAGGTGGAGTTGTTGGGAGTTCAAATGCAGACAATATATGATGCGTAAAGTAGTTGACCTACAACTAATTTCAAGTGCACAGAGTACAATTGTAGTATATAGGTTATCGATCTCACAAAGAGTTAAGGCTAATTCGAATGATTATGATTAAGAGCAAATCAAATGTGTAATATGTGTAAATAAACAAATAAATTAGCTAAAGTAACTAATGCAAGGCTTTAAAAAATTATTTCTAAGGGAATTCAACATGTAACAAAGAATCACGTTTAATGTAATTGATTCTCAAAATCTAAATACGATTATTCTTTTGAAATCTTGTTGGTGTATCATGATACTGACTTTGTTCATAAACCTAAATCTTAAAAGTGATTTGGATTGTCTCTGAATGTAAACAAGCAATAAAGTTCAAGCTAGATCAGTTAACAAGGTAACGAAACAGTCGTCACCCATGACACGGAAAGCACCTTGCTCACTACATATTTAAGGGTCTACTCGAGTCCATTCCCAACAATGGGTTCAACCTAGATACCTTGTCGTGGTTAATTACGTCACATCTAAGTGTTAAGCACCTCTTGTAGTAAATAATCACGTGGTCTAAACAAAAAACATAAAACCGTTTATTAATCCAATGAAAATTCTAGATCTAATAAGAGAACTACTTAGACATAATAACAATAACATAAATCATTATTGGGTTAATGAATTGCATGCAAGAGTGAATTAGAAAATATAAGATCAGAGGTTCACAAGTCTCATTTGAGCAAGAACGGTCTCTTTTACTTCTTCAGAGTCTCAAAAGAACAAGCTTCGAAGGTAAATCCTAGAAAACTAGTATCAAGCAGAAGAACAAATTGAAAGCAAGTAAACTCTATGAATGATGATAATGGACGTGTCTCTTGTTGATTCAGGGGTTCAACTTTTAATTATTTATAATTAGAAGGTTCGTAAAGGGTAAAAACCAAAATAAAAAGGACTTGTTTGAAAAGTAAGTATTATTGATTATCGAGGTACAAGGGTGCAAGTTCGGAATGTTAAACTTGCTTTAATTAAAGAGAAGGTAAAGGTGCTCAGTGCAATCGCTTGGTTCTTCTCTCCAATTTAGAATGGTATTTTCGGTGTAAAGGGGGGGGGGGATCCTTATATAGGTCTTTGTTGATGGTGGGGTTACTACTCCTTATCAATAGTTTGACGATAATTGAGGTTCGGTCCCTCCCCACCTTTCCCTTATAATTTATCAGTTCATAAGTCCCTTCAGCAGGATTACAACCCTCGTCCCAGATGACCGAGGGATACCTTGGTTAAGAATGATCGCATTTTAGTGTCTGAAGCGGGGGTGTAAACAACTTCGTCCCAAAACCTAGGTCTAAAGCTCGGACAGAATAAGATCAAATCTTATCACAGATTCCCTGATATGGGAAAAATGAAATATTTCCATTTTTCCGAAGTTAGCTCATGGGCTTAAATGACCGACTACTAAAGATATCTATATACACAACCCCCCCCCCTCCTTCACTAATTTAATTCATTCAGAATCAGGGAGAAGAATTACTAGATAACCTAGGTTTAATACTTCTCTTTGATAAAGTTAACTCGGCATTCCGAGTTAACGCCCTTGTAACCGATATAATCAAAAAAGTTCTCTTTTCCTAGGTTTCTATTTTTGTCTTTTATTTAATTCATTCCCAGAAACGAACCCCTCTAATTACAAATAATTAGAAGTTGAACACAATATCAACATTTGGCGCGCCAGGTAGGGGGCAAACTTTTAGGAAAAGAAGACAAAAATCTCGGAAAACCAAGATGGTGGACACCCAACAACCACCCCCAGAGGAACGAATATATGGAGTCGTCACCGAAGCAAGCGATGGGGAAGAAGATGCAGGAGTTCAGGAAAACCCTCGAAGGACCAGAGAATCAGCAAGAGCTTTATTCGGGAATCACGATCCCGTAATCCGAGAGTTAGATTATCCACAAAAAACGCCTAGCCAACTTGGAGACCAAAGATTTGTGACCTCGAATAATCAGATAGTCGAGGTACAAATACCAGAAACTGAGAACTCCAAGGAACGGCGTCAACAACACCTCAACCCATCCCTCAACCAGATGAACAATCTCAACGCCCATCCTCGAGCAACAGGCGGGAACAGTCAACAACCAACCAAATTCCTAGTAGGATAGAAACCACAACTCCCGAACCAGCAAACGAAAGAGCACTAGTTAGAATGCAACCACAACGTGAGGACTGGCTGGCAGAACAATTTAGCCCTCAACAACGAGTTAAACGGAGCCTAATCGATCAAATCGCAACTCTGTCAAAGGAACTCCAAGCTTCAAGAGCACAAAATTATAACCAATCTCCTGGAATAACCCCGATCAGGCCCTCGCGAACCACTTCTCAACGGGTAACACTCGAAGATGATCGGAGTGGGGTAAGAGAACCTAGGAGTAACGAAAATCGTAAAGTTCGACGTAGTAGAAAGAGCCACCATTTACAATGCAATCGTCGGAACCCTGTGGTTATACTCTATGGAAGCCGTTTTGTCTACTTACAACCAGTGCCTAAAATTCTCTACTCCGAAAGGATATTCTACAGTCCGAGATGATCAGAAGATGGCTCGGAGATGCTTCATAATAGAAAATAAACTCCGACGAGAAACCCGGAATCAAGAAAAAACTCCGGATCAATCCCTAATGTTAGCTTCAGCCAACAAGAAGAAACCGACGTCTGCTGAAATCCTGGCAAAACTTTTCAAAAGAGAGGAATACCTAGGAAGAACTACCAAGAAGAGTCGGAAGGGAAGAACTTAGTTTTCCCCAAAAGCAAAAAAAAAAAAACGAAAAAAAAAACGTTGATATCTCAGATTATCCAAGGTAGTCAACAAATAATCAAACGTCAGAACTACGTGTGGCTTGATCCCCTCCGAGGGTACGTAGGCAGCCTCTCACGAGGTTCAGCTACAACATCAAACTAAATCTCAGTTTTATAGTCAAGAAGTTTATACAACTCAACTATATTTAACCATGATTCACAGAAATCAAACGTCGGCACCTTGATCACGTTCTCGACCAAAATAAACTTGCCTGAAAGAATCTCGGAGACCGATAAAGTAAGGCCGAGAGATTAGAAGGTACGAAATTAGAAATTTTTACACATTCTTTACCGAATGCAAAAGTTCGACAATTAGTCTGATAAAGTAGGACTTATTGTAAAACTTTATGCAAACGAATAGGGAAAGCACGCCTTATTTAATTTTGCTATTTCCGGATTTCAAAATATTAAATTTGAGGTTTCGAGTAAATAATCCAATTATACGAGAAACAAGAATTCTATTAACATTCAAGACATACAAGTACAAGAAACACTGGAATCAAGTTGGAGGTCTTAATACAAAGATTACTAATCTATATATTAAAATCTTCGTCTTGAAACTCCGGAATCGAAACAGCATTTGCAAGCTAGGCCAGTCGGTCACGTTCTTTCTCGGCTTCAACAACATCCTCCTCCGAGATAGGGAGTCCCTTGTCAAGAAGAAAACGAATATTTAGAGCAACAGCTACAGCTTGTCCATATTCGTTAGCTTTGTTGAAAGCTTCAGAATATTTACCAAGAGATCCGCGGATATTATCCAACTTCTTCGGCAGGCGTCGAAAACCGCGTGTTGTCCATTTAATAGTCCCTTTTGGTAGCACTCGGCACACTTGAAGTCCAAGATAGCTTTATTGACGTCTCGTTCTTCCCAGATATCGAGTATATGACACTTAGCCTCCACCAGTTCGGTGATTAGTCAAGAGTTTTCCTCGAAAAGAGCTTTCTCAGCATCGAGAGATTTCCTCTTTAACCCTTCATTCTCAAATAGGAGGGAACCAATCCTCAAATCAGAATCGGCGAGCCTCTTCTCATACCGAAGAAACGATTGACCGATGAAACCCACCGACTGAAGTATGGAAAAATAAAGAAATTAAGTATAGAAGAGGTCTAAAAGAGGAAAATGCTTGGGTCGGTTGCTTACCCTAAAGATTGAACAGGATAGAGCTTCTAGAGTATCTGATTCGCAGTAAATTTCGGATAGACGATTGTCGTAACCACTCACCTTTCGCATAAGCTCAGTGTATTTCTTCTTATCTTTAAAAAGCATGTGTGCACCGTCAAATTCAAATTGGAACGCGTGTTTTTCCGTTACCGGCAAGATAAGCTTCTTGTTCTCGGCGCTCTTCTTCTTAGCAGCTTCAACATTCTGCTTTTGGGCGGTCTCGGAGTTTTGTCTCTTTCTCAGAAGAAGATCCTGATTGCTGCCAGAAGCTCCTTCGGGGTTTGATCTTTTTCGTTTTAGGAATAGAGTCAATCTTCTCCCAATCTTCTCATCCTAAAAGATTGTTTGCGAAATAAGTAATAGTTTGGAGAATAATTTGAGAAGTTCAGAGAAAGCATACCGGCCCAGGAACGGGCTCTGTAGAAATGAACATGGAGAATGTCGCTCCACCGAAGTTCTCCTTCCTTTTTGAGTTTTTCGAATTCTTCAGAGAAGTTTAGTGGGAGAGTTCGGAAGCAGCTTGGTTTAACTGAAAAACAGCGAAACAGGGTTAGAATTTGAATTGAGAAAGAAAGAAAATACCTAGTTTCTACCAATTATGGTCTTCTAGTAACGGAAAATTGTGGCATCAGGGTTATAAACCGAAGCTTGATTGATTCGGACGAAAAAGTAGCTTTGAAATCACGATTTCGTTTTTAAGCGAAGCCCGGTTAGTATATTCCTTTAGGATTTCATATCAATTTGGAAGGCTCCCTCTGGGTTTTTGGAGGATGTAAATTTCGTCAACTCCTCCAGTTTCCAAGAATTTAGTTGAACACCACACCGAGCAGCAAGCATTAGAAGTCCGGTGATAGTTTTGACTGAGTTGGGCGTTAGTTGAGACATTGCCATTCCCTGACGACCACATAAACTCACCATTAGCTGTGGGATCGGAAACCAGAGGTGAGCTTCGGAGAAGAAACTCTCATAAAGACAGATGTACCCCGGAGGCGAGGTCCAAGGTCTCTGGTCAGAACTCGGAACTAAGATCTCAATTTCATTGGGATTCTGAGCACTCCTTTTGATTTTCCCGATTTCGGGTCTAGGGAAGAGAGAGCATATGATGTCTGGGATATCCGGCCACGAAATGTCACTCCCGGAAGTTGAAACCTCGGGATTGTTTCTTTCAGCCATTGTTAAAAAGACGTTGGTAATTTCAAAAAAGATGAAGATCGAAGATTACCTCGGAGAATGGAAAACTGATTATGGGAAGAATTAACAGTGAATTGAGAGTTATATAGGAAGTGAAAATAATAAATGACGCTTCGTTTTCAGTGTCGAGAGGGTTTGATTAGCTAACGTTTGGGGAGAAAAGAGGCGCTTTTCTTTTTCATTTATTTTCATATATTTCCAAAGCGACACGTCATTGGGAGTTGAAAGGTTTTTTGATAATCGAGGGATTTGCGCGTGAAACGAATGAAGTTTTTCACTGTCTGCTCTTTTTCCGCCATATTGAAGGATGTGATCAAGAGAAGAATTTGAGACTTTTGAAGACGAGGATCGACATGTGACCGAGCTTCACTTATCGACAAGCTCTGCCCAAACACATCCTCAGACGAACTTGGGGGGACTTATTGTTGATGGTGGGGTTACTACCCCTTATCAATAGTTTGGCGATAATTGAGGTTCAGTCCTTGACGACCTTTCCCCGATAATTTATTAGCTCATAAGTCCCTACAACAGGATTAGAACCCTCGGCCCAAATGACCGAGGGATACCAAGGTGAAGAATGATCGGATTTTAGTGTCCGAAGCGGGGGTGTAAACAACTTCGTCCCAAAACCTAAGTCTAAAGCTCGAACAGAATAAGATCAAATCTTATCACAGATTCCCTGGTCTGGGAAAAATGGAACATTTTTCCGAGGTTAGTCCATGGGCTTAAATGACCGACTACTAAGGATATATAAATACACACCCCCTTTCACTAATTTAATTCATTTATAATCGGGGAGAAGAATTACTAGATAACCTAGGTTTAATACTTCTCTTTGATAAAGTTAACTCGGCATTCTGAGTTAACGCCCTTGTGACCGATATAATCAATAAAATTTTCTTTTTCGAGGTTTCTCTTTTTGTCTTTTATTTAATTCATTCCCAAAAACGAACCCCTCTAATTACAAATAATTAGAAGTTGAACCCAGTATCAACATTTGGCGTGGCAGGTAGGGGGGAATTTTTACGAAAATAAGACAGAAATCTCGAAAAACCAAGATGGTGGACACCCAACAACCACCCCCAGAGGAACGAAGAGATGGAGTCGTCACCGAAGCAAGTGATGGGGAAGAAGATGCAGGAGTTCAGGAAAACCCTCGAAGGACCAGAGAATCAGCAAGAGCTTTATTCGGGAATCAAGATCCCGTAATCCGAGAGTTAGATTATCCACAAGGAGAGATCGGCGAGGGTCAATCTCAATTATTACCAAGTTGTAGATAAGGGGTGCTAATCCCACCATCAAAATCTCATTCTGCTGCTGAGAGCTTCTTTTATATGTTTGGAGGTCGATCTTAGGGTATAACCTCCTTAAAACTTGAGTCGGGCTTGATTTGAGTGAAACTGGCCAATCTTTGGAATATCATCATAATGACATGTCTTCATTAAAACGGCTATATCTTGAGCTTAAAAATTCTAACGGGGTTGACTCAAATTGGAAATTAAATTTAACACCCGCACCTACAAATTGATATGCAGATCGTCTCTTGGGTCGTCCGTTAGGTAGTCCAAAGGTTGTCCGACTTCTGATAGTCAGATTATGCCTCTGCAATTCCTTTTGCTAGTTTTGCTTGAAATCTCTTTGCTTCAGCTCTCATTGCTCCAAAACGTATTTTCCTTGTAAAAAATTTATAAATACCTAAAAGACACCAAAAATATTCTATAAAAGCACTTCTATCATGGTAGAGAACTGCTAAAATCCACGATACATCAATATACCTTGGAATAATAATCAGTTGGCTCGTTCACCTTGGGAACTAGTGACAAAAAATCCTGGTTATCTTAATGATTATGACTTTTCAAGTTTTGCATTAATTGTTGCAGTTGAGATAAGTTCTAAAGAACCAAGGGACTACCAGAAAGCAATTGAAAGCAGGGATAAAGTTTTATGGAATGGAAGTATGGATGAAGAGATGAGTTATTTGGATAAGAATAAAACTTGGAGGTTGGTTAAAAGACCTAAGGAAGAAAGGTGATTGGTTGCAAGTGGGTTTGGAATACCTAGGGTAGAAGAACCAAGATACAAGGCTATGTTGGTAGCCAAGGGTTATTCTCAGAAGGAAGGTATTAATTATCAAGACGTGTTTGCTCCGGTTGTGAATCATGTTTCTATCAGGTTTCTTCTATCGGTTACGGCTAATATGGATATGTAATTGGAGCAGCTTGATGCTGGCTGTGTTTCTTCATGGGTTACTTGAAGAAGAGATCTATATGGAGCAACCAAAAGGTTTTGTTGTTAAGGGGAAGGATGACCATTTTTTGCTTGTTGCAGAATGCGATGTATGGGCTTAAGCAAGCTCCAAGGCAGTGGATCAAGTGCTTTGGTCAATTTTTGCTGATGACATGCTGATTGCATTAAAGGATATTGTTGATACTGGGTTCAACTTCTAATTATTTGTAATTAGAGGGGTTCGTTTTTGGGAATTAATTTAGATTAAAGACAAAAGAGAAACCTCGGAAAATAAAATTTTATTAATCGTATTGGTTACAAGGGTGTTAGCTCGGAATGCCGAGTTAACTTTATCAAAGAGAAGTATTAAAGCTAGGTTATCTAGTAATTCTTCTCCTCGATTCTGAATGAATTTTATTAGTGAAGGGGGTGTGTATTTATATATCCTTAGTAGTCGGTCATTTAAACCCATGGGCTAACCTCAGAAAAATGGAATATTTCTATTTTTTCCAGATCATGGAATTTGTGATAAGATTTGATCTTATTCTGTCCGAGCTTTAGACTTCGGCTTAGGACGAAGTTGTTTACACCCCCGCTTCGGACACTAAAATCCGATCATTCTTCACCGTGGTATCCCTCGGTCATCTGGGCCGAGGGTTCTAATCCTGTTGAAGGGACTTATGACTTGAGAAATTATCAGGAAAAAGTCGGCAGGGACCAAACCTCAATTATCGCCAAACTATTAATAAAGGGTGGTAACCCCACCATCATCAGTAAGTCCCCCCCCCCAGTTCGTCCGAGGATGTCTTCGGGTAAATTTGACGAATTTCCATAATTTAATAGCTTGTCGAGAAATGAAGCTCGGTTGCGGTCGATCTTCGTCTTCACTAGTCTAGAATCTTCATCTTCTTCCTCGACCTCAATTCAAGAACCGCTATCTCGATCCTATCAAAAACCCTTTATTTCGTCGTGACGTGTCACTCTCTGACCAGGCACATTGTATGTGGAAGTGGAATAGACATACTGCACCTTATAAATATTCCCTCTTTAAACCAGAATTCAATCATCATTCCTTACTCCCTCTAAAAAAATGTAAGTTCCCTTTTATCTCTCTAGAAAGAATGTCGAACCCTTTCATGAAAAACCTTAAAATCTACAGACCTTAGAGAATGCAAGTCAATTGGTGAACCAGATCGTAAAGCAGTTGGTGAACCAGATCGTGAACTAGTCGAAAGTGGCACACGGAGTGCGACACCAGAGACTGGGATGAGAAGATACGGGAGTATCAATCAAGAAGATAACAAAGAGCAATCATATCTGAAGATTCTGGAGATTGGAGATTGACATCAATCAAAGATATGACGTACAATCAAGGATCCTTAATTGATGGAGCGAAAAACGGAACCAAAAATTAAGGAGAAGTCAAGGATTTCCAATTGAAGCAAAAAAAAACAAAAGTTGGGAATCGCTGTGTTATTTAAAGAGTTTTGGCTCGTGGATTAGAGTCATCACTTGACAAGTTGTAAGGGAAAAACACATCTAGAGCGAAGTGAAAAACACATAGCTTAGATTGTTTTTGGGTAGATTAGAGAGCGAGTTCTTGTGGATAAAGAACGTTTTGATATAGCTTGTAAGTGTATCAAGAGAGTTTCTAATCAAAGTAAATTCTTTGTAAAGAAACTATCGTGTACTATCTCGTGTCCTACTGTGCGTGGCCGTACTCTTATTACCGTTCAACACTTTCAATTTGTATCAGAGCCAATCACTTGAGTGTATTGGAAGCAGGTGAAGATCCTGGAGGAATGGGAAAGGGTAAGGAGTTCTGGACCAAGGAGATTGTTTTGGAGGAAAACAATTATGGACACTGGAAGCAGCGTATGAAGGCAAACATCAGAAGTATTGATGAAGACGCATGGACAGCTGTAGAGACTGGATGGACTGCTCCAACCAAGGTGGTGGAAGAGAAGACGGTGCTCAAACTCAAATCTGAATGGTCAGATGATGAGAAGTGGATGTCCAAGTTTAATGCAAGGGCCCTATCAGCCATCTTTGCCGCAGTAAGCACTGAGCAATTCCAAACCATCCAAAACTGTGAGACAGCCAAGGATGCATGGGATATTCTTCAGAGCGAGTATGAAGGAACATATGCTGTGAAGAGAACCAGGATTCACTACCTCGCGTCGCAGTTCGAGGTGATGAAGATGGAGGAAAACGAGTCAGTTGCTGAGTTCAGTGCACACATTAGCAATATCGCTAATGAAGCTCAGCTTCTTGGGAAGAAATACAAAGAAAAGAAGTTGGTGAAGAAGCTACTGCGAAGCCTACCAGAGAAGTAGACAGCGTACAAGACAGCTCTGTCTGTGTCATCCAACACAGATGAAATAAAATACACTGAGGTAGTTGGTATGCTAAAGGCATAATAGATGGAATTTGTTGGGGTAGTCAAGGAAAAGAGCATAGCTCTAGTTGCTGCAAAGGATTCTCAACAAATCAAGGAACTACAAAATTCACTGGGATTTCTGGCTAAGAGGTTTAATAGAGTATTCAAGAGGGATGACTCAGGATCTATAAAGTTTGATTCCTCCAAGATATCTGGTGATGCTGGAAAGAGTACCTCACGAAGTAACTCACAGTGCCATGAATGTAAGGGCATTGGTCACAACATGAGTGAATGTTCCTCGCTCAAGAGAAAAGAAATCAAGTGTCATGCATGCAATGGTTTTGGGCATACACAGCAAGAATGCATAGGGGATCGGAAGAGGATAAAAGAAAGATCCATGCTTGGTGTAGAAGACGATGACTTAGATGAAACTGATGATGAGGTAATAAGTAATTTTGTTGCTTTTGCTGGGATAACTGAAGAATCTGAAGATTATGACTCTATTGGCAATGGCCAAGATGAGAGTGACAGTGATGCTGACATCGATGTAGAAGAAGAGTATCAGAAGATGTGTAGACAAGTATTGGAAGTGAGTCGACTCAACTCTCGCCAATTTGATCAAATCAGTCATCTTGAGGCAGAGCTCGAGGTAGAACGTGCCAAGGTTATGAATCTAAACGTAAACCTCATGAAGCAGAACAAGAAGATTAAAATGTTGGTAGGAACCAAGGGACTTGATCACATTCTGAACCAACAAAGGTATGGGAAATCAAACTATGGTCTAGGATATACTGGAGTATCCAACACACCTGAGATCAAGTTCGTCAAAGTAGGAATGCATCATGCAGAGGCTGAACAATTACAAGCTACACGAACTACCTCACAGGAAGCCACACAACAAGGTATTATATGAAACGACGAAGAGCTTAATCTGGGGAGTTGTTTTGTGTGTGGGAGTTTTGAGCATTTTCAGGCTGTGTGTCCAAAGTTTCAAGTTGTAAAGAACAAGGTACCTCACCAAATACCTCACCAGAAGCCTCATCAGAAAAAGAAGGAGAGTTTTTTTGTGTGTGGAAGCCTTGGGCATTTCAAAGCCAAGTGTCCTGAGTATAGAGCCAGGATAGCGAAGCTTACACAACAAAATAAGATACATTATGACGGAAGGAACAGAGGTTGGGTCAAGAAGACACACTTGCATGATGTACAAATAAAATCACAGGGTACCTCGCGAAGAACCACACCACGACACTCTGGCAGATCAGGTGCACGTCAGAAAAGGTCATACTACAGAAGATATGAGGATCCATACTACAGAATAACATATCCTGCGCCTAGGTATGGTTCTCAATCATGGTATGACATTCCTACTGACTACCCTAGAAGATTTTGGGATGAGGAGTATGTAAGACCTAGGAGAGGTCACTACAACAGGAGGTACAACAAGAAATATGACGAGTGGTGTAACATGGCTTGTCAAGAGGATCTGTTCAAAGAGGAAGAAACATGGTACTTCGACAGCGGATGTTTTAAGCACATGACTGGCTAACTTCTAAAACTTATTTGCCAACTCATGCATGACTTAGAGGAGCTATATAATCAAATTTGAGCAGAGGAGAAGAGGTGAGACGACTTCCATTAAGCTTTTGAAGCATTCAAGCATCTCTTTACCAAAAATCACCAAAAAATTACTTAGATCTTGTTTTCAGGGAGCACCCATGTGTGAAGGTTTTCTTGTGCCCCTGTTCTCTTGGTTTTGTAGAGAGAGAGAGCCACGTTTTGCTATGATCTCTTTTGATATTACTTTCATATTGCAAACTCTTGATATTAATGATTATGATTGGTTTGTTTGCTATGTATGAGTTGTTCTCTAGTTAGATATAGGTTGTCAAAGGTTTTATGGGTCATTAGGTGCACAAATTGTTGCTGAATTCGTGACTACTCTCTGCTTTAAAATTAATTCATACAATATTTTGACTTGATCACTTAGAATATTGAATTTTAGGGGTTGTTGCATCATACATCCATTTTACATCAAGTCCGGAGCATTGTTTTTAGGAGGTGATCTCGTCCTTGTGCAAACGAGAGTTTGGCTTGGAAGGTCATGAACAATCAAATCCATTCTCAATGCATGTGTTAGCTATATAGGTTGAAAATCATCCTTTCTTATCTGTTGATTGATTCATAGTGCAATACGCAAAGAGATTTGGTATTGTATACATTGTCTTTTGTGTTTAAGAGTAGATCAACATCTAATTTCGTGCATGACCCATATTACCCGCGATTTACCTAAGTCTAGCGTTTTTAATCCATAAGTTACACAACTAGTTACCAGATAGATTGCATTCTAATAGAATCGAAACTCGACATAATCTATGTGGGATCGATAACCTACTTTATACTACAATTGTACACTGTGCACTTGAAGTTAGTGTTGGGTGAATCACTTCGCATTATCAAGTTTTTCTGGTGCCGTTTGATGTATCATGGATTTTACCGATTTTATGCCATGATATGACTGGTTTTATAGAGTCTTTCTAGTGTGTTTTAGGTATTTATACAGGTTTTACAAGCAAAAGGTGTTTTGGAGCAAAATGAAACAAAAGGAAGCAAAAAGGAAAGAATTGGAGCAATTGTCAGAAAAGGACAGTGTAGAGCCATAATTAAAGTCTGAAAGTCAACGGATGTTTGACCGACCTACAAGAAGGGTATAATAAACAAATTACATATCAAATCGAAACCCCGAGAGTTTACTTTCATTTCCATTTCGAATCGGATCAAACGGAGTTCTGGAGCGCGATATATTGTTATTTTACTGAAGAAGGTCCATTCTGACGAATTCTACAAGACTGGCCCGTTTAGCTCCAATCAAGCCTGACTCAAGTTTTAAGGAGATTTTGACCTAGGCACGACTTTTCCATCTATAAAAGGAGTCTTAAGAGGCAGAGAGCAGCCATCACGAATCACAATCAAAAAGAGAACAACAGCATCCATAGCCACAAAATATTACTTTGCTTTCTAGATTTCTAGGGTTTCGCTACACTAGATTTGCTTGAGAGCTTGAAGGGGAGAAGAGATCTGTTCTTCATACCAATATACTGAGTTTGTATCTCTAAACCTCTTTACTTTTATGAAGTTTACTTTGTGCATGAGTTTTCCTATGTGCGAGTAGACAACTTGTTAGATCTAGGCTTTTCAATGGTTTTATAGATCTCTAATGCATTCAACATGATATAATCAATATTCTCTACTTTAATGGTATTATCTACTTTATTCTGATCTGGCCATTTAGAATATTGCTCATAGGAGGAGTTACACCAACACACCATTGGGTAATGATTCCAGAACATGGTTTTTAGTAGGTAACCTCGTCCTTGTGCAAACGAGAGTTTGGCTTGGAGGGTTATGAACAATCAGATCTGTTTCATTGCATGTGTTTTCATATTAGGTTTGGAAAGCATCCTTTCTGATCTAATGGTTAACTCATAGGTATAATATCTCGAGAGATCGGTTATTATATATATCGTCTTCTGTGTTCGTGAATCTATTGATTATTGATTGATTGTTGATCTATATTTCCTGCGATTTCCTTTGGATCTAGCGCCCTTAAACCAATGATGACACATCCGATTTGCTTTAGTCTAATGATATCACTAATAATACTAATCATGCTTTGCTTTGACAAGTTCCAAAGTACCAGATATGCGGTAATCACCTGGTTCCCTGTGGGATCAAGAACCTTTCATACTACAAATGTACATTGTGCACGTGCAGTTAGTTTAGGTGAAAACAATTCACGCATCAAGTTTTCTGGCGCCGTTGCCGGGGAACCTTTGGTGTGTCCTGTGGATTTTAGGAATTTGTTTGAAGTGTTTTTGTTTCTATGTTTGTTTACTCGTTGGTTTGTTCATTTTTCTCTTCTGTGTTTCAGGTGCATGCTTGTACCAGCTACTCATACAACCCTAAAGGAGAGGAGATATCATGGTGCGAACGAAGATCCGAAGCCAAAGTCGACCGACTCACCTCCTCAGTCGATCGACTCGTCGATACCGACGACCGACTTACCTCAATAGTCGGCTGACTCGAAGCTGAAAATCGACAAAACGGAGGAGAAGAAGAGGAGATCAGTTTCTAACTCTCAAGCGCCAGAAATTATTCTCAATACTCATGGAGAGAGAGTGGATGAAGATGGAAATCATTTGGATGCTGGAGGAAACATCCTTCAGATTGAGGCACCAGATGAAGAAGAGGAAGAAGAGAAAGAAGAAGTTGGAACACTCATGGATGAACTCAAACCGGCTCAATTTTTCAAAAATCGATCAGCGATCGTGTTGCCACCAATACAAGGACGAAATTTCTAGATTCAGATTGGCACAATCGAGATGGTCAGAGATAAGATGTACTATGGGCTGAAACATGAAGATCTTTTTGACCACATTGAAGTATTTGAATACTCGATTGGGAACATCAACTTTGATGGTGTTTCACATGAGTGGCTTTGCTGCAAACTTTTTCATCATTCCTTAGGAGAAGCAGCACTAAGATGGTTGAAGCTATTGGAGCCCGGTTCATTAAAAACGTGGAAGGAGGTAAGAGGTGAGTTCCTGAATCACTTCTTTGACGAGGCGAAGTCCGAGGAGATGAGGAGAAAGATAACCACGTTCCAACAAGTCAATTCTGAGACATTCCATGAAGCTTGGACACGGTACAGGAGGTACCTAAGAGATATTCCTCATCACGGATTCAATAATTCACAAGTTGTCAACATGTTCTTTGGAGGTATGCATTCAAGGCACCAACGCGCACTTGATGTAGCAAATGGAGGAAACTTTAAGGAGTAGAGTCATATCAATGCGTTGAAACTCATTGAGAGGTATGCCAAGAGCAGCAGCGCTAATGAAGCCATGACGGGAGAAGAAGAACAAAGTTTCATCCAAGCACAACAAATTGCCGAGCTTAAGAGAACGATGGAGCAATTGTTGCTGAAGGAGAAGAAGAAGGCCTACTTTGATGAACAAGTGAATCCAATGGTGAATATGAGCTATGCTAGAAGAGCTGGGTGTGAAGAACCAAGGAAGCAATATCCTGGCAATACCTACTGCGAGTTCAAGGAGGATTACATAACTCCAGCTAGGACACAAGGAGGACAACCACAAGATAATGACACATTTGAGTCCACATGCTCGAAGATTCTTGATGGAGGGAGGAAGAGCAATAAACACTGCGTTGTTGTCAAGACTAGGAGTGGAAAAATACGTCTCCCAAAATATGGGATTGATCTAGAGACCAAGGAAATAAGAATGGGATGAATTTGAAGCTCCCGAAGCCAAGGCGACCGACCTTGAAGAGCAAGTCGACCGACTCGAGGCAGAGACGAAGAAACAATTTTCTTCTGAGGGTGTGTCGATCAACACAGCCTTCAGACGGGCAAAGAAAATTTTTGCGAGTATACTGTCGATCGACAGAAGCCTACCTGTGGCGACCGACACAACTCCAGAGTTGACCGACGCATACACACAGTCGACCGACCCAACCCAGAAACAACCAAAACTTCACAAAATCTCAAACCGATTGATCAAGATCGTGTCTACATAGACATACCGCCTTATCCCGGAGCTGTTAAGATAAGCAGTGATCGGGTTTTGAAGATAATTCGAACAATATCGATTACCGAATTTCAGGATTTACCATGTGTGAAAATTGTTATCGACCAAGTATTTGCTGATGAGGTTAGTTTCCATGGTGCATTGGACTTTATTCTCATGAAGTGTACTGCGGTTATTAGGAGCAGAATACCGGAGAAGTTTGAAGGTTCGAGAAGCTTTGCGCTAAGTTGCAGAATTGGCCATAAGACGATTCATTTTGAAGTTTCTGCAACCGAGATCAAGGAGGATGAAGAGATCGATCCTGGAGAAGAAGAAAAGGTGATAGCTCAACCTAATTTGACTGCGATATTCAAGGATCCAGTACATGCTATAAAGCATAGAGCTCCATACATCACACTTCAGTCACATCCACCAAGGCTAGGAATCCGATGTTTCTCTATTGGCGCGACCACAAGAAAACATGAAGTCTCGCCCATTCCTACAGCCCACCCTGGTGATATTCCTGCATCCTTTGGTATATCCACTGCGAGCAATACATACAAACCACCATGGATGAGAAAAATTTGGCCAAGAGAAGATGATGAACGAAGCATAAGTGATGATAAAAAGCTGAAGGAGACGATGGAAGAAGTTGCAGAGAAGGAGAGACGCTTATCTAAGAAGGAGTCCTATGATGAAGCGCCTGCGATGCTGAAAGAAATTGGAAGAAAACCTAATTTAAGAGACGAGCCGACCGGCCCGTGCCTAGTCGACCGACTCCAAGAACCACGAGACCAATACTCAGCACCAGCGATCATCAAAGGTGATATTTTGCAACCAAATCTCCTATGCAAGTCACCCATATCTATCACAGAAGCGACTAGACCCAGTTTTTGTCACATGAAGAAGGCATCAAAGAAGCAACATTCCAGAAGGAGAAGGTGTTCACCAGAGAAGTCAAATTCATTTACCCTTGTTGATGATTCTGGAGGATTCACAACAACGCCCATTGATAGAGCTCACCCTGAAGCTGGAGTCACAATCCACACTGCTGCCAACATTCATGATCATGGAGACACCTCACTTGTGTACTCCAATGTACCGAGACCGCCATGACTCGTCTACTCCACCATAGTCAAGCTATTGACTTTAAACAAGCGATGAGTGGGAGGCAACCCACTAGGTACGTTTTATTTTCATTTTTAGGTGTTTTTGATTTGTTTTCAGGCGAGGAGATTCAGCAAAACTGGACTATACGTTACTCGAGTAGTCCGACCTCTCATTAGGGTCGGCCGACTTCACCTCAGAGGTACCGCGTTCGATCCTTTTAAATTTCATTTTGGATATCATTCACATTTCTTCTCACTTTTTTTACACCGGGACGGTGTAATTTAAGTATGGGGGAGTGTTTAACCACACTAATGAAGTTCTTGTTGTTTATCTCATGGTTTTTCGCCAAGTTTTTAGTTTTTATCGACTCATATCAGTCAAGGGAACAATGATTACCTTTCTGGGACACTAATCACATTCTGTTTCACACTTAAGACCATTATTGCAGGAACCCAATTAGAGTCTATGACTATTGGAAAACCTTGACACGATTCAATCAACCATAAAATACCCATAACCTTGAGTCATGAAACCCATGTAAGTCTGAGCTATTCAACTTTCATAACTATATAAATCAGTCCTCGTTCAATATCATAATGAGAATGTCTGGATATCTATAGCCTTCCACTCTCCCCTTATCTAAATGAAAAGAATCTATTTTTAACTAAAACCTACTGATGAGGCAGAGGGAAATTCCTTAAGACGCCAACTATTCATCACTAGATGCTCGGGATCTATGCGGTTAGGAAAATTTCATGCAATACCACTATGCATTAGAATCTTTCGCCTACTACTACCCAGAGAAGAAGAAGAAGAAGAGTTTGGCAGTCATCACAAGATCCAAACCGAAAATAAGAGTTATCGAAGAGACCATAAAGGAGAGTTTTCGACGCCCGAGTCGGTCGACTCTACCACCAGTCGGTCGACTCGACTCCCCTGAAGCTAAACGAAGAGCAATTTCTATGACAGCTTGTTCTACGTTTGATGAAGAAATTCAATCCACTGCTCGTTGGATTGAGGACATAATCACTTTCTTTGCAAACTCATTGAAGGTACTTGAGACACAATTTAAATATGATGTGGAGGAGTTTATCAATGAATGTAAGGAGATTTGGCCACTTATGGAGCAATGTGAAATGGAGATGGAGCTACAAGAGTTGACACCATACTTACTGAAGAATAAGATGGGAGCCAAGGAGTTTTGAAGTAGACTTGCCAAGATGTATGATGAAGTGATCGAGAAATCAATGCCAAAGAAGCTTGGAGACTTTGGAAGAGCTAAGATTAGTGTTATGATTGGGCACACATGGTTTGAGAACGTCTCATGTGATACTGGAGCTGGAGTAAACCTAATGTCGCTCTCAGTTTCCAAAATGATGAAGTTTGACCAAATGGTGAACAAGCGAGTGCTTTTGAGGCTAGCTGATGATACTTACAAGATAATCGATGGAATAGTGGAGAATGTACCTGTGAGAGCCAACAGCCGGTTCTTCGTAGTAGATATCCATGTGGCAATGTTTGAAAGTAAACCTCAACACCCGCTGATCCTTGGAAGACCATTCTTACACACCGCATATGCTGAGATAGATTGCAGAACTGGAAGAGTTAAGTTCAGAGCTGCTAAATCCATTGAAGAAGAGAAGATGAGGATGACTGGAACTACACCTCAAGGTTTTGAACGTGCCCTCTACATTCCAATCCTAAGGAACAAGAAGCATGTATCCACCAAACAACCATTGTTCACTGCAAGCATTGAGCTTAAGGAGCTAGTGAAGGAAGCTGAGAATGAAAACAAAGTTGTGGATCTTACTGAAGATGATGATGATGAGGATTGTGAAGATGATCCTATGGAGGAATAGGAAAGAGATCAAGGAGCTGAGCTGAGCTCTACCGAGTAAGGGATTCAAGTCAGAGAAAGTCAAGCTACTGACTGTAAAGAAGCGCTTAGTGGGTGACAACCCACTGCGCTTAGTGGGAGACAACCCACTTGTGAGTCTGTTTTAGTTTAATTCTTTAGGATTTCGTGCATTTAGTCCCAGTTTAGATTGAGTCATGATAAAAAAATAAAAAAAATAAATAAATAAAAATAAATAAATAAATTAGTTTAAGTTTTATTTTGGATTTTGCTTCTGAGGCCCAGCCGGCCGACCCTGCGCTGTTGCAGTCGGTCGACTCGTGTGGCGAGTTTTTTTTTTTAACCCAAGTTTTTCTTCATAATTCTAATAAAATTCAACTTTCAAACATGATTTTTTCTCCAATTCTCAACCAATTTTTGTGATTCAAAGTCCCCTGAGATCGCAATTTTACGCTCTATCATCCTTTGATAACGGTTTTCACGATCTGCAAGGTATTTTTCTGATTCAGCTCGTTTTCTTTTACGATTTTTTGGAGAAAAAGTTGAAAATTTTGAAAAATTTGCATGTTGATGATTTAGAGTGGGATTTAGGTTGAATTGAGTATAGAGTGGCCGAATATTGTTACATGTGTTAGATTATGCAAGAAATTTGAGTTCAATTGATGAATTATAGCGGATTTGATGATTGAATGACAGAGAAGTTCCCGTCGAAACCCGAGTCGGTCGACTCGCTTGAGCAGTCGGTCGACCGAGGTTAATGATTTTTGATGAAAATGGTTTAAATTCCTTTCGATTCTTCGTTCTTTTTGCAGATGTCTTCCTCTGAGTACGAAAGTGATGCTGATATTTGGGACAAGGCAGAGAACAAGAAGCTCGAGGACCCATTTCCCGAGAGGAACCACGCGGACGTTATTAAGGACCGCGCATTTCGAACGAGACAAAACCGGCATTGGGAGGACTATGACACAGTTTTCTACAACCGCTACACGGACATTCTCACCCAGCCGATGCGCTTTCTGGACATGCCTTACATGTCACGGCTGAAGTTGAAGGACCATTTGAGACGGTTGATGAAGAATGTCGGTATGGGGATCATTGATTTCACTTGCTATGATACATATCCGGAGGCGGCAAGGCAGTTCCTAGCCTTGATGTATTTGGATATACCGCACCGCTGTGAGAACGTGAATCAATGGAGTCTCCACTTCAAGATCCGTGGTGAGCATTACTTGCTCACAGTGCGGACATTTGTCGTATTTTCGGTTTTCAGTGAAGGGAAACCGAATATTGGAGCATGAAGAGCTTTGGGGAGCGTGACCTGATGTGGTCAATCATTGGGTCTGGAGCTTACGAGCCAACGAATACGAAGCAGTCTTTGATCCGCCATCCCGCTCTTCGGATTTTGGCTAGAGTCATTAGCCATACACTCTTGAGACGCACTAAGGTCGGCCGACTCTACGAGCCGGAGTTGACTTTGCTTTACTATGCCTTGGACGACTCTTTTCTGCTGCCAGAAGCGCCTAAGGACATTGATTGGAACATGGGTGCACTCTTTACACGCCATTTAGTTGATACAAGAAGTCACATCTTCTTGGGAAACGCTTCTTCTCGGAAGAAGGAGACCGTGGGGAACCTTTTGACCCCCATCATGAAGTGGTCTGAAGTACCACTTGATTTGTTTGAGCAGGAAGCCGCTGATGCGACGGAGATTACTCTAGCTGAGGCTTCTCTCAATCATTCTGACATTGTTCGTATGGGAGGATGGTACGAGTTCATTCGAGACGATGGCGCGATTTGCTTGATTCGATTATCGAACGAGAGTCACGTCAGGCTCGATTCACAGGAAGCCATTGGGTTTCACCCACATGCCGACTTGCTGACGGTTATAGCCGCTGCACCGACTCTGCCACCAGAGGCCGCACATGCCCCACCTCGCCATACAAGACGCGCCGCCCAGCTACCGCGCACTTCTACTTCCTAGCCGCGTGATTCACACCGAGCTGGAGACTTTACCTTTGCTGGAGCGAGATTCTCTACTGGTAGAATGGCAGATTTCTTCGAGTTACCCGAGCAGCCACCATTTCAGGCAAGTCCAGAAGTGAAGTACGAATACAAGATGGAGCGCCACAGGAGGAAGAACAAGATTGCTCGATGGTTTTACTCGTTTTTCACAGGTTGTTCGTCTGACCGAGGAGTCCACGAGCCAACCAGGAGAGCACCAGAGCCACATAGAGCTGGAGATGATGATGACCAACGAGATGATGACGATGCGGAGACCGAGTCGGACGACCCTACCCAGAGTCGGCCGACTGCAGCACAAAGAGGGGAGACGATGCATTTTTCCACAGCGTCGGGTAACTTAACAAGTTTCCCAGATGATCCTATGATGATGAGCCACTTGCCACCACATTTCTATGGAGGCACTAGTTCTTCGCACGCCTTTGACCCTACAGTTGAGAGGAGACGCACTCGCAGTCCCCGCGATTATATACGGTTCTATCATTCCATTTTCAGTCTTTACTTTTATTTATCTCTGGATTTCTCTCTACACTTTTCATTTGACTTGGTTTCACTAGAACAGTGAAATTTAAGTCTGGGGGAGGGACTATTATGACTTTCTTTCGTTTTATGGATCTTTGGTGAACTTTTTGCTATTTGATATGTTTTTGAATGCTATTATCACTTTCTACTTTCTTTAACTATGATTGAGTGACTCAGCAGCATTGACAAGGACCAACCATATGGAAATCCAGAGAGCTTGATAGATACAATACATAGTAGAGCCACGTAAATTTCTAGAAATTTTCAGCAATGCCAGAGCACAATACAGTTAAGTCTGTATCATTTTGTTTGTCACATTAGCCATTATGTCTTGCTAAATATTCGTTCACTAGCATGATTTTCGATCTTCAGCTCTCCCTAAAGATAATTTGATGAAAAGAAAAGTATGTATTTTATGAAAACCTAGTGATGAGGTAGAGGGAAATTCCTTAAGACACCAATTATTCATCACTAGAAGCTCAAGATCTATGTGGTTAGGGAAATTCCCGACGATACCATGATGCATTTGAACCTTTGAGAACTCGGTTGACAGCGAGGCTAGGAAAATTTCCTACGATACCAGTATTCGCCTAAACTTTGAGAAATTTTGAGCTATAAACTGAATGATTAAAAAGTATAAGTCTGGCGGAGAGCGAAAAGACCATCTTGTGCTAAATTAGATGACGATTGATAAGTATTTCCGGCTATATGATGACAGTAGAATGAGTTGCTTTGATGGTATCTGAAATATGGTCTTCATTGTGGTTGTGATAACTCTAATTTGTTCTTAATAAGTTTTTCATTGGAGAATACAACTTGGTCTGCGTATTGGCCAGCTGTTGGAGAGGTCACAATAAAAGAAATGATTGATGAAGGTTGATAGCTTGATCATGGTAAACCGGATTTGTTTTGACCACTAACTAGTTCTTTATTTGCTCGAGGGCAAGCAAAAGCTAAGTCTGGGGGAATTTGATGTACTGTTATTTTTACCGGTTTTCATGATGATATTTTACGCTGTTTTGGAGCCTTTTCTGCATTTTATACAGGTTAAATGGAAGATTTCACATGCTGAGGTGTTTTGCAAGAATTTAGAAGATTTGGAGCTAAAATGAAGAATTCTGATCCGAAGCCCGAGTCGACCGACTGGAAGGAAGAGTCGACCGACTCAGAGGCCGCTTTAATTAAAAGGAAATTCTTCTTGGGCCTCTTTTTCGGAACCCTAACTTCTAAAATTTCTTTGCCGACTCTTGCATGACGTAGAGGAGCTATATAATCAACTTTGAGTAGAGGAGAAGAGGATAGACGACTTCCATCAAGCTTTTGAAGCATTCAAGCATCTCTTTACCAAAAATCACCAAAAAGTTATTTAGATCTTGTTTTCAGGGAGCACCCTTGTGTGAAGGTTTTCTTGTGCCCCTGTTCTCTTGGTTTTGCAGAGAGAGAGAGAGCCACGTTTTGCTCTGATCCCTTTTGATATTACTTTCATATTGCAAACTCTTGATATTAATGATTATGATTGGTTTGTTTGCTATGTGTGAGTAGTTCTCTAGTTTGATCTAGGTTGTCAAAGGTTTTATGGGTCATTAGGTGCACGAATTGTTGCTGAATTCGTGACTACTCTCTGCTTTAATATTAATTCATACAATATTTTGACTTGATCCCTTATAATATTGAATTTTAGGATTTCTTGCATCATACATCCATTTTACATCAAGTCCAGAGCATTGTTTTTAGCAGGTGATCTTGTCCTTGTGCAAACGAGAGTTTGGCTTGGAAAGTCATGAACAATCAATTACATTCTCAATGCATGTGTTAGCTATATAGGTTGAAAAGCATCATTTCTGATCTGTTGATTGATTCATAGTGCAATACGGAAAGAGATTTGGTATTGTATACATTGTCTTTTGTGTTTAAGAGTAGATCAACATCTAATTTCGTGCATGACCCATATTACCCGCGATTTACCTAAGTCTAGCTTTTTTAATCCATAAGTTACACAACTAGTTACCAGATAGATTACATTCTAATAGAATCGAAACTCGATATAATCTATGTGGGATCGATAACCTAATTTATACTACAATTGTACACTGTGCACTTGCAGTTAGTTTTGGGTGAATAACTTCGCACCGTCAACTTTCATCCGTCAATCTTAAGTTCATGCTTTATCGGATCTTAAGATCTTACTTTATCGGATCTCAGCGCATCCTCCGAGTGGCGCTTATTTTATTTGCATGAACCTATTCCGGAATTTTCCAGAATTCATTGTAATTTGTTCTTGATGACTTTGTTTAAATAATACTTATCTCATAATGTTTACTCGAAACTTCGAAGTCTAAACCTCGAAATCCGGAAAATAGCAAAACAAATAAGACGTGCTTTCCTTACTCATTTGATGAAAGGGAAGTTTAACAACGAGTCCTACTTTATCAGAAAAATTGTTGAACTTTTGCATTCGGTAAAGAATGTGTAAATGAATTTGATTTAACGACAAATGCTCGACCATTATTTGTCATACCAAATTCTACTTTATCTAATCCAATATTTGAAGTGGTTTTAAATATGCGGGAATGACCCGACTTTGCCTTATAATCCCTTGGCCCTACTTTATCAGGCTCCGAAATCTTCAGCTGCATTCGGTAAAGAATGTGATATCTAGTACATGATCAAGGCACCGATTTTGTTTTTTGGTTATAGCTGGACTCCAAAGAGTTGCCTACGTACCCCCGAAAGGGATCAAGCCATCCGTAGTTCGAACCTGACTAGGTTTTTTTTTTTTTTCTTAAAAAAGGTCGGTTATCTAAGCTCATGGGCTAATCTCGGAAAATGAAAATATTCCATTTTTCCCAAACCAGGGAATCTGTGATAAGATTTGATCTTATTCTGGCCGAGTTTTGACTTCGGCATAGACGAAGTAGTTAATACTTCCGCTTCGGATACTAAATCTAACGATTTTTTCTGAGGTCGGAACTTAATATCATTAGATAATTAGGTCTGTTCCCGTTAGTGATATGATTAATCGGATGGATAGATCGCATTAGTTCGACAAGCGAATTTGTGTTCCGACCAATCACTTAATAATCGAGATAATTAATTTATTTATTAAAAAATAAAGTGTAGATAATACCTGAATATTTCAAGCACTCCTTCGACAGACAAATTAAAGCGTAATTCGGTGATACCGAACCACTGGATAACAAACCGAAATTTCCTGACAAATGTCTCCTCTTTATCTTTGTTCGGTACGCAAACCTATCCTCGAAAAAAATTTTACATCTTCGGAACTTTGTTTTTTTTTTTGGGACAATTAGCTCAAAAGAAAAATAATAAGTGATAATTAGGAAACAAGGAACGTGTATTGATAGAAGGAACTGACACAATATAGAATACAGGTCTATATTGTCATGTCAATCAATTATCATAAAGTGATGCTTTAACATTAGCGTGAAATATTCGAGAAATTCATGGTTTAAAATTGAGGTACATGATATACTACTGTATCACATGATATGGTCTATAAATACAGTTGATATTACTAGGTAACTTGTGTTTTGTTTATATAGCATTATTGCATACTAATCATTATTTTCTATAACATGCGTTATGGTACTATACTGTTAGGACCAAAAAATTGTTATTATACTATCGGCAAATGCTTAGATTCAATTACATAGAAAAATCAATGGATTTTCCAAAAAACACATGCATTTTTGGATAAAACATATTTTTTCAATTTGTATCATGTTTTCTATATAAAAAGCAATGGATTTACTAAAATAATATCGAGATTTATTGAAATAAATCATGATATCATCTGATAAAACATTTGTCACATTTGGGTGCATTGTTTTTGATATACAAATCAGAGGATTTTCAAAAGTATCTCTTTTTCTGTGCTAGATTACTTCTCTCATGGGTTGTCTCAATTTCACGTGCCTCCTTCTCCTCGGAAAAATCGAGGGGCCTGATCTCTATCATAAATTAGCCAGAAAAGATAGACTCAGAGAAGGAGAAAAAGAAGGAGAGGAGAGAAAGTGAAAATCGGAGGAGGAGAACGAGATAGTTGCATATTTACAAAGGTATAAGGATCTCTGAGAGAGATGGTTGAAGCAGAGATCCCAAGAAGAGAGATGCGAGCTATGAGGAAGAGAGGGCGAGGTTTATTTTCCACAAATTAGAAAGAGCAGAGACGAGCTCTACCCATGCGACTTATGAGAGAGATGAAAGAGAGATGAGATGAAAAGGAACGAAAGAGATGATAAAGAGATAGGCTAGGTAGGGTTTTTTTTTGTCAGATTTTTTAAGGGTATTTTAGAGAGAGGGTGGTTAATTGTCTGACATTTAATTTCCAAAAGTTGCTTTCTTATTAGCTAATTTCAGACCATTTCGTTGTCATTTATTAATATTACCCTTTTTTTTTTTGGGACGTGTTAGAAGTAATTAGTTGACGAAGCCGAGATTTAAAAATAAAGACCGAGATTCAAAGGATGAATGTTGGTTTGGCTTGAACCAATACCCGAGATCTGACCTTTTATCCCTTATTTATTTTTATTTGGTTTGTGATTAAACCAATTAAAAATCTCTTTTTTTCTTTTCTTCTTCTCCGCTTTTCTCTTTTCTTCTCTTCGGACAAGAGAAACATTCTCCGACATGATTCTCTGCTTCTTAAAATCAAGTCAATCTCCAATCTCTCTCCTCTGCTTCTTCTTTTTACTCGTCTCTGAATTCTTAGAGAGATATACGGTCGCTGATTTCATTCTGGAAGGACAAAAATCCGATCGAAAATAATGAATCAACAATCGATCTTGGCCCCTGTAAGCTTTAAATCGGCGAATATTGCAGCCACAGGCTCGGCGGTGTATGAACTGGATTGGTTTTTCTCTGTCTTGCACGGGATCGCGCCCTATCGTGTGATCGGATATTGAAGATAGATCTCGGTCGGAATCTGAACAAACTAAAACCGGCAGCGATAGCGAATCTTGTTGTTACAAAACTTCATCGCCTTTGGCATAAGTTTTCCCGAGGTTGTATAGGTTGTGAACTCCATTCCACGAATTTTCCCATTTTTGATTGAACCTTATTGTTAAGCGTGGAAATATACCGGCTTCATTCTTTTTCTATTGGAGATAAGCGAGCTGTAAGCTGCATCATCTCTTTTTACTTAAGCTTTACTATGCTTCCTTGCTGCTGTAGACGAACTAGTATTCCTGGCGCTTTGATCTTCTAAATATCTTCGAAGCAGATTTTTCGTTCATTACATCAACTCCTCAATGATGTTTCTAACAATCTTTTGCCCGAGCAGGTCCAAGCGTCTTGAAGAGAGGATTTCTCGGAGTGGGCCTACATGGATTCGAATTCTTACGTCTCCTTATCATTCCTTCTTGGCCTCTATTCGTCTCTGTTGATGGTGGAGACAACAACGTCGCTTCGCTATCTCTCCGTCTTTTCCGAGAGATCAAAGATACTTCTTTGACGATGTCTTTATTTTGTCTATCTTGACGGAAGGAAACCGAAAGAGATCAGGATTGAGATGCGTCTTTCAAATCAGGACACGACACAACCGAGGCTTTCATGGTATAAGAGAACTAATAGGCACAATTCTTTCGTTTTACACAAATTTTCTTATCTCCTATTCTGTTTGAACTTGATCCTTGGGTTGCAGAGCACTAACATATCGAGGCTGATGATTGGTGGAAGTAGCAGTGTGACGGTCCCTCGTTTTCTAAGCTATAGATCCGTCGTCTTTGATCTTTTAACTTTGTAGGGAACTTCTTTCAAGGAAAACCATTAAGCGCTGGAGCTTCTCTTTACAGGCTGAATCGTAGGTAAATGAGTTCGGAAGAATCTTCCAGGTCCGAGAGAACTATAGGAGTGTCTGGTATGTTGAAACAGAGCTTATTAGAATCTCTAAAGCTCGGTGCCCACCGACTCCAGGTTTATCGAAATCTCAATGACGAATTTAAAGGTCGGTTTTCTTATTCTAGTCTGAACCACACATCTTTGTTGTCCCTCTAGATATTTACTTCTTCCTCTGGTGTTTCTCTTGACTTCAGCTTTTAAGATTTCTGTCTTGAATGCAGAAAAATAGGGCGGAGCCATAGCGTTGTTTTGGAAATCCAAGAGGACCGGCTTCGAGATCCAGTTTGGAGAGCAGAAACAACACCGAGATCGGAGAACGGCGCAGGCAGCGATATCATACATATCTCTACTTGTTCTTCTTTGTCTGGCTGTAACATGGTTTCTTCTTAAGCTCTGTTTTGATTGAAGAAAAACAAAGCGAGACTGAGGAGTGATTGAAGATCCAAGGGCATTGATTCAGACAGCAAAGATGATGATGAGGCGAACGGTGTTGATGGAGGCGTTGTATACATCACTGCACAGTTGTTCCTCCTTTCTTTAATTTCATAGATCCCAAGCGATTATTCGCGTAAGATAACCGTACGGGTCATGAAACCCTAAGCCTTCTTCTTCTTGTTTGTTCATCGTTTCTATTATCAATTACTTTAGATTGTATTTCTTATTATGTAACCCACGAAGCTTTTATGGAAAGTTGATGGATGCGAAAAGGTGTTTTCCAAGAAAACAGGGGATGAATACTAGGTTTTCGTAAAAACCCAGATTTTTCTCGTCGGTGCCGAGCGCGTTTCCGAGATTGACGAATCTCGAAATTCCTCCTCCTACCTGGCGCGCCAAATATTGATGCAGGGATTTGGCTTTTGATTATTGCTAATCAAAAGGACCTCTTTGCAAATACATCTTATTTAATCGGGGGATTAAATAGTTACGTACAAGCGCTCGACAATAACGGTAAAGGTTGGCTCCGAGAAGTCCCCCGAAGGGGTCTTCATGTTGTAGCTGAACCCTGTGAGAGGCTGCCTACGAACCCTCGTAAGGGATCAAGCCACACGTAGTTCCGTCTTCAGATAATAATCCGAGGCTAGGCTTGAGAATCTTGTGATTAACTCGGAATCTTAGGCCGAGTTGTTAATTCTATCTCTTAGGCCGAGTTGTTGTTAACTCGTGATCTAACGCCAAATTGTCTTTAACTCGGGCTCTAAGGCCAAGTTGTAAGTTGTTGATGATTCTTTCTATTTTCGGATATCTCGGAGCCTAAAACCTGTTTTCTGGTTCTCTCCGGGAGTCCCTCACATGTTTTTTGGTGTCTCTCGGAATCTCTAAATTTTCTCTCTCTAAAACCTAATTTTTATGTCTAATTCTCTCTAAGAGACCCGAATATATTTTTTTGGGATCTCTCGGAGCTTAGACCTAATTTTCGGATCTAGTTCTCTCTAAGAGACTATGATATTTTTTTTTTGGGATCCCTTCTTAGGAGGAGGGGGTCCTTTCTTTTATAAGGGTATATAGATGGTCTATTTAGACCCCAATAACCTAATAATAAGGAATATTTCCTTATTCCCCAAAGATAAGGAATATATCCTTATTTCCGAGAGATAAAGAATATTTCTTTATTTCCGAGGACTAAAGGATATAGATAAGGTTTAATTTTATCCCCTTTAGTTCGGCTTGTCTAATTAATTCTGAGATGTTTGTAAGGAGTGCGAACCCCACCATCAACACCCTTCACTAATAAAATTCATTCTAAATCGGGGAGAAGAATTACTAGATAACCTAACTTTAATACTTCTCTTTGGTAAAGTTAACTCGGCATTCCGAGCTAACTTTAATGCTATTTTGCATTTCACCATACTTTCCGAATAAAGAAAAAATAAAACGATTTTCGCCGGAATAAAGAAAAGAATTCTCGGAAAAAAGGGAAGATGGTCGGGCGAATTGGATGGAGTACTATGGTCGCACAAAACAACGCCCAGAAGTGCATCTGGACAAACCCCTTTCTCACTTTCTGATGAGATGGAAGCTATGTCTCCAGCCGGAGTTAGGGTTCCAAGTTTACGGAGAACCCTAATGATACATGATACCGAGATTAATGATGTGAAGTTAAAGGAACGGAATGATGAAATTCAGGAACTTCGGGACCATGCTGTACTTCGTATTCAGAACTATCAGCAAATTGATTCTCGATACTACAACAAAAAGGTCTGAGATCGTCCTCTGGACGAAGGAGACTTAGTTTTACGAATGGTGTTCGAAAAAACGAAAGAACCCGGAGCTGGAAAACTTGGGGCTAAGTGGGAAGGTCCCTACTTGATAGAAAAGAAAGTTAAACCCGGAGTTTATCGTTTGAAGACTATAGAAGGCGAGGATGTACCTTGGGATTTGAATTCATTCCACCTAAAAAGGTATCATTGCACGGATGAGCTGTAGAATCTTCAAAAAAAAAAAACCCAGTGAGGTTCGAACTACGAATGGCTTGATCCCTTTTGAGGGTACGTAGGCAACTCTTCGGAGTTCAGCTATAACTAAAAACAAAATCGATACCTTGATCACATATTCGATAACAGGGTTCGTCCCTTTACACATTCTTTACCGAATGCAGCTGGAGATTTCAGAGCTTGATAAAGTAGAACCGAGAAATCGTAAGACAAAGTTGGGTCATTCCCGCATATTTAAAACCACTTCAGGTATTGAAATTCGATAAAGTAGAATCCGGTAACACAGATAATGCTCGAGCATTTCTCGTTAAAACAATTTTATTGGATTGACAAAGCTTTAATGTGATAAAGTAGCATTTAACTCAAAAGTTATTAAAATTAAAAACTTTCAAAATAAGTTCATACAAGGCAAATATGAAAAACAAACAACAACAAAAATTACAAAGAAAGGAAAGATCCATATGGATTATGCACTCCTGGAGGCAACTTCATTTTAATGTCATCCGACCGACGATAACATCCGAGGTCTTGTCGAATTGAAGGCGGCGCTACTAAATCTGAAGGACTAAGGGAAAACGCAGGGAATTCTTTTAACCGATTCTCGAGGTTGTTCAGCTGAGAAAAGAGTTCCTCTTTTATTATAGGAAGAATCAAAATCTTTTCCTTCTCAAGTACCTTAATCAGATCGCATTTCCCTTCCACCTGATGAAATAAGTCAGTCAGAGAGTTACGAAGCTGGCTCGCGTCGATGTATTTCCGAATCTTTTCAAATTTACCCCTACCATCTCCGAGATCATTTAGTTGACCAAGCATATTTGGGTCAATGTTATTACCTTTATTCTCGGTTGACGACTTAGGCCGACGAGCCTCTTCTAGTTCACGTTTTAGGCGTTTAACTTCATCAGCAAGCTCGGTAGATTTTTTAGCCTCCTCCCCGGCCATCTTGCAAACAGCTGCAGAATCAAGAGAAGACTTCTCCACCATAAGTCTTAACTCAGCATCTGACAGAAAACGGTTGAAAGAAGCTGCCATCTGTAAATGGAGACGAGGGTTAGATATAATTTGATAGGGAAAGAGACACAAATAGGTATGAGACCTTAAAGAAGGATGAAGCCTCGCTTTGGATTAATGAGTCCTTATCAGCCTCGGAAAGTAGAGGAAGAGATTCGGATCGACCTTTGAGTTTGCCAAAGAGTTTTGCACATTCTCTTTGGTCTTAAAATAAGGGAACATCCTTTCCCAAGGAGTATCGGAAGGAGTAACGTGAAGATGGAACAACGGGACCTTGTTGGGAAACTTTAGCTTGCCCCTTTTTACCGGTCTCGGGTAAAGGCCTTAGGAGATATGTCGAAGTAGGATCAGGGGCGGCAGAGCACGGAATTTTTGGCTTCGGAGGAGGTATAGTTTCAGAAATTTTATTCCGAATTTGAACAGGAAGAATATTGGTGTTTCCTACTGGACCGGTAGAGTCTGGAAACAGAATTATCGAATTGTTCTCCGAAGATGTTGGATTCGAGTTTTTCTCTGTGGGTGGCAGAATAATAGAAGTATTGCTCGGGAGAGTAGAAGAAGATGGAAGAATTGCAGGATTGATCGCCGGGGCGTCTAACTGAATAGGAGATTTCTCCAAGGAAGCCTTAGTTTTCCTTTTCTTCAGCTTCTTTGCTTCCTCGGGAGTTCCCGAAAGAGCTCGTCTTTTGGTTGCTACCTTCGGGGTATTTACATCTGGGGAAGCTGTCGGTTTGGAAAGCGCTTTTTCCTCTTCGACTTTAGATTCTTCGGGTTTTGATACAAATGAAAGTGTGGAACGGTAATAAGAGTACTGCCATGCACAGTAGGACACGAGATAGTACACGATAGTTTCTTTACAAAGAGTTTACTTTGATTAGAAACTCTCTTGATACACTTACAAGCTATATCAAAACGTTCTTTATCCACAAGAACTCGCTCTATAATCTACCCAAAAACAATCTAAACTATGAGTTTTTCACTTCGCTCTAGATGTGTTTTTCCCTTACAACTTCTCAAGTGATGACTCTAATCCACGAGCCAACACTCTTTAAATAACACAGCGATTCCCAACATTCTTTTTTTACTTCAATTGGAAATCCTTGAATTCTCCTTAATTTCTAGTTTTCTTTTTTCGCTCCATCAATTAAGGATCCTTGATTGCACGTCATATCTTTGATTGCTGTCAATCTCCAATCTCCAAAATCTTCATTTCTCTTTGATATCTTCTTGATTGACACTCTCGTATCTTCTCATCCTAGTCTCAGGTGTCGCACTCCATGTGCCACTTTCGGCTAGTTCACGATCTGGTTCACCAACTGCTTCACGATATGGTTCACCAATTGACTTGCATTCTCAATCTCCCCCTTTTTAGTTGAATCTGACATCTCAAGCATCTGCAAGCCAAGAACACATACGCACACCACAAACAGCAATGCACACGAATATATAAACCAAAAACTGCATTTAAAACCATGATGGCAATGTTTTATCAACCCCAACAGAAACGATAAATAGGCAGAAACATAAAAAAATGTTTTAACTCTCCACCTCACGAAAATTAAAAGCAAAAGAAGAGAAGAGAAAAAAAAAACATCATCATCAAGCTCCCCCTGAGTCTAGAACTCCCCCGAGCCACTAGAACTTCCTCCTCCCCCTGCTTGAGTACAGATTCAGTTCAAAACATTCAACAAGTCAATAATCACTTATGTAAGGAATCATGAATTACTTACCTGTCTCAAGCGTGTGAAGCACATCCTGAAGTTTGGTGATTGTGTCACCTAGTGCCTCAACCGCTGCCACAGAGGAAACTTTGCCAGTAGGGATCTTCACCTTGACCGTCTCATCCCGTTGTCCCGAGGTAGCTTCTGAGTCAGACCCTGAGGTACTGTCTACCTTGGCTGCTTCATCTCCAGAGGACACTTCCACTGGGTGGGCTTGAGAGTATGCCTTCCCTGACCTGCTATCAGGGACATACTCTAGAGGAGAGACGTACGTCTCAACAGCATACACAGGGAATCGATGCTGAGCCATCAAGAGTGTCGAGATCAAACAGGGAAAGTAGAGGCCAGCTTTGTTGTAGGTGATGCGTCCTCTGGCCAAGACCTTCTGGAACACCCACTCACCAAAGTCAATCATGTGACTATGAGCCATCTTGTACAGGAATCTGGCCTTGTCAATCGTCTTATGGGTGCGATTATCAGTAGGCAGCCAGTTGTACCCTGACAGAATCCACAGCGAGGCAAAGAGTGGGGTACACCGTGTGGTAGCAAATTATTCCCAAGACATTTTTTCTCCACACAAGTATCGAGTCACCTTGTTGTCAGAGACCTTTTTGCAGTGGTTAGCCTGTTTGGTCTCTTCAGTAGTTGGTACAGGGAAGTCCAGTAGTTCATTGATGGCTTTGGCAGAGAACTTGTACTCATACCCTCTTACCCACACCTTGATTACCTTATTATCAGTCCTCTAATGCGGCATATGAGCATATAATTCACAGATTACCTCAGGAACGAACGGTGCAAGTGATGAACGAGTTTTTAGGGTCATCAATTCCCCTTGTACGTTGTAGCACAAAGGGTTATCGAATCCTAGGGAGGTGTGAGATCAATGCACTAGGAATGCATGATCCTTCTTAATCTAGAGCAATGGTTTTTAGTTTTATAACTAAGGAAGCTAAAAGCATTAAAGAAAACTAAATATAGATATGTCGGATATTTAACTAGCTATCAAGAAGTGATTAACAACTAAATGACAATGATTATGATTGTATTAAACGCCATCCTAGAACATGGAATTCAAAATCTAGACTAGTTCGCTCTCGCGCAACTAATCACTTTATCGATCACCAAATCAAGAGCAAACTCTCGTTTGTGATTAGATGACCGACAAGCATGCTACTCTAATTCCAGTTGAGTTCAAAATCACCCTAGACAACTAATCTCTTAGGCTAGGAATGAGAGCTTGCAAAAGGCTTGGTTCAAGCATCTCACTAGACACCTCTCGGCCGTGTGATGCTTATGATCGAGACTCGGATAAATGAACCTAATCCTAGCACTATCATCGCCTACTCACATCCATCCCTAATGCATGGGATGGAACCAAAAATCCTAAGTTGTAGCCTAGCTCGGTTTGTCAAGCCAAGTAGAACTACCTACTCTAGAAGTAGCACTAAGCCTTTGTTCATCATGTCAAGTCAAGCTTTAGAGATCAAAACCTAAGTAAAGGATCAAATAAGATTTTGAATCTAATCATCATCATATAACCATCAAGACAATCAACAAGCAATACCAATACACACAATCCATACTCATCTTAGGTCTAGAACACTCAAGCAATGGTCAATTCATTCTCATGCAACTAACCTCATGTTAATCACCAAATCATTGGTCTCCCATTTACAATTAAGCAACTAACAAGCATTAATAACAAGTTCCAATAACCACATTACAACTTAGACAAACATTCTCATGGGCTAAGATGTGTAGTTCTCATATTTAGTTCATCTAGGCATTTCATCAAACACTTGGTGTTCATGAAATACCATTAGCTCTAGATTAACTTTCTCAAGCCTAATCTAGCATTAAGAACCCTAAATAAGATAGGATCACAAGGATTAAGAACATGGGCAACACTAATTAAGCATCAAATCATCATCAATCAAGCCAAATCAAATACCCAACTAGAACCCTAATCTAAACATGAAGAACAAAGAGGAAAAGATATAAAGATAAGGAAATTGCATAAATAAAAGATATAGTGAAGAAATCTTCTCTAGAGTGGTATTTTATGAATAACAATCAAAATCTCTCAAAAGAGAGAGTTTGGGTCGTGCCCAGCTCTTAGAAGAAAAAGAATTAGGTTAAAAATAGGTTTTACAAGTATATATAGCAAAGGGGGGTAAACCGGGTCAACCCGGGACAAACCGGGTCAACCCGGGACAAACCGGGTCAACCCGGGATAAACCAGGTATTGACCCGTAAGATTTCTGTCCGTCAGGGGTCACAGCGGTCACCTTCTGACCGCTGCAGGACCGCTGCATGTTGTTTAAGGTCTTGCTCAGAAGTTCGCACCGGACACCTTATGACCGCTGCAAGACTGCTGTGGGAAAAACGCGATATCTCTTAATCTACAAGTGAAAATGACCTGATTCCAGATTCGGTAGAAAGCTTACTCCATCCTCTACAACTTTTATGAAGAACTTGGAGGCTGGAAAGAACCGGATGACCCTCGTTTTTCCGGTTCTTTGGACGGTGTCATCTTCTCTCGGCAAGACAGATATACCTTCAGTAAATCAGCCATATCTCTTGAACCACATGTCCGATTAGCGTGAATCTAACTGCTATGGCTAGAGGACTTATCCAGCTACAACTCTCATGAAGGCCTCCGAGGCTGAATAAGCATGGAAAGCCTCGGTATGATCGGATCTTTGAGAGGCTCCAGATGGCTCATCTCTAGTCTTTAAGCACCAAATCTCCAAACGCCACCAAATGACTCCAATCACCTAGAAAACACTCCAAATCACACTAAAAGACTCACTAGGACCTAATTCAATCCTAATACTCAAAATGAGACAACACAAATAAGAAAACCTATGAAACTACATGCAAAACACTAAAAACCCATATGAAATGCATGGTTAAAACATGTAAAATATGAACATATCAGCAAGATATTCCACATCTACAGTGGAGGTCATTCTACTACGATGTAGTACATCAGAATGACATACCTTTGTGCAATGATGACTCTGGTCATGTAATGTTGAACCAGTTTCTTAGCAGCATCATTCTTGAACCTCTTGGATCGAGACTCATGAGTCTCATCATCAGCAGGGTTAGAACTGGGCTTTACTACCTTCTTGCCCTTCTTCTTTGATGAAGCAGCTGCCTCAGTGATGTATCATGGATTTTACTGGTTTTCTACCATGATATAGTAGGTTTTATGGAGTCTTTGTAGCATGTTTTGAGCATTTATGCAGGATTTACTAGCAAAAGACATTTTGGAGCAAAAAGAGCTAAAAAGAAGGTTTTATAGAAGTTTCTACGTGATTTGAGAAAACTTAGAAGATTTGGAGCCAAATGAAGAAATGTTGCTGCGAGCCCCGAGTCGACCAACTGGAGAAGATGGAGTCGACCGACTGTGACGCCGACTTAATTTAGAAGATTTTCTTATCGGGCCTTTCGCGGAACCCTAAACCCTAAGACTCATTCACGGCCTATATAAGTACCTCTTAAGCACTAGAAGAGGCACGAACCGCACAAGAACTCAGAGCAATACAAGTTTCTCTTCACTTTTTGTTTCCATTGTTTTTAGCTTCTAGAGATTGTTCTTATCATTGTTATAGACTCTGAAGGAGATTAGAGAGTGTTCTTCCTCAATCGAACTTGTGAACCTCTGATCTTCTATTGTCTAATTCGATTGTATTCATTTCATTTATAAAAGGATGATTTGTTTTACCAAACCCATGTCTGAGTAGTTACTTTATTAGATCTGGGGTTTTCTTACGGTTTTTTATGAATTGCTAAAATAGTTTTAAATAATATTTTCAATCACGAAATTCTTTGCTACAGTTGCTCTTCACTGAGTAGACGGACTCGCGAACCGTTTTATTCAATCATAAATCGAGATCTTGTAGTCGAGAGACACCGAGGATCGGTAGACAGTTATGTAGTGAGCAAGGTGAAGGGAATTTTGTGTAGATTTTAAAACTTTTCTAAAATCCTAATGATTCCTTTTAGCCCTTTAAGATCATGATGATTGAATCTATAGTTCGGATCTTGATCATACCTGGAGTTTATGAGCAGCGGAATTGATCAGGATGTCGAGATCAAGAGCGCCTCAGATGATGCGCCTCTACGGAAAGTCCACACGCACACAAACTGGATCACCGGGATGCTAGTGCCAGAAGAGCTCTCGGGATTCTGTGTTTTAAGACGGCGGCAGATCTAAGAGTCACTGAAAATTTTGTGCCTCTGTATCTTATATAGGGACCACGAAAAACCTAATTAATAACCGGGCTAAACCGATCATTAATTAGATCATTAAACCAAACCAGTTGGTCTGATTTCAGTCACTGTGTCGATCGACACAACTACTTGTGTCGGTTGACAGACTTAGCCAAAACACATAGTAATGTATATCAAATATACATTAACTTGATCATTACATTAATGGTCAATCCCAATCTTGTTTATCCAGTTTGCTTAGGTGTGTGACCCTATAGGATCATATAATACTAGCAATGAGTTCATAACTCATAAGTTATAAGCGGCTTCTAGCAAAGCATTATAACTACCCAGTATTACATGATAGTCTTATCTCGACATCACAACTATATTAGAGTGAATACAAGTATGATATCCATGACATTCCCTTCACAAGGTGTGTTCTAAGTCAAATGAATGTTTGTTTAGACACCTTGTGAACAGATTTAGCTTGTACTCACATGCTTGTTTATCTTCAACGACAATCCAAAGAGATTTGAGATTTAGGGATTTAAACAAAGGCGTTGTTTTAACACATCATTAGAACATCGTAGCTATTTATTGTGTCTAGAGTTCTAGAGTTTAGAGATTCGAAATTGATTGTGTTCTTAATTCATAAATTCATAGTTTCCAACTGGAATTCCCTAAGATCTAATATTTCCCCAAATTTGAAGTCACCAAACGTTTTCAAGGTTTTCTCGGTTTACAAAAAAATTTACTTAAAATATCTCACTCACAAATCAACCATAGCTCTCTGTGGGATCGATAACCTAAATACTACAACTGTACACTGTGCACTTGCAGTTAATTTTGGGTGAATAACTTCGCACCATCAAGTTTTTCTGGCGCTGTTGCCGGGAAGCTTCGGTGTTGATTTAGAGTTTTAGAAATAGAAATTTTAGGTAGATAATAGATATAAGTGATTCCGTATTGTTTGAATTTGCTTTTCCTAGTGTATGCAGAGCATAATAACAAGAAGTAAGGCTAGAATAAAGAAGAGGGAAGAAGCAACAACCGTACACGACGATTGAGTCGTCCGACCGTCTTCAGAAGACGAACGACTCGGGCCACAAATCGACCGACCAAGCACACCGTCGACCTACTCTCAACCAAAGCATACACAACCAAGCAAATCCGCGAGGAAGAAAGCTAATCGAAGAAGAAGGATGGCCGACATCAGGTTGAATGAGAAGGGAGAGCGGATTGATGATGAAGGAAATCGACTAGATGGCCAAGGAAACAAAATCCTAGATGATGGAGAGGACATTCAAAACCTCGAAGATGAGCTCAAGGCCGCCGAATATTTCTCTAACAAATCACAAATTATGCTGCCTAATCCTGGTAAAAAGACTTATGAGTTGAAGAATAGTACAATATCTTTTGTACGTGACAGGCAGTTCAATGGATTAAAGAGCGAAAACCCAATGGACCACATCGAGGCGCTTGAAGACCTCGTGGGGAACATGAATGCTGAAGGAGTCTCGAAGGAATGGTTGTGCTGCAAGTTATTTCCACATTCACTTGCACACAAGGCACTGAGCTGGTTCAAACAACTAAAACCTGTATCATTGAAGGACTGGAGTGAGACGAGAAAGGAGTTCATCAACAAGTTTTTCGATGAGGCCAACTCAGATGGGATAAGGAAGCTAATGCGTGAATTGTTTTCACCTAAACTAACTGCAAGTGCACAGTGTACATTTTTAAAATGAAAGGTTATCGATCCCACAGGGAACCAGGTGATTACCGCAGATCTGGTACTTTGGAATTTGTCAAAGCAAAGCATGATTAGTAATATCAGTGATATCATTAGACTAAAGCAAATTGTATGTCTCATCATTGGTTAAAAGGCGCTAGATCCAAAGGAAATCGCAGGAAATATACATCAACAATCAATCAATAATCAATAGATTCACGAACACAGAAGACGATATATATAATAACCGATCTCTCGAGATATTATACCTATGAGTTAACCATTAGATCAAAAGGATGCTTTCCAAACCTAATATGAAAACACATGCAATGAAACAGATCTGATTGTTCATAACCTTCCGAGCCAAACTCTCGTTTGCACAAGGACAAGGTTACCTACTAAAAACCATGTTCTGGAATCATTACCCAATGGTGTATTGGTGTAACTCCTCCTATGAGAAATATTCTAAATGGCCAGATTAGAATAAAGTAGATAATACCATTAAAGTAGAGAATATTGATTATATCATGTTGAATGCATTAGAGATCTATAAACCCATTGAAACCCTAGATCTAACAAATTGTCTACTCGCACATAGGAAAACTCATGCACAAAGTAAAATTCATAAAAGTAAAGAGGTTCAGAGATACAAACTCAGTATATTGGTATGAAGAACAGATCTCGTCTCCCCTTCAAGCTCTCAAGCTAAGCTAGTGTAGCAAAACCCTATAAATCTAGAAAGCAAAGTAATATTTGGTGGCTGTGAATTTCGTGATTCTCCTTCTCTTCATGGCTGCTCTCTGCCTCTTAAGAATCCTTTTATAGATGTTTAGGTCTTCATTAGGTCATAACCTCCTTAAAACTTGAGCCGGGCTTGATTGGAGCTAAACGGGTCAGTCTTGTAAAATTCGTCAGAATAGACATTTTTCAGTAAAATAACAATATCTCGCGCTCCAGAACTCCGTTTGATCCGATATCAATTGGAAATTAAAGTCAACTCTCGGGGCTTCGATTTGATATGTAATTTGCCTATTATACCCTTCATTTAGGTTCGTCAAACATCCGTTGACTTCCAGACTTCAATTCTGGCTCTACACTTTCCTTTTCAGACAATTGCTCCAATTCTTTCATTTTTGCTTCCTTTTGTTTCGTTTTGCTCCAAAACACCTTTTGCTTGTAAAACCTGTATAAATACCTAAAACGCACTAGAAAGACTCTATAAAACCAGTCATATCATGGCATAAAGCGGTAAAATCCATGATACATCAGAAGCAAATCTCCACCTTTGCACAAGACATGGGAGAAACATTCCATGATACTTGGGAGAGATATAGCCAATACCTCAAGGAGTGCCCTCACCATGGTTTCACAAGATCACAAATCGTAAGCACTTTCTTTAGGGGATTGCAATGGGAGCACAAATGCGCACTTGATTCAGCAAGTGGTGGCAATTTTCGTGGCCAAAAGCACACTGATGCCCTCAAGGTTATTGAGAAATTTGCGAATAGTAGCAGTGCAAATCAGACAACAAGTGGAAAAGGCGAACCAAACAACTTCCAAGCTCAACAAATAGCAGAACTGAAGGGAATGATGGAGCAGATGTTGATGAAGGATAGAAGATGAGTTCATTCTCTACAGGAGAACCCAATGGAAGAGACACACGTTGAAGAAGTTAACTTTGTCGGAGGAAATGGCTTCCGACCAAGAAACAATTATGGGTATGGGAGCCAAGGCACAAAACCATTTAATAGTCAATACAACTATTATGGTCAACAGCAGCAATACCCACGACAACAAGGAGGATACAGACAGTATGGTCAACCCAAAAACCCAACAACAACAACAACAAGGAGCCCCCATGAATCCGGACCGAAAAGACAACATGCTTCAACAAATTTTGGAGGCACAATAGAAGATGAATGAAGAAATGATGGGCAAAGTAGATTCTATGTATGGAGAGCTAAACAGCAAGATTGAAACATTAACCTCTCATGTGAGACAGCTCGAAACTCAAGTGGCACAAACAGCAGACTCAGTCAAGCGGACAGAAGAAATTCTACCTGGAAAGACGCATGCTAATCCAAAGATGTTCGTCCAATCCATAAATTTAAGGAGTGGGAAGAAGTTGGATCCTGTAGTAAGAAAAGGATTGACCACAAGAGACCACATTGTGTTGGAAGAAATTGAAGAAGAAATCGCAGCGGAGGAGAAGTCGGCCGACCACAAGCGGAAGACGACCGACCCGACCTCAGAAGAAATCGATCTTGATCCGATCCACGAGTCGACCGACCCTCTTGAGGTCGACCGACCAGAAGCTCAGAAGATCGACGAAACCCCAATTGAAGAAAGGCGAGTCTACAGAGCGATTCCACCTTACCCCAGAAGGAACAAGAAGTCTAAAAAGGAGATGGAAGACACGAGATGCAAGGAGTTGGTGGAACAATTAGTAATTCAACTTCCATTTCTAGATGCTTGTAGAATGTCGCCTTGTTTCAAGCGATACGTAAAGAAGATAATAGCAAACCCAGCAAGTCTTGAAGAAGGAGTGATGCTATTGACCAGTGAGTGCAGTGCCATATTGCAGAACAAGATGCCAAGAAAGCAGGAAGACCCAGGTGCATTTGTCCTTAACATTAGCATTCATGATGTTAAATTTGGTCATAGTCTATGTGATCTTGGATCATCTGTGAATTTAATGCCACATTCAGTAGCAAAGAGGCTTGGATATACTGAATTCGAACCTACTCAGCTGAGTCTTGTACTCGCTGACCGGTCAGTTCGTTATCCAGAAGGATTTTTACTCGACATCCCGGTGCTTGTAGAAGGATGTTTCATACCGGCTGATTTTGTAGTTTTGAAGTTCGATAAGGAGCCTTTTGACCCTATCATATTGGGACGCCCTTTCCTAGCTACTGCAGGTGCCATAATTGACGTGAAGAAGGGAAGAATATTCTTACAACTTGGAGAATTACAGCTGAACTTCCAAATGGAGAAAGTTATGAGCCGACCACCTATATAGGAACAAATGTTTGCTGTAGACGTCATCTCAGAAGTCACACAAGAAGTTTTTGATGAGATAAGCATCACTGATCCATTGGAAAAAGCTTTAACAGTAGCAGTTGATAAGGAGGGATACATGGATGACCTAGCAAATGGGTTCACCAAGATGTTGGATTCAAGTGAGCAGATGAAGCAAATGGTGAAAAACTTGGAGTTACCAGCGGAAACACCCAAGAAACTCAAGATAGCCGATTGGAGTGAAGAGAATGCCCCAAAACTCGAGCCCAAACCATTACCAAAAGGGCTAAGGTACGCTTTTCTTGGACCTAATTCTACTTATCCGGTTATTATCAATGCAAATTTGAACAACGTTGAGGTAACAATTCTACTAAGCAAGTTGCGTAAGTATCGCAAAGCTCTTGGATATTCTTTGGACGATATTTTAGGTATCTCTCCAGACCTTTGCATGCATAGGATTCATTTGGAAGAAGGAATGAGAGCATCAATCAAAACCGAAAGGAGACTTAACCCCAATCTGAAGGATGTGGTGAAGAAAGAGATTCTGAAGTTGCTTGATGCGGGTGTCATATTCGCCATTTCGGATAGCACTTGGATCAGCCCTGTCCACGTGGTGCCCAAGAAAGGAGGAGTCACGGTAGTCAAGATAGACGCAGAGGAGCTGATAGCCAAGAGAACCATTACCGGACATCGTATGTGCATTGATTACCGGAAGTTAAATGCAGGCACAAGGAAGGACCATTTTCCATTGCCATTCATTGATCAAATGTTGGAGAGATTGGCGAATCACAAGTATCACTGCTTTCTAGATGGATATTCGGGTTTCTTCCAAATCCCGATCCATCCTGATGACCAAGAGAAGACCACTTTCACATTCCCATACGGAACATATGCCTACAGAAGAATGCCTTCTGGTCTATGCAATGCACCAGCAATCTTTCAGCAGTGTATGATGTCTATATTCTCAGACATGATTGAAGAAACGATGGAGGTATTCATGGACGACTTCTCAGTCTACGGCTCATCATTCCATGATTGTCTAGAGAACCTTTGCAAAGTTCTAGCAATGTGTGAAGAAACGCATTTGGTGTTGAATTGGGAGAAGTGTCATTTCATGGTGCAAGATGGAATTTTCCTTGGACATCGCATCTCGGAAGCAGGAATCGAGGTAGATAGAGCAAAAATTGAAGTGATGACAAGTTTGCAACCACCCAACAATGTACGCGAAATCCGCAGCTTCTTGGGTCATGCAGGCTTCTATAGGCGTTTCATCAAGGATTTCTCCAAGATAGCACAACCTCTCACAGCATTTCTATGCAAGGAAACTAAGTTCGAGTTCACTCAAGACTGCATGAACGCATTCAAGACCTTGAAAGAAGCACTAATCTCTGCGTCCATTGTACAACCGTCTGACTAGGAACTACCTTTTGAAGTAATGTGTGATACAAGTGATTTTGCAGTAGGAGCAGTCATGGGCCAGAGGAAGGACAAGAAATTGCATGTAATCTACTATGCAAGCAGGACTCTTGATGAAGCACAACGAAACTACGCAACAACGGAAAAGGAATTACTCGCCATTGTGTTTGCATTTGAGAAATTTTGTTCATACCTAGTTCGATCGAAGGTGATAGTGCATACTGATCACGCTGCACTGAAGTACCTCATGCAGAAGAAGGATGCCAAGCCACGTCTACTGAGATGGATTCTACTCTTACAAGAATTCGATATATCGGTACGCGACAAAAAAAGGAATAGAGAACGGAGTAGCTGACCATTTGTCAAGGATAAGAATAGAAGATGACATCCCTATAAAAGATCACCTCTCTGAAGAGCATATCTATGCGATTGGAGTGACGATAACCACTGAGCAAGGAGAAAGAAGCCAGAGACTAGTCTCTGCGAGGCTCGAGTCGATCGAACGCCATCCAGAGACGACCGTCTCCGATGAAGACAACCGACCGCATGCTAAGGACGACCGACCAAACGATCCTGACAGTACTATCTTGAAGAAACCACTTAAGAAAATGATACAAGTCATACAAGGAGAAGCCAAGAAGACGTCCAGACCACTCACACCACCATGGTTTAGTGAAATTGCAAATTTCCTAGCAGCAGATGTGAAACCTGAGGAGTTCACCGGATATAAGAAGAGGAAGTTCTTGCGAGAAGTGTTGAAATACTTTTGGGAGAAGCCTTACCTCTACAAGAACTGCGCTGACGGAATCATTCGACGCTGTATACCGGAACACGAGGTACCCCAAGTACTTTACCACTGTCATGGTTCTGATTATGCTGGTCATTTTGCAAGTTTCAAAACAGTTTCAAAAGTTCTCCAAGCTGGATTTTGATGGCCAACTTTGTTCCGCGATTCACATCACTTTGTTTCAACCTGTGATGTCTGCCAAAGAAAGGGAAACATCAGCAAAAGGAATGAAATGCCAATGAATTTCATCATGGAAGTGAAAATTTTTGACTGTTGGGGCATCGATTTCATGGGACCATTCCCGAACTCACATGGAAACCAATACATACTGGTTGCTGTAGATTATGTATCCAAGTGGGTTGAAGCAGTGGCAAGCCCTACCAATGACGCAAGAGTGGTGATTCGGCTTTTCAAGTACATAATTTTCCCGCGTTTTGGAGTACCCCGGATCGTGATTAGTGATGGCGGAACGTATTTCATCAACCGGATATTTGCTAAGCTATTAAAGAAGAATGGTGTAAGAAAAAAGGTTGCAACACCCTATCATCCGCAAACCAGCGGCCAAATCGAAGTTTCCAACCTTGAGATCAAGAGCATATTGGAAAAAACGGTGGGACGTACGAGAAAAGATTGGTCACTAAAGCTTGATGATGCACTTTGGGCCTATCGTACAACTTTCAAGACACCCCTAGGGACAACACCATTTCATCTATAGTATGGCAAAGCGTGTCATCTCCCGGTTGAGATTGAGTACAAAGTATTTTGGGCCGTAAAGACGATGAATTTCGACATCAAAAGCGCTAGTGAGAAACGGCTCATTCAACTAAACGAGCTTAATGAGATTAGGCACAACGCTTATGAAAGCGCAAAGATCTACAAGGAAAGAACCAAGATCCAGCATGACAAGAAGATCATTCCACGAGACGTACGAACCAATGACAAAGTCCTTTTATTCAATTCTTGACTTCATCTTTTCCTGGGAAAGCTGAGATCTCATTGGTCCGGACCTTTTGTAGTCAAGGAAGTGAAGCTCTATGGAGCTATTGTTTTACATGGAAAGGATGGTGAAAGTTTCACTATGAATGGACAGCGAGTGAAGCTCTACTATGAAGGTGGCAAGTCAATGAATGAACCCATCATGCACCTTCAAGAAGCACCAATTCCACAACCATGACCGGTCACAATAGTCAAGCTATTGACTATAAACAAGCGCTGAGTGGGACGTAACCCACTAAGTACGTTTTATTTTCATTTTTAGGAGTTTTCGATTTGTTTTCAGACGAGGAAATTCAGTAAAACTAGACTATACGCTACCCGAGTCGACCGACCTCTCATTAGGGTCGGCCGACTTCAACTCAGAAGTACCGCGTTCGATCCTTTTAAGTTTCAGTTAGGATATCATTCGCATTTCTTCTCACTTTTGTTACACCGGGACGGTGTAATTTAAGTTTGGGGGGTGTTTATCCACACTAATGAAATTATTTTTGTTTATCTCATGGTTTTTCGCCAAATTTTTTGTATTTTTAGTTTATTTTCATCGAGTCAAACCGTTGAGAGAACAATGATTAATCTGGGACACTAATCACATTATGTTTCACACTTAAGATCATTATTGTAGAAACCCAGTTAGAGTCTATGACTATTGGAAAACCTTGACACGATTCAATCAACCAGAAAATACCCATATCCTTGAGTCATGAAACCCATGTAAGTCTGAGCTATTGCACTTTCATAACTATATAAGTCAGTCCTCGTTCAATATCATAATAAGAATGTCTGGATATCTATAGCCTTCCACTCTCCCTCATTTAAATGAAAAGAATCCGTTATTAACTAAAACCTAGTGATGAGGCAGAGGGAAATTCCTTAGGACGCCAACTACTCGTCACTAGAAGCTCGGGATCTATGCGGTTAGGAAAATTTCCTGCGATACCACTATGCATTAGAACCTTTGAGAACTTTGTTGACAGCGAGGTTAGGAAAATTTCCTATAATACCACTATTCGCTTAAAACCTTGAGAGTTTCAAAAGATAAAGAAATGAATAAGTTCGAGGGAGAGTGAAATAACTTTTGTGACTTCTTATTATGATATCGAAAAGGGAATGAACTTGTTCCTCGGGCAGTACTTCTATGGTTTTGAAATAGCTGTGACGCTTTGGATTGATTGACTTGTAATTCGTGGGGGATGCATGAAAGATTGTTGAGTTGATAGGGAATGTACATGTTGGTCTTGACTTGAATGGTTTTGGCATTGATAAATTCTTCGCTAATGTGAAGCCCCAATGAGTTCCCAAAGTCGTTATAACTTCACCTAGCAGCCTTGATTATTTGCTTGAGGACAAGCAAAGTTTTAAGTCTGGGGGAGTTTGATGTTTCATGCATTTTACCGGTTTTCTACCATGATATAGTAGGTTTTATGGAGTCTTTGTAGCATGTTTTGAGCATTTATGCAGCATTTACTAGCAAAAGACATTTTGGAACAAAAAGAGCTAAAAAGAAGGTTTTATGGAAGTTTCCACGTGATTTGAGAAGACTTAGAAGATTTGGAGCCAAATGAAGAAATGTTGCTGCGAGCTCCGAGTCGACCGACTGGAGAAGATGGAGTCGACCAACTGTGACGCCGACTTAATTTAGAAGATTTTCTTATCGGGCCTTTCACGGAACCCTAAACCCTAAGACTCATTCACGACCTATATAAGCACCTCTTAAGCACTAGAAGAGGCATGAACCGCACAAGAACTCAGAGGAATACAAGTTTCTCTTTGCTTTTTGTTTCCATTGTTTTTAGCTTCTAGAGATTTTTCTTATCATTGTTATAGACTCTGAAGGAGATTAGAGAGTGTTCTTCCTCAATCGAGCTTGTGAGCCTCTGATCTTCTATTGTCTAATTCGTTTGTATTCATTTCATTTATAAAAAGATAATTTGTTTTACCAAACCCATGTCTGAGTAGTTACTTTATTAGATCTGGGATTTTCTTACGGTTTTCTATGAATTGGTAAAATAGTTTTAAACAATCTTTTCAATTGCTATAGTTGCTTTTCACTGAGTAGACGGACTCGCAAACCGTTTTATTCAATCATAAATCGAGATCCGGTAGTCGAGAGACACCGATGATCGGTAGACAATTTTGTAGTGAGCAAGGTGCGTTCTAAGTGAAATGAATGTTTGTTTAGACACCTTGTGAACAGATTTAGCTTGTACTCACATGCTTGTTTATCTTCAACGACAATCCAAAGAGATTTGAGATTTAGGGATTTAAACAAAGGCGTTGTTTTAACACATCATTAGAACATCATAGCTATTATTGTGTCTAGAGTTCTAGAGTTTAGAGATTTGAAATTGATTGTGTTCTTAATTCATAAATTCATAGTTTCCAACTGGAATTCCCTAAGATCTAATATTTCCCCGAATTTGAAGTCACCAAACGTTTTCAAGGTCTTCTCGGTTTACAAAAAGATTTACTTAAAATATCTCACTCACAAATTAACCATAGCTCTCTGTGGGATCGATAACCTAAATATTACAACTGTACACTGTGCACTTGCAGTTAATTTGGGGTGAATAACTTCGCACCATCACTCAGCATGTTTCATCTTCTTCTGATGTGGTTCCTTTACTGCCTCTTCCTCCTCTGTCTCTGTGAATTTCCCGGTTCGCTTCGACGCCTTGGGTTTAGGGACTGGTTTCTTCTTCTTCTCCTTGCTGCGAAGTGAGATCTCCCTGAGAGTCAACCTGTCTTCAGCTTCAATATCCTCAGCAGAAATGCCAAGGTCGGGGTTTATGGTTTCCGTCACAGTCTCAAACGATGCGGTATCTTCTGCGATTGGTGAATTAGGTGGTGGGACAGTCGATTCTTGGCCTCCAGTTGACCTATAAGGCGGGAATTTGGAAGACCCAGCTTCAATTTCTGGGTTTTGAACTATGATGGCGAGACATTCTAGTGTGGCAGATCCAGATGCCTTTGCATGCGCCGTCGTTGCTATTGTCGGCTCTGGCGAGGGACACACGACGTAGCGCAGGGGCGGAGAGGTAGCGGCGGCAGGAGAATGAGCTGCATTCACCGGTGACACAGGCGAATTCAGAGCTGTGTCTTCTGAGGTAGTAAGTGTTGGAGTTCATGGCCTTTTGTTGATTTTTCTTGCTCCTCTTTTTGTTCTCACCATGATTGTAGACAAGTTCTTTCTGAGAATGATAGAGATTCAGGCTTCTTTGTTTTTCTTTGTTTTTCTTTCTTTCTGTCGATGAAGAAGATGAAGTGTGGATGAGTTGAGAAGACTCTGCAACTTCCTCTTTTATTCTCCCCCCCCCACTTGCGTACTTGCTTGATTTTAGGCCCCACTTTCCTTTAAAAAAATATTTAAATATTTGGAGAAAAAATACCATATGGTAAGTTAGGTACGACCAAAATATATAAGGAAATTTTCTCAAAAATCACACTTATTGTGTCGCAATTACAACCCTAATTGCTCAACACCATTAACTGCACACACATAATTATTAAGCAAGACATAATTAGTAATGACAGAACGTTAGTTACCCTCTGAGTCTTAGCTTTTTCAAGATCTAACACGACCTTAATGTGGATCCATCTTTCATAGAATATGCAGATTTCTACTCCTCTGCCACACGCACTAGTTCAGCAACTAGCTCACTGAAGTATACCGTGCAATGACTTGATTCTTTGTGCATGGTCACCTCCACACCTTAGGCTAGCTTTCATACCCTCATGTCTTTATCTCACAGGGCAGTTTTCAACCTTTATCTTTCACTGGAGGGCGGCTGGAATACTTTGTTTTTTTTTATTTATCATTCCTCCTTTTTTTTTTTTTTCTTGTGTACCTTCTCATGTGCTACTTTGTGTCTCATAAACCATTTGTGACTTTACATTTTATCCCTTCAGCTCCTTGTACTCCACTCTCAGTGAGAAACCTGTACTGAGCCTGAGATACGACATGAGAGGCAGCTCTTTTCCTTAAATACACACTGAGATTCCATGCTGAGTCTGAGTCTGATATACTTTGCGTGCTAGTTCCTGTGTCAGCTCAGCATGCTCAATAAGAGGATTAGTAATCACATATCCCAAGCCCTTTGTACAAACTTACAAAGCGACTGAGATCCAAATATATAAAAAAACAACTTAGCCAATTGAGACTGAGAGGCACCATGTTCGATCATTACCTTTTTGTCTTCAACTAGCTTTCTTATGACATGGTGTCTTATGTCAATGTGTTGAGTTCTGGATTGTTGTAATGGCCACGACACAATAGTGTTATCCAGAAAGAGACTGATTGACATAGGCCTTGCTTTAGTAGCTGTAGTCTCATCAAACTTTCTTCCTTCATCTTGTGCTACCACGTGAACCTTGTTGTGTACTACCTGGCCATCTGCGTCATGACATGGTGCCCAGACATCATTTCTGACACTTTGCTCAAATTCTTCTTTCAACGCCTTGCTCCAGTGATTACCCTTTGATCTTCTATAGTCTCCTTCAGCACCCAGACTCTCCACCATCTTGTGCTGAAACTTGAATTGAACCTCTTCCATGTGCAAACCACATCTCTTATCTTGATGTTCGGAAGCGCTGAGGTACCTGGTGTGGTTCGCTTTGAGGTTTCTCCACATATAGCAGTTGTTGTTTGACCGAACCCCTCTCATCTTGACAATACCATCTTTGTCAATAACGTCACACCCTACATTTGTAAAGACAACCTTCAATCCCTGATCACATAGCTGACTCACACTTATCAAATTTGATTTTAAGCCATCAACAGGATAGACATCCTTCCTTTTGGGGTGTTGGTCATTTGACGTTTTCCCTTTTCTTTTGATTTGACCAGTAGACCCACCACCATATCTAACTTTTCCTCCCTTGACTCCATTGACCTCCTGAAGATGTTCAAGCTTTCCCGTTTCAAAAAAGAGGCCCAAGAAGAATTTTCTTTTAATTAAAGCGGTCTCTGAGTCGGTCGACTCTTCATTCCAGTCGGTCGACTCTTCATTCCAGTCGGTCGACTCGGGCTTCGGATCAGAATTCTTCATTTTAGCTCCAAATCTTCTAAATTCTTGCAAAACACCTCAGCATGTGGAATCTTCCATTTAACCTGTATAAAATGCAGAAAATGCTCCAAAACAGCGTAAAATATCATCATGAAAACCGGTAAAAAAACAGTACATCAACAGTCGAAGTATCCTCACTGTAATAACAAATACGAAACTCGGGGTTCGCCCAAGAACATCCGGTGATCTGTTCAAAGGATTAGTAAATTTGAAGTATAGATCATTCGAAGAATTCTTTGAATTAATGAAATTTCGTTTCGCCAAATAAAAGACAAGAGTTTTCCCTCGCGTAAAGCTCAGGACAAGTTTCCTTACGCTCTAACCTCAGAATCAGGTTCCTTAGGAATCAGTTTCCTTACCCTATAAGCTCCGAAAACTCTATCAGGTTAGGAAAATTCGTTAGACCAGTTTGATTAGCTTTCGGAAGATCGTCTGTTTCTCGAAGTTTCCTTGCCTCTTAGTTAGTTTAGTTATCCCTCGGAAGTTCTCCCACTTCTCGGAAGCTTCAGTTAGGACGATTTTCCTACCTCGGAAGAGTCCAACCTATTAGTTAGTTCAGTTTACCTGTTTCTCGGAAGTTCACAGACTAGACAACTCTTCATAACCTGCAATCATTTGACTTATAGATTTCAAAGACTTCAGCGGTTTCGTAACCTTATAGATTTGAAATGAACTACGGATGGCTTGATCCCCTCTAAGGGTACATACGCAGTCTTTCTCAGGACACTGCTATAACATTAGGAAGATGTTCCGAACTTCACCTGAACGAACCATATCCCAATTAGTTCCGAGCAATGAATATTAGAAATTCGTTGACTCTGCTCAAGTTCCTTGTCAAGCAAACTGAGGGGGACTTACTGTTGATGGTGGGGTTCACACCCCTTACAAACAGCTCAGAATTAATTAGTATATAGTCCTTCCAATTTAGCTATATCCGATCTCGGGTCATAAACCCGAGATAAGGGTATTCCTCATTTCCTTTAGCTCGGCAAGCCGAACTAAAGGGGATAAAATTAAACCTTATCTATATCCTTTAGCCCTCGGAAATAAGGAAATATTTTTTATCTCTCCGAAATAAGGAAATGTTCCTTATCTTTGGGGGAATGAGGAAATATTCCATATTGTTAGGTTATTGGGCCTAAATAGACCGTCTATATACCCTTATAAAAGAAAGGACCCCCTCCTCCTAAGAAGGGATCCCCAAAAAAAAATATCCTAGTCTTTTAGAGAGAACTAGATCCGAAAATTAGGTTTAAGCTTCGAGAGATCCCAAAAAATTATATTCGGGTCTCTTAGAGATAATTAGACATAAAATTAGGTTTTAGAGAGAGAAAGTTTAGAGATTCCGAGAGACACCAAAAACATGTGAGGAATGCTCGGAGAGAACCAGAAAACAGGTTTTAGGCTCCGAGATATCCCGAAAATAGAAAGAATCATCAGCAACTTACAACTTGGTCTTAGAGCCCGAGTTAAAGACAATTTGGCCTTAGATCACTAGTTAACAACAAATCGGCCTAAGAGCCCGAATTAACAACTCGGCCTAAGAGTACAAGTTAATCACAAGATTCCCAAGCCTAACTTCGGATTATTATCTGAAGACGGAACTACGTGTGGCTTGATCCCTTCCGATGGTACGTAGGCAGCCTCTCACGGGGTTCAGCTACAACATGAAGACCCCTTCGGGGGACTTCTCGGAGCCGACCTTTACCGTTATTGCCGAGCGGTTGCACATCAAGACGAACCTAACTATTTAATCCCCCGATTAAATAAGATGTATTTGCAAAAAGGTCCTTTAGATTAGGAATAATCAAAAGCCGAACCCCTGCATCAACAAAGGGGGTGTGTATTTATATATCCTTAGTGGTCGGTCTTTTAATCCCATGGGCTAACCTTGGAAAAATGGAATATTTCCATTTTTCCCAGATCAGGAAATATGTGATAAGATTTGATCTTATTCTGTCTGAGGCTTTAGACTTCGGCTTAGGACGAAGTTATTTACACCCCCGCTTCGGACACTAAAATCTGATCATTCTTCGCCGAGGTATCCCTCGGTCGTCTGGGCCGAGGAATCTAATCCTGTTGAAGGGACTTATGACCTGAGAAATTATCAGGGAAAGGTCGGCAGGGACCAAACCTCAATTATCGCCAAACTATTGATAAGGGGTGGTAACCCCACCATCACCATATACATATTGTGAACGATCTATTGAGAAGTAGATTTGAGATGAAGGATCTAGGAGCTGCGAGAAGGATTCTTTGGATGGATATTGCGAAGGATCGTGTAGGTGGAGTTCTCACCTTGTCTCAATTTGGTTTCATCAAGAAGATTTTGTAGGTATTCAATATTGATGAGTCTAGATATGTTGCTACACCTATTGGATCGCACTTCAAGTTGTCAGTTGTTAAAGATAATGAAGTTGAGACAATCTTAGATGATATTAGGAGTTTCATGTATGTGATGTTGGTAACTAGATGTGATCTCGCATATGTTGTTGGCTTAGTTAGTAGATTCATGAGTAAGTCGAGCATGATACACTGGACTGTTGTGAAGTGGGTGCTAAGGTATTTGAAGGGTGCCCAGGATCGAAAGATTGTGTTCAGGAGCAACAAGGATTTTAAGGTTGAAGAGTTCTGCATGTAAAATTTTGCCTCTGATCTTGATCGAAGCATATCGATTTAGATATGTTTTCACGGCGAGTGAATTAGCTGGAAATCAAGTCTTCAACATGTCATCGTGCTATCTACAACTGAGGCAGAGTATATGGCGTTGGTAAAAGCTGTCAAAGAAGCAATTCGACTAAGGGGTTTGACCGAGGAGTTCGGTTTCAAGTAGGACACAGTAGAGATCTGGTGTGATTCTCAGAGTGCCTTGAGTTTATTTAAGAATAACATTCATCATGAGAGGACGAAACATATTAACAGGAGGATGCATTTCATTAGGGATATTGTTGCTTCTAGTGAAGTGAAGTTGTCGAAGATACCGACTGAGAGGAATCCGGCTGATATGTTGACAAAGGTTCTTCATGTAGATAAGTTTGAGAAGGCTTTGAGCCTTCTCAACTTAGAAGAGCACTAAGGTGCTGGTTTTTCTTAAGCGACACATGAAATGCAAAGATGAAGATGTTATACTCTGAAGTGATTGTCATCAAGGTAGATTTTTGTTATGCTTGGGCCTTTGGTGATGAAAAATCATTGATTAATAACTTGACCCGCGATTTGGGGTTAGTCACTTAATTCTATTGGGCCACGTTGGGCTAAACCGTCTTATCTTTGTAATTACTTTAGTCTATATAAAGCTAATAAGCATGTGTGGGATTTAGGTTATGAGAGTTGTATGAGCTTGTGAGATCTTTCTTGTGTTTAGAGAGATCTTGAGAGAAACTCTAAATTGTTGTAATATGCGATAATAGTAGATTAGTGGAAAGCTCGAGGCTGATACGTAGGATCACAAACCTTGATATGAACTCGTTAAATTCTCAGTGTTCTTTATCAAATAACCTATTTATGTGATTATAAAGAAGAGATCAAATCTCTATAGTAACATTTTTTTATTATGTAGGTAAAATCTTTTATATTGATAGTTTTAACTCCAAAGAATTTTGGACACATGTAAATTTTCTTGGTTGGATTATGAACGCTGTAAAATCTCTTTTCTTGAACAAATTATAACTTGGTAGATGAATTTTCATTCAGTGTGGTCATATAGTCGAGATGACTAGATGAATTCGCTTCTCGGTGACCTCATAACGGTTGATGTATGCCATGCAAACGAGCATTCGTTGGTACAGATGGTTGCACCAACCTTTTTTATATAACCCTATAGATCCGTTATTTTTTCCTTTGACAAGTGAATTATGAGATACGTCAAACATAAGAAGATTCCAAAGCTTCTTCTTAGTAGATCCGTGCTATTATCTTAAGCAAGTAAGATATCTATTATAATATAAAGGATGTGTGTTTCTTTTGTGATGCAGAGTTCCAGAGAACATATCTATATAAACCGGGTCGTACATAAGTTCTTTTGGATCGAGGTCTTGTGGTTTGGGAGGCGAATATGAGTGGAGCGAGATGAAGGCGAATTGAGCGAGGTGTGACTTTGTAAATAAATTGGGTCTGAGGGTCGGAATTCTTGTTAATGAACCAAGTTCGTTAATGAGATTACACTAGGCGAGATAATTATGAGATAATTGTTCGTCTTTATTTTATAAGCGAGGTCGTTGTTCATAAGAGATCGAGAAGTCGGTTACAAGAAAAGTGGTAAGACGAAGAGCGAAGTTTAACACCTATCGATGGATCGCTAGAGATGTTAAACTCGATCTAAGTTACCGAACTGTTCTTCTTATTCTCTTTGTTCTCTCTCTAGAATTCAATGTATTTACCTACTCGAAACAAAAGGTATTTATAGCAGACTCAAAATCCATGAAGTTCGACTTGTAGCTTGGTATAGTCTAAGAATAGGCTTCTCCCTAGGTCTGACGAGCCAGGCCACACGTCGAACATCATTTCTAAGGAATGCTTTCGGCCTATCCTGTCAAGGCAAAAGGCGTGACACGACAAGACGTCACTTCATGTTCTGTCTGCTGAAGTCAACTCTTCACTACTGAATGGATCGCTGGTGAGGTCGGGTATTCGAATTGCGGGGCGTTACATGAGGCGAAGGGATTGGGCCTTGCCGGATCCGAATTAATTTCTATTCTTCTTTGATTTGGATCGGGGGGTGCTAAGCCCACCTCCAACAATACCTATCTACAAAAGCATAGTAATGTTGACCCAAAACACAAGCATACACAGTATCATTCAATCATTCATATTTCGAGAATAGTTGCAGAATTGGTGTTAAAACAAAATCGTGTTTTGTATATAATTTTTCCCTCTCGATTTACCATTTGAGTGTTCGATAATAGTCTGAGTGTTAGTCTTTGGTTCAATATCACCGAAATTGGTCTAGCATTGTACTCTTCTCTATTTCACCGAAATTGGATTAAATTGAATAATTGTATTTGGTTTTCGTTGGGTAATACAAAAAAAAAATGGAACCGACACCGTAGGAGTGGCGAAGTTCATACGACGCCGTTTGTTATTTCGCTTGTTCTCCATCATCGTAGTCAAAACACGAGTGATTGGGTCTCTCAACAATCCCCGAGTCTCTTTAGATGATCTTGCATCTCATCTATCAACCGTTAGTAAATTCGATTCCTAATCGTTATTTTTTTGCTGTGACTCGTATCGATTTATGCTAAATCTTGTTTTAATTATGAAGAAACTTTTCCTTTCAGGTCGATTTCTTGTGAATATATGTTGCTTTGTTTGCGTGTTTATTTAGTGTGGTGTGTAACTAATCCACAGTGCTAGAGACGAATTTGAAAATTCACATGGTTTAAGTGAGATACTTGGGTTTTTAAGCTGCTCAGATTCTTTAGAATTCAGGTTCTTGAAGTACTTCTTGCCTGTAACTCAATGAATTTTTTTTTCTCACCTTCTCTAAAATGGCGCATGATCTACAATAGACATTTTGACATTTTTCTTTTTTTTTGTTGTTGGATGTTTGAGTCAGACTTTTGAATTATTGACATATGTTGGAGGTGGATTTGACCCTGACCCAAATCCGACCCAAAACCTTGTTCTCTTCAAGTCCATCGATTTTGGGCAGAAGCTGGCGAGTAGAGGAGCTAAAAATAAGGAGGCAGCTCCGCAGCAGAAGCTGGAAAATCAGGGACCAAGTCAAAGTTGTTAGCTGAAATATAGGAGGATCTAGTTTTATTTAATTATATAAATAGATTTGTAGAGAGAACATAATCTCTTACGTTCTCTTTCACCTGTAACACAGCAATTCAATACAGAGAAAATCTTCTAAGAAAATATCTACTCTTTTGTGTTCATATTCTATCTTCGATCTTGTGGAATTCAACCAGGCCTTCCCTATTCTAATACAAATTTAAGTGTGAGATCTAGGTCCCACATTTTGGCGCCGTCTCTGGGGAAGATTAATTGAATTCTTGTACCCTCAAGTCCGAAGATGGATCCTAAAAACCATGATAGTTCTCTTTCCGCGTCTGATTCAAGCTCATCAGATGGTGACTCACCTCGTGATGCAGGACCTGAATCAAGGAACCAGTTGAACGCCACTGGTCCGTTAAACCCATATCTGATGGAGTCAGGTACCATTCGCAGAGGTACCCAGATGACAGAAACCAATTACGGCGAGTCGCCCCGAGTTACAGGCCCTGGATCAAGGAACCAGTTGAACGCCGCTTGTTCGTTCAATCTAGATTTGGACGAGACAGGTGCCCCCGCAATGGCGGCCCTGAATCTGAAAATCCAGCTGCTGCAGATGGCACTTTAATGTATCATGGATTTTACCGATTTTATGTCATGATATAACTGGTTTTATAGAGTCTTTCTAGTGTGTTTTGGGTATTTAAACAGGTTTTACAAGCAAAAGATATTTTGGAGCAAAAGGAAACAAAAGGAAACAAAAGGAAGCAAAAAGGAAAGAATTGGAGTAATTGTCAGAAAATGAAAGTGTAGAGCCATAATTGAAATCTGGAAGTCAACGGACAATTGACCGATCTACAGGAAAGGTATAATAGGCAAATTACATATCAAATCGAAGCCCGAGAGTTGACTTTCATTTGGAATCGGATCAAATGAAATTCTGGAGCGCGAGATATTGTTATTTTCCTGAAGAAGGTCCATTCTGACGAATTTTACAAGACTGACCCGTTTAGCTCCAATCAACCCCGACTCAAGTTTTAAGGAGGTTTTGACCTAGGCACGACTTTTCCACCTATAAAAGAAGTCTTAAGAGGCAGAGAGCAGAAATCACAGAAGAATTACCAATCACGAAATCCATAGCCACCAAATATAATTTTGCTTTCTAGATTTCTAGGGTTTTGCTACACTAGCTTTGCTTGAGAGCTTAAAGGGGAGAAGAGATCTGTTCTTCATACCAATATACTTGAGTTTGTATCTCTGAACCTCTTTACTTTTCTGAAGTTTACTTTGTGCATGAATTTTCCTATGTGCGAGTAGACAACTTGTTAGATCTAGGGTTTTCAATGGTTTTATAGATCTCTAATGCATTCAACATGATATAATCAATATTCTCTACTTTAATGGTATTCTCTACTTTATTCTGATCTGGCCATTTAGAATAATGGTCATAGGAGGAGTTACACCAATACACCATTGGGTAATGATTCCAGAACATGGTTTTTAGTAGGTAACCTCGTCCTTGACTAAATGAATGTTTGGCTTGAAAGGTTATAAACAATCAGATATGTTTCATTGCATGTGTTTTCATATTAAGTTTGGAAAGCATCCTTTCTGATCTAATGGTTAACTCATAGGTATAATATCTCGAGAGATCGGTTATTATATATATCGTCTTCTGTGTTCGTGAATCTATTGATTATTGATTGATTGTTGATCTATATTTCCTGCGATTTCCTTTGGATCTAGCGCCCTTAAACCAATGATGACACATACCATTTGCTTTAGTCTAATGATATCACTAATGATATTAATCATGCTTTGTTTTGACAAGTTCAAAAATGTACCAGATATGCGGTAATCACTTGGTTCCCTGTGGGATCGATAACCTTTCATGCTACAAATGTACACTGTGCACTTGCAGTTTGTTTAGGTGAAAACAATTCACGCAACACACTGCCATGCGGAACTTGGATAAAATACCAGTGACTGTGAGGTCGAAGGAAGCAGGAGCTGCAAATCTTCCCTAGTCAAGATCCGCATGTCCCTCCGGGGCGAGTTCACATCAATTGAATGACATGCAGGGAATGCTGGCAGAGATCCTAAAACGGTCTGATGCCCGTGATACGATGATATGAAACATCATCGTTCGGCAGGAACTGCATGATCAGCGACTGGGCAGACCTGCTTCAGGATCGAGGTCCTTCAGGCGGTCTGCCGCGTCGGTTGGAGGCATGCCGTAGGACCAGGCAGATCCTCTTGTGGCTTTGCTGCAAACTTTTTCATCATTCCTTAGGAGAAGCAGCACTACTAGAGCCCGGTTCATTAAAAACGTGGAAGGAGGTAAGAGGTGAGTTCCTGAATCACTTCTTTGACGAGGCGAAGTCCGAGGAGATGAGGAGAAAGATAACCACGTTCCAGCAAGTCAAATTCCATGAAACTTGGACACGGTACATGAGGTACCTAAGAGACATTCCGCATCACGGATTCAATGATTCACAAGTTGTCAACATGTTCTTTGGAGGTGTGCATTCAAGGCACCAACGCGCACTTGATGTAGCAAATGGAGGAAACTTTAAGGAGCAGAGTCATTTCAATGCATTGAAACTCATTGAGAGGTATGCCAAGAGCAGCAAGCTAATGAAGCCATGACAGGAGAAGAAGAACAAAGTTTCATCCAAGCACAACAAATTGTCGAGCTTAAGAGAACGATGGAGCAATTGTTGCTGAAGGAGAAGAAGAAGGCCTACTTTGATGAACAAGTGAATCCAATGGTGAATATGAGCTATGCTAGAAGAGCTGGGTGTGAAGAACCAAGGAAGCAATATCATGGCAATATCTACTGCGAGTTCAAGGAGGATTACATAACTCCAGCTAGGACACAAGGAGCACAACCATAAGATAATGACACATTTGAGTCTACATGTCCGAAGATTCTTGATGGAGGGAGGAAGAGCAATAAACACTGCGTTGTTGTCAAGACTAGAAGTGGACAAATACGTCTCCCAAACTATGGGATTGATCCAGAGACCATGGAAATCATAGATCTTGAAGAAATGGATGAATTTGAAGCTCTCGAAGCCGAGTCGACCGACCTTGAAGAGCAAGTCGACAGACTCGAGGCAAAGACAAAGAAACAATTTTCTTATGAGGATGTGTCGATCGACACAACCTTCAGACGAGCGAAGAAAATTTTTGCGAGTATACTGTCGATCGACATAAGCCTACCTGTGGTGACCGACACAACTCCAGAGTCGACCGACTCACTCCCAAAGTCGACCGACCCGGCCCAAAAACAACCAAAACTTCAAAATCTCAAACCGAATGATCAAGAACGTGTCTACATAGACATACCGCCTTATCCCGGAACTGTTAAGATAAGCAATGATCTGGTTTTGAAGATAAGTCGAACAATATCGATTACCGAATTTCAGGATTTACCATGTGTGAAAATTGTTATCGACCAAGTATTTGCTGATGAGGTTAGTTTCCATGGTGCATTGGAGTTTATTTTCATGAAGTGTACTGCGGTTATTAGGAGCAGAATACCGGAGAAGTTTGAAGGTTCGAGAAGTTTTGCGCTAAGTTGCAGAATTGGCCATAAGACGATTCATTATGAAGTTTCCGCAACTGAGATCAAGGAGGGTGAAGTGTTCGATCCTAGAAAAGAAGAAAAGGTGATAGCTCAACCTAATTTGACTGCGATGTTCAAGGATACAAAACATGCTATAAAGCATAGAGCTCCACACATCACAATTCAGTCACATCTGCCAGGGCTAGGAATCCGATGTTTCTCTATTGGCGCGACCACAAGAAAACATGAAGTCCCGCCCATTCCTACAGTCCACCCTGGTGATGTTCCTACATCCTTTGGTATATCCACTGCGAGCAATACATACAAACCACCATGGATGAGAAGAATTTGGCCAAGAGAAGATGATGAACGAAGCATAAGTGATGATAAAAGGTTGAAGGAGACGATGGAAGAAGTTGCATAGAAGGAGAGACACTTATCTAATAAGGAGTCCTATGATGAAGCGCCTGCGATGCTGAAAGAAATTGATAAAAAAAAAAACCTAATTTAAGAGACGAGTCGACCGATCCGTGCCTAGTCAACCGATGCCAAGAACCACGAGACCAATACTCAGCACCAGCGATCATCAAATGTGATATTTTGCAACCAAATCTCCTATGCAAGTCACCCATATCTATCACAGAAGCGGCTAGACCTAGTTTTTGTCACTTGAAGAAGGCATCAAAGAAGCAACATTCCAAAAGGAGGCGTTCACCAAAGAAGTCAAATTCATTTACTCTTCTTGATGATTCTGGAGGATTCACAACAACGCCCATTGATAGAGCTCACCCTGACGCCGGAGTCACAATCCACACTGCTTCCAACATTCATGATCATGGACACACCTCACTTGTGTACTCCAATGGACCGAGACCGCCATGACTTGTCTAGTCCACCATAGTCAAGCTATTGACTTTAAACAAGCGCTGAGTGGGAGGCAACCCACTAGGTACGTTTTTATTTTCTTTTTAGGTGTTTTTGATTTGTTTTTAGGCGAGCAGATTCAACAAACTCAGGACTATACGCTACCCGAGTCGACCGACCTCTCATTAGGGTCGGCCGACTTTGACTTCTGAGGTACCGCGTTCGATCCTTTTTCATTTCGTTTTTGCTTTTTTTGCATTCCTCTTTACTTTTGTTACACCGGGACGGTGTAATTTAAGTCTGGGGGGATGCCTATCTTTATTGATGAAGCTCTACTTTGTTGATCTCATGGTTTTTCGCCAAGTTTTTAGTTTTTATCGACTCATATCAATCAAGGGAACAATGATTACCTTTTTGGAACAATAATCACATTGGAAAACTTTTAAAGACCATTGATGCAGGAACTTAGTTAAAGTCTATGACTAATGGAAAACCTTGAAACGGAACAATCAACCAGAAAATACCCATATTCTCGAGTCATAAAATCCATGTAAGTCTGAGCTATTGCACTTTCATAGCTATAGGAGTGCGTCCTCGTTCAATGCTATAATGAGATTGTCTGTGTGTTCCACTCTCCCCTTATCTAAATGAAAAGAATCTGTTTTTAACTAAAACCTAGTGATGAGGCAGAGGGAAATTCCTTAAGACGCCAACTATTCATCACTAGAAGCTCGGGATCTATGCGGTTAGGAAAATTTCATGCGATACCATGATGCATTTGAACCTTTGAGAACTTAGTTGACAGCGAGGTTAGGAACCTGTAATACCACTATTCGCCTAAGCGTTGAGAATTTCAAAAGAAGATAACGAAATGAATAAGTCTGGGGGAGAGTGAAGCAACCTGTGCGTTAAGACTTTCTTGTTATGGTATTGAAAAGGGAAGGAACTTGTTCCTTGGGCAGTACTTCTATGGTTTTGAAATAGCTGTGATGCTTTGGATTGATTGACTTGTGAATTGTGGGGGATACATGGGAAATTGCTAAGTTAAAAGGGAATGTACATGGTAGTCTTGACTTGATTTTTGATGAATCTTTTGTGATACTGATGTGATGTTCTTAATGAGTTTCAATGTTGTCAATACTTTTCCTAGCAGCCTTGATTATTTGCTTGAGGACAAGCAAAGGTTTAAGTCTGGGGGAGTTTGATGTATCATGGATTTTACCGATTTTATGCCATTATATGACTTGTTTTATAGAGTCTTTCTAGTGTGTTTTAGGTATTTATACAGCTTTTACAAGCAAAAGGTGTTTTGGAGCAAATGGAAACAAAAGGAAGAAAAAGGAAAGAATTGGAGCAATTGTCAGAAAAGGAACATGTAGAGCCAGAATTAGGCACGACCTTTCCACCTATAAAAGGAGTCTTAAGAGGCAGAGAGCAGCAATCACAGAAGAATCACCAATCACGAAATCCATAGCCACCAAATATTATTTTGCTTTCTAGATTTCTAGGGTTTTGCTACACTAGCTTTGCTTGAGAGCTTAAAGGGGAGAAGAGATCTGTTCTTCATACCAATATACTTGAGTTTGTATCTCTGAACCTCTTTACTTTTCTGAAGTTTACTTTGTGCATGAATTTTCCTATGTGCGAGTAGACAACTTGTTAGATCTAGGGTTTTCAATGGTTTTATAGATCTCTAATGCATTCAACATGATATAATCAATATTCTCTACTTTAATGGTATTCTCTACTTTATTCTGATCTGGCCATTTAGAATAATGGTCATAGGAGGAGTTACACCAATACACCATTGGGTAATGATTCCAGAACATGGTTTTTAGTAGGTAACCTCGTCCTTGACCAAATGAATGTTTGGATTAGAAGGTTATGAACAATCAGATCTGTTTCATTGCATGTGTTTTCATATTAGGTTTGGAAAGCATCCTTTCTGATCTAATGGTTAACTCATAGGTATAATATCTCGAGAGATCGGTTATTATATATATCGTCTTCTGTGTTCGTGAATCTATTGATTATTGATTGATTGTTGATCTATATTTCCTGCGATTTCCTTTGGATCTAGCGCCCTTAAACCAATGATGACACATACCATTTGCTTTAGTCTAATGATATCACAAATGAAACTAATCATGCTTTGCTTTGACAAGTTCCAAAGTACCAAATCTGCGGTAATCACTTGGTTCCCTGTGGGATCGATAACCTTTCATGCTACAAATATACACTGTGCACTTGCAGTTTGTTTAGGTGAAAAAAATTCACGCATCACACTGCCACGCGGAACCTGGATAAAATACCAGTGACTGTGAGGTCGAAGGAAACAGGAGCTGTAAATCTTCCCGAGTCGAGATCCGCATGTCCCTCCGGGGCGAGATCACATCAATTGAATGACATGCAGGAAATGTTGGCGGAGATCCTAAAACGGTCCGATGCCCGTGATACAATGATACGAAACATCATCGTTCTGCAGGAACTGCATGATCAGCGACTGGGCGGACCTGCTTCAGGATCGAGGTCCTTCAGGCGGTCTGCCGCGTCGGTTGGGGGCATACCGCATGACCAGGCAGATCCTCCTATGAATAATAGATCCCAAAATACGGGACCCTCTCGATCTTCCTATCCAGGATCGAGTCAAATGAATGACATACATGGAATGCTGGCAGAGATCCTTAAATGGTCTGATGCCCGTGATACGATGATCCAAAATATCATCGTTCGGTAGGAACTGCATGATCAGCGACTTGGCGGACCTGCTTCAGGATCGAGGTGCTTTAGGCAGTCTGCCGTGTCGGTTGGGGGGCATGCGCCTTCATTTTACTCCTGAAAGTCAGATCCGGCGTCAGACTTTCTTAAATAATCAAACTTCTGCGTCTGCCATAAATGCAGGCGAAACAGCAGTAGGCTCAAATGCTGCTGGAGCTGAAATCGGAACAGCTGATGCCGAACCATCGTGTGAAGGACCTAAAAATGTCGCTTCAGGACCTTGTCAGCTGTTTGGCGGACATCAATTTCGTCGTGAGGAGAGTGAGACAATATTTCAACCTCCTTGCTTCCACCCAAGTCAAATTGAAATCGAAGGACAAGAGTATCTGACAAGGTACCTAGAAAACCAGAGTGCAAAAATTCAAAGGATGTACACTCGAATCCATAAAGCGATGAGTGCAGCACCTGAAATTGACCGTCTGATCGATGAAACTCGACAGACCCCATTTACAAACAAGATTGCTTATGCTCGCATAAGAAATTCAAGGAAATATCGTTTTCCTCAGTATGACGGAAAATCCGATCCGAGGGATTTCATTAAATCTTTCAGGTTGGCTATGCAAACGCATATGACATTGTCTGAGCAACAAGAAGATTCGGCATATTGTCGATTCTTTGCTGAAAATTTAACAGGGACAGCCCTAGAATGGTTTATGGACCTTGATGGAAATTCAATAGACACCTTTGAACAGCTCGTTAAAGCATTCATCGGGCAGTTCTCTACCTTGGTGAAGGTCCTTGCCACAGAGGCAGATCTATGAAAACTAAAACAAGTGGTGGATGAATCATTGAAAGCCTATATAGAAAGTTTTAAAGCTATAAGGACTAAAATTCCTGGCATTAATCATATAATTGCAATAGACGCGCTTAAGTTTGGTTTAGTCCCTCATTCGCATGTTGGACGAGACTTATCGGTTCATCATGTTTATTCAATCGATGATGCACTCCATAGAGCTACGAAATTTGCAATCCATGAAGAAGAGGAGTTGGCTAAGGAAGCTTTGCCATGCTTCCAGTGGCCAGATCCTCAGGAATCTAAATACGAAGGAGAATAACGCGGGCAATTTGGGAGCTAACCGGGAAAGCTCCTATCAAGCTACCCATTTTGTTTGCAATAAACCTCGAGAGACTCTACCAGTAGGGAGAAAATAAAAATCGAACAACGTTTTGGCTTGATCCTTTAACGGGGTACATAGGCAACCTGATAAGCCCAGGCCCAGCCACCTAAAAAAAAAAAAAAAAAGTATTCTATCATTCATGTACCCAACGGCGAAGGTCCTGCTACTTTTCCTTATGAGCTTCAAGACTTCGGCGGCCCGAGGTCCCCCGTGGAAACATTCCAGGGTCAGTCTTTTCTAACAAGTCTCGAAGCCCAAAATTGAAGAAATATATTAGTAATCGAAGTATTTATTCCGAAATCGTACGAAAATCAGTAAAAGAAAAAAACAAAAGGTCTTAAAATCCTATGAGGTCCTAAAACCCTCACGCTCTGCCGTAGGTCCTAAAATCCTCGGTTTACTGTCAAGGTCCTAAAATCCTCACGCTTTGCCACAGGTCCTAAAATCCTCGGTTTACAGTCAAGGTCTTAAAATCCTTAAGTATTGAATCCTTAGGTCCTAAAATCCTAATCAAGTAATCTTCGGGTCTTTAAATCCTCGAAACCACAGAGTTTAGGTCTTTAAATCCTAAACACTCAATTCTCAAGGCTTTGCTACCCTTGAAAGAGGTCTTGAAATCCTAAGAGTTGCCGCAAAGTGGTGTACCTTCGAAGGTCTTAAAATCCTTCGATGCGTCAAAAGTTTTAAAATCCTAAGTAAAAAGGCATTCTAGGTGTTCAAACCCTTGAATGTCCTAAAGATTAAAGTTGTTTAAGGTCCTCAAATCCTTGAATGTTCTACAGGTCTCAAAATCCTCAATTAAAGTTAAATCCACAAGGTTTGAAGTCAAGGTCCTCCATGACCAACACCTCAACCGAAGAAGTACTCGATTGCGATCCAGATCCATCTTTGAAAGGAGACCTCGATCGAGGTCCGCACACGCTCGCGATCCATTTTCCGACGAACCTAGAGTTCACATCACAGAACAAGGAGGCAGCTCCGCAGTAGAAGCTGGAAAATCAGGGACCAAGTCAAAGTTGTTAGCTGAAATATAGGAGGATCTAGTTTTATTTAATTATATAAATAGATTTGTAGAGAGAATATAATCTCTTACGTTCTCTTTCACCTGTAACACAGCAATTCAATACAGAGAAAATCTTCTAAGCAAATATCTACTCTTTTGTGTTCATATTTTATCTTCGATCTTGTGAAATTCAACCACGCCTTCCCTATTCTAATACAAATTTAAATGTGAGATCTAGGTCCCACATCATAGCTTCTCCCTTACCAAGTGATTAACTGTTAATCAATTTCTTTTGGCTTTTCCATATTCATCAAACTAATATATGGTTATCTGTATGGTATTTACCGGTAGAAAACTATACATATGTGGTACGCATTTGCTTATCTTCTCCAACTCTAGAGCTGAACTAACAGAAAACAAAATAGTACTTGCAATATTAACTTTTCTTGTTTAAAATCTTTACTTGTAATGCTGATAATTTATTCACTTTATTATTGGGAAATGATCAGGTTTGCACATGATACTTGGCTACAACAATCTGCTATTAATCTGTCATGGACATTTTTTGGGAAGTGGTTTTCCACAGAGTAACTCATTTCCTATGTAAATGGAGGGATCTTGAAACTTCACAAGCTTAGGTATACTCCCCTCCAATTTATTGAACGAAAGATTCAGCCTTTGCAGAGAAGATATTGCTGCCAAGCTCTGAGGAATGTTTCCAGAAAACTTGTTCCTTGATATATCAAGCGTTTCCAAGCGACCTAGTTCCGAAATCTTCACGGGAATACTTCCTGCAATGGAGTTTCTGGACAAGTCCAGGATACGGAGGTATGAGAGGCCCAAGATTCCTGCAGGGATTTCTCCGTTTATGTTGTTGCTCGAAAGATTTATGCTATCGACTATGTCTTGGTATTTACGGGATCTTGTCACGATAAAGAGGAGATTCTGGAACACCTCGCTGCTTGTACCATGCGCAATGGCTGTTAGATTGCTAATGCATTTTGGAATGGAGCCTGAGATTTTGTTACCTGAGAGATCCAGAATGTGTAGATTGGGAACACTGCAGAGATCATCTGGGATTTGGCCAGTGAAGGAGTTGTTTTGCAGACGAAGCATGAAGAGCGAAGACAGCTTTCTCACCCATGAAGGAAGATTCCCAGTGAGCTTGTTTCCTCCAAGATCAATGCTTGTAAGGCCAGAGCAATTCTGAAGAGTATCTGGGATTTTACCTTCCAATGCATTCTGGTTCAGAAGCAAGACGCTGAGAGAAGGTAAAAGACCGAGAGATTCCGGTATTGTGCCGGATAATTTATTCTCAGACACGTCAATTCCCCAAAGCATGAATGAACGATGCCAACATTTCGGGAAACTACCAGAGAATTGGTTGTTTCTAAGAGACAGAATTTGCAGTCCCGAGATTTCACATAGAGACGACGGGATTTGGCCGTTGAAGCTGTTGTGGAAGAGGTAGATTTTCTCCATTCTTGGCATCAAGACGTCAATGTTAAGTGGTAGAGATCCAGAGAAGTTGTTCTCGTAAAGACGAATCTCTGTTGCGTTTGTTGACCAGAGAGGGAAAGGTCCTTGGAAGTTGTTGGAGCTCAGATCAATGGTGTTTAACTTTGGGAACGCAAGCTTTTGAGGTAATCTACCTTTGATTCTGTTGTTTGCTAGAATCAGGTAAGTTACTTCAGAAGAGATTCCCGAAAACCAGCTGTCCGGTATCGTATCTGCGATTCCGTTGTTTCTGAGTGTGACAGAGTTGAGTTTGGTCTGTACTTGGAGCCACATTGGAAAAGAAGGACCGATCTTGCAGTTTTCGATTTGGATCGACTCTAGTCTGAAAGGAGGAATCCAGGTAGATGGCAAGTCTAAGACAAGTTTTCTGTTTGGTTGAGTTGTGAGACGGATGCTTTTCAAGCTTCTAAGATTCACGAAATGAGACTTCCTCAAGACACCTTCCCATGAATTCTCCATTAAGTTCAGATCCACAAGCTCCTTAAGCTTCCCCAAGCTTTCTGCGATTGTCCCGTCCATGATGTTGTAAGAAAGATCAAGTTTCTTCAGAAACACCATGTTTCCTATCGAGGAAGGGACCGAACCCGTGAAGGAATTCGATGAAAGATCCAGAATCTCCAGATTCTTCAACGATCCAAGCGACTCAGGCAATGTCCCAGCTAACTTGTTGGAACTAAGATCAAGATAGACCAAGCTATTGCCTTTGTTTCTGGAGAAGGCGTCTAGAAACCCATTGATTTGACCGTTGAGCTCGTTTGCAGAGAGGTCTAGATACTTGAGTCGAGGTAGATCTCCAAGAACTTGCGGAATCTCTCCCTGGAGTGCCAGATTGTTAGACAGATCTAGCGTCTCTAGAAGCTTCAAGTTCTTGAACCCGGAAGGAATCGAACCCTGGAGAAAATCCCATCTGAGGTATAGTTTTCTGAGGCTGGTGAGACCAAATAGCCAGTTTGGTATAGACGAACTGAGAGAGTTTTCAGATAGATCAAGAACTTCAAGGAGCTTCAGATTCGCAGCCGAAGACAACGAGAGAGGTAAGTTGTTGAGCTTACAATTGAACAAATGCAACTCCTTGAGCGTCGAGACTCTGCTGAAATCTTGTAACCAGGTTTCACCCACACCGCTCAGGTTCACATATCCCATGTCGAGGTATCTCAGAGAAGAAGACAGCCCTGAAAGCCACCCGAGGTTGCTTGCGCGTAAAGTAAACTCACCAGAGTCACTAAACGACTCAGCGTACAGATCAAGAGCCTCCAGCTTCGACAAATTCCCAAGACTTGCAGGAATTTCACCGGAGAAGGACGAGGAAGAAAGATTCAGGTACCTCAGATTAACGATGTTGCCGATAAACTCCGGGATCTCCGTGCCGTTAAAGTCGTTCAAACTCAGGTCCAAATAACTCAAGAACTTGAGACGGGTCAAAGACGGATGTATCTTACCCCGCAAGCAACCTCGTTTAAACTCGTCAGAGTTCACTCCTTGGTTGGGGTTTTTGAGGTCAATGTTGATGACGTGGCTGGTCCGGCTGTCGCAGAGAACACCGGCCCAGTTGCAGCAGTCAGATCCCGACCAAGAAGAGAGTCGACCCGTAAGATCAGTTAGTGATCCTTTGAAGGTGAGAAGTGCTTCTCGCTCGGTGGGTATGCATTTAGGATTAGATGCTGATACGAGACTAGGAGTTTTGATAAGTAAAGCGAGAATCAGAAAGGAGAGGAAGAAGCTTGGCCTGAGCCTGTGCTTGAGCTTGATGAGTTCCATACTTCAACTGTGTCTTTTTCTTTTCTTTTTGTCAAACCTTTAGATTTTTAATTTTTGTTCAAAACAAACCTTCACTTATATATGCCCAAACGCAGACATATTAGACTAGTAGTATTATTATAATATATACAAACTAGATGTGTGTGTGCATAATTGTAAAAACACGGTGACAGCATATAATTGTTTTTATATGTGAATATGGACACGTGTTGCTAAGTGAAAAATGGCTGGCGCGCATCGAAGGAAGTGCAAATAGATATTTGAGCATCACATCACATTCACATGGCTCGTCTGGGTGGACGGGGACGACCACTCATTCATTTGTATAATGCTATCTATATTTTTAACGTGGTGCTTATTTGCTATTTAAAACACTTCAAACATTATTTGAGATTTTAAAATTTTAAGTGTTGCACGTTCGAGGTTTGATTACAAAAAAGTCTTCAAATATAAATTTTTTTTAACGGTGTTCAATTGAATTAATATACAATGAACCAAAACACCTTACAAAACAAAAACCAAAATTAACCTCAACAAAAGCTTTTGAGAGTAGTATGCGAATGTGGACTATGGCGTAGCAATGCTTTGAGTAGTGCACAGAAAACAATAGTAGAGGTGTGGTGCCGTTTTATGGCGGTGTAGTTGAAGAAATGAACCATACGGAACAAGTGTGGTTAGTTCGTAGTGCATAAAACTTTTTGAATAGTCACTACTAAAAAACATGAAAATAGCTACAGTCAATTCAGTAATTATATTTGAAATTTTGTAGCAATATGAAATTTGCTATGGAATTGCCACCAAAAAAATCTCCGTAACTATAAATACGTAGCAAAAACTTTCGAGGCAAATCCCGTAACTATGTGGTTACAGATTGCTACAAACTCATCTGTATCAAATATGATACTACTTGCCACTAATTAAGTCGTAGCTATCGTGCCACGGAATGCCACAGTTAATCGGTAGCTTGATGCTACTATTTGATACGGAGTTTCAATAGCAAATTTGTTACACATTGGTACAGAATAATCGTGGCAAATTTGCCACTATTAGCTTAGTAAGTTGTGGCAAATGTTGTTGCAAAATAAGCGAACTGGCACATATAAATCATGTGAAAATGCTACGAAATGGTTTGGTTATGTCGTAGCAAATAAATAGTTTGCTACTGATAAAAATAATTGTAGTCATTTTGTTTGGACTGAAATTATTTCAGTAGCTGTTAAATAAGTACTAATTATATACTAATTATTTACTACTAATTGGCAAAACAAATACATAAACTTGATATTAAACTTTCTTACATAACAAAACAAGCATACATTGTCATGCAATACAAGCAACAACCCCATAGTTATAAAACAAAGCTAAAAACATGTTACAAAAACCACCATTATCCATTCCAACAGTTCATGTGGGAGACAAACTCATACCACTCCAACAAAAAGAGAATAAAAAACTTACTTCATACAACTGTCTTGTAGTTCAGTAAATAGAGCTTCACATATTACCACCACCTTCAACTCCATCATCGCCTTCATCCATAGGAACCGGGTTCACTTCTCCTTCTTCCTCAACGTTTAGGTTTTGAACCGCGGTTGCTGCTGCATCAGCGAGATCAGTTGCAGAGATGGCGGGCGTTGGACCAGCAACTGATAGACCAGTCCCTACAGTGCCTCTTTCATTAGCAAATTGTTCCAGCGACTGATCAGGAAGATACTTCTTGATGAAATCGACGACCAGGCTCAGCTGCTGCTTAAGGAGAGCTACATCTTCAACCAGTGGAACAGAGTTGGACGTGGGCAAGTTGGACGATTGAGAAGAGGATTCTCCATGCTCTTTCCAAACCAGTTGCCCTCCCAATCCGAAGACACGCCCTTTGTTCGGCTCAACAAACTGCAAAACAAATAGAATATAAAACCTAACGATTTTTAATGTTTTGTAGTATATATATGACCAAGCAAGACAACATAATTAACATAAGCTTGTAACACAGGAGAGACTAAGTGGATGTTACCTTTGTGTACAATTCATTTTCAACTTCAGGAGTGAGGCGGCTGCTCTCGTCTTCTGTAGAACCATCAGATGGCTGGGACAGAGATTCTATCTGCCTCTGCAGCTCTTCAACGATCGTCTGAGCTCGTTTGTCCACATCTTCTTATATGGACTAGGTTTACTCTTACCACCTTTCTTTCTTTGTAATGTTCAGGTTTGTACCTTGGATGGTCATAGAATTCACAACTCAATAAGTTCTCGCGTCTATCACCCCAATAAATCATGCAATTGTTCTGGCATACATCTATTTCCAGGTATTTCATACTCAATGTATGCATCAACTTCTCTGTTTCGTAATAAGATCGAGGTGCAACATTACCTGGAGGAAGAATCTTGTGAATCACGTGTGACCAATCATCACGTTCATTGTGTTTCGTCTTCACGTTCATGACATCCGACACCAATGAGAATCTAGTCAATCCTTCGATGCAACCATCATAAAGAGGTTGACTCGCAGCATTTAAACTTTTGAAAAACGCTTCTGCTTCTTCATTAGGGAATTCATCAATGTGCTCACCTTCATTTTCGTCACGTGGTTCACCACTTCCACCAATACCCGCACTACAATTGTGTAGACAACAAAACCATAACATTTGTAATCATATATATTACTTTTAAGAGAGTGAGATAATTATTTTAACTTTTTATTATCTTGTAATTTCATTAACAAGTATTAACTCTCACAACTTATAACACATAAACTATAAGCCAAAACACTAATATTTACCTTTCATGTTGTCCTTGAATATCACTGACATATCCAGCTTCATTCATGCCGACAAAGTAATTCCATCCTCCGTCTGGTTCTTGAAATATATTTTCTTCACCTCTTTCATCATTGACAGGCAAATTATATGCACGCTCGTAGTCCTCTCCATGTGTGGTCCATACATGATAGTTTGGTGAATCCTTTGTTGAATAAATGCTTTGTTGCTGTATCCACGTGTAACATCCTCTCAGTCTTGCAGTTTTTGCAAGGACACCATATTTGTTCTCCTTCATACATGTTTTGCCTCGCAAAATTAATAAAACTTTCGAACCCTTATTGAAATTGAGATGATATACCCCTCGTAAATGGATCGATACGCTGATACATCCACCTTCTAAGAACTTTTTGTAGGAATTTGTGTACGTTTTATAACTTTTATAAAACCCGAACAACAAATTTAATCCCTAGGATCTAATGTCAATTGAATCTATTTAATCGGATCTCGAGTATACCTAGATGTTATGCAGCGGAAGAGATCAGGTATGATGAGATATGAAATGCCTCAGATGCTGCGCCTCTACTGGTATCCACACGCACACAAACTGGAAAGCCGGGATGCTAGTGCCGGAAGAGAGATCAGATCTCTTATGAAAGCTTCAGGGATTCCTGTGTTTCTGGTGGCTGTGGAAATTAGGTTAAGAGTAAAAGTCGTGTCAAATCTCTATATATAGGGATTAGCAAAGGCCTAATTAACAATCGGGCCAAGCCCAAGTCTTATTAAGTCATAAACCAAAACATGTCGTTTTGGACCGACACAACTATTGTGTCGATCGACACACCTCTCAGAAACACGGGAATTGTGTATATCAAATATACACTAATTCGATCATTACACTAATGATCAATCCTAATCTTATTTATCCAGTTTGCTTAGGTGTGTGACCATGTAGGATCATATAATACTAGCAATAAGTTCTCAACTCATAGATTACAAGAGACTTATAGCAAAGCATTATAATCACCTAGTATCATATGATTGTCTTATCTCGACAACTATATACAAGAGTAAACACAAGTGTGATTTCAAGACATTCCCAACAATCTCTCACTTGTACTGGAATCAACTATTCCACTAATCCTTTGTCACTATATCTCGATCTAGCATAAGGCAAGAGCTCGTGTCATCATTATTAAGCTAGACCATTTTTATCGGTCTCTGATTTATACTTATAAAACAAACGACTGACAATCACCTCGTTTGAGTGCGGCCACGCATTTCTCAGTATTAAATCTTCGATAGGCCCATAAATATTTATCTTCCATTATATAGGAGGGACAAATCCCATCTTGTTCCATCCCTGTTCCTTACACACTTCATGACTCATAATCAAATGAGCCCAAAAGTCCATCAGTATGGAGCTTCTGAATCCGTTTCTCGTTGATGTGGCCTAAACGACAATGCCAGAGAAAAGTAGGATTGGAGTCATTAGACTTGAACCTTTTATTGTTTATGTTATAGACAGGCAAGATTGGTTTAAAACGTAAAGCCCATTCTCTAATGGGGCGCTACCATAAAAAATACCATCACGATCAAAAGAACAAAGCTTGTCTTTAATCAAAAAATGAAAATCATCCAAATCCAAAACAGAAATAAAATGATGTTTCTGCTTATAGCATGTACATAGTAGCAATTCTTAAGTTCTAAAACCAAGCCTGAAGGAAGAGACAAATGAAATGTTCATACAGCTAAAGCAGCAACTCTTGCTCCATTTCCAACGCGCAAGTCCACTTGTCCCTTCTCCAAAGTCCTACTGTTGCTTAGGCCCTGCATATTAGTACAAATATGAGCACCACAACCAGTATCCAATACCCATGAGGTAGAACTTGAAGTAGTAACATTTACTTCTATAACATAAATACCTGAGGAAGAAGGCTCGTAAGTCTTCTTCATCTTCTTAAAATCTTCCAGGTATTTCTTGCAATTTCTCTTCCAATGCCCAGACTCCTTACAGTAATGGCACTTATCAGTATCATAAGGGCCAGACTTGGGCTTGGGCTCGGGCTTGTCCTGATTCACAATCTGGACAGCCTTGCCTTTAGCCTTGTTCTTAGGTTTCTTAAACCTCTTACTCCCTTGTACTAGAAGTACATTGGGAGTGCCCTTCTTGATATTGGGCTCAGCTGTCTTGAGCATGTTATGCAGCTCAGTCAAAGGCCTCGTCATATCGATCATATTATAGTTCATTATAAATTGATCATAACTTGGCGCGCAATGACTGCAGAATGATGTCAGTAGCCAACTCTTGGCTAAGGTGGCAGTCCAGTTTCTCTAGGTTATCAATATAACCTATCATCTTAATGACATGAGCACTAACTAAACTGTCCGTTGGTAGCTTGCACTCAATGAGAGACTTAACCATCTGGTATCTCTCAGTTCGTGCCTGCTCCTGAAACATCCCTTTCAAGCTAGTGATCATCTCAACTGGCGACTCCACGTTCTCATATTGCTTCTACAAGTCTGAGTTCATGGTAGCCAGCATGAAACAACACACATCGACCACATCATTTGAATGCTTATCCCAAGCATTCCTCTCTGCATGTGGGGCATTGGGCATCAGTTTAGCAGGAAGAACACTTTCAAGAACATATTCTTTCTTCTCCTGCTTGAGAACAATTCTCTAATTCTGATACCATTCGAGGAAATTCGATCCATTCAACTTTTCCTTCTCAAGGACGGATCTCAGGAAGAATGAGTTATGTTGAGTGGTTGACATAGCTGAATCAAAAGAAAGGAAAAGAGACTTAGTTATGATGATCAAGAAAAGAGAAATCTTAACAATTAAGAAAACTCGAAATATATTCAAAACAATGTTTCCTCAATTTGAATATAGTTATCCAAGATCCATAATTCACTAAAACTTGAATGAGCTTTGGCTCATCGCCCAAATCTTAGCTATCTAGGTAAGCAACAACTTTTGCTAATTACATCCAGTGTAACTCTTGGTCATGAATTAGACATCTCATGTTTAATCCACTCCTATGTCTCTAAACCCAAAACCGTTTTGATGGCTTAGTCAAGTGAACCAATCTCTTCAGTCACATGGTAACGATTACAATCTGTCTTACTCATGTAATTGTGGACACCTTGCTTTGGCAAGCTCATCGCACAATGAAACGAGTCTAGACAGTAGACAAGATTGGAAAAACATCAGTATCACTTGATATTAGTTTGAGGAGCGGATCTAATACATATCAAATATGTATCCTAAAAGGTTTTAATTAAAACAATCAATCTAATTAAGTTTTAATTAATCTAGAAGATGGGTTTTAAGTCACTGAGACTGTTCACTGAAAGCTTGTGTCGGTTGACACAACTTAAAAACAATATGCGAATGCTTCGTCGGTCGACACAACTTACTTGTGTCAGTCGACACAGCTCATGTGTGTCGATCGACACTGCTTTATTGTCGGTCGACACAACAACCCGGACAGAGCCAACCGCGAAAACCGATCCAATCAGATTGAAACAATCGCGATAAACGCTTGTGTCGACACAACAATTGTGTCGATCAATACACGCCGTTCAGGGAAGCTCGATCATCGGATCGAGACCTAAAATTTTCGATCGGTTATGGGAGTGTGTCGATCGACACAAGATCTGTGTCGGTCGACAGCGACAACCCATAAACCCTAAAACACGAATTTTAATCAAATTCTAGCATGCTTCCTATATACAAACTTTCATATATCATTTTGAATTCACTTAATTTAATTAACATGCATTAGATTCAATAAAAACACTAGGCTCTGATACCACTGTAGGAATTTGTGTACGTTTTATAACTTTTATAAAACCCGAACAACAAATTTAATCCCTAGGATCTAGTGTCAATTGAATCTATTTAATCGGATCTCGAGTATACCTGGATGTTATGCAGCGGAAGAGATCAGGTATGACGAGATATGAAACGCCTCAGATGCTGCGCCTCTACTGGTATCCACACGCACAGAAACTGGAAAGCCGGGATGCTAGTGCCGGAAGAGAGATCATATCTCTTATGAAAGCTTCAGGGATTCCTGTGTTCCTGGTGGTTGTGGAAATTAGGTTAAGAGTAAAAGTCGTGCCTAATCTCTATATATAGGGATTAGCAAAGACCTAATTAACAATCGGGCCAAGCCCAAGTCTAATTAAGTCATAAACCAAAACATGTCATTTTGGACCGACACACCTCTCAGAAACACGTGAATTGTGTATATCAAATATACACTAATTCGATCATTACACTAATGATCAATCCTAATCTTATTTATCCAGTTCACTTAGGTGTGTGACCCTGTAGGATCATATAATACTAGCAATGAGTTCTCAACTCATAGATTACAAGAGACTTATAGCAAAGCATTATAATCACCTAGTATCATATGATTGTCTTATCTCGACAACTATATACAAGAGTAAACACAAGTGTGATTTCAGGACATTCCCAACACTTTTATGTCTTGGGAAGATGTCATTTTTCTATATATGTGTTCAAAAAAGAATGTGGATTTTCTTGAACTATGCTTGGGTGTAAGAAATTGGTGTGTTTAAAAGAAAAAAAACTTTTTTATGGGAGGATATCACGATTGCTACAAACATATTCGTATTTGTTACATATTCTGCTTCAAAATATATAACTTATTTTGTTACAACCTTTGCTACGAATAGCTACAGATCGACACAGAAACTTGCTACAGACTTTGTCACGAATATGAACATTACCGAATTTGCTACGAAATGATATAATTGCCACTTCTTGTTATCAACTCCTTTTATAGAGTTATCTACGGCCTTTGCTACAACACAAACGGTGACACCTTTTGCTATAAATAAAAAGACAACTTACTGTAGCAATCATAAAGCTACTACTTTTTCAAAGCAATTTTGTCGATTATTTACCACCATTACATACTGATTTGAAAGCTAATACTTGCTACTACTTTTCCGTGACAAAGTTTTGATATTTAGCCACTGTTAGATACTGATTTGTTCTGTAGCAAACAGAGGAAATGATTTGCCATTACTTTATTAGTAGTAAACTGTATCAATGTGTCACCTATGATTAGCTACTAAACTTTCAGAAGCAATTTTTGAATTTTGTCACCATTAGTTACTATTTATTTGTAGCAATTTATGTAAGGTTGATACAACAATTTTCCACCACTTTTTTAGTTGCTATACACATTTTTGACACAAATATAGCTACTAATCACTCTGTAGCTAGTTTGCTACATGTAAATCGTAGCAATTTTAATGATTTTCTGTAGCAACATGGTCACCGTTTTTCTCCGTCTCCAAATCAGTAGCAAATTGCTACGGTCTGATACAGATTTGCTACAAACTTATAACTTTCAGTATCAGTATTTAATCTGTATTAAAGCGTGGCAAAAGTTGCTACAAATTAAAACCGTGGCAAATGGTTGTAGCTATTCTCCTAGTTTTTAATAGTGGGTGAAAAAAGCATCAGACGATTCAAGACAAATGTCTCAATGATTGAGATACAAATGAATAGTTGGGATATATATTGTAGATAAATATTTAGAAATTAAGATAAAGTAATAATGTCAATGCAATCATACATTAGAATTACTATTTATGTTAAATTACTTAATAATAGTTTTTATATATTATTTATAAATTATATATAAAATTTTAATTTTTAGATATATGAATACTATATATTTATTATTAAATAGTGAAAACGTGTTTATTCTAAAAATAATTGTTGTATTTTATATATAGAAATAATAAATAAATATTCTTAACCACATTAATTAGAAAAGAAATGTTGAAAAAAAAAAAAAAGGAATGTGTGTGTTTTAGATAGAATTGGTCGATTTTGCCTTTTTAAAAAAATTTTGAAATATTTTTTATCTTTTAAAGATTTTTTTATATAAAAATAATTGATGTAATTTTTTCAAAAAAATATTAAAAGTAAATATAAAATTCTAATCACTAAAATTCATGATGCGTCTAGTTCAGCTGTCTTCTATAGTAGGAGATTTTCCTCAGTCAAATCCATTGAAGATACAGTGAAAATGGTCTTCTTTGGACAGTGGAAGCCATAGCGGCTCATAGATTCCACTCAGTCATTCTTGCTATTGATGATGGTGACCTTGTTGGGATTATAAACAGGCCTGAGGCATGGCCGGCCTTTAAACCGTTAACATGTGATTGTCGATTCCATCTTCGTGCCTTTCGTCGTTGGAGGTTGATCCTTGAGTCAAAGCAAGCTAATAGAGGAGCATTTATCATAGCTAAAGTGTGGTCAGGGAAAAGAGATGGCAATCTTATGTTGCATCCTCTCATCCTCTCTGGTTAGATAAACTCTTTTACGATGAGAAATTCTCCTCTTTTTAACTCGTTCGGATAATGTCTCGGTTTTTTGGTAATGAATTTTTCTGTAAGACACACTCGATGGTGTGGTATAGTGTTCTATATAGTGGGTGAAACCCACATCCTCAAGTAACCGATCTTTTACCAATTTGAATGCTTTATCAGTGAAAAAATAAAATAAAAAATGAACCACACCTCAAATGGAGAATGATCTCCTATTGTGTAGTTATGACCAAACTAGAACCATACTCTCCTTATTTTTTATTTTTTATTTTTCTTTCAAAAATAATCACACCTTCATTTATTTGTGTGAATGATAACAAATATTTGCACCACACACATTTTTCCTCAAACCACGCTTCCCATTCATTCAGGACCGGCTCAAATAAATAATGGGCCCGTGTAATTTTATTTTTTTTCCTTTAGTTTTACCTATTTACTTATAAATTTATGATAAAAGGCCCCTAAATATAGATTTTTTCTTCAAAAAGGCCCCTAATTACTTAAGGAAATTAAAAATAAAAAAATGATCCGGTGCAATTGCACAATCAACACCACCTCTAAGCCGGCCCTGCATTCATTTCATGTAACGAACATTAGCCAACACAAATCTATTACCTAATGTTTTGAAATTTTCGGAGATTGCATTGTGTAACGAGAAACCAACATTGAAGAAGACCATTAACAACATGTGGGTGTATTTGCCTCATATAAGATGCTTTATTTCTTATTTTCAGTTGACAGTGTCGAAAACTTGATCGATTGACTGCCTTGTTCTGGTGTGAAATCGTTTGTTTCTTTCGTACCAAAGCTTCATGTAAATTGTAGAATGCCATATTAGAAATAGAAGATCTATACCTATTAGAAATAGAAGATCTTTACCTATTTTTTGTTGCGAAAAGGTGGCTAGGTAGTTAAATAAGTTATCCAATAGTGAGGTATTGGAGAAAAGGGTAGTCACCTTGTTGCTTGAATCCAAACATCATTGGAAAATACATAGTCGAAAAAGATATTCGTCCGCGAATTGGTACGAACAGACCCCACCTTTCCATAAGGAAACTAGGCCACATTTACTTCTTACAAATTTGAGGCCACATACTAAAGGAAGTTAGTAGTCTAATGGTATATTGTATGTGCGAAATGTCCCTCTCAATACAGATTCAATCCCTCCAAGCTCTTACTCAAATTTTTGCCACATTTTTGTTATGTTTTTTTTAGCATCTTCTCCTTTTTCTTACGTGTCTTCTTGCTTATTAATTTTTGTTGGTTTTCTTTTGTATCTTTTCCAATTTGCTAACTGTTTCTTATATTTACACTTTTAATAATTTGTTTTTTTTTTTACCAAAAAATATCAAAATATTACATAAACTACTAGATTTAAGACCACCCTACATACAAAAATGATAGTAGTCTAATGGTTTGGTGGTTAAAGTCAGCTGAGCTGTGTGTTTGAAACGTCTTCAATTTATTTTTATCAGAAATTCTGTGGTAATTTTTGTTCTTTCCTCCGTCCTCCAAAATCTCAGGGTCAGCTTTGCGAGGAGGAGTCTGAGTTCTTCGAGGTTGGGATCTAAAGGTCATACTCCATAGTCAAAGAGCAGGCGGAAACAACTTTAGATGCAAGTTTCTAAACTTGAATGTATGGTCTCGACAAGATAATTTTTGCATGGGAGTCAAATGATTTGGTAGGTGCTATAAATAGGCCTCAAGCCTTTCTTTTAAAGGCAAGCCTCCGAATTAATCTTTAGGTATAGGAATCTAACTAACCGAAAATTAGAGTTTGAAGCTAAAAGAACTAAAAGAAGAGTTTCTCTCAAGGCGCAAATGTAACTAGATATGACATGCGATAATTAATGTAGCCTTTGGTCACTCGGATTGGCTTCACGAGGTAGATGATAGACTATTCTCTTGATGCTAGGAAGCTCTTGTAATTCTCTCAACAGTGGTTTTTGGTTTTCGATATGTCAGAACATATTATTAGACCAAAATTTTCACACTACAAATAGGAATCAATCACGATAATAACATTAAGGAAAAACGAGATAAATGCGCGTTTAAGAAACAATAGATCTGAATATAAAACCGGATTATGGAGACGAGATTTGATATCTTTCCTTAACTCTAAAGATTCCCCGGAGTGTGGCGGAGTTTTTTATGAATCCATGAGTTCCAGGATACAACCATAGGTCGATCGATTTGCAGCACTCAAATCGATCCTAGCGACCATGATATCTACCATACTCTCGAATTCAGGGACTGACCTGGAAACAGAGGAGGATTGAAGGAACTTTTGATTTTGGCCATTGGCGTGGTTATGATTTTTCGATGATGATTCGATGATTTGATGATTCGAATGAGAGTATGAGGGGTCATTTATATAGAAGAGAGGGGGCCGACTTTTTCATCAAGTTTCAAGTTGATAGACACGAATAAGAATATTCCCGGAGTATAATTCATGAGAATATACTTTTGGGTCGTAGGATTTAGTCGGTCGTAAAAATTAAGTCTATGCGAAAAGATAATCACGTCTAGCCGACATATGTACCCACTAGCTATATAGATCCCAAGAGCCCTAAGAACCAAATTAAAAGCAAAGAAGCAACGAGCCACGAGCCCGAGCTCAGCCCAGCCCGGTGGCGGCGCGCGCATGTGCGTACTTTTTCACCTCTCTTGTTATTAGTCATTTGAACCAATGATACAACCAATCCATATATAAAGAACAAGGAAACTTTTTTTTCCTTCCAATGTGGAATATTTCACTTCCCACATTTAGTAATAACCAATGAAAACATTTCATTTGGTCGGATTAAAACTCATTTCTTACACATTTGAAACAAATTTATGTAACCGGTAACCTAATTCTTGATTTCTCAAAATTGACTTTCAACAAGATTTGTTTAAAACTTTATTTCCAACACATATATTATAGTCGTGGGTCATGGTTTTTTAATATAAGGTTTTGTATGAGATTTTTGGATTGTGAGCTTGAGTCCCATACTTTTCCTTTGGATGCCCTCACTTTTGTAACATGAACCTATTTGATAATATATTTTAAAAGAAAAACAATTAAAAAAATTGGAAAAGAAATCCAGATTGAACCGTACCGTAAGATTGGAAGAGAAGTCCATACGCGCCGGATTATAGTTTAAGCTAATTCGCGGTTGGGTCTTTTAGCTCCCTGATTCTCTACAACTGATCTTGTCGATTGGGATCTCTCATCTATCAATTGTGAGTAAATTCGAGTCCTCCTCGATTTTCTGTGTGTTTGGATCAACATATGCTAAATCTGGTTTCACTTTAGAGAAACATCTCCTTTCGGATCCTTTTTTTTTGGAATTTCTGTTGCTTTGCGATGGATTTAGCGTGATTTGGTGATACGTTTATTACGGCTGTATTGTGTAGCTACTTCAGTGCTAAGCCGCCAGATGACTTTTGGAAGAAAAAAAATCGCTTTTGTTTTCGGTTTTGGGACATGGAACAATGTAGTCTGAAAGGAATCGCATGAGAAAGTTGTCTAGATCCGTTTCCATGGCTCCTAATCAGTGTTATAGATATGAAACTGAAGTTCTGTTTCTGTACATGTTGGATACTTTCGGTGCTCAGATTCCTTAGAATTTGGGTTCTGCAAATGTTGCTTGCTTCTGAATGTTAGAAAAATTTTGTGCAAGGGGTTTGGTTCCTGTAATTCCAAGTTATTTGTTTTTTCTCACCTCCTCTAATGTCACAATTCAAAAGTATATATATAACTCGAGCATAAGTTAGGAGGGAGACTAGGAAAGCTTTCATTGTTGTTGATCTAGAGACAATTTTGGATAAGCATCATGATGGGGGTGAGGAACAAGAACAACTGTCTGATCCGCATAAGAGATTTTGAATTCTTGGAAGCTAAAACAATCTTAAGGATTGATGTTTTGCTACACAATTGTCTTTCTTTTTCTCCTTGGTTTTTTGTTCTTCAAGTTTGGCCTGAGAACCTAATTTTGTATCAGTTTCGATAAAACCTGGTCGTCTCAGAAATTGGAAGTTGTGTTTATGATGTTACAAGATTCGAGTCATATGATTATCAATTTCTTAGCATTCAGTTTTGTTAATCATGTGCAGGGCTCATTTTGTTTTGAGAATCCCATATTAGCAGCAAAGAATTGCTAGTATTGATTTCTTCTTATGGTTTATTACTTCTTTCTGGTAGGGTCGCTGAGTTTTTTCAGGGGGAAATGAAGCATATAGTAAAGATCTTGAGCCTGTTGGTGGCAATCTCTGCCTTCTGGATTGGTCTTTTGCAGGCTGCAATAATTCCCCGAAGCCATACATGGTTGGTGAGTAACATACAATTATGTCCTTTTTTTACATCCTTTTCTGATTCGGTAATGTCTCCTAATTTTCTTTTTTCCAGTTACCAATCTACTTTGTAGTATCTCTCGGATGCTACGGTCTATTAATGGTTGGAATCGGGTTAATGCAATTCCCTACTTGTCCTCAAGAAGCATTTCTCCTGCAGCAGGTTTGTTTTTTTTCAATACAAGCTTTTCGTTTGCCACTAAAACCTTTCCTTTGCCAAATCTGGTCTTACTCGTGTTAACTTTTTCTTTGTTAATTTAGTTTCTTTTTTCTATTGTGTGGGTTGCAGGATATTGCAGAGGCCAAAGACTTCTTCAAGCACAAAGGGGTTGATGTTGGATCAGACTGAGACAATGGCTATTTTGAATTTTTGACAACCAACCATTGAATTAGTTTATTGTTATTGATTAGACCTTAAATGTGTCCCTTTTGATACTTTAATTTCAACAACAATTGATTATCTTTCTGTTTATTTTTTTAATCACTCTTTCTTGTCAAAATGCCTATGGATCCTTGCTACCCAAAAAAAGCAAGCACAATGATCAAAGAAAATCCACAGAAATCTTAGACATAGATATTAGTCATCAGTGACAAGGTTAACAAACAATGAGAGCTTTTACCAATCCATTTGCTTGTGGCAATAAGTGTGGTATATGCATTGGGTTACCTATATAATTTATTCTAAGATATAAGGATATAGATTGGAAATTGTAAAGAGGAACCAAATATCCGTTTGGATAATGAACAATGTATAAGTTATACGAGAAATTATTTATAGGGTTTTAAAGTTAACACTTTACAAAAAAATATTCAGAAATTCCTAATAATTATCCGAAATTTTCTATCAAAAAAGTGTCCAAGATTATCCAAAATTTCTTATCATTATTCGAAAATTACATATAATTATCTATTCGGACTGCGGCTCTAATTACTAGAATACTCAAATTAGCTTGTAATATCTATTTATCATAAAAAAAAATTATATGACATTTTAATTTTGACTTTTTAAAACATAAGAAATAGTAGAATGTATTGTCATTTTTGTAAATTTTGTTTTTCATCTCTCATGTTTTGATTCATGAATTATGATGATTTTTATGTAGTTGATGTTCTCATGTTATTAAATCAATTTGGAATCCAAGCTACGAGTCTTCAACAGCTTATTCTCTAATAACATCTAGCTCGTCCTCCAAATCTTTTAGCTTTTTCGGTTTCTTCTCGTTAATCATCTTACTTGTTCCAGTTAGGTAACTAATATATTATCTACTATCATGTATGACATTAATTTGAAAGACAATGAACTAGCTAATTATTCTATTGAGAGATTGCAGAAATACAATGGTTGCAATTTAACTTACAATTTTTTCATAACTTCACTTAATCCCTTAGTTGAAATACTAAATTTTCTGTAGGTCTCACTACTTGATTTATTTTATATTAAAATGTTAACTTGTTCAATCTCACATTTCAACATCGAGACAACTGCATTATATTGATTTGAAATATATATATATATATATATATATATATATATGAACTGTCAAAGAATTCATATCTAAACTCAAATTTTTCCAATTCGGTCTTTGATATATGAAGCGTTGGAAACAACACAAGTTTTATGTTTCCAATATGTCAAAAGTCATCATTTGTAGATAAGAAATTTTAGAGTTAAAAACTTCCAATGGAGGTATGTAAAAGGGTATTTTGACATTGAAATTACCGTTTTTGACTGAAGCTAACTTTGTTGAAATATTGGTTTTGTAGCTTCTAGCATTCGAGGCGATTAAGAAGTTGAGAAACAATTTCAGAGTAGTTGTTCATGCTGCTGTCCGAGGATGTGCAGGTCCAAATTCATAGAAGCGAAAGGGTTTCATCTGTCATATAGATAAACTGAAAACCGAGTATCTAAGAGGTTAGCTTTCCTTCACATTTTAAATAGTCTTTGTTGTTGTTAAGTTATTATTTTAGCTATTGTAAAGGGTGGATATGTAAACTATTTTAAAAGTGGTAAACTAGTTGAGAATTCTGTAAGATAATTTTTGATATATATAGGATATTGAAAACATCCTGTCCACTAGATCTAGAACTGATGAAGAAAAAGCTCTTTTGGAGGGAATCATGGAAGAGGAGGACGATGTTGATATTTATGATCTTTCGAAAATATTACTAATGGTGGTAGTAAATTCTTAGGTCCTTAATTTCTGTATGCAAAAAAATTTGAGACTTTAAAACTGATTTCTTACATAACTCAGCATGCAAAACTGTCTTCTCAGCGTTCAAGTGGATTTCAAATCTAGTTATGAAAATTATTATGTATAAGATAACATATATCAAAATAAACTTCGTAAAAATAACTTTGAAAATTGCTCCATGCCCAAAATATTTTCAAGAAAGTACTATGCAATATAACACCTTCAAAATTTGTATAGGCTTATAGATCTAAGAAAAAAACAATTCAAATAAAAGCGAATAAACAAATGAAAATAATGAATCTACCTATATTTGTATTTCTAAAAAAATAAAGAATTTTGAAACCATAGAGATTATGAAATAGCTTTTAGATATATGAACAAAAGAAAAGAAAAAACTAGAGCTATGCAAATACTAAGGATCATAAAGATCATATCACAAATAAAAACACCTTCAAAATTTTCATATGCTTATAGATCTAATAAAAAGATATTTTAAAAAAAACAATAAGCAAATATGAGAATAATGAATTTATGGGATTAATCTACACATGTTTGTAGATCTATAAAAATAAAAATAATGAAGCCATATTATATTGAGATTATAAAATGGCTTTTAGATCTATGAACAAAAGAAAATAAAAAAGTAGAGCTATGCAAATATGAGGGATCATAAAGATCATATCACAAACAAAAACACCTTCAAAATTTGCATATGCTTGAGCTAAATGATCATATCACATGTTTTATCCAATTGAGAACGGTCCCTCTCGTTCCCTTCATATCGTCGGTCCATAAAGCTAAGCTTCTTTCTTGTATCCGTCCACCACCGGACGTAAATCACATGGACAAAGTGTTGAGAGCTTTAGACTCTTTGTTGACATTTGTGGTTTCATCTGCCCTCTCTGACAAAGAGGCCAAGAAGATATTTTCTTAGTGATTCAAGACCGCCGATCTACGTCTCACCGATGTTTCTTGAAAAAAAACGAAAACAAAATGGAACCGACGGTTTGGATTAGACCGAAGAAATGGCTAAGTTCATACGACGCCGTTTTATTAATTCGCTTGTTCTCCGTTTTAATATCGCAACGCTCATAACACAAAACCAAAAATTGATATCTTTCTGTTTCTTTTTGTCATTCTTTCTTGTCTAATGTATATGGATGATGCTTTTTAAAGTTTTAGAGATTAGAAGCCACAGAATCTGATGGCAGGAGAAAAACTAAAATGAGAGAGAGAGAGAAAGTAGAGAGATTGTTTTATCTCTTCTTCTTGCCACCTTTGCTTGACTTTGAAGAAGTTCCAGAAGTTGAAGTTGTGGCCTGAGGTTCCTGCTTCTTCGCTTTCTGAGATTCCTGCTTCTTCACTCTCTCTGGATGTCTCGGCACCAATTCTGCTACTTTCTCCATCAGTTGCTTCCCTGCATAATATACACCAAGACAAGGACGATATCATTTTAACTGCAGGAAACACGAGTCTGTTTGTGCAAGTGCAACGTATGTAAAGCTGCGAGCGAAAAGTATACTCATATATCTACACTTCCCTGGGCATGAGCATAAGATCAAAGTAATCACAAAAAGATCCAGCGATTTGGACAACGATTTAAAGTCACTAGTTTCTGCATATTGAGTTCTAGCTATACCGATGCAAACACAAACACATCACAAATCGTGCAATTTGCCAGCAAGTATTCGTAAAAATAACAAGTTTAAATATGAGCTCATTTTGCATCAAGGTTTGCTCTAAATCACATGCAATGTCAACGATATCAAGGAAAACACACGAGAGCCTTACAAAACCAAAAAATTTCAAAACTTAACACAGTGAACTGAATAGAGAACTAGTGCGATAAAATCTGGTTAGCTTAGCATAAGGTATCATATTCTGGTAAATAGTTCATTCATAGCATCATAGCAAACATAAACTTCTAAGAATCACATAAATGCCACAACTTGCAAAATAACCAAAAGTTCAACATCTATAAGATCTCTACAGCCTCGTGATCAAACATGAAAATGATGCTGACTATAAATGATCAATGGAACAGTTCGACGATGGGAAAAAACAAAGCGTAAGAAAATAGCAGACCACAAACACACTGGGGCAAGTTCATATTAGAGGCCAGAGTTGGATACACAACTCTTGTTTAAATAACAACCAGACTGGAATCAGACAACATTCACAGGAAGGTTGGACACATCCACACATGGCTCACAAGGAGGGATATCAAGAACAGAACAATAGTCACTAAAGCAATGAAAGCTTTTCTAGGTCAATGAAGACGAAACTGTAAGCTCGATTCAATTGATAACTATGATTACACTATAAGAAAACACAGAAGATAAATGTTGTATTGAAGATAAAACCAAGAATTCAGATGTGAGGTCTTACTTGAAGTAATGGCTGGATTGACTAAAGTCCCATCCTCTCTTTTCAACTGCACTCTCACTCTCCCTACTTGCATGAAATCACGCGGATACGCTTTGTCAATCTGAAAGAACCATAAGATCTCAAATCCACAACCGTGCAAACAATTCAAAAGAGATAAATCCAATTGGAGGAAGGTTTACCTCAACGGCACTAGGGAGCTTCAAATGTTTGCAGCAATCACTGATCTCAATGCAATTCGGGCTCTCACATGCTTTACTCACACTGATTCTCCTTCCTTCAGCTACAGTTTTCTTTGAATTAATGTAGACTGGATACATCACTACCCATTTCTTGATGCTTAACGCTCCACTATCCATCTACAGATCAATAAGAAACACAACCAAACAGATTCATTCATCAACTGCTACGCCTAAAAGCAAGAACCCAATTATGAACCAGAGCACTTTACAAAGTCCATGAGTTCGTTCGTTCATTCATTATCCACTAAAAAGGTTTAATTCATAACCAAATCTCGTATTCCCATCGAAGAAATTAGAGCAGGAAATAGTTACAATGCAGCAAACATTCGCGCTAATCGCTTTGAATGATATATTAGTTTAAGAATCAAGAAACATACGGCCTGATACGCAATTAATCACAAATAAATTACACAGATCTGTTTCGATTGTCCATGGAATTCCCAAGCATCGAGACCCTAAATCGTATACATGCGACAGAAGGAACTAAGTATTTTTCTTTAATTACAAAAAATCACTTGATTCCTTAATGTAAAAAGCAAATAAAAGAGAAACGAACCTCGGATCAGTTTCGGCAGATTCAAGAAATCAAGCTTTGGAATGGGATTGCTCGGATCAGAAAATCTATGCGAAAGAGGGAGAAAATTCTCAGTGAGAATTTACGTTTACCCTCGGAATGATTTTGTGCCAATTTGGGGTCAGGTTTGCTTGGTACCGTCATCAAATTGAACCGGATATAACCGGGAAATGAAAAAGTATTTTGCTTATTCTTGCTTGGAGAAAATAAAACCCAAAGCCCCAGGACCTGTCACCTGACTTTTCTCGGAGTCTAGACAATGGAGACTGAATACGACCAAGTTCTTCGCTCCGTCGCTCAGGTGAAAGTCGCCGACCAAATCGGAGATTCCGAAGACGGATTTCGAGACGGAGATGGTGTAAAAGTCTCGTGCTTCATTGAGGTTTCCGATGACGTCACCCTCCAATTCCAGATCATCCGTCTCGCCAAACAGGTTCCCGCCAATATACTTAGCTTGCTCTTTGTTCCTATTTCTCAAGGCTTTGATCTTCATCGGAAGTAATATAGGCCTTGTTCTTACTGTAGATTTATGTATGGGTCGGTTGTAATTCCGCCAAATTTGGGAACTTGTACGCAGCCGCTTCAACGCGACCGGTGAGTTGAGCGAAACCTGGATTATGAATCTTTAATTTCATGAGAATTAGGGGTTTCAATGTCTAATTCATTGTTCTGATTTTGTTATTGTTCCTATGGCAGAGCAATACAGTGAGTGTTACTTCAGTACTAGGTGGAACATCTGATAACACTGGATCAGGGATCGCGCGTAGATTAGGTTAGAATCTGATCGTAACCAATCTTGCAATTGCAAATCCTTTCTTTTTCGATTCTGCAGATATAAATTCTGTGGTTGTGTTTTAGTGTTGAAGACTGGTCTGAATATAATCCTGGCTTGCAACATCCCTAAAAACAATCCTTTGCTCGAGGTTCTTTCTTTTCCCTTTAGCTATAGTTTTTTTTTTTTTTTTTTTTGTATTAGAAAAAATGGGAAAGGAATAAGAAATTTATTTCGATGATATATTTTCTGATCTTGTCGTTTTGTGTTGTTGTTGTAGGCAAAAGCGGAGAAAGTGTTGATCAGAAAGCTGATAGATCTTGGTTACACAATGTCAAAACCTGTAAGATCAACATAACCAAAAGGGGAAATCTATTTAGCTTTGTTTGTCCTCTTTGTTTCTACCATTTATCCACAGAATTTGTGATTGATTCTAACATTTCTTGATTGAGTGGTATGAATGGTCACTTCTTTTTAGTTAAGTTTTCTTAGCATCTCTCTCCATTAGCTGAATTCGTCTGTAGTCACAGATAAGGATGAATATTTAAAGAGTTGGTGTGTTTTTCATGACTTTCAAATGTGCTTGCTTTGTTTCTCTTCTTATCAACAATTTCGAGTCGTTTCTTCACCCATTTGGAAGCTCAATAGTGAGTCCATGTGAAACTATCTATGATCGGGTTTCTCGATATGATCTCTTTCTTTTACCTGTAAAGAGAGCGAGTCTGATCTGCACAATGAACATTGCCATTTGCCAGTTAGTTTTGGTGATCAGGATCGAATCATTCCTATGTCCATCTATATTTGTCATTTGCAGATCTGTATATAGATACTTGACACCAAGAATGATAAACGTATATTATTAACTTCTCGATACGAAAAGGTGGAAGTGACTGCCTACGGATTCGGCACTCTGTTCTATAGGCCTAAGACATAAACGGGCTAACATTCCAAAATCATCCCCCCCGACCCTAATTTTAAGCCAATGTTTTAGCCACACGACGTCGTTTTACACAGGCTTTATTTTACCGGGAACACATAAGAACCCTAAGCTTAGTCATTACTTACTTTTATAATTCTACTAGTTACAGTCGTCTTCAATATTTCAACAGGTGTTTTTACAATCTAGTCCTTCTCGTCTCAGATTTCTCCTCTGCGTCTCTCGAAGGTATGCGACTCTCTCTGTCTCTCTAATTTTATTCCTTTTTGTTTCATCTTCTTCTCATATCTCGTTTCTCTGCATTTTAATCGTTAGAATTCTGCAAAAGATTTAAACCGAAATTAACTGATTTTTTTTTTCCAAAGAACCTGAGTATGCTGAATAACTCGAAAGAACCATGACTACACCAAAAAGGGATTAACCGAATTTTTTGAAACCCGACCGAATGTTAATTTCAGTGTCAATTTTTAACCCCCGAGCCGAACCAAATTTATCTTAGTTTCGGACCTCAATTTTATATAACCGAATTTACAGAAAGCCGAATATATCAAATCGAAGCGAATTACGCACGCACTCCTAGTTGGGTAGTGCCAAATCGAGTTTTCTGGTTCGTTTGCTTCCGAGTCATCTGTCGATTTCTCTTTCTGTTCCTAGGGTTTTGAACAAGTTTTTGTTTTCTCCTTATCGAGACTGATTTCCTGTGTTTTTAATTGATGCTCTTTGATCATTGTTTGCATATTCTCTCATCAGGAACCGGTGAATTTGACGCTCGTATACGAGAAAATTCCGGAGGTTGTCAGTATTGATTCCGACAAGGCGAGAAGAAGTGTTACGGTAACTCTCAAACCCAATTCCAACACTCACTGTCTGTTTGGTCAAAGTTTTTGGTCTCCGTGAATCCATTTTCATTATTCATAGCAGGCATTGTGTTTTATTAACAGAATGGATATGCCAAAGAGACCACCCTCTACTTAGCTATTTGAATCTTCTATAGCTGTCACAGGTTTTATTACTTACTTTCTCAGGCAAAGCCAAGTATAATAGTTATGGAACTAGTGAAAGAGGACCACTGTGAGGGTTCTCATCTTTATTACATGGGTTTTTCTCTGCACCAGGTAATACTAGTAGTATGATACTGCAAAAAAAAATTGTTGCTTTTTGGAGTTAGGGGTGGTTAATGATTTCTTTGGATGATTACAGGCTAAACTTGCTTTGGAGGCTCTTGAAGTTCCCGTGGGGTCTCTAATTTCTTCTTTGTTTCATTTCATCTCAATTTTTTTGTTTCTTACCATTATGTCATATGAAAAACTAGGCTTCTTTTCACTTTATTTTTCTTATGGTTTATCTGGATCAGGTGTGTTATTCTTGAGGATGGTAAAGTCATTGCTTCAGGGCGTAACCGAACAAATGAGACACGCAATGTAATCATTCAAAACTTTCACAAACAATTAAGTTTGAAAAATCTTTTTGTTCTAATTATCAAGCTGGTTTCTTCAATGTGAATGATATAGAGTGTCTCTTCAAGTAATTTATGATTGTTACCTTGGTTTATTCATCTATATATTAAGGCGTCTGTTCCAAACTTTTTTTGTTTGTTTGAAAAAAGGCTACAAGACATGCAGAGATGGAAGCAATTGACGAACTTGTAGGACAATGGCAGAAAAATGGACTCTCACCTTCACAAATCGCAGAGAGATTCTCGAAATGCCTTCTTTACGTGACCTGTGAACCTTGCATAATGTGTGCATCGGCGTTATCGTTTCTCGGTATGATTCCTTAAGCAAGACATTTTGGTTTTTGTTTTGTTGCTTATGAGAAATGTTTATATATTGAAGGTATAAAGGAAGTGTATTATGGATGTGGAAATGATAAATTTGGGGGATGCGGTTCGATCTTGTCGCTTCACTTAGGGAGTGAAGAAGGTGAAAGAGGAGGAAAAGGGTATAAGAGCAGAGGAGGAATAATGGCAGAGGAAGCTATCTCTCTTTTCAAATGTTTCTATGAGCAAGGCAATCCCAATGGTAAAACCACTCTTGTCATCTTTACATGCAACATGAAAACATCTTTCTAAGATTCTTTGTTTGTTTTTTTTTTTTTTGTCTTTAGCCCCAAAGCCACACCGCCCTGTAGTTCAAAGAGAGAGAGGATTTGAGGTGAAGATTGGCCCTTCATAGGACTCTGATTAGAAGTTTGAGATCATTTTTCATTGATCCTACTTGTGTTTTAGCAAGGTTTGGCACATTAAACATTATGTTGAGCTATATCTTTAAAATTCAATACATAGTTTTTTCCTCCCGTATCTTATATTATTGTGTTTCCTGTACAAGTGATTCTTTTTCCTTGGTTTGGTTGCCCAAAAACCAAATGCGACACGGAGGTTAATAGTGACATTGCACAGAAGGAATCTCAAAGTTATGGAACAATATAATACAGTCAAATAATACAAGCTCTGCAAAACCATTTCGCATTAGATGCTATATTCTAGAGAAGAAATGGTAACTCTCGAAATCGGTTACAAGAAACCACAGGACAATTAAAGACAGATCTAGAGAAGAACAAACAGCTAAAGTTAAGTCCATTAAAAACATAAATCTTCTCAGAAGCAAATCTGTGATGGATCACATAAAAAATGACTCCTTAGTCCAGAACCAACAGTCTCTACATTCGTGGCATGAACACATGATTTGCTATTAACAAGTCTTTCTTAATCTCACCATAGCAAAACAGTTTCAGACTCTATCTTCATCCCTATTTTTTATTCGAAACATCACTCCACGTCAAGATTATGTAGTTTTTTTAGAATATTTTATAAAATTGTGAAACTTGAAAATATTGATCAATTGATTATTTCTCAATATATATTGGAATTTTATCACTCATGCTGGTATATAAGATTATAAATTATGGTTATTGATTAACAGTTTTGATATATTAACAACCAAGAATAAGCATTTTGTATTAATTAACTTAATTTATGTTGTAATCAAATCACATTTTTACGTTGAATCGTTTGATTAAGTTATATTATATGGTAGTTGACAAAAAAAAAGTGATACTATATAGTGCAAAAAAGATTATTTAAAAAATCATAGCTAAATGTATAATTAACAAGAAAGTATTTAGGAATAATCTATTTTTGATTATGTCATTTTGGCGAATATCTAAACGAGCTCCAGATTTAAACGGGTCGGGTCATCATTCTTCACTGTGTGCGGATGAACGCTTGCTTTGTTTCAGTCGACTTGGCGAAAGCTCGCATCACCCAACGCGTGGTTCAGATTCCTCTTGCCATGGCCGCCTCCGTAAAGAATACGGTTCGCGTCGCAGCTGTTCAGATGACATCGGTGAATGATCTGATGGCCAATTTCGCCACCTGCTCTCGTCTCGTTCAAGTAATACTCCCTCTCTCAAAACATTTCATTTCCGACTAAGTGATTGTTTGACTTTTCAATAATTTTGCGTTGATTCGATTATGTTTGTGCATATGAAGTAGATGAAGGGTAGAATCCATTATTGAAAATTTCTGATTAATTTGAAGTAAAGAAAGCTTATCCAAGTGATTAGCAATTTGAGTGGTAGCTGACTGTAGATTTGACTTGTCAGGAAGCAGCCTCGGCAGGGGCAAAGCTGATTTGCTTCCCTGAGAACTTTTCCTATGTGGGAGAGAAAGAAGGGGACAGTGTCAAAATTGCTGAACCTTTAGATGGTCCAGTTATGCAACGGTATTGCTCTCTGGCCAGGTAAAGCATGTTCACTTCCCCACCTCCTCAGCTAGCTCTATTTATACCATGCCCTTCTAAAAATGTACTGTTGTTGTTGCAGGGATTCTAATATGTGGTTGTCTCTTGGAGGCTTCCAAGAGAGATTTGATGATACACACTTATGTAATACACATATTGTCATCGATGATGCTGGCATGATCCAAAGCACTTATCAGAAAATGCATTTGTAATTATTTCACTATCCTTCCATCTTACAAACCCCATTTCTGCAAAATATCTATTACACATTAATATTGTTTTCTTTAGGTTTGATGTTGATGTTCCTGGTGGAAGCACGTACAAGGAGAGCAGCTTTACAGTTCCTGGTAAATATCTGTATCCTCTTATTTCTTAGATTATATTGTATTCCTGGTGGTAGTTAACACATATGTTTTACAATTTGCTTTTGGCATTGAAAAAGTGAAAAGAAAACAAACACAAAACCATCAAGATTTCATCATCATCATCCTGATAATCATCCTTAAGCGATCTGTTAAATCTTTAGATCCTGTATTTTTTTTCAGGGACAAATATTGTATCCGTAGACAGCCCTGTTGGGCGCTTAGGCCTTACTACATGCTACGATTTGAGATTTCCCAAGATTTATCAGCAACTTAGGTTCGATCAGAAAGCTCAGGTAATAAGTCAATGTAAATTCAGTAATTATGAACCTCCGCTGTAGTTATTTGATCTTACTGCTATTGTTTAGGAGCCATTGTCATTGAAAGCTTGAAATAAAATGGGGTTGGAGACTCTGAGGGAAAACAAAGAAACGAATAATATGATGAAATTGAGTTCATAGTTCTTAATGGTTGTTTGTCCTGAGAACTGAAAATGTGTGCAGGTTTTACTGGTACCGTCAGCTTTCACCAAGGTCACCGGGGAGGCACATTGGGAAGTTCTTCTTCGAGCCAGAGCAATTGAAACACAATGTTATGTATGGTGATTGATTGCACACTTGTCTCTTTCTGCATTTGATTGTATTGGTCCTCTGTATCAATTAACGCTGCTGCTCATATTAAACCATCAGGTCATAGCTGCAGCTCAAGCTGGAAGACATAATGAGAAAAGAGAAAGTTATGGGGACACACTTATCATCGATCCATGGGGATCTGTGGTTGGAAGATTACCTGGTGAGAGAGACCAAATCTCATCTTTTATAGTTCTTGCTCTCTTAAATATTTACACGTGTCTCTTCTGAACACTTGTTGCTGTTGCAGATCGTGTTTCGACTGGCATTGTGGTTGCAGATATCGATTTTTCACTGATCGACTCTGTGAGAACAAAAATGCCAATTGATAAGGTAAAATCTTACAGACTTGAGAATTGCATCATGTTAAACAAAACAAGTCTTATATTTCCATCTTCTTTGTTTTTTTTTTTTTTTTGTTTTTTGCAGCAACGGGTCTCGATAGATCTCTGAAGACCCATTGGTGTTCTTGTGTAAATTGTAAATGAATTCATCTCTAAAATAAGCTTGAAATGAGTCAATACATCGGGGTTGATTTCCTTCCCGTAAGCATCAGTTTGTTCTGATTAGGAATAAAATTATCGCTGGTGTAGTCAATTTCAATACGTTAATCAACGCATTTGTGAAAGAAGGGGAAGCTTTATTAATTGTGTACCTACCCTAGAGTTTGTGTTGTGAATTACAGTAAAGAATGCAAAGTTTTCACAATCTGAGGGTGCCCAACTTTATTTTGGCATTTAAAACAGATTTTTAGGTTGTGAATTGTGGTTCACTACTCTCCGGGTCATACCAACTTCGTACTAGTATGTACTTCTACAACCATTCACTATTTGGTCCGATTTGGTTCGTACCAAGTGCATACCAACAACAAAATAACTAGTACGCAAGGACATACCAAATGCATACCAAAAATACAAAGCAATTCTCTAGTACGCATTTATTTTTGGTCTACCACAAAACTATAGCGGACCAACTTCGTATTAGTATGATTGGTTCGATTAAATTCGTACCGGAGTAACCATTCAAAGCCTTAATGTCCACTTGAAGGTCCTGGCTAGCAAAACCAAAATTTACATGGTCCTGGAATGTGTCACAGGAGGAGACTTATTTAATAGAATTGTAGAACTATTGTTTGCTTCAGGGACAAGTTTTCTTAGTTAGCCACAAGGCTATTTTCTAGCTTGTACTAAAAAAATATGCTATATGATATCTTAGGTTTGCAAAGGAAAGCTTTCAGAAATTGAGGGAAGAAAAAGGTTTTAGCAAATGATTGATGGAATCAGTTACTGTCATTAAAAGTGTGTTTTCCACAGGGATCTTAAGGTTCGTGTGTTACAAGTTATATTGACTCATGACTGTAATATTTTTGTTCACGTGTTTTGATATCGTTAATTCACTTGATGCATGCAGCTAGAAAATGTTCTTCTTGATGCAAAGAGGAACATTAAGATCACTGATTTTGGCCTTACTGCGCTGCCTCAACATTTTAGGGAGAAACGAATTTGCAGCTGCTTGTGTCTTGTCACTGTTGTGTTGAGTTTTGAAATTTGGAAAATGCAAGTTTACCCTCGAAGAGAAGTATAATGATGCAACTCAAAATATGAAAGCCAATATCATTGCCTCCCTATCAGTACCACAAACATCATCAACTCACTGCGTTCTCTCAAAAGAGCATTAAGAGGGTCATTTGCATAAGCTCTTAGAATTAACAAAGAGGTACTTATTTTTCTTTGTTTTTTATAACTCCAAAGAGAATACATCAACTAATACACCGAACGGCTTTATTTGCAAGGCGATTATAAATATCGCTTATATTATTATTAATAAAGTTACATCTACTCTCTTGAATTTATTAAACCTTTGTTTGTCAATTATAAAGTTAAAATTAACTTTCGAATTATTGTATTTTTTTTTTCCAAACCACAAGGGTTTAGGGTAAACGTATTAGCTGAGTCGTGAGAAAACATAGCTCTTTCATACTAAACATCATAAACTTTGTAACCTTTTTTTCTTTTAATAATACGCATAACGCTGACAATGTTCATTAAAAAATATATCTTAACCAATTTTTTTTTAAAAAGTGAAAAACCAATTTAGTTTTTGTGTTTGTTATTGTTTAATTTATCAAATAACTTACTTGCTAGATGGAAGTTTAAGTGATTGTTTTGTTAACACTTAACATCAACACAATTGAAATATTACTATTATCTAAACATCGCAAATTCGAAAAAAGTCACTTAATTCAATTAAGCATTTCAGTGTAATGTGTTAAAGATATTTCGTTATTAATTGTATTTTCCATTACATCTTGACAATCAAAATTTCTGATACAAAACAATATCAATTTGTTTTAATAATCTAATTGAACAGCCGGTGCACAACACAAATGACCATCTACTTTACTAGATTAAGGCATAAGTAAAGTAGATGTTTAATACGTCAGAGTGATATATTATTACTCGCGGCAAGCAATGACGAGTCATTTTGAAGAGTTATAAAATGCTTAATTTTTTTAGGATCTTAATTGCATGATAACACAAAACTTGATGATAAAAAAAAAAATAATTGTTGGAGGTAGGTTTCCAACCTTTCAACGGGTTTGGTCCAAGTTTTTTTTTTTTAGTCCATTAAATAATAAGGCATGGATTTCAAACTACCCAAAAGGTTGATTCGATTCGGAATTCGAGGAAGCCGCACCATTAGAAAAAGTCATAACCGACAGTCGATGCATCAAACTACTAATCATCTCGAATATTTTAGAGGTGAGCAACACCATTAAATGTTCGACACGTCAGTTCAAGGCCGAAAACACTCAAAATTGTCAATTGCCCTATTTACAATAAAAAACGAAGACCCTACCTTGATCCTATACTCTTAAAAGGAAATTTCGAAACAACTATTTTAAAATATAATATATGAGTTTTTGTAATATATATATATTTAAAAAATGTATGATATTATCACAAATGAACAATTGATATGGACTAATATGTACTTTGTCTTTCTAAGCATATTTTGAAGGAGGCAAAACATATTTTGAAGGAGTCAAAATATAATACTATGGTAAAAACAATTATTGACAGTATGAGCAGAAAATCATTAAAAAATTCAAAGTTACGGATTTTAAGATTTACAAAATTTCAACATCTAATTGACTGAAAGTAATTAATTTTTATTGTTAGTAACTTGTTTTGACAAGATAAAGCTGATGGTATGGTAAATCATTGTGAAATGGAGGAAAAGAGGTTCTACTAAAATCCATTATCTTGGATTTACTGGTTTATGTTATGTCTTGCTTCTAATTGTCTAAGAATATCTCTTAGAAACTTGGGAGTGCAATGACAAAGTTTTGGTGAAGCAATGGAGATAAGAGGAATAAAGTTTTGGTGTCAAATAAAGAGAATGGTGGATTTTGTAAAATTCAATCAATCCTTATTGGCTAAGCAAGTGTGGAAATGACTCTTGGAACATAAATCACTTCTCACTGGACTCTTTCAAAGCGAACACTTCCCCGATTGCTCTATTATGCAAAAAAAAAATTGTCTCATAAGGATAATGACAATGACCTAAGACTCACACTCATATATAAAACCCAATAGCCCAAAAGCCCAAGAGTCCAAAAGCCCAAGATCCCAAAAGCCCAAGAATCCGAGCATGGTCCGACATGCATGATTTTGTATAATGCCCTTTTACCCCCCATAAAGCTTTTGAACTTTGTTGTAGGAAACCCATTTATAAACAAGAAGTTTTCCTTCTTGGTAACCTTTGTAGACTTTTACATCTCCACACAAATGAGTTATAGCCACTGGAAACATTCCATTCAAAGGCTCAAACTCAATCCTCAAATGAATTTATAAGACCCATTTGCTTATTAAATTTCATTTCTCATTCACATATATACTCAATATTAGAAGACTAAATGCTTATTAATAGTTGAGTAAAATTGAGTTCCAACAATACGTTCATTTGGTCAGAGAAATGGATACACGATACTATGCCAAGACCACCACTTAGTCGAGCAAGAGAGATGGACATTATATTAAAAGTCTTTGACCTCATTGATGAACCTGGAACACAGATAAAGTGCGCTCCTTTGATAGTGATAAAAATGCATAAACCATTTTAAGTATGAAACTATTTCTTTCTCAATAGAACACATACATTTGAACATATTCTTTTTGAATGTCTGATGGCGAAATCTACATGGGATCTCATTGGTATTTACTCGACAGCTTCGGTGTTTCTCAATCTATACCATATATTCAATGTAGCCGGAACTCTTCTATCAACCCACAGATAACAAGAATTTTCCATGGGTTCTCTGGCACTTGTGGATAGCGAGGAATAAAAGGAACGATCCTTGATAGAGCGAAGACAGATACATAAATATGGTTTAGAGTTGAAGACGAGGAGGTTCGTGAAAGACAAATGAGTACAACCCCTCGAGAACAGAGGAGCCGATGGAAAACGCCACCAGAAGGTTATGTTAAATGCAATACCACAACCTCGTGGATCAACGCTGATAGACTTAGAGGTGCGGCTAGAAACCATCATGGCAAAGCTCTTCTCCATGGTCGTCAAGCCTTTGCTAATGTCTCGAGTGCATTGGAAGCATAACTCTTGAGCATCTTATGGGCTATTGTAACTCTCCATCATAGGAAGATTCAAAATAATCAAATAGCTAAGGACATTGCAGGTATAATACCTCCTCTTGTAAACTTTGGTTGTGATGTTTTATCATCAATGAATACTCAGCCTTAAAAAAAAAAAAAAAATTTCCATTAATTTTTCTTATTATCTTTTGGAGTTGTGTTCGTTGTTTACTTACCATGAGGAAAAAAAACATTAACAACAGACAATTAGTTCATAAATGCAATTTATGCAAATGATGATGAGACTAAGTGCTAATCTTCTAATGACATGAAACATACAACCAATCCCATCTCAAACCATGATCGTGGGGGTAGAAACTTTAGACTCTTGCTTGGCTGAGTCGTCACCTGGAAGAAATAACATAAAAACCCAGTTAGTGAGTGCATGATCTCTAACATATACACAAACATGACTCTAGTTTTATATAATACTTAAAGAGAGAATTTTTCAGAGAGTAATTACCAGATTGAGTGGTTGTGGTGACGACTTCGCCATAGATGGCCTTAAGCGTGGAGAGAGGAACAACCGCGGAATTACCAGCAGAGGTGGCTTCAGCATAGAGTTGCTGTTTCCACTCCCACATTGTGACTTTCATTGCCTTGTTAGACTTCAAGAGTGAATCTTTCTCCTCCACTAAGGCTTCAACATAGTTTTGCTGTTTATCAGATCTCAATCCCAGAACCACAAACGATACTCCCAGACACGTGTTTATTACAGCATTGCTGTTCATTGCTTCAGAGATTAGCATTGCAATCTTGTTCGCCATTTTCCTGTGTAATCAAATTCATCACTTCTTATTTTCCTTGAGGAATAAAAGATTATACAGAGTAGCGCCGACTCAACTGGTTCATAACGCCAACTTAATTATAATAAGGAAAATGTACTGTAATGCATTCTCTTTTCTGGTTTCCAAACACATTATGGAAAAAGTAGCAAGGATGCTCCATCAAGCTCCACAACCTTTTAATTTAATTTATTGCACGAACTTGACCATACTCATGTATAGTTTCAAGCTTTAAGCAAATGGAGCAAGACTAATTGCAGATTTATAGGTAAGATTTGAATGGTGCTTTGCAATTAGACATTGTGGAAGAAACTCAGGGAAAGGTTAACATGACAGTTAACTTTAAGGTATTCAAATGGAAAGAACTTCATTGTTTTCTTTGCGATTGCTCTGAATGTAAATCATTGTTTTGTTTCTTAAACATTCAACACCTAGCTATAATTGTCCGAAGATGAAACCACCAAACACAATTTGACTGGGTAGGTAATAACGTAACTCCAGATTTTAGAATTGAAAATCAGCTGGAACAAACACAAAATAACTCGAAGAAAAACTGAAGGAAACTAGGTTAGTCAGTAAATTAGCAAATGGTGACATTTCGGTCTCAGATTTTGTAAAAAAAGGACTTACTCAATAGAATGTGAGGAATAAGTAATGGAAGATGACAAGATTCTGAGTATACGCAATGATGATTTACAAACTCTACACTTCAGACCGATCAATTAGATAAAGAATAAATCCAGGAAAAAAAATTGAAAACTAAACAAAATAAAAGCAAGAAAAGTGAAGCTGGGACTAAATCGGGATGAAATATAAATGCGAGAGCGAAGGGAGACTCACCTGCAACGAAGGAGTGATGATTGCGACGTTTACAGGCGTCGGCGGCGACGATGAGATGCGGCGGTGCCGAGAGAGATTTCTTTCTTCTAAATTCAGCGCTTTAGGCTGTTTTGGGGATTTTGACTGTAATTCTAGTACATTTAAGGGGGTAGTTTAGGTATTTGATAATTTAGATTATGCCAAGTAAGTACCCAACAATGGTCATCCAGATATTTAAAGTGTCTAGAGAGTTAGACGATCATTACACGTATTTCAAATTGTCCTGTAAAGCGTAAAAACCACCTAAGCTTCAGGCGCTCATCAGAGATTAAAGAGATTTCAACTTTTCTCTCTCTCCTTTCGAAGTTTTTTCAAGTAGCGAGAGGTAAAATGCTTCGCCTTCCTTCTTCTTCTTCCTCTGTACGACTCGCTTGAGTTTCCCTTTTCTTAATTTCCTTAATTACCGAGCGTCCTTTTTAAGCAACTTCCTTCAAGGCTCGAATTTCATGTCGATTTCGAAGCGAAATTTCGGAGTTGGTTTCCAATTTTTCCCAGTTTGAATTCCGTATCTTAGGTTAAGGTCTTTCGTTGACTTGTGAAATTCTAGGTCTACGGAACATAATGTCTCAGTCGTCGTTGTTGATGCTTGGAATTTTAATCGTTTGAGCATGGAGAGGAGCTATTTACTCTTTCTGATATTAACTTTACTTTTGTAAATTTATTTTTATTTTTTAAATTGATTTTCGATAGTTTTTCCTATGTAAATGTTAGACCTTATCCTAATAACTTTTCTTTGAGGCTATTAGAGAGGTTTTTTTTACTTCTTTGTTGTAATTGCTATGAGTAAAGCCATAGCTACTTATAATGTTTGTATCTAAACAACATACCTTATTGCCATCTTCCACCTTTTATTTAGCTAACTCAATTCTGGTTCTGCAACACCGTTTACTGGAAATTTGTATCTCTTCATGAGCATAAGCTGATTCGTAGCGCATCTTAGAAAAATTCATTTGGGTACAAACTGTTGTGTCTGAACTATCTCTTTGTTATCAGTAAAAGCTGCTTCGACCTTGTTTCTTATGTCCGTTGATATTATGTCTTCTGCATACGCTGTTACAGTTGTGCGAGAGAAGATTGTAATGAGCTGTTTTGGTTGGTGTGGGAGTGATGATTTCGGTAGAGCTGATGACGTTGGACCAAGGCCACCGTACAACCCAACAGGTAACTCAGTTCCTATTTCAGCTTGTCATTGTTTCTCCTACTATCTCTCCAATGGCTTATATGGACTTTTAATTTTCCTAAAGGTTACAATGGAGGACACCGTCAAAGAGCAGATCCACCCATGAACCAGCCAGTCATTGACATGCAGCCTATCGCTGTACCAGCCATTCCAGTGGATGAATTGAAAGATATAACTGATAACTATGGTACAAAGGCCTTGATCGGTGAGGGCTCGTATGGAAGAGTGTTTTACGGTGTTCTTAAAAGCGGCAAAGAAGCTGCCATCAAGAAACTTGACTCTAGTAAACAGCCTGATCAAGAATTTCTTTCCCAGGTAGATGCTATAAAGTACATCACTGCAGTTCTTTATGGGCCGAATCAATCTTTTGGGAATGTTCTGTCTAGTTTTGTTTTGTTAGTAATGTAGAAACTTTTTTTAACAGGTATCAATGGTATCGAGATTGCAACACGAAAATGTTGTTTCACTTATGGGTTATTGTGTTGATGGGCCTCTCCGTGTTCTTGCTTATGAATATGCTCCTAACGGATCTCTTCATGATGTTCTTCATGGTGAGTGATTAGTCGGATTCGGATCAGTCACTCAGTACTTGAACATCTGAAAACTAATGGAACGTGGTGTTTGTTTGGTACAGGGCGAAAAGGTGTGAAAGGAGCACAGCGAGGTCCTGTGATGACGTGGCAACAGAGAGTCAAGATAGCTGTTGGTGCAGCAAGAGGACTTGAGTATTTGCATGAGAAAGCGAACCCTCATGTTATCCACCGAGACATCAAATCCAGCAATGTACTTCTGTTTGATGATGATGTTGCCAAGGTTGCTGATTTCGATCTATCTGATCAAGCCCCTGACATGGCTGCGCGACTTCACTCAACTCGCGTGCTAGGAACCTTTGGCTATCACGCTCCAGAGTAATGCCCTTTTACATATCTTCTTTACCCCACAATGCGTTGAGCTTAAAACATTTCTGGTTATATGTTCAGATATGCAATGACGGGAACATTGAGCACAAAGAGCGATGTGTACAGTTTTGGCGTTGTTCTGCTGGAGCTTCTAACGGGTCGTAAACCAGTGGATCACACCTTACCACGTGGACAACAAAGTCTAGTGACATGGGTAATGTTTAGTGCAGTCTTCTCTGCTTCTTGTTCTGATTATAGTAAGAGACTGTAAATGTTTCCTAGAACTAGAAGTGAAATATTATTGCTCAATAGTAAGATGGTGTTATGGTGTCTCAGGCAACCCCTAAATTGAGCGAAGACAAAGTGAAACAATGCGTTGATGCAAGACTACTCGGAGAGTACCCTCCCAAAGCTGTTGCCAAGGTAACCTTGCTTTCCTCTCAATGTTTCATTGCAGCATAATTTTATGGAAATTAGAGCTCAAGTATTGAACCAATTTGAGTATTCTAAGGAAACAAGCGCATAGTTGTGATCTGCATTCAAATTGAAACATTTCATGAGTCTGATTTTATGGTGCGGTATAATGATCAGCTAGCCGCGGTGGCTGCACTCTGCGTACAGTATGAGGCAAATTTTAGACCAAACATGAGCATTGTGGTGAAGGCACTTCAACCTCTTCTAAACCCTCCTCGTTCTGCTCCACGGACTCCACAAAGGAACCCTTATTGATCGAGTATCCATTCACATCTCATCTGCTTCATGTTGATTAAATCAAATCAAATGTGTATTCATTTTTATTTTGTATTTGTTTTAAATTTCTGGGAACCAGGGTTTTGGTCCTTTATACCTTATCTAAACTCTTCATTCAAGTCCCACTTTTGAAGAGCTGTCTATGTTTCTCTACCCCTGTATTTTTTCTGATGTAGTTAAGAACCAAATTGTTTATGGTAGTAAATCTATCTGATTCTAGAGGAAAAAAATTGTGATATTACATTTTATGGAGAGGATGTTTTAACATGGTGGTGGTGATCATCAATGTCTATCATTTATTCACGTTTTAAAAAATGTAGTTCTGCTCTTCTTTTCGTTACACAACATTCATCAAATTTATAAGTTTTTCAATCCTCAAAATTGATGCTAAAAATACAAGTTTAACAAAAAAAAGAAAGTGATTTACAAAAATTAGTTTTTCGCTCATGGTTCGGTTACTATATTATAATCTCAATCCATTATTCCACATTTCATGTTAATCTCATTTTTTATTCCTTTCCCAGATAAGTATCTAATTGTCGTCAAAAAATAAAGACAAGTATCTAAATTTCGTTAAGAGTCAGATGAGATGAGAGATGAGGTTTGGAACATAATGGGCCCCATTGAGCCCAAGGCAAATATTTTATAACTAATTGAAAAGAACCTGAAGTCTCCCATCGGAGATGAAACCATAGCCGTTAGATTTGGGATTAACGAAGGAAGAAGTTCATCTCCACCGTTATTTGTTATTTTGTTTCGTCAATTTCACTCTTCCAATTTTTTACTCAGTAAAATATTCTTTTAACTTCTAAATCTCTCTTCCTCCGATATGCAGGGCATTATATTGCACAGCACAGTAGCTCTATAGTTCTGACAAATTTCTACGTCTCTGCCATTAAATAAATCCTCACCTGCTTCCTCGATTCTCCATCGGAACTGTAGCGCATTCATCATCTTGTTCCCTCACTCTAATCGGAATTTTTCAAGTTTCCGTAAAATCTCATCCACGGTGCTCGTCTGATCCTTCGCTTATGTTAAACTAGATTCACGCGTTTGTTCCAAGCCGAGATTTGCATTTCGGCTTCCCTTATCGAGGCAGTGGTACTTTCTGTTCTTATACCCTATTCTATACTTCCTGCTCCTCGGATCTGATCCACTTTACTCTCTCTTTCCCTCTCTCTCGCTCTGATCGTGATCGATTTCTCCTTTTTTCCGTTAGTGATTTAGGATTTTGGGGTTTTATGTGTGAAACTCCAATGCACTTTAAATTTCGGCTCTCCATTCCTGTTATCCACACGGGAACTTTGCTTGCTTAGTTAAATCTGAAGTGTTCGATGAAATTAATACTTTGATTTCGGATTCAGATTTCGTCCATGGAGTCTCTGCATCTGTTCCTTTCGGGGTGCTTCCCTTTAATGACGTTGGTATTGTAACTATCGAGGAACTGAATACGGTGATTTCCTGGCTTTGCTTTTGAGAAGCGGAGAAGAGGAAGATGGCAAAGATGATAAACAAGACGCTTGTACTAACCTATATCTACTTACTGATCTACATTATACTCTCTTCTGGAGTTATACTGTACAACAAGGTGATTTTCAGAGGCTACTTTACTTTGTTAGGATCTGATGTTTATACAGATCTATAGTTTCTGTATCTGTTGGATTTTGCATGTCCTAGGCTATATTTTCGAAACTAGAATTTTGAGGTTTGAATCCAATGCTGTGCATATGAAATGAAACCATAGCAAAAGACCTTTGTGCCAGAGAGTATTCTTTCATAATCTTTGATACTGACTACAACCATTTCTTGTTTTTGTCGCTATATCCTAGAGGCCTGACTTTAAATATTACCTATTGTTTTTGGCTTTGATTTGCAGTGGGTTCTGTCTCCAAAATACTTCAATTTTCCACTTCCGATAACATTGACAATGATCCATATGGGATTTTCTGGATTTGTGGCCTTTCTTCTTATTCGGGTATTCAAGGTACTCTAAACTCACAGTGCAGCGTTTACAATTCCATTACATATGTCCATTTGTTTGGAGTATGTTTCATGCTCATCTTAATTGGAGTTTTCATATAGCATATGTGCACATTTCAGTTACCTTCTTTATGGATTCTATGATATCTTAGATAAAAGTCAGGTGATAAAATCTTCTCTTCTAATGTAGGTTGTCGCTCCTGTTAAAATGACATTTGAAATGTAAGTCAGCTTGCTACGTTCCTTCCTCCATTTTTCTGGCCTATATATAGTTTCCATCATCTCTTTTTCCTTTTAACATAATTCACTGTGACTCCAGATACGTGACCTGTGTGGTACCTATAAGCGCATTCTTTGCATCCAGCCTCTGGTAAGTCTTTGTTCTATATACAGTAGTGTTAGGTTCCAGATGCTCTTTCGTCTAGTATTGTACATTTCACATGTTGAATTTTCCATTGCTTTTCAGATGTCTGTCTGAGTTGTCTCTTGATTATTCTGTTTACTGTCTTTTACAGGTTTGGCAATACTGCATATTTGCACATTTCAGTTGCCTTCATACAAATGCTCAAAGCACTAAGTATGTGAAAACACAACTTTTTTTTTGGCTCAAAACCTATATCAGTTTATGAATCTTTGCTTATGTCGCTAAACTTTAAAACACATGAATATGGAATGACAGTGCCTGTAGCAACATTTCTCATGGCCGTTGTTTGTGGCACTGACAAAGCGAGGTGTGACGTGTTCATGAACATGGTGCTGGTCAGTGTTGGAGTTGTGGTATCCTCCTATGGGGAAATTAATTTCAATGTAATAGGCACGGTCTACCAGGTCACGGGCATCTTTGCTGAAGCACTTAGACTAGTGCTAACTCAAGTTCTTCTTCAGAAGAAGGGCTTGACATTGAATCCAGTTACTAGCTTATACTACATAGCTCCTTGCAGGTAGCTTGACACAACTCAAAAGTTTCTTATTTTGGAATATGAATATCAGCTTAAGATTGAAACTTGTACCAAACTCAAATATTTCGTTAACTTGATGTGACCTCTCGTTCCTGTTTGTTTTATATTGTATGAGGCTGCATGTTTCTCAAAGGCATGCATTATTTCTTACTAGATGCGAAGAATCTCCTCTACTGCACATTAAACATGCGATATTTTCCTTGGTTTTATGCAGCTTTGTTTTCTTGTCCTTGCCTTGGTATGTACTGGAGAAACCAACTATGGAAGTCTCGCAGATTCAATTCAACTTCTGGATCTTTTTCTCCAACGCTCTCTGCGCACTTGCCTTAAACTTCTCCATATTCTTAGTAATCGGAAGAACCGGTGCAGTTACCATCCGTGTTGCTGGCGTTCTGAAAGACTGGATTCTCATAGCCCTCTCCACTGTCATATTTCCCGAGTCCACAATCACTGGACTGAACATTACTGGATACGCAATAGGTTTGTTTCTTGTGTTCACCAAAAATAAGATCAGCTCTAAAACTTGTTTTCTTCTTCATGTGCATTGTTTTTAACTATTGTCATGTGTTTGACTCAGCGCTCTGTGGGGTTGTAATGTATAATTACATAAAAATTAAGGATGTGAAAGCGATTCAACCATCCACAGATATCCTCCCAGATCGAATCACAAAGGTACAGTCAATGAATCTGTTTAGTGAATTTGACATTTTCGTTCATTAGCTTTGGAAAGGGCAGTAAAATCTAATCCAATATGGTTTCGTCGGGCTTTGGCTTTTAATCAAAATTTATACTTAATTTTCAATCATGTTTTGGGTGTTTGGATATAAGAAGTAAAAACTGAACCCATTTAAACTGTGTTAGAGATTTTGTTTGGTTTTAGGATAAGTTATATTGGTTTCATATCGGGTTAGCATAATGATAGACTTCAACACTTGGAATGGGAAGTAAAGCAGTGGAGTTTAGAGATAGAGAGCATAATTTATATTTATATATGTGCATTCATGCTGAGACACATATGGATTTAATGCTAATAATTAAGCAGGAATGGAAGGAGAAGAGGTCGTCGGATGGGGAGAGCCCCAGAGGATTAGAGCTCAACGATGAGGAAGCTCCTCTGATAACATCGCGGTTGTCGCATATCGGTCGGACTCAGCTCGGAAACCACGCGGCCGTGTGAGCTGCTTGGAAAAGATGAAAAAAAGAGGTAAAGATGAGACGATCGTATGTTGTTTCACTTGTCAATGCAAGTGCAAATGTCCTTTTTTATCTCTTTTGGAACCCAAAATTTTAAATAGAATTTACTTCGGATTACTTTAACATTGTTAATTCTTAAAAAAAACTTAATTGGCAGAAAAATTGTTTGTAGTGGTCCAAGAGTTATAAATGTTTTCACTAGCTTGGGACCCGGCTTGTTTTTTTACCCAAACAGTTCCGAGTATGTTGATTTTCTTATAAAATATTAATTGGAATACTGTAGATTTTCTTAAATATAAACATGTTGGTGGATCATGAAAAAGTGAAAAAGATGAACGAAGATAAAAATAAATTACTAAAATGATTACCAGTTAGCTTCTGGACATCATAGGCTTCTCAAGTTAGGAAGAGTCTTGGAGAGAAAAATAATGATCTGATAAAAAGGTATTGAATTTGGTATAGAACTTATACAAAACGGTTATAGGTTTGAAAGAATGATCATATATTATACAAAAAAAAAAAAAAATCCTAAACAGAGCTCAGATTTAAATGACATGAACTCACACGCGCAACAGAAAGCGTAAAATGCACCAAAAAGCTACTCTGTGATGTGTTTTGGATTCCTCAAGTAGAGAAGCTTTCTTGCTTGCGCCGGAGGAGCTAATCCAGGGATGTCTCTAATATCTTTGTTGTTTGGGTTCACGATCTACCAGTTTTTGTTTTTGTTTTTAAAGCAAAGTTAGAATTTAATCAGAAGCTTTTAATCAGAAAAAAATGGGAGAGTAATTACCTTGACAACGATAATGGCAATAACACCACAGACGATGAGAAAGAGGAACATCATAATGCATTTATCCGTAGCTACCTGAGACAAACCAATAATAATAAAAAAAAAAGAATTAGACAGAGTTTTAGCTTTTTCAGTGCGTGAGAGAGGTTTATACAAACCTGTCTCCCTATCTCCTTCACCAGCTGCGAGGCTTTCTTGATAGAGAACTGAATCGTGTCTAGGTCGTTAACAATGCGTCCCATTTGATCCGTCTGCATAATTTCCAGGTCACTCTACGCTCATTTAGATATGATATAATGAACGAATGTCTCTATGTTACCTGCCCCTTTAAATTAGATGCGGTTTGGGTTCCAATCTCGATTGTCTGATGCACAACCTGAAAACAAAAAAAAAACAAACCAATAGAGTATTAGTATCCAACACTGAGTGAAACACAATTTTTTTATGTCAACTTACCTGTTTAGAGCGTTCAATAGCCTGGTCAGTCTCGTCCATCCTTTGTGTTCCAGCATCGATAAGCTCTTGGTTTGACATTGCTATATATAAAACAAGACTCATAACCTCAAGTTCTTTATTTTCCCCATAAAAAATACTTCTAAAGCTTCCAATGTCACTTTTCTGGTTGCGGAAGAAAGTCAATTGAATACACAAACCGTATATACACGGCCTTACCTGAAGCCATTTGGATTTTTTCTTCAGCTAAAGGTTCATCGCTGACTCCAGCTCCCGTATCAAAAAGTTCAACTTTCTTGTTTCCAAGTGTATTCAAGTATCTGAAGTCACAACAACATATGGACATTTATTCACACATTCCGATCTTTTTAAACAAAAAAGAAAGATATATATTTGCTAAAAGGAATAGGTATGAGAAAATTAAGTATAGGTGCACATACAACTTACGTTTTTCTTAGTGCAACATATGAATTGAGTTCCTTAATCTGCCACATTATATCGTTAGAGATGTCAACAAGCAGATATTGAAAGATACATAGAAACCAAATGCTAGTAAGAAATTAATGCCAAGAGAGATTCACACAGAGACGCTCCGAGACTACATTTAGATTCCAATGATTACTTCATAACTAACAAGAATCTCAAAAGGATCCATGGCCTCCACAGATTATATATCTGATAAGAAGTGAACTCACCATAGATTGCTTCTCATCATTCAATTGCTTATTTACTTCAGGAGAATTTCGAGCTTCCCCATCTTTGAGTTCCCGATCAAACTCCTTTACCAACCTAAACGTGAACCACAGAACATTACAAAATCTTAGATTCTTCAAGCCTGGATTAAATCTCATCCATCTCAAATAGTAAAAAACTGGAAACATCTTCGAGGGATTCAGAAACATTTAGGAGAGAAAACAACACCTCTTGCACTCTCTCATCTTATCTGCAAGTTCTTCCAATTGTTTGCTTTGTCTATTTGAATCCTTGATCTTATCCAACCTCTGGAAGCCATTCCTGCGATTAGATGAGAAAATCTTAAGCAGGATCGTGGGTCTATATCTATCCCTTGACTTCAGAATTACACATAAAAATCCCATTGAACGAAACTCAAATTTGATCCCCTTTTTCTCATTTTCTACTCTTATTATCACGTCTATGAAACTCATCAGCGCCAGAAATTCTACTATGGAGATTGAAAAGCTCAGGAACAAAAGAGGTGAGTACTCAATTTCAATGTGCTAACGACTATAGCTCCTAGAAGCTACCAAATTCCAAACCACATTTGATAATGCAAACTCGAATGAGAAAAGGAGAAAGCATACGCGAGGGCTCGGAAATGGTCACGGATTTCTCCGTGGATCTGCTCCAAATGAGGACTCATTGGTAGGTCGGAAGCCATATCTGCCGGGGAATTTCAGATTCCGGCGAAAACAAAAACCGGAATTTGCTCCCTCAACTCGGCGAACCCTAAGAGCAAACCCAGAAGTCCTCCCGTTAAACCTTCACAGCATCCAAATCATCCCACAAACCGAATAGAAAAACCCTTAATTTGAAGAGATGAAAAATACGAATACCAAAAAAAAAGGAAAAAGATCAGAGAACGAAAACGCGGCAGGGCTCTTCGAACGGAAAAGGAAAAGAGGAGTGTGATTAACTGGTAGTTTTTAATTTCTTTATTTGAACAATAGAAAATATTATTATTTTCATTTTAATATTTAGATTTATTTTTTTTAAAACAAAAACAGGATTTGACAGCGAACCTCCACCATGTTTAAATATAGCCGTTTGATGAAAGAAATTGAAAATGGCATCCACATTGTGCTACACCCTGTCCCTGGACCTACGCAATCTATATAACAACTAAATTCAACTCATTTTAGGACCGTCACATTCAGAAAGAAATTTCTAACTTTTTTTTTTTTTTTTGGTCTTGGAAGAAATTTCTAATTTTGGTTCAGACATTCTGTCAAAAAAAAGTATTGTTACTCGTATAGCATTGCTTACATGATCACGATTATAAGAGTATAAATGTATGAATCCCAAAACAGTGACACACTTAACACCCAGCTTTCTGCTCTTGAAAAAAGTCTTTTAACCAACGTGGATAACTCTCGGTAATTGAAGATTGTGATCGATCCTATTTAGTCACACTTTTAACGATCTTTAAGTTGTGTCTTTGTTCCCGCTTCTAACATCTAAGGTGATTGACCAGGGCTGTCTCTTGGGGCGGCGAGAAGATCCACGTCCTAGATCCCATCCAATTTTAAAAAATTTATTAAAAAAAAAAGTCCAGAAAATAATAATAAAAAAAATTACATTGAAATGGCCTATATTTTTATTTTTACCTAAAATAATATAAGAAATTGAGACGGGCATGTGACTGACCAGACCAAAACAATGTCCTAATTGCTCTAATAATCTACCAGACTAATACATGAATGACAGCCAAGTTGGTGGCCTACTTATAGCTCTTACAATATGGTTTTCCTCAGCCATAAAACACACTCTTTCAATATTCAGGCTTTACACTCTTTCAATATTCAGGCTTTTCATAGTTTCAAAGTTCAAAGTCAAATTTACATACTTGTTTCCTCCTTGTCTTTGATATTAGCAAGGGACATCCTACTATGAAGAAGGACTGTCCATGCTTTGTTTCTTAAGACCCATGCAGCGCCACCTATGCATTTTTGTTTGTCATGTAAACCCAATCAGTGGCAGAGGTAGTGAATAATTAGAATGGTCAAGTGACCCATATGAAAATTTTCTTGTTAGTGTAATCTATGTTAAATATTTATCAAATTTTGTTTTTTAGATTAAAAAATTATTATGACCCTCCTAAATATTTTTCCTAATTCCGCCACTGGACCCAATATTACACTTTACAGGTTTATCAATTAGTGGACACCACTTCTCCGTTTTTTGTTCTCCATGGCCTCAATGGTTGCCTATTAGAGTTTGAGCAACAAACCATACTTGCATATCCTCTCTTAATTTTTCTTAGATTTCATTGGCCATATAGCACGCACCTTTAAAAATTTATGTTTTTCCACATCTTCTAAAGCACCTAAGATAAGCATCTTCTCAAACCCCTCTCCACTTAAATATTCTTAACAGGGAAAAAAATATAATTCATATTCTTGTTAACTGAAGAGACGAGCAAAGTATTATTCAAGAGAAGATACACTCAAACATGTCAAGACTTGGACTTTTCAGGCCACATAAGAAGAGTACATAGTTATTGGAATCACCTTCCATACCACAAGTTTTGCACCTTCCATGAACCTTCACTCTCCTCTCTTTCTTTTATATGCAACATGGATTGTTCCACTAACTATTCTCCTAGAAAATTCTTGATTTTCACTTTTTTTTTTTTTTTTTTTTGCAGTAGTCAGATTTTGTCTTTTAATCCAATGAGAATAGGTAGTTGTATGAGTTCAATTAATCTTTCACTCTATACATGTTGAGAAGCTAACCAATACCCTGATTAACGGTGTACTACCTACCTTGTTATGTTCCCAAGAGTAGAAATGCCAAACTTTCACTCTCTACTTATTGAGAAGCTAACCAATACTATGATTAGCCAATTTGAGTGCACAAAGGCCTAATGCCAAAAATGTCATCGACAAACAACTTTTCTTTATAAAGGCACTGCAAATCTACTCCGATGATCATAAGATGATCATAAGTTTATGAGGAAGACTACATGGGAACAATGTCTTGAAAATTTGGAGAAACCAAGTTGAACGTGTTCTTCGTTTTAACTATTTTTGTGAGCCGTTGTTAACATTGCTTTAATGCATTTTCAATTCGATAAATGTAAAGTTTTTTCATTTTCAATATACGATTTCCTTTAATTCTAATAATATTTTTGTATTTGTTAAAAATCCAAAATTATTTTATTTAAGTTTTAAAGTTCTTCACCTATATTGGTCATGTTATGTGGTTATATTACAACTATGGTTATACAAGAACAAATTATTTATGATTTTATGTGTCTACATAGTCCATTTAGCCGACGTGAGCACTTTCCCAAAACAATCCCGCCGTTCTTAAACTAGTGCGTCGATTTTTGGTGGTTTTTCACAATTTTTTAATCATGTAAACCACTTTATTTACCTATTTAATTTCTCATTACCCACTAGTATATCTATGTGTTACCCTTATTAGGTTAACACACACTCTCACCTTAGGATTTTTACACACTTTTGGATCTTGCCTCTTTTGTTGACGGTTTAAGGAGATTTGGGTTCAAAAACCTTTTCCTATGGAGAACTATTGTGAATCTTGAGTTTCTTTTGATCTATGCTATCTAGTTTTTTTTATTTATTTCTCTACTCTCTAGTTTTATTTTGCTTTTCATCATTGATCACCATGGAACTCAAGCTTCCCATGAGTGAGTAGTGACTTTTTGGATTAAAGTTTGAGTCTTGATCTTGGATAAATAAGGTTGAGGATTTCTTCCAAGGATTTGATTTATTTAGTATTTCATTTGGTTTGGACTTATTGTTGAGGAAAGGAAGTAGTTATCCCTTTATCTCTATTTCATGGAGTTTTCACACTCTAAGTGTTTGTGAAAATTCCCCAATAAAAGCCAATTGATGAAAACCACATTTAGTCTTAGGGTTTAGAAGCTTTATAAGTTTGTGATTGAAATAAGAGAAGTGTATTCATTGAATTTTGATCTTAAAATCAACATGAGGAATCATATATATTAGATTGTTTTATTCAGAAGATGATCATCATCATGGAAATGAGATGATTAGCTTGTAGGATCTCTCGTATACCTATACTTGTTTTAATTAAACACCCAATAAAAAAGCAAATCCATGATCTTGTTTGTCCACAGTCAATCCATGACTCTTGCCTCGATCCATTCTCTAAAATTTGAATTACTCTCATTGCATTTGCACTTGTTGTTTCTAGTTTCTTTTGTTTACATTTCATCATCACATTTTGCACCTCATCTAGTTTACATTTATATATTTATTTATTTATTTAGAAGTCACTCATAACTTGATACTTAATTAATCATCTTGGATAAACTAAAGATAAACTAAAGATCTCATCATTCTAAAACATAACCTTGTCTCCTTTTTGATTTCGATACATAGCTATACTATGATCATAGGTTGTTAATAGAACCTTGACATGTTTGGGAATGAGATATTTTATATAAGCCAAGCAAGAAAAACACACTCTATCAAATTATATGTATTTGGATCATTTTTTGTATCAGAAATGTTTATAAAATGATGTTTCATGTTTTTTTTTTGATAAGTGCAAATATTATTCCTATGTAAAAAAAATTTGTACAAGGCTTAACAAAAAATAGATAAAAAAGAAAAGTTGTTGATCCCATACAAAGGCTTTTTATGGTTAACAATGTTATGCATTTGCAAACCAAACTGAGAGAAAATTGTGGAACCTCCTTCTTTTATATTTGTCAGAATTTTATCTCTCATAACTTGGGAGGACGACTTCTCTCCGAGTGTAGTCTTTCGTTTCTCTCTCTCCATACCAGGTAGATAAGGCCTTGAATTGTGAGTCATCGTAGCAACATATTTGGTGAGTCCGATCAGTCGTGCTTAGATTTAATTGGGATTGAGGCAAACTGAAAAAACAAAAAAAAACTCTTCTAATCTTAATACTTTTTAACAAAAGAATATATTATATATTTTTGGAAATAGAGAAATCAAAACAAAATAATTATTTAAAAAAAAAGTAGAAACTACTTTACTTGAAATAAAAATATGAACTAAAGAGATGATACACACAAAAAAAAAAAAGAAAAGAATATGATAATAAAGATGTAAAAAAAACACAAAAACAAATAAACAAATAGAAAGAGAAGAAGGGGTACCAAATTGAAATAAACAAAATATTTTTTGAGATTTTGATTTCTTTTTCTTGAATAAAAACTTGCCTAACAAAAGATAATAACTAACCAAAATCAAGTCATTCACTATTTATTATTTGAAAACTAAAAAAGTTTTCATGTACAATAAAAAGAACAGAAGTGGGTCGAACTCATCTTTACTACTATAAAAATATATTACCATAACCACTATGACACACCATAATCTAACAAAAAATAGTTCTGAATAGTTTATAATATTTGAATACCTGAGGCAAATGTCTTTTTCAATACATATTAGGCACGGCCCTAGAGTCTGATAACAACCAAGCCATCATTTCATTCCAATCATTGAAATTTCCTTGACTGCATCCTAAACGAATGAACACAGTCCTCCAAACTTCTCTGGTGTAACTACGTTGAACGAAAATATGATTCTTATCTTCCCTGTTGCTGTTATAGAAAAGACACTCTTCCAAAACATCCATTCCCCACTTCTTTAACCTAACTCGTAATGATAATCTATCCAAATATGATACCCATAAGTGAAATGCGTGTTTAGGTGTATGATCTTTAAACTAGACAGCTGCAAACCAGTTTTGTTATCTCCCCTTTGAGTCTAATACATTCCCATGTTAACTTTGAAGAGAAGAGTCATGTTGAATTCTGCAACTCAGGTATCAACAGAGATCAGGTCCAACAGAATTGCGAGGTGGTTGAACATTAGATATTGAGATTTGAAATTCCTCCACTAAACTTGATCTAGCAGGCCACATTTTCCAACAGTCTCGATTACATGCCTGCCTTACAACCGCGTTCCTTAGAACTCCAATATGTTTCATGTTCTTTTAAGCATATAAAATAGTTAAAATTTGAGAGTAAACAAATGTAACTCTTTGTTATAGGCTATTTCATATTTCCATTTCTCGGTAGTAATCTCCACATAAAAGTAAGATGATGTATGGTAAACATATGAGGAGGTGGACTTGGACATCTTTTTTGTTACACGTAGTTTTGAGTGTCGAGTTATTCTGCGAAGATGCTTAAAATTTCAAATAATCATGGATGTTTTTGGATTGTGATGAATATGGACGAAACATGTACTTGACTCTTAACTGATACATATGGTGGCAGTGGCGGATTCATAAATGTTTTTTATCGGGATCAAAAATAAATTTTAAAATAAAATTTATATATATAAAAACTAAATTTTCTTATTTTGATGAGTAAAAAGCAAATTTATTATCAAACATTTTAGTTTTAGAACAATGTTGTCCTCAAAGTATTTATAGTTTTTGAAAAGAAGTAATTGTTAGCATTGTTTAAAACGGAAACTGTAAAAGAATATTTTTGTAAAGGGAGATCATTTAAAATTATTGTTGAAACTTGCAGAAAAATGGTAGATAGGGGTCATTGAACTGGCGATGACAGATATTAAGGGGTGCAACATTATCCACTAGTGCTAAGAAACAGTTTTTGGTAATGGTAAAAAACAAATTTTATAGATTTTAGCGGGGTTAATTGACCCCCTAATTAAAGGCTGGGTCCGCAATGGTGGTGATTATGATGTATTTAAATAATGGTGAGTGGCTTTCCTACTTATAGAAACAAAACAATCATGGTTTGGTCATATTTTTAATGGAAATACAAAACATACGCCATGTTCTTTTGCTTAACCTGCAGCAGCGTCAAAAAAACACAAGTAACTTAAAGCCCAAGTATGTGGAGTGTGGATAGGTGCCACAAAGGTTTGACGTCGTAAGCATAGTTCTCTGACGCTGGAAATAGCAGGACCAGAAGACATCACTAACGAAGTCACCGGCGTTCAACTCTAACAACAGAGATGATGGAGAGTGGTTTCACTCCAGACTGCTCCAGAATAAAAAGAACATAATAAGCGAAACGTGAATTTTATCTTTGTCATGTATATACATTGTGACGTGAACGGGATTTTTTTACTATAAAATGTTCAATGTTTTATTATGTCGACATTCGATTAATTCAACAAGTTTCTATTTTCATTCTGTAATAAGTTTGTGCTCTATAAATTTCTGACTCGACATCATCAATTAACGTGTCAAACTATTGATACATCATATATCTATTCGAAATGATAAGCTCTATTTATTGAAATTGATTAAACTATTGATACATCATCACAAATTTCAATAAATCGATTTACCTATATTAAATATTGATTAAACTATATTCAATTTCAATATTATTCACGTTGGTTCGATTTTAAAACTATTTTATAAACTTATTCACAATATTAAATCGATAAAAATTTATCACATTTCCTATATATTAATTTATCACATCCACGTATTTTATTATTTTATTGAGAACAATTTTTAAAAAATTAACCAACGAAATAATTATATTCCACCATGTCATTAAAAACTATTAAACTCATTAAAAATTCATAACCTATAATAGATAAAATATATTAGATTACAACCCATTTAGAATTGGTAGCTCATCTCCTCCCATATTTATTTGCATACCAAAAATGATTTCCGCTCATCACTGAAATATCTTCAACAAACGGGATATGCTTGTAAAAAAGTTTCAAAATTTCATAATTTATTTCTTGAAATTTATAAAATATATCATGTCACATAATTATTAAATTTATTTGACATAATGAGACTTTAATTGATACATATCTAAATATATATATATATATATATATATATTTTGTTAATTTTCAAATAAACAAAAAATTACCACTATGCAATAACATGTGTTAATAAATCATATAAATATTTTAAGAACGTTATACCATAAATTAACAATTTGTTTTCTACAAACTTATTTAATTTAAATATATTATAGAATGATTTTATGAGTACATAATACCCGAGCCAGGCTCGGATTATAATCTAGTATTTTGTAAGAAAAAATATTTCTTATTTTTATTTGACTGTGTTTAGGTTTTAATTTTTAAGATACACACATCTATTTTCTTCTTTATTATATGTACATGTACATATATATATTAAATATTTAATCAGACGGAATATATACATTCTTCAATTAATAAATATATATTGACTTTTAAATTATACGAAATAGTATCAATAACTTTCAATATAATTTGTCTCTCAATAATTAGAAGAGTAGTAAGTTATTTGAAACCATCGATTGATAAGTATCACAATTATTTATTTCATTTTGATTCTTCTATTTTTATTTTATTCGAGTTTCAAATAAGTTTTATCACATGTTTCTAAATAATTAATGTTTATCAATTCATATATTTATTAGGTTTATTTTTTGAGTATTTAGCTACTCATATATTTATCTTTTTAAAATATTTTAAAATTCGATTCTCATATTCTTATTTAAATTAGATTTAATTTTATTTACAAAAATTTACTTTCTTCTTTTCTTCTTTTGTCACGTTTTTACTTTCTTCTTTATTTTTGAATCGACATATTATATTTTTCAGATAAATATTTCATCACTTAGTTTTCAGAAAAAATAAATAACGAATTTACCGTATAAGTTTTTGTGTTGAATCTTTCCATTTTGCAAATTCCTCGTAATTTCATAATCATATTTTTTCAAGAGGTATTTGATTTAACTTTTTTTTTTCGTATCTATGGAAAACATTAAATCAAAAAAAAATTAGCAAACGATTTGATAATGCATTGAGATTATAAACATATTATAAGATGAGGATTAGAACTTGTATGTCTAACGTGCTAGATAACTAATTAATAATATATCAATCGGTTTGTTTTAAACATATTTTTTATACAAATCAAATAAAGTAATAAGATAATCAAATTAAGTCATAAGATACTCAGATTTATAAAGACTCACATGTTTCCTCAAATCAAACGATATGACTATTCTTCTAAAACTTATGTAAAGTAATAAGATAACCAAATTTATAAAGATTCACATGTGTCTTCAAATCAAACGATATGACTATTATTCAAAAGCTTATGTAAAATAAAAACTAATGAAACGATACATGAATAATATTGAATTATAAACGTATGATCTTAAGATAAATGAACGAATAGAAATATATGATATGATATAGTACATTTCTCAAAACGCTTGAAGAGAATCAAAGATTGTAAGTTTATCTGGTGATAATTTAAGAGAGAGACGAGTTCCTTATATAGAACTAAGTAATTCTAATATATTTTTTTTAAGAATTAAAATCGATTAAATCTTTTTTTAATATATTTCTTTTTAAAAATCTAATTTTGTTATAACATAATCCTTTTTTCTAATAGGATCATATAGCATAACATGATACTTATCTAGTAAGGCATAATCATTTTTCTAATAGAATCATATCATATAGCATGATACTTATCTAATAGGCTTACACTAATTTATTAAAGTTAGAAGATTTTTAAATGTGTCAAAATATAATTAGTTAGCTTAAGTAAAAGATTTTAAACACGTGTCGAAATCTAGTCGAACGTCTGACACGTATCGCAATTGTATTAATTACGAAGTTTTGATATCAAATTTTATATAATAAGATATAAATCACATATATTTTTCGTCTATTCGTGTTTATAATCGACCTATCAAGTTCGTTGGGTGGATGCCGCAATTTATGCAACTCACTCTGATGGTACGTACGGTGGTTATCATTGTTTTATTGTTGTTGTTTATATGTTTTTGTTTGTTCTCAAATTCATCACGCCATTGTTACGTATTTGGTGCTCCTTTAATTCTTATTGTTTTGTTGCTGAAACGTATCGTTGATGTGTGTGATTTGAAATAACTATAACGTATAATAAATTGAATAAATAGTTGATATATGCATACCATGGGAAAATCAGTCGGGAATACCATTTAATATCCGCCGACTATTTCTAACGAAAAACTCTGTCGGACTTTTGCCTCATATACTAGATGGACACTATCCTCATATAACCGTCGAGTTTTTCTGACAGCATCTTCCGTCGAATTTTGTTGACACGCCATCTCTGACAAAACTTTTTTGACGGACCAAAAACTATATTTATTCCATCGGAAATGGTATTTTCCAATGGAATACATATGAGTTTTTTTCTTTCGTCTAGAACCGACGCTTTTTTGTAGTGAATTAACAAAAAAACTTAAAATTTTTTTTTTTTAACTCTTTTTACGCTTTGAAAATTAAAACACAACAAAATTAAGCCAAACGTTTTTATAATAATAAAACACACACAAGAAAGGCTTCAGTTTGCTTGTCCTTCACTGGTTCTCAAAGATCATAGAAAAGAATTCACAAATTCAACTCATAGCTCAACTGGTTTTTAGGTTTCACGCCGAAAAAAGCTCTTTCTATAAATTCAATTAAACTCTTGTTCCATTTACGTAATAAATATTTGCATTGATATAAAGGGGTGTCAATCTGAGCTATTGGCTCATGAGCTGACTCAGATCAACTCGGATTTTCATGAGTTCGTATTTTGTTTTTTAGGATCATTTAGTAAACGAGCTTAATGATCAAGCTCAAATACGTTCATGAACTATTACGAACCAACTCTAATGATCGCGAGTCAGCTCGCGAAAAAAACATTTTTTTTGAAATTTTAAATATTATGTTTACTTTTTATACCTTTAAGAAAATTAGGAATATGCCATTTTAGTAATATATAAAATAAAAATAATCCCTTTTGGGTTCTAGGGGTTTTTTAACCGGCCTATAGCTATAATCAATATAAATAAGTCGCTTTTATAGAACCAAGTTCATCATTAACAAGTTCATCAACCTATTCTTTTTTAATAACAGATAAAGATGGTGATGGTGAAAAACTAATACTTGGAACATCAGAAAACTCTCAAGTATATTAGATTTAAGTTTTATTTATATAATCAAATGATCAATACATTATTTTACTTTGGTTTTTTAGACTTTAGCTTTGGTTTTTTTTTTTTTTTTGACGTCATAGACGTTTAACGTTTGGTTTAATCTAGATAAATGATATAATTTAGATTTTCTTTCTAATTTAAATAACCAAATATTTTTTATAATAAAACTCATGAGTTAGCTCATTTAACTCACGATCTAGGTAATATGAGTTTGAGATGTAGAATATAAGTTCGTAAATAAATGAGCTGAGCTGAGCCGAACTGAGCTAGCTCAGATTGACACCCCTAGATATAATCAATGTCTACTGAGGAAAAAATTGAAAACTATTAAATTAGTCTTGGCACCTACTGGCTATATTATATATATACGAAATAGTAAATCTAACTAATTAATAATATAAGATACGAATAACAATAACAAAACCAATCAATCTCTAATATAGAAAATGTTTTAAAATTCTAAATCCCAGTCATAAATATGCGTAGCCACTCCGACGGATAAGGATAGCGTGATTCACGAGAAAATTTAAATCAACCATTCCAATAATTTATCTGATTCGTCAAATAGTCTCCTACGTTTCTTCTATAAAAAAGGATATGAACTCTTAAAAATTATTTCAAAGCACTTGTTAGAAAAGAGAAGCAAACCACAACCGATAAATAATAAAATATGGCACAGGCAACGCCAGAGTATTCTCTATTGGGAGAGCGTGAGGTAGAAGTTGAGATCAAAGCTCCGGCTACGAAGTTCTTCCACATGTATGCCGGAAGGCCACACCATGTGGCCAAAGCCACTCCTCGCAACGTTCATGCATGTGATCTGCACGATGGAGAGTGGGGCACAGTTGGAAGTATTATCTTCTGGAACTACGTTCATGGTATTTTATGTTACAATAATCTCTATAAGATACCGTAGATATTTGTGACTTGTGAGTATATACAATATTGGTAAACGGTTTGTTTTGGGGTGTAGATGGAAAGGCAAAGGTGGCGAAAGAGAGGATCGAAGTAGTGGACCCGGAGAAGAAATTAGTAAAGTTTAGGGTTTTTGAGGGAGATCTAATGGAAGAGTTCAAGAGCTTTGTGTTTACTCTCCAGGTTACCCCTAAGGAAGGAGGAAATGGAAGTATTGTGAAGTGGCACTTTGAATATGAGATGATTGATGAGAAAGTGTCTCACCCTGAGTCTTTGATCCCGTTCTTTGCCGAAATGGTCAAAGAGATCGACGAACACCTCATGTCCGAGGAATAAAGGAGGAAGTTTTACTTTCAATATATTTTAAATATGGTTGTGCGTGTTCTTATCAATATTGTGTTTTATCTTTAGTATAAGACGAGATGTACCCCTCGTCTATGAGTCTATGTTTTATGATTATTGATTTCTGGTGTTTCATGTTACGTTTTACTCTATAAATTGCAAATTGTCACTTGGGTGTATGTTATGATGATTAAAGATAGAAGCATACCATATATATATATATATATATAGAAAAAGCATATCTTACACCAATATAAAACTACATTTTAGCCACGGATAGTCCATAGCTATAGAGAAACTAGCCACAAAATACATGGAAAAAATATTTTGTGGCTAAACCATGACTAAATACCGAGGTTATTTTTCCACCGCCTTACTCGTGATTATTTCCATTACTATAAGTTTTTCGATTTGTTGCTTCGGTAAAACCGAAACTGCACCCAATTAAATGAGGCATCGCCATTGAATAGCCACAGACAGTTTATTGCTATGCCTTAGATCTATTTTATAACGAAACCTTTCTTCTTTCTCTTCTTTTTTTTAAGTCTTCGGTTATCCTCCTCCCTGTCACCGATAAGTATTATCATATGTTTTTGTTTCTTTATATCGTAATTTTATATTTCTATGTTTTCTGTAAGTTATACTAATAATATATGATATCATTTGTATGTAATTAATTAAGAAGTTGAATTATATAAGGTTTGACTAGTTGTAGTTTATGTTTTGGAATATGATTTAAACTAAGCTTCGTGTTATAGGATTTTTTTAGAGTGATTTGAATTAAAGTTTTAGATTAGGGTTTGTTTAGAGTAACATACATTTAACATATGTAATTTTAGTTAGTTTTTAAATTAGTTGTATATATATATATATATATATATATTAATTATTGTTAAAAATGTTTTTATATTTCATTATATATATGCAAGTTGAAGAGTTCTTTCCAGCTTTTGACACACCATCATTTTTAATAACTTTAATGCTAACATGTATCCAAAAAATTCAATACAAAAATAAAAATATTCACATTTTCATCTTCTCTCCATTTTCCTAACACTTTGACGAGACTTTTCACCTTCATTAGCATTCTAAACTTTGTTTTCACTATTAATTCCAAATGAGATCATCCCTTCCTTTATCATCTCCATATGAAACAACAAACCCTATGTTTCTATCATACCCAGTGTCGGATCACGAGAACCTAGTCGTTTATTTGTCGGAGGTGGTAAGAGCCGCCATCACAAATTTCTTCATTTTGTTTGAAAATTGATTTCCTTGAAATAATGTGGAAAAAAAAACATGTGCTATTCTTTGTCTTCAGCCAGTGCAATGTGCCATATGAATACGACTGCGAAAACTACTTAACCCTAATTTATTGACATATTTTGTGCAACTCCACTTATACAAGGATTTCTAATTTACTTCTCAGAAATGCACAGAACACTTAATTTTTGTGAAGAGAACATGAATCATAGGAAAAAATTATAATTCTTATGAGTAAATATGAAAAAGAAGTAATCTAGAAAGAGGTAAAATTAGAGGGTTGGTAGAAGAGAGCTTAGAGAGTATAATGTCACACGATTTATCTTATTATCTTCTCGATGTCATGCAATTTAGTTTTTACTTTGTATTATTTTATCAAATACATCCAGTTCAAAACCAAAACTCTTTTGAAGCACTAGTTTTTTTTTTACCAGCTATAAAGACATAAAAGTGGGTTGACTTGAGAGCTTAATAAAACCAATAAACCCACTATATTTTTTCTCTATTTTTTCTTGGATATATTAGTCATAACTTACTAACTTAAAACCACAACGATTTCATAGGTGGTTTTTATTTAGTAAAGTTTAACCACAACGATTTCATAGGTGGTTTTTATTTAGTAAAGTTTACAGGTGCTTGTAATGGTCCAACTTATACAACATGAATGATATCTAAATATAGTTCTTTGTCAGATGTGGCAAGTAAGAAATATTTCTTTTCTGGATTTAGGAGGATGTACGGGTTTCGACTGAGAACCTTCTAATTAGAAAAATAATTCAAAAGACAAACTTTTTATGGTTATGGAGCCAATGCTTATATGATTGCCTTTTTCATGCTATTTCGTTGAAATTAATCTTTAATTTGGCTTACATTGGTATGTGATGTGTATTATTATGTGGAAAAACACATTGTAGGGTACTTAAATAATCAAAGTTAAACATAATATTGGATTTACCACAATTGTCTTTAAAGAAATTGATATTCTACAACTCCTATGACATAAGTCTTTTAACACATATAGTTAAGATTTGAATGTTTTACAATTTTATTTCAAGGATATAATTTTCTTAAGTCTAATTATAGTTAACGAGGACTAAATCCATTAAGATTTGAATGTTTTACAATTTTATTTCAAGGATATAATTTTCTTAAGTCTAATTATAGTTAACGAGGACTAAATCCATTTGTTTTTAGTAAAGTAGTGAAAAATGTTTTGTTAATGAAATTTAATAATAAGGAATACTTACACGGAAGCAATCCAAACAAAATGGCTCACGAAACGTGGAATTTTGCATCAGGTATCTATGCATGACCGTGAAATACTATAAATAATACACTACAAGAAAACAGCGTTTTAACGATTGCTTGCGACTGCTTACGTAGTCGCTAAAACTTGCGACTGATTTGCTATTGTTTGACTACTTTAATAAGACTTAAAGAAAAGCACCGCAAATCAGTCTCTATTTTGTGACTGATTATTTCAGTTGCCAAAAAATATGTTGTTTGCGACAGTTTTGCTACCAAAATGTAGTCGCTATTTGTTAGTCGCTACATAGTAGCTAAATAGCGATTATTTTTTGCTACTGATTTTTGAGTTATTAAAATTTTGAAAGTTTAAGCTTAGATTGAGTGCATGAATGAAACCCCAGTATGCACCCGAAGTTTTGAGTTTATGTTGGTATGGAATATTAGATTGAATCTTTATATCTAATTGGTTTGATGATATATATGTGTCAGACCTAATAATCAGATCGATCCCAAATAGATCGATTACGTACATAGGTCGAATTATTCATTGATGCATCAAAATATTGAGTTTTTGATGATATATTTAAGTTATGAGTGAACCATTATATTAAATTTTATAAACTTTCTCTTTCATAATTAAGTCATATCAATCGAGTATTGCATGCAAACAACCTCATTAATTTTGAATATATAGTAAGACATGTTTAAAAGATTTCAACATAAAGTTTTCTATGTTTATACTTGATATTTGTCAACATTGTCCAAAAAAACTTGATACTGTTAAACTTTTTATTTTGTATATGATATATATAGATTATGATTATGCATCTACTTAAAATTAAACTGTCGAATATATATATATATATATATATATATATATTTAGTGGTCTTATTAAATCCGAGGATGAAACAATGAATTCTAAACAAATGTCGTCATCAAGATTTCCTATAATAACATGTGTGGAGCCAAATTTAGACTATAACTTGTTATAATTAATTGAAACAAGGGATGATTTAATTATCTAGTATGAAAAATACTAAAATTACTAGATTAGTATTAATTTTTTGACCCTTAAATTCATACCTATAATACCCTTACTTCATTTGACAGGAAAAAAATATTTACAAAAATGCCACATTCTAACAAAATAAATCCACATATTATTTTTTAAAAATCCGCACACATGTGTTGAAGATATTTTTTTTTTTTGCGAATTTGTTTTGCAGTTTTTATTGTTTATGGATTTTTTTTCCAGATTTTTTTTTGCTTGGTGTAAATTTATTGTTTTGTTGCGGAATTTCAAAAATTCCGTAACAAAGAAAAAATATTTTTAAAAATTACTAAACTAGTATGTAATGTAACAAATTTTTTTATAGTATAACAAATTTAATTTGCTGTGGATTTGTTTTGTAGATATAATTTTATTTTTGTAGATTTAATTTGAAGATTTGTTTTCAAGTGTCGAAGATTTTTACGTGATTTTGCAGGTTTTTCATAATTTGCGTATTTATTTTGCAGATTTAAATTATAGTGTCGAAGATTTATTGTATTTGTTGCAGATTTATTTAACTCTGCAACACTGCAATAGATGCTGAAAAATTATAAAAATAGTATTGTAGCGTAAAAAATTTATTTGATGTGTTATAAATTTATTTGAAAATTTTATGGATTTTTTCACATGTGATGATGTGGCGAGGAATAATGCAATTTTTTCAGATTTGTTTTTAAGAGTCCAAAAAATATATTTGAAGGTATTTTAAAAAAACAGAAATAAATTTTGAAAATGAGTTTTAAATTATTTTTTTATAATGCGGTGGACGTAACAATTTTTTTTCTAAAAAATGATTATTTATTTATTCACAAAAATTTAGTTAGTTAATCATAAGGGTAATTTAATACTTTTTTATACCATTAATACTAAGTTTATAAAATGATACTAACCTAGTAATTACACTAAAGATTAATACTAATGAAAGTAAATTTCATTTGAAACAATTAACAATCAAATTTATCAGTAAATACAATTTTTATCAAATGTCTTTAACGTTTAGTGTTTAGGGTCTCGGCCTAAACCCTAAACTCCAAACACTAAACCCAAAACATTAATATCTTTAGGGTTTAGGCCGAGACCCTAAACACTAAACCCTAAACACATTAGATAAATATCGTAATTACTGATGTCATTTCGCATTTCCATGTTAATCAAACACAAATTTTTTAATTGTTTCAGTGAATTATATAGTGAACAACTTTTATTTAATGATTAAAAATCAAATAATTCTGGAATTGCGACATCGTTGCGATTGATGGGCCAAAACCCAATAGTTTTTGTCAAATAAAGCCCGAGAAAAATAAACCGCGTATACAAATTTGAGCCAAATGGATCGGGCCCAAATAACCCAATTCCTGATTTTTGTTTGAAGTGTTAGGACAAAAAAATCATTTTGTCTTTAGAACCGAACAAAAATCCCAAATCTCTCTCAGTTCTCTGAAACCCTAATTCTCGTCTTCGAATCTTTCCCAAATCTACAAATTAACACCAAAAATAATCCGCATCTCTCATTCTTTCTCTATTTCGTAACCAAAACTCACAGAAATTCTCACTTTCCCTTTCAGAAAACCCTAAAATATAGTATGTTATATGTTGTGATGCATGTATGTGGAAGAGGGAGGGAGACGAGGTGGAGGAGGAGGACGCGGTGTGAAATTCACCGCGAAACGACGAACCATGGCTTCCGGTGAATCACATATCTCGCCTCCGAAAAAAAACCCTAGATCCGCCTCGCCGCTTCCCAGCCAATATGAGTTCACACCGGTGAATCCAGCCACCGCATCTCAGCCACTCCGTGTCCCAGTCTTCAGGACTCCATCTCGTCCAGGAGTCCAAAACTACCCACTTCCGCCAAGTATTCTCCAGACCGGTAAGCGGCAACCTCGAGCTTCGAGATTGTCATCTCTCGAAGCCACGATGGAGAAGTTCAACCTCGTCCGTTGTCTGCTGAACCTCGATTCTCTGCGTCGCCACAACCTTGTCCGTCTGCGTCTTCTGAAGCTCGAGTCTCTACGTCGCCACAACCTCGAGGTTCTGCTTTGCCTCCACCTTACAGTTCTCACCCGCAGTACGAAGACTATGAAGAAGAGGAAGAGGATGACTACGATGAAGAGTGTTGATGGTGGGGTTACTAACCCTTATCAATAGTTTGGGGATAATTGAGGTTCGGACCCTGCCGACCTTTTCCAGATAATTTATCAGGTCATAAGTCCATTCAGAAGGATTAGAACCCTCGGCCCAGATGACCGAGGGATACCTCGGTGAAGAATGATTGGATTTTAGTGTCCGAAGCGGGGGTGTAAACAACTTCGTCCAAAGCCGAAGTCTAAAGCTCGGACATAATAAGATCAAATCTTATCACAGATTCCCTGATTTTGGAAAAATGGAAATATTCCATTTTTCCGAGGTTATCCCATGGACTTACATGACTGACTACTAAGGATATATAAATACACACCCCCTTCACTAATTTAATTCATTTAGAATCGGGGAAAAGAATTACTAGATAACCTAGGTTTAATACTTCTCTTTGATAGAGTTAACTCGGCATTCCAAGTTAACACATTTTTAACCGATATAATCAATAAAGTTCTCTTTTCCGAGGTTTCTCTTTTTGTCTTCTATCTAATTCGTTCCCAAAAACGAACCCCTTTAATTACAAATAATTAGAAGTTGAACCCAGTATCAACAAAGAGTATGGCGAAGATGCTATTGGTTGTGACGCTCCAGTGGAGCCAACACTCCCTGAAGATGTGCTCGAGGCTCTACAAGATTTGCTTTCCCAACCAGGCCGTGAGCTATACACCACCAAATCTTTCTCCCACATTAGAGCCTCGATCGACATGGTAAGCTAATAGGTTTTTAGTTTAGTTTATGTGAATCTTGTTTAGTGTTAGGTTAGGTTTTTAGTTTTAGTTTCCGTGATTGTTGTGTTATTTTAGGTTTTTAGTTTTATTTTATGTGATTCTTGATTAGTTTCTGTGAATCTTGTGTTAGGTTAAGTTTTTAGTTTTAGTTTCTATGATTCTTGTTTAGTTTCTGTGATTTCTTGTTTAGTTTTAGTTTTAGTTTTAGTGTTAGGTTTTCATTTCTGCAAATATAGTTTAGATTTATATTTTTGCTTGAGTTTGTCTTATTAATTCTTGGTATATATCTGTTTATTCTTGGTTTAAATTTGTTAATTCATGTTTCTCTGTTTGTAGGTTTGGTCAAGACAATTCTGGATTGACTCAGAAGATTACAAGAACTTTTGTAAACAAATTCAATGAGCCATATTAGAATTGGGGTTGTGTGCCCATTCATAAAATAGTGAAGTACTTTCTTGAATTCGCAGTAAACTTCACTTTACTTTGGTTTTTTATCACTAATTTATCTTTTTTTTTTTCTCTTATTGTTTTATAGAAAGAACACACCTAGCATCCCTTATATATAGGTGTTGTTCAAGCAAAATTTGAGAAAATTTGTCAACTGTGATTGAAAGACATGGTTTCCAAGGCACGAAATTGAGAAAAGAAACCGAAATGGATTGATGGTACACTTTGGGCAGAAATGTGTGCCTATTGGAACAAAAACGAAGCCAAAGCAAGCATGATATGACCTCAGCAACCCGATTGTCTGATCGAAATGGTAAAGGTATTCACAAGCACGTATCTGGGCAGAAGTCGATCATACAAGTCAAACAAGAGCTGGTAATTCCTATGTTATTTTACTATTCTTTACGTCAACATAAAGATGATGAGTTATGCTTATAATTCCTCTGCCATTTAACTAATCTTTGTTTTTCTATTTCAAGAAGTTGAATTGGGAAGACCCTCCACTGTTGTTGAAATCTTCTTGAAGACCCATACCAAGAAAGATGAGAGCTTTGTGGATCTGTTGGCGTATGAAGTGTTCGAAGTTTATAAGAAGAAGGAGACTAAGTTGGTTGAGCTTGAGCATGATGTCTGCAGATGGTACTTCACGTCGAACTTAGCTGTCTTTAGAGGAAGATAACAAAATATTTTATCATGTATTATACTTCTTTAAGCTTGCTGATGGTGCAAAGTTATTCACCCAAAATTAACTGCAAATGCACAGTATACAGTTGTAGTATTTAGGTTATCGATACCACATAGATTATGTCGAGTTTCGATTCTATTAGAGTGCAATCTATCTGGTAACTAATTGTGTAACTTATGGATTAAAAACGCTAGACTTAGATAAATCGCGGGTAATATGGGTCATGCACGAGATTGAATGTTGCTCTACTCTAAACACAAAAGGCAAATGTATACAATACCAAATCTCTTTGTGTATTGCACTATGAATCAACCAACAGATCAGAAAGGATGCTTTTCAACCTAAATAGCTAATGCATGCATTGGGAATAGATTTGATTGTTCATGATCTTCTAAAACTCTCGTTTGTACAAGGACGAGATCACCTGCTAAAAACAAGGCTCCGGGTTTAATGTAAAATGGGTGTATGATGCAACAAACCCTAAAATTCAATATTCTAAGTGATCAAGTCAAAATATTGTATGAATTAATATTAAAGCAGAGAGTAGTCACGAATTCAGCAACAATTCGTGCACCTAATGACCCATAAAACCTTTGACAACCTAGATCTAACTAGGAAACTACTCACACATAGCAAACAAACCAATCATAATCATTAATATCAAGAGTTTGCAATATGAAAGCAATATCAAAAAGAGATCAGAGCAAAACGTGGATCTCTCTCTCTGTAAAACTAAGAGAACAGGGGCACAAGAAAACCTTCACACAAGGGTGCTCCCTGAAAACAAGATCTAAGTAAATTTTTGGTGATTTTTGGTAAAGAGATGATTGAATGCTTCAAAAGCTTGATGGAAGTCGTCTCTCTCTTTCTTCTCTGTTTAAAGTTGATTATATAGCTCCTCTAGGTCATGCATAAGTCCGCCAAGAAGTTCTAGAAGTTAGGGTTTTGAAAAGAAGGTCCAAAAAGAATTTCCTTTTTACTAAGGCGGCCCCTGAGTCGGTCGACTCCTCCTTCCAGTCGGTCGACTCGGGCTTCGGATCATAATTCTTCATTTTAGCTTCAAATCTTCTAGATTCTTGCAAAACACCTCAGCATGTGGAATCCTCCATTTAACCTGTATAAAATGCAGAAAAGACTCCAAAACAGCATAAAATATCATCGTGAAAACTGGTAAAAATAATAGTACATCAAATTCCCCCAGACTTAGCTTTTGCTCGCCCTCGAGCAAATAAAGAGCTAGCTAGTGGTCAAAAACAAATCCGGTTTACCGTGATCAAGCTATCAACTTTCAGCAACCATTACTTTCATTGTGACATCTCCAACAGCTGATCAATACGTAGACCAAGTTGTATTCTCCAATGAAAAACTTATTAAGAACAAATTAGAGTTATCTCAACCACAATGAAGACCATATTTCAGATACCATCAAAGCAACTCATTCTACTGTCATCATATAGCCGGAAATGCTTATCAATCGTCACCTAATTTAGCACAAGATGGTCTTTTCGCTCTCCCCTGGACTTATCCTTTTTTAATCATTCAGTTTGTAACTCAAAATTTCTCAAAGTTTAGGCGAAAAATGGCATCGTAGGAAATTTTCCTAGCCTCGCTGTCAACTGAGTTCTCAAATGTTCAAATGCATCATGGTATCGTCGGGAATTTCCCTAACCGCATAGATCATGAGTTTCTAGTGATGAATAATTGGTGTCTTAAGGAATTTTCCTCTACCTCATCACTAGGTTTTTACCAAATACATACTTTTCATCAAATTGTCTTTAGGGAGAGCTGAAGATCGAAAATCATGCTTGTGAACGAATATTTAGCAAGACATAATGGCAAATGTGACAAACAAAATGATACAGACTTAACTGTATTGTGCTCTGGCATTGCTGAAAAATTAAAGAAAATCATGTGGGTCAACTCCGTATTGTATCTATCAAGCTCTCTGGATTTCCATATGGTTGGTCCTTGTCAATACTGCTGAGTCCCTCAATCATAGTTAAAGAAGGTGGAAATTGATAATAGCATCATATCAAACAACAAAAAGTTCACCAAAGATCCATAAAACGTAAGAAAGTCATAATACTCCCTCCCCTAGACTTAAAATTTCATTGTCCCAGTGAAACCAAGTCAAAACAAAAGTGCAAAGAAAAATCCAGAGAAAAATAAAAGTAAATGCTGGAAATAAAATGATAGAACCGTGTCTAATCGCGAGGACTGCGAGTGCGTCACCTCTTAGCTGTAGGGTCAAAGTCGTGAGAAGAACTGGTGCATCCAAAGAAATGTGGTGGTACGTGGCTCATCATCATCGGATCATCTGGGAAACTCGTCAAGTTACTCGGCGCTGTGGAAAACTGCATCGTCTCTCCTCTCTGTGCCGCAGTCGACCGACTCAAGGTAAAGTCGTCCGACTCGGTCTCCGCATCATCATCATCTCATCGGTCCTCAGTATCTCCAGCTCTCTGCGGCTATGGTACTCTCCTGGTTGGCTCGTGGACTCCTTGGTCAGACGAACAACCTGTGAAAAACGAATAAAACCAGCGAGCAATCTTGTTCTTCCTCCTGTGGCGCTCCATCTTGTAGTCGTATTTCACCTCTGGACTCGCCTCAAATGGTGGCTGCTCGGGTAAATCGAAGAAATCTGACATTCCACCAGTAGAGAATCTCGCTCCAGCAAATGGAAAGTCATTAGCTCGGTGTGAATCACGCGGCTGGGAAGTAGAAGTGCGTGGTGGCTGAGCATCGCGTCTGGTATGGAGAGGTGGGGCATGCATGGCCTCTGGTAGCAAAGTCGGTGCAGCGGCGATAACCGTCAGCAAGTCAGCAGGTGGGTGAAACCCAATGTCCTCCTAAGAATCGAGCCTAACATGACTCTCGTTCGGGAGGCGAGTCAAACAAATCGCGCCATCATCCCGAATGAACTCGTACCATCCTCCCATACGAACAATCTCAGAATGATCAAGTGAGGCCTCATCTAGAGTAATATTCGTCACATCGGCGGCCTCCTTGGTGAATAGGTCAAGTGGTACCTCACACCACTTCATGATGGGAGTCAAAAGGCTCCCCACGGTCTCCTTCTTCTGAGAAGTAGCGTTTCCCAAGAAGACGTGACTCCTCGTATCAACCAAATGGCGTGCAAAGAGGGCACCCATGTTACAATCAGTATCCTTAGGTGCGTCTGGAAGCAGAAATGAATCACCGAAGGCATAGTAAAGTAAGGTCAACTCCGGCTCGTAGAGTCGGCCGACCTCAGTCCGTCTCAAGAGTGTGTGACTAATAACTCTAGCCAAAATCCGAAGGGCAGGGTGGCGGATCAAAGACTGCTTCGTCTTCGTCGGCTCGTAAACTCCAGACCCAATAATAGACCACATCTTGTCACTCTCTCCAAAGCTCTTCAGGCTCCAATATTCGGTTCTCTGTCGCTGGAAACCGAAAATACGACAGATATCCGCCACTGTGAGCGAGTAATGCTCACCACGGATCTTGAAATGGAATCCTCCATTTAACCTGTATAAAATATAGAAAAGACTCCAAAACAGCATAAAATATCATCGTGAAAACCGGTAAAAATAACAGTACATCACTTGCTTTTTCATATTTTTTTTGTTTTGCAAGTCTATGAAGACTAAATAATATGTGTTATGTTTGTTTGCAGTCTACTATCATTAATGACAGAGGACAAATGTTTGGACTTGAAAGCCTAGGGACTTACATCAACGGGAAATGCAAGTACCTGGGAAGCTCATCTACCTTCATCACCGCTCAACAACAGCTTGAGAAATCTAACCGAAAATTAGCGGACCTAGCAGCCCTACAAGCACAGCAGGAAGCATGACACCTCCGTGCTACAACAAATGTCAAAAAGAGATCAAGGAGATGGTAGGCGTCAAAAGGTTCTTGCAACTTAAAGACCTGAAACTCTAAATTATTTAGTAGCATGACCAAGATCTTTAATAAGAAACTTTGACCTGAGAAGCGCTTTAAGACCAGCAACAACATCATCGTTATTACTTACTATCATTACATCATGAACATATAGTAGCACCGCAATGAACAATGATGATGTTGCTTTGAAAAAGAGTGTATTGTCAGCTGGTGATTGAACATAGTTTTCTCCCATAAGAACTAATGAAAATATCTTATACCATTGTCATAAGGCCTGTTTCAATCCCATAAAGAGATTTTCTAAGTCTACAAACTTGATTAGGAAGCAATATAGTACCTGCAGCTGGAGTATAACCCTTAGGTACGCACATATAAATCTCTTCTTCGAGATCTCCATGAAGAAAAGCATTTGAGACATCTATTTGCAATAGTGACCAGCCTTTTGCAAATGGTAACCCAAGAAGCAGTTTCACACTTGTAAGTTTAGCCACTAGAGAAAATATATCAATATAATCCACTCCTTCCTGCTGTGTGAAACCTTGAGCTAGTAATCTTGCATTATAACTCTCCGCAGTGCTATTTGCGTTATATTTGATCGTAAAGATCCACTAGCAACCTACAGTATTCTTATCAAGAGGCAAGGTTGAAAAATCCTAAATGTGTTGATCCTCGAAAGCCTGCAACTCTACATTCACAACTTTATTCCATTTATCAGAGGCCATAGCTTGCTTGAAAGTTTTAGGTTATGTCTCTAGATTATAGGCAAAAATGTATAATTGGAAAAGCGGAGCCAGTTTGTCATATGAAATGACAATGAAATGGGATATAGTGTTGTATGATTTGGTTGTGGTGTATAAGATGTAAAGGGTAAGGATTTATGGTCATGGGAAGTAGGTGATAATGGTGTATATGATGATAAAAGGTAACATGTTGCAATAATACTTGGAGGAAAAACCTGCAGCCCTAGTATTATGTTTAGGCCTAGTAATATTTACATAATCTATACATATATCATGTGTTGCAGTGCTATTTGATAATGATGTGGTACTAGGGTGTGTAGACTCAACAGCATGTAAGTTAGAACTTAGAAGATGATGCTAATGGAGATGAATCATGTATGCAAATATCAGATGGAGCAGATGAGGATGAAGCATGATATGATGATGATGATGCATGATGATGGTGAACAGATTCTAAAGGCATAGTCTCAACAAAATGTAAAGGAGTAGGAAGTGGCAAGATAGTATTAGGAAACATATCTAGTGCTTCAGATGCAAATTCGGAAGTGGCAAGATAGTACTAGGAAACATATCTAAAGCTGAGTCTAACTACTTAATTAACAGATTAACTAACACATCATTAAGTAAAAGGAAGCTTAATAATATGTGTTAACCGATGAACCAAACCAGCTCGACAGACATTGAACCGGATGTATATCATCTAATAGGGAATGTCACAGATTTGATTGGTAACATTGGTTCAAGTAGTACGGATGCTAAGAAACGCTAGTCGTGTATGTAACAAGAAGGATTGGTATGTATTTTTTGGTTTTTGCTTCCATCTTCAATTTAGATGAAAAAGGATTGGTACACCGACGTCTTTGATCCTGATCTATCTTTACAATGCAGCAGATTGAATTTCCAACAATTATTAAAGCCAATACTGTATATTTTTTCTTCCAGTGGAAAGATTAATCTATCGGCTAAACAAACACCACGAACATACTTCATCGTAATATTCTTAACTCTGAATTCTAAAAGAAATCTTCGAGAAACAAACAAGTAAAGAACAAGATGAGATCACAAACAGAAAAAGAAAAATATAGTTAAGAAAGTAAGAATTATATATATATATATATATATATATATATATATATATATATATATATCTTCTTCTATTGATCTAGTTGTGGGTGGGGAGATTGTGAATCGCTCCCAAAACTTGCATTGCACGCATTATAAAACCTTATTGTAATTCACAACACAGATTGTAGGTGCACAATTGATTAAGCTTCCCCTTCTTTAACAAATGCGTTGATTAATGCAGTGAAAGTGACTACACCAGCGTTAATTTCTCTGGTGATCAGACAAAACTGATGCTTACGGGAAGGAAATCAACCCTGATGTAGTCACGTTCAATGCATTGATCGACGCAACAACTTGGACAAAACCGAGTTTCAATCAACGTGAAGCAGGGTACAGAGATCACAGAAGAGATTGAACAAGGAGTCTATACACAGAGATAATTAAAGAAGGAAGATGAGACGAGAGGGAAGAAGGCGGCGAAGATAGTTCATATATAACTTATATAAGAGATGAAGACCTAAGTCTCCGATCAAACATGGGCTGCGATATGAACACCGTTTCGGCCCAAATGATATCACTTACTAACCATTTCATTTTTTTCATATTTCTGCCACCTGTCCAGACATGGATCTTAGCTTCGAAACCATACTCTTGCAGAATGTTTGTATGATATGGTTCATCGAAGTCAAGGACGCTCTTTAGCGAGCTAGAATGGACATAAATAGCGCGTTCGAGAATTCACATCTAATCGAGGCAAGAAATAAGCCGATAAGATATCATCTCCTTTTCCGAGTTAGAGACTCTATAAACTATGAACGATACAGTGCATGACACATTGACACACTGACAATCTGATCCAAAGACATTATGCTTATAATTTTTCCATGAAGCTTTTAGAATTTAGTTGTTTGCAATCTTTTTTATTTAATGTAAGGTCTCTTCGGTTCTACGTAATACCTCATTCTCTCTTTATGGGTAATGAAAATTGAAAAATTCATTTGATGTTAGTAAAAAAGAAGCAAAGAGCATATGCTTAACTATTTATCAATCGCTTATGTACTAGAGAATGTTTTTTAATATGACTTTTGCTGAAAACTCTGATCTATTCATTCACAAGAATCAAACTTATACACAAAGCTAAGGTCCAACTATATGATACAGCAATGTATAAGGAAGCTTCTAGAAACTGAATATAAAACTCACCAAACAAAAGAAGAGACTTTTGGGCTTTGCCTAGTGTACCAATGTGATACACCACAAATTTGTTTTTTTCTTTTTCTATTTACATAACATCCTGGATTCAAATTTGAATATAGTCGACATTTTTTTCGCCAGTGGCTACTTGCGATGATGTGCCCAATTCTTTCAATAATCTCTCGTACAACTGCACAGCAACCAAAAACCACAAGTTAAAAACACAGATCAATTCAACCTTACAACTAATATAAACATAGACACATACACGTACTAGTACATTACCTGCTTATAAAGTCTGGAATCTCCGTGTAATTTTCTTAGTTCAACCAAATTTAACGAGGGGCGTATCTCGAAAACCTCTGCCGTTACTGATAAACCGCCATGTCCTTTCCGAGTGCTTTCTTCTTGGATTGCTTTTAACTGAAGCAACATTAGTTCTCAGCTTTAAAACCACTTTACAACATCTCAAGTACAAGACAATAACAAGAACAGAGAAAGAGGTCTCACCTTTGCGTGCTTCTTCTGCACAAAGAAACCCATCTCTGTAAGGATTGTTTCGGTTTTCTCCAGCAAATCTTTGGCGAGGCTATTTGATGTGAATCTTATAATCCTCTCTGATAGTGTCTGTTCCATTACAGAAAACGTTTACTGTCAGCATTAGAACGGCCTTGAAACAAGGTAAACCAGGACAAGAATGTATCATTTACCTCATTCTCAAAGAAACCGGAGAGGTCGAGAAAATTTGACATTCCGATCAATTGAAACGCGTTGATGAGGGTTGGAGAATCAGGGCTCTTCTCTTCTTCAGGTTCCTCCTTTTTAGAAGAAAAGACTTTTGAGTAAGGAAAATGCATAAGAACCGAGAATGATGAGAGGCAATTAAGATTCTTACATGTTCTTGGATTGAGGATGCATCATTGTCATCATCACAGAGTGAAGGAGTGTAGTCATGTTTGAACCAATCATTGGCCTTAATACCTGAGATTGTGATCCTCGTGAATGGATTTGGATCAAGCATTCTCTTGATCATGGTTTTAGCACCCGGTGATATCCATCTAGGTATTGGAGGGTCCCCTTTCACTATCTGAAAAAAAAAATGATAGCCTATGACTTTGTTTCTTCATAAGCTAAACACTTAACAGTAGTCTGTAGACACTATGGAAAAGAATGTGGTACCTTCCGGCAAAGAGCTGCGAAGTTTGAGTCATCAAAAGGAAGACATGCGGTAAGAATAGCATACAAGATTACTCCACAGGACCATATATCTGATGCTGCACCATCATACCCTTTGTTGGCTAGAACCTCAGGAGCAACATAGTTAGGACTACCACAGGTAGTATGTAGCAACCCATCTCCCTATAACATATGTCAAGCCAGAAAAATGTTGGACACATAGATTTCTCTTTCTTTTATGTTAATGTATATTATTAGGTTTATAGGATATTTGTTAAGTACCCTAAAATGCTGAGGCAGAGCACTAAGGCCAAAATCAGTGATCTTAATGTTCCCCTTTGCATCAAGAAGAACATTCTCTAGCTGCATGCATCAAAGTGAATTTACGCTATCAGAACATGTGAGATGAGAAGTATTATAATCACGGGTGAAGTAAACTTGTAACACATGTACCTTGAGATCCCTATGGAAAACACCATTGTTATGACAATAGCTAATACCATCAATCAACTGCTGAAACATTTTTCGTCCCTCATTTTCTGAAAGCTTTCCTTTGGAAATCTGAGACATTGAAAAAAAAAATTTAGACTAAAGATATTGGGATAGAAGCAAAAATTTGGATAACTGACGAAACTTGTCCCTGAAGCAAACAATAGTCTTACAATTCTGTCAAATAAATCTCCTCCTGTGACACATTCTAGGACCATGTAAATCTTGGTTTTGCTAGCTAAGACCTGCAAGTGGACATTAAAATTCTGTTCAGTGGTCAAAATAGAGTTGCGCAGAGGAAGAACAAAAGTCATCTAAATTCCAATTTTCAAGCAAGAAACGAGGACCAAGTCTTTGTTGACTCAACATCCAGAACCAATTGCTTACAAGATTAGTTAATCCTAATTTGGTTCACGTAGTTGACGTGTGGAAAACGAGTTTTACTTAGATTTGGATCATTAATCCTAAGTTTAAGATGAGGTCTGCATGACTGGGACTGAATTTTAATCCGAAGATGGGGGAGGCAATTTTTATCGATTGTTATCATTATCAAAAAGGTCTATTTGTGGGACCACCTTATAATTGAATGGGTCAGGGTCATCAAATCTACTGTCAACTAATTAGTGGTCAGCAGGAGAGAAAATATTAAAAAAAGTAGGAAGAAATTAAATTATACGTTAAGTGTGACTAACTAGAAACGTGGAAACGAAGGAGAAGACATTCGGGAGGTTAGTAAGCATTTATAATTGAAAATTTAACTAATTAAAATAAAAATAATATACTTCTTCGATTGTTCCCAAGCAAACAAAAAAAAAAGCTTCCGAGGTTATTTAATGTTTGATCCTTGGAAAATTCCTAATTGTTGATAAGATAAATAATATAAATGGAGGGCCTGAAGATTTCGTCGGTGAATCACCACCACAAATGTTTTTAAATTCTAAAACAAAATCTGATGCTCAAATAATTGAGACTTTGGATCGAATCTGATTTTCCGTAAGCAGTAAGTGCGCATGTTTAATTCTAAAATAATTTCTGCTAAAAATCAGAGATTTCAATCACAACAAACCAAAGTTTATCCGCAAATTATGCAACAACCTACCTCATGTAATCTGACAATGTTTGGATGCTTTAAGACTTTCAGTGTGCGAATCTCACTCTTAATCTGCAAAATATATCAAATCCAGAGTTAGATAGATTTCACACTTCACAGAATTGAGAAGAAAAAAGAAATTTAAATTTTGAAAATCGAAAAAACAAAAGAGATTGAGAAATGGGAACCTGAAAGGAGACATTGAGACGAGTGATACGAGACTTATCGATGATTTTGACGGCGAAGGATTGGCCGGAAACAGTATCCTTAGCGAGTTTGACTTTTGCAGAATTGCCTTCCCCAAGCGTCTTCCCAAGCTCGTATTTCCCAACACGCATTCCCTTCGTCACTTCCAGTTCTTCAAGAGTTCTCACCATCCAAACACAAAACACCGCAAATCTGATCCGATCAAAACCAAATTCAGATTCCGAAGAAAAAAAATCAACGAATCAAAATCGATGGATCAATATCAGTCGCTCTGATTCAATAGGGTGGTGCAAGCAGTTGTCGTTGGGTTTGAGCAGAGAAGAGTAAGTTATGAATCTATGTATAAGAGTGAGATTGAGGAGAAGAGAGAAGGAGTGGGGCGGCTGGATTTGGATAGAATAAACACGCCACGTCCCTTTGCTTCCTCCTTCTCCCTTCTTCTCATTTATTCTCTGCAATTTCCGTATGATTTCTCTTTTTTTTTAATTCAATTTCTTGGTAAACGATATCTCCATAATTAACTGAAAAACAAAACCTTCAATATTTTTATTATTTTTGACGTCACTTCCATTATAATTTTCAAAACAAAATAAACTATTTCTGTTGTTTTTATCTACTCCGTCATTTTTCTATTTCTAGAAGCATGATTGGAAACAGATATTCTCATGATATCGAAAACATCCATGCCAGCCTTTCAATTTTTGTTTTTTATTTAAAAACAAAATAAAATTGAATTCTAATATTTACTTATTAAAATTTTTGATATTTACGTATATCTATTTTTATAGATTTCTTGATCGAACTATTGTTTAAGGCCCTCAACTTATGAACCTTACAATTTTTAGTATTTTCAATTCCATCAATTGACAGAAATAATCATCTATATATTGAACAAAATATATGAGTATTTCCATTTTATTCAAGTTAATAAACTAATAAAAATATATATTCTGGCATAAACATTCACATAATAACAATATAAATTACTGACACATGTCTTGATGGTTCTAGAGAACTATTTTATCAACAGTTTTAGGAAAAAAAATGGTATGGATGTGATTCAAGAATTGAGTAGATTTTTTTTGTCAGAAAGCAAGATAGATGCAGAAATTAATCACATTAAATTGTGTTTAATTTCCAAGGTGTTATAATAATACTAAAATATTTATTTTTTTGTGGTCACCGTACTGTAATATTTACTATAAACGAGAAAAGGTATGAAAATTAGATACAAGTTAACAGGATTCTTGAATAAATAAAAAACAGTATAAAAGTTAGATATACCGCAACAAAATACTTGAATAAATAAAAACAGATAGACGGGAGATAAATTTTTTGTTGTTGTTTGTATTGGAATGGAAAGTGTGTTACGAACGATAATTCGTTCTTTTACTATGTGTTACTATGTTGAATAGGGATAGTAGACTCCACATATAATATTTACCCACAATTGTTGACGTTTGTTGGTGTCGCTTTTTTTATGAATTTCACAATACTCCCTATTGAAACCAATATCACTAATATTCCTAGTTCTTTGTTTTTTATTTTTATTTTTTCCTCGAAAACCTCTCCACAAAAACCTAATAAAAAATACTATAGTTAGTTAAATGAGTACAATTCTACTAACTCTCCATCGAATAATCAGAAGAATATCTTACAGATCTCGTTAACGAAGCATTCCAATGTTATGAACATGCTTCATGAACTTAGCGGTAGTGATTTTGTGAAGTAATCTGCAGTATTTTCACATGATTGGACGTATCCAACTTCAATCTCCTCGTTCTTCTTAAGTTTTTGGTTGTATGAAAAGAATTTAGAGGAATATGTTTGGTTTTACCAGTTTTGATGTTTCTTTTCTCTGTATGGGTAATACATGTAGCATTATCTTGGCTCCATATTTACGCGTATTTCACTGTTTGATTGGTTGTGTTAACTTATTGATCTTAGATATACACATTCACTACTTATGTCATGGAGTGCTATGATTTCAGCATGGTTCGAAGAAGTAACCTCAATTGTTTTATTTGGAGAATGCCATGATATAAAGGTGCATATGATTGTGAAAACATATCATGTTTGTGATCAAGCTTTATAAGGGTCTGAAAAATATTACATGTCTGCAAAATCAATCATTAGACCATTTGGTTCTTAGGATAAAATATTTTTAAATTGGTACTCACTTGAAGGTAGTGAACGACATGTTTAATCTCATTCTAATATTTTCGCGTAGGGGATGAACTGAATCTTGACAATAAGTTAATGATAAAGGATATATCTAGCTAAGTACAATTTATGAAATACATAAAGGCTCCGATTCCACTTTGATATGACACTTCAGGACCAAGTACTTCTTTACTTTTTTCATGTGGTCGAAATGGATCACTTTCAATATTAATCTATCTAACAACAATAGGGGTTCTAAGAAGAGTTGTCTTCTCCATGTTGAATCATTTTAACACTCTTTTTGTGTATATGGATTTAATGACAAAATATATCCATGGTAAAGAGTTCTTTTCTTCAGCTTGTAACATTTGGAAGTTGTATGAATTCTGAGCTTGTGGAACTCATAGAACACATTTTTTTGTCGGTTATGTGTGATCCCTCTCCCCTTTCTTTCAAGGAAGGTTTTTCTGGACGGGGTATGTGTATCCATCCCCTCGGATAGGTTTTAGCCTATTTCTACCATTTTCTTTCAAGTTCAATCAAAGTTGTGATATTTTATTCTTGTTCCTTGTCTCATGCTTTTGCTTCTTGAACAGCTACACAATTCGATACATGATGTAATGCATCATGAATCATGAATGATGGGTAAATGATTAGTTCTTCTCAAAATCGCGGCTCTTACAACAACTTGTATTTAAGTGCTACCAAAGCAGTATGGTTAGCAAATGATGACTTTTTGTCGTTGTTTCTTTGAAACTCGTAAAATAAGACTGAATTGAATTCTTAGATCCCTTAGATAAAGCCTAGAGATCCGCGTACGAGGCCAGCTTTTCTATGAACGTATAATATTGTTTGACGAAGGCGACCTTCCACTAAGGGCTCGACTAAACGCAGTGGATGTGGAAACATGCGGTTGTGGTTTCAAATGCTATTGTGCGTTTTGTATTATATGGTATAGTGGTTGGTAACTAATGCATTAGCGAGGCATTTGACTGGTTGACAATTAGTGTGATAATTGTTTGAAATAAAAATATCAAAATAGACACAATATAATTTATATTTTTTTCGAGGTGACTATATAATTGATATAAAAACCAAAAATTATATATAATATATTGATATTAAAAACCAAAACTAAATTATATTATAAAGAATTATATAAATATTATGAAGAGATTTGAATCATTTTATATAAATAATAAATATAATTGTATTTTGTTTGGTACTGGAAAATAAATTTCATTAAGAACTTAAACACCATTAAAAACATAAGGGCTTGTGGTCATGGACCAAGTAGTTGTATATAAAACTATATTTCAACTAATATGTATGTATATTATATATATCAAATATTACATACATATATATTAAAGGTTTGAAACATTTGCTTATATACAATAAATATATATATATAGTTACATGTATATTTAGTTCATATATTATACACATTATGTATATATAAATAAAGAATTTAAGACGAAAATATTAAATAGATGAAAATTGAACTTTTTTTATTTTTCAAATTTTATAATTGTGTAAAATAATTTTTTTTCTGTTCTAAAGAAATTATCCTCTCGACGCAAATGATAGGGAAACAAGTTTTTTTTTTTAGTGTTACCCAACTACATAGTAACGTTATGAGCTGAAACCTCTAACAAATGTAGAGTTTGAGGATGGTAGCTAAAGAAGCAACCAACCCCTAAGTGAAACTCTCAACCGATCTCTCTGTAAAAACCATTCAAGAGCAGGTCCTATGAGTTACTCTGCAAAGAGCTTGTAAAGTCTTTTCATCTTTATTCTGCTCGCTATAATGTGTTCTGGAGACGATGATTCTAAACACTGGGAGGTGAGATTGGGATATGTTGTCCTTTCGTAGATGGGCAGTCTAACTATGATATGTACCGATTAGAGTGTTTCCAGTCTTCTCTGTGAAAGGAGTTCGCTTTGTTTCCTATACCACACACTTGATTTCAAGAGCGGCGGTTCCCACCTATTGAAATTTTATTCTTATTGCTCCGGAGAGATCCATGTGGGCTTTATCGATTCAACTTTGCAGATGCTCGTAGCTAGGATTTATGAAATGGAATCCTCCATCTTGGTTTCCATTAGGCCAGTGTGGGGCTTACTTGGGTCCCGAAATAATTTTCTACATGTCCCAAGATCCTAGTAGAGTTCCAAACATTCAATTTTGTTGCAACTAAGGAAAAATTTATGGAAAGCAAAGTGGTGGTGGATTTGGTACCGGGATGTACTGGTTACTCCGACCACCAGGAAGTACTCCTAGAAAGGTACACTTGCCTCTCTTGTACGAAAGCGTTATGGTCGATGCCTCAGTATATGGCCGTAGCTTAAAATTTAGAGTATGGGATCATTGGTGTGGGTCTTGTTGTTTAAATCACCCCAAGAGAAACTTTTTTCTCCGAGATGAACAAAGAAAGCAAACTCGTCAAGGTCACTTAGGAGGAACTTGTCTTTTCAAGGTGGCCAAAGCAACTGGGAATGTAACGCCTTGACCAAGAGTACACACGTCACGAATGTCTCGAGATTTTTAATGGTCTTGGCCATGGTTTCTTGCTCGGAAATAATTTTATCAACTTCTTATGATATTTGGTTAAGTTAATTGACGGCGGCAACATTCTAGCTAGTTTTCTCTAGTTTGTGGAGGTTTTGTTGGATGTATTCTTCATTTTCATAGCTTTCTATGTCATATCCTCCATTCTAGTTCGTTTGAAAGGGGGTTGGATTCACCTATATCCCATAGATGACATTAGATTATGAATGCTAGAATTTCACAGTTATTTAATGGTTTAGAGATTTGGTTATCTTGAAGTAGTAATGACCAAGTGCTAGATGAGATTTGAGTAGAATGATAAAGAAGAGTGCAAGCTGAAAAGCTATTTTTAGTAAGGATAGTTTATCAAAGGTTAATGTTCAAAAAAAAAAGTTTATCAAAGGTTTATTGGATTCGAGCTCCTGGAATGAAAAAATACAAGTAAAGCCTCAATCCAAAGAAAAATAAGAGAATAAAATGAGAGCTAAATGTTATATCTAGTATAGATTTTTGAGATGATAATGGGTTGTGAGTTCGTCTTCTTCTCCTTTATAGACTCATTTTATGTCTTAACTCTACATTAAATCTGAGAGATTTATCATTAATACCTTGAACCAGTCATTACAAGTTTATGTTGACCAACCGTTACTATCCATTGTGTTTGATTTTGGACTTCAGTGCCTTTGACCTTGGGAGATTTCATTGAACTCAGAGCAGGTTGTTAAGTTTAGAGTCTACTCTATATTTTTGTAGATTTCATTAGGATTTGCATCTTCGTATAGTCAGGGTATTCTTTATTGGACCTTTTTCACTTTTTTATGGGTCAGGGTTTGGCACCAATTGTTGTAGTGCACCTCAAGCTTTAATGTATTGGCTCTGATCTTCTGGAGTTCAATGTCTACAGGCTCTGAGCTTACTTGGTGTTGAGCTCCCATGCTATCATGCATATGTTTTGCTCTTCACTAATATTCTCTGACCTACAACCTATATGGTATTAAAAGAATTTAAACACTTAAACCTAGTTATTTTTTCCGAACACTTATAATATCACCTTAAATATTTTTTAATATATATATATATATATAAAAAATTAAATTAAATTAATCTGAATAATTTTAACCAACTAGGATTCAAGATCTTATCCAATTCATGAGTTTAAATTAATCTGAATAATTTTAACCAACTAGGATTCAAGATCTTATCCAATTCATGAGTTTTGATCTCTAACTCACATTAGAGGGGGAAAATTATTGGGTTAAAAAACATTCCTAATTAAAACACTTAAGAGTTAAGATTTTTAAAAGGACCTAAATACTTGAATACATTTAGACACAATCATAGATAATTTTAACTACCCTTTCAAGAAATAGACTCTATAAAGGCCATACTTTGCCTAACAAAATCATAATAATGGAAATCAGATAATGCGTCAAAAAACTCCCCCGATAAAGAGTTCCTCGGGGATAAGGTAAGAGATACTTGGGTTTCTAAATTATCCACATGAAGGTAAGAAAATCTCATATCCTTAAAAATGGCCTAGAGGCAATTTTACTCTCCCAACAGACACAACGCAATGAATGATTTTGGTTAATACGGATCAGAAGAGACCTGCGCATCCCACAATCTGACAACCTACACATCTCGATAACACCAAAATCACGCCAAAGACTCTGATACGACATACAATATGAACGCCTCTTTCCTCTGCATGTTGCGGTTTCTAGACACCTCAAGATTAATATGTTTGTGAGTTGGCGAATAAGACAAATAAGTTAGATAAAAAACACTTGAGTGTTTTGTACTCTCCCAAATCGCGTCTTCATCGTCTGATCCCGTATACTAACTTGAGTCATGTAGCCTCTTTAAATACTCTTCTCTCTCACAACGAAAAATGAGAAGAGATTTTAATTTCTTAACCCAAAATCTTTTTCACTCTAATTTTTTTTTTTATTCTCATTCAGTTTTTTCACTAGTTTTCTTATAATTCGGAATTTCCCTAAAAACCTCTAATGTTCCAATCTTTATCTTTTTCTTTTAGAGCAACCGCTCTTTTCTCATCTCTCAAAGAATTCTTCTTTCTCTCATCTGAGATTCCTTTTTATCTTCACATTTTTCAACCAAATTTTGGTCAAATTTAACCCTAAACTTTTACACTTATATTGTTTTTTCCACCAAATTCACTGGCCAATATTTATCTCGAAACAGGGACATATATGATTATGATTAGTTGAAATTGTTGAGTTAGGTAGCCTAATTTGTTTTTTCTATACTTCAAGTGTTTTAGTACTAAGTTTGTTTACCTTAGAGTTATGTATATAATATGTATCTGTGTTTTCTAGGGTCACTGAGAATTAGAAAAACAAATAAGAGAAGGTAAAAAAAAGAAAGCTTAAAAGAATTTCCGAACTCATTATAGTAAAAACCGTAAACTGCAGTTGTCACACTGAAGACGAAACACTATAAATTTGCGTGCCTTTTTTGCTTTAATACGCTTTTTTGTAGGAGTCGAATTTCAGAGTAACACCCTAACACACAAATTAGTTAACTTCTCTTATGTTTTGCGTGTTGGAGCTCTAAATTAAATATTGAGAAGTAACTCGTTTTAGTGAACTCCAAGTTGTTGATAATCTATAAAAATTAAATTATTTTTTAGTAATTATAGGGCGGGGGAGTACCGACAGGTGAGGTAACGTTATGTTATGTGTAACGTGATCTTTGACGATGTTTACGAGTTTCCAACCTTTGGGAAGATGCAAGGGAAACCAAACACAAAACACATTTATTAATTTTAACATGACCCTTATGATTGGGAAAACGTACAAGATAGTTTATCATAGATTATTAACATAATCATGATACGTCAAATACCTTATTATAAAAATTACTGAAATCGTAATGACGACTTATACTGTTACTGACGTGGGAAATTAGCAACAAATCCTGTCTACTGAATCTAATCATTGTTCAAAATTTTAGTACCGGTGTAACAGTGTACGCAAATGAGTTCAGACAATGACTTAATCTCATAAATTATGATTATGATGTTACAATCCAATTCAAGATATCCACATAATATTGCGAAGTTTGAAAATTCAAAAATCTAAAAATTGATATTCCAGATGTCAGCAATGGTTTTGCAATATTCATGTTTGAAAAAATCCAAAATTGTATGATATCGACATACTTTTTTTTGTTGCATTGCAACTTTGTTCACTTGCTTTCTAAACCAAAACCTTAGAAAACCATAAAAACATAAACGGTAATTAAAACAAAACCAAGTTATACCAACCACTGGATGTTCATTTTATCGCAGGTTGGAGTAATAATTTTTAGATGTAAAAATTTCAGATAAGTCCACTACAGACGATTGTAGGGTAAAACTCACCTAGACAAATGATTTTCACATATTTTAATGGGACAACTGGTTTAATATTATAAAAAAATTGTATAATTTAAAACATACCTTATTTTAAAAAAATTGGAAAACTAGTTTTTCTAGATGATAATTATATTTATTTCATTTAAAAATAAAGAAAACATATCTTGTTTTTTTTATAAAAAATATTACAAATAAAAAACATTTATGTATTAAGCATATTTCGTGAAACTTTTTTTTGAAAAAATGAATTTCATTAATAATAACTATATACATATGAATCAGAAATTAGAGTTGTATCGAAGGGTTTAATACATAACCCAAAGATAAAAGAAACTAAAATAATTTAGAGTTGTACTGATGGGTTTAATTCATAACCCAAACATAAAACAAATCAAAATAGAGATACGAATAAGATATAGATCGCTCAAGAAAATTATAGCATTGTTCAAGAAATTCAAAGCATTTTTTCTGAAATTACAGATCCGAATGTTGATATAGCATCCGTAGGCTTGTCTACATCGATCAAATGTTGCAAGTTACCAGTTTTTCTTGTAATATATGCTTTGTGAAGATTGTATTGCGTGAGGCTTGAAGCAATTCATGTTATTTTTTAATTAGCATTAGATAATTTTTGTTTTTCTAAATCTAGATTCTTATATTAGATTAGATAATTTTTGTTTTTCTAAATCTAGATTCTTATATTAGATTTGTTAAGGTTACTTTAATAATTTCAACTATAAAAAAAATAGTTTTCAAAGTTTTTAAAATATTGGACATTTTTTCAATTAGAAATTTTTTTTTTATAATATTTTCTCAAATTTCCTTCTTTTAAAAAAAAAAGAATTAGTTTCTGAATTTTAAATTTTGATGCTTATTTGTTTTTATTGTTGTTCAAACATATGCTTACTTTTATTGTCAATTTACTAAAAAAATATTGACTTTTTGTTTTTTGAAAAGTAGTCTCACATTAACATCAAATTTAAAAAAGGGGAATTGTATATAACACAAATTCTATCTTACTTTTATTATATCATTTTTCCAGTTACGTAATTAAATTAAAATTTTCATATAAAAAAAATGATATAAAAAAAACATACAAACCTAATTTATATGGTATAAGTGTTTTTTCTTTTCAACAGAAACCACATAATAAAGTTCCAAAAAATGGAAAACTTTCACCAGATTTGAAAAATGTCACCAGATTTTGGAAATGAAGAAATACGAAATATCATCAGAATATTAGAAGGTTTTGGAAACAGAAAAATTAACAGCTGGGAGAGCATGAATCTCGAAACTCACGTTTGGATTAGCATTGACCGATTCTTGGAGATAATGCAAAAATAGTCAATCCAGATTGTTGAGGCGGTAATATCTTCTACTCACAACTGATAAATTTTGCATGTTGGGTCGGGGATGATGTTGCATCCCATGACAGTAGCGAAAGAGAATTCCAAGTTGTTGATGGTGCGGTAGGGATGGAAGTGAATGTAACGGTCAATGCAAAACTTATAATTAATATGACGTCTAAAGATCTCAAAGGTTGGTCGGTGGTTGAGACCATGACTGAGAGGCGTGAGCTCCTCGTGGTTCAAGATGAACATGACCTCTACCCAAGGTGTGAACACTTACATGTTAAATCTATAAACTGGTATTTGAATTACAAGAATGTTACATTGGTAATCTTCTTAAGTAATAGTAAAGTAGTTGATGATTTCCACGTACCTAGATTTGACAATTGAATTTTTAAGTACTTTGATAAAGTTTGTATTATATATTTTCTCGATGTAATAGAAGATACATTTAACTCTATAACTAACGAAGAGATAAAATATGTGTTTAACACATAGTAATGACTGAATATCTAAGTGGTTCAATATCAAATTAATTTCATTCGTCTTTGATATATAGTAGTAATACATATTATGGATAGCTTCCGAGATTGGCTTTAGTGAACAATGATATTTACGGTTTATCGTCTCCTAAAACTAGAAAAAGTTTGAGATATCTTTTATTTATCCTAAAACTAGAAAAAGTCGAGCCTTTTGATGGTATTTGTGATTTGTTTAGTGTGTTTTTTGTATTATGAAACAATATCCTCGAATTAGAAAAGCTTTTGATTGTTGACCTCCATTTTGGTTTATTTTCTCAAGTTTTTCTTCCCTATGAGGCATGTGAACAAAAAGTAGAAGCAAGGTTACTATGAAAGCTAAAATCACAATCTCAATTTTGAGCTTCAGTTTTGAATAACAAGAATAATTTAGGGAATTTGATGAGTAAAGAGTGTATAATATTGTTCAAAATTTGGTGCATTACAATATTTATACATTCTGAATTGTAACTAACAACCGATGTAATCGTATTTGAGTGGTTTTAAGGTCTTACTTATAACGGTTTTAGAGTCCTAAATCACTAATTTGTCCATGAACATGCATTTTTATATAATTTTGTCTAGGAATAAATCTTAGTGAATTTCATTCATAGCATATGCATTTTGGAGTCCAAAGATGGTTACTAGGACTTAAAGGTTACTTTTAAAGGAAACATAAAAAATTAATCCACAATTATTGAACACAACCAAACCTAGGAGGAATCCCTTAAAGTGTAGAAGTCACATGAGAAAGCAGATCAAGATTTGAAGCTGAAATGAAAAGTTGGAGAAAGCAGCCCGTGGGTTTTGCCAGACACGAACCAGGCCCAAACCGTCGTTGGTTCGATAGGCAGGCCGACGACGTGAATTTCCCGACCCAGATTGTTGTTTTTCCAGCCACCTCAAGATACCCATTTTCTCCATTTGGGCCAGCCAAAACCCACTAACCCTTAGGTCTGAATTAGGATCATGTATGAACCTCTATTTAAGTCCAAACCCTAATTTCATCATAAGTTTTATCTTACTAGAGATATGAGAAGGACTTTTACCATATGTTGGATCTTTGATCCTTTGTTCTTGAAAGATTGTGTGAAAACCTTCTCTTCTTTTCTATCCAAATTAAGTTTCTACATCTTTACCTTGATTTTATCACTATAGCTTTGATTCTCATCATGATTTAAAGTGAGATTATGTGTGAGTAATCAATTGGAACTTTGGGTTTGGCTAGGAAAGCTTAGGTAGAAGTTAGGAATGATGATTTTGAGGAAACTATCTTATAGATTGTGGAGAATGCTAGGTTTAAGGTTTATCAACTTGAATCTACAACTTATGTTTCATGTGAAGTGTCTGATATATAAAATTCTTGAATGAATCTATATAGGGTTAATCTTAATTTTTAACACGAGAACGTTAGTGAATCTTAATGGTATGATGTTTGGGTTGGAATGTTAGTGAATCTTAATGGTATAATGTTTGGGTTGGAATTTGATAGACATGTCTCTCTTGATTCATGAGGAATCATAGTGTTAAAAGATCAAGTTGTGAAATGATTGGTGAACATGGAAATGCCTCAATCAAATGTGGAATCCAAATGATGAGATTGGTTTAATTGTTAGTTACTCCTTGAATCATCAATTCTAGTGGATTCCTAAGCAATTCAATTATGCCATAACAATGGGCTCTCCTTCTCTTATTAATATCTAGTTTACATTTTGCTTAATTTTTGTTACATATTTTATCTATTTATTATTGTCTCTTGTTTAGGAATTGGCTTTAAGTTGATTAGACTTAATCAATCCAACTTTGCTTGATTAAAACATTTATGAAAAAGTTTTACTCTAGTGCAATGATGAAAACATACACATAACTTACATAACAACCTCCTATCTAATCACTTGATGTGTCTGTTGTCATGGTTGTAAAAGATATGCATTTGTATGTCTACGGGTCTCTAATTCTTACTAATGAAATGTATTTAAAATAATAATAATAATAATAATAATAATAATAATAATGTGGAGGAGTGAGAACGAGGAGTTTAAGAAGGGAGAAAAAATCATGAGCAACAATACTCTGTACTGTAGAAATATGGATTTCTAAAGCCAAAAACATGTTTTTTTTGAGCTGTGAGTTTTAAAAAACTGACTAGAGAGCATGATTGTTTTTATTTGAAGCTACAAACAAAACGGCTGTACACTGCAGCTGTAGGAATTACCCAATCAAAGCCCCTTAGTCATTGATTCTTGTAATTTACTTCATAAAACAAAAGAGAAGATCTATCCATGATAACTAGGGCTGGACAAACGGGTATTCGGTTTGGTTCCGATTCTTTCGGTTCCTAAAGTTTAGGATCCAATGGTTATTTTTCTATATTCGGTTTGATTCCTGTCGGTTCCGGTAAAATACTCGATTTCTTTCGGTTCTCAACGGTTCCGGATAATTGGATACCCAAAATAGCAAGTTTATACCCGAAATGTGAAATAATACCTGAAACCCAACCTAAAATACCAATAAAATATCCCAAATGACAAAATATACCCGGAACCGATACCCAAAATGTCAATAATTTATCCGAAATATCAATAAAATACCTGAAATATCAATATACCATAATACTATATGTGTATATTTATATATATGTTCGGGTATTCGATTCCTCATTTCCGTTCCGGATAGGAACCATAACTGAACCGATACCCATGGTTCCCAAACTCAGGATCCAATGGGTATTTTGGTTGGAACCGGAACCGGAACCGAACCAAAATATTTGGCGATTCCGGTTCGGCTTTTCAGTTCTGGTTTTTTTCTCAGGCCTAATGATAACTAACATATATTTTCTCATTTATTATCAAGTTGTAATTTTCTAAGATTTCTTTTCAAATCCTCAAAAATCACCAAAACCATTGTGACCATTCACGAAGCAGATTCAATACGAGTTTTTTTTTGAAATTTTTTTTCAGTTTCCAAGAAACTCACCCAAAAAATCCATGGTTTTCAACTAGTTAACTAAAAAATATTTAAAACTTTCTAACAATCAATAAGCTCCAGGCCGTATATGACGAGAGCTTTTGGGAAGAATAAGGATGTAGAGAATGTAAACTCTCCCTCCAGCCAAAGAGATGTCTGAAATCTCCGTTAAGGGTGTTTGGATCAACTCTTGTTTGCAACCTAATATGGCACAGTATCAGTCATGTTCATGAAGCGTAGGCACAAGAGTAACCAAATATACACTGTAACATACAAACATGAGAAGGTGCGTTTAAGAAATAGAAAAGCAACATATAAAGTTGATTCACGTCACGTGTGGCTGCTATGGTTGCTTGACTGTTTAAGAAAGCGTGTGGAGAAAGCTTTCGTCTAAATCTCCCATCATACAACATATATTAATGAAAAAAGAGACATCTCTGATGAACTTTTAGGTGTCAAGTTGAACAAAACTGGAAATATTCATGTGAATCTTTGATGTGATAAAAATGCAGAATTTCTTTTCCATTTCACCGGTATTGTTGTATTATTCTATGGTTGAGAAAAAAAACAAAAGGTTTGGCATCAACAGAAGAAAGATGGGATTCTATTAAGTTTCAACAAGAAGGTAAATCATTGATTCTCTCTTGAAGCAGAGAATAAGCTGAAGAAAATTAATCACCAGAGTAACTAGATGAAAAGTATGAATGAAATTACAAATTCTAAAAGGTTTGTCATCTCTCATTTGCTTTGTTGTTGGCAATTTAAACCTCAAATTGTGGTATGTAAACACAAACATGTCATGACAAAGATCTTTGGAACAAAACTCTCTTGTATACATCTCTCATGCAAATTCTATAACTTCAGATCAGGATCCAAAATACTTCTTAATAATTTGTTCATACAAGAAAATAAATGAATCTGTCAAGTTCGTGTTCCCAAAGAATGATTCATATACATTGACGAATTGTTGTGCATCATGTCTTCACCATATATCTAAGAGATAGAAAAAAGGAAAAAACATATCGGTACACTCATAAACGTAAAACGCAATTAAAGACGAAACAAACAAAATATACTACTTACCAATCTTCAATCCGAATGCTATCATCGCCTTCCTGTTTGTTATCAGTCCATGAAATACAAATATTGAAAAGTTAGTGTCATTGCGGCTCCTCAGTCTTGAGTGAGACCATTTCGCTTCGTTGTTGTTGTTGCTGGTGCAGAACCAGATGGTGATTCTTTGGTCTTAAATTGCTCGGAAGCCATCGATACATTCGCTCCGGCAAGAAACTAGCAAACCAAAGAGTTTCAGTTTCAGGACAATCAAGCTTTCGTTGCTTCTTGGGAATTTAGCAAAAGACCAAAGAGAATGTTAGTGACTTACAGTTCAAGTCTTTCATGGATTGCTCGACGCACTGAACTGTTGAATCCATATGCTATTGAATTGAACAATCCCTGCAGATAGAAACATTCAGCACAGTGGCTTGAGATTGAGCAAAGTGGAGAAATTTTGGTACCATTAGTGCAGCTGTTCCAACGTCAAGAACTGAGAGCCAGAAGATCTTATGGCCTGGCTCGATGAAATCATGAATACGGTTTATAGTGCCGAATGCCCATGATCCTATTAGAATGAGCGGGTAGTATCCCCATCGGTTCAACACCTGTGGTTTCAGGAAACAAGTAGTGAAAGGTTTACACTATGAAACAAAGGCAGTCACAAGTTACAGAACTGTTATTGGCAATCTAGACAAGACAGACCTTTAACTCTGCTCTACCATCAAATGGATCGACTCGGTCTGACATCCCAACCGCCATCTGAAATTCAATATCTCGTAATCAGAACACACCCAAGTGCATAGATGATGTTATGTGACAATTCTCAGAAAGAAAGAAAACTATGTTGATGAAGGGTTACATACACGCCTAGCGTTTCTTAGCATCCGTATCACTTGGAAGTATGTAAACCCATTGTAGAGAATAGCACCCCAAAGAGGAGCGTAAAAAGTTAAGAAGTGTACAGCCTGTAAAAGTCGACAAGTGAGATGAGTTCCAGCAATATAGATTCGAAAAGTTCTAGTGCCTTTTGACAAGTGATTGATCCTATTATCGAACTCAGGAATTGAAATCTTTATGCTAAAATAAGCATTCTCTCTTGCCTTTCCCTTAAGACCAGTTTGCGTCCAGCACCACGGCCCCAAATGCGAGTGGTTATTACCAAAAGAACGTATGACAGTCACAACCAAGGAAGTTCCTGACAAAAAAAAAACGTAAATCAAATCAAACTCTCACCAAAGCAGATACTTACACATCCTTATCCTGAAATAATTGATGTAGAGACAAGTGAGTACAGAAACCAAAGAGATTCTCAAAAATCAGTGACAGAAATGAGTATATTTTCACATACCCCAGACATATAAGTGAAACATGGCTTCCAAATCTTCCACATCAGTTTTATGCTTAACCACAGTGCGGTGAAGAGTGAAGGCAATAGTGGTTGTCCATAAGAACGAAGCTACGCAGAAGAAATGTGTGGTGTAGCCTTGAGCATAACAAATGAACCCCTTTGAAGGATCCCTACATGATCAAGAGGTAACAATCATCTTACGAAAATTTTCAAAAAGAGTGACAAAAACTGATGATAGACAAGCATACCCAACGATTAAGAAGAAACTGCAAAGCATATCCTGTAATCAATGGAAACATCACCGACAATCAGTGATACAGCTTGATAATCTTAACTACTGAGAGTAAAATAAACTTAATCAGTACGCAATGTTCACATCGAACTAGGTGATGTAAGAATTTCCGATGCAAAAGTCGGTGAAGAGAGAAGCAAAATAGTACATAATCTTAGATCTAGCGTGATCTTTTACTGGAACTTGGAATCGAATAGGCATCAGGAAAAATCAAAGACAACAACGGGAAACTTACAGAGAGAGCAAGGTAGAAGACGAGCTTGAAAGAGAACTTGCGGAGTTCTTTGAAGAGGCAATAGCAGAGAACGATGAAGGTTGAGCCGACGAACGAGAGACTCGACGCGCCCGTGTTAATTGCCGTGATAATGCTGCGATCTCCGGCTGTTAAGCCTCCGCCGGCCGCGAGCACCGCCGACATCGTTACCTGTTATTCAAAATTAAACGAGCAATTGACGTTTTCCTCTCTTCGTGTTCGTCGTTTCCGTCGCGTGTATCCCCGACCCCGACGGGCGTTGCGTGGTGGACTAACCTCTCATCTGGGTCGGGTCGGGTCAAATCGGGTTAAATCTAATGAACCGGACTCCTCTTAAGATTCTGGTTTAGGCCAATATCTAGTTTGGCCCAAATATTTGGTTCAGCCACATTATCAGGAAGTTATATAATTTTGCTTTCCAAAAATTAGAAACTAGATTACACCTATATTTCATACTTTGAATTTAGGATCGAAATCAGAAGTTTCTGAAATTTGTTTCTATGCCGTTTCTTAAGAAAACTATTTTGTAATTGTAAGCAACATAGAAGTTTATGGTTTTGTTTTTTTTCTGCTTCCACTTTAAAAGAATGTAGTATTAATTGGTGATTTGGTATATAGGCACACTAATTTTCTTCTTTATTTATAAAAAAAAACATGTTTATATATGGAGTGCAAAAAGATGATAACGTAATGATAATTTTGCAAATCTTCTAAAACAATGGTAATCATATGATGATTAGTTTTTGTACGTCAGTTGTGCAATTGAATTTAAAATAGATTGATGAAGTTCTATATCATTTCTTCATAATGTAATAGGGAATTATGAGTTGTAATAGTAAAATTCAAATTTGTATTCAAATGCTAACTAGTGTCTAAAAAATAATTTAGTTAGTGTGCATTGGTTTTTTGTTATGTGAAAAAAATTATGGTAATTTATTAAATAAATTATGGAATTGTAGTACTGAAATTGTGAATTTGTATATATACATTAACATTGAATTTGGTATAGTTATGTTCAAAATATGTGTATGTAATTTGTTTAGCTATACTTATAATTATATGACGTTTGTATAATTAGTTTTATAGGGTAATCGAATTTTAGTTACACAATAACAACACTTAACTTATACATATAACCAAGGTTCGAAAATGCGCTAGACATTAGTCGGGCGGTTGGGTTGGACCTAGCGCCTAGATAATTAATCGGGGATTAATCGGAAATTAATCGAGGATTAATTTTAGGGTTATTATTCATAAATATCTATATATAATATATAGTCGCAATAAATACCAGTATTTTCTTAGGACACCTTCTGCCATATTTTTTAATGTCATTTTTTAAAAAATGAGGGTAAAACAGTAATTTTAAAATCTTCTCCTTTCTTTTGCAGCGTGATACTGCAACCCTAGCCGACGCCACCATTTTCTCTTATGTTAAATCATTGTATTCTCATTTTTCTTATTGATTATGCCCTAAATCTATAGATCCAATATATATCATCATAATTCGACTTCTAAAACAAACAAAAAATGAAATTTTCAAAACACCCGATTTTCTCTCCGATCAGCACCTAGTCCTGACGGTCAGGAGCCGCCGCACGTTTTTCCAGCATGTAGGCGGCCGCCCATACCAATTTTTAGAACAAAGCATATAACTATTAATAGGGGTTTTACTGTTTTTGTCCCATTTCCAAAGACATCTTAAACAATATGTCTTTCGGTTATTCACTTTACATATTTTGTCCTTTCTTTAAAAATATTTTCCGAACAAAATCCTATCCGTAATTGATATTTACAAATTATGCCATCCTCCATAAAATATCTAGATCACAGTCGACAACCCTAACGATACATCTAATTCACCCCTCCCCAAAACTACAGTAAACGAAACTCTAATAAATTCCCCCTGAAATCTATAGTGAGTTACAGTTCCAAACAAAATTATGTGGACAAAAATCAATTTTGACAGCTTTCCTTCAAAGTTAAATAGAGGCAGTGGAGTGAACCCAGAAAATTGTGCAACTTCAAAAAATCTGTTCTATTCACCACAAATCAAGGAGATTTAAACACTATTATCGATCGTTTCTTGGAATTGAACAAAACAACATGTTAATTTCATCTTTCTATCTGCATATCACTCCAATTTCGTTAATTATGATACTTTCCTACACATTTAACTTGCATTTTCGTAAATATTTATTTTTTTTAGCTGATGTAGAAAAAAAAAGTAATAGCATTTCTGTAAATAGTTTTTTCCTATCAAATGCTTATAGGGGTTTTTTAATCACGAAAATATTCATTTTAAAAGCCTAAAAATTAGAACTAGTATAGTAATTATAGTATTTTTCATACTAAATAAGTAATCCACCATTTTCTTTATTGTTTCCTAGTTATGAATACTGAAATACACGTTTTTCATTCCGAAATGATAGTAATACTATGGGAATAAAACAATTATTTTCCATATTAGATTATTTAGATAAGTTTAGTTAAATACATATATTGTTATCTCTTAAATTTGAACTTTATATCAGTACGTAGGTTTGTACTTGATGATGAAGTCGGTCAATTTCTCGTCGTCACGTTGCAACACAACTTCAATGCTTCTCGAATGGTGGGAAAATTTCATTATAACTTTTTTGTAGTTTGAATTTGTAAGAGAATTTGGATTTTTGCCCGTAAAGCTTAAACAAGATTTGTTCCAAACCCAAAACACGATATCCACATATCTTGACTCAACCTGCAAACCAGAGTTAACAAAGGCATCTGAAACAGAAAACAGAGCCATACGAGCTCGAAGCTTTCACAAGAAGACGACGACAAGCTGTAACTTGATTCTTTACAACCGTTATCAATCCCTCTTAGATCCAGAGTATAATCAATAGTAAACAGTTCATACTTTTAATTCAAAATAGTTTGTTCTATATTGTTATGATAAATATAGAATAACTATAATTGTATTGATTGATTGATTTTAGTGAGGTTACTAATGTGAATCTTTTGGTTAATTTTTCATTTGTTGAAATCTTAATGAAAATCCACGCAAAAATATTTATTATACTTTCACAAAAATAGAAGAAGAATATTTTATTTTTTCTAAAAAATGACTCGATAACCCTTCACAAAATTTGCTAACGCAAGCAATGTCGTGAAATGGTGATGTGTAGTCGGCAGTCGCTTAAGGCCTAAAGAAAATAGAAAGTCCATTTACAATATGAAATACAAAAGAATATATACACATCTACTGAGACATTCCTCCACACAGCTTGCTTCTCGTGTCATCACTCACTACCAAAAAAAAGGGATTTTGCATTACTTATCTAACAACTTAACATTACTTTTTAAGTAACACTACTAAGTTAGCATTACTTACTAAAGTAATGTATCATATTATGATGTTAATTATATTAATATTTAGGGGTGGACGTTCGGGGTATCTAATCGGGTTCGGTTCGGATAATTCGGGTTTTTGGGTTTTCGGGTTTAGGCTTATAGGTCCTATTCGGTTATTACAAAACTTTGGATCGAGTTCGGTTCGGGTTATGCCGGGTTCGGGTCGGTTTGGGTGTAAACTAAAAACTCATAGTCCATGCGGATTTGGTCCGGATTCGGTTCGGATTCGGTTATTTTATAAGAAATTTATACATTAGACTTCTATGACACATTCAACTCTTTAGTTAGGAAGGACGTAAACTAAATTAACAACTAAAGATATTAATCTTTAGTTTTCATCCTAACTAAACAGTTAAATGCTTTAGTTTTTATCCTAACTCATTCATGCTCTAATCAAGTTAATACAATTACAAATATATATCCATTCACAATAGTATAATACAAATTCAAATTGACATAGAAAAATTAATAACTTACTCCCTTTGTTTTTAATAAGTGACATTCTAGAAATTTTCACAAAAATTAAAAAAATTATTTAAATATCTATTTTACCCCTTATTAATACACTAAATAGTTTTTTCTTTCCAATTAATACATTAAAAAACCAAGGTTAAAATTTGATTTTTATTCAAAATTTTGCATTGAAATCCTAGAATGACACTCTTTCAAAAACAAAAAAATTAGGCTAAAATGACACTTATTCAAAAATAGAGGGAGTATAACCTATTTCCAACAAATTTAGAAAATATAGATAAAAAAAATCATAAAGAGAGATAAATTTTATTCAAAATGCCAAAACAAGAGTTTTTAAAAAATAAAACAAGAAATAAATTCATTCAAAAGCCAAATTTAAAATGTCAAATTCAAAGTCAAAGTAAAAATGAAACTTGGATTATCTTTCTTTTTATTCCTTGCAAAACATGAACATCTCTCTTACGAAAATATTTTCTAAAAGACATAAACTAAATAAGTGTCGTACCTTCCTCCTCCTTATCTCTTTGAGTTCGGTTAACCCATTTGGGTTTCGGTTCGGTTCGGGTTAATCCAAAACCCATAGGATCCTCAACTTAAGTATCATTCGGTTATTTTACCATAACCCATACTCGTACCGAACCGGTTTGTTCGGGTTGCGACCAGGTTCGGATTTCGGGTTCGGGAAATATGCCCAACCCTATTAACATCACTTAAATTAGTGACTTTAAGTTTAATATTACTTAATTAGCATCATTTTTCTTGTTTTTAACCTTATTTCCCATATGTTTTAGCATATTTTTCTTATCTTTTGACATCACTTTTTTCTATGTTTTATTGTCATTTTTCCTATGTTTTAGCATTATTTTTCTTATCTTTTAGCATCATTTTCCTATCTTTTAGTGTCATTTTTAAAATGATACAAAAGTGACACTTAAATAAACTAATTGTAGTTAAAACAAAATGAAACTCAGAATACAAAATTAATAAGCAATCATGTAGTTAAAGCAAAATAAACTCAATACAAAATTAATAAGCAATCATGTTTTATATATCCAATAAGAGTCAAACATTGTTTTCATAGAAAGATACGGGGAGAAGTGTCTAGATCCCCATGAGAAGTATCATATGTTTACAGATCCGCACATGATTTTACCTTATCTCTAATTGGCCATAAATCAAATTTTAGCAATGGATTCCACATGATTTATATATTTTTGATCTAATTCCTCATAATTCCAAATTAATTGGTTTAATGTTGACCGAATGATTGTAAACCGCTTCATACTCGTTTAAACCGATCCGAAACCAATTTTAGACCCGATTGACGACCCAATTAATCCCCAAACACACGATTGCCGAATCAATCCGACCCGACTCGAACTCAGAAAATCAGGTTTAAGAATAATTGGACAACACTTGAATCAATCCTTGGTTGTGTGCATGTAGAACGCTACAGCTAGCCGACACGTTCAAGCTCAGTTGTACATTAAAAAGATATATCCTTTAATTTTTGGATCTTAATAACAAAATATGGATTTGAGAATAACAACCCGACCCGCCTCTATTTCTTCTCCACCCGATTTCATATTCTTCTTTAATGTTTTAGAGTATTTTGAAATTGACAAAATTAAGTATTGAAATTTGTGGGTGTTAGGAATCAAAAACAAAAATACAACAACTTTCCATAATTTTTTTTTATGAATATGAGAAAATATTTATAAAATTCTAACTTTACAATATTTTATATTTTTTATAAAATATTTTTATTTCGTGATAAAATGAAAATGAATAATTAATTAAATAAAAAAATTTATTTATAATTAATCATTTTAAGTATTTTTAACTATTTATAAAATTGTCACATGTCATTTTGTGTTTTGCGTAGTCATGGGATAAAATAATTTTGTTACAAATTGGCTTTTTAAGTAATGAATAAACTAAATTTTAAATGTCACCTGAAAAGTTTAGTTCAAAATTATGGGAAAACCTGAGGACAAAAGATCAATTTGCCTAAGTCTTCAATTTTATTTGGTAAGAAAGTCTCAAACCAGAAAAAAAATGGCACCTAAAAGATTTGCTTGGAATCTCGGAAGGAGGGATGAGATCTTATTTGGAAATCTTAGAAGACATAGCTGGATCTAAGAACAAAGTTTTTAACTATGTTCGAGAAAGGATGAATGACCTTGTTAATAGTTGGTCAGGGAAACATCTGTCTAAATGTAGAAAGGAGATAACGATAAAATCGGTGGCAATGGCTATTCCCTCGTATATCATGTAGTGCGATATACTTCTCCAAGATCCTACCTCAAAACTTACGGGTGTTATATCAAAGTTTTGGTGGAGTTCGAAGGGGAACAAACGTAGTATTCCTTGGGTGGCTTGGGAGAAAATGTGTAAAGATAAAAAGGATGGCGGAGTAGGTTTCCGCTCCTTAGATAAATTTAACAATGCATTGCTGGCAAAGAAATATTGGCGTCTTATTCAGTACCCGAGTTTCTTAGTAGCACATGTACTTAAAGGTAGATATTTTTATTCCTTAAAATTAAAGAAACCGTCTCTCCCTTCTTTTGGATGGATAAGTATTTTGGGTCTAAAGCGCTGGTGGAAAAAGGTATTCGGTGGGGAATAGGTTAGGTATTTGATATTTCAGTTTGGCAGGATCCATGGGTTCCAGATGCTAGCCACTTGATATTTCTGGTTGAGGAAGAACCCTTTATCATAATTTAAAGATTAGCCACTTGATTGATCCGGTAACTAAGGATTGACACTTACCTATCGTTCAAGAATTTTTTGACCCCCGAGGACATTCAAATTGTGAGGGGAATGACAATTAGTAGGCACTATAAACCAAATTTCTTAATTTGACATCATACTAGCTCTAGGAGATATACCGTTAAATCCAGTTATCGGTTAGCAATGGCATTATCAGAGGAGGATGAGTGGGATCCGAACTACAAAGCTCTACTAAAAGTTCCATTAACAAAATTTCTTACTTTTTTGGCAGGTTGCCTTCAGAGCCATTGCAGTTTCTTCAGGGCTTCAACGCTGAGGAGTGAGTTGGGAAAATATTTGTAAACGATGTGGTTCTACTGATGAAACTATTAACCATGCTCTCTTTGAGTATCCAATCTCCTTGAGTGTCTGGAAAGTATCTAAGGTTCCTTTGAGTCAAGGGGTTTTCTCTTCTGCATCGGTTTTCTATAATTTGGATTTTTTGTATTGGAGGTTATCATCTCATACGAATTCGGAACTTATCCGTTTAGGGTGCCCGTGTATTATGTGGTATATTATGGAATACTATAAATAAAAAGGTATTTGAAGGATTTCAATCGGACACTTTGGATATCATCAATATTGCTTTAAGTGAAAAGATATTTTGGGAGGAAACCCAAGCGAGAGAGGATGAGGAGTTTGAAACTGATACTAAAGATAATGTGGACACCACCTCGACGTTGACATGTTAGATTGATGGTTCATGTAAAGAGTCAGATCCCACCACAAGGTTGGGTTGGGTGTGTTCTCAAGGCTTTAATCAAATAGTGATATTGAGAGCAAGGTGTCAGATGCGTTCTCTTTCCTCCCCCCCCTCCTTCACTCAGAGATGGAAGTGCTATTATGGGCTATGAAAACTATCCTACTCAGCAACATTGATTGTCAGGTTTTCGAGACATATTTGAAGAGAATGTCCTGGATATTGTACTTGTATTCACTCTAATGTATAGTTGTGAAGTCGAGATAAGACTATCATGAAATACTGGGTAGTTATAATGCTTTGCTAGAAGCCGCTTGTAACTTATGAGTTATGAACTCATTGCTAGTATTGCATGATCCTATAGGGTCACACACCTAAGCAAACTGGATAACTAATACTGGGAATGATCATTAGAGTAATGATCTAATCAATATGTAATTGTTACACATTGATATGGAGATTTTAGGAGTGTGTCGATCGACACACATGCTTTGTGTCGGTCGACACAGCTCCGGATTAATGATACCGGGTTTTAATTAATGACTTAATTTAAACCGGTTAATCCAAGCGGTTAAGGAATTTCGACCATGCCTCTATATAAGGCATTAGGTCAGGAAATTTCAGACTAAGGGGTTTTAACCTAGCCACCCAAAGGAAATCTCTCCATTCTCAGAGGCACTAGCATCCCTGATCCAGATTTGTGTGAGTGTGGACTTGCTATAGAGGCGCAACATCTGAGGCGCTCCTGATCTCGATATCCTGTTCATTCCGCTGCCAAGAGACTCCAGGTATATCCGTGATCAAGCTAATGATTCAATCAACATAGATCTAGGGCGAAAAGGAGCTGATAAGTTTATGAAAAAATTTTATAACCTACATCAAATTCCTTCAATATTGTGCAGCTTTAGTCTCCATGGTACAATCATCTGAGGAGTGGCCCGCTTTCTCCAATCTTTTAGACGAGATTGGTATGCTCTGAGTTCACTTTCCTTCTTTTATATTTTTCACATTTCCCGTCTTAGGACCGATTGTTTGGCTCGATCTTCAAGATTTCTATTTTCATAGTGCTAATATGTAAACTCTTCCACAGCTACCAACAGATGTGGTGTTTTTTAATTAATTAATGTTTGAATAGAAAAAAAAGTTTTAAATGTGTTAATTTTTAATTGATACTAGGTTTTGACCCATGCGTGACGCGTGGATTATTTTGTCTTCTGATTTTATTATGGTGGAGAAAATTAATTTATATGTAATCGTTTTTCTATGGTAATATATGTGTTAAGATAATGATGGAAAAAACAATATATAAACTTATTATGAAATGTCTCTGTAGTTAATCGTGTTTGAGTTGTTCAAAAATGCGATATCAGTGAGTGAATGAAATTATTTGACTGTTTCATATTATTATATAATTTTAAATATAAAAGATCGAAACATTCATATCCAATGAAATTTGTGAATTTGGAAAATAAGAAAAATAGATATCGAAAATAAGAGATATTAGTTTAGTTTGTGCCGGTTTAATCGTTTATAGTCAAATAGAATAATGAAGTGAATATTTAGATTGATTTTAATAAATGAATATTGAGATATGTATATATATATATATATATATATTTATTTTTTTTTTTCCGTTAACTAATTTATTTTTTTGAAATACAAATTCAGTTTTCTTTTTTTGGACGGTTGATTTTCTTAAATTGGTTAAACCTCTTTTTTATAGATTAACTATTTAGTAAATATTAGATACTTTAATGGGTTTTGATCTCGGTTTATTTTGGTTATTTTGGAGATTTAAACCAAAAATAATTGTCTTTTGGTTAGCATTGTTTAATTTCGCATAAGGTTATATTGGTTTGGTTAATTTTTCACTTTGGGTTTATGCCGGTTTTAATCAGTTACCATAAAAAAAATAATGAAAACGATAAATTTATTAAATTATTGTTTAAATCGATAGAATAAACAATCCAAAAATCAAGTAATGTCTCTTAGACAAACAACTAAATTGTTTTGTATAAAAAACCATTCCAAACGAAACAATCAGTAAAAAAGATAAAAAAAATTCAACTTAAAATGATATATTTTTCAAACAATCATTATACACAGAAATAAATAGAAATAGTATAAAAATTCTAAACTTCTCTTTTATTTTCTAAAAAACCTAATATCATGATTTTCCTAAAATTAAGAATCAACTACTTTGTGGTAATCTTCCAATATTAATGTTTAATGAAACATTTTTTTTAACTATTTGTAGTTTATGAGCCAATTAGAAATAAATGCTCATATTGATATGACGATTTTATTTTTTTCCACTAAAGAAACTTTCTAGTAATTTGGATTAAAATAAGAGAAGTTATGATTTGGTATTTTATATTCTTTTAGATACTAAAATATAAGAAAAAGATATAAAGAATAAGAAATGCCTATAAGAGTATATTGAGATGATTCTGTTAAACAACGGTTACATTATGATGATAATCCAAAAAATTAACATCAACAAATTTTTCATTAGACTTTTGGTTAGATTTGCTTGATGTTATGAATTTTCGAAATGTTGCATAGCATATAGCTTAACTAAATAGTGTCACATAGATTTCCATTAATTAAAAAAGTGTCACATAGATTTTTATTAATTTAAGAAGTGACATTTTTTTCTATGGTTCTTTCAATCTCTTTATTACGTACTGACGTAATAGAATAAATTTTTATTATTCAATTGTGGTGGCTGCTTATTCAAGCCTACTCATAAAATACAAAGGATTCATTACTTTCCACAAAAATCGTTTTCATTTTTCGGATCTTACTCTGTTTCTTCACGAACAGGTGATACACATGCAACATATTTTTCTGCCTATTAATAAACACAAAATAAATATTTAACCAAAAATAAATGTGACCATATGTGTAAACAATACACAATGACTAATAAGAACTATATCGAGACAAAATGAAGTGAGAATAGACTGCAGAATTTCAATAATTAGAAATCTGTAGATAAATGAAATTCATACTGGTAAATGTAAAAAATGAAACAAAAGAAAAAAAAATTCTAGAGGATGAAGCGGAAAACTTAGAATAAAGAGATGTAAAAAGTTGGTGTTTAATTTATAGGGAAAGGCTGAAGGGTTAGTTTTATTTTTTCAGTTTTAATATTCTTCAAAAATTAAATTTAAACCAATGATATATTATTAAATATCGGCCATAAATTTGGAATAAAAAATTTAAAAAAATCCCAAATTTTAGTAGTATAGAAAATTTTTTCCATAAAAAACAATCGGTAGTCAAAGATTTAACTTTTTAAAAATCTTGTATATGGACGTATATAAGTATTGAATGATAATTAAATTTGATAATTGAAACATATAGAAATAACCAAAATGGGAGGATTTTTAGGGATATGAAAATTTGAAAATAATTCAATTTCGTATTTAGTTATTTCCTTAAAATTACAAACGAATTTCGTATTTATTTCCGAAAAAATACAACCGAATTTATTTTTTATCATAATTTAGATGAGTTTCTATTTAATACGGGCCATATTGTTAAAAGATAAATGCCCATCTCTTTTTTCGTTGACGGAAAATCCGGATTACAAAAATGAGATAAAATCAACGGATCAGATTAAAAAAAAAAAACAAAACAACGGCCGAGATTAAAAAAAAGGATCAACGTCCTTTTTCATAGCTAAGCGGGTCAGATCCGATTTCTTTGGTTTGACCCGATTTTTGGACGAAAATTTCTTTATATATACTTCAATATTTTAGACGATAATACCTTCCATCAAATACACTATTTTGTACATAATGGCATTGGTATTCGTTGTAATTTTAGTCATTGAAGTAGGGTTAATTTTTTAACTGTACTTCATTTTTAATAGTATTAAGATGAATTGGGTTTCAAAATCATGTAAAAGACTTATGATGACTTATTTAAAAAGTAAATGAATTAAAATATTTTAATTGGTTAATTTAATGATATGTTACTAATTTTTTTTATCGATACATAAACTAATTCTCACTCTTTATATTCTCAATCAATACTATAAAGAGAAAACAAAAACTCTCCAGCCTTGCCACATCAGTTACCTTGTGTTAGGAGGAATTGCCACATCATTTAAAAAAACTTTTTTCAATAACCAATGAAAACATAAGAATTTGACACATCAACTACATATTAGTTATTTACAAAAAAAAATCTAACACAAAACCATTACAATTCCACCCTTCTAATTTTCAACTTCGTTTTCTACATTAAATTTAATAGACTTATTTTTAACTAAGCCTATTTTCTTTTCTCAACAATCAAACATTTTTTTACCATTAAAAGTTCGGAAGCAACAATCAAACATTTTTTTAAGAAAAAATTAACAAGGCTACAAATTCTACCTTTCCACGAGCTTGTTGCTGGCGTATTAGTTGATAAAAACCAGTTGGATTTTTCCTTAGATTATCATAAATGAAAAGTCTCGAATGTATGTGCACTAGAAAGATGAGTTAACCATAGATTATATACATTTGATAGTGTTAGTAAAAAAGAGGGAGACGTAATAAATTCAAGAACATGAATAAACCATATAGATTTTGCTATGTTAATTAAAGTTAGAGACATAGGAAAAAGTAACACTCTCAGAATTGCAAAATAGAAATTAAGACAATAGTTTAATCTTTCACCTAATTTGTTTTAGTATTAAAATCTTTTTAAGAGATTTACAAGTATTCAGACTGAACAAAATATCCATGTGAACAAAATGAATTCCACAACAAATAATAATAATAAAAAGAATGATTTTGAATAAAAGCTACAAAACGAAATTTGTTTGAGTGAGTGAGTGAGACAAATGAAAAACTTCAAATGGATATGATAGAAATGGATATGTATAGGATCATGAGAGATAGAGAAGTATGATGTGATTTGGTAACATGTTAAAATTAAGAAAGAAAGAAAATATATGGTTGTTTAGTGAAGTCACACAAATATTTGAAAACTTTGATCGATGTATTTTAAAAAAAAAAAAAAACTAATTTCCGCATTATCACTTATAATTGGTATATTTATTTTGAGAAATAGGAAGAAAAATGACAAGAACGGGACGAGAATAGGTAATTTTGGATATTGAAAGGAAATTTCTTAAGTGTTGCCGATAACGAAATGGGAAGAGAAATTCACGAATAGGACGGGAAAGCGAACTGGAAATTTCAGAAAAATTTAAAAAAAATTGGGATATTTTGTAAAATTCTGGAAACTTTTTGGAAATTCCGGAAGTTTATTAAAAATATTAAGATAATTTTTATTATTTTTTAAAAAAATAGATACTAAACTGGTAATTCGGAAATTCTCTTTCCATACCTTTTGAATAAAATAAATGGTTTTAAACGGAAAACTATTTCAATTAAAATGGGAATAGGACGGATAGAAATAGAGATAATTTCTTAAAGAAAATCCACGGCGTAGCGCAGATATTAATCTAGTTAATATATAAGTTTTAAATAGATGTGATTCTATCTTCGTCCAGTCGTAAAAGGAGGTAAATACATAATTTCTAATTTTCTATATAAATACTATCATTTTTTAAAAAAGCTAACGTCAAATGTCCATATATAATATTGGACTAACTACTCAGGAATTGCTTTCTTCAATAGAGAGGAATACGAAAAAGCGAACATGACCCATCATCTAATCAAAATTTTCTCATTTGGATAATTTATTACACAACTCATTTTCCTTTCGATTTTTTATTGTTATTTTAGTTTGCATAGAAAAAACTCAAAAAGGGTACACCTGATTTTGGCCGTATTACACTATTGTTTCATTCGTACTCCATTCATGAAAAAGACGTCTAGATATATACATGTACATAAATTATTATATACTTTGATGTACACTGCAGATCCAATGTTTAATGTTTAAGGTTCATGAAATAAACTAATAAAAGTATATAGCATATACAATGACAAATGGGTAATCTATTTTAGTAATACATATAAAGTATATATATAGTATCATATTATATTACCATGATTCACCATCTTTTTTCTTTTGAAATACATATTGTACAAAAATAGAAAATCAAAGCCTCTCAATCTTGTAGGATTGTTTCAGTTACATTGATAGAGTTTCTCAAAGCTTTACATATGCATCTTTGTCGTTATTTCTACTACTAAAAGATGATTAACTGATAGAAGATAATCGTGAAACTTCAACCATGATATCTTGAAGAGTATCATCGATGTTTTTATTACATTCATCTTTTTAGATAGCTTTGATAAGCGTATAAGAATCTAAGTTCATGAGAAATTTTGTTCCACCAAGGTTTTGGAGTTGTTTCATCCTCTCCGAAAAGGACTAGTGCCTCCGCGCATAGTAGCAAGTTGATATTATGTACTATTTTCTTTTTGCGGAGCAGAGTATTCGACTGTCGATGTAAGAGAGTCCATCCCAAACTTGGTTCCACGCCGCATCAGAGTGTCCAATGAAAGAAGGGGGTCTTTGTCGCTTGGTGTCTGGGCGGAGCTGATTTCTTCTTTGTCCCTAGTTGTGCTAGGTGTCATTCCCTTGTCGATCTAATTGCGCTGGTTGTTGTTTCTGCGATGGACATTTGTTTCTTGTGTGCCAGAGATTCCAACAAACTTCGAAGAAAAGATTTCCAATACCGGTTCATGTTGGGGAAGCCCATTAATCGTTTTTCCCATTATGATTGATTTTAGGTTGGTGCAATTTGAGAAGTCCATTTGTTGCTTTAGTGGGAGATTCAGCCATACCTGTTTAGAAAGATCACAGTAGAGGAAGAAATATATAACCGTCTCCGGTTCGCCATATCTACAACATAGTGTTCCTAAGTATAAAGATCTTTTAACCAGATTCTCACCTAGTATAACAGCTCCTTGTAACGCATTCCACATGAACACCTATTGCTTTGTAGGGGCTTTTGCATTCTAGATTTCCTTATGCTATTTGGACTGCGAGGTTTGGATTCGTTTTCTTCATATTGTGGCTCATCGGTAATTGCATTGTATCCAGATTTTGGTGTGTACTCCAACTTCTCGTCTTGAAGCCAGACATATTTGTCAATAGCCTCTGTTTTATTTAGTTTGATACTGAGAATGTCATATGCGTATTGAGGCAAAAGCATATGGATTTTTCCATGATACCCCTCACCATTTTATGAGTTAACTAGGCCAGACATACCATCTTAAATCAAACAAAATTAATATTTTTTTTATTAGTTGATTGAAACATTCTATGTATATGAATCCCCTGCTACCTAACTTCTTAGGAAAGCACACGAACTTTGAGTTCTTCTAATACATTTTTGTTTTGTCGTCCATAGAACTTCACAAAAGATGGACTCGTATCATTAACTATAACTACTGAGTTATTTTGTTTTTAGCTCTATTTTCTGCTGTAACTTCAACTTATCAATGAAATTTTTTGTGTTAAAAAAATTAATCATTAGCCAAATTATGGCATGAGACTTTATGCAGCTTAAAGCATGTCATTGCAAGAATTCTCTGCGATGATGCTTCTTCTTCTTGTTTTGCTTGTTTCTCCCTCTTCTAGACTCCGATTTGAGATCCGCGAAGTGCTACGGATTCTTCTCTTCAAGCTCTTCATCCCAGACTTGGTTTGATTCCCAAATTATGAACCAATTCTCCATGTGATATCTACTAAGCTCCTTTATGTGCTCCTTTGATTCCGAAGAGTTCCGCTAAGCTCCATTGGTCCCAAATGATCTTATTTGAGACCTATTTGTAACTCAAAACACCAAATGCATGCGGATATGAAAAATCCTAACTCTATATGAAATATGATGCTAATTTTTCGAAAATTCGGTTATTTACATAATAAACAATGCTTAAAGCCCTAAAAACATACAAAAAGAAGGCTTAGGAATCGTTAAATTCAGGACTCATAACATATGCACCCACAACTTGATGTATCACAAAAAGTCTTCAGACGGTCGCTCAACCCGTCGACAATTACTAGAGTCCACTTGTTAAATGTTTGAACTCCTTTTTACTTACTTTTTACAAGGTTGTGCTCACATTTGAATATGAATTAGAATCCATCTCTTGTTAGGGACATTCCTCTTGCTCTATCAATTTTGTGTCATTTTCTTGGCATCTCCAAGATAAAATCAGCTATCTTTTGCTAGCTGACATGAGGGAAAACTGACACTTTCTCTGAAGGAACAACACTTTTTTTGTGGTTTTCATCAGAAGAAATCTTCATATTTGATTGAGAAGCATATCGTTCACTCGTTCTCTCCATGTTTTTGTTAGTTAGTGTGTTTTTTAATCTTACATTAAAAATTTTACAAGTGAGAAAATATGCTCTCCTTCTTGTACTAAGTTTCTTAGGGAGAATTTCATCAAATATGGGTCTTGTCACTAGGAAAAAAACAATTTTATAGGAACTTCTGTACTATAAACTTTTACAGATCCCCTCCCAATCTTTCAAATTTTTTTTGAAATAATCTAGAAAAAGATATGGTGATGGTCGATATGGTTTATAACTACTCCTCTTTTAAAAAGGTTGGGTTCGAGTTTATTGGAAGAATTCTTTACGGGTGAAGACCAAGTTCTTTCTTTAATCTTTCTAAGATTTTTGTATGAATATTTCAAACAAATTTTGTAATTTAAAACTGTCAGTTATCCAAAAAAGACCTAAAACTCTTAATAATAAACCAAAATCTCGTTATCTTTTTGGAGGCCTACACCCCATAGAAACTGTCTACCTTAGACTACCTGGGCTCGTAGGTCATTTGAGATATAACAAATGTGTAATAGTCTAGTAAATATATGTTGGATGTTTTTCCAAGAACACTTGTGACACTTAAGCCATTAAATTATACGACAAAGTCTTGTCGCAAATCAAAATTAATATAAAAGTGGGAAATTGAGTTTTCATAACACTCAATTCGAAAAAAAGATGATATCAGTTGTTTAAAATTAGTTTCGTAAACTATTTTTAAGAGAAAATAAGGAGAATGGTGTTGTTTGGTGAAGAGGATATCAAAATCAATTGAGAGGAGGTGGGACTAAGTCTTGAGGTTAAGGATAATTTTTTTGGAGAGAGTTGGATACTATTAAACAAGAGTCAAATAACAAAATTAATGGAATTCATATGTAATTTTCGCAGGCAGCGATTGTTTTCTTAAAAAGTACATGCCCTAAACTAGTATACTCTGTAGAGTAGAGGTCTGTCAGGTTAAGTATGAAGTACCCGAGTGATTTTCATGTAATTCTCTTGTATTTTGTGACAAATGGCTGACAGATTAATCATGAGACAACGAGGACGAATGCAGTAGTTTTGCAGAGTATAAACCGGTGTCAGAGTTCTTTTTTCATAAAATCTGTATAATCTTTTGTTCTTTCTAATGGCTACAAAAATTGGTTTAATTTTATTTTTTCATGTCACAGAAGATTAAGAGATTAGCTCTCTTTTATAAAGAAAAATTTCATAAAAGTACATTGAAATAATTTATCACAACATAGATCCCACTCCTCATAGTGATATCTTGAATTCCCTTAAGAATAAGGAAACTTATGCCTCGAATCTTGATCAGGGAACATTCAAATGAATGGGGATTCTCATTGATTTTTTGCCGTCTAACCACTCAGCTGCCACCACTTCTCCTACACCAGATAACATGATTACATTACCAAATGATAAGTGCTAAAAAAAAAATTGTCTTACCCGTTACATTATTTTTCTTTTTGATAAATACCCGTTTGTTATAAATCATATGGATGGACTCCATAACCGGCCCATGACCCATTAGGGTTTATACTCTTTCTTTATATCCCGCATAAACTCATGTATATATATCATTGATTCATGAATGAGAAAACAACTAGTTCACAACACGTTATCAGCACGATTCTCTAAAGCCCTACCTAAAACCTTTGAAAGCTCAAAGTCCGAAAATCTCACCAAAACCCTAAACCACATCATCAGATCTGATCGTCGTTACTGTTCACGTCGTTAATGTCATCGTCGTTACTGTTCACGCGAGTTACTATTCATCGACGTTACTGTTCACGTGAGTTACTGTTCACGCGAAAACTCACCAGCAGATTCAAAGGATCATCCTGTACGGCCTCCAGTAGCGGTCAGCTCCATAAGCCAGCCAGAAATCCAAAGGAGGTTAAGGTACATCCTAAATCTGAGAACATAGATCTAAAACCTAAAACAAATACTCCCAAACCCTAAAGAATAAAACCATAAGCTCGAAAAAAAAAAAAACCCCTAACCCTAAACACTAAAAACGAAAAAAAAATGGTAAACCGAAACCCTAAACCGGAATCATGTTTCGCGATCCGCCAAACATAACCCTCTAATTGCGATTTTAAAACGCGAAATCCTAACCGCAAGTTGCGGTTTGATTATAGACCTAAAACCGAACATAAGTTCGGTATAATCCAAACCTAAAACCGAAACCTTAAATCCTCGGTTCAATCCGGTTTCATAAAACCCTAAGTCTCGGTTTTCCTAAAATAGCAAGTTTCTATAAATAGAAAGTTTCCTAAAATAGAAAGTTTTCATAAACAGAAAATTACATATAAGGAAAGTTTCCTAAAACAGAAAGTTTGCATAAATAGAAAGTTCCATATAAGGAAAGTTTCCAGAAATAGAAACCCTAATGGAAACCCTAATAAGTCATGTTTTGTCTAGGGTTGTTCCATATATTAATCATAGCTGGTCCTAGCAAGTATATGCTGCACTTGCTTGTGCCTTATAGATGTCGAAAATCAACACTATTAAACATGCTGCACTTAATGATTAATGGGCATTGGATAATAAGATTATCCATTGAATCAAAAGCCCTCGGTGAATGCATTGTTGATGGTAACAATGCATAAGGCGATTCTTATCATATGCCATCACCTTAATGAGAGTCTCAAAATCAGTACATCATTATTAAGAATCCTCTGGACCTTTGGACAGAGTTGAATGTTTTACCTAAACCTAAAAGTCCAATTCGATAAAATTGAATGTTATATAAAACATGGAATCGAATTGGTCATAAACCTCAGAATCCAGAATTTCAAATCCATGGACAAATATAATTCTGAGTTGTTTAAGATAGTTTCAATCTTAAAACTATGTGGTGAAGAGGTTACTGATAATGACTAGCTAGAGAAAACATTCTCCACCTTTCACACAAATAATGTGTTGCCTCAGCAACGATGTCGCGAAAAGGGTGTTACCACATATGCAAGTCTAATCTCTTGTTTGCTACTTGTTGAGCAAAACAATGAGATATTGCTAATGAATAAGTACAATGAGACCTCCTGGTTCTATCCCATTACCAAAAGCCCATCAGGCTGAAAGACTAAGAAAGAGCTTAAAGAGCCTAAAAAGATTAAAGAGTCTAACCATGTCCAAATAGATAAATATCATGACTATGGTCATATGGAATGGACGTGGTGGGTGTGACATTAACAATCCATATGATCGAGGAAATCATTCACATGGTCAAGGCCACCGATCCGACTTTGGTCGTAATCGAGGTAAAGGCCGCGGTATATCCAAACCGCAAATACTTGACAAAATATGTTTGCCACCAATACGGAATGGGGAACCATTGGACTAAAACGTGCATGACGCCTAAGCACTTGTTGATCTCTATCAAAAGAGTTTGCAAAAGGGTCAAGAAGCTCATTTGGTTCATCTCGTTGGCGAAGAAGACTTCGACCATGAGAATGATGACCAAATGGAAAATGAGACTTCGAATTCCCTAGAGGCTTAATTGATTTCGGCATCTAAGTAATCTTGATTTGTTTTGTCTTTATGCTTTATGACTTTGAATTTGTTGATTTATGTTTTTCATTTACTTTATAGTTTTGATTGATTTATGAGTTGTGTTTGAAGAATCAAAATGAAATGTCTAAAACATGGTTCATTAGCACAATTGCGGGTATAGCTAAGTTTTACTAAATAACAAGGCCAAGACCCATACCTCTAAAGGCACACAATGGCCAGGCCCATATTTCTAAGGGCACACTATGGCTAGGCCCATATGTCTAAGGGCATGCATCTTGAGATATCAGATGCTCTATATTAACCCAGCTTATTAAGTTTCAGAAAGATGTGTTTGAATGGTTTCCACATTGAAACTAAGGGTGAAGGGAACAAATGATTCCTATATATTACTAAGACCACCCTAGACCATAAGAAGGTCTAAAAGACTATACCGCGTTACCTATTGACCATTACTATGCTAAGGTCAATATGACAGAAGCTAATGCAGTGAACAAGATGTTCACTGAGAAATTCACTAGTGGCATGACCGGCTTGGCCAGCCTGGTTCTAACATGATGTGTAAACTGATATTAAATTCAAGAAGGGCACACCCTTAATGAGAAACGAGTTATCCCTAGAATGTCTCACGTGTGTAGCTTGTACACAAGGGAAACTCATTATAAGGCCATCACCAGTCAAAAGTAACTAGACACTTGGAGTTTGCTAGATAGCTGGCCAGATCATAAGTCTGCGAGCCCACATACTTAAGACTATATGTCTAGACAATGCTCAGATCATAAGTCTGCGAGTCCACATACTTAAGACTATATGTCTAGACAATGCTGGTGAATTAATGTCCCAAGTGTTAATGACTATTATGTGTCCATGGGGGTAAGTGTGGAACTCCCCGTGGCACAATGACTACTGTATGTCCATGGGGGTAAGCGTAGAACTCCCCGTGGCACAAGTCCATACATAGAACGGATTATCTGAATCCTTCATTAAATGGATCAGGCCATTACTCATAAGGCCATTGCTCGACCATTACTCATATGTTCGAAACTTGCCATTACTCATAAGGCCATTTCTCGACCATCACTCATGAGGTCGAAGCTTCAGTAGTTTGGGGACACATAATATTACATGCACCGAATCTTATACGCATCAAGCCATCTAGTGAGCATAGATATTCACCATCCCATTTACTCGAGGGTCATGAGCCAGACATTTCTCATCTAAAGACATTTGGGTGTGTCATTTATTTACTCATAAGCACCACCACAGAAAACAAAGATGGGACCCCAAAAGGGGATGGGAATATATGTTAATATAATTCTCCCACCATCATTAAGTATCTCGAGCCAAAGGCCAGATACATGGATTGTCAGTTTACTGAATTCGTTTTCCCTATATAAGGTGGAGAGACAAACAAGCTGGTCAAAGAAATATAATGGAATCATACATCCTTAAACATGGCAAGATCCTCGGACTCTGGCATGAGAATCAGAGGTCCATAAGATTATATATTTGCAAAAGCTAGCTAATCAAATTGCCAGATTCCTTTGATGACCCAAAGAAAGTAATAAAAACGTACATACCAGCTTGTAATGCACCAGTACGTATTGATGTTCAGAAGGGACACAATCAAGTTGCTACAGAGTCTACATCACGTAAGAAACGTGGTAGACCAAAAGGTTCCAAAGATAAGAACCCTTGGATAACAAAGAAAGGTGCAAAGGGAACCGAGGTTCAAGAAACCATAGACATGGCCGCGGCTAATAGACATAACCCTGAGGTACCAATCAATGAGATTTGGGACGCCAAATCTCAAAGGTCCTAAAGGTGTTGATAATAAGGAGATCTCCATAAACTATATCATGTCTATAAACGATATCATGTCTAGAATACATTGGAACCGAAAAGATGTCGACATCAATGATAATATATTTGCGCACGAGGTAGCACTTGAGTTAAATGAGGATCATAAGCCCACGTGTATATAAGAGTGCACTCAAATGTCAGATTGGCTAAAATAAGCCATTAACGTGGAGCTCAACTTTTTAAAGAAGAGGAATATGGTTGGTCCAAAGACACCATTCAATATAAAGCCAGTGGAACACAAACGAGTTTTTGTGGTTGTGTGAAATGAACATAGAGAAAGCATGAGATATAAGACACGGCTTGTTACACAAGGATTCACGCAAAGACCAGAAATAGACTATGAGGAGATATACTCCCCTGTGGTGGATGCTAAGACATTTAGATAAGTCTGGCTATAAGATGAAATTAATTTGTGGCTAATGGATGTAATGACCGCATATTTATAGTCCACTGGATGATACATAAGATTACCAGAGAGTAATGAGTTCAAAAGATAAGAAAGGTTCTCGAGAACAATACTGCAAAAGGCTGGACAAATCCCTTTATGGACTTGAACATGTATGGGCATATGTTTATATAAAGATGATCCCATCAGTCCATGTATTTTCATAAAAGGTTTGAAAACAAGGGATTTGTAATCATAGCAGTGTATGAAACCTCTGGGAAATCGCCAAACAAGTTGAAAAATCTAAAGAAAGAATTTGAAATGAAAAGCCTAGGTAAATACTAAGTTATGTTTGAGATTATGGTTTGAGTACATAAGTAAAGGAATCCTTGTGCATCAAATGAAATATACTAAAAGGTACTCAAGAGATTTAATATGGACCAGGCCCACCCATTGACCAAGCCCAATGGTGGTGAGAAGCCTTAGATTGAATAGTAATCCATTCGGTCCAAGATGTCATACCTCAGTGCCATAGGAGTTCTAATATATTTGGCTAGCCACACTAGACCAAGATACTTGCTTTGCCGTAAACCTCCTATTTAGATTCAGTCCATATCCAACCCAAGGGCACTGAGACGGTATAAAGGAAGGTTTAGTTAATTTTGAGTCTATTCTTCCTACGTTATTTATTTGGGTTTACTCTGTAATGATCTAACCAGAGAATGTCTAGTTCGTTTTGGTCTAGATTATTTTGCTGATGCAGGTTATTCACAAGATCAGATTATAGCATGGTCAATGAATAGGAACTACGTGTGGCTTGATCCCTTCCAAGGGTACGTAGGCAGCCTTCCTTAAGGCGCTATTACTACTACATAAAATACCATCATATATGAGGACAACGCAGCCTGTATTGCTTAGCTCAAGGATGGCTATATCAAAGGGGATCGAACGAAGCATATTCTGCCCAAGTTCTTCTTCACTCATGAATTACAGAAGGACAGTCAGGTCAAAGTTCAACAGATCCGGTCAAGTGAGAATTCAGCCAACCTATTCACCAAATCATTGCCGACTTCAACATTTCCGGAAGCTCATTTATCAGATTAAGATGCGTAGGCTTAAGGATCTACAGTGATGCTCAAATCAGGGGGAGTAATGCGTGTTGTACTCTTTTTCCTTCACCATGGTTTTGTCCCAGTGGGTTTTCCTGGTAAGGTTTTAATGAGGCAACATCCCCAGCGCATTATAGAGATCCCGGTTGAATATCGGTCACGGTTATCTCATCCAATGGGGAGTGTTATAAATCATATGGATGGACTCCATAACCGGCCCATGACCCATTAGGGTTTATACTCTTTCTCTATATCCCGCATAAACTCATGTATATATATCCTTGATTCATGAATGAGAAAACAACTAGTTCACAACACCGTTACATTATTTGCACCATTATAAGATCAAACTCCAAACACCTTTCGAGTCGGTTTAAAAGATCACAACTAAATTAAACAAAGAGTTAAAGTTGGATTAAATTAATTATACATGACACTAAAACATTTGATATTTTATTTCATATCAGATTATATATCGTCTATAAACTCGGTGTTGTTTTTGTTCTTTTGATTGAGGTTGGAGATCTGATAACATTATAAATGCAACTTTTCATCAAAAGTAATAATATAAATAACTAATTTTGTATGTATTCTTCGAAATCTGGATGTGTTTTAATGCTTTATTAACTTGTTGAATTTATTTTAGTAATAAGTCACGTAAGTGAGCGTGAAAGCATTAAATTACGTAGAATCAGTCTAAAACCAGTCGGTCAACTAAAAAAATTTGATTGATCAACACAAGACTGCGAGATCCTAACCAATCTATTTTATTTTTATTTTTCTTTCTTTTTTTTCCTTCCGGCTCCTCCAAGTTTTTAACCCTTCCAAGATATCTAACATACCACTGAGCTTATATAATCATATATACAAAACCTATTGATATTCACTCGTGCATAGATCATATAAACATGAATATGATGTCATCTTAACCATGTATATATATACGCCGCATGAATAATCATCAATCATCATCATCACTAATAATGAGAATGTAAACAGTTTTTTTTATAGGAAGACGACGACCATCACCAGTTTTCTTCTTCCTCCTTCAGGAACTTTATCTCCAAGGTACTACATATTTATCTTTTGATTCGTGATTTCTCCTTCATCTGAAAATTAACAAGACCAAACATGGATCCATGTCTATTGGTCCACGACTGAGGTCTTTGTTTCTATATGGATTTTCATTTTTGAATTTATACCTCTCTTGTTTCACTGAAACACAAATATCATCTGCCAATTTTTGAATAATTTTTTACTGTAGTACCAAATATTGTTTATTTTCTTTTACAACACATTCAATTGCATCCAAACGGCCCCTTAGTACTATTGAGTAAATGATAATATGATATGGATCATTTACTTTTTTTTTTTTTGGTCCGGGGGATCATTTACTCTATCTAAATCTTTTTTTTTGTTATAATCACCGTATCAGTATATATATACTATGATGTAAATTTACGACTATACCAAATATTTCTTTCGTTGTTTGTGTGTTTATGTTTGGGATGCTAAATTATGTCTGTCTTAACCAAACAAAAAAAAATGTCTGCCTTAAGAAAGCACTAAATTTTAGTTTAAAATCAAATATTTTGGGTTTTTCAATCCAATATTAAATATCTCCAAAAAATAATATATGTTATGAAAAATAAACATAGCAAAAGAAAGATATATAGTATAATATTTTTTTAAAAAAAAATTGCTCTGATAAATATTTCCTAAACTTTCAATTCGATATTAAATATCTCCAAAAAATCAAATATTTTGGGTTTTTCAATCATCATCATTTGATAGTTATGATTTTCCTTTCAAACTTTTCCGTGACATTTTTTTTCTTTCCCTGTAAGAGTCCAATAAAAATGCAGATTGTTGCAAGTAGATTTACCTAGCAAGGCACAAACTACATAGCCGAATAATAGCCTTAGGGACCAAATGATTTCTAGTATCATTATAACAAATTATGATTAAATTCTCCAAAATTTTCCAAATAAGTCAATAACTTAACTTGTAACCAATGGTCACTAACAGCTTTGAGTTTGAGTATGATTAGGACATACTACTCCTTTTCGTCTAAAACATCTTTTTCAAAATTTATATTTTAGAACCAATACCCACAAATATAGCTCTTTTTTAAGTAATTTATATTATTATATAATCATCCAACTTTTATTACAAAGCATAATGGTCCCATCATAAATGTCAAATGCTCTTTGTTCCATTTTGCAACTCAACCTGAGACAAATTACCGGTGGGTCCCTTCTCTATAATCTGATTTTATTATTTCAAATATCCTCATCAAGGAACTTCAATTTAGTTACGGTAAATCATTGCTTTCAAAACAAAATTATAAGAAATATTTATTTTATTAAAACACATATATACTTAGAAATTGTTTGCTTGCAGTTACACGCATACACCTATATATATCTACATCAATACACGACACACTGTACACCTTTTTATGTGTTCGGTTTTCTGATGGCGCGTAGACGGACGCGTCATCTAAAAAAGTGAAACACAAAAAACAAAATGAGCCCACCACTAAATCCTTTTTGTCTCATTGTAAAAGTCGTCAAAATTTCTGGTGGGCCTCTCAGCCCACTCTTTCTTCCAGCGGATCATTCCTTTCTTAGTTGTTTAATTAGTAGTTTTGCTAAGAATTATCAACGGTAATTAATCAAGTAATTAACAGTAATCGTCTTCATCAGTCGCTTAAGATTATTGGATTAATGATTGGTGATTATTAATAATCTAGTTGTTTGTTTTCTTGCGCGACAGCTTCACAAGTCGTCTCTTGGTTTTCACAAGTCAAAGCTGCGTAAGACATAGCGATCAGTCTTCTCGCCGGCGACCGCCGTCGACGGCGCAATATTGTTAATAATGTCCCGCATTTCAGGCTCCTCCACCACTCCATCTCGCGTGAGAGCCTCCAATTCGCATTACTCAGTCGTCTCCAGACCTAGAACCCAAGATGATAACGGTTTAACGGCGGGAGTTAAACCGAAACCCTCGAGTCAGGATGTGAAGAACGATCCCGGTAAGAACCGGCGATCAATGCTGCTTAAGAGAGCGAAATCTGGAGAGGAGGAGACGGCGGTTTTGGCTCCTCAGAGAGCTCGGTCTGTAAATCGTCCGGCGGTTGTAGAGCAATTCGGTTGCCCGAGGCGGCCGATTTCTAGGAGGAGCGAAGAGACGGCAATGGCTGCGGCGGCGGAGGAGGACGAGAAGAGGAAGAAAATAGAGGAGTTGGAGGAGAAGCTGGTAGTGAACGAGTCGCTGATTAAGGATTTGCAGGCGCAGGTTTTGAATTTGAAATCGGAGCTAGAACAAGCTCGTAACTCAAATGCAGAGCTGGAATTGAAGAACAGGAAGCTTTCTCAGGATCTTCTTTCAGCTGAAGCTAAGATCTCATCTCTCTCCTCTAACGACAAGGTAACAGAATTGCATTTGGTTGTTTCCTTGATTTAGGTTGTGATTTCTCAATTCGAAGGAAATAGTTGGGATTATGCTTTAATCACTGAATTGATTTTTTGGTTGATTCAGCCAGCTAAAGAACATCAGAACACAAGATTCAAAGATATCCAGAAATTAATCGCTAGCAAATTGGAGCAATCAAAGGCTAAAAAAGAGGCAGTTATAGTAGATTCATCAAACTCCATTAAAAGTAGATCATCTCCACCATCACCTTCACTTTCAAGGTTACCGCAAGCGCCGCCAATTCCAAAGTTTTTAGTTTCTCCAGCTTCTACCAATTCAGGTAAAAGAGACGAAGCTTATTCTTCACCAACACCACCGCCTCCGCCACCACCACCACCACCTAGGCCTATTGCCAAAGCAGCTCGCGCTCAGAAGTCTCCTCCAGTTTCACAACTATTCCAGTTATTGAAAAAGCAAGATAACAGTAGAAACCTTTCGCCGTCAGTTAATGGAAATAAGCCTCAGGTTAACAGTGCTCACAGCAGTATAGTTGGAGAAATTCAAAACCGTTCCGCTCATCTCATCGCCGTAAGCCACCAAATTGAGAGTTAAGATTAGATTGGCCAAGACTCTGATGAGCTTTTTTGTGTTCCTTTCCAGATAAAAGCGGATATTGAGACAAAAGGGGATTTTATCAATGATCTTATCCAGAAAGTTCTGACCACTTGTTTTTCGGATATGGAAGATGTCCTGAAATTTGTGGATTGGCTTGATAATGAACTCGCTACTCTGGTAACGCCTATTTTAAACTCATACGTCATGGTTTACATCACTTAGTCATATAAATTTATCTTTTTCTTGCGTAATGGGCATATACAGGCTGATGAGAGAGCTGTGCTTAAGCATTTCAAATGGCCTGAGAGAAAAGCCGATGCGCTGCAAGAAGCTGCGGTTGAGTACCGCGAGCTAAAGAAACTGGAAAAGGAACTCTCTTCCTACTCTGATGATCCGAGCATTCACTACGGTGTTGCCTTGCAGAAAATGGTCAACTTACTAGACAAGTAAAATCAAGTCATTCTACTACTTTGATGACTTCATTGATTAAGAATGTTGACTAACCTAATATTTCTGGTGATGGTGATAAGATCGGAGCAGAGGATAAGGAGGCTAGTGAGATTACGTGGCTCATCCATGCGTTCTTACCAAGACTTCAAAATCCCAGTCGAGTGGATGCTCGATTCAGGAATGATAAGTAAAGTATGTTTTCTTTTCCTGGCCTTTGTTTTATATATCCAAGTAAATCATTCTGTTTGTGGTTTCTTAACATTGATGTTATCCTCGTGGATAGATTAAAAGAGCATCGATCAAGCTTGCTAAAACCTACATGAATAGAGTTGCGAACGAGCTACAATCAGCTCGTAACTTGGATAGAGAGTCCACTCAAGAAGCCTTGCTCCTTCAAGGAGTCCGGTTTGCTTATAGAACGCACCAGGTTAATCCTTTAACTTCCACATTTAATATAAAAGCTTCTTATATCGATATTTGATCATTTATGATCTTTACAATGTTTATTCAGTTTGCGGGTGGGCTCGATCCAGAGACATTATGTGCATTAGAAGAGATAAAGCAACGTGTTCCGGGTCATCTCCGGCTAGCTCGGGGAAATTTGGCCGGTGCTCCTTCGTAGTAAAGTAAACCAGAGAAGCGTCACTGATTATATATACTCTTTATGGCCTTTTTGGTTTTTGTTATAAATTCGTTAATTGCGTATAGTGTTTGTTGAGTGAGAGTATACACCTTGTGCCCCCACGTAATAATAATGTTAAATGTATCCTAAATGTGCCCTCCAAAAGATATGCCTCCAGTGAAGTACTCAAATTATACACTTTTCCATCGTATTTCTACTTGGTTTTCGATTAAACCTTTTCTTTAATATACCAATTCTATAGAATGTCCCAATCTTAGAGCACCTTGAGATTTGTCTTATTGAATGTCGTGTATATATTTAATATACAGTAAAACTTCAATAAATTAATATTTTGATAAACTAATAAATTTCAAATTAATTTTTTAATCAATTAATATATTTATAAATTAATAACTCTATAAATTAATAAAATATTATAAAATTTTAACATTATAAATTTATAGAAGTTTTACTGTAGTTCCAGTCAAATTAAGTTAATGTAAATTTAATAAAAATTGTAAACTTTAATGAAAATTCGAAAATAGAATAAGATAACAATTTTTTTTGGAAATTCCTTTTTAAACATATGATTCCAAAAATATTATAAATTAATAATTATGTATATAAATTTATTTATATATAGAAAATTGAGTAAAATATAAATTTGATAAAATTATTTTGTTTTAAAACTTAAATTTGGTTAGAGTTCATATATAAGTTATTTTAGTTCATTAAGAACTCATGATGTCGTATATTTGAACTTCATCAAGTATAATTGCTTTCTTAACTGTAATTGTTTTCAAATGTACAAGATCATTTTCAATCTCATGATAACAATAAAGATGGTGCTCACAATTTCTTATTAATTTTAAACTTTTGAACATATAACATTTTTACCTGGAAGTCTAATAGGCTATTGATATTTATTCAATTGTGATGGCCCGAATTATCAATCAAAATTTCAAACTCATGTAGTAAATTTTCTCTAGTAATATTTTCATCTATTTTTTGAAAAAAGATGATGAAATTATTCTCTTAAATTAATAAATTAATAATTTATTGATAAACTTTTATCTTTATTAACTAATAATAACATAGTCTTCACATTATTAATTTTAAAGGTTTTATGATAGTTAACATATATGTCCTATAAAATTGAAAATCAAATATACCGAACAAGAAAAACCCCACTTATTTAGGTGTTGATTTGGTTTATATTCTCTATCATTCACGAGCGTTACATTTCCAAACGGTTTTGGTTGATGGAGTTTGACACCGTATCGTTTTGATGTAATCTATTTAGAACTCTAAACCACTATTTTTACTTGAATTCATGAATTTTCATATAAATTATGCTAATTATACATTTAGAAGTCATAGAATTGCATATATTTGCATTTGGTACCAAAAGAGGAAACCGTAACACTTTATGGATTGCAATTCCAAATCACAGTTAAAGAGAAACAAGCAAACGAAGTTTGACAAGAATCTGCGAGCCAAAACCGGTAACCCGGCCAGCGAGCCAGTTTTCTAACCACCCATGACCAGATCACCTGTTTTGAAAACTGGTGCGGCACTTTTTCCCAGATTGCGACGGACCAGCCAAAATTCAAGCCCACTAAACCATTCTAAGACCTAAGACTAACCTTGTACTCTTATTTAACTTCTTTTAACTCTAAAAACCATAAGTTTTGTGATATTTGGAATTAGGTTCAAAGTTTGTATCTTTTATGAAATCTCTAGAATTTATCTTTGATCGTCAATTTTATGCAATTTCTATCTTGATTTCCTTTTTGCTTTTCTATACCCTTTTCGTTTATTTATTTATTTATTTATTTTTATCATGGAACCATCAATTTCCATGTGTGAGTAATTTGATCATGGATTGAGATTTGGGTTGATTAGAGTAAGAATTCATTTGGTTGTTATTAAGGCTAAATTGAAGATGAAAAATCATTTGGAACTTAGGGAAACAAGTGCTAGGTTATCAAAGTAATCTATCATTTGGTTATTATTAAGGCTTAATTGAAGATGAAAATCTCTATTTGGAAGTTAGGAAAACAAGTGCCTACAAGGTGTTTGTGAAAATTATCAAACCAAAACCAAATGAACAATTCTTCTTTAACCTAAGGGATTAGAAGTTATTAGGGTGTTCATAGCTAACTAGGAATTTTGATGGATGATTAATACCATAGAAATGGCTTGATTTAAAATGGAATCTAAACTACTGATTAGTGCTTCAAAAGCCAAATAGAAAATCAAGTCGAACCTATGAAGAAAACGACAGTGGGTTGATTGCTGTTGAAGAGATTGGTAATGCGGTACCTCTCTTATTCCTTCGTCAATGTGGAATAACAAATCGAAATTTACATGTGCACTTCAAGACAAATCAGGAGGATGAAGGGATACACGGGCCTCGTCCAAGGACAGAATTTTTTTAATTGGGGTACTGGAAAAGAATTGCCTATCCTTACGTTTACATGGTGGATCAGAAAGATTTTCTTTTTTACGTTGGAAATTGTGATGCAAAGACGTGCCACATAGTGGATTTATGTGTTGAAGATAGCATAATCATTTAAGCTATTATCACGTGGGCTTCACAGGGTGTCTTCTACGATCACTACGTCCATTTGTCTCATTCTCCCCATATATGAAGTTCTAATTGCAGAAACTTGTGAAGGAAGAAACGTATTCCACCGTCCTGCGACGTCCTCTCTTGCAAAATTCATGCCACCACGGCAAATGACATTGCTTGGTGTTTCCCGGCAGAGCGAATTTATCAGCACAGGCTTGTTGGATTTTGTGATCCTTTGTGTCCATGTGGGTTTCTCTGTTAGGACAATTGTAGGTCTTAGGAGGGAGAATAAATTATTCTCTTACAATGAGGACACCGTGGGGGATCTGTTTGAGTATCATACTTTCATCTCGAATGGTCGTCTTTTGGTAATTCATAATTTTCTCACGCTGTGGCGACAACAAAGGGAACGTTGGGTGATGACACTCGTTTTCGCTCTTATCACTACAAAAAAACATGGCTTTTTCCAACTGCAGTATCCGTTGGAAAATCGTTGGAGTAAGGAAATTTCCAACGGATTTCCAACGGATAGTTAATTATAGGCATACTCGCATTGGAAATTCGTAATTGTTGGAAATCCGTTGAAAATTACCAATGGAAATTTCCAACGGATACACCCGTTGGAAAATTTCAACGAAATCCCAACGGACAAATCTGTTGAAAACCTATTGGTAATTTACGACGGCAAAGCAACGGTTACACGTTGGAAAAGTTCAACGGATTTACCAACGAAGAGAATGTTGAAATTTTCAAACGTAAAAAGCAACGAAGTTTGCGTCAGGAATTTACAACGGAATTAGCAACAATTGTTCGTAGGAAGTTACCAACGGAAAAGCAACGGAATAAACGACTGGAAATTCCAACGTATTTCCAATGGAGCATTTAAAATTAATAAAAAATAATTTCGATTTAATTAAATAATTTTCTAAAAAATAAAAAAATTTCCGGGTAACAATTGTCATTGTAAATATAAAATCAAACAAAAAAGTAAAACAAGTTTCATACATGAAAATCGCAAATAATGTTTTTAAAACCCGAAACCGGGATCGAGGAGAGGAGTTTAGGAAAATAAAAAACTACGACAAAAATAGCAAAAAGTTCATCCGTCTTGATGTGGTTGCGATGGACCGGCTTCAGGGTCATCTTCCTCATCAACATCCGGAATGTCGATGTCGAATTTCTACTTGAGGACATCACGAAGCATCTCGAACTTGTACGACAGGTTTTTGCAGGTCTTTTGTGTATTCTGAAGCTCTTGTTGGGTACTTCGTAATTGCGTCTCTGGGACGTATCCAACCGCCGGCAACATTTTATGTCGGTCTGGAGGTGGCGTGGTCATCAATGTCCATGTAAGATCCATATCCAAACCGATAGCCCTTCTTTATCGTGACCGTCTGCAAGGGTAAATAAATATTAGTAAGTTAGTAATTTCTAATATGAGTATGAATATAAGATAAATTTTAAGGTAATTACTATACATATATCAAATTTATGTATCTCATTGTACAGCTGCTGGATCTCCGAGGGAGTGAGTTCGTTCGAGTTTTGTTCTGACGCCTCGCCCTTGTGCTTTTGTCTTCACGTCGGTAATGATCTTTTCGGCCTTTCAGTCAATTATGAGGCCCGTCTTCTTTAAACGTCGGGATTCCTCGAGAAGAGTGACGATGTCAGGTTCGGATCTCGTCTGTTTATGCTGAAACATATATATGAACATATATGTTAATAATAAAAGAGTTGAAAACCGTAACGCTGAAATTGCAATTGACCATGAAATTTTTACCAGTTGATGCGCTAGTCGCTTCATTCCCTTTGATCCAAGTGTATGTTTTCCACTACCGTTTTGGATATCAGTTTTCTTCGCTTCAGTACAGCTGGCCCTCTTTGCTTTTGAGGAGTCGAGGGACCAGTACTTAATGTACCCATTTTGAATATCTTTTGACATCCAAATCGAAAATAGCTTCCCATGGAGCCAACTTTCTTTCCATGAGTTAACCCAGGACTTCAGATTCCTAGTTCCGAAGGTCTCGAACTCTTTTCGGACGCGTGAGTCGTGACGTCTATCCCAATAGTACCGTTGCTGAGAAAAATTAGTAAACATTAGTAATTGAAACTACGATTTAAGCAATAATATTTTAAAATAAAGTATTAAAATAAATTAATTAAGTGGACTCGCCGCGAAGTGGCCGTACCACTCGTCTCTAATACGTGGCGGGACTTTATACCAGCTCGGGTATGAAGCCCTCAAATTCTTGTGGACGATATTCCGGATCGTGTTTCCTATCTCGGTCATTAATCCGAACCTCAAAAAAACAAAAAAAATTGTACGAAAAATAAAAATATTATATGAAAACATTTATGTATCAGTTTTAATATTTAAACATACCATCTCGTATTGGCATACGGGTCCTTAATAATCGCGGGATCGATTTTAGGCAACTTTTCCCGACTCGACATATTGAGGATGGTGTGAAGGTCGATATACGCCTCCGGATTGTAACAGGAATAACCGAAAACCGCTGGATTGGTGGGATTGGTCGGGTTTTCGGATGTTGTTGCATGGTGTGACGGATGCGGTTGAGATGAATGTGGATGAGATGATGGGGGTTGGCTCGAGGTAGACCGTTGCATTACTGGGTCCATATATAATAAATCCGCTAGCAATTCGTTGTCCTCTTGTGACCAGTGCGGAACTTGTTCACCGTGATTCCTAATTCCATTTGTAACATTGTAATATATATTAAAATCATAAGTAAATAATTTAAGGCGGATATTATTGTAATTACCTAACCATTCTTCTAGATAACAATTCCTAATTTAACTAAATTACTAACAACCTACTATTTAACTATCCTAATTATAATTAATGAAAAACAAAATTAAAAAAAGAACAAAAGTTAGGGACTTACATTGGAAGGGAGAGGATAGATAAAGTTGATTGCTTTGGTAGGGAGAAGAAGATGTTCGCGGAGAGGAAAATTCTCGGTGCTTATATGCATTAAAATTTCCAACGAATATCCATTGGAAAATCCGTTGGAAGGCACAGTAAGCAATGTTAATTTCCGATGATTTTCCAACGGATATTTGTTGGAATATAAATAATTAATTAATTTTTTTTTATGTTTTAGAAAATATTAAAATTACAAACCCACATATAGCATCCTTCTAAATTACAATGTCAGGTTCCAAACCCAAAACACAAATCAAAAATGTAGTAAACATAAAATTTTAAAATCAATCACTTGAGTCCGAGGAATAACAAGCATAGGGTGCAGAGTCTTCATCCGATTTGAACTCACTAAGCTTTTTGTCTTCCGAGTTCCAATCCTCTAACACATCTATTTCTGCCTCTGCCAATACGGGTTCATAGAGTGATTGGTTAATCAACGATAGGTCAGCGGCTGCTAGTTGTTGTAACGGGTCTTGTTCATTAAGCCCCACAACTCTCGCCCTCGGATTTATCTTTTGAATGGTAATCAACGGATCCTTCTTATGTGTAACCCGTGGGTAACGTATGTAGCATACTTGGTCGGCTTGGGATGCGGTACAGAAGGGATCGTATTGACGTAGTTTTTTCGATGAGTTCACCTCCGTAACAGCAAACTTGGTGTGCCTCACCCCAACACCTTCAGTGGGATTATATCAATCACATCGAAACATAAAGCAATGTAGATTCACCATCCCAGGATATTCCACCTCAATGATTTCCTTCAACACACCATAATATTCAGTAGACCCTAAGCTCACCATGACCCAATTATTTACCGTCGCTCAAATCCGAGTAGGGCCTTGAACTTGAAACACATATCCACGGGTACAATATTACGGATATGTGACTATCTGCGCAGCTGGACCTTTAGCTCACTCTACAAGCCATGTCGGAAACAAAGAGATGATTGGTATTTGTAAATATATGCATTCTTTTTTCTTTGTCTTCTTATAAATAGTTACACATACATGTTTGTGTAACCACTCACTGATTTTAGCTTCCTTAAGATGTTCCAACTCCTCATCATTCAGGTGTGGTTTTAATTCTCTTGCGCGCATACAAAACATTCAACGTAGAAAACAATTAATTATATAAAGCTAAGATTTTAACTTAGCATACTATGTAAGACAAATATTTGAAAACACTGATGTACCTAACGTATGGTTCCAGTTCCTCGCAGTTCCCAATGATATACTTTTGAATGTGTAAGTGCTCCCTCTCAGTCAGTACTTTCTCCACCTTTTTACCACTCAATCGACCTATCTGTTCAAACATATCCCGGTACCGGACTTGAATAGAAAGGCTTCTCACCTCCATCATCGTAACAGCCAGGTTTTGTTGTCTTAGTCTTAACTGTCCTCGGAAAGTAGTGGGATGAGAAACCAAAGGTTCCTCTCTAATCTGTTGCACCGCTATTGATCCTTCGACCCTGCTGGGGTGTTTCACCTTCTTTTGTGAGGTGAAACATGGAACGTTCAAACGGGTACATCCACCTATACTGAATTGGCCATCCTAGTTCGAGTTCACGAGGTAGATGAATCGGTAAATGTTCCATCACATCAAAGAACGAGGGAGGAAACAACTTCTCCATGTTGCATAAGATGATTGGTATTCGTTATTTAAAATGATTGACACCTGCTTCAATATGAGTTCTACTGCATAGATCGCGGAAAAATGCACCAACTCCGGCAATGGCCTCGTGGACATCATTTTGCAAAAGATGTGTAAACGCCATAGGCAGAAGGCGCTCCATAAATACATGACAGTCATGACTCTTCATCCCACCCAATCTTCCGGCGTGAGCGTCGACGGAGTTCGAAATGTTAGATACATATCCATCGGGATACTTCACCGAAAACCTTAGCCATTCCATGAATTCCGCCTTCCCGTTGCCTTCTAATCTAAATGATGGTATTGGTTCTACACCGTCTTGTACATGTAGACTTGCACGAGAACACAAATCTGGAAGATCTAACCGACTCTTTAAGTTGTCTTTTGTTTTCCCTTGAACATTCAATACCGTGTTAATGATGTTGTCGAAGAAGTTTTTCTCGTCATGCATAACATCTAGATTATGTCGAAGCAAATGATCATTCCAATAGGGGAGGTCCCAAAAAATGTTTTTTTGTGCCAATGATGGCTCTCACCGTATCTGCTTGCTTTCTTATGGCCGCTTGCTTTCTTATGGCCGCTCCCTCCACAATCTGCCGTCCGTTTGACCTGATGGTGGTTTATCCGATGAAGGAGGGTCTCTCCACTTAATTCCGGTGGAGGGAATCTAATGCTACTCTTCTTTTCATGAACAACCTTCTGTTTTTCCGGTAAGGATATTGCGGGTCAAGAAATCTTCTATGACTGTCGAACCAACTCGTTTTACGACCATGTGGGAGCTGAAATGAACCTGTATGCTTCCCGTCGTAAGGACAAGACAATTTCCCGTGTGTTGTCCAGCCTGAAAACATTCCATAAGCTAGCTAATAGTCCACATCACAACCGCTCGCATCCGGAAATTATGTGACCTGGAGACATCAAACGCTTCTACACCTTCAGACCATAGCACTTGTAACTCCCGAATCAATGGCTAGAGAAAAACATCTAGTGATCTTTTTGGATGGTCTGGGCCAGGAACTATAACAGAGAGGTACATATATTCCCATTTCATGCACAATGATGGTGGCAAGTTCTAAGGCGTCACGATAACATGCCATAATTAGTACTTTCTCCCCGTTTTACCAAATGGATTATCTGTACATAGTCCCCAATAGACATTTCGACTCTCTTTTGCGAAACCCGAGTAAACAGTGCCTGAAGTGCTTCCACGCTTTTGCATCTAACGGATGGCTAATCTCCCCTTCCGAGTTTTGTTCCGCATGCCATCTCTTCCATTTTGATGTAACTTCTGCGTTGTATAATCTCTGCAGCCTATGAGCTATTGGTAAATACCACATACGCTTAAACGGCACTTTGGTTCTCCCTCCAATAACCTTATACCTTTCCTTCTGACAAAATTAACAACTCGTCCTACCCTTGTCTTCATCCCAGAAAATCATGCAGTTGTCAGGTCTATTACTTGAGAGGGTAAACCCATCCCACCAACCAACCTCTCTACCTCGACATACATAGCCGAAACCAGATTACCCTCTGGTAAGTCATCTTTTAAAAATTCAAGTATCTGATCCACACAATACTCGCTCAGATTGTTATCAGTCTTTATGGCCATCATCCTAGTAGCAGCCGACAGAGCATAATGACCTTCTTTGTAACCTTCATATATAGGACTGTTCGACGTGTCTAGCATTTCAAAATTTCTTCTTGCTTCTGCATTAGGTTCCTCCCTCGAATTTGTGTCCATATGATCTATACCAGCATCTCGAAACACTTCATTGACCATTTCGGCCATCCATGTGCCCTCCGTCTCCACATTTTCATTTGCTACAGTTTCACTCCACGCCTTCGATTGTAAATCAGATTCAAATAGGTTTTCCAGACCTTTCCTTCTCCTACCAGTTCTACAGTTCCACTAGTACCGCCACCTAAAGCTTCCCCATAACACAACCAATAGTAATAACAAGGCATAAACCCGACTCGAAATAAATGATTACCCACTACGTCAACCTCTATAAATTTACTATTCTTGCAATTTACATAAAGACAACACATCATAACAGTTTATAGTGCAATAGGTTGGCTGGAAGCAAAAGAAATGAAACCTTGTAGCCCCTCGTTGAATTCCATGGTATTCGCATTTATGATCTAATCTCATTTATTGTACATCCACGCCCGAACTTCCGTAATAATGTTATTTGACGACGACATACAATCATCTAGTAAAATAAAATATTTTTTTCACCAATGTTTAAAAGTGTGGAGAAGGTAAAAAAAATTAACGAGCCAATGTTCTAAACTGTGGAGGTGATGTTCTAAATCCGTTGGAAAATTGTTGGAAAATTTTGAATGAAGGCTAATTATTTCCAACGGATTTTTTTTTGTTTTTTTTTTCTAATTAACACCTCAAAACATTACATTCATCATTTAAAAATACATGCAACACAACACTAACACTTCTTATTTTCAAACAAAAGTCTTATATGGTACACATTACTAATTTTATCGGTTTTACAACGATGATAATTAATTAGTCGAGATCATCCCCCTGGCCCCATTGGTAGTAGTCATCCACCGGCCCCCATTGGTCTAGATCATCATAAACCCAATATCTTGAATCATGATGGTAATCTCCGTGAAGGGAGTCATTGTCATCGTCATTCCGCTCAGGATCCTCCTCCGGATCTTCCTCATAGTCGTTTATGTCGTCCTTCTTAATCTCCTCAACCATGTTCTTGTCCACCGACTCTTCCGATGGAATGGTTTCCAATCGAGTCTCCACCATATATGCTTCCCCGATGATCTCTTCCATTGTAGACTTTGTTGTCATCTTTGGAATTTGAGCTTTAATAACTTCACGCAATCCATCTTGAAACCATTTAGCTAGCAACACCTCATCCTCTGCCAATTGAAGACTTTTTTATTTTGTAAAAAACTCGTGTTTGTAATCATCTACGGTCTGTGTTGAAGACTGCAAAACTCCAACTACGTTTTTTGACCGCATAACTCTAGGCGAACGACTTGTCGATGCGTTTTTTGAACTAGACATTGTTGATAATGATTTTTCCTACTCGCTATGATTCAAAACTGCTTCAACCTATATATATCAAAATTTCCAACGAACTTTTGTTGGAATTTTGATGGCAAATCCAAAAATTAACGGATAAATGCATCGGAATTCCGAAAATAAGTTTAAAATGGAGTTTTTGACGGAATTCCGTAGGTAATTTAACAACGGATTGGTTAAGTTGCAAACCCGTTGGTAATTTGCAACGAATTTTCCAACAGATATATCCGTTCGGATTTTCCAATGGCTTTCCAACGTAAGCGTTATCTGTTGCTAATCCGTTGGAAATTGATTAGTTGGAAAAAGTCATGTTTTTTTGTAGTGTATACTTCCTCGGCCCGATGGTCAGGTGTTATTGTGTTCTTTTGACGTGGTACTTCTTGTTGGTTTTAACATGGCCACAGTTGATTCCTCGTTTACCATGTCGCTCGAGAGTTTCTACTTTCATATGGATGACCTATACTAGGAGTATATAGAAAATTATGGTCCGCCAATCTATGGTGAAGACGCACTACAATGATCGCCAGTGGTAAACTCTGCCAACTTCATATTCTCTCACGAAGCTTTTGGGATCATTCATGGTGCTATATGGTTCTTGGGTCTCATAGTGTTAAGATCCATGGACTTCCAACTCAAAACCAATTGGCAGTAAGTGTATTGACTCATGTCTCTTATATATTAGTTTAAGTCCCTTCCCAGTTTTTGATGTGGGATATTCTCACACGCCCCTTCGAGATAATGGCTCGTCTAGCCATCAATCTCGACAATATCCCATCATAGGATTAATTTCGAGTTAGATCGGCCGGATTAATTCGGACCTGACCGATTTCGGTTCGTGTTGGGCAGGGTGTGTTCGGGCTCTGCTACCATGTTAAGATTCATGGGCTTCTAATTCAAAACCAATTGGCATTAAGTTGATGGATCATGTCCCTTATATATTAGTGTAAGTCTCATTCCTAGTTTCCGATGTGGGATATTTTCACACATAGGGCGTGCAATTTCTTTCAATACTTTACTTGAAATCATTGGATGAAGCCAAAATTTTGATAGGGTGATGATCATACTTAAGGGGGGTTTGACAGTTCGAGCCTTCATATCGAACCATGTCAAGCCAAGGCCAACTTCAACAGTGAGTTGTGTGCATTATGTGTTTTTTTTATCGTGGTTTTCCTACTGGGTTGTTGTGGATCTTCCCTGCCATATCGTCGAGGATGAAGTTTCATTACGGAGTGTCTCAGTGGAGAATTCGAGCTATTCATCCCTCAAAATTGGATATATTGTCCATTTCCACAACCTTTTTTGATGGGAGTAAGGTTGATTGCGCATCAAGTGGGTTTGTCTATGTCATTTGGGATGAACATAATGCTTCTCCATGGATACACCAGATTTTCAACGCAAAATTTCATGCTCATGTTCTTGGAACGTCTCAAGTATCACTTGTATCGTGTTTAACACATGTCACATCTCGTCACGGTTCATGTGCTCATGGTGACGTCTACCGACACGTTTATGGATGTTATGTTTATTGCAGTTCCAATGCAGGGGTTTTTGGAATTTAAGGTGACCATTTACAGTCTCCACATCATATCGCGACATCTATTGTTTCGGGTCATATGATTTTCATTGTACTCGGGAGATTCAAGCGAAGGACGAGCATCTAATGGAGATTTGGGAAACAAGATTACCGTTCCGATTCGAGTTCCAATCTTTCGAACTTGGAGGGAATGATGCAACACATCTCCTCTTAACTTCCTTGTCAAGGTTCACTTGCCGAACACGTTACCACCATTTTTTGTCCTGGAAGATTATTTTTCCTTTTCTTATGTGTAGATTATTATTGGGCTTTTCTTATTAAATTTTTTAGGGCTTATTAAGTGATTATTTGTTAGGTATATATATGACTGTTAGGATTTTGTAAAGAACATCGTTTATTGAATATAACTTTTGAACTTTCATGGTCATCGAGCTTTCGAGTACGGAGAAGAGTATTGCCAATCTTTTAACGAGCTTTCGAGTACGGGGAACAATATTCCCAAACCCTAAGTACTTCTTTTGTTGAAAGTATCAACGAACCGACAAGATCAAATTATGTTTATCTCCTACACATAAACAATATTCCCAAACCCTATGTTTATCTTTCGTTGATCTAAGGTTTTTTTCTCTTTTTTCTCTCTCCTCTGTTCTCTCCCTAATCGGACATCAAACAAATCTCAAAACTCAGATCTCCTTTGGGTCCGGCGACCGGTGGCTCTCCTAGCTCCGGCGCCGGCCCCCTCATCTCGCTCTTTTTTCCCTTTGCGGCACCTCCCACGTCCTGCTCAGTTTTGACGGGAGGTTGGTTAATTTTCAGGGACTTCTTCTTCTCCTCCGTCGTTTCTCTGACAGCAAGGGTGGTGGCTCCGTCTAGCGGTGAGGTGTGGCTGTTCGGTTTCGTCCTTCGCGGGGTTCGTCGGTTCGTGAGATAGGTTCCGGCGTGTCTATGCTCTTGCTCGTTTCAAGGTCGGTTCGTCTTCAACTGCAAAGTAAAACGGTGACAACGGCGAAATGGGCTCTGTTAGTCTCTCTTTTTGGTTTTCACGGGTCCTTAGAGGACGGGATCTGGTTGCTGGCAGCAGAGATCTAGGGTTCGGTTAAGCCTGTCGCGGCGGAGATGTGGCAGCGACGGCAAGGTTTTTGAGTATTCCCCAACGGTGTGTGGCTTCGGAGGTGATCTGTAACGGTATGGTCTCCGGTGTTTGGTATCCAAGGCTCCACGGTGGCTTTGCTTCCCCGCTGGACTGGTCTTCATTTTCTGATTTGCAGGTTCCATCTCTGTTATTGGCTCCGTTATATGGCACCGATGGCTCCTCGTCTCGCTCCGTTGTGTGTTTAGATTAGGTTTGGGTTCTACCATAGTAAGCGATCCAATGCTCGTCGGCTTAGTGGGTTAGTTGGTGGAGGTAGTAGCGGAGTCTACTTGCTAGAATAGAGGCGATGAGTTTCGATTTGTGGTTTCTTCGGTTAAGCCGTGGGAGGTGGTCCCTTGTGTAGCTGGCAGCGTGATCAAGATAGATACCTGTCAAGCGTGGGATTGATGGTTGGAGGCGATTCTCTGATTGTCCCCTGTTCTCCCTTTATCGTCGGTCTAGTCATCGTTTTCTCCAGTCGGTTCTCGTCTTCCGAGTGTTTTTCTCGCAGGCCCGCAAGCGTGTCTCCGGAGAAGCTGTAGGCGCTGCGGCGTGTGGAACTACGAGGACGGTCCTCGCCTGTGGCAGCTCGTGGCAACTAGGATGGGACTTCAACTTGAATGAGTTGTGGCATAACTTCGGTTTGCGGCTAGATGCTGGTTCATCCACGCACTTCTTCTGCTAATTTGATCGAATAACATTGGTTAGCTCTGTTGTAATTACTCTTTGCTTTGTAATTTTTATTTTACTTTGTCTTCTTTCTTTGTATTCTCTATATGTCTGTCAAAAATTCAAAAATATAGTATAAAATCTTAATTTTACACCAAAAAAATGTTTATTTCCTAGAAATCTCGTGTTTTTTTCGTTATATAGCTTCCACCCCTCATCAATTAGACAGAAAAAAAAATGCGAAAACCATACAACGAAAATGATAGGGCAACGATATGTTATAACGGTGAGATAATGTTGCTGCTAACATGAATTATTATTACAACAAATTCTTTATTATTATAAATCATTAAGTGATGGACTCCATAACCGGCTCATACATTGATCAAAACCAAGCGGCCCATTAGACTTATACATGAGCGATTGGGCCCAAACCCTTTAGGGTTTTCTTTTTCCTTGTTTATGTAGACTTTCATTTTCTCTTGGTCATGTAATCACCTATAAATATGTACTCTTATTCATTCAACAAGATAAGACAGAAACCTTTAGTTTCATAACACGTTATCAGCACGATTCTCTGAAACCCTGAAGCTAAAACCTTCGAAACCCCAAAACCCTAAAATCTCACTAAACTCCGATCCGATCAAAACCGGCAGCAACTAGCTCGTTCCGATCGGCGTATTCGATTCGATCGGGGAAGAAAACCAGATCGTTCCCACTCGTGAACTCGTTCGCTCGGTCCGTTCTCGCGCACTCGCCAGCCCGGATCGTTCCGCTCCAAAACCGCGCTATCGGATCGATCAGAACTCGGGCAACTCGTCAGCCCGCGTGAAGATCACCCCCGTTCCAACTCGCGATCGTGATCGTCTCGTTCCAGCCCGCGTGAAGCTCGCGATCGGTTCTGTTCCAGCCCGGGAGAAAGATCAGCTCGTGTTCAATCCATTCAACCCCATTCGGTGAAGGTAACAGCTGATCCCTAAAAACCAAAACCCTAAAAAATCGATTTCAAAACCCTAAAACCCTAAGTTATGTTTTAAAACTTTAAACCCTAATTGGATATTCAAAACCCGGATTTAATTTGTGGTTTAGGTTGTTAGATTGTTTGCTGCATGATTAAAACTCTAAAAACTAAAACCCTAAAATCATGAAACCCTAATCCTAAAAGAAATAGGAAAGACCTAAACCCTAATCTAAATCAAAATAGGAAACCCGAAACCCTAACCCTAATATGATCCGAATCTTTGCTTGTTCATTCTAGACCAAGTTTAGTTTAGGAATGTCTCATGCATAAGATTGATAAAACTGAATGCATGATTGAAACCGTATAAATTGCCTAATATTACAGATGTCGAAAATCAACAATCTTGAATATACTGCACTCAATGTCTCTGGTGATAATTACTTACAATGGGCCTTGGATACTAAGATTATCCTTAAATCAAAAGGGCTTGGTGAATGTATTGTTGATGGTAATGAAACCACTGAAAGAGAAAAGTATAGGGCAATTCTTATCATACGCCATCACCTTGCTGAGAGTCTCAAAAATCAGTACCTCACTATTGAGAATCCTTTGGATCTCTGGGACGAGTTGAAATCCAGATATGATCATCAAAGAACCGTGCTATTACCCAAAGCCCGATTCGAATGGAAAAATCTCAGAATCCAGGATTTTAAATCCATGGATGAGTATAACTCGGCCTTGTTCAAAATCGTTTCAGTCTTGAAACTATGTGGTGAAGAGGTGACTGATAATGACTTGCTAGAGAAAACATTCTCGACTTTTCACACAAATAACGTTGTGCTACAACGACAATATCGTGAAAAGGGATTTGATACTTATGCAAGTCTAATCTCTTGTTTTCTACTTGCTGAGCAAAACGATGAGTTATTGATGATGAATAGTGCAATGAGACCTCCTGGTTCAGCCCCATTACCAGAAGCTAATAAAGCTGAAGAGGCCAAGAAAGAGCCTAAAGAGACCAAAGAGTCCAACTATGTCCAAAGAGATAAGCAATCCGGCCGTGGAAGATGGTCAGGACGTGGTAGCGGTCGTGGCAATGGCCGAGAAAACCATTACGGTGGTTATGGCCGTGGAAACCGATCCGACTTCGGTCGCAATCGGGGTAGAGGTCGCGACATATCCAAACCGCAACACTCGGCCAAATCTTCTTGCCACAGATGCGGTATGGGGAACCATTGGGCAAAGACGTGCAGGACACCTAAGCATCTTGTTGATCTCTATCAAGAAAGTTTGAAGAAGAATCTTGAAGCTCATTTGGTTCATCACGATGGTGAAGGAGACTTTGACCATGAGAATGATGACCTAATGGAGTATGAGACTTCTGATTGCCTAAAAGAGGCTAATTGATTTCGATATCTAGTGTTTTAATTTTGCTTTGTTTTTGCTTTCTTTCTTTTACTTTGCTTTCTATGTTCAATGACTTTGCTTTATAATTTATGAATTAAGATTGATTTGATTTTGAGTTTTCAATAAAAGTAATGTCTAAGACATAGTCCTTGTTTAAATGAAGTAATGAAAGAGGACAAGAACATACTTGTGGTGGATAGTGGATCAAGCCACACGATTTTGAAAGATAAAAGATTCTTTGTGAATCTAACTTTGAAAAACGCCAATATTAGCACAATTGCGCGTATATCCAGTCTAATTGAAGGCTACAGCCAAACCCATATTCTTTTACCTAAGGGCACGCATCTTGAGATATCAGATGCTTTATATTCACCCAGCTCTAAGAGGAGCTTATTGAGTTTTAAAGATATTCGTTTGAATGGTTTTCATATTGAAACCAAGGGTGAAGGGAACAAAGAATTCCTAAATATTACTGAGATCACCCAAGGCCATAAGAAGGTCTTAGAATCTATACCCGCATTATCTACTGGCCTTTACTATGCCAAGGTCAATATGATAGAAGTTAATGCCACAGTAAACGAGATGTTTACCGAATTCACTAAATGGCATGACCGGCTTGGCCACCCCGGTTCTAACGTGATGCGTAAGCTTATTCAAAACTCACAAGGGCACACACTGAAAGAAAAACGAGTTATCCCTAAGAATCTCACGTGTGTAGCATGTTCACAAGGGAAACTCATTGTAAGGCCATCACCAGCCAAAGTAACTAAAGAAAATTTGAACTTTCTGGAAAGGATACAAGGAGATATATGTGGACCAATACACCCACCATGTGGGACATTTCGATATTTCATGGTTCTTATTTATGCATCGACCAGATGGTCGCATGTTTGCTTATTATCCACTAGAAACTTGGCGTTTACTAGATTACTGGCCCAAATCATACGTCTGCGAGCCCACTTTCCAGATTTTCTACTTAAGACTATACGTCTTGACAATGCTGGTGAATTTACCTCCCAAGCGTTTAATGATTACTGTATGTCCATGGGGGTAAGTGTGGAACATCCTGTGGCACATGTCCATACACAGAACGGATTAGCTGAATCCTTCATTAAACGAATCCAATTGCTCGACCATTATTCATGAGGTCGAAGCTTCCAGTATCTGCTTGGGGACACGCATTATTACATGCAGCAAAGCTTATACGTATCAGGCCATCTAGTGAGCATAGATATTCTCCATCCCAATTATTAACGGGTCATGAGCCAGACATATCCCATCTAAAGACATTTGGGTGTGCCGTTTATATACCCATTGCACCACCACAGAAAACAAAGATGGGACCTCAAAGGAGGATGGGAATATATGTTGGATATGATTCTCCCACCATCATTAAGTATCTCGAGCCAACCACGGGTGATCTATTTAAGGCCAGATATGCGGATTAAATTTTGATGAATCGGTATATCCGACATTAGGTGGAGAGACTAACAAGCTGGTTAAAGAAATTTCATGGAATCAAACATCCTTAACATGGCACGATCCTCGGACGCTAGAATGTGAATCAGAGGTCGAAAAGATTATACATTTAAAAAAGCTAGCTAATCAGTTGCCAGATTCCTTTGCTGACCCAAAGAAAGTAACAAAATCGTACATACCAGCTTGTAATGCACCAGTACGAATTGATGTTCAAAAGGAACACAATCAAGTTGCTACAGAGTCTACAGCACGCAAGAAACGTGGTAGACCAGTAGGTTCCAAAGATAAGAACCCTCGGAAATCAAAGAAAGGTGCAACAGTTGAAACCGAGGTTCGGGAAACTATAGACATGGCCGCGGCTAACCCTAAGGTACCAATTACTGAGGTTTGGGACGCCAAATCTCAAGGTCCTGAAGGTCTTTATAATAATGAGATCTCTATAAACTATATCATGTCTGGAACACAATGGAACCAAAAAGATGTCGACATAAATGATGCATTTGCTTATAAGGTAGCACTTGAGATAAAAGATTTGAAAGAGGATCAGGAACCCACGTCTATATTAGAGTGCACTCAGAGATTTGATTGGCTAAAATGGAAAGAAGCCATAAACGTGGAGTTGAATTCATTAAGAAAGAGGAATGTGTTTGGTCCAATAATAAGGACACCATTCGATGTAAAACCAGTGGGATACAAATGGGTCTTTGTGCGTAAAACAAATGAACATGGTGAAATCGTGAGACACAAGGCACGGCTTGTTGCACAAGGATTCTCACAAAGACCAGGAATAGATTATGAGGAGACATACTCCCCTGTGGTGGATGCTACGACATTTAGATTTTTGATCAGTCTGGCTATAAGAGAAAAACTTGATTTGCGGCTAATGGATGTAGTGACCGCATATTTATATGGTCCACTGGATAATGAAATTTACATGAGATTACCAAAGGGTATTGAGCTCAAAGATAAGAAAGGTTCTCGAGAACAACACTGCATAAGGCTGAACAAATCCCTTTATGGACTTAAACAAAGTGGTCGCATGTGGTACAATCGGTAAAGTGAATACCTTGTCAAAGAATGTTATAAGAACGACCCCATAAGTCCATGTATTTTCATAAAGAAGTTTGCAAACAAAGGGTTTGTAATTATAGCAGTGTATGTTGATGATTTAAACATACTTGGAACCTCTGGGGAAATCGCCCAAACAGTTGAATACTTAAAGAAAGAGTTTGAAATGAAAGACCTAGGTAAAACTAAATTCTGTTTGGGGTTGCAACTTGAGTACGTGAATAATGGAATCCTTGTGCATCAATTGGCATATACTAAGAAAGTACTCAAGAGATTCAATATGGACCAGGCCCACCCATTGACCAGCCCAATGGTTGTGAGAAGCCTCGGATTGGATAGTGATCCATTCGGTCCAAAGAAGGACGATGAAGAAATTCTCGGTCCAGAAGTGCCATACCTCAGTGCCATAGGAGCTTTAATGTATTTGGCTACCCACACTAGACCAGATATATGTTTTGCCGTGAATCTCCTATCTAGATTTAGTTCATGTCCGACTCAAAGGCACTGGAACGGTATTAAACACATCATGCGTTACCTACAAGGAACAAAGGACTTAGGTTTATTATACTAATCAAACCAAAGAAGGTTTAGTTGGTTTTGCTGATGCAGGTTATTTATCAGATCCACATAATGCTAGATCACAGACAGGTTATGTGTTTACACATGGAGGTACAGCGATTTCTTGGCGTTCTATGAAGCAAACCATTGCAGCAACTTCATCTAATCACGCAGAAATTATGGCGATCCATGAAACAAGCCGCAAATGTGTATGGTTGAGGTCGATGACTCAACATATAAGATCAGATTGTGGCATGGTCGAAGACAAGGAACCGACTATCATGTACGAGGACAACGCGGCATGCATCGCACAGCTCAAAGACGGCTACATCAAAGGCGACCGGACAAAGCACATATTGCCAAAGTTCTTCTTCACACATGAATTGCAGAAGGACGGTGAAGTTCAAGTATTACAAGTTCGATCAAGTGACAACTCAGCCGATCTCTTCACAAAGTCTTTACCAACCTCAAAATTAAGGAAGCTCACGCATCAGATCGGGATGCGAAGACTCAAGGATCTTCAGTGATGTTCAGAACAGGGGGAGTAATACGTGTTGTACTCTTTTTCCTTCACCATGGTTTTGTCCCACTGGGTTTTCCTGGTAAGGTTTTAATGAGGCAACATCCCCATCGTATTATAATGATCTCTTAACATCTTGCACGGTTATGTCATCCAAGGGGGAGTGTTATAAATCATTAAGTGATGGACTCCATAACCAGCTCATACATTGATCAAGACCAATCGGCCCATTAGGCCTATACATGGGCGGTTGGGCCCAAACCCTTTAGGGTTTTCCTTTTCCTTGTTTATGTAGACTTTCCTTTTCTCTTGGTCATGTAATCATCTATATATATGTACTCTTATTCATTCAATAAGATAAGATAGAAACCTTTAGTTTCATAACATTTATATGTATAACGTTGAAAAAGTGTTTAGTAAACCTGTATGGCAGTTTGCTATCTGGCAGGCCCGACCCAATAAGATTCTTTATATTGACAGCGGCAGATCTACGGCGGCGAAACCATGAAGAAATCCAACGAAACTCGGTTCATAATAAACGAAGGTAAAGATCTCTCTTTTTATCTCTATCTTTTGCTGGAAATTGTTTGTGTATGATAGCGAATCTAATCGTCGATCAGTCATAGTAAATTTTTGATGGATCTAATTTGTTCGTTGTCCGTTCGCAGGTACTCCCATAGGTGTGTTTTGGAATGTCGAGGATTACCCAATACCCGATGGTGTCGAACCTGATTTGATTTATCGGAAAATCGACGAAGCTTGTAAGGTGCAGGGTTGTAATGGGGAGGTGTCGATCCAGTTTTATGTTCATAAGAAAAGATTCTCTGATGAATTGCTTCGTACATACTCGGATGCTGGATTTCATATCAATTTCTTGACGGAAGGTTTAACCCTCTTTTCTCCTTATTTATTTTCACTTACACATGTTGTAATCTAGATCTCCACCGACATACTTTGCAGGGGATAATAAACTTGAGCAAGCTTATTCCGTGATGCTCGATATTATGCTGTGGGTATTTGAAAATCCTCCAAGGACAAATGTCTTCGTCCTCTTGAAAGACATCTGTCGAGAAATGGTTCATGATTTTGAAGGTTTGTATAACATAAATTATGGTGTTGTCTTATCCCAAAAGCAACGAGGTAGGCGTATTCCTAACGGAAGCAAAGCCAAGTTTTTGACAAGCCTATTCGATGATGGACGAAACTCTGGTGGAAGCTCACATTCTCGACGCAGAAGATAACTAAATTTTGGAAGCTGATTGGAAGAAAAGTAATTGATAACTTGTTTTGGTTAACATATATTGCAATTTATATATTTACGAGTGTTAGATTTTTCATTTTACGACAGCAATTATATTGGTAGATCTAAAACATAAAGAAGCTATATATCAGTATGCGATGACAAAAAAATTGAATTTGTATTAACAGAACACATATTTATATAAAAGCATGAATACATGAAATTTTAAATTTAATTAAAAGCATGGATACTCATTTTCGAAGTTTTAAATTTAATTAAAAGCATGGATACTTATTTTCGAAATTTTAAATTTAATTAAATTTAATTGTACTTTTGTTGACTTTCTCGTAAACTCGAAACTTTGCGTTGACTAAGTCATTTTGGACCAGCCGTTAAATCGACATTAACAGTGTTAACATTCCGTTAGAAAGTCAACAAAAGTATAAATTTTTTTAACGTCAACAAAAGTACAAACTTTTTTTAGCGTTTTCTAAAAAGTTGGAATTTATTTGATATTTTTCCAAAAAAAAAAAATTGTGAATTTTGAGGTTCGAACTCATGATCTCCATGATCTCCAAGACGAAAACAAATCATTTATCATTATGCCACATTAACTATTATTGTTATGACAAACAAATAAATATATAAATATATATATATATATATATATATATATATATATTATATCGTCTCTATTTGTTATGACAAACAAACAAATAAAATTACTTTATAAATTTTTGTATTATGAAAATTTAAGTTTATATCATAAATAATTTTTGAAAACGCATTTATATTAAACATGATTATAAGTTTTGAAATATTTTATTAATAACCATAATAATTTAAGAAATACTTATATCACTTTTTTTTTTTTATCTTTTACAAAAAAAATTATGAAAATTTGTTCATCTAAGATATTTTCGTTATTCAATTATTTAACCATTTATTTTATCCATTATTCATTTAAGATATAAGTTGAATTTTCATGTTTTTAAGTTAAATCGTTTTTCTAAACATACAATATTTCTTGCTCCAAATTGGTTAAAACATACAGTTTATACAATACCGTTCATATAAACATTTTTAAGTAATTTTAAATTATTATGGTTATTAATAAGACGTTTCAAATTTCATACAGTTTTGAACAAAATAATTTTAAAATTGAAAGAAATTATCAATCGAAAAAACATTATATATAATTCAGTTTTAATATAACAGCATTTTAAAATATTTGTAAAACCTAAAAACAGTTTCTAAATTTATAAATATATTTTGAGGCTTGATGTTATAGTATATATACTTGTTTGTTTGTAATATCACTAATAGTTCATGTGGCACAATGGTAAAAAACTTGTTCTCATCTTGGAGGTCATGGGTTCAAACTAGGGATGTTAAAATGGGCTGGAAGCCCGCGGATTTATTCGAGCCCGTCTAATTTAGTTAAGCCCGCAGCCCGTCCAACAATACAGTATTCTACACGGGTTTAAACGGGCGAGCCCGTTTATGTCCGCGGGTTTCACGGGCTTTGTTCTACGGGTTAGCCCGTTTATTTTTTTTAGTTTGATTTTTGTCTAAAAACGACGTAGTTTTATATGTTAGGACTTAGGGTTTCAATTTGACCAAAATCAACATTCTCTTCTCTTCGAGACAAAGCACAAGCGGCGATTTTCGAGACAAGCACAAGTGGCGATTCTTCTTGGAGTGTTTGCCGTCGAATCTGTGCCGTCGTCACTAGTCACTACCGTCGAATATGTGCCGTCGTCACTGTGCTATGTAAGAATCTGTGACTTCTCTTTCTAGGTTTATGTGCTCTTCAATTTATGGGTTCACTGTGCTTCATTTTCTGCTTTTGTGATGTGTTAAGAGCTTCAATAGTTCAATTTATTTGATTTGTGATGTGGGTTGGCTGTGTTTCACATTGTTCGATTGGGTTTTTCTGTTTATGGGTTCATCAATTCGACAAAGCAAAATCATTTTCAGAGCCAATGATTATGAACTTATGAATCATTTTTTGACTAAGATAAGAAAACCCTGAACATGTCAAGTTTCAAAGCTTCGTTTGCTGTGTCTTTTTGGGTTAAAACATTGATTCTGCTTTGATTTGATTTCAAAGAGCTTCAATTTTTGTGATGTTTTGATTTGTGTTTTGGCATGTGTGTTTGGCTTGTGTTTGATACCGCAATAACTTAGTAAATCTCTTGGTGTTTTTGGCTTGTTTTTGATACCATAGTAACGTAGTCAAATATTGGAACAAGTTTTTTAACAAGTTTTCTTGAACAAGTTTACTTTACTATTTCACTGATTTTTTTTTTCTTTTGTAGAATGTTTGATTCGGAATCTGTAGAAACATTGGAAAGACTCTGAGCAGAAGAAGAGTATAATCAATATATAAGAATGAATGAAGAAGATGCAATGGGTGAAAACATTGAGTTGAGTGAGGATGAAGATGAAGATGAAGATGAACCAGAGAATCTAGTTGCAGATCAAAAGTGATACTCAACTAGTGCAACCAACACAAGGTACACGCAAGAGACGCAAGAGGCGATTAACTTCAGCTGTTTGGGATGATATTAAGTCGGTAGGAGTTGGAGCAGATGGAAAAGAGAGAGGTAAATGTGTTTATTGTGGTGCTGAATTAGTGATAAACACTTCTACACATGGGACGAATCACTTGAGACGCCATTTACTTGGTTGTCTCAAGAATCCCAATAAGAAGAAAGATAGGGTTGTTTATAGTCATAAGCAAGACCGTGATATGATGTGTGAGGTAATCATATATCATGATTTACCATACCGCTACTATGAATATGAGAAAGTTAGGGAAAGAGACTTGTATCTCAATCCTGATTGCAAGCCTATCTGTAGGCAAACGGCAGCACTAGATGTTTTCAAAAAGTATAAGATGGAGAAACTGAAGCTAAAGGAAGTTCTTAGAAAGCATAGTGGTCGAATATGTTTCACTTCAAATTTATGGACAGCCAACGCCACTGTTATGGGATACTTGTGTTTGAATGCACACTTCATTGATGAAGATTGGAGATTGGAGATTGAATAGCAAAATTCTAGCATTTTGTGATCTTAAGAGTCCTCATACAGGTGAATCAATTGCTAATTGTGTTCTAGATTGTCTGAAGGAATGGGATATAGTTAGAAAGGTGTTTTCGATTACTTTGGATAATGCTGCAAATAATGGCAGTATGTTGAGTATTCTTAAGGGTAAGCTACAAATGATTAGTGGAACTGGTCTTTTGTGCGATGGAAAATTCATACATATTAGGTGTTGTGCTCATGTTCTGAACTTGATAGTAAAAGATGGCCTAGCTCTAGCAAACGATGTTCTTCATAACATTAGGGAGAGTGTGAGATACGTGAAATCCTCTCGGTCAAGAATAGAAGCTTTTGCAGCCTGTGCTGAGAGAGTAGGTGTATCTGATGGAGCAGGTCTTTCTATTGATGTAAAAACTAGATGGAATTCGACGTATCTAATGCTTGTTAGGGCTTCAAGATTTAGGAAAGCATTTGCAAGCTTGAAATCTTATGATCCAAACTACAAGTATTTACCATCAGATGAAGAATGGAACCGTGGAGAAAAGATTAAGGAAATTTTGAAACCATTTAGTGTTATTACTACACACTTCTCTGGTTCAAAATATCCTACATCGAATATATATTTTACACAAGTCTGGAGAATAGAATTGCTGCTGATGAAGTATTCAACTTGTGATGATGTTGATGTTCAGAATATGGCTAAAGACATGAAGCTTAAATTCAAAAAGTATTGGAAGCAATATAGTCTCATTTTGGCTATGGGGCAGTATTAGATTCTAGGATGAAGCTACAAATGCTTGAAGTTGCGTATGAGAAGGTTGATCCAAGTACTTCTAAGTATAAAGTTGAAGTACTTAAGAGAAACATAACTGAGTTTTATGAAGACTATCAAATGAGGTCTTCTACAAGTTCTTCAACAGCTTCAGTGACACCAACACCGCATGAGCTGGTTACAGAGTCACTACTTGATGAATTTGACATTGTAAGTGATTCTTTATACTTTCTGTTTTGGCATTATAAGTTTACAAAGCCTCTAATCATGTGTTATAAACTTATAACTTGTCGTTTTTGTCATGACATGTGACAAGATCTTCTTAAGCTGGAACAAAATATTGACGCTGGTGTAGCTAACACAAAGTCACACTTAGATATATAACTAACACAAAGTCACACTTAGATATATAACTGAGGCAAGGCTAGAGAGGAAGAATTTCCCAAACTTAGATGTTTTAGAGTATTGGAAAGAGAATGGACCTAGATTTGGTGAATTAGCTTCTATGGCAAGAGATTTGTTGAGTATTCCCATAACTATTGTAGCTTTAGAGTCTGCATTTAGTATAGGATCACAGGTCTTAACACCATATAGAAGCCGCTACGTAGTTTCACGAATTTTGAAGGTTAAACTTTGTTAAACCAACAAATTATCTTATAAGTAATTTGTTCAGCTAATTTACATTTTGAATTGCAGGTACAATACAAGATGGCGATGAAGAAGCTAAAAAAACTCTAAGTAGCTCAAGAGTAGAGTCTTCCAGATCAGGAGATTCATGTGTGTGACTTTACAATGTTTCATGACTTTGTAAGTTTCTCTTCTTTCTCTGCTTCTCTAGTTTGTTGAAAGGTCTTTAACTTTAAAAGCTTTAAAGGTCCTTTGTTCTTACAACTTTATGTGTTTTGGTTACAAGAATCACAGAGAGATACAAGAGGAGCAACAAAAAGACTACAAAACTCTCTTCAGGTCGTGAGTCCAAGCTGGTTCTTCCTTTGCACTTCTATAAACTGGTTCTTCCTTTTGCGATTCTTTAAACTGGTTCTTTTGTTGAAGTTTGATTATGAATTTCTAAGACATTGTGGTTTGTTGAAGTTTGTAGAATGGTTTTATAATACAGTCTAGTTTTATAATGTAGTCTGGATTTTGTTTATTTAAACGGGCTTACATTAGACGGGCTTTGTATAAACGGGCTTAAATTAGACGGGCTCTATACGAACATAAGATAAACGGTTTTAAACGGGCCGGGCCTTAAACGGGCCCGGGTAGCCCGTAATAACACCCCTAGTTCAAACCTCAAATTAACAATTTTTTTTATTTTTTTTGAAAAAATATCAAATAAATCTCCAACTTCTCAGAAAACGCTAAAAAAACTTGTATTTTTGTTGACGCTAAAAAAATCTTGTACTTTTGTTGACTTTCTAACGGAATGTTAACACCGTTAATGTCGATTTAACGGCTGGTCCAAAATGGCTTAGTCAACGCAAAGTTTCGAGTTTACGAGAAAGTCAACAAAAGTTCGAGCTTTTTTTATACCACGACTTTTGACAAACTTTTTTTTAACCTTTTCTTAAAAGTTGGGAATTTATTTGACATTTTTCCTTTTTTTACCTAACAGCAATAGGTAGAAGAATAAAAAAAAAAAAACTTTTGCTAGTTCGTGATTTCCACCAATTTCTGTAAACTTTATGTCAAGCTCCTTATCTAAAGTGTTTAGAGGTTGAGATATTTTGACTGCAACCATAAAAAAAAGGACACTGATGATTGGTGTCGTTGTAAATTGCTAAGTTAGAAGCTCTTTCGGCATCATTGGAGAAGTAACAACCGTTTTCTCCATACAACACCTTTTACAAATGTTTGTTTACATAAGTACTTCCAAGGACCTTTCCACTTTTAAGAGCTTCTGGTGCGAAATGATACATGTTTCATGAACCCTAGCATTCCTCTCCTTCCAAAGGTAATAGATAGTGTTTGGTCCGCAAAGAGCTTTAGAATTTGTGAACCTGATGTTTTGCTCTGCAACCAGTTGATGAAGCTGGACCAATCCAAAAAACGTAGTGAGGAACAACCCAAACTGAAAAGAACCAAAATTCAAGAATAAATGATTTCATGTTTTTGATTCTTGATTGCATAGATTTGAGATGTTCATTCCCCGATTCTTGAGTCTTGAGCGAAGGGGAAGTCTGTTTAGGGGACATCTTTTATAGTTGCTGTCATAAACTCCAACTCTGAGGAAAATAATTGAGATTAGAACAGATAAGTTCACAACCATTCTAAGAATAGATGATCAATGCACTGCACAAATTTTATGAATACATATACTCACAATTTGAATTTGCTTTATGCTAATCCATAACTACTAATTAGGTACTGTACTGTAAAAGTAATATGCCAACAACTATCACTAAACCAAAGTGCACAAATAATTTCAAGTAAAAACGCAGTAAATGAGAAAACCAAACACAAATAATTAAACCAATGAGGAGTATAGATCTTTCAAGTTCGAATTTCAAAGTATAGATCTTTCGAGATCAACCAATGAGTAATGATCGGTGAGAAAATATGTCTGTAACTGAGAAAAAAAAAATTAAAGATAGAGAAATGCAAAACCACAAAGGGTGAGAAATACCGTAAATGATTTTCTCAAAGTTGCGACAAAGAGTGAAAATTACCAAACAAAGATTTTGCAGCTAAGATGCTGTGTGGGATCTTCTTCAGCCCAACGACCTCTATCGGTATTTTTTGACCTTTCCACAGTTATTGTTGGCACTCGTTATAATATATATATATATATATATATATCTTTCTCCCCATTCTTATTTGATTCAAACGGCGTTTTGTTCTCTCCGTATGTCTCCGCTGTAATATTCTCCGACATGCATTTGGTTTAAATTTTGATGAAACCGTGCTAGATTACGATAAGAGTAGCGATGGAAAAAAGTTAGAACCGAAATTATCTTGATAAGACAAAAAAAGAAGGAAAAATCTGGAGACCAATTCGGATCTTGGGACATTAACAGCTGTAGAAGTTACAGATCTAGACACTGAAGAGATGGAGCGGGTAGTGGGTTTACGAATCTGGAAAGTTTCATAATTGAGGAGTTCATCATGGATTTGTTTGTAATACTAATATGAGAGAGAGAAAGATGAGGAAGGAAGAAGATGACCAAATTAACGTTTTCGACATCCCATCGAATTTCACCTCAAACCTCCTCTTGAATAAAATGGGGATCTTCATATCCTTGCGAGCTTACCCTCAAAACTTCTCATGCATAGTAGGTACATCTTCTCATCTCTTTCGAACTTCCCCTTGAACCTCATATTGAGTAGTAGGTGGATCTTATGATCACTTTCGAGTTTCCCGTTTCACTATCCATTTCGAGTTTCCCTTTAAGTTCACATGGAGTTTCCTCTTCAGTATCCTTACGGACTTCCCATCGAAACTCCTCATGAGTAGTAGATGTACCTTCAGGTCTCTTTCAAGTTTTCCCTTTAACTTTTTTTGGATTTTCCTCTTTAGTAACAGATGTTTTTCAGGAATAGTTTTCGTTACAATGTATATGCTTCCCCTCTTCAGTAGTATGTAGATCTTCAAGTTCCTTTTAAACTTCCGTTTGAACCTCCTGTTGAGTAGGTGAACCTTTTTTAAAAATATACTAATTTAGTAGATACATTTTTTCCGTAAACTTTTTTTTTTTTTTTAAATATATGTCTTAGGAAAAAATATTACAACGATATATTACAAATCTCCGAGAATAAACAGAAACAGAGTTACGAAAGCTCTCTAGTTCTGATTATTAGTAACTTCTTCCTTGTCCTCTTCCTCGACCACCTTCACGCCTTCCCCAACTTTGGTTTCCGCCTATGCCAACACCGTACGATAATATTCCCTTGGGGGTCTTGTTCACAAGCTGGCTCTGCATACCACCTGAACCACGTCCCTTCTTTGCTGCAACATTTTTACCACGTCCATTGTTGCTATTAGCAGGCCGCTTTCCTCTCTAACATTATTTCAGAGGTAGCACATAAATTACAAAGAGAAAAGAAAAGCTATTGCGGATTAAGGTTTTTAAGTTTTGCTTCAAACCGTATTGTCGTTGTTGTTGTTGTTGAGGCTAACGGCTTTGTGGTTTCTTTCCAAGAAAGGTTGATATTAGTCTCTCCGATAAAAGAAGGCACTTTTGCATGCAATTATCAAAAGCCCTTCCGGTTCCTCCGCTTCCCCGTTCTCTCTCCCTCATTTTCCTCCTTTCTATGGTGATTTTTCTCGGCTTCAATCTTCATCTACCCCCTTCAATATTCATCTATCCCCATGGATTACTACGATTTTATGAGGGAGAAAATTAATCGTTGGGGGAGTGGAGACTGGAGAGTAATGGTGAAGGTAGAAGCTGAGGTGGGGAATTTGATGGCTTTTTTCATTCCTTAAAGTTCACCATGATAATTGATAAGAAGGTGAAGGGTCTAATGCAGCGGTCGTCGAGAACGCTAACGAAGACGATGCTGGGAAAGCCTAAAGGCAAAATAACGAAGTCGCCCATGAGGTAATAAGGCTTTTAATGTTGTTTAATTCTGTAATCGGAGTGCTTTAGCTAAGTTATAAAATACATGCCATTTGTCAAAATAACATTAGTGATTTTGTGGATGAAAATTGTTGATGTGGACACCTTGAAAAGTCTTAGTTTATATTAGAGATTAGATATTATCTAATTCAGTAATCCTACATCATAGATAGTGGCACTATTTAGGGAGTTGTTACCAGTGTCTAGTGTCACTGTCACTTTACTAAACGGTACTAGAGTACCTATCACAGACACAGGCACTGTGCATATCACGGCATATTACATAATGTTTTGCATGAACCGGATTTATATCTAATAGAGACGAATGTTGGAGAAACGGAGGCATTGACGAAGAACGCATACGAGGAATTGAAGGGTCAAATGAGAAGTTCAGCGACTATCGGGTAAGAATTAAGGGTTTAATGGAGTTCTGGGTCTTGAGTTAGGAACAAGGAAATTGCGGTTTAGGTATCGAAATTCCCGGGCTTTGAACTAATTGGGTAAATTCTGGGTTTTGAGTTAACAAGAACGAAATTATGGGTTTTGAACTATCAACAACGAGTTCGAGTTCTTCATGTATATACCGTCCAGAGATTTTTATTTCTCTTTTACTGGTCATTATGGGTTTGTCTTTTGTATTAGCTAGCTATGTATGTGTTCTTGTTATTCACTTTTGATGAAAACACAAACACAATTTAGTAACAAGTGTTGTATCTCTTTCTTTCAAATCTTGTAACTTTTAAAAAAATTTGGGTTAGAGATATCTGATTAATATGCAGAGTAGAGTAAGATTCACTAGTGAAAGAGCATAATTTCAGGGTACCGATTGAATATATGACACATGATCTAGGTTTTAGCTTTTAACCTTTGTTTCGATTCATACTGTTACAGGAAGAAGACTCGAATTAAACTGAAAAATCGTTTCGGTGGAAATATGTCACAAAAGGATAAAGAATACGAGTATGTTGGGGAGATTGGCAAAGAATCAGTTGTATGGAAGGTTGGTGAGAAAAGATGGAAGAAGTTTGAGGAATATGTGAAATCAGAATGCATGGGTGCACCAGTTGCGCTGATTTGGTACAAGAAAGTTAGTGAAGACATGAATGCACTGAAGTATGTGTTTGATAATACAGATTATGATATGGCTGAGGGCCGGAAAGGAAGATGGTGAGGTTGATGTTTGGATTGAACATGAGGTATCAGAGCATTTAAGAAGTAAGAATGAGGTGTATTATCTCCCAAACAACTAAAGGGAAGATATGGTACTGGTAGACACGGGAAGAGAGGCTGGAGAAGATGATGATGACTTTGAGGATGAGAAAGAAGTTGATAATGAAGAAGATGATGGAAATGAGGCGGATAATGAGGCTGACAGCGTTAAAGAGAATGAAACTGGACCTGATGATGGAGATGGCGTTAAAGACAAGTTTCATGGTAGCCTTACCTTTGGCTTGGAGTTTAAGGATCAACTTCTTAGGTACTCATTGAAGACTCGGTATGACGTCAAGCAGACTGTCAATGCTTAAAGGAGTAATAGAGGAGATTACAAGGAATGTTGGACTAGAAGCAAAAGATATCAAAGACTCAATTAAAGCAAACTATGATGATCTTGACCGTGCCACTCAATGAGTTCTAGTTTGAGGGTTTTTTAATGGGATTTTCCCCTTCAAAAATGTAAATTACTGTATTATCATTCTCATATATGAGTGGAAAATAAGCAGCATTTCATAGATATGTGACTTGGGATTTCGTTTTGTTTCACACAACATCTTGTAAAAAACAAGAAACAACAACTAGATGATGCATTGTAAAAAGGTCAAACACCCAAGATAAGCTATCACTAGATCTGCTCTATGATTCCAGGTCCAGGAGTGTACCCAGCTGTGCTAAGGCAACATGGAAATCGTTCCTTTTCAACGAAGCACGAAATTTGGACAAGTTGGGGTCTTGTTCGATGCTTTCGGTATCTTTTGAGATTATCAGCACGTTTGACGGTTCATCGAACCTGTGCATTGTTAATGCCCAATGGAGCACGTCCACTAGCATCCGGTTGAGTTTCATCCCCTTACCCCCTGGAAGAGTATATTATAGATTACAGATAGATTGTATAAGATAAAGAAAAGCCAAAGTCAAGGAATCCACCTCCGGCTTCTTTCACCACGATTGAAATCCGGGCTTCCATAAATGCATCTTCAACTTTCTTCGGCAGCGTATTATCAGCAACGTAAGCCTGCAAGTCTACTTGCCCACCATGACCATCATTTGCCATAACTCTTTCGATTTTCTCTCTAATCGAACAAGGATGGGGAATGTCAGAGATTGAGTAACCCTCCATGTCAAATACCACAAATGTGTCACGAGTCGCTACACAAAACGGAGAAACAATTACGATCGTCAACACGATCAAATTATACCGATTGAGATGAAATCGATCAGACAATATCTACTGTGACAAAACGATTGAGATGAAAATCGAATCTAGATCATAGACAAACACTTTCGAGCAAGGGATAAACCTTACAGCGGAATCCTCTGGTGCACTTGGGAAAAAGGCTCAAGGACATGGTTTCGACTTTAGACGGATGAGACGCGATGATGACAGACTTTGTGATTTAGGGTTAAATCTAGATATCTCAATTCGCAAGTTTTTTGGGCGGTTAGAATTTTGGGCCAATGCTGAAATTTGGAATAGTTGGACCGAGGCAGCTAATTCTGGTTTGTTCCCTCAAACAAAACAGATCTCACCCACTTTTCCCTACCAAAAAGAGTAATCTTTGCTCCCCCGACTCCGACAAAACATATTCCGGCAAGCCTTACTTGGATCCAACTACCGCGCCACCTCAAGGTACGACTCTGACTCTACTGGCAGACATGGCAAGGCGTTTCACCCACGAAGAGAAGGGCAAAGGACCAATGCTCCAAAAAAACACTCAATTTTTTTATTCACTACAAAAACACTCGATTATTTTTAACTTGCCAAATAATTCATACTCTTCATTGACTAATCAATTTAAAGGGTTTTGTTCAAAAAATATCAACCAACATTTTTTTCATGTCAAACCATAACCTGAAATTTATACGAGTCAAACCCATCACCTCTAAAAAACCCGCAATACAATCCTTACGTATATTTTCTATGTGGCACACGAAAACGGAGTTAAAAACTTGACGGTAAGACCTAAACGACATCATTTTTGTCTAGTTAAAACTACACGAAGTTTTGCTCTTTAAAAATAAAAAAATAAAGGAAATAAATTTTCTTCTTGCTTTCTTTTTCATCGTCTTCTTCCCCAAACTCCAAAACAAACCAGTTCCACAAACATTTGAAAAAATAAAATCGTTTTTGTCTCCAATCTAAAATTAATAAAGCCAATCGTTTTTAGTTTTCTTTTCCCTTTCTTTTTCCGAAAAATTTCAAAGATCCTATGAAGGTGGAGTGAAGCGAAGCAGAAATCTTATAAGCGACGATGGTTCCTAAGATCACATCTATAACAGTCATGAGACCTGTTTGCTCAGTATCAATGTATTTGTCGCTGAGCTTCCGAGATCCCTTACCTACGGTCTTCTGGATAAATATTGGTCGTCTTCTCCAGATTCACGCATACCCAGCGACCCGGATCACCCGACCCATAAATCCCATTTACCAAAACCCGAGAAATACCTACCGTACCTGGAGAATCCGCTGATTAAGTAGTACAGTGTCGAGTTCTAGATCATGGCAGACCTCGAGACCCCACCGGAGAAACGAACTACGTCTTTCGCGAAAAGAGTTTTCAACCAATCCGAAGCCGACGTAGTTTTTATGACATTGATGGTGGGATCAAGGATAAGTTTGGTCTTACAATTGGCTATGTTGGTGATTCTGAGAAGACGAAGATGATATCGATGAAGAAGAAGAATAAGATGTGGTAGTGGAACAAGATCTCCAACAGCGGAGTCAAGATCCCGAGTTTTTCTTATCAGTTCCTTGGTTCCGTTAGATTCGACAAGACATGGTGGAGGAAGTTAGTGGTGCCTGGTGGCTTGGGTCATCTTCTGGGTCTTGGTCTCTTTTTGGACCTTCTGGTACATTAGCTTTCAAGCTATGGAGAAGAGGAAAGAAATGCTAACTTTGCGTGAGGCATTGTCGGAGAGATGACGAAGAAACTGGAAGGGGAGACGACAGTTAATATGTTTGTATTTTTTTTTTAAAAAGCAAAATTTCATGTTAATTTTTTTGGTAGAGCAAAACTTCATGTTTTCTTTTTAATTCGATGAAGACGACGTCGTTTAGCTGTTTCCGTCAATTATTTAACACCGTTTCTCCCATCCACATAGGCAATACACGCGCAGGCTGTATTGCAGAGTTTTTTTAAGGTGAGGGGTTGCGATGCACAAAAAAATAATACTGATGGTTTTTTGCACAAAACCCCAATTTAAACACACTGTTAGTTTATTTAACAGAAAAATAGACACTGTTAACTAGACTGTTATAGTGCTTGTTAAATAAAACGACGTTGTTTCACATTTTTTTATACAAAAAAAGTTCACTCTATGAACTCAAACCTGCAAACTAGGAGATGAATAATGGGAACTCAAACCTGCAAACTAGGAGATGAATAATGGGATATATGGCCACTAAGCTAGTGACAATTTCAATGTTTAGTCAGAACCCTATTTTTCTTCTCTATAAAACAAGATTATTAATGAAAAATAATCGGATATCTGTTTGGGACGAGATTTTATCTCAAATACCATTATGAAACAAAATGCACAAACCTTCCCAATCCTAAATACCCTTCTTATATTAATGAAAAGTTGAATCTCGATTTTGCCCTTTCTTTAATGAATTTTTTTTTCTTTTTTCTTTTTATTTAAATAAAAAAATTTAATTAATTCAAATTTTTTAAATAAAAAAAACGGAAACGACCACGCCGCCTCTCTCGTCACTCTCTCCTTCCTTCTTCTCCGTCGCCGGCGTTGACCATCAATTCGCCATCGTTGACAATCAATTTGCTGCCGGCGCATCACTTGAGCTGCATAGCACCAAAATCCAGGTCTGTTATTTTGCATTGAGTTTCATTATCTTTAATTGGGGATTTAGGGATTGAAAATTGAATTGATGAATTGAATTGGATTTGGTGCACATTGATTTTTGAGACTTCAGCGCGAAGTTTCACGAAAAGGGGGTCCAGTTTTGCAATTTACCGTAGGTTTGACTTTTCCATGAGACTTCATTAACTTTTGAGACTTCAGGGGTGAAGTCTCCGAAAAATTTGGGTCCGGTTTTGAATTTGACCGGCTTTGACTTTATTATGAGACTTCATCTACTAGTCTCACTAAAAAGGGGTCTACTCTAGCAATTGACCAAAAACATTTCAAAATTAATTTGAGACTTCATGGTAAAGTCTTCAAACTTTCTGATGATATGAGACGGTGAAGTCTCTTATTTAGTTAATATTGGTCAATTGCTAAAGTAGACCCCTTTCATGGTGAAGTCTCCAAACTTTCCGATGATATGAGACTTCACCGTGAAGTCTCTTATTTAGTCAATATTGATCAATTGCTAAAGTAGACCCCTTTTATACGCAGATTTCAGAATGAAGTCTCAGCAAAAAGTCAAAATTGCGGTCAGCTGCAGAAATGGACCCTACTTTTTCTGGAGACTTCACCGTGAAGTCTCCATAAAATGTCAACCTTCGGTCAAATGCAAAAGTAGACCCCTTCTCAGAGATTTCATCCATGAATGAAGTCTCAACACCTTTTTTTTTTCAAAGGACAGTTGGAGACTTTCATATGAATTCTCAGGAGAATAAAGTCAATTGCAGTACTATACCCCAATTTTTTTTTTCAAAGGACAGTTGGAGACTTTCATATGAATTCTCAGGAGAATAAAGTCAATTGCAGTACTATACCCCAGTTGACTAGAGAGACTTCATTATGAAGCCTATTTTCGCGAAATCATGAAAAAACCATGAAACTTTACCTAGTTTCGGTCTGAACTCGTCTTAAGCTTCGTTGACGGCCAAGAGCTGCTCACACTATTGGTACCAAAGTAACTCAGTCGTTATTATGCATAAATCTTGGTAAATGCGTTAGATCTAAGGTCAACGAATTTCGAAAACAAGAATTTGACAGTTTGTTGGAATAAATTGTACAGGAAATTGACGATAACGAAGCTATTAGTTCACATTTGATCATTAATATCTCTAAAATTGGTTGTTCCAAGCATTTAGAGCTTTGATTCAGTTGGTATGGTGGTTAGGGGAAAATTGAAGAAGATGACATTTCAATAAATATGCCTTAACTGGAGGGTAATTTTTTTCCAACACAAGTTCTGAGACTTCACGGTGAAGTCCCAAAACGGTATTTTCGTTAATAAAACTTGTTGGGAAGGGCATTTTAATTCATTTTTAAAGTTCATGAATGAGGGGTCTACTTCTGACATTAACTTTAATTTGGAGTCTATTTTAAAAAGAAGCCTATTATATTTCTCATTAAGATTGTAAAATTTTTATCCAAACATATATTGAGTTTTTCCTTCATTTTTTTATGCATATTGTTTAACATTTCCATGCAATCCTTTTTGTTAATCTTTTATATATTTTTGAGAAACATTGAAAGAAAAATCTTTCATTAATAATTTATCTTCACTAATTTTGTTCAAATTTTAAAATTGTAATTAATTTTCTTAATAATTATTTTGTTGTTTGTTTTTTAATTTGTTAATATCATTTCAATATCAGTTAACATTTTGTCTTTTGATTTTTTAAAATATAGATAGTTTTTTATAGTATATTTCTTTTTTTTAATCTCTTAAATTGCAAATTTAGATTTTTCTTTATGTAATATTTACATTGTTTTTAAATTTTTCTATATGTTTTTTTCATCGATTCGACTTTTTTTCTTTCTAATTTTTTTAATATCTTTTAACTTTTTGTGTTTTTAAATATAGACATTGTATTTTTTTATTGCCTAGGGATTCTATCTTATTATATAAAATTTAATGTCAAATCTTCGTAATTAATACGATCATGATACATGCTAGTCGATTTTTTAGATTTCGACACGTGTTAAAAAAATCGTCTAATTAGATTTTCTCACATCTCAAAATAATCTTATTTGTTTTAAGAACCTAATAATATTATTTTTGAATTCAAAACACATAAAAATATCTTATCTAATGAAAAAAAAAACTAATGTTGTTATTTTTTATTAAAACTAAAAAACAAATTGAAAAAAAAAAAGTTAAAAAATCATTGTTTTGCTAATAATTAATGTCTAAAAAAAATAGAAGAGAAATATATCTTTGGATTATATAATTAAATAGGAATATCAAAATCAATTCATATAAATATGGAAAAATATATATTTATTTGAGTAGTAAATTAATAAAAACTAAACCTAATTCAAATAGAAATAAGAAAAACTAATTATTTGAAAACATGTGATAAAATTATTTGGAATCAAAATAATGGGTAAAAGTAGAAAAACCAACATAAATGAATAAATTTTCATGCTTTGTTTTGTTGGTTTCATATTCTTGTTCTCAATTTTATTTTCATTTAAATACCGAACTTACGTAATGGTTTGAGACGGACTTACGGTACACTCAAGCATAATTGTCTAAGATAAACAATATGGGTGTTGATCCGAGAACACTTGCATACAACCAATTCTCCCACAAAACTTGTATGGTGTTCAAATGGAGAAAACATGGTCAAAAAAAAAAAAAAAAAAAAAAGATAAAGAACTCTTTATAAGATAAGTGTTGATTTTCATAAATACTTTGTGGTATTAACTATTTATTACATGAGTCACACAAAAATATGCAATATAGCTTGCATACTGAATAAAGAATTGAGAATCGAAGTTAATCCATCAGAGCTTGCAACAGATTCAATAGAAAAAATTGTTTAAAAAAAAAAATACTTTTATCAACAGAACATCAAAATATCCACACAAATATTTAGATCAATAGATCATTGATTTTATATTGATATCTAAGCTTTTATGGAAAATAGAATTATCTATCTCGAGTACACCATTGATAGACGCGAAATTTTTTTATGAAGACTAGAGATAAGCATGTCAAGATTGTGGAAAATAGTGCTTATCGATAACAACTGAGTCTTCACTTGACTGATTTTGGTTACGCGGGAAGTGGAATGATGATAGTCTTGATTTGGTCCTTAGAATATACGATATGTGAGATACCAGAATCTCGATTAACGAGCTACTGTCAACGACGAAAGTTTTCAAGTTAACAGAAGCGACGTCACGTGACTGTACAATATAGATGAAAATCGCTTATAAGATCTGGATAAAGTGATCGAAATGGATGATAATATTTTTCAGGAAAGATTTTATCAAATTAATATCATAGCTTACAATAAATTCAATCAACAAAATTGTTAAAAAAAATGCTTTTATCAACAAAGCGGCAAAACTATCCACACATATATTCAAATCAAGAAATAGATCATTGGTTTTTATTGATACCTATGCTTTTATAAAAATCGAATTATCTGTCCCGAATACATCATAGAGAAACGTAAAATATTTTTTATGAAGGCTGGAGATAAGCAAGTCAAGATTGTGGGAAATTTTGCATACATATAACAACGTAATCTTCCCTCAACTGATTTTGTTTACGAGTTGAACAAGAACCCGTAAGTGAAATGATGATAGCCTTGATTTTCTCCTTAGAATCTATGATATGTGAGTTACCAAAATCTTAAATAAGGAGCTATTGCAAACGACGAAAGTTTTCAAGTTAACATAAGTGATGTCATATGACTGTTCATCGATCTAAGCCTCAGTGATAACGACCACTCAGCTGCACGATATGAACTTGAGAGTCTCCAGTTTCCTATCCGTCTTATTAAAAACACACTAGAACATAGATGCTTATGATGGATGATCTGAGAAAACTATATGTGAAAATCGTTTACAAGCTATGTGTAAAGTGATCAAAATGGGTGATTAGCATTTTTAAGGAAGGATTTAATCAAATTAATACAAATCGAGAAGCATTTTCTATGTAAAAACTTTTGTTATTATCTTAACTCTCAAAAATAATTCCATAGGTCGATTTTTTTCTTTGTAGAAACTTCTCAACCTCAACTCTCATGTATTAAGATGATTTTTTTATCTACTTGGAAAATCTTACAGAATCATGTATTGGTCATCAAATTACCTTTAATCTCAATATACTTTAACGACCACTCAACTTCACGAAAGACACTTGAGAGTATCTGGATTCAAATCCATCTTTCAGAACACACCAAGATCTAGGTTTTATGCGATGAATTGAATCTAAGAAAATGTACGGGAAATTTGTTTACAAGTTTTAGGTGAAGTGATCGAAATAAATAAATAGCAAGTTTGATGAAATGGATAAATGAACGTTTAAATAATTTTGCATTTTTAATTTTTAAATATTTATTTAAATCAATATTTTATTATACACAAAAATTACAAAATAATTTTCAATTACATATTTTAAAAATAAGAAAAAACTTATGCAACGCACGGATCCACATGTAGAAAGATAGTGAATGGGTAAATGAAATGAATTCTCCTAGGACAAAGGAGATTAAAAATGAAACGGCTAAAGAGCAGTTGATGAGATTGCGCACAAAGTGAATGATAGCGTGTTCCACCCCTTATAACCATCCCTTGTCTTTTTTTTTTTTTTTTTTTTTTGGACTTGTCAATTCTTCATTAATTCAAACATGGGGCTGAGCCCTTAGTACATCTTTTGCAAGTGTGTCTGCAAGATGAATATCCTTACGGGGTACATACTCAAAAATAACCATCTCAAAGTTCCTTGAAATCTCTTTGATGTCGTTTAGAAGTCCGTAAATTTCTTTCGATCCGTGGTTCGTGTTCAAAGCCTTGATTAGTTCACTAGCATCAGACTTGAAAGTTATCCGTTTCTCTCTCAACCTCCTTGCTTGTTGCATTGCTTCTATCATTGCCAACGCTTCCGCTACCAGTGGGGAGTTGACTTCATTCGCGTGTACTGCTCCTTTCCGCAACGTCTCACCTGCTTGTGACTTGAGGATCCAACCTAGTCCAGCTTGTTTTTGTGTCTTTTTTCCAAGCCGCATCTGAAAATGCCACAGCCGTGTCCGAGGTCCTTTGCTTCTTCCCCTCCTTGTGTACTTTCGCTTTCCCTTCCCCTTCTTTGAGCGACTATGCTAAAGTCCATTCCCTCGCCTCTTCCACTACTAAATTCAGTATCTGCTCTTCCTTCATGTTCCTATTCTCGAAAATTCTCTTGTTCCTGGCGTTCCATATTGCCCAACCGATCCACACAAACAAAGTTTCGCCTTTGATTCCCACTGGTGGCAAGCATACCAATCTCCTTGACTCGTCCATCATCTTTTTTGTATCCCCGTTAGGTGTAATCATGATCTTCTCTCGAAAAGGGGCCTGCTCCCAGACTTGTCGGGCAAAGGGGCAATCAAACAGCGTGTGAAACTCTGTTTCTCTTTCTCCACATCTCACACAGTCCTCCACTTGGATTATTTTCTGTTTCTTCAAATTTGCTCTAACAGGAAGGATCTGGTTCAAAGTTTTCCAAAAGAACATCTGTATCTTCGGTGCCATTGCTCTCTTCCAGACTGTGGTCTCCCAGTCAATATCCCTCTGGTTTTGGTTCAAAGAAGCACCGTGTATCGATGCCTCCATGGCCGCATAATACCCATCTCGTCGAGTACTGTCCATTCTTCAATGCTAGCCACATCACCCTATCTTCTAGTCTGGTCTGACTCGGTTTAATCCTGAGGATCTCCTTTTCTCGTTTTGGACACACTTCTCTTATCTTACTCACGTCCCATTTGTTGCTCCCTTCCTCGAAAAGGTCTGCCACTCTCCAGTTTCTTGTCCTCTCAGTCGCTGGGCCCATCAAAAGCTCCGGTTTATCCAGAGATAGCCACGGGTCCTTCCACAGTCTCGCTATTTTCCCATCCCCTATGACATAGCCAAGCTGAGTTTTCAGAAGATCTCGGCCTGCAATAATTCCTTTCCATCCATGAGAGCTTGTTTTGGGGCATTGAACTTCAAGGAAGTTAGAGTTGTGGCAGTATTTGCCTTTTCAAACCCGAGCCACTAAGCATTCTGGTTCAGTGAGTATCCTCCAACTTTTTTTCGCAATCAAAGCATCATTGAACTGTTGAATCTCTTTAAAACCCAAACCACCCTTGCATTTAGACTCCGCTAGTTTGTTCCAAGCCATCCAGCACATGCTTCTTTTGTCTGGATCAGCGTCCCACCAGAACCTTGTCATAGCAGATTGGATCCGTTTACAGACACTGACAGGTAATTGGAAGCACTGCATCGTATGCGATGGGATCGCAGCTAACACTGATTTCAAAAGCACCAGTTTACCAGCACCTGATAATCTCTTCGTCGACCAGCTAATTGATCTCTGTTTTATTCTATCCACAATAGAGTTGAACAAATCTTTCTTCCTTCTCCCAAATAATTCTGGTAGGCCTAAATATTTTCCTCCTCCTCCCTCCTTTGTTAATCCCAACTGTCGCTTGACTCTGTTTCTAGTTTCTGCAGGTGTACGCCGAGAGAAGGTCACTGTTGATTTTTGCTTGTTGATCTGTTGACCCGATGCTATCTCATACTCCTTTAGTATCTCCATTAGAGCTTCACACGACCGCTTGCTGGTGTTAGCAAAAAACATCGTGTCATCTGCGAAGAGTAGATGGTTAACTCTGCAATGTTTCTGGCGACTCTAATTCCTTTCAATCTACCTTCCCGTTGTGCTTTCCTGCATAGCCCTGACAACACTTCACTACACAGAATGAATAGAAAAGGAGATAGGGGGTCTCCTTGTCTTATTCCTCTCCTTTGTATAATCTTCCCCTTTGCCTCTCCATTTATGAGAATAGCAAAATTCACTGTCTTCACACTCTGCATTACCCATCCAATAAAGGTTTCGTGAAAACCAAACTGTTGCATTACCTCTCTAATGAATGTCCATTCTAGTCTATCGTATGCTTTGCTCATATCAGTTTTAACCACCATCGAACACTGCTTTTCAGCTTGTGACGTTTTCAGGAAGTGGTACATCTCGTGTGTAATAAGGACGTTGTCCGCTATTGCTCTTCTTGGTACGAACGCGGACTGGTTCTCTGATATTAGCTCCTTGAGAATGGGTTGAAGTCTTCCTGTCAGGATTTTTGATGCAGCTCTGTAGTATACATTGCATAAGGCCAAAGGTCAATAATCCTTGATGTTCTTTGGGTTTTTTATCTTTGGTATGAGCCTCAAGTGAGTCGAGTTAATGTTCATTGCCCAGATTCCCATTCTGAAGAAGCATTGCATCTCGTTTACTACATCTTCCTCTATTACTTCCCAGTTACTGTGAAAGAAGCTTGCCGAGAAACCATCCGGCCCAGGCGCTTTGTCTGCGTGAATGGCGAAAAACGCGTCTCTGATCTCTTGTTTTGAAGGGATCGCGGTTAGCTTTTCATTCATCTCGTTTGTAACCTTTCGATCTATGGCCTTTCTGACCACTTCCCTTGGATCGTGAGCTTCTGATGTGAACATGTTCTCATAATATGTCTCTATCACCTTCACAATCTTCTCCTCATCATACACTAGTTCCCCTGCTTGATCTTCGATTACTGTTATTTTGTTAACAGCTCTTCTTCCTTTGGTTATCGAGTGAAAGTAGTCTATGTTTCGTTCTCCTAAAGCCAGCCGCTGCTGCCTGCTTCGTTGCCGCCAATATTCCTCCTCAGCTTTATAGGCTTCTCGTAATACGTAGTTCAAAGAATCTATTAGACTCTCTCGGTCCTCTGTGCTGGTCATTGCTCTATCCAGCTCTAGTTTTTTCTGCTCTATAGTCTTCCTCGAGTTCTTGTTTTTTCCCTTCTGCCACTTGACTATCGCTTTTTTGCATAGGTTTATCTTGTAATCAACACTACAGTTGCCTCCCTCTTTCCAGGCCTCTTTCACCAGTTCCCTTACCTCCGCATTGTTTCGATGCCTTCTATCATACCAGAATAGGGCTTTATTAATCTTTTTCTGCTTGTCAAAATAAGACACTATCGGTCTGTGATCCGATCCTTCGTATTTCAGGTACTCCGTCCTCCCGTTTTTGAACTTATCATGCCATTCTCCGTTGCCCATCGCTCTGTCCAGTCTGCAGAAGACTTTATGGTTATGTCTCTTGCCTCTCCAAGATAGCATGTTCCCGGAATGTTTCAAGTAAAAAAGATCACACTCAGACACAAAGCTTCTAAAGTTCGAGAAGGAGCTCTCAGGTCTCTTTGGCCCACCTTTCTTTTCCTCCTCAGTTAGGATATCATTAAAATCTCCTGTAATGAACCATGCTTGTTCTCTATCCACAAACTTAGCCATGAGGTTTTCCCATCCTTCTCTCCGCTTAGACTGATCCAGCTCTCCATAAAGGAAAGTTGCAAAGAAGGTCTCTCCTTGGTGCCTTATCTTCGTGTCTATAAAGACTTCATTTGCTTCCACAACTTCTAAATTCACATCCCCATCCAAAAACAGCCCTAGTCCTCCTCCTCCTATTCTGTGTGGTTCTACTAAGCAGTTTTTCTCATAGTTTAGATCTTTTAGCTCCTTGGTCACGAACTCCGCTTTATTTTTCGTCTCCGAGAAGAATAGAAAATCAGGTTTCTTTTGTTTCCTGATCTCTTTTAAACGCCGGACTGTTGTTGGATTTCCCAGTCCATAACAGTTCCAGCTTGCAATTACATCATCCCTTACCTAATCCACAAATATATATAAAGATTTAAGATTCGATAATATATTTTGAAAATAGAGATTAAATAACCGGTGTACATATTATATTACTATACAATATACACTATGGTGTGCTCTACTTTGCTTCGAAAAACCTAAAATATTAAACACACAACTAAAGTTAAAAAAATTCTCTAATAGTTATATATCCAAATACCGGATTTGAACTACCTAAATAACATTTAAAAAAAAAAAAAAAAAACCTAAATAACAAAAATATTTCATTTTCTTGCCAAGTAGCGTTAGTATTTGGTTTTGATGGTTCGCCCACAAATTGGGTTGTGTACGTGGCAAAAGTTGCACAAAATTCTCCATGTGTCAATCTGACATGTACTTCTGCCTTTATTTGGGTCCGTTGTTTTCCACAAAAGTTTTAATCAACGGCTGAGATTCATTGTCTGGCGCGTGTTCAGAGCGCGGGAAAGTGTGGAGATCGTACGCCAACAGGTGGGGATCCTGAGTGCAACTCACGACATCTAAAACCCAATCAAAACAAAGCACGTCATCTCACACTGATGTTCTTCTCTTGCAAATAACTGGAATTCTGCTTCAACAAGGAACGGTCTTAAAGATTCGTATAATCGTGAATCTGCGAATCGCTTAAGGCTCAACTCAACTTCATTGATTATTTCTTTGAGATCTCGAGATAATCGAAGAGATCTAGATGGAAGTTTCCGGCGTTGTTCTCCGACAAATTCCGTCTGTTTCAGGTTCCGTTGCCGATGGCCGTTACTCCGAGCTCCGATTGGTTTCGGAATTTTCCGGCAACAAACGGACGGTAGGATTTAAAACCAGGAAGTTTCGAGGAATCATGTGCAATAAGGAGTTTATGGATAAAGGCCACATGAATTACTATCTCGTGCCGACGAGATGCGGTGGCGGCGAGAAAGAGAAGGTTAAGGTCATGGAGAAGGAGAAGAAGGCGATGAAGAAGAAGGCAAAGATGCTCAAATCTCTTTCTAAGAATTTGAACATGTTCTCGAGCATAGGGTTTGGTCTTGATCCAGAGGCCGGATTAGTTGCTGAGATTCAGAACAAGACGGTCACGGTAAGAATTTTTTCTTTTACCAGTTGCAATCAGTTTTCCTTATTTGGAACCTAATTTGTTGAATTCAACATGGAAATTGATTGAATTCTGGTTCTAGATTTTCCACTTGATATAATTTTGTTTATTTCACGGTGGAATTGTTGTGATGAACTGGGTTTTGACTTTTGATTGATTTATAATTAAACAGGAAGCAACAGAAATATTGGCGAAGCAGCTTGAACAGTTGAAAGCAGAGGAGAAACTATTGAAGAAACAAAGGAAAGAGGAAAAGGCAAAAGCTAAAGCCATGAAGATGATGACTGACAGGTCCTCTGAGTCATCTTCTTCGTCTGAATCAAGTGACAGTGATTGCGGCAAAGGGAAAGTTGTTGACATGAGCTCTTTCAGAAACAAGTCTACACCGAATCTTGAGCCGTTACAACCAGAAGCTACGATAGCAACCCTTCCTAGAATCCAAGACGATGCACATTCTTGCAAGAACGCCATGGAAGCATTGGAGCTAGCTCTGATGCAAACATCCACAGTCGTCCCCCCCTCAATGGCTAATCCTGGACAGACATTGAAAACAGTAGAAGCGGTTCCAGTGGTTGGATTGCCATTGAAGAGAGTAGAAGTGTGTATGGGAGGAAAGTGCAAGAAATCAGGAGGAGCTTTGTTGTTGGATGAGTTTCAAAAGGCAATGATGGGCATGGAAGGATCAGCTGTGGCTTGCAAATGCATGGGGAAGTGTCGAGATGGTCCAAACGTTAGAATTACTGATTCAGTTAGGACAGCGTCGAAAACAGTTTGTTTAGGAGTTGGATTGCAGGATGTGGAAGCTATTGTGACAAGTTTCTTTGATGAAGAAAGTAGCAGAGAAGGACTAGGTTATGTCTCGCATTGAAAGGGTTATAAAAATGTCCAAAAAATTGTTATATATATCGTATGGGTGTTTTCTCTCATTGTACATACCCGTCTTCTTCTTGTTCATTTGAGTGGAACATTGATATATATATAAATAAGATTTTGCTATACTTTAGTGTTAACAATAAAAATCTGTTAGCGAATCTGTAAAGTTCTAAAAACCTTTCTTTAATTCGATTATATAACAAAGCTAAAAAAACTGCCAAGGCCAAATTTGATTTGCTACTAAACTCTTACAAATGATCATTTGTATGCAAGCAGCAAAAAAGCACAAGCGATCTTGCATGTTTTTAGATTCAGTGTCTGGGAACTTTAGGCTTGGATTGATGTTGTGTATCTTGTTCATCTAATCTGCGGCAGCGCTTCAAGAAGGGTTCTAGAGTTTGCTGCTTGGAGGGGCTGTTTCCTGGTTTTGTTGGACTTTTGATCACATGACTAGATGAAACCTCCAAAGCATTCTCTTGCCCATCAAGCATCTGCGTACCAAATTGGTTAACAAGTTTAGTCTCCGACACTTAGAAAAGACCAAACAACGTAAAATATCGCTGTGATTATGGAAAATCTAATTTTTCATTTATCTCAGTGCATTCTCCAGTATTTAAGACATTGATAGGATTCTTCAGTATTCCAATCCCTGCTGCAGACAATCGTGATAATGGATACGTATATGACAGATTTTGTGACATAGAGAAAGAGAATACCTGTCCTAGATTCTCCAGCTTGCTTTGAACAACATCCCTATACAGAAAGTGAACACGTTTTAAAATAATTTAGCAGGTAAGAACATAATTGAGATAACTTTCAACGGTAAGTGTTGATGAGAAAGAACCAGATGATGTCGTCAACAGTGTCATTTGCTAGAAGGTAGTGTATGTTAACTGAAGATACCTGTAAATACGAACCAAGAGAATCATAAGCAATTGATTAGTGAATTATAAGGGAGTGACTGCGATTTGTGACTCTAGTAAACCATAGTTGATGACTCACTTGACCAATCCTATGTGCACGATCTTCTGCTTGTATCAGGTCACCCGGAGTCCATGCCAACTCTGCAAAGATAACAGTGCTCGCTGCTGTCAATGTTATCCCAACACCAGCAGCTCGTATCGACAGCTGCATAATCCATGTAAACAACAAAATTATAGGACTAGTAATTTTTAAAATAGATTGAAAGGAGTAAGATTTACAGAGATACAATGAAAGTATTCATCAAAAGAGCAACAAGATAAATTCTTTACTCTTAACTTATACTACTTCTCTGTGCAAATTTAAATTTTGAAGTATGGTTTTGTAATTAAATTGTTAACAGCAGCAATCTTCCAATGAATGAATGATATATTATATGTTGTTTTTCAGGAGTATCATAAAAGAGATATGAAAAATGTATTCCTAAGCCAGTAAGCTCCGTCCACCAACAACACAACATCCATAGATGGTTAATAGAACGAACTACAGTACCTTGTTTAGTGGATTCATAGTAAGAGAAGAGTATGAAACTCTGTTATATAGATAGTGAAAAATACTTACCACTGCTGCTTTAATTTCGTCCTTTTCCTGAAAATCTGAAACCAAGGCTTGTCTAGAGGAAGCAGGGGTGCTTCCATCAATCCGGATGCAGCCCACTTTCTTTTTCTGCAATTTTTTTTTGTAAATCATATGAGAAACAGATGGGACTTTTTTTGGAAGCTTTGCTGTCAGTGGTGTAATGCCTTACTTTAAGAAACTGGTGTAATGCCTCAAGCATGGACTGATGATGTGCAAATACAAGAAATTTGCAACCAGCCTGCATCACAACACTCGAGGAGAAAGCGTAAGAATAGGTATCAGACATGGTATGAGCCTTTTTTTTGTATAAAGCAGCTTATTGCTAATAGCTATTACCTCAAGCACAGTTCCCAGATAATCAAGCACGGCTGGGATCTTGGCCTCAGCAGAATCAGTATAAATCTAAAATACAAAACGAGGACATGTTAAAAGAAAAATAACGAAGTCTCCGATTTTCAGGAAAAGGACGAAACTAAAAGAACATAAGATAAGCAGGCAAAAAATGCACAAAACTATATCACAAGTCAGTTGGCTGTTACAATGAAATTCACTGGTTGAGAAGAAACAATTCAGAATAACCAAATGAATACCTTGTTGATAAGGTTTTTCTCTGTAAATTTAAGAGTTTTTATGTCCTCTTCCGATATGCAATCCTTAATTTTTGCTTTTACCACTTTCAACTGTAAAATAAGAAAACAAAGACCATTCCTTTTCTCAAAACCAGTTTCTTCAAGGAAGGTAAATTGCATGGATATTGAAAGATACACCATACCTCATGAAACAAGGCATTGATTTGCCTCATGTCTTTCTCCGCTAAATCTAGGAAGACCTGTTTCAACAAATATAAAAATAATAATGTCATCGATAAAAAGTACTAAAAGACATTACGTTGGATGGACAGACATAAAGAGTTACTACTAATAACCTGTTGCCTGCGCTTTGATGGAAGTTCAGTTAAGACATCCTTTTTAAGTCTTCGAATCATCACTGTTGCCTTCATCAAATTGTGTAACTCATCATGATTGCTTGCGCCTTGATACGCTCCGAAAAATCCCTGAAAATTTGAACAGAAAAATATAAAATTTTATGATGCAGAGAAACTACCCTATATGAAATTCTAGGCACTGTCTCAATGTGCAATGAACTTACGCCTTTGCAGTATCTGTTACCGTATTCATGAACGTTTTTATAAACATCTGGGTATAGAGCTTCCAGCTGCAAGAATAATGGACAAAAGATATATATCAAATTACATCCAGAGACTCACACGCCCTCGAAAATCCAAATAAAAACAAAGAAATAGAACAATATGAAAATGAATTGATCACCTGTTTGAATAACTCTATCGGTCTAGATAGAGCAGGAGTTCCACTTAGAAGGATTGCATACTCAGCTTTCTGAAACAAAAGCACGAGGTATGAATGTTAATACTAAAAATAACCACGAGAATACTATTCATTAACAATGTAACATAAGTATAACAGTTCAACCAGAAAAAAAAAATTTGATATTCCACTTCCTCAGCTAATTACCGAAAACGACGTAGGTAGGAAAAACGATGAATGAATTTTATACCAATATTACCTTTATGACTGGAAGGGAAGCACTGGTCCTCTTTGCTTGAGCGTTTTTAAGAAAATGTGACTCGTCTGCTATCACAACCTGCAAAGGACTGGTACATAGTGAAACCCCAAATACTTGAAATGAACTCTAAAAGCCTTATTTTCTAGTTACAGAGCGCAGAAACCATTAATTTAGCTTACTTGGTAACCAACATGATGATGATAAATCAAGATGTTGGGAGCATTCAACAAAAAAAATCAATACAAACCAATGTCTAGTCAATCACCTTAAAGTCCAACGCCATTAGGAGTTTGTCCAGCTTAGTGACCACGTCATAGGAGACAATGTTGAAGACGCCATCAAGATGGATAGTGCCCTTTGTATTTGAAGAAACTATACTAAATCCGCACTTGTTTGATCCACCTGGTTGAGGTAAGACTACCTACTAAAGGATAACTAAGATGAGAAAGCAACATATAAAGAGTGTGTATACCTTTGCTACTAAACGTTATACAAGCACGAAACTACATACAACTATGTCTGACGGAGGTACATGAAGCCATTGATGAATCATCTGCAAGAAAGCAACAAAGTGAATCACCTTAAGTGACATATACAACGTTAAAGTATAATCCGAACCAAGAGCATGAGCTTACTGTTGCCCAATGTAAACGTAAGGAAGATGGTGCAATAATCAGGACTGGCCAAGATTCACGAACACATGTGGTCACAGCAATTGCCTGCACAGACAATGCGCATGCAAATTAAATTGATGGAAAAGAATTTCAAGCACAGTGAATTATGAGAAGATTCTTCAAAATTAGTTTCTTGTTGGGGGAAACTACTTGCCTGCAAAGTCTTTCCAAGACCCATTTCATCTGCTAGGAGAGCACGCCCTCCGTGCTGCAAAATGAATCTTACAAGAAAGGCAGAAACAGATCATGAGACAAAGGGAACAGTTTTCAGGCAGCCAGAAATAATCACAGATGAAACAGATCATGAGATAAAGGAACTATATATTGCTGACTCACTCTATGCCTTCTCGCTGAAATGGAAGAAGCTTTGGCTCAATATGGCTTGGAATCTTATCATACAGATCTAGGGCAATCACAAAAGATAAAGTAAGACATACAAATCCCATTAAGGGGTTAAAATAAAAACCCAACATAGTTAATGTGTCTGAAGTAATAAACAGGATGCCTGACTTACGCCGTAGATCTGGAACTCTTGAGGCAGAAGCTATTGCACGTTGCACAAGAGGATCTAAGTTCTCTATCTGATAATTCAAAAGAATAATACATAACAATGTACTTTAGAAGCTCCTGACCTCAAGTTCAACCTGAACTTTCTGAACTAGTTTTAAAGAATCAAGATGTCTTACCTCAACTTTGACGCTGGAAACTTCTTGCAGAATGTTTTCAGCTGCTGATAATGAAGAATTAGGAAAGGTCCATAACCTAAATTTCCACAAGAGAATAAACAACCCATTACATGCCAAGACTTATTTCTCTGCTTTGTTTACAGAACACTAAAAAGCATGTTAGAATGAGAAAGACAGGGAGAAAAAACCACAGAAATGACCCAAGCATATAAAGAGTGTAAAAAGCAAAACCTTTCTTTGGCATTCCAAATAGCCTTAGGGATTTTACGCACAGCATCCACCACCGCCTGATGCAAATAAATGGGCAAGTAAATGCCAAACACAAAACTACCGAGCATTTCCACACAAAGACTTCAGATAGGTTACCTGGTTATAGGGGAACTTTGCAGTAAGATCTCCACTATAGTGAAGCAAAATTTTGACAGGGACCTTTTGCTCATGCTCCTTGGAGCCCTTATCTTTTGGCGCAACCGCTAGCCTCGCAATAAATACAGTAAACGTGAGAAGTCCATAGGCAGAGAGACAGCAGGAGAAAAGGAGGGAGTAAACAAACGAAATATCGTCTCACTGAGAAGGAAAAAGAAAGACGATTGCAATTGGAAAATCAACTTACTAGTGTTTGGTTTAGGGGCAATAGTTGGAGGTGCGGCTCTAGTCCCTTGAGACGAAGCATGAACCTGAGCATAAGAAACACACATAAGGGCTGAAACAAGATTAGAAATCACACGATAAAAGTGAGAGGAACCTATTACAAACACTCGAAACCACCCGAATTGCCCTAATTACCGCAACAAACCCCAATTAAGGACAAGAATTTGAAACCCAGAGAAGGGAAAGCGATAGAAATTGTGCAAGTGAAAACCTCGTTGGAAGTTTGTGAGGAAGAAGAGGAATTGCGCTGCTGGTTGATTCTCTCAAGAGCTTCTTTTTCAAGAGCATCCATCTCTTCCATGGTCAATTCCCATTCATCATCCATTTTGATACCCCTCTACTTGTTCGTCTTATCAGTAATAAGTCGGAGAATCGGATGTGACCTTCAATGGCGGAATCCCTTCTCAAATCTTTCCCTCGTCTCTCTCCGTCTCGCCTTTTTCAAAACGTATGGAAAAAAGAGGTTCAATTTACATGCCAGACGTCACCGTTTCAGGGCTTTCGAGACTCGAGAGAATGGCAAGTGACAACAGATGCGGCCAAACCCGGTTTTCGGTTCAACTCGATTCGAATTCATCGATAAATAAATACACTAACCGAACGAAAACGAATGGCATTTCGCGGTCGGTTGCTTTCGAATTGAATTCGGTTATTTCAAATTCATCAAATGCGTTTTCGAATTGAATTCGGCTCTGGGAAGTTGGATTTTGATTTTATAGATAAACCTTCAAGGTACGTTTACGTACTCCCTTCTTGTCATGTTGGTTGCTACTACTACTCAAGTCTTTTAAGGAAGTTTTTGACACAAGGCTGAAGCTTCTATTATCTAATGCTTTTGTTATATAGAGACTTTGTTGATTTAGATTGTCATCTGATGTTAAAAACAGGGGGGTTTGTATTTTATGGTTTCGCACTCTGATGCAGATGATTGTCTTTATTCTGTTGGAGATGGAAAAATACTGATGCTATCTCTAAGGAAACTAGTTTGATTCAAAGATGACATTGTGGCTGAGTTGAGCATATATTTACGGGAGACAAGTCGACCAAGCATAATCTTAAACTCTTTTGTAGACGCTGGAGGCACCAAGAATTCGGAGAAAATGTGTTTGTTGTATCTTGGAAATATATAAAAAATCCTTTTTGATTTTGGTCAAAAGAGCTAACAGCTTTGTGCTTCTAAAAGCTCAAAAAATGTGCTCTCCATTTAGGCAACCAATTTTTATTTACATCCAATCGTTTATAATTAACTTTGCGCGTAGCTAGTCTCAGATATATTCCTCAATACCAGTCAGATTTTTTCAAATATTCATGAAAAAGACGCCAAGGTCTCGACTGTTTCATTTCTCCGATAGAGGCAAGCATGAACATAGTAAAGCATCTATACACATTCTCTTGTTGCTTTGTGGAAGGAAATTCAAAAGATGGGGGACAAAGAATATACATAAGACATCATTTATCCTTTTACATTTCAACTAGATAAGGGATTAAAAACTCAATTTGTATTTTATGCCATATGAGAGCTTGGAAACTTGGAGAATCTATAAAGGTAAGACTGGATGACTTATTACAATAGCTAATTGAAGCCAGTTTGGCAAAACCTCTTTTCAAGTTACCAACCTTTATTTTGAGTTTCTTCTGTCGGATGGCAATAAACCAAAAGCTGACCATCCTCACTTGCTATACATATATTTCCGGAATCATCTGAGCTTATGCATGAGACTCCTTGACCTGAAAAATTCCAGGTAACCATTTGAGAGTTGCCTTCTTTATTCCCTCGGCTACTTTAAATCAATGTTTACCTTTGAAATCATGGAGAGAACCAAGCTTAGCACCAGTGGAAAAGTCCCACAAATACACAAGTCCATCAACTGTGCCTGCTACTCCATGACCAAACACTGTGCCGGCTACACAAGCCCTGTAATGAACCCAACGTTAACATTCACACACCTTACAATCCTCAAAGCAAAACTACCTTGGAGAAACCAGAGGAGCCTAACAAATAAAATATGCAGAGGTAAAGAAAGAGATGTGTGATGATCAACCTCGGGTCTAGTTCACTTCCCAGTATGACTTGGTTTCTCACTAGCAGAGCTTGTCTCCAACATCTAGCTGGACTCTCTACACCTTCACGTTTAGCGCCTGTGTCAAGTTCGGTAGAGACTAGAAGCCAGATCGCACTGTCTTTCACCTCAGCTGGAAGCAATGTTTTGTTGTTAATCCCTTTTGAGAACCACAATTTTGTTGCAGCTAATATCATGTCAATGTGATCCTCCATTGTAGAATGACTATATACAGGGTGCCATGCAAACAAGCTTGTTGGGATGAACTCAAACATAATTTTGCTGGCAGATACAAATCTTGATACTAGGGTTCGCTTCGAAATATCCCTAAGTCGATAATAAACAAAATTAGCAGGCTGCAACCATGGAGAATATAAAGGAAAAGCAAAGTTTGGCTGATCCTCATCATTCTCTAGCAGGAATAATGGTCTGTCATTTAACATAGAGATGAGTAGAGAAAAAGAATACCAAAAACAGAGAGAGGGGGGAAAAATACCATATTGTAAATTCTCCAATACCATTATGCCCGATAACGAGATTCGGACATTTTGGGATCTTCTTAAGATTCACGATGCATGAAGATAGGCAAGGATTTGCGAGTATAACGAATTCTTCGGTAGGACCTCTGCGAAATTTAGGAAAAGTGGAGATTAGCAGAAAGTTCAGTGATCATCCAAGCCTACAGCTCTACACGCAAGAAGGATCTGAAAACTATTTTAAGAGAAGAGCAATAAATTTTGATGAGAGCACCTCCAATCCGAGCTCATGTTCCAAACTATAAGGTTTCCACTTTTAACAACTGCAATGAGATAATTAGGATCGAGAACCACCACGCACTGCACACTGTCAACTGCTTGAAGTTTTTTCACAAGAGACACATGACCAGTTTTCACATCGATAATCCTCACTGCATTCTCCTCAAAGCAGGCTGATGTACAAGTCAAACACGAGCAATCAATTTCCCTCTTCCTGCAAACAAAAAAGGAAATCCCTTAGCTATTTTCTTTATATGTATCCATCTCTGTATCCTATAAAACAGTAAAGAGAAGTTCGAACCTGCAATAAGGTGTTTTGATGTTGCCAGTAAAAATTAGATGCTGCCCGTCTGGAGTAAAGTGGAAATAAGATCTCTCGAGTGTTCTCTGAGAGACATGTAACAACTATTAAATAACTTAGATATGGTAGTAATCATGAGGTTTAACAGAAAGAACTAGGAAATCTTTAGTGAACTTACATTTCCACTAGATTTGTCATCCACAATGGGAAGTATGACAGGAGTGTGACCAATGATGGAGGGGACTCCTTTGCTTGGTTCTTTACCCGATATCTTGTACATAAACAGGGTCCTAACTCTATCTTCTGTAGCAAAGCTCAACACACAGATATAGATTTCATTACCAACAGACTGGAGTGATACTGATGAAACAGGCATGGGATGAAAGTAGCAGCCAAGCAGCTTAACAGTTTTTTCCATCTCATTGTTGATCTTTACATCTCTGTTGAGCTTTAAATTCGAACTCGCTGAAAATCCCAGCACAGATGTGCTTTTCTCGCTTGTATTTTCCTTATACTGAGACTTTGTAGAAGGTGGTTCAGAGAGTTGGATACCCAATGCCTCACCAGTATGGGCTTGCAAATCCTCAACTTTTGAAGCTGGAAATGAAAACGGTGATATGCTTGCATTTCCAAAAGCATGAGCAGGCCTCGTATCTTGTGGAGCCACACACTCCTCAGTGCTTAATACGTTGGTCAATTTGTTGTTATTCACCTTCATCAACTCGGGACCCTGGTATTGTTCTGTTACATAACCGCTTTCATCCCCCAGTTGATTTGTTCCATCTGATACAGAGTTGGTAGACAAGGTTGGCTGAAGCTCCAAGTTACGTGGGGTTTTAATAGGAGACATTCCGCTTATGGAATCATCATTTATAGTAGTTCCACAACTGTTTTTACTTTCAGAGGATGAGTTTCTGTTTCTTCGCTGTTGATTGATCGAGACTCTTTTCCTACTATACACCTTATGCTTTTCCTTTCTGATAGAACCACCTCCTGTAGGGGTTGTGCCAACCACGGCATTACCTGCAGTCAATTAGACTCAGGCTTATATTAGACAGTGGACAGATATAGTCATGCAAAGCAAATGGTGATACTTATAGATTTAGCTTAGTACCTTTAGCAGAACAAAATGAACTATCTGATTTATTGTTTCCAGAGTGACGTTCTTTTTGCAACAAGTTTCCTTCTGTTGCACAGAGTTCCTCAGATTTCTGGGATAAATTCCTGTTAGTTGAATTGGTGCCGTGTTGTGGTACTGACATGGACTTCATCACATATTCGTCTTGATTATTTTCTTCCCGAATACTATCCAAAGTAGAAACCGATAGATTTGCATTTACTACTGCAACTTGTTCCTCAGCGATGGGCATTTTGGGAAGATCTTCTGGATAGGCTTCCTTCAAAGAAGAGATGATATGACCACTCCCAGGAACATCCAAGTGAGACTCATCAAAACTGTCAGGAGCGACGTTACTTGAAAAATCCTGAATAGAATCTGGAGCAATGACTTGCATATTCTCATCATCTCTACTGCAGGTTCTTATTGACAATACAGCTGCAAATTTTGAAGAGGAATTATGGACAACGGGTTAAGGGAATAACTTCAGGAATCACAACTTCTGTGCAAAAATGTTGTGAATGTCAAATTGTCAATCCAATATAGACTACAATTCAAGCATTTATAGGGATTAAGTATACCATCTCCTGACGCATCATCAAGTTGGCTTGTTTTGCAGTTGTCTGAACGGTTTAATCTGGAAGACAGTGTTCCTGACATATCATTCTTTTTTGGCTTCTTCCTTGAGGCCTTCTTGAGGAGTGGAATTGCTTGAGGAAGTAGAAGTGAGATCATTGATTTGGCAGTGTCCTGATCCGCTGAATCAGAATCACTAACTCTAGAAGTCAGGTTCAAACCAGATTCAGCTAAATCTTCTGCGTTTGGTTCAGCTAAAAGCCCTTCACTTACTACCATGTTATCAAGGGTCAATTCTTCCTTTTGCTCGCAGCTAGTATTATCATCCATTTTTGGAGCAAAACCTACGGAGTTATCTGCACGAGTTGGACAAAAATAAATCCAAAAGAAGAAGCAGCCACAATGATTACATCACCTTACAGCTAGAAGCTTACATCTTGGGTATTAAACAAGTGCGCAAGAGGAATGAAAAGCTAATACCTTGCAGGAAATCCAAGGTATCAGGTGCACAAAGATTGGAACCAGTAGCATCTTGGCTCTCATACAGAAATGTTTCATCGTTGGGTTTGTTTTCCTTTTCTTGCAACTCATGAAGCTGCAAATATATAAGATCCTTTTTGTTTAAAACCACTTTTCTGGAGAAAAAATTTCACCAATCTACTACGCCAAAATAACAAAAGAGAAATATTTTGATAAAAGTATGCTAGAAGTTCTTTATAAACAGAAAGAAAACCCTGAATGGATTACCTCGTCCAAAAATTTGGATAATGGCTTTGATTTACAGCTGTCAGGAAGCGAGTCTGTTTCTTGGATGGGGACGAATAATTTCACTTGTGGTGGATTTTCTGATGGTAGATACGAGTTTTCATTAGTTGCATGACTAGAATGTAACTGCTCTGGTGGTCCTCCTTGAAGGCCAACTATCTCCGCTTCTCCTTTTGCTGAACAGATTGACACTGGAGCTGAATTTAAAATTTCGCCACCAGACACTGAGTCTTGGAATTTTGGCTTTTTATGACCATCTTTACCTACTGAATTCTGGACTACTATTTCAGGTTTTCTACATCTTTTCTTTTTAGCCACTGGCCTGTCCAGATGACATAATAAATTTGGATTTTCAGACATGACTGGCCTTTCATCATCGACAGGGATTTGAGAAACCCTGGAGCTAGATTCTTCCATCCCGTGAGAATTGGTCACAAGTTCCCGGAGCAACCTCTGAACCAACGGGTTTTTGAAACCAAAAAACTGAAGCAAAAAAAAAAAAAAAAAAAAAACCAGTGTCATCTTAGTATCAAATAATTATTTAGCCTGATCACAATGGTAGGATGAGAAGAACTACAAGCCAGGTGATACTACTAGTGACCAACACCCAAGGAAAGGCCTGGAAAGCAAACCCTTTGAAGAACTCTTAGCTAAAGTAGTATGTTCGACTTATCTAAGGGGTATATCCCAAGTATTATGGCTTTTCCTATGTATCAACTCAGAATTGAGAAGTAAGAAATGCAAGGATGGTAAAGGAAACCTATAATGACAAAGGACATGCTGTTTTTGATTACTAGAGGCCTTCTAATCAGGAAGAACAAAAGGTATGATCACAGGTTACAGAACCCCACATATTGATTATATCTTCCAAATCCGTTGAGAAGGGCGCTACTTATAGTATATTGTTCTAGTACTTGCACAAAATTAAGATTCTAATCGTGCCAGTAAAGCTCACAAGCATACAAACAGTTATCATCGGGCCAGCAAGTGTTCTTCAAAAGCTTCGCCTAATCATCTCAACATGATGCAGTCATTTTAGGAAAGGAAATGACGCATGATTGATTCGGAAACATGTATTTTATTGTAGATTGGATTTGGTTTTATCCAATATGAAAGATGGTCTAAAGAGATAACAAGGAGAAACTGAGATGTACCTCTATGCCGTTCATCTTACATGTAAATCGTTTTCCATGCCATATTTTTAAGTGGGAGAAGCCAGTCTTCTGGAACTTTCCCCATGCAATATCTGGGGTCTGCCCAGTCCAGGATTCAGCCAAATATCTAATCTGCATCAATAGAGGTTAAGACTCTGCTGCATTCTAAAAAGGTATGCACAATCTTCTAAGATTTTTATGGAATTAGGAGCACACCAGAAATAAAGGTCCTTTGGCACCTTCTTCAATCTCCATATAATATGTGTTCCCATTGTGAGCTCGAACAGCTCTGTAGCCCACAGGATAAGGGAAACGATCTTTGCCCTGACAGAAAAAGAAGCTAAGTAAACAAAAGTTGAGCGTACACAGGGATGCATAAATTGTTCCAGAAAACCTACGTGTTGTTCAGGAACCGAGAATACACAAATTACAAGTTTGCTCTCTTCTTTGATCCCAATCTACATCCTCAGCTTATGGATCTAGCCTCTATCCTATAAGTATCACTGGACGTGAATTTAAAAGCAAAATTGTTCAAAATCAAAGACCATAATTGAATATCTACTGTTCATCAGTCCCGACGGTGACAATTGTACTGTCAAGCAACACAATATCTATCGAGAATCATTTCATCACAGGCATATCATCCAAATCTCTCACAGGGTTAAAATCGCAGTAATCGGAGACAGTCAGATTCACGTTTAGTAAGGAATTAGATAGGTAAAACTGAGAGATATCGAGAGGTGAAGAAAGGACAGAGAAGCCAACCCTAGATGAACTCCAGTACTTCTTGTCCCAGGAGCCACTGTAGAGAGCTCCGACGGAGACGATTTCTAGGTCATCCGACTTTCTATCTTCAGAGACGGCACTTGGACTCGTCATTGAAAGTATGAAACACAAGATCGCAGCAGTGGGGAAGAAATCGCGACGCCGGAGAAAGGAGATGCAACGAAGAAATGCGAGGGAGACGGATTATGCTTTATCGCGGGAAATAAATGTTAAACCCAAAAAAAAAAGTGAAATAAATGAATTCCCTCCGTGGCGGAGTCCCTTCTCCAATCTTTCCCTCGTCTCTTTCCGTCTTCGCCTTTTCCAAAACGTTGGAAAAAAAGTTCTGTTTACAGAAAACGTCACCGTTTGAGGGATTTCGAAGAGATTGGCAAGTTCCAACAAATGCAGCAGTTACGCCAAACCCGGTTTTCTATTCGGTTCGATTCTAATTTGTTGAATTGATCCATTACGATTTCATTTTTTATTCGGTTGATATTTAGATTGGTTTATGGTACGCTTTCGGCTCAACTCTGATTGGATTAAACCGGATTAAACACCCTAATTACGAATATACTGTAGTTTCGCTGTTGCGCAGAGAAATAGATTGGGACTAAGATCAGACAGACAGAAATCAAAGGCGAAGTTGAAATGGAGATAGAGATTCGGAGCTTCAATCTCTCTACTGGCCTTTTCTCTCTTCATCTTCGTCCCTCCTCCGATGGTATAAACTCCTAATTAGATCAAATTGCTCCGTCATAGTCTCCTTCTGCATCCGTGAGACCAGAATGGCAAAATCGCAGATTATTTGATTCCTTCTATTCTCGCTGAGCTATTTGTTTCGAATTATTGCTTAACTTATTAACCCTAAGCACCGATTAAAGCTGCATCTTTTAAACGTTATCTCCATAGATTGTGATGTCGCTTAGATATGATCTTCACTATGCTTATGTTGAATGATTCTTATTTGTATCTTAAAAGGCAAAGGATTTATGTTGGTGAACCTAAAAATGGCGCAACCAGATCTGAACCACACTCTGTGTCTGCAAACGCAAACTGTCCCAAGAAATCTGAGGCAAGCACATAATAATAAGGTTGGTTATAGTCAGGCCTGGCCGGAAAGTGTTCTCGCCTCTCCTTTTTCCAGGCCAAATAGATCGCAGAGAAGAAAGGTAAATTTTTCAATTCAAAATTTGGGGATGTTCATTAACTTACACGAAACATGGTCCATTTCTTGATATTACAATTGGATTTTACAGATCAAGACAACCACAGTTTGTTTCCTGCGAAAACTCCAGTGGAGTAACTATAGCAGAAACGCGTAAACATTCATAAATCCAAGACATTCTCTGGTATGAGTCGTATGACTACTGTCTTTTGCCACTTTTAGCTTTAATTGTCACCCAAAAGGGTCAATTTTAAGAGAAGATGATACATACAAGTAAAATTCCAAACACAGAAAGTATTTACAGCTTGGAGATCATTCTGATCCGATCTGCTACATCTATGGCGTCATCAGGAACAGGAAGATTGCAGAGAAGTGTGACTCTAGAGGAAGATATTAAGGTTTTTTTCTCTGATCCTTCTCTTGTTTTCCAAAGCTTGACTTCCCAGACCTGAATAGTCTTCCCTGTGCTTACAGGAGTAGCTTCTGCGAAGACAAGGTCTCCGAGATCAGCACTCTTTAAATGGTTGATCGAGAGTTGAATTCCGGCGATTCTTTTGAAACCGGAAGCTATGTGAGCTCCTACACTTGCTAATGACTCAGCGATCAAAGCAGATACACCACCGTGTAAGACCTTGAATGGCTTTGAGGAAATCGGAAAAGTTTTCTCAGAATTTGGGAATACAGTAACAATATGATCAGATTTGAAGAAGGAGAATGAGAAGAAACCTGGCAGCAGATTGGAGAAACGGGAAGACGACCTGTGACACGTGTCGCAGATAATTCATCCATCTCGAAACCTAAGCTGTGAAGCGGAGCGTCTATAGCTTTGGTCTTGGACGATGCAGAATCCATTTGTGTGCTCTGTTTCAGAGAAGGAGATAGGGAGAGGGTAGGTTGGTGAGTGCGTTGGAGATGATAAGAGAGAGAGAAGTTGAGAAAGAAAAGTGGAAAATTGATTGCAATTTGGTTCGTTGGGATTATCGTCAATTGAATTTCGCGTAATTGGTTTATTTTTATTTTGTTTAGGCAAGCGTTTAAAGACGCGTACTTGCTTTTGCCTTTTGGAACTTTAATGTCAACAAAAACTCCATAGTTTGGTGTTGGTGGGAAGTGTTTCTTCTGACCAGAGTCCTTGCATCGTATACGTATCGTATTGGTTGGTTAGAGGTCTTGATAAGACGCACGTGTCATGTTTAGACACGTGAGAGATGTTGTCTGATTGTGGTTTTTTAAATAAGCCGAAACGTGGAAGCTGAATTCCTTTAATGGGCTGGCGTAAATTAAGGCCCGTGAATAGCACCACAATACAAATTATCCTCTTTTTTTCTATAAAAAATCTACGTTGAGCTGCTATTTCCGGTGACGAGAGTAATTAACAAGAGTCATACAAATGAACTTTTCTTTTCAAAAAAAGCCGACCTATTTTTGAAAAAGTATCGAAATGATATCCTTTCTTCAATAGATGAAATATATATAAAGTAGCCCTTCCAAAGGTCTCGCTTTCTCTAGAAAATTTTCTTGATCTCTCTCCAAACCTTTCGATACATTTTCCCTAGACATAACTATTTTCTGAATCTTCTATTGGTGATCTACTCTATAAACCTAATTGTTTGATTTGTTAAATTATTCGCTATTTTAGTTACCATTATTCGCTTGTATTAATTATTTATTGGAATATCTAAAACATCCCACTATGCATCTCTGATCTATATCTAACAGTGTTTTCAAATCACAATATATAACATAGCTAAATCCTCCTCCATCTTTCTCTCTAACGCACAAAATGTTTTTTATCTAACGTCGTATACAATACAATAAGTGTTCATCAAAATGGGAGATCGCGATAGAAGGAGAAAACTGCCATCATCTTTTTCGGTAATTAGATCGTTGTTTTAGTGTCGTTCGAAAGAAAAAAAAAAGATTTGGAATGAAGATATAGTGATCAATGTCAGACCAAGAATCATGACCAATATACACACACCTAGAAGAAACTCAAACAAATATCAAGGTCCACCTTTTGAACCATGTATAATCATCTCAAAGATAGCATATATTTTGAGGCTAACTCATGATCCACCTAGGAGACATCAAAATAGAGGATGACGCGCAAGCAAATAAAGAATAATATATATATTAACGCCGAAGAATATACAAATCTCTTGAACCCACATACGAAGGCGAATGAAAAATCAAAAACTACAATTTACGAATTCAGCTAAAGAAAAGAGGACTCATGCAGCCTCATCAACCCGAACGAAATCTCACTGGCCAGCAGCCACCGTCGGGGTACAATTCTTTATTTTAATACATGTGATTGTCCCAAACTGTGGGGTCCATGTCGCATTCCTCAAGATCAATGACCTTCATAGCCTTGATCTTGACTTACTGCATGTCTCGATCTATCTTAAGCTCTCGCTGATAGTCCTTCGGAATGGCGACGCCGTAAACATTATGAAGAGTCTTAAGACATCAGAGGCTTGGTTAAGGCACAACAACTCGCTGATAACCAGTTCTTGGTCATCCTTGTATTGTCTAACCTTGTCAAAGACGACCTTATACCCCGCCTCTATCTCTTTTTACACCTCCGCCCTCTCGACCGACTCTTGATAGCGACGAGATTGTTGAGCCTCGTTAATTCATGAGCCATGTTATCCTCGAGGATATTCTTCTCTCGGACCAGGTCATCGCATTCCTTAGCGACCTTCAAAAGCTTCTCCTTCATAGAGTCGCACTCAGCAGCCGCTAAGAAGTTTTTGGAAATGGCCTCCGCTGCTTCCTTTCGAGCATCGGCGGTCCTCTTCTTTGCCTCGGAAAATTTCAACTTGATCACAACAACTATCTCTTTGACTCACTCATCAACGGTCTTCTTCAACTCAAGCAACTCAACCTCTTACCTTTCCAAGAGATCCCGAAGCCCCTTGACCTTCCGTTCATAATCGGCGATGGCTTCAATATCATAGATCCAGACCTAAAAATAAGTGCATCAATCAACAAGGGAAGTATGAGGCATATTCCATCATACCTGGGTTTTTAGCTTAGCCCCTTCTTAGGAGCAGAGGCCTCCTCAAGATCCTCAACCAGAGGAAAATCAACGTCAATATTATTAAACATCCACTACAATTATGCGCATGAATTTTCATGATTGACAAGTGTGCCGTGATCGGGTCAGTTAAATGACAAAGAGTATGCATGATGCACTTCCATCTCAATGCCCTTAACTTTCTCCACGTCTTGATCTTCGGGCTACTCACTAGCTTGCCCTCCCCCTTCCTGATCTTTTCCATAACTCGCACGTCGATCGAAGAATATGCCTTTCTTTAATCCCCGAACTCATGCTTTTCTTCTTCTGAGATGTTTTCGAGGTGGCATGCACCTCGCTCGCGAGACGTTTACCATCACCCTTTGTCAAATTCATTCCACCCTCAACTACCAGAGCTACATTACTCATGGTATCTTCACGCACCTCAACACCATCCAAATCAGCTGAATCCACGTTAGATGTCTAGGCCGGCCCGTCTCAGCCTCGCTACGAGGAGTAACTGGCACCATTTAAGAAATGGATGGCACCATCTAAGGAAACCCCCACCAGTGTAAGGGCCTATCACCTTCTGGCTAGCTATATTCATGGACTATTCGTCCTCCTCGACCTCTGGCATTCTGGGAGACGAGTCAAAAAAAAAATATCTTCAATTTTGAATGATTTAACTTGGTTGATAAAAGAACACGAAATGTCAAAGATCAATAAGACATGAAGGGATAAAGTCTGAATTTTGCTTACATGCGTTTAAGCGATCTATAACATGTAGAATCCAATTTTCGAAGATTGCAGACCACTTGTGTTAACCACCCCTTAGCAGACTAACAACTTTCTCACATAATTTTCAGACTGCAAACAACTCATGATGTAGCTATCTGCATTAACAAATAAAAAAAAGATTAGACGAGCTAGTAACGACCAAAGTAGCAGACAATGTGTGGATACGAATAAATTTTATACGTACAATCTATCCCACAAGTGCACATACTTGACGTTGTCGATACTAGAGTTTGTTACACAAGGACTCAATTTAACACAATAGTTTTTTAATTCGAATTAAATTAGACGAGTAAAATTGTAAGAAAGTAAAAACATGGCAAAATAATTAAACAAATGGTTTGTGATCAATAAGAGAAAAACATTAAATCTAGAGTATTTATAAGAAAAATCCAAATCAAAACTTACAAAATTATCAGATTTTTAATTAACCGCTGTCAAGAACTCAAAACACAACTATGCCCTCGTCGACTTTCGAGATGTCTATGCCTAAAAACTATAACATCAATTTTCATATGAGAATCCTACGAGATGAACGAGATGCATGCACTGTCACGATTCCTTTTATCATGCACATTATGCTTTTGGTCTTGTTAAACTTACAGCTTAATTATAATATTGAAATAATTTATCAAAATTCATTACATGTACTTTTAAGTTACGTTAATGTTAATTATCACTCTTTGGATCCCTTTTACTTAAATTTCACATGAACGTTCCTCAGCCATACAAACGGAATCTTTTTTATTTTAATTTTCCTATGATATTTATTATATAGTATTAGAAATTTAGCATAGAGCCATATACACTCTGTTGTGTGAATACGATTAAAACAATTCGAATTCCCAAATGACCAAAAGTCAATCTTAATACTCTGCAAAAGTCAAAGACGAATTTTAAAACTAAGATTTTACTACATAAAAAAAAAGGGGTTTACTACATAACATGTCTAACTATGTAGTTACATGTCATTTATTTAATCTTTTATTATATATTTATTGTAAAACATGATAAATCTAAAACATTTGATTCAAAATGACATCTCCAATATGTTATTATAACTAGTATCTCCATAATATTTTCCAAATTAACAATTTTTTTCCAAAAACTAGTAGTATCTGAATAATATTTGAGGAACTTGAAAATATTGCATCTAAAACTATTTTCTACTCCTTTTTTGAAAATTTGTTCACTGTAGAAGTTTTATTGGTGAAATTAGTGAAAAAGAGACGAAACCATCCCAAAATGATCTTAAATAGAATAAGAAAACCAATTGTGAATTTATCATTGCTGTATAACTCTTTAATGTATGCCATTCGTAAATTAATTACTCCCCGTATCATATGTTACCAATAAAAAAATTTAGGATATGCCATGTGGACTGACCATATAATATATGAGGATATAATAAAAAGAAAAATAATTAATTGGAAGAAAAAATGGAGAAGACAATACTAGTAAATAAGGAGAGAAGGAGAAAGAGGAAAGACATGTGGAGATCACATGGGATTCTCTGCGCATTACTTTGCCCACCTCAAACTCCTAATCCATTGGTTCTGTGAATAATACACATTTACCCATCTCTGGCTACAACATTTTTATCACCTAACAACTTGTCATTTTGCCTCATCTTTCTATATTTAGATTATGATTTATAGTTTCTTGGTTATTAAAAAACGTTTAACATTAAACTAAGATTATCTCACATTTCTAATTCTTAACATAATTTTTATAAATGTTACCTTAGACTAAGGGGAAAGAAAACAAAAAAAATACATATACAAAATATCATGACTATTATTTTTAAAAAGAAATAAATGATAGAATCTACAATCTACCAAAATTTGTAAACCTGCAATTTTTACTTTTAGTATCAAAATATTTAAATTTTGTACTAAAACGAATTTATCACTAACAACTAAAACTTCTATCCAAAAAATCATAATCTCAGTGAGATTTTATCTATCAATTTGTGATGATATTAATGTTGATATATCTAAGAATGTTACATTTTTAAGTTTTTGTTCTTAATTTACTTTTTTCTTTTTTGTCATTCAAGCATTTCATTAGAGAAACCTTCTAAGGTGTTACATTGGAGGTAGAGTTCATTTCTTGCAAGGCCTCTTTAGCCAATGAATCAGCATTGTATTCCTAATTTACCATCACTAGTTAGTTTATTTTTCTTTTTAAATAATACCACAAATGATCAATATTAAAAACCTAAAACTTAGTGAAGGAAATCTAAACCATAAATTATAAATAATGAAGTCAAACATAACATTTTAACTTTATTTAATTTATTTAGGGTAACAAGTGTTTTTTTTACACATAATTTTTGTTGTTATTGAAAAATAAAACTTGTGATGCTACATTTGAAACAAAAAACATAGAAATGTGTGATTTTATTCTTGTTAAAAAGATTTACAAAATGTTAAGACAAAATATTAATTATCAGTCTTATACATCAAAAAACTTGATGTTTTTCTATCTCTTTCCTCCGATGAAAAGAATTTTTTTGTCATCTTTATCATTTAGTTACTAACAATATATACTAAAGTAACGCCTAACCCCAACAAAAGTTAGTCTAAAAAACTCTTAAATGAATCATACAGATATTTTAGTGTTAGTTAGTGAACAAACATAATCATATGAAATGGACTAAACCACAATTATAGAAAGGTACGTGTCGGCATATATGTGAGAGATGGAGGAAAAATATCTAGAAAAAGCACAAAGATCGATGAAAGAAAAAGTAGATATGGGTAAAAAACATTAATAGAAAGTGAGACTCCAATGGAAAGTAGATGTAAGTGTTTGGTGTTTGTCGTCAGTAAATTAGAATTGGAAAGGCAAACTCTTGACTTCTTCTCATCATTGTCATGTGTCATGTGTTTATTCACATCTGCCAACGACCTTCAAAAAAATATCTACCATATGAGCTTAACAAAATATCTACCAGGTCGTTTATGGTCAGAAATCGCATTTATATTCACTATAAGAAGTCACTCTCAAAGATCCGTTTATTTTACTTTTATCAGTAAGCCACTAATATTTAGTAGACCAATATTTGAATAACCATTGAAATAAGACCATTTTAGCTATTTTGAGTATGATTACTAAATCCAAAATCGAACTATATCTTAATCTACCAACATAATCTACTAGCTTGCCATGTAAATTACCGTAATCAGTAAAACTAACATTTTATTTTGGTTTTTCTTTAAAAGAGAGATAATTAGATAAATAGTAAAATTTGTAAGTGTGTGGTTTGTGTGAAGAAGGAGATCACGTGGGGGAGGATAAGAAAAAATGAATTGATGGGTTCATGGGAATGCTCTTATCGCGGATCTTGCCTCTTTTGACCACACTCTCTCCCTTTCTCCAATATTACTTCTAATTTACATTTATTTTTTTATTATTACAATGATTCAAAATAATTAAAAAAACATAAAGCTTATTTTTGTGTTCACATGTGTGTGTATAAATACAAACAATACAAAGCCTCTCCAATCCAACTCCAAAAGAGAAAAAAAAAAGAAGCAAAAGAAGAAGAATAATTTCACAGTTAGTTAATATTTCATTCTACAGGCATGGCGTCATGGAAGAAAACAATCGCAACGCCGTTCAAGAAAGCGGCAACGCTCTTCAACCAACCGCAGCAATCGTCGCACAACCGCGGCCACCACGCAAACGCGAAGGCAAGAGAAGAACACGAGAGACGCACGGTGATGGAGCTTCAAGGTGACGTCATGGCTTGTGGCTATGAAGATGTCCTCGTCATGTGGTCGATTCTTGACAAGTCAAACTCTTCCAAAAATCTCTCTTCTTAACGAAAATGATGAATCTTTTTTCTTCTTTCACGTATTGTGTTACGTGAAAAAGGAATTTCTCACTTTCTCACTTTCTTTTTTTTTCTCTTTGACTTTTTTTTTTTTGTATGTATAGGTTTGTATTTAGCCCGCCATGTCTCTCGTCTTTCTTCTTATCTATATGTGGATGCGGCTTTTTCTTTAGAATTTAGTGAATTTTTATCCGATCGATAGTTGGGATTCGGATGCTTATTAAATCCTTGTGATGATCAAATTCACAGTGAGATTTCTCAGTTTATTTTGAAAAAAAAAAGAAAAAAAATGATGTCTTTTAATGTTGGTCTTCAATTCCGGTTTCATTCCCATAGTTTTGAACTTTTTTTTAAAAAATGAAGAAATTGGCGGTTTACAGAACCAAAGATGAATTCGAGTTTACTTAACTAGCCACATTGAAATTCTAACTAATTATATTTATTAAATGTCAGCAATGATAACAGTTTAATGTAAAAACTTTGTAGTATTTCAGTAACGGATCTGTAATGAAGTCTCATGGGAAAATAATGTTATCTATCCACACTCTTATCCAGTAGCCTTTCAGACACTAGACTTGAGCTCATTCATTGCCAAATCTTTTGGAATTTTACAAATAACACCAAAGAAAAAAGAAATTAACATAAGTTGACAGATTCAGTTTAATTCGTTATTTTTTTTACTGAATTTGAGATTAAAAGGTGATTTGATTATTTGCAAATCAAGTTGTATTATTCTAAAAAATGTCTCTTTTTATATATGAACTTTCTATGAGATTTTTCTGTCGGTAAGTTCAGTGGAGAATAAAGCAAACAAAACTAAACAGATTGTTTAGTTCGGTTCAATCCGGTTTACATGTTTGGTTATTTTGCCAGGCATAAAAAATAGATCTCAACCCCCAAATAGTAGAACATGTGACAAAAAATCACAAACAATATATCAATGATTTTCACATACGATTTGTACGTAAGATAATACAAAAATCGAAGGAAGCAATAAAATAAAACGGAAACAAAAACTTAGATGACAGCCCTTAAACTTAGGAAAACCCAATCATTGAACAAACCAAAAAAAAACTAAGAATACAGAGGAAAAAAAAAGTACAGCCGTATAAGGGCAGTGGTGAGGGAGGGTAATGTGATGAAATAATGATAAGATGTGAAATTTTTTAAAATAAGAAAAAAGATAGTGGGACAATATGATTCCTACAACGTGCCTTGTCTTCTCCATCATCTTCATTAACATCCGTAACATGTTGAAACATCTGATCACAGAGCTGGCCTTCCACTTCTGCTTAACCTAACATGGCCCCTCTTTAAAGGTCAAATCCCATCTACAGTCTCTTGAGATTTCTTGTACTAGTTTCGGAATAATACCGGATTTTCGTTACAAGACACAGAACAAACATAGGTGAGATATTTCTAGCCTTCTAGGCTTATGTGTCTAGCTACAATTGGTTCGATCACAAATCATTGATCTTTTTTCTACTTTTTTCTGTTATAATAGGAATCATTGATCTAGAATCCAAAGTTTATATACCAAGAGAGGAAACATTTACTTTCAGGTAAAAAATATTGAAAGTTACATTACATGGATCTATGTGAAGGTTACTGGTGTACTAGGACACCTTCCAGAATAATAGAGTTCATGCAATGTAACATTTGAGTTCATGCAATGTATTAAAAGTAGACAAACTTTAATATTTTTACCTTGTGAGTTTCTTCTCGGGATTAAAGCGTATAAACATCATCATTTGTTTGTAACTCCACATATGGCTTGTCACTATCGCATTGCTTCCTCTTTCTGTCAATATCATGGATATAAATTGTTAAAGAGAGATTCTATTGTTACTTGTTCTTGATTCGGCTTGTCAAATCTAAGCAACTTTCTTTCTATTGGGAACTTACAGCTCTTAAATCTTTTACTTACTTTTTATCAAAAGACTTTCACCATGATTCTTTGGTTGCCCAAAATGCGACAATTTATCATTTAACAGGGGCAATTGAACAAAAACATTCAAAGAATCTCAAAAAGATGGAACAATATACCTTCAAAGGATACAAAATGTACACATAAACCATTTCCTAAGAGATTCTCTGTTTTATAAAGTTGATATAAAGAAGAGTTTGAAGTAGATAAAATAACAGAGAAATGCAGGATGACTTATCCTTTTACCAATATGAAGTATGAGTCGAAATCACTTACTGTAAGATACAGCTAAATTTGTTCTAGCAAGACTCAAACGTTTCCAAAAAGATTGAAGCTTTGTTTAACCGCAGGAGGAGAGGAGCGATTTCAGGATCTTCAATACTCAAGTGCTTGCTATATCCTTCTAGCCAATATCCTCATGGTAACTCTCAAATATTGGAAAACCAGCAAGTCAAATCCTTGATGAGTGTATGAGATTAAGTTGAAAAGAAAAAGGGAAACACAAAAGGCTCATGGAGATTCTCGTTTGTTCAACAAATGACTCATGCCCTAAAGAAGGATCAAACAACCTGCATTTCATGTTTTTCCCATTGAAATTCTGCCAAAATTCAAAATTGTTCCAAGTTTAGGCACAAGTGCTGGATACTAAACCCTAAAACGTTGTGTTATGTGTTCTAAGTGAAAGCAAATTTGTAGTGTCTGCCGTCGATCTCAATGTCTAACAAATTGATTAAAAGAATTCAGCAGTGGATTTTATCGGTTTACATGTACCCAAAAACCAAAATACATGCGACTTGATAGGTTTCAAACAAAGTAATCGAAGAAGATGAAAGAGAAGAACTTACATTGTTAATTTGACGAGGTCTTTTCCAACAATGAGAGCCTCGACGTCGACGCCTTCTTCTCTACTCTCTGCTCCAATTTGAGGAATTCAATTTTTGGGGATAGCTTATATTATTTCGTAGAAACCCCTTTACTTTAGTTTCATTATGCATTTCGTCCCTATCAATTTAAGGTGTTTGGCCCACCACCCCTCTATGTTGGTTATAAATAAAATTGAGACCCAAGTCCTTATTTTTCACCATGATTCCTCAACAGATCTGGAATTTTTCTTTCAATTTGTCTGCAGCAGCATTTGAATTTTAACTCTTTCAGAATGTATTCTAATATTATACGCATCACAAATTTTTAGATTTCTAATGGAAAGAAAGAATGAAGTATGGCCAAGATAGAAAAAAATTTAATATTTGGGGACATATATCCCTATTATTTGCTCTATTTTTTTTTTTTTGAAAAGTTTGAGTGCTATGAAGATAATATCAATTTTATAGGGTCAATACTGTTAAGTACCAATAGTGGGATGAGAAACATCCTTAAAGAATAATGGTGACGAAGTTAGAAAGTTTAGGAAATACAGGGTCTAAAATATAAATGGAACAAATATATACGCAGCACTGAGCAAGAAAAGGGGATAAGGCAAAAAGGGATTTGGTTACACACCGAGAGAGCGAACCAGAGTGAGAGCGAGTGAGAATGACGAGTTTGAATGGATGCGGATCGTTGAGCCTGATAACTAACCGCAGTGCGTTCCTGGGAAGCGGACTTCAACACCGTGCTGTTTTCCTTAAGCCATGGTCGTCGTCGTCGCTTCAGTCTCGGTCCATGGTCGTTGAAGCTAAGACCAAAACCAGTAGCGAAAACCGAGTTGCCCGCCATTCTCGTATCCGTAAGAAGGTACTATCTCTCCGCTTTCAGTTACATTCAATTCTTCGCCAATTGCTCTATTATCTGTTTGAGATAGTGTTTATCGATACTTGGGGACGAGTTTGGGGGAGAGAAAATAACGCAGAATTGCGATGAAATTGGGTGTCCGTTAGCAAGAAAACAATGTATGTCATAAATGATAATAGCAATTAGCAGGGGATATGTTTAAATTGGGCTTAAGTTTCGCTTATATATAAAAACCGTGTTGTTGCTTCTGTTACGAATCCGTAACAAGTTCCAACAAATTCAAGCACATGATTGCGTTTGAGTATCTATAGTGAATTCTCCAGCTCCTGGAAGGTTTGAGTTTCCAAATTACACCAAAATTTTCTGAGTTGAAATGCAATCACCAAAGAAAATGTAAAGAAGGGGAAATGTGATTGCATTTTTCTAAAAAGATCTTGATGCCTCCCTTTCGTTATGGTTATAGGTTAACGGCACAACAGAGAGGCCAAGGCTCTGCGTTTTCAGGTCAAACAAGCATCTTTACGTTCAAGTGATTGATGATACCAAGATGCACACTTTAGCTTCAGCTTCCACCAAGCAGAAACCTATCTGTGAAGAGTTCGATTACACTTCCGGACCTACCATTGTAAGTTCATCTTTTGAATTCGGGTTTGGCAATGAGATAATGGTTTTTTAATATGGTTGAAACGCTTTGGTATCTGAGTAGGAAGTAGCGAAGAAAGTTGGGGAGGTCATAGCAAAATCATGCTTGGAGAAAGGGATCACAAAGGTGGCCTTTGACCGTGGTGGTTATCCTTACCATGGACGCATTGAGGCCCTTGCCGCTGCAGCACGTGAACACGGTCTTCAGTTTTAACCGTTTTCTTTCCTTTTGAGATTTATATCAATGTAGAGTACTCTTTTTCCCTATTGAAATGTCGAGGATTTTCTATATTTATTACTGTTTGTTGTTGATTAAATTCTTTCGCTGGTTTTGGGCCTCAAAATAGATGTGAGAAGAGTAAAAACGAAACAGAAATGGTTTACAATGATGAAATATTTGTGAATTTAGTTTGTGATTTCGATATCTCGGATTTTTATCCCTAAACATTTACTTCAGCAAACGCAATACTACTTCAAGGTATCAATGTATGTACTTCAAGCTAAAACATAATGATGGTTTTCTTGTGGTTTTTGTAATGAATATACTCTATAAACTAAAATGATTATAAACAGAGATTAAAAGCGTTAGGTTTCGTAGAGAATCAAAAATCACAATTACGAAATCAACTAGGGATGGAGTTAAGCGCTTCTGACAACTCAAATCACTTGATTTATGATTAACTAACTATAGTAGCGCTTATCATTATGTTTAACAACCTACCATCCCAAACTGTCATTTTAATTCAATTCCATTGGAGAAAGATATGTAGACTAAGATCCATTGCATTATAAACAAGATCCATTTGACCGTCTTAAAGACATGTTGGAGGAGCCGAAACGAGATCCACATGATGTTTTTTGAATCGGTATATATGGAAATGTAAGGATGAACAAAGTAAAGAAAGCAGAGGCCATGTTGAGAATCAAATTAACAACTAAAGATGAGAAACAATAATACAATAAACTAATAAACGACAAAAGATTATGGTTTGCTCTTGTTTCCATCAGGTTGCTTGATTTGCACGAAACTCGGAAGAAAAGAGCACACAAGTGGCCAACAAACTCTGTCTTGAGATTCACCAAGATCAACTTGTTTGAAAAAAACCTTTGTTTCCAATGACGTAAGCTATGTTGCGAAGAGGAGGACCAGATCTAGGCCTGTCTTTATCAAGAACCACAGCCACCTTCTTCTTCTCGTCAAGGAAGAAACTGCCAGCTCTAGGCAAAAACTGAAAACCAGTGAGTGGTTCCATATCAACCGATAAGAATTTGGTCCAGGACACTGCATTAGGCTGAATCTTAGTAGTAATCTATATCTTGACGGTCTCTTGAAGTGCACCAAGTTTCTGACATAACACGGCAAGCTGTTTTTCTCTAACATTAGAAAGAGTCTCTTGGGGTTTCAGGGATAGGAAGCTTCTCATGGGCATACCACTAAGTGTTGCCTTTGAGAGACAAGCCACGTTGAATATACTCTATATCCCAGTCTGGATTGACTTGATCAACAACCTTCCATGTATTGGAGTTTAGATTGTAGATTTCAAACTCCCTAACTAGGCGATTCAGACACAAGTCGTAGTCATCCACAAATCTCAGCACTTTGTGGCTACGAAGGGAGTACTTGTGTTTTCTCTCGTACCCAAGAGCGTACCTGTCCGCCCTGTGATAAGAAGAATCCCTTGTTGGTTCGATCCACCTCGTTTGGCCCGAACAAGGGTTCCAAACAACTAGCCTAGATTTTTCTTTGCTCACACATAACAATAAACCCTTACAACCCTTGTAGTGAAAGATTTTAGATCCTAGATAATCTCCACCTATTTGAAAATCTAAGGATCGACCTAGTGAGAAACTTTTCAATTTAACTAGCCACATGATGCAGAAAACTAACATAATTTTACCAATTCTAATAAATTTAAAAGAAATAATCTTTTGGATAATCTCTAATATCATCTTGAAAATTGTATGTATGCGCCATACTTTACCCAACAAACGCTGCAAAAAGAAAACCATAAAGATTTTAATCTCGATTAGAAAAGCTTTCAGTCTAACTAAATATGATGCGAAATGAATCTTCCTAACCAAACAATCACTGAAAAAGAAAACGGCGTAACTAAGTGAAAGAAGACCGAAAGATATTAGATGTATAATTGTTATTCACATTAATTAATGAATGTTCACTGTACATCAGATATATATACATGGCTAAGCAAAATGAAACTTAATCATGAAGCTAATTTACATTATGTACATATATACTAATACCCCTCCCTCAAGTCTTATTCTTCAAGGTGGAAGAAAAAGATTTGAAAAAGAGTAACGAGCCAGCATAAGATTGAAGGTCTTTGGTTGGAGAGCTTTTGTGAACAAATCAGCAAGTTGGTTACCTGTTGTTATATGGAGAAGCTTGAGAAACCCAGCGCGAAGTCTATCACGAACCAAATGGAAATCATTTTTGATGTGTTTGTTCCTTTCGTGAAAGACTGAATTAGAAGCGATCTGAATTGTTGTTTGAAGTGGAAATTTGAGTCATTTGCCCCAAATCGGTCGTTCTTCTCTCGAGAAATCTCATATTTTTTTAGAGTTTTTCCATCTTGCTGTTTAGATTAGCATAGCATCCGTGGATCTTTTTGTTCATCGACCCTAGACTTGTCTCTACCTTGGTGGCTATGTCGTTCATCTTGGTGGTCATTTCAATCGAATGCTTCCCTTGACTTTCTAATACATGCTTTCAAGATCGAATTAGTTCCTTCATCTTGGGAAGTCGGGTTAGATGTTTGACCTTGATAGTTACCAACTTGATTGCCGAAACCATTGTACCCTTGATTTCTTCTATAATCTTGGTTGTCATAGCTTTGGTTGAGTCTACCGAAAATGCCTTGGTTGTTGTAACCTTGAGTATATTAGCCATTATTTACAACAAAGTTCATGTCTTCTACTTCGTAGATTTCTTCTTCTTGTGCCATATTGGCACCTCTCTTGTTGTTTTGAACTTGTTGGGCCATCAATAAGGATTGTTCCATCATTTTAGCCAATTTCTCGATTTGCTCTTTAAGCTCTTTCAACTCCGAGGTGTCGGTTTCATTGATATGCGGATTCGTTAGTCCATGCTCCGATTGAGTTAGATTCTCTATGATTTTCTCCCCTTGGCTAATAGTGAGGTCCACAAAACTTCATGGATTTGAGAAGATTTCAATTTTTTTTTCCAAATCTCCAACTTATTAGATTTAACATTTGTAAAAATTATTCTAAATCCAAGGTTATTGGTTTAATGATTTTTAAAATTTTTTTCAAATCATACCTTATTGGAAACTGAGATTTCATTAATAAAATATGTCAAAATTGATTTGGGATTATTCGAGGGACAACTGATAATTAAAAATCAATGATTTCAAATACCACCTCAATTGATGGAGTTGATAAGTAACAATGATTAATTTAGTTTCCAACTAATGTGTCAATTTTTGAACATGCAATTTCTATTTTTGCTTATATTATGCATATATTTCACTCATTTTTATTTATTGTGTTTAATTTGACTTTTTCGATCTCAATTATTACAATAACTATAACATATTGATTAAACTACACTAAACTAAACTATTATTAAGAGTAAGAAAAAAATTAATATTAATGATTTTTATATATTTTCTTATGATGTAGACACTATGAAAAGAAAAAAAAAACTATATTAAAAGAGATATAGTTAAAAAAACTCGATTGTCAATGTTTGATGAATAATTTTGTACGAAAAATGCAAGAATACTAATAGGATTTTGTGTTTTCAAGTCCTTTTTTTGAATTTTGTAATTCCAAATTATTTTTTAGATTTTGTACGAATAATCCAAAAAAATAGTTAACTTAACTATTAATTTCATATTTTATTCTAGAGAAGTCATTTTTCACGTTACTTTTAGATATTCAAAATCATTTGAATAATAAATTTTTTTTACCACCCTTATTTTTTTCTCCACCTATAATCTTTATTATGTCAAAACCGCCTCTGTATAGCAGTACCCAAAGCCTTGAACACAAACTTCAACGAAGGAAAAGAGAGAAAAAAAAAAAACAGAGCCATGGGTTCTAGTTTCATCTTTTCTTTCTATTTTTCATCTTCCTCTCCTCGGCCAACACCCAAATTGTTCCCAAAACATATTGCGTCGCGAAACCCTCAACAGACACGCAAAAACTCATCGAAAATCTAAACTTCGCATGCAGCATTATCGACTGTACGGCTCTTAAAGACCCACGTCCTCATTAACCACGCTTCCCATGCCATGAATTCGTATTACCAGTAGTTGGGGAAAAACCCCTGGAATTGTTTATTTAAGGATTCCGCACTTGTCGATCCAAGTAAGGATTGTTATCTGTTTACTAGATTTTCTTGTACTAATCGTGCTACTTTTCTTCTTTTTTTGTTTCACAGGTTATGGGACCTGCCAGTACGCATATAATCTATCGGGCTAAAAATAATCACGGAGAAATTATATATTTATCTCCCGTGTTTTATGTAATGTATGTAGTAATGTAATCGAATGCACGTTGGTAGTGCATTAAGGAATAAAATTCTATTACATTATCCTCGGAACAAGGGCTGAAATTTTCTTGAATTTAATTTATATTTCGGCTCGACAAAAAAGGAAAAAAGAAAAACTAACAAACAATAAAATCCGATAGAGCAAAATAGAGCAAACATCGGGGAAGACGATGATACAGTGAATTAATTGCGCTAGCCCAAAGCCAGTAAACAAAAAATGTGATACCAAACAAATATTACCCAAAACCAAATCCTAATCAGCCCAAATATCCAAACCTTCTAACGTTCTAGAGGTTTAAAAACCAAAATCTGGAAGAAAACAAAAGCAAAATTCGTAGCTCGTCGAACATAAGAGAAAGTCGAGTCATTGCGTCAAAGGATTCGTCTTGGATTCAAGGCAAATTGGGCTTACTTTCTGAGATTCTTTCGAATAGTTTCTGAGATTTTCCTTCGAATTCAGGGTCCAAATTTATGAAAGACGATTTGAAGGTGTTAAGCAACTATGAATATCGATTTCTTGTTCATAAAACCCCGGGAGTCTTTCTTATATGGCTACTTCTGCTTCATCAGATTCTGGATTAGTAAACTTGCCTACAAAAACAAACCAAATTTCACGCGCTGTTGGATCAGTTCTGATTGTTTTTTCGGAATGAAGAGGCTCGATTGCGGTATTCCAATGACGCTACAGATAGGACATTTGGGAGGGAGCCTTAGATAGGTAACGTTTAAAGTGGAGACATCAACGGCACAGTCGTAAACTCGAAGCAATCCAGAGAAATCGGAGGACCACTATGATAGGATCACCGCCTATGTGCCATAAGCTGATGTCAAGGATCATACAGCGAGTTTGCTCCGAGGGATTTTACCCGACGATAGCTTGTAGACCTCAATACGACTGCCTTCGCCCCACATGAAAGACAGAAAGGAGAAGATTCTTCCTAATGTTGGGGTTACATCCAGGAATATCAGCGAGAAAGTCATGATGCCGATCCGCGCCGTGCTGAAAAATCGAATTGGGGATATGGACTCTCGGGATTACGAAGACGGAGCTCGAGGGGAAGGTGACACGCTCTAAAGAGGGCTTTACAGTGGCGACCCAACTCTTCACTGGATTCTACTTGGAACTGATCCTGTAGCTTTTTTTTATTTAGGGCCACAGTACTGGATCGAGTTGATGATTGGGAGATTTAATGAGGTCGACCGCTCCTTGGCCGACAAGTGATTCCAGCTGGGGAACTTGAGATTTTGGAATTTGGGGAGATTGGGGATTCTCTTGAACCGGGGAAAGATGAAAGTAAGGAAGGGTCTGGTGGGTCCGGCAGTGGAGGTACGGTGGCCATCGGGTTTAAGAAAGACGGAACAATGCTGAGACACTCTTAATATTATTAGTCATTGTTTGGCTCCACAAAAATCTTTGTCCCAAATATAAGAGCTGGTTGTTTGGCTCCTTTAAATTTTTTTGGTGGTAATTTTGGGGAAATTTAAACAGAGATTGGATTGCAAGAGCAATTATAAAAATTACTTTGTGTGTGTTGAAGGATCTATAAAGGGAAGGACAGATGGAGAATCCGTGAAACGCATTCTTGAATGGCTCAAGTCCAACAGAGATGATTATGATGATGATTATATGTTTTAACAGCTTATCTTAAAAGTCTTAAACACAATATTACGAGAGAGTGAAATAGAGAGAACATCAAAGTACTAGAAGAGAAAAAGATTGTTTAGAGGAGATACATAGAGTTTTTTTTCGATCAAGGCATAGCTTACATGTTGAATGAATCGGATCCACATGATCAGCACGTTAAGTTAATCTTCAAAGAGTGAGAGATCTCTCGTTCAAAGAGATGTTGGAGTAGTTGACTTCTTTTCCCCACGCCTCTCCACTTTTCCTCTAGCTCCTTCACGTAGTTTTCATTCAATATTCTTATGTCAATTTTCAGGAGATAATCAAAATCGCTTGTCGAAGAAGAACTTGACCTCGCTTCAAGAAACGGCTTAACTCAGAATCTCGAAACCTATCAATGGTTTTGGATCTAAACTCGGATGTAATCGGATCCACATGATTCTCTCTAAGAACATTAGTTTGTTCTCGAGCATCTAGGTGTGTTTCATCTTATGCGTGTAATTTTTTTTGTTGTCTTCTATAAAAAAAAAATAGTTTTTAAAATTTTAAGAATATGAGTCATTTTTCAAATTATATAAGAAAATTAGAATATTCGACCAAATTTCGAATTGGCTGGAGAGAGAATATTTATATATTTTTTAATCGATGTATCCGTGACAAAAAAATGCTATCGTGACCAAAAGATTAAATGGCAAACCAAAAAGGAAAAGAAAAGAACTGAGGCGCAAATCTACAACTTTCCCGCGTCGCCACGGCAGGAAATGCTAACCGGACGGGAGAGCTTGCTCCGATTGATTGGAAAACGCCGGAGATCTGTCCTCAATTGCCACCGTCTTCTCTCCGCTCCTCATCCGGTATCCCTATCGTCCTCAAATTTCCCCCTCCATGTTCCCCCAATAGTATTAAATTAACTCCCTTTATCCGAAATGTCCCTAGAATTCTTTGAATCTCGAGGTCAAAAAGTATGGCAATCTTAAATCAATAGCCGGAGATTATGGCTATCTGTCGGAGGATCCGAATCCTGTCGATGACTCGAGCAAAATCTCTGGTGGGTTTTTTTCTTGTCTCGCTGATTATTGATTAGGGATTTTGAAATTAACAAATTCCTCAACCTCACCAGATGATGTGAGTCTATCCGGGAGGAAGAAACGGAAATTAACTCAAACCACTCTTCTTCAGTCAAGTTTTTGGTCAGAGGCAAAACAATCGGAAAGTGGTGTTTTAATCCGTACCCAGCAGCAACCAGTTCTAGATTCCGAAACTTCCGAACTCAAATCGGTACGAAGAAGCGAGCCTAGTGGTTCCCTTTGCTGCAAGGTTGATGATGTGCCCTGTTCTCCAACTAGCGAGGAGATTTCCAATACTGTTACTTTAGATGAAACCAATGGTGAGGCTATAGAAACCCTTATAGTTGGTAGGAAGTTCAGTGATGTTAAAGATTTGAAGAATGGAGGAAACATCTGTCTTTTACGAAATTCTGATAACATCAAGGATCTCAACGCTATAAAGGTTTAACCTTGTCTTTGTTTTGTATATGTGTGTGAATCCTGCTCTTTATTTATCTATTGGCTATGAAAATCCAATTTTTCCTTTCACCGATAGGTTATTTCTGCAGACTCTGGGTTCTCTCAAATGCTTGGTTATATACCCAAAGATGTTTCCCTCTGCTTATCCCCTTTAATTGACAAGTATGACCTTAAATTTGAGGTTGGTGACTAATTTTTATCTCTTTTTGCTTTGTTTGTTTGTATATCAACGTATAATGGGTATGTATGTACACACACTTTGTATGCAGGGGACAATAACATCTGTTCCAAACCATTCTTCTGAAGCCGTTCCAATCAAAGTTGCTTGTCACAAGATGACGTCTGATAGTTGGTGGGAATGTGAATTTGCTGAAGATTTTAAACCTCTGTGGGAGAAAGTTCTTCAGGTTGTTGAGCATCAGATGCAGTTTCCTCCTAAGAAGACAAGATACCAGGTGAACTTCAACGTATTAGTACAAGAGGTTCTAAGAAGTAGCTCTTACCTTTTCACAGCCGATGAAAAGACATTCTTGGGTATTCACCTATGATTTCTTCAGATATTTTAGTTTTTTTGGTTATCCTTTTGAAGTTTTTGGAATGAATGATTTACTTTTCTGTATTCCTCTTTTTTGTTTTGGTTTACAGAATCTTTTCCCTCTCTTTCAGAGGATAGCCAGAGACTTTTTATCCGTCTTTACACTCGAAAAGGTATCTACTCTATTAGCATTTTTTTCTGCTGCAGTATTTCTTGTAGTTTTGTTTGTCTGCTCTCAACATGGTCTGAATGGTACTAGACAAACTGATATGAAGCAACTTTGAACAGTGAAACTAAAAGTATGAGGATATCCTCTATGAATCTGGTGGCTCTTTCCTATTTTTATACGTTAGTTAATTTCCGAAACTTTGTTTTCTACCTTTTCGAATGAACTTTGTGTGGTCAATGTTTGATGTCTGATGGGAACTAGGTAGAATGATGTTAGGTCTTTGTAGAAAGCTATATGGTCTCAGTTGTAGTGTCTAGGCAACTGGAACTGACTTCTTAACTATTTTTCTTGTTTGGAGGTAGTTGAAATTGTAGCTGTTCAGGAAAACACTCTTTCTTGCTTCATTGAAGTTGTAGTTCTCATTTTGATTCAGGACCTTGGTTTAGGCTATCAAATATTTCATACTCTGAGGTGTCTAATTCTCTGCAAGCCTTGAAGGATCTAACAGGTAATGATATGCGCTTGAACACACTAAGACACACACATTTTCTTTTAATTGCTGAACTTTTCTGTGCATTTTAGAAAAAGCTGATATCTAAATGATGTTCAGACAGGGGATTTATGAATTCAGTGAAGGACGCAAATGAACTAGATTACCAAAAGATGACGGAGATCGTAGAGTTGCTTAGTGTCACTGAACTTCGTGATATCTTATCTATGAACAAGGTTGGACCACACACACTCTTAAAGATGTTTTCTCCATTTATTGGATGCCAAAGTTTGTTTGTGATTCTCTGATTGGTTTGTTTGCAATATGGTGTGCTTTCTTGGTGGTCCAGGTGTTCAACCGTGGCTCAAGAAAGAGAGACCTTATTACTTCACTTTGTGCTTGTTACAACGATGGGACGAGGTCTGTTTGCTTCTCTTTGTAATTAGGTTCTTAAAGCTTCTTTTCTTTTGTAGCAGTGTCTGTTTCTCTTTGAAATCTTGACTTTGTGTTTCTTTAACTTTTAGGTTAAATCTAGCAACAATGATTCTCGAAAGAACAGGACCATGTGCTAAGATATCTAATATAGCAGAATCTCTCATATGGCGTGTTGAGGTGAATTTTTGGTTTTTCTACTTACGAAATTAGTTGAGTTTAGTCAGGTATGAGAAGAAATAACTTTGTTATGTTGGTGTTGCAGAGGCTTTTCTTTCTCAATGGAGAGCAAGATCTATCCTCTTTTGTTCTGCTGGATCTTGGTATCATCAAATATCCAACTTACCAATGCATTGACTCAGTGCACATATTTTCAGATCGAACTAAGCTTTTAGCATATGAAGAGGTGTGTACTTGTCTATATTGAAAACAAACGGAACGTAGCTTGTTTGTATACTGTATCTCAATGCTTCAATTTGCAGGCCATTGAAGTGGCTCAGTTGATGGATGAATCTCTTGACAATGAGGATTCTGGGACAGTATTAAAATGCATAATGATTGCTGAAAGCCGCATATCCAGTTCTTCTTCAGAATCTACGCTTGTAGACGCATTTAATTGCTTTACAGCTCAATGGGTTTACTCAAAGGTGGTTCTTTTAGGAGTTTCCTTTCTAGAGAATCAAAAGAGGCAAGTGAAAACAAAACCATCTCGTCTGTTTGTACTTGGTTCAGATTATCGCTGCGTTTTTTTTCCCTGTTGAGAAACTTGTGTCTTTGGTGTTACAGGTATAAGGAAGCAGTTTATCTACTGAGGCAGTTGCTGAGTTGTTTCAGTTGTGACAGGAGACGAGGATACTGGACAGTAAGATTATCAACAGATTTGGAACACATGGGACGTCCAAATGAGAGCCTTTCAGTAGCAGAGGAGGCACTGTTGGATCCTTGGGTGCGTGCTGGCTCAAGAGTAGCTTTGCAGAGACGCATTCTTCGTCTTGCTAAACCTCCTAGACGCTGGAAAACTCCTAGCTTTCCAGATCTCATCGAAAACAAGATCCCCGAGGTTACGATTCAAGGGAGATCGTTGAATTGTGAAGTTGGCATGAAAAACAGGTTTTATGGAGAAGACGGAGAACAATGTGGAGTCGAGGAGCTTGCATTGCAGTATTATTACAGTGAAGAAGGAGGGAGATGGAAAGGAATTCATACAGAGAGTAGCATATGGTTAACCATCTTCGGTCTTGTCATGTGGGACATTCTATTTTCCGATGTCCCTGGTGTTTTCCAAACGCGTTTCCAGGTTAATGAAGCTCACTAGCTCTCTTACGGAACGAAAATGAAATGAGAGTCCTTATTTTGTTCCCATTGTGCAGACTGCTCCATTGGACTTAGAGACAGAATCCTTCTATCTAACCAGGAAGGAAGCGATAGAGTCACATCTCGAGAAAGTGGCGAACGGAATGGCTGAAGAAATACTAATCATATCATACGAAACAAATCGTGGAACAGCGTGCAGAGGAGTGGCTTGGGAGCGGTTTTCGTTAGAGGAACTGAGAGCAGCAGTGGCTTGTGTTGGAGGAGTGTGTGTTGCATCGCTGTGCCGGTATCTAGCTCAAGACTATAGGAGCTGGTGCAGTGGAATGCCTGATCTGCTGTTATGGCGGTTCAAGGAGATTGGTTATGAAGGTGAAGCTAAGCTAGTGGAAGTGAAATCAGAGAAGGACAGGTTATCAGAACAACAACGAGCTTGGCTTCTTCTTCTAATGGATTCACGCTTCAATGTTGAGATTTGCAAGGTAAAACCTGCTTCTTTAATTACAAATTAAAAACGATTTGATTGAACATGAACACACAAAGACATGTGATTTGTTTGATAATGAATTGTTTCAATAAAAGAGTTTTAGATACATCATTGTTGTTGTTGATTTTTTCTCAAATATCAGTTTTATTTTCTTTTCAATGTAGATATCTGAGAATAGTATGTTTGATTGATCAAACAGTCGTTGAGTCGTGTGTTGTAGCAATATACAGTAACAAAGACTAATTTTGAGAAATCAATCAACTTTATCAAAAGAGATTTGTAAAGTTGGACAAAGTATGGTGGTGGATAGATCCTATTTTTTGCTTATTTATCCGGTTTTTCTTTTTGTGTGTGTTAAATCTCGAATTGTGGATGGGATATATGCCATTTTGGGATGTGAAACCGTATATAAATTTGTAACTTTATATATAACCAGAAGAGATGTGAATGAAATGAGAAAGAGAAGTTATTTGCAAAGCTCTACACACTAAATGCATAAAAGAGTTTATAACATGAAACCGAATTTACCAAAACGCATTTTTCTTTTTGTTATTCTTAAGAACCTTCATGGTTTCTTTTGTGGTAATTTTTGGGAAATTTAAACAGAAATTGGATGGTTATTTTGCAAGAGTAATTATAAAGATTACTTTGAGTGTGTTGAAGGATCTATGAAAGGGAAAGACAAAAGCAGAGTCCGAGAAACGCATTTTTGAATGGCTCAAGTCCAACAGATGATCATATGTTTTAACAGCTTATCTTAAAAGTCTTGAACACAATATTACGAGAGAGTGAAACAGAGAAAACATCAAAGTACTAGAAGAGAAAAAGATTGTTTAGAGGAGATACATGGAGTTTTTTTCGATCAAGGCATAACTTACATGTTGAATGAATCGGATCCACATGATCAGCACGTTAAGTTAATCTTTAAAGAGTGAGAGATCTCTCGTTCAAAGAGATGTTGGAGTAGTTGACTTCAAAAGCATGAGACCTATAAGCTACATTACGATTTTATCAATTCGGATCAAGGTAAAACATAATGAGAGTTTTGATATGTGTTTTGTAATGAAAATACTCAAAACGAGTAAATTTAAACGGTTATGAACAGAGATTAAAAGAGTTAGATTTCAGGAAAATTCGTAGAGAATCAAGAATCACAACTACGAAAATCAAGTAGGGATAAATTCGTATGCACCAAGATTAGAGTGAAGAGTGTGAAGTTCATAGCTTATATATATAAACGATTAAATATGAAACCTACACTACATCCATCCGTTGATTAGAAAAAAAAATATTGACTAACAATCAATCGTAGAGACTTTTAATAGGCCTCGGGCCATTACTTTAAAGCCCACCAAGTTATTACCAATCATCACATTATGTACTTCGGTCGGAAGGGGAAGAGATTTGAAGTGCTCTGCTCTGTATCTAATATGTCAGCCGTACATATAGAATCTGAGACTCTCATAGATTATAGATTCGGAAGAAATCGAAAGGGAAGGTTTCAAAGTCAACGATGATATCGGATCTTCCAAGGGATTTGGCGGAGAGGGTGCTCTCCAGGCTTCTGGTGACATCTCTGAGAGGAGTGCGATGTACATGCAAAAAGTGGAAAAAAATATCGAAAGACCGGAGTTTTACAAAGAGGCACATCGGTGAAGCAAAAGCAGCAGCAAAGAAAAAGAAGAGGAAGGAGTTTCAGGTGGTGATGATGCTCAATTACAAGGTTTATTTATACAAGGTCAATCTCATTAATCCATCCATAGAGCGTACAGGTGAACTTACTAGCCTAATTGACGCAGATCGCATCGACATATCTGAAATCTTTCACTGCAAGGGATTATTGTTATGTGTGAGCAAAGACAAATCTAGGCTAGTTGTTAGGAATCCTTGTTCGGGCCAAACGAGGTGGATCGAACCAGCAAGGGATTCTTCTTACCACAGGGCGGACAGGTACGCTCTTGGGTACGAGAGGAAACACAAGTACTCCCTTCGTAGCCACAAAGTGCTGAGATTTGTGGATGACTACGACCTGCGTCTGAATCGCCTAGTTAGGGAGTTTGAAATCTACAATCTAAACTCCAATACATGGAAGGTTGTTGATCAAGTCAATCCAGACTGGGATATAGAGTATATTCAACGTGGCTTGTCTCTCAAGGGCAACACTTACTGGTATGCCCATGAGAAGCTTCCTATCCCTGAAACCCCAAGAGATGGTCCTCCTTCAGAGATATCAGATCTCCCTGATTTTTTAATTGCTTTTGATTTTACAACCGAGCGTTTTGGACCGCGTCTGCCTCTGCCTTTTCACGCTTTTTATGAAGATACAGTGACTCTTTCTAGTGTTAGAGAAAAATAGCTTGCCGTGTTATGTCAGAAATTTGGTGCACCTCAAGAGACCGTCAAGATATGGATTACTACTAAGATTCAGCCTAATGCAGTGTCCTGGACCAAATTCTTGTCGGTTGATATGGAACCACTCACTGGTTTTCAGTTTTTGCCTAGAGCTGGCAGTTTCTTCCTTGACGAGAAGAAGAAGGTGGCTGTGGTTCTTGATAAAGACAGGCCTAGATCTGGTCCTCCTCTTCGCAACATAGCTTATATTATTGGAAAGAGGGATTTTTCAAACAAGTTGATCTTGGTGAATTTCTGGACAGAGTTTGTTGGCCACTTGTGTGTTCTTTTCTTCCGAGTTACGTACAAATCAAGCAACCTGGTGGCAAATCAAGCAAATTTAAAACGAATTGATCGAACATGAACGCACAGAGACATGTGATTTGTTTAATAATAAATTGTTTTTTTAAAAGAGTTTTAGATACAAAAGGACCATAAATATCATCATCACTGATTCACTGTTGTTGATTTTTCTTAAAGATCAGTTCTTTTTTCAAAAGGTATTTGACACGTCTGAGAATAGTTGATGATGTTTGATTGATCAAATGGCTGTTGTGTGACTCGTGGTCTTGTCTTTTACCAATATAACAAAGACTAATTTTGTTCTTCAATCAACTTTTTCAAAAGAGATTTGTAAAAGTTGGACAAAGTGTGGTGGTGGTGGTCCTCACATGTAGATAGATCCTATTTTATGTTTATTTATCCGGCTTTTTGTGTTAATCTACAATCGTGGATGGATATATGCCGTTTTGGGATGTGAAAGCGATTATAAATTTGTAACTTTATTTATAACCAGAAGAGAAACAAATATTGAAATATGATCAACTTTTCATATCATATGTAAGATACATTTTAAAGAAAATTGCAATGTGAATTTCTTTTAAAAAAATTTATGCTATTAGTATCAAACAAGTCATCAAATATCATTTCTTGTTTTTTTGAAATAACTCTTGCAATTAAAAAATATAATACTTTGTCCTTTTGTTCTATTTAGTTCGAAATTCATTTAATTACAAGAGTTATTATGCTATCACTATCAAACAAGTCATTCAAAATTAGAATATTGACTGAATAACTGGCATAATTTTGCTGTTTTGATTATATTTCGTCACGTCTCTGTTAAAGAAATTTCTCCAAATTTCAAATAAGAAAAGAGATATACTACTATAAGATACCCGAAGAAAAAAAAGATATACTTTCAATTCATTTTTACTCATTAGCGGTTATACGCAAAACTAAACCGAACATAGTCAACGAGAGGACAAAATCTATATTTTAAAAACATTATTGGGTAATTAAATCCATATATATGGACAAGTTAAAAAGCCAAAAATAAATGTTAATTTTCTTAACCTTTGGACACGACCAACCCAAAAAGAAATGACGAAGTCACCAAGAAAAGAGGGTCAATTTACAGATTACCCACAACAACAAGAACCATGAGTGAAAAGTAGTTAAACTATCCGAGACGAATTCTTTTAGTTTTAGTTGACTCTTCTCCAGAGCTGAAAAATCTTCCTTTGTCCTTATTATTAGTATTACAATATTTACTTATCTTTTTCTTCTTCACCATCTCGCAGATCTGAAAGAAACAGAGAGAGACAAAGAGAAAACGATGAGAAATGGAGTTTTAACTCCTGACAGAGATCGAACTCCTGAAAGAGATCGACAGATTGAGGAACATGAATTGCAAGAAACTCGGTTTAGTCCTGAAACAGAGAGGACTAAGAGGAACAAGAATGTTAGAGAAGAAGAGTCAGAGGAAGAGGAAGAAGAATCTGTGGAGGGTATATTCGAGAGCAGAGAGGTTCCTTCGTGGAGGAATCAATTAACGATTAGGGCTTTCGTGGTGAGCTTTGCGCTAAGCATCTTGTTTAGCTTCATTGTTATGAAGCTTAATCTCACAACGGGAATCATCCCTTCGCTCAATGTCTCTGCTGGTCTTTTGGGGTTCTTCTTCGTCAAGACATGGACTAAGATGCTTCATAAATCTGGTCATTTGAAACAACCCTTTACAAGACAAGAGAACACCGTTATCCAGACTTGTGTTGTCGCTTCCTCCGGCATTGCCTTTAGCGGTAATAGAAACACAAAACCCATCTCCAAAAATCTCAAATTTTATATCAGTTTTAGCAAAAGTTGTGCTTTCTGAGAATCAAGATTGGTGTTTTTTGTTGATTTTTGACTTTTTCTCATAAAAAGACAAAATCTTTGAGGTCTTTCGTCACACATAATTCACCTGCTCCTAATTTCTCTCTTTTTCTATTAAATAAATTGCAACAGGAGGGTTTGGGACATACTTATTTGCAATGAGTGAACGTATAGCTAGCCAATCAGGAGATGTTGCCCGTGGAGTTAAGGACCCTTCTTTGGGTTGGATTATAGCTTTCCTCTTTGTTGTCAGCTTTCTTGGCCTCTTCTCTGTTGTTCCTCTTCGAAAGGTTTGTTTTTTTCTCCTGTGGAAACCCAATTGAGATGCTGATGTAATTCTTACAGTTACCAATCTGCGTTTTCAGATAATGATTATAGACTTCAAACTAACATACCCAAGTGGCACTGCAACTGCTCATCTTATCAACAGTTTTCATACTCCTCAAGGGGCTAAGCTAGCCAAGTATGACACTTTTTCACTTGTAACAGTTTTTGAGTTCTCTGCTTATTGACTTGTGCTTTCTCTATCAGGAAACAAGTACGAGCACTGGGGAAATTCTTCTCCTTCAGCTTCTTTTGGGGTTTCTTTCAATGGTTCTTTACTGCTGGAGAAAATTGTGGGTTTAACAGCTTCCCTACCTTTGGACTCAGAGCTTACGAGTACAAGTAAGCTTTGTGATATTACCTGACGCATCCTAAACTGGTTTATTGTCTCATAAGCTGATTTCTTGTCTCGGCAGGTTCTATTTTGATTTCTCAGCAACATATGTGGGTGTTGGGATGATATGTCCATATATAATCAACATATCTCTTCTTTTGGGAGGAATTCTCTCATGGGGACTGATGTGGCCTCTCATTGAAACCAGAAAGGGAGATTGGTTCCCTTCTGATGCTGACCCTAGCAGCATGAACGGTCTCCAAGCTTACAAGGTTTTTTAAAAAATCCTCCATCATTCAACTCTCTGATACACCACTTTTGCTGAAACACATGTTATTCTCCTATTTCTTTAGGTGTTTATAGCTGTTGCTATGATCCTAGGAGATGGTGTATACAATTTTTGTAAAGTGTTGAGTCGAACCCTTTCAGGACTAGTATCGCAGATCCGAGGTAAAGTTGGTTCGAGGAGGTCTCTTACGCGAGAAGAAGAACCTCCTGTTTCCCCATTGACCCCAAGAATATCTTATGACGACCAACGTAGAACAAGATTCTTCCTCAAAGACCAAATACCTTCATGGTTTGCTGTTGGAGGGTATGTGCTTATAGCTGCTGTTTCTACAGCAATACTCCCTAACATGTTCGCTCAGCTTAGATGGTACTATATTCTGGTCATCTATGTCTTTGCTCCTATCTTAGCTTTCTGTAATGCTTATGGAGCCGGGCTCACTGATTGGTCACTAGCTTCAACCTATGGAAAGCTAGCCATATTTACAATCGGAGCATGGGCTGGTTCAGACCATGGAGGTCTTCTTGCAGGGTTAGCAGCTTGTGGAGTCATGATGAACATAGTATCTACAGCTTCAGACCTGACACAGGATTTCAAGACCGGTTATCTAACATTGTCATCTCCAAGGGCTATGTTTGTGAGTCAAGTGATTGGCACAGCGATGGGGTGTTTGGTTTCGCCTTGCGTGTTTTGGCTTTTTTACAAAGCGTTTGATGATCTCGGCCTACCAAACAGCGAATACCCTGCACCGTTTGCTACTGTGTATCGTAGTATGGCTAAACTCGGAGTTGAAGGAGTTTCGTCTCTACCGAGAGATTGTCTCGTGCTGTGTTACGCGTTTTTCGCTGTGGCGATAATCATTAACATAATAAAAGATGGTCTTGGTAACAGATGGGGAAGGTTTGTTCCTCTTCCCATGGCAATGGCGATACCGTTTTTCTTAGGACCTTACTTTGCGATTGACATGTGCGTGGGGAGTTTGATTTTGTTTGTGTGGGAGAGGTTAGACGCAGCAAAGGCTGAAGCTTTTGCAACAGCAGTGGCTTCTGGTTTGATATGTGGAGATGGTATATGGACTTTGCCAAGTTCAGTACTTGCTATAGCTGGAGTTAAACCTCCTATTTGCATGAAGTTTCTCTCATCTGCAACTAATCATAGAGTTGAGAAGTTCCTGCAAGGGTCCTCGTAGTTTTTTTTTCTTAATTTATTTTATCAAATGATCAGTGAGATGGATCTGGTGAGACGAAAGTGTAAAGTAAACAATGGTGTTTCAGTTTTGAAAACAATGATAAAAAAAGAAGGTATATTGCTTTTTGGTGACACTCGTAGAGGTAGATGAGAGACTGTTTGTTGTATCAAAACGTTTCAAACATGTTTTATCTATACATAGCTCCGTGAAAGTGTAATAATAAGAATGTTGAATCTGTTATCCAACATACTAAGGTGGGATTATTGGAACAAGGATTTGGAATTATTTTAAATCGCAGAGATTTTAAAAGATTTTGTCAAATACCATCAAATGAGGTGGTATTTGAAATCCCTTATTTTTAACTATCAATTCTCTTTCAAATAATCTCAAATCCTTTTTGATATAATTAATTAATGAAATCTCAGTTCTCCAATAACCTAAGATTTCAAGGGATTTGTATAAATCTCATTACAATAACCTAGGATTTGGAAAAGGTTTTACAAATGCCAGTCCAATAACCAGAGATTTGGAAAAAACTTGAAATCCTCTCAAATGCCAGATCCAATACCATCCCCTAAAACATGTAGAAACTCTTTATTCTCACAGCGGAAGAAAAATACTATATATTATGAAGCCAATATGTATCTATGTGTATTAACTTTCGCCTGTATAGACTGATGAGGGTATAGAAAAACCCTAAAATCTTTACATCTTTAGGATGGTGGACGAAGCTCGAGATGGAGACGTTATCCACCGCACCGATGACTCTCCCCGCAAAATAAAACCAGCCGGGGATGATTTCATCAGCTCTCTACCAGACGAGATCCTCCAACACGTCCTCTCTTTTACTAAGACCAAAATTTCCATCAGAACTTCCGTCTTATCCACACGATGGAGACATGTTTGGTCCACGACACCTTCTCTCCGCTTTGAGTCCGTTACTCCGAACGAAATAAGTGAAACCCTAACTCACCAAGGCTTCTAAAATGACGAATTTTGTTATCCGGACCGAAAAAAAGCCCGTCCATGCTTCCCATATTGACAGTTGGATGGAGTTTGCCTTATCCCACAAGGCATAGAAGTTGTATTTCGCGTTAGCTTTTGGTGGTGTTTATAGAATTCCAGAATCATTCTATGAGAATTCCTCTCTAAAGGAACTCAAATTGGTCTACTCTCATGTAATGATTCCAGGATGCATTGCTCGGTGTTTTGGAAATCTCTAAAGAACTTGTCTTTAACGACTTTTACGTTTTGCAATGTATCTTTTCCTAAGATTCTGTCTGGTTGTCAGTTCTGGAAAGCTTAGAACTGAACAAGTGTCACTTACCTGATCGTTTTGATCTGAGTAAATCACTGTGTTTGAGAATTGGTGATTGATAGACATGTTTGGACTGAGAAACCATTGCATGTTGTGATTGTGGCACCACATCTCCGAAGTTTGACATTGAGAAACTATTGGTCACTATGTAGTTTACTGGATGTTTCCTCTTTAACCGAAGGTAACTTTGAAAGCTTTTATGGTCTTGCTATGCCCTTGAAGAGGGATTTTCAAGACATGTTAAAGATGCTCGAAAAGTTACATAACGTAAAGAAACTTACTGTTGGGGGAAGACTTCTTCAGGTATGTATTCTTGAGAGTTCTCTAAGCACTTGGTAGAATTTCTTTTTATCAGCTAAATGTGAATATTATGAACTCTAAAACCCCTATTATATAAATCTAATAATTGCCAACCCAAACGGAAACATTCTATATTGTACGCTCAATCATGTAAGAGAGCTTTTAGACTTTTCAGAGCAATACTTTTAGTATTCACTATCTTTTTGTTTTGTTTTGTTAAGTTTTATCTTTTGCCGAGCACCGTGGTGTTCCTTTTCAGACATTTAAAGTCAAATCATTGACTATTAAATCAATGGCTTGTCAATCTGTTGTTCCTGGTATGAAGAGGTTGCTACAAAACTCACATGAATTAAAGGAGCTAACATTACACCCAAAGAAATGCGATGGCCTATCGGCGTATCTTTGCCATAGACATCAATTATTTTCCTTTATTTTATATATATTAAGCTATATCAAGTAGGATCAATCCATGGAACATGGCTTTCACTTTTTGGGCTGATCGATACCTTTTTTTTATGCTTTGATAGGAGAAGAATTTTGACAGGTTGAATTCACATGGCTTGAATCCTGATCAGTACAAAGAGAAAACCTTTCCTATGTCTTTGGAGCGAAAAGTTAACCCAAATCTAGTGGCTTTCTTTTTGGAACTTGTGCTCAAAAACACAAAAACACTAGAGACCATAATTGTACGCGTGGGAGAGAACATTGATGAAACCAAGTTTAAAGACCTGCTTCAGGTGGCTCAACACTTTCTCACAGCAATAATGTGTCCATTGTGATCTTAAAATAAAGTATGTCCTTGTCGTAGAATCGAAATAAAAGCCTCCATTTCTTCTTCTATGTGCACCATCTCCATTTTGCAAGGTCTTCCCGATATCAAATCGTAAAACCCTGACTTCGGAGCTCAAGCACTGGAAACTGGAAAATGGGACATGACACATTTACGTGCTTTGTCCCCCAAGTATTGCCGTTTTCTGAAAATCGCTTGAGAGCTTATATTTGATATGCTGTTACATCGTTTGAAGCGGAAACTGTTAGAATTTGCGGAATAGTAAAGAGAATTAGAGAGAATTTGTAAGAGAGAATGAGAGAATGTCTCCAAGTGTATGTATTACTCTATCTTACATCTCCCCTTTTATGGAGTTAATACAAGACATATAACTAATGTGAACACACACTAAAGTCAACAATTATAACCGTTGGAGTTTAACGGTAACAAAATAAAAGGTGTGCTTTGACTAATACTCCCCCTCAAGCTTAGTCGTGAGAATCTCCCAAGAAAACTAAGCTTGGAAACCCAAAGACATCACCTCATTAAAAACCTTAACATAGAAAACCACTTGGGACAAAACTATGTTAAAGGAAAAAGAGTGTGACATCCATGGATTGGAGGGCATGATATCAAGGTCTTGAGAGATCCACAAGTCCAAGTTTGCTATAGATGTTGTTGCAAACTTTTAGACTTGTGGCTTTGGTGAAGATATCCGCCAATTGGTCTTCACTCTTTGTGTAGCAAGGAAGTATCACACCCTCCTCTATCTTCTCACGGACCTTGTGGCAATCAATCTCAATATGTTTGGTTTTTTCATGGAACACCAAGTTGGTAGCAATGTGGATTGCAGCTTGGTTATCACAATGCATGGTGATTGGTCCTTCTTGCTCAATAACAAAGTCTTTAAGAAGAGCTTTGAGCCAAGTCAATTCATTGGTTAGCTTTCTCATAACTCTATATTCCGCTTCCGCACTTGAGCAAGATACAACCTTTTGCTTCTTTGTCTTCCAAGTCACCAAATTTCCTCCAATAAAGGTGCAATAACCGGTTGTGGACTTCCTATCTATCCTATCACCTGCCCAATCCGCATCACAATATCCAACAATCTCAGTATTACCATTCTTTTCCATCCATATACCTTGACCTGGGCTTCCTTTAAGATATCTAAGTATCCTCTCAACCATAGACCAATGGTACATCGTAGGCTCTTGCATGTGTTGGCTTACTTGGTTCACTGCGAAACATATATCAGGCCTTGTAAGGGTGAGATATATCAATTTTCCAACAAGCCTTCTATACTGAGAAGCATCCTCAAACTTTTCATCTTCGTTCTCCCCCTTTCTATTGACCTTGTAGCCATCTTCAAGTGGTGTCTTGGCCGGTTTGGAGCCAAGTTTTCCGGTTTCACTCAAGAGATCAAGGGTGTACTTTCTTTGAGAAAGGAACAAGCCATCTTGTGATCTACACACTTCAAGTCCAAGGAAATATTTCAACTCTCCAAGATCCTTGATATCAAATGTGATGTTGAGAAAACCCTTGGTAGTTTTGATACCTTCTTTATCATCACCGGTTATGATAAGATCATCCACATACACTAGAACCACAACAAGGCCTTGTGAACTTTGAAGGGTAAACAGAGTGTGATCCGAATGAGATTTTCTAAACCCATGACCAGTAAGTGTAGAGCTAAGCTTGTGGTACCAAGCTCTTGGAGATTGCTTCAAACCATATATAGCCTTTCTTAACCTTAACACTTGACCGGGTGCACAAAGGTCTTCAAGGCCGGGTGGAGGTGTCATGTAGACTTCTTCTTCAAGTTCCCCTTGAAGGAATGCATTCTTGACATCCATTTGCCAAAGATCCCAAGAGAGGTTGGTAGCCAAGGATAAGACTACTCTCACCGTGTGTAACTTAGCCACCGGAGCAAATGTATCAGTGTAGTCTTCTCCATATGTTTGAGTGAAACCTCTAGCTACCAAGCGTGCCTTGTATCTTTCTATATCACCATTACTCTTGTATTTGATGGTGAATACCCACTTAGAGCCAACTACTCTCTTTCCTTTTGGTAGAACCTCTACATCCCAAGTATGGTTACTTTCCATGGCTCCTCTCTCATCTCCTATTGCATCGACCCAAACCTTCTCATCCTTTGCTTCTTCATAAGTCTTAGGTACATAATGTTGTTCAATCTTTCCAAGAAATGCTTGATGATCGAATGGCAAGAGGGCAATAGAACAAGTGGCTTGGATTGGGTGAGTCACGGCTTGATTGTTGTAATATATATCCGATTGTCCACCCATTTGGAGGGAAACTTCAGCATTGTGCTTTTTCGAAGTGGTTGAACCGTTTCTTCTACAATGGCTTCAACATCTTCTTGTGGTGCAGCCACCTCTTCTTCCACATCTTCTTGTGGTTCTATCACTTCTTCTTCCATACCCAAATATTCTTGTTCTTGAACTTGGTCTTGAGATTGCTCCCCCTCTTGGTTATCTTCATTAACCAAGGTTGAAATCGATTCTTCTTCCCTTAGGTGACTGTTAGATTCTTTTCCATTTGCATTCCCATTTGCACTTTCTTGTCTTGATGGCTCATCAATACCAAAATGAATAAGTAGAAACTTTAAACAAGCGGCCTGATCCGATGGTGATCTTGAGAGATCCTTAAGGTCTTCCCAATTCTTTTTATCATAATAGCCTTGTCCTTCAATGAACTTGACATTTCTAGACACAAGCAATCGGTTGTTGAGAGGATCATAGCACTTGTAGCCCTTTTGAGTAGTGGAGTATCCAAGAAAGATGCATTTGGTGCTCTTGGCTTCTAACTTGTTTCTTAGTTCACCGGGTACATGCACAAAACATACACAACCAAATACACGTAAGTGTTCAATAGATGGTTTAGAGTTAGTGAGTACCTCAAATGGTAAGATGTCCTTTAGGAATTTTGTTGGAATTCGGTTGATGAGGTAGCATGAGGCTAGAACTGCATCTCCCCAAAAACACTTTGGTACATTGGTGTGGAACATCATCGATCTAGCCACTTCCATAAGGTGCATATTCTTTCTTTCCGCCACTCCATTTTGTTGTGGTGTGTGAGGACAACTCGTTTGATGTAGTATGCCATGCTTAGCTAGATGATCTTTGAATCTAGTGCTTGTGTATTCCCCTCCATTGTCGGACCTAAATACTTTTATCTTGGCATTGTATTGGTTAGTCACATAAGTTTGAAAATTGGTGAATGCCTCAAATACCCTATCTTTAGATGGTAACAATGTGACCCAAGTATATTTTGATTTTTCATCTATAAATGTCACAAAGTACTTGTTTCTATCCCTAGACATGCAAGGAGAGGTCCACACATTCGAATGTACTAAGTCAAAATAATACTCATAAATAGTAGTGGATTTAGGAAAGACAACTTTGCAATGTTTGCCAAGAATACATGCCTCGCAACTAGTGTGATCAAAAGATACATTAGGCAACATTAGTTCAAGTGCCCTTCCATGAGGATGGCATAGTCTAGCATGCCACATTGCATCTACATTAGCTAGATAACAAGAATTAAAAGATAAAGCATCCAAATTTTGTGGTGGTTCTTCTAGAATATAAAGCTCATCTTTGGTTCCACCTTTCCCAAGTAACTTCCCACTTTCAATATCCTGAAAATGAACATCATTAGAACTGAAAATAGCATAGCAATTAAGATCTTTAGTAGTTCTCTTAACCGATATTAAGTTGGACTTAAACTTGGGAACATAAAATGCTTCACTTTTCTTGTTAAATAGCTTTAAGTTTCCTTTTCCTTCTATAGGAATTTCATCACCATTAGCAATTTCTACTCTACCTATTCAATCTTGTCTAAGAATTTAGGGTTACTAATCATGTGATGAGAAGCACATGAATCTACAACAAGTTTACTACTAGGTTTATGAGAGTAGAGAGTGATACCGGAGTTGTGGGTTTGGAATGCTTTGAATATAGCTTCCAAGTCACTTTTTCGCAAATACTCCGCGGAGGCTGCCATGGCAACTTCTCCTTGAGATGTGGATGCACTTGCTCGCTTAGATTCATCACCTTGGGACACATTTGCTCTAGGAGATTTCCTTGAGAAGTCGGGCTTTAGGTGGGGATGTAGATTCCAACACTTGTCTTTGAAGTGTCCGGGTATCTTACAATGCTCACACACCCTCGAGCTCTTCTTATCTTGTTTGTCATGCTTGTGGACTCCTTTGTTGGCTGTCACAAGCTCGGATTTGCCTCCAAAAAGACCAATGTTTCCTTGCTCCTTTTGGACTTTAGAACACACTTCTTCAAGGGTTGGAAGCTTGTCATCTCTAAGTATGTGCTTAATGAAGTCATTGTAACACAGATTCAAGGTAAGAAGGAGGCCAAAGACTTTGTCTTGCTCACGCCTCTCATTAAGAACCTTTGGATCCACACTCAAGGGCCTTAACATCTCAAGTTCGGACCAAAGAGTTTGAAACTTTACAAGATGCTTGGTGAATTACATATCATCTTGGTGAAGATCATTGATAGCCTTCTTAATCTCGAAGATTCTGTTGAGGTTCGATGTATTCCCATACACACCTTTTAGAGTCTCCCATAGATCTTTTGGAGTCTCACAATAAGAGTATGCCTCTAGTATGGCCGGATCCAAGGAGGATTGAAGAAGACTTAGCACCGCTTGTTGATCTTCTTCCCATTTCTCCTCTTCTTCTTGGAGGGCTTCTTCTAGCTCCTCTTTAGACAAGGCTTCCTTGTCTTTGCTTCTCTTCCATAGAGTTTTCTTTGGACATATGTTTGATTCAACATGCTTCCAAAGTCTTCTACCAGCAATGGCGGTTTTAGTGGTTTTAGACCACAAGAGATAATTGTTTCCCTTGAGAATAGTAGGGACAACCAATGGTTTTGAATTTTCAGTGACAAGAACACTAGAACTCATCTTAAAGAAACTAAAATTTCGTTTAGGAATTTCGTCGAACACTTGGTGGGCGGTTTTTGGAAGATTGAGAAATGAAGAATTTTAGAAGAGAATAAGACTAGAATCAAAGAGATAGTAGTAAAATAAAGATCATTGCTCTGATACCATGTTAGAATTTTCGGAATAGTAAAGAGAATTAGAGAGAATTTGTAAGAGAGAATGAGAGAATGTCTCCAAGTGTATGTATTACTCTATCTTACATCTCCCCTTTTATGGAGTTAATACAAGACATAGAACTAATGTGAACACACACTAAAGTCAACAATTATAACCGTTGGAGTTTAATGGTAACAAAATAAAAGGTGTGCTTTGACTAATAGAAACTCCCTGTTATCTCCGACCAAATCATGTTTCTTGACTGACACGAAATCTGGAGCTATTCAGTTCCCAAAGGAATTGGAAGGCACTGGCTCTTCATACCTTGAGACGGTTTTTGCAGTCAACGTTAATGTCCAAGTGGCAGTCTTCACCTTCGTTTTTAGCTCCCATTTGGTCGTATTTGATCGTACTAACCGAGCTAAAAGCTAGGGCTACCACAACTGCAACAAAAACATGAGTCAGGTCTTAATCCTTAACTTTTGCATTTCACAACAAACGCAATGGTACATAAAGGTAAGACTTAGACTTAGGTTACACTACGATTTATCGATTCAAATAAAGCTAAAACGGAAATGAAGGTTTTGTTTGTGATTTGGTAATGAAAATATTGAAAATGAGTAAGTAAAGTTGTTGTAAGCAGATGATTAAAAGTGTTAGGTTCCAAGAAAATTAGCTGAGAATCAAGAATCGCAAATAAGAAAACACATTAAGGAACTCTAATCATTTTTATAATGAAAGAAACAAAATGCATAGATTGATAAAAAGATTGCATTAAAAACCAAAGTAGAAATAGAACGGGTTCAAAAATTATTATAAAAAGCCACGCAGCATCATTTCATAATCCTAAGTGCTTGAAGTAATTATGAGATTAACAATCTCACTCTTTTGATAATAATATATTATTATGTTTTCTTGCAAGTTAAGAGGTTACCTGTTTATTTGTATCATATCTTGTTTAGTAAACAGTGGCAATACGAAGAAGCCAATTAATATCATATATATTAAAAGAATACATGTTTCGCCATATGGCGTCACTATAATCGTTTACAAAATTGATTTATTAAAAACTTATTAAATCTTATTATTGTGTATAGTTATATATGGAAATCTAATTTACTAAACCAAAATCGTATAATTATATAAGGAAATCTTACTTATTAAACTTTATTAATGTGTTTAAAATCTAATATATAAAAATCTAACTTATTAAACCAAAACCGTATAATTATATAAGGAAATCTTACTTATTAAACTTTATTAATGTGTTTAAAATCTTACATAATTTATTAAAAACCTAATCATCATATATATTAAAACTTTAATAAATCAACTTAATTATGTTCATATGTCATTGGTAAAATCTAATATATGGAAATCTAACTTATTAAACCAAAACCGTATAATTATATAAGAAAATATTACTTATTAAACTTTATTAATGTGTTTAAAATCTTACATAATTTACTAAAAACCTAATCATCATATATATATTAAAACTTTAATAAATCAACTTAATTATGTTCATATGTCATTGGTAAAATTTTATATCATATATATTAAAAGAATACATGTTTTGCCACGTGGCATCACCACAACCCTCTACAAAATTGATTTATTAAAAACTTATTAAACTTTATTATTGTGTATAATTATATATGGAAATCTAAGTTACTAAACCAAAATCGTATAATTATATAAGGAAATTTTACTTATTAAACTTTATTAATGTGTTTAAAATCTAATATATGAAAATCTAACTTATTAAACCAAAACCGTATAATTACATAAGGAAATCTTACTTATTTAACTTTATTAATGTGTTTAAAATCTTACATAATTTACTAAAAACCTAATCATCATATATATTAAAAATTTAATAAATCAACTTAATTATGTTCATATGTCATTGGTAAAATCTAATATATGGAAATCTAACTTATTAAACCAAAACCGTATAATTATATAAGGAAATCTTACTTATTAAACTTTATTAATGTGTTTAAAATCTTACATAATTTACTAAAAACCTAATCATCATATATATTAGAACTTTAATAAATCAACTTAATTATATTCATATGACATTGGTAAAATTTTATATATATATTTAGATTTCTTAAAACACCTTTAATAAGTCAACTTAATTACGTTCAGTCATTGTAAAATTTTATATATTATTTTATATATATATATATATTTTCTTTTATATTTATATATATAAAACTATAAATAATTCTCAAAAAACCTTAAAATTAACCCTAAATTACCGCTTACATATTTTGCAGCTGGGATAAATTTATTGATTTTCATATCTATGTCTAGGGTTCATAAGCTTTGTGGCGAAGAGGAAGAAGAAAAAAGAAGGTTAATATTTTAATGCTTTACATCATTTATAGTTTACATCATAAGAATTTGACATTTGGATTTACTCTTTTTGTTCATGCGGGATAATGAAATTAGCTCTCGATTTCACTATAACGTTGGCCGTGGCCTGAATTTCCCCATCACTTTTATGAAATGGTTACATCACTGTGTGTCTGATTCATCGTTCTTTAGTAGAATCAGTTTTTTTTAGTTTTTTAGGACAAAACACATGTTCGAGTTTTTTCTCTCTGATATACTCAAGGGCCATGACTGCATCGGCTTTTCTCTTCTCTATACTCGCTCTCTACAACAATTCGAAAAGTTTAATCAATTTACATCAGAGATAAAGAGAATGAGGTTAGATTGGATTCACTCAGTTTCATAGGTTTTTACTTGGTTGGTTAAACAAATTCTTTTTTTTTTTCTGTTCAAAAAGAGGTATTAGAGAAAGAGAGAGAAACTCAGCGTCTGAGACAAGAGGGTATAGAGCTTTAAAACAAGCGGAACCCTAATGATGGAAGGTCTCAGTCCCACCATCTTTTTCGTTTACCGTCAAGCCATCGCCACTCTCTTCATCTGGCCTATCTTCCGTAGAAACACAAAAACGCTCACTATCCAGGATGTTTTGTGATATATTTCGGTTGTATTAGGTTCCTGCTCTATCAACAAAGGAAAGTAACTTTCATTTTGTTTTTGTGTGATTGTTATATTTATTCTTAAAGTTTTGTGTTCTAATTGGTGTCTCCTATTAGAAAGTTTTTTTTTCCATTCTATTGACGAAATGTTTTAAAGGAAGCAGATCGATTGTGTCTCGCCTTTATTTCTCTTCATCATCTTCCTCGACTAGCAATGGTAAATCCGTCGTAAACATGTATTATTGGCCGGAAGGAGAGAGAATAGAGTGAGGCCGAGAATGAAGGATGGAGGATTCTCGAAGACGTCGTCGTCAGCTATGTTGGGTTGCTTGTTGGAACGGTGGCAGCAAACAGTTCTAGAGATAACTTGCCTTTGAATTATGATCAAGTTTTTATACGAGATTTTGTGCCCTCTGCTTTGGCTTTCTTGCTTAAAGGAGAAGGAGATATCATCAAGAACTTTCTCCTCAATACATTGTAGTTGCATGTATGTATATATGTCATCATAGTTGAAGCATTTTAAATCTATAATCGATGTTATAAAAGACACATTATTTGAACACTTAGATGTAAAGTGATTATGGTTTCTATCGGAGATCTTTTCTCTTGGTTGATAAAGAAGTTGTTGAAGAGATCGGTTGAATATTTTATCCGGCCATGAATACCCATGTATCTATGCATACCTCTTAACTATAACTATATTATATTGTGATTTTTCTATATTTCTAAAAATTTCGTCATGTATTTGGATTGCTTTAGGTTTTTGTTTCCTACTTATTAATGGAGTAAAGGTCTTCGCCTTTTATGTGTTTTTGGTTTAACGTTTTTTGTAGGTTTCCGAACCATTCCGGTTTATCGTATGCTTCGACGGCTGGTCTTCTCTTACTATGTTTCCAACCGTCATTATTTCTTATCGTTAGTTTGTTCTTAGGTTTACATACTGTATGATGTTGTATAGCTAGGGTATTCGGTGTTTATCAAGGGATAAATTGGTCTCCACCAGAACTTAACTATGTAACTTTGATTACTCCAGATTATCACGATATGAGGGATGACACTCAAGTTGGAAGCTCTTGTGGGGGTGTCTCGAGGAAGATGGCTCGGTACGTTGCTATACTTAATAACTACTCTAAACCTGGTACGAGTGTTCACCAGTTTTGGGAGGTTAGCGAGACGATCTAACTCGGCTCCCTTGGCCTCGGGTCGAGGCCAGAGGTTCAGAAAAAAGATGAGGAGATTATCGACCAAAAGCTTAAACCAACACAGGACATCATCGTTCATGTCCCCTGTTAAGTTGAAAACGAATGGAAAGAAAGGTGCTTTGTGGTACAAGCAACTCTTTCACTCCTGAAAACCGACTAAGCACATACAAGAGAGATCATTCCGGTTCACAAATTAGGTAAAGAGATCTGTATCGTAGAAAAAACATGACATCATGTTTAATCTAATTTGAATGTACATTTCATTTTTAAGATAAAAGGCATAAATAACTTCTTTTGTATTATTAAGTCTAATTTTGAATTATTCCAACTAAATTTTTTTTTCTCTTTGTAAATGTAAAACCGAACAATAGAAAATAGAACAATATGTTTGAATTTTGGTTATACAATGTAAACCATATGGATATAGTTTCTTAAAACTATAGTATTCAGTTATTTATCTCAAAACATTTTAATATATCTTTTTATACCTACATGCGGGCAAATCCTAAACGAGACCATTTTGATATAACAGGCCCGGTAATTATAAACCTTATTAATTAACATTTCTAGATAATAAGATTAAGATATAAAGAAAATTTCCTCTTTTAGCCAGAAAAAAAGAATGAAAAGAAAATTGCCTAAATAAAAAGGGAAAATTATGGGATTCCAATCAAAGACCCGAGTCGATATAAAAAAAGGAAAAAAATGTTAAAAAGTTTTTTGTAATATAAATATTGGAGAATAAAAGAAATAAAAAAATAAAAGAATGGGGAACTCAAGTTCGATGGGCCTAGTTCCGGATGATTTACTGGAAGAGATATTCCTTGTGCTTCCCGCGGAATCCATCCAAAGTTGCAGAAGCGTCTCAAAAGAATGGAGATCAATTTTGGAATCAAAAAGGTTCATGGAGAGGCGTATGAGTCTTCAGAAGAGCCGCCGGAGAATCCTAGTTGCTTACCACTGCGAGTGCGAGAGGTGGCCGAGACTCCTCCTCCCTGAATCGCGGCTCGAAGGAGACGAAGAGGAGATGGTTTATTTGCACTACAACACCAAACGACCGTTAATGACTTGCGACGGTTTGATCTGCTTCCCCGATCAAGATTGGATCCACGTTTTGAACCCTTCCACCAGTCAAGTCCGGCGATTTCCTACCGACCTCAACACCCACAATAACAAGTTGTGGTTTCGGATGGGTAAAATTTTTTCTCTTTTTTTTTGGTCATAGAATTGATAATCTGTTAGAAATATGTGGTTTTATGCATCATAATTCTTTGTTTCTTTTTTTTCAGGAACAAGGCCGTGGAGTTGCAGTATGGGAGACTGGTCAATGGGATTCGGTAGAGACAAAGTTACAGGGAGATTTAAAATAATCAAGATTTGTTATTCTCGTCCTGGTAGAGAATGTGCGGTTCTTGATATTGAAACCGGTGATTGGAGGAAACTTGCGCTACCTTGTTACGTGCACAGGTTGGGAAACCATTCAGCTTGTGCGAATGGATCAATCTACTGGCTATGCAATGGGTATAAAAAATTACTAGCCTTTGATCTTGAAAAAGAAGAGTTCCATGACGTCTCAGTTCCGGATATGTTTCTGAAGTGGAACACCCAAATAGTGAACCTTGAGGACCGTCTAGCCCTAGCACGATCGGAACAAGTTGGGCATGATTGGATACTAGAGATACTGACCATGGTGGACGCAGAAGAAGAAAGATGGAGCAAGACTTACTATATTAGGCTATCTGATTCCCTTGGAAGGTATTACTGGTTTTTCAGGCCGGTGTCGATTTCTAAGCAAGGGAATCTTGTCTTTGATGATGATCGCAACATTCTGTACAAATATTATCCAGGGACAGATAAGATTCGTTGCCTCTCCACAAATACTCGTGTTATATCTCCTTACTTGGAAAATTTGTCCCCACTTCCTCTAAAATCAAGCCATCCGCTTCCTCTTCCGTTAAATCAATACTGTCCCTTCTCTGAGCCACGTTCCTGGAAATCCTACCTTTTTCAACTCATCAAAACACGGACCACCTTTTATCTACTACTACTTTGTACTATTTGCTTCTTACATCATGTCATACTATATTTTTATCCCCCTGATCAGATTGGCAAATGACTATGGCTTCTTCAAACATGATTGTCAATCTGATCCAACCCTTTGTTCTTGAATATAAGAAAATAAGAATGATGAATCTATGATCCAATTCTTGTTTTTTTTTCCGTAAACACTAATCATCAATTCTGTAGCAATATCTCTCATTCCTCAACAAAACTAAAAGATGTATAAACTCTTAATTCTCACAAACAAAATAAAATACACACCTCTTTAATTAAGCCTTTGACGAAGATTTCTCTTCAGCTTTCTTGAATAGGTTAGACACCGTAGCTTGTACAAGCTTACTTTCTTTCATGTTTGGTTTTTCCTCCTCAGCTTTCTTGAATAGGTTAGAAACCTTAGCTTGAACAAGCTTTGATTTTTCCTTTTTAGCTGGAAGTTCGGTAATCGACTTGCTTGTTGATGCAGTAGTAGTAGAAGTACCAGCTTGAGTTTCCTCACGAACTCTTGTCGAAGAATGAGGTTTCAACACAGGTTTAGGTTTCTCATCTTCTTCATCAGATGTATTCCCATCATCATTTTCCTCTGAGGAGTCTTCTGGAGAAGTTTCTGCAAAGCTATGGGAATCGTTTAAACCAAAAGACTGTTAGACCTGATACTACTTACACAGCTTATCCACGAACAAATTAAAAGGATCATTACTTGAATTTCTTGCCAGATATTCTCTGAGACTGTCGAACTGGTGTTACTTGAGTCTTATCGTCCAGAAATCCACCATTCTCAGATAAAAAGTCTCCATCCTCATCCTCCATGTCAACTTCAGGAGTTGAGACTGTCTCTGTTGGCTGGCTACCACTGCCAGTTTCAGGAGTTGCTCCGGTGGTCTTGACCGCAGTTCCTCCTGCACCGCCTCGGAAATCAAAATCGGTCTCCTGTGCCTGAATTACCAAAGAGTTCTCTTATCAATATGAACATATCTATCTATCTGTGGAAACTAGAGCTGAGAAAATAGGTGGATATGTATTAAACCTGAGCTAATTCTTTAGGGAACTCAAGGCGGGCTTCTTCAGGATTTTCCTCTTTAGTCCCAATCCACCATGATTCAGAGAATACAATCTGTGTGCATTTATCATCAAATCCCCAAGATACAGAAACAAAAAAAGAAGTCTGAAAGTGAGAAGCAGAAGAAACTGACCACATTATCAAAATAGTCATCACATAGAACGTTTTTGCCTCCTCTGGAGAATTGGAGTGTTAGATATCTGTTCTTGGGATACAGAATCGTTCCAAACAGTTTCAAGCGACCCTAGAGAACCACAATCATTTCCCAAGATTAAGAATACTAGCAATGCTTGGATATAAAGTGCCCAATTAGGTTTAGGAGGGTTTTGTGTAACCTGGGGGAAATTGAGGTAGAGGACGGGATTTTTGGTAGACAATAGATCGAGATCGCCGATAGTGGCGCCGGAAATTGGAGCGAGAAGTCCAGGGAAGGAGAAGAGGAAACGATTCTTGCGCTGTGACTTGCGGATAATGTCGGTGCCGTGGTGTTTCAGCACTTGCTTGGAGGGTTGAAGCGAGGAAAGGGATCTCGCCGGAGAATCCGAAATTAATTGGTTATCGAGAGCTAGGGTTTTTAATCTCTTTCTCTGTTTCGACTCTGCATCGTCTTTATCTTCTCCTCTTTTTTTCTTCGACGATGAAGCTCGCACCATTACTGCTACTAACTACTCCTCCCTCCAAATTCTCAAGGATCTTCGTCTTCTTCTACCTCTTCCTTATGTGTCTTTGTCAATCTGACTGCTACCGGTTCCCTGAACTATACCTCCGGTTATCTTGTTTAGTTACTGGTTTATGTAATTTCCCTTTAATTTCCTGGTTATTTCCCTAAATGTGTAAACCGGTTGGATATCTCCAAACCGAAGAGAACACACTAGTTGTAGGAGTTTTTTTGTTCATAATTCCGCAAAGGATGAACAAATGTTCCAAAAATGCCGTAAAGGGTGGTATATGCCATAAGATGAGACATTTACGCACATGAGAATCAAATTCAATAAGGTGGTTAGACCATGAATATAGTTGATTTTTACACAGATTCTAAGAAAAAAAATAATTAAATATTAAGCGGGATTCATGAAACACTTACGATTATGCTCTTAAAATCCTTATTTTAGAACCGAGTTCTTCACTGTTCATCACACGTGGCGCGAATGTATTGGTTCGTGTAATTTTATTTTATTTTTTTTTCCAGAAAAATATATGGGCCTCACAAAAAATATTATTAAAAAAATATTAAGAATTTTTCACGGTGAAACCACCGATAAACATGCTCTTATAAGCTGGGCGAAAAAAAACGAATTGCCACGGTGGCATTGAGGAAAGCAAAAAGATGAGACTCGAAATAGAGAGAGTTAAGGATGACTTTAATCCCTATCAACTGAGAAATTAATGCTCGTAAATTCGTAGGTTAAGACTTGAGGATGAGATATAATGAGTTAGATATGGGTTATTGGCATAAGTAAACCTTTTTTTTTTTTTATGTTGGTGGCGGCGAAATTTCAGAATTTTCGGTGAACTAAACAAAAACATGGTCGGTAGTGGTCAGTGGCTCTCCACGTAAGTTTGGTCGGTGTCCAAAATTGTTGTCTATTTTATTTGTTGTATAGACTATTTGTTCTGTTTATGTTATTAAATCAAAAGGGAATGAGAATGCTCTATTTTTCGTGTGTGTTTTTAACCAAAAACAGGAGCGTGTATGTAACGCCCTCAAATCATCTACCCGCTAACCGCTTTGCCCAACTGCGCAACAACCAAACAAGAACATGTAACAGCCAGGCTTCCCAGTCTAGACAATCCGGTGCACTACTGTTGACGATACTCATATCCATATCAGACAAAATAGTCATCACAAGGAGGACTTCCAATACTTCACTGAGTACCGTCCCTTTCATCCCGGACCAAGGACAATGATTGTATTAGACCAGACAAACCTAATATCAGGGGTTCTCACATGAAAATATAAAACAATACTTTTATTTCAGAAATGGAAAATAAAATCCTAACAAATCAAAAGAGAAAACTAGAGTGTTGTATATACAAACTTAGTTAAACGTCTAAAAAATCGAATGAAACCCTAAAAACCAATCTTTGCAAAGACACCGAAATCTACTCCGGTTGCCTCAATGTCCAGCCATCTAAACTACAGTCACCTGAAAAACAACGACATGAGTCTAATGAGTAACCTAATGTTACTCAACGAGTTAAGATCCTTACTAACATGCACAACTCTCCGACGTCTCCAAACTAACAAACAACAAGCATGGACGGAGAGTTCACCAAACAAACATGCAATATAGCCGAAGCAGCAAAAATGTAAACACACAACCATATATACATTACTTGCACTGAAGTAGCGTATAGCCGGGAACAATCAGTACTAAGTTAGAATTAGGAAACGCATCACCGACATTACGGGTCATGCCGGTGATCGTCTCGCTAACTAAACTACTATGCATATAGCACGCCTACTCTACGTTAGCATCTACTCATAAGGCCTTGGTGTAGTTGTATCCCTCGCCGTTAACTCTTATGGTTAACCACACCATTCATCGCTCCTACCATATGCGACACATGAGTTCCTCAACAGGATACCCACCCACGGCCCGATGACCAGTCGGTACTTGTCTCCGGGGTCTTTTCGCTCATGTAAATATAACAGTTTTTCATTGGAGTATGGTTGAAAGAATCCTAAGGTATCTCAAGGGAAGTCTGGGTCAAGGAATATGGATGGGAAAGAACGACAACACCAAAATTGTTTGCTATTGTGATACGGATAGGACTGGTGATAGGATTGATAGAAAGTCCATAACCGGTTATTGCACATTCATTGGAGGAAATTTGGTGACTTGGAAGACAAAAAAGCAAAATGTTGTGTTTTGCTCAAGTGCGGAAGCGGAGTATAGAGCTATGAGAAAGCTAACCAATGAATTGACTTAGCTCAAAGCTCTTCTTAAAGACTTTAGTATTGAGCAAGAATGACCGATCACCATACATTTGTGATAACCAAGCCGCGATCCACATCGCTACCAACTCGGTGTTTCATGAAAGGACCAAGCACATCGAGATAGATTGACACAAGGTTCGTGAGAAGATTGAAGAAAGGGTAATTATTCCATGTTATACAATAATTGAAGACCAATTGGTGGATATCTTCACCAAAGTCGCAAGTCTAAAGGTTTGCAACTACATCTATAGCAAACTAGGACTTGCGGACCTTATACGCCTTTGACTTCATGTCCTCTAATCCATGGACATCATACTCTTTTTCCCTTAACATAGTTTTGTCCCAAGTGGTTTTTATGTTAAGGTTTTTAATGTGATGCTTATGGGTTTCCAAGTTTATCCTCTTGGGTGATTCCAAAAGCTAAGTTTGAGGAAGAGTATTAATCAATACCATCTAAAGGATGTGAAGTGTAGAGAGGAAAAATGATGTTTAGAGAAGAAAAGTGAAGTTCAGGGAATAAAAGTGAAGTCTGGGAGAAGTTTAGCACATGGAAAATTAAACTCACCTCTTTCACACTCTCCAAACGGCTATATATCTTCCCCAGCATCTAGTTTTCAAATTTAAGTCTGTTTAGTGATTGTTTAGCTCCCATTTTTTATACTCTATAAAGGAATATGTAACATGAATTACTATACATATACTTTGGAGACTTTTTCTCTCCATTATTCTCTATTTTCTCTACTCTAACTCTTATTATCTTCATCATTTTAACACTAATCTCTCAAAATCTAACAAGCACTAGGGAACTTTAAATTCTTGCAGAAATCACTAATCTCAATGCAATTCGGGTTCTCACATGATTTAGTCAAACTAAATGACACAAAGAGTACATAGATTGTTTTATATCTTCTTCTTGCCATCTTTGCCTGACTTTGAAGAAGTTCTTGAGGTTGAAGTTGTGGCATGAGGTTCCTGCTTCTTCACTCTAAACGTTTTAGCTACACTCTCACTTTCACTCTCACGTGGGTAGGCACAAACCAGGAAGTTGAAAGAACAAACAGGAACTATAGTGAAAATATATACCTAGATGTTACCTCTTATGGTAAATAAAAAAAAAAAATTGCTTTCCTCTACCAAGAACAAGCTCTCCAAAATCTAAACGACCTTCTTCTTCTACTACTCTTTGTCAATTTAACTGTATCGGTTCACTGATCTATACCTCCAGTTATCTCGTTTGGTTTATGTAATTTCCTTTAATTTCTCGGTTATTTCTCTAAATGTGTAAACCTGTTGGATATGTCCAAACCGAAGAGAACACACTATTTGTAGAAGCAAATAGACAGACTATAAAAGAGGAAGCTTTGTGTTGCTTTCCGATCTTCCAAAATTCATCTCCTTCGCTTGTTGAAGGTACAAAACTTGAGCTAAGAATCAGGTAACATGAATTAACGGACCAATATGTCTAACAAGGCAAATAGACAATTATTATCCATTCCAAAAAAAAAAAAAAAAAGAAGTTCTGAGTTTTGCAGGAACAATGTAAACAGTCTCTTAAACTATGGAACGAGAGAAAAGGATGGAGTAAGGCTGCATTTGGTAAAGGGATTAAGTCTCTTAAACCACTTGGATCTCTTCTTTTTCTCTCCTTGTTCACTTGTTGTTTCATTCATCTTTCTCTTCTTGCTCTTATTATTACTATTATCCAATCCAATTCCAAAGCAGCTTGGCGAGACTTTTTCATAAACAGACTCTCGCGATGACTGCAGCTCATTGATACGATTCTCAAGAAGACATACTTTGTGAAAATGTTCATCTCTCATCTTAAGCACACACCTCGCGAGCCTCACTGCTTCGTTTTTCATGAACATTGCTTCCGTTGCAAGCTCTCTGTTTTCTTCCAAGAGAGAAGTCAGTTTGTATCCGAGATTTCTGGTTTCCTCTACAGCCACTTCTTTCTCCAAGTCAAGCAACATGACAAGCTTCTTTAGTAACTCAATCGTATTTGAAGCTTCTTGCAGTTTCTTTTCTTTGCGTTGTAACTCGTTCTTCGCCATATCTTTGTCTAAGTTTGCAGCTGCGAGGTTCGAGACTAACTCGTCCATGTTCTTGGAAGAGAAGGAATCACAAGCGGTGATTCGTTGAAAGGATATTTCGGAACTCATGTCAGTAGTGTCGGAATCATTGTCGTGAGAAATGATGGGTTTGGAGGAGTGATTGAAATGGTCCAAGAGAGTGGTGTAACCATCGTAGAGATCTTGACAGAGTGAGAGAAGCAGAGGACGTCTTTGGTAAAACCATTCATCTCGCTCTAATAACGTTTCGCCGGTTTGGTTTTCTTCAAGAACAGAGACGCGCATGACTTGCATCCGAGACTCGAGCTCTGTGTTCGTTTGACCAAAATTTCGAATCAAGTTAGAATCAATATGAGAGAGAGAGAGACATGGATACTCACAAAGTTTCGTTTTTTGGATAGGAAATTTACTTTACCGGAGAGAAATGGCAATTGTGGAGGGGAAAGCTGAGAGGAATCCATGGATACTAGGTAGAGAAACAGGAGGAGCTTATTCAAATATCAAAAATAAAAAACGGGGTTACAAAATATAAAGGGAGGTTAGCAAAAAGGTTTTGAATTGTTAGAGTTGACACTGGCATTAATGGCATATCAAGAATACAATAGAAACTGCAGATATGGAGAAATGATTATTCGTTCATCCAGAATATGGAGAGAATTGTGAAAGGTAGCTATGAGGGATATTTGTTGATTTGCTGAATCAGTATAACGCATTAAACGAGGCAGGGAAATCCGGCTAAATCAAATCTATTGATTTCCCGCAATTCGAATTTACTAGAGGGTAATTTGGTATTAGCATCCCTATATCTCGTTCGCTGCACCAAAGTTTGATTGGCCAAGTATGATCCTTTCTTAATTTTCTAGCTCATTTGATAAATCGAGAATTGGCGTCTCTTTAGTAAATGACCTTTTGTTGGGCTTCAGTTTCCCGAGATGATACTATTTCCGTAGGCTAAGTACTCACTGGACTTTTATAATCCAGAAAATACTGTATCCATCTAACAGTCGCTCATAAGACTAAAAAGACTAAAACATAAATAAAACATAAATAAAGAAACAAGAAATTCATCTCATAAGACAAGGTAACAAACCATCATCAACTATCCATAAACACTCGTACACTTAAGTAGACACCAAAACGAGAAGAAACCAAGCAACAGCACTCAGGAACTTGCGAGAACAACTTCAGTAGTAGAACATGACACCAACACGAGAATAAATACGAATATCGCCAAAGCACACAATAGATTTTAAGAGATAGGTAAGATAGGGAGATAAAGCTGAATCAACAGTAGAACATGACACGCTTCACATTCTCTTTCAGTGCTGGGAGAGGTCTTACTGCAGCATTGACGTTAGGACCACGCGTGCTTCTACCAGCCATACCACCTCCACGAGCCATGCTCCCACTAGCCATCGAACCACTGTCTGATGTCTCTGGCTCCATGTAGAAACGAGCCCTAAACGCTGCCAGATGTGCATAGTACGCAGGAGGCACTACAATATCCCCAAAACACACCATTTTAGTTTACTACATTTTTGTACATATCAATAAAAAACCTCGATGTGTGAAATAACAACTCACCAATGGAAACTGAACGTGTGCACCTCGCATACCTACACAACACAAAAAAAAAAAAAGCAATTTAGTTGTAAACGGTTTCAGAATTCTTTTCTGTATCAATCTTACGAATTTATAACATGCGAGGAAAGCAAAAGAATCTTACGTGTAACATAAGTTGTTGGTCAAAGATTGGAGTCCATCTGCAGTGAAGTTGTTCTCATCCCAAAGAACGTGGTAATGAGCAGGTCGGGAAGTTCCCTGTCATGGAATATTTGGTTTTAAGTATCTCATTCTCATCCCTCCACATAGTTGTTCAAACTTTTATGAAGAGTTTACCTGAATACCAGCATGGCTACACAGATAAAAGTCGAACTCCGTAGGGTGACAAATTTTGGAATCCACCACAGTACCTACAACAAACAAACCCAATTTACGACATCTGCAGTAATTTAAATATTAAGACAGATATTATTACACCTTTCCAGTTTTTATCATCTAACCTGGTAAAATATTTCCACTCCTATCGACAGAATGACGATCATTGTGGTCATGAGCAAACAGCCTCGTGTGATGACGCTTCTGCACCACCACAAACGTCACTGGTGGCTGATAACCGGCTTCCAGCGAAGCACATGCCTGAAATCGTTGGATTTCAACTCGCGTTAGACTAACACAGATTGCACATAACATAAGTCAATTGCTAGCACTAGTAAAGTCTTTACCTTGCGAATAGCATCAAGTTCATAGAGCAGGACTTGATAGAATTGTCCCTCACTAACTCCATCCCTGCAGCAAAATTAAGATGCAATACTTTTTTAGCGCGGAGAAAGATCTGTAGCTGAAGTATGCACAAGAGGAACGGGTTAATAACCTGTAGAATATGATCCTTAAGGGCTTGTGACCAGTTGACCTACGGAAGGCTATCAGCAACTCCCTGTTTCAAAATTAGGAAAAGATATGCAACGAATTATTACTTAGGAGGAAGCTAAAACTCTAAAAACCGTGTAGAGGTTAAATTACTGAAACTTACTTTATCATGCCACCAGTAACCACCCCCTTCTGAGGATCCTTCCATTCTTTGAACAGATCCTGAATGAGCTCCTGTCTATGTGCTTGAGCACAGACCAATCCAGCATATTTGGTGATTTCAGGCCAGTCCTGAGATGCAACAACCTGAAAACCCAAGTTTTCTATTTTTATCAGATAAGCCATGGAGAAATATGAAGCATCCTTTCCCAATTCCGAGAGAGACTTACAGCAGCAATAGAAGGGCTTGAATCCTCTCCAGGGTGAGGATGGGTGACATCAGCACCAAATATAATGGTGGGCCGGTCACTCACTAGAGGAATCCTCCTTGATAAGGCATCAACAAGTACTGTATTCCTTCCTCCAACCTTCACATTAATCTTCAAAGCCACATTCGCCATATACTGTTTGCTCATCTTAAAGACATGCTTAGTCAGACAGCACTGAGAAACGATGCCAAGCTCCGTCTCACAGATCCGCTTCAGATCACCTGCAAGGAATATGTCAGTGGGAAATTAATAATGACCAATTGCAAAAGCAGAAAATGAAGTTACCATACCATATAATGATCCATTATTGTCTGGCAAAATGACAATAAGAAGGTCAATCTCTTTTCCTTGAGGGAGTTTGGCAGTGGCATCATGATATCGGGTTTTTAAGACCTTCTCCACTTGCTCAGGCCGAGCACTCACTGGTGGCAGGACTGGTTCCGGATTAAATGCCTACACAAGAAAGATATATTCCAAATTTCAGGGCAGAAAAGATTAATAAAACTGATCACATTTTGCTTTTTAGAACTTACCATGCCAGATATGTAGCACATCTGAGCAAGTTCCTGACAAAATGTACGTGCTAGATTGTCCTGCACTTGCCTAGAAAAGTTGATGCAGATCCAATTATTCACCGTTCCTCCATTGATCATTTTCTGCAGCAAAGACAACAGAGTTTTGTAAACACTCAAAAAGAAGTGGAACAAATGAATATGTATCTACCTAGCTACACCAACAAAACACTTCTTTGCAACTAGACTTGAAAATCAGGAGCTACGTCTAGTTACCTACCTTATTCATCATGTTCCACTGACCAACTTGTGGCAGACAAGTCCCCTCCCTCCCAGAATCGTGATACTTAAGCTGCAGAGATTGATACTCTGGTTAGTTATTAAGGTACATAACAAAAATGTAATAGTGAAGAAACAAGCAGAACGAATATAATACCCATGGAGGAGGCAATATGCGAGCCTCAACTTGAGCCAGTTGAGCACTTATTTTGATGCCAAACTCCTTTGCATAGGGATCCCTACTGTAATCATTGTGTCTTACAGTCTAGACAATAAAAAAAATATCATAGTGTTAGAAAAATAAACTGAGTCTCAAACAGCATTAGAAAAATAAATGAAGTCATCACATATCTAGGAGCAAGAAATAAGCAGATAAATTAAGCACAAATTTCAGGATCAGGACCCATCTAACTATTTAAACAACAAACGGCTCATTATTTGAGCCTTTAACCACCAGTTCATATATAAACTACTTGCAAGATAGACATGAAATAAGGAAAACATTCGAATATAACCCTATCCCACACACTAAAATCAAATAAAGAAAACAAAATATGCAAAGTAAGAAGCATACATCAATGATATCCTTTTCTCGTTCTTTGGGGCGCTGGCAGGTCACCTTCAGCAAAGCAGTGATCTGTCTCTCATTCAACCTTTTCGAGTATCTCTGTCCCTCGACAATTTTGCAGACCTGTACAACAGCCATCAACATAATAAGTATTTATAGGCGAGCTAATAAAATTGATGGTTTCCAATGTTATTACCTCCATAGGTAAGTAATTTGGCCTATTCGAATTTCCAACTTGCAAGCACGGGAGTTGAGTGTGTTGAATGCGAAAGCCATATGTTTCGTGGAAGTACTCAACCACAGATTTCTGGGTATTTCTGTCGTCCACTGGAAACCTGAAAAGGATAGTAAACGAAAGAAATATGAAATTTCTTTAGCATCAACATTCCAAAAACCATAAATAATTAGCAAGCTAACACAAAATGCGCACGTCAGTTCTCGAGTGGCCACTGCAGTCAAGCCAGAAATGCGGTACTTTCGGCGCATATTTCCCCGATGGGTCACTTCAACCTTAACACCTCTAAGAGCCTTTTTAATCTGCCGACAGACCAAGATTTGAAATCAGTAAACCCAGGAAGCACACTAATAACAAGTAAAGAGTGCTCATAGATGATAACCAGAAAATGACAATGAATCATACCTTCACACGATCAGCATCAGACAAAGGCCGGGATGAAATGTCCCGGTTCAGCAACTCGCAAACAAATGTAACCACAGGAAGTGCTTCTATGAATGCTGTCGATGACATATCTACAAAAGAAACCGGATTGCAGCGTAAATGTGAGCTGAGAAATAACGAGGAAATCCAGACATGAGCAATTTATTGAAGGTAATGCAGAAAGCCATTGTACCAATATTAAGTGATAAGCCCATCTGTGTAGGACGAATGCTTTGGTAGAATCCACGCCAGCTCTCCAACCCATCCCCCAATGATTGTTTTCTTCCTATATCAGGGGAATAAAATGACCGGCCCACAGGAGTGTACCTGATACTAGCATGTTAGCGAGCTAAACCAGCTGAGAGTTGAAAGCACAAAAGTTGAGCAGCAAACATCCTTAGGATGAATGAGCGGGTACCTAGAGGTAGGGAGCTCACGGAGAACAATGTCGAGAACCTGCAGAGCTTCCTGTGGGGCATCAGCTTGTTTCCCCTCTAAAAACAATCCTAAGTGATGCAGATCAGCTCGTGCAGCTAGCTTGATCACAATTTTGAATTCTCTTTCCTTTCTATAAAAGAGGAAATGAATGATTTAGTCCTGAAATTCTTGTAATAAAATAAACAAGTAAAAGATGAGAATTTTACTTTTGTCCCCCAGGCCCTTCTTCCTCGTCAAGAAGATTGATTCTGAACTCTTTGGAGACAAATGGAAGTGGCCCAGCAGTGTACAGACTTTTTCGACCATCATACGCAGGTAGACGCTTTCCAAGGTGTGAATCACGATACAGGTTAACAAGCTGTTTCATAACAGCACGGTTAACACCCCTTGATGTAACTTCCGGAGTAATTGTAACCTAACAGAGAGAAAAAGTGCCACATAATTAGTAACGTAAAATGCAAAAGCAAACATTAAATGTAGAAGCTAACACTAAGGGAACAGGGGGGAGGGACTCACATCATACTGGTGCAAATCTTTGTCAGGCAATTCAGCAAAGAAATGGTTAGCCTTGACAATGCATCGCTTCCCATATTGTCCTTTACCAGGCCTCATTGGAAACTTATAGGCTTTGCTAGAAGAGGGCAAAGGCTGCATTGCCTGACTGGGAGCTCCTTGATCAACAGAGAGCTGTTCAAATTGCTGTGCCAGAACAGGAGGATCTGGCATCTGGGTAGGACTCACCTCAGACGGTGTTGGCTGAGAAGACACCGCTTGATAAGTAGGTGAGGTAGCTTGATGCAGCTCGGGAACTGATTGTCTGTACGGTCCGGCAGGGGGTCCACCTCCACGGCCACCACCATACCCTCCTCGACCTCCTTGATGAGGAGGTCCTCCTCTTCCTCTTCCCTGGTAATCTTGTGGTCCACCATACTGTTGTTGTTGTTGCTGTTGCTGTGGTGGTTGCCCATATCCACGACCACCACCACCACCACCACGACCTCCCTGACGAGACTGAGGATTATGAACCGGTCCACCTTGGTGGTGTCCTCCTCCTCCTCTCTGCTGGAAACCACCACGCTCAGGACCACGTCCACTACCAGAGACAGGACCAGATTCACGGGACCCAGAGCCCTCTCCTTCAGAAGGGGCATCGGTTCTTCTCTTCCTCACCATGATGATTTCTGCGAAAATAACGGCACACGGAAACAGTGGGTCACTAGAGCCATAAAAGCAAAATCAGCCACACTCGGGAAAGAAGGTTTCAAAATATCATCCCGCAGATAAAAGCAAAAATCGCACAGCACACACACACAGAGAACCGCAGAGTATTATCAAACAGCGACTCAACATAGTATGAAAATTAGCACGAAACCATCAAAAAATGGAAGTAACACGAACAAAACCCTAAGCTTCTCCGAAGACGAACGATATACACGCAGAAAAACGGCTCGGAGCTAATTGATCCGAAATTGCAGAGATCAACGAGAACACAAATCTATCAGTTAAGCAGAACCCTAAGAAGGGGATCCACCCAATCGAGTGGTAAACCTAGTAGATACGCAGATCGAACACAGATGAAGTGATGAACAACCGCAAACAGCCATGATTTACCTGAAAAACGGCTATCTCACGCCGGAGACACTTAGATTGACCGAGATAATACGAACCAGAACCAACCCTACGTCTCTCTCTCCCCCCTGTGTGCTTTTCTCTCTCTCTAACCTCTAAGAAACGAGATAACAAAGAAATGGGATTTTACTGCTACACTTTAAATTCCACTTTATTTTTCTCGGCTGACGAGAAGAGCAACTCAAGGGTTCTGCGGTCGTGTGATTTACGAAAATATCCTCATCGTAAAATAGCTGGCATATGGTGACATGGCACGTCATGGTTGGTCATAGTATTGCTGACCAAAAGTCGTGTGTAGTCTTTCATGGTTTGTTTATAATGTATTGCTGACGTGGAATTGCATAATGTTTTAATCCGAAAGAAGCTTCTCGAAAGCAACAAGACGAAATATTTTTGTCGCTTTATCAACCATATATTAATTTATTTACTACAGTTTACATATTTTGATCTCATCCGTTTTAATTAATTACTCTAATACATCCTCGTAAATACCTCGATTAGTCTTGAATGTTTGCATTAGTTTACTCTTTGTTGAAGTAAATACAAGAGATAATGCATGCAGGGTAGTCATGGATAATAGACCAATCATTGATTTTTAAATGTATATTAAATTAATCAGGTCTTGGTTTACTTATTTATTAACAGTCATATTTTAAAATTGAAATTGGTTACTCACGTGTGAAGATAAAACTGAAGAGAAAATGTCATGACGAGAAGTGTCTAACGTTGTCAAAGAGTTAAGAGGACCGGTTAAAGGAATGCCTAGCGAGTAAAGTTTACTAATCATATTTTTTTAAAGCCAAATGTCATAACGATTAAAAGAACTAATTAATTAATCTATGGGAACCATGAACTCGTCAACTACTATCTCAACAACAAGAAGATCAACGACCAATAAATAAAACTCGATCTATGAGACCATCCTAGCTAAATTAGCTAGATTAATCACTACAAATGCGAGCCATGGCGATCGGGTCATATATCGAGGAGGGAGATCCAAGACGTAGGCTTACTACACATGTATTTGGGTTCGAGTCAAAGATTGGTATTCTTAGCGACAAGGACTCTCACCTCGTCTTTTTTTCTACTTTTATTAGGTGGATGATTTAATGTTTAACATATACTATATACTTAGGGGGTGGATGTTCGTGTATATGTTCAGGTTCGAGTCGTTTTATTCGGGTTTCGTTTTTTTGGGTCTAGGGATTTAGTATCCAATCAGATATTTGTAACTTTCAAGACGTGATCTATTCGGATTTGGGTCGGTCAGAATACCCAAAATATAGGAAAAAAACAGTTAAGTTTTAACAAAATGTGGTAAATTTTGATAATCAATTTCCTCATAATTTGATTATTTTGGGTACTTCGGTTAATTCTATCCAAAAATAATTAATAGTTTTGGTATATTATTGTATTTTTGGGTAATTTAGTAATATTGAATAAATATATAATTATTTTTTTGTGTATATGTATCTCGGGTACTTGGGGTATCCATTCGGTTCGGTTCGGTTTCGGTTCTTCGAGTAAATGAGATTATGATTCGTTCGGATATTTTGTCGGTTCGTGTTCGGTCCGTTTGGTTCCCTATTTTTCGAATCGGTTCGGTTCGAGACTACAAGTCAGGATATTTTTTCCAGCCCTAGTTTTCCCTTAAAAATAGTGTATAGATGATGTATCATGAATTTTACCGATTTTATGTCATGATATGACTGGTTTTATAGAGTCTTTCTAGTATGTTTTAGGTATTTATACAGCTTTTACAAGCAAAAGGTGTTTTGGAGCAAAAGGAAACAAAAGGAAGCAAAAATGAAAGAATTGGAGTAATTGTCAGAAAAGGAAAGTGCAGAGCCAGAATTGAAATCTGGAAGTCAACGGACAATTGACCGACCTACAGGAAGGTTATAATAGGAAAATTACATATCAAATCGAAGCCCCGAGAGTTTACTTTCATTTCCATTTGGAATCGGGTCAAACGGAGTTCTGGAGCGCGAGATATTATTATTTTACTGAAGAAGGTCCATTCTGACGAATTTTACAAGACTGGCCCGTTTAACTCCAATCAAGCCCGACTCAAGTTTTAAGGAGGTTTTGACTTAGGCACGACTTTTCCACCTATAAAAGGAGTCTTAAGAGGCAGAGAGAAACTATCACGAATAAGTCACAAGAGAATCACCAATCACAGCCACCAAATACTATTTTGCTTTCTAGATTTTTAAGGTTTTGCTACATTAGTTTTGCTTGAGAGCTTGAAGGGGAGAAGAGATCTGTTCTTCATACCAATATACTGAGTTTGTATATCTGAACCTCTTTAATTTTATGAAGTTTACTTTGTGCATGAGTTTTCCTATGTGCGAGTAGACAACTTGTAAGATCTAGGTTTTCAATGGTTTTATAGATCTCTAATGCATTCAACATGATATAATCAATATTCTCTACTTTAATGGTATTCTATACTTTATTTTGATATGCCCATTTAGAATATTTCTCATAGGAGGAGTTACACCAATACACCATTGGGTAATGATTCCAGAACATGGTTTTTAGTAGGTAATCTCGTCCTTGTACAAACGAGAGTTTGGCTTGGAAGGTTATGAACAATCAGATTTGTTTCATTGCATGTGTTTTCATATTAGGTTTGGAAAGCATCCTTTCTGATCTAATGGTTAACTCATAGGTATAATATCTCGAGAGATCGGTTATTATATATCGTCTTCTGTGTTCGTGAATCTATTGATTATTGATTGATTGTTGATCTATATTTCCTGCGATTTACTTTGGATCTAGCACCCTTAAACCAATGATGAAACATCCCATTTGCTTTAGTCTAATGATATCACTAATGTTACTAATCATGCTATGCTTTGACAAATTCCAAAGTACCAGATCTGCGGTAATCACCTGGTTCCCTGTGGGATCGATAACCTTTCATGTTTCAAATGTACACTGTGTACTTGCAGTTTATTTAAGTGAAAACAATTCACGCATCAATAGACGTGAACTTTTATTTTGTTTTCTTCTAAAAATTTGTCATAAATTTTAAAGCGTATATTAGGTATTGTGCCATTTATAGTAGTTATATCTAAATAACTGATTGTTGGACCCTCTTACATCAGACATGAGCGTTTAGTGTTTACCCAACAGTGAATTTAGGTGATGATTGGTGAACCCCCTAACATCAAGTCTGCTAGTATTCTAGGACCTGAAAAGCCCATACATATACGTAGGGCTGGGCACGGGTCGGGTACCCTTGAATTTCGGGATACTTTTTACCCGATCCGACCCTCACGGGTATTAGATATTTAGTACCCAGACCCGATCCGGAAAAAGCGGGTACCCGGCCAAAATTAGTCGACCCTTTAAATACCCAACCCTTTACCTTTATTCGGATGATAACAATATTTTTACCTCCAAACATATATATTTTAAAACTTTAACACCAAAAACATAGTATTTTATTTAAAAAATACGAACAGCTGAGATAGAGGAGTTAAAGTAAAACAAAAGATATTTGACGCGCTACTACTTAGTAGTAGATAATACGAATCCTCTTACATAGCAATAGCAATATATTATTTTAGGGAGATTGTTTGTGAAAGGATTTGGCCAAATATGAGAAGATATTGTATCTCATTTCCTAACGTTAAATATAAATTTAAAGCAATATTATTCAATATGTGTGGGTAATATATGACGGGTACTATAAGATATGTAACGGGGCGGGTATGGAGATGGGTAGTTAAAAAAAATTGATACCCGATACTCGATCCTTACCCGTGGGTAATAGAATTTTGATATCCTTTACGCGATTCGAAAGCTACGGGTACCCTCTTTTTAGAAATGGGTACGAGACGGGTCGCGGGTCGAAGACGGGTAACGTGTATCAGTGCTCAACCCTACATATACGCTTAAAAATCCAAAAACTCTCAGATTTCATAAGACGTGGCATGCGATGTTTTTTATCCGAAACACTATTAATTATCATTAATGTTAATTTGTTATCATTTATGTTAATTTGTTTTTTTCCCTTGTTCTTATTTAATTATTTTGTTAGAGGTAGGATTTTTTTAATCTTCCGTTACAATTTTATCTGCATCACACACAAAAACACAAATAATAATATCCATTCTTCGCGTAACACTTTTTTCAACGAGTCAATTATTTTGGATTTTTGACCTCCAACCAAAAACAATGGAAGAACAGCAAAATCATGGACGTAGCTTAACACTGACGACCTGCTTTGCATTGGACTCATTAGGCCGAGACTACGTCCACGGTTCCGTCAAGGTCAAAGGGCGCATTGATTTTTGAGTTTTCTCAAGCTGATTAAAATCTCATATATTAGAATTTGTGGGGGAAAATATGTAGTTAAGATAAATCTCTTTCGAAAACAAAAAAAAAGATATCTTACGTTTCCACAAAAATATGACATGTGATTTCAGTGAAGTAATGTTTGTTGACAAGTTTGCTGTTTTCTAAATTTGGGAATTTGGCGGGGTTATCACGTGGTTCGATTTCGTATTTTACGCTTGTTTAATTCAATTCCTTTAATATAGTTTATTTGTCTATTGATTTGACGGCTCTTACAGTTTTATCGGTACCTTGAATTGGTACTTCATGACAAGCAATAAGAAACTTTATTTTCATTGTTTGGTCACTGGTTTTTTCTTTAAGGATGCTACATCAGTTGACACAACCACATATATTAATGAAAATGAATAGTAACAAAATTCAGATTTCAAAAACTATAATTATATTATGGACTATTAGAGAAATAGTTAATTTTCTAGAAATTTTTTATTTTGTCCAGAGAAAGAATATTTTGTAGTATAAATATAGGCCCCATGAAATATTAGTATGTTGATTTTATCTCAGAAAAAATATTAGTATGTTGGTAGGACTTGGGAGTAGAAGAAACATAAACGATAAGATTGATGTCAATCAATGATAATACTATCTTGCTTCACAAATATCTCATGTTCAAAGAGAGACCTTGTGAAGTTATTGAAATCTATTGCATCCATCTTGTGAATTTATTGAAATTTCTATTGCATCCATCCAAAATGGTAACTATTGAAAACCATATTACTATTACTAGAAGTTCACTCAATTGCACGGACTGAGTCGTATTTTGTGCTTAATTTTTAGAAATGATTTTTACATTTTTTCTCCTATTAGTTTAAGTTTTTTAATTACAAATTTAAACTAAACTTTTGATTTTTGTAATCCTTAAATTTTTATGTTTGTTTTATAGGAATTTTATGTATATTTTAAAACTTACTATCTATAACGATAAAAATTATAGACGGTGAACAATATAGTTATTGTAAATGGTAATGAATTTTAGCACAGTAGATTATGTATGATATAACTTTTGGTTTAAACATTACATGATTCTATGGTCTATTGTGTTTAGAGATTATAATAGACAAAATAATTTTAAAGCTATAGCTCTATATAGATTTTCATATGTATTTTTTCGTTAAATAGTTTATCTTCTAAATATTGTCTAATGGAATTTCATATTTTTCTTATACGAGTTTTTAGAAAAAAAATACTAAAATTATTATTCACCAAAAATATTAAATGTTTGGTTCCGAAAAAACGCAGTTTTAACTTCCATCAAAAACATATTGTTTAAATCCTTAGTTAATTTTAAGATGTTAATTTCAAACTGCAATCCAAATTTTTCTCTTATATGAAACCTTATCTTGCATTAAATTTGTTTCTTCTCAAATGTTTTGGGCTAACATGAATTCCTTTGAAAAGCAAAGTCTAAAACGTATATTTTCACTTCTGGATCATGGTGTATTACCTCATTTTTCACTCGAGATATAACATTCTAAATCATGTTTCTCTTTTGAATCATGATGCTAGTCCTCTGTTATACAGTCTATGACTCATGTAACGATTGATTACATATTTGTTTTTTTAAGTTTAGGTTATTAAAGAAACTCAAGTATGTCATCTAGATATATTTTTTTGGTTCTATATGTTTTCATATTTTGTATCTAAAAACAAAAAGAGAGTACAAAACTAAAATTATTTTTTATACATGAATTTATAGAGATATTGCTTATATCATTTAGCGAAAACTATCTAACCTCACATCTTATTTAAATATTCAATCTCCTTGTTTCACTACTATCACTTGGTTTCGACTCTTCGATAATTGATTTTACTTAGTGTCTCTTCTCTTATAAAATTTATCCATATTTTTACTCAATTTTTATCTTTATGTTTTCTACATATTATAAGTTTTTTGAATTTATAAATACAAATTTGTATCTATAATTCTATTACTCTCAAATACATTATCATATATTTATGCTTTTGTGTAAGACAAATACATAAATACATAATGTCTCTATATCCCTTTATAACATTTATCCATATTTTATTTATTACCTCTTTTTTTTTTTTTTTGCTTATTTAACATATTTTAGGTCTTTGTGAAATTATAAAAATATATACTTATCCTTAGCATTAATGCATAATATTTCCACAACTCTCAAATTGTAATTTTTTGCCATCAAAATATTTTAAAGTCAATTATTTTATTATTATTAATAATTTATTTAAATTCTTATTTTATGTCCCACTAGAATGATATTTTTTTTTATTAATTCGTAGGTTGTTATTTTCCGTTACATTAAAATAATAAAAAATAACTATTAAATTAAAACAACAATGAGTATAAATAACTTTGAATTAAATAACTACTAATTTCTCTATTGCTTAGGTGAACATCTTAAAAATTAATAAAGAAAACTTTCTCATTATATATAAAATTAATAATATTTTATTTAAATTTTATTTTATGTCTCATTAGAATTATAATTTTTTTTATTAATTCATAGGCTGTTATTTTTCATTACATTAAAATAACAAGAAATAACTATTAAATTAAAATAACAATGAATATAAATAACTTTGAATTAAATAACCACTAATTTCTCTATTGCTTAGGTGGACATCTTGAAAATAAAGAAAACTCTCTCATTATATATAACATTGGTGTAAGGTTATATAATATCCCGTCATCAGGTGATATAAAATATTATTTTTGAAATAATATTTTAAGTTATGAAAAAAAATTATTTTAAATAAATAATTCAAATAATTGATTTTGAGAATTTATTACAAAATCGTAATTTATTTCTCAAATGTATTCTTTTCGAAGTCAAAATACGAAGTTTAAAATGGAGATCGAAATGGTGATTACGGAAAGCGGAATTCGTCGGAAATTTAACCAGAACTCGAAGACGTGGTGGAGTAACTTATTCGAGAAATCTCGTTGTATGAATAAATGGTGCATTAGAAGTAAATCAAGACTTAATTAAAATTAAGCAAGAAAAATCATCATCTCTTTTAAAGATTGAGGAAGGTGTGGCAGCATGGGATTGGAGGGTTGATTATCAAGTAATAATTAAGCAAAAAATTAAATATGTGAGTGAAGATGGAATCGTGGTCAAAAAAAAAAATTTATGTCATGCCTTCTTGCTAACGTGGCTAAGGGAGCGAAGAGTAAAAATGATGTGTATTATTATTTACCTTGTCATGGCCACGTCTTTAGCTTTAAGAAAGGAGGTTGAAGAAACTTTCTCACCAAGGAGAAAATTGATGTGGTGGCTATATTATAGGAAAGGAGAAGTGTGACTCTTCATATTTCTATTTTGCTATAAAAGGGAAATGGATCATCTTCATTTCTCATCATTTTCTCAACGAGAGAAGGAGAGAAAAATAAAGAAAGAAAAGAAAGAAAAGAGGAAAAAAGAAAAAGGGAAGAAAGAAAAGAGGAAACAAATAAGTTGGTTCGATTATGGAAAGTTAAGATTGTTCTCGAGTTATCGATCAGACAAAACTAAAGGAATACGTGTTAGAGTAGAGGTGAGAGTTTGTTTAAGCGTCTAGAATTTGAGGGTCAAACCGCATTCGGAATAATCACTGTGAATCACGATTATTGTATGGTGACTTATGTGTTATGTAGGTTCCCGATTTAGACTAGACGGTTTTCAAACCTAGAAGGCTAAACCGGTCTAGGTGTCGGTTTGATATTTAAGTAGTCATAATTGCGTGATTTTGATTGATTAGCAAATATTAGTTTGCTAATATGTTAAATAGTAATGTTTATATTGTTATTGTATGATGAGAACCTCGATTTGAGATCGGGTTAATAGTGTAAAGATCTCGACAGAGGCTGGATTAATATTTTTTATGGACGGTTAGGACATATACCCAAAGATCCCACTCGTCGGTAGGTACCACTTGTGGACGTCCTGGTCATTGATTGATCACTTTGACCAGGTGTTACGCCGAGTAACAACACGTGGTGTTTCGCTCAGCGAAGCCGTGTCATGGTGTTTCGCACAGCGAGATCCGTCTGGTTTAGAGTTCCATCTTGTGGCTTCGGGTTTGGATGTTGTCAGTGTCCTATGTGGGGTATGTGTAATCGCGTCCAGTCTAGGGATCCTAGAATGAATATTTATGTGGTTGAAATTGGCTTGTGACGTCAGTATAATTATTTTGTTGCAATACTTTTCATGCCATTGCAATCCTTGTTATTTATTCGTTGAGACGCATGTGTAAAATGACTTGTGATATATATGTAATTTCGTGATTCGGCTATTTGTTTGTTGAGCTTCCCATCCTTGTTTGTGCTTGGGGTTTTGGGTTGGGTTGACGGGAATTTGTGCATGCTAGATAGGGAATCCTGGTTTACTAAGTGAAATTAGTTCACTCACCCCTCTCTATTTGTTGCAGGTTACCAGTAAGACTAGGTGACCTGTAACAAGACATAACGTTAGGGAGTCGGTGTAGATTTCATCTTTTGCAAAGAACAACTTTTCAAGATATAAGTATGTAATCTTTTGTTTTCGTTGTGACTATGGTCTTACTTATTGTATCTTGTGTTTGTAAACCTAAATAATTATATAAATATGTAATAAAGTATGTTTTATTAAATGGTGTGTTGTTACTGTTGTTAGCTTGTTCGGCGAACACAACGTTAGATTTTGGAACGGATTGAAAAGTCTTAGGCCAAGGTTTAACGGTTTGTGACCATGGTTAGACTAATCTCAGTTATGAAATCACGTTTCGTAACTTAGGTAGGTTTGACTTGACCCGCATCGTAACATCTCTGGGCTCGCATGAGTTGACCGATTGATCATGTTCTTGTTTGATTGTTGGTCGGTCGGCTGACTTATGCCTAAAATGGTTTGGGGGTGTTAGAGGTTATCTCTTTTTGGTTATAACAATACTATCAATTCTAACTATACTAAAATACCACACTTTTAGTTTTTGTTCGATAAAATACTAGGGATATTACTTTCAAAACTAGTACATATTATTTTGTTAAACATTTATCTAAACAAAATTAAAATATCATATATGCGTAAACTACTTCCACCTTAGGGTTTCCTCCATTAGAGAAAGATTTTCAGTGATTTTGTGACTAATTTGTGTATTATTAGAAAGAAGAAACTTGTAATGGTATTTCTAGAACAAAAACTTTAAAATGTGGTATTTTAAAGAATTGTCATTTTATTAATATTTTTTATTCTTAATGAGACATTTTATCCTTTGTTTTATTATTAGCTGAACTAAAACTAAGGTTCCAAAAATTGTTAGGGGTTTGTCAGGTGGTCGGGTAGGGTCTAGTGCCGAAAGAGAAAATAAGGAGATTATGCGAGGGCTAGTTTTTGGTAATTTTAATTAATATGTATATCTATATACTATTTTTGGAGAAATATCCTAAAAATATAATTTGGTATGATGGTTAGAACATATTTGTATCGCGTAGAGTACGAGATTTTTTGTGTGTGTTTTAACTTGATTTTTTAATGAAAGGCAAAAGGATCTTTTTGTCCTCATCTTCTTCATATAGATTTCAACTGTACAAAGACCTAATCCGTAGCCTCCATTATTTCTTCACGATTTTCATCAATTTCCTTAGTTTTTTGTTGTTGTTTTAACCCCAAATATCATAGATCTATCGAATACCAAACAATTCATGTCTTAAATCAAAGGAGCAATTAATAAAAAAACCGGAATTTCGAAGATCCAATTTTAACCAACGATTTTTTCCAAGTCGCAGCGGTTGACATATTTGTTTGATAGATTCAATATTTTATATCCATTTTCTATTAGAAAAAAAAAGGTTTCCTTATTCAAACAAAATTCCCAAAGTTCAGTCTCTTAAAAGAATCTTGGATGTGTCAATAAAATATCTATACTTGATTTAGGATTAGGAAAAATATATGTTATATTTGCATTAATTTGTTATCCGTCCGAAAAATCCGCATATTTGTAAATATTTTTGAGTAAAGTAAATACTATCAATATCCATTAAAACAAAGAAAATCACATAATTAAAATTTTAAGAGAAAGATATACCTTCTCCATTAATATATAAATATACATATATAGATAATTAGATATATATATATATATATCGTATAATTACTATATCTAAAAATAAATTTAAAAAGTTTTAATTCAAAAATAGATTACAAAGTATCAATTTTTTTTATAAATTACAAAAGAAATAAATTTTACTATGAAGATTGTAATTTTCATGGTTATATTTTGAATTTTTTTATATTTTATATTTTAAATTATATTTTATTCATTTTTTAAAGTCTATAGAGCTGATTGAAAATCCGGCCGAATATCCGATTTTTAATGAATATAAGAACACCATATATCCAATTAATTACGAAACAAATACATATCGAAAAACTGTTAATCTGGACGTAACAGATCACAAATACCATAAAATGCAGGATATTCTCTCTCCTTGCATAATATACTATGAGCTCAAAAATATTAGATCATAACAAATTAACAATTGTTGGACAGCTTTATAATTTGCTTTTCCTCAAACGAGACTAAAATGATTTGTTCTCGGTTTGGTTTAGCTTTGTTTCAAACAGAGATATTATGTAAGAAAAAAAATTCCACTAATGATTATATATTGACTACTTCTTACTAGATTATTGGTTACGAATCAATATTTTCAATATTCAGTTATAAAACGAAGATAAAGACAACATTAATACTTGTCCATTTCAACCATGTGCACAAGTCTCTAACTGAAGTTAGCAAATCAAATATACAAGTCAAGTCAGACTAGTAAAATTTATATGTTGGATGGTTCCACCTAAGACGAACCGAACAAATACTAAACAAAGCATTTTTCATATTTTCTTAGTGGTAACAAATATGTTTTGAGATAATATCCAATGTTTTCGTATCTCATAAACAAATCTAAAAAATTATTTCTGTCATAATTTTTTTCCAAAATCTTAAATAATAGTAAAATAAAAAAAATTACATAAAAACTTTATAAACAATCCAACTCCATAATCAATTTATAAGAAAAGAAAAAAAAAATAAAACTAATGTTAAAATATGGTTCTCCTTATATTTTTTCTAGAAAATCATTCATAAAATTCATATAGTCGAGGTTTTCAACTATAGTTGTCTCAATTGATAACAAACCCAACTCATTCAATCGTTATTAGGACATGGTAGACTGCAAATAATTCTTTATCAGCTTCAACTTCGAAAAACGTCTTTTAGCAATGGCAACCGATATCAGAATGGTCAACAATATGCGATAAGCACTTTTTTTTTTTTGATAACAATCCTCCATTTTCTTCAAAAATTCAAACACTTTAGTAGGGTTATGAGTGTCGTATGGTATTGATTCTCTAAGCATTTTTAATTCCATAAACAAATCATCTCCAACTATTTGAGAATGCAATTTGCTAAAGAAGCCTCCAAATTCAAACATCAAGAAACTAGATTGGTCGTCAGTCGTGTAGTCAAGAATTTTGCTTTTTATTTAGAGCAAAATTCTACTAATTAAAATAATAATGATTTGATAATACTTTAATTAAAAAATTTGTTATTAACAATCCCGTAAACATTGTTAAAATGCTCTATAATTTTTTTTATTATTAAATATATGGTTCCAAATTTAGTTTGAATATATATTAGTAACAAAATATATATAAAATGCACTTCTAACATTATATATATATATATATATATATATATATATATACTAAGAAAATATATCTAAGAAATACCCCTCTAAATTGGATGCCCTAATCGGTGGCTTACCTCACTTATGCTCCGTTACGATTTTGAGACTCAATTATGATTGACCGGTGTGACTGCTAAATATGTAACTAGGTCACTAATCTTTAGTTTGGTGAGAACCCTCGTATCATTATAAGTGGGATTCCTAGGATTCTTGTTCTCTAGAATCTGATACTCTGGTTACGCTATCCAAGCTGAAAATGCCATGACATAATGGTTAAATAAAAGCGACTTCCTAACCTGACCTAGACATAGCATAGGAATCGTCTCTATAGTGTCTTAATAGTCTGGATTTACCCGCCATTTACCCCATTCTGTAGAAGTATTAAGTGAATGACGATCTGACCCTAAGAACTTCATGAGGAAGACTTCACAACTCGGATTGAGTATCATAACTATGTGTTAAATATTTACAATTCACTTTCTAAATTACCTTAAGCTATTTTATCCTACAATCTTATCTCCTTCAAACAAATTTGGTGATAAAGTTCGATGCATATCCACGTGTCAGGTACCAAGTACCAGTAGGACTAAACACTCGCTGACAAACACAAACATCTCGATAATAGAGAAAATATGTCAAAAGACTATGCGACGACTGCATACGCGCCATTAGACGAAAAACGGTACGAAGCCTCTTCCGCCTCTTCCTACAAACATACTTTGGATGCCTCGGGACAATTCTATTTGCCAGCTCTCCAAAATGATGAAGAAAATAGGTAAAAAAAAATACCCGAGTGCTTCGTATCAATCCAACCTGATCTACTCCTCCCAATGAATCTTCCGTCCGTGCCAATATACGCCTAGGTTAGCTCAACTCTATAAATACATATTTCTCGCTACGCGAGAGGGTTGGATTTTCTTTCTCTTAACACTTGTTATCAAATTTTTTCTTGGATTTATTTCTCTTCTCTTTCCGATTTCTCACAACATTCTAATATTTTTCATCAAAGTCGAGCCATTTTTTCTCAAAATTTATACCTTTTAAGAAAAGCATCTCTAAATGTGTGATTTTTATTTAAAAAACTCGGTTCTTTGAGAGGTTTCAAGTCCAATATCACCATTGTTATTTATCTCCCCAGATGAACTTCCATTCATCTTACAAGACAAAGTTCTTACCGATCATTTTTGATCAATTAAGGTCCACCCAAACATTCTTCTTTCTCTATTTCCAACCAAATATCTCTCTTAAACGACATAGTACTTTGCCGACCACTCTTTCTTTTCGGCTTAGAGTCAACATACCTCTCTTTCTCTTTTATTCCCCGAGATTTCTCTTCGATTCTCGACCACCCGTGGTGTCTCTTCTTTTATGACTCAAGCCTCGAAGAATCTTTGAGAAACACAAGTGGACCAAACCTCGCTATCAAGACAACTCTTATTGTTTTCAGAAGACTTCATACTGCTATTGTTTTTGGTAGAAGATTTTCTCACAAGTGGACCAAACCTCGCTCTCAAGACAACTCCAATACGACTCATATTTATCACTAACCGACGCCGACTGTCAAAAATCTCAACCTTGGAGTTTACCTCGCGACGTAGTCAAAACTAGTATGTCTCAGTACAAAGTGACTTGACCTAATTACCGAAAATAAGGCCTTAACCAAAAGCTCATTTACAAGTCTAATGCTCAATATCGAAAACTCGGTGTTTTTTAACCAGACCAGTTTGGCATTTGAAAGAGGGGGCATTCTTGACAAAGCACATATCTAGCCATTAACACCCACATATCTGCCATGACGAACACGAAAGATCTGCCCCCATCGCTTCTGAAGATTCCTTACAAAAGAATAGTGGAGATCTAAAAAATCAACGCGGTAGCATCACCCAGCTTCCATATAAAATGTGGAAGGGAGAGGCCTCTTAGGCATCATACGCTTTGTTACGTCCAAATCTTAATCAAACAAAAGAGGATCCCCCACTTCTGGGAATGCCTACATAGCATATCCCAATACATAATAAGCTGAAGGTCCAACCTCAAGTCCCCTCTGACCGAGCAATCAAATGTTCCCAAGGAAAATATCTCGCCAAGTTACGAGTGAAATATCCCTCTAGAACAGCTACATTTGGTAGGCAACGCTTCCCTACCCCAAGACGACATCCCATTATCATTCACCCAATGGGGATCCTCGAGGCGGCAAATCTAAACTACCACCTCACTCTTCGATAAATATGACATGAGTTCAGAGAAAACCGAAATGTTCTATATATACCATTTTGATTTTTAGGAAGTCATAAAATATTCTCTCCGAACAGAAAAAAATTTGGAATTAGCCTCCGAAAAATCCTCGTACTACGCCTATAGGTTCCCATATTTGGTGATGGAATCGATAATATCTTCAACCGTGAGAAACTCCTAGTTGGTTCGAGAACATTATTAGTTTTAGTTGAATAGTTTCTTTGGTAGGAGGAAACTCTGGTCACATAAACACCTCTGTTATTGGAAAAGTTACATGGTAGTAATAATCACTCAAAAAAGTAGTGTTCGTTGCTTTTAAGTTTTCTCGAAAGGTACTACTTTTTTGTTATTGTTTAAGAAAGTGATATTCCACCAAAAGAACTTTGATAGTAAAGCCAAAAGCGTAAATCTAAAAACTCTGATTTTATTTATTTATAAAATATCACCATCTCTTAGACTCTCTCTTCTTGAATTGGCTTTTCTACACACCCACCATTTATTTACACAAACATGAAATAATGAAGCAGAAAACAGAAATGCAAACTTTATTCCCTCAGATATGAGAGGCCGAATGCACAAATTGTTCGATCAGGTCTTATTTTCACAGGATTACATAAGAGATATTTGTTATGCTAGAACATTTTCCCAACACCATCTTTTCTCGGAACAGATTCTTCAACATCCATCCGACACCAATTTCCCATCAGGGAAGCCATTTGATCAACCTTATCATACAACCCTAGAAGCCCACCAGTGTGTATGAACAATACCTTCTTTCCTTCCCAACTTTTGTGATCTTTCTTCATCTCATTTACCAAACCATACACAGCTTTCCCACTGGATAAACAAGCGAAAAACCCCCAAATGTCAATCTTTTGCTATATATTAAAATGCTACTCCTAGTGACTAAACAACATACCTGTAGACAGGATCAAGTATAACACTAGTTGCACTTGCTACTTCTTTCACAAACTTAAGCTCCTCTGCAGTGTTCATGGCATATCCTTTTCCTTTGGCCTGTATAATTTAAGAGAAAGCACTTAAACCAATTTCCCATTACGGTGGTGTTTGCTAAAGGAGCCAAGAGAAACCACAAAAGTAAAGTAGACACGGCATAAACGATTACAAAGAACGTATAGAGTTCCTGCCAAAGTTTTTAAAACAGAGAAGCCTTGACACTCACATTGTGGATGTTAACAATGTCACGAGAGCTAACACCAGCTTGAAGTCCATCCAGAAGGCCTTGGACAAAGTCGTAGAAGTAATCAGGATCATCGCAAACCGAGAAAGCATGAACCTGTGCAACGAATGAAACATTACTGAGCCATCTAACTAATTTAAACCGAGCAATGCACCTAAAAGACTATACCTTGGCTTTAAGAGCTCCCAACCAAGACCCTAATGAAATACCAGCAATTGTTCCACCACTAGCAATCAAAAGAAAACTAAGATGTGAGAGTGGAGCAAGAAACAAAGTAAAGGATGAGAAAAAATTACAAGGGAAGCAAAAGCAGAACCTGCCACATGCTACCACAATATCATCAAATTTTAGGCCGTCACTTCTACTTTTTAGCTGCTCCTCGATTTCCCTTGCCGCTTCGATATAACCCCTACATGATTAGCATTAAAAGGGCTCAATCCTGTCTCGTCTATGCAATCTAAAGCAAGTCTAAAAACTACACTTAGCTAGATTTAAAAGTTGCTTATGAGAACACAAACTCACCATGTTCCCAAAGAGTTAGATCCACCGACCGGAATAACATACGGCTTTTTTCCTTCGTTTTCCAGCTTTTCTTTCAGGGAATTAGTAAGAGCCTATTATTGCCATCGCAAGAATTTTTAGATGATATCAGGCTACTATGTAAAACTACTAATTTCGTGTTATTTGTTCCTTTTGCAATGGACTAACCTCACTCCCAATGGAGGAATATTCTTCCTTGGAAATGAGATGAACATTAGCTCCAACGAGACGCTCGACTAGAAGATTCCCTACCAACCCAGGATCTTCGTCGGCAAGAAGCTGCAATACACCCATAAACACCAAAAGGACGTGTGAAAACGGAGATTTTGTAGATTTAAGGTGAAAATAAGAAGAGGAATGAATGGGGACCTTGGAAGTGCGGAGAATAAGATGAGCATTGAGATTGAGATAGTTAGATGCGACGGTTGTGGCACGGCAGTGATTGCTCTGGATGCCACCGATGGTGATGATGGTGTCAGCGTGTTGATCGACGGCGTCGGCCATTAGGAATTCGAGTTTTCGGACTTTGTTTCCGCTCAATTCCATTCCGGTGAAGTCATCGCGCTGCCAATATCGTTAAAACGGTAAGCGGAGGGAAGAGAGGCCAAACAAATAGTACAAAGGATAAGAGAGATGAGACCTTGATCCAGAGTTCAGTGCCGTTAGGAAGGCCAGGAAGATTCCACCGATGAATCGGAGTAGGAAGCTGAAGAAGAACATGATCAGCGAAAAGGTCAGATCAAAAGTAATGGAGAACTGAAGATACGAAAAATGAAATAACGTACGTGAGCGAGGGAGAAGGTGTGGGAAGGAATCGGACGAAGATGAGAAGCCCAAGAAGGAGGAGAGTAAGGATTTTTAGTGAGAAATTCTGCCATGGGAGGTACGGAAGTAGCAGACATTCTTCTGGTTCTTCTCCCAAGCTCGATCCCTACACTTGAGAGTGTCAAGAGTCGTCCTCTCATTTGTTTTCTTCTACTACTCGCCGGATTGCTCAACGTTGACTCTCAACTATTTTCTCTCTTATGGGCCTCGGCCCATTGATCTTTAATTTTACTTACTGATTTAAATAAACATCTAACTTGAAACAATGATAATGGATAAAGTTTTCCACAATTTTACCTTGTGTAATTCAAACATTTTGGTACTGTTATAAGACAACATTTTATTTACAAAAATATTATATGTCTAAATTTTTACATGTAACTAGGTTTCAAAACTCGGGTTACGCCCGGGTATGTTAATATTATTTGTTTTATTTATTTTGATATTTAATAATATATTTTTATTAAATAAATTGTGACATTTAATATTTTAAAGTTTTTATTATTACTATTTTATATTTTTCATTTTATTTTTCTTCCAATTTGAAACTGTTTTGTTTTGATTTTTGGAATATATTTAGAAAATAAATTGTATTACTTTTTAGTTTTAAGTGTTTTTAAAATTTTTATAATAAATTTGTTTTTTTTTGTTAATATCATGATATTGGAGTTTTCGATGCGGTGGGGTTACTTTTTTTCTTTTAATTCGATATGAGATTATTGTTGTTACTTTTAATTTTTTGTGCTACGAAATAAGAGACAGAGTTGAAAGTGGTTTGTTTCGGGGCAACATTATTGGTACTCCCACTTTCAAAGATAGTTTATGTTTCGGTAGTCCTGCGAACTCTAGAGATTTTAGATATTCAACCGTATAAAGCGTCTCATAATTTGTTGATATTGTGTCACCTTTTTCTATACGCTCTAAGTTGAGATATTCCTCTTATTTTCCTGGCAATTTTGATAACATGTTTGCATTAATCTCATCAACTGTTTCATTCCGGGGTGTTAGGATGTTGTCTCTATAATGCTTGCATGTTTATTTTTTGTTAGTTCGTTCTCTGTATTTGTTGCTTGAAATATTTTCTCCATATGATCTCTAGTTGATTGCATTAGGAATTTTGAATCAACTACAACCATATGACTATCAGCTCCGTTATCGTTTTTATTTTCCTTTTGTGGGTGCATTTTCATCTCCAACATTTATTAGTCATGCTGCAAAATTTGTTTTTGATTCTTGGAGTCTCATGTTATATTTTAAAGTGAATACATTGCAAGATTCCCACAAGTATGATTCTTTGATTGATGCTAAAATTGTATCCGCTCTAGAACCCTGTAGAGTGGCTTGTAATATTTGTCGGAAGTCACCACCTAGTAGTAAAGTCTTGCCTCCGAAAGGCTTGTCCTTATAGTTGCTTCATTTTTCATGGACATCAAATCTATTAATTTTATGTCTAGCGCTTCGAATGCGTACCGATGTGTCATGGACGTCTCATCCCATATGATAAGATCGATTTTTCTGATTAATTCAGCAAGCATTGATCCAGGCCTTATATGGCACATTGAATCTTCATTGATATTTATCGGTATCTTAAAATGTGAATGTGTTGTCCTACCGGCAGGTAGAAGCAATGTTGCGATGCATGACGAAACTACTGAAGGTCTATTTTCTCTATTGAGCGCATCTTAGAAATGATGGTTTTATAAAGGTATGCTTTCTATGTTCCGCCGAGACCATATAGGAAGAATAGTTTTCCCATATCATTTTCTACCGACTCCATAACTGCATCGTAAACTACTTTTTGTTGCACATTCAAACTCGTGAAATATTTTTTATGTTTTTCTTGTTCCTCTGTTACGTTGTATTGTAATTCAAAATCTCTCCTTGAATTTTTCTCTTCTTACTAACATCAGAACCTCAGTTAGCTTCACTAAAAATTTCTCCACTCAAATCACCAACAGTGAAAGGAAAATCCCAACTTTGATTTTGTTGTTGTCTTCGTCGGCGAGAGATAGACGATTCATAGATTCGATTGAAAAAGAAGTGGATCGATATGTGAAGTTGTAATGTGCAAATCGAATCAGTTCCAACAATAAAAGGAAAATCCGAGCTTCGATTTTATTGTTGTCTTCGTCGGCGAGAGATAGGCGATTCACAAATTTGATTGAAGAAGAAATAGAGCGATCTGAGAAGTGAGAAGTTTTAATGTGCAAGATCCGATTGAATTTCGTGATGATTCTATCAAAGACATTTTGCTCAAAGGTGAATAATCAACACAAGAAGAAAACCTTTTTGGGATAAATCTAATTTTGGGTATGGTTCGGTTTGATGGGTGATTAGGTTGGGTTGGATCGGTGATTTTAAAACACCAATCACTGAAATATGTGTTTAATTATAAATTGTAAATTTTCGTTTTTAAACAAAAAAAAAGTATTCGTTTAAAAAATATATATATGTTTAAATTTAGATAATGATTCAAAATTCATAATGATTTAAAATCCGTTTTTAAACAACAAATAAAGTTAAATTTAGATAATGATATATATTTTAAAAATTACTTAGATTTAAATTCATTTTAAACCAATAAGAAAGGAAAATATGAAATTAATATGGAACATGATAGGGCTTGATTTTGAAGATATTGATATCTAAGTTTATATTTGATATCTAATATTATATTCTATTATATTTTTGAAAGCCGATTTGGAATAATATTTTTGGTCGTTTAAAATCATATGTGAACTACCATAAATTTTTTTAAGGAAACTATGATATAATTTCCTTATTTCTTAATCTCTGATTTCCTTTTTTAGTTAGTTTTCTATTTTATTTTTAATTAGTAATGTGGAATAATATTACTGGTGAAAACTATATACAATTTTCTTATTTCCTAAACTCTAATTTTTCTTTTTAATTAATTTTCTGTTTTATTTTAAAACGCTTACGTGGAACAATATTACTGGTTGTTTTAAATCATATGTGGACGGTTTAACAACACTATACTTCTAACTTTTATTAGTAATAGATTTTTAATCGGAAAAAAATCTAAAGCATTTCACAAATATTAAGGATTAAGGACATGATAGGAAGGAACTTTAGAGGCTGTATACAACAATATTTATTTCTACAGCTAATTTTTGTTTCCAATCATGATTTTTAAATTTATAATCTTTTGTATCTTTTTTTTTTTAGAGAGCTATATTTCCACAGTCCAAATTTTTGGGCTCTGTAAGTAAAAGAATATATTTTCACCCAAATTTATTTTGAAAATATATTCTTTCACGTAGCCTTTTCGTTGGCGCTTTTTTTTGTGGCGTTTTTTTTTGGGGCTATTGAGAAAACAGAGCATACGGAGAAGAAGACAAAAGGAAAAGGTATAAGTAATTTATCTCTTCTATATCGTCCACACACTATTATTAGTTTATGGTCGGTTTGCGTCCTTGATTTGGAAGCATACCGAACCGGTTTTTTTAACCGGTAGTTATGAGAATTTATTTCTCATAGTTCCTAAAGAAACAATTCATGTATCTTCGTCAAGAGATGTGTCTCTTCATAAATTGGCTATGGTTTTTGTCTATAAAGAAAGACAATATAGAGATAAGAGATATGTAACTATACACAGAAATATAGTGAATTCTAGAGAGAATTCTAGAGAGAGGAAAACGTTTTAGAGAGAGAAAGCTTCGAGGAATCAACCGGAAGGACATTTGAACGGTGACAAGTGGTTGACTTCCATCTGTGAATTCAACCCCGATCGCTGCGTTCGTTTACAAGTCATATCCGAGCCAAAACCATTACCAAACCAGGCTAAGGTATGTGTTTGGTTTTTACCGCTTCCGCTGAAAACTCTTACATTGGTATCAGAGCATTTGGATACGGTTCTAGCATGTTGATATTCTTAGTAATAATGATTGAAAAGATAGATATGTTAGTGTCGTTCATTCATGATGAATTGATGAAAATCGATGATGCTAATAATGGTTGAAAATGGTAAATCTATGAATCCTTGATGAAACAATTTGAAACTTTGCATAAGTATTCGTTATCATGAGTTTAATAGTTCTGGAAAATGTTAGTTTAAGAACGGGAATATATTGTCCGATTTCGGAAAAATAGTAAGTAAACCGTAAATTTTTGTGTCCGTGCGTAGGTATTGAAATTATCTTGCTATTGATATATAGAACGCGCGATTTGATCACGTATACAGAGAGATATAGAAGTCGAAAGTTTTCGTCGAATTGTTGTAGCTATATATGTCTTAGGGAGAAGATGAACTAATTGCCACGTGGCAGTTTTTGGTTTGTCTAAAATAAGCATGTTTGTTTATGCAATAATATGAGTTTGGTATGTCCAAATTTGAAAATATAAATTGCGTTAGATTCGTCTCATTGAGGAGATTATGAATTGAAATTTTTTTTCAGTGAAAAATGTGATTTTTAATTTTTTTTTTTAATTTAGAGCGGTCTTTGTATAAAATAACATGTTTTATTCGTTAATACGTGTTAAGAATACATTGATCTAGTGGAAGTTCTGATTTGTTTAGAATTTAAAATTTTTCGTGAAGCAAATGAAGTCATTGTAATTAGATTCTAATATGGGTGATGATTGGGAACATAGTGAACTTTCGATCTCGTATTATGAATCATATTATTTTGGATTAGTTTGTGTTCACTGCAAAATTATGTGTTATGTGTAAATAGTATGCAAAGAAATTAATGTCTCTAGATGTTCTAGCAGGAATGATATCTGCTTGTAAGAACATCATTGCTGAGCTCAATCGAGGAGACAAAATGGACGGTGATAATTATGATATTTGGTATCGTAAAGTCCAGTATGTCCTTGAGGAGCAAGAGGTGAAAGAGACTTATTTTCATGTCATGGAAGAGCCTGAGCAGGGTACTACAACTCAACACATGAGAGATCATGAGGCATATGTTGCAAGGAAAAGAAAGAACAACATCGCTCGCATCACGTAGCTGAGTTGTATGCAAGATGATCTCATGTGTGAGTTTAAAGAGTACGAAATTGCGAAAGGCACGTGGGAGGCCTTGAAAGAAAAGTTTGGTGTTACATCATCGACCAAACTTAGGAGACTTAATCAAAGGTTTAATGACTATAAGAAGCGCCCAAACCAATCGATGAGACAGCATCTTAGAGTCATGTCAAACATGATTAGAGAGCTTAAAACTGCTGGTCAGATTATGTCTAATGAACATCAAATCCAAGCGGTTATCTGCTCATTACTTGAAAGTTGGGATCATATGAAGGTCTAGATGACACACAATGTCAATGTGAAAACATTTGAGGACATATCACGTCATCTTGAGTTAGAGAAAGAGCGCCTAGAGACTGTTAAACCTTTTAACGAGGCCAACATTGCGAGTTCATGCTCTGGATTGAAATAGAAGAAAGGTAACAAGGGATTCAAGGTTCCCTATGATACTAACTTTAATAAGCAAAAAAAAAACACGCTAACCGTAGTAAGCGTGAAGGCAAGAAGGGTAAGACCAAAATGAAATGCTACAACTGTAGTTCTTTGGTCATTTTGCTCGTGAATGCATTGAGGCAAAGAAGGTATTATCCTTGGACTCTACTTGCAAATATGTTTATGTTTCTAGTTGTGCAATGCTTGTTGAATCTCATCCTTTGTGGATTGTAGACTCAGGAGCAATAGACCACGTAGCTAAAAATCGAGAAGCGTTTGTGCAGTACCGGCTGGTACCTAAAGGTACAAGATGGTTGTATGTGGGAAATAACTCCAAGGTTGTGGTACTTGGTATAGGCACTTGCCAGCTACATATGCGTGGCGGGAAAAATCTCATATTACATGATGTCTTGTTTCCTCCTGAAATCCGTCGGAACTTGGTCTCTGTATTGGCTTTACTTAAGTTAGGGTTTAGTTTGAACTTCCATGATATGTGTTTAAAAGTTTCTCTAGGATTTGTGTTCTTTGGTTTTGGTTATGCTTGTAATGGTTTCATTGTACTTGATTGTACTACAAAGGTTACTAATAATAAAAATGATCATTGTTTTACATGTGTCACAAGTTCTACGAACGTTGAAATGAATGTGTGGCATGCTAGACTTTGTCACATTGGTGTCGGTCGGATGAATAGATTGGCTAGAGAAGGAATTTTAGGCTCACTCGCCCGAGTTGATCTTGACACATGTGAATCATGTTTGGCTGGTAAAACAATAAGGAAACCATTTGAAAAAGCAACTAGAGCTGAATTTCCATTGCAATTAGTTCATTCAGACATTTGTGGTCCGATGAATGTGAGGACGAGGCATGGGGATTCATATTTCATCACTTTTATAGATGATTTCACTCGATTTGGGTATGTGTACCTGATTTCTCATAAGTCAGAAGGGCTAGAGTGCTTTAGACGATATATCACTTTGGTCGAAAATCAGTTGGAGAGGACGATTAAGTGTCTGAGAACGAATCGAGGTGGTGAATATCTATCTGAACAGTTTAAAGAACTGTGTGATGTAAAGGGTATTGTCAGACAATTTACTATGCCATATACACCACAACAAAATGGTGTAGCGGAAAGAAGAAATCGAACTCTTCTTGAAATGGTTAGGTCTATGATGGCACAAGCTAACCTCCCAATTTCGTATTGGGGGGGGGGGGATGCATTATTGACTTCTTCCTATTTACTTAACCTTGTGCCCTCCAAATCTGTTACTTCCACTCCTTGTGATTTATGGATGGAAAGAAAACCCGACCTAATGCATCTAAGGCCTTGGGGGTATGCAGCGTTTGTTCGTGATACTTCACATCCTCATGGGAAATTGGGTCCTAGAGGAAACATGTGTATCTTTGTAAGATATTCTGAGCAATCTAAGGGTTATGTGTTCATTGGCGAACAATCGGATGGAAGTATAACAGAAATCGAATCACGAGATGTTACGTTCTTAGAAAATGATTTTCCTCGAAGGGGAGAGATTGATAGGCAACTCCATCTTGAAGAGATGTTTGTCTCAACTAGCGTTTCTCCTACTAACCAATCTGTGGAAGTTGGTGAAAGATCACATGGACTATCTCAACTTAGTGGGAGAGAGACATTGGTTGATGATTCTTCTAGGTAGAAATCAAAAGAGTCTGAGGTGCGTAGAAGTGATCGTGGGAAAGTTCATTGACCTTGCTTTGAGATCAAAGGGGAAGCTTTCATGGTCGCTCCGCATGATGACTCAGAGCCTAGATCTGTTCATGAGGCTTTCTCTTCCCAAAACGCAGCTGAATGGAATGTTTCAATACAAGAAGAACTAGAATCCATGAAGGGAAACCATGTCTGGGACTTCGTTGATCTTCGCCAGAACGCCGAGCGATCGGAAGCAAATGAGTTTTTAAGATCAAACGAAAGGCGGATGGATCCATAGATAGGTATAAGGCCCGGTTAGTAGCGAAATGATATACCCAACAAGAGGGTATATACTATGAGGAAACTTTTTCACCTGTGGTGAGGCTTGCCTCAATTCGCCTTATTCTAGCCATAGTTGCAGGATTGGATTTAGAATTACATCAGATGGACGTTAAGACTGCGTTTCTTAATGGGAAACTAGAAGAAGAAATCTACATGGAACAACCTAATGGTTTCATTGTACACGGCCATGAACGTAAAGTTTGTAAACTTAAACATTCAATATATGGTCTTAAGCAATTTTCTAGGCAGTGGTACCTTTGTTTTCATCGAGTTATAACATCTTATGAGTTTACGATGATTAGCGAAGATCATTGTGTCTATGTTAAGAGCATTGAAAAAATCTTTTGTAATTCTTTCTCTATATGTTGATGACATCATGTTGGCTGGAAATGATTTGGAGTTTCTTGTAACCGTTAAGCAATGATATATATCTGATATTTGAAACTTACTATTAATTTAGACAAGTACATGGGCGGCAATTCTATTTGCAACCATTGCAAACATACAACCTTCATCTACTTCTCAGGTTAATTAATTTATAATAAAGTTTCATAAACATCCATATTTTAAATTATGTATTTATTATCGGTATTTCATTTGTTTTTGCAGGCAATTGGTAATGGGACAAATGGAAATCAGAACGTTAAGGACCAGTTGAAGACTTTAGTAAGTTAATTAGCAAGTTTTTTTTTGGTTTATGCAAAGACTTTAGGAAGTTAGCTATTTTATTTATGGTTTCTATGCATTGCAAAACCTAGCTATTATGTTATTTTGGTTATCTACTTTTAATACTTTATTTTCGTTTTATTATATGGTATTTTTTTTATGATTTAATTTATATATTATTTATATTTAATTTTAATTTAAAATTTTTGAAATGAAAAAAAAAAATTATGTAATAGCATAATATCATTTATTAACAAATGATTTAACAATTTATATCTGTTATTAGAAATGATTTAACTTTTTGAATCATTCAGTAGCAAAGTAGCAAGTGATATAAAGATTTATATCGGTTATTGGAAATGATACTAATATTTGAATCATTTATGAAAACGACACTAATTTTAACATCATTCATGTACTAGTGATTCCAAAAAAGTTCATCGTTTATTTAAAGTGATACATTAGTTAGAATCGCTTTTAAAAAATGATTCAACTTGTACATCAATTACATGTAAGTGATGTAAACATTTTACATCATTTTTTCAAACCGCCACAAATTATAACATCATATTTCGTAATTAATACATATTTACATTGTTTAGTTTAATTGATACAATCTTTACAAAAATTGTTTAAACTGATGTATAGTGTTTACATCACCAAATATTAAGACACTTATCAAATATCAATTGCATCACTTATAAGTAATGCAAAACTTATTAAAAAAAATGATGTAAAAGTCTCCTTTTTTTGTAGTGTGAGATGAAGGATATGGAAGAAGCTTATTCTGTCCTTGGTGTTGAGATACACCGAGTCCGATCAAGGAAATTTCTAGCTCTTTCATAAGAGTCATACATTCGAAAAATCCTTGAAAGGTTTAAGATGTATGATTGTAATCCCATTGAAACTCCAATAACAAAAAGTGAAGGCCTAAGCCTTAAAATGTACCCTTAAACAAATGCTGAGAAAAGAGAAATGAAAGTAGTCCCATACTCTAGTACTGTAGGCAGTTTGATGTACGCTATGATGTGTACCCGGCCAGATATTTGTTATGTTGTTGGCTTGGTAAGTCGTTACCAGTCAAATCCCAGGAAGAAACACTGGATGGTAGTGAAGAGGATCCTCAGATACTTGAAAGGAACTATGGACTATTCCTTGTGTTATCAAGGAAGTGATTTACGCTTGATGGGTTATACTGATGCAGACTGGGCCGGCGATCTGGATGAGCGTAGATCGATTTCAGGATATGCTTTCTTGCTGAGTGATGGTGCTATCACTTGGAGTAGAAAGAAGCTATCTTGTACAGCTTTATCCACGATGGAGGCTGAGCTCATTGCATGTTCAACATCTATTCAAGAGGTTTTATGGCTTAGGAGATTCTTGCAGAGCTTACAAGTAACAACGGAGGTTTCGTGTCCCGTGACTATTCATTGTGATAGTCAAGCATGTATAGCTTATGTGAATGATCTCAAGTATCATGGGAGGACAAAGCACATTGAATTAAACATCATTTTGTGAGCGACATTGTAGCAAAGAAAAAGGTGGTCCTTAAGTACATATCTACGCATAATATGGTGGTTGATCCCTTTACTAAGCCCATCCCGAGAGATGTATTTCTTTCTCATGTCCGAGCTCTAGGATTGCATAGAATTTGATGTATGTACTATTGGAGCTTTGCAGTTTGAAATTGTACCTATACTTGATGTTTCATATATATCAAAAGATATTTTAAGCATTGTGTACAATGGTCATTTTTTTTTGCATACTTACACATAAATATTAAGAAGTGTCACCAAGTTGGAGATTGGTTCACTCACATGAACAATCGCCTCATGTTCTTAGTGAAAGTTTGAGATGAGATGTGATGAGCTTGGCGCTAGTAGGAGCTTGCCTCATAATGCTTATTAATATCGCCTTAACAAGAAGCTAAGATGAGGTATGCAATTAAGAAACCGATCATGATTGACCTAGAATCATGAATACTTGGTAGAACTAGATAAGTAAATAGTCAGACGCTAGAAAGCGAGATGGTTGTAGCTTGATCCACATAGTGGTGTTTGTTTTATCCAATCGACATTTACTCTTGAAGGAAGAGTTAACTACTATGACATATGAGTTATACCATATGTGCTATAACGACTATATATGAAGCGAGTGATTACTTTGTTGTAATCCCTATCCCTCGCAATGTGAGTTCCTATAAACTGTTTTTTGGTTTCTAAGTTACCCTTGAACCTTCGACTATGCTCTTGAAGGGATGAGCTAATGTTCGCTACTTTAGCATGTTTTTCGACGGTGATGAAATAATTAGCCTTCTGGGACATGCTAGGAAAGCGGCTAGTTCAGAACTGAAGGGAAAACTATTTGTTTTTGCATTTACATATGTGTTTGCTGGCCAGCCACTATATAACTCAATTGGAATTTCGATATAGTGAACACATGATGTATGAAAAATCTAACATATGCTTAAGGGACAAGATATGTTAAGACCGATGTAAAAGACAAATGAGTTTGGGGAACAACAAGACATGCTAAAATGAAAATATTTTTTTAGGGTTGTAGCAAGTATGTATCCCTAACAGGTGCAAGTTTAGCTCCCAAGTGCAGGTGTACTCGCAGGGGTCGCACGGTTCATTTTTCGTATGATTTCCGAGTTACGATTTTTGAGTTTAATCTATAAGACCTCTCTAGTGCTTGTTATGCTCCCTATCATGTGCGAGAGTGAGAGATATTAGTTTATGATCGGTTTGCGCTCATGATTTGAAAGCATACCGAACCGGTTTTGCTAACCGGTAGTTATGAGAACTTATTTCCCACAGTTCCTAAAGAAACAATTCATATCTCTTCATAAATTGGCTCTGATTTTTCTCTATAAAGAAAGACAATACAGAGAGATAAGAGATATGTAACTATACACAGAAATATAGTGAATTCTAGAGAGAGAGAAAGCTTCGAGGAATTAACCGGAATGATATTTGAACAGTGAAAGGTGGTTGACTTCCATCTGTGATCTCAACCCCGATTTCTGCGTTCGTTTCCAAGTCATATCCGAACCAAATCTATTACCAAACTGGGATAAGGTATGTGTTCGATTTTAACGCTTTCGCTGAAAACTCTTACAACTATTAATTTTAAAGTTTTAATTCTTAGCCACATGGTAGATAATTTCTTTTAATATCTCTTTCATTTTATCAGATGTGTACGTAACTTTTTGCTTTAATATACGTATAAATATAATAAGCTAGTTTTTTGTGTACTTTTGTAAACAATGAGTCATTTTCACATAAACACAAAAGCCCTTAACTTCCATTCTCTATATAAAAGTACTTTCTATAAACTGCATTTAACCTGCTCTCTCCTCATCTCAAGCAAAGATAAGCTAAAAGCTTTCAGCAAACCCTATACACACAAGACAACAAAAGCAAAAACATAAAAGTTTTTACAAAGAAAAGAAGCAGAAGATGAAATTTATAAAGTCTTTTCTCTAGTCTTCTTACATAATCTCAGATTGTGAGTAACCAGTGTGGAACTTCAAGGTATCTGTCTAAGGACGAGACTTGTTCAATTAGCATCTCGCTGTGTAAACAACTGAAGCAGCAAGCATGGAAGGACAAAACTGAAGAGAATGTCCTGGATATCATACTTGCATTCATTCTAATATAGTTGTGAAGTCGAGATAAGACTATCATGTGATGCTGGGTAGTTATAATGCTTTGCTAGAAGCCGCTTATAACTTATGAGTTATGAACTCATTGCTAGCATCATATGAGCCTATAGGGTCACACACCTAAGCAAACTGGATAAACAATGTTGGGATTGATCATTAGTGTAATGATCTGGTTAATGTATATTGGATATACATTGATTTGAAGTTTCTGTGAGTGTGTCGATCGACACACGTCAGAGACAAAACCAGGTTTTAATTTATAACTTAAATTAAACCGGTTCGGTCTGTCGGTTAACTAGGGCTTCTTCTAAACCATCCTATATAAGATAGAGGACGGCCTTGTGGAGCTCTTAACCTAGTTTTCACAGCCACCAGAGACTTCTGAATCCCAAGAGAATTGTTCTCAAAGGCACTAGCATCCCGATTCCAGTTTGTGTGCGTGTGGACTTCTGTAGAGGCGCAGCATCTGAGGCGCTCTTGTTCTCGATATCCTGATCATTCCGCTGCTAAGAAACTTCAGGTATATCCGTGAACTGAATTTGATTCAATAAACATAGATCTAGGGCTATGGATTTGTGTTTAGGGTTTTAGAAAAGTTTTAAAACACTACACCAAAATTCCTTCAAAAACATCAAGGTGTCATAATGCATCATTCCCAACTCAGCTAGAAAATGAATCATATTCTCCATCTATATAGTCAACAAAAACAAAATCAGTCTCTTTCCTAATCTAAAATTGTGATAAAAACTCAGAACTTAAGCAAAAATTCATTCACTTCAGGATCAGACATGGAAGCTTTGATGAAACGGACAAGGAAGACGTATTGAGTTGGGACTGTCAAATACCATCCAAGGTTTCCAGTTGATTCGCGTAACAATTTTTGTTCAAAACACAAAATGAGGGTTTTCTGCGGGGCTGTGTCGATCGACACAAAGCATGTGTCGGTTGACATGGGCTTTAAACGCAGCGTAAAACTTTAAGTTTCGATCAAATGATCGATGTTCCAGAAAATCGCCAGTGTCGATCGACACACAATTCGTGTCGATCGACACGCGTCGATCTCCATCGGTTCAATCCAATTGAACCGGATTGGCATGATCGGTCTAATTTGGTTTGGTTGATTTCATCACGATTTTAAACCGGTTAGCTCGTGTCGACCGATATAACTACTTATTGGTCGACACAAACATAAACCGACACCGGTTCAATTAGATTAAATCAAAGATTGATCGGTTTAATCGGGTTAAATGGTTTAACCGCGATTGAACTGGTTTAGGTGTCTCGGAGTCTGAATTAGATTCAGCGCTCTAGATTTAAATCAACTTTAATTAGATTAAAATTTTTTTGAATTAAATCTAATCTTTCTTAAACATATATGTGATATGTTTTAAGATCAATGTTTCGTTCCTCAAACAAAATATCAAGCATCCTTGATGTCTTTCCATATCTTGTCAGCTGCCGGGTCTTGTTTTGTTGTGTGATGGACTTGCCAAAGCAAGACATTCACAATTACACGAGTAAGGCAGGTGGTAATCGTTACCACATGGCTCGAAGATTGGCTTGCTTGAATGGGCTATCAAAATGGTTTTGGGCCCATAGACATAAGATTGGATTTGATATAGGATATTAATCCAAGACCAAGAGTCATATTGGATATGATCAGCAAAGAGTTGCTCACCTAAATAACTGAAGTTTGGGCGATGAGCCAAAGCTCACTCAAATCTCAGTGAAATATGGATCTTGGATCATTATATTCAACCTGAGGAAAATTAATTTTGAATATAATGCGAGCTGTCTTAAATGTTAAGATTTCTCATTCCTTGAACATCAAAAACTAATTAAACTCTCTCTTTTCTTGATTCAGCTATGTCTAGCAACAGCACAAACTCATTCACGTTGAGATCCGTCCTTGAGAAGGAAAAGTTGAAAGGATCCAACTTCTTGGAATGGTATCGGAACATAAGAATCGTTCTCAGAAATGAGAAGAAGGAATATGTTCTTGAGAAACCTCTTCCAGAAAAGCCCAGATCCAATGCTCCTATTGTTGATAAGGACAAGTGGGAAAAGCATTCGGATGATGTGACAAATGTGATTTGTCTAATGCTGGCCACGATGAACTCGGAACTGCAGAAACAGTTTGAGAACGCGGGGTCACCGATTGAGATAATCACAACCCTGAAATCAATATTTCAGGAGCAAGCTCGCACTGAGAGATACCAGACGGTTAAATCTCTCATTGAGTGCAAGCTGTCAAAGGACAGTCCAGTGAGCCCCCACGTCATCAAGATGATGGGTTATATCGATAACCTGGCTAAACTGGACTCTCCCCTTAGCCAAGAGTTGGCTACGGACATCATCCTGCAATCTCTGCCGACTAGCATCGATCAATTTGTTCTGAACTATAATATGAACAACATGACGAAGTCTCTGACTGAGCTGCATGGCATGCTCAAGACGGCATAACCCAATATCAAGAAGGCTGCTCCTGATGTACTTATGGTACAAAAGGGTAAAGGGTTTAAGAAACCTGCTAAGGGCAAAGGAAAGAGCAAGGCTGTCCAGGTTGAGAACCGGGACAAGCCTGAGTCGTCTTCTAAGCCCAAGCGTGGCCCAGTTGATACTGATACTTGTCTTTACTACAAGAAGCCTGGGCATTGGAGGAGAAACTGCAAGGAATACCTGGAAGGTTTGAAGAACCTGAGGAAGTCGTACGAGACGGCATCTAAAGGTATTTATGTTATAGAAGTAAATATTACTTCATCAGGTTCTAATTCTTGGGTATTGGATACCGACTGTGGTGCTCATATTTGTACTAAAATGCAGGGCCTACGCAGCAGTAGAACGCTGAAGAATGGACAAGTGGACCTGCGTGTTGGGAATGGAGCAAGAGTTGTTGCATTAGCCGTATGAACTTATCATTTGTCTCTGCCATCGGGCATGATTTTAGAGTTGTAGAACTGCTACTATGTGTTGATGGTGGAGTTCTACCCCTAATCAATAGTTTGGAAATAATTGGAGTTGGTCCATGCCTAGCTCTTCCCTAATAATCTATTAACAATGGTTTCAACTATCAACACCCTCCACATCCTCTCCTCTCTTTTCCACATCATATCTTCTCTCTTCCACCTAATAATTCAACACTCACTAAAATTTAATACTCTACAATGGTTTTCTTAATAAGATTCAACACTCTACCCTACCATTTTTATTTTATTATTTTTATTTTAGTTTATGTTTTTCTTTATGTGATTACATATTAATTACAATGACCGATTGAATTAAATTAAAATAATTAAGAATTAATTAAAATAACTACAATTATCGATTAAAATTAATCTTTTTATGTGTCCAATTCTAATGAAACAAATCTCTAATTATAGAGTATAAAAAATAATGAATTTTGGTATAATTTATTTTTTTAAAGAATATTATTTCATATACAACAATTACCTTAAAATAATGTGGATGTAAGAAAAAAAACAATAATTTCAGCCTATTCTCTCTCCACCTTGTATTGTTACCGAAATTGTTTTTCTTTCCATTGGTTAAATGACATGTGTTCAAATGGGCTCCCACTAACATTATTTCAACTAGTTGAAAACTTTCAACACTAAATAATCCACATCAGCTTCTGATCAGTTTTCAACACATCATTGTAGCTAATAAACTGTTGAATAATTTATTCAACAACCTCATTGTAAATAGTCTTAGGTTATAAGTCCCGACAACAGGAATTTAGACCCTCAGCCCAGATGACCAAGGGATACCTCGGAGAAGATTGATCAGATTTAGTGTCCAAAGCGGGGGTATAAACGAACATCGTCCTAAGCCGAAGTCTAAGCTCGGACAGTATAAGATCGAATCTTATCACAGATTCCCTAGTCTTGGAAAAATAGGAAATATTCCATTTTTTCGAGGTTAGACCATGGGTTTATTAGACCGACTATTAAGGATATATAAATACATACCCCCTCACTAATAAGATTCATTCAGAATCGGGAGGAGAAGAACTAGATTACCTAGGTTTTACTTCTCTTTGATAAAGTTAACTCGGCATCCCGAGTTAACAAGCATTGTAAACACCTTTAATAATAATACACCCTCTTTCCGAGGTTTCTTCTTTATTTTCTTATCAAGTACTTTCCTAAAAACGAACCCCTCTAATTACAAATAATTAGAAGTTGAACCCAGTATCAACACTATGTACCTGCGATAAGCAGGAATATCATTTCTATTTATGTTTTAGACATGAATGGTTTTGAATTTTCGATTAAAAACAAATGTTGCTCTTTTATTCGAGATAATATATTTTATGGTAGCTCCCCATTAGAGAATGGGCTTTATATTCTCAACCAATCATTACCTGTTTATAACATAAATAACAAACGGTTTAAATCAAATGACTCAAACCCGACTTTTCTCTGGCACTGTCGTTTGGGCCACATCAATGAGAAAAAGATTCAAAAGCTCCATCGTGATGGGCTTTTAGACTCATTTGAGAAGAGTGAATCCTGCTTATTGAGAAAAATGACAAAGGCCCCTTTCAACAAGTTTAATGAAAGAGCCAGTGACTTGTTGGGCCTTATACATACAGATGTGTGTGGCCCAATGAGCATTAGTTCAAGAGGAAACTTTAGGTACTTCATCACATTTACTAATGATTTCAGTAGATATGGTTATGTCTATCTTATGAGACATAAGTCGGAATCCTTCGAAAGGTTCAAGGAGTTCCATAATGAAGTGTAGAACCAACTTGGCAAAAGTATCAAAGCTCTTTGATCTGATCGTGGAGGTGAGTACTTGAGCCAAGAGTTCGATGATCATCTTAGAGATTGTGGAATCGTTTCACAACTCACTACTCATGGAACACCACAGTGGAATGGTGTGTCTGAGAGGAGGAATCGAACTTTATTGGATATGGTTCGATCGATGATGAGTCATGTGGATCTACCGTTATCCTTCTGGGGATATGCTCTTGAAACGTCTGCGTTTACGCTGAACAGAGTTCCAACAAAATCAGTTGAAAAGACTCCACATGAGATGTGGACTGGAAAGGTTCCAAGTCTGTCTTTTCTTAAAATATGGGGTTGCGAAGCTTATGTCAAGCGATTGATATCTGATAAGCTCGCACCCAAATCTGATAAGTGATACTTCGTTGGTTACCCTAAGGAAACCAAGGCATACTACTTTTACAACCGATCCGAGGACAAGGTATTTGTTGCTCGGAGCTGTGTCTTTCTTGAGAGAGAATTTATTTCCAAGAAGAACAGTGGGAGTAAAGTACAACTCGAAGAAATTCGAGAACCACATGATGATGTTCAACCTGATGAGGGAGAGCAGCCGTTGGATTCACAAGAAGTTGTGGAACCAACACCTGTGGTGCCTGTAGTTCGCAGGTCCGGAAGGACTCGTAATGAAGTCGAGAGATGCGGATATCTCATGACTAACTGTCATGATCTTCTGATGGTTGATAGTGACAAATTGCAAAGTTCGAAAAAGCAATGTTGGGCCCTGACTCCGAAAAATGGTTTAAGGCCAGTGAATCCGAAATGGTGTCCATGTCAATCAACAAAGTTTGATCTTTGGAAGATTTGCCCGATGGTGCAAAAGCCATTGAGTGCAAATGGGTATTCAAGAAGAAGATTGACGTGGATGGTAATGTACAGATGTACAAAGCTAGATTGGTGGCAAAAGGTTTCAAACAAGTGCATGGTGTTGACTATGACGAAACTTATTCCCAGTCGCTATGCTTAAGTCCATTCGGATTCTCCTAGGGACTGCCGCTTATTATGATTATGAGATTTGGCAGATGGATGTGAAAACCGCCTTCCTGAATGAGATTCTGGAACAGGATGTGTATATGACACAACCTGAGGGTTTCCTAGATACTAATAACCCTAGGAAAGTATGCAAGCTTCATCAATCCATTTATGGATTGAAGCAAGCATCTCAGAGTTGGAATCTTCGTTTTGATGAAGCTATTAAAGAATTTGGTTTCATCAGGAACGAAGAGGAACAGTGCGTTTACAAGAAGACTAGTGGGAGCGCAGTTGCTTTTCTAGTACTGTATGTAGATGACATATTGCTTCTCGGAAATGATATTCCGTTGCTTCAGTCTGTTAAGACTTGGCTAGAAAGTTGTTTCTCGATGAAGGATATGGGAGAAGCCGCGTACATTCTTGGAATAAGGATCTATAGAGATAGATCGAAGAGGCTAATTGGATTGTGTCAGGATACTTATATTGATAAGGTCTTACACAAGTTCAATATGCATGATTCCAAGAAGGGCTTGCTTCCAATGTCACATGGCATCACTCTCAGCAAGAAGCAGTGTCCTTCGACACCTGCTGAGGGAGAGCGCATGAGTAGGATTCCCTATGCTTCTGCGATAGGGTCCATCATGTATGCCATGCTATGTACACGTCCATATGTTGCTTGTGCTTTGAGCATGACGAACCGATACCAATCCGATCCCGGTGAAAGTCACTGGATTGCCGTCAAGACAATCCTGAAGTATTTGAGGAATACTAAGGATATGTTCTTGGTTTACGGAGGAAGTGATGAGCTTGTGGTAAGTGGATACACTGACGCCAGTTTCCAGACGGACAAAGACGATTTCTGATCTCAATCTGGTTATGTCTTCTGTCTGAATGGCGGTGCAGTCAGTTGGAAGAGTTCCAAGCAGAACACCGTGGCGGATTCCACAACTGAAGCTGAGTACATTGCTGCTTCAGAAGCGGCAAAGGAAGCTGTTTGGATTAGGAAGCTCATTACTGAACTTGGTGTGATTCCTAGCAGTTCTGAGCCTGTGGCGTTGTTGTGTGATAACAATGGAGCTATAGCTCAAGCAAAGGAACCCAGATCACACCAGGAGTCCAAACACATTGAGAGAAGATATCATCTGATACGAGATATCATTGATAGAGGAGATGTGAAGATCAGCAGAGTCCCGACGGACGAGAATGTTGCTGATCCTCTGACTAAGCCACTCCCACGGCCCAAAAATGAGAGTCATGCTGCGGCAATAGGAATTAGATTTCTCGAGTAGTAATCTTAATTTGAGTGGGAGTTATTTATTTTGTTTTGATGTTCATGTAAACATACTTTGGTTATGTTTTAATAAATGAAATTGTTTCAGTATTATTTAATAATATAGTTGACTAATTAAATAATAGTCCCAAAATAATCTAAGGCATTCTTATAGGTCATCAAATACGTGATTTGATCATAAAACCCTATAAGCGATAGATGTCATCAATTACTGAGGTCCCTGGTCGAAGGTTGTTAAATTGGGACATTAATAATCGCGCGAGACTAGTATGTGATGTGACTGATGACCAAGTTTCATGGTGTCATTGATAGGAGTATCAAAGTCAATCACATAGATATGTGTTGTGAACACGGTATCGGATATGACCCGCTAATGAGAACTCAACAAGATTGTTATATGAGTGTCATATGAGTTTCTCATTACGACTATAGAGTATAGTCCTTAGTCCTGAGTTCATCATGGTTTCCTGCTTATGAATTTGTCTGCTTTGACCTTGTCAAACGTCAGCCGTGACTGGTGACTATTCAGACATTGATTGGACATCTCATGAAGTGTGTGGGGAACAGGGGATGGAACAAGATGGGATTTGTCCCTCCTATATAACATGAGTTAAATATCTCTAGGCCTATCGAAGATTTGATACTGAGGGAATATGTGGCCACACACAAACAAGCTGAATGTTAGTTGTTTGCCTTTATCAGTATAAAGAAGAGTTTGATAAACGAGATTTGGCTTTATAAGGATGACACGAGTTCTTGCCTTACGCTGAATCGAGATATAGAGACAAAGTGATTATTGGAATAAGTTGATTCCAGTACAAGTGGAAGATTGAAGGGAATGTCCTAGATATCATACTTGCATTCACTCTAATATAGTTGTGAAGTCGAGATAAGACTATCATGTGATGCTGGGTAGTTATAATGCTTTGCTAGAAGCCGCTTATAACTTATGAGTTATGAACTCATTGCTAGCATCATATGATCCTATAGGGTCACACACCTAAGCAAACTGGATAAACAAAGTTGGGATTGATCATTAGTGTAATGATCTAGTTAATGTATATTGGATATACATTGATTTGAAGTTTTTGTGAGTGTGTCGATCGACACACCTATTGGTGTCGATCGACACACGTCCGAAACAGACCCAGGTTTTAATTTATAACTTAAATTAAACCGGTTCGGTCTGTCAGTTAACTAGGGCTTCTTCTAAACCATCCTATATTAGATAGAGGACGGCCTTGTGGAGCTCTTAGTTTTCACAGCCACCAGAGACTTCTGAATCCCAAGAGAATTGTTCTCAAAGGCACTAGCATCCCGATTCCAGTTTGTGTGCGTGTGGACTTCTGTAGAGGCGCAGCATCTGAGGCGCTCTTGTTCTAGATATCCTGATCATTCCGCTGCTAAGAAACTCCAGGTATATCCGTGAACTGAATTTGATTCAATAAACATTGATCTAGGGATATGGATTTGTGTTTAGGGTTTTAGAAAAGTTTTAAAACACTACACCAAAATTCCTTCAAAAACATCAAGGTGTCATAATGCATCATTCCCAACTCAGCTAGAAAATGAACCATATTCTCCATCTATATAGTCAACAAAACCAAAATCAGTCTCTTTCCTAATCTAAAATTGTGATAAAAACTCAGAACTTAAGCAAAAATTCATTCACTTCAGGATCAGACATGGAAGCTTTAATGAAACGGACAAGGAAGACGTATTGAGTTGGGACTGTCAAATACCATCCAAGGTTTCCAAGAATGGTCTTCTCCATCACTAGCATCTGTTTTTTGTTGTAAGCATTGTCCGTGAGACACAACAAATCATTAACCTACACAATGATCAACTTCATCATCATACATCAGCTCAAAGTAACATATAACAAACACAAATCATTATAAAGATATATGTACCTGAGGCAACGGTCATAGTTCTTCGTATTTGGAAGCGATAAGCATGTCAATGATTTCCACTAGCTGTAAATCGCTTCTAGGTACAGGTTTCACATATAGGAATCAGTCAATGATGTTCACAGTGAGGTAGAGAGTTTCAGGGTTAAGCTTAAATTTGATATGAACTTCTAATAACCAATCTATCAAGATACCTCTCATTTTATCATGGAGATCAGTTTGAATGTGCATATACTTCTGAGGCTGGCTTTCTTTTTCGACTTCTTTATAGAAAGAGTATATATCATCAGCATATTCCACTGCAGCTAGATGATTATCTCTATCAGAGGCATCAATATCTAGAATCTTTGGTTTTTTTTGTTTATACCACACACAGCTTTGTTCCTATCACTAATAACTGATGAATATGTAAATCATCTATTAGGGTTTATAGCGGACTCAAAGCGGCCTCTTGTTGAAAACTGCATTTCAATCCAGGTCATTCTCATCTTCTATAATTATTGTTCTAAAACAAAAGAGAAATAGAAAAGTGTTTTGAAAAAGCACAACCCTAATTGAAGGGTGGCCAAGATAGCTACTACACAATCGCATACAACAAATTTTTTTTGGCAATTCCAAAGATTGTACGTATGATAAGGATGTGGGAGACAACTTGGAAGTTCAAACATGTATTGAACAAAAACTTTTTGGCTAATTATTGTAGGAGACGTATTTCTAATACTACATAGAAAAACTGAAAAAAAATGTAAAGAAAAACAACTATATAATTGTAATCGAAAATTATTATGACAGTAAATATCGAAATATTAACTAAAAAGTTAAGTATGCAAAGTCAAGATGAATCTCTCTCTTCAATTCTGAAAATCGTCTTGAAGCAATGCGACGTAATTGTATTATTTCCAAAGTTATGTCATTAGCAATCGATTAGCGTTGATCCCATGGTTTTCTTAGTAGTTATTGGAACACATAATGTAAAACGAAACGAGTAAGAAGAGAAAGAAAAATGAAATAAATTATCAAACCTTGGGATATATTTGATTCTTGATTTGTCTTCTTCAACGTAGAGATCAAGAATCTTGGTGAATGCATCTACAAGGCTCCTATGTTTCTCCAGAAACGTGGTGAATGCCACTTTCCCTCACTGGAGAAAGCGGAGTGTATTCGAACTAGGAGTGAAAATGTGAACTTGATAAATATTACCAAAAAAAACTAATCAGTTCAATCAAATGATTAGTTTTAGTAACATATTATATATATTTGTATGATTAAAAAAAAACAATATTGATCCCTTTTTCTTTTACTTTGAAATTTACATAATCCATATGCAAAACATTAATTATACATGAATGAGCAAATTGAAAAGATTGAAATTTAGAACCATCAACCATGGGAATTTTGACTAATATATCTGCGGGAACACTCGACTCTCTATGCACCCATTTGAACTGGATTTGATCAAATTTGGTTTTCCATTTCGATACCTCCCTTATCCAGTTGTGGTTGGTAAAAGACCTTTCTATAACCCATGGCCCAACAGTAATGCATTGCTATTATCGAGGCATGTATTTCACTAACCAGAACCGAGTCAACTTTTGATCTAATCCCCTGAGCTTCACCTAGAAAATTTCCTCTATCATCACACAATACCCAGCCTGCTCTTGCATCTATGATTGAAGAAATGAATGACGCATCATACTTACATTTGATCCACCCACCCTCCGGTTTCTTCCAGCCTTTAGCTCTATGAGATCTGTTGTTTTGCATAGGTTGACGTCTTCCAAAGTGAAAGGTCTCCACAATTTTCCACTCCAGGGCATCTGCTTTTGCCAATTTCAAACTTTGCATCCATGGGATATCTTTCTTTTGATGGATCAGAATGTTTCTGATCTTCCATATTCGCCATATAATCCATAATGGTAGCTGACTTTGATGAGATAATGCAGATACAATGTTGCAGTCCAGGATAACCTCTATCTTTGCATCGACCGAAACATTATCATCATATAAGATAGCGTTAGAGATACCTGAACTTCGCCTCAACGATTTAGAATACTCACAAGTAAAAATAGATGATTAATATTTTCCTCTGCTTTAAAAAATCTCTTGCACACAGAATCTTGAGACATATGTCGTCTTTTCATTGTTTCACCTGTTGCCAAAATTCCAGATAATAGCTTCCACACAAAGTGTTGAACTTTTGGGGCCTATTTTACCTTCCAAAATTTGGCTTTTCATCTGGTATCTCCAGGATTTGGTTCAACAATTTCATGGTGAAGGAAATGAGTAATGAACCAATAACCCAACTTCACTGTATACAACCTATCATCATTAAAATGCCAACCCAGCATGTATGAGCATCCTTATTTCCAAGCTTTAGGCTTAGAACTTTCTCAATATCTTCATCCACTACCAACCTGCGAACCAAATCAACATTCCACTTTGTTCGATCCTCTGTTAGCCAGTCTACAAGTTTCAAAAATTCTTGTGTCCGATCTCTAGCTCGAGGCGCTCGTGGAGGATTATCAGGAATCCATGGATCAACCCAAGCATTTATACATTCACCATTTCCAATAAAAAACCATAACCCCTGTTTCAAAATATCTCTACTGATGGTGCGAAGTTATTCACCCAAAATTAACTGCAAGTGCACAGTTTACAGTTGTAGTATTTAGGTTATCGATTCCACAGAGATTATGTCGAGTTTCGATTCTATTAGAATGCAATCTATCTGGTAAGTAGTTGTGTTATTTATGGATTAAAAACGCTAGACTTATGTATATCGCGGGTAATATGGGCCATGCACGAAATTGAATGTTGCTCTACTCTTAAACACAAAAGCCAAATGTAATACCAAATCTCTTTGGCGTATTACACTATGAATCAACCAACAGATCAGAAAGGATGCTTTTCAACCTATATAGCTAGTACATGCATTGTGAATGGATTTGATTTTTCATGATCTTCCAAGCCAAACTCTCGTTTGTATAAGGACGAGATCACCTGCTAAAAACAATGCTCCGGGTTTAGTGTAAAATGGGTGTATGATGCAACAAACCCTAAAATTCAATATTCTAAGTGATCAAGTCAAAATATTGTATGGATTAATATTAAAGCAGAGAGTAGTCACGAATTCAGCAACAATTCGTGCACCTAATGACCCATAAAACCTTTGACAACCTAGATCTAACTAGGGAACTACTCACACATAGCAAACAAACCAATCATAATCATTAATAACAAGAGTTTGCAATATGAAAGCAATATCAAAAGAGATCAGAGCAAAATGTGGCTTTTTCTCTGTAAAACCAAGAGAGCAGGGGCACAAGAAAACTTTCACACAAGGGTGTTCACTGAAAACAAGATCTAAGTAACTTTTTGGTGATTTTTGGTAAAGAGATGCTTGAATGCTTCAAAAGCTTGATGGAAGTCTTCTCTCCCTTTCTTCTCTGCTTAAAGTCGATTATATAGCTCCTCTAGATCATGCATAAGTCGGCAAAGAAGTTCTAGAAGTTAGGGTTTCGAAAAGAAGGCCCAAAAAGAATTTCTTTTTACTAAAGCTGCCCCTGAGTCGGTCGACTCCTCCTTCCAGTCGATCGACTCGGGCTTCGGAACATAATTCTTCATTTTAGCTCCAAATCTTCTAGATTCTTGCAAAAAACCTCAGCATGTGTAATCTTCCATTTAACATGTATAAAATGCAGAAAAGACTCCAAAACAGCATAAAATATCATCTTGAAAACCGGTAAAAATAACAGTACATCAAATTCCCCCAGACTTAGCTTTTGCTCGCCCTCGAGCAAATAAAGAGCTAGTTAGTGGTAAAAAACAAATCCGGTTTACCGTGATCAAGCTATCAACTTTCAGCAACCATTTCTTTCACTGTGACATCTCCAACAGCTGAACAATACGCAGACCAAGTTGTATTCTCCAATGAAAAACTTATTAAGAGCAAATTAGAGTTATCCCAACCACAATGAAGACCATATTCCAGATACCATCAAAGTAACTCATTTTACTGTCATCATATAGCCGCAAATGCTTATCAATCGTCACCTAATTTAGCACAAGATGGTCTTTTCGCTCTCCCCCAGACTTATCCTTTTCTAATCATTCAGTTTATAACTCAAAATTTCTCAAAGTTCAGGCGAATAATGACATCGTAGGAAATTTTCCTACCCTCGCTGCCAACTGAAGATCGAAAATCATGCTTGTGAATGAATATTTAGCAAGACATAATGGCAAATGTGACAAACGAAATGATACAGACTTAACTGTATTGTGCTCTGGCATTGCTGGAAAATTCAAGAAAATCACGTGGGTCTACTCCGTATTGTATCTATCAAGCTCTCTGGATTTCCATATGGTTGGTCCTTGTCAATACTGCTGAGTCACTCAATCATAGTTAAAGAAGGTGGAAAGTGATAACATCATCATATCAAACAACAAAAAGTTCACCAAAGATCCATAAAATAAAAGAAAGTCATAATACTCCCTCCCCCAGACTTAAATTTCACTGTCCCAGTGAAACCAAGTCAAAACAAAAGTGCAAAGAGAAATCCAGAGAAAAATAAAAGTAAATGCTGGAAATAAAATGATAGAACCGTGTCTAATCGCGAGGACTGCGAGTCTGTCTCCTCTCAGCTGTAGGGTCAAAGTCGTGAGAAGAACTGGTGCCTCCAAAGAAATGTGGTGGCACGTGGCTCATCATCATCGGATCATTCGGGAAACTCGTCATGTTCCAATCAGTATCCTTAGGTGCGTCTAGAAGCAGAAATGAATCACCCAAGGCATAGTAAAGTAAGGTCAACTCCGTCTCGTAGAGTCGGCCAACCTCAGTCCGTCTCAAGAGTGTGTGACTAATAACTCTCGCCAAAATCCGAAGGACGGGGTGGCGGATCAAAGACTGCTTCGTCTTCTTTGGCTCGTAAACTCCAGACCCAATAATAGACCACATCTGGTCACGCTCTCCAAAGCTCTTAAGGCTCCAATATTCGGTTCCCTGTCACTGGAAACCGAAAATACGACAGATATCCGCCACCGTGAGCGAGTAATGCTCACCACGGATCTTGAAATGGAGACTCCATTGGTTCACGTCCTCACAGCGGTGCGGTATCTCCAAATACATCGATGCTAAGAACTGCCTCGCCGCCTCCGGGTATGTATCTTGCAGAATCTAACACAGACAATGATTTTTAGCCACCCTACACTAAATTCAACCTAAATCCCACTCCAAAACATCAACATGCAATTTTTCAAATTTATTTTCAACTTTTTCTCCAAAAATCGTGAAAGAAAACGAGTTGAATCAGAAAAATACCTTGCAGATCGTAAAAACCGTTAGTACAAGATGATAGAGCTTAAAATTTCGATCCCAGGGAACTTTGAATCACAAAATTTGGTTGAAAATTGAGAGAGAAAATCGTGTTTGAAGATTTGAGTTTTAATGAAATTATGATGAAAAACTCAAGGTTTAATAGAACTCGACCGTCGAGTCGACCGACTGCTCAGCGCAAGGTCGACCGACTGGGCCCAAAAAATAAAATTAATTAAATTTTTTTTTTTTATGACTCAATCAAAATTGGGACTAAAAGCACGAAATCCTAAAGAATTAAACTAAAACAGACTCACAAGTGGGTTGCCTCCCACTAAGCGCTTCTTTACAGTCAATAGCTTGAATTTGTCTGACTTGAATCCTTCACTTGGTAAAGCTCATCTCAGCTCCTTGATCTTCTTTCTGTTCCTCCATAGGATCATCGTCACAATCCTCATCATTATTATCTTCAGTAAGATCCACAAATTTGTTTTCATTCTCAGCTTTCTTTACTAGTTCTTCAAGCTCAATTCTTGCAGCGAACAGTGATTGTTTGGTGGACACATGCTTCTTGTTCCTTAGGATTGGAATGTAGGTTCCCTTGTAGAGGGCGCGTTCAAAACCTTGAGGTGTAGTTTCAGTCATCCTCATCTTCTCTTCTTCAATGGATTCAGCAGCTCCGAACTTAACTCTTCCCGTTCTGCAGTCTATCTCGGCGTATGCAGTGTGTAAGAATGGTCTTCCAAGGATCACCGGGTGTTGAGGCTCACTTTCAAACATTGCCACGTGAATATCTACTACGAAGAACCGGCCATTGGCTCTCATATGTACATTCTCCACTATTCCCTCGGTTAACTTGTAAGTATCATCAGCTAACCTCAAAAACACGCGCTTGTTCACCATTTAGTCAAACTTCATCATTTTGGCAACTGAGAGTGACATTAGGTTTACTCCAGCTCCAGTATCACATGGGACGTTCTCAAACTATGTGTGCCCAATCATAACATTAATCTCAGCTCTTCCAAATTCTCCAAGCTTCTTTGGTATTGATTTCTCGATTACTTCATCACACATCTTGGCAAGTCTACTACAAAACTCCTTGGCTCCCATCCTATTCTTCAGTAAGTATGGTGTCAACTCTTGTAACTCCTTCTCCATTCCACATTGCTCCATAAGTGGCCAAATCTCCTTACACTCTTTGATAAACTCCTCCACATCATATTTGAATTGTGTCTCAAGTACCTTCAATGAGTTTGCAAAGAAAGTGATTATGTCCTCAATGTGCTCAGGTCATATCCAATGAGCAGTGGATTGAACATCTTCATCAGTCATAGAACAAGCTGTCATAGAAATTGATCTTCGTTTAGGTTCAGGGGAGTCGGGTCGACCGACTGGTGGTAGGGTCGACCGACTCGGGCGTCGAAAACTCTTCCTTATGGGTTCTTCGATAACTCTCATCTTTGGTTTGGAACTTGTGATGACTGCCAAACTCTTTTTCTTCTTCTATGGGTAGTAGCAGGCAAAATCTTCTTCTTCAACTTCTTTATCCTTGATCTTGAAACTAATGTTCGGACTTCCCAGACCTCTTAACGATATGTGTCTTCCGAGCAATCGATTAAAGCTCCAGCGGTCTTAAGGAACAATCTTCCTAGTATAATCTGCTTTATCCCATCTCTCTCATCAGCATAGCAAGTCTCCAGGATGTAAAAATCCAAAGCAATGAATCTATCACCAATCATACATGGCAATCCAGTAATTTTTCCCAAAGGTACAACAGTTGTATCATCAGCTAATCGCATCTCCTTCTTGGTAGTCTTCAATTCGAGTGGTCCCAATCTTTCCATGGCAGACAAAGGCATGGTGTTACCGCTCGCTCCTAGATCACACATGCATCTCTTGAAGATTTGATCTCCAATTGTCAAAGTAAGCTCAAATTTTCCAGGATCCTTCTTCTTGTCTGGCATCCGGTACATGATTGCTCTGTCACAAATCGCAGCGAACAGGCAATTCCCATCTTCTGGGGTTATCTTCCATCTCATCACTTTACTGAGGACGTCTTCAAGTTCAGCGTTCAGCTTGCAGGCTCTTGCAAATGGCATCCTCCTCATCAACACTTTAGAATAGGTCTCAACTTCTTTCTTGAGCTCCCAATCATCTTCTTTAGCTTCTACATCAATTCCTAAGTCATCAACTTCGTACTCATGAATTTTCAATCCATGGATACACTGATTGATTAGTGCACCATGGTTTGTAGACACTCTTCCTGGGTGGAACCTTCATCAAAGGACATCCCACTTCTTCTTCAGAAGTTAAGAGTCGGCCGACCTTCTCCTCGGTCCACCGACCGTTGACACGTCGACCGACCATTGATGGCAGTCGACCGACTGTGTCAGACGATCCTTCTTCACTTGTTTCTTCCAGGGTTTTCTCCTCTTCAATCTCCTTGGTATGGATAGCTCGGATGGATAATGGATACTTGGTGACTCTCCTGACTCCCACAAATCTCTCAAGCTCTTCCATTCGCTCATGAAGTCTTCCAACATCAATCTGAAGGTGGCTTATACGCGAATCAAAGGTAAGGAAAAGTTGATCCATCTTCTTCAAAAGGGTAGCATAAGTTCTGTTATGCATCTCCAGGACTTCTTCAACTAGGCTATCTGCTCCATTTGTTGGTGGCATTGGCTTGTAAAACGAGTGCGGGTTGAAGTATTTATCTCGGTATTTGTTTGCTCTCACGAAATCCACATTCGGCTTCCCATCTCCTTTGTGCTTTCCTTGCATCATTTTCTGTCTATCAAACACAAAAGAAGAAAAATATTCAGTAGCTGTTTTTATCATAACTTCCTAACTCTAATTCTAACAAAAATCGAAAACACCGTTAAATCTCCGGCAACGGCGCCAGAAAAAACTTGATGGTGCGAAGTTATTCACCCAAAATTAACTGCAAGTGCACAGTTTACAGTTGTAGTATTTAGGTTATCGATTCCACAGAGATTATGTCGAGTTTCGATTCTATTAGAATGCAATCTATCTGGTAAGTAGTTGTGTTATTTATGGATTAAAAACGCTAGACTTATGTATATCGCGGGTAATATGGGCCATGCACGAAATTGAATGTTGCTCTACTCTTAAACACAAAAGCCAAATGTAATACCAAATCTCTTTGGCGTATTACACTATGAATCAACCAACAGATCAAAAAGGATGCTTTTCAACCTATATAGCTAGTACATGCATTGTGAATGGATTTGATTTTTCATGATCTTCCAAGCCAAACTCTCGTTTGTATAAGGACGAGATCACCTGCTAAAAACAATGCTCCGGGTTTAGTGTAAAATGGGTGTATGATGCAACAAACCCTAAAATTCAATATTCTAAGTGATCAAGTCAAAATATTGTATGGATTAATATTAAAGCAGAGAGTAGTCACGAATTCAGCAACAATTCGTGCACCTAATGACCCATAAAACCTTTGACAACCTAGATCTAACTAGGGAACTACTCACACATAGCAAACAAACCAATCATAATCATTAATAACAAGAGTTTGCAATATGAAAGCAATATCAAAAGAGATCAGAGCAAAACGTGGCTTTTTCTCTGTAAAACCAAAAGAGCAGGGGCACAAGAAAACCTTCACACAAGGGTGTTTCATGAAAACAAGATCTAAGTAACTTTTTGGTGATTTTTGGTAAAGAGATGCTTGAATGCTTCAAAAGCTTGATGGAAGTCGTCTCTCCCTTTCTTCTCTGCTTAAAGTCAATTATATAGCTCCTCTAGATCATGCATAAGTCGGCAAAGAAGTTATAGAAGTTAGGGTTTCGAAAAGAAGGCCCAAAAAGAATTTTCTTTTTACTAAAGCGGCCCCTGAGTCGGTCGACTCCTCCTTCCAGTCGGTCGACTCGGGCTTCGGATCATAATTCTTCATTTTAGCTCTAAATCTTCTAGATTCTTGCAAAATACCTCAGCATGTGGAATCTTCCATTTAACCTGTATAAAATACAGAAAAGACTCCAAAACAGCATAAAATATCATGGTAAAAACCGGTAAAATTAACAGTACATCATCTACCTTCCAGAGTTGATTTCCAAGCGTATGATGGTTGTTTCCCTTTTTTTGCATTTAGGAAATTTTCATATTTGAAGTATCGAGCTTTATACATCCTTGATACCAAAGACTTTGGGTTACAGAAGATCCTCCAAACCTGTTTTCCCAGCGACGCCAAGTTAAAACTCTGCAAATCTTTAAATCTCATACCATCTTCACGTTTTAGTATGCTTAAACTTTTCCACGCAAACCAATATTTACCTTTCTTATCTCCACCCGAACTCCACCAATACTGTGCCATGATACTGCTAATTTCATCACATACTTCCTTTGTGAACTTGAAAATATTCATGTTGTATATAGGCATAGCAGTTACAACCGATTTTAAGAGAACTTCTTTACCTCCATGAGATAAAAAATCTCTTATGTTAGCCATGCGTTGTAGCCTTGACTTTTTCAACAACATGCTTGAACGTTTCCTTCTTCTTTAGTTGTTTGTTCTGGGATACCCATGTATTTACCACCTCCTCCATCATTATGAATACCCAAAATCCTTCTCATATGTCGTTTGACTATTTTTTTTAACCTTACTTCCAAATTTCAATGCAAATTTCCTCAAATTAACTAATTGACCAGAAGCTGCCTTATATATGCTCCATACTTTCTTTATATTCTTACATGATTTAGCATTGGCCAGTGAGAAGAATAGAGAATCATCAGCAAAACATAAATGGCTGATCATTGGTCTTGAATTACTCAGCCTAATACCTTGCACCCCTCTGGTTCTGACTTCCTTATCCATTAGATGTGATAACACGTTTGCACATAATATAAACAAATAAGGTGACAGAGGATCACCCTACCTTATTCCTCTATGTGACTGTATATTGCCTTGTGCATTGCCATTCATCTTAACCGCATACTGAACCATAGTAACACACAACATCACCCATGAGATCCATTTCTCAGCAAAACCTAATTTTCTCATTGTTTCTTCCAAAAATTTCCACTGTAGCCGATTATATGCTTTTGTGATCCCATGTATTAATTAGCTTGTCTCTTTCGCATCTTTAAGCTATTAAAATGTTATCAGAACTCATCATTCCTGGTATAAAGGCTGATTCCTGGTATAAAGACTGCTTGAGTCTCAGATATTATTCCTGACAAATGGGACTTTAATCTATTGACCGAGAATTACTATTAATACCTTGGTGTAGGTCCATGATAATCCTTTATTCCAAAGTCCTGGGGCTATTTACAACTAGCAAATTCAAAAAATTTAGAAGTACTAACAAGTGCATATTTGATGCAGTCATCAATTCTTCCGAGAGTTCACAATTATCGCGAGCAAACATATTAATTTAATGAATTAATGATGAGGAATGCATTTAATAATTTTAGAATTTCAAATCTATATTATTAAATAATAGCGCTAAATAGATAATAATTTTTTTACTCTAGAACTCTGACTCTTGTTGGGCAGGGCATGTATCCGATAAATAAATTTTGTATCTAGTTCTTAATTTTCTTCTGGTTATCAAACATTTATATTTGCAATAACCACTAGTGTTGAAACTTAGTTTTATAAAGATGCAGTTCTCGATGAAAATTGGACGCGGTAAAGGATGAAATTTTTGTATTAGAGGATAGTGGTACTTGGACTGTTGAAACTAGTAAGAAAGCAATTGGCTGTAAGTTGGTGTTTAAGCTCAAGTACAACGCTGATGGTATTTTAGAGCGTTACAAAACCCAATTAGTTGTCCTCGGAAACAATCAAATGGAAGGCATTGATTTTTAATGAAACCTTTGCCTCAGTTTCCAAGATGGTAACGGTTTGTGCTTTTCTACAATATGCACCCTAAAAGTGTAGCTTGGCGCGTCGAAGAAAACAAGACCCGTACACCAAGAGAAAAATAGTTGGGGGTACCCACAAGACCACATCTCTAGTTCAAAAATGGAAAAGAGGGTCGACAGACGAGTTATGTGAGACCGGCTGAGGGATGCCGAAGCTACCGGGAGGAGTCCCCCTTAAATACTACCCCACTTTCTTTCCCCATGAGATGTGAGTGTGGGAGATTGACCAGAATGTACGACATCTGCCAAGGGTCCCCACGAGACGGTGGAAAGTTTTGTTCGCCGATTTAGTTCAAAAGTGACGGATATAGCCGATTGGAACCCTAATATTGCTTTGTTAGCTTTTAGGAAGGGCTTCTATTGATTCTCCGTAAAAAATGAAGTTAACTCATTATGTCCCGAGGAACTTAACGAATGCCATGATAGCAGTACTCACGAAGGAAAAAAAAAAGTGGGGTAGCCTTGATAACCACCAGGTGAAGGGTGATGAACCATCAAGGAAAGGTGAAGACCGCCATAAAAGCCCTATGAATGACACACAAGTGGAACAATTTTTAGTGGAAGACATCCCCAACCGGATGAACTCAATCTTGAGTGAGGGAGCGAGATGCTTGGGGATCCTCACGGCACCAAAGCCGAACTATGCCTCATTCGTGGATAAACATTTGCGGTTTCAGAGGAAACCGAAGTGTTCCACACATATACTATGTTGGTTTTCAAGAAGTAATAAAATCTTGTCTCTAAATTGAACAAAATTTTGGAACTATCTATGGAATAGAACCCTCGTATTGAGGTAAATGTAATCTCACCGCCTGTAGATGCCAGTAATTGGGGATAGGTCGGTAAAATCTTTAACCGTAAGCTCTGAGTTTGCGCTAATTGGTTCGAGAACATTATTAATAGTTTGTGCTAGTTGGTTCGCGAAAATTATTCGATTTATTTGAATATCTTTGGTCGGAGAAAGCTCTTGTCACACAAACACCTCTGTAATTGTTGAAGTTACATGGTAGTAATAATCACCCAAAAAAGTAGTGTTAGTTGCTTTTAAGTTTTCTCGAAAGGTACTACTTTTCTTGTTATTGTTTAAGAAAGTGATATTCCACCAAAAAAACTTTGATAATAAAGCCAAAAGCGTAGATCTAAAACTCTGATTTTGTTTATGAATAAAAGATCACTTGCCTTGCTAGACTAGACCATTCTCATGCAATCAAAGCGCCACAACCATCTCTCAATAGCCTTAACATGGCTCATCACTTTGATTCTCTCTTGAATTGGCTATTATGCACCCACCATAGATTTAACACAAACATAAAATACCAAAACAGAAATGCAAACTTTATTCCCTCAGATATGAGAGGCCGAATGCACAAATTGTTCGATCAGGTCTTATTTTCACAGGATTACATAAGAGATATTTGTTATGCTAGAACATTTTCCCAACACCATCTTTTCTCGGAACAGATTCTTCAACATCCATCCGACACCAATTTCCCATCAGGGAAGCCATTTGATCAACCTTATCATACAACCCTAGAAGCCCACCAGTGTGTATGAACAATACCTTCTTTCCTTCCCAACTTTTGTGATCTTTCTTCATCTCATTTACCAAACCATACACAGCTTTCCCACTGGATAAACAAGCGAAAAACCCCCAAATGTCAATCTTTTGCTATATATTAAAATGCTACTCCTAGTGACTAAACAACATACCTGTAGACAGGATCAAGTATAACACTAGTTGCACTTGCTACTTCTTTCACAAACTGAAGCTCCTCTGAAGTGCTCATTGCATATCCGATTCCTTTGGCCTGTAAAAAAACATAATAGTCGAAAGCCAAACGTGTATAATTAAGAATAAAGCACTTATCACAATTTTCCATAACGGTGGTGTTAGATAAAGGAGCCAAGAGAAACCACAAACGAAACGTAGACACAGCATAAATAATTACGGAAGAAGTATCAAGTTCCTGCATGACACACTCACATTGTGGATCTTAGCAATGTCACGAGAGTTAACACCAGCTTCAAGTCCATCCAGAAACCCTTGGACAACTTCATAGAAGTAATCAGGATCATCGCAAACCGAGAAAGCATGAACCTGTACAACGAATGAAACATAACTGAGCCATCTGACTATTTTTTTACTGAGAAATGCATTTAAAGGACTATTACCTTGGCTTTTAGAGCTCCCAACGAAGACCCTAATGAAATACCAGCAATTGATCCATCACTAGCAATGAAAAGAAAATTAAGATGTGAGAGAGTGACGCAAAACAAAAGTAAAAAGGATGACAAAATTCACAAACAAGGGAAGCAAAAGCAAAACCTGCCACATGCTACCACAATATCATCAAATTTCAGACCGTCGGTTCTACTTTTCAGCTGCTCCTCAATTTCTCTTATTGCTTCGATATAACCCCTACACGATTAGCATTAAAAGGGATCTCAATCCTGCCTCGTCATGCAAATGAATAATGTCTATACAATCTAAAAGCAAGTCTAAAAACTAGATTTAAAAGTTGCTTATGAGAACACAAACTCACCATGTTCCTAAAGAGTTAGATCCACCAACCGGAATAACATAGGGCTTTTTCCCTTCCTTTTCCAGCTTCTCTTTCAGGGCATTAGTAAGAGCCTATTATTATTGCCATCACAAGAAATTTTCGTTGATATTATCAAGCTAACTCAAACTACTAATTTCGTGTTTATTTATCCGCTTATGCAATGGATTAACCTCGCTCCCAATGGCGGAATAATCTTCCTTAGAAATGAGATGAACATTAGCTCCAACGAGACGCTCGACCAGAAGATTCCCTACCAATCCAGGATCTTGGTCGGCAAGAAGCTGCAATACACCCATAAACACCAAAAGGACGTGTGAAAACGTAGATTTTGTAGATTTAAGGTGAAAATAAAGAAGATGAATGAATAAGGACCTCGGAAGTGCGGAGAATAAGATGAGCATTGAGATTGAGATAGTTAGATGCGACGGTTGTGGCACGGCAGTGATTGCTCTGGATGCCACCGATGGTGATGACAGTGTCAGCGTGTTGATCGACGGCGTCGGCCATGAGGAATTCGAGTTTTCGGACTTTGTTTCCGCTCAATTCCATGCCGGTGAAGTCATCGCGCTGTCAATATCGTTAAAACGGTAAGCGGAGAGTAGAGAGGCCAAACAAAAAGCACAAAGGAAAAGAGATGAGACCTTGATCCAGAGTTCAGTGCCGTTAGGAAGGCCAGGAAGATTCCACCGATGGATCGGAGTAGGAAGCTGAAGAAGAACATGATCAGCGAAAAGGTCAGATCAAAAGTAATGGAGAACTGAAGATACGGAAAATGAAATAACGTACGTGAGCGAGGGAGAAGGTGTGGGAAGGAATCGGACGAAGATGAGAAGCCCAAGAAGGAGGAGAGTAAGGATTTTTGGTGAGAAACTCCGCCATGGGAGGTACGGAAGTAGCAGACATTCTTCTGGCTCTTCTTCTAATTGAAAGCAAGATCGAAACTTGAAACTAAAGGTAAGAAGTGACGATTACGATGTTTGTGGTTTTATAGGAGAGGCTGAGCCTAATTAGCGTAAAATAAGAGCCTAATTAGGGTAAAATAACAGCCTTACAAGTGTCTAAGCTAATCATGTCACAAAATGCGCTGTAACGGTTATGAAAGATGATTTCGGGATTCTGGAGGGAGCGTCTAGCTACCTGGAGATTTCCTTCCTCTTTGAAATTATGAATATGGGTTCGTTTTAGTGTCTATATTCATTTGTTCCAAAATTATAGAAACAGCGGTTCCTTCACTGTCCATACGCGGTTCAGGTTTGGCGTGAACTCCCAACGACGCTTGCTTTCAACACCAATGCGTTTGTAACCTTTCGAGAAGCTTTTAGTCGCTGGGAACAGGCGATACCAATCTCTTTTTCTGGGCATGCAGCAGCCTTTGGACCGCAAGTAACAACTACCTAGCTCAGGAATCGGAGTGAGAATCAATACTTTTAGCAAAACATCACGCGCTACATTTCATTTCAAAATATTTTACATATACATTTTCTTATCATTTGCTAATAAACATGGGAGGCATTTCACAAAATTCAATACTCCATAGTCATTTGCATATAAACAGAGAGGCTCTCAATGACGCCAAACTCGGAAATCAAACTAAATTAGTAACCATAACATTTCTCACAACCCCTGACATTGCTTCTTCACGGCTCTTGCAGCTGCACTGTACCATGCCGCTGCAGCCATTGCACCTGGATCAGGAACCGATGCAAGATTCTCAGATGATACATAGCTTGATCTCCCGGCCTGTCCTCCAATCACAATTCACAACCATCACATCACATGAAAACCAATTACACAATCAAACTCATCAACACCTCACCTGTGCTTGCATCTGAATGGTTGACTCAGCTCCTGCAGTTGCAGCTTCAGCAGACACAACAAAAGCACATATTGGATCCTCTCCAGCGCTCAGCTTCTGCTCACAAATCAAAAAAAAAATCTCAATAGTACTTAAACATACATCAATCTTCGGTTACAAGTAACCCCGCTGCTTATTGTTTACCTCATCAAGCACTGTGGAAGCTGGGATGAGCGCATCTAGCATCGTTCTATCACCTGCAATTGCTCCACCATATTTACTGACAGCAGAGATTGATGACTTGAGTGCTTCAGACCCTGATTTTAAGAGGAACACAGATTCATAGGCAAACATGTGCTTTTAGGAATAACTTATGACATACAAGAAACATAATCTTACAGTGTTTGGGAGTAATTTCTGACTGAGCGTTAGCTTTTAACTCCGCATATGCTGCCTTGCAGAGGAGATGGTAACTGGTTTCATAAGAGACAGTGTAATGTCTTCATCAGTAAATGCCAAAAGCATGATCATTTGTAGAGAAAGAAATATATCAGTTTTACATTATTCCGCTTGTTCCCCCCATGACTCTTCTGATCGATGAACCAATCTCATTCACTGTTTCGGCAGCATCATTGAGCGGATAACTAGAAAAGAGAGAAACAGAGGGTTAAACTTGTAAGTCAAACATAGGATTAGAAGAGATTAAAATGTGTTTCAGAGTGAAGTGACTCACTAATTCTTCATGTCCTCCAGAATAGCTGTTGCACCCCTGCACATCTATGAATTGTGAAGCGTGCATAAGATTTGTGACATTGCGTAATGCAAAACTTTGCGTTATATCAACATTTTTTAAAATATGACTTACTGTTGAGCCACAGTCCCCGTCACCTACTTTTCCATCCCATTCGTTCAAACTATCCTTCAAGCTGATGATCACAGTTGCTGCTGCTTCAATAGCTGCTTCAAGAATTCGACCTTGTTTACTAAGCTCTTGAGGCCGGCTTAGACACTAATATCACCAAATGGAAGTTCTCATGAAAGTTGCAGAAAATTATCACATCTCATTGAAACGTTTTTAAGAATCATATTTTTATCAAACCCTTACGCTTACCTCTTCGTTTTTTGTTGATTGGAATGGAGGCAGTGGAACGGGGATCTTTGCTGATGGGCGGTTCCCTGTAGAGAGAGATCTATCTTTAGCTTAGCAAAAAAAAGGAAAAATCCACCCTTGAAATGAAATCAAATAGGAAACCAAAAATAATGACACAAGTTCCAAGGGAAATATCAGAGGAACAAGAAAGACAATTTGACTACATCACATCTCACAGACCATCTGTGCCTACTGGCCAACTGGGAGCCTTGGTTGGAGCATCCAATCGGTCTAAAATTGACTGGTCAGCCTTCATGATAGATATTGAGAACCCTGAGAAGGGAAGGAAGCATAAGAGCAACAGCACAGAACCAGTGACTATGCATAGACATGGCCAACGACAATCAGTCACCTGCCATATCAAGAGACGTCATAAATGATCCTGTATATACCCTTTCAACGGCAAGTCCAAATTCCAACTGTAGTTTAGGGACTGCTTTTCCAGCAGCAATCATAAGTTCCATTAGAGGTGTGCCACCTAAGCTGCAAAATAACATGGAAAACAAAAATTCACTGATTAAGTATTCAGATACAACTAAGTAAACTCGGTAAAACATAAATGGGTGTCATAGATATACAATTATGGTATGGTAAAAATGAGTATAAGAAGATATACTAAACATGCTTACCCATTAACCATCAGAACCACACTGTTACCACGTGTGATTGGAACATAATTGGTCTCCTGCACTTAGAAAGAATGCATTAGCCAATAACCGATACGCAAGATAACTGGAAAGATGAAATTCCAGTAGAGAAAACAGGATTCATGCACATACTGGACTCAAAATCTGCTGAAGAACATGGGAAACTACAACGTCTACAGGTTGAATGTCGACCACGGCAGCACCAGGTTCCCCATGCTGAAGGAAAAGTTGGAAAATAACAAGAAAAATGTCAATATACAAGAAACAGCAATGTGCACTATCTCTTTTCTATGGCATAAAATAAAATGAGAAGTGAAACAACATACAACTCCAAGCCCAAGTTCCATTTTCTCTGGACCCAAACGATCTGATGTAACCTGTCCAGGAAGTGCACAAACAGATAGTGCAACACCCATGGTCCCAACCATCTCAGATGCACGTTTTGCTTCCGTTGCAACTTCGGCTAGAGAAAGACCAGCAGCAGCTACTGCTCCAGCAACCTTTTTTTTCACCATACAATGACAGACAAGATGAAGACGACTGGCTACAAATGCTTCTAAGAAATGCTAGCTTGGAGTGCAGGTATAAGGAAAGCAAAGAGGAAGGAAGAGTGAGAACCTTATGGACAAGAATTGTTCCAGCTAAACCTCTGCGTCCAGCTATGCCACGCGGTGGGGGTAGAGCACAATCGTCTCCAACAATCACAGTCTACAAAAATCAATCATGTCATTCAATCCACTAATGCTCTTACCCAATTCTAAACAAATTACCTCTACTTGGAAACCCTCAGTCTTTGCTTGCTCAGCAGACAGGCCAAAGTTCAAGCGATCACCAGTATAGTTCTATAGAAATAGTTAAAAGGAGAAACTAGATCAGCATGGATACAACTCGTAGCCCTTGGAATTTACGGATGCCTCTCTAGCCATGTTCTAAGTACCGTGACAACCAAGAGGCATCCCATTGGACCAGTTACAGCTCGAATCCCCTGGAATTAGAAAAAACTGCACAATTCAGTGGAAAAACTCAAGAGCAGAAAAAAGGACAAATTTGGCAAGGGTTACAGCTAAGATGGAATCAACAGGTGGCGAAGCAAAAACATCTCCAAGAATAGCCGCTGTTAGCATTCCTTCTCCCACGTACCCAGCTTGTGCGGGTTCATGCCCACTCCCTCCTCCTGTTTCAAAATGGCGTTGCATAACATCAACAATAACTCAACCAACATATATGACGTTTTCAACTCTCCTACCTGATATAACGGCAACCTTGTCATATTTTGCAGCCGAGACATCAGCTCGTAGTATAACTTTGACCTGTGAATTCATCGTATTCAGTAATGCAAAATATCAAATGGCAAACAAACAAAAGAGACAGGAGTTTTAATAACCTCAGGAAGGCCATCCAAATACTGAAGTCCAGGATAAGTTTCGACTAGACCCTCGATGAACTCAGTTACCACATCTGCAATGCACAGTAACGAGAAAAAACAGCACATGCTCATTCTCTCTTGCAATTGTGATGTAAGAGCATGGAACTACCATTAGCTACTAAATCTAGAAAATACCACTAAACTAAAACAAATTATATCCTGTCTCATCTAACTTTCGGTCATCAATAACGAAACGGAGAGATATGCAATGGAGAAGCAGAAATTCGAGAATCGAAAGCAGTATGAGTGGAAAAGGAAGAAAATACCAAGCATCAGAAGAAGGATTTAAGAGCATGAACGAACTAAAAGGAAGAAACGATATGAATTTAAACGATAACGACGTGTTGCAGCTAGAAACGTGAAATAAGAAGAGATATCGTGTACAGTGACACAATCAAAGCATTTTAAATAGGTCAACAGTCCCCGTAAACAGACACAACTCTCATCCGCCAAATAGTCTACGGAGAACGAAGACGAATAAGTGCTGAGATCAACCGTAAGAAACAGAGAGCACATGATTCGAAAACAGGGGAGCACAAAAGCAAGGAGACGAGAGATCACGAACCGTTGGGGTTGTTAACGAATTTCTTAGCCGGAGGAACCATGGTGTGCTAACTTCAAGGCGATCAAAACCTGAGGATCGGAGTATCTTGCATGTAAGAAGAGGAAATTTTTACATAAAGTTTGAAGAGAAAGCAAGAAGTAGAGGAATTGAGACTTTGAGAGTCAACAATGGCAGAAAAGAGGAGAATGAAAGAAGACGAAGTACTGAAGTGAGTGTATTTATTCCGTACGAGAGAATAGAACCAAACTTTACCGTACCACTACCCGAACAATGCGAACCGGTAAACCAGACGAACGCAAACCGAATAGTTACCATGTGATTTAGCAATCAAACCGATATATGGGGATGGAGGTCGGCCCAGCTAAGTAAAAAAATTACTTAATTAGGAAGAAAAAAGCAAAGTCCGGTCGGCAGCCACGTGTCCAGTGCACAGGGTTCGTCTATATATTCTTTGTCTACTTCATACGGAAGAGAGACGACGAAGAGAGATCCAGAAGACGAAAAACATGGCTTTGCAATGGCTGATTCTGTCGTATGTGGTGGCCGCAGAGGTTGTAATCGCAGTCGTGTTGACTCTTCCTTACCCTATGCTTATTAAGAAACGTGTCGTATCACTTGTCTCTCTCATTCTCCAACCTGCCGCCTCAATTGTCGCCTTCGCCGGATTTCAACTCCTCGGTAATCGCCTTTCTCTCTATCTATTCTGAGTTTCTTTGTTCAGTATTTGATTTCTCTATCTCGGATTCGGAATCGATTTGGTGTTTGCTTAGTTAGGTTTTTGAGCCGCGAGTAATTCTGTGGTTTTGGTACTTTTATGTTTTGCTTATTTTGCTTGATTTAATTCGTCTCGTTTCAGATCTTTACTGGAAGAATGAGCATAGACTCTCTTGCTCATCTGAGGTATGCACTGCTACAGAGCGGGATCGCTACGAGAAATCTGTAAGTACCAATCTCACTGATTTTTCGTACCTTCGCCTTTGTTTCTTTGGCTGAATTCTCTGTTTCTGAAACTTTTTTAACAGTAAATTGTTAGGTTGAGAGTTTTATCCTCATTCTTTTCTTCTCTCTTTGATCTTTAAAAATCAAGATATTATAACTAAAATATCTGAGAATTGGCTTTCATTATTCAAGGAAGTTGTATAGAGTTTAGCGATTGCATAAAAGAACAGTTTTTACTTCTTAGTTTCGATGCTTGTTTTAGCATTAATGTACTGTCTCCCTTAGATCATATAGGATTGTCTTTCGATTGAACCAATAGGATGTCCATTTTTTTCATCTTTCGTTAGCTTTATAACAATGGCACAAATGTCATCAGTAGTTCAATATATATACTGTTCTTGTGAATCTGTTAGAAATTGAGTCTCGGTGAAGCTTCATCACAATTGCATTGAAACCTTTGGTCTCTAATCAGTCGCCAGAATTTATTGCGCATAGTTAAAATCAAACTCTCGGATATAAGCTCAGCCTCGGTTTCTCTTTCCTTAAGATGACTCAGCCTACACTACTAATGAGTTGTTTGTTTTGCATTTAACCACAGATCTACAAGGCTCAGAGGAATGTGGTTCTGTGTGCTGGAGGAATTCTTCTCTACTGGTAACATTATTCGCTACTACTTGGTCGCACACGCACACACAAGCTCTCATGTAATTATCACTGACCATCTCTTGTATTCATTGACAGGTGTATTTACCGCATCTGCAAGTACAACAAAGACCTGGAGCTCTTGGAGGAAGCAGAGAAGAAATACAAGGAAGAGTGATCTCCCGAGTGTAGAGAGTTGGTTCTTTAAAACCACGTAAAGCTGTGTTATTGCATTTTTACAAATATTACTAAGAACTTGAACACCCTCGCAAGACTCTTATGTATATCATCAGTGTCTAGTTTTCTCTGCAATTTGACATATATTTCAAGAATTATTTTAATTTACTTCCATCTCCAGAGTTCTTCTCATCTACAAAGGACCAGCCTAGCTGTTTGTTACACCTACTTTGTTAACACCATAACGTTGAACTTGAAGCTGGTTCTTATTATATTTGCTTTTCGTTTTCCATTTGTTATGTTTGTCGCCATTTAGAGATGAAACAAAGAGAGAAAATTTTGAAGATACTTGTGTTTTTCTATCGAGGTCTATTACAAATTATGTATGCTGTTCTTATCAAAGCCTTGTTCTCTAGCGAACTTCTTGATCATGTACTTCAATTTGGAAAACGCAGTCGCACATAAACTCGTCGCAAATGCATCAAATTGGGCATTGATAAACTCAATTTTTCAGAGGGCAACAAATATTAGTTTGTCAGTGGCATAAATTACAAAGAGAAATCCCCAAAGAAAGCACATCATTACCAAACACTAGATCACCACCTCAGTTCATTACAAAGTTATACCTTGTATCTACATGACTCTCAACATCCCAAAGGAAAGATCCAAAGGTCACAGCCTCCAACACAAGCCTCTTCAGTCCCTTGAAACTGATCTTTATCTGCTCGTCTTTCGATGAATCAATTGTGCCTTGTGGCGTTATCACAATCTCTGGTCTCCCAAACAACGCCTCTGTATGCTTCTCAATTATCCCAACGGCTTCTCTTGATCTTATTGTAGCGTATCTCTGAAGGGTTTCTCCATCAAAGGACATTACGTATGTCTTCAACCGAGATTGTTTCGTTTCACCGCTAAAACCGCCACTAGCATTGATCCCTCCCACAAATGAACCAACTTCTTGGTTTGAAGATATAGCCTGATAAGTCTCTTCTGCTTCTTCATAGAAGAAGCTCTCCGTTTCTCGGCTTGCTTGTTCAATGCTAGTCTCACCTTCATCTGAACCACCTGGAAGGATCTTCATCGTCTTCTCGAGCTGAAACCTTTGGTCGATTCTCTTCAGGAAATATCCATACATCACAGAAGCAGCATATACCTGTCCGATTCCGAGTTTGCTTATCTGCGCTACCGTTGTCAGATCACCAACGCGGTTTTTAAGAATGACGGAAAGATGATTCTGAATCATCTCATAAACCTCAGGCGAATGAAGTCTCTTGAGTTCCCCATCTTGGGTTGGCCAAGTATCAACTCGACCAGACGGATCCGTAGACGATGAGGTTATGGATGGTACAAGTGAAACATTAGCATCCATGAACTTCTGAACCACTAACGCATATAAAATCTCTTCCAATGCCCTTCTTCTCTCTTTCTCCTTAACCTCAGCGATTCTCCTAAACACCAAAACAAAAAGCAATCTAATTCACTATCCAAACCTTATATAACATCCTGAAGAAGACTAATATGAGCATGTGGCAAACCTGTAGAGAACAATGTCTGTTCCTCCAGGGAGAGAGGATGCATCTTTGTTCTGTTCCTCAGCGTCTCGATCGGTTTGAAGCTGTTCAAGCTGTTGTTCAACAGCTGCTGGCACAAGATGAGGATGGCTCACTAATATCTCTGACAGAAACTGCCCCACCGGAGACTTCAACTGGAGTGGCGCGATTGAACCAGACGCATCATCAGAAGCTGAAGCTTTAACCACAAAGCTTCTCCGAGATTTAACAGCAATTGTTCGGCTTAGCAATGGACTCGAGAATTTAAGAGAGGAGCTATGCTGCAAAGTAGAGCCAAGGGATTTAGATTACTAGGTTTTAATCAAGCCATTGTTGCACAACAACAACAACAACAAAAACTCGAATTCCGTCAGGAGATATCGGATTATGACGCATTTCCAGGTAAATTAAGCATGAACAAATAGAATTCTCAAAAAATTAACAAACTAAATAAATTGATTTTTTCAATAGAATCAAACGCAGTAGATTCAAGACATACTCTGGTGCGAAATTGAGGTCCAGAGCCGGATTGCATGAAACCAGGACAGCTTGGCGTTAGGAAAATCGACTTAGAGACGTTCCCGGAAGTGCGACGTAGTAAGACTGGAGATTGAGCCGAATTCGCCAACACAGCGTCCATGTTTACCCCTCCGAATAAAAAATCAGAACTTTGGCGAGAGAGAGAGGGAGAAAGGAAGAAGAAACCCTAGAAGAGAGAGAAAATGGTGATTAGACCGGGGGTAGTGGATACTGTTGTATGGTTTGTGACTTATCTGTTCGGATAAAAAGTTTTAGAATTGAAAAAATTAGTTTTTAAAAAGATTTAAACTCTAAATTGAAAATCCCTAACTTTAAAAATATATCTAAACCATAAGTCATCATTTAAAAAGTCAATCTTTTCCCCCAAAATCTAAACGAAATTTTCTATTTTTAAAATATATTCAGTTATCTTTATAATTTAGAATTTTTTTTAAAATCCTTTAAATTCTCGAAAATATGAGCTTCCACTACTAATTGTTGGATAATGGATATCATAAATATTTACGTTAGATCTTTTGTGACAGTGACGCATTAAATGTTGGGCTCTTGGTTTAAATCTCTAGGCCTATTAAGGGGGTTATATAGCCCAGCATACGACCCATCAAGACAATTAGGGTTTTCTCGTATCTCGTCTCTAACTTTTAACTTGCCAGTCGGTGCTGAGTAAGATCGCCGTCTCCATCCGATTTTCGTTTCTCAGTTTAAGTTCCGTTTTTCAACAGTCTATGGTTTCTTCCTCCTGATATACGGTTTTTGTATTCTGTGATTTGCAAAATTTTTGAAATCGTAAAGACGTTTACTTTTAAAATCGGCTATGTTTTTGGGAGGGAAAAAGTAAATACGGTGGCGATGATGAAAAAAAGGCCGGACTTACGTCTGCTACGACCAATTCTTGGTTTGTGTGGTAGTAGAATGATGCTAAAGTTTCCAAAGGTTACATAGCTTGAGCCTCCTCTTGTTTCAATGTCTCTCCCTCTCTTAAGGTCTTGAGGGATTATTCGATAAGAACTTGGCTTTAATTGAATTTCAAATTGAACGCATTAACTAAATTTTTTAAAATTATCAAAGTTTTTCTTTAGGTTCTTACAACACAATTTTAAATTTCAGCAGATAGATTATTCATCATCTCCATTCCTTTGTGGTTATAATAATTATAAAATGAATTGGATAAAACTTGTCAATGAATCACTCTTTCAAATAAATCATGCTGTTATTGTTTTTCATCACATAATCAGATTTATAGTGATGTATGAAAACCATTAAACATAAAACAAATCAAAGTCTTGTATGTTCAACATATGAACACAGAGTAGCAACTGATAAAATTATAAAATGAGAACGTGTACAAATGAGTATTGGTCGTTTTAGTGGGCGCGGCGATGGATAAGGCCATGATTGCCCTGTCTCTTCAAGAGGACGACGAAGATGTATCTTTCCAGATGCCAAATTTACCTCAGTTCAGTTCTTGCGAAAGAAATGCTCTTAGTGGAAAAAGTGACTCTTTAGACATGCTCGTAATTCCACTTCCTTTCCGCATTCTCTGACAAATGGAACTCACACACTTACTTCTGCAACTACAATCTTGTGCTTCTTGCATACTCTTTTTTTGATAAACAAGTTCTTGCATACTCTTACGGAGTGGGTTAGGGTCGGGTATTCTAAACATATGAAATATCGTGATTCCACAGTTTTGATTTTTCATGTTAAATTGTAATTAAAAAATTACAATTTCATCGTGACAAAAAAAAAAAAAAAAAACTCAAGTTGTGACTAATTATTAGGATGATTGGATGATTTCCCTAATCTCTATTGTAAACAAAAGTTTTGCAATGTTCACTCAAAATAAATTTCAGGTTTTTTAATCATTATACAATGGAAATGCTTGATTAAAAAAAAACACACAAATTTATGTCTCTAAAATAATACATTGCATAATATAATCTTTCGTTGAGATAGAAAGATATATAAAAAGACTGAAATGTATATTTAAAGTATGAGGTGAATAAATCATCTGAGATGATAATAAGAAAATTTCTTGACCAAAGTTGTATTAATCCTAGCCATGAACACCTAGTACTCTGAAAAATCGTTTTCTGATGTAGATGTTGACTCGGAAATATTTGTAGACGTACTTGCTGTCGATGTGGTTCCATTTCCCATGCCAAGATCCTTCTCATTGTCAAGAATATCTCTACGATCATCATCATAATCTTTAGTGTTTTTAGTTCAAACAATAAGTTTAAAGGTTTTATTTGTAGTGTTTTTGATTGTGACATACCTTATGTAATTTTGGAGGGTGTTATTGTGTTGGTGGACCTTTTCATCCTTTCCTTTACTTTTCATCAATTGTATCTGACGTTTAGTGGCATTCCAATGGTTTTTAATTGAGCTTTCGCTTCTTCCAGGAAGTTTTTGGGCAATATCCGCCCATTTGTTGCCATTTATTTTGTGAACTTCAATCAAGATGTGATTTTCTTTCTCACTCCAAGTATCTTTCTGACATCACATATTATTAATATATATATATATTTTTTTTTTTGACTACGCATGCATATGTATATAAATCTTGATTTATGCTTAGATCTATAAGCAAAATTAATAGAGGAAATAAGTAGTTTTTTTAAAAAGAGCTACTTACATGAAATGAAAGAGGGAGATTATTTATTTAAAATAAATTCGAAATTTAATAAAGAATACACATATTTGATACCGAGAGAAGAAAATTGTAAGTTTTAGGGAAGATATTGGAATAATGATTTTTTTTATACAATGTATTTGTATGATCCGTACATGATTTTTTTGTTTAAATTATTGTTTTTAAAAATAATCACTGTTGATAGGTTAAATGATATGAAGTGCATTAAACATATTAATATATATATATACTATATATTTGTGTTCATAGGTATGTATGTACTTGCAGTAGCACAAAAATATATATATGACTATATGACTTAAATGAATTATAGATATGTATCACATATATATATATGCGCGCGCATATGTTGATGTATCTTAAACCATATATATATTATGCATACACATATAACATATATATATGAAGTTAAAAATTAAGAGAGAGAAAGACCACCTTGATATCAGGACGAAGATGATTGTGCCATCTGTCTCTACATTGTTTTCCAGTTCGTTCTTCAAATATCTTGGCAATTATTGTCCATTTTTTGCTCCCATAACGCTCCACCATTCGCTTTAATATCCTATATATATTTACATATTTCAACAACCACAATTAATTATAGTAAAGAATAAACATACAATATCATAACAAAAATATTAATGAGAATTTCGAGGATGGAACTGTAAAATGTGAAACTTGCCTATCTTCAGTTGGAGTCCATTTCGATTTGATGATGTTTGTTTTCTTAGAGGGTATGTTTTTCCTCATATGCACTCTCTTGTTATTTCTCTTATCGTTTTTGATCATTACCTGATTATGATGTATATTGGTTATCTCTCTAGTTGTACCTATGATATTCTCTGGGAGAGACAAATCAGATGGTTGGGACTCAACCATGATTTGATTAAGGTTTGGCTCATGAATGTTGGTGACAAAACCATTGTTGTGTACCACATCATTTTCCATAGTATTCTCCTGAAAATCATGGAAACTTTCTAATATATCTTCAAGTTCAGCTGGAAATGGAGTATTGTGCTCAATCATAACTTGATCAAGGGTTGGCTCATGAATGTTGGTGACAAGACCATTGTTGTGTGCCACATCATTCCCCATAGTGTTCTCCTGAAAATAATGGAAAATATCTAATATATCCTCAGGTTCCGCAGGAAATGGAGTATTGTACTCAGCCATGCCTTGATCAAGAGTTGGCCCATGAATGTTGGTGACAAGAACCTTGTTGTGTGCCACATCATTTTCCATACTATTCTCCTGAAAATCATGGAAACTGTATAATATATCCTCAGGTTCGACTGGAAATGGAGTATTGTACTCAATCATCACTTGATCAAGGGTTGGCTCATGAATGTTGGTGACAAGACCATTGTTGTGTGCCACATCATTCCCCATAGTGTTATCCTGAAAATCATGGAAAATATCAAATATATCCTCAGGTTCAGCAGAAAATGGAGTATTGTACTCCGTCATGGCTTGATCAAGGGTTGGCTCATGAATGTTGGTGACAAGACCCTTGTTGTGTGCAACATCATTCCCCATAGTATTCTCCTCAAAAACATGGAAACAATCTAATATATCCTTAGGTTCGGAAAGAAATGGAGTCGTGTATGGCATAGAGAACTTTTGGTTGCTGGTTATATTGTTCACAAATTCATCTGGAAAATTGGTGCTTGGGTAGACGACTGAAAAATTGGTGGTTGGATAGGAATCGATACCCATGGATGTATAATCCAAGGTTTCTTTTGTTGTGGGAGGTTGGTAAAAAGGATGATTTTGAGTAGGATTTGACTCCCAATTGAAGGGAACATAATTTTGGTGTGGGGTAGACAATGTCAAATCTTGGTGATAATGATCAAAAGAAGATATTGGAATCGGTGAGTAAGACCATCCGTTGAGAGAATGATGATCTAAATGATCATTGAAAGATTCAAGATGCTCTTTTTGTTTATAAGACACATCATTGCCGAGAGATTTTTGATAGGTATTTGCGAATAGATTTTCGCTATACATATTGAATGAGAAGAATAAAAACTAGGATTTATCCGATGATTACCTTAGTTCGGTAAACTGGAAAATACTTAAGATCTGGGTAAGAAAAAAAAATTTGCTTTCATGAAGAAGTACTAAAGAAGATTTTCAAAGCCATAAATGAAAATCCTTGAAACAAAAGTAATCAGAACTTTGAAGGTTAAGATGATAAAGGTGCACCGAGAAAACGAAATTATTTTGTAAAAAATAATAAAATGAGAAAAGTAATAAAACGAGAAAGGTAATAAAACGAAAAAGGTAATAAGCAACCTAAAAGACAAAAGTTTACTTTTTCTACTTATTTAGTCATTGACATTATTGGTAAGTCAGTATATAAGCAATGATTTTTTTTTCTCAATAAATGTTTTAACCGTTTTTGGTCAAATATGAAACTATGTCAAAATAAGAAAATATTAGTGCTTATCCAGCTAAGTAATCCTCATTCACATTAATTAATCTTAGTGTACAAGTATCGTGATTATATACACTGTAATATTGACAAGTATACCATTATACATCATTGGTATTTACACATATGCCACTCTAGACTCTAATACTCTCCCTCAGCCTATGGATTGGTTGGAGAAAATATTGACCAAACCCATTTTGGAAATCAAATTATTGAACTATGTTGGCAAAAGTAGCTTGGTGAGAATGTCAGCAAGTTGAGAATCTGTTCGAGTATCTAAAAGCTTGAGAGCACCATCATCAATCTTTTCCCTTTTAATGTTTGTCTTTATTGATATGTTTTGTTCTTTCTTGAAATACCAGATTGTGTGCGATTTGAATAGTTGTGGTATTATCACAGAACATAACAGATGGTTGATCTTGAGTCACATTTAGATCATTGAGAAGATTACGAAACTATACCAATTTACATGTTGCATCAGCAAGGCTTCTATACTCGGATTATGCTGTTGATCTTAAAAAAACATTTTGTTTCTTCGATTTCCAGGAAATCAAATAATCTCCCAAAAAGATGCAATAACCACTGACTGAACAACTTGTATCTGGACATGAACCTCATTCTGCATTTGCGAAACCTTTCAGAACCAATGGTGAGGTAGCGGAAAAGAAAAGACCAAGTCCTATAGTACCTTTAATGTATCTGAGGATCTTCATCAACTCTTGATAATGAGGTTTCCGGGGAGGTGAAGTATATTAAGCAAGTTTCTGAACTGCAAAGCATAGATAAGGCACTGTAGTCAAATATATGAGCTTTCCAATTAAATGATGGTAGCCTTTAGTATCTTCATATAACTTTCCTTCATCTTTTGAAAATTTCAAACTCGGATCCATAAGTATGGAAGAAGGTTTGCATCCTAGCATTCCAGCACTATCCAGTAGCTCTAAAGTATAGTTTCTCTGACATAAAGAAATCCCTTCTTTGGATCTTGCTATCTCCAGTCCCAAAAAATATTTAGGAGGAGCCAAATCTCTAAGTTTGAAATGAGATTTTAACGTAGAAATAGTATTTTTAGCAGCATCATCAGAGTTACTAGCTATCACTATATCATCTACTTATACTAAAATTGCTACAAACACTCCATGAGATAAGTAAACAAAGTATGATCATGGCTAATTTTAGAAAACCCCATTACTTGGAGTGTATCAGAAAATTTGATTTACCACTGTCTAGAGGCTTGTTTAAGTTCATATATTGACTTCTTTAAACGCAGCACAATGTTATCCTTCACTTTCTCCCCCCTTAATGTGTGCATAGTCGGGTGGTAACTTCATGTAAATCTCCTCCGTGAGATCACCATTCAAGAATACATTAGATATCTTCAATTGATATAAGGAACAACCAAGTTTTGCTGCAACATCAAGAAGAAACTTCACATAAGAGAGTTTAGCAACAAGAGAATATGTATAAATGAAATCTAATCCCTCTGTCTATTTATACCCTTAAACAACTAAACGTGCTATGTATCTCTCGATGGAACCATCAGCCAAGTACTTCACTTTTAACACCCATTTGCAGCCTACTGCTTGTTTTCCAACTGGTAATGTAGCCTCATCTCATGTTTGAGTAATCTCCATGTTCGTAATTTCCTCACACATGGCATTACACCACTCTTTGAACTGCTTTGCTTCAATAAAGGAAGAAGGTTCTAGTACTTTGGTCATGGAGTTGATAAAGCACAAAAATGGCTTTGAAAGTTTCGAATAAGAAACAAAATCAGAGATGGGATATGGAGTAGTACTAGTGAGAAAGTTATAATGGTAATCGTCTAGATATATTGGAAATTTCACTGATCTTATAGAACTTTGAACTGGGATTGCAATATATGAATCATCGATATATAGAGTTTGATCATGTGAAGGAACTAGAGCATTGGTTTTATCTGCAGGGGATAAAGCTTGTTGAACACAATCTTCAGATGACTGAAACAACTTATCAACATCCATTGGGTTAGCAGAAGTGAAAGGGAATAAAGATTCATGAAACTCTACATTTCTGAAGCTGAAAATTTCATGAGTTTCAAGATCAAGAAACTTATACCCTTTATAAGCATTGGGATATTCAATGAATGCAAAAACTCTGGTTTGTGGAGCAAACTTGTGCCTCTGTTTTGTTGAGGTTGAGCTATAGCATAGACACCCAAACACTCTCAAACTACTATAATGAGGCATCACATCTTTCAACACTTCATATGGTGTCTTATTATCTAGGACATGAGAAGGAGTTATGTTGATAAGAAAAACTGCTGCTAAAATGCTTTCATTCGAGAAATGCAACGGGATACCCGATTAAAATAACAAAGCTCTAGCAACACTGAGAATTTGCTGATGCTTCCTTTCAACTACAGAGTTCTGTTGAGACGTCTCCAAACACGAATGATATGACAATATACCTTTCTGTTGGAAATAACTAGTGAAATTAAACTCCAAAGCATTATCAGAACGGACTGCTTTCACATTGACTTCAAATTGCTTCTCTATTACAACAAAATTGAGAAAGATTGTGACAACTTCAGACTTTTGTTTCATCCAGTAAACCCAAGTTGCTCTGGACTTATCATCAACAATGGTAAAAAATTATCGATAACATCATGAGAATATTCAGCAAAGGAACCCCATGTATCAATATGTATCAAATCAAAGATTTTATTAGAAATATTGTGATTTGATACAAATGATCATTGTTTTTGCTTTGACAAATGACAAGCTTTACAATGAGGTAAGCTACTAGTCTTATTCTTATGCAACATAATAGCAAATTTTTTAGCTAATAGCTCTAATCTCTTATGATAAGGATGACCTAATCTTCGATGCCATATATTCGAATCATATGTTGATAGAGAGCATATTATATTTGTTGAATTCTTCAAAGTAATAATAGAATAACATCTAGTAGATTAAGATTATTGACTTGGTTACCTCTCCCAATCTTCCAATCTCCCAAGCTTCGGAATACTCGTCAAGAAACCCGCAAAGATAGTTTAACTTCTTTCGACAAATGTCGGCGGCTGCGCGTTGTCCTTCCCGGTAGCTTTCGGCACACTTGGATTCCAGAATAGCTTTATTAACATCCCGTTCCTCCGAGATATCAACCACCTGACCTTTCACCTCAGCCAGTTCAGTGATTAGCCGAGAATTCTACTTGAAAATATCGGAAATTCTCGATTCTTCCTCGTCAAAGTGTGCCTTCATTTTACCCAAGCGTTTATCCCTGTTCGCGATTTCATTTTGCGCCTCGGATAAAGCTTTCTCGGTGTCGAGGGACCTCTTCTCTAAATCTTCGTTCTCGGCTTGAAGATAATCGATCTTCAAATTGGATTGTGCAAGCTTATTTTCGTACCGAAGAAACGTCTGACCGACGAAACCCACCGTCTGGAGCAGAGATAAGAAAAATGTTAGCGGAAGTTTCTGAAGAAAAAAAAAAGTCGTCTCGGTTGTTACCTTGAAAAGTGAGCAAGAAAGGGCTTCCAGAGTATCCGATTCACAGCAGACCTCGGGCAGGCGATTGTCATAACCGCTCGCCTTTCGCAAAAGCTCGACGCTTTTCTTTTTATCTTTAAAAAGCAGATCTGCACCATCAAATTCGAACTTGAATGCGTGGTGATCCTTCACATGAAAGATAAGCTTCATGTTCTCCGCATTCTGCTTTTTTTTTGCGGCCTCGAAGTTTTTTTCTTTCTTGGGAAAAGGTTCTGATTTCTGCCGGAAGCTCCTTCGGGGTTTGATCTCTTCATTTTAGGAGAAGAGTTGTTGCCTTCCCAGTCTTCTCGTCCTATAAAAAATCAATCGTAAGAAGAAGCTCGGCAAAAAATTAGGAAGCTCGAAGAGAATGTACCGGCCCAGGAGCGAGCTCTAAAAAATGAAGATGGAAGTATATCGCCCCACTGAAGTTCTCCTTCTGCTTTAAGTTTTTTGAATTTTTCTGAGAAGTTCGGCGGAGGCGCTCGGAAGCAGTTTGGTTTGACTGAGAAGGAAACAAAGAGAGTTTAGTGTCGGAATAAAAAAGGAAAGAGAAGACCTAGTTTCTACCAATTATAATCTTCCAATTTCGGAAGACTGTGGCGTCAGATCTGTAAACCGAAGTTTCATTGATTCGGACGTAGAAGAAACTTCGGAACCATAACTTTGCGTCTGTACGAAATCCAGTGAGGATTTTCTTCTTGGGTTTGATGCTTAGTTTGAAGGTCCCTTCTGGATTTCCATTACCAGAAAGGTTCGTTAGTTCTTCTAGTTTCCAGGAGTTTAACCGAATGTTGCTCCGAGCTGCGAACACCAGAAGCCCGGTAATGATTTTTACAGAGTTCGGTGTTAGTTGTGACATCGCCATTCCTCGACGGGCACAGTAACTTACCATTAACTGTGGGATCGGAAACCAAAGATTGGCTTCGGCGAAGAAGCTTTCGTAGAGATAAACGTAACCTAATGGTGCGGTCCAAGGTCTCTGATCGGACCTCGGAACCAGAATTTCAATCTCTGTAGGGTTTAAAGCTCTTCTTTTAATTGACCCAATTTCAGATCTAGGAAAAAGAGAGGGTCTAACATCCGGGATATTTGGCCAAGGATGAGTATTCCCAGAAATCGAAACCTCGAGGTCATTTTTCCCGAACATTTTGTAAAAGGATATTAATCAGAGATTAAAGATTGAAGGTTACCTCGGAGAGTGGAGAGTCGATTATGGGAAAAATTAATCAACAATGAGCAGTTTTATAGAACGAACAAATGATGATGAACGCTTCGTTTACAGTGATGTAGAGATTTGATTAGCCAACACCTAAGGTGAAAGGAGGCGCCTTTCTTCTCATTTATTTTCATCTGTTTTTGAGATGACACGTCACTTGGGAGGTGAAAGGTTTTGTGAGAATCGAACATTTTGCGCGAATGGACTTTTCGTTGTCCGGTGTTTTCCCGCCAAATTGAAGAACGAAGAATGTTGGAAAATTAAAACTAAGACTATTGAAGACGAAGATCGACTGATACCGAACTTCATTTATTGACAAGCTATTTAGAATGGAAATTCGCCAACGCTGCCCGAAGACATCCTCGGACGAACTGGGGGGGACTTACTGTTGATGGTGGGGTTCTACCCCTTATCGATAGTTTGGCAATAATTGGAGTTCGATCCATGCCGAGCTCTTCCCTGATAACTTATTAGGTTATAAGTCCCGACAACATGAATATTAACCCTCGGTCCAGATGACCGAGGAATAACTCGGTGAAGAATGATCGAATTTAGTTTCTGAAGCGGGCGTATAAACAACATCGTCCTAGGCCGAAGTCTAAAGCTCGGACAGTATAAGATCAAATCTTATCACAGATTCTCTAGTCTTGGAAAAATGGAAGTATTCCATTTTTACAAGGTTAGCCCATGGGTTTACAAGACCGACTTATATAAATACATACCCCCCCCCTCACTAATAATATTCATCCAGAATCAGGAAGAAGATGAACTAGATCGCCCAGGTTTTACTTCTCTTTGATAAAGTTACCTCGGCATCCCGAGTTAACAAACATTGTAATCAAAATTATTAATAATACATCCTTTTTCCGAGGTTTCCTCTTGTTTTCTTACTTTATACTTTTCCAAAAACGAATCCCTCTAATTATAAATAATTAGAAGTTGAATCCAGTATCAACAACATTGTAGGTGTTGTCAAAGGAGCAAATGATGAAGCTTCATACATTGAATAATGTGTCTGAGGCTGTAACTTTGCACTGAAATAGGAGATGATACTCTGAAGTTGGTCAGGTTAAAGATCATTACCAAGATCAGCAGAAGAATCATGAGAACCTGCAACATCACTAGCAGAGAACTTGTTATTTGGTTTCCAACCAGGAAAATAATCGTACTTTTTGTAGCAACAATCAATAGTATGACCCTACTTGTTACAATAAGTAGAAATTGGCCTTGGCTTGAAAGAGTCTTTCTGATAACCAGCATTCACAGCAGTCACTTGAGGAGTTTCAACATTTTGTACAGTAAAAGCAGTTGGATTAGATGATTGTTTGCCTTTTGATCGCTGACCTTCATCTTCATCGAGCATATCGTAGATATCAGATAAACTTGGTATTGGTTTAGTGTTGAGAATCTAACTTCTTATATTCACAAACTCATCATTTAATCCCATCAGAAACTACACAATCTTGCTTGTTTTTGATAATCCAGAGCATCTTAATCTTTGGATTATCATAGTCTTCTGCTGCAATCGTAGACTTAATACTTGATAAACGTTCCTGGAGAGAAACTTTGGCAGTATAGTAAGATACCAGATCCATCGAACCTTGTTTCACCATAATGAGATATGATTAAAGAAGATAGATAAGAGACTTATGAAATCGCTTTGCAAGATCCTTCTTAACAGCATGAGCATCTCGAAAATAGAGAATGTTTGGGTTGATCTATGTAGAAACAAAATTAGAAATCCAAGAATTGACCATACTATTGCATCGACACCATATATCGAATAACAAATTTGTTTCGTCCGGTGGCTCCAATTTATCGTTCACAGAGTGGAGTTTATTCTTCGCTTCAAGACTAGTCATCATTTCGATGATCCATTTATTGTAATTGTCGCCATTAAAGACTTCAGAAACGATTTTCATACATGGATGATCTGCTGAGTGAAGAAAGTACGGGCTGTTTATACTATCAACAGAGTGATTACCGGAAGACGAGAATCCTCGGCGATTATCATGACTAGAGAAACGGTTGTGGATCGGAGACTGCTTGCCATTGCCAGGAATGAAAGACGAGCGCCGATGCACTAGAGAACCAGCTCTGAGATCAAGAGAATGATTCCGACAAGAAGAGCGCTGATGAATCGGCAAACCTACTCCGTGACCAGGAGACTTTGTCCGACGAGATGAACTCTGTTGAACCTTAAAACCTATTCTGAGTGCAAGAGATTTCGTCCGGTGAGATCTTGTGTTTTTTCTTCCTATTTTGTGTGTTAAATCACAAAATTAAACTGATTAAAAGGATCTAAATGCTCTGATATAAAGATCTAGAGCTGAAATTCCAAAAAAAATCAATGAAAAATCAAGAGAAATCGACAAATTTTGATCGAAAAAGGTTGTTACAGAAGAGGAGAAAGTTGTTAAGTCTCTGATAACATATTGGTGCTTATCCAACTAAATAATCTTCATTCACATCAACTAATCTCAATGTAAGTATTGTGATTATATACACTGTAACATTGACAATTGTATAATTATACATCACTCGTAATTACACATATGCCACATTAGACTCTAATTACACACAAAAAAGAAAAAGGTGAAATCTTTGGATTTTTTTTGTGTGTGTAAAATTAGAACTTTGAGATGATTAGTCAAACATAGTAACTTCTGAAGAAAGTAATTGTAACATAAAATAATTTTGAAGTTGTTGTGACGTATGTTGGAACAAAAATTCCAACACATAAAAGAACCGAAAATCTCCAAAAGGACATGCCCAAGTGAACAAAAGAACCAGATTCGGCGAAGTCCGATAAAAACCAAATGCGACCTCAAACTTAAAGACTACGTCGAGCTCAAGAATTTTTTTTTGAAGTCAAAGACATTGAAGTATGAAGTTAAACACAAAGTTTAGTAATGGTGCCAACATCGGATCATAACAACTGGATTGAGATATTAATGAAAAATTTGCCTGAATTAATGTGGAGTTAAGACATAAAGCAAATCTATCAAAGGAGATGAAGACGAGTTACTAAGGGATAAGTCATTCTCAACTCTCATACGAACACTAGACGATAAATTTAGCTCTCACTTTGCTCTCATATTCGTCTTCGAACTCAAATTATGCTTGTATTCACGTAACTCGAGAACTCATACTGAATAAACAATACTTTATGATCTTCACTATAATCTATGTCGACTCAAAAGAGCTCGCAGTCTTCATCTACTTTTGACTCACATCTCATCTAACACTCTGTATTTTTCTACCTAGAGATAATTAAATCCTCAAACGATCAAACTACAGTTTGACGCTGTCAGAGGGATAAGGTGAATCTAACCTCCATTGCAAGCGAACTAGATGGCAAGATGTGGCGTCGAGTGCCATGAAAATGAACACTACTTCCAACAAATCTTTGACTAATACGAGCAAAGAATATATCCACAACTGTCAATGGACTTGACCATGTAACATAAAAAGTTGATAAATTAATTTCTAAGTAAGGAACCATGCCATGCCAGTTACAAATCTCAAAACAGTCGTGACGCATACTCGTAGGGTCAAGGCATTACAATTCAAGATATTGTGATCATCTCGTAGAGAGAATTTCTCTTGGGGTGATCTCAACGACTCTGTCTAAGGTCATCTCGTAGAGACAAGTTCCTCTTAAGGTGATCTCAATGACATGATCCACACACCGATGATTCCACACTCTGTAACCCAAACTATTGTCACATCAAACTAAGTCACCGGCTAAATGCTATGAGGGGGAAGCGAACGGTCCTGCCTAAAGAATATTTCCTTATGCGAGGTAACCAGTAACCCCAATCCCAAATCCGACATTCCCTTTCTTCCCAACAACCTTTCCTTATTCAAAACAAGAGTGAAGGCCATGAACCCCACTAAGATTTGGAGGACGGAGTGAAGAAAACATATTTGGAACCATGTCGATGTCGCCTCGGCGGGAGATAAGCCCAATTGTCATCGTCACTGGTTGCTGCTCCCTTCAAGCCAAGGAGATCGACGTAGACTAGCTCCACCACGAGATCGGAACACATCGACCATAACATCTTTGAATACCAATCTCCATCCCATCACTACGTCACCAAATCTACAATTATTGTGCCGAAAAGGAAAAGGAGAGCAAATGGGGCCAACCACAGATACAACCAGAGAGTTTATATGTGGATGATGCTTTGTTTACCATATATTTTCTAACCGGTATTTCTTTTAGCGTCTCGTCTAAAGGTTCTCACTCAGGAAGATCTTTATGTGTTTCTCCAAGTAAAACTTAGAGCATGTGCAGCAGTGAACCTTCCTTTGGGGGTTCTTAATTTTTTTTTTAATTTTTTTTTTTTAAAAACAACCAATAACGTGCGGACACGTCACATGAACAGTTGCTTAGCTAAGAATTTGCATTTAGTTGAAGTGGTGGGTTCCACATTGTTTTACTATTTTTTTTCTAAAAACCTGCTCTTTAGAACCTCTAATGGACATGCTCTTACACACTAAGGTTTTGAATGATGATAGCGGTCGGGACGAACTAAATCGTTTGCGGACTAAAACTTCCCATTTTTGAAACGGACAAAAGACTGCTGTAGACCATCTTTATTTATTCACAAAACTAATCCGCACTTAGTCCGCAACGGATTTCTTTTATTTTTTTCTGTCTGCACTACCAAATATTGTGAATGGTAAATAAAAGCGGTCTTGACCGTTTACGGACTAATCCGCACTGACCTCTGTTACCATTCAAAGCCTAAAAACAAATATACTAGTAAGGACTAAGGAGTAATTTGGATTTGAGCAAGAAAAAAATTGAAGAGATATATTTGGTGGGCAGACCAGTGAGGGTTTAAGCGTGGCTTCAAGTGACTGAGAAGAACGCAAAAACCCCTACGAAATGGAATCGCAAGCTATTTGCTTGGGGTTTCCTGCTCCCAGACTTCGATTTTCATTTCGAAATCTACTGACCCATCTCCCTGTAAGTGACTTCGCCATCGAATTTCGTTTCTTCCATTTTGATTCTCTTAAACCTTATCCAAAGTTTTGTCATTTCTCCTGCTCCTCTAGGGTTCTTCGACGTTTTCAATGCGTCACAAAATTGATTCGAGACGTAAGTATTTATCCCCTTGGTTCACCTGGTTTTAAATCCCTAATTGTTTGTAGCACTAAGACTGACCCTTCTCCTTTTTGTTCATTGCAATATTCTTGATTAAGAAACCCTCGTCTGGAACAAACCGCAAACTGCAAGTCGAGGTGGTGTAGTATGTTGTTCTTCTCGATCTGAATCTGAATCAAGCCTTGAGCCAAAGCAATCGGAAAACAGTAGCATCCGTCCAACCGGTAATAACTATGCTCGAGCTGAGCTGTTCCGTGGGAAATCAGGTTCGATTTCTTTCAACGGCCTAACCCATCAGCTAGTCGAAGAAAGTAAACTGGTTTCAGCTCCGTTCCAGGAAGAGAAAGGTTCTTTCTTGTGGGTTTTGGCTCCTGTTGTGTTGATATCGTCATTGATTCTTCCACAGTTCTTTCTAAGTGGTGCCATTGAAGCTTCCTTCAAAAACGACACTGTTGTAGGTAAGTAATAGTCCTCTGCTTCAAACTTTTAACCTCTTGGGTTTATCAATTACTTGAGTAGAAGCTATCCTAATGCTGGCTTATATTCTGGTTTAGGCTTTAGCTTTAAATGTATCTGACTTTGAAGGTTTCATAGGTTCAGAATGTGCAGTAACAATATCCTCTTATTGATCCATGACCAAACCTCTAGATAGAAACCAAAAGTATCCAGGAGATTTGTTAAAGAGATCTCCTCTTCCCACATGATCTAGCTCTTATTATATGATACTCATTCTGATGGACTCTGTTATATATATATTTTCTTGATGCAGAAATCATTACTTCTTTCTGCTTTGAGACAATGTTTTACGCTGGTCTTGCGATATTCCTGTCTGTGACTGACCGAGTGCAGAGGCCGTACTTAGACTTCAGCACCAAGAGATGGGGTCTAATCACAGGACTGAGAGGATACCTTATGTCTGCATTTCTCATGATGGGTTTAAAAGTTGTAGTTCCTGTATTCGCTGTATACATGACATGGCCAGCTCTCGGAATAGATGCGTTGATCGCAGTGCTTCCTTTCTTGGTTGGATGTGCGGTTCAAAGACTTTTCGAAGCTCAGCTCGAAAGACGTGGCTCGTCCTGTTGGCCCATTGTTCCAATAATCTTTGAGGTAGAACTGATTTGACTCCTGTGCTACGGATTTGGACTTAAAGTTTGTATTTAATTTTTGTCTTTTTTTTTTTTTGTAATGGTAGGTGTATAGGCTGTATCAAGTGACAAGAGCAGCTACTTTTGTTCAGAGGCTGATGTTTATGATGAAAGATGCGTCAACGACTATGGAAATTACAGAGCGTGGAGTTGCACTCGTTGGTTTGGTGGTGACTCTGCAGTTTCTAGCTGTTTTATGTCTCTGGTCACTTATCACTTTTCTTTTGCGCCTCTTTCCTTCTAGACCTGTGGCTGAAAACTACTGAATTTTGAGTGTTTAGTGAGTGTTACATGTAGCCAACCCCACCTGTAGCTGAAAACTAGTAAATCTATGTTTATTTCAGGATTAATGGGTTTTTATTGAGTCAGGGAATTGCAGTGTAGGACACTATTGAGAGTTGGTTGTTGATCATGAGGATTGAAATTGGCTATTAAAACCAATTTGAAATGGTAAAGTGAAGAGCCACTGTTATCAAACATCTACTCACAAAGTGCGAAACTCTTGCTAATGAAAATGATAATAAGGAAAGTGAGATTGTATTAATGCGTGTTATGAAATGGAGTAGGCCTGAGCATTCGGTATTCGGTTCGGTTCCTGTCGGTTCCGGGTCTATTCGGGTAGAAAGTTTTTGTATCCATATAGGAACCTATAGAATTTCGGTCCGGGTTCGGCTCGGTTCCTGTCGGTTCCGGATCGGTTCGATTCTAAATTTTTTGTAACCGTTATTTTTCGGGTTCGGTTCGGGTCCATATTTTTTCGGTTATTTGCACCTGTAATACCTGAAAAACCCGAAAATAAACAAAAAGTTATAGTAAACTTTAATTTTGCAAATATCCTCCAAGTAAACTTTAAACTTAAATAAGTATAAATAAGTACAAAAAATCTTAAAGATAGTATTTGAAATAAACCAACATCGGAACATCTTGATCATAGTTCAAATTTAAAAGAAAACAAATTCAAAAGAAACCTTCTAAGTGGTTTAGTGTCTTTCATATGGGTACCTATTCGGGTATCGGGTAATATCAGGACCAGACCCGATATCCATGGATAATATATTTTTATACCCAATTGGGTAAAACGCTTATTACGGTTCGGGTATTTTTTTCCGGGTTCCGGTTCGGGTATTTGTTCCGGTTATTATGCCCAAGCCTAAAATGGAGTCTGGTTTTGACATGTTACACGTGGAAGGTGTATGGCTCTGATAGGTGTGTTATAAAAATGACATGTCGTCTTCTCCTTTCCTTTATTTCTGCTTATACTATTTTAGTATTGATGCTTCTTCTGTTACACCGTCGAGTGATTTCCCAATCTTGTTCCGTCTGTTATTTTCTGTAATTTCGTTTTAAAAAGAAATCGTCTAATTAAATAGAAGAAATTTGAAATTTAGACTTATAACTGATCGACGATTATTGTTCGTCAAACAATAAAATAGGATCTCAGCCGCTTCTATAAAAAAGACTAAGGATTGAGAGTGAGTGTGAAAGAGAAACCAAATCTCATACTAGTTTATTCGATCGTCTTCTTCCTCCTCTCTGATGACACAGAAAACAATGTCTCCACTCTCAGGTCTCCTAAACCTCGACCTCTCAGACACCAAGCAAATCATCGCGGAATACATATGGTCCGATCACTTATTCCCCTAGTCATCTCTCTGCATGGATTTTAGATTTTTGATTTGTTTTGTGTTTTTCGTTTTACTCTGTTTTTCGTGAAAACAGGATCGGTGGGTCTGGAATGGACATTAGAAGCAAAGCCAGGGTACACACATTCTCTCTTTAGTTTCTCCTTTCTTAGTTTTTTTTTTGTTTAACTGAAACAAAAATCTATTAACAGACATTACCAGGACCAGTAAGCGATCCATCGAAGCTTCCAAAATGGAACTACGATGGATCCAGCACCAATCAAGCCGCCGGAGATGACAGTGAAGTCATTCTATAGTAATAATCCCTCTTCTTCTTATACACAGAACTTTTAGTAAAAACAAATCAAAATTATCTTTTTTCTTAAATTCAACTTTTGGGATGAATGAAAAATAGTCCTCAGGCGATATTCAAAGACCCGTTCAGGAAAGGGAACAACATTCTGGTAAATCTCATCTGAATTTTCAGCAAAAATTCATCTGGTTTTTTAATTAAAAATGAGTGGATATTAAAATTCAAAGGTTTTTTTGAATATAAAATCAGGTGATGTGTGATGCTTACAGACCGGCCGGAGATCCAATTCCGACCAACTATAGGCACAAGGCCGTTAAGATATTCGATGATGCCAAGGTGGCGGCTGAAGAGCCTTGGTAAGTATGTGGAAATTGTTTATCAATGAATTATATAACCCAATTTCCTTCATTTTGGTTTCCGTTTGGAACCGGTCAAGTGCAGAACCAAAATTACACTCTATTTTGATTAGTTTTATAAAAAAATTATTACGTAGAGATTGTTTCAAAAATAAAGCTCGTTTAACTACTTGTAACTTCTTACTGGTTTTATAAAATATCAAAGGTTTGCCAAAATAATGAATAAGTTTCCCTAAAAATCAGTTAATTCAGTTCCGTAGGTGTAAAATTGCAGTTAGGTTTAACTTTTGGTTTTGGTGTGAAACTCTTAATACCAATCGGTTTAGTAATTGATTTCAGTTTGGTTGATCCGGGTTAGATTGGCTTGCTGTGTTATTAATTAGGTTTGGGATAGAACAAGAATACACGCTACTTAAAAAAGATGTAAAGTGGCCATTAGGTTGGCCACTTGGTGGCTTTCCTGGTCCTCAGGTACACTTATGAGTAAATTTCTCTATCACTTGACTCTTAAATAAAGAACAAGTTTCTGATTTTTTTGAGTGTTTGATGAAACAGGGACCGTATTACTGTGCAGTAGGTGCAGACAAAGCCTTTGGTCGTGACATTGTGGATGCTCACTACAAAGCATGTCTTTACGCCGGTTTAAGCATCGGTGGTGCCAACGATGAAGTCATGCCTGGACAATGGGAGTTCCAAATCAGTCCTGTGGTTGGTATTGGTGCAAGTGATCAATTATGGGTTGCTCGTTACATTCTCGAGGTGAGAAAACAAATCATTAAGTCTTTGCATTTGTTTTCATAACATTCGTATAAATCATTTTGTTTCTTTTACAGAGGATCACTGAGATCTGTGGTGTGATTGTCTCATTCGATCCCAAACCAATCGAGGTATGTTATGATCATCAAGATTCTGTTTTAATTTCTTTTTGTAGTTATGGTTTAATTAGTTTTCTTGAATTAGAAGTTTGTTTTTGTATGGTGGTTAATTAGGGAGATTGGAATGGAGCGGCGGCGCATACAAACTTCAGTACGAAGTCAATGAGGAAAGAAGGAGGATTTGATTTGATAAAGAAAGCAATAGAGAAGCTTCAAGTGAAACACAAAGAACACATTGCAGCTTATGGTGAAGGCAACGAGAGACGTCTCACTGGGAAGCATGAAACTGCTGATATCAACACTTTCTCTTGGGTAATATACGTAACAACTCCTTCTTATGTATCGAATAGAATCAAGATTTTTTTTTCTTTTTCTTTTTCTTGAAATGGTTTTGATTTCTTTGATTAGGGAGTGGCGGATCGTGGAGTATCGGTGAGAGTAGGAAGAGATACGGAGAAAGAAGGAAAAGGGTATTTTGAGGATCGAAGGCCATCGTCTAATATGGATCCTTATCTTGTTACCTCCATGATTGCTGAAACCACCATTCTTGGCTAGGCCCGTTTCTTGCCCTCCTCTCTAGTCTCCGTCTTCTTCATGTCTCGGTTTTATCTGGTTTAATTTCGGTTTTGGGACTTTTATTGCGAATAATTCCCTGGATGGGTTTATCTTATTGGTTAGATCTTGTTCTCAGTTTTTATTTTCTATTCTAGTCGTTCAAGTTAATTTCTTGAAAGTGAGTAGTAGTCGGATACGTGAACATCGGCGATTAGAATGAGATTTTGATCTTATTATGGATAATAAGATATCTTATTAGGCTTTGTATAGAGAACATTCTTTTTATATAGTAACGATGGTGACAAGAATTCTAGATTTATACATGTTCATAACCCTCCAAATAACGATTCTAAGAATGATATGTCAAATCATGTAGTTTTATGAGTTCTCTGTTCAGCTTAAAAATTATATGAAAAAGAAATTCAACATTCATATTATGCGAAAACCACAAAAACCTATACTTATCATGTCATTAGTTCTAAAATTACAAAGCTATTACAACTCCTATACAGTTTGTAGATATTGTATTTAGAAAATTTTTAAAAAGACATATTTGCATATACATAATTCTTAAATTCATTATAATTTTTAAAATCTCTGAAAACTTTTAAAATCAATAAACTATGTACATATTCATCTCCCAATAACATCTCCTTAGCGTTTCAATTAACCGTTTTTATGGGACATCATCGTTTCTCTTTATTGTTTATAATTTCTATATACAGTAATGTGTTTATTCTTTCTTGGCTCAGGAAAAATGATGATGGCTTGAGACACAAGAAAGAAAGATTAAATTTTTTGATTACAGCCTAACTCCAGCTGCTAGTGGTGACTCAAACTCGAAGCCTTTTTGATGAGAAACATTGTATTTTTCTTTCTTTATTTTTATTCAAAATTTCGAGCAACTCTTAGAACCTAACCTAAGATTATGTACATCGCTGGATTCTTAAAATTTTTAAAAGGGGTTTTAAAATAAAATATTATTTAATTCATAGGACCTATTGATCTTTTGAAGATGCGGTCCGTAAATTCTTTATTTAAGACCCGACTCTTAACTATACATATACCTTAACTATACATATACATATGCACGTGTTGAAACGTGATTGATTCAACTGTTTTGTTTTATTTTATTTTTATTTATTTTTCTTCAACGAAAATACGTAGATCCCATATATTTTAAAATAAAAAATTACTAAAATCTTTTTATTAAGAACCTGCTGCGGATATTCATGCTCTAAAGCGCCTCTATATCTACTGCCAAACCATTAATTGTAATAACCCACTTTTTCTTAAGAATATAATTACTTGAGAATAACTTTCGTGGTTATTTTATATAGCATAATGTAGTCTTCGTCCATTGAATCCGTACTGTCACAAGACCGATTCCTATGTTCTATTTTATGCTTTTAATTACCGCCGCGATATTGACTTAATTGTGTAAATCATTACATGTTTAGTGGAATCTAGTTAAGAATTGGGCTTATTTTGTGGCAGGTAACCTCAATTGATACGTTCACGTAATTCATGTAAAAATATAACTAAATAAAACTTCTTGATTGGTCCATTGCACAGTTGCACGCATCTACCTATCAACATTATACACATACGAGTTGATTGGTCCACTTTTATTATTATATTTTATAAGCCGGCATTGTCTTCATCGTAGAAAGAAATCGATAGAAATGGCGAGAAAAGAAAAACGTCATTTAATATTTTATCTTTTACAAGAAAAAGTTCAAATTTATTGTTCCTCGAAACTGTTTAACAAAATTCTTTCCGACGAATGAAGAATAATCAAATAATTTTCTCTGGTCATTTTTAGTTTTTGATAAAATTCCTTGGTCTTTCACGAGGAGCAGAAACTTGTAATTAATGGTTTTTTGGTGAAAAGAGAAAGGAGCCAAACCCCATGAAAATAAAATGTAAATATTAATTGTAGTTGTCGTTTCCTTTCGTGTAACGCCCAACCATGTATCGCTGCACGTTACGACTTCTTTCTTTTGTTGTTGTGTCTGTAAATGACCATTGCAATGAAACAAAACTATTCCTTTGTCAAAACTAAAATCTCAGAAAATTTGACACACAACCATAAAATTTAAACGTTACAAATTATTTTGGATCGTATAGATAGTGAATTATGTTATTAGTCATGACTCATGATAGTCATCAAGAAAAAATATAAACCTATAATTTACTACCTATTGATGATGTCATTATAGATGATGTCTTGAAAAAAAAAATAGAAACCGTCGGCGATCTAATGCTTAGAGTGGCTAATTGAAGTTTATAATTTTAGACCGTCTAATCGCTTATAAGATTATATACATATGATTAATAAATAATTGAGCTCAAATATTCTTGACATTAATCAAAACTCAAATAACATGGACCCGAACCTATAATAGGCTAATGTAGAGAAGTTATTAGATTATAAATAAAATGAAAGAAGGGTATATAATATGGGTCTTGTAATTGTAAATACAGATTGGAGACAAAGACAGATAAGAAGATTTAACATCAAAAACTTTAATGTATAATCAAATGTAGTTGTGATCTAAGATCTTCTAACATGCTTAGGTCCTACCTACTCTCTACCCAACAAATTCTTTTTAGTTTTAATAATATCAACTTTGATTTAATAACTAGTAGTATAACATAATATTATGTCAGTAAAATGTGCAGTTAGTAGGAATGGATGCAACGAGGAGGATGCTAAATTATCGAAGAATAATAAATTTGAGAATTTAGACCAATTTATTAGTATATTTTAAAACTATTATTTAATGCCAATTACTGACACTCTTCATTTAAAAAATGTAAAAAAAAACAGAGGGAAAAAAATAAAAATAAAACATGGGAAAAAGGAGAAGAAGAGGATTAGGCTGTTGACTGCTTTCACTCTTTTCTGTAATCACAGCTCTGCACAGAGCTTTCTTTTTCTACGGCTTCTCTCTCTCTTCTTTTCCGAATCGTCACAAACTCCACTATGCGAGTCTTCCCTATCCCGTCTATGGCGATTCTCTCCATTTTCCTCTCAGTTCTTCTCCTCTCCCTCCCTCTCCCGTCGACCCAGGATCTCAATGCCGACAGAGCCGCCCTTATGACGCTTCGTTCCGCCGTCGGAGGCCGCACATTTCGGTGGAACATCCGGCAAACCACACCGTGTAACTGGGCCGGTGTCAAATGCGAGGGTAATCGAGTCACCGTCCTCCGTCTCCCCGGCGTCGCACTCTCCGGGAAGATTCCGGAGGGTATTTTCGGTAATTTAACTCGGCTCCGGACACTCAGCCTCCGTCTCAACTCTCTCACAGGCTCACTCCCTTTGGATCTCAGTAGCAGCTCCGAGCTCCGGCACCTCTACTTGCAGGGAAACAAATTCTCCGGCGAAATACCTGAGTCCTTATTCAGTCTTAGTAACCTCGTAAGGCTTAATCTCGCTGATAACAGTTTCACCGGCGAAATCTCCTCAGGGTTTGCAAATCTCACGAGGCTGAAGACTCTGTATCTGGAAAATAACCAACTCTCCGGCTCTATCCCTGACCTAGATTTACCATTGGTTCAATTCAACGTCTCTAATAACTTGTTGAACGGATCCATACCTAGAAATCTACAGAAATTCAAGTCCGATTCGTTTTTGCAAACTTCACTCTGCGGCAAACCCCTCAAAATCTGCCCTAACGAAGAAACTGTACCAAGCCAACCTACTTCCGGCGGAAACAGACCACCACCAACCATCGAGGAAAGTAAAGAGAAGAAAAGTAACAAACTTTCCGGCGGAGCTATAGCCGGAATAGCGATCGGATGCGTGGTTGGTTTCGCCCTGCTCGTTCTGATACTGATGGTACTCTGCCGGAAAAAGGGCAACGAGAGATCAAGAGCCGTCGACATTTCCAGAATTAAACAGCAAGAATCTGAAATTCCCGGCGATAAAGCGGCTGGAGAAGCGGCGGATCACGGAAACGGATACTCGGTGACTGCCGCTGCAGCCGCAGCGATGACCGGGAACACAAAAGCCGGAGAACCGAGCGGACCGGCGACGAAAAAACTGGTGTTCTTTGGTAACGCGACTAAGGTTTTCGATCTTGAAGACTTGCTGAGAGCTTCTGCGGAGGTTTTGGGGAAAGGAACGTTCGGGACTGCATATAAGGCGGTACTTGACGCCGTGACGGTGGTGGCGGTGAAGAGGCTAAAGGATGTGATGATGGCAGATAAAGACTTCAGGGAGAAGATTGAATTGGTTGGTTCGATGGATCATGAGAATTTGGTGCCATTGAGAGCTTTCTATTTCAGCAGAGATGAGAAGCTTCTTGTCTATGATTACATGCCTATGGGAAGCTTGTCTGCTCTCTTACACGGTCAGTTTATATCAAAACTTAAGATTATGTTTTGAAATTTCTTTCCTTTTTCGCTATTTTGGTTTTTTTTTTCCAGGCAAATCAGTGCTTTTATAGATTGCTTCATCTACGGTTCTTGGAGATCCAATATGCATATCAGATTAGCTTTTAATGGTGAATAAATTTAGAATCCGGACATGACTTTGTTTATCCATATTATGGTTTAAGTCATAAATCTCAAAACTTAATTGTCAAAGAATGATTAGTTAAGTGCGAAATCTCTTTCATTTTTATTTTTAATTGAATTGACAATCGACAGAATTTAACTTAGTACTTAGTATAGATTTGTGAATTGGTGGGGACAATTTAACATTGGATGCTTTGAAAAGGATATGGAAAGCTTTTTATGATTGTGTTTCCGAATAAATGATGATTTCAAAGACTTTTGCTCTGTATTTCTTAAGTTTCTATAATAATCAAGTTTTTGTCTAATTACAGGGAACAGAGGAGCGGGAAGGACGCCACTAAACTGGGATGTCCGATCACGAATTGCTCTTGGAGCAGCTCGTGGCTTAGACTACCTTCACTCACAAGGCGCCACGACCTCTCACGGCAATGTCAAATCATCAAACATCCTCTTAACGAAATCTCACGACGCCAAAGTCTCAGACTTTGGATTAGCCCAGCTCGTTGGATCTTCTACAACAACAGCTCCTCCAAACCGTACAACGGGTTACCGTGCACCGGAAGTAACAGACCCTAAACGCGTGTCGCAGAAGGGTGACGTGTACAGCTTCGGCGTGGTGTTGCTTGAGTTGATCACAGGGAAAGCTCCGTCGAATTCGGTGATGAACGAGGAAGGTGTTGAATTGCCGAGATGGGTTAAGTCGGTGGTGAGAGATGAATGGAGGAGAGAGGTTTTCGACTCGGAGCTGCTTAGCTTGGCGACGGAGGAAGAAGAGATGATGGCGGAGATGGTGCAGCTAGGGATTGAATGTACCTCACAGCATCCGGATAAAAGGCCAGAGATGGCGGAAGTGGTTAGGAAGATTGAGAGTTTGCGAAGGTTTTCAGGATCTGGTTTGGATCAAGTGCACGAAGCTGATTGAGTGAAAAAGCTGTAATTGTTGGATTTTTAATTATTAATTGTTAAGTAAAAGGTGGGGGAATGTCAGAAATGAGTTCCACAAAAGAAAAAAGAAAAAAGAAAAAAGCTGCTTCTTTGTTTTTTTCAGAATATTTAATTTTTATTTTTGGCCCCACTTGACAAAAGGAAAGGGGTTTTAGTGGTAACTGGTAAGTGTTTCTGGCCATTTGCAGTTTGTTTGTATGTGTTGGGCGTGGGAGATTTGGTGATGATTGTAATTATTGTTACTTCTCTTTCTTAAATCTTTTTATTTTTATTTCAGTTGTGATTGAGGGTTTGCTGTTTAACAAATTTGATTTAACAACTTTTTTCCTATTTGCTCTTCGTTTTACAGCTCTTTGTGAAAAAATTCTCAAATTTTTATTGTTGTAGAACTTAGCTCGGTTTAATAAGCTGTATTCTTCTTCAGCTAGTGAATTTTCCGGTTTGGTCTACTCCAAAACGTAGGTTTCATCACATTGAATATGTGAGAACTTAATTATCAAATAAATTGCATTCTTTCATTTATTGCTAGAAGTTCTTGGTTTAAATTCAGTTTAGTGGAGAGGTTAAAGTATTAAATCCCTCATTTATTGAGTCTAATAGCTATATTGCTTTTTGATTTTTGTTGTTGTAAATTTGTATTTTTGTTAAGGGGGGATTTTTAGGTTTTGCCCATGACTAATAATCTCTTAGGGTTGTAAGAAACTGAGTTTTTTCACTTGAACTTGAAGAGTTCAAAGTGGATATGGATGATTAAAATCAGAATAGGATGACTAAAACTTTGGTTCTAAACATACCTCAATCGTTACTGTAAATTAGTTGTTGTAAATATTACTTAATACTTGTTTATCTTTAGTTTATTTTTTTCATTATTCTTTTATTAAATAGAATTCAACATTTACAATTTTTAAAATTTATACATATTTTAAAACTTCTATCTATATAATAATAAAATTTGGAAAATATATATATGCAATTATTGACATACTGGAAAAAAAAAAAGGCATGAGAGTTTATGGCCTCATATGACCAAGAAAATATATTTTTATAGCCTTTGTAACAAAATAAGCTAACCTTTTTATTTTACATTTCTACCAATTTTACATTTCTACCAAGAAAATATGTTTTTATTACTATTGTTGTTAATAACTAGTACTACATTTATGACAGTATCTCAAAACTTTCATATGTTTTTGGGTTGATTTCATAAAACTCTTCCTAGAATTGGTAATAACCCTCTGAAGTTTTTACTTCTTTATATAACCCCTTGAACTTATTTTAAGCATAGTAAAACATCACAAATTTTCCACACTCTTTATAATTTACAAAGTAGCATTTAAAAAATTCAGAATCGCATTTATAAATCTTATTTAGCATAATGTAAGTTCAACTCATACACAATCTAGATAATTATTTCAATCCGTACTAAAATGTCAAATCCTCATGATCATTAATTTCATTATCATTTTCACCAGTCAAGCAGCTACATCGCCTATGTATTTCAAATAAAATATGGAGGGATCAATTTATTTTTTCATAGCTTTTCCTTATGATTGTTGATTTCCATTTTCTCAAATTTTTCATTTTCACTATGTATTCGCTTTTAGCTTTCTCATCAATATTCTTCACTCTAAATTTCATCTCTTTTTTGATAATCACAAGAATAATTAAAAACACTAGAAGCTTCAAAAACATAACCTTTTTTAATCATAAACCACCTTGAAGATTATATTCAAAGCCAATGGCTGGGAATATGCGCAAGAAAAGGATCTCGGTGAGTCCCAACAAAAAAATAGAAAATCGATGACTACATCACTCACCTCGCTTATGGAACTTCCTTTGTTGCCTTTCTCTTTGTCGATTTTAATTCAAACAGTTCTTCCTATGAAAAATCCTAATCGCAATTTCAATTTTAATGGGTTGACAAAGTGATTCACTTCTTATTCTTATCAAGAGAAACATT